>CANTUS010000007.1:31500833-34446666 GCA_947683365.1 Euphorbia pulcherrima
AAAGATATCTACTCTTTGCTTATTGGTTGGGATGTACACAAATGCAACATCCTTCTTCATCACATGATCCCTGATGAAATGATGCCTTATGTTCACATGCTTCATCCTGCTATGGAGTACTGAATTCTTTGACACATCAATAGCACTTTTGTTGTCATACATAACATCCACACTTCCGGATTGAACTCCATAGTCTTCAAGTTATTGCTTGATCCAAGGGAGTTGAGCCACACAACTTCTAGCTGCCATATATTCTGCTTCTGTAGTAGATAAAGCAACTGAAGTTTGCTTCTTGCTGTACCATGACATTAAGAAATCTCCAAGGAAATGGCAACCCCCAGATGTACTCTTTCTCTCAAGAGTATCTCTGCCATAATCTGCATTAGTAAACCCTTGGAGTGTAAAGTCTCCATTGCTAGGATACGATATCCCAACTTCAGTGGTTCCTAGTAGGTATCTAAGAATCCTTTTTATAGCTTTGAGATGAGAGTCCTTAGGATTGGCTTGAAATCTTGCACAGTAACAGACTACATAATGTATCTCAGGTCCACTAGCTGTCAAGTATAGGAGTGAGCCAATTTTCCTTCTATAGAGCTTCTAATCAACATTTTCTTGTTCACAATCCTTGGATAGGACTATATCTGATCCTATTGGAGTGGACATAGGCTTGCTCTTGTCCATTTAAAACTTCTTCAAGATTTCCTTGGTGTACTTTGATTGGTTAATGAAAATCCCATCTGGACTTTGCTTGATTTGTAAACTAAGGAAGAAATTGAGTTCTCCCATCATGGACATCTCAAATTCCTTCTGCATTTGAGAGCTGAATTTCTCACATATCTTTTCATCAGTTGCTCCAAATATGATATCATCCATATGAATTTGGACTAGAATAATATCATTTTTCTTCATTTTGATGAAGAGTGTTGTATCTGCCTTGCCTCTGATATAACCCTTGGATATAAGGAATGAGGTTAATCTCTCATACCAGGCTCTGGGTGCCTGCTTTAATCCATAAAGAGCCTTCTTCAGCTTGTACACGTGATCCAGATGCTTCGGGTCTTCAAATCCAGGTAGCTGCTTCATATAGACTTCTTCCTGGATAACTCCATTGAGAAATGCACTTTTGACATCCATTTGGAATAATGTGAATCCCATGGATGATGCAAAACCACATAGAATCTAGATTGCTTCCAGTCTTGCTACAGGGGCAAATGTTTCTTCAAAGTCAATCCCTTCTTGTTGATTGTAGCATTGAGCAACCAATATTGCTTTATTTCTTACCACTACTCCGAATTCATCTAGTTTATTTCGGAATACCCACTTAGTGCCTATGATTGATTTTTCTTTATGAGGTGGTACTAGATCCTAGACATTTCTGGAGAATTGATCCAGTTCTTCTTGCATGGCCATCATCCAACTTTCATCGCCTTTTGCATCCTGGAATTTCTTTGGCTCAATTAATGAGACAAAAGTAGCACGACTCATCATCCTATTGAGTTAACCTCTAGTTCTAACTGGATTTTAGACATTATCCAAAATGGCTTCTACCAGATGATTTCTGCGAGTCTGGATCTCCTTTTGTAAGCCTTCATGCTGAACTAGGATTTGCTGTATTTCAGCTTCAACCACTCCTTCTTGGCCTTCATTGAAGTCAATATCCTGGGGGTTGAGATTAACTTGTTGTACTTCTGGATCAAAAGATATTCCTTCATCTTCCTCTTTGTACTTCTTGATTTGGAATGAATCAGGAATTCCTTCTTCCTTCTTTTCTCCAAATTTTTTAGCTTTTAGAACTGGATCTTCCGGAGTTGAACTTCTTTTACCTGCGTGGTTAGTCTTATCAAAATCTACATGTATAGATTCTACCAGAGTTTGGGTTCGTTTATTAAAGACTCTGTAAGCCTTACTATGTGTTGAGTAGCCAAGGAAAATTGATTCATCAGATTTAGGATCAAATTTTTCTAGTTGCTTTCTATCATTTAGGATGTAGCATTTACATCCAAATGCCTTAAAGTGCCCAATTTTGGGCTTTCTTCCCTTCCAGATTTCATAGGGGTCTAGTCTATGGTTTTTCTAACGAGAGCTCTATTCAAAATATAGCATGATGTATTTACGGCCTCACCCCATAAGTATTTTAGCAAACAATTCTCATTTAGCATTGTTCTAGCCATTTCAACTATGGCATGTTCTTTCTCTCAACAACTCCATTTTTATTGAGGAGTGTGAGGGGCAGAGAAGTTACGCTTAATGCCCTTGGAGTCACAAAATTCAGCAAACTGCCTATTTTTTAATTCTCCACCATTATCACTCCGGATGCGTGCAATGCTTATGCCCTATTCTACTTCTATCCGGATGAATGTTTTTGAGAATTGGTCAAAGGCCTCATCTTTGCTTGCTAGCAAGAGCACCTAGGTATATCGAGAATAATCATCCACAATGACCATCGTGTATTCTCTTCTACCTAAACTCAATGGTTTGATTGAACCAAAGAGATCTATATGTAAGAGCTCAAGTACTCTTTTAGAAGGAATGTAGGAGATGGAAGGGAAACTTTTCTTATGCTATTTACCTAATTGACATGCAGTGCATAGATGATCCTTATCAAAAGCAACCTTAGGCGAACCCACTACTAATTCCTTTTTGGCTAATTTGGACAGGAGGTTTATGCTAACATGTCCCAACCTCCGGTGCTATAGCCATGGTCTTCTTCTTTAGACACCAAGTAGATATTCTTTTTCTCATTTTTAATATTAACAGAATAGACATTATTGACTTTAGGTGCATAAAGAATAAGTTGATTAGAGTTACTATCATAGATTGAGCAGCCTCTGGAATCAAATATGACTTTTCTTCCTTTATCAAAGAGCTGGGCTACACTTAGTAAGTTGAATTTTAGTCCATCAACCAGTGAGACATCCTTTATCTTTAATTCAGATCCAATGGTTCCATGTCCAATAATCTGCCCCTTTTGATTATCTCCAAAGCTTACTTTGCCTCCCTTCTTCGGGGTTAATGTGATGAAGGCCTTCTCATCACCTGTCATTGGCCTTAAGCATCCACTATCAATGCACCAAGTGTGTTGATCTATGGTGGATCTAAGGCATACCCGCAAAATAGATCAAGTGGGTTTGGGTACCCAATCAGATTTGGGTCCTCTCGGGTTAATAACCATCTCAGGCCAAGTATTAACATCATAATAACCATTCTTCAATCTACATAATTTAGTAATATGATTGTTTTTCCCATAAAACCTGCACCCTGTGATGGATCTGTTCTGTTCCTACTTCTTTTTTATCTTTTCAAGATCTTCCTTCCTATAGTTCCCTCTATATCTAGCTTCTTGTACACTGGTAGATGGTCCGGTGTGTATCCAGAAGCTGGTTGAAGGTGCAACTTCTGCTGTACACTTTTTTCTTTGTTTGGCAGGTTATTGATTGTTAACCACCTTAGCCTTTCCCTTTTGAGTAGCATTATAACTTTGGGCTTGTGGTTGCCTGCTAACCTCCTTCACCTTTGATTAAGATACTTGGGATTTTCTTTGGCACCTTGAGATTGATTTCTTTATGTAGCTTGCCTTGGGTTTTTCCTTCTTTATAGAGGGTTAGGTCTCCATCTGGATGCCTCCTTCATCAAGACTATTTCTCTATCCAGCCCAAGCAGATTAGCACTTAGCATTTGCACTTGATTCTTCAGATAGTTCTCCTCAACTTCATCAATGTGCTTTGTTGTTCTGATAAAGTTAACATCTTGTGCCAATGCTTTATTATCTTAAGCAATCTCTAACACTTGTCTTCTTAAGGACTTGATTGCTTTTGCATTCTTTTTTACACTCTTGATCACAATAGATAAAGCTCTAACAAGATCAAAATTAGAAGCAGAATTAGAGTAAGAGTTTACCTCAGTGTTTACTGTTTCTGCTTCTGCTTCTTCGATTTACATTATATGTTGCTTAGAGATATTCTTTCTGAATTGCTCTACTTCCGGATCAGTCAGTGCCATGAATGCACAGTTGGCAGTCTCTTCTTCCTCTGTTGAAGATGAACTGCTACTTTCCTCATTGTTGCTCCAGGTAGCCGGCATTGCCTTCTTTTTGAACTTCCTGGTTTTTTTAAGCTTGGGGCATTTTGTTCTAAAATGGCCTTTCTCTCCACATTCAAAGCAGGCAGCTTCTTTTTTCGGATCCTTCTTTTCTTCCGGATTCTTTCTAGGTCTGTCTCTTATGGATATGTCTTCTCTTGGTTTCCGGGATTCATACTTTCTTGATTTTCTTCTATCTTTCTTTTGTATGAACCTGTTGAGTTTTCTAGTTAATAGGGCAAGTTGTTCTTTAGTACTTAGTGATTTAGTGATTTGCTCTTCTTCTCTGAATGAAGTTGATTAGATGGATTCTGCCTTTAGTGCAATAGCTTTCTTCTTTTCTTCAGGCTTCTTCTCTTGTTGGCTATATCTCTCCAGGGACAGCTCTTGAGTTAAGAGATTGCCAATGAGCTCATCATAACTATAGAAATTTAAGTCATGAGCTTCTTCAATGGCAGTCTTCTTGTTGTTCCATTCCTTAGTGAGACTCCGGAGCACTTTCTTTACCATCTCTACTTTAGAGATTTCCTTTCCGAGCCTCTTCATCTCATTAACTAGCTTGGTATATCTAGTGTTCATGCTACTGATTGATTCTTTTAGCTCCATATTGAAGGATTCAAGCTTTTGCTGGAGTAGATCAAGCTTGGCTTCTCTTACTTTGTTGGTTCCTTCATAGGTTACTTCTAGCTTCTGGCAAATCTCCTATGCAGTCTCACATCCGAATATCCTGTTAAATTCTACAACACTAAGAGCACAATGAAGCATGTTAATAGCATTTACGTTTTCACACAACTTTTTAAAATCATTCTCATCCCACATACTTTAGGGTTTTCGGGTAGTCATACCCTCTACTTCACGAGTAGGCTCATATGGACCATCTTTAATTACTAACCATGCTTGCATGCTTTATACTTGGATGAAGTTCTTTATTCGGTTCTTCCAGAACGTGTAGTGTTCATCGATGATGAGTGGAGGACGAGTAATAGACATACCCTCCGAAAGGAGCTGTGAGTTTTGGAAACTCATTTTGATTTTAAATCAAAAGATGTGGACCTTTAGCTCGAGATTGTTAAGTCTCTAGTTTGAGCACTTGATCTAATACCACTTATTGGTCCCTGTGAGGGTCTTTATCAGGTCAGGAGGGGTGAATGACCCTTTTTTTGCGAAATAAATAGACTTTAGAAAGTCTTAGTGTAGCGTGTTTGATTATGATCCGGATGATGCAGTTATGACAATATAATACAATAAATAAAGAGTTAAAGAAATCAAACACAAAATATTTTATCCTAGTTCGACCTTACCTACTCCAGTCCCCAGAGTTTCCTTCCTCCGAGCTTTTCCACTAGTGGATTCCTTTCCAACTAGCAGGAATCAAGCCTTACAACTTGTCTCCGGATGGTAACCCCTTCCGGATGTAGGATATACCACTAGAAGCACCAACTCCTAGCTAAGTCCTTTAGTCTTCAGCAAGATATACCACTTAGACTTCTACCTCGAATTTAAGCTGAGTCCTACAGGGATATCCCACTCAAAGCACCAACTTTAAGTTAAATCCCAATCTCACAACTCACCCAAGTTGGAGATCCTTACACTCTTATTTTTATAAAGGTTTTGGTTTTGGATTTCCTTAAGTTTATAACTCACTTAGGAATCCTTACAATAGATTTGGAATTGTTTGATTCTTGGAGGGATTGTAAACTGATTGAATGCTTGTGCTTGGTTCCTTGTTTTTATAAATCAAGCAGCCAACCTTCTCATTTGGTGAAGCTTCCCTTTTTTATAGGCTTCTATCGTAAGTGTAGCCGTTGTGGGTTGTTGAACTTTCATTGAATCTTCACCCTTGATCAGGTTGTATGTGGTGCATCCGGAGCCATTGATCAATCCATTAGACTCAATTTTGACCCGTTTGAATCCTAGGGATTGAGGCTGAAAAGTTGTTAGTGATCGTTTTCCTTGGCTTTTTGTGATGCACCAACTTTTAGCTAGTGGTCCAATTCGTGTGCTCCATGCGCCTTTGTAATTGGTGTATGTTAAAAAGGTTGTTACCTTTTTCTCTTTCCAGTGTCAGCTTTTCTGTCCTTTTCTGAAAAGATGTTATCTGTCACTTTTGTCCTTGGTATGGAAGGGTATTGATGACAGCTAAGACCAAATGGAAGGAAGGGAATTATTTTGAAATCATTCCCTTTGTCTTGAATAAAATCTTCCGGATATCATCAGATTTATCCAATCCGGATGTAGCTTCAATCAGTCTGTCTTCCGGATGTTGTTCTAGGAAAGTTAGGAGTTTATTTCTTTTCCAAACTCTAACCGGATTCTAATCCACTTATGCTTAGGTAATAGTCTTGTCTTGAAAGCTTGTCTTGGACTTGATGATAACTTAGTTGTCCGGATATAATGACTTAAGTCTTAGGTCCTATTACGTTCAGTTGTCCGGATATAATGACTTAAGTCTTTTTGTACTTAGGTCCTGTTACATTCAGTTGTCCGGATAAGTTTCACTTAGGTTTTGTTTACTTCAAACCTGATCCGGTCTGTTTTGTGTTTCAGATTATTGTTTCCCAACATTATTTATAGGTACTAAAGGGATTGAATGAGTATGAAAGTTGGAGAGTAATATTAACGATAAGGAGTATTAATGCCGTTGATGTTCTATTTTCAAGTTTAAAATGACACGTTAAGAGATAATAATGGTGATAATGGAGATAAGAGAAGTTAATGAGATAAGAACTTAATTCAATAATTAATACTTGTTTTTTATTTAATGAATTCAAACAAAGCTAATCCATGTCTGTAATTAACTAATCACTTTAGATTTAAGAGTATTTTATTTTAAACATTTTTTAAATAAAAGAAAGATTTAATTAACTTAAATTTTAATTAAGTAAAAATAGTTTAATAATCGGGGAATTTGTTATAATTGGACACTTTTTCCAAATTAATTACAGATTTATTAAAATATCTACAAGATTATCATCCTTGTTGAATATATCTTAACTTCCTCCTTTTTTTCAATCATACTTACAAAATTACTATGTTATTTTTTTTTACTTATTTTTCATTTATCTCTCAAACCGTTTATTTTTTCAACATGCTGCTTTAGAGTTTTTTGTTCGTCTTATTTTTATCTTTGAAATGACTTCCACTGTGATTTTTCGTTATTTTTTTATCTAGTAGATTTCCTATAGATCATCTATAGATATCCAATAGATCACTGGAAATTTCGTTGTACCCATCAATATGCGGTTACTTTATAAAATGCTACCATTAAGACCATTGCTAATATTTTACAGGTATAATTTAGGAGTACTCTACTTTTTAAAATTCCTTTAATGGATGTTGCTTTTTTTTTTTTTTCCTTAATTTTCATTTATCTCTCAAACCGTTTATTTTTTGACATGCCGCTTTAGAGTTTTTTTTTTGTCTTGTTTTTATATTTGAAATGACATCCACTGTGATTTTTCGTCATTTTTTTATCCAATGGATTTCCTATAAATCATATATAGATATCCAATAGATCATTGGAAATTTCGTTGTATCCATCGTTATGCAGTTACTTTATAAACTGCTACCATTGAGACCATTACTAATATTTTACAAGTATAATTTAGGAGTCCTCTACTTTTTAAAATTGGACATTCATGTGTTATTTAAAAGTCTTCTAGTTTTATTGATTTCTATGGGACTTCTATTAGATATTTATTGGATAACAGTTAAAAAAAACTCGATAAAAGTATATCATCATGAATTTACTTTCGAAGATAAAAAAGAGACGAACAAAAAACTCTAAAGCAGTATGTCGAAAAAATGAATGATTTGAAAGATATAAGCAAAACAAATCAAAAAATTAAAAAAAAATGGAAGTGACGAGTATTGGGTGGGATAGGTGTGAGAGTTTTATTTTATAAGCATGACATATTTTAAATTATTTTGCACTTTTCATAACATTTGACCCAAATTATTTTATTTTTTTTTATTTATGTAAAAGTCCCTTAATAATCATTAAAAATGGGCCTTTTTTTTACTAGACCTCCGATCGTCGCTTCTATTGCCCCGACCCAAGTATCTAAGTTATCTCAACTTAGACAATCATTTTCCAAATATAAATTTTATGCTTTAAATATTAAAAATAAATTATAAAATATTAAATATATATACATTTATATTTGTATTTTATAATTCATAAAACGAATAAGTCAATCATTTAGCTAAATTTTATAATTACTTTATTTTTTATAAAATAACTATAAAAAAATTTCAATCATTTAATCTAGGTATTTGATTATAAGAGTTTTAAAATATCCTCTAGAGTGTTTAATTATAACTCATTATTAGTGATACAAATTAATCAATGTTTACTTAATTTAATAAATGAAACTAATTACCTTAAAATATCTTGGTAAACAATGCCAAAAACAGGCATTATAAATTTGTAAGATAAAAATAATTATATACTTTCCATATACAATATGATACAAATTAATCAATATTTTACTTTAATTTAATAAATCAAACTAATTACCTTAAATATTTTGGTAAACATTGCCAGTAATAACATTATAAATTTCTATGATAAAATACATATATACTTTCCATATGTAAATTTTGAATATCATTTCTCACAAGAGTCGTCTTGATATTTTGAAAATCTCCTCAACCCTGAAATTTATCTTATCCAGTTTTATTAAAATTATAGTATTATCCAAAAAAAACAAAAATTGTGTTATATTTATTTATTTAAAAAACATTTTTTATTTGAAAAATTTTTCTCGGTCAATTTTCATGAAATCAGGTATTCTTCCTGTTTGGGCATCTTCCTAACCAGAGATGAACTTGTTTTCAGGGTATTTCGCCGATCATATAAACTGAGATGGAAATTGGAAAAATCTTAAGGATTTTGCCTATTATCTCTCAAGATTTTGTTGTCCTTTTTCTTTCGACTCTTATGGTTATTTATTTCACTCTGATTGTTCTATTCTAGTCTCTGTGTAAATGGATCGATGAAATTTGCTGAGATTTTTGAAATTCTGGTTGATCACTAGCATGATCTTAGTTCAGATCAATGCCTTCTTAGCGTTTGCCTATAATTATGCTGTTTTTCATGTTCATTTTGAACCTTTCCTCATAAGAATAAGCTTCGTTGTTAATCCAGTTGAGTTTGTTGCTTATTAATGGCCTCTTAACACCTTAGGTAGCTTGTTTGGCTGTTTATTTTACATAAGAATTGCACAGAAAACCTACATTTTGATTAATGTGTAGTGCAAAACTTTCTAGCTGAAGCTTCTTTCTCAAGGATTGAGGCATAGGGTATACTGGAGTTAAGTGCAGTATCTGAAAAATTAAGCTCAGGGAACAATAGTGGAATTAATAATTTTGATTGATTTTTGTAGGTACCGGATATAAAACATTTCTAAAAGAATAAGCTGTAACGTTTTGCTTATTTATTTTCTGGTTGTGCTTTCTATACTGTTCAATATATTGATTGTATCTTTTCACATCATTATGCTGAAGAATTTAGTAAATTAGTGCTCAAGGAAGTGTACTAATGATTGGGCTGCAGCTTACTTATGGAGTCAATGCGCCTCTCAACTAACTTCAACTGTGACAATAGCAGAAAAAGCAAGATACGCAAAGAGGTAGTGAGGTACTGAAGAACCGAGTTATGGTTCTAGTTTTTCCCCGACAAAATAATTCTTGTTTTGGTTGGTAGATGTTAGAAAAGAAGAAAAGAGCTGATGAATTGATAAAAACAGCTTGTGCTGAGAAGGACCATCTCGCTTCTTTCCCATCCTTTTCCCATTTTGATAAAAATGGTAATAAAAAAATATTGCATTGGTTTTTCCCTCTATGATTAATCCTCTATGTATGTCATAGCTGTTAAAGGTGCCCCTTATGCGGGGCGCGGGGTCCTGCGCCTCGCCATACCTGGGCCGCGCCGTCTCGGGGACACTTTTTTTCAGGGTTTAAACTTACTTTGATATGAGTTGTTCATCCATTTTTAAATATTTTAATAATAATTCAAGGCTAGATATTCCTAATTCAATTCCTATTATAGCTAGATTAGTTTAAGGCTAAATATTCCTAATGCAATATGTAAATTTTACATATATATGTACATCTAACAATTGCCTTATTTCTTTTTCTCGTACTGTTATTGCATTTAACTTCACTTTCCAAGAAAATTTTTTTGCGCCTACCGTACAGGCTCGCGCCTAGCCACCTTGGCGCCTGGGATGCGCCTAGCGCCTTGACAACTATGATGTATGCGCTTACACTTAATTTTTCTTTGATAACTAGGCTTGTCAGTCGACTTGAAGTCGGGTAGTGGAGATAAACTCTCTTTTTCTGTAAAGCGAAACCTGCAAAAGATTCTCAAGGATAATATGGAGAGGCATTATACCAATGAGTGGGCTTTGGAAGAGAAGGTAAAGCGAAGGGAAATGGTTACTCCAGAAGCTCGATATATTTTAGTGTATGAAGCTTCACGTAACCATGAAACGAGGTTAGATAAATGGGAATCAAATTTGCTGGTTGGTTTTGTGAATTACCGGTTCACTCTGGAAGAAGAGATACCTGTTCTTTATGTCTATGAAATTCAGCTCGAATCTTGTGTCCAAGGGAAGGGATTGGGAAAGTTTCTAATGCAATTGATTGAACTAATTGCTCAAAAGGTGCTTAAGGCTTTTTTGTCTTTTATATGGTTTGGTACAATAGTTTGTTTTACTTTTTATTTGAGTAATTGTTATTTAATTGAGTTTCTTAACTTCTTATTTTGCAGAACTGCATGAGTGCTGTCATATTAACCGTTCAAAAGGCAAATGCGGTTGCTATGGAATTTTATACTACTAAACTCGGGTAAATCTTTGATTTGATACTATGCTTGATAACTTAGATAACATTTAACCTCCTGATAAATACATGATAGTGGTGATGAATATAGCTATTGCTGGAATGTGAATAAAAATGCATATGGTGCTTGTCACATCCCTGATGCAAACTTCTTGATATTTAAGATAGAGCAGATTGAAGACCTCTATAAAATGTAATTATGATATTTTTAAGATTAGCTAAACTTGAAACTTGATTGATTCGCATTGGGTTTACTCAACGCTTAGCTCTATTTTTCTATTCCTTGAAATATGCAAATCACTCAATTCATCGAATCTGTGGATCCATTATATTATTTATCCAAATGAAACTTCACACACAAGTTTAAAAGTCTTTCCCAAGATATCTCTTCCCGTTCTTATTTCATCCTAAATTGTAAACCTTGTTAAGCTACTTTTCTGCTTTAACTTCCAGATCTTTGTCAAAATCCTGCATTTTGCCATTCCTTGTTACTCATATTTTACCGTGTCATCTTTCATTTATTCATCAATTTAATTTTGTACAGATACGTGATTTCAAGCATTTCACCGTCAAAAGTTAACCCACTGGTACCCTGATTATTGGCTTTATAATGAATATGGCTGTGATGTATAAGTTTTCTTGTGCCGTTTCTAAATATATAATATTTTAGTTACCACTTTACGCAGATGGGAGTTGAAACGAGTTATGAAATTCTTTGCAAAGTATTTGATGATGAAGCTAAAGCTGTTTTGGAGGTATATATAGTTAATTGCTTCTGCTACTGATTTACTATCATTTCTGACCTGCAATATTCTGGTTATTTCATCTGTGTTATAAAATTTTCATTGACTGGATTCATCTGGAAATTATTAGTCATATGAAACTTTAGTGTATATGAAGTTTTCTCTAGATAATTAGCTATAAGCAAGGGAGATAATATAAGGATCATATGATTAATGGACGTTAGCATTGAAGGAATTCAACAATTGGCAAATTGAATTTTCATATATATGATTTTGGGGGGTTTATTAGTGCCATTATTGAAATGTAGGGGACAACATCCAGTTGACTGCGCTGATTATTAGTCCTCCCTTTGAAGCAATGTCTAGAATATTAATTGTCTCATTCAAATGATAAATAAGGCCTATATAGGATTAAAAATTTGAAAATTCAAAATTCATGGATGGTGATTTAACTTGTTTGAGATGCGGAACCTCTCATAATCCTTGTTTAAATTTTAGAAATGATGAGAATTGAGAATTATTTGCTAATTAGAGGATGTTGTTTATGAGGCATAGTTCTTTTAGTTGTGTTTTGGTTCATTGTAATTTTTCTAATTAGATAATGTAAATTTCTTAGTTATAGGTCCCTTCAGCTATAGACATAGTTGACAATTTACAGCCCTGACTACCCTAAGACAAAACCACTTGGGCCTGTTCTTTTCAACTTTTAATCCATTCGGTTCAGTTCAGTACTGTTCAGTATGTATCAATACTGTATACATATAAATTTACACTGAAATAAGTACTTATCAGTTCAGAACTGCTACTTATAAGTTGAAAATAACAGGCCCGTCTACTTTCGAAAACTATGCATAACATTTTACACGCTGAAAATTGTTCGGACTTCAATATATTCTATGGTTGAAAATGATTCCAAGGTAAATGCAAAAACAGAACTTGTTTTACCCTAATAGTATGATATTTTTGGCCCTTATACTAGCCGCCAAACTTTTGGTACTAGTCCTCGAACTTCAGTTTAGTGATATTTTGCCGATGTACTTCATTACAACCTACAAATGATTGAACTCATTTCCCTCCCACTCTTTCCAGAATTAATGACAGTCAGAGCCTATTGTTGAATTTTGATAAGGTGCGGTTACAAAGTAGCGTTTCAGTGGTGGGCCCTGTGCTTGTTAAATTTTATATTGAGCTCTTGAACTTCAATTTGGTAACATTTAGTTAATCTCTGTATAAAACTTAGTTGTTTGTTGCCAATAATATACACATCCTGTGTAGAGATGACAATGAATTTTGCATCAATCCATATTATTTCATACAAATCCATTTTGTAGGATCCAAATCCTTTTGTTTTTAAATTCATTGGATTTGGATCCAATAAAAGTGGATTTGGATTTGGATAGGTTATCCACTTGAATATCCACTTAGACTTGAATTTGGTTTATTTATACAAAATCTAATTACTTTGCGTAATCTATTTTGGTCTATCTATACCACATTTATTTTCTTTATTTTCTATAATTTTTTTGAGACGTTTCAATTTTTTACGAAACCGATCCCTGAAAAGTATTTTCACATTTTCAAGCCATTCCAATAATATTTTCTGAAAATTTCTTGCACTACATTTATTTTCTTTACTTTCCGGATTTTCCATAATTTTTTGGGAGTTTTCGATTTTTTACGAAACCGGTCCGAGAAATGTATTTTTATATTTTCGAGCCCTTTCAAAAACAATTTTTGAAAATTTTTTCACCACATTTATTTTCTTTATTTGCCGGATTTTCCATAATTTTTTGGGATTTTTCGATTTTTCATGAAAGTGGTCTCTGAAACGTATTTTCACATTTTCGGGCCATTCCAAAAGCATTTTCTGAAAATTTCTTGCACTATATTTATTTTCTCTATTTTTGGGATTTTCCATAATTTTTTAGGATTTTTTACAAAACCGGCCCTCGAAACGTATTTTCATATTTTCGGGCCACTAGAAAAACATTTTCTAAAAATTCTTGCACCACATTTATTTTCTTTATTTTACGGACTTTCCATAATTTTTTGGGATTTTTTGATTTTTTACGAAACTGGTCCCTGAAACGTATTTTCACATTTCCGAGCCATTCCAAAAATATGTTTTGAAAATTTCTTGCAACACATATTTTCTTTATTTTTACGGATTTTTTGATTTTTTACGAAACTGGCCCCTGAAACGTATTTTCACATTTTAGAGCCATTCAAAAAATATTTTTTGAAAATTTCTTACACCAAATTTATTTTCTTTATTTTTCGTATTTTCAATAATTTTTTTGGATTTTTTAATTTTTTTACGAAACTGATCTCTGAAATGTATTTTCACATTTCTGAGTCATTTTAGAAACATTTTCTGAAAATTTCTTGCGACACATTTATTTTCTTTATTTTCTGGATTTTCCATAATTTTTTAGGATTTTTCGATTTTTTACAAAACCGATTCCTGAAACGTATTTTCACATTTCCGAGCTATTTCAGAAACATTTTCTGAAAATTTCTTGCATCACATTTATTTTCTTTGTTTTTCATAATTTTTTAGGAGGTTTAGATTTTTTACGAAACCGGGCTCCGGAACGTATTTTCACATTTTCAGTCCCTTCCAAAATCATTTTCTGAAAATTTTTTGCAGTATATTTATTTTCTTTATTTTCTGGATTTTTCATAATTTTTTGGAATTTTTCAATTTTGTACGAAATCGGGCCTCGGAATATATTTTCACATTTGGGATAGAACTTGGGTATACCAGCACTTATTTTTTTTAAAATAGAGATATTTAAACATGGGCTAAAATTTATTATTGAGTACAATAGAAATATTTAAATGGGGGCTAATCAGGAATCATTTGGACAACACAGCTCATTTGCATTATTTGGGCTAAAAATTTAAAATCCATTTATAATCTATATCAAATCAATATTCATTGGAGCGGATATATGGAGCGGATATGGATTTATCTATTAAAAATGGATTTTGAATGGATTTATCCATATACACTCCATATCCAATTCATTGCCATTTCTAATATAGTGAAATGGTGTATCTACTGTTGAAATTTGACTTAAAAGTAGTTAGATATTATGAAAAAGTATTAGGAGATAATATTTGACAAAATTATATTTTATTAGATTTTAGTTGATAAATGTATGGATTCAAAATTTGAACAATCTTTTTAGTTGTTATCGTTATAAGCCTATAAATATTATATAGACATATATTCATAATAAAAAGGTGTTCGTAAATGTTATATGCTTATGTATGTCAAGAGGATGAGTTTTACATTCAAAGTCCAGACTGTATACTCATGACCCATGATTATATGAACATCCCAAATGAGCTAATTCGGGTGGCATAACTATATTAAGGATGGACGTCGGTCGGGTTTCTTTTAAATGATAACAAGAGGTCAAGATGAAATTCAAAATATAACTCATCAGTTCGCTTCACAATGTCTAACGCGAAAATGTCGGTCGCTCACAGTACTGTTGGGCACACTTCTGACAGTCCCAGACAATATGCAGAGCCTAGTGTCCACAGAAAGTAATTACCCTTATCTAGTAACTGAGGTAAGAGAATGTAATACTTCTCCGGTTTCCACTAATCCTGGTGACCATGGAACTCTGGAAGAACATGTGATAGAACAATAGATAGAGCAGTATGCAATTTGTTAGTTTATTTGAGCTGCAAATATTTCAAAAAACTAATCGACCTAAATTATTATGACCAATCAAATTGTCTCTAACGAACTCTATAAATAAACTCTAAGATGACGTTTGGTTCGCGGAAATCCTATTCCGGGGAATAAAAATAGAAATAAATGGAAAGATGTCAAATATAGTATGTTTAGAATCCGTTAACGTATGAAATTTTTTTTCCTATTGTATATACATCTCATGGAAAAGCTATACCTTTGTTAAAAAAGGAATAGTTTTTCTATGAGATGTACATAAACTAGGAAAAGCTTTTCCGTCGTCTAGATAAATAATGTGTCATATTTGACGTCTTTTCATATATTTTTATTTTTATTTTATGGAATAGGATTTCCGCAAACCAAACGAGCCATAAGTATTTTAACGATGAGCTAAGTTGTTCAAGTGTTTCGCAGACACATAAATTTATAGGCTATAAGCAGACTAAAGTAAGCCATTAAGACCCATGATTATGATGGGGACAATAGTCTATGTAAGAGTCATAACAAGTCTTAGGTCGAACTTATACATTAATTCAAAATATGCTTAAGTTGTAAGGATCTAATACAAGTACTATACATGAATAACATGTGATAATGCACCAAATGTTAATATCGTTAGTAATGGATCTATCCAATACTATGCCCTTATGAATGTACCCACAAAATTGATTGTCATTCCACTAAATATGACTTTATGGTAATAGCGTTAACTATAATCACAATATCACTTAGGGTTGTCAACAAAGCCAAGATTCCCGGAATTCAATGGGGATCGGCCCCGATAGAGATGGGGAATCCTGATAAGATCCCTGTAGGTATGGATATGGGGAATTTTTCATCCCCAAAACCTTAATGGTTATAAAGGGAATATGTATCCAAACCCGAAAATCCCCGAACTCGGCCCCGATAATTATCCATTGGATATTCCTGAATAATCCCTGAGTAATGCCTGAAATATAAAATTAGTTGCAATATTTTATATCAATATTTAATATATGATGTTGTTGGTGGCCCTCTAGACATAAAATATGAAGTGTAAGTAGCATTTACGATAAAAATTTCGCATTCATTAGTAAATTATATCATCGTGGAAATTGATATTTCATTAGTCATATTCTCATTTTATGAACATGTATTTCATATTTATCTTTTTTATTTTACTTAGTAGTGAAAAACCTTGGTCATAAATAAGTTTTGTAATTATATCTTTATATATTGTGTTTATTAATTATTTAGATTTGTCTCGTATTGGAAAAATTATTTTTTATTGTTTGAAACTTTGTGAAATATAGCATACTATTTATTCTTAATGGATAAAGGGGAATACCCGATAGGAAATGGGGAAACTTTTTTTACCCGAAACCTTAATGGATATGGAGATAATTTTTTACCCGAAATCTTATTGGATATGGATATGAGAATTGCAATATTTGATCCAATAAGATCCGTTGACAACTCTAATATCACAGTGACAACATAAATAACGACAATACCCTCATATAATCGACTTATTATTTATATTTCACGAAACATGTTAGTACCTTTAGAAATATTTATTAATAAGCCAATGTATCAATTTAGCGTACATATAATACAGTCAAATCGGTTAATAAATACATTAAATAAAAAAGTAAATACATTTATTGTAGTTTAATAAAAACAAAAAAATTAGTTTCATTTCAAATAATTTAATATTTTGCCTTAAAAAAAATGAAATCATAGAGCCAATTGAGTGTAATAGCTCAATTGTAAGTCATATTATGCATGACGTCGTGATATCAATTCTGACCTTCAATAAAGTTATATTTTTAATACATTAAAATAGTCAAATCAGTAACCGGTTGAATTTGCCACCGTCCAATGGCCAGTTCGTGACTTTCTCAGAATCGGTTAAAACTTGATTGGACATGCCATCGGTTCTTGGTCGAGTCTTGTCTGACCAGCATGTCCGGTCTAGGTTTCAAAACTATGGCCTCACATGTATTTTTAAGCTTTTCACATGTAAAAGATATATAGAATCATATATGTTCAATAATAATGCATGCTTTATTGGGAGACTCACCCACGATAGTTAGGTACGTGAGTTGGATTGAATTTAGATGTAGTTAGAGCAAAGCTTCGGTAAATCAGATGGACAACCATAAAAAATTAATAATGTGTACTATTATTTGACATTTTTGTGGTTGAGATAGGCTGGGTTGAACAAAAAATCTTATATCCAAGTGATTAATGGTGTAGTTGAATTATTCGTGTGGTATATTATTTAGCATATAAGAAAGCATGCCCTCTAAGCTAGCAGATGCAGAATATAAGTACGCCACTTAGACATGGAATAAACTAGATGATAAGCTTCAAAATTAATTATTTGGGTAAAGTACAAATGGGGTTTAGCTCTTTTGCGGGTATACAGATTTTTTTTCTTTCAAAAAGGGTTTTATTTTTTCTAAAATAAATTTATTTCATTGAGCTTGCAATAATAACAAAGAAAAACCTTACCCTACCCGTATGAGGGCTCGAACCTATCACCTCTAGGATTACAGCTTCAGGTTTAGCCACTAGGCTAAGCTAGGGATGCAAACGAGCCGAACCGGGTCCGAACTTATTTAAGTTCGGCTCAACTTGAAAATAAAAATGATTGAGCTCGGCTCGGCTCGTAGCTCGTCGAGCCTTGAATATTTTAGATCGGCTCGAGCTCATAGGCAAACTCGGCTCGAGTTCGCGAGCTTACGAGCTAAACGAGCCATATATATTTATCAATAAATCTCTTGTTTACTATTTCTAAATGCATACTTTTTGATAAGTTAAAATTCAAAGAGACAGACCACTTTTATATTAGATGATTGAGAATTAAGGTTTTTTTGGAGAAGTGATAGAATTAGAATAAGAATACAACTTGTTTAATGATATTTAGAACTAATTAAGAATATGATACACAACTTTTTCTTAATCAGAATATTTAAAATTAAAACTAACCCACCATATTTTTATGAATATAGGAAGTTAATAATGTTATAAATTAAACCTACCATATTTTTATGAATATAGGAAGTTAATAATGTTATAAATTAATTAAAAAATTATACGAGCCTGCACACAAGCTTTCAAGCCGAACCTTAAAAAGGCTCGGCTCGACTCGTTAATATCTTGAATCGATCTAAACTCGAGTCAAGCCTTATCAAGCCGAGCTTTGACCAAACTTTTACCGAGTCGATCTCGAACTACTTGTGAACCGCTTAACTCAATTGCAACCCTAGGCTAAGCCTTTTCATAAAAAAGGCGGGGTTTTCTATTGAGAAATTGTCCAATATGACTCAATTGCCCAAAATAAATACCAAAACAACCCAATCATGAAATCATATATTTCTAACCATTTTTAGTTTCTTTTTTTTACCTTTATACGCTCATAAACAGTATATGCGATTAGGAAAGAGTTTTTTAATTTTTTTTGGCTTATTTTGCATTTATCTCTCAAACCGTTCATTTTTTCGACATGCCGCTTCAGAGTTTTTTTTTCGTCTCATTTTTATCTTCGAAACGCCATCCATTGTGATATACTTTTTCCAATTTTTTTCAACCCGTTACAAATCTAATATATTTCTGTTATAAAATCTAATATTAGACTTATAACAAACTTATAACTGTTGGGAAATAATGATCCGGAAAGAACAGTCAAGTAACAGTCCGGATCAAGTTTGAAGAAAACAAAAACTTGTGAAAAAACTTAGACATATAACTCCTAAATTCAAATGGAAGCATCCGATCCAAATCAAGCCATAAGGACATCCATTGAAGATCATAAGTACCTAAGCACATTATGGAAGCATCCGGATAAAGTTTGGAAAGGAAACAAACTTTGAACCGCTCAAAGTCAGCATCCTGAAGAACTGATTGTATTAGCATCCGAAAGTACACAGATCCGAAAATATTAAGTCTGAAGACATCCAGAAAACTTAAATATCCAGATAAAGGGAATAATTCAAAAATTTACATTCCCTCCACCTATTTGATCAGAAAGTCAAAGATCCTTTCCCCTTATGAAAGACGAAAATGACAGCTTGCACTTTTCCAAAAAGGACAGAAGGACTAACACATGAAAGAGACAAGGTAACAACCTTTTTCACATAGAGCAATAGGAATGGCGTGTGAAGATCACGACTTCGGACCTCTAGCGTAAAAGTTAGTAAAACACTAAAATCCAAGGAAAACAATCACTGACAACTTTTCTGCCCTAATCCCAAGTATTCAAACGGGTCAAAATCTGAGTCTAATGGATTTTACCTGATCTACGGTGAAGATAAAATTCAGTTTCGACAACTCACAATGGTTACTTTTATAATAGAAGCCTATAAAAGGAAAGCTTCACAAGTTGATAAGGTGCTGGTTGTTTTGAGAAAGCATACACAAGAGAATTCGCTATAGCAATCAGTTACTTAATCCCTCTAAGAATCAAACAATTCCAAATCTGTTTGTAAGGATTCCCAAGTGAGTTATAAACTTGAGGAGATCCAAAACCAAAATATTTTAGAAAAACAAAGTGTAAAATCTCATACTTGGGTGAGTAGTGAGATTGGGATATAGCTTGAAGTTGGAGCTTTGGGTGGGATCTCCCTGTAGGACTCAACTTAGGTTTGGGCAGAAATCTAAGTGGTATATCCTACTAAAGACAAGAGACTCAGCTAGGAATTGGTGCTTCTAGTGGTATATCCTACATCCGGAAGGGGTTACCATCCGGGGGCAAATTGTAAGGCTTAATTCCTACCAGTTGGAAAGGAATTCACTATTAAAAAAGATCGGAGGAAGGAAACTCCGAGGACTGGAATAGGCGGGGCAGAACCGGGATAATACTCTCCCTCTGACCTTATTTTAGACCCTCGCAGGGACCAATAATAACAGATATATAATAGGTATATATCAGTTCAATGGGCATTGTAAATACAAAGAGACTTATATATATATATATATATATATATATATATATATATATATATATATATATATATATATATATATATATATATATATATATATATATATATATATCAGATATATCTACTATATAACAGTTCAATAAGCATTGCAAATACAAATGACTTATATTAGAATTATAATATATCAGAAATATATAAGATATGTATCTGATATATTTTTGATATATATCTGATATATGGCAGATTTGTAGTAGATGTATAACAAATTTGAAGTAGATATATAATAGATGTATAACAGATACAAAAGAATATCCAAATTAGTATTGAAACAAAAAAAACACAGCAGAAATAGATATATATCATGTATATACTCCCTCCATTTCCAAAAGTTTGACGTTTTGGATTTTTTTACTTTTCCAAAAGTTTAACATTTTGGAATTTTAATGTATTTTTTGTCATATTTTTCCTAATTTACCCTTGTATTAATTAGAATGGAGATAACTGATTATAAGTAGTAATTAAGAAGAAAAAGAATTTTTATATAAAATATAGAGGATAAATTAGTAATTTTAACAGTGTAATAAATATTTCATTGACTTTGATGATTCGTTAGTGTCAAATTTTTGGAAATGGAGGGAGTAGTAGATATATAACAGTTCAATGAGCAATGCAAATATAAAGAGATATTAAAACTGTAACTAGATCTGGGCATGGGCATGGGCCGGGTTCGGGGCCAGGCTCAATCGGGATTAGCTAAAAAATTAGTAGCCCAAACCCGACCCAACTCATATAAAGTATTAGTTAGGCTCGGGCAGGACCAGGCCTTCTTAAAATTATCTAAACCCAAACTCAGCCCGTCCAGTCTGTCAATTAATTATTTTCTTAAATAAATTTAAAAATTTTAATTATTTCAAGTGCACTTTATATGCATAATTAAAATAGATCAACAAATAAATGAAGAAGCAAGGATGGTTTCTCCCGTCTCAAATTTTTTCCTTTTTAAGGGACACAATATTTCTCGTGGAGGTTTTCAAAAAAGAAGAAGCAAGGACGGTTGGAGAGTAGACGAGTAAAGAGAGGGATTATGTATACAATCTTTGTGTTTTGAGAGGAGATGAATAAATGCTGTGAGATTTGAAATTGAAAAGCTTATTCATATATGACAATGAGAGTATAATCTTTGGATGGGAAGTTGAAAAGATAATGACATTGAGAATTGAGATTATTTACTTCCGTACAAATTTCACGTTTTTTAATAAACTCGTTTATTAAGAATATGAAAAATATTAATTTATCTTTATATCTTAAATTAATGCCTTACTTTTTAACTAAAATGTAATTAATACTAAGGATATAGTTGGGAGAATAATGAAAAAAGTACCTAAAAAATAACAAATGGCAAGTATTTTAATACTAATTCAATTTTAGGCTAGAATGCCTATTTTAAAAAGATGGAGAGAATACTTTTTATTTACTGTTTCAGCGCGGTGAGTAATCGATTACTTTAATTAATACTTTTAGGCCCTGTTTTTCAATTTATATTCAGTTCAGTTCAGTACTGCATACATATACATTTAAGCTGAAATAAATTCAGTTCAGTTCAATTTAATTCAGTACTACTACTTATAAGTTGAAAAGAACATGACCTTAATGTCGGTATTTATAATTTGCATTGGTTTTAAGTTACATTTACAATTAAATTAATTACACACTCAAATTATTTTTATTATAAATACTATAATATATAATAGTAATTTATTATTAATTTTATATCGGGTTGGGCGGGCCGGGTACGAGTTTGAATATAAACGGGCTATTGCGGGTTCAGGCCGGGCCGGGCCGGGCCTAAGTTATAAACTACATGGCCAAGCCCATCCCAAGAAGAGCGGGCATGGGCAGGCTTTGCAGGCCTGTGGGTCTATGATTAGGTCTAATTATAATAGATATATATCAGAAATATATCAGATATGTATCTGATATATTTTTGATATATTTCAGATTTGTAGTAGATGTATAACAGATTTATTGTAAATATATAATAGATGTATAACAGATACAAAAGAACATCCAAATCAGTGTTAAAACAAAAAGCACAGCAGGAACATATATATATCAGTAAAATATCAGAAATATATCAGATATATATTAGATATATTTTTTTATATTTTTCCAATATACGACAGATTTGTAGTGGATATATAATAGATATATAACATATACAAAAGAAGATCCAAATCAGTGTTGAAACAAAAAAAACGCAGCAGAAATCCTCCTTAATTGCTTAAAATCAATTCTAAACTACTTTTGGAGAGAAAAAAATTTCAAATGCAAGAAAAACACATATCGATATTGTTTGATTTGCTCAGAACACATATTAAGGAAATCGATAATGAATAAAGGATTCAAGATGAAAAAACGCAAAACTGAAGAATTGCTATCTCTATTAGGGAGAAAACGAGATAAAATTTTGGTTTGAAAATCGAAAAGAACAATAGAATCGAGATTGAAGGACGCAGAAATACTATTGAATAAAAACAGGAGAGAATTGAGAAGATAAAGCACAAAGAGTTTTCAGATTAGGCAAATTGAAGGAAGAGGTCGGGTTTATATGGAGGGCGTATTATGGTTAATAACTTTTCAAAATATTTCAAATAGGTTACGCTCGTTTTCTTGTAATAGCTAGGTTATTATTTTGCACTTTTAGATGTATTTATGTGCTTTTCCCTTTTTTTTTTATTTCAGGGATTACCAAAATAAGAGAATCATAAGTATTAAATTGTTTCACAACAAATAGATATTTTATTCAATTTGAAATGAAATCTTACAAAATATCTTAATAAAAATATAAGGGTAAGCTTAAAAAAAATATTACATGCAGTTTGACTTTTTTGCGAGATGAAGTCTGAAATAATCTTTTCCCAAAAAGGATTTATGATTTCAAAAAATTATCAAAAAATGATAAAAAAAAATATTTTTATGTTAAAAATAGTAATGTTACAAAATTTTTAATAAAGTTGGGGCCAAAAAATCTGGAATCAAATATTATTAAAAAAATCAAACAAGAAAAATAAATATACGAAAAAAATAAAAACAAATAAAGTCAACATTATATTAAATAGATATATAATAGATGTGGATCTAATGATTTCATAAAATAAAAAATTTATCAGATTTCTAATACATCTGTATCTTTTACGATGATTAGTTTATAAAATTGAATATCTAATAGATATCTAATAGATTTGTATACTTCATTCTTTTAGTTACGAGACACTTAACAAAAATCTATTAAACATCTAATAGAAATATGTAGGAAATCTAATATATATCTTAGTACATGTCCATCTTATTGTTTTAGAATATACGAAATTTAGTAAAATTCTAGTAGATATCTGTTAGATATATAACAGATATATGTTATAAATTTATTAAACATCTGTTAGAAATCTTTTTGAACTTCTGATCTATTAGAAATTTATATTTAGAGTTGATCTACTACATATCTATTAGACATCAGCTAAAATCTATTTTGAATTTTTGATCTACTAGAAATCTACCCTGTGTTTTAATTTCAAGTTCTTATAGTTTACTGATTTTAATAGGACTTCCATTAGATACTAATAGACATCTAATCGAAAAACATTTTGAAAAAAAATACTACAGTGGATGTCATTTCGAAACTAAAAAAGAGACGAACAAAAAACTCTCAAGTGCCATGTTAAAAAAATAAACGGTTTCGGAGATAAATAGTAATAAAGAAAAAATATAGCTATAGTGATGTGCGTATGAGTTTTTTGTTTGCAAAATGCTAACTTAAAATATCGTACCTGGATCCGATATTTCAGAATTGATCTATTATGAACTAGCTTGAATCTACGAGCAAATTCCTGCAAAACAACATACAAACTTAGGGCGATCGGTGGTTAGGGGGGACCCTCTGATGCTTAAGTCAGTAAAGGGTTTTGAGGAAAATATTAAGAGTGAGTATGAGAATGTGGATGTACCTTTTGAGCTGACGTAAGGGGCCTATATATAGGCATTTAGAAGTGTTTTAATTTGTATGGAACTAGTATTTGTGGAATCCTTGTTGGTTAAGGATTCTATTGCTTGGAGTTATTTCTTAATCAGGAGATAATGATAAGATCCTAAATAGATTAGGATAATGGCAAGGGAGAGAATATAGGGATAAGGAGAAATCCTAGATTCCCTCTGTCTTGCGTATCACGAAGGTGCCATTGAGCCGGTATAGAACCGGCTAGAGACCGATGTAGGACCGGCTCGAGGCTTTGTCCGCTTAGGGTAATGTCTCGCCAAGAGGGCTCTCGTAGTTTATTTTGTAGCTGTTTGGATGCTTCTAAGCCGGCTCCTAGAGATAGGGCGTATCCATCCATTTCACTCTTTTGTAAGGTAAGCTAGGCGGCTCATGTTGACCTGGTCTCTTAGCCCGAGACGGGTGAAACATATTTAGTAGGTTATTAGAAGGCCCCCACAAGTGTGAGAAGTAATTTAGGGCTTCTGGCGACTCGCACCAGCTCAGATTTTGAGCGGGTCAGGGCTACGTGGCAAGCTCTCATCCAAGCGTTCTCGAAGCTTCCTTGAGAAGTTTGAGTCTTTTCGTATCCTTTGGCGGCAGTTTGCATTTTCAAAATTTAAAACCAACCAAATTCTGCTTGACATGTGGCATTTCATTTCTCCAATTCAATGATTATGACTCTTCATTTTGGATTCGTTTCCTATTTAAGCATCACCAAAACCGATTTTATTATTTTACTCTTTTGAATCTCTTCAAGACCTTGAAGTTATTTCTCCGATGGTTTTTGGTTTCTCGAGACTTTGAAGCTATTTCTCCAACGACATCCGTTCTTGCATCTCTCCATTTGACAAATAAGGAACTCGTGTTCCCATTTTCATTTTCCCATTAATCTCATGCTTGCCGTTTGCAATTATCTTCATGATGCTTTTGATTATGCCCTATCATGACCAAATTTAATAGGATAGGTATATTTGCGCTATGTTAGGCTGTTGCAATTTTGTTTTTGAATGCGTATTTTAAACTTCTTCCAAATAACTTGTTTGCGTTGCCGGATTTCTACATTTTCTTTCGCCGAATTTTGGTTTTCCTCACTGAATTCTAGGTTCGGTATGATTTTTCATAGATTAGACGACAAAATTGATAAACATGATGGACGTAGTGATGCATAGGATTCTTCCCGATTGAAAATTGACTATAGATCTCTCTAAGATAGCTTACTATGATTCTGACTTGTTCTAAGGTTTGCTTTTCTTTTTAGGCGGCTATGTCTTTATCCTCACTAAGAAGCAGTTTGAGTGATAGTCCCTTTACCATCTTGTGTAGAGAGTTCCCTGATTTAGTTTCCCGTACTTATGTTAACGTAGACCGCTCTAACTTGCCTCGTAACCCTAGGACAAAAAGAACAGCCGGGAGGATGGACCAAGTAGAGGTTAATGAAGAGAGGGCGTCATCAGGAAAGACCACCTTAAGCTTACAAATACATTCTTCTGACCCAGTATGGGCATAGAACAATGATGAAGGTGACGAGGTGGAGCAACCAGCTAACCTAGTGCACTCAGATCCCATGCCTAGGGGATATAGGAAAGAGGGCCGCCAAGAAGGGCAAAGCGAAGGTTGTAAACTTGGAGCCGACTAAGGACAAAACTGCGAAGGAGAAAAAGCTAACCCCCCATATCAAAAATATGATATCTATAGTTCATCAGGTGGATGTGGATTTTAAGAGGGCTACTTTTCCATGGATGCAGAGTTGTAGGATTATGCTTCCATTTGAAAGTCAGCACGTACATCAACCGCCTAAGGGATGGTTCAGTCTTTACTTAGAACATGCTTGGTTTAGTTTTGTCTACCCCCTCCCTCAGGGCATATGTGACCTCCTCAACTATTGGAAGGTATGCTCGACCCAAATTCATTCCAACTGGTGGGGTGACATAGTGGGTCATTATTAGATATTCGAGAATCTGGGGGTAGGATTTGACGTGAATTTCTTTAGGCGGGTGGCCTCTTGTAAGATGAATAAAGGTGAGAACCACCTGTATTTTTCATATAAAAATTGATTCTATTCCTTCACCCATAGGGCGGACTCGGTGAAGAATTTCAAACAATTCTTTATTTTTGTTGAACTAAAGGAGGGAGCACCTACTTTTCCCATTTGTTAGTCGTTTGTTGTGCCTCCTTCCTTTAAGGTTCCAAGAAATGACCTATATGTTTGAGTGGAGATGTTTGAGTGACTTAAGAAAGGAGTGTGGTCCTTAGCCGATGTCTCATATGCCTTTGTCCATAACATTAGGATCATAGATTATAACCTGGACTCCGATGATGGCTATGATTATTATGTTAGTCCTCAACCTCCGGGTGGGTTTATCTTCCACCTTATTTACTTTTTTTTTTCTTTTTTTTAGCTATGTCAGGAGTTAAGAATGCAGTATCTGATGCTATAGCTAAGCGGGTGAAAAACCTACAACAAATCAATGACCGCCAAGCTTCGGAGATAGTTGATGGGTCAACTAACAAAACTATTGCTATAGTTTTGTTAGGAAAAGGTGGAGAGAAGGCTGCCAAGAGGGGAAACCCGAGTGCAGCTGAGGCGTCCTCAAAAGATGCCAAAAAGAAATCCAAAGTCACCACCGAGGTATATAGTGTACATTTATTGTTTTTATTTCCCACTTAATTATTGCGTAGATTGGTCTAATTATCCTTTTCTTGCTAGGTGAATGTTGAGGTGGCAGCAGAGGTAGAAGGGATACCTGGTCAAGGTTCTCCTACACGTACTTTAGTGAAAGAGGACTTGACCCGGGTCACTGGCTGAGATGCCCTTCGTCTCATCTCTCGTGTTCCAGGAGTCGCTCCGTGAGGCCTTTCCCTTGGAGTAAGAGTACCTCTGATATGAGAATGAGGATTTCCCTACTGTAGCTGCTCTTTTGTTTGGAAACAATAACCTAGGTAGTTTTCTTTTTCACCCGGTTATGGATTCAATTGTTATTTATGGTAAATTCTTAGGAATGCCTCTACTTTTTCTTAGTCTCTATCTTGGGCGGCATACATGTTTCATTGGGTAGAAGCTGAGACGACCAATACAAGGAAAACGATCACTGACAACTTTTTAGTCTCAATCCTAAGGATTCAAACATTACAATTACTCCGTCTAACGAACTGATCAACGGCTCCGGAAGCGCCACATCTTACTTGATCAACGGTGCAGATTTAATTCAACACAACAGCTACATTAATGATAAAAGCCTATAAAAAGGAAGCTTCACAAGTTGAGAAGGTGCTAGCATTATACAAGAAAATCTGCTATTTCAATCAGTGATACAATCCCTCCTAGAACCAAATCACTCCAAATCAGTTTGTATGAATTCTCAAGTGAGTTATAATCTTGAGGAATTCAAAAATAAAATCCTTTAGAAAAATCAGTTGTAAAAATCTCATACTTGGGTGAGTATTGAGATTGGGATACGGCTCAAAGTTTGTACTTTAAGTGGGATCTCCTTGTAGGACCCAGCTTAAGTGTGGGTAGAAATCTAAGTGGTATATCATGCTAAAGACACAAGGAATCAGCTAGGAGTTGATGCTTCTAGTGGTATATCCTACATCCGAAAGGAGTTACCATCCGGAGACAAATTGTAAGGGTTGATTCCTACTAGTTGGAAAGGAATTCACTAGTGGAAAAAGCTCGAAGTAAGGACACTCCAGGGACTGGAGTAGGCGGGGTTGAACCAAGATAAAACTTTGTGTTTGATATTCTAACCCTTTACTTTATTTGCACCACATCTCATATTTTCATCGTCCGGGTCCAATATATCCATAACATATCAAACACGCTATACAAGAATTTTTAAAGTCTATTAATTCCGCGAAAATTCACCCCCCCTTTGACCTTATATAGACCCTCACAGGGACCAACATTATTATCGCCTGAAAATTTATACCTTAGTTTTAACTAAGGAGTTTTATTCTCATGAATTCAAAACTTTAGCTAAGTATTTTGTCTAACTTATATTTTCTGCCGGTTCTTTTTGTTAGCCGGTTCTGTGGTTGGCCTTGATGTTTTGTTCAGGTCTTATTACTGGCTTAAAAATTTTTCCCTTAGTTTTAACTAAGGAGTTTGATTTACTTAAATAGGTAAATTAAGGCCTTTTATTATGCCTCTAGCTAAGTTTTTGGTACTTAGTCTTTTTTACCGGTCTTACATTTCAGTCGGCTGCTTTGTGCTACGGTCTTATATCATGCCATTTTTTAACATCAAAGAGTTTGATCATGACTTATTTGAAACAAGTAGTTTTGGAATAACTGATAATTTTATTGAAAAAATAAAATAAAAGTCCGGGAACTCTATGCATCCGGATATCTACTTGAGGGGAACTGCCTCATTAAAAACTTCCTTAAGGGAAAACCCAATGGGAAAAATCCTTAAGGACGGAGAAAGAGTGTAGCTGCTAGAGTCCCTCAGTATCTACTATGTAATAGGGCCTAAGATTAGCAATATTCTAGGTGCGAGGAAGCTCTTTGTCTTTTATAGTCCCTAACTTGTACATGGCCGGCCCGATGACTTTGGTGATTTTGTAGGGACCTTCCTAATTAGTGCCCATCTTCCCTTTGCCTTCTCGAGCCTGTGAAGTAGCTGAGTCTTTAAGAACCAGATCTCCTTCTTTGAGTCGAATTTTCTCATACTCTCCTATCATGGTTTCTTGCAATCTTCGCTTTGTAAGCCGCCATGATGATCCGGGCTCGCTCTCTTCTTTTGTCCATATTGTATAGGTGGTATTTCATGTTGATGTCATTATCTTTCTCTGTATAGTAGGCCACCTAATCTGATGATCCCCCAATTTCAATCGGTATAACCGCCTCAACCCCATGAACGAGTGAATAAGGGGTTTATCCGATTGTTCCGCAAGGAGTGGTCTTATAAGAACACAAGATTTAGATCAACTCATCCGGCCATCTTCCTTTCCAATCCAGCACCCTTTTCTTCAACCCATCTTCTAGGGTATGATTGGTGACTTTTGTCTGACCGTTTATCTGTGGATAGGCTATAGATGAAAAATGATTCTCGATCTTCCAGTTTTGGCAAAAGTCTTTGAATTTTTTTGAAATAAACTACGATTCATTATCTGCTATGATTCTTTTTGGTACCCTAAATCGAGTGATTATGTGCTTCTAGACGAAGTCCATGGTTCTTTCAGCTGTGACTGAGCTGAGTGCTTTCGCCTCAACCCACTTGGAAAAATGGTCAATCGCCATAAGTATCCACTTCTTCTATCCGGACACTTCTGGCATCAGCCTGGATGTATCAATCCCCAAGATGTAAATGGCCATGTCATTATAGGCTTTTGATTGGCCTTGGGGATGTGTGACTTTCTTGCAAGCATTTGGCATTGGTGGTAAGTTGTTACATACTCTTTTGAGTCTGCTTTGACTGTTTCCCCATAGTCTCCAGCCATGGTGATTCTTCTAAGTAAAGTCTCGTCCACCTGGTGGAATCCGTAATCTCCTTCATGGATTTCTTCAATGATGCATTTTCCTAGCTCCATAGTGACCCATTTAAGCCACACGTTCAAGTAGGATTTTTTGTATAATTCATCACCCACCAAGGCAAACTACATGGATTTCCTTGTTATCTTTTCCGCCTCAATTTTGTCTTCGAGTAGCTTATCGCAAGCCAGGTAGTCATACAGAGGTTGCATCCACCCGAGCGACTTCTTATGAATCCAGAGATTTTCACCTTGCTCTTTGCATGTGGGCTGGGTCAAGACCTCATAAGGGAAACTTAGCTCTTTTTATGAGTCCTTTCCTACAGGCGTATTGGCTAACTCATCCACTATCTGGTTTTATGCCTGAGAAATGTATTCGATCTTACACTCGGTTCCCTTGGCCTCTAGCTTTTCTAACAATGTTCCAACTTTAGGCAAATATTTGACCATATGATAAGTGTAATTTATACCATGAAAATATCAATGATTTAGCCTCGAAAATAGCCCATTTGAATTTATAGGTGCTTTTTACAAATATTTAAATACTTCCTTGAAGCTATACAATTGATGCAAAGCAAGGATATTATAGAGGCAAGTAACCAAGATGAGCAGCAAAGTAACTAGGAAGAGCAACAAGGCAAGCAGAATGCGCAACAGAGCAAGTAGGAAAGTAGCCGAAGCAAGCAGAATGAAGTGACCGAAGAACGAGGTGGTGGCCAAGATGACGTGGCCAAGCGAAATACCTGAAAATATGATTTTGTGAAAGCTTCTAGAAGACCTCTTATAGCTTGCCAAGGATGCCTCAAGCGGTGGAGTTAGTGGGTTTATTTTTGTAATATTATAATACCCACTTGGACAAGACTTATTGGAGCTGAATTCACCTTCTAGAAGCTCTTTTCTTTTCATAACAATATCTTTTATTATCTTTATTTTGCAAGTGGTGCATCTAGACTATTCTTCTCAACACTATAAATTCGGCCATTGACCATTGTTTTGAAATAAGCTTTTGACTGGCTTCATTTTACTTACTTTCTGTAAAATTTCCAGTATTAATATTATGTTCATATCTATTATTATCTTTTGGTGTTTTACTTTAATTATGAGCAACTAAAGCATTGGTAGGCAAAGCTAGCAAGGAGGACAGGTAAACACGATCCAAACTCTCTCTCTTTTATTTCTAAATACATTAAGAAAGATTGTTATGTGTTGTGCTAAATACCATTAAGTTCGGCTAAACTTATAACTAGTGTAAACAAAAAATTGTAACACAGATCTAAACACATAACTCATTTATGGAAAAAACAGTTGTTGACTAGAAATGCTTGGAATTCCTGTTAGAAAATAATGGGAAGCTTGCTTTGTTCTTAATGCTTGAGGAAATAACTTGTAAGAGGAGGTTCTCGGAGTTATAACTTCAAAGAAGTATAGGCAAAAAGCGGTGGCTAAGCCTAGAAAACCTTAAGTAAGTAGATCTAGATCTTTGCTGCATAAAAGGATTAGAAATAAATGAGAGAATTTAATCTGTGTCTTTCAGACTGCTAGACTTGCCTGTCTCGTTATGATTTTGTTCACGATAGTTAAAAAAAGAAACCAAACTTTCTGTTTTCTTTTTACTTGTTTATTTTAGCATTCTTTCAAGTTCAATCAAATCCTTTTAATTGTGTGACTGTAAAACTCACTGATTTACAATTGGATTTAGTAACTCCCTTGCTCATGAGGAAATGACATTTGTACTTGCCTTATACTACTGACCAAGACCTAGTACACTTGCTAGACACTCACATTTGTCAACCAATAAGTTTTTGGTGCCGTTGCCGGTGAGCAACGTGTTTAGCTTTTAAATTTTGTCTCTAAATTGGTGCATTTAATCCGTTTGTTGACATTTTGTAGGATTTCTTCTTTTTGAAGCTATTTTGTTGTTGTATGCGAAGAGATGGATTGCTCCTTATTCCAATAGACCCTAAGATTGAAATAACTTGTCATAGATTGAGTGGATCAACCAGAAGAAGGTGCAGGCAACTAAGAATTGCCGACCAAGGTAATCCCCCAAATGCCAATGGACAATAAAAAGGTGTGGGTGAAATTAATCCACCATCACCAAGGCAAACTCTTAGAGAGTACAGTAAACCTTCAACTGAGGGACACTCTTCCTCCATTGTGATTCCTAATGAGGTGAAAAACCTCTTTGAGATCAAGGCCTTCATGATTCAAATGCTCCAGGCAGCCATTCAATTTGGTGGTTTGTCGGGAGAAGATCCTAATGCACACATCTAAGAGTTCATCACTATGTATGATACCTTTCGTACAAATCATGTAATCTTAGATAATGACATTAGACTCAAGTTTTTCCCTTTTCTCTATGGGATAAGGCTGAAAATTGGCTGAAAAATCTTTAGCCTGGATCCATAAGAACTTGGGATCAAATGGCCTAAGATTTTCTTACAAAATACTTTCCATCGAGGCAAGCAATTAAACTCAAAAATGAGGTAACTCATTTCATGTAGCAACCAGATGAATCTCTTGCCGAAGCATGGGAAAGATACAAGGAGCAGATAAAATTTAGATCGAGTCTACCGCGAATGGAGATCCGAACTTGCCCCCGAAGAACTTTATGAGCTCATTGAGAGGTTGGTTAACACTAGCTATAAATGCACTCAGTTCAGGAAGAAAGAACTAAGAGTAAGGAGTCAGAATCTATTACAAAGCTTTCCGAGCAGATGGACCTGATTTTGAAGCAACTTGCCAAGCAAAATGTCTCGGCAATCTCAAATGTGCAAGTAACTTGCGATTTCTGTGGTGACAACCATAAAAATATTGATTGTGACACTCGTCTCACTCAAGAACAATGTGATCATGTTGGGAATAACCAGAGGAACAATCCCTTCTCAAATACCTACAATCCAGGCTGGCGAAATCATCCTAATTTCTCCTGGAGCAACCAAAACAAATAGGTTCCCTACCAGCAGCCTCAAAACAGTTTTTCTCAACAACCACAATAGAATATGCAGTAAGCAGGACCATCTCAACTACCAAAGAAGTTTGAGATGGAAGAAATGAAGGAAATGATGATGCAATTCATGAAGCAAACTCAAGCATCCATGAAGAATCTGGAAACTTAGTTCCAACAACTTACCACCATTGTGACTCCCAAAAACAAAGGGGTAATGCCAAGCAACACTAAAACAACCCAAGGGAGGAATGCAAAGCAGTGACTCTAAGGTGTGGTACTTCTTGCGATAATTTTAAAGGTAAAAGGTTTATTGTTGTTGATGAAAATATAGGAAAGAGAACTGAGGAGGAAGAGCAACATTCTGGAAGTCAAAATGCACTGGGTAACCAAAATCCAATGGAGCAGTTAGAAAATCCAGTGAAGCAAGCAGAACCAGTTTCTGACCTGGAGCAAGCAAAACAGAATCCATCCATGTCTGCTGAAAAGAAGTCCAATACTGAAAGCAACCAATTCCATCCTACCAGCCAAGGATTCTATATCCTCAAAGAGCAAAACAGCACGAAATGGCTAAGCAATTTGATAAGTTTTTAGAAGTCTTTAAGAAACTTTATATTAACATTCCTTTTGTAGAAGCACTTGCACAAATGCCTATGTATGTGAAGTTTTTGAAAGACTTGCTGGCAAATAAGAAGAAGTTGGAGAATGTAGCCATGGTGCAACTAAATAGAGATTGCTCCTCTATCCTTCAAAGTAGGCAGCCTTTGCCTAAGAAACTCAAATATCCAGGGTGTTTCTCTATACCTTGCTCTATTGGTAGCTTAAACATTGATAATGCACTTTGTAATTTAGGAGCAAGCATAAATTTGATGCCATATTACATATATAAGCAATTAGGCTTAGGTGAACCCCAACCAACTAAAGTATCTATACAAATTGTTGATAAAACTGTTGGGTAGCCTAGAGGCAATGTAGAAGATGTTTTAGTTAAGGTTGGAAAGTTTATTTTTCCTGTTGATTTTATTATAATGGATATGGATGAAGATTTTCATGTGCCCATCATTTTAGGTAGACCATTCCTTGCTACTAGAATAGCTTTAATTGATGTAAATGATGGAAAATTGATTCTGAAAATAATGATGAAGAAGTAGTATTTAAAATGAATAAGGCAATGAAGTATCTATCTACTTTTGATGATCAATGATACTTTCTTGATTCTACTGATGTGAATTTGAACCCCTTTCTAATGCAGGAATTAGAAGAAAATGATTTTGAAGAGGAAGATTTGACTGCTTCAAAAACTATGGAAAATTAAGAAACTGTGGAGCAGTCAAAACAGACAGTGGAGCAACCATAATATAAACCACCCATGTATAGAAAACAACCTATTGAGCCACTAAATCACACATTAAATCTTTCTCCAAAAACCTCACTTGAAGAACCTCCAACTCTTGAGCTGTAACCTTTGCCTCCTCACCTTGAATATGCTTTCCTTGACCGCCCTGACAAACTTCCTGTGATTATTTCCTCAAAACTAAATTGAGGAAGAACAAGAAGGCTCTAGTATGGACAATTGCTGACATTAAGGGAATTAGTGATTCTATTTATGTACACTGAATTCTCATGGAGGAAAACCATAAGCCAATGGTGCAGCCTGAAAGGAGACTCAATCCCAACATGAAAGAAGTTGTGAGGAAGGAAGTAGTCAAATTTCTTGATGCCGGAATTAGCTACCCCATTTCGAATAGTGTTTGGACTAGTCCAGTCTAAGTTATTCCAAAGAAGGGAGGAATTACAGTGGTGACAAACGAAAAGAATGAACTCATCCCTACAAGGATAGTCACAGGATGGAGAGTTTGCATTGACTACTACAAACTGAATGAAGCAACCACAAAGGATCACTTTCCACTTCCTTTCATAACCAAATGCTGGAGAGATTGGCTAGTTATACATTCTATTATTTCCTCGATGGCTATTCAGGGTATAATCAAATTATGATCCACCCCTTGGATTAAGAGAAGACAGCTTTTACCTTCCCTTATAGTGGTTTTTCCTATAGGAGGATGCCATTTGGAGTGTGCAATGCTCCAGCTACATTTCAAAGGTGTATGATGTCCATTTTCGATGATATGGTGGAAAAACCAGTGGAAATTTTCATGGATGATTTCTCAATCTATGGAGCAACCTTCCAGTCTTGGTTGAACAATCTTGAAGCTATTTCACTTCATTGCAAGGAGACCAATCTTGTTTTAAACTGGGAAAAGTGCCATTTCATGGTCAATGAAGGCATTGTTCTTGGCCACAAGATTTCAGAGAAAGGGATTGAAGTTGATCAAACAAAATTGGAGATTATTGCAAATTTGACTGCCCCAAAATCAGTCAAAGAAGTTAGAAGCTTTCTTGGGCATATAGGATTCTATAGAAGGTTCAATAAAGATTTCTCAAAGATTGCCCAACCATTGACAACCCTACTCCATAAGGACACTGAATTCAAGTTTGATGATGCTTGCTTGAAGGCATTTGATGAGCTAAAAGCAAAACTTGTCAATGCACCTATTCTGATTGCTTCAGATTGGGAGCACCCCTTTGAACTTATGTGTGATGCAAGTGATACTTGCATTGGAGCTATTTTGGGCTAAAGAATTGACAAGCATTTTCGGCCTATCTATTAAGCAAGCAAAACTCTCACTGAAACACAACAAAACTACACAATGACTGAGAAGGAGTTGCTTGCTGTGGTGTATGCCTTTGACAAGTTCAGATCATACTTGGTGCTATCAAAAGTCATTTTCTTTACTGATCATGCAGCTTTGAAGTACTTATTAGCTAAAAAGGATGCAAAACCAAGGCTAATAAGGTGGCTATTACTTCTTTAAGAGTTTGATTTGGAGATTCAAGACAATAAGGGCTCAGAAAATATAGCAACTGATCATTTATCCAGAATTCCAAAAGGCAATCAAGTGGAGCAACTAGAAATTACTGATACATTTCTAGATGAGTAACTTTTTATAGTGAGATCTTTCTTGGTCTACTGACTTTGCTAATTACCTTGCATGTGGTATTAAACCTCTTATGCCTTATAGATAAAAGAAAAAAATTCTTTGCTGACTTGAAATATTACTTTTGGGAGGAACCATTCATTTTTAAATTGTGTGCAGATCAGATTATAAGGAGATGTGTTCCTGAGGAAGAAATTCCAGCCATTCTAAACATGTGTCATAGCAAGGAAGCTGGTGGGCACTTTGGAGCAAGCAGAGCTGCAGCAAAAGTGCTGGAATATGGCTTTTACTGGCCTACTATCTTTAAGTACTGCCAAAGGTTTGTTGTAGAGTGCAATGAATGCTAAAGAAATGGTAACATCTCTGCCAAAAATGCTATACCCCTAAACAATATTGTGGTATGTGAAATCTTTAATGTTTGGGGCATTGACTTCATGGGCCCATTTCCAAACTCTCATGGTAATAAATACATACTCTTAGTAGTTGATTATGTTAGTGAATGGGTTAAAGCCATTGCTAGCCTAACAAATGATGCTAAGGTAGTCATAAAATTTCTAAAAAAGCTTTTTACCCGCTTTGGGGTACCTAGAGCAATCTTAAGTGATCAAGGGACTCACTTTTGCAATAACCAATTTGAAAAGTTGTTAAACAAATATGGGTTCACGCATAGAATTGCCACTCCCTACCACCCAAAAATAAGTGGGCAAGCAAAAATTTCAAATAGGGAAGTCAAAAGAATTTTAGAGAAAACTGTTAACAACTCTAGGAAAGATTGGGCAATTAAAATTAATAATGCTTTGTAGGCTTATAGGACAGCATTCAAAACCCCCATTGTAATGTCCCCATTTAGATTACTCTATGGAAAAGCTTGCCACTTTCCTGTTGAGTTAGAATTTAAAGCTTTGTGGGCACTAACCTTGCTTAAGTTTGACAGGAACACAACAGGGGAACAAAGGAAATTGCAACTAATTGAGCTAGAATAATTCAGGTTGTTCAGCTATGAAAATGCCATGAATTACAAAGAAAAGACCAAAAAATGGCATGATCAAAGGATTCAAAAGAAGGAGTTTTACCCTAGGCAGCAAGTACTCTTCTTTAACTCAAGATTGAAGCTATTCCCGGGCAAACTTAAGTCAAGATGGACTGGACCTTACACTGTCCTTAAAATTTTCCATCATAGAGCCATAGAAATCATGAACAATTTGGGACAAATTTACAAGGTTAATGGTTATAGACTCAAGCCATACTTGACAAATGAAGAAGTAAAAATTGCTGTGGAGGAACAACAATTGCATCCTCCTTAACACAAAACAAAGCAATGATGTCTACTCTAAACACCAATTGGAGCAATTTTGTTGAGCACAAGATCATTTTCTAAACTATGTATATACTTTTGTTTTATTTATATCTTAGGTGTCTATTTATATCTTTATCTTTTGCTTTTGTAGAAACTTGTGGACTAAGTGTGAATTGCAACATCAAGATCTCATCTTCATGTTATGGCATACACTTGGTAATTCTTTCAGAAATTGTTCTTGTTCACTGGCCATTTTAGATATCTTGGATAAATCACCAAAATTGGAGTATAATTTCTACATCACATTTAGAAGGCTTATTTTGACTGCTTCATTTGACTGCCCCAATTATTTAATCCCTAAAAATTTAATGATGATTTTTCGAAGGGAAGTTTACTAGAGAAAGAAAAGAAAAAGGGGTGAGGTGGCATGTATAGGGATAGGTGGCAGTTGATAAATGCATGTGGAAGATCAAATTGGATTTTCCTCTCTCTTCCCACTAACCCTTAATCATAGCCTATAAATCTAGCCCTTCTCTCTCTCTTACATGCACTCAACCCCCTCTCAAACTCTCCCTCCACTAAATGCTACAGTTTTCTAAACCAAAAAGAAACCTAAAAGCCTCTCTCACTTTTCCATTTTTCACCCTAACAATTTATCTCTCTCTCTCCCTTTTCTCCGGCGAAAACACCACTGCCACTATCCATCCTCCTCTTTCAAACTCACACCATTTCCATCCCATAATCAACCATGTTGAACACTAGAAAATTGTTAAGAGACACACCTGCTAAAGTTACACCTGCCAAATCCACTCCTCCGTCCACTTCTGTTTTCGGCGGAATATCCACAACCATTTCCACCTTTATTTTGCAAAAAATGCAGACATTCAAGGAAGGGTATGAAATGGATAAATTCAACCTATTTTCAAGCCATGAGTTTCTCCTATCTGGAATCCTTAATTGGGAGGCTCTGACAAGCTTAGGGTTGTAGAAGGAATTCGAAACATTTTTGAAGGCTTGTGGATTATTTGAGTTTGAGGATGCCCCAGATCCAACCCTTAAGGAACTCACCATGGAGTTTCTCTGCACCTTCTCTGAAATAAGGAAATCAAAGCCAACAATGAACCTGGGAGGTTTTTGTTTAGATTATTTGGTATAAAAAAGTCTATTTCATTAAATGAGCTAAACAAGTACTTGGGAATTTCAATGGAGTACATGGAGACTAAGGAGTATGCATTAGCTCCTAAGAAAAGACCTTCTAACTTTGATGTGAAGGAATTTTGGCTGGAAATTACTGGGAAAGATGATTACAAAGACCAATAAGTAGCTAGCCAGCAAAGGGAGTACAAACATAAGATAGCCCATAAATTGATTGCTTCCACTCTCTTTGCAAGAAGCAAAGAGTACACTATTCCAGAAAATGATATTTTTGTCCTCTATTGTATGGAGAAGGGGATAAAAATCAACGCGGAATGCTTCTTTGCCACCTACATCCTCAAGCTAGTAAACAAGAACAACAAGAAGATCATGGTAGGGTATTTTGTCACAAAAATTACTTGGTCCTTAATCACAACCTTCTCCACCAATGGACTCACTCATGCATGCTACCCTGAAGTCATTGAGATGTATAACTTCGGTAAATTTGGAGTCTGCAGGAAGGTAGATGAATTGTATTACTTGGAGCACATTGCCAAGGCCATGTTAGAGGAGTAAAGGAAGACAGTTAAAAAGAGAAAAAGAGATTAAGAGAGAAGAGCCACTCCTATTTCTAAAAGGAGGAAAGTGGTGCCCAGTACCACTACTGCCAGGAAAGGGAAGCAAGTGGCAGAAAAATCTGAATTTCTGGAGAAGTGCTAGAGTGTGAACTTCAGGGAACTGTTGGGAGTTGTGGAGCAGTTGTGGGAAGTAAAGGAGGACTATCTGTCCTTCAAGATAGAGGTTGATAGCAGAATTAGGAGGTTGGAGGATGACAACCTAGATCTGAACCTTCCTAGCTACATCAAAAGCACACCCACCAGAGAAATGGAAGGAAAACTCAGTCCAAGCCACATCTCATCAGCCTCATCCACTCAAGAATCAGAGCATCAATCCAAGAGTAAGGAACTTCCAGAAAAAGATGAGGGACAAATCCTCTCCAACCGTGAAGAGTAACTTTCTTACCTCTACTCTTTATTTTTCTGTCAAAATCCCATGTGAAGTTAAAATTTTGCAATTATTGCTTTTATGATGATTTATATGTTATGCTTTAAGGACAAAGCAGTACTTAAGTGTGTGTTGGGGAAGGGGGTAGTTGCATGCTTTTGCTGCTGATTGCTTAATTGCTATTTTTAATTGCTGCCAGAACATGTTGAATACTGCTGATTAGTGCTATTAATTTCAACTGCTGCTGATTAGTTTTTGATTGCTACTATAAGTCTTTTCAACTTATATTGAGTCTAGTTTAGTTCAGTTCAGTTCAGTACTGCATATATATAAATTTACACTAAAATAAGTTCAGTTCAGTTAAGTTCAATTCAGTACTGCTACTTATAAGTTGAAAAGAATAGGGCCTAAAATCAGGATTGGTTCTAATTCTTTGAGTGCTATTTTCTTGCTGATTACTGGTATTCAATGGAGTATTTTGCCTTTGATAGTCACCCCACTTAAAAGTTTGCTTGAACTTAGGTTGTTGTTGTTTTTTAGTCTCTGTGTTTATTTAAAGCTTTAACTTCTATTTTTCTTCAGCCTCACTAATGTATATTTGTGTTTTTATAACACTTCTCTTTTTAGGTGATTAACATGGAAACCTTGCCCTTTTGAGAACAAATAGTCTGTATAAAATGCTTGAGTTAGGTTAGTGATGGTAGACTTACATTTAGCAAGAAAAATTGATCAATTAAGCAAGTATAAACTACAAAGGTGAACTGTTTTTCAATGAACTTAACTAGAGTGAACCAACTGAAATTAACCCTTATTTAGTGAGGATTTGAGCCAAAATTTTTTAAATTTTTTCCAAAAATCAATCACTAAATCATTTCTTCTCTTTACGTTCATAAAACTTTCAAAATCTGTCTTCTTTTATGATCTTAAACTTACAAACATCTTTTGTCACAACAGTAGTTAAATTTCCAAAATCTTCTTCCATAGGTCATTAAAAATTCTGAAATCATCTTTCTCTCAATAAACTCACTGTTTTAATTTTTTCTGAGAGGGCTTATACATGCGTACTAGGGCTAGAACTTGATTTAGGGTACTTGTCAAGACCACATTCATTGATCACCTATATAACATGATAAAGGCACTAGGATTACACACTCTTTTCAACTAAAAAGCCACCCTTGACAACAATATCCCCTAGTTAGCCCCTTTGAGCCTTATAACCATTTTCTTTCATAACAAACTCATAATACCCATAAACCTTTTTATTTTTCCTTCTTTTTCAGCCTTTATTTTACTAAGGAAATTTTCATAAAATAGCAAGCTCTCATATTCTGGGTTGTTTTAAAAATATATCTTTTCATGGGAAACTTGTGGGCCTTTTTTTTCAAACTTATTCCAGCCTATGCCCTTCATCAAAAGCCAAAAAAGAAAAGAAAATTGAAAAAAAGAGCCAAAAGAAAGAAAAAAAAGGAAACAAGGAGAAAAAAATCCTCAAACACAAATCTTCTAAAATCCACTCTAACCTCCTTATTCAGTGTTGAAAATAGTATATGGCCTTCTTACTGAAAAATCTCTTCAATTCTGAAAATTGTAATTGCTCCGTTCTTCATTTGACTATCCTTGAACACAAAATTATCTTTAAATACATGAATTGGTAAACTGACAATTGCTTGTTGTACTCTCTTTAATGTTGTCTTGGTAGAATCACTTCACACACAAAAAGCCTTTTCCTTGACACACCCTACCCTTAGCCAACAACCTGTAAAAGTCCTTTTGATTGTGTTTGTGATTAAAAATTTTTTTAGTAGTGGAGATGGGACCTAGGATCAAGCCTATGGACTTTTGAATGCTGCTGAGTGATTTCTCAAAACTCACCTTAAAAAAAATTTTGAGCGAATTGAGTGAAATCCTTTGGTGAGGAAGTTGGTTCACTATAGGAAATTTTATTGTTAAAACAATTTTAATTTGTGGTTTTGGTATGTTCTTGAGAACAAGTTTTCTTGTTAAATGTGGGGATGTTCATCCCTTACCTTCAACTGTTGTATTTTAAATAGACTATTTGCTTTCTTAAAGAATAGGATAAAAGTTAGTCACCACTCTTGTTTTATTCTCTTTTCTTCTCTTTTTAACCGTTCTTTGTTTTATCTTTGCTTGAGGCAAGCAAATTCTTAAGTGTGGGGGGAATTCGATATGTGCAATTTATACCATGAAAATATCAATGATTTAGCCTGGGAAATAGCCCATTTGAAGTGAATACAAGGGATTTATAGGTGCTTTTTGCAAATATTTTAGATACTTCCTTGAAGCTGTATAATTGATGTAAAGCAAGGATATTCCAGAGGCAAGTAACCAAGATGAGTAGCAAAGTAACCAGGAAGAGCAGCAAGGCAGGCAGGATGAGCAGCAGAGCAAGCAAGATAGTAGCCCAAGCAAGCCGAATGAAGTGAACGAAGAAAGAGGTGGTGGCCAAGATGACGTGGCCAAGTGAAATACCTAAAAATATGATTTTGTGAAAGCTTCTAGAATACCTCTTATAGCTTGCCAAGGATGCCTCAAGCGGTAGAGTTAGTGGGTTTCTTTTTATAATATTATAATACCCACTTGGACAAGACTTATTGGTGCTGAATTCACCTTCTAGAAGCTCTTTTCTTTTCAGAATAGTATCTTTTATTATCTTTATTTTGCAAGTCGTGCATCTAGACTATTCTTCTCACCACTATAAATTCTGCTATTGGCCATTGTTTTGAAACAAGCTTTTGATTGGCTTGATTTTACTTATTTTCTGTAAAAATTTCTAGTATTAATATTATGTTCATATCTATTATTATCTTTTGGTGTTTTACTTTAATTATGAGCAACTAAAACATTGGTAGGCAAAGCTAGTAGGGAGGACATGTAAACATGGTCCAAACTCTCTCTCTTCTATTTCTAAATACGTTAAGAAAGATTGTTTTGTGTTGTGCTAAATACCATTAAGTTTGACCAATCTTATAACTAGTGTCAACAAGAAATTGTAACATGGATCTAAACACATAACTCATTTCTGGAAAAAACGGTTGTTGACTAGAAATGCTAGGAATTCCTATTGGAAAATAATAGGAAGCTTGCTTTGTTCTTAATGCTTGAGGAAATAACTTGCAAGAGGAGGCTCCCAGAGTTATAACTTCAAAGAAGTATAGGCAAAAAGTAGTGGCTGAGCCTAGAAAACCTTAAGTAAGTAGATCTAGATCTTTGGTGTTAGAAATAAATGAGAGAAGTTAAATTGTGTCTGTTTGATTGCTAGACTTGCCTGCCTCGTTATAATATTGTTCACGGTAGTTAATCAAAGCAACTAAACTTTCTGTTTTCTTTTTACTTGTTTATTTTAACATTCCTTCAAATTCAATCAAATCCTTTTATTTGTGTGACTATAAAACTCATGGATTTATAACTGAATTTAGTAACTCCCTTGCTTCTTGAGGAAATGACACTTGTACTTGCCCTATGCTATTGACCCCGACCTAGTACACTTGCTAGACACACTCATTTGGTAACCAACATCATCTCAGATCGTTTATTTCTATACGTCCGATTGATCTGATTTGCCACTAACTTGGAGTTGCTTTTATGGATAAAAATTTCTAGTGCTATTTCATTGGCTAGCTCTAGCCATTTGATCACAACTTCATATTCAGCCGCATTGTTGGTGGAAGGGAAAGCCAACTTATTAATATATGAAATTTTGATTCTTTTAGGTCCTAGAACGTAAAATCCAATGTTAGCTCCTTCTATGCAAAAGGAGCCATCCATGAAAATCTTCCAAGTTTCAGACGCTATTGTTCTTGTTGGCTCGATGCCCATAAATTTTACTATAAAATCTGCTAAAACTTGCGCTTTCAAGGCTTTTCTAGCGTTGAACCTTATGTCATATTCTCCAAGTATAATGGCTCACTCGGTTAGGCAACCTAATGTATCCAGCCTTTACAACACTTTCTTAAGAGGAACACTAGTCCTTACTATAATCTTGTGTGCTTGAAAGTATGGTCTTAGCCGACTGGCTGAGTGTACTAGTGATAGGGCCAATTTCTCAATCTTGGGATATCTCAACTCTACAATCCGCAACACTTTACTCGTGTAGTAGATGGGGTATTTTTCCTATTCATCTTACTAAATTAGAATGGTCCATACTGCTTCATCTGTCACTGCTAAATAGAGATAAAGTATGTCCCTAGTGCTGGGGCGACTCATGAGTGGTTTGGCCAAGAAGTCCTTCATTTCGTCAAACGCTTCTTGGCAGTCCTTATCCCACTTGAAATCTCAATCCTTCTTGATTGCCTTGTAGAATGTTATACATCTTTTAGCTGAGAATGAAATAAACCATCCAAGGGCATTGATTTGACCATTGAGATGTTGGACTTTATTTAATGTTCGAGGTGGTTCCATCTGAATGATTGCTTCTATCTTTTCTGGATTCGCCTCGATTCCTCTTTCTAAAATTATAAATCCTAGAAACTTTCCACTCTTAACCCTAAAGACACATTTCTCCTGGTTGAGTTTCAGTTGGTAGGCTTGCAAGGTTTTGAATACCTTTTCTAAATCTTCCGCATGTGATTCTTCATCCTTACTTTTTACAAGTATGTCATCCATATATACCTTGATCGTCTCACCAATCATATCCTCGAACATTCTATTTACCAACTGTTGGTAAGTTGCTCCCGCATTCTTGAGTCCAAACAACATGACTGTGTAACAATACGTTCCTTTATAAGTAATAAAGGATGTCTTCTTCCATCTGATGGGTCCATAGGAATTTGATGGTAATCAACTTTTGCGTCTAAGATGAATAAATGGCGAATCAGTTATTGAATCCAGCAATTGGTTAATGCTTGGCAATGGATAGCTATCTTTTGGAGTTGCCTTGTTCAAGTCTGTGAAATCTACACACATGCGATAATTCCCCTTTGGTTTCTTAGCAAACACCACGTTTGTTAGCCATCTTGGATAATGTACTTCCCTGATATACTTGGCTTTGAGCAATCTATCTATTTCTTCTTCGATAACTTTCTATCTCTAAGGAGCATGATTTCTCTTTTTTAGTACCACAGGGGTTACTTTCGAGTCGAGGTTAAGGTTATGTTGTATTTTTTCTGGATGAACTCCTGACAGGTCGTTATGAGCCCAAGAGAATGAATGTTGTTGTCTAACTAATACCGAGTTAATTATCACTTTGGTGTCTATTTTAATGTCTTTGGCCACTTTCAACGCTCTACCCGACCCAACCATTAACACTTCCTTTTCACCAATTGGCTCCGCTATTGAACTACTTTTGCCCAAGCTGAAGTTAACCTGGTCTTCACTGTGATTTTTTGATTTAGACTTTTTAACTGGCTCTTTATCTTTTCTTAACGCAGCTATGTATGTTTTATGGGCGACTGAGGGTTTCCCTATTGGTCCCTGTGAGGGTCTTTATAAAGTTAGAGGGGGGGGGGGGGGGGGGTGAGTGACCCTTTTTCACAAAATAAATAGACTTTAGAAATTCTTAGTGTAGCGTATTTGATTATGATCTAGATGATGTAGTTATGATAATATAATGCAATAAATAAAGAGTTAAAGAAATCAAACACAAAGGATTTAATCCTGGTTCAGCCCTACCTACTCCAGTCCCCGGAGTTTCCTTCCTCCGAGCTTTTCCACTAGTGGATTCCTTTCCAACTAGCAGGAATCAAGCCTTACAACTTATCTCTGGATGGTAACCCCTTTTGGATGTAGGATATACCACTAGAAGCACCAACTCCTAGCTGAGTCCTTTTTATCTTTAGCAGGATATACCACTTAGACTTCTACTCCGAGTCTAAGCCGAGTCCTACAGGGAGTTCTTACTCAAATAACCAACTTTAAGTTGTATCATAATCTCACAACTCACCCAAGTTGGTGACCCTTACACTCTTCTTTTCACAATGGTTTTGGTTTTGGATTTCCTTAAGGTTATAACTCACTTAGGAATCCTTATAACAATTTTGGAATTGTTTGATTCTTGGAGGGATTGTAAATTGATTGAATGCTTGTGCTTTGTTACTTATTTTTGTAAATCAAACTGCCAGCCTTCTCATTTAGTGAAGCTTCCCTTTTATAGGCTTCTATCATAAATGTAGCTGTTATGGGTTGTTGAGCTTGCATTAAATCTTCACCCTTGATCAGGTTATATATGGCGCTTTCGGAGCCATTGATCAATCCGTTAGACAGTAATTTGACTCATTTGATTTCTTGGGATTGAGGCTGAAAAGATGTCAATGATCGTTTTCCTTGTATTTTAGTGTTTCACTAACTTTTATACCAGTAACTTTTTGGCGTGAGCTCCACGTGCCTACTTATTGGTCTAGGTGAAAAAGTTTGTTAACTTTTTCAATCTGGTGTCAGTACTTTTGTCCTTTTATTTGAAAAGTACAAGCTATCACTTTTGTCTTGTTCATAGGGAAAGGATCTTTGACTATATAGACCAAAAAGGGTAGGGCGAAACGCTGTCTTTGAAACTTTTCCCTTTGTTTTAATATCTGAGTCTTCCGAATGCTCTTAGACTCAGAATCTCCAGATCTGTCTTCTTGCAGAGATAGTGCAATCAGTTCTTCCTGATGTTGATTTTTGAAGGATTAAAGTTTGTTTCATTTCCAAACTTTACCCTGATAGTTCCAGTGTATGGTTAGGTACTTGATGTCTTTAATGGATGACCTTGTGGTTGGATCTTGTCTGGATGTTTCCATTTGGATTTAGGATATTAAGTTTTTGTTTCTTTTAAACTTGATCCGGATATTTTAGTTCAATTTTATGATCTGGATCATTGTTTCCTAACAATCTCCCCCATTTGATGGAAATAAAAACCTAAGTCAACTAAGCATGATGAAGGGGGTATATGATCTAAGTATGATTTTTGATACTTAGTCATTTACAGTTACTCCCCCATCATTCTAGTTTCCTAACTCCCCTAACATTTTTCAATTCTAGCTTCTAAGTCTGTTTTAGTACAATTACAAATTGTACTTCAGAAGCAATTTTTGAGAATTAGATTGTTTCACTATATATACTTCTACTATTTGGTTAACATCAATGAAGTTCTGGATTACAAAATACAGAAATATATAATAGTGAATCTAGCTATTACAACATTTTACAAAATTATAGCTATTCTTATTCCCATTGGATGGTCTTCCTTCCTTTTCCTTGCCCTTGCCGGATCCAGATCCTTGTTGACTTGTTAGACTCATCTCCCCCTTTTTGTTTGCAGCTTAGGGATTGATTACCATATAGGTTCTGTTATCCCATGCTTCTTGCCAAGCTTTTGAGTATACGGAGTAGTCCACATTACCTTTGCTCCTTTCCTCTATGATTTGATCAACTATTGCCGGAGCTAGGTAATAGAGCCGGATGGTTTTCTTGAGTTGAGTATAGGCCTGTTTGACTACAGGATGGATGTGGAGCATAAAATCTTGATCCTTTCTGCCAATATAAAGAAATAGTGCCTTTAACAGAGTTGTGACTCCCTTTTGCCCAAAGAATCCAGAATCCCCAATGGTTTAAACAGCGTTGTGGAAAACCGGAAGTAGTTAGCTCTCCGAAATTGATGGTGCAGAGGAAGATTCAGATAGTGACAAGTTATTAATTCCAATTTGTAGGAGAGTTATTTCTTTACTGATTCCTCTCTGGATATTATGAATGGTTTCTGATTGGAGCTTTACTTCTTTTGTGAGGCTTTCCAGTCATTATTTATTTTCTCCATTCCGGCCAAGCGACTACCCATCTCTTCAACCATCTTATCCAGCATCTTCTCTTGGAAATTTTGACAAGTTTTCAAACTTAGAATCCATGTATGCCTTTATTTCATCTGATAGCTTGGAGGAGGAGGAGGAAGTAATCTTATCAAGCACTATTCCACAGTTATTTGATGCGAAAGTTTTGGCTTGATCAGCAGTCTGATTGGCTATGGTAATATCATCCTTAAGCTCAGATATTATTGGATTTATTTAGGACAAGGAGGCTTCAGCTATTGCATCGGGAGAATTGAAATCCAGAACTTTCTCTTCCATTTTCTGCACTGATTATTTGATTTCTCCCAACTCTTGCTTTAAGTCCAGAGACTGGAATTCATCTAGAAGCAATTTTTCAATGGTTTATAAATGTCTGCAGATGTTCCGGAGACTCTTCTTGACATATCCTTCCTTATTCTCTTCAAGAGTAGGTTCTTATAATAATTTAAGCGCGACAGTGACTTTAGCTTGTTTGGTATTGCCGACAGGAATTTTTATAGGACTAGCAGCTGAAAGAGGTTTGCCTTCGGATGAGCTGGAGGAGTCATCTCTAGAACTAGAAGTGCTTCTAGAGGGCTCATTATCTTCTTCCTTATCGCTCTCTTTCGAGCTTGAGGGATCCTTTTCTTCTCTGCTTTCATTCGATAGTTCCTCCGGACTTGCCTCACCCTTTGAGTCCACTTGAGAAGTGTGCTTATGGGAACTCAGACCAAGTCCCCCTCCGAAATAATATTATCCGAGTTAGGCACTAGTTCCTTAGACACATTTTTAGGTGCAATGTCTAAGTTGTCCTCATTGATAGCTACTGTGTCACCACTACCAGCAGTGTCATTACAAACATCAAAAGAGATAGTGTTAGGGATTACCTCATTAATTAGTGTTAGGATCTAAACGTTTGAATCTTCATTTCTCACTACTTCCACCTCAGCCTTTGGATAACAGGAAATGTCATCTGTCACCCCTTCAAGTGCCTTTTCAGGACTTTTAATACCTCCCCCGGGCTTATTGGAAGTGTCCTCTACACTTTCCTTTATAGGACTTAGTTTAGCTTGGATTTCAGCTTCTGGATTCAACAGATTCCCTGGAAGAGGTTCTGTGATAGCTTGGAAATTTAATGAGTCCGATTCTGGAATCTTTGATAGTTCAGCTAAGTCAGTTAGATCTACAAGAATAGGTGTGGTAGAGAATCTTCTGGGTCCCTCAATTGTGAGCCTTTTATTAATAGCAGTGTTTTCCTCTATGGCTTGCCTTATCTCCTCAAACTGCGAATCATCCATTTGTATCATCTCAGTGGATTCAGGCACATCCTTGCCTTTTTCAATGCTGGCCTTAGCCAATTCTGCTTCCCTATTTCATTAATCAGAATTTTAGTAACTTTCTTCTTTTTCTCTCTGACAGCTACTACCTCATCAAATGTTAGCCCTTTCTTAACAAGCTTCCTTTTCTTAAATCTCGAGGCTTCATATTCCGTTTCTTCATCATCCTCCAGATCAGCCTGCATTTCCTCCAAAGTTTTCTCGGCCTTTTTTCTTCCGGCCTCAATTGCCTTAGCCATAACTGGAGGCAGATCCTCCACCTCAATCTCTGGAGATATAATATTTCTTCCCTCTTGGCAACTGCCTTAATTAACATCCCCCTAGTTTCTTTGCTTGGTTAGGGGATTATTTAGCAGTTCCGGGAGTGTTTGCTTGTCTTTATTCACTTCCTCATCCACTGGTACCAAGGCCAATTCCTTCTTTATCTTAGGCTTGGATGTTCTGGCTTTCTTAGGTACCGGACCACTTGCTTCTGGATTGGTAGCTTTCCAGGTCTTGTTTTTCTTCTCATCCCTTAACCTCTTGGCTTTATCCTCATCCCAGGTCTCATTGAACCTTGAGTTCAAAAAATTCTTTTAGAGGATGGCTTTTCCATTGACACTATTAAAACCAGTAAGGTCAATTCCAGAAGTTTGGAGGATCCGAGTGATCAGAGAACCATGGAAATTTCTGTGATGCTTTAGGAAGTGGATTATCATTACAGGCATATTTACTTCTCTACACTCTACCCAGTGCTGTAACACACGGTGCTAGAAGGAAGACACTGTGGTTAATGAGCCCTTTCGGATCAGGACTAACTTCGCTAGCACATGCTAAAGGTATCTTGGCCCTTAGGGCCAGTACGTTGAGAATTTATCCCCAAAATATCTCTTCAAAAGCCACATCTCTGAATCATACTTCACTTTGGTCTCATCTCCATCTACTCTCATCAGAAATCCGATGTTCTTCATATTCAGGGAATTCTTGAAGAAGTCTAGAGTGATAGTAATTTATTTCCCTTGAACCGTAGTTTGCAGGGATCAAACTTCTTATTGGCTTTCAGATTGTCATAGAACTCCCAGACTAAATCTAGGTATGTTGGGAAGTTTACTTCGAGAAATTCCATCAAATGCTGATCCTCAAATAGTCTGGAGTAGGGATTAGTTTCAAAGAAAAATTTGTCTCCTTAAAAGTCAGTGGTAACAACAGAATTGTTGGTTTTTAGGTTTAGAAGTTTGAAATCTTCATCTTTCAGATCAAATTCTGTAAAGACGTTTCTTGTGGGTAGTATTACAGGTCCTTCTAGTGTCACCATTGTTGCTATTTGAGAGTTTGAATGAAATATTAGGGTTCTAGATTTTTAAAATTGCAGAGTAACAGTACTTGGTTGCTCGCATAGAGAAGAAGGGTGACTTTGAGGGGTTTATAATGAATTTTCAAAGTGAGGGCAGTTTAGTAATCCGGACGCAGATAATTTTGCTGGATTGATGACATGGAAATCGGATTTTTGAGAGAGAGATAAATTCAATTTAACCAGAGAATGGGAATGGTTTTATTTAAAAGTAAACTGTCAAATTTACCGCGCGTATAACTCCTAATAGATGTTTGAAATTCAAAAAGTGACAGTTACCTTTAAGCCCTTTTACTGCCATATTTTATGACTGTCTGCTTACATGGCAGTGTTTCTTCCAGAATATATTTCTCTCCAATGCTTCTTCTGTTCCGGATTAATTTTTCTTGCCAAGGATCTGACTTGATTTCAAGCTGTCTTCTGGATTAACTTTGAATTGGATTGGACATTCCAATTAACTCCCTTTGCTTTCAAAATTGATCTTTACTTAGTGGCATAGTAAAGATATCTGCTCTTTACTCATTGGTTGGAATTTATACCAGTGCAACATCCTTCTTCATCATTTGACCCCTGATGAAATGATGTCTTATATTCATGTGCTTCATCCTACTATAGAGTACATGATTCTTTGACACATCAATAGCACTTTTGTCGACACACATGATATCCATACATTCGGATTGAACTCCATAGTCTTCAAGTTGTTGCTTGATCCAAAGGAGTTAAGCCACATAACTTCCAGTTGCCATATATTCTACTTCTGTAGTAGATAAAGCAACTAAAGTTTGCTTCTTGTTATACCATGACATTAAGCAATCTCTAAGGAAATGTTAACCTTCGGATGTACTCTTTCTCTTAAGAGTATCTCTACCATAATCTACATCAGTAAACCCTTGGAGTGTGAAATTTCCATTACTAGGATACCATAGCCCTACTTCAGTGGTTCCTAGTAAGTATCTAAGGATACTTTTTACAGCTTTGAGATGAGAGTCCTTAGGATTGACTTGATATCTTGCATAGTAACAGACTACATAATGTATGTCTGGCCTGCTAGCTGTCAAGTATAAGAGTGAGCCAATCATCCCTCTATAGAGCTTCTGATCAACATCTTCTCCTTCACAATCCATGGATAGGAAAGTATCTGATCCCATTGGGGTGGACATAGGTTTGCACTTCTCCATTTCAAACTTCTTCAAGATCTCCTTGGTGTACTTTGATTGATTAATGAAAATCCAATATAGACTTTGCTTGATTTGTAAACCAAGGAAGAAATTGAGTTCTCCTATCATAGACATCTCAAATTCCTTCTGCATTTGAGAGTTGAATTCCTCACATATCCTTTCATCAATTGCTCCAAATATGATATCATCCACATAAATTTGGACTAGAATAATATCATTTTTCTTCATTTTGATTAAGAGTGTGGTATCTGCCTTGCCTCTGATATATCCCTTGGATATAAGGAATGAGGTTAATCTCTCATACCAGCTCTGGGTGCCTACTTTAATCCATAAAGAGCCTTCTTCAGCTTGTATACATGATCCGGATGCTTCAAGTTTTTAAATCCAGGTGGCTGCTTTACATAGACTTCTTCTTGGATAACTCCATTGAGAAATGCACTTTTGACATCCATTTAGAACAATATAAATCCCATGAATGATGCAAAAGCACATAGAATCCGGATTGCTTCCAGTCTTGCTACAATGGAAAATGTTTCTTCAAAGTCAATCCCTTCCTATTGATTGTATCCTTGAGTAACCAATCTTGTTTTGTTTCTCACCACTACTCTGGATTCATCTAGCTTGTTCTGAAATACCCATTTGGTGCCAATGATTGGACTTTCCCTCTGGAGGATCCACTAGATCCCATACATTGTTTTTGGTGAATTAATGTTGCTCTTCCTGCATTGCCATCATCCAAATTTCATCTCCTTCAACATCTTGAAATTTCTTTGGCTCAATGAGAGAGAGACAAAAGTAGTATGGCTTATCATTATATTGAGTTGCCCTCTGGTTCTGACTGGGTTTTGGACATCATCCAAGACAGCTTCTACCGGATGATCCCTGTGGGTCCAGATCTCCCTTTGTAAGCCTTCATATTGAACTGGAACTTGCTCTACTTCAGCTTCAACTATTTCATCTTGACCTTCATTAAAGTAAATCTCTTGTGGGTTGAGATTAACTTGTTGTATTTCTCATTCAAAACATATTCCTTCATCTTCCTCTTTGTACTTCTTGATATAGAATGAATCAGGAACTTCTGCTTCCTTCTTTTCTCCAGAGTTTTCAACTACCAGAACTGGATCTTCCAGAGTGGAACTTTTCTTACCTACAGGGTTAGTCTCATTGAAATCTACATGTACTGACTCTATCATAGTTTGGGTTCGTCTATTAAAGACTCCAGTAGCCAAGAAAAATTGTTTCATCAGATTTAGGATCAAATTTTCCTAGTTGTTCTCTGTCATTTATGATGTAGCATTTACATCCAAATGCCTTAAAGTACCCAATTTTTGGTTTTCTTCCCTTTCAGATTTCATATGGGGTCTTTTCTATGGTCCTTAAAATGAGAGCTCTATTCAAAATATAGCATGCTGTGTTCACGACCTCACCCCAGAAATATTTTGGCAAACAATTTTCACTAAGCATAGTTCTAGCCATCTTAACTATGGTTTTGTTCTTTCTCTCGACAACTCCATTCTGATGAGGAGTGTGAGGGGCAGAGAAGTTATGCTCAATGCCCTTGGAGTCACAAAATTCAGGAAATTGCCTATTTTTGAACTCTCTACCATTATCACTCTGGATGCGTTCAATGCTTATGCCCTGTTCTACTTCTATCCAAATGAATGTTTTTGAAAATTGGTCAAAGGCCTCATCTTTGCTTACTAGCAAGAGCACCCAGGTATATCAAGAATAATCATCCACAATGATCATGGTGTATTCTCTTCTACCTAAACTCAATGGTTTGATTGGACCAAAGAGATTAATATGCAAGAGCTCAAGTACTCTTTTAGAAGTAATGTATCAAATGGAAGGGAAACTTTTCTTATATTGTTTACCTTATTGACATGGAAAGCATAGATGATCATAATTAAAAGCAACCTTAGGCGAACCCACTACTAATTCCTTTTTTGCTAGTTTGGATAGGAGGTTCATGCTGACTTGTCCTAACCTCCGGTGCCACAGCCATGATTCTTCCTCTTTAGACACAAGCAAATATTCTTTTTTTTTTATATCATTTTTAATGTTTACAGAATAGACATTATTTACTCTAGGTGCATAAAGAATGAGTTGGTTGGGCTTACTATTATAGATTGAGCAGCCTCCGGAATCAAATGTGACTTTTCTTCCTTTGTCACAAAGTTAGGCCACACTTAGTAAGTTGAACTTCAGTCCATCAACCGGTGAGACATCTTCAATTTTTAATTCAGATCTAATGGTTCCATGTCCAATGATCTGTCCCTTTTGATTGTCTCCAAAGCTCACTTTGCCTCTCTTTTTTCGGGTTAGTGTGATGAAGGCCTTCTCATCACCTATCATGTGCCTTGAGCATCCACTATCAATGAACCAAGTGTGTTGATCTACTGTGGATCTAAGGCATACCTACAAAACAAATCAAGTGGGTTGGGTACCCAGTCAAATTTGGGTCCTCTCGGGTTAATAACCATCTTAGGCCAAGGGTAAACATCATAATAACCATTTTTTAATCTACATAAATTAGGAATATGATTGTTTTTCTCATAAAACCTGCACCCTGCAATGGGTCTCTACTACTTTTGCTTCTCTTTAATCTTTTCCAGATCCTTCTTCCTATAGTTTCCTTTATATCTAGCTTCTTATACACTTGTGGATGGTCTAGAATGTGTCCGAAAGCTGGTTGGAAAGGCAATTTTTGCTGCATAATTCCTCTTCTGGTTAGCATGTTATTGATTGTAAACCACCTTAGCTTTTCCCTTTTGAGCAGTAGTATATCTTTATGCTTGTGGTTGTCTGCTAACCTCCTTTACCTTTTGATTAAAAGGTTTGGGGTTCCCTTTGGCAGGTTGAGGTTGATTTCTTTGTGTAGCTTGCCTTAGGGTTTTCCTTCTTTGTGGAGGATATGGTCTCCATCCAGATGCCTCCTTCACCTGAACTATTTCTCTATCAAGCTCAATCAAATTTGCACTTAGCATTTGCACTTAGCATTTGCACTTGATTTTTTAGGTTGTTCTCCTCAACTTCATCAATGTGCTCAGCTATTCTTATCAAGTTGACATCTTGTGCCAAGGCTTCATTATCTTCAGCAATCTCCAACAGTTTTCTTCTCAAGGACTTGATTGGTTTTGCATTCTTCTTTACACTCTTGATCATAATAGATAAAGCTCTAGCAAGGTCAAACTTAGAAGCAAAATTAGAATAAGAATTTACCTCAGTGTTTGTTGTTTCTGATTCTGAATCTTTGATTTGCACTATTTCTTGCTTAGAGGCATTCCTTCCAGATTGCTCTACTTCTGGATTAGTCAGTGCCATGAATGCACAGTTGGCAGTCTCTTCTTCTTCTGTTGAAGATTAGCTGCTACTTTCTTCACTATTGCTCCAGGTAGCCACCATTGCCTTCTTTTTGAACTTCTTAGTTCTCTTAAGCTTGGGACATTTTATTCTAAAATGGCCTTTTTCTCCACATTGAAAATAGGCAGCTTCTTTTTCCGGATCCTTCTTTTCTTCCAGATTCTTTCTAGGCTTGTCTCTTTTGGAGGTGCCTTCTTTTGATTTCCAGGATTCATACTTTCTTGATTTCCTTCTATCTTTCTTTTGTATGAATCTGTTGAGTTTTCTGGTCAATAGAGCAAGTTGATCTCTGATGCTTAGTGATTCAGTGATTTGCTCTTCGTCTCCGGATGAAGCTGATCCGGTGGATTCTGCCTTAAGTGCAATAGGTTTCTTCTTCTCCTCAGGCTTCTTTTCTTGTTGGTTGTATCTCTCCAAGAATAAATCTTGGGTTAATAGATTACCAATGAGCTCATTATAACTATAGAAATTTAAATCATGAGCTTCCTCAATGGCAGTCTTCTTGTTATCCCATTCCTTGGTGAGCTCTAGAGCACCTTCTTTACCATCTCTACTTCTGAGATTTCTTTTCCGAGCCTCTTTATCTTATTTACTAGATTGGTATATCTAGTGTTCATGCTACTGATTGATTCTTTTGGCTCCATTTTGAAGGTTTCAAGTTTTTGCTAGAGTAGATCAAGCTTAGCTTCTCTTACTTTGTTAGTACCTTGATAGGTTACCTCCAGCTTTTCCCAAATTTGCTTTGCAGTTTCACATCCAGATATCCTATTAAATTCAGCTGCACTAAGGGCACAATGAAGGATGTTAATAGCATTTGCATTTTCATGCAACCTTTTAAAATCATTCTCATCCTACATACTTGATGACTTTCAGGTACTCATACCCTCTACTTTATAAGTAGGCTCATATAGGCCATCTTTTATAACTAACCATGCTTGCATGATTTATGATTGGATGAAGTTCTTCATTCAATTTTTTTAGAACGTGTAGTGTTCATCGGTGAGGATTGGAGAATGGGTAATAGACATACCCTCTGGAAGAAGCTATGAGTTTTTGAAACTCATTTTGATTCTTGGATCAAAATATATGAACCTTTAGCTCAAGATTGTTAGATTTCTAGTTTGAGCACTTGCTCTGATACCACTTTTTGGTCCCTGTGAGGTCTTTAAAAGGTCGGGGGGATGAATGACCCTTTTTCATGGAATGTACAGACTTTAGAAAGTCTTAGTATAGCGTGTTTAATTTTGATCCGGATGATGGGTCCGAATGATGCAGTTACGACAATATAATGCAATAAATAAAGAGTTAAAGAAATCAAACACAAAGGATTTTATCCTGGTTTGGCCCTGCCTACTCCAGTCCCCGGAGCTTCTTTCCTTCGAGCTTTTCCACTAGTGCATTCCTTTCCAACTGGCAGGAATCAATCCTTACAACTTTTCTCCAGATGGTAACCCCTTCTGGATGTAGGATATACCACTAGAAGCACCAACTCCTAGCTGAGTCCTTTTGTCTTTAGAAGGATATACTACTTAGACTTCTACCCTGAATCTAACCTAAGTCCTACAGGGAGTTCCCACTCAAAGCACCAAATTTAAGTTGTATCCCAATCTTACAACTCACCCAAGTTAGAGATGTTTACACTCTTGTTTTCACAATGGTTTTCGTTTTGGATTTCCTTAATTTTATAACTCACTTAGGAATCCTTACAACAGATTTAGAATTGTTTGATTCTTGGAGGGATTGTAAATTGATTGAATTCTTATGCATTGTTACTTGTTTTTGTAAATCAAACCAACAGCCTTCTCATTTGATGAAGCTTCCCTATTATAGGCTTCTATCATAAATGTAGTCGATGTGGGTTGTTGAGCTTGCATTAAATCTTCACCCTTGATCAGGTTGTATGTGGCACTTCCGGAGCCGTTGATCAATCTGTTAGAAAGTAATTTGACCCATTTGATTTCTTGGGATTGAGGCTAAAAAGATGTCAATGATCGTTTTCCTTGTATTTTTGTGTTTCACCAACTTTTATGCCAATAACTTTTTAGTGTGAGCTTTACGCGCCTCCTTATTGGTCTAGGTGATAACATTAGTTAACTTTTTTAGTCTGGTGTTAGTAATTTTGTCCTTTTATCTAAAAGTGCAAGCTCTCACTATTGTCTTATTCTTGAGGAAAGGATCTTTGACTCTGTAGACCAAAAAGGGTGGAGGGAAAAGCTGTCTTTGAAACTTTTTTCTTTCTCTTGATATTTGAGTCTTCCGGATGCTCTTAGACTTAGAATCTCTGAATTTGTCTTCTTTCGGAGATAGTGCAATCAGTTCTTTCGAATGCTGATTTTGAAGGATTAAAGTTTGTTTCCTTTCCAAAAAATTTTATGATAGTTCCAGTGTATGCTTAGGTACTTGATGTCTTTAATGGATGACCTTGTGTGGTTGGATCTTAGCCGGATGTTTCCATTTGGATTTAGGAGATTAAGTTTTTTTTTCTTTCAAACTTGATCCTGATATTTTAGTTCAATTTTATGATTCGGATCAGTGTTTCCCAACATTCCCTATTGCTACTGTCGTCCCTTTTTTAGTTGGTATTTGTAATACCAAGTAAACGGGAGAGGTTGAGGCGAATGATTCACATAAAAAGGGACGCCCCAAGATGATGTTGAATCTGACTGAAATTTTGCCAATAGTAAAGTCGACCTCTACCCGGTATTTGTGCTCTATGTCACCAATTTCAATGTTTAGTTTGACTTCTCCTAAGAAGACAGTAGAGTGTTGTGAGCACGGGATTTTGCAGTCCCTCTCGCGAGACGATGATGACGTATACCCAATTTTGATGCCTCAATGTAAAAGTTCTCTTTAGAATATTTATTACCAATATAATGTTCCTTGGGAATTTTATACTTGGCAGAATCCAGTTTGGTGTGGCCGATAACGCGTCCAGTAGGAGTTTGAACCGATGATTTACACCTAAATTAAAAATACCCATTAAAATATCATTACAATTCAAAAAGATGCCTTTTGACCCACTTTAAACCACTTTTGGTGACATTTTAGGCTCCTGGGCCCACTGGCTGTCGGCTTGCCGAAAGCTGCTGCCATTGGCAGCATCAGTCATGCCACCGGCGGCATCACCCATGTCACCGGTGGCACGACCTAAAACGGGTCCCTGCACATATAGCTTTTTTTCCACTTTCGGTGGGATTGGTAAAAAAGGTCTCGAAGACCACCCCATTTTGCCTATAAAAACACACCTTAGGCTTTGGGAAGAGGTGGTGGCTAAAATTAGGAGAAAGAAAGATTAGAAACTTAATGTTAGAAGGAGAAAATAGATTTTAGTGACATAAGAATTAGATAAGGCAGAAAAAGGATTCTAATCCATTTTTCCTGGTTTTTCTTCTTTGAACTCTCTGATTGTGAGCTTAAAATTAGTAGGTCTTGTAATTAAAATATACTTAATAGGATTTAGAGACTTAGAACTCTTAAATTTTACTACTAAATCATCGTTACAATCTCCCCGGAGGTGTTTCTTTTCGGTTCACGAAGAGGTGGATTCACGACCCCGAGGTAAAAGTTCTAAGTCTCATAGATCTTTGGCATTAATATTACTGATTTGTGCTGATTCTTGTTGATTTATGTTCATTTTTGGGTTTTCAGTCATTTTTTACTGCTGCCCGCTGCTGCTGCAAGAAATTGAGGTCGCCGGAGACATGTGATGTCACCGGCGGTATCACCCATGTCGCTAGAGACATCACTGATACCGCTAGTGACATCACATTCCCCTGAGACCTCACTTTCTTGTAGGACCCTTTCTTTATGGTACCTAGAAAGCCATGTAGCCTACCTACATATTGATGTCAGCAGTGACATCAATGATGTCGTCGGCGGCATCAGCGATGTCACCAGCGACATCAACCACGTTGCCGGTGACATCATCCATGTCTTTGGAGGCATGACCTTCTGGACAACTATTTTATTTCATTTATTTCTGTCCTAGTTTATTTTCCAAAAACTAGGATACACAGTACAACGATGGAGGTCCAAAAACTTCTGAAAACCAACCCCACCCCATAACATATGGCATTTTCACTTATAATCCGGTTAAAACAACGATCATATCTAAAATTTGGTTTAAAACGGAATTTCCCCTCAAACGCCGTTCAAATCTCATTTTAGCCATCCAATCGGGCTTTATAATATTGTAAATAAAATGTCGTGTTCACGCTAACTCAGGTATTGTTTGGTTTGCTAACTGTACATAATTCGTGAGATATCTCGTACGACGTATCGTATCTGTGGTAACCATTTTCTGCAGGTAGATGTATATTAGGCCTTCGGGTATTTTATTTATCGCATAGAAAAATGTATAGGACTTGGAAGCCTTGTAATAATTTTATTTTCCGCACTTATTTTTTGATGACTGAAATAATTTATTCATCGCCTCAACTGCCTGATAAACGCGAAAACAACATAATAACTGAAAACACAAATAAATAGGATGGATTAAACCGATCAAGAAAGAATGAAGTTTCTAAACTTGGCCTAATGAAAAATAGATAACATCATCCGAACTCAAAATCTCTACTTAAGGTATAGTCCAACCACCCGGTGGGAAAATCGTACCAAAAATTTCCCGGTTGAGCTGAACCAGGTGGCAACTCTATTTTAAGTACGAGATTTTGATCTCGTATCTTTTGAGCATTAAAATATGCAAAACCATTTTCCAATCACAACACTCGCATCCCCCGTTATTTTAAAGAGGCCGGTCCACCGGCCTGGCTTCACAGCCGCCGCATAAAATGTCATCCGCTCACAGTGGCGACTCTGCTGGGGAGAGATCTCTTTAAACTTGAACTTACCTTTTCATAAAGTTTAAGAGATTTTTTGTGATGTATTGTCTTTTATCATCACGCATGTAGATAGTTCGGTAATTTTAGGTGCCCCATTTTACCCAAGAAGCTCACAAAAGTATAACTCATACCCTGTTAGAATTGGGGATGACTAGTGGGTGGATCACTCGTTTTAACCAACACGTAAAATCCTACGATCGCACCTATTTCTGTAGTGGTTGAGTAACGTGGAACTAAGGTAAACAAGAACCTTCTACATCGACAACCCTATACCAAAGCCACGCTAGAAAAAGCCTTAGCATATCATTCCTTTAGGATCACCAGAACAAATAAATTAATTAGGACACATTCTTTCGCCGTTACCGGTGAAGGAGCCAAACTCCATCCTTCCAAACAAGCATTACGCGGGAGTCACAAGGTTGGAAGAGGGACGATTTATGTGCTATGTGATCCGTGATTATGCACCCCTATGCATCGGCTTCAAGAGCCAAAAATGAATCAACTTACCCTTACTACTTCCACCCGTGGAAGAAGTTTAGCAACACACGTAGGACTTCTCTTGTGCCTCTGTTGCGTCACCACATATCTCTATGTATGACGTGAGATACAAACATCCCATGTATGTTGGAGGGATAAGCCATCGCATCATCTCTAACCACATCTACGTACAGCCACACATATCACACACCGCTTCTAAAAACAAAAAAGCATACATACCATTCACACCATTTACAACCCATTCATGGTCTGACCCACGGTTTATGATCCTAAAGAGTCTTCCTCCCAAACCCAGACCTTCACAACCAGCCATATCTCTTCCTCGCAATGACAACTCTGCCTCTCCCAGAGAATAGACTAGTCTTCCCCCCACCTCAGGAACAACACCTCACACTCTGTCTATTGGGTCAGAAATCATCACCACCATGATCCAATTTATCTATTCAGATCTCTTCCATAACACTATTCATGAACTAATCTATACAATAGTTCAGTTGTTTGTCAGGCAAGCCCTAACAAGTGAGAATGCCAGTTGGATTTTAGAATTAGACTGTCAGCGCCAGTATTAGAGTGAATTTATTCCAAATGGTTCAGATCATGTTTCATTCTATGCAATAGGAGTGCAACCAATGTGGTTTACTCAGCTTCCCATCCAGTCAGTTTAGACTCAGCCATAACCCAGTCTATTCCAAGATGACCAGGCTTCCGTAACTCAGCCAACTCTCTCTTTATTACCTTCAAGCCCAAGGCATATGGCCCAAAACCCAATCCTCCTACCATTCCCTGACAAGCTCACCCAGTAAATCTCAGCTCTCCCTAGGGGATTAACCCCGACCAGCAATGTCATAGCCATCTTTTAACACGGCACCTCGGGGGATGACCTACCAGCCAAACCTTCTCGAAAATGATTTGATGGGTGGTCCCTGACTTGATCAACTGACTCCTTATCCCTATGGCTAGTTCGGAAGGCACGACTAGGTCCTGCAATCTCCAAGCTTGACACGCGAAGCCACGCATTAGACAGCCAACGGCCAGCTCATACAACCACGGGACATGACACTTGAGGTGGAAGCTTTCTTGCACCAAATAGTACCAACATGTCAAAGGGAAAGGGAACCCCAAGGAAATAGCGGCCGGGTCTCCAAGGATTCTAATATGCACTAGGCAGAAGGCTATCTCTGGTCGAGGGGAGTCGAAAAGCCTCTCAGGAACCTATCCCAACTGATATTGTAAACCCTTGGGTTTTACCCCTCGATGTGATTTTCACCAGATTAAGAAGAGATGGTCTTATTGAACCCCTTCGTGGTTACAAAAACTCAACAGAAAATGAGAAGGGAAACTTTTATGAGTATCATGTCCAATGGTGACATCGCATGAATGAATATCGAACCCTGGCCCGAGCTATAAATTGTTTGGTGAAAGAAGGAAAGATAGCCAAGCCGGATAGAGTACCTGGGGTTATAAGGCTCATCGATCAAGAAAGTATACCCATTTCTGGTATGCGTAAATAAGCAAATGGGCCATATATGCTCACTAGGGTTTTCGGTTCCAAGCATAAGGCCAATAGGAAGAGGAAAATGTACCTTGACAATAAGGCTAAGAGGGTCAGATTTAAGCAAGCTCGGAGAATGGAAAATGTTTGGCTTAGAAAAAAATGATGATGTCAGGCAACAGCCACCCAAGCTTTTCAGACAAGGGCTACAGTCTAGTCTAACCGCCCTCCTTTTGCCCTAGAGAAGGCCCCCAACACTTCACTCTCGATCAATTTTCATTAGATCTGTTCGCTACCAAACTTTGAGCTCTATGAACAACTTCTATTTTTCTTACTTACTCATGTCTCTACCATTTGATCAATGCATTCATATGAGCATACACACGATGCTTCCAGTATTTAAGATATTTTACTGCATGAAATTAATTTGAGTACAAATGAAGGCTTTTATGTGGTAATCAAACCCAATAATTTAACTTCTATCAAACACATGTGAGATAATGAAGTGATTAAAGACCATGATAATGATTTTGCTTGGTCCCCAAATCAACAGTCAGATTGTTGAACACCGTGGGTCTCTTCCAGAATTAACTTAGCAACCCCGCAACGGTACACGTTCAAGCTACCAAAGAAGTATCAACTGGTCCCCTGAAATGGAAAATTGAGGTATACACCCACCAATAATTGATGAAGCCCAACCTCCATTAAATAAATATCGTAGTCGAATCTCAGACTAATGTCACCACCAAGGAAAATGACCAAGTTCACAGAGAAACACATCTTCACCCAACACAAATTAACCCGCATCAAACCCCTTGACCAACAAAGGTCAGGGGGCAAGCAGCGCCTAGAGCATAAAGTATGAGGACAAGCACCTTCATCCCACGAGCCACAAAGATAAGTGCACAACCGAAGTTACGATCAGCTTACTAAATAAACCAACAAAATAAGCTACCACTGTACCTTTTAAAGGCACCAAGTAAATGGCCCCCAAACCAAATATCACTTGGTTAAAACCCTCCACCACCGGTACAAGGGGCAAATTTAGGCCTAAACAGGAAGGACTGTATGAACCGTAGACTGAAGGAGCAATCAGAATAACAATAAGAATGATAATCGAACTAATCAAGAAGGCTCTGTGTAAGCGCCGAAACTCCCACAAACTAAACTCCTTGCAATATGGACAACCAGAATCAAAACAAGGTTACCCCAATGTAACTTTGAAGGTCAGAATGAATTGGGTGATCCAGGCAAAAAAACCAAACGGACACTAAGAACCTTGGAGAATCTGCAAAGCGACAACCAAGCACACAACAGCAAGTCAGACACCAAATACCCTTGCCAAGAATCATAGACCCGGCATTGAAGCATCTGGAGCCTTCCGACACCAATGTTAATAAAAAGTTCAGACTAGATTGAGAAGGTTGTCACCAAATGAGCAAGGCTATCAAAGTCACAAACACGGACAAGAGCGAATTCATCGATCTAGTCAAATAGTATAGGCTTAAGCATTATCAGGTCTAAACAAAAGAAATAAATTAGAAAAGCGGCACACAAAAAAATATATATGATAATCACCCGCCTTTCGGAGTTTTACTAATCGGATAAAAATTAGGATGACACCCGATGGTCGGTATCTTGCAAACCGGCTGCACAAAAATTAGGGGATAAGTCAATATCACCCACTGAACTGAAAACCCATAAAGGGCGGTTCAGTAAAAAATTAGGGCATGAGAGAAAAATAGTGAGATGTTAACTTAAAAACCTGTAAAGGCTAGTTAACACTAGGAGTTCCATTAATGGAAATGATTGCCAACATCTTGTACTCAAATTAGATTCACTCGATGAAAATTCTTTTGTACTAAAACCCCTGTGTTTGTGATTGTATGAATGCCTGGCAACCGAGTAATGGAAACATCACAAGTAAGCTTAATCAAGAATGCTCCGAGCTCATCAGTGTTTCTTAATTAAAAAATCTGGATAGACTGAAAACATCTAGGTCTATGCAAAAGTCGGAATTAGTCTACTAGGTTGAAAACCTAAAAGGGCAGTCTATGCAAATGTTAGAGTCATGATGAAGCCCCGAATTTCTCCAGTTCCCCCCAATCTGCTTTCCCTAGGCTTCGTAGGAAGCCCCATAGCTGTTAAGTGTGGCTTGCCGTAGCAGAATTTGAAGAAATGGCCGAATCTGTGTTTCTGGGAAGTTTATGCCACCAGTGATATAGGCGATGCTGCCGGCAACATGGATTGTTTTGGGCGATATCACTTGATGCCGCTAGTGACATGGGTATAGACGATTTTGAGATAATGCACCTGGTGATATGAATGATGCTGCCAGCGGCATGGAGTTAATTTCTGGCGACATCAGAAGCGTGCTTCTCATTATAGACCTGTACAAAACCTGTAAACAATCCTGTAATCCATTTCCAATACCTGTTCAACTGCAATCCATTTTATTCAAAGTAAAAGAGCCCGAGGGCGCAAACCATTCAAATATCCCGGACATCTAGCCTACTAAACCAAACCAAACAATAAATCCAAATTATTCAAACCCCAATGTATCAAGGGGTACAAACCAAAATCCGAGATAAAAAGCAAAATGTAAGTAAAAATCTATGCATGCCCGCCACCGCTGGGCGGACAAGATGAGGCATTCTCAGGGCTCACTAGCCAATCATCAATATCATTCACCTCTCTTCCCTCAGTCATTAGGGCTCTGCTGGACTACTCGACCACAACAAATGGGCTTTGGCCGACGAACATCTTCACTCCCCTGCGACTGGTGCTACTAGGGTGCGCGTGATCCAAATTTTGCTTGCACCTCTGTTCCTAAACGGTAGCCTCCAGCTGACCCTCAAGGTCGCTCATATGACGTCGGAGTTCTGCTGTCTCCTCCTCATATCTTCACCGGGTTGCATCAGCGTCTGATAAGGAAAGGGCCAAGAAATCCTGCAAACCAAGGAAAACATCAATATTGTACTTCATTCATAAAATCTATACATGCATCTTATCTTATTTTGGCATGTCATAAAAAGGGAATGTACCTAAACAAGCAGCGATTACCTGATAAGCGTGTCCGAGAGAGCAAAATTGTTCTCTGCCAGTTGCTCTACATGACTCTGTGCCACCTGAAAAATCCAAAAGGCAAATCATTAACCACCCGCATCTAAGGGTAAATAAGAAAGCAATTATTAGGCCTTACATAAGTATTGCTTTCTGGTATAAAGATCGGAGCATGCCAGCTTAAGCCTATGTCCTTGGGTTGGAACTTGCATCGGGAGTTCATCAGTAGGAACTGGGTTTCTATTGGGTTGACCAGATGCCCCTCCACAAAATTTATACCCTCCGGTACCCTATAGTACTATGTCCCACTCTGGTTATCCCGGCCTCTCTTCCTCCCAGGTTCCTGAAAAGCATAAAAGACACATATAGGCAACATTTTGCAAATCATACACATAAACATAATCATACCTCGAAAGAGCGCTGCCCCTCTTGGGACATCGGCACACTCCCGCCAGCCACATCGATGCCTACCTCATCCTCCCCTTTAGACTCGATCCCAACATCACCTTTAATCTCCTCCTCTTCCTCCTCTTCTTCCTCCTCCTCGGCATCCACAATACCTTTGAGCCGCCTATTCTCCTCCTCTAGCCTTTGGTCATTGTGGCACTCAATGGTACTATTCCTATGGATGTGGGGGCATAAGGAGAGTAGGCGCTGCTGGTGGTGCTCGTAGAATAGAAGCCCAGAAAGCTCGGAATGACTCGGCCATTCCCCTTCATATATTCGACTTGGTCATCCATGGATGTCATCACTAGATAGGGCCACCATAGCCTCCTGGGAGGATCGGCGGGCACCGGCCTATTGATGATTGGGATAAACCTCCAGCCTCGGGCATGCTCCCCCAAGTACCACTGCTGAGATAAAGGGCACTCCACAACAAACAGACGGTCGTCCACCTCCCTCCTGACCCTTGCAACTTCCGACAGGTTCTCCACCCCATCAAACGGGTCCAGGACAAGCTGTACCAACAATTAACCAAAATAACCGATGTAAATTCATAAACGCTTTTTGTTTTATTCTAAGTGTAAAAACAAGGGTTGAATCAAAGATCGCGTATCGAGCTCAATTGCACACTCCTCAGGACCTCCCCATACTACGTGGGGTACTTAGCCTTTCCATCAATACCACCACACCAACGGGCAAGGAAATGGGAACTCAGCTCCACGGTCTTCTTGAACTCGACCGGTGGGAGGATCTGATGCTCAAAAGCCCAGGCCTACACAAGTAGCAATTGGTTAGCTTAAATAGTAAATGAGATGTACACAATCATGTAAAATGCTTTTAAGAAGATATACCTAGAGTAACAGATGGCAGAGGCAAAGGGCCTTACCCTTCTTCCGAGCACCCGCATCTAGCCTGTGGTACATCTGTGCCAAGATGGCCCTCGGCCAATTCTTCTTCCGGATGCCCGCCACATCCTCCACAGCAGATATCAGCCCGTAGTTGATCTTACTCCCCGAGATTAAGAAAAATAGCACGATGAGCAAGTAAATCATGAAGGAGCAGACGCAAGCATCTCTCTCATCCTCAGGCACCACATCTGCCCTAGTCCAGTGCTGGTGCAACTCACCATAAGATAGCCACCTTGAGACGGGCTTCAAACTGAATAGGTTTTTCACCCGTCTCACCACGGGCCTCTTGATGTGATATTTGTCCATATAGGCATCAATATGAATGACTTTGTCCGTCCAGGGGAGCCTGGTTATAGCTACAACATCGGAGGACGTGATGGTCACTTCCCCAAATGAGAAGCGAAAGGTGTGAGTGGTTTCAGACCACCTCTCTATAAGAGCTATCACGGCCGAATGGAAGAGCTTGGGCATTAACATCGGCATGATTCAGACTAAGTCCCCAAAACCCTTCTCGTTAATGGCTAGCACGAGCTTAGGGACCTTTTCTGAAATATGGTGCCACCACTCGCCGATGGTGCCCATACCTCTAGTATAAGTTAGTCCATGCGGCTGCAAAAATCAGAAAAAAATAGATAAGTCCCAGTTTATTTTCTCATCGCTGGTACCTGATGGAAGGCTGCTGATATTGCTTCTACTAGAAGCGATGTCGTCGGCAACATCACTTTTAGCAAAAATGACATCAGGCCTTCCTCGGTCTTTTTAAAAGGCCTAATGCCGCTGGCGTCACTCATGTCACCGGCGATATCACGACCTGCGGGCAGAACCTGTTTTCCCCGAAAATCGCACCTATCGTGCCAAAACCATAAAAATCATAATCAATCAAACCATAAGCCTAAAAGGAGTAAAAATTGAACCTAAAACGTGTAATATCAGTTTATAAGCAATCTATTTCATGCTTATGACTCCTTTCATGGCATGATTTCGAGCCTAAGGCCGAATTAAAACTCAACCCAAAGAGAAAAAATTTAAGTTTTATAGGATTACCAGGATGTAGGAAAGATGTTTTTCCTTCTCAGGAGTCAGATTGGTGATGGGGGAATTGATCCCGTACCTATACATCTTAGCTGTCTCTTTCAAGCCATAAGCAATAGGAACCGAGAGAAGTTTCAGCCCCTCAACGGAGGAATCAGGCAGGCTCTCCTTAGCCTTAGCAGATTTTCCCTTAAAAGCCTTGGCAATTCTCTTCATGGTTGGAATAGTAGAGAAAAACGGAAGATTTGGAAAAGAATGGAGCAAAGAGGTATGGTTTTGTAGAATAAGGAAGAGAAAGGAGTTTTACTTCCTTTTAAACTACCGTGCAGAATTTGAGGAGTTTTAATATATCTAAAACTGCCCAATTGATGCCACCGGCGGCATCATTTCATAACGCCAGTGACATCAGTCATACCGCCAGCGACATCACCTCCTTTAATTCAAATTTTGAATTTTTTGACCAGTCAAAGCTGGTATGTGGCACTCATGTCGCCGACGGCATCACTCCATACCGCCAGCGATATTAGTCATACCGCCGATGACATCACCTATTTCAATTCAAATTTTGAAATTATTTAACCAGTCAAAGCTACCATGTGGCACCCATGTCGTCGGCGGCATCACTCCATACCGCCAGCGACATCAGTCATGCTACCGGCGATATCACCTCCTTCAACTTGAATTTTGAATTTGTTTAACCAGTCAAAGCTGCCATGTGGTACTTATACCGCCGGCGGCATCATTCCATACTGCCAGCGACATCAGTCATGCATCCGGCGACATCACCTCCTTCAATTCAAATTTCAAAATTTGTTTAACTAGTTAAAGCTGCCACGTGGCACTCATGTCGCCGGCGACGTCATTCCATACCGCCAGTAACATCATCCATGTCGCCGGTGATATCAGCTATCTCCATGACTTTTACAGCCATCCTTGGCAAAATCCTGGCTCTAGCCCTGACATCCCAGAACTTGCACAAAGCCACATTTGCAAACCCAATACGATCATTCTGTACACTAGCTAGAGATTACAGTAAGACCCGATACATGTCACCATTTTGGGCTCATCCCAAAATACCAACTGAAGGTCTCTGATACAGTCTCTGCATGTATCACCCTTCGGGTTCACCCCTAGAATGCCAACTAAAGGTCCCTGATATAGTCTCTGCACGTTTCACCCTTTAGGTTCACCCTAGAACACCAACTGAAGGTCTCTGATACAGTCTCTATACATATCACCCTTTGGGTTCACCCCTAGAATGCCAACTGAAGGTCCCGGCATTACCCCGTACATATCACTTTTAGGTTTACCAATCCACAAAGCATAAGTCCGACCAAGGGATAACCTCTCGACAAAGCGCAAGTCTGACCAAAGGACAATCTCTCCACAAAATATAGGTCCGACCAAGGGACAATCTCTCCACAAAGCGCGAGCCCAACATAAAATGCAAGTTCGACCAAAGGACAATCTCTCCATAAGACATAGGTCAGACCAAGGGACAACCAATCCATAAAGTATAAGTCCGACCAAGGAATAACCTCTCCATAAAGTGCAAGTCCGACCAAAGGATAATCTCTCCACAAAACATAGGTTTGACCAAGGGACAATCTCTCCACGAAGCTCAAGTCCGACCAAGGGACAATCACTCTACAAAGTACAAGTCCGACCAAGGGACAACCACTCTACAAAGCACAAGTCTAACCAAGGGACATTCTATCCACAAAAAACAAGTCAGATTAAAGGACAATCTCTCCACAAAGTATAAGTCCGACTAAGGGACAATCTCTTCGCAAAGTATAAGTCTGACCAAGGGACAATCTTTCCATTAAGCACGAGCCCGACCAAGGGGCAACCACTCCACAAAGCATAAGTCCAACCAAGGGGCAATCTCTCCACAAAGCATAAGTCCGACCAAGGGGCAATATCTCCATAAAGTATAAGTCCAACCAAGGGACAACCACTCCACAAAGCATAGGTCTAACAAAGGGGGAATCTCTCCACAAAGCATGAGTACGACTAAGAGGCAAAGAAGTCATCCATCAGGTATCATTCCTATCCCTTGTTCTTTCGTGTGATCATACTGACATATGGCAGCAGTGATCCCCTGAAGGGCAGCCTGTGAGCAAGGGATTTTACAGTCCCTCTCGCGAGATGATGATGGCGAGTACCCGATTTTGATGCCTCAATATAAAAGTTCTCTTTAGAATTTTTATTACTAATATAATGTTCCTTGCGAATTTTATACTTGGCATAATCCAGTTTGGCGTGACCGATTACGTGTCCAGTAGGAGCTTGAACCGATAATTTACACCCAAATTAAAAATACCCATCAAAATTCATAAAGATGCCTTCTGACCCACTTTTAACCACTTTTGGCGACTTTTTAGGCTCCTGGGCCAGCTGGCTGTCGGCTTGTCGAAAGCTGATGGCATTGGCAGCATCAGCCACGCCACCGGTGGCATCACTAATGTCGCCAACAGCATGACCCGAAACGGGTCCCTGCACAGACAGCTTTTTTGCCACTTTCGGTGGGATTGGTAAAAAAGGTCTCGAAGACCACCCCATTTTACCTATAAAAACACACCTTAGGCTTTGGGAAGAGGTGGTGGCTGAAATTAGGGGAAAGAAAGATTGTAAACTTAATGTTAGAAGGAGAAAATAGATTTTAGTGAGATAAGAATTAGATAAGGTAGGAAAAAGGATTCTAATCCATTTTTCCTGGTTTTTCTTCTTTGAACTCTCTGATTGTGAGCTTAAAATTAGTAGGTCTTGTAATTAAAATCAACTTAATAGGATTTAGAGACTTAGAACTCTTAAATTTTCCTAATAAATCATCATTACAAGCTCCCCAAAGGTGTTTCTTTTCGGTTCACGAAGAGGTGGATTCACAACCCCGAGGTAAAAATTTTGAGTCTCATAGCTCTTTGCCATTAATATTACTGATTTGTGCTGATTCTTGTTGATTCGTGTTCATTTTTGGGTTTTCGATCATTTTCTACTACTGCCCGTTGCTGCTGTAAGACATTGAGGTCGCCGGAGACATGTGATGTCGCCGGCGATATCACCCATGTTGCTAGAGACATTACCGATACCGCTAGTGACATCACATTCCCTAGAGACATCACTTTCTTATAGGACCCTTTCTTTACGGTACCGAGAAAGCCATGTAGCCTGCCTACATATTGATGTCACCAGTGACATCAATGATGTCGTCGGTGGCATCAGCCATGTCACTAGCCACATCAACCAGTCACCGGCGACATTAGCTATGTCTTCGGTGGCATGACCTTCTGGACAGCTATTTTATTTCATTTATTTCCGACTTAGTTTATTTTCCAAAAACTAGGATAAACAGTGCAACGATGGAGGTCCAAAATCTTCTGAAAACAGAACCCACCCCATAACATGTGGCATTTTCACTTATAATCCAGTTAAAACAATGATCGAATCTAAAATTTGGTTAAAAGCGGAATTTCCTTGCAAACCCCGTTTAAATCTTATTTTAGCCATCCAACCGGGCTTTATAATACTGTAAAAAAAATTTGTCATATTCACGCTAACTCGGGTCTTGTTTGATTTGCTAACTATACATAATTCGTGAGATATCTTGTACAACGTATCGTATTTGTACTAACCATTTTCTGCAAGTAGATGTATATTAGGCCTTCGGGTATTTTATTTATCGCATAGAAAAATGTATAGGACTTGGAAGCCTTGTAATAATTTTATTTTCTACACTTATTTTTGGATGACTGTAATAATTTATTCATCGCCTTAACTGCCTGATAAACGCGAAAACAACATAAAAACTAAAAACACAAATAAATAGGATGGATTAAACCGATCAAGAAAGAATGAAGTATCTTCACTTGGCCTAATGAAAAATAGATAACATCATCTAAACTCGGAATCTCTACTTAAGGTATGGTCCAACCACCCGGTGGGAAAATTGTACCAAAAATTTCCCGGTTAAGCTGAATCGGGTGGCGACTCTGTTTTAAGTACGGGATTTCAATCTCATATCTTTTGAGTATTAAAATATGCAAAACCATTTTCCAATAACATTACTCACATCCCTCGTTATTTTAAAGAGGCCTGTCCATCGGCCCGGCTTCGCAGCCGCCGCGTAAAACTTCATCCGCTCACAAGAGTCCACTTAAATCCGATAAAGTGGCATATCCCAGCTGGACATGTCAATTATTCAATTTCAACTGTCCAAATGCTGATCTTCTTATTAGATTCACTGAGCTTTCAGTGTCAACGAGCACACGGTACATCGTACAGCTTTCTACTACCGCCTCAATAACAAGCGGGTCTGTGTGTGTCTTAGTCACCATAAGTGACCGGCTGGAAGAGTGTTTTGCCCTCTTATGAGGTGGTTCCTTATCTTCACCGCCTCATATAACTAGGAACTTTTTTATTTTCCTTCATCTGTCTTCTTTTGATCTTTAGGCTTTTCTTTGGAGTCATCTAAATCATCCCTCTGATCAAATCTTCTAATCACGACCTTATCAAATTGGCCAAATTTTCCTACCTTTATGAGGGCGTGAACTTCTTCTGCAAGGACCCTACAATCATTTGTATGGTGTCCCCTAGCCTTGTGAAAGTCGCAATACTTGTCATAATATCTTCCCAAAGTTTTACCTTCTAGGACATTTAGAAACCTAATGTTCTTCCTTTCTGGTCCATTCATAATTGCCACCAAAATCTTGCTCAAAGTAGTGTTCAATTTTGGCTTCTCTTCTTCGTGACTGAATTGGCTGTAACCACGGCTACTACTACCTCTGCTCCTCTTTCCTTTCTTCTCATCCCGCCAGGAACGATCATTATCTTTAGAGTTCCACTTATTAAGGTGGCTTACCTCATCCACTTTTACAAAAGTTTGGGCCATCCTAATCATTTAAGGAAACTAAGTCAGCTTTCTAGTAATTATTTCTTGCTTTAACAGGTCATTTGAAGTTCATATGATCAAAGCTTCTTTGGCCATCCCAAAATCCAAGTTGGTAATGCCCACACAAGCTTCATTAAACCTTTTGAGAAAATCTCACAAAGATTCATCGGATCTCTGCATTTTGCTGTGAAGGTCACGGCTAACACTATCAGGCTTGGCTGATCCCAAAAAATGCTTTACAAACTTCCCCTTTAGCGTTTCAAAATCTTTTATTGAGTTAGGCGCCAGTTAGAGAAACCACTGCTTAGCGGCTCCGATTAGAGTAGTAGGGAAGTATCTGCACCGGTACTCCTCGAGTGCATTACTTAAATCCATTTGATCAACATAGTCCGTCATATGCATCCTTGGATCATCCTTGTCGGTGTACTTGTCTAAGACGGGTGGGAAGATGTATTCTGGGAGCTTTTGGCTCAGAATGTTTTTCTGAAAAGGAGATACCGTCTTCTCGCTAATTGGTTCCTGAAATGAAATAGCATATTTCTTCAGGTGCCTCTTGAACTTAGTCTCACAATCTTCCGACCTCTCCGAATCTAAATGGGAAGTGGATAAGGAGGATGCGGGGGGAGAAGGACTGGGAGACTTATGTTTCTTTCCTTTGTGCTTTTTTCCTTCTGACTTACGGCGAGATTTAGACTTATTCTTGTCAGCTACTTCGGTGGCCATGATCGTGGAGTCAGTCGCCACTCCCTATTCAGGTTTGGAGGTCTTATTAAGCATCGACACTCCAGCCAAAAATTCCTTTCCTTACTATGCCATCATTCACAATCCTTCCAACATTACAAGATCTGAATCTGAGAATCCACCTGGAGGTGGTTGCATTGAAGTGGTGACCTCCATAGTGGGAGTAACCGGCTAAGCTGATGCTGGTTGGGCGATTCTTAGATTTTAAAGTCCCTCTATTACCATGGACATGAATGTTGATATCCCAATGACAATATTGAATTGGGGGAGGAGATTTTGGCCAATGCCTATTTCAGGCGGAATAGCTATGTCTTCATAAATCTCTCCTCCGAGTCGACCTATGGCCACAAAGTTGTAGGCAGACCTCACCATCTGATTTTACTGCTTTGGGGTGACAACCGCCTGATGAGCAATTTCGATGAATGGATCTAACTAATTGAGTGGATGGGAGGAACATTCAACCGTCTTATTAGTTCTTAAACTACCCGTCATCATCGGCTTCTTCTCCATAGAATCCGCATTACCTGCTGTGATCGGCGCTTTTCCAGTTACAGTAGTGTTTTTTGCACCACCTTAGGTGTTTTCCACGTCGGAGTTGATGATTGGTGTGAGCTAGCGACCACTTCCTCGCCCTCAAAGACCTCATGAGATGCGTAGGACAGGGGGCGGGAAAACAACGAGCGCGGTGAAGTGTGCTAATGGATAATCCTTATTTTGGCGTGATGAAAAGGATAATGGAAAATGATGTCGAAGTTCGTATTTAGATCCAATTTAGGTGTTAAAAGATACGAGACTTGAAATCCCATATCTTAAGACAGAGTCGCCACCCGGTTTAGCTCTACCGGGAATTTGGGTACGATATTCCCACTGGGTGGTTGGACCGTACCTTAAAACGTGAGATTCCAAGTTCGGATGATGTTGCCTATTTTTCATTTTATTAAATCAAATAGTTTACATTTTAATAAACTCAACTTCAGTTCTTATGCGATTTAAATCTGGTTCTTGTTTAGAGTTTTCGGTTTATATGCCATTCGTCACACGAAAAGCAATAAATAAATAAGGCAAGAAAATAAAAATTATTATAAGGCTTTATAAATACCTACACATTTTTCTAATGCGAAAAAATAAATAAAGTAGATAAATAAATAAATAAAAGGACGAAACCTAGTTTTAATCGAGCTTACCGACTCGGACCCGGCTCCAAATGAGGCAAACGATATATGCGAATAATAATAAATATGGCATAAATGAATAAACGGCAGAAACTAAACACATAATATGGAGAAAACATATCAACAAACGATTAATATGGTTTTTAGGTGAGAAAACCTCGATTTAAGCCAAGTTTACAAGATTTAACTGGTTAAACGATCAATTTACCATCTTAAGTTCATCAAAATCAAATTCCAGATTTAATGAAACAGTTTACAGATCAAAAAACATGATGGAAAGCATGAAAAATGAGCAAAAAATGAAAGAAAATGAACTAAAACTAAGATCCAGCGGTCAAGGATGTAGTGATAGCCTTGATCGCCATCGCTATAGCGGTGGCGGTCAAGGCTGTGACCATAGCCTTGACGCCGGATTTCAGCTTCAAGGAGCTTTCTAGGTGTTTTTAGCCTATAAACACAAAATTATTGGGATTTTAAGTCGTAAATCAGTCGCCAATGAGATAGATATGGACTTAAAGTGCACAAATAACATTGATTTTATGGGTTTAGGATGGAAAACACCCAAAAATCCGAGAAATGGTGAGATCTCTACAAGGACAGCTTTCACCATTGTAACTATAGCCTTCACCGCTATAGGGATAGCAGCCAAGGCTGTAGGGGTAGCGGTGAAGGCTATTCTTATAGAGGCCGTGAACCTATCTTTGGAGACTCTAATCAACCCTTGGGAGGTACCCCTTGATGATTTTTAGATGAATCAGTGACGGAAATCAACAAAAATGGAGGCAAAATTTAGGTAGTATTTGGAAAATAAGTCTCTAGACCTATTTAATTCATTTTCCCTAAGATTTCTAATCAGTTTTAGTGTTTTAACTAAGAAATCAAACCTAAGAACAACTAAAAATCCCAGCTTAGAGATTATTAAACCCGGATTTTTGCCTTTCTTAAGCTTTCTCTCTCTAAGTTCCTAGCTTTCTAGGTTTTTGATCTCAAATCCTTTAATTTCAGCCCCAAAAAGACCTCTAAATCCCTCTCTTCAAGGGTTTAAATAGCCTCACACTCAAAATTCACTGACTTTAGGTGAGAAATCGGGTGAAGATATGTGGCCAATCTAGAGAGGAGGGAGAAAACAAGTGGCACGGCCTAGGATTGGTCGTGCTATAGCCACCGCCATAGCTATGGCGGTGACCGCCACAGCCACGGCAGTCACCGCCATAACAACGGCGGTGACGGCCATCATAGCGACGGGGGTGGCCACCCCGTGTGGTGGTCATCGCCATTACATCGGCAGTTACTGAAGCTGCCAACCGCCGCGGATGACGGCAGCGACTGCGGTTCCGGCCGGCGGGGGAGGTCAACGGGAAAAACAAAAAAAGGGGATATTTTAAATTTTTATCATGTTATTCCCAAATATTTTAGGGCATTTAAGATTATGGAGACCTAAATAAGACCAAAGGCAGGGCTAAGTCCAAAAAATCATCAAAGGCATAACTCCCAACATGGTTCAAACCCGAAAGATAAACCCAATCAACCTATAATGGGCTCGAGCAAAATGGCATCATCATTCCAAGGCGACACCGAAAAGCCCGTGCTCATAGGCTGCCCCTCGGGAGATTACTAGTTGACTTAATCGAATGTGATCTCACGAAAGAGCAAGGAATAGAGTGTCATAGCTGAGGGGTTAGTGGAATTCACCTATAACGCACCACTAACCCGCCTTTTGCTTACGCCTTATCATTTTTGCGATCACCTACTACTTTCAAAAACGATAATTAGACGTTCTTGAGGTCACCTACGACGCCCTGAGAATAAAATTGAGATAATCGCTTGGCCACCTACGACTCTTGGAGACTGAGCTTCGAATAACCTCTTATCCACCTAAGGCGCTTCGAGGATAGATAAAAAAACTCTTTAGAAAATTCTTCACTTCGGACACACCTGTCAAGAATAAAATTTGAACTTTTAGCTGGATATCATAAGAAATGTTTTTTTATTGCTTAATTGATTTTGTCGAGACAAAAAATTTTGCCCCTTCAATTAACAATAAAAAAACATGGATAAATTATAGATTGAGTTTAGAAAAGCCCGGGAGTTCGGGAGAAGCACATTTGGTCGGCCCTGCCCCTTAAGATAGAAGGAAGATAAAACGACATGTCCCTTTATATTTAAAAAGGAAACCATTCCATTCCATTTCCTCCTTCATTTCTCCATTTCCCATTTCTCTTTGCATAAGTAACGGATTCGAGGTTGACTCGAGCACATATCTGAAGATGTATAACAAAATGCGCAGAGCGACTGTCTATAGGATCGACCACTCTTCTCTCCCTCAGGGGGGTCACAGCTTGCAAGTCCTTTCAGTTCTTGAGGCCTGTGGGTTACAATAAGAGGATATATATCTGGGATGCTCCCCTTACACGAGACCCTAGATGCACACGACTTTGGATATGCACGCCTCTAGACCCCAGGTAAACCGATTTAAACTCGAAAAGCTTCTTGAATTAGATATTGATGCCTAAACTCGGATTTCAAATTATTACAAATTTTAGGCTGAAATTTTGGTAAAATTTACTGGCAAATTGTGTTCAGGATGTGTTTAGGATCATATAGAAACTGATTTTGGCGAATTTGAACTAGATTTAGGCTTTGAACTTTGGATTTTTTGGGAAAAAAGGACCACAATGGGAGATTTGGGTTGGAGAACCGTCACTGCCATAGGGATGGCGGTGACCGCCATCGCTATAATAGCGGTGGTAGAGTCGATGGCGGCGGCGATTGTTGTCTGCCTGGAAAATTTTTCGAAGATGCTATCCTGATCAATTTTTCTTCTCGATTCTGATTTTGGCATCAAAATTCAATTCCGGAGTAGCTTCGGTGTTGAAAACTAAGCTTATCTGAATTTCCATACTTTATTTCAAATTTTGCTATTTTCGGTACTAATCCCTTGCGTTTGATTTTGTTGCAGACTGAGCATTGTAAGACGATGGGTTCTTTGAACCATTGCGCCAAATGGTAGTCCAAGATTAAGGTAAGAGCCCGGGGAAGTAGGGATCCTTCACTGGTTAGCGCAATCTCTAATACAGTTGGTTCCTTTGTTTGATGCTTTACCGACGGGGCACAAGCCGATGAGCCAGACCGTTATGGCATGCTTAGTTGAGAGATGGAACGAGACCACTCACACGTTACATTTATCGATAGGGGAGATGACTATTGCCCCTCGGATGAAGTGGCTATGATCGGGCTCTGATAGGAGGGCTGAGTGATACACTTTGATGTCTATTTAGATAAATTCCAGTCCAAGATGATTTCTTGGGCCCGGATTGAGCGGATCCTTGGGGTTGAGCCATCTCAGAAGGAAAAGCTCAAGTATGATGCACTTAAGGATTACTGGACTTAGTAGATGGATATACAGGATGATAGGCTGACTCAGTACCTCCGGTCATTTGTTATTACATTGCTCAGCAGACTCTTCTTCCCGTCTTCTTCAAGCATGGATAGCATGGGTCTACTTAGCATGCTGGAGGATATGTCCATCTTTCGGGGGTGGAATTGGCCTCGGGCCAATCTCGGACAGATGTACTACGCTCTTAATTGCTCAGCCTATAGAGATATTAGGAAGTTCAAGGCAGGACCCTTATGGATTCAGGTGAGCGATTTAAACTTATACAAAAATATCCATGATTGATTATAAGAACTTGCGATATTGACTGTTGCTAATCTTTGATGGTGTGGGCATACATGCATAGGATTGTCCCTCCCCCTGGATTAGACGGCTCACCCCCGTAGGACTCTCACTACATAGCTCGGTGGATAGTAGGCTGGAAGGATAAGGACACCCAGGGGTATGCGTGGTATCAAGAGTACCTGAGGCAGCTTCACCGACATTGGGTAACAAAACTATCTCGCCACACATTTACTTCAAACTATTAGTTCAAAACTATATAGACAAAGGAGAGATACTTATAGTGATTTGTTTCATTTTCAGCTGATTACGGAGCCCTGGCAAGGAGCGCTAGGTTATAACCACGTTATCGAGATCCGGTAGAGAGTAGATGGGTGTCGATTCCTACTGGAGTGCCCTTGGAGTTAGGAGTGGTTCTTTAGAAAGCGCATACGGAGGTGGAGGACGAGTGTCATTACCTAGAGGATAGTTCCCCTTGAAGTGTCGGTCGGCATATTCTAGACTCACCTCATAGCTGGTAGAGATCGGGCCATGTTTATAGATGGTGATCGAGAGAGAGTGCTGTCTATAGGGAGAGACTATGCCGCACATTTAGATTGACTTATTCCTCTCTGCCCGAGGTTGACCATTGAGGACATGCCCATCAATTTCGGGGAGGACGACGTTGTGACCGAGGGCTCTAACGGATATGGCGGAGGTGATGATGATGACGATAAGCCCCTCTCAGGCGGTGATGGTGGTGGCATAGACCAGGATAGCATGCCTTTCGACACTGAGGATCCTTTTGGTGACGCTAGCTTAGGAGCATTCTTATCACGACTGAGAAAGGTATACCCTTAGAACACCTTTGTTTTTTGGCTTTAATTTTTTAGTGATCGATCAATACACGGTTGGCTTGAGAATCTTTGACTTGCTTCATTTCAGACTACTCAAAAGAAGAGACAGATGGCAGGTACTAGCTATAGAGGACCAGGAGAGTCTCCATAGGGGATGCGGCCCGGACCTGAGACTACGCGCCCCGAGGTTCCTTTCTATCGAGGAATCCCGCGCCAGGGAGTTATTGAGGGGGTCATGGGGAACCCCATAGAGCAAGCGATGTGAGTGATGACCCGGCCTGGAGAGCGTGGTGAGAAGTGCATCGAGGAGACCACGGTGCCCATCTTCTTCACCCCTCATGACACTACCCATGTGAGCGCCTTTGCATTCTACTTTTTTCACTCATTATAAGGCTGCTTCTTATTGCTGAATATGGTAATATTACCCTTACTGTAGGTACTAGTTTCTGAGACCAAGCTTATAGCTCGAGGATATTTTTCGATGAGAGATCTGGTAGTGTCTTAGGACTCCATAGCTGGGGTGAGTATCTATTTATTTCCAGAAAATTTTTAGAACAGACGACAACATATGTATATATATATTATGAATGTATGCATGATGTATGGTATAGTGGGATGATTATTTCCCTTGGTGGAGTTGATCTGTATAGGCTTTCATTACTCTAGAGCAAGATAGGGCTCGGGTGAGTGAGGAGGGATTACTCCAAGTTGAGAGAGAGCAGGCGGATTAGTAAGGCCAGGCAGCATTGGAGAGAGCCCGATACGCGGAGGAGAGATCCCGGTATGCTGAGGAGAGAGCTGCCTATGCCCAAGAGGTGTCACTGGCTACGGATAGAGAGAGATGACTATAAGGCATAGCTCATGGAATATAGGCAAGATAGAGATCGAGCTGGCAGAGGTAGCGACCAGGGGTTCATGGCTAATGCGAGGCGGTCTAGTGGTTCTAGCTCTATTCGGGTGAAGGTTGGTGGTCCGAAGGTGCTCTTCACTAGATCAGCAGCTCCCCCCGCATCGACATTTGAACATACATCGACCCCTACTCCTATAGAGAAGGATTCAGAGGATGATGATAAGTACGACGATGGGTCATTGTTTTTGGTGTCCAATGTGAGAGAGGAGGAGATCGAGGGAGAGAGTGAGGATGAGTGAGCCTCGGGGTGTCACTCATTCAGATACTTGGATGTTTTTATGCTTGTTACTTTGACTTGGATGATGATATGAATGATTGCTTGCTTGATCATTTTGATTTATTTGATTAATTGATGTGACCGCTAGATGCATGCTAGGCGCAGTAGATGCTTGATTAAGAATAACTTGACTTTAACTACACCTAAAATTATCAGAACTAATGGAAATCATGCATTGCTTGGTAGGCGATTAGGGAGTAGGATTATTGTTAGAGACCCATAACACTTGACTGAGGCAGTTTCTGAGGACTTTGAGGGGTCCTGATTGGATGAGATTGGAGATTTTTGAAGTGGTAGGACTCCAATAGGTTGCCTGTCGGCTAGTGGAGGTGCCCTTTCTTCAGGTGGCGTTCACATATTGGGACCCTATAGATCACGTATTTCGCTTCCCAGGTGTTGAGATATGTCCACTGGTGGAGGAGTTCCATGCTATTCTTGGGATGACTTGTCCTAGTGGTATACGGTTTGCCATGCCGGAGGTGGTTTTCAAGGGCGGGCACAATCTGATCGGGTTATAGAACCTGGATTCTCCTACAACATTCCTCTCTCAAATCCCAGGATCGCCGGGGTTGGAACTCGACAGGGTGCTCGATTGGTGCTTGGTTGCCCCTAGGTTGGACATCTCTTTCCCATTCATGGTGGCTCTACTAGTTATGGCTGAGTTTATTTGAGGGGTTAGTGCCATCACTCCTTTTCGGTTAGTCTCGGTCATCGAGCGCATGTCTAAGGGTATTTCCCTATTGTTCATTGGGTTGGCTGAGATTCTGACACATCTAGATAGGGCTATCGGTGATCCTGATCTCATCAGTGACCATTTCTGTACCCTATAGGTATGCTTCTAACTGAACCCTAAAACTGGAACTGAACCCAATATTGAATCTGAAACTAAATCTGATATTCAATTCAATACTGAATCTGATATTGAATCCGATACTAAATCTGATACTGAATGAGATATTGAATCTGATGCCGAATTTAATACCAAATCTGTAAGTTTGGCTCATGGAGAAGCTATCTTTCATCCAGGATTCTCAGTGGACCCGGGTAGGTATGGTCCTCGACACTATCATGAGAGATCCTATGTCCATCATGATTTGATAGTTGAGGGATGGATAGAGGTCATGGAGGGGTTAGCTGAGACCGACATACACTGGGTATCTCGATGGTGGCAGATTAGGGATGTGCTAGTAGATAGCAGTAGCAGCGGTTGCGTCCAGCTAGTAGGACTGAGGCTTTTTACCCACTACGTACCTTATCGCTTATGCCGACAGTGGGGACAGGGGCACGAAGTACCACAGAGACTGAGGAGTTTTGATCCTTGGCAGTATTCGCCTGGCTAACTCGATCATGCCAGATGGGTATAGATGCACTGGGCGATGTACAGGACTTTGGATTACGATAGGGTGGGCGCTATCACTACTAATGGCACCTACTGAGGGTGGTTATGAGCTATGCAGAGAGTTTGGACTCGTGAGGAGCGTCAGGCTATGCGGCGCAGGTGGGACCACAAGCAGCAGGGGCTTGAGCCTCATCCCTGGGCGAAGGAAGAGAGCCTGATTTGAGCTTTCAATTCTGATTACGATGATAATGATTATGAGGGAGTAGGTCCTTCCAAGTGATTGATGATGGTTACATCCTATCTTTACATTTATCTGTCTTTACTTTTGCACAAACTCGAACATTTTTTTGGTCTTATCAGACTTATTTTTATTTTTATTATTTTTGTGTGTCCTAACTTTTGCCTGTACCACCCTTTTTCGGTTTTCAATCCAGCGGACTTTCCGGCTTTTGGATAGACCTAGGTGTTTTTAGCCTATCAAAAATTATGCCTTTTCATTATTTATTGTTATTTATAGTTCATGGTGCGATCATTTTATTGGGTGACATAGCATCTTGAACTTAACTTATCTATAACATTTCACCGTTGGGGACCAATAAACTCATTCACATATAAGCACAAGAGTTTGGTAAAAAGTGACATTCTGATTAATTGAAGTAAGTCTGAGTACATAATGATGATAACCATTTCTATTGACCCAAACCCTGGTGTTACCTAGCTTATAATGGTTTTCTAGCCCACACTCTCTCTTAGCTCACTTTTACCCTAACTTTTGCCTAGACCACCCTTTTTGGGTTTTCAGTCTAACAGGTCATGTTGCACCCTAACTTTTGCCTAATTGGTTTGTAGAATAACGACTAGCGCAATACACCCTAATTTTTGCCCGAGCAATAAAAGACCACTCATCGGGTGTTTTATTTTATTTATATTTTTATGTGTCGCTTTTCTGGATTTGATTCTTTTGATTCAGATATGATAACGCTTCAACCGATCCTGATTGATTGGGTTGGTGAACTCATTACCATCCATGTCCACGATCTTCATTCCGCCTTTGCCGAGAACTTTCTTTATCATATAAGGTCCTTCCTAATTCGGTCGAAACTTCCCCCTTGGGTCGGTGTTAGTAGGCTTTACTTGCTTCAAGACCAAATCACCGGCTTTCAACGGATATCTGCAGTGCTTGGCTCAGCTGTTATAGGCTCTTGCCATACGCTGATGATACATCTGAAGACTATCCAAAGCTTTCAAACGCTGCTCATCCATGGTGTTGAGTTGCTCAAACCTTGCTTTAGTCCATTCGGCTTCTTCCAAATTAGATTCAAGCGTGATACGCAAAGATTTCATCTTGATTTCCTGGCAAAACTGCTTCCATGCCATAAACTAAGGAGAAAGGCGTCTGGCTTGTAGAGTTCTGATGCTTGTTCGGTACCCCTAGAGAGCAAAAGGTAATTTATAGGCCCTACCTCGGTAATCTGTGATGGTTTTGGAAAGGATCTTCTTAATAGACTTTTTAGCTGCTTTAACTGCCCCGTTGACTTGAGGACGATAAGGGGAAGATCAGTGATGCCCGATCTCGTAATCTTAATCAAATCAGCGGTTGCCCCTTAAAACCGAACCCCATTATCTAATACGATGTGGTAAGGCAGACCATACCTAGAAAAGATGTGCTTCTCAATGAACTTGGCCATCTTCTTGGCGGTAATATTGGTGAATGACTCAGCTTCTACCCATTTTGAGAAGTAATCCACCACTACAATAATGAATCGGTGTCCATTAGATGACGATAGATGAAGCTCGCCAATTATATCTATCCCCCACGCCAAGAATGGGTAAGGAGTAGATAAATGGTGAAGCTTGGTAGGTGGAAGATGCTGGATGTCGCCATAAATTTGGCAGTGGTGACACTTTTTAACCTCGGAGATACAATCAACGATCAGAGTTAACCAAAAGTATCCCATGCGTTGAATCTTCTTAGCCAAGGGCAGGCCATTCATATGCAGTCCACAATCACCCATATGAACTTCACCCACAACCCAACAAGCCTCAGATTCGGTCAATCACCTGAGTAGCAAACCATCGGAAGTCTGCTTGAAGAGATTATTGTCAACAATTCTGAATTGAAATGCCAACTTGCGGAGAGTAGATTGATCAAAATCTGTAGCATGCTTGGGATACTGACCATGATGGAGAAAATGCACAATGTCCGAGTACTAGCAGGGTTTAGCACTGATGGTGAAGACTTGAGCAATATCGCGTGAATGGTAAGGGACCTTCAAGAAAACTAAGATCAGAGGGCAAATGGGTTGGCGCTAAGGGCCTTCCCACATCAAAGCTAGTGTAGGTAACGAATCGACCATCTGATTTTTGTATCAAGGAACATGCTAATATAGACAAGTGTCGAATTTAGCTAATAAATCCCAAACATCTTTGACATAAGGACAGAGAGACTCTTCTTTGATATCCCAATCCCCTATAACCTGATGGATCACCAAAGCCGAATCCCCAATCACAGAAACATGCTTTGCCCCCACAAGCAATAGGGCTTCAAGACCAAAAAAGGCAAGCTTTGTATTCGGTCCCATCATTGGTAATGGGAAATTCCAATCACTTAGATAGAGGGATGACCTCATTATCGGGTGTGAATAAGATAACTCCGAGGCCAGCACCAAATCTGTTCTCGACTCCTTCAAAATACATAGTCCACATGGGCTTCACAACTTTAATTAGAGCTAGTTCCTCGTCTGGAAAGTCCAAGTTCTCGACATAATCGAAATCGAGAGCTTAGTTAGCCAAAAATTCCGCAAAGGCTCTACCCTTGATAACCTTCTTTGTTACATACTCAATATCGAATTCTGAAAGCAACAGTAACCATCTGGACAACTTTTCGGCCAAATTTGGTAACTGACAAAGATATTTAATTGGGTCAACTTTAGCAACTGTCTGAACCTTGTATGACTGCAAATAATGGCACAGCTTCTTAGTAAGCCATACCATAGTTGCACATGTCTTTTGAACTATGGAATAACTGGTTTTGTAATCTAGAAGCTTCTTACTTAAGTAATAAAATGCGTGCTTGCGCTTGCTGTCATCTTCCTGAACCAATATGGCCTCTATAGCAGAATCATCGATTGCTAAGTACAGAATCAACGGCTTGCCGAGGGTGGGAGGTCAAAGGATCGGTGGGTTAAGACGATAGACCTTGATTCTATCGAAGGCAATCTGATAATACTTATCCTATATGATCGGTTGGCGCTTTCTAAATAACTTGAAGATCGGCTCACAGACGGTGGTAAGATGGGGCGATGAATCGATTGATATACTGAATGGAGCCGAGAAAAGATTGAACTTCTTTCTCTGTCTTAGGAATGAGCATATCCCTGATGGCCTTAATCTTGTCAGGATCTATTTCGATGCCACTCTGACTGACGACGTGACCTAGAAGTTTCCCTGATATAACCCCGAATACACACTTCTTCGAGTTAAGGCATAATTTTGATTTCTCAATATGAGTCATAAACCTATCCAAAACCTTGGGGTGCTCTTCCTTAGTTGTGTGTTTGACCAACATGTCATCCACGTAGACCTTGACTTCTTTATGGATTATGTCATCTAAGAGGGTGGTGACGGTTCGCTGATAGGTTGCCCCGGCATTCTTCAGACCAAATGGTATAACTCTGTAGCAGTACACTCCCCATTCTATGATGAAAGTAGTCTTGACTTTGTCGATAATATCCAAGAGAATCAGATTGTATCCTAAAAATTTATCCATAAATGAATACATCGCGGCCCTAGCAGCACTATCAACTAGGACGTCAATATGGGGCAGGGGGAAATCATCCTTTGGAGAAGCTTTGTTCTAATCCCAATAATCGACATAAACCCTTACTCTTCCATTTTTCTTCGCAACTGGAACAATATTAGATAACTAGGTCAGGTACTCAACGACTTCAACATGCTTGGCTTCCATCATATTAGCGACCTCGGTCCTAACCTTGTCAGCCCATTCTAGTCTTTAGCGGCAGAATTTCTGCTTGATAGGATGGAAGTTTGGATCGGTTGGAATGCGATGCTTGGCGATATGACGATCTACGCCAGGCATGTCCATATATGACCAAGCGAAAGCATTAACATGATCTTTTAGCACTTTTATTATCCCTCTTTTTATTTCAGGGTTTAAGTCATTAGAAAGGGTTACCATTTTAGAGTTATCATCTATACTCAAATTCATTTCAGTTAGCGAAACATCATGAATACCAAACACATTATGCTTATGAGAAAATGAATGCATGGGCCCATCGGGCGATATATCAAGCAAATAAGCGAAATCAGAATCTTTCATTGAATTAAAGGCCTTATAGGCTATATTATTCTCATAAAAAACACTGGAAATATTAAAAGTTACATCACCATAGATAGAGTCATCCTCCACATGCGGAGGGCCTTGTGTGGTGCTATCGGCAGCGTTGACACCCTCAGTAGGTTTTATAAGCCGGTCATCCAAGTCGAGACGCAAAGTTTTCTCTTGCTCAGCAGTTAATATGTCTTCTTCAGTCACCAGAGACCTCGCAATCTTCTTTACAGCTTCATCTAGAGGATTGGCTTCATCATTCACCTTCTATTTCTTCTTAAGCAGAATAGACATGGCCTTCGACATGATAGCCACAGTATCTTCGACTTCTTATCAATAATCTTCTCTTTAATAGAGTTAGAATACATGTTCCCCTTCTCTTTTGCATCAGTATAGATAGCAGAAATAGGATTCTCAAACAAAGGCTTCTTCTCGCTAATCAAACAATCTTCCTCGAAATCATACACATCCTTAAAGATCTTAAAACCGGGCCACATCTGATGCAACAGACTCGGGCCCACCTTTATAGGGCCTCTTCCCTTAGATTTCACATATAGTGACCATCTTATAGTATATAGGGTGGACGCTCCTGTAAGCCTTCCTGGGTGTATAGCCAAGTCCAAAGAGTGTTTGATACCTCTTCACTCCGATAGGGTTAATGATGCCTTGGAGATACTTTCCTAATCCATTTCTGGCTATGTGGCCATGCCTCTTCATCATCTTTCGGGCAGCGAATGAGTAGCACCGATAACACAGAGCTTTTGGCTTTCCATTATGAATGATAGCTACTCGAAACCCAGACTTCTCCATGGCTTCCATAATAGCCATAACAGAGGCTTGATCCGCTTCAATAACCTTGATCTTACCATCGTTACCCGGGACCTTGATCTTCTGAAGGAGCGTCAAAGGGACCACCCCTATAGTGTGAATCTAAGGTCAACCTAGAAGCAGAGAATAAGTGACAGGAATGTCTAGAGTAGTAAACTGAATCTTGCTAGAGATCTCCTCGGTAGTTACCTAGGCCTCAAAAACTCCAATTATTCCACTCTTAGAATCATCATAAGCACGGATGATGGTGTTAGACTTCTCGAGCATGGCCTCAAATAAATGCAGGTAAGGAATAATCTTGAGAGGATAGAGGTTTAAAGTAGACCCATCGTCGACCATCACACACGGAATAGTTTTGTCAAAAATCTGAACACAGATGAACAAGGCGCGATTATGGTCCTTCCCCTTGGGCGCGAGATCCTGGTTGGAAAACATTATAGGCTCATCCAATCTCAGAAGTGGGATCCCTTCCCCGACCAGATTACACATTTCAATAACATAATTAGTAGGCTTCACTTCAAGTTCTAGAAGCCTTTTAATTAGAACCTCACGGTGGCGATCAGAGTTAAGGACAAGTTGCCATATGCTATAGTGTGCTTGGGTATTCTTTAACTGAGTAGTAAGAGCATTGATGTCAAGACTCATCTCCACTTAAGGTGGGGGATGGAGGCCTAGCGGAGGCACGAACTAGCTTTCAATCAGGATCATCCTCAAGATGAAGATGATTATCCTTAGGTTAGTATATTCGACCGCTTTGAGTAACATTCAAAATACCATTAATCTTATCTACGTTGGTAGTTGGAGTCTCAAACAAGAGCTCATACTCATCCACATTAAAAGCTTCTTCTTCACATTTGTCATCTGAATATTTCCCTTTTAACACATAATTGTCAATGTTGAACGGCACTTCCTTCTCACTTTGCCCCATTTCTTCAATTTCCATGGAGCTGACCACAAGATTAGACTGTGAGATCATATCAAAAATGAAGTTCGACGGAAGGCCTAACCCAATAACCATCACAAACTCTTCCGCAACAATCTTCAGAACTGATTCTTCACTAAGACCAGAATTGATCATAGAGACCTTGCCATCAAATTTCAGGAAAGGGTTTTCCATAGTACTAGGCTTTTTGGGAGGTTCATCTACCTTTACTTCTTTCACCATGAGGGAGATGGCCAAAAACAAACTTCAGCACTGGTCTGTTGTATGTGCCCTCTGAACATGGTATTTGCAAAAGTTGCCCCTCTCTTTAGCGGTAGGTGCTCGGTACTCTCGCAAGGAATCGATCTTGCCCGCTTCTGTCATCTTGGCAAAGTTGACACCGAAGGTTAACTTCCACGGAGAGACAAGGACATTCTTATGCGGAGCTGCTACTTGAACCGCTGACACTTCCTCTTGAGCCACGGTTTGCATCGCAGGCAACTTACCATTAACATGAGCTGGGATAATTTCACTAGATTCATTCTTCTTAAACCATGGCCGATTCCTACTTGACTTGCTAGACTTTTCCTTCTCCTCCTGGCACTCGATCTTTTCAGCTTTTTTGAAAACTTTCTGATAGGACTCAAAAAAGTCGGTCTCCATTTCTTTCTGGAGCACCGGGAGAGCCCCGTCAAGCAACTTTGTTATCATTTCTTTCAGGATGAGTTGTTGCTTTAAGAGAACCTGAGTGGCCATCCATCTGTTGAAATATGACTTGAAGGATTCACCTGGCTTTTGCTTGACTGCCACAAGATGCTGAATGGTGGCCTCCATCATGGAATTAAATCCATAGTGGGCAATCAAAGCTTCATATAGGAGTTTCCAATCTAGGATTGTGGACTCCGGAAAAGTATTATACCACTCGAGAGTAGAGCCTGAAAGGGTACACGGGAATAACTTAGCCAGGACTTTGTCCCTAATCTTTTGGACATGCATGATCCGCTCAGACATCACTATATGGGACTTGGGAGGTCCCTCACCTAAATAAGCTTCCATTTAGGGCATCGAGAAATTCTTGGTGTCCCCTCTCTTTCTTATATATATGCAGAGCTTCCATTTGAAATGGCACACTGAGAGAAAGAGCTCCTTATTTAGCTATTTCAGTTCTCTGCTCCATATTCTTACAGCTTCTTCCTTAGGTTCTTAGTTGTCCGTTCTTTGGTGATAATATTCTACACTTGGTTGAGTTCACCTAACATCTGTTGTTGTATCATGAGAGAAAGTTTACCATATACGGGGCAAAATCTGTCTTAAGGAAACTGATTCGGGCCTCAACAGAACATTCTTTATGGTTAAAAGGTTATTTAGGTATTTTATCTTTTTTTTGTTAAATACTTTTACTATCATATTTTCGTAATTCAAGTTACTAACACCTTGTTGTATTATGTCACTTAAAGGAATTACTATATATTATTAATCTCCCCATGATCTAACATTCTTAAGACATATTTTATCTCTATTTGATGGTGTAACTATGTTCCTTTAAAAGAGATGAACGGATTTTTATAACTTTGAATACCGTGACTTGGATTACTGAAACTTGGAATAACTAAATTTGGACAAATACTTGGACTTTGGACAAAATAAGAACTTATTTTGGACACTGGGACTTAATTTGGATAATATACATATTAAAAAGGGAAAAAATAATTAAATCAAAATTGTCATACGAAAAATTTTATTACTTTATTTTATTTATTGTTTTAAAACTGTTCTAATTTGGTTTGTTTGAAATTTTCAGAATTTATTATGGTTGATCATGGAGATATTAGTCCTGAAATTGCTCAAGGCCAGAATGAAGAAAACCAAAATGGACAACTTGATCCTATTGGTTCTGAGCCTATTAGTTCAACATCGGTTGCTTCTGTACTTGTAGGTGGACCAACTGCTTTTGGCTATATAGCTTCTAGGCCAACTACTTTTAGATCTACGAGTTCCGACCCTACTCAAGGAAATGGCCCTGAAAATACTTATGGTCAAAATAACCAAAATGGAAAAAATGGTCCTAATAGGTTTGGACTTAACCAAAATGGACAACTTGGTCCTAATGGTTTTGAATTAAATGGAAATGGACTTTCGAGTTTTGGGCTTGTTATGTCTAATAGCCATGGGGCTTCAGGTTCATACCCTATAACAATACCCGAAAGGCCTGAGAAATTCAATGGTGTGAATTTTAAAGTTTGGCAACAAAAAGTATTTTTCTACTTAACTAGTGTCGGACTTCAAAATTTTCTGAAAAAAGATCCTCCTGTTGTTCACGATGGAGTGACTGATGCTTCTATTCAGAAATTTGTTGATGGCTGGAAATTTTCTAATTTTCTTTGCAAAAACCATATTTTAAATGGTTTAGTACCCAATTTATGAGGTGTACACAGTAAAACGTACTGCAAAAGAATTATGGGAATCCTTAGACTAGAAATATCGAACTGAGGATGTTGGTGCTAAGAAATACTTAGTAGGCCAATTTCTTGATTTTAAAATGATTGATTCCAAGCCTGTTGTTAGTCAAGTGCAGGAACTCCAACTACTTATCCATGGGATGGAAGCTGAACATATGCATACTAGTGAGCCCTTCCAAGTGGCTACAATTATTGAAAAATTACCACCGAGTTAGAATGATTTTAAACATTATTTAAAGCATAAACGAAAAGAAATGTCTGTTGAGGATCTTATTGTCCGACTTCGTATTGAAGAGGACAATAGAAGATTTGAAAAGAAATTTTTTGTTGCTAATCAAGCTATGGCGAAAGCCAACATGGTGGAGGTCCTTAAAGACTCCAAGAATGGTAAGCGTTATGCTAAACCCAAATCTAAAATGGGACCAAAAGGAGGCATTTCCAAGAAACCTAAGTTCAATGGAAAATGCTTCAATTGTAATAAGATGGGGCATAAGTCCTCTGAATGCAGGCTGCTAAAAAAGGCAAACAAGAATGAGGCAAATGTTGTTGTTGAAATTACTAAAGATGTGTCTGACATCGACTTATGTGAGATAATTTCTGAGGTCAACCTGGTTGACTCAAACCCAAGAGAGTGGTGACTTGATACTGGTGCTACCCGTCATGTATGTTATGACAAAGAGTCTTTTGCTGGACTGACTCTCATAAATGATGGGAAGAAGCTCTACATAGGTAATTCTGCTACTTCCAAAGTCAAAGGACATGGAATGGTGATTCTAAAAATGACTTCCGACAAAGAAGTAAGACTGCAAAACGTCTTATATGTACCTGACATAAGGAAGAATCTGGTTTCTGGGAGCCTTTTGAGTGCACACGGCTTTAAAATGGTATTTGAATCCGAGAAATTTATTTTATCTAAAGGAGGTATGTATGTGGGAAAGGGATATGAATGCAAGAGAATGTATAAATTCGATTGTATCTCTTGTAAGCACGGTTCTATTAATATGAATAAGAACAACGTTTATGCTTATATGGTTGAGTCTTCTAATTTATAGCATAGTAGACTTGGACATGTTAATTTTGATACATTACGACGTTTAATTAGCTTGAATCATATTCCCACATTTCATGCTGATAAAACACATAAATGTGAAATATATGTTGAGACAAAATTGACAAGATCTTCATTTTAATCTGTTGAAAGAAATTCAGAACAACTTAATTTGATACATACAAATATTTGTGACTTGAAATTTGTTCAGTCAAGGGGAGGAAATAAATATTTTATTACCATCATTCATGATAGCACAAAATACTATTATGTATATTTGCTTAAAAGCAAAGATGAAGCTTTAGAGAAATTTGTACTCTACAAGCAAGAAGCAGAAAACCAACTTAATAAGAAAATAAAGAAGGTAAGAAGTGATCGTGGTGGTGAATATGTTGCACCATTTGGTGAGTTTTGCTCTCAACATGGAATTATTCACAAAGTAATGCCACCATATTCTCCCTAATCAAATGGAGTAGCGGAACGCAAAAATTGTACTCTAAAAGAGATGATGAATGCAAAGTTAACCAGTTCTGGTTTGCCACAAAACATGTAGGGTGATGTTGTTTTGTCAGCAAATTATCTTTTGAATAAGATACCACGTTAGAAACAAGACAAAACCCCTTATGAATTATGGAAGGGCAGAAAACCTTCATATAATTACTTAAAAGTGTAGGGGTGTCTTGCAAAGCTAATGGCTCCATTACCTAAACGAATGAAAATAGGTCTAAAAATAGTGGATTGTATTTTCATTGGATATGCTGAGAATAGTAATGCATATCGGTTTCTTGTGCATTATTCTAAAAACCCAGAAATACAAAAGAATACTTTGATAGAATCAAAGAATGCTTCATTTTTTGAAGATGTGTTTCCTTATAAGGAAATAAATGAAGGGTCGAGATCTAAAAGATCTCGTGAACTTATTGAAAGTGAAGGTCAAGTTGATCAACAAGATGTTGATAACAATGAAGATCTTCAATCAATGATTGAAGAAGATGATCAATATTTTCAAAAAGAGAATAATACGGATCATGAGGTGGAACCTAGAAGAAGTAAACGGACAAGGGTTGAAAAATCCTATGGTCCAGATTTCTTAACGTATATGGTAGAAGTGGAACCTCAAACGTATAAAGAAGCTATAAGCTCTACTGAAAGTCCTTTATGGAAAGAAGCCATAAGGAGTGAAATTGATTCCATTTTGCAAAATCATATATGGGAATTAGTGGACCTTCCTTCTAGAACTAAGCCACTAAGTTCTAAATGGATTTTCAATTGAAAGTTAAAAGATGATGGATCAATTGATAAGTATAAGATGCATTTGGTCATAAAAGGTTATAGATAAAAAGGAGGCCTTGATTACTTTGATACATATTCTCTAGTATCGAGAATAACCTCCATTAAGATGATACTTGCAATTGCCGCTTTGCGGAATCTTAAAGTACATCAAATGGATGTGAAAATTGCCTTTATAAATGGAGATCTTGAAGAAGAAATCTACATGGAGCAACCTGAAGGTTGTGTAGCTCCAGGTCAGGAAAGGAAAGTCCGTAAATTGGTGAAGTCTTTATATGGGTTAAAGCAAGCACCAAAATAATGGCATAAGAAATTTAATGATGTCATGATGGCTAGTGGCTATCACATAAACGAATGTGACAAATGTGTTTATGTCAAAACTACAAATGAAGGATATGTCATTTTGTGCTTATACGTTGATGACATACTCATTGTAGGAAGTAATGAAAAGATGGTAAAAAATACCAAAGATATATCGAATTTAAGATTTGACATGAAAGATATGGGACTAGCGGATGTAATTTTGGGCATCCAAGTTAAATGTTCACCTCAAGGTCTCATATTAACTCAGTCACACTATATGGACAAAATACTTAACAAGTTTCATACGGATGATTCTGGCATAGCCAAGACGCTATTAGACATCAGTAAACACTTGTCTAAGAACAAAGGTGAATACGTAAACCAAGTGGAATATGCAAGGGTTATAGGCAATCTAATGTACCTTACAAGTTATACAAGGCCTGATATTGCTTATACTGTAAGTAGTTTAAGCAGATTTATGAGTAACCCAGGTAAAAGCCACTGGGAAGTAATCATGAGAATACTATGATATTCGAGATATACTCGTAATTATAGACTACACTATACGAGAGAGCCCACTATACTAGAAGCATATTCTGATGCCAGTTGGATAGCTGACATCAAGAATTCTGAAGGTACAAGTGGGTATGTCCTCACTCTAGGAGGAGGATCAGTGTCATGGAAATCCTCAAGGCAAATAATTATAACTCATTCCACGATGGAAGCTGAGTTTGTAGCCTTAGATAAAATGGGAGAAGAAGCTGTATGGCTATAAAACTTCTTAGAGGATATTCCTGAATGGCCTAAGCCAGTGCCCGCAATTTGTATACATTGTGATAATCAAGCAGTGATTAAAAGAGCAGAAAATGTTATGTATAATGGTAAGCCAAGACACATGCGTCACCGACATAATACCGCTAGACAACTGATCTCAACTGGAGTTATCTCTATTGATTTTGTAGGATCAAAAGATAACTTAGCGGATCCGCTAACCAAAGGGTTGAACCAAGATCAATTTGAAAAGACAACTAAAGAAATGGGACTAAAGCCCATGAATATTCAAGGCTCTATGTGAAGGAAAACCCAACCATGTTTGACTGGAGATCCCAAGATCTTGGTTCAATGGGACAACCTAATTGCATAGACCTTGTGAGGTCACTATAGGGGTAACCCCGTGTCCATTGCTATGATGTAAACAGTGACAAAACATGTTAAGGTTAAGCAATTAATGCTTTTAATGATTCTTTGTTCATCAAAAGTTAAAGCAAAAGAGATCACCTATGTGAGTGAAGTGGGGTCATTTCAAAGGAAACTAATGGGGATTAGTTGTCCGAAACTCTTGCAAAACCAGGAGAAGTTCATGACCATAATGAATATAACCATGAGAACCAAAAACCGAGTTAGATTAATATTTGTGTGAGATATATCATTATTTATACAAACGGCAGAATAGTTCAAGGACATCATATCTACTAGTCAACCAGTAAAGTATACTCTCACCAGATAAGGTTCAAAGATTGTAGTCTACCTATCCTATGCAAACATTAATATAGAATATTATCACCGAATCAAGTCTGTCATTTTCCTATTTTCTTTTATGTGGGGGATTGTTGGAAATTTAAAAGAAAATAATAAGAATAATAATAATAATAATAATAATAATAATAATAATAATAATGATAAAGAAATATATGAAAAGAAAGGAAGCATAAAGTTGGGCGGCCATTTATAGGTTTTGTCTCCAATTATTTCAATCACCTTTGAAATCTTGGGTTAGCAATAAAGTATTATTGCTCCTTGTCCCCTCTCTTTCTTATATATATGCAGTGCTGCCATTTGAAATGGCACACTGAGAGAAAGAGCTCCTTATTTAGCTATTTCAGTTCTTTGCTCCATATTCTTATAGCTTCTTCCTTAGGTTCTTAGTTGTCCGTTCTTCGTTGATAATATTCTACACTTGGTTGAGTTTGCCTAACATATGTTGTTGTATCCTGAGAGATATTTTACCATATACAGGGCAAAATCTGTCTTAAGGAAACCGATTTAGGCCTCAACATAACCTTCTTTACTATTAAAAGGTTATTTCGTATTTTATCTTTTTTTTGTTAAATATTTTTACTATAATATTTTCGTAATTCAAGTTACGAACACCTTGTTGTATTATGTCACTTAAAAGAATTACTATATATTATTATATCCCCAATCAAAAGTTGACACGTGGCATTTAGGGAGCAAAGTGGTGCACTTTTTGAAAGTTGAGGTAGTTGCAGGGGTACTTTCAAAGTTCAGGGAGGTATCGGGATATTGGTGCCAAGTTGATAATGTTGTTGATGCATTAGGCCAAAGCCAAATTCACCTTTTCTTAAATGCATGTGACATGGTTTCAATTTTACTTAAATGCATAAGTTTTTAATCTTCAGAATGACGCAAATGTTATTTTCATCATTCATCAACTTTTGAACAATATTCATATCATTTGATGTCATTGATGAGCAAGACAGAAAGGGATTAGAAAGGCTTGGGTGGGGTCCAACGAAGCCTTTTCGATGCCTAAGTTAGTTACCAGATGAGAGGAAATAGTTATAGAGAAAGATGAGTGAGAATTAGTTACATCATATTATGTGTGTGGTGTTTATTTATAGGGAAACATAATGATGAGGGGTATAATCGTTTGGGTGACATGGCAAGAGGGGGGGTAATAAGTCATACGTGTGTACCTTGTTATGGCCTGCTGGGTAGTGGGCCTAAGGGCCCGTAATCCATATTGATATCAGATGTCCCCTCTACTTATTAGATCAACCACGCTATTTTAGGTTGGCATAAGACTATCCTGTGCTTGAAAAATTTGGTTATCTTTGATTCTCAAAGATCCCCCCCTAGTATAACGCCGAGCTCTTCACAGTTCGGTTGTAGCGGGATAACCTTGATTTTGAACCTGATGTATGAAAGGTATACGCAATGTTTTCTATTCTCACTTGCCACCAATGATGACATTATCTGTGTGGTGTAATAGCTTTAAATGACAGTTATCATTGTTCAGGGGGAGTTGTGATGCTTGAAATTCTCAAATAGTTAAAATTTTACTATAAAAGGAAGCTCACCTATCCTTATTTTTCTTTACGCTCTCTTATTTCTCAAACTCTATTATGTTCTTGTGATTTTTTCTGCAACTTTGCTTCCAATTTCAAGCTCTTACCTCAATTTGGTAAGTTCTTTTTCCTTGAACATTATCTTTTTGTTTTATCATCTCTATTTAGAGAAGTGCAAGTATTGAATCCACCTATATTACATGCAAATAAAACTCCAACCCGTTAGCATCTCTGCCTTTAAACTCGACCCAAGCCAGTTTGATCTCCGCGATTTCTAGGACCAGGCCCGTAAACACTTCATGTACCAGATTCCTGCTTCATTAATTTGTCATTGCCATCGTAGAGGCGCTAGTGACCAATGTTCCCCTGAGCTTAGATATTATTAACCTTAAGCCATATACAAATAAAAGGTATAAGAAGGTTCTACCAGGTCCTAATGCCGACATACAATTACACTCATTCATAACCAAGGACGTCGTATAAAATATAACAAGGATCATGTGCAAAAAGACTAGTCTCATGTGTTTTATACCTGAGCAAAATGACCTCATTGATAACCCCCCATAAGGTACCTTTGCTATCTTTATGAAGTAGATCTAGTGGGGATTCTACTTGTCTCTTGGACGCACCACGTCTTTGATACTAAAGGAGTTCAACCTATCTTCCGTGAATTTAACTCTGAACTCGTTGTTAGAATTGCCCACAATTGATAACGTGTGTTGAGACCTTGACATTTGTCTTGACAAGCCCCGTATATCATTGCTTCTTCCACTTCATATGTCTAGAAAGCTGGGGTATATAGTCTATTGAGGATTAACTAGGTTAAGTAAGCCTAAGCTCTTCAAAAAGTTGGACTCGGTGAAGATATTCAAGCCTTACCAGTTCTTGGTTGGTTTAGATAAAAGGAAGGGAAAGAAAAGGACGGAGTCCATTTATCCTCGGGGGAATTTTCCTTGCTAGATTAAGTGGAATTCTGATCCTTGTAATCTAGCCTCATAGAAGAGAGACTATTGACTTTTACACATTCAAGGCTATGTAGTTCACATACTAGAGTCCTTTTCTACCGCTATCCTGGAGATAGGCTGAGGCATATTTGTTGAATAATCTCATCAGATACTAACTGAAAGACAATGTCTCGATAGTGTTTCAGCAAAAACCTAAGGGTAAATCATGTAAGCATTGATTAAATGTAGTTTGATCGTGGCTTTTGCATTTAAAGGTATGGCTGACCAACCTACCGCCCATATAGACCTTCTTACAGACATAGCCAAGAAGAACTTAGAGGCAAAAAATTTGTTGAGGCCATTTAACGGGAAACCTCTTCTTCCCAGGCTGATTTCGCTATGACCAATGGCGGCCTTGACATGTTGGTCCCTATGAGGGTCTTTATAAGGTCAGAGGGGCGGTGAATGACACTTTTTTGTAGAATAAACAGACTTTAGAAAGTCTTACTGTAGCATGTTTAATTATGATCTGGATGATGCAGTTATGATAATATAATGCAATAAATAAAGAGTTAAAGAAATCAAACACAATGGATTTTATCTTGGTTCGGCCCTGCCTACTCCAGTCTCCGGATTTTCCTTCCTGAGTCCTTTAGTCTTTAACAGGGTATACCACTTAGACTTCTACCCCCGAATCTAAGCTAAGTCCTACAGGGAGATCCCACTCAAAGCACCGACTTTAAGTTATATCTCAATCTCACAACTTACCTAAGTTGGAGATCCTTACACTCTTGTTTTCACAAAGGTTTTGGTTTTGGAATTCCTTAGGTTTATAACTCACTTAGTAATCCTTACAATGGATTTAGAATTGTTTGATTCTTGGAGGGATTGTAAATGGGTTGAATGCTTGTGCTTTGTTACTTGTTTTTGTAAATCAACCAGCCAACCTTCTCATTTGGTGAAGCTTCCCTTTTATAGGCTTCTATCATAAATGTAGCCGTTATGGGTTGTTGAGCTCTCATTAAATCTTCACCCTTGATCAGGTTATATGTGCCGCATCTAGAGCCGTTGATCTATCCGTTAGACTCAATTTTGACCTATTTGAATCCTAGGGATTGAGGCTAAAAAGTTGTCAGTGGTCGTTTTCTTTATCTTTTCATGATGCACCAACTTTTAGCCAGTGGTATAATCAGTGTGCTCCACGCGCCTTTGTCATTGGTCTATGTTAAAAAGGTTGTTACCTTTTTCTCTTTCCACTGTCAGCTTTTCTGTCCTTTTCTCAAAAGGTTATTTGTTGTTATTCTTATCGTTGTCTTGGGAAAGGGTATTTGATGATAGCTAAGACCAAATGGATGGAAGGGAATTATTTTGAAATCATTCCCTTTGTCTTGAATAAAATCTTCCGGATATCTTCAGATTTATCCAATTTGGATGTAGCTTCAATTAGTCTGTCTTCCGGATGTTGTTGTAGGAAGGTTAGTAGTTTATTTCCATTCCAAACTCCAACCGGATGCTAATCCACTTATGCTTAGGTAATAGTCTTTTCTTGAAAGCTTGTCTTGGACATGATGATAGCTTAGTTGTTCTGATATAATGACTTAAGTCTTTTTTGTACCTACGTCCTGTTACATTCAATTATCCGGATGGGTTTCACTTAGGTTTTGTTTACTTCAAACCTAATCTAGTGTATTTTGTGTTCCGGATCATTGTTTCCCAACAATCTCCCCCATTTGATGGAAACAAAAACCTAAGTCATCTAAGCATAAAGAAAATGGGTATATGATCTAAGTATGATTCTTGATACTTAGTCATTTACAATTACTCCCCCATAATTCTAGCATCCTAACTCCTCTAACATTTTTCAATTCTAGCTTCTAAGTCTGTTTTAGTACAATTATAGATTATACTTAGAAGCAGTTTTTGAGAATTAGATTGTTTCACTATGTATACTTCTGCTGTTAACAATAGTTAACATCATTGAAGTTCCGGATTACAAAGTACAGAAATATATAATAGTGAATCTAGCTATTACAAAAATTTTACAAGAATTATAGCTAGTCTAATTCCCTCCGGATGGTCCTCCTTCCTTTTCCATTCCCTTGCTTGATCCAGCTCCTTGCTGACTTTCCTGACTTTTCTCCCCCATTTTGTTTCCAGCTTGGAGATCGATGACCATATAGGTTCTATTACCCCCAGGCTGCTAGCCATGCATTAGAGTAAATGGTGAGGTCAGCATTACCTTTGGTCTGTTCAGCAATTATCTGGTCAACTATTGGAGGAGTAAGATAGTAGGACAAGATGGCCTTCTTCAATTAATCATATGATTGTTAGATAGACGGATGTATGTGCAAGACAAACTCCTGATCCTTCTTATCAAAATAGGGGAAGAGGACCTTTAGCAGAGTTGTCACCGCCTTTTGACCAAAGAATCTAGAATCCCCAATGGCTTGGACAAGATTGTGGAAGACTGAAAGGAGCTGACTCTCCAAAAATGCAGGAGAGGAAGAAAATCCGAATATAGAAAGCTTGTTTAGTCCAGTTTGGAGGAGAGTTATTTCTTCACTAATTCCTCTCTGGATGTTATGAATGGATTCCGTTTGGATCTTGACTTCTGTTGTGATGGAGGCTTTCCAATCATTTATTATTTGCTCCAATACAGCCAAGCGGCTTCCCATCTCTTCACCCATCTCATCCAGCCTCTTTTCTTGAATCTTGGGGAGAGATTCAACCAGGAAGTTTTAAAGCATTTCCTAGACTACTTGCTGGTCAATGCCTAATTCAATGATTGCCAGATTGAGATCCCTTTCTGCCTTGAATTTTGACAAGTTTTCAAACTTAGAATTCAGGTATGCCTTTATTTCATCTGATAGCTCAAAGGAGGAGGAAGTAATCTTGTCAAGCATTGTTCTATAATTATTTGATGCCAATGTGTTGGCTTGATCAGATGTCCGGTTGGCTGTTGTAATACCATCCTTAAGCTCAGAGATTATTGGATTTATTTGAGATAAGGAGGCTTTAGTAATTGCATTAGGAGAGGGAAAATCTAGAACTTTTTCTTCTATCTTCGTCATTGAGTGCTTTACTTCTCCCAACTCCTACTTCAAGTTCAGAGTCTGAAATTCATCCAGAAGTAATTTTCAACAGTTTGCAAGTGTCTACATATGTTTTGGAGACTCTGCTTGATATATACTTCCTTATTCTCTTCAAGGGCAGCTTCTTGTAAGAGTTTAAGCGCTGCTGTGACTTTGGCTTGTTTGGCATTGCCGGCAGGAATTTTTATAGGGCTAGCAGCTTTGGTTGAATGAATCGATGGATATCAATTGTTAAAGTCAGTAAGATCATATAGATAGAAATTCTAGTTTATGTTAATATTTATATATATACAAAAAGGAAATAAGATGTATATGTATGTTTATATTTGACATGAATTTATGTTATAGGAGCTCAAAACCATGAAGGGATTCTAGAGGAATGTCCAAGTTGTTTCCGAGAGAATTAGCTCGGATAATCTGTGAGTATAAACATGATATGAATTTATGGGTGAAATGTGTTGATGTGTTAATTGTATGAATATGTGAATTGTGGCAACAAATGAATATTTATGAACGGTTATTGTGAATTATTGGATAAGTATAAGCGAGTATAAACATGAAATGAATTTGTGATTGTGATTTATGTTGATATGTGACTATATATATGAGTGGAACTTGATATATATGAAGTGTGTTGACATTATTTGAGTGTGAAATGAATTGTATTGGAAATGTATTGTTGTGTGAATATAAACTTGATTTGAATTGCTGGGTGAATCATGTGCATATAAGTTTATAATGAGAATTGTATTTGATAAAGCCGAAATTATATGATATATGTATGTGGAATATATGCTAAAATTCAGTTGCACTAGTATATGCTAATTGTAAGTTCAATGGTTCGTATAACAAACATTTGCACTTGAATATATGAAAAGTATAAGAGAAGTTGTGACCTAGCCGATCAAACATTGCAATACATGTTCTGTTCCTCTCGACCTATATAGCCAACCAATTGCAATATCTGACAAATGGACCGAAAGGTCAACCAATTATTTATCTGGACCGAAAGGTCAACCAATTGTTACATAGCTGGCCAGCAAATCAATTGGCAATTGTTACAAATGTTACATGCATCCCGGGGCAATAGTTTGGCTGGAAATGTCACAACAATTAAATAACCGGTTCATTCATTCTCCTGCGTTTGCTTACTGAGAAGCGACAAGGTAGATAAGAAATTTTTCAACTCTTCAAAAGCTTTCTTGCACTCATCGGTCTAAATGAAATTCATTTTCGCATTGAATATAAGATGAACCGTCTTAATGCATTGGTCTTTCCATTTAATCTATGCACATCATTTACTATCTTTAGAGGGGATAGGTTAATGATTTCCTGGAGCTTTTTTGGATTGGCTTCAATCCCTCTTTGGGAGATTCTAAACCCCAAGAATTTTCCTGTCGAAGGTTCATTTTTTGGGTTCAGTTATAGTTGATACTTATTAAGAACGTCAAACACCTTCTGCAAATCATGATAGTGCTATTCAGCGGTCTTGATCTTCACTATCATGTTATCTACATATATTTCCATTATCACTCCCTTAAAATCTGCAAATATCTAATTCACAAGCCTTTGATAGGTGGCATCGTTTTTCTCTAAGCTACATGGCATGACCTTGTAGAATTAAGTTCCCTCATGCATAATAAAATTTCTATGTATTCTTCGGCCATTGGTATTTGATTATAGCTTGATGTAGCATCAAATACGGAGTATACCATGATTACACATATTGCATCAATAAGAAAATCAATATTAGGGAGCAGGTATGAGTCTTTGGGAATGCTATATCGAGATCGATAAAATCCACATACATTTGGTACTTCTTATTTGACCAGCACCATATTTTCCATCCAATCCAGATATTGAACCTCTCTAATATGGTCGACATTTAACAATCTTGTTACCTCTTTAGTGATGGACTTTTTTTTCTTAGGACCATGGTTCCGGCGCTTTTGTTTAATCGATGTAGTCTTTGGGTCTACTTTTAACTTGTGCTCTATAATGTGTGGATCAATCCCCAAAATATCTTCTGGACTCCAAGCGAATGACTCTATGTTAGAATGAAGGACTTCCACTACCACCTAAAAAATGTTGCTCTTAAGCTTTGATAATACCTTGAATGTCTTTTCCTAATCTAGGACAATGGTTGGAGCCTTCCAACATGCTTAGTATGATATTATTCCTTGGCATCTTAGGCTCGACCCTGAGTGATTCCACATATGTCTCTTGCGCTAAATTTTGACTCCCTTTAGCTGTCACCACTCCTTGTTATGTTGAGATCTACAATGCCAAGTGTCTTAATAAAATCACAACCTCAAAGTCTGATATCAAAGGTCTTCCTAATACAAAATTGTATACGAACAACATATCTACCACAATAAAATATGCTTGAGACTTTCACTTAGGATGTTCATCCTTGATGAAAACTATTAGAGTTATCGCTCCGTGAATTGGAACTGCATTACCGCTCAAGTCGATTACTGGATACAGTTGGAATCCTAGCTTATTGGGATCTATCATTAGTGCATCAAAGGTTTTCTTTGTTATCAAATTGACTGAATTGCATGTGTCAAAAAAACCATTTTGAAAAAATAATCTCTCAATCTCTATTTCAATGACAAGTACATCTTTATAGAGAGCTGGTCGTGCTATGTGAGAGAAGGAATAACATACCCCAAGTCTAGAGTACGTATTATCGTGTACAATACTTCTTTTTCTATTTTGTGAGCATGGTCATCCCATAAATATATGCTCAACACCCTTCCAATCAAGTGAAGCCTCTTCTGCTTGCTCGACCCTTAGTCAGGGTTAGTGGTTGACACTATCACCTCTCCTCCGCTATTCTGAAGGTTGCTATACTATGAAACAAGCTTGTTACCTCTTCAGTGATGGCCTTTTATTTCTCAGCTAGCCCATTCTCTCGCCGCCTTCATCATTTGGGTTATGGACTTAATCATTTGATCAAAAGATCCTTATAATAAATAGAGCATCGATAATTGTAGGCCAAAGCATCAATAGCTACCTCCACACTACAATTCTGAATTTCCATGGCAACTTTTGGGAAGCGTCCAATATAATCTTTCAACGTATCACCGCTACTTCTCTTCAACACTTTTAGATCTTGCTCCATCTTGTAAGGAGGGATCAAATTAATGAAACATAACACAAAATTTTGAGCCATCTGAGAGAATGATCATATCAAACTAGGCTTTAAGCTTTCAAACTATAAGATTTTCGGTCCATCAAGGGTCGAAGGGAATAGCGTATACTTTATTAAATCAATAGCATATGTGGTGTACATCCCTGTTTGAATGTTTTTAAGTGGTTGTTGGGATCGCCTATGTCGTATACTCGCAACTTTGGATGTTCAAATTTCTCACTAAATGGTTCCATAAGGATCTCTCTACAAAATGGAGAATCCAAATTTTCTACCTCAGAGACCACTGTATCAATGCCAAATTCCTGAAAATACATTTTCATCCTCTTGAATATCCTCTCTTCAAAATCATCATCGTGTTCAGCCCCTCTTCCCTCAGATCTTCCCAAAGCCATCAAATAAGAAGGCCTTTTTTACAGCGGCTTAAAAGATTCGACCGAAGCTTCTAGAGGAGGAATATATTGCATTGATGGTCTCTTTGCGTGATTGGGCTCCTTTGGGATCTCTGTACGAGTGTGAAGGCCTAGTTCCTCTCATTGCTAACTCTTAGAGGCTCCTTTCCTATCCTACAAGTAGGGACCGCACTCGGGAATCATTTTGATCTCCTTCCGTCATGAATAACTAGGGGGTGCTCTATACTATGTTTGGCAGTTGGGCTCTATCCTCATAACATTCACAGTGGTAAACAAGGCAACGCTGCTGTTCCAAGGGAGCATGAGATTTAGTGAGAAGGATCTCTGGTCCCAAATTTCCTTATTCCACCACAGTGATTTTCTCTATGTTCTCAATGATAGATAGATTGAGATTGTTCACTGTATCTTGCATAAAAGCCATCTTATAAAATAGCTCATTGGTGAAGCTAGCAATCATCTTCTGCTAATGCGTGCTATAAGGCTTCATTCATGATTCTAATTGATGATCCATCTCCGGTGAGAGTATACTCATCGTGAAAGGATTTTCGGAAGAATCCATTTGCACAATGCGTTGATAAGCGCCCACATCATTAGTTTTGAGGGTTTGAGTGGTTGGAGTTAAAGTGGTTATGGACAAGGGTTTAGTAGATGTTTTGGGTTTTGTTTCTCCAATTTTTCCGGTAGGGGATTTTTTTATCTTGTTTTGGAATTTTTGCTGCCCGATCCACGCTCACTTGCACCAATGATGATGTTGGATCCTCACTAAGGTTGTATATAAGACAAGAAAGGATTAGAAGGGTTTGGCTGGGGATTCTGCGAAAACTCTCTAATGTCTAATTTAGTTATCAGATCAGAGGAAATGAGTTTGGCTGGTGTTCCTTTATAGGGAAATAATGAGGGGTACACATGTTTGGGTGGCGTGGCAAGAGGGGGTAAGAGAATATATGCGTGTACCTTGTTAGAGAATGTTGGGTAGTGGGCCTAAGGGCCCGTGATCCATATTGATATCATCATTAATCCATTTTTTACGAAGGATAGAGTAACATTTATCTATTAAAAATAAAGTTACCATAAAAAAAACTATCCAAAATTAATTTATATTATAAAACAATTCATATGAAATATTTCAGTCCACAATGTGACATTTGTTTAAAGTGTGTTAAGACTGAACTTAATATGCTAGCAGTTATTTGAATCACAAATTGAAATGAAAAAAACGAAAAGATTAAAGTTGAATTTGAAGTGTGATTGATTCCATTCACAGCTTTAGTTAATATATTTAGGAGTTGGAGAAGACAAATTACAAACTATTAACACAATTACCCAATTAAAAGATAAAAAAAAATCATTACTTTTTTATATAACCATCAGATGTATAGATATGGAGGCAAATAATAATTACTTTACAATAAACAAAATAATCATAATACGGGCATTTGTTTTCCTAGGCTAGAATACATTAGCTTTAGCTTTGTTTTCTTTTCCTACCATAAAAAGAAACAACCATAAGAAACTCATCGAAAATTGTTATATTATGATATCTTTAATAGAACTCTCGTTATATATGACATTTATATAGTCTTATCTAATGTTGTAATGGTTAAAACTAGACCTAGGCGTGGTCAGGTTGGGCCGGCCTTAATCAAGCCTAACTTAAAAGTTAGTAGCTCAAGTTCGGTCCAATCCATAGAAAATAAAGTCAGGTTTGAGCCAGACTTTTATAAAATAATTAAAATTCAAGTCCGGCCTACGAACTTATTAATTAATATATATAATTAAAAAAATTAAATTTTTCTTAACAAAAAACTATTATAATAAAATAATTATAACTAAAATTTTTGATATAAATCACAAAATTGAATTTGAATATTAAATGATAAAAAAAATTTAAAATTTTCAATAATTATTGGTGTTATAAATAATAAATATGTATTTATTTAATATGTTTATTATAAGTTTGAATTGAACGGGCCAGGGTTTTAAGACTAAAATCAAGCTCATTTAATACTCTATTCGGGCCTCTTTAAGTTCGGACCAGAACGATTCTCTAATTAGTTTGTCCAAACCCGATCCATAAAAGACGGGCATGCGGGTTAGTACCTAGATCTATAAAGAAGTGCTTGCTCACCCAACTAGGTTGGGTTAACAAGCAGCTTCCAAGTCATCCACATGAATATATTAACGGCCAGTTTGGTTAAACTTTTTTCAACAACTTTTTGAAAAAGCTTCAATTTCAAGCTTTTCTTAGAAGTATCATATTTTATTTTGCAAAAAATAAATCAGACAGTTCCTAATTAATTAGTGTGAAGGATCAAAATGTGTTGTTCAAAGCCAAAATATGTAGTTTTATTAAAAGTTTATAAGAATAACTTATTTTGATAACAGCTTACTAAACTAGCATAAACCCAAAAGGATTATAATGACAAAAAAAAAAAAAAAGTCTTGTAGGATTCACAGATAAACTTGAAACCGACGTTGAATAAATTAACGGTTGTTGGTTTGACCAAAAGTTGAAAATAACTACGAATCCAAATCTAAAAAAACTTACAGTTTGTTAAAAAAAATGAAAAATAAGGAAAAGGAGGGCTTACACACGTAACTAATAATTAGAATAGTCATGTTACGTGTAAATTTATGAACTTGATTATTTGGCCAAAAGTTGGTATACGTGTGTTGATGCCCCTCAACTATAACATTTTAATTGAAAAAGTGGAGCATATTATTAAGTCAAGTCGTAAATATATCCCATTAATCCACACATCACTGGTTACTTTAGGCAAAATTTAAAAGTTGGCTGGTTTTGGAGCATATATGGTGGGATGAGAAAGTTTGTCTGTGCGTTTGGAAATACGGCTTTCAAATGAAAACTTTAGAACCATGGTTTTTTACATGGAGCCGGAGATATCATATAATCGGTGTGATGACATTTATTCTAATCATTGTTAGTGAGATAATTATCATTTATTAGGAGCATGGTATTTCACTTATACTACTCTCATTAAAATTCCCCCCTAAAGAGGGTATCATTTACCAGTCTAAATCTGTTCGCGGGACAGGTTATTCATCGGACCACTCAAACCTGTTCTCATGGGTTAGACTTGAACATTCATTTTTTATTAAGCTCGGTCCAAATTCGAGCCCACTATAACTTGAAGTTTCGTTGGCCGGACTTAATTTTATACAAATACCCAAGTCCGACTTAGCCAATCTAAAGCAATAATTAAAAGTTTTCTTAAGTATTTTTATATTTAAACTTGCTGGGTTTATGTGCTTAACAGTTTCTCAAATGATTAATGGGATAAAACAATATTTAAACCTGTTGCAGTAAAATTTTGGGAAGCTAAAATTTGCAGAATTAAATGGATATTTGTTGTTGTTTTATAACTGGATAAACTATAAGTCCCCGTGGATCGAGCTTGATAATGACTTAATAAGTTTATCTTGAGTCCGGCCTTAGTCCGAGTTTTAAAAATACGGATTAGGCCGGATTTGGGCTGATACGTTTAGTAGAAAAATGATGAGACCCGAATCCGGGTCGGTCCATCCAATAAATAGGTTTATTCACCACCAGTATTGTCTCGGTTAAAAGAACGGTACAGCCTGATGTGGGTTCTTTGTGATTATTCCAATGCTAAAGTTGAAGATATATAATGTTGTTTTGCTATGTATACTTGAGAATTGTTCTATGTTAGCATTTGAAAAGGATATCGTAAGGAATATAGGGGTTGATAAAATATTTATAACTTTGCCCTCTATTTTTATAAATAACTTTTTTAAAACTTTTTAAATTTTCTCTTCTCAACATTTACGTTCCTTTTTCTTGCTCTCAGAAACACCATTTCTTCTTTATTTATATATTTTATTATTTTGTTTTGCATTTATCTCGTAAACAGTTGATTTTTTCGATATATCGCTTTAGAGTTTTTTGTTCATCTCATTTTTATCTTCGAAAATAGATCCATGTGATATACTTTTTTCGAAGAAAAACCACTTTATACTAGCATTTTGCCATGTGTTAAAAACTAAACTAAACATAAACATCTATTTTATGAAAGAAACCAAACAAAAACCACTTTATATCATCATTATACAAGCATTATACAAGGTGTGAAGAACCCAAACACAAGCATCTATTTTATCAAAGAAATCATAGAAAACCACATTATACTAACATTTTACCAGCATTTTACTAGGTATGAAAAATTAAACTAAACTTAAGCATCTATTTTATGAAAGAAAATCAAACAAAAACCACTTTATATCATCATTATACAAGCATTATACAAGGTGTGAAGAACCCAAATACAAATATCTATTATATGAAAGAAATAAAACAAAAATCATTTTATACCAGCATTTTACCAAATGTGAAAAATTAAACTAAACATAAGCATCTATTTTTTGAAAGAAACCAAATAAAAACCACTTTATATCATCATTATACAAGCATTATACAAGGTGTGAAGAACCCAAATATAGTCATCTATTTTATGAAAGAAATTAAATAAAAATCACTTTATACCAGCATTTGACCATGTGTGAAAAATTAAACTAAACATAAATATGTGTTTTATGAAAGAACCCAAATAAAAATCATTTTATATCATCATTATACAAGCATTATACAATATATGAAGAACCCAAACATAAGCATCTATTTTATGAAAGAAATCAAATAAAAACCACTTTATACCAGCATTTTACCATGTGTTAAAAATTAAACTAAACATAAGCATCTATTTTATGAAAGAAACCAAACAAAAACCATTTTATATCATCATTATACCAGCATTATACAAGCAGTATACAAGGTGTGAAGAACCCAAATATAAGCATCTATTTTATGAAAGGAATTAAATAAAAACCACCTCGTACCAGTAAAATACCAGCATTTTACTATGTGACGAAAAGTTTGGAAAAAAATATGTCACAATGGATGGCGTTTCGAAGATAAAAATGAGACGAATAAAAAAGTCTAAAGTGGCATGTAAAAAAATAAACGGTTTGAGAGATAAATATAAAATAAGAAAAGAAAATTAAAAAAAACATGACTTATGCATGAGTTGATGGAGAGGAATGTATGTATTTTGTTTGAGGCTTGTGGAATGTATTTATGTTGTTAAAACTTATGAAATTGGACATTTGTGTTGTTAATAAAACTTTAATGAAAATTATTGTTGGACTTTGGTAGTACTTTTCCCCATTTGAAACATGCAAATTGGGCATTTTATAGTTTCTTTGGATTGGGCTGACTTAATAGGTTATTAGGCTTTATTATTTGGGCCCCTGATCTTACATTTGACAATGTACGGCCTATTGGGCCTTCTTCGGTGGGCTACTAATTCATCAGCTTTGGCTTCAATTAATGAGGGGATTTAGCAGAATACTTACATTTTACATATATGTAAAAACCCTCTCCTATTTAATTTTAATTTTTCTTCTTAAAACAAACTTAACTTATAAATCATTATTTTTTTAAATGACCCTTTAGACTGTATTGTCCGTTTTATCTTCACTGTTAAAATAAGATGAATACTATGTATTTTTAACAAAAAAAATTTGTACTTTATTTCTTATATTATGGTATAAAAATAGTATAAGTACTCTATCAAATTTTTGTGTGATATAAACCGCTGACATAAGCGTTATATACCAAAATCTTTTGCGTTGTGAAAGTGACGTGGACATTTGATACCAAGATTTTATTTAGTATAAATTGTTGTTATAAGTACTTTATACTAGACATAGGTATAGAGTCCTGGTATAAGAAATTTATATCAAGTTTTTACGTGGTATAAATATAATATAAAATAATATGATGCGTGTAAATGGTTTTTGATACAAAAAGAATTACATAGTAACTACTAATATGCATTTATAAATTAAGAGGGTGTTTTTCTAAATTTGTGACTTGTGACTTATGACTTAAAAGATATTTTTAAGGAGATTTTAACTTAAAAGTCAGGCAATAAAGTGTTTCGCATTTTTTATTTTTAACTTAAAAGCTTCTTATAATGAAAAAAAAAAAAAGTAACTCTCACTTACTTTTTACTTCACTTCTTATAAAAAACTTTTAAATAATAAGTTGTAAAGAAAGATTAGAGTAACACTCGATACAAAATCTAGCACATTTGATAGTTGCATTTCATCAAAATCTTATTATTTGTTCAAATGAACCGAAAAGGAAAAACTTAATTTTTTCATTGAATTGATTAAATTGCAAGAATGAATAAATTTAAGGGTAAACTTTAAAAATATGACATGTGGTTTGGTTGTTTTGTAAAAAGGTTTTTGTAGAATTTTTTTTCAAAAAGTTGCATGTGGTTTCAAAAGTTGGTAAAAACATGTCTCTCAAAATTTTGAAACCACATTAATAAGGATAATCTCAGTCATTTCAATAAATTTAACATTCTTAAATTTCAACTATGTTATTTATGAATTATTTATCAAGATTTGAGTAAATTTCAAAATTTTTCAATTTGTTATGATTTTTTAAAGTTATCGTCAATTTTTAATTACTATAAATATGTGTATTTCTCAAAAAAATCTAAAATTTATCACTAATGTGTATTGTATTTTTATAAAAAAAGCTGTAAAATTTCACTTCAAAATGGATAAAATTACCCTTCCAAATGTGATTGCAAAATTTTAAAAAGTATGTATTTACTAACTTTTAAAATCACAAGCACCATTATAGAGAAAAAAATTCTATAAAAATCTTTCACAAAATAATCACGTGACATATTTTTTAAGTTTACCATATTCAACCATTACTTAAACATCCAAATCATATTATCAGAAAACGTGATAAAATTAGCCATAAAAAATGTGACATGATATATATATTTTTTATCAATATAAAAGCATTTTTCTTAACATTAGCTTAGTCTGTATAGATAACTAGCGCTGTAAATAAGGCAAGAATATGAGATCAGTCGTTTATGAATAGTTCGGTGTTTAGTTTGATAAGAGCTCGATTTAATTTTTAAATAAAAAATTTATGAACATGATTTTAAGCTCGAATAATAAATGCGTTGAACATAAACAAGTCTTAGCTCGGCTCAAAAACTCTTGAATAAACTCGATTAGAGGTTCGTGAACAAGTTCATGAACATGATAAAAGCTTGTGAACTAACGCAATTAAAATTTTCACATAATAAAATATTTATAAAACTATAATAAAACATATATTTAAAATATTTTATAAAATAATTTATATTTATAATATAAACTCATAGTCCATAATTTAATTTAAAGCTCACATTAATTATAATTGTTGGCCCAATTCATACCCACATAATTAATTAATGGTAAATACTTAAATTAAGATTTTATATTTTGAAATTTGTTTAAGGATATTATGTTAGTTATTGAGATATTATGATATTAAAAATTTACTTTTTCATATTTTATTAATAATTACATCCGTTAACATAAAATAAATGAGATTGTACATAAATAAATTAACGAACTATTCATAAATAAAATAAATAAATTATTCTTAAACAACTAATGAATAAACGAGTATATAAATAAATCAAACACAAATAAAATTTTAAGTTCAATTCTAATTTAAGTTAACTCATATTCAATTAAAAATCAAACAAATTAAACACAAATAGGTATAACTGGTTTCAACTTGCTCATTAACAGCCCTATAGATAACTATAGGCGTGCAAGAAATTCATATTAAATTAAATAAAGCCGTGTAAAGCACTTTGTGAGTTTTAATTTGACTTGTCAAGTATATTGATAACCCCAAATTTATATGAAACCTAAAAGAGTGACACGTGTCATAAATGGGGGCGTGGCTGGTTACTTAATTCTCGACCTGGGCAATTCGCCGCATTTATCAACCACTCACATCTTTCTTTTACTGACACGTGTCTCCCTATTAACCACCCAGTTAAATTAATGGACTTAATTTAACAAACTTTTTTTTATCGTTTTTTAATTTCATATTTATCCGGATGCCATATTTCTGGATTGCTTTATATTTTGACAAAAATGTGTCTTATTTTTATTTTTACTTTTATTAATATGATAAGTTGATATTGTATGTTTTTTTTCATATATGAACTTATTTTAACTGTTTTATATTTTAATATTTTTTATTACTCCCTTCATTTTAAGTTAATTTAAATTTTTTATCAATATAAATAAAAAATTAATTACACTACTAAAATAATTAATTTATCCTTTACTAAAATTCTCTTTATTCTTAATTATCAACATATAATTCCATCAATTCATAATCTTTCTCACAATAAATGAAAGGATAAACTTGAGAAAAAATAGTAAAAAAATATATTGATATTCTAAAGTGACAAATAAAAAGGAAGAAAAAAAAATTAAAAAAATTTATAAAAAATAAGAAAAATATAAGAGTGAGATAAAATTTTATGTTCAAAAAGTATATGATATAGAAAATAAATATGAAAACAATATTTCTTTATGTAATATTTTCATTTTTTCATGTTTGAATCCAGAATAATTCTTAAAAGAGCTCTACAAAAATTATTTTTTGACAAGTCCAAGTAATTTTAGTAAGATTTTCAACCACTTTATAAATAAACAACTTTATCAAATATTAATTTCGGTTCTCAAACTTTTGTATCGATTTGATGATCCCAAAAGTTCATAAATAATAAATTTTTAGGCACATTCATCGATAAGTTAAATACATATAAATTATTTTAAACTTAGCTTAAATAATTTTTTGCATCTTTAACCTTTTAAAAGGATTTATTACCTTCTTCAATTTGACAATTATGCTCCTATTATCCGTCATAACTTTCAAAATGACCTATTATCCCTCTCAGTAATGCTCCCTCAACTCACTGCCATGTCAACTTTGGACGGATAATAAGAAAATAATTATCAAGTTAAGAAAAATAATATATTCTTTTAAAAGTTAGGGAAACAATAAAATATTTAAATCAAGTTTATGATTCATGCATTATTCTACTAAATATGGAATAGAATTTTTCTAAGATAATTGTAGATGTATTTCATGCTTTTCAGTTATATCTAAAATATGGAATAAAAATTTAGGATGGGTTTCATGCATTTAATTTACTAAATATGGAATATAGAATTTTTCTAAAATAATTGTAGATGTATTTCATGCTTTTCAGTTATATCTTGAATGTATAAAATGAAATTCAAATTTAAATATTGTCTTAACTTTTTGAGGTCTTAGGAGAAAAATTAAATAGCGCTTTTAACTAAAATAAATTTATGTAAAATTAAATTATTTTAATATGAAGTAAATTTTTAAGGTATTTTTTAATATGTTAATAATTTAACTCATTATCATTGAATAAATTCATAAAATATCTTAAAACTTCTATATATATACACATGGCGGGTATGAAATTTGGGCGCCTTTCGATCGTGAGCCCTAGGTCATCGCTGAAACAACCCAATACCATATACTATGATACCTACTGAAACAACCCAGTACCATATACTACTCACTAAAATCGTAATCCCAACGTATAAATTTTTTTAAATACTTATACTTCTTTATATATATAATTACTTCTAATATTATATCTTTTTACAAAACAATCTTATTGAAAGCAAAACCAAAACCCGACCACCGATCTATACTATATGCTTGTCATGTGAGGAGAGAGAGCAAGATAGAACACAACCAGCCAATCTTTAATCCATGTTATCTACAAGTAATAAGCTTCTACAAACTTTATCACCTTTGAAAATTTAGCGCTTTATATGAGGTGCAACTCAGTGAATATAAACAATCTATGAATTTATCAAACCACATATATACACACATTTGAAAAGTTAACATGTAGACATTCAAATATGCTTGTGAACGATTTATTTATTTATATGTTGTGACATTTCCGGCCACATTATTGCCCTGGGATGCATGTAACATATAACATTTGATTTTGTTGGCCAGCCTGTATAACATATGGTTGACCTTTCGGTCCAGATAAACAATTGGTTGACCTTTCGGTCCATTTGACAGATATTGCAATTGGTTGACCATATAGGTCCAGTTGAATAGAACATGTATTGCAATGTTTGATCGGCTACGTCACAACGTTTCTTTTACTTTTCTACTTATTCATGCTCATGTACATATATGAATTCAAGTTGAATCCTATCAAATATTTCAAGTACATGTATCATATTAATCTCACATATCAAATGCAATACTCAGTCATACTCTACCAATAATTCACATTAAACCATTCACCAATATTCACTTATAGTCATAATTCACATATCAATACAATTCATATCATGTTTATACTCACAGATTATCCTAGCTAAACGACTTGGACATTCCTCTAGAATCCATTCATTGTTTTGAGCTCCTATAACATAAATTCATATAAAATATAAACATATACATCTTATTTCCTTTTGTATATATAAAAATATTAATATAAACTAGAATAGAATTACTATCTCCGTAACCTTACTGAGTATAACCAATCATATCTCTCAAAGTACTTAACCAAATGGTCTGATTCTAGTTTCATTTTACTCTTAACACATAGCTTTATAACATATCAAAATTTCATAATTTTTTGATTACTTTTCCATTTATTGCGAATTTGATATTTTGAACTCCAATTCTGTCATGTTTTTCCTGCATTTAGAAACAGTATCCTTGTGACCTCACTTCACTTCAAAATTCATAACTTTCAACTCACTGACTCAATTGTTCTGATTCTTCTTTTGTTCAATTCCTAATACACAATTCCATAACATACTAAAACCTCAAAATTTTCAAAGCCTTATAGGATTTATAGTGAATTTTCCTTCAACGCCTTGTTTCACCCCGATCTACCTGGACTACATCTTAGTAAAATGACCACACCTTTCTATAAACAACATGAATCGACCCGATTCTTTTTCCTACTTAAACTATACATATAAGGGAATAACAAATCAAAAATTCAGAATTTTCTAAGCATTATAACAATCCCAGATTAATCTTGAAACTCACCTCATCTCTTTGATCATCGAATTCTGGACACTTCACCTTATAAAAATCATAGCTAATGATCTACTCATCTAAAAATCCCCAAACTTTAGAGAAGTAACTTAGAGATGTAGAGAATCAATTCGTCTATTTGTCATAACCTCAAATTCTATCTCTAATATCTCGAAAATTATATTACAAAATCAGATACATACCTTATTCTTGTTCTTCTTCCAATTTCCTTTTCTTTTCTTCTTTGTGATTGCTTCTCTTCTATAGCTTGTTTTCTGGTGTTTATAAGGATTCTAAGAGACTGAATTTTTCTTTTCATCTTTGTCTCCACCTCTTCTCTCTATATATACACGTAATGAAATGTATATCATACCCTTGCCAATCTATTCTTATTACATAACTAATGTTAATAAGTATAATAAACAACCATCATTATCTTGTACCTTATATTAGACTAAATGAAAACTTTAAATAATATTTCATTACTAATTATGTTTCTACTTTCATCCACCCCAAATCTATCTACATATATATACTCATACTTATATTTAATATAAGCAAATATATACAAATTAATATATTTATTTTATAACTATATTTTATTTAATAAAATTCTAAAATATAACAAAATTGCATAAAGGAAAATATGATGTATGAATTGGGATGTTAAAATTGCACCCCTAGCCTATGCTCAGGGCCGACCCAGTTAAATATTCAACAATCAACATATATAATGTTGTAATCAAGAAGCCATCAAATTATTTATTGTTAGTATTTTAGTATAATTGGATTGACTAATAGACTAATACGATTGTGGTATTTCATTGTACAAGTCGGGAGAGTGCAGAGTTCACGCTTGTTCGGTGCCTATCGTGATATTTGTATTTCAGATTACCATGTTGCGCTCGTGTTTGTGATAAACTGAGAAATAATTTATTTAGATTTTTGAAGTCACGGTACGACAAATGAGTCGCTGTCGTGACATGCAGACACTAAGAAACAATTTATTTGATTCTTTGGAGCCACGATCGCGACTTGTGATCGCGGTCGGGACACGCAAAATTGTTATTTTCTGATGTTTATCCACCAGTTTTCTATATATATCGAAAACTGGGCATTGACAAGGGTTGTTCAACATATTAGATACACAGAAATTTGATTCATAACTTCACAACAACATTTGTTCTAAGTTCTTGTCAATTTCTTATTATGTCCAATTAAACTAAATTAATTTTAGTCTGAAAATATTCGTCATGACTTCAAAATTATCCGAATTTCATTCTACTAATTATCCGAGTTTATAATTCTTCCCCCGAAAAATGAGTGACAAAATGTTTAGAAAAGAAGTAGAAAATAATTAAAAAGCCACCAAAAGCCATACTAACATATAGGGCTAATATATTCATAATTAGTTTAAAAATGGAAATATAAAATTTACCGAAAATAGCAAAAAGAGTTGCGTTAACGTTAAATGTGACGTGTGTCCAACCGAACAACAGCCAAACAATAATAAGTTACTCCAATAGTCTTTGTTATATTCTTCCAACTTGTTTTTTCAGAAATTCCAGAGACCATCTCCTCTCTCAGAAAACGAAAAGAAAAAAAAGGATTTTTTTTCCCAATTTCAATTTTCAATTTTTCAATTCTTGTCCTTTTTATCCCAATTTTTTCAATTTCCCCCTTTATATGATTTCAATTGCACCCAAATCCATTTTAATAACAGAACCTTTCTTCAAAGTTCCATATCGTCTCCAGAAACTTCCAATTTCCCACCGCTTTGATTCAATATTTCAATCTCTTAATCCGGTTTCAATGGCAATGGAGGCGTCCTCTTCTTCATCGTCGACTTTGATTCTGACCTCGGGCGCCAGTGGCCGTATAAACGCGTTGTTTTCCGTTCGGGCGCTGAAGAGCCTGTTGATGTTCATAAACGCCGTCGTTTTGATTATTCTGCTGCCGTTTCGGGGTCGGAGAAGGTCGGCGGTTGTGCCGCTCGGCTCTTCGTCGCCGGAGAAGCGTGAGGAGTGTGGGGTGGGTCACCGGAAAGGGTCCTCCGCCACCATGGTGCGGGTCCCGACGAGGATTGTTCCGTGGAAGAGCAGCGCGGCTGCCGGTAGCGGTGGTGCTGCGGCGGCGGCGGTGGTGGATCAGGAGGTGGCGCTGAGGAGGGCGCTGGCGATTAGGAGGGTGGTGGAGGACGAGGATCCGAATTGTGTTAGGGAGTATTCAATGTTTGTTACTGCCCGAGGCGACACCGTTTTTACGCAATCGTGGACGCCTGTTAATGTCAATATAAGGTACTATTTTTTAATTCTTCTTTCCTTATATTATTAATTAATATAGGCATCAATGTAGCACAGAAACTCATATACAAAAGCATTGGTTCTTTGTATTTGATACTATTTCATGTGTCTGCTGTGAGCATGGTTACCTGAAATAAATAAAATAAATAAAAGGTAGTTCCCAGAACATTTCATTATGGGGGAGTCGGCAAAAATGTCGTTCAGCCGGCTTCATATGTATTAGATTTTTGAATTTTGTTGAATTGGATTTCATATACCCCGCAAGCTGGCAAAAGTGCACCTGATCTGATTGCTGCTTGAACACCATGTGTAAGGGTGTCCGGATGCCACGTGTCAGGGTAAGTTGGCAAAGTGTCTAAGTTTGGTTTTCATATTGTTAATTAAGGTTACTCAGCTCGGGAAGCAAAAAATTATTGAAAATTGACCTTTCATTTTGAATTTGTTGACCATGACTCTATGAGTTATGAAAAAAGGCAATCAAATGTGCTTATTCCTCTCTTGAGTCAAATTAGCATTTATACCATTTCTTGTATATGTTGACTTGTATTAACTGTTTCATTACGCTTTGAGTACTGATATGACTTTTCTTTGAGATTGGTACAAGGAATGTACAGATGTAGTTTATTCCTTACTTTGATGTATTCTTCTTGTTCATAACATACCCTTTTAAAATTAAATATTACAATTCAGAACGTATTCTTACCTTGTCTTCACTTAGCACTGCATATTTTGATGGAACTTGGCATCGATTGCTTCACTTGCATGGCATATTCTTGAATTGGCATTGTTACTACCGCCTCGATATGGGTGAACACTATTTTCATTTGTAGTTTTGTGTTTGTACTGAAATGACATGTCACCAAAAGGAATAATATCAGTATGGTATATATCATATTGGCACAGGATATTGACATTTGGGCAAAATTGTCCTTCTTTAATTTTCAGTTTTTCATATCCAAAATCCTTTGCCTGGTCCCCGTATCAATGGCTTCTCCCAAGCTCATTGCTTGAGTACTGTTATTTGTCCATGATGAATTTATCATCACTTGGCACACAATTCAAAAAATAACTAAAAACTACTATGAGTGATAACCGAATAGGACAAATATGTCCACTTGTATTGTATCAGTTTGGATCGTTTTGTCTTGTGGGTCCACTTCGCCAAAGATCATGAATAAGGTCAGACCGTTAGACTAGGCTGAATAGGTTCAGTTGAATGAATTAATAACGATAGCGGCCAAACGAAGTATGATTGAGAGAAGGACTGCCCGCTTGGTTCGGGTTTCTTGTTTACTTGTAAGATTGTGTATGCTTGAAAAACTTCGTATGAAATGACAAAAACCTTGCAAAATCTGAGAGCTTTTGCTTGTAATATCGTCATGTCTAATGAGACGAAATAGGTTACATTGATTCTTGGATTATAAATGGCACTGTTCTGTTGAGACTTGAATTTGTGATTATAGAGATTACATGTTCGAGTTACTTAGGTGGGTCCTAAGATGTTGGTTTTTCTTTGTATTTAATATAAGTGCGATTCCGCGAATTTAAAAAAAGAATCCACAAAGGATTTTATTGAAAAAGAATTTTGTTGTAATATGGTAATTATTTATTGTTCATGTTCTCAATACTAATATCCCGAAACAGTTTATGTTTCTTATTTTGAACAACACAAACGATAGGGGGAAAAATGCCTTCAGTTGTGGTTTTCACAAGGAAGATATCGAGTTTTACCTTTCGTTCGAGCTGCGAGTAAAAATTATTGGTTGATTAGATTACTTTAATGCTGACATTGTATACCGATTTTACAGGGGACTGGTGGTAATTATGCACGGTCTAAATGAACACAGGTTCGTACTTTGTGCTTATATGGTCTATCGAATTTAATGTACAGGCGAAATTTATGTAGATGAATTCTGACAATTCAATTACTGATAACAGTGATAGATACACGGATTTTGCAAAGCGGTTGAACTTGCATGGATTTAAAGTTTACGGAATGGACTGGATAGGTAAGAATCACAAGAGATATGTTTGGTTTATTTTGGCATACTTGCCTCTGTGTGCTTCATTGAAATTGCTTAACCTTTTGAAGCCAAATTTTGAGTTAATTGCTATTTTGACTGTCCATTACTATTTTATTTGCTATATTAGCCACTTCCCTATTTTGTTATAGCATGAAATTCATGGAACTCAAATTCCAAGAATTACAGTTCCAATTTTGTTCATTCCAAGCATAAAAAATCTGAAATGGAAATAGAAATGAATTCCAATCAATTTGATGTACATTTTCCGCGGGCAATTTCACTCATTGTCCTTCATATTCACATTATCATTGCGACTACGACTAATGACTGTAACTGAATTTCAATTTCTAACTTGAAATCGCAATTGTGTTTAGATAGATTGGTGAAAGAATTATCCAGCTTTATCATCGTAGATTATAATTGATAGCATAGTAAATTGATGGTTCGATGGACAGTTTCGTGAAAAATGAAAATTTTCCTTTTAGATTACCAACATAAAAGAGATAATATCTTCACCAGTTTTATTATACACTAGATTATAATTGATATTTTATAATATTTAAATTTATGATTTACTTTCTTTAAGTGTTTCGTGATCAAGGGATCACCTTTCTTCAACAATGCGTGTATATTTGGATGTTGCAGGGATTACATACCAATCGGTGCGAAAAATTAACTTATGAAGGTTCTTACGATAAGTAAGCAAATATTTAGCAAGTATGTTGCGTGGCCTTCAATGCATTTTGCGTGATAAGACAATGCTAAATTAATTGTTTTCCCCTTTTAATATATATTCTAGTATACGAGAAATCGAGCAAGGAAAAACTGAATATATGTTGAATTTCTCGAATCCATCTCTGAATGTGTTGCTTGTTTGAGCTATATATGTGCTCGTCTTCCATTTGTCTAGTCGGGGTTTCTTGTGACTAATTAATGTGTATTCTCTTCGTCTTTCTTTATTCTCTTATTAGGGCATGGCGGAAGTGATGGACTCCATGCCTATGTCCCTTCTCTCGATTATGCAGTCAATGATTTGGTACGATTATCGGCTTGACATACAACATAAAAAAATTAATGTTCTAATCGCTTTTATCAGTCTTAAACCGATTATCTCTTTTCCGAAAATGAACAGAAATTATATATTAACAAAGTGACGGGAGAGAATCCCGAGCTACCGTGTTTTTGCTTCGGACATTCAACCGGAGCAGCCATTATCCTTAAGGTATGGTTTCCTTTGTGATACTGCTTCCTAACACGGAATTTAAGTCGATGTTTTCAAGTTTGTTTACTTGATTAATTGTAGGCAATGTTGGATCCAAAAGTCGAGGCTTGGGTTTCGGGAGTAGTAGTGACTTCGCCTGCAGTAGGAGTTCAACCATCCCACCCAATTTTCGTGGTAAGAATTAAAATGTGCGACTGTTTTTTCAGTAGCTTGAACATTTTCAGTATGTTGATCGAACATGCGGTATACTGGTTTTTTTAAAGGGAGCCGGGTACTCGGCTCCCAAATGATGATAGCCGTCTCATTTTACAGTTAATGCGACATAGCTCATCATTTGAGAGCTAGGTACTCCAAAGTCCAAATACCCGCTACCCTGTAAAATTCCCCATGGTATACACATTACTTATTTAGTGTCAGTGTTACGCTGTATGTCACTTGGTTGGTTCTTGATCTATGTAATTGTTACTCATTTGCTCCCTGTGCTATGTAATTGTTAACGGTTTGGTCTTGTGCTATGCAATCTGTTATCTTTTTAGGCCCTGCGTGGCAGAGATTTTTTTACTGACATTTCACGTAATATATACTAAAATGACAAAAAAGGTAAATAATACAGACCAAATGGGTAACATGTATAGCACATGGAGCAAACTGATCATACTACAGGGACAAAAGAGGCCCTTTTTCCCACGTGTCAATATCGTTCGGTTGATTTTTGCAGGTACTTGCCCCAATTTTCTCGTTTTTGTTGCCAAGGTATCAACTTAGTGCAGCAAATAAAAAGGGTATGCCCGTCTCGCGGGACCCGGAGGCACTAGTAGCAAAGTACTCCGATCCATTAGTGTACACAGGCTCAATCAGGGTAAGAACGGGATACGAGATTCTCCGAATAACGACGTACTTGCAACAAAATCTCAATAAATTAAAAATCCCGCTCCTAGTTCTTCATGGGACAGCTGACACCGTAACGGACCCTAAAGCTTCTGCAAAACTCTACGAAGAAGCGTCATCAACCGACAAAACTATCAAATTGTTTGAAGGGTTTTTGCATGACTTGCTATTCGAACCTGAACGGGAAGATATCATGAGCGACATAATTCGGTGGTTGAATTGTAGAGTATAATGCTCGAGGTCGTAAAGGAAAATAATTGTGAGAAATTCATTTTTACGAAATGAAAATGAATGGAATGGAATGTTTGGTAATTTAATAAAACATTATCGGTATGGTATCGAAGCTGTCCAAGTACATGGATAAAGCTTTCCTGCTGATTTTGATAGCTTGACTTTTTTTGGTGAAATTCGGACCATATGTCTGAATTGGTTTAGTTGCAATGTTACCTTTCGATTCGTTTTGTTAGAATGCACTAACTCGGGAGTGTGTGTACCGAAACGACCTGAACTATTTTAGACAAAAACAAAGACAAAAATGTTGTATTTCTTATAAAGCATCAATCAACTTGTGGTCTTCTTTTGATTTGATCTATATTTTTTAAGGTTCACTTAAAAAAATTACTTTTGGTTTCACTCGTTTTTTGAAACTCTTATGTTTTTATTTCAAAAGGGCTCTTGTGGTATCAAATATTAGCAAAAGCGACGGATTTTCTCTTAACAAAGTTAGTTGTGGTGAGTTGGTAAAGGGTATTTCTGGAAAACCCAAATTTTGTAAATTTTAAAATAAAAAAGTATGATCATTCACCTTGTTAACTCAGTATAATTAACTTTATCATGGAAAAAATGGTTAATTGATACCATAAATGGCTTTTTTGAAAAGAAATAATACAATGGCCATTTTGAAAACATAAAAATGAGTGAAACCACGAGGCTGTTTTTTAAGTTAACCCTATTTTTTAATTCCCACTTCTTTCTTTAGCCTTGGGCAATTTATAAGGCCTTAAGCTTAGTTGGGCTTGGCATTTTTCTTTTTTCAAGTTGGGCTGGGCATTTTAAAGCCTATGGTTTGACATTTTCAGCAACCCCTAATTTAGTCCATATATTTCGGGTTTGGGTTGAACTACACTTGGGTTTTAACTCAACTCGATTCCGTCCATTATCAAATAATATTTATTTTTTATATTTTTAAGAAAATCTAATTTTGACTTGTCACTATCCAAATATTTAAGATGAAAAATATCGTTTAAATTAATAATTAGACTAAAATTCAACTTCAACCCATTATTTTTCTGGACCATATACCAAAATGGACCTACATTAACATATGTTTGTGTGAGTTTAACTCAAAATATGGGCTTGGGCTGGTTCCATATACTACTGAAGGTCTAGTTTGATCCAATAACCTAGAATTTGACCATGTGGCTAGTAACACCCTTTTAATAACATTATATCTGTGAGTGTGTATATGTACGGTAAACTTAAAAAATATGTTATGTGGTTTTATTATTTTATAAAAAAAGTTTTATGAAATTTTTTCTTCTAAATGGGTGCCTTTAGTTTTAAAAGTGAGCAAAAAGAGGATTCTCAAAATTTTGAAACTACATTTGGAAGGGTAATTTTGTCAATTTTGATGAAATTTTGCAGCTTTGTTTATAAAAGTACAATACACATTAGTGATAGATTTTACAATTTTTGAGAAGTATAAATATTTATATTAATTAAAATTGATGATAATTTTAAAAAATCACAACAAAATGAAAAATTTCCGAAACTTACTAAAATATTGATAAATAATTCACAAATAATATAGTTAAAATATATGAATGTTGAATCTATTTAAATAATTGGTGTATCATTAAAAAAAAGCCAATTTTAAAAAACAATGCCTGTGATTAACTTTTTTTTTTCTAACTTATAAAACAACATAACATATAATTAATTCATTTTTAATCCCCTATTATAAACTTTTAGTCATTGATATTCGAAATAACTTTCTGAACCACATATAATCAATCGAGACTGGATATTATAATGTCTGGTAAAAACAAGATTACGGGAAAGGGTAATAGAGTATGGATGAAATCCCTCTAATATCTATCTAATAAGGGTATATTATAAGAATTAATATGATTTTTATTCACAAAGCAAATCTAATCATTTTCCCTATTTTTTATTTTTTAAATTTATTTTAAAAAATTTACAATATTTTTGCTTCAATCATCTTCTTTATTTTTCATTCCTCATTTTAGATTCCATAGAAATAATAATACTTTACTATTATTATATTAATTTATTTACATCAATTCTATTCTACTCAACTAACAAAACAATAAAAAAAATCATAAAAATTATATTGTTAAAAAATTCCATTCCCCAAAATGGTTCCCCATACATACCATATAAGGAATAATTGTCATTCCTTATGTGTTCCTTTTTCTAAAATGGAAACAATTGGAATTGTCCTTAGGCTATGTGTGCCTAATTTCTGTCATTTTTCATATTGTAGAGATTATATTTTAAAGATGCAAATATATAAATCAATTGAGTGTAGTTTAATTGATACATCTCTTAAATTAGAGGTGGAAGGTCATAGATTTAATAAAAAAATCCTAATTCTTATAAAAAATGAAAATTATTCTGGCGTATTCAGTGTTTCATTTTTTATTAGAACGAGACATTAATCATTGAAGTGTTATATAGAGGAAAATTCATATCCTATCTCTACTGAAAACTGATTAGTCATTACATTCCACTAGTGAATTATGGATTATGGGTTCCATCCAATAATTTTAGGTGCTATTGGACATTTTCTCTCTTTTTTTTCCTTACTTATCATTAATGTTGTTGGAATTTTATTAATTTAAAATTAAAAAGCAACACATATTCATAGTTGATTTTGGAATGTATAAATTATCCACCGATAGATGATAAATAATCATACAATCTATGATTGGTGATTTTTGTAATATTTGTTTTATGGAGACAATATACATTATTTACTTGTATAATTGGCAATAAACTTTCATTGTTTCCATAATTTGGGGGTTGCCCAATGTATCACTCAAACTGCACATAAGTGACATATCTGCCATTAATGCATTATTAGGTACTCTAAACTTACTCGAAAAGTATGTTTTATCACGATCATCAAGCTCGTGATAAAACTGAATAATTTTTACATTAGTATTATCGTGTAACTTTTTAAATTTTAAATAGAACACTTGTTAATGCTTACAAGCTGGTTAAATTAATGAATTTAGATTATCTAAAGTTCAAACTCTCTCAAATTATATATCTCACCTAACCTCAATCATTTATTGAATTTTAATAGTTGAGATTTAATTGAAACGTGAACCCTACAAACCATTAAAATTAAATCTTTAAAATTTAATATAATATTGTAATTGATTGAAATCTACGCTTTAGAGAGTTTGAACTTTTAAATAATCAAAATCCTAAATAATATATGTAAGCACTTTTTAATTTATAGGTTTGACAACTTTTATTTTAATTTATTAAACAACTTAAAAGCTATAGTTTGTTTTTGTACCTTTTTTTTAAAAAAAAATTTGGCTGGCGTACAGTAATAATAAAGAAAAATTTCATCTCATGAAAATATCGTACCTTGATCCGATATTTCAGAATTTAATTACCACGAACTTGCTTGAACCTGTGAATGGATTCCTACAAAACAACACACAACTTGGGGGCGATCGGTATTACCCCATGGGGGACCCTCCGATGCCTAAGTCAATAAAGGGTTTTGAGGAATATAATGAATGTAAGTCTGAGAATGTGAGATACTTGTTGAACTGACATAGGAGCCTATTTATAGGCGCAGGAACTGCCCTATTTCCAGTGGAAATAAGGAGTCCGAATTGTGATGAGTTTAGGACTCTCTTTGTATATCTGATCTTTGCACTCCAAGTAGATTAGGATAAGGATAGAGGAGAGAATATAGGGACTAGAGTCAGACCTGGATTCTCCTTTATTGTAGGACACAAAGATGTCGTTGAGCCGGTCATGAACCGTCTCGAGACTATGACCGTCCAAGGCTACCCGTGGTCCCTAGCTTTGTATGTCCTCCAGCCGGATGGGATTCCAACCGGTCTCCTGATCCAGGCTTTCCCAACTTAACCAGGAGAACGAGTTAGGTGGCTCTTTGTTGACCCGGTCTTCAGGACAAGACGGGCGAGACATATTTAGTAAGTTATCAGAAGCCCCCCCATAAGTGTGAGAAGTTCTTTAGGGCTTTGGGCGGTGTGAGCCGTCTTGAATTCAAGCGGCCAAAAATTTTAGGGCTACGTGGCCAACTGCTATACAAGTATTCTCGAAGCTTCCTTGGGGAGTTCAAGTCTTTTCACATCCTCTAGCGGTAAGGAGGATTTTTGAAATTCGAAACCAACCAAGATGTATCTGCCACGTGTCGTGGCACCCCTGCAACTTAATGATTGCGACTTTTCTTTCATCCTTCTTCTTATTTAAACGCTTTCACCCCTCATTTCACTACTTTTGCTTCCCTGATATCTTCCGCTCCACTCCGGCGATTTCACAAGTTTTTCTTCTCAGGCGACTTCTTTTACGCTATTCATTTCTCAACAAGTAAGTAATTTTCACTTCTTTCTTCCTAGGATTTCCTGTCTCCAACTATTTATGCCTTGTGCCTGAAATTCATGTTAGAAACCGTTCCTTTCCTTAGCGAATTCCTGCCATATTGCCTCTTACGCCATAATGTATCTGAGACTTTTAGGCTAGGTATATATGGATTTTTGAATGCTATTGCTTCTTTAAATGATCGGAGCTATGATTTAGCATCATCGAAATCTGGATTTGTTTGGCCGAATTCTGGGTTTGTGTATGAACTCCGATGAACACGATGAATGTAGTTATAAGGTTGAGTCCCCCCCGACTGAATAAATGACCATAGATCTTGATAGAGCGACTAGATATGACTCTGACTTGTTCTAGGATTTTTCTTTCTTTCTAGGCAACCATGTCTTCATCCTCGTTAAGTAGTAGTTCCAGCGAGAGTCTGCTTACCGTTTTGTGTAGAGAGCGCCCAGACCTGGTTTCTTGCACTTTTATTAACATAGACCGTTCTAACTTGCCTCATAACCCTAGGATTAAAAGGACAGCCGAGAGAATAGACCTCGTAGAGGGTGATGAAGAGAGGGTGGCATCCAGTCAGGTCACCTCTGGCTCATAAATACACTCTTTCGACCCAGCATGGGTAGGTAGTGGCGGCGAGGGCGTCGAAGTAGAAAAGCCGACACCTATTGAGCGCCCCAACCATGGACCCAGGGAGTATAGGAAGAACAGGGCCGCTAAGAGGGGCAAGGCGATGGTGGTGAACATTGAACAGACCGGGCCAGCTTTAAAGGGGAAAAGGGTGACTCCTCATATTAAGGACATGGTGTCATAGCTCATCCGGTGGACGTAGACTTTGAGAGGGCCACTTTCCCTTGGATGCGAAGTTGCAGAGTGATGCTACCGACTGAAAAGCAACGGGACCACCGGCTGCCTAAAGGATGGTTCAGCCTATACTTAGAGTAGGCCTGGTTTGGCTTCATCTATCTTCTCCCCCAAGGCATATGCAACCTTCTCAATTATTGGAGGGTGTGTCCGGCTCAAACTCACCCTAACTATTGGGGTGACATAGTTGGTCATTATCATCTGTGTGTGAACCCGGGGCTGGGTTTTGACGAGAAGTTCTTCAGGCGGATTGCAACTTTCAAGATGAATAAAGGCAAGGACCACTTGCATTTTTCTCATAACAACGGGTTCTACTCTTTTACCTAGAGGGCGGACTCGGTAAAGAACTTCAAGCAGTTCTTTGTTTTTATTAAGCTGAAAGATGAGGAGCCTGCATTCCCTACTCTGTGGTCTCCTGCCGTGCCGCCTCCATTCAAGGTTCCAAAGAATGAAACGGACGTTCGAGTGGAAATTTTTTAATGTTTAAAGAGGGGCATGTGGTCTTTGGGCGACGTCTCCTACGCTTTTATCCATAACATTAGGCTTATTGATTAAAACCTGGATTCTGACGATGTTTATGAATATTTTGTTAGTCCTTCACCTCAGGGTTAGTTTATCTTTTCACCTTATTTACTTTTGTTGTTATTTTCCAGCTATATAAGGAGTTAAGAATGCAGTTTCTGATGCTATAGTAAAGCGGGTGAAAGACTTGAAACAAGTCAACAACCGCCAAGCTCCAAAGATCATTGATGGTGCTTCTAACAAAACTGCTTTTGTTAGGTAAGAGCGGGGAGACGGTGCCTAAGAAGGGAGTCAAGAGGGGAAATGAGGATACAGTTGAGGCGTCCACTAAGGATAAGAAGAAGAAGTCTAAAGTTGTTGATGCGATACTCTTTTATTCCATCTAGTGTTTTAGTTTGCTTCCATATGGTTTGATTCACTAATATAATTCATGGCAGGCGATTGCCGATACACCGGTTGAAGAATCTCGGGTTACTCTTACCCTAGTGAAGGACGCCTTGGTTACGGTCGCTGGCAATAAGCCTTCCCTTAATATGTCGGTTGTCCAGTAGTCTCTTCTTCAGACCTTTCCATTGGAGGAAGAGGACCGTCTGTATGACCAAGAGGATTTTCATACGATGGAGCCCAGGTATTTCTTCCTTCGTCATAATCCCACTTAAAAGTTGTGTTTCTTGCTTAACACTTTTTGGTTTTGTATAGTCTATGTCCTGGGCAGCCGATGTGTTCCACTGGGTGGATGCGAAGAGGACCAATGTTGAGAAGTTAATGGAGGCCATAAACATGTGTCGAAAGCTTAAAAAGGAAGTGAATGAGGCAGAGGCTAAGAATAAGAGCTTGGAAGAGGGCTTGAAGAAGTTAAGAGAGGAGAATGGGCTTCTCTAGTCATCTCACAAAGCCGCCTCTAAGGGCCTTGAGGAGTCCACGACTGACCTTGCTGCCACCTGGGAGGATTTGAAAGCTGCCATTCATCAGAAGGAGAAGGACGCAGCTGAATTCATTCAATCAATCAAAGGGATGGTGGTCGGCGGTTTTGAATTTGGGAGGTGTGTTTATAATGCTTACAAGCAACTCCATCCGAATCTTCTAGGGTTGAATATCCGGGGGCCAAGACAGGAGGAGATGACGCCCCGAGCAAGTAAGCGAAGGATGATGCCCCGAGTGAGAAGGTTGGCGAGGCCGGGGTCCTCCCAGAGGGAGAATTAGAGCCGTCCGCCAATGATGATTCAATTATTACATAGAAATTTTTTGTCCATTATGTACTTAGCCATAATTTTTGGCCTTTATATGCACAATGTTTATTTTAAGCCTTCTAAGGCATGCTTGTTTATTTTTAAGGTCTTATTTCTGTGCCTTGATATTTATTTGAACCGATTTTACATATTACTGCCATTTAGATGATTGCATAGGTCTTACTCATAGCCTTTTTCATCGCGTATGTCGATTTTAATCGTGTTCTAGGGGTGTGACCACCTAAAGATTGTTTGCCGTAGTTTTAACTAGGTCTTATATGCGCAAGATGTTTAAGTCGGTCTTATGTCATGCCGGGAATATGCCATAAAGTATGATCAATACTTATCGAGGCGAATGTATAAATGAAAAAAATACTTTTATTAATAATTTGAGTACGAGTCCTGGAATTCTACACATCCGGATATCTACTTGAGGGGAGCCACCTCGTTAAAAACTCCCTTGGGGAAAAACCCAGTGTGAAAAAATCCCCAAGGAAGGAAAAAGAGTGCAGCTGCTAGACTCCCTAAGTATTGGCTGTGTAGTAAGGCCTAAGATTAGCAATGTTCTATGTGCAAGGAAGCTCTTTGCCTTTTATAGTCCCTAGTTTGTAGGTGGTCGGTCCAATGTCCCCAGTTGGCGCCCATCTTCCCTTTGCCCTCTCGTACCTGTGAGGCGGCCGAGTCTTTGAGAACTAGATCCCCTTCTTTGAGGAGGACTTCTCGTACGCGCCTGTCATGGTATCTAGCGATTTTTACTTTGTAAGCCGCCATGAGAATCCAGGCTCGCTCTCTTCTTTTGTCTAAGTTGTCTAGGTGATACTTTATGTTAATGTTGTTTTCTTCTTTAGTGTAATATGCTACTCAGTCTACTAGGGCCCCAATTTCAACTGGTATGATCGCTTAGACCCTGTATACCAAAGAGTAAGGGTTTGGCCGATCGTTCCATAAGGAGTGGTCCTGCAGGACCACAGGACTTTGATCAATTCATCCGGCCATCTTCCCTTGCGATCTAGCACTCTTTTATTCAATCCTTCTCCTAGGGTTCCATTGGTGACCTCCGTCTGACCATTCGTCTATGGATGTGCAACGGAGGAAAAGTCAATTATTTGCAAAAGTCTTTGAATTTTTTCGAGATAAACTACGAGCCATTGTCCACTATTATTCTCTATGGTACCCCAAACCCAGTGATTATATGCTTCCAGACGAAATCAATGATCCTCTCGGCAGTGACCGAGCTAACCGCTTCCACCTCAACCCATTTAGAAAAATGGTCAATTGCCACTAATATCCATTTCCTTTGGCCAGATGCTTCTGGCATTGGTCCTACGATATCAATACCTGAGCACGTAAATGCCCAACCAGCCATTATCGACTTTTGATTGGCTTTTAGGATGTGTGATTTCCTTGCATATATTTGACATTGGTGGCAAGTCCTCACGTATTCTTCTGTGTTGACTTTGATAGTTTCCTAATAATATCCCGCTAGGGTGATTCTCCTAAGTAGTGTCTCTGTCGCTTAGTGGGATCCACAACTTCCTTCATGGATTTCTTCTATAATGAGCTTTCCTAGCTCGGGGGTGACACATTTGAGCCATATGTCCGAGTAGGATTTTTTGTATAGTCCATCACCCATCAAAGCAAACCGCATAGACTTCCGAGTTATCTTCTCCACCTTGATTTTATCCTCGGGCAACTTATCACAAGCTAAATAGTCGTATAGAGGTTGCATCCACCCGAGTGACTTCTTTTGGATCCATAGGTTTTCACCCTGCTCTTCATAGGTTGGTCGAGTCAAGACCTCATAAGGGCAACTTAGCTCTTTCCATGAGTCCTTTCCTGTGGTCGCCTTCACCAATTCATCTGCTTTCTCGTTTTGAGTTCGAGAAATATACTTGATCTTTCACTCGGTCCCCTTGGACTCAAGTTTCTCTAACAACTTTCCTACTCTAACCATCTCGGCTCGTTTAGTTCCATACATCCGGTTGATCTGATTTGCTACTAACCTGGAGTCACTTTTAAGCACAACTACATCGGGTGCAATCTTATTGGCTAGCTCCAATCCTTTGATCACTACTTTATATTCAGCAGCGTTGTTGGTAGAGGGGAAGGCCAACTTGGCGGTGTATGACAATCTGATCCTTTCTGGACCCTGAATATAAACTCCGATGCCTGCTCCTTCTGAACAGAAGGATCCGTCCATAAAAATTATCTAGGTTTCAGAGGGGATGGTTTGTTCGGGCTCAATGCCTGCAAATTCCACCACGAAGTTGGCTAACGCTTGAGCCTTTAAAGCTTTCCTTGCCTTAAATCATATGTCATATTCCTAAAGCCTGATAGCCCACTCGGTTAGGCGTCCAAAAGTATTTGGCCATTGTAACACTTTTTTTAGAGGAACACTAGTCCTTACTACGATGGTGTGTGCCTGGAAATAAGGTTTGAGTCTCTTAGCCGAGTGAATGAGGGCCAAAGCTAGATTTTCTATCTTCGGGTATCTTAGTTCTGCATTTCTTAACACTTTACTGGTGTAATAGATGGGATATTGTTCTCCTTGATCTTCTCGAATCATGACGGTCCCTACCTCCTCATCTGTTGCTACTAGGTAGAGATAAAGTGTGTCCCCAATGTTGGGGTGGCTCATGAGCGGAGGTTTGGCCAAGAAATTTTTCAGCCTATTGAAGGCCTCTTGACAATCTTCATCCCACTTGAAATCCCGATCATTCTGAATTGCTTTGTAAAAAGGCATGCACCTCTTCGCTGAGAAAGAGATGAATCATCCCAAGGCATTAATCCTCCCATTGAGACGTTGTACTTTATTTACTGTACGAGGCAGCTCCATTCGGATAATGGCTTCTATTTTTTCAGGGTTTGCCTTGATGCCTCTCTCTGAAATCATAAAACCTAAAAACTTTCCACTCTTAACCCCAAAGATAAATTTCTCCGGGTTGAGGTTCAGTCGGTAGGCCTGCAATGTTTTGAAAACTTTCTCCAAGTCATCTGCATGTGATCCTTCATCTTTGCTCTTTACAATAATATCAACTACATAGACCTCGACCGTCTCATTGATCATGTCCTTAAACATTTTATTTACCAGCCTTTGGTACGTTGTTCCGGCATTTTTTAGCCCAAACGGTATGACCGTGTAATAATATGTCCCTTTATAAGTAACAAATGATGTTTTTTCTTCATTTACTATGTCCATGGGAATTTGGTGGTACCCAGCCTTTGCGTCTAAAAGTGAGTAGACGGCATAACCGGCTGTGGAATCTACCAACTGGTCAATACCTAGTAGAGGATAACTATCTTTTGAGGTTGCCTTGTTCAAGTCTGTGAAATCTACACACATGCGATAATTTCCATTTGGTTTTTTAACCAACACGACATTTGCCAACTATCTAGGATAATTTACTTCTCTTATGTGTTTGGATTTGAGTAACTTGTCTATTTCTTCTTCTATGGCTTTCTGTCTTTCAAGGGCATGCTTTCTTTTCTTCTGTACAACTGGGGTCGCCTTTAGGTCAAGGTTGAGACTATGTTGTATTATTTCTAGCCAGACTCCCAACAAGTAATCCTGACTCTATGAGAATAAGTGTTGTTGTCCGACCAGGACCACATTGATGCTAGCCTTCGTGTCTACCTTCAAGTCTTTAGCCACTTTCAACGCCCTACCCGATCCTACCATCAATACTTCTTGTTCGCCTACCGGTTTGGCTATCAAACTATTATCGTCTAAGCTAGTATCTTCTCTGCTTTCCTCCGATCTTTCATGTTGAGGTGGTTGTTTGTCTTCTTTCAACGAGGCTATATATGTTTCGTAAGCCACCGTGGGATTTCCTATTGCCACCGCCGTCCCCTTTTTAGCTGGTATTTGTAATACCAAGTAAGCGAGAGATATTGAAGTAAACAATTCGCACAAGAAGGGATGTCCCAATATGATATTGAATCCGGCTGAAATTTCAGCAGTGGTGAATTCTACCTCCGCACGGTATATAAAATCTTTATCTCCTATTTCCATATTTAACCTAACTTCTCCTGAGGAAACGGTGGTGTGTCCGCTTAAATCAGACATCGTGGCATAGCCTAGCTGGACCCTGCGATTATTTACTTTCAACTGTTCGAACGCCGATCTAGTAATCAAATTGATAGAACTTCCCGTGTCAACAAGTACTCGATACACTGTCCAATTTTCTACCTTAGCTTTGATGACAAGTGGGTTCAAGTGGGGCTTGGTTACCATGGTTACATTCCTATAGGATTTATTTGCTTTCGAGCCGTCGCTTAGCGTAAGCGGATGGCCAGAAGAACGTCTTGCTTTCTTGGAAGGCGGCTCTCTATCTCCGCTGCCATGTATCACCATTACCTTGATTCCTTTATCATCACCAGTCTTCTTTGTTTCCTTGGGTTTTTCCTTTAAATCATCCGAGTCGTCATGTCTATCTGTTCTTTTTGTCACCCCTTTAACAAATTGGCTGAACTTTCCCTCCTTTATTAAGGCGTGTACTTCCTCGGCTAGGACTCTACAGTCGTCGGAATGATGTCCTCTGGCCTTATGAAATTCACAATATTTGTCATAATCTCTCCCCAAGGTTTTGCCTTCTGGGACATTTGGAAAACAAACGCTCCTTCTTTCCGGTCCATTCTTGATGGCTACCAAAATTCTGCTCAGTGATGTGTTTAGTTTTGGCTTGTCTTCCTCTCTATCATATAGGCTGGACCCACAGCCACTGCCTCAGCTTCAGTCCCTTTTTCTCTTCCCCGTTTTATCATCCCACCTGGGATGGTCAGTGTCATTGGAATTCCGCTTGCTAGAGCGACTCACCTCGTCTACCTCCACCAAGTTTTGGGCCATGCCAATCATCTGGGGGAAGTGGGTTGGCTTTCTGGTAATGATCTCTTGCTTGAGGCGGTTGTTACGGGTTCCTTTAATCAAAGCTTCTTTGGCCATCCTAAAATCTAAATTAGCGATGCCTACACAAGCTTCGTCAAACCTTTTTAGATAGTCCCGCAAGGATTCATCTGATCTTTGTACTATACTGTGAAGGTCTCGGCTGACATTATCTGGTTGAGCTGATCCCAAAAAGTGCTTTTGCAATTTTCCTCTTAGTGTCTCAAAATCTTTTATCGAGTTAGGTGCCAAGCAGAGGAACCAGTGCTTTTCTGCCCCGATCAGAGTAGTGGGGAAATACCTACATCGGAAAGCCTTTAGAGCATTTATTAAGTCCATCCGGTCGATATAGTATATCATGTGTAATTTTGGGTCGTCCTTCCCACTGTACTTATCCAAGACAGGCGGGAAGACATATTCAAGCAGCTTTTGATTTAGGATGTTCTTCTTGAATGGGGAGAGAGTCTTCTCACTGATCGGCTCTTGGAACGAGATAACATACTTTTTCAGTAGTCTCTTAAAATCTTCTGAAATTCCTGACTCGGTCTGGGAGGAATGGGAGGAAGATTCGAAAGAGGTGGTAGGGGATTTGTGCTTTTTCCCTTTTCCTTTCCTTCCTCTTGACTTATACTGCGACCCGATTTTGTATGCCCCGTCCTGTTCCATGGTGACCACCGTGGAGTCGGTGGCTACTACTTTGAGTTTGGGAGCTCCATGTTGTAATGATATTCCAGCGGGGATTTCTTTTCCTTCTTGCGCCATCATAAGAATTCCTCGCAGCATTGCGAGATTTGCCTCTGTAAAACCACCTGGGGCGTCTGAATAGGAGCTAGTCTTCTGGCTGTTGGTATAATTGGATGTACCCTTACCGGCTGGGAAATTATCATCTATCTGAAGCCTTCCATTACCTGGGACACTAGCGTCAACGAATTAGTGATCGAGTTGAATTGAGGCAGGAGATTTCGGTTAACGGCTATTTCTGGAGGAACCACCATATCTTTCTGTAATTCTCCCCCCAGATGGCCTACAGACACAAAGTGGTTGTAGGCCGATCGCATCATTTGTTCTTGCTGCTCTGGCGTAAGTACCGCTTGCCGAGCAATCTCCATGAATGGGTCCAGTTTCTTCGAAGGATGGGAGGAGTGTTCCTCCACCTCTTTAGTTCCTGAACTTCCTACTGCTAATGGCGTCTTAGCCGTGGGATCCGCCGTAATCGGCGCTTTCCCAGTTGGGCTAGCATTTCCGGCACCACCTTGGGTGTTTTCCATACCAGAATTGATTATTGGATCAGAGTTTTCGTGTGACATGTTTTCGACGAGAGCTCCTAAAAATTTTGAATTGATGTGTTTCTTTCGATGAACAACGATTCTTGCCTGAACAAGTAAACGGAGTCCATGCTCACTACACCACTGAAAATATCGTATATTGATCCGATATTTCAGAATTGAATTACCACGAACTTGCTTGAACTTGTGAATGGATTCCTACAAAACAACACACAACTTGGGGGCGATCGGTGTTACCCCGTGGGGGACCCTTCGATGCTTAAGTCAGTAAAGGGTTTTGAGGAATATAATGAATGTAAGTGTGAGAATGTGAGATACCTGTTGAACTGACCTAGGGACCTATTTATAGGCGCAGGAACTGCCCTATTCCTAGTGGAAATAAGGAGTCTGAATTGTGATGAGTTTGGGAATCTATGTATATCTGATCCTTGCACTCCAAGCAGATTAGGATAAGGATAGAGGAGAGAATATAGGGACTAGAGTCAGACCTGGATTCTCCTTTCTTGTAGGGCACGGAGATGCCGTTGAGCCGGCCATGAACCGTCTCGAGACTATGACCGTCTAAGGCTACCCGTGGTCCCTGGCTTTGTATGTCCTTCAGCCGGGATGGGATTCCTGCCGGTCTCCTGATCCAGGCTTTCCCAACTTAGCCAGGAGAACGAGTTAGGTGGCTCTTTGTTGACCCAATCTCTAGGACGAGACGGGCGAGACATATTTAGTAAGTTATTATCTCACTCCATCCATATGTAGACTCAAACTTATTACTTTTAGAGTCACAGTTTCAAGGGTCAACCACTTATTTTTATACCTTATAATTAAATGGTTTATAAATACTTATATGACCAATTAAAAGACAACTATACCCCATTTGATTTTGTACAATAAAAAAGTCTTTCTTCTCTGCATGCCTTTTCGAGTCATTTACAACAGCTCATAAATAATTTATAATATAAATTTACCAAATACTTTAATGGTTCATTAATTAATTTTAGGTAATATTCTCTTTAACCTATAAGAAATTGTGTAAAACTAAATTAAACTAAATAATACTTATTTTAAAGTATATTCGTAAGTATGCAATACCAAATGGTACGGAACTTAAATAAATAAATTATAAGTCGGGAAAAAAATGCGTTAAAAACACTTCAATTAACTTTTTTGAGAAAACACCTTCCGAGTTGGAATTCTTTTATTAAAGATTAAGCTAAGTAAACAAATCCGAATATTCTAAAGAATCTGAAGAATCCGACAATAGTTGATCCCTTGGTTAGAATATTCGCATATCCCATGCACATGTACTGCCTGCTTCCCCCACCCACCGTTGTTCCTTTCCCTACCAATCAAAATCAAATTACTAATCCTATTATGCCAATAATTTATAATTTAAAAACAACACACAATACCAAAACTAAAAAATAATTTAAACCCAATTTCAGTAGGAATGAAACTGGAGTCCTGACGTGTCACGTAATCATTGAGTAGCCTATAAATTTAGGAGCTCTTTTTAGTCACATTCAATTAACAATTGTATTAACTTATTTTTTTTAGAGCTCCTATGGCTAAAATTGAGTTGTGTTTGGGGTTGAGTATTATTGGGTTGTGTTTGGTTTGTGCAAATAGTGAGCTTCAGAGATTCGAGCATGGAGGAAATAGAGATGGGTCTCTTAGCTTCTTGGTTATTGGCGATTGGGGTCGACGAGGTGCTTTTAATCAATCTCGAGTTGCCCTTCAGGTATTTCTTTTATGTTTCGTTTTTGTATTTTTGTTAGTGTAGAATTTTGATTTGAGTAGATTCAGCTAATTGTACCTAAAACAGTTTCTTCAAGTATCTCTTCAACTAGTTAAGGCTAGTTTGAATAGGTCTCAAAAGCTGCTGTCACAAAAGCCTTTTGTTAAACTTTTCATAACACAACAAATTTTGAGCTTGATAAAACAATCTCAAATAGACTTTTCACCGTAGAAAGGTAGTGTTAGATACGAATAAGAGAGGTCAACCATTAAGAGAGACTCGAATAATTAAGTGAGCATTAGGTCATTTTTTTAACTTTGTGAATTAAATTAATCTAAATTGAAAAAAAAATTATTTACTATCAATTTATAGTTATGCAATATGATTTTGATTTTAATAGATTATGGTCTTAGTGTGAAAAAAGAGAAAGGGAGAGAGCTCAGAGCAGATAGTGAACAGGAAAAATGATCTTAATTACATTCTTGGTCTTTTTTTATAAAAATTATTATTTGGACTTTTGTGATATAGTTATGTTGTCGATTCAGTTTTGTGATATACATGTTATCTATAAAGTTTACGTGTTATGTAATATCCTTTTTTACGGATCAAATATAAATACCGTTAATAAAATTTCTCAACATGCAATCTATTACATTGTATGATTCACGGACCAAAAGGTAAGTTATATATATTTCATGGACGAAATAATCAAATAAGCAATATCATATGTAAAAAAAGTGTTATTTCTGTTACAAATTTGTCTTTTTTATGCAGTCTTGAATATTATTGCTTTAGCTAATTATATAAGCCTTCGTATTATAATTGCCATAATGATATTATCCACATTAGAAAACTTTGCTTACTAATATGGTCTTTTCTTATACTATAATTCAATTCAGTTTAATTAGATTTGGATATGGGCTGGGCTGAGTAGGGTTGGGGCCGGGTTCAATTCGGCCTAACTAAAAAAGTCTAAGTCCGACCCAACCCATAAAAAATAAAAGTCGGGCTCGGGCCTTTGTAAAATAATCAAATCTCAAGCCGGCCCACAGACTTACCAATTAATATTTATAATTAAAATATTAAAATATTTTTTTAATAAAAAAATATTATAATTAAATAATTGTAACTAAAATTCCAATATAAGTCACAAAATTGAATTTCGAAGCTAAATTTTATAAGAAAATTTAAAAATTTTAATAATTATTACTAATATAAATAATAAATATATATTTATTTAATATATTTATTTAGTGGATTCAAATATGCTGTCGCCAAATTGGTGTCCCCTTCTATGTCCCTCCATTCATCATTTGACATGTAGCATGTTTGTATGAGTGATAAATTGAAAAAGAATAAAATAATATTAAAAATAGAGATGTGTCAATATTTGAATGAGAGACATGGAAGGGGACATCAGTTTGGAGACAGCTGATTTGAATCTTTATTTAGTAGTTCGGCAGGCGGGCCGGGCTTGGGTTTTAGGAATAAAACCAAGCTCATCCCATACTTTCTTCGGGCCTCTTCGGGTTCGAGCCGGGCCGGGCCTAACATCTAATTAGTTTGTCCAAATTCGGCCCATGAAAGACGGGCTTGGGCGGGCCTCGCGGGCCGGTAGGTTAATACCCAGGTCTAGTTTAGATCACTTCAATTCAGTTCAGCTATGTGTAGTTATAATACACTAAATAAGTTTAGTTCAGATTAACTTATTTCAATTCTGTTCAGCTTTCAGAATTTGAAAAAGGAGAGAGTCTTAGAGAATATATATTCAATTATTTATAAAATGATATTTATAGTTTCATACTATATCCTATATGTCTAAGTAATGATCCTTTTTGATAACGTATTTCCAAAGAGAACGTACCTTATTGTAAGAGTAATTCAAAATTTTCCAAAACTATAAAGTAATTATTATTTACTTTCAAGTAATTAACTAACATATAATAATTTTGATTATGGTGTTGTTTTAGTAGATGGGGAGAACTGGGGAGAAGATGAATATAGATTTTGTAGTATCAACTGGAGATAACTTCTACGATAATGGATTAAAAGACGAAAATGACCCGGCATTCGTTGAATCTTTCTCTCAAATCTACACTTCTGACAGCCTCAAAAAGCAGTGGTACTCTGGTAATTTCACTTCTTTCAAATTATTATTATTATTATTATTATTATTATTATTATTATTATTATTATTATTATTATTATTATTATTATTATTATTATTTACTAAGAGTTAAATTGATTCAGTTTTGGGGAATCATGATTATAGAGGCAATGTTGAAGCACAACTAAGCTCACACCTCAGAGACATTGATAGTAGATGGCTTTGTTTAAGGTCTTTTATTGTTGATGCTGGTGGGTATTTCTTTTTTTACTTTTCATATTATTTCAAATCAATTCACTAATTTCTTTTACTTAATTATTATGTACTTGGTTGTGTTAAATGTAAGTTAGTGGCAACTTAATTATGTAATTACTAACTCATAATTGTAAATTTTGGTTTCCAGAATTGGCGGAATTGTTGTTTGTTGACACAACCCCTTTTGTTGACGACTATTTCACTAATGCAGAGGGTCATCCTTATGACTGGCGAGGCTTTACATCTCGAAACTCTTATATAGCCAACCTTCTCGAGGTATTTAAATTTTATTAACTCTCTAATTTTTGTCATTTAGCTCAACACGTGATGAAAAAATGAATAAAGCTTTGAATTTTTATCAGGCCCGGTCCTAACATTTTGGAGGCCCTAGTTAAAATAGTACGTGAAACATATACATTGGGCCCTTTTAATAAAAAAATGGTCCCTTTATAATTTTTTTTTGTAATAAATTAGGGGATAATTGTTTACACAGTTCCGACATGGACATGATTAAGATGTTTTTTCTTAGGAGCAAACTTTCAATATTTGGGTTTCAACTAGTCATTTGACCGTTATGATCAATACTCTTGGAATCTAATTATGAAATAAAATACATAATTGAATAACAATAATGAAAGTTAATTATATCTATTGTTTTGAGGAAAAGGGAACTAAAAATCTAATTGAATAAAACCACTTAAATTTATAATTCATGCTATTATATCATGGTTTATCGAAAATTAATTAGAATTTTTTTTGTTGAAAAACAATAAAAATAATTTATTTTAATTTTTTAAAAATGTAAAAATAAAAAAATAAAAAATTTAGGCCCATTCCGAATATGGGCCCTGGGCGGTGGCACCCATTGCACCACCCCAGGACCGGCACTAATTTTTATAGATCGAGTTAAAATTAAGTACAACGATAAAGTAACTACTGTTTGATCCAGTCGATTCAACAAATGATTCGATTAAATGACTCGTCACATTTATCAAATCAACTTATCGTGTCCAGGACCTAGAGTCGGCTCTGAAAAAATCGAATGCCAAGTGGAAAATTGTGATTGGGCATCACGCAATCCGAAGCATTGGACATCATGGTGATACTCAAGAACTTGTAAATCAGCTTCTTCCAATCCTCCAGGTAATTTCAATTGGGTTTTTCTCTTCGTATTTACTTAATTAGAATGCATAATAACAGTATTAATATGGCTATTTTCAGGCAAACAATGTTGATTTTTACATGAATGGACATGATCATTGCCTTGAACACATCAGTGACACCAAGAGGTACACTTCATATATTACTCCTAATCTATATCCAATTATGGTGTGTTTTACATTGATTTTATCGGTCGCAAAGATACTTTTGGTCTGCTTTATTAAAAAAAATGATCTCATATACTTTTAGAAAAAAAATCAGATGAAAAGCATGAAGATAACAACCCTCAATAGTCTTCTACTTGCTTTTTAAAAAAATATATTCTCACGTAATTTTTTTAAGCTAAACAGAAAGCAGAGAGAAATAAACTCTAAACTCGACTTTATCAGTGGTTGTAACAAAGAATAAAATGTGGTGATTGCAGCCCAATACAGTTTGTGACAAGTGGAGCAGGCTCTAAAGCTTGGAGAGGAGACCTCAAAGGGAATAATAGGAGAAATGGGCTAAAATTTTTCTATGATGGCCAAGGCTTCATGTCTATGCATTTGACTCAAACTGAAGCCCAAATTGCTTTTTATGATGTTTTTGGCAATGTTTTGCATTCTTGGACTACTTCCAAGTTGCCTTATTTATCTATGTAATTAATTCACTTTAATTTCCCATTAAAAAAGTTTTTCTTTTATAAAAATTTCTTGATTTGTCGCACAAACCGTTAGAGCATCTTTAGTGGATTGTATGATATGTGGCATGCGAAATAAAAGTTTATGTTGATGGCATGTCAATGATTTTAAAAATAAACGTCTTTAAAAAAAGAGCCACCCTAGACTGTCTATTTCATTTAGAATAGTGTGATTAAATAATAAAAAAAATACTTAATTACTAGCTTGTTTCATTGTTCAATATTAAAATATTAATTAATTTGATGTAATTATAAGTTGGTAATTAAAAAAGATGAAGATTTTAGTATAATAATCTAAAGAATAAATTAATCTTTTTAATTGTGAAATATTTTTTTATTAGTTTTAAGGTTTCGGTTGGACTAGGAATAAGAGATAGTAAATTCTAATTTCTCTAATACTACTGGCACTAAAACTTGTTTATGACCTTTTGGACTAACCCTCTTCAGGGGGTACTGGCGGCACGGAGAGGCAACTGACTCCGGCCACATAATGAGTCTTTTCATCTGCGTGACCTTACGCATTGGCCTTTCACAAAAATTTTACCTCATTTAGCAAGTTCTGACACCGTCTCTCTGATAATACAGATTATAATTATTACAGTGCACAATTGACTTGTTAATCAAAATTCGTCTCATTCCTACAGTTGGAGAACTTTGAAGTAACTACTTGAAAAAAAATTCGATACTGAAAAGCATTCTATATACTATTTCATATTTGAATTAAGATTATCTCCTCATCTCATATTGTGAGAAAATAAGTTCATAGAATTTTAAATAGAAGTTCTCACAAAAAAAAAAAAACCCTCTTTATAAAATAATTTGGATCAAAAGACATATTACATCTACATGTTCCCTCTTCCCCAGACAACCGTTTACAACTACACCCTCTCTTCATATTTACTGTTCATGGTTTTTTTCCTTTCTTTTGCGTTTATCTTATAAACGGTTCATTTTTTCGACATGTCGCTGTAGAGTTTTTTGTTCGTCTCTTTTTATCTTCGAAATGACATCCACTGTGACTTTTTCAAACTTTTTCAGCTGATAGACATGTGGTAGATGTCTAGTAGACATGTTATGAAAGTCTGATAGATATGTGGTAGAAGTCTAGTAAATGTGTGGAATCTACTTTTTTTATTACCCTTTTTTCTCTTATGATCTGTATATTGTACTTTCTCTCTATTAGATTTGTTCTTGTGTTCTTTTCTTGATCTGAAAATATATTTCGATTCTCTTCTCTTCTTGTTATTTGTTTGAGTTTCGCCATTAATTTATCATTGTTTAGCTGGTGGCTTGATTTCGAGATTCGCACAAACTAACATAGCGATTCTATAAAAAAAACCATAAGAAGCTAGTATCTACCATATGTCCACCAGACTTCTAGCACATATCTATTGGACGTTTATCAGATGTCTACTGGTTCAAAAAATTCAAAAATGTCACTGTGGATGTCATTTCAAAGATAAAAATAAGACGAACAAAAAACTCTACAACGGCATGTCGAAAAAATAAACGGTTTGAGAGATAAATGAAAAAAATAGGAAAACAATCAAAAGAAAAATGGAAGAAACAAGTGAATACCGTAGTATGTAAATAGAATTGAAGAAAATATATATTTATAAATAATTTAACTTAACGATGAATTTATAAATAATTTATAAAATATAATTATTCTTTTTATCATTAAATAAAAAATCTTGTTTTAAAAAATAAAAAAGAAATTCACAATATTTGTTCATTTATTAGCAGTAACTTTATTATTATTGTACTTACCTGCTAGTGGTGGTTAATTGCGCTCTAGTCCAAAATGATAATGTACCGGAGAAAGTAAGGTATAATTACCCTACAAATTTAATGCGCATAATTGTTTTTTTTTTCAAGTAATAATATCCTATCAAATTAAATTAAAAAATCAACAATATCTCAATGATTTTAATTTTAGCTGTTCATCATGTAGATTTGGACAGATCTGTTGAGCTTGTTATTAAAAAGAGAATTTGTACTTCTATGAAAAATCACACAAATTATCAAGAATAATTATACTTTATAAATTATTCGTAAATTTATCATTAAGTTAAATTATTTATAAATATATATTCTCTTTAATTCTATTTACATATCATACCATCCACATGTTTCTCCCCTTTTTCTTTTAATTTTTTTCTTATTTTTCATTTATCTCTAAAACCATTTATTTTTTCGACACACCGCTTTAGAGTTTTTTGTTCATCTTATTTTTATCTTTGAAGTGACATTCATTGTGGCATTTTTGAATTTTTTGAACCAGTAGATATTTGATAGATATCCAATAGACATGTGATAGAAGTCTGGTAGACATATGGTAGATAACATTTTCTGATGATTTTTTTATGAAATCGTTATGTTAGTTTGTGCAAACCTTAAAATCAAACCACCAGCTGAACAATGATAAATTAGTGGCGAAAATCAAACAAATAACAAGAAGAGAAGCGAATCGAGATACGATTTTCAGATCAAGAAAAGAATGCAAAAACAGATCCAATAGAGAGAAAGTACAATATACAGATCATAAGAGAAAAAAGACTAATGAAAAAAATAGATTCCACACATTTACCATACTTCTACCACATGTCTATCATGCTTCTATAATATGTCCATCGGATATCTACCACATGTCTATCAGTTGAAAAAGTTTGAAAAAGTAACAGTGAATGTCATTTCAAAGATAAAAAGGAGACGAACAAAAAACTCTAAAGCGGCATGTCGAAAAAATGAACGGTTTGAAAGATAAATGCAAAAGAAAGTAAAGAAATAAAAAAATTATGAATAGTGAAACGTGTAGGGTGGGAACGTGTAGTTATAATTAATTTGACTTTTGATCCAAATTATTTTACGAAGAAGAAGGGTATTTTTGGTAAGAGCCCTGGAAAATTAATTTGGGCTCATACAAGGCCTAGAAAAGGTTTGAAACATTGGCCCAGCTGATTCACTATAAAATTAGCTGTTTTTATAGTTCTTTGTACAATTCAACTAAAAATATAATTACTTTTTTTTTTCAGGATTTGAATTCTTTAAAATTCAAACTCCTTAAAGTTGTACATTTCACTTAATCTCAATCAGTCATTGAATTTTAATGGTTGAGACTTAATTTCATTGTGGACCTCACAAACTACTAAAACTAAATCCGAATCATTAAAACAAGTTTAGGCGAATCAAGCCAGTATTACTTTCTTGGTTTCTCTATCAATGCGGGTAATTTCATACAATAATTATATAGTTCAATGTGAGATAAACTTGGAAGGATTGAAACTCTAATAAGTCCTAGATCGATTCACGTCGATTCATCAAGAAATAAAATGCAATTTAAAGCGTACATGAATTAGAGATCATTGAATATTGATTGATCTTACAGAAGAGTTGATTTACGTATGCCAATGGAAAGCGCCTGAAAGTAATCGAGGGACCAAACCCTTTAATGATAGAAATCCCAATTATGGAAATTTATATTTCTTCCTTTCAACAAAATAGAATTTGTACTATGCACAATAGTCTCCACACTTCAATTCTTATAACATATTGACACCTTAGTACTCATTAATTCTAATCTAATCACAACTGAAATTTTCACTGTTATATTTGAATGTCATAAGCATTTAATATATATACATATATGTAAGCCTGAATATAAATTCTATCAATCAAGCTATCAAGAAATAATAGAACATTTTCATTTGTATAGAACAGTTCACTTTTTAATTTTTAGCCGGTGCTCCAAATTTTTTTCAAGAAAATAGGATTGCATTATGATCAAAGACGATGGTTACCTCATCTCCAAAAATTTTAGGATTATTTTTGTCGTCCATGAAATTGTAGACTCCTACCAATTGACCTGAGTTTGAACTCTATATGAACTTGTCCAAATCAGTAATGTATAAACTGATATCAATTGATTTTTTCAATTAGTTGTATTTTTTTTCATGAAAGCAATATGTCTATTTATTATTTTCATATACTTTATCCTTGAATTAGAAAAAGAAAAAAAAAATCAAAGTACTATGATTGGTATATAATATAACCCATTTAATACAGACCCATTTTTTTACGTGAAAAAATGACTATCAATCAGTCACATTTCAATATGTGTATCGATGAATCCAAAGTACTACAAATTTGAATCATTCAGCACAATGTCGAAGTCGAAGTGCATTTAAAGTGTCTCTTCCACATTAAAAGACACTATTTTGTGAAATGTTTCCTATTTTAAAGCAATATTTTAACTAAGGATATATGACCATCCAATAGAAGTTATAGTGGAGTTCTGAACACTTCTTATAGAAGTTATAGTGGAGTTATCTAAATTATGGACATATGATCATGCAATATGCTTACGTTATATTAGGAAATATTAAATATGCATGTTGATCATGCAAATAAACAATTTAATATTAAAAAAAGGTAAGAAATAACTCTTTGACATGTGCTCCATTTTTCTAGAGCAAGTTGTTAACCATGAGCGTCAAAGAAAAGCTTTCATTTTTTTTAATATTTATAAGGATCTTCATCGAGATAATATTGTTCGAGACTTAGTCACAGTTAAAGCTCATTATCCCTTTCAACAAGTGTATTTAGTATGATCCGAACCGTATTCTCCTCCAACTTGCTCAATTTATATTATCAACTGAGCTACACTTTATTGGTAGGAAAGCTTTCATTTTGAGTCCAAACTCAAAATATTCTCTCAATTTTTTTATTTATACAAAATCATTTTACTTTTTTAAATATTTGTATTGCACGTTCTCTAACCTCTACAGTCACTCTTAATATATTATAAAAATATCTAACCACCCCCTATAATTCATTTTTCATCTCCATGTGTATTATAGCACTCTCAAATCTCAACCGAGTATTTTTTAATATTCACTCTAACTTATTTCTCACAATTCAAAATTTTTTCTAATTTATTTTATATTAATTAAAAAGAGATTATGTATTTGATAAATTTATAAGTTGATAATTAATATATTAATGAAATTTTAGTATATAAATGAATTATTTTACTGGTGAATCAAATTTGTAGGTTTTGATGAAAATGCTGAATGAACTAATGAAAAAAAGGCATGGGTTAAATGATTTTTTTTAATATTTGACTTTTACGTTGAAGAGAAAAATCATTTATGAATAATGTTTTTTTAGAGATTGACAAGCTGGCTGTAATAAATAAATAAACAAATTACTAGTACAAAAATTTGTTAGTTATTAATCATGAGCAGTTACTACCTTTTGTTTGTTACTTGGAATTAATTAGCAATCCCAATATAGAAATCAATAAACCAAACAAATTAGACTAATTAATTAAATTAATCAATTGCATAATGCAGACTGCAGAGGCCACACCGCCGCCAGCGCATCCGCTCCAAGTTTCAACAGTGTAAGAAAATAAGTTCATACCACTAATTCTTAATTAACAAATGGCATAATCAAATCTGAGTTCTAATTAATCTTTAATTAGTTTAATTGTGTAAAAACTAAAAAGTTTAAGACATAAGGATAAGAGGCAAAATCTTGAGAGAAGAAAACTGTTAGAGAGAGAGAAATTAATCTCAAAAACACGATTTCAATCATTTAAAATAGAAATCATAACTTGAGTAAAGTAAAGAACAAATAAAAGTTTTACGTAATTTCCCCCAATCGGATTTATAATCCAAACTAATTTATAGGGTATGTCTACGGTGTAAAGGTTTCCGGCATTCCAATTAAGAGTGAAATCGCAACAAGGTTTACAAATCAACAGGCCAAAAAGAAAGAAGTACAATTCGCAACTCTAACAAGCAAAGCACGAAAGGAAAAACTACTAAAAGCTTAAACAAGAAAAAAGAACTAAATATAAGCCAAAACTCATCAAAGATTAACAAAACCTAAACATGCAAAACTATCAAAGCCAAGAAAACCAATTGCATAACCTTCTCGGCGTTATATAGCCAAACTCGTAACCCCCTCTAACTAACTACATCCACTTGCATCCAGCACGTGACAAGGAAGCTTCTAGCGCCGGCGAGCACATGTTTAGGTGGGTTGCATAGGGTTAGAGTTAAGAGAAAAAATAGCAAAGGAACAAAGAGAGGCGCAAAAAACTACTAAATACAGAGAAGGGAAAAGAAGGGTTTAAATAGCTAGGTTAGAGCAAACGGGTTAGGGTTAAAAACATGCTCGATTGAATGGGGTGGCTTTAGGCTAAATCAACAAAGCCACAACTCTAGGCCCAAGAAAAACTGAATCTATTATTCATTCCTATGGATATCATAGAGATTGGCTTTAGGTAGCCAGAGAAGAAGAGCACTTATAAGGGAAGAACAAAATGACACTTAAGTAACTATGAGACGCAACAACTAATTAGTCAATCCTAAAACAATAAACATAACCATAAACAAGTAAAACACGCAAAAATCTACATTATATTTTTCCACGTATCACATGCTTAATTCATTATCACAGCGATGTTCTTTTCGGATGCAATTCAATTATATTCATCCAATTTAAAACAGTAAAATTAATTTTTTTAAAGGAAAATTGTGCAATTGTGTTTGCATTAAACTACATTAATTTAGTTTTATTTAAAACTATGGTCAAATATACAGTTTTTACATGTCATTATTTAAACTCTTTTATTTTTGACAAGGAAATTTTTAGAACCAATAAATAAGAAGAAAAGTGAGTCTCCTAACTATAGTGTGCATCTCTAATTTTAGTGTGACACTTTAGTTATGACATGCTGGTTAGGGTATTTCTTCCCAATTGAAAGCTAAATAGCGTTGGGAAACAATGATCCAGATGAACCAATCCAAGATCATATCCGGATCAGATTTGAAGAAAACAAAAACATAATCTCCTAAGTCCAAGAAGAAAACAAAAAACAAGTGTTCAAGATAAATCATCTGGATACCTATTGAGGACTTCAAACACCTAAGTCCACAAGGAAAGCATCATGTTAAAGTTTGTAAAGGAAATAATTTTTATCCTCTCAAAACAGCATTCTGAACAAGAAGACTGATTGAAGAGCATCCGGATTAGTTGAGTCTGAAGACATCAAGAAGACTCAATTCTCAAGACAAGGGAAATGATCTAAATATTACATTTCCCTCCATTTTTGGTTTGAAGTAAAAAATCCTTTTACCTTGAAGATTGAAAAAGAGACAGCTAGCACGCATTTCAGAAAAGCACAAAAGGACTGACACATGAAAGAGAAAAAGGCAACAAGCTTTCTAACATAGACCAATGGGAATGGCTCGTGGAGCTCACACAAAAGCAAAATGCATGAAAGTTTGTAATTCACTAAAATACAAACAAAACGATCACTGACAACTTTTCAGCCTCAATTCCAAGGATTCAAACGAGACATTTATTCAGTCTAACGGATTGATCAATGGCTTCGAAAGCGCCACATCATACCTGATCAACTGTGAGGATTCAAGTTCAACCTCAACGATGCAAAAAGGCTATACATTTATGATCAAAGCCTATAAAAGGAGATCTTCATGCATTGAGAAGGTGCTGGTTAATTTTTACAAAAAATTGTTAAAAAGAGAATTCAAGCTAATTCAATCGGTGAACAAAATCCCTCTAAGAACTAGAAAATTTCCAAATCTGTTTTTGTAAGAATTATCAAGTGCGTTATAAACTTGAAGAATTCAAAAACCAAACTCTTGAAAAAATCAGTTGTAATATTTCATACTTGGGTGAGTATTGAGATTGAGAGTTAGCTTAGAGTTGGTGCTTTGTGTGTTATATCCCTGTAGGACTCAGCTTAGGTTTGGGTAGAATCTAAGTGGTATATCCTACTAAAGAGAAAGGACTCAGATAGAAGTTGGTGCTTCTAGTGGTATATCCTACATTCGAAGGAGAATAAATCTCCGGAGACAATTGTAAGGCTTGATTCCTGCCAGTTGGAAAAGAATCACACTAGCGGACAAAGCTCAGAGGAAGGAAACTCTAGGGACTGGAGTAGGCGGGGCCGAACCATGATAAAATTATTGTGTTTGATTTTCTTTAACTCTTTACTTTATCGCACATTATTTCATGTTTGCATCATCTGGATCCATTATATCCGGAACATATCAAACACGCTACACAAGACTTTTTTAAAGTCTGTAAATTCCGCAAAAAGGGTCATTCACCCCCTCTAACCTTATATACATATGCACAGGGACCAACAAGTGGTATCAGAGCAAGTGCTCATAACTAGAGATCTAAAAATCTCGAGCTAAAGATCTATATTTTCATCTATAAATCAAAATGATTTTATTAACTCACAGCTTCTTCTGGAGGGTATGTCCATTACCCGTCCTCCACTCTTCATCGGCGAACACTACACATTATGGAAAAATCAGATGAAGAATTTCATTTAGGCTCAAAGCATGTTAGCATGAATGGCCATTAAGGATGGCCCATATGTTCATACTAATGAAGTAGAGGGTATAACTACCCAGAAGCCCTCAAATTAATGGGATAAAAATGATTATAAAAGGTTGCATAAAAACACTAATGCTACTAACATGCTTCATTGTGCTCTTAGTGCAGTAGAATTTAACAGAATATCCAGATGTGAGACTGCACAAGAGAATTGACAAAAGCTCAAAGCGACTTATGAAGGAACAAACAAGGTCAAAGAAGCCAGAATCGATCTCCTACAACAAAAGCTAGAATCTTTCAAGATGGATCCCAAAGAATCCATCAACAGTATGAATGCTAGATACACAAATCTAGTAAATGAGATGAAGATGCTGAGAAAGGAGATCACTGAGGAAGAAATAGTAAAGAAGATCCTTCGGAGTCTTTCCAAGGAATAGGACAGCAAAAAGATTGTCATTGAGGAAGCTTATGACTTAAAATTCTATAGTTATGCTGAACTCATTGGTAATCTCCTAACTCAAGAACTGTCCTTGGAGAGATATAGCTAACAAGAGAAGAAGCCTGAGGAAAAGAAGAAATCTATTGCTCTCAAGGCAGACTCATCCAGATCAGTCTCCTCTGGAATAAAAAAGCAGTTAAAGGAATCTCACTACAATAATGAAGAAATGGCTATGCAAGCTAAACAGTTCGGTAAATTCCTGAGAAAGAAAGAAAGGAGGAGTTCTAGAAGGTATGATTCCAGAAGAATGAAGGAAGGCTCCTCCAGAAGGGACAAGCTAAGAAAAACTCTAAAAGACAAGAAAGATCCAGAAATATAATCAGCCTGCTTTGAATGTGGAGACAAAGGACATTTTAGACCCAAATGTCCTAAGCTCAAAAAGGAAGAGAGATATAAAAAGAAATCAATGGTGGCCATAAGGACCAACAGTTAAAAAAGCAGTACCTCATCTTCAACATAAGAAGAAGAAACTGCAAATTATGTATTAATGACACTAACTGATCTGTAAGTAGAGATATCCCAAAGAAATCCATCATAGCAAGTCATTGAGAAAATTGAAAAGTTAGAATCTGAGACAATAAGCACTGAGGTAAACTGTCAATCAAATTCTATATCTAACCTTGATCTTGCTAGAGCTTTAGGGATTGTGACTAATAATGTGAGAAAGAACACAAAGGCCATCAAATTACTCTAAAGACAAGTGATGGAACTTACCGAGGATGCTGAAGTAATGGCGCAAGATATCAACTCAATCTGGGCCACAAAGCACATCGATGTTGTTGAAGAAAATTTCCTATGAAATCAAGTGAAAATATTGTGTGCAAATGTAACTAGGCTAGATAGGGAACTGGCTCTGATGAAGGAGGCATTCAGAAGGAAACCAAAATCCTCAAATCAAAGGAGGAAGTCGAAAGCTACAAAACACAAGAAAATCTGAAAGTAGCCCCAAGCTCAAAAACACAATGCTCTACCAAGACAAAGGCATTAAACTCAAAAAAATATAGTTGCTCAAAAGGGAAAGGCTAAAGTGGTCTATGATGAGCAATCCACTAAGAAAAAGAAAAACTACATTGCAGAAGTTGCCCCTCTAGTCAACTACCAGATTCAAACTAAACAAGCTAGTTTAGATCTTGCCAAAGTAGGATATTCCGGAGATTATGGGAAGAAGGATCTCCAAAAGATTGAGGAGAAGCTTAAGCAGAATAAACCAGTTGCTGGGTGCAGGTTTTATGGAGCAAATAACCATATGACTAAAATGTGTAGATTTAAAAATGGTTATTATGATATTTATCCTTCGTCTGAAATGGTTGATAGCCTGAGAGGACCTAAATCTGATAGGGTACCTAAATCCACTTAATCTGTTTTGCAGGTATGCCTTAGATCTACAAAAGATCAATAAACATGGTATATTGATAGTGGATGCTTAAGGCACATGACTGGTGATGAGAAAGCCTTCATCACTTTAATGCGGAAGAGAGGTGGAAAAGTAAGCTTTAGAGACAATCAAAAGGGACAGATCATTGGGCATGGAACTATTGGATCTAAATTAAACATAGAAGATGTCTCACTAGTTAATGGAGTGAAGTTCAACCTGCTAAGTGTTGCACAACTCTGTGATAAAGGGAGGAAAGTCACCTTTGACTCCGGAGGCTGCTCAATCACTGATAGTAAATCCAATCAACTCATTCTTTATGCACCTAGAGTAAACAATGTCTATTTTGCTAACATTAAAAATGAGAAAAAGAATATATGCTTGGTGTCTAAAGAAGAAGAATCATGGCTTTGGGATCGGAGGTTGGGACATGTAAGCATAAACCTCCTGTCCAAATTAGCCAAACAGGAATTGGTTGTGGGTTTGCCTAAGATTGCTTTTGATAAGGATCACATATGCACTGCATGTCAATTAGTAAACAATATAAAAAAAGTTTCCCTTCCATCTCCTATATACCCTCCAAGAGAGTTCTAGAACTCTTGCACATTCATCTATTTGGTCGGATCAAACCAATAAGTTTAGGTAGAAGAGATTACACTATAGTCATAGCGGATGATTATTCTCACTATACCTGGGTTGCTTTGCTAGCTAGCCAAGATGAATCCTTTGACCATTTCTAAAAAATATTCATCCGGATAGAAGTAGAACAACGCATAAGCACTGCACGCATCCGGAGTGATAATGGAGGAGAATTCAAAGATAAGCATTTTGCTGAATTTTATGAATCCAAGGGCATTGAGCACAACTTTTCTGCTCCTCATACACCTCAACATAATGGGGTTGTTGAAAGGAAAAACTAAACAATAGTTGAAATGGCTCGAACGATGCTAAATAAGAATAGATTGCCTAAATACTTTTGGAGTGAGGTTGTAAACACAACATGTTACATTTTAAATAGATATCTCATTAGAAAGGCCATAGACAAGACACCTTATGAAATCTAGAAGGGAAGGAAACCCAAGATTGGGTACTTCAAAGCCTTTGGATGTAAATGCTACATCCTAAATGATAGAGAGCAACTAGGAAATTTTGATCCTAAATCTGATGAAGCAATTTTCCTTGGCTACTCAACATATAGCAAAGCTTACAAAGTATATAAAAAAGAACACAAACTGTGGTAGAGTCAATACATGTAGATTTCGATGAGATTAACCATTCAGGCAAGAAAAGCCAAGATCCGGATTAGGCAATTCTGGATGAAGCAGTACCAATAATTCTAGATCCAAGTAAATAATTAATAGATTTATTCTATTATCATTCCGATGAAGGCCAAATGTGTATGACCTTATAGGATCCTGAAGTATTAAGCTATTAAGGCTTAATCAACCCTTGTTCTATTAGAACCATTGTCCTGAGGTTCTAGACCGTGAATAGAACTCGATTACCTTAAACGACTGTAGTATGCCTCTAGCAAGGGTCTACTAGCCCCCATTACTCAGAACGTCATTTATGCTTATGACTTAGTCCCGGTTAATGCAATAGTTATCCAGTGCGATGAACTCCTTCCATTCTTTAATATTAGTACCATCTGGTTTATAGGGTTCAGTTAAAGTGTTAAACCACTAATAGTAAGGTTGCTCCAAGCTATCCCAGTTATTAACTTGTTACCAAAGTATATTGCCTTTTACCATAGTGTGTTTGACTAGAAACTATTTCTATCAAACACATACTCTAATCAGAGGTTTATAGCAACATCACTTCAACAGGCGACCAAGTACAACTCCTTAATATATCTGGAGCAATGGATTCTTTCCGACTACATAGCTTACCAATGAGAAGTCATCACTATACCCGTAATCACCCGTGACACCCTAAATTAATGTGTGTATAGGAATGACCCAAAGTAAGTATGAGGATATTCTCAAAGCTTATTGCATGAAGATAAACACTAACACATTGATATACACGCCAAGTGTTTACCTTACTGCGGTCTCCAATATATCTCCTAGATATATCTATGTGTAAAACTTAAGGCACCACCTTTAGTCCTTAGGAGATTGGCTACTCATCTTTCCGCTTCATCAATATCCTTTCTTTATGAAACTATGACTAAGGATATTTTAGACATAATCTTAATTGCACATGAAGCAGGTCTCACTAAACATAGTCCAACTATAATTTCTCTAACTTCATGCTATGATATGTCAAGGACTTTTGTATACATATATCAATGAATATATTTTAACCAGCCATAATATAGTTACAAGCACATCGATATAAATAAAAGATTAAATGCCTTTATTAGTTAAACAAATTATTCGTACCATTACAAAATTAAGATATATCGCCCTAATTGCCTTAAGGGCATACATCATATCTAACAAACTCCCACTTGCACTAAGGCCAATTAGCCATATGTCTTAATCCATATCCTTTAACATGCTGGTCATGTTTGAATTGAGTCAATGGCTTCATCAAACCATCTGCAAGGTTCTGATCAGTGGGTACATATTCTAGTCTTATTATCTTAGCATCAATAATCTCCATGATTATACGATACTTTCTGGATACATATCTATTTTTCTGGTGAGACCGTGGTTCCTTTGCATGAGCTATGGCACCATTGTTATCACAATACAAAGTAATTGGATTAATAGTTTTTGGCACCACACCGAGATCACCAATAAATCCCTTTAACTAGATAACTTCTTTTGCTGATTCGCATGCAGCAATGTATTCAGATTTCGTGGATCAATCAACATTAGTTTTTTACTTGGAACTCTTCCGGCATACCGCACCTCTATTTAACACATACACAAAACCTGACTGAGACTTAAAGTCATCCTTGTTAGATTGAAAAATCTCCTCAAAGTAACCTCTAATTGTGAGGTCACCATCTTCATATATCAAGAATTCATCCTTAGTCCTTCTCAAGTACTTAAGAATTACCTTGACGTCCATCTAGTGCTTTTCACCTAGATCTGACTGATATCTGCTAGTAAAGATCAAAGCTTGAGAGACATCTAGCCTAGTATATATCATAGCATACATGATGGATCCTATTATGGATGCATAGGGAATATCCTTCATGTGCATTCTTTCTTAAGCTGTCTTCGGACACTCAACCTTAGATAGGTTAATCCCCTTTGTTATCAGGACATAACCTTTCTTTGAATGGTCAAGGTTGAACCTATTCAACACCTTATCTATATATGTACTTTGAGAAAGACCTAATAGCCTCTTGGATCTATCCCTATAGATCTTTATACCTAGTATATATGCTGCTTCACCAAAGTCTTTCATGGAGAATTTTCTTGACAACCATACTTTAATACTTTGAAGAAGAGAAATATTGTTTCCTATTAGTAGAATGTCATCGACATACAATACTAAGGAAATGACTGCACTCCCACTAACCTTCTTGTAAACACTAGGCTCATTAATGTTTGGACAGAAATTCATTTTGCGAATTATCTAGTCAAACCTTATATTCCAACTCCTGGATGCCTGCTTAAGTCCATAAATGGATCTTTGCAGCTTGAATACCTTCGAGCCATTTTGAGATGTAAAACCCTCAAGCTGTGTTATATACACATCCCAATCTAAATCCCCATTCAGGAATGCTATTTTAAGATCCATCTACTAGATCTCATAATCATAATGAGAAGCAATGGCGAGGAGTATCCTTATGGATTTAAGCATGGCTACCGGTGAGGAAGTTTCATCATAGACGACACCTTCATGTTGACTATAACCTTTCGCAACCAACCTTACTTTATAGGTAATTACATTACCGTCCATGTTGATCTTCTTATTGAAGACCCATTTGCACCCGATCGGTATAACCTCTTACGGTGCATCAACCAAATTCCAAACTTGGTTCTCATATATGGAATCCATTTCTGATTTCATGATTTTTAGCCATTTATTAGAATCTGAGCTTTTCATTACTTCATTATAAGTCCTTAGCTCATCACCCTCTATGAGATATAGTTCCTTATCATCAGTGATGATAAAACCATATCTATTGGGACTTTTATGAACACGAACTGATCTTTGCAATGTTTGTATTTCGATAGGTTGTTCTTGGATCACACTTTCTTGTGTATCTAGAACGGGGTCAATTAGCTAATTATCTATTTCTTCCTCTTGAACCTCCAGTTCAATATTGCTCCCACTGACTTTTGCAAGTAATTATTCCTTTTTCAAAAAGTGAGCACTCTGAGATACAAATATCTTCTATGCTTCGGGTTGGTAAAATAAATATAATTTTGTTTGGATATTCAATGAATAGACACTTTTTAGATTTGGCGCTTATCTTATCTGATGCTATCCTCTTTACCATGGCAGGACAGCCCAATACTCTAAGGTTACTTAGAGATGGCCTTTTATTACACCATCTTTTGTAAGGTGTAAAATCAACTGATTTAGAGGGCACTCTGTTTAATACATAAACCGCACTCTCTTGTGAATATCCCTAGAAGGATTTACTGAGATCTGCTTGGCTCATCATGGACCGAACCATATCTAATAAAGTTCAATTCCTCCTTTCAGACACTCCATTGTGTTGGTGCGTATAAGGAAGGGTCCATTGCAGAACCATCAAGTTTTCCTTTAGATAATCCTAAAACTCTTGACTTAAGTATTCTCCACCTCGATCAGACCGAAGTGCTTTAATACTTTTCTTAAGTTGTTTATCTACTTCATTTCTAAAGATTTTGAATTTTTCAAAACTTTCAGATTGTGCTTCATTAAGTACAGATAATCGTATCATGATTAATCATCAATAAAGGTTATGAAATAGGAGTATCCTCCTAGTGCCTGAACACTCATTGGACCACACACATTAGTATGTATAAGTTCAAATGTACTCATGCCTCGTTCATCCTTTCCTTCAAATGGTAACTTTGTCATTTTTCCTTTTAAATAAGGTTTACAATCACCATAAGACTCCAAGTCTATTGGGCCCATGTCACCACGCTTATGCAGCTTGGTTAAGCGATCTTTGTTTATGTGGCCTAAACGACAATGCCATACGTAGAAGGATTTCTCATTATCTAATTTTTCTCTTAGCAATGTTTGTATTTAAGAATATGATTTTGTAATTATAAAATATTATTTGTTATATTACAATAAAATATCATTCATAACTTTGATAATACATTTTATCAAATTGGGATAAAATTCCATCTGCTGTGAACTAGGAAATAATATTTATAATGACAATTGATTATCACTTTGTCTTATTAGACTTTAAGTTCCTACATCGTTAATAGCCACGAAGCTTTAATGATTTTTCATAGGTATAACTCTCCTTTTGCCAAACCTCTACTTCTCATTAATATTTATACCTTCATATGGATATGTGATTCTCATTGGAATTCCCTTAAGATGTAGAAATTCTCAATATCAAACACCTTAAAGTGGAAGCTTCAGGCCTCCTCTTCTTATGCTATGAGACTTCAGCCATTTTGATCTTATTTCCAATATCCCAATTTGAAATAAAGATCTTGTTTCCAATATTTCATATTGAAAATAATCATTTTGTCTCCTAGAAAAAAATTTCAGTATTCTTTTTACTTTTCTCTTCACTCTACTCTAATCCTGCTTCAATACTAGACACCATGTTTCCCTTTACTTCTTTCACATATGAACCATTTAAATTTCTGACTAATTGGTCCACCAATTTTCCATCAAAATATTTTGGTTCAAATCTTCCACCATAGCAAATCCTTTCTCTAAGATGTAAAGACACAGACTTTCAAGTCCATAATTTCATGATGCCCTTGTAGCTAAGGTAACATGGATCCTAACATCTAACTTGATGTTTAACCTTGTCTCCTGCCAGCTATTTACATAAGGTAACAAGGATGTTAACAACCTCCAAGGTGTTATATCCTAGTTTCCTTCATGTATTTTATGCATATCTGTTTCAAGAAGAATTGCTTGCTTCATATTGTTTAGATTCGGGCTTATACAATGTACACGCCAAGCCCAAGGCTTTGAGGACTATCCTCACATTTCTAAACAAACCCTTTGAAGCTAATCAAAATTAGTCATCAACATGAATGTTTGTATTTAAATAAAGATTTCAATCGAGATATAAAAGAAGAAAATTGTTCAGATATTAGTTTTAGTACATGTATTTAATATAAGGTCTTTTACTTAAATACATTTGTCCTACTATTTTTTTCAAAATTTACAATAGCCCATTCTATTGAATTCAAGAATTTTAGCCAAGCTAAATTTCCTAGCAGGTAGCATCTATAACTAGTCTATTATGACTCCCTATTTTATGAGTCAAGTCATATTAGTTGGAATCCCATTCCATTTGTATCGTATGCAATTGCTAATACATTCAAGTCCTCTAATCCCAAGGGACGTGTGCTCTTATTTTAGTATCTCCTTTAATATGTCTTAGTCATGCGGCTAACCCCTAACTTTATGGTGGACTACCCAGTCCTGTTAAGGCAGACCCTATCTCAATTTTTATAACATATCAATGTAGACTAAAAGGAACACTTTGCGGATCACTTTGATATCTCAAAGAGACCGTATTATAAATTTGAGTAAGGAAGACTATAATTTGCCTTAATATATTTACTTTGAGATTTTATTGGTGTTAAACGACTCACCCAATCTAGGATTTTATCATATGGACATATTTATAATAATTTATATTAATTTAGCAAATTTTAGAATTAATTTATAAGGTCCAACCTTAGGTGGGTTCAAGCTCTTTATTATAATTATTCCACGAACCTAGATTTTATGCAAAATAATTAATAAGTTTATTTGTTATATTTATATTGCATTTCCTTTAAGCTTTTATTCAATAAATTTAATTTTTACTTCGTTATAGAAACATATATAAGCACCATCTTATATATTAGAAATAAATTAGTCCATTTTAATATCCCAAGTCAATTCGATTTGCACCGATATAGGTTCCCAGGTAGGAGAGGTGCCCTTGAAGTGAGTAGACACCAAGTCCAACCCTTATCCAGAACAAATACGGACGCAAACTCGAAGACCAATGGATCCCTTTGAACTAATAAATTTCATTCTTTCAAATTATGTAAATTTGAAGCATCTATAACCCATGTAACTTATATAATTTATTAAGTCTTATATAATTTTAGTAAGTTGAGCAAGCTTATTCAAAATTATTCATAACTATTTTCTAACCTTGAAAAGAAAACCCAAGTTCATATATATTGTTCCAAACAATTAACTAAATAAATCATTTCATATAGAAAATAAAATTCAGTTCGCTTCTAACTTAATTATGCACTAAAAAGGCAGGCTCATGATACCACTATTACCAGGAATTTATTTTGATCGATAACTAATTTTATTAGGGTCATAAAACAAAAGAGAGGAGAATTAATTAAATTGTGCATTTAAATTGAATTTAATACATATATTTAAATTGGATATAATGCGGTAATTAAATTATATATTTAAATTGGATTTAATACACATTTAAATTGGATATAATACTGTAATTAAATTATGTATTTAAATTAGATTTAATACATATATTTAAATTGGATATAATGCATCAATTAAATTATGTGTTTAAATTCGATTTAATACATGTATCTAAATTGGATTCAATTAAATTATGTATTTAATTTGGATTTAATACATATATCTAAATTGGATATAATGCAACAGTTAAATTATGTATTTAAATTGGATTTAGTATATATATTCAAATTGGATGTAATTCATCATTTAAATGCTATGTTTAAATTAGTATTTAATCACGCATTAAATCAACATTAATTTCACATTAAATCCGGGGAGCATTTGCTTCCCCTGTAAATAGAGCTCCATTTCTCCTTTCTAAATTGCACCAAGTTCTAGAATAACTTGAACATCTCTAGTTTATATTTTTGGGTGGAATTTTGGAGTGGTCTAGCAACTACTCAAGGCTCCTTAGTTCTTCCTCTCAGAGAGGTTTCGGTTGGTGGGGTTTGTGTGGATACTCATAGAGGCTATCCTACACTTGGAAGCTTGTGTAAAGAGGTTCTGCTAAAGCACGTTTTAACTGGTATGTTTTTATCTTCTCTTTTAATTATTAAGTTATTTTCTTTAAGTGTTTTAGACTTAATAGTTATTATACTTAGATTATTTTACATGCTTAATTTAATTTATATTTTTGTTATAGCTTAGAGTTATAATATGCTTAATATAAAATATTTAAGCTAGAATATAATTTAAAATTATGGTACGGCTAGCCTATGCATGCTAATCTAAGTTGAGAATTTATTTAGTTAAGGCTTTAAATAATTTATATGCAACTAATAGGAGTTCCAGGGACAAGGGACAAAATTTTGAATTTCCGCCATGCTTGTTATACATGTTCAAAGTGACTGTCAGTTCCTAACATGAGGGACATGGTTTGAGATCCAGAGAGCACGCTTCTAAAGTGGACTCAAAGGGCGAGGCCACTCCGGAGGAAAGGTTGGAGGAAGTGAAAGAAGAATAAAAGAAGGGCAAGGAAACCAGTGAGGAAGAAGAATCGTCCGGATCAGAGGAAATCAGAAGTAGCTCCGGATCCGAAGAAGAAACATCCTCCTTTGATAGTATATTGAATAAGCCAACCATAAATCCCCAACATACAAGAGATGAGAAGTTTAGAGTGGCCCTAAAGTTATTAGAGCGGCCCTAAAGTTATTAGAGCAAGCTACTATAGAAGGGCATAGAGAAGATAAGATTAAGCGAACGCTTCACGGTATATGTGACCAGTTGAAATCCGTGGAGAAGTTAATGAAAGAGGAATCTATGACTCCAGATCTTAAGGAAGAGTTGGGAGAGCTAAACACTATAGTAAAGAATATTGAGAGGAAGGTTAATCTATTCCCCACCCCTGAACAAGTCACTGAAACCTTTCTCTCAAAGATCAATCCGGAATTAACCCAACTCTCCTCTACAGTCACAACTGCAAATCAAATAGCAACCTAGACTACAACTAGAGAAGACAATAATTGTGCTACAATTTTGGCTAAATCACCTCCTCATCCACTAATTCTGAAGATAAAGCTAAAAGAGTACATTGATCACAAGTTTGAAAGCTAGGAAAAATTCATTCCCACTGCCATCACAGAATCCTCCAAGGATGTCTCCACCGGCCTGACATTTCTAAATGAGGAACATCAAGCATCTTAGGAAATGCTGTGTAACTTTCTTGATGAGGCACTCCCCAAACTCCTAGAGAAGCACATAAATGATATAAGCGATGACTTTCAGTGCCATCTGTCTGGAACAGAAAAACTTATTAACACTTGGAAGGACAATTTTAACAAGGGACTCCAACTTCTAAATACCAATCTTTGTAATTACCGTCGAGACATAATCCAAGAGGTTGATCAACTTAAATCCAGCATGTCACAGCTCTCACTCTCTACTCCTTCTTCATCTGGAACTTCACCTGTCATTCTGGAAAGCCTTCTCCTCTCAATTATTCAAAACCTTATCCAACACATTGGGGATATTGGATTCTTTGGGTTCAACTGCAATCTTACTCTTCTTGAGGCTCTTTTCCCATTCTTTGAATAAGAAGATAGACAACACGCTCTTAAGATGCATCCAGATCTTGTCAAGTCCTACTCGCAGCTCCAAAAGCTCATCAAACCACTACATCTTCTTCCTGCAACCGTGGACACGATCATTGAGAAGCGCATTGAAGGCAATGTTGACTATTCTGTGTACTTTAGAGCTTGGTAGAAGAGTTAGGATCATATGACATACATGATAATTGACCCCCAAGCTAATGATGCAAACAAAAAGGTGGAGAAAAGCACAAATCCGCAAGAGAAGAGCACAAGCAAAGAAGGTGAAGTATCTGGGAAGAGGAAGTAGATTATCATGTATAGAATAGCTATTTCTCACTTGCAAAATTTTGTAATAACTAGTTCTATAAAATTTTCACTTATATACTCTGTATCTGATAATATCCAAATTGTACATATTTTTAAGTTATTTTATTTCATTATTTGAATGGTTTGCTGCTTATTTTGGATTAAATTTGTGCTTATTTAGGTCTTAGGTTGATTTGGCAAGCTTGGAGATTATTGAGGCATTTTTAGAGCTATTTTGGAGCTATTCATTACTTCTTCAAAACTATTTTGGAACTTCAATCATGCACCATATCAAGAGAATTCCGGATTAGATTGATAATTTATTATTTTTTCCTTTTCTCACCTTTTCCTACTAAGCTCTTTAGGAATTCTTTGGAGCCTCATTAGTCTTTGAATTTATTGATAAGCTATTCTTTTCCTTGTTGGTGAGAATTTCTTTAGCCTATTTAAGCATGGATCTCTAACTGAAAAGAAACAATCTCTTACCACCATTTCCCTTTAGTAAAAACGTTATTCTTAATTTGTTCTTATGTTTTTAATAAAAGTGATAAGAGTAATTTATACCGAGAAAACATTAGTCATTTCAACTAGAAAACATTACTTTTATGGATTAAATTATGGAATTCATTTGTGTTTTGGTGTAATCTCAGGTTGCGCCTCTCTACTGCCGAGCTTGCCGCGAAGGAGATGGAATCTAAAGGAGAAGGACAACAAACCGGTCTTGATAAGGAAAAGGAGGCGCAAACCAAGAGAAATGACTAGAAATGGAAAGCTTCTAGAAGATACCTTGCTTAACCATGTGAAAAACCCACTTGTAGAAACGGTGGAGCTTGTCTTTTTGTGCATCATGACGTAGCAAGTTAGGTTAATTACTTTTGACAAATTTTATCTTCTGGAAGTGTTTTAGCTTATTAAATAGTATTTTGAACAATTGTAGGCAAGTGACATTTCTAGAATGATCCACTTGCCATTATTTATATGGTAGAAGACCTTTCGTAAAAGGGAGCTCTGGACTGGCTACTTTACTAATATTCTCTGTAAAAAGTTACTCTTTTTATTATTATCTATGGAGTTCATCATTTCCAAAATTTGTATGAGTCTCATATCAATCTTTATGAGTAACTAATATTTTTGCGGGCACAACCAGTAAGCATGACATTCTATGCGGTATGATTTCTCCCTTTCCTTTTATTTTATCAACATCCAGTGTGGATTGTTTAGTATTGAACTTAAAATCTCACAAGCAAGGCCAAACTTGTGCTTAGTGGACAAGAAAATCTGAAAAGTGACTTGTAAACGAATCCAAATACTAAACACACATATAAAAAATCTGAAAAGTGATTAGATTGTGATAGGGGTTTCTAACTTGTTAGAATGCTTGCATAAATCTTAATGCTCTAGGTGTAACTACAATATGTATCTACTGAGTGAAGCTTTGAAGGAACTAGATAATGTCTAAGGCTAGTAACAATAGATACAAGAAACCTAGATCCCTAAATACTAAACATGCTAAAATAAGAAAAGGAAATCATTCACATGTCTGTCTGCTTACTGGGAGTGCTTGCCCCATTATAAAATTTGTTAGGAGTAACCATTCAGAGCAACCACTTTCTGTTTTACAACAACTATTTATTTTCTTTTATATCTCTATTTTCAACTCTTTTTATTGAAATTGTGATCACTAATTTACAACGTAATTTAAACTATTTCCCTTGCTCCCTGAGGAATACGACCTTGTGCTTGCCCCGTACTACAAACCACGACCTAGTGCACTTGCTAGATCACATCCATTTGGCAGACAACAAAGAGTTTCAGTTATTTTTATTTCAATTATGAGTAGCTAAATTTCTTATCTTTCGGTTGAGGAGTAATCTTGAAGTTAGTTGTTAATTGTGAGGCTTGTTTGTAATCTTCTTTCGAATTTCAATTTTTGACTAAACTGGTAACATCTTTCTCATTATCTTTTTAATCTCTTCAATTTGGTCAATTGTTATTTTTGAAATCATAATGAATTGTTATTTTCATTAGATTTATCTTGTTTATAGATTAATGGAATATTGAAATAAACGATTTCTTTTATAAGTTTTCATGGTTTATTTGATTTAAGTCAACCTTTTGTGCTGTTCATAACTTGTTGATTTAAAGTTGGTTCTTCAAAACTTAATGCCTTTTTATGATTAAATCTTGCCTGGTTCTTGCAAGTGCATCTAATAATCGAGGGTTTTTGGTTTAGCTTATCTAAAATCAATCCCAAATTTAGAAACAGAATTTAAATCATGTTCTTCATGGTTATAAATAACTAATTGATATTTCGAAAGTCTACTTTTTATGCCTAGATCAATTGCAACTAAGCTGAGGCCTCCTTAATTGAGAGAATTTCATATTTATATATTTTTGTTATTTAAATTTCACTTTTTATATTTTTGCTTCAATCAATCTTAAACCCCCTTTTTAATTATTTATTTATTTGTATTTTCTTGGTCATTAGATTGAATAAGATTGATTACTTAGTCTCTGTGGATTCGACTCTACTTACTCATTACTACAAAATTCAATCAATAGAGTAACAGGAATTATTATTGGTGGATTTGACACCCATCAAATTTTGGCGCCATTGTCGGGGACTGAGTGCTAATTAAATTTGTTTTGTTTGATGACCAGGACTGATCGTGGAAGTGACAGACTCTTCGATCCTGAAATAGAAAAGACAGCTAGACACTTGAGAAAAACCATGGAGCAGAAGAAAGGAATCAAAAGCACATCTAACGTACGAGGGCTGAATTTTAACATGGGCCAACAACAATCTATAGAGGTAAATAGCCCCAAATCTGAACATTCAAAGCAATTTGAAGAGAAAGTTGAGATGGTAGGCAACCGTATGCTCCGTGAGCTAGCCATTCAAAGGCCGAACACACCCAACTTTTGCATCAATTTTCCTGCAAATCAAAATGATTTTGAGCTTAAATTGAGTCTAATCCATCATTTTCCAAAATTTCATGGACTGGAAAGAGAGGATTTGAATAAGCACTTAAAGGCTTTTTACAACGTTTGTGCCGGAATGAAGCCTAAGGGAGCTTCTGATGACCAAATTTCATTACGTGCTTTTCCTTTTTCTTTAGAGGATCCTGGTAAAAAATGGTTATATACTCTTTTTATAGGTACTATCACTTCGTGGCTCGCTCTCGAAGCCGCATTCTTGGAGAAATACTTTTCGGCCAACAGAGCAATCGCAATAAGGATGGAAATCACATCCATTAGGCAAAAGGAGACTAAAACTCTTAGCAAGTATTGGGAAAGATTTCAAAAGCTCATGGAGGTAAGCCCAAATCATAACATTTTGGAGAAAGGGCTAGTTGAGTACTTCTACTACGGATTGCTTCCATTGGAGAGGAAATTCGTTGATGTGACTTGCAACGTAACTCTTATTAATAAATTCCTGCCGATGCTAAAAAGCTCATCTCCATGATGGCTACAAGTTCACAACACTTCGGTGACCCATGCCACACTTTACCGAGAAAAGTCAATGAGGAAAACACTTCGTCCATTGAAACTAAGTTAGCTGAACTCACTTCTTTGATGAAGTCTTTGCAGGTAGGAAATTAGAATCAAGTAGCCATTTGTGAGATTTTTTTAGTTGTTGGCCATACAATAAATACTTGTCCCGCTTTCTATGGAGCTAAACAAGTGAATGCTATTGATGGATTCAGTGGGCAGCAAAGGAGATATGACCCTCACTCCAACACCTACAACCCTAGGTGGTAAGATCACATGAATTTCAGCTATACGCAAAGGAGCCAATTTCCTCCATAAAATGTCATGTCGAGGCAGCAAAATTTCCAGCCTCAAAACCAACCTCATTCCAATAAACCAGTAATGCCGATCAAAGAGATGGTGACAACGATGGCAGCTAGTACGCTCCAACACCAACAAAAGACGGATGCAAGCATACGTAACTTAAAGAGCCAAATGAGTCAAATTGCCACTAGCTTGAGTAAGTTAGAGAATCAGGGTAAGCTTCCTTCTCAAATTGAAGTTAACCCAAAATAGAATGCTTGTGCTATAACTCTTCGTAATGGGAAAGAATTTGTCAGTGATAAATCCGAATCTATCACTGTTAACTTGGTGTCCAGGTTAAGCACACCTAATGAATTAAATTTAAAATCGACTGAAATTTTAGAGAGGGAGATAAGTATTAATGACACCAAGGATTTGAGTACAAAAATCATTGAACCTTTAGTTTGCCCACCCCCTTTTCTCGAAAGGTTATCAAAGACTAAAAAGGAAAAGGAGGATGGTGAATTAATGAAAATTTTCTGAAACTTCAAAATCAATATCCCATTCCTGGATGCCATTGAATAAGTCCTAAAATATGCTAAGTTTCTCAAAGAATTGTGTTCTAATATAAAGAAGTTGAATGGAAATGAAAGAATACAAATTAGAAAGAATGTTTTGGCCGTTCTTCAAAAGAGGCTACCTAGAAAGTGCAAGGACCAATGTATGTTTTCTATACCTTGTAAGATTGGTGAGGTAAGTGTGAAAAATGCTATGTGTGATTTGGGTGCTTCTATAAATGTGATGCCTTTATCTATATATCAAAGTTTGCATGCTAATCCTTTGAGTAAAACGGGTGTTGTGCTTCAATTGGCTGATTTGTCTTTAATGTATCCTGAAGGAGTTTTAGTAGATTTTCTTGTCCAAGTCAGCCAATTAGTGTTTCCCGTTGATTTCTATGTGTTAAATATGGGTGATGATAATTCTTCTAATTCTCACAATTTGTTGTTAGGTAGGCCATATCTAGTTACAGCTAGTACAAAAATTGATGTTCGCACCAGCATGCTTTCCATGGAATTTATGATGAAATTGTTCAATTTAATATGTATGATGCCATAAATTTTCCATGTGATATAGCTCCTCTCTGTGTTGTTGATGTGGTTGATGATATGGTGGAAAAAGCTTTGCCTTTGTGTAGTAATGAAGAGTTGCAAGTTCTGTTGAGTTCAAGTTTAAGTGATATAAGGGATGATTCTATTTCTTTGACAAATAATGACTTGAAGGAAATCATTCATGAGCTTAGTACCTTAAAGTTAGTTTATACAACAACCCATAACACGATGTTATCGCCTTCTAATTCTAAACTTTTACCTTTTATTGTGCAGGCACCAATCTTAGAGCTTAAGGAGCTACCCGAGCACTTGAAATACATCTATTTGGGAGATAATATGACATTATAAGTGATAATTTCTAGCAAATGCGGCAACGACGAAGAGGCCGATTTGATTTAGGTTTTGAAAGAGCATAAAGAAGCCGTAGGTTGGACGATAGCTGACATTAAGGGATTGAGTCCATCGACTTGTATTCATCATATCTTACTAGAGGAAGGTTCAAAACCCAAGCGAGATACACAGCATCGCTTAAACCCGCCTATGATGGAAGTTGTCAAGAAAGAGGTTCAAATGCTCTTTGATGTTGGTATGATTTATTCGATTTCAGATAGTGAGTGGGTAAGCCCGGTCCAAGTAGTCCCCTAAAAGATGGGAGTTACGGTAGTACGAAATGGATCCAATGAATTAGTTCCCACCCGAGTTCAAAATGGGTGGAGGGTTTGTGTTGACTATTGTAGTCTTAATGCATCAACTAGAAACGACCATTTCCCTTTGCCTTTTATTAATCAAATGCTTGAACAATTAGCATGAAAAACTCACTTTTGTTATTTGATGGTCGTTCAGTTTTTATCAAATTTAGGTTGGTCCGGAGGACCAAGAGAAGACAATATTTACTTGCCCATTCAGAACATTCATATATCGCCACATGCCTTTCGATTTATGTAATGCCCCTTCAACCTTTCAAAGGTTTATGGTAAGTATCTTTTCCCAGTATGTAGAGAATTACATCGAAATATTCATGGACGATTTTACTATTTATGGAGAATCATTTGATGAATGCTTAGATAATTTAGCTAAGATTTTGAAAAGGTGTTTAGAGTCGAATATGATTTTGAACTATGAAAAGTGTCATTTTATGGTTGATAAAGGATTGATACTTGGTGTAAGCAGACGACATTTCACGCGGCGGCAGCGGCGCCTGGCCGGTTGAGCCGGCCTCTAAAAAGTAACTAGGAGATGCGCGTGATGTGATTGGAAAATGGTTTTGCATATTTAAATGCTCAAAAGTTATGAGATCAAAATCCCGAACTTAAAATAGAGTCGCCACCCGGTTCAGCTCAATCGGGAAATTTTTGGTACGATTTTCCCACTTGGTGGGACCATACCTTAAGTAGAGATTCTGAGTTCGGATGATGTTATCTATTTTTCATTAGGCCAAGTTAAGATACTTCATTCTTTCTTAATTGGTTTAGTCCATCCTATTTATTTGTGTTTTTAGTTATTTTGTTGTTTTCGCACTTATCAAGCAATTGAAGCAATGAATAAGTTATTACTGTTATCCAAAAATAAGTGCGGAAAGTAAAATTATTACAAGGCTTCCAAGCCCTGTACATTTTTCTATGCAATAAATAAAATACCCGAATGTCTGATATACATTTACTTGCCGAAGATGGTTAGCATGGATATGGCGTGTTTTATTCACAATATTATAAAGCCCGGTTGGATGGCTAAAATGAGATTTGAACGGCATTTGCAGGGAAATTCCGTTTTAACCAAATTTTAGATTTGATCGTTGCTTTAACCGGATTATAAGTGAAAATGCCACTCATTATGGGGTGGGGTCTGTTTTTAGGAGGTTTTGAACCTCCATCGTTACACTATATGTCCTAGCTTCGGAAAATAAGTTAGTCCGGGAATAAATGAAAATAAAACTGCTATTCAGAAAGCCATGCCGCCGCCGAGGAAACGGATGTCACCGGCGCCGGCGACATGGCTGATGCCACCGGCGACATCAATTGTGTTGCTAGCGACATCAGTATGCAGGTAGATTACAAGGCTTTCTGAGTACCATAAAGAAATGGTCCCGCAAGAAAACGAGGTCTTTGGGGAATATGTTGCCACCGGCGGTATCAGTGGTGTCTCTGGCGATATGAATGATACCACAGGCGACATCATATGTCTCCGGCGACCTCAATTTCTTGCAGCAGCAGCGGTCAGTAGTCAAAGATGACCGAAAATCCAAAACTGAATATAAATCAACGAGAATCAACACAAATCAATAATATTAATGCCAAAGAGCTATGAGACTCAGGATTTCACCTCGGGGTTGTGAATCCAACTTTTCATGAACTGAACAAAAATACCTCTAGGAGCTTGTAACGATGATTTAGTAGTTAGTTTAGGAATTTTAGCTCTCAAAATCCTATCAAGCTAATTTTAACTTAAAGACCCACTGATTTTAAGCTCACAATCAGAGAGTTCAAAGAAGAAAAAACCAGGAAAAATGGATTAGAATCCTTTTTCCTACCTTTTCTAATTTTTATCTCACTAAAATCTATTCTCTCAATTTCAGCCTTATTCTTCCAATTTTAGCTCCTATTTTTTTTACTCCTCCTAGCTCCCACTCTATTAATTTCAGTCTCCCCTCTATCATTTTCAATCCCCCCTCTTTGTTTCAGCCTAAGGTGTCTTTTTATAGCCAAATTGGGGTGTTTTTCGAGACCTTTTTGACCAATTCCGCCGAAAGTTGCCGAAAGCCTGTCTGTGTAGGGACCTATTTTAGTCCATGCTACCGGCGGTATAGTGATGCCACCGGCGGCATGACGGATGCCACTGTTGGCATCAGCCTCCAGCATGCCAACAGCCAACGGGGCCAAAAGCCTAAAAAGTTGTGAAAAGAGGTCAAAAGTGGGTCAAAAGGCATCTTTTTGAATTTTAATTATATTTTAATGGGTATTCTTTAATTTGGGTGTAAATCATCGGTTCATGCTCCTACCAGACGCGTTATTAGCCACGTCGCATTAGATTCTACCAAGTATAAAATTCCCAAGGAATATTATTTTGGTAATAAAAATTCTAAAGAGAACTTTTATTTTAAGGCATTAAAATCGAGTACACATCATCATTGTCTCGTGAGAGGGACTACAAAATCCCGTGCTCACAGGCTGCCCCTCGGGGGATCACTACTGCCACTGGTCAGTACGATCGCACGAAAGAGCAAGGGATAGGAATGATACCTGAGGAATGATTGGCTTGCCCCTTGGTCGGACTTGTGCATTGCGAAAAGGATGCCCCTTGGTCGGACTTGATCCTTTGTAGATTGGTTACCCCTTGGTCGGACTTACGCTTTGTAGATTGGTTGCCCCTTGGTCAGACTTATACTTCGTAGATTGGTTGCCTACTAGTCGGACTTGAGTTTTGTGGAAAGTTTACCCTTTGCTCGGACTCATGCTTTGTGAAGAGTTTGTCCTTTATTCGGACTCGTGCTTTGTGGATTGGTTGTCCTTTGATCAAACTTTGAGCTTTATGGAGAGATTTGTCCTTTGGTTGGACTTAAGCTTTGTGGAGAATGTGTCCTTTGGTCAGGCTTATGCTTTATGGAGATATTTTCCTTTGGTCAGACTTGGGCTTTGTGGAGAGATTTGTCCTTTAGTTGGACTTAAGCTTTGTGGAGAGTGTGCCCATTAGTCAGGCTTGTATTTTGTGGAGAATTTACCCCTTGGTCGGGCTTATACATTACAGAGAGATTGTCCTTTGGTCGGACTTATACTTTGCGAAGAGATTGTCCTTTGGTCGGACTTATGCTTTATGGAAAGGGTGCCCCTTGGTCGGACTTACGCTTTGAAGATTGGTTGTGCCTTGGTCGGACTTGAGCTTTGTGGAGAGTTTGCCCTTGGTTGGGCTTGTGCTTTGTAGAGAGGTTTGCCCCTTTGGTCAGGTTTATGCTTCGCGGAGAAATTGCCCCTTGGTTGGGCTTGAGGTTTATGGAGAAATTGCCCCTTGGTCGGGCTTGTGCTTTATAGAGAGGTTTGCCTCTTGGTTGGGCTTAAGCTTCACAGAGAGGTTTGCCCCTTGGTTGGGCTTCAGCTTCGCGGAGAAATTATCCTTTGGTCGGGCTTATGTGAAGTTATTGCCCCTTGGTCGGGCTTACACTTTGACAGGAGATTGCCCTTCGGCCGGGCTTATGCTTTGTGGAGTGATAGAGTGTAGTTCTGAGTCATGTTACAATTTTGGAGGGGTAAACCTAAAGGTGACATGAAGAGGGTCATGCTGGGACCTTCAATTGGCGTTCTGAGGATGAACCTGAAGGGTGATACGTATAGAGACTGTATCAGGGACCTTCAGTAGGCATTCTAGGGTGGACCAAAAGGGCGATAGGCATAGAGACTGTATCAGGGACCTTCAGTAGGCATTTGAGGGTGAACCCAAAGGGTGATAAGTATAGAGACTATATCAGGGACCTTCAGTTAGCATTCTAGGGTGAATCTGAAGGGTGATACATACAAGGTCTATATTAGGGACCTTTAGTTGGCATTTAAAGGGTGATACATATAGGGTCTGTATCAGGGACCTTTGGTTGCTGTTTTGAGGGTGAATCTAAAGGGTGATATATATAGGGTCTGTATCAGGGTCCTTTAGTTGGCATTTGAAGGGTAAACCCGAAGGGTGATACATACAGGGTCTGTATCAGGGACCTTCAGTTGGCGTTTGGGATGAACCGAAAGATTGACATGTAGCCAGTCATGTCGCAACCTCTGGGTAGCTTACAAAATGAGCATATTGCATTTGTGATTGTAGCTTTGTGTAAGTTCCAAAATGTCAGGACTAGGGCCGGGATTTTGTCGAGGATAGCTGAAAAAAGCATGGAGAGATCTGATGTCACCGGCGGCATGACTTATATCGCTGGCGATATGAGTGTCATATGGCGGCTTTAACTGGTTAAAAAAATCCAATTTGAAGGAGGCGATGTCACCGGTGGCACGAGTGCCACATGGCAGCTTTGACTGGTCAAGCAATTTCAAAATTTGAATTGAAGGGGGTGATGTCGTCGGTGGCATGAGTGATGTCGCTGGCGGTATAAAGCGATACCGCCGGCGGCATGAATAGGCAGTTTCAGATCAATTAAAACTCCTCGAATTCTGTGTGGCAGTTTAGAAGGAAGTCAAACTCCTTTCTTCCTCATTATTCAGAAACCATACCCCCTTTCTTCTCTTCTCCAAAATTTTCAATTTTCTCCATCCCTCCAATCATGAAGAGAATTGCAAAGGCTTTCAAGGGAAAATCCGCTAGGGCTAGGGAGAGCCTGCCTGATTCTTCCGTCGAGGGGCTAAAAATCCTTTCAGTTCCTGCTGCTTATGGCCTAAAGGAGATGACTAAGATGTATGGGTATGGGATCAATCCCCCATCACCAATCTAACTCTAGAGAAGGAAAAGCACCTCTACTATGTCCAGGTAATCCCGCAAAACCTGAATCTCTTCTTTTTTGGTTGAGTTTCGATTCGGCCTTAGGCTTGAAATTGTGCCATGATAGAAGTTTATAAGCATGAAATAGATTGTTTACAAACTGATGTTGCATGCTTTAGGTTCGATTTTCACTATTTTTTAGGCTTATTGTTTGATTGATTGCGATTTTTTGTGATTTTGGCACGATGGGTGCGATTTTGGAAAAAATAGGTTCTGCCCAAAGGTAGTGATGTTGCCGGCGACATGAGCGATGTCACTGGCAGCATCAGTCCTTGCAAAAGGGCCTAAGGAAGTCTGATGTCGCTTCTATATGAAGCAATATCGCCGGCGATATCATCCATACCCCCAGCGGTATGAGATGATACCGCCGGCGATATCACTTCTAGCAGAAGCGACATCAGCAGCTTTCTATCAGATTTTAGTGATGAGAAAATACGCAGGACTTATCTATTTTGTTTCTGATTTTATAGCCATGTGAACTGACTTATACTGGGGGGATGGGCACCATTGGCGAGTGGTGGCTCCATATTTTGGAGAAGGACCCCGAGCTTGCACTTACCATTAATGAGACGGGATTTGGAGATCTGGCCCGGATTATACCAATACTGATGCCTAAGCTCTCTCATTCAGCCGTGACAGCCCTAACCGAGAGGTGGTCTGAGACCACCCACACTTGTCACTTCTCTTTTGGGGAAGCGATGATTACACCCTACGATGTCATTGCTATGATCGGGCTTCCTTGGACTGACGAGGTCATTCACTTCGATGCTTACATGGATAAATACCATGTTGAAAGGCCCGTGGTGAGGCTGGTGAAGGAGCTGCTCAGTTTGAAGCCCGTTTCAGAGCAGTTGTCTTATGATGAGTTGCACTAACACTGGACCTAGGTAGATACGGTGCCCGAGGATGAGAGAGAGGCTTGTGTACGGTCTTTCATGATTTCTTTGCTCACCGTGTTGTTCTTCCTAATCTCGAGGAGCAAGATTAATTATGTGCTGATAACTGCGGTGGAGGACGTGGCGAGCATTAGAAGGAAGAATTGGCCGAGGGCCATCTTAGCTCAGCTGTACCATGGGTTGGACGTAGGAGCCCGGAAGAAGGTGAAAGCCCTTTGCCTCTATCATCTGCTACTCCAGGTATATTCTCTTGGAAGCATTTTTCTTGATTGTGTACATCTTATTATTTGCTGATGCTTTCTGAACTGATTGGTTGTTATTTGTGCAGGCTTGGGCCTTTGAGCACCAGATTCTCACGCCGATCGAGTTTAAGAAAACCGTGCCGCTAGGCTCCCACTTTCTCACCCATTGGTGCGGGGGTGTTGGCGGAAAGGCCAAGTACCCTACAAAATATAGGGAGGTCCTGTACAAAATACAGGGAGGTCCTAAGGAGCGCGCGGTTGAGCTCGGTATACGATTTTTAACTTAGTCCTTATTTTTACACTTTAGAACAAAACAAAAGCGTTTATGAACTTATATTGATTATTTGGTTGATTGTTGTTATAGCTTATCCTGGATCCATTTAACAGGGTGGAGAACCTAATAGAGGTTGCGAGGGTTAGGAGGGAGGTGGACGACCGTCGGTTCATCATGGAGTGCCCTTTATCCCAGCAGTGGTATTTGGATAAGCGAGTCTGGGGCTGGAGGTCCGTCCCGATTACCAATAGACTGGTGCCTGCTGATCCTCCCAAGGGCTTATGGTGGCCCCATTTGGTGATCACCTTTCAGGCCGACAAGGCTGATTATATTGAAGGGAATGGTCGAGTGATCCCTAGTGCTCTTGGCCTCTACGAGTAGCACCAGTAGCATCTACTCCCCTTATGTCCCCGGATCTACAGGAATGATACGATTAAGTATCATAATGAACAATGGCTAGAGGAGGAGAAAAGGCGCCTCAAAGGTGTCGTGGATGTCGAGGCGGAAGAAGATGAAGAGCTTGAAGGCAATGTTGGGATCGAGCCTGAGGGGGAGGATGAGGCAGGCGTGGATGTAGCCGGTAGGAGTGTGCCAATGTCCTAAGGGGGGCAACGCTCTCTCAAGGCATGATCACGTTAATGTACATGATTTGTAATTATTCAGGAATGTTGCTGACGTGTATTTTTTTGTGTTTTTCAAGAACCCGCAAGGAAGAGAGGCTGGGATAACTAGAGTGGGACACGGTACTATGGTGTACCGGAGGGCTTAAACTTTGTAGAGGGGCATAAGGTCAACCCGATGGAAACCACCTTCCTGCTGATGAATTCTCGGGGTGAGTTCCTCTCTCGGAACATAGGCTCAAGTTGGCATGCTCCAATCTTTATGCCAGAAGACACCACTTACATAAGGCCTGATAGTTGTTTCCTCGTTTACCCTTGGGTGCGGGTGTCTAATGATTTGCCTTTTAGATTTTTTCTGTGGCGTGGAGCCATGTGAAGTAGCTTGGAGAGAACAACTTTGGTCTCCGGGACTCGATTATCAGGCAATCGCTCCTTGTTCAGGTACATTCCTTGTTTATGCCCATGCTAAATTAAGATAAGATGCATGTATGGATGCTATAAATGATGTGCATTATTGATGTTTTTCCTTGGCTTGCAGGATTTTTTGGCCCTTTCCTTATCAGATGCCGATGCAGCCTGGTGGAGATATGGGGAGGAGACTGCAGGACTCCGGCGTCGCATAAGTGATCTTGAGGGTCAGCTGGCCGCTACTGCTCATGAGTGGAGGAGCAAGCAAAATTTAGATTGCGCGCACCCCGGTAGCACCAGTTGCTGAGGAGTGAAGATGTCCACTGGCTGTCGTGTTTGCTGCAGTTGAGGAGTCCAGCAGTGTTTCGATGATAGAAGGCAGGGAGGAGGATGAGGATGAGGTTAGTGACTAGCTAGTAAGCCCCGAAGATATTTCATCTCGCCCGACCGGCAGTGGCGGGCATGCTTAGCTTTATATTTTCATTTTGCTTTTTTTTATTTCTGCTTGTACCCTCGATACATTGGGGTTTGGATGAATTGGTTTTGTCATAGGCTAGATGTTTTGGGATATTTAAGTGGTTTGCGCCTTCCGGCTTTTTAGTTTCAATAAAAATGGATTGTTGTTTGAAAAGGCATTGGAAACGTAGTATAGGATTGTTTACAGGTTCTGTATAGGTTTGAAACGATAATATTACTTCTGATGCCGCCCAAAAAATTAACTCTATGCCGCCGGTGGTATCATTCATATCACCAGGTGCATCGCCTCAAAACCGCCTATATCTATGTCGCTGGCGGCATCAACTAATATCGCCCAAAATAATCCATGCCGCTGGCGGCATTACTCATATCGCTGGCGGTATCAACTTTCCAAAAACACAGATTTGACCATTTCTTCAAATTCTGCTACATCAAGCCATACTTAATAGCTATGGGGCTTCCTACAGAGCCTGGGGAACGCAGATTGGAGGGAACTGGGGAAATTCGGGCTCCAACTTGACTCTATCATTTGCATAGACTGTCCTTTCAATTTTTTGACCTAACAGACTTATTCTGAATTTGCATAGACCTAGATGTTTTCAGTCTATCCGAATTTTTTTTATTATTATTGTTAATTTTTTTAAAATTTTTTTTAATGATGAGCTTAGAGCATCTTCGATTAAGTTTACTTGTGATGTTTCTGTCATTCAATCGCCAGACATTTATACAATCACAAACATAGAGGTTTCAGTATGAAAGACACTTTTATCGAGTGAATTTAATTTGAGTACAAGATGTTGGCAATCATTTCCATTAATGGAACCCCTGGTGTTAACCGGTCTTTATAGGTTTTCAAGTTAACATCTCACTGTTTTTCTCTCGTGCCTTGATTTTTGCCTGAACCTCCCTTTTCGGGTGTTCAGTTCAGCAGGCGTTATTGACTTATCCCCTAATTTTTATACGACTGATTTGCAGGATACCGACCGTCGGGTGTCACCCTAATTTTTGTCCGATCAGTAAAAGACTGAAAGGCGGGTGATTATTGTATATATTTTTTTTGGCCTGCCGCTTTTCTGATTTATTTCTTTTGTTTAGACTTGATAATGCTTAAGCCTGTCCTACTTGACTAGATGGATGAACTCGCTCTTGTCTGTGCTCATGACTTCGGTACCATCCTTAGCCATATGACAGCCTTCTCAATTTGGCCTGAACTTTTCATTAACATCGATATCAGAAGGACTCAGGCGTTTCTGTGCCGGGTCTATGACTCTTGGTAAGGGTGTTGGGTATTTGATTTTTTCTTATGTGCTCGGTTGAGCCTTTGCAGATTCTCCAAGGTTCTTAGTGTCCATTCAATTTTTGCCTGGATTACCTGATTCATTTTGAACTTTGAAAGTTACATCGGGGTAACCTTGCTTTGATTCTGACTGGCCACCTTGCAAGGAGTTTAATTTGTGGGGGTTTCGGTGCTTACACAAAGCCTCCTTGGTTGGTTTGATTGCCATTTTGATTGCTATTCTAAGTGCTTCTTTAGTCTACGGTTCGTATAGCCCTTCCCATTTAGGCCTAAATTTGCCGCTTGTACCGATGGTGGAGGGTTTTTGACCAAGTGATATTTGGTTTGGGGGCCTTTTGCTTGGTGCCTTTGAAAGGTGAAGCGGTAGTTTATTTTGTTGGTTGATTTAGAAAGCTGATCATGACATTGGTTGCGCAATCATCTTTGTGGCTTGTGGGATGAAGGTGCTTGCCCTTAGGCTTGGTGTTATAGGAGGTGGTTGCCCCCTAACCTTTGTTAGTAGAGGGGTTTGATATGGATTGATTTATACTGGGTGAAGATGTGTTTCTCTGCGAATTTGGTCATTTCCTTGGTAGTGACATTAGTCTGAGATTTGGCTACGATGTTTATTTGATCGAGGTTGGGCTCTATTAATTCTCGATGTGTGTATGCCTCGATTTTCCATTTTAGAGGACCAGTTGGTACTTCTTTGGAAGTTTGAAGGTGTACCATTGCGGGGTTGCTGAGTTAACTTTGAAAGAGACCTTTGGTGTTCAACAATCTGACTATTGATCTTAGGACCAAGCAAAAGCATTATCGTGGTCTTTAGGCACTTTATTATCTCGCATGTGTTTAACAGGAGTTAAATTATTGGATTTAATTACCACATAAGAGCCTACATCTGTACTCAGCTTAATTTCATTCAATAAAATATCTTGAATACTGAAAGCATTGTGTGTATGCTCATATGAATGCGTGGATCAAATGATAGAGACATGATATAAGTAAGAAAAATGAAAGTTGCTCATGGAGCTAAAAAGTCTAAACTCTAAGGATTGCAAATCAAGACTCTTCATCCTCGTTGTCGGAGTGAGAATTTCCCTACCATTGGAGTAGATGGCCTTGATGAGATCTTACAACGCATTCCCTTGTTTAGGAAAGCCAAAATTAATTGTCCGTGTCTGGTCGCCAAACTCTGGTAAGGGGCTGGATGCCCTTTCAGGGTCGATAATCTTCTTATCCTTCACCAGACGTTGGATGGTGCAAATCAAAGATTTGCATTGATTAGTGTGGTGACCTGACAGCATGTAATATCCGCAAAAGCCTTTTCCTTCTTCTTTCATGGGAGGATTATATCCGCGAAGAGGTTTGAGAATGCCATCTTCTCTTAATCCGTTGAAGATTACATTAAGCGGCAGTTTCCACAGATTTGTGCTACACTTAAGACCATTATTTGGCTGAATGGTGGCAGTTGGTGCCAGTTTCTGGGAGGTCTCTTGGTCCAGCATGATTTAAGGTAAGGGTATAAGTGAGTCAGTGTCTTGAAAGACCTGGTTCCACCCTATTTGGACCCTCCCCTCTTTCTGATTGTAGCCCGCTGTCACTAATTGACATGAGAAGGCTTTAACTTTATATTGCATGACCTGGTCATACTAAGGAGGCATTAGGGTAGTGAGGATCTTAAACTGTGATTGGGTGACCAACGTCAGAGGTAAGGTGTTAAAGAATGGTGGAAGAATTGGACTCTGGGCTCCTTCCCTTTGTCCAGGGTAAGCAGTTGGCGGTGATTGCCAGAGTGTATTACTATCGGATGTCATGCTCGGAGATCGCATGACCTGGTCAAAGTTCTAACTTCCTAGGGCTTTCTTGTTGGATATACGTACTAGTTCTTGAATGATGTTTTGGAACTGATCCGAGTTCAGAAATTGGATGATAGCAGCAGTGATCTCTGACCCAAGAGATGGAGGGTGAACTGCTTCTCCCGGAGTGGGGGGAAGATTAGCTTTTGCTCTAGGTGAGGCTGAGTTATCATTGCGAGGAAGAGACATGGCTGGTTGTGAAGGTCTTGGTTCAAGAGGAAGACTGTTTAGGATCATGAACCGTGGGTCAGACCCTAAATGGGTTGTAAATGGTACGGATGGTATGTATATATATATATATATATATATATATATATATATATTATTATTTTTTTTAGAAGCGGTGCGTGATATGTATGGCTGCACGTAGTTATGGTTAGAGATGACGCGATGGCTTATCCCTCCAACATACGTGGAACGTTTGTATCTCATGCTACTATAGTGATATGTGGTGACATAATAGAGGCACAAGAGAAGTCCTACGTATGTTGCTAAACTTCTTCCACGGGCGAAAGTAGTAAGGGAAAGTTGATTCATTTTTGGCTCTTGAAGCCGATGCATGGGGGTGCATGATTACGAAGTATATAGCACGCAAATCGTCCCTCTTCCAACCTTATGACTCCCACGTAACGCCTTTTTGGAAGGATGGAGTTTGACTTCTTCACCGGTAATGGCGAAAGAAGCGCGTCCCAATTATTTTATTTGTTTTAGGTAATCCTAAGGGAAATGATGTGCTAGTGCTTTTTCTAATGCGGCTTTGGTATTGGGACGTTGATGTAGAAGGTTCTCGTTTACCTTGATTCCACGTTACTCAACCACTCCCAAATAGGTGTGATCATAGGAGTTTACGTGTTGGTTAAAATGAGTGATCCACCCACTAGGCATCCTCAATTCCAACAGGGCATGAGTGATACTTTATGTACTTCTCGGGTGAAATGGGGCACCTAAAAAATTACTGGACTATCTACACGCGTAAGTATAAAGCATTATAAAAAAGAATGAAGTTTTAATCTGGCCAATGATTTCAATACATCATCAAAATCATTCAAAATTTATGACAAGATAAGTTCAAGAGATCTCTCCAGCAGAGTCGCCACTATAAGCAAATGATGTTTTGCGCGGCGGCAGCGGCCCCTGGCCGGTTGAGCCGGCCTCTAAAAAGTAACTGGGAGATGCGCGTGATGTGATTGGAAAATAGTTTTGCATTTTTAAATGCTCAAAAGATACGAGATCGAAATCCTGTACTTAAAATAGAGTCGCCACCCAGTTCAGCTCAACCGGGAAATTTTTAGTATGATTTTCCCATTGGGTGGTTGGACCGTACCTTAAGTAGAGATTCCGAGTTCGGATGATGTTATCTATTTTTCATTAGTCCAAGTTAAGATACTTCATTCTTTCTTAATTGGTTTAATCTATCCTATTTATTTGTGTTTTCAGTTATTTTGTTGTTTTTGTGCTTATCAAGCAATTGAAGCGATGAATAAGTTATTACCATTATCCAAAAATAAGTGCGGAAAGTTAAATTGTTACAAGGCTTCCAAGTCCTGTACATTTTTCTATGCAATAAAAAAATACCCAAATTTCTGATATGCATTTACCTGCCGAAGATGGTTAGCACGGATATGGCGTGTTTTATTCACAATATTATAAAGCCCGGTTGGATGGCTAAAATAAGATTTGAACGGCGTTTGCAGGGAAATTCCGTTTTTAACCAAATTTTAGATTCGTTCGTTGCTTTAACCAGATTATAAGTGAAAATGCCACTCATTATGGGGTGGAGTCTGTTTTTAGGAGGTTTTGAACCTCCATCGTTACACTATATGTCCTAGCTTCGGAAAATAAGTTAGTCCGAGAATAAACGAAAATAAAACTGCTGTTCAGAAAGCCATGCCACCGACGAGGAAACTGATGTCGCCGGCGACATGGTTGATATTGCTAGTGACATGGCTGATGCCGCCGACGACATCAGTTGTGTTGCTGGCGACATCAGTATGCAGGTAGACTACAAGGCTTTCTGAGTACCATAAAGAAAGGGAGCTATAAGAAAATGAGGTCTTTGGCGAATATAATGCCACCGGCGTTATCAGTGGTGTCTCTAGCGACATGAATGATACCGCCGGCGACATCACATGTCTCCGGCGACCTCAATTTCTTGTAGCAGCAGCGGGCAGTAGTCAAAGATGGCTGAAAACCCAAAAATGAATATAAATCAATGAGAATTAACACAAATCAGTATTATTAATGCCAAAGAGCTATGAGACTCAGGATTTCACCTCGGGGTCGTGAATCCAAATTTTCGTGAATTGAATAGAAACACCTCTGGGGAGCTTGTAACGATGATTTAGTAGTTAGTTTAAGAATTTTAGCTCTCAAAATCCTATCAAGGTGATTTTAACTTAAAGACCCACTGATTTTAATCTCACAATCAGAGAGTTCAAAGAAGAAAAAACCAGGAAAATTGGATTAGAATCCTTTTTCCTACCTTTTCTAATTTTTATCTCACTAAAATCTATTCTCTCAATTTCAGCCTTATTCTTCCAATTTTAGCCTTATTCTTCCAATTTCAACCAATGTCAAGCTAAACAACGTTAAACAAAGGCGCTTTTTGGTAGGCAACCCAATTTTATTACTTAAGTTTTGTTTCTATTTCTATTTTTGTTTTTGTTTGTTTGATGCAGCTCATTGATTAATTCTAGCTTATTTAGTCCTAGCAATAGTAACCTCAAGTCTTCCCACATTCCTTCTACCCACTTCAGCTTGTTTACTGAAATTTTTGAATTTTTAATGCTTGATTTAAAATTGGCTTTGGTTTTGATTGTCCTCAGTAAACATAACTCAAGTAAAAGGGATGTCACTTAAATGGTCTAATTAAACAAGTACCAATTCTAACTTATCTAGCCATATTTTGATATCGTGAACCAATTTAAGAAACGGTTGCCCAATTGAGTGAAATCTGAAAGTTGCTTTGTAAGATGTTTAACCTCGATTGAATGATTGAAAAGTGAAACATGTTTTGTATAATTTACATGTGCTTAACTTTGTCTTAGGCTATATTTAGATTCTTTGTAACATGGAAGCTTTATCGAGACCTTACAGTATCTCTACCATTGATCTTGGGGGTTAATTTTGTTTGTGAGTCTCGAAAATAAATGAAAGAGCAAACTGTTGCTAACAACCCGGTGAAGACTCTTTCATAGGACGGCTAAAGGAAAGAGCAAATTGCCTCTAACAATAGGGTGAAGACTCTTTTATAAAAAAAAAGAGAGAAAAAATAAGCAATAAAAAAAGAAAGTTTGCTGTAACAAAAAAAGGGAAGAAAAAAAGTGTTATGACTAGTATTTAGGGAACCCACCAAGTGAAATATACAATAACTTCAATATAAGATCGGAATAAATCTTCCCATGGCTACACAGAACTCTAAATAGAAAGCAAAGGTAAACTCTAAACTTTAAGAGCAACTAATTGCATGTTTAAGTTTTCGAGCAAGACCGTAAGCTTTCTATAAGGATATCTGTCAATTAGACTACCGTAGCTTTGAAAGGCTCTCTATCAAAATATTGGCGAAGATGAGTCAATATTTGTGAAGATGTTTAGGGTCTTTTATTTGATTTAGTTCCTTTTTCTTTGAGTTTTTATTGTTTGAGAAAAAATAAGTGCATGGAGATTTGATAATATCCAAATTACACATATTTTTAAGTTATTTTATTTTTATTATTTGGATGGTTTGCTGCTTATTTTAGATTAAATTTATGCGTATTTAGGTCTTCGGTTTATTTGGCAAGCTTGGAGATTATTGAGGCATTTTTGGAGCTATTTTTGGAGCTATTCATTATTTCTTCAAAACTATTTTAGAACTTCAATCATGCACCATATCAAGAGAATTTCAGATTAGATTGAGAATTTATTTTCATTTATCTCTTTCCCTTTTCTCACCTTTTCCTATTGAGCTCTTTAGGAATTTTTTGGAGCCTAATTAGTCTTTGAATTTATTGATGAGCTATTCGTTTCCTTGTTGGTGAGAATTTCTTTAGCTTGTTTAAGCATGGATCTCTAACATAAAAGAAACAATCTCTTACCACCATTTCTCTTTAGTAAAAACGTTGTTCTTAATTTGTTCTTATGTTTTCAATAAGAGTTTCAGTCACTTTTATTTCAATAATGAGTAGCTAAATTTCTTGTCTTTCGGTTGAGGAGTAATCTCGAAGCTAGTTGTTAATTGTGAGACTTGTTCTTAATCTTCTTTCGAATTTCAGTTTTCGACTAAACCGGTAACATCTTTCTCATTATATTTTTAATCTCTTCAATTTGGTCAATTGTTGTTTTTGAAATCATAATGAATTATTATTTTCATTAGATTTGTGTTGTTCATAATTTAACGAAATATTGTAACAAACGATTTCTTTTATAAGTTTTCGTGGTTTATGTGATTTAAGTCAACCTTTTGTGATGTTCATAACTTGATGATTAAAGTTGGTTCTTCAAAACTTAATGTTTTTTTATGATTAAATCTTGTCTGCTTCTTGCAAGTGCGCCTGATAATCGAGGGTTTTTGGTTTAGCTTATCTAAAATCAATCCCAAATTTAGATAAAGAATTTAACTCATATTGTTCATGGCTATAACAAACTAATTGATATTTTGAAAATCTACTTTTTATGCCTAGATCAATTGCAACTAAGCACGGCCTCCTTAATCGAGAGAATTTCATATTTATATATTTTTGTTATTTAAATTTCAGTTTTTATATTTTTGCTTCAATCAATCTCAAACCCCCATTTTACTTATTTATTTATTTGTATTTTCATGGTCGTTAGATTGAATAAGATTGATTACTTTGTCTCTATGGATTCCACTCTACTTACTCATATACTACAAAATCCAATCAATAGAGTAATAGGAATTAGTTTTACATATTTGACACCCACCAGTATCTTGTAATCCAAAACTTCATTGATGTTAACTATTATTAACAGCAGAAGTATATATATATATATATATATAGTGAAAAATACTTATACAAAAATTGCTTCTAAGTACAACTGTAAATTGTACTTCAAAAGCTTACAAGCTAGAATTCAAAAACATTGGGGGAGTCAAGATGCTAAAATTATGGGGGAGTAAATTAGTAAATGACTAAGTCTCAAAAATCATACTTAAATGTAATTAGGTTTTTGTTTCCATCAAATGGGGGAGATTGTTGGGAAACATTGATCCGGAAGAACCAATCGAAGATCATATCCGGATAAGGTTTGTAGGAAACAAAAACATAATCTCCTAAGTCCAAGAAGAAAACAAAAAACAAGTGTTCAAGATAAGTCATCCGGACACATATTGAGGACTTCAAACACCTAAGTCTACAAGGAAAGCATCCGGTTAAAGTTTGTAAGGGAAACAAATTTTTAACCTCTCAAAACACCATCCGGAACATGAAGACTGATTGAAGAGCATCCGGATCAGTTGAGTCTAAAGACATCCGAAAGACTCAATTCTAAACACAAGGGAAATTATCTAAAAATTATATTTCCCTCCATTTTTGGTTTGAAGTCAAAAATCTTTTTACCTTGAAGATTAAAAAAGAGACAGCTAGCACGCATTCCAAAAAAGGATAAAAGGATTGACACGGGAAAGAGAAAAAGGTAATAAACTTTTTAACATAGACCAGTGGTAATGGAGCGTGGAGCTCACATAAAAGTAAATCGGCATAAAAGTTGGTGATTCACTAAAATACAAACAAAATGATCACGAACAACTTTTCAGCCTCAATCCCAAGGATCCAAACGAGACATTTATTTAGTCTAACGGATAGATCAATGGCTCCGAAATCGCTACATCATACCTGATCAATGGTGAAGATTCAATATCAATCTCAACGGTACACAATGACTACATTTATGATCAAAACCTATAAAGGGAGATCTTCAAACATTGAGAAGGTGCTGGTTGATTTTTATGAAAAGCTATTAAAAAGAATTCAAGCTAATTCAATTAATGAACAAAGTCCCTCCAAGAATTAGAAAATTTCCAAATCTATTTTTGTAAGAATTCTCAAGTGTTTTATAAACTTGAAGAATTCAAAAACCAAACTCTTGACAAAATCAGTTGTAATATCTCATACTTGGGTAGGTATTAAGATTGGGACTTAGCTTAGAGTTGGTGCTTGATGTGGTATATCCCATTAGGACTCAGCTTAGGTTTGGGTAGAATCTAAGTGGTATATCCTACTAAAGAGAAAGGACTCAACTAGGAGTTGGTACTTCTAGTTGTATATCCTACATCCGAAAGAGGGGTTACTGTCCGGAAGACAAGCTCAAGAGGACTCAGCTAGGAGTTGGTGCTTCTAGTGGTATATCCTACATCCGGAGGAGAATGAATCTCTGGAGATAATTGTAAGGCTTGATTCGGCTAGTTGGAAAGGAATCACACTAGTGGACAAAGCTCAGACGAAGGAAACTTTGGGGACTGGAGTAGGCGGGGCCAAACCATGATAAAATTATTGTGTTTGATTTTCTTTAACTCTGCACTTTATTGCACATTATTTGATATTATATCCAGAACATATCAAACACACTACACGAGACTTTTTAAAGTCTGTAAATTCCATAAAAAGGGTCATCCCCCCTCTGACCTTATATACACACGCACAAGGACCAACAAATAGTGCTTAGTCTGGACTATATACTACAATCAAACTTAGAAAATGACATAATAAAAAAGAAACAAAGAAGAAATATAAAAATCAAAAGTTCTAAAACAACCATAAGCAACAGAGATATTATAATTAGTTTCAGAATAACCTAATCTCTAACCAAGGCTATTGTGAGCGGACGACGTTTCGTGCGGTGGCTGCAGGGCCGGGCTGGTAGGCCGGCCTCTAAAGGTAATGGAAGATGCGTGTGATGTGATTGGAAAATGATTTGCACATTTTTATGGTCAAAAGATACGAGATCGAAATCCCGTACTTAAAACAGAGTCGCCACCTAGTTCAGCTCAATCGGGAAATTTTTAGTACGACTTTCCCACCGAGTGGTTGGACTATACCTTAAGTAGAGATTCCGAGTTTGGATGACGTTATCTATTTTTCAATAGGCCAAGTTATGATACTTCATTCTTTCTTAATCGGTTTAATCCATCCTATTTATTTATGTTTTCAGTTATTTTGTTATTTTCACGTTTATCGAGCAATTAAAGCGATGAATAAAATATTTACAGTCATTCAAAAATAAGTGTAGAAAATAAAATTATTACAAGGATTCCAAGTCCTGTACATTTTTCTATGCAATAAATAAAATACCTGAATGTCTGATATACATATACCTGTAGAAGTTGGTTAGCACGGATATGGCATGTTTTATTTACAATGTATAAAGCTCGATTGGATGGCAAAAATGAGATTTGAACGGCGTTTGTGGGGAAATTCCATTTTTAACCAAATTTTAGATTCGATCGTTATTTTAACCGGATTACTAGTGAAAATGCCACACGTTATGGGGTGGAGTCTGTTTATAGCGGGTTTTGAACCTCCGTCATTGCACTATATGTCCTAGCTTCGGAAAATAAGCTAGTCTGGGAATAAATGAAAATAAAATGGCTGTCCAAAAAGTCATGTCACCGAAGATGCAGATGATGCCGCCGGTAATATGGTTGATGTCGCTGGTGGCATGGATGATGCCGCCGGCGACATCAATGATGTCGCTGGTGATATCAGTATGCAGGCAGGTTACCTGGCTTTCTGAGTACCATAAAGAAAGGGTCCCATAAGAAAGTGAAGTCTCTGGGGAATGTGTTGCCACCGGTGGTATCAACGATGTCTCTAGTGACATGGGTGATACCACCGGCAACATCACATGTCTCCGACGACCTCAATTTCTTGCAGCAGCAACAGAGAATAGTTAAAAATGATCGAGAACCCAAAAATGAACAAAAATAAAAAAGAATCAACACAAATCAGTGATATTAATGCCAAAGAGCTATGAGACTCAGAATTTTTTACCTCAGGGTCTTAAATCCACCTCTTCGTGAACTGAAAAGAAAAGCCTCTGGGGAGCTTATTACAATGATTTAGTAGTAAATTTAATTTTTTCGGGTTTCTAAATCCAATTAAGCCAGTTTTAACTATAGGATTTACTAATTTTAAGCTCACAATTAAAGAGTTCAAAGAAGAAAAACCAGGAAAATGGATTAGAATCCTTTTTTTCTACCTCATCTAATTCTTATCTCACTAAAATCTATTTTCTCATTCTAACATTAAACCTCTAACCTTAGATGGTTCCCCCCTTCATTGTAGCTCAAGGTGTGTTTTTACAGGTGAAATGGGGTGGTTTTCGAGAGCTTTTTGACTAATTCCGTCGAAAGTGGCCGAAAGGCTGTCCATGCAGGGACCCACTTCGAGTCATGCCACCGACGACATGGCGATGCCGCCGGAGGTATGGATGATGCCGCCGGTGATATGGTGATATCGCTGATGGTATGGCCGATGCCGCTAGTGCTATCAACCTCTGGCATGCCGACAGCCAGCGGGCCTAAGAGCCTGAAAAGTCGCCCAAAGTGGTTAAAAGTGGGTTAAAAGGCATCTTTTTGATTTTAATGATATTTTAATGGGTATTTTTTTTAATTTGGGTGTTAAATCATCAGTTTAAGCTCCTACCGAACGCGTTATAGGCCACACCGAACTGGATTCTACCAAGTATAAAATTCGCAAGGGATATTATATTGGTAATAAAAATTTTAAAGAGAACTTTCATTATGAGGCATTAAAATTAGGTACACATCATCATCGTCTGGCGAGAGGGACTGCAAAATCCCGTGCTCATAGGCTGCCCCTCGAGGGATCACTACTGCCATAAGTCAGTATGATCACATAAAAGAGCAAGGGATGGAAATGATACCTGATGGGTGACTGGTTTACCCCTTGGTCGGACTTGTGCTTTGTTGAAAGGATGGCCCTTGGTCGGACTTAATCCTTACGGAGAGATTGCCCCTTGGTCGGACTTATGTTTTGTAGATTGGTTACCCTTTGGTCGGACTTATGCTTGGTAGATTGGTTATCCCTTGGTCAGACTTGAGCTTTGTGGATTGGTTCTCCCTTGGTCGGACTTATGCTTTGAGGAGAGATTATCCTTTGGTCGGACTTTCACTTTGTGGAGAGTTTGTCCCTTGGTCAGACTTTTTGTTTTGTGGATTGGTTGCCCCTTAGTCGGGCTTATGCTTTGTGGAGAGATTGCCCCTTGGTCGGGCTTATGTTTTATGGTGTGATTGCCCCGTGGTTGAGCTTGTGCTTTGAGGAGAGTTTGTCCCTTGGTTGGACTATTATTTTATGGATTGGTTGCCCCTTGGTCGGGCTTATACTTTGTGGAGAGATTGCCCCTTGGTCGGGCTTGAGTTTTGTGGGTAGTGGGGTATAGTTCTGGGATGTCAGGGCCGGAACTAGGATTTCACCACGGATAGCTGAAAAAAGTCATAGAGGTAGTTGATATCGCTGGCGACCTAGATGATGTAGCTGGCGATATGGAATTATGCCGTTGGCGGCATGAGTGCCACGTGGCAGGCTTGACTGGTCAGACAAGTTCAAAATTTGAATTGGAGGGGATGATGTCGCCGGCGGCATTAGTGATGTCGCTGGCGGTATGGCATGATGCCGCCGGCGGCATGAATGCCACGTGGCAGTTTTGACTGGTCAAGCAATTTTAAAATTTGAATTAGGGGGGTGATGTTGCCAGCGGCATGAGTGATGTCCCTGGCGGCATGGATTGGCAATTCAGATAAGTTAAAACTCCTCGAATTCCGCATGGCAGTTTAAAAGGAAGTAAAACTCCTTTCTCGCTTCATTCTGCAAAATCGTACCTCTTTGCTCCTCTTCTCTAAATTTTCCAATTTTTTTCGTCATTCCAATCATGAAGAGAATTGCCAAGGCTTTCAGGGGAAAACTGCTAAGGCTAGGAAGAATCTGCCTAATTCCTCCATCGAGAGGCTGAAAATCCTCTCAGTCCCTACTACTTATGGTCTAAAGGAGACAGCCAAGATGTATGGCTATAGGGTCAATTCTCCCATCACTAATCTGACCCCAGAGAAGGAAAACACCTCTGCTATGTCCAGGTAATTCCGTAAAACCCAAATCTCTTCTTTTTAGGTTATTTTTGATTCGGCCTTAGGCTTGATTATTAACTGATATTGAATACTATAGGTTCAATTTTCACTATTTTAGGGCTTATTATTTGATTAATTATGATTTTTGTGGTTTTGGCACGATGGGTGCAATTTTTGGGGAAAACAAGTTCTGCCCGCGGTTAGCAATGTCGCCGGCGACATGAGTGATGTCGCCAACGGCATCAAACCTTGTGAAAAGGCCTAAGGAGGTCTAATGTCGCTTTTTTTTAAAGCGATGCCACCGACGACATCATCCGTACCGCCAATGATTTAGAGTGATGCCGCCGGTGACATCGCTTCTAGCAGAAGCAACATCAGCAGCTTTCTATCAAGTTCCAGTGAGGAGAAAATAAATAGGGGCTTATTTATTTTGCTTCTGATTTTTGCAACCACATGAACTGACTTATATTGGAGGGATGGGCACCATCGGCGAGTGGCGGCACCATATTTCTGAGAAGGATCCAGAGCTTGCTCTCGCCATTAATAAGATGGGATTTGGGGATTTGGCACAAATCCTGACAATGCTAATGCCCAAGCTCTCTCATCCGTGACAACGCTTACCGAGAGGTGGTCTGAAACCACCCATACTTTTCACTTCTCCTTTGGGGAAGTGACAATTACACCATCCGATGTCATAGCTATGATCGGGCTTCCCTAGACGAATGAGGTCATTCACTTCAATGCTTATATGGATAAATACCATATCAAGAGGCCCGTTATAAGGTAGGTGAAGGAGCTGTTCGGTTTAAAGCTCATCTTAGGGCGGCTATCTTATGGTGAGTTGCACCAACACTAGACCCGTGCTATTTTTCCCTATCTCGGGGAGCAAGATCAATTACGGGTTAATATCTATTGTGGAGGACATGGTGGGTATTAGAAGGAAGTATTGGCCGAGAGCCATCTTGGCCCAGCTGTACCATGGGCTGGATATGGGAACGGGGAAGAAGGTGAAAGCCCTTCGCCTCTGCCATCTGTTACTCTAGGTATATTTTTTCAAAAGCATTTTTCTTGATTGTGCATGTCTCATTTACTATACATGTTTTTTTTGAATTGGTTAATTGTTACTTATACAGGCTTCGACTTTTGAGCATTAAATCCTCCTGTCGGTCGAGTTCAAGAAGATCGTATCGCCGGGCTCCCATTTTCTCGCCCCGCTAGTGTGGGGGTATTGGCGGCTAGGCCAAATACCCTACCAAGTATAGGGAGGCCCTGAGCAACGTGCGGTTGAGCTTGGTATGCGATCTTTTATTTAGTCCTTTGTCTTTACACTTAGAACCAAACAAAAAAGCGTTTACGAACTTATATCGATTGTTTTGGATGATTGTTGATGCAGCTTATCCTAGACCCATTTGATGGGTTGGAGAACCTGACGGAGGTTACAACGGTTAGGTGGGAGGGGGATGACTGTCGGTTTGTCATGGAGTTTCCTTTGTCTCAGCAGTGGTATTTGGGTGAGCACGTCCGGGGCTGGAGGTTTGTCCCGATCGCCGATAGACCCATGCCCGCTGATCCTCCCCGGGGTTTATGGTGGCCCCATCTGGTGATTACATCCGAGGCCAACCAAGCTGGCTATATTAACGGGGAACGGCCAAGTGATCCCTAGCATCCCTGGCCTCCACAAGCAGCACCAGCAACGTCTACTCCCCTTATGTCCCCGCATCCATAGGAATGATACAATTGAGTATCTTAATGAGCAAAGGCTGGAGGAGGAGAAAAGGCACCTCAAGGGTATTATGGATGTCAAGGAGGAAGAAGACGAGGAGGAAGAAGAGGAGCTTGAAGGTGATGTTGGTGTCGAGCCCAAGGGGAAGGATGAGGCAGGCGTGGATGTAGCCGGCATGAGTGCGTCAATGTCCCAAGGGGGGCAGTGCTCTTTCAAGGTATGATTGCGTTTATGTGTATGATTTCCAATTGCTTAGGAACGTTGCTGATGTGTGCCTTTCATGTTTTTCAGGAACTCACAAGGAAGAGAGGTCAGGATAACCAAAGTAGGATGCGGCACTATGGTGTACCAGAGGGTATAAACTTCATGGAGGGGCATCTGGTCAACTCGATGGAAACCCAATTCCTGCTGATGAATTATCGGGGCGAGTTCATCCCTATGAACATAGGCTCAAGCTAGCATGCTCCAATCCTTATGCTAGAAAACACCACTTATGTAAGGCCTGATAATTGCTTTCTTGTTCATCCTTGGACGCGGGTGCTTAATGATCTGACTTTTGGATTTTTCAGGTGGTACGAAGCCACGTGGAGCAGCTTGTAGAGAATAATTTTACCCTCCAAGACTCGCTTATTGGGCAATCGCTCCTCATTCTGGTACATTCCTTGTTTATGCTTATGCTAAAATAAGATAAGATGCATGTATGGATGCTATGAATTATGTGCATTATTGATGTTTTTCCTTGGCTTACGGGACTTTTTGGCCCTTTCTTTATCAGATAGCGAGATATAAGGAGGAGACTGTAGGACTATGGCGTCATATGGGTGACCTTGAGGGTCAGCTGGTGGCTACCATTCAGGAATGGAGGAGCAAGCAAAATCTGGATCATGCGCACCCCGGTAGAACAAGTCAAAGGGGAGTCAAGATGTCCACTTGCGGTCGAGGAGTCCAGTAGTGTCCTGACGACTAAGGGAAGAGAAGAAGATGAGGATGAGGTTAGTGATTGGCTTGTAAGCTCAAAGGACATTTCATCCCACCTGGCCGGCAGTGGCAGGCACGTCTAGCTTTATTTTTTCATTTTGCTTTTTATCTCGAATTTTGGCTTATACCCTTGATACATTGGGGTTGGAATAATTCAGATTTGTTGTTTGATTTTGGTTTGATAGGCTAGATATCTAGAATATTTGAATGGTTTGTGCCCTCGGGCTTTTTTACTTCGAATAAAATGGATTGTAGTTGAACAAGTATTGGAAATGGATTACAGGATTGTTTACAAGTTTTGTACACGTCTTGTAATGAGGAAAATGCTTCTGATGCCGCTGAAAAATTAACTCCATGTAACTGGCGGCATGACCCATATCGCCCATACTCAACCAACTAAAATAATATATACAGGGTTGTCTTAAAGCTCATATTACTGGCTACATCAGTTGATATCGCCCGATTTGATTCATATCACCGGCGGCATCACTTACATCGCCGACAGCATCACTCACATCGCCGGCAGCATCACTTCTCCAGAAATCTGATTTCAGCCATTCTGCCAATTCCTGTCATGGCAACCTATAATCAATAGTTACGGGGTTTTTTACAAAGTCTGGGAAATGCAGACTGGAAGAAACTTGAAAAATTCAGGCTTTGGGGGTTTCGATATATCGCGCTGTGGCCCATAAGCCGTGAGCTCCTCTGAGCGGCGCTGTCTTTTTGGGATCAAATGGACCATGTCTTCCGATTTTCATCTTTTGAGCTATACCCCTTGCTTGAAGAGTTCCAAGCTATTTTGGGGGTACTGTGTCCCAAACGCTTGACCCTAGCGCTGTCGGAGTTTCAATTTGGACTCAATGGATCCATTTCTTTCCCGATTATCTAACAAACCTGGGTTTCAGCTTGGAGCATTTTTAGAGTGGTGACGTGGGGTGCCCCGATCTCATCTTGCATGGCCATCTATGGTGGCATTATTACTCATGGCCAAGTTTATGTGTGGAGTGAGCCCAATTGCTCCGCTCAGGCTAATTTCACTCATCGGCCCTATATTGACACGGACTTCTCCCATGGCTATGGGGTTGGCCGATGTTTTGCTAAACATGGATGCCACCTCCGTTGATCCGTCACTTATCGAAGACCAGCTCATTTTGCTGCAAATACCTTTTATTCTTCTCAATTTTGCATATTTCATTTCTCGATCCTTACCCGGATTTGAATTACAGATATGGTTAATGGAGAAGCACCACGAGGGAATCCGAAGAGGTACCTACCCATTCATCTGAGGGAGAGGGGGCTCATGAGGGCCGATTTTGATCAGCTGACATATGATGATTGGGTGCCTATTTTAGGGCGGTATACTGATGCACAGGTTCAGTGGGTTAGTCCATGATGGAGGATCCAGGACGTGGTTGTAGAATCCTAGGGGGCTTGTGTTTAGCTGATAGGTCTGGAGAGATCTTCATTCTACACCCCTTATCGGTTGTGCCGTTAGTATGGCAAGAGGCAAAGGATCCCAATCAAACTGCCCTATAACTAGATTGGAATCTACAAGGCTAGATGGGTCAACCACATCCGGGAAAAGTGGTCCAGGGAATTTGTATTTGAGATTCTAGATTATGATCATGTGGACACCATCGAGACCAATACATATTATAGAGGATGGCTCGCTGAGATAAGATGCTTGACAACCCATCGGAAGCGGTCGTAGGCCCGCCTAGAGGGGGAGCGCGTAAATTAGGGGGAGGAGCCCCTCTTTACTATGCCATCGAGGTGGATCTCTATGTACCATGATGACGATGAGGGAAGCTCGATTTGAGATGCGCTTTTGTCAGAACTATCAGACTTTTTTATTGCATTTGATATGGGTCCAAAGCTTACAGAAGTTGTCTTAATCCTATGAATATAGGATTCACATAAGCATAAGCATTTAGATTTCAACAAAAGAGATACTTTCGTTAATTGAGATAAAATAAAGTACACGATGTTTGGTTGACATTCCCATTGATTTAACTCCTGGTGCCAACTAGCCTAGATCGATTTTCTAGAAGGCACTCGCTCTTTGCTCACATACCCTAACTTTTGCCTAGATCGCCCTTTTCGGGTTTTCGATCTAGCGGGTTTGTCTCATCCCCTAATTTTTGCACGGCTGGTTTGTAGGATACCAATCGTCAGGTGTCACCCTAATTTTTGCCCGATCAGTAAAAGACCGAAAGGCGGGTAATTATCTCATATATATTTTTTGGTGTGCCACTTTTTTGATTTGTTTCTTTTGAATTAGATATGATAACACTTAAGCTTATCTGTGTTCACGGGATTCACAAACTTGTTTTCGTCCATGTCCATAAGCTTAACTGCACCTTCGCTAAGCAGCTTCTTTATTACATATGGTCCTTCCCAGTTTGGCCTGAATTTACCCATTGCATCAGTGGTAGAATGTTTCAGCTATTTAAGGACCAGATCACTAGCCTTCAAGGGGAACTTCTGATGTCTTACCCGACTATTATATGCTCGAGCCATACATTACTAGTACATCTGGAGGTTATCGAGGGCCTTTAACCTCTGCTCATCCATCATGTTCAACTATTCAAATCTCGCCCGGGTCCATTCAGATTCTTTTAATTTAGCCTCCAGAGCGACTCTTAAGAAGGTCACCTGAGTTCCAACTGGCAAGACCGCTTCCATCCTGTAGACCAGGGAGAACGGGGTTTGGCCCGTCGGGGTGCAAATGCTAGTGCGATATCCCCAAATAGCAAAATGTAGCTTATCTGCCCAATCCTTATAACTGGCTATCATCTTAGAAAAATCATCTTTACCGATTTATTAGCTGCCTCAACATCCCCATTAGCTTGTGGTATGTATAGGGAAGATCTATGGTGCTCGATCCTATATTTCTCGATTAGAGAAGCAGTTGCTCCTTGAAATTGTACCCCATTATCCGAGACTTTATGGTGTGGAAGTCCATACTGAGCAAATATATGCTTCTCTATGAACTTGGCCATCTATTTGGTAGTGACATTGTTGAAGGATTCGGCTTCCACCTATTTTGAGAAGTAATCTACTGCTACCATAATGAATCTGTGGCCGTTTGTTGAAGAAGGACGGATTTCACCAATTATGTCTATCCCCCATGCCGAGAATGGCTAAGGGGTGGATAAATGATGAAGTTTGATGGGCGATAGATGCTACATATCTCCTTAAATCAGGCATTGGTGGCATCTATTGACCTGGGAGATGCAATCGGCTGTGAGAGTGAGCCAAACATACCCCAACCGTTGGAGCAAGACCGTTCATATGAGGGCCACAGTCACTGGCATGGACTTGGGTCATCACGTTCTGGGCCTCGGAGTTAGTGAGGCAATGGAGAAGTAACTGGACAGCGAGCCGCCTTACGGTGGCGCAGTCTGAGTCAGAATAAGTCGTGGGATATTGACCGGTTTGAAAGAACTGGACGTTGTCAGTATACCAACAAGGTTCAGATGAAATGGAGAGGATTGGAGGAGCCGAGTGAACGTATTATGGGATCTTGATAGACAGTATAACCAAAGGGCAGATAGGCTGCTGCTGAGATCCTTTCTATATGGACGCAAGAGTGGCTAGAGCATCAGCCATTTGATTCTCATCCCGAGGGACATGGCGGTATAAGCACGAGGTAAATTTCTCAGATAATTTGCAAATAGCCTCAACATAAGGACGAAGAGATTCCTCTTTAATTTCCTAATCTCTAACAACTTAACGGAAACTAGAGCCGAATCCCCGATGACAAATATGCAGCAGGCTTGAACCTGAAGAAGAGCCTTAAGGTCGAACAGACAAGCTTTATACTTAGCACTGTTGTTGGTGATAGTGAATTCTAAACATTTGGATAATGGGATTATCTTATTATCTGGCGTGACAATGATGACCCCGAGACTTGCCCCCCGACGATTCACAACGCTGTCGAAGTACATTATCCAGACGTTGTCAAGGATTGTAATAGAGGCGAGCTACTCATCGGGAAACTCTAAATTTTCCTTATAGTCAGAGCTGAGGGGTTGATTAGCTAGGAATTTAGCCAGCCCGCCCTTTCATGACCTTTTGGGTCACATACTCGATGTCAAACTCAGATAGGAGGAGTAACCATCAGGACAATTTGTCGGTTAGAGTGGGGGATTGACAAAGAAACTTCATGGGATCAATCTTGGTCGTGGGTTGGAAGCGATAAGATTAGAAATAATGTCGCAACTTCTTAATGAGCTAAACCATAGTAGAGCAGGTCTTTTCCACAATCAAATATCGGGTTTCATAAACTAATAACTTCTTGCTCAAGTAGTAGATGGCATTTTCACCCTTATCAACATGCTCCTGGACTAGCATGGCCCCGACAGAAGTTTCCTTGATAGCCAGATATAGGATGAGTGGTTTCCTTGGGATGAGGGGTGTCAAAATGGGTGGATCAACAAGATACATCTTGATTCTGTCAAACGCCACTTGGCAGTGATCGTTCCATACTATAGGTTGCTGTTTTCTTAAAAGCTTAAATATGGGTTTGCAAACAGTAGTGAGGCGAGCAATGAACCGACTAACATACTGTAAGGACCCTAAAAATGATAGGACTTCTTTCTCCGTCTTTGGTGGAGGCATGTCCGTGATGGCTTTGGCTTTGTCTGGATCCATTTTGATTCCTTTTTGGCTAACTACATGTCCTAATAGTTTGTCAGAGGTAACCCCAAACACACACTTCTTTGGATTTAGGCAGAGGTTATACTTTTCAATACGAGTCATGAACTTATCAAGAATAGCATGGTGCTCTTCTCGAGTAACGAATTTTACAATCATATCGTCCATATACACTTCCACTTCTTTATGGATCATGTCATGCAAGAGGGCGGTTACAGCGTGCTGATAAGTGGCCCCGACATTTTTCAACCCGAACGGCGTTACCTTGTAGCAATACACCCTCCATTCAGTGATGAACGTTGTTTTGACTATGTCGACACTATCAACCAGAATCTGATTATACCCCGAGAACCATTCCATGAACAAATACATAGCTGCCTTAGTGGCGCTATAAATCAGGATATCGATGTATGGGAGTGGGAAGTCGTCCTTCAGTGAGGCTTTACTGAGATCTTAGAAATCCACACAGACCCGGACCCTACCATCCTTCTTCGGAACTGGGATGATGTTGGACAACCAAGTCGGGTATTCCACCACTTCAATAAATCGAGCTTCAATCAACCTTGAAACCTCTGTCTTAACCCAATATGCCCATTTTGGTCTCAACCGGTGGAGTTTCTGCTTGACAAGCCAAAATTTAGGATCAGTTCGGATTCTGTGCTCGGTAATTTATCGATCAACCATAGGTATGTCTTTGTATGACCAGGCAAAAACATTAACATGATCTTTAGGCAATTTTATGATCTCACTTTTTTCCTCAAGAGTTAAATCTTTGGAAATGGTCACCATTTTAGGATTGTCATCTGTACTTAGGTTTATTTCACTTAATAATGTATCACTAATGCCGAAAACATTATGCGTATTATTATACGAATGTATGGATCCATCAGGAAAGACATCAAACAAGTAAGCAGAATGAGAGTTATTCACTACATTAAAAGCCTCGTAAGCAGCATTGTTCGCATCAAACACATCAGAAATATTAAGAATTACATCGTCCAAATCCTCCTCTATAGGCAGAGGGGCTTCAGTAGCAGCATCAATAGGAGGAGCATCCTCTGTATTGTCTATCAAAATGGCACTCAAGTCGTGCTCCAGAGCGGTCTTTTGGGCAATGGTGAGTGATGGCCCCCCAGATAGGTCAGCTTCCTCAGCGAGAGCCCTGGCGAGTTTCCCTACTATCGATGTCATAGCATCTTCTTCCCTGGTTCTCTCACCCTTCCAGCCTTTCTTCATCAGTAGTGCCATAGCTTCAGTAACGGTTGCCACATCATTTTTAATTTTTGGATCAGTAGACTCTTTATTACTTCCCCCAGGCTCATCTTCGGGATGCATCTTACCCTTTCCCTTAGCCTTATAAGAAACAACATTGACAGTTGTACCAGGCTCAGTGGGCTTGGGTTCAGCCTAAACTATCATATGACCGGCCTTAAAGTCGTAGACATCTTTAAAGATCTCAAAGTCGGGCCACATTTTTCCACCATACTTGATCAGCTCAGGCTCTCCCTTATAAGGCCTCTTGCCTTGGATTTTACAGACAGTGACCATGCGGCAGTAGCAGGAAGGGACGCGGCGATAAGCTTTTCTAGGCTTATATCCCAATCCAGCTCGATGGGCAAGGATTTTTGGCTCCAATGCTTTGATAATTCCCTGCTTATGTATTCCTCCACCTCTGCCAGGCTTGTAACCAGATTTCTTTATCAGTTTACCCATACCCGTATAAAGGTAGTTGTGCTAAAGGGGAGGAGACTTCTGAGCTTTGCTAATCATGGTAATCTGAAGGCCTTTTTCTAAACTAGCTTCGGCTTCTATAACAGCCATAACAGAGGCGGGATCGGCCTCTATAGTCACCATTTTGTCTTTATGAATAAGTTTGATTTTCTGGTGTAGTGTGGAGGGAACAGTGCCCAAAGCATGAAGCCATGGACGGCTAAGCAATAGAGAATAGGTAACAGGAATGTCAAGTACAGTGAAGCACACATTGCTTACAGTGACTTTTGCCTCAAAGGTCCTAATTACATTGCACTTTGAATCATTATACGCTCTAATAATAGTGCTGGATTTTTCAAGCATCCCCTCCGACAGTCCTATATAAGGAAGGATTTTTAGAGGGCATAGATTTAGAGCGAAGCCATCATCCACCATGACACACAGGATAACCCTATTGAGGACCTATATTTAGATAAACAAGGCCCTATTGTGATCCCTACCCTCGAGTGTAAGATCAAAACGGTCGAACATAATCTGAGGTCCCTTTCTGGGGGGAATGTCTTCCCCAACCGTGGCACACATCTCAATAACTGAGTTGGCTGGATTAGCTTCTAAATCGAGGAGTCGTTTAATTAAACCTTTGCAATACCCTTCGGAGTCGATTACCAGCTGCCAAATACTGTATCGTGCTTGGGTGTTTTTCAGCTGAGTTATGAGAGGGTCAACCTCAAGACTGGTCAGGATAGGCGAAGGTGGAGAAGGGGGTCTCGCGGTAGTTCTGACCCTACCAGGAACTGGGTCTTCGCTTAAGCAGAGATATCGATCTTTAGGTTGATATACACGACCACTCCGAGTAATATTAAGGACATCATCAAGCAAGACACTCTTAGTGGCTTATGTTTCAAACAGATACTATTATTCCGTAGAGTCCGAATCTGGGTTTTGCAGTGCATACTTATCCACTTTGAAAAGGTTATTTTGATCAACCTTGAATAATTTGGTGCTTACGGCCTTGGTCCTTTGAGCCACTTCCTCATCACCATTGGAGTCGTCCTCCTTCAAAATAAAGGAATCTACGCTAAACAGTGTTTTTTTTCTCAACTTTCATTCTTTTTACCACAAATGGCCGAGACCTACGGCTCTCTTATTTTAGCTGGTTTAGATTAACTTCCATCCCATGGACAGAGTTGACCCCTGGGTTGGCTTGATTGATTAGATCTAAAATCGAGTAAGATGGGAGACCCGAATCGATGACCAAGATAGACTTTTTATTGTCCGACCTCCGAGCAAGGAGATTGAAGATTGTGGTCTCAAATAAGCCAGACTGGACCATGCCAACTTTGTCCCTAAAATTCGGTAAAGGGTTATTCATAGTGCTCGGTATTCTATCTTGCTCAGCGATCTTTGCTTCGCTAACCAAGGGTTGAATTGCCGAGAGTAGGGCTTTGCAATTGTTAGTTTGGTCTCCTACCTAAACATGATAGTTACAGAAGTTGTTCTTATCCTCAGATCTAGGTGGCTTATATTCTTAAAGGGACTGTATGAAACCTGCCTCCCTCAAATATTGGAAGATGACCCATAGGGGCAGCTTATAAGGGTTAGCCAAAACAAAGGGGGCGAGGAGGTTGAATTGTAGCAAACGCTGGCGGAGCCGAGGTGATTGCGAGAGGTGCAGCAAGGGTTTGAGAAACAACTTGAACTGCAGCCGGTGCTTTAGGCTTAGCTGGCACCAGGGCTAAGGGTTGGGCTTTATTTTTTCTGAACCATGATTTCCCGGCTCTTTTGGCCTTTTCACGCTCTGCCCCACGCTTGTAAGACATAAAAGAATCGGTAGCCATTTCTTTGTAGAATAGGGGGAGAGACCCTTCAAGGAGTTTGACAATCATTTCCTCAAGGCTTAGCTTGGATTTCATTAAGACCGGGCTTGACATCCACCGATTGAAGTATTACTTAAAAGTTTCATTGGGCATTTGACGGATTCTCTCAAGATGTTGGAGGGTTATTTCCATCATAGTATTAAAACCATAATGCACTTTCAATGCCTCAGATAAAAGATTCCAGTCGGCGATAATTTGATGCGGCAAGGTGTGATACCATTCGAGGGCAGGACCTCGAAGAGGGCAAGGAAACATTTCAGCAAGCACCTTATAACTTAACTTTTTCAACCACATTATTCTTCCATACATTATAATTTGAGAGGCAGATGCTCCAGAACCATCATAATGAGCCATATTCGGCATAATGAAATTATCGAGGACCCAGTCTTTGTCTTTTTCAGATTTCTTGGTAGTGATGAGGTGGTTGATGTAAGCTTCGATCTCGGGTGACACGCCCGGAGGCTGAGTGACTTGGTCACTGACCGATTTATGAGGGATAGTTAGGGCTTCAGGTGTCGCGCCCGGAGAATACGTGACTTGGTCATTAACAGTTTGAGAAGCTATCATTTATCAGATAAAAGCGATTACCTCCAGTGTCACGCTCGGCGGTTGCATGACCTGGTCGTTAAGTGTCAAAGGTAGCGGAGGATGAATGATCGGCTGGCTGGCAAAAGGATTTTTGGGGTAGGTGGTACCTTTGGGAGTTACAATGAATTACGGAGGAGTAAAGAGGGTAGTGGCTGAGAAGCTGAGCACTGGTGAGTAAACACCAGAGGAGCAGAACTTTGAGCGAAGGGTCTTGGGTTAAAAGGTTCAATTGATGGAACAGTCGAAGTTTATAGAAAGGCTGAAGCTTGCCCAAATTGGAATGGGCTTATCGTAGGCTGGGTTGACTGAAAGATAGGCATAATAGGTCTTGTCCCTACCGGACCGGTCAACATCTGTGCTGAACCATTTTGGGCCTGAATATTGGATGCTGACACTCGATCGGAATTTCTATCTTTGAGAGCTTGCTTAACGGCAGCCTGAATAGTGGTTTGGTTAGAAGCCTGAAAGGCATCAGAATTTAGGAAGTGTGCCATAGCACTGGCAAAGTCGAAGCCAGGCGGTTGTTAGGATCTCATTCCTGAGCTGGTAGTAGGGTCAGAAGGTTCTTCGGTAGGAGGGGTCCCTTCGTTTCTTGGAAAAGACATGGCTGGTTGAGAAGGGTTCCGGCTTAACTGAACTTGTTCCGAATCTGAATCCCCACTAGAATCAGTGTGTGGAATCCCTTCGACTTCTATGGTGACAATTGGGGTGAGAGGATGATGAATCCAGCGGTGTTCTATCCTCTTCCAAACCGGGGTGCGACGATCAGTCCGCCTCCTCCTAGCTGAAATGGTAGGCGGTGGATCAGATCATGAATGGGTTGTGAGTTGTATGGATGGTATGCATGCCTTTTGTTATCCTATGGCTGCACATAGTTGTGGTTAAAGATGATGTGACGGCTTATCCCTCCAACATAAGTGGGACGTGTGTATCTCACGTCATACATAATAATATGTGGTGGCGCAATGGAGGTACAAGAGAAGTCCTACATGTGTTGCTAAACTTCTTCCACAAGGGGAAGTAGTAAGGGTAAGTTGATTCATTTCTGGCTCCTAAAGCCGATGCATGGGGGTGCATAATCACAGAGCACATAGCACGCAAATCGTCCCTTTTTCAACCTTATGACTCCCGCATAATGCCTCTTTAGAAGGATGGAGTTTGGCTTCTTCACCGGTAATGGCGAAGAAGCGCATCCCAATTATTTTATTTATTCTGGTGACCATAAGGGAATGATGTGCTAAGGCTTTTTCTAGCGCGGCTTCGATATAGGGTTGTTGATGTGAAGGTTTTCGTTTACCTTGATTCCACGTTACTCAACCACTCCCAAATAGGTGTGATTGTAGGAGTTTACGTGTTGGTTAAAATAGTGATCCACCCACTAGGCATCCTCAATTCCAACAGGGCATGAGTGATACTTCGTGAGCTTCTCGGGTAAAATGGGGCACCTAAAAATTACTGAACTATCTACACGCGTAAGGATAAAACGTTATAAAAAAGAAGAATGAAGTTTTAATCTGGCCAATGATTTCAATACATCATAAAAATCTTTTAAACTTTACGAAAAGATAAGTTCAAGAGATCATGTCCCCAGCAGAGTCGCCACTATGAGCGGACGATGTTTCGCGCGGCGGCTGCGGGGCCGGTCCGGCGGGCTGGCCTCTAAAGGCAACGGGGGACGCGTGTGATGTGATTGAAAAATGATTTGCACATTTTTATGCTCAAAAGATACGAGATCGAAATCCAGTACTTAAAATAGAGTTGCCACCCGGTTCAGCTCAATGGGGAAATTTTGGTACGATTTTCCCACCGGGTGGTTGGACCATACCTTAAGTAGAGATTCCGAGTTCGGATGATGTTATCTATTTTTCGTTAGGCCAAGTTATGATACTTCATTCTTTCTTAATCGGTTTAATCCATCCTATTTATTTATGTTTTTAGTTATTTTGTTATTTTTGCGTTTATCGAGCAATTGAAGCGATGAATAAAATATTTATAGTCATTCAAAAATAAGTGCGGAAAATAAAATTATTACAAGGCTTCCAAGTCCTGTACATTTTTCTATGCAATAAATAAAATACCTGAATGTCTGATATACATCTACCTATAGAAGATGGTTAGCACGGATATGGCGTGTTTTATTTACAATGTATAAAGCCCTATTGGATGGCAAAAATGAGATTTGAACGGCGTTTGCGGGGAAATTCCATTTTTAACCAAATTTTAGATTCGATCGTTATTTTAACCAGATTATTAGTGAAAATGCCACACATTATGGGGTGGAGTCTGTTTACGGGGGTTTTGAACCTCCATCTTTACACTATATGTCCTAGCTTCGGAAAATAAGCTAGTCTGGGAACAAATGAAAACAAAACGGCTGTCCAGAAAGTCATGTCACCGACGACGCAGATGATGCCGCCGGCGACATGGTTGATGTCACTGGCGGTATGGATGATGCCGCCGGCGACATCAATGATGTCGCTGGTGACATCAGTATGCAGGCAGGTTACTTGGCCTTTTGAGTACCATAAAGAAAGGGTCCCACAAGAAAGTGAAGTCTCTGGGGAATGTGATGCCACCGGCGGTATCAACGATGTCTCTAGAGACATGGGTGATACCGCCGACGACATCACGTCTCCGGCGACCTCAATTTCTTGCAACAGCAACAGGGAACAGTCAAAAATGACCGAGAACCCAAAAATGAACAAAAATCAAAAAGAATCAACACAAATCAGTGATATTAATGCCAAAGAGCTATGAGCCTCAGAATTTTTTACCTCGGGGTCCTGAATCCACCTCTTCGTGAACTAAAAAGAAACGCCTCCGGGGAGCTTGTTACGATGATTTAGTAGTAAATTTATACGTTTCGAGTTTCTAAATCCAATTAAGTCGGTTTTAACTACAGGATTTACTGATTTTAAGCTAACAATCAGAGAGTTCAAAGAAGAAAAACGAGGAAAAATGGATTAGAATCCTTTTTTTCTGCCTTATCTATTTCTTATCTCACTAAGATCTATTTTCTCATTCTAATATTAAACCTCTAACCTTAGATGGTTCCCCCCCTTCATTGCAGCTCAAGGTGTGTTTTTATAGGTGAAATGGCGTGATTTTCGAGACCTTTTTGACTAATTCCGTCGAAAGTGGTCGAAAGGCTGTCTGTGCAGGGACCCGCTTCGGGTCATTCCGCCGACGATATGGTGATATCGCCGGTGGCATGGTCGATGACGCTAGTGGTATCAGCCTCTGGCAAGCAGACAGCCAGCGGGCCTAGGAGCCTAAAAAGTCGCTCAAAGTGGTTAAAAGTGGGTCAAAATGCATCTTTTTTATTTTTAATGATATTTTAATGGGTATTTTTTTAATTTCGGTGTTAAATCATCGGTTCAAGCTCCTACCGGACGCGTTATCGGCCACACCGTACTAGATTCTACCAAGTACAAAATTCGCAAGGAATATTATATTGGTAATAAAAATTCTAAAGAGAACTTTCATTATGAGGCATTAAAATTGAGTACATGTCATCATCGTCTCGTGAGATGGACTGCAAAATTTCGTGCTCACATCTGTCTCAAAATTTTAATGTTAATCTAAAATAAAAGTAATTAATTCAAGCGGCTACCAGAAAAAGTGAGGTGAGCGACTGCTCGGGATATTAAACTTTTAGGGGTTCAAATTTTAGTTTCGAGTATTATAAAATAAATTATATATATTAAATCAATTTAGAAAGTATGGTAGTACATATGATGTCATGTTCCAGCAGTACAACCGCACATCAAGGGCCCATAGTGCACGAGATTGAATCCTTGATCGCCCTCTTTTCTAATCTTCTTGAATATGCCTTCAAAAAAATTGGATTGGTTAGTGAAGAATTCAATAATATTATTTTTTTAAAACTTGTTTTATTTTGTTTTTCAATATTTAAAGTCTCTAATAAAATAATAAAAAAATATAATGTAATTATTTTTATTCATATATTATCATAAAATGGGTTTATACTAATATTTAAATATTTGTTAATTGTATTTTATTAATTTATATTTCAATTTCTTGTCTATTATTTTATAAAATAATTCTTTTTTAAATTTGATTGGTTAGTTGCTACAAGTGAAGAATTTAAAGATACTATTCTTTTCAAAACTTTTTCTATTTTCTTTTAATATTTTAAAGTCTTTAACATAGTAATAAAAATTATAATTTAATTATCTTTACTCACATAAATAGTGTTATATTAATATTTAAATAGTATTTTATTAAAGCAAAAAGAATTATAAGAATTTAAAAAAAAATTTATTATAAGTTAGAAATGAATTAATATTAACTTTTTTCAATTTTACATTAGTTAAGAATTATTTACGATTTGAATGGTTTGTTAATCATATGATTTTTTTCCTACATGCAAACAAGTTTTGTATTCAATTTTTGTTTACCATTTTAACTATAAATGCAAAAGTTAATTTCATATATTGTGTATAAATTTTTTATGGATACTTTTAAAAATAACAACAAATATTAGTTCCATTATATTAATATAAATTTTAGAAATTCTGTCGTATTTTAATTAAAGCAATTTCATCAAACAAAGTAAGTGCATTATTATATCTTTCAAACATATCAATAAAATTGATAATGTGATTATGGACCATAAAAATTGTGAATATTTGATTGAAATTCATTCGACGAAAAATCATTGGATAATCATAATTTTAATATAATAACGATGTAACCTTAAAAATATATTTTCATTACATGCGAGTTCATGTGTCATTAAATATTATATAAAATATTTTTAAAGTATTTAAGTATATTTTTACTTGTATTCCCTAACAAATTTTTTTATTTCAATACCATGAATCTAACATGTTATTTTCTTAATCTCTAGATACTATAATTTATCGTTATTCACGTTTATATTATTCACTTTGTATTTGGCAAGCAAAAATTAATTAATTATTTTCGTTTCACACACATATGAACTTGCATGAACAGTAACACTTAAGGTATGCTCATAGAATAGATATTTTAAATTTTTGTTTTTCGAAAAAAAGTGCACTACCAGAAATTTAACAGGTTCTTTTTTTTTATCAGGTGTATACAATTTTTTTTATGAAATGTGACTAAAAATATTACTTATGTATTTGTATAAAACTTGTGAATCAATCTTCCTACAACTGGGCATATTCGAACTGAAATTGAAACTTAAATCAAAACCAATTAAAAATAATTGAATTGAACTAAATCTAATTCATTTCGGTACGATTTTAGTTTTTAAAATTCTTAAAAATTGAGTTTTGGTTCGGTTCCGGTTTTTTAACAAAAATCGGAATAAAATCGAATTGAACCGAATAAATATTATATTATATCTAATATCTTAACTATATTAACAATATGCAACACACTAATTAGCAAACAATAATAATAGATAGAGGATTTTAACTTATGTAATCATAATTAAGGCCATGTTCTTTTCAACTTATATTCAATCCAGTCCAGTTCAGTTCAGTTCAGTTCAGTACTGCTACTTATAAGTTAAAAAGAACAGGGCCTAAGAAAGAATATTTACTTATTCATTATATATGCATGTCACACCACTTCAATTAATATATCAATATTTATATTTATTGTTGTAAATATGAATTCCAAAGTCTAATTACCATTAAATTTAACTAATATTAAGATGAAATTACTTCAAGTCTCTCTGGTATAACCATACAACGAAAAAATAAATTACAAAATATTTTATAAATTATAGAGTTTGAGCAATTCGGTTATAACTGAACCGAATCGAATTATATTCAATTCGATTTACACCGAACAAAACTATATTCAGTTCAAATTCTATTTTTATTATTTCACTAATTTGGGTTTCAGTTTGGACCAATTCAGCCCGATTTTTAACCCAAACATACATTTAGTATATTAATTTTTAATGAAGGCCGCGGCTATTGCATTTCATGTAAGTCTATATTCTGTATAATAAAAAACATAGTTATGATTTTATAACTAATGAAGTCTATATTCTGGAAAATAAAAAAGTTTCTATTTTCTTTTTGAAATAGGAATGAAACTTTGAAGAAACTAATGATTAATTTCTGTTCATCTTTACCCACTCTCTGTGAATGCAAGTTTTTATTTTCTTAATGAAATTAGGAAATTTTTTTATCAAATTTGTTAGAAGAAAAAATAAAAAAAGCAATAATCAATAAAAAAAATTGTAATTATTTGTCCTTTTCGAATATAAAATTACACACTCATGGTAAATAGAAAAAAATCTCATTTATCACTAACATAATTCGAAGATGTGAACTCTAAAAACTACAAATTTAATATAAAAACTCTAATTATGGGCCTTGAATATTCTTTTTCTTTTTTTTGTTAGAGGAGTTGGAGGTGAATTCCAACCAAAACGAAAACAAAGACTTAATTCATTCCATAGAATATAAGGTATTCCAATGGAAAAAGGAGGGTCTACAACATTGAATTTTCAGGTCAAAAGAATTTATTACAAAATTATAGTATTGCATAAATGAAATTCAAATAACCTAGACTTAAATTACTTTTATTTTTTTTTATAAAACTTAAATTAGTTATTAAGTAGCCAAATATAATAATAGAAACTTGAGAGTTTGTGAAGTGATGGGATATATTTCTCTTCCATATGGGCTTGTCCAATTATTTTCATGTGTCATGTGGGTTTTTCTATTTCTTTTTTAAACTAATTACCAATAATTAAGGACCCCTCCCTAATTAAGATACACCTGCCCTTAATTACAAACTATCACTACATTAAAATTTGCTTATATATTAGTCTTTCATCTTTGGTAGTTCTTTTATTTTCTTTATTTTTATTGAAGATAAATTTGTATTATATTATTCTTAAAATTAAGTTTTTCATACTTTAATATATATATATATATATATATATTAATTTTTAATGAGTCTAAAAAAATAACTGAATCATATATTCTAATTAAATAATTAACTAGTATAATTTTAGAATCCTAAAATAATATACACTATATTGTCATAGGGGTGTCCCATAAATATGATGTCATCTTATATTATTTTCGGTCAACATCATGATTTAAGACCAAAAAATGCATGGTGATAAACTAAGTATATATAAGGAACATGGTTTAACAATATATAAAAAAGGCACAATTTTAATCAGGGTAGCTTTTTTGTGTCAGAAAACGGGCTTAGTAAGCCCGTTTTGACACGCCTGTAGTTGACATCTCGTCAATTATAGTAAGTCCGTTTTCAGACTGCGCGGCAGTCGAGGCCGCCTCGACTGCAGCGTATGGCGGCGGAATCTCTCCCTCCCACAGGAGAGATTCCCACGGGAAGCTGAATATGGGTGAATTTTTACAGCCATATTAATTGTCCAACCCCCACCCCTCAACTCCCCCATTCTTCTCTACTGCTTTCTCATCCCACCCACTCTTTGCTCACCCAATTCTCATTCAAAAATTCACCCACATTTCTTACTCATCCTCTGAACTTTAATAATTTTTTTCTTTCCAACGCACAATTTTCACTCTCTTTTTATATTCTACAAAGTTTGTTCTTCTACAAAGTAAATATGTTGTTAATTTTCATTATTTTTGTTCAATTAATTTATTGTTGTAAATCACATTGTTGAACTTATACTTAATTTTTTTACAGGATTTTTACAATTCCAAAGTAGAGGTATGCAATCCAATCCTCTAAATTTACTATGAAAATTTTAGCTTTATGGTAAAAATTGTAGTCATATGCATATATGAACATATTTTTGCTCTAGTTATAGTTTTAGTTTTACAAGAAAGTGAAGTTAGATTTAAAACATGAACATATTAATGCTTTAGTTTTAGTGTTGGTATAAGTCAAATTTTTCGTTACATATATTGACATATTATTGCTTTAGTTATATAGTATGATTTTAGGTGTAATTTTACTTTTAGAGTAAGAAAAAAAAGAAATTAACCCTAGTCTTAATGAAATCCAAAATATTAACATATTAATGCTTTAGTTTTAGTGTTACTCTAAGTTAAAAAAATTTTGTTTCATTTATTGACGTATTATTGCTTTAGTTTTAGTTTATTTTTAGAGTAAGAAAAAAAAGAAATTAGTCCTAGTTTTAGTGAAATCCAAAATGTGAACATATTAATGCTTTAGTTTTAGTATTGGTCTAAGTTAAAATTTTTGTTTCATATATTGACATATTATTGCTTTAGTTTTAGTTTTAGTGTGATTTTAGGTGTAGTTTTATTTTTAGAGTAAGAAAAAAAATTAGCCCTAGTTTTAGTGAAATCCAAAATATGAACATATTAATGCTTTAGTTTTATTGTTAGTCTAAGTTAAAATTTTTTGTTTCATATATTGACATATTATTGCTTTAGTTTTAGTTTTAGTGTGATTTTAGTTGTAGTTTTATTTTTGGAGTAAGAAAAAAAAAGAAATTAGCCCTAGTTTTAGTGAAATCCAAGGTATGAACATATTAATGCTTTAGTTTTAGTGTTAGTCTAAGTTAAAATTTTTTGTTTCATATATTGACATATTATTACTTTAGTTTTAGTCTTAGTATGATTTTAGGTGTAGTTTTATTTTTAGAGTAAGAAAAAAAAGAAATTAGCCCTAGTTTTATTAATGCTTTAGTATGATTTTAGTTGTACTTCTACTTTTATTTATATAAGAAGGGAAATAAATTGAAAATTGTAGTACAATTTTAGTTTTACTTTTACTTTTACTTTTATTCCATTGAATATATTATTCAACTGAAAATATTTTAGTATACCTGCTTCAATTGAAATATTTATATATTTTATACATTTTACACTTTCATACATTTTACTTCAAAATTCATACTGGAATTCAATTGAAAATATGTATACTTTGATTTATTTTGTCATTTTAGTTTGTTAATTTTTTAGTAAATAAAAGTTGAATTTGATTAAAGATAGGTGTGTTGTTTTGCAAGGGAAAATGGAATACAATCCAAGTGCTGAACAAATTATTAATCCTGGACTAATTATTTCAGACGTATTAACTTTACAAGAGAAGCATAGGTCACAAAATATATGGATAGGACAGGTAAAATATTATATGTACTGAGATAATTTTTGTAATTAAAATATAAATGAATAAAAAAATTAATTCAAGATTTATATTCACAGGTTGTTCTGAAGTGTATTTGTAAAAAGGGGGAGTTGGATCATTGTTAGACAACATTGACTCAAGAATATATCAAAAAGTAATTGAATGCGGCTTCGAAGGGGTTGTGAAAGTTGGCACAATGGTAGTAGACCACAGGCTGATTAATACAATGATAGAGAGGTGGCGACCAGAAATGTTTACGTTTCATCTAAGTGTCGGTGAAGCCACTATAACGCTTCAGGACGTTGAAGTGTTAACGGGATTATGTGTAGACGGAGTTGCAGTGATGGGTGTAACGAAAAGTCCACGATGTCTTTTCCAAACTTGTCAGACATTGTTAGGAAAATCTCCGGGCATAGAGGATGTAGCAGGGAATCGTATAAAGTTGACATGGTTTAGGAATAATTTCTCTCAAGTGCCTAATGATGCCGATGAACTTACAATTAATCAGTATACTCGAGCATTTTTAATACAGTTATTTGGTGGTCTGCTCTTTAGCAATAGTGGGGGTAATAGAGTAGATGTAATGTGGTTAAGCTTGTTGGAGGATTTAAATGCTGAAGGTGTCGGTAGTTATGCTTGGGGAGCTGCTGTCCTAGCATATTTGTATAGAGAGTTGTCAAAAGCAACAGAACCAAGGAAAGAAAATATTTGTGGATATTTCCAACTGGTGCAAGTATGGGCCTATGAGCGGATAAAAAATATAGCCCCTAGATTTGAACCACATTACGAGGCTTGTGACGAAGAACCATATGCTATGAGGTAAAATTATATATTTAGCTTTTTATTTAAGTTTCAATTAATAAGGAAATAGAATATGTTAGACAAAGTGAAATATTTTAATAATGTAAGTGAATCATAGGTGGAAAGATGCAAATTCTGACAGGCTTCAATTGGAAGAAATTAGAAGACGATTAGATTGTTTGCCAGCTGATCAAGTATGTTTTATTTCATTGAAAAAGTTATTTTATTAATAGCTAGAGCTAACATGTTTAAGGTAAAAAAATATTAAAATAATTTGATAAATGATTTTGTTATGTTGTTTGTCTGGACACCATATTATGGAATCCTAGATAAATTGCCCGAATACTGTACACATGGAAAAAATGTTTGGAGAGCAGTCGTACCAATTATATCACGGAATATAGTTGAGTTTCACCATCCAGATCTTTGCATGTGTCAATTTGGATTAGATCAACCTATACCGCAAAACATTGATCATAAACTGTACAATCACCAAACTATCAAAATGACAAGGCATAAAGGTTGTGACTGGGGCTATAAACATGCTCAATACATAAATGTGTGGAATTTACGTTTGCAACGGATTGCAACTGTCAGAGATAATTATCCAGCGTTTTTAGGTCCACAAGATCGGAATATATGCAGTGGTACCTTAAAAGAACAAGACGCTAGATCAGCCCGACTGGTGCTGCAACAAATGCAGTGGTATGATATTTGTTTTATAATCTGAATTTTTATTCCCAAATAATAATGGCATTATATTAGTGATGTTTGTTTGACCTATTATTGTTTATGGTAGGGAGACAGACTCGAAAGAATGTACCATATGGCAGGAAACTACATACCTCGTGCTAGCTTTGTAAACATGGTCGGGAATATGCTTGGAGGATTAAACCAAGAATATCGTATGCAAGAAATAGCTCGACCATATTTGTGTCCTCCGCCATTTCCATATGAAAATGCGGGAATCCCCGAGTGGGTGACAAGTCGACGTGATCCAACCTTTGATGACAAACGACTTCCAACTCCTTTTCATCCATTTCCCGATGGGATTCAACAAATTCCAGAACCACATTTTTTTCTCTACATTCTAGAAATGTTGGCCCATCAATGTACCAAAATATCGCAGCTTCATCAATACACCATAATCATGCAAGTCCATCAACAAACCATAATCATGCAGGTCCATCAACAAACCAAACTGACTTGGGTTCATCAATGAACCGGATTGAACAAAGTTGGAATTCCAATGACATAAATGAATTGTTTGATCAAAATGCTATTGCAACAAGTGAGCCAATATGCCACAAGCAAATTTTGCATATAATTCTGATTTCGGGATTCCTGACCCAGATGTCCAACAATATCACACACCGATACAACCTATTGCTTCTCCATTTGGACATATTACATTTGATTCATATGAAAATACAATTATGCCAAATTTCCAAATGGGTCTAGAACATGGGATTGGTCCTTCAAGTGGTTTCTACAATAATATGAACACAAATTTCCCATATGAAGGAATGGGTCCAACGAGATTAGATTATTCAGGTGCATTGAATATGGGGGGGTCAAGGATCAATGAATGTCCAATATCCAAATATGTTCGACCTTAACGAACAAGACACCCAACATCACAATTGGCAAAACCAAATGTAGCACTTTTTGTATTGTAAAAAAATATTTTATTTGTTTTGAATTCAATTTTCTTTCATATGTTATGTTTGTATATTATTTTGAGTTACTTTTTTTTATTTTGGAAGCATTTTTTCATTAGGATAGAAAAAAATTATAAAGTAAATAAAAAAGAAACAACTATATGACACAATATGACAAAAATAGGAACATGAATGAAATGAAGTAATTTTAGCTACTTTGTTTTGTTTACTATAATTCTTTTGATACTTCTTTCTTTAGAACAAAACATACAACAAAGAATTACTAGATTTAAAAGTTTTACAAAGAAGAGAAAGACAAATCCCTTACTAATAATAATAATAATAATAATAATAATAATAATAATAATAATAATAATAATAATAATAATAATAATAATAATAATAATTTCACTTTGACAAATCCTTTAGTAATTAAGATATTACCTACTTCGACCGGGATTGTTACAAGTAGTTCGATTATGCCCACCTCGGCCACAATTACTACATTTGTACGAAGTAGTCCCCTTTTCTTGTTCATCCATTTCATTTCTAATTCTCGTTGACTTTGGCCTTCCCTTGGTTCGTTTGCATGCCGGATTCGGAATGACTGTTGCCGAGTTCACTTCAGGCCAGTAGTCCTTGTGGCCTAAAGGTTGGAATGGATGATTGGACACTTTTAAATTCTCCTCCAAAGAGTGCACTTTATCAATAAATTCAAAAAAGTTATAACGCAAGCGCTTACATACCGCAATTGCATGTGAAGATGGCATTTTGTAGATTTGGAATTTCTTGCATGTGCACTCTCGATGTTCTAAGCTGACTACATGAGTGTTGTGTCGTTTTCGTCGAATTAGGTCATATCCAGTTAAAACTTCCCATAGTCCACTTCTACTGTCAAAGTATGTGATAGTATGACAATCTGCCTTGTGGGCATATTTTGTCACAATTTTCTTACAAACCGGAGTAACATGTTCGCCCTTTTCAAGTAAATTCAGATATTTATTTCGACGGGTATCAAAATAATGTACCATTTTTCCATATGTGTGTTCAACAATGCTCTGGATAGGCCTTTTTCGAATGCCCTTTAACACGCTATTTATGCACTCAGCAACGTTTGTGCACATATGACCAAACCTTGAGCGGTTATCATTTGACAAACTCCACTTCTGCACACGTTTCTCCATCGCCCATTGGTACGCTTGTTCATCTATTTTTTTGATTTCGTCCATCTGCTCTAAGAACTTCCGCTCTCGTGCTTGAGCTCCTATATGTAATAAAATTCATACAATAATAGTTATATGTCAAAAGTATACCAGACGCATCAGGAATTCTTATAGTGCATAATTTGTACGTTCATACCTGCTCGATATAATAGGTTTTTTATTGTAGTATTGTGGTACTTTTTGTTGTAGTTGCTCGTAAAGTGCCTGAGGAAAAACCGATGGTATACTAAAGGTTCTGCCCACCCCGAACCTTCACTGTTCATTGTCTGTAGTATTCTACTGTGTCGATCAGAAATGACACCTAGACCAGTGTGTTGTGTCATATACACTCTTATGCACTCCATGAACACCCCCAACTAGATCCGTTCTCATTTTCAACAATAGCAAACGCAATGGGAAGAATATGATTATTACCATCTAGCGCAGTTGCTACCAACAATGTGTGATGATATTTTCCATACAAGAATGTCCCATCAATCTAGATAATAGGTCTACAATGCTTGAACCCTTCGATGCATGGCTTGAAAGACCAAAATACTCGACTGAACATGCGATATCGATTATTAGTTGTTTCATCTGTGATTAAAACAGTGATGGAACCGGGGTTGTAGTGGGTCAATCCATTCAAATAACGCGGCAACATATTATACTATCCTTCCCAGTTTCCAAAAATATCTTCCATTGCTTTTCTTTTTGCACAAAAAGTCTTCTTCTCCGAAATGGTAAACCCCCATTTATCTTTAGCATGCTCAATTATTACATCAAGGCTCAGTGATGGATTTTTGGAAACCATTCCAAATATAGAACTGGCAATCAAATTTCCATCGAGATTCCGATGGTCTTGAGATAATCGAGTGTTCAAGCATGTATGTGGACTAGGGAGTCTAGTGATTTGCCACATATTGATTAACTTCTTAAGGCTTGCTCGGAGCCTCCATCCACATGTTTTTCCTACTCCACCTTCCTTGTTGTTACATTGAAGAGCTAATTTATGTGGATAAGATTCAACCACTCGATATGACACATGATTTTTCATCGGCGTGATCTTTACCGCTGTTTGCATAGACTTTTTGTCTAGAAAAACTAACCTAACTCTCAACTCAGAAACTCCATCCCATGTGCTTATGTCATCAATATCATTGGCATATTGCACATAATCATGTTCCTCTATCGCTGTATATGTCGGGCCTGGAATTCAAAAGCTGATAATGGAGCAATAGGTGGAACCTCGTGACTTTCCTCAACATTCGAGGGAGTCATGTTCAAGTCGATCATATCGGATTGCTAAAGAGACTCATTATCAACATGTTCATCATCATTATCATCATCGCTGTCGAACATAGTCATATCATTAATAAACTGCTCCTCTAATGTGTTGTCAATATCATTTGGTTCCAACGTTCCATCAACATAATCACATATTGGATCTTCTATTTCTTCATCTTCATTTTAGGAACTTCCCGCTTCATAATTCGTTGGATTCACCTGATCGGTTCGTGCTAATTGAGGTTGATTAGATTGAATGTTAGACCCAAATGTTTCCATTAACGGGTGCTCTCCAATGCCACCACTAACTACACCTGCAGTTGTTGTCGTTGTTGAAAAAATTTGGACAGGATTGGATTCTTCCCACCACTACATCCCACATTTGTTATTCAATGAACTCCAATAGAAGGATATACTGTATGTGCTTCCACGGATTCAAATGTAGACATTGGTTGATTTTGTTGAAATATAAAAGGCGATGGTGCTTCTTGGCCGTTTATCTCATATTCAACAAATAACTCAGCCGTGTGATAATTTAGAATGTTGTCCAAATTATAGTTAATAAATTCAATTCCTTCATCGCCGCAAATATCCATATAACAATTAGTTGGTGGAACAGGATACCAATAAACAATCTTTGTTATCCTTCCATTATTTCCAAACCCAATCTCTGTTGATATCTTTTGAATAAGACTACCATATAAAGGCTTCCTCTTAACCTTCACTCGTTTTTGCATTTCTCCCCAATATAAAGTGTAGTGGTTGTTGAATGACATTTTTTCCTTCCAATAGAGAACCTATAAACACAGAAAAACTAGCTGACCTAGAAATCAAGCCAACAGCTACACTAAAAAAGACAAAATTATATTCAACAATCTATATTCCATTGTGATGATCCAAAACAACAATATCTTCTAATGTGAACGACAAATCTTCAAATAAAAATAAGAATTCGGTAAACGAAATCAAATAAATCAACAAAAAAGTGCAAAATCGGGCTTTAGCAAAAAGAAAATGAAAACAATGAGACATAAAACCAGGAAAAAATGAACAACAGAAAGAAATCAGAAACACGATACCAGATCAAGAGGAAGATCACATGAAAACAGATGGAGAAGAAGATCAAAAAAGCAGATCGAGATGAAGCAGGGAGCCAGAGAGAAAACTACAGCAAAAGATGGGAGAAAAAATTGTTAATGAGGAAAGAGTTTATACACAGAGTAAGTCTATAAATATTTTATAAAAAAACAAAACTAAGAAATAATAACAAGCATGGTATATAGGTAAATATTTTACTAAGGTAAGTCCAATCCTAACAATTTCTCTTAAATTAGGATCAAAATAATAAAAGAAAATTAGAACAAAATATAGGCCCATTCAGTAGATAATTACAAATTTGTAGTCAGCACCGATACTAACAAAAAATACATTTAAATTAATTATTGGAAGTATAAATTTCAGAAAATAATTAAAAGGATAATACAAAACCCATTTTTTAAATAAATGAAGTTTTATTAAACAAATAAGATAATATTTTAGGCAAAACTCCCTTTTTGAGCCTTGTGGTATAGATTGTTTATCCTTTATGTTTCTGTGGTATACACGTTATCTAATTAGTTTTTGCAGTTATAATTCTATTACCTATATAGTGCTCTTTCTAAGGGATGTTAAATTCGCATGCTGGACCATAATTTATGAAGTGTAAAAATAGTGGAAATTTAAAAAAATAAAAGTTATTTCAGGGGCATCCAAACACATTTTATTAAATCCCAAATCTCTCCGCGCCATCTACTTCTCAAATTAAAGTTTCCATTCATACCAATCTCATTGCTCTCAAACCCTGGTATCTAATTCAAAATAATGCGTGCTTTTGCTTCTCCCTCAATCATCGGATTTGAATCTATAGTTGGGCTAGAAATTTTAAGATAACGAGAATTAATGGAAAAAATTTCTGCAGTATTGCAAATTCAGAGCTACTGTCATATGAAGGGGCACGAAAGTTGAATTGATAATCACAAAAAAACTAATTTATTGATCAAATTGATCTATTGCATGCAGATTAATGATGATCGAGTTAAAAAAAATACCCAATGGGATTCATAACACGCCTAATTAGGTGAAAAAAGGACTTAGTGTTGAAAAATAAAATATAATAATAATAATAATAATAATAATAATAATAATAATAATTATGATTATGATTTAAAGGCAAAGTTTTGGTTTTAATAATATATCTTCTTTCCATTATCGAATAGCAATCATAATTGTTATTCTATTTGCTTATTTCTACATTATGTTAACTTGGTAGTAATTCATTATTGCCAATTTTATTCATTTCCTTGGCTATATATATGATTTGATTTTAGTAGAGGAAATACATAAGGAAATTGAGAATTGATGTTTTTCTTTGCTAGCTCTTACATGTTCATAATATTGTCTTTGTCTTAAGTTCATTCTTAGTTCCTTAGTTTTTCATCTCGGTGATATTTTACGCTCGGTTGAGTTCATCCAACGTCTGTTGTTGTATCCCGGGAGACAGTAGTTCATACGGGGCAAATTCTGTCTTAAGGAAACCGATTCGGGCCTCAACAGAATCCTTTCACGGTTAAAAAGTTATTTCGGTATTTATCATTTTGTTAAATATTTTACTACCATATTTCCGTAATTCAAGTTACTAACATCTTGTTATATTTTGTCTCTTAAAAGGAAATTTCTCTATTATTAATCTCTCAAATCTAACAATCTTAAGACAGAATTTTTATGTCTATTTGATCGTGTAACTATGTTCCTTTAAAAGAGACGAACAGATTTTCATAACTTGGTATCGAAACTTGGAATACATAAATTTGGGCAAATACTTGGACTTTGGACAATAAGGACTTATTTTGGACACTGACACTTAATTTGGATATATATATATATATATATATATATATATATATATATATATATATATATATATATATATATATATATAAAGTGTAAAAGAAATTAATTAAATCAAAATTGTCATACAAACAATTTTAGTACTTTATTTTATTTACTGTTTTAAAACTGTTCTAATTTGGTTTGTTTGAAATTTTCAGAATTTATCATGGCTGATCATGGAGACATTAGTCCTGAAATTGCTCAAGGCCAGAATGAAGAAAACCAAAATGGACAACTTGGTCCTATTGGTTCTGAGCCTATTAGTTCAAAACCGGTTGCTTCTGTACTTGTAGGTGGACCAACTGCTTCTGGCTATGCAGCTTCTAGGCCAACTGCTTTTGGATCTATGAGTTCTGGCCCTACTCGAGGAAATGGCCCTGAAAATACTTATGGTCAAAAGAACCAAAATGGATAAAACGGTCCTAATAGGTTTGGACTTAACTAAAATAGACAACTTGGTCATAATGGTTTTGAATTAAATGGAAATGGACTTTCGAGTTTTGGGGCTTGTTATGTCTAATAGTCATGGGGCTTCAGGTTCATACCCTATAATGATACCCGAAAGGCCTGAGAAATTCAATGGTGTGAATTTTAAAGTTTGGCAACAAAAAATGTTTTTCTACTTAACTAGTGTGGGACTTCAAAATTTTCTGAAAGAAGATCCTCCTGTTGTTCCCCGTTGGAGTAACTGATGCTTCTGTTCAGAAATTTGTTGATGGCTGGAAATTTTCTAATTTTCTTTACAGAAACCATATTTTAAATGGTTTAGTACCCAATTTATATGAGGTGTACACAGTAAAACGTACTGCAAAAGAATTATGGGAATCCTTAGACAAGAAATATCAAACTGAGGATGCTGGCGCTAAAAAATACTTGGTAGGACAATTTCTTGATTTTAAAATGATTGATTCCAAGCCTATTGTAAGTCAAGTGCAGGAACTCCAGCTACTAATCCATGGGATGGAAGCTGAAAATATGCATACTAGTGAGCCATTCCAAGTGGCTGCAATTATTGAAAAATTACCACTGAGTTGGAATGATTTTAAACATTACTTAAAGCATAAACGAAAAGAAATGTCTATTAAGGATCTTATTGTCCGACTTCGTATTGAGGAGGACAATAGAAGATCTGAAAAGAAAATTTTTTTTGCTAATCAATCTATGGCCAAAGCCAACGTGGTGGAGATCCTTAAAGACTCCAAGAAGGGTAAGCATTATGCTAAACCCAAGTCCAAAATGGGACCAAAAGGAGGCATTTCCAAGAAACCCAAGTTCAATGGAAAATGCTTCAACTGCAATAAGATGGGGCATAAGTCCTCTGAATGCAGGCTACCAAAAAGGGCAAACAAGAATGAGGCAAATGTTGTTGCTGAAATTACTAAAGATGTGTCTGACATCAACTTATGTCGGTAGTTTCTGAGGTCAACCTGATTGACTCAAACCCAAGAGAGTGGTGGCTCGACACTGGTGCTACTCGTCACGTATGTTGTGACAAAGAGCATTTTGCTGGACTAACTCTTACAAATGATGGGGAGAAGCTCTACATGGGAAACTCTACTACTTCCAAAGTCAAGGGACATGGAACTGTGATTTTAAAAATGACTTCTGGCAAAGAAGTAAAACTGTAAAATGTCTTGTATGTTCCTGATATAAGGAAGAATTTAATTTCTCGAAGCCTCTTCAGTGCACATGGATTCAAGATGGTATTTGAATCTCAGAAATTTATTTTGTCCAAAGGAGGCTTGTATGTGGGAAAGGGATATGAATGTAACGGAATGTTTAAATTCAATTGTATCTCTTGTAACCATGATTCTATTAATATAAATAAGAACAACTTTTCTGCTTATATGGTTGAGTCTTCTAACTTATGACATAGTAGACTTGGACATGTTAATTTTGATATGATACGGCGCTTAATTAACTTGAACCATATTCCCACATTTCATATTGATAAAACATATAAATGTGAAACTTGTGTTGAGACAAAATTGACAAGATCTTCATTTCACTTTGTTGAAAGAAATTCAGAACCACTTGATTTGATACATACAGATATTTGTAACTTGAAATTTGTTCAATCAAGGGGAGGAAATAAATATTTTATTACCTTCATTGATGATAGCACAAAATACTGTTATGTATATTTTCTTAAAAGCAAAGATGAAGCTTTAGAGAAATTTGTACTCTATAAGCAAGAAGCAGAAAACCAACTTAATAAGAAAATTAAGAAGGTAAGAAGCGATCGTGGTGGTGAATACGTTGCACCAATTGGTGAGTTTTGCTCCCAGCATGGAATTATTCATGAAGTAACACCACCATATTCTCCTCAATCAAATGGAGTAGCTGAACGCAAAAATCGTATTCTAAAAGAGATGATGAATGCAATGTTAACCTGTTCTGGTTTACTATAAAACTTGTAGGGCGACAAATTATCTTTTAAATAAGATACCCCTTATGAGTTATGGAAGGGAAGAAAACCTTCATATAATTACTTGAAAGTGTGGGGGTGTCTTGCAAAGGTAATTGCTCTATTACTTAAACGAATGAAAATAGGTCCAAAAACAGTGGATTGTATTTTCATTGGATATGCTAGTAATAGCAACGCATATCAGTTTCTTGTGCATGAATCTAAAAATCCGGATATACACAAGAATACTTTGATAGAATCAAATGACGCTTCATTTTTTGAAGACGTGTTTCCATGTAAGGAAATAAGTGAAAGATTTGGATCTAAAAGGTCTCGTGAACTTGTTGAAAGTGATGGTCAAGTTGATCAACAAGATGTTGATAACAATGAAAATCTTCAATTAATGATTGAAGAAGATGATCAATATTCTCAAGAAGAGAGTAATACAGATCATGAGGAGGAACCTAAAAGAAGTAAATAGGCAAGGGTTGAAAAGTCCTATGGTGATTTCTTAACATATATGGTTGAAGCGGAACCTCAAACGTATAAAGAAGCTGTAAGCTCTACAAAGAGTCCTTTATGGAAAGAAGCCATAAGGAGTGAAATTAATTCCATATTGCAAAATCATATGTGGGAATTAGTGGACCTTCCTCCAGGAATAAGACCACTAAGTTCTAAATGGATTTTCAAACAAAAGCTAAAAGCTGATGGATCAATTGATAAGTATAAGGCGCGTTTGGTCATAAAAGGTTATAGACAAAAAGAAGGCCTTGATTACTTTGATACATATTCTCCAGTGTCGAGAATAACCTCCATTAGGATGATACTTGCAATTGCCTCTTTGTGGAATCTTTAAGTACATCAAATGGATGTGAAAACTGTCTTTCTGAATGGAGATCTTGAAGAAGAAATCTATATGGAGCAACCTAAAGGTTGTGTAGCTCTAGGTTAGGAAAGGAAAGTTTGTAAATTGGTGAAATCTTTGTATGGGTTAAAGCAAGTACTAAAACAATGGCATAAGAAATTTGATGATGTCATGATGGCTAGTGGATATCGCATAAATGAGTGTGACAAATGCGTTTATGTCAAAACTACAAATGAAGGATATGTTATTCTATGTTTGTATGTTGATGACATACTCACTGTAGGAAGCAATGAAAAGATGGTAAAAAGTACCAAAGATATGTTGAATTCTAGATTTTACATGAAAGATATGGGACTAGCGGATGTAATTTTAGGCATCCAAATTAAACGTTCACCTCACGGTCTCATATTAACTCAGTCTCACTATGTGGACAAGATACTTAACAAGTTTAATATAGAGGATTATGGCATAGCCAAAATGCCATTAGACATCAGTCAATACTTGTCTAAGAATAGAGGTGAATGCATAGACCAAGTGGAATATGCAAGAGTTATAGGTAGTCTAATGTACCTTACAAGTTGTACAAGGCCTGATATTGGTTATACTAAGCAGTTTAAGCAGATTTACGAGTAACCCAGGTAAAAGTCATTGGGGAGCGATTGTAAGAATACTAAGGTATTTGCGGTATACTCGTAATTATGGACTGCACTACACAAGAGAACCTGCTGTACTAGAAGCATATTCTGATGCTAGTTGGATAGCTGACATTAAGCATTCTAAAGGTACAAGTGGGTATGTGTTCACTCTAGGAGGAGGAGCAGTGTCATGGAAATCCCCAAGGCAAACAATTATAACTCGATCCACAATGGAAGCTGAGTTTGTAGCCTTGGACAAAACTGGTGAAGAAGTCGAATGGCTACGAAATTTCTTAGAGGGTATTCCTGAATGGCCCAAACTGTGCCTGCAATTTGTATACATTGCGATAATCAAGCAACGATTAAGAGAGCACAAAATAATATGTATAATGGTAAGTCGAGACACATGCGTCGTCGACATAATACCATTAGACAATTGATCTCAACTGGATTTATCTCTATTGATTTTGTAGGATCAAAGGATAACGTTGCGGATCCGCTAACCAAAGGGTTAAATTGAGATTAAGTTGATAAGACATCTAAAGGAATGGGACTAAAGCCCATGAATAATTAAGGCGCTATGTGAAAAAAAACTCAACCATGTTTGACTGGAGATCCCAAGATCTTGGTTCAATGGGACAACCTGATTGCATAGACCTTGTAGGGTCACTGTAGGGGTAACCCTGTGTCCATTCCTATGATGTAAATAGTGATAAAACGGGTTAAGGTTAAGCAATGCTTTTAATGGTTCTTTATGCATCAAAGTTTGAGCAAAAGAGATCACCTATGTAAGAGTTAAGTGAGGTCGCTTCAAAGGAAACTAATGGAGCTTAGTTATCCGAAACTCTTGCAGAACCAGGAGATGTTCACGACCATAATGAACATAACCATGAGAACCAAAACCGAGTTAGATTAATATTTGTGTGGTGTATATCATCGTTTACACAAACGGCAGAATAGTTCAAGGACATCGCGCCTACTAGTCAGCCAGTAAAGTAAATATATTATCACAAGGGAAGGTTCAAAGGTTGAGTCCACCTATCCTATGCAAATATTAATGTAGAAATTATCATCGAATCGAGTCTTCGTTTTCTTATTTTCTTTTATGTGGGGGATTGTTGAAAAATAAAATAAAATAATAATAATAATGACATAATGAGAAAGTTTTGGTTTTAATAATGACATAATGAGAAAGTTTTGGTTTGAATAGTAATTATAATTGTTATTTCTTTTGCTTATTCCTTCATTATGTCAACTTGGTAGTAATTCATTATTGCTAATTTTATTTCTTTTTTTGGTTATATATATGGTTTGATTTTAGTAAATGAAATACACAAGGAAATTGAGGATTGATGCTTTCCTTTTCTAGCTCGTACAAGTTTAAAATATTGCCTTTGTCTTAAGTTCATTCTTAGTTCCTTAGTTTTTCATCTCGGTGATATTCTACGCTCGGTTGAATTCATCCAACGTCTGTTGTTGTATCCTGGGAGACAGTAGTTCATACGGGGCAAATTCTGTCCTAAGAAAACCGATTCGGGCCTCAACAGAATCCTTTCACGGTTAAAAGGTTATTTCGGTATTTATCATTTTGTTAAATATTTTACTACCATATTTCCGTAATTCAAGTTACTAACATCTTGTTATATTTTATCACTTAAAAGAAAATTACTCTATTATTAATCTCTTAGTTAATAAAATTAGGATTTTATTTATCCAACTGAAAACACGCGATGCTCTTGCTTGTAATTTGTAAGCATGGACGTTCTTGAACTTATACAAGCATGACCAAACACTTTTGTTTCTCATATGCTGTATAGTTTGAATTCAACACCTGTTATGTTCATCGAGTTAAAAGCACCCCCACATATAGAGCTTTAGCCTTCAATAGAGTTAATATTTCCTTCAATACCATAAGCTTGGAGTTCCATGGCAATATAATTCTGGTAATGATAAATGCTAGATAAAGCTTTGAAGAATCTATGTCTGTTCAATTTCAGACTAACCAAATTCAATTACATCAATTTCATACAAACCAAACACAGTGAAAAGATCTGACATAATAGCAAACAGCTGCAATTATGCTTGATTCAAAAAACAGCGAGAAGCGGCAGTGAGATTTGATTTTATCAGAGAGTATATCGGTTAGGATTTCAAATCACTATCAATTGGGGTTTTTGAATTGAAATCTTAATTTGAGAAGCAGATGGCGTGGTCGAGAGAAATGGGTATGTTCGGACATTTTGTTTGAGTGCTGGAATAACTTTTTTTTTTTTTTGAAATATTAAGAATTTTTTTAAGGAGGGTATTGAATCTAAAACTTCTTACAATTATATTGAGTGGTGTACCAATTAAGCTACACCTAATTAATTAACTTTTATTTTCTTAATTCCCAAAATTTTTACATTTCATCAATTATGTCCCATGTGAATGTATGGGAACCTAATATCTGTTAAAAAAGGATTATATAGATAATGAAATTATAACCATAAGAACTGATTAGATAATATATATATTACAGGGATACAAGGAGTAAACCAACTATACCAGAGGCCCAAAAACGGGCTTTTGCCTGTCACACAACAAAACAAAAAAACCAATGTTAACATAATTCTAATAGGGAATAAATTATGTTGCCCCAACATTAATATCCCCTGTGCCTCCGTTCACCCCTTTACAGCTAAATTATTCGTAGGGAAGGAAAATAAAAAATAAATAAAATAATAATAAAGATAGACACGTACACATTTTAATTTTTTTATTAGCTGCATTTAAAATATGCCCTAATTTAATATTTAAGAATAGTTTACAAAGGTTAAATATATTAAGACTTTTTTGAATTTATCCCTAAACACCTATTTATTTTTGAACTTTTAAAAATTTGAACTTGTAAAAAAGTTTCAAATAACCTCATAAACTTGTAAAAAGTAAACTCATTTGCCCCCTAAATGTCACATATCAGATTTTGATTGGTTTGACTTTTCAAAGATGCCATTTTCTCTCTTCAATCAGAAACCGACACGTGGCATTGAGGGGCCAAATTGGTTCACTTTTTTTGCAAGTTCAAGGGGTTATTTGAAACTTTTTTACAAGTTCAGGGGTTATTTGAAACTTTTAAAGTTCAGGCGCAAATAAGTGTTTAGGAACAAATTTAAAGGATTCTTGATATATTAGGCCTTTAAAAAAACTCACATGACAAAATTCACACATACCGTGAGATAGAATAACCAACAATTACGCATCCATAACTTTTATATCGTGTCAATAATACTATTATTATTATAGAACTCTGAGTTAAATAAATATATATCAACAATAAAATTTTTCAATTGTATAATAAATTGTAAAGAAATTATAAAAATAAATTTATTTAATATTTTAATTAGATAATTATTTAATTAATAAGACATTTATATAAATTTATTAAGATATAAATTAGTAATATTTTCATTAATTTTATTTTTTATTTATTTAGATAATTTTAATATAAACATCTAGTAAATATTATGGTAATCTTTTTATAAAATTAAAATTATTTTAATATTCATTATCATTGAATTAATACTCAATTGTGACAACCATAAATAACAATTTCAATAATAATCTCGCTCAATGCATGTATTTTTAAACAAAAAGTGGGGTCCATCCACTTATTTTATTGGGCTACGCCAGACTTGTGCATCGGATGGGGCGGATTGGATTCAGGCCGAATTTTATTGGATTTTTTATTAAAAGTATTAATTTAAATATGATTCGGCCCATATTTTAAGATTTTGGGTTCGGGCAGGATTTATGAGGTTATTTTAAAGTCCGACTCAAGGATTGTAGATAATTTTTTAATAATATTCTTTTGTGAATTTTTAAAAATTAAATTGGTAAAATTATATATAATAAGATTAATTTTTTTAAGTTCTTAATATATTATACAATTTATTATATTTAAATTTGAAAATTCATTAGTATAAAATATAAAAGTTGAAAATAATTATTTAATACAATTATAATATATAAAAAAAATTAAATTATTATTCATCGGATCGGGCTTAAATCGGACTTAAATATTTATACAAAAATCAAATTCGACCCATAAAATTTTGGGCTTCAACGAGCTCGGGCTCGAACCGAATTTAATAATAAAATAGGTGTCCAAATCCAACTCATAAAACCGAACTTGGCCGGGCCCGCGAACACGTATGGAGAAAAATCACACATATCCCCATCTAACATATATTTCAAGCTTATATATCCATAACAACAACAGAAATTTCAGTTTGTTGCATAATATTGTAAATTTATCGTGTCTGGGTATATCTTCTGAATCTTGTATATACAAAGTAGATATTTTTTTGCTGCCCAAAGTGTAAAGATCTCAAGTGTTCTTTGACTAAAAATATTTGACGATCAAATCGAAAAATGTCAGCTCTAAGAACAAAATATTTTTTATGAAAATGAAGACATTCACTAGGGGTGTTTCTCGTTGCCCTGGCTTTTTAGATGGTAGGTTAAAAGCTCTTTTCAATTTAAAATAAGTTGACGAAGTATTTCTTAAAACTTTTTCATAAATAACTTATATATAGTTGGAATGTTTGTTAATGACTTATAAGAAGCTTATAAGTTATAAGAAGTATGAAATGAGTTAGAAGGATAGGTAGAGATGAGTGACTTTTTAATATATACAATTAAATGAGGGTAATAGGGTAAATTATTTGGCCAAACTTGAGTAGCATCAAAGCTGTTTTTTTAAATGCTTAAAATGAGAGTTTTTCTTTTAGCTTTTAAACCACTTATAAGCTATGCGAAACACTTTACTCAAGTGATTTTAAGCTAAAAACAACTTAAAAGCTGGTCTAGTGAGTGAGCCTTGAAGCTGTGATTCTAGAGGTCGCAGGTTCGAGTCCACACTCGGGCGAAATGGAATAAGGTTTTCCTTTATTATTATTCTAAGCCTATATGAAACAATTTAAAAAAAAAAAGCTAAAAACAACTTAAAAACGATTTGAACAGCTTATATACTATGAGAAACACCCCTACATGTATCATTGTAGCTCAAAGTAATACATATGGAAGAATTTTTTTAATGTCAGAATTTTTTTTTGTTGACAACTCGATACTCAATGCAAATGTAGGTATGAAGGGATAAGTGAGGCAGCTTTCCCTTACCTGGACGGTGTAAAAAAATATTTAACTAGAAATAGCATCTTGGACTTGTAATCCTATTTATAATTAATTTAACATATCTTTACATTGCTTGTTATCATATTATACCAATTTTTTATATTTAAGTGGTTGTTACCATCACATATTGATCAACTTAATTAGGTACATAATCAACTAAAGTGCATTGAACACCTTGCATGATTTTGAGTAGGAGAGACAACTATAGCACCACTTCTAAATTGCTAAAATCATAACAAATTCGAAATATGTTGACTTGTACACATCAAAAATTCCTTTTTCACCTTTCCTTTAAATTAATAAATTCTTAGGCAACTTATTAAAAAATTAAATAATCTAAGAGTCCAATCATATTTTCCATTTTTTATTATTTAGACTCCATTTTATAGATTTAAGAGTGTTTTTGTTCCTATCATCTTCTCCATTTTTCATTTCTTATATTAAATTCTTCTAAAATAATAATATTTTATTATTATTATATTAATTTTCTTACATAACCTCTACCAACAAAAACTAACAAAATATTTAAAAAAACAAAAAGTAAAAAAATAATAATATTACAATTGTTCTCCAAAATGGGGATTCTCGCATTTAAAGAATCTTCATTTTAAAGAATATTATATAAGAAATTGTTGGATTTACAGTTTACTGTTTCCAAAAAAGGAATGATGAGGTTATATCTCATTTAAAATGGATGCATAACAACTATTTTTATCTTTGGTGCATTTTTTTTGTTACTTTATTTTTTATAAAGTATCTATTATTTTGTATTTTTTTATTATTGGATGAGTGGTGGTTATTTTAATCTAATAGTGAAAAGGGCAAAGTAATGAATAAATAAAGTAACTATAAAATATGCATTTATCTTTTAGTACTAAACAATAATTTTTAATGTTCAGTAACTACTATTAGGATATAACTTTTAGCGGGTTCGAAGATAGAAAAAACTATCAATAGTAGCAAATCGTAACACACATAATATATGTGAGTAAGAACTCAATTCTTTATATATATGGTAACACATATGGTATTAATTAATTAGAAATGTCACAGAGCATCTGTACGAAATCATAACTGAATTAGTGACGAAGACTATATATATATTTTGAATTGTAAAAATGGATTCATGGGTTGCAGAACTTAATAATATCTATAAAACGCAAAATATAAATGAAATTACCATATTGGTTAAGAGACCAAGGGGAAACAAATTGGACAAAAATAATAAAAATAACAAAAGAAATACTTTTTTATAATATTTACAAATATTTTCGTTGAAATGATTTTGTTCGGACTTAATTATAGTTAAGAGCTCTTATCCACTCAATAAATATATTTAATGAAATTTAAATCTTATTCTTCGAATTGGACAAAAATAATAAAGATAACAAAAGAAATACTTTAACTGCAATAATAAGAATATCAAAGTACTAGCACATTTTTTTTACACAGGAGGACCCTTTGATGCAGTTGCTGCGGTTGTCATTTTTATTTTTAAACTTTCGTAGTTGTAATTATATTAAATATAAAGAAAAATCTCTACCCTACTTCATTCATTCGTATAACTCAAATTTGTGATATGTAGAGTCACAAATTCACTCTTAATCAATTGAATAAGAACATTCGGCATAGTTATTGCAGTTGCTATTAGCGGTTGATAATAATTATTTGTTGATATTAATAAATTTCTTCGAATTAATTAAAAATAGACATGCTTACGAGTCGAGGTACCCGCCTAGCCCGATCTGAGCCTGTTCAAATGGGTCGGGCTTGGATTCTTATTTTTCTACAAAACTCGGGCCTAATTAAAGCCCAAAGTTTTATGGGCCGGGCTTGATTTTTATATAAATACCCAAGCTCGGTCGGATGAATAATAATTATATTTGTTAAATATTTATATAATATATTTAATAATTTTTTGGATTTTTATATTTTGATCTATTAAATTTGTATAATATTTCAATCTATTTATTAAATTATTTAAGTAAAAAATATAATTATATGTAAGATTTGGACATTTGTACGGAATATGTCTTTTTATACTCCTTTAGTGTAACCAAAAAAATTAAAAGAAAACTTATTTATGAACTTTGGGTCGGGTTTGAAAATGACCTCTGGAGCCCCCCCACCCCTAGCCCAGTCCAAAAGTGAAGTTTTAAAATATGAACCAAATCTAATTTAAATTGATATTTTTAATCCAAAGTCCGATTAAATTTGACCCAAATCCGATCTAACCTATCCGACGAACCGGTATAGTTAAAAGTAATATTAGCAATAGAATATGTAGTAAAATATCTCCAGAACTTCCATCCACCAACTATGAATTTTTCTTTTTATTATACAAATATTATATTTAAAAAAATAAGAAAAAACAATATTGTAGTCAAGAATTGAAAATAGGTGATAAAGAAATAATGAGAAAGAGTGATGGTCAGATGTTGCAGAAAGGATACTGTTGGTTTGGGAGCAAATGAAATTTTATTGATAATCCAAAGAGTTGAGTGCTGTCTCCTACTATTTAACAACTCCAAGAATTAGCCACAAAAAGATGTAAACCCTTCTAATTTACTTACCGTATAAAATTAACAAATCAAACGAGGCAATATAACAACTTTCTTTATCTATTTTTTTTATATACACACTTTACTCATTTAATCCACTTATTCTGTAATCTCTTATCTATAGTTGCAACAAATGTAATCTTTATCTTTATGATTCTCTTATATATAGTGTCAGACTTATACTTTGTATTTTATTTTATTATTCTAGAATATTTTAATGTAGTGTATAAATATATTATTAGGTTGTAATAGAGGAAATATAAAATTTAAGAAATATCTCAAATCCTCCACTCTGAAGATACTGCACACAACATCATTAATAGAGTTTCTGTACTAGTAAGGTACAGTTCAGTTAGTAATATAGGCTGAGAAAATTAGAAGAGAATAAGGTTTGAATCCATTAAATATACTTATTGAGAGGGGTGAAGAGTTCTAATTGTGACTAATAGTTGTAAATATTAAAAAAAATTAATAGAATTTATGTATTGCATGTCCATCTTACGTCAAACTAGTGAATATTGTGTAGGAGTACTAGTGCTAGAAAACATATAAATTACTTAGACACCAAATACGTAACAACAGACTTATTCACGAGCCAGAGTATTCGCTCCACCGGTTCAAGTTTGGATAAAGCTCAGTAATAATTTAGTCCACTAAAGTATAAAGTTTTATGAGTATAATTTGAAAATAGTGTTAATATTTTAGTGTAATTGGATCGACTAGTTTGATCAATGCGATCGTGACATTTCACCGAACAAGTATGGAGAGTGCGGAGTGCACACTTGTTTAGGTTCTGTTTACGATTGGGGGTCCGAGGGCAGCGCCCCCGGTGCGGGGTCCAAGGGGCGGTAGCCCCTGGCGGGGTCTAGGGGCAACGCCCCTAGGCAGGGTCCGAGGGGCGACAGCCCCTGGCTGGGGTCGAGCTGCAAGGTCAGCTCGAAAATTTTTTATCCCTGAATCCACGCATCCTTTGGAAAAATTCATCAGAAAATGAATTTTTTGTCCGAAATAGTGTGTCTGTTGGACACAACTGAAACTCGGAAGAAACATGTCTTTTGGACATGGCTGCTACCCCAAACAGCATGTCTGTTGATGTTTTGGCTATTTATTTCACCAAAACGATTTTGGCCATATACAGAAAAACTCGGTTGAAATTTCACTGCAAACAAATTCTTGTTCTTGATTCTCTTTCTAATTTTATTCGATTGAAAATTTGGTAAACCGGCCAAATAAATTTTAATCTAACAGTGTTTTTGCGACCTCAAAAATATCCAAATAATCCCCGATTTCCATCAAATAGTACTTTTGACAAGTCTAATATATGTACCTATAAATATATTTTTAACCATACTTATATGTTTTTAATCCGTTACTACATGATTCTATAAATATTTTAAATTTTATTGTGAATATTTTTACTAACTTTATATAGATAATATATATTTTAAGTGTGTTGTAAATATATATTACTTTTTGATTCATCAATCATTATTATTAATTAAAATCTTTAATTATCTTTTATCTAATGGTACTAATAAGGGCAAATTTTAAAAACATGTACTTTGATATAGCTATTTTATAAAAAAGTATTTGTGAAAATTTTTTGTGTCGAAAGGGCGTCTGTGGTTTCAAAAGTTAGCAAAAACATGTTTCTCAAAATTTTAAAATCATATTTGGAAGGGTAATCTTATTTATTTTGAAGTGAAATTTTGCAGCTTTGTTTATAAAAATACAATACACATTAATGATAAATTTTAGAATTTTTTGAGAAGTCCAAATATTTATATTAATTAAAAATTGATAATAACTTTAAAAAACCATAATAAAATGAAAATTTCGGAAATTTACTCAAATAATTATAAATAATTCACAAATAATATAGTTGAAACATAGGAATGTTGAATTTATTGAAATAACTGAAATTACCCTTTCAAATGTGGTTTCAAAATTTTGAGAAGCATGTTCTTGCTAATATTTGAAACCACAGACACCATTTTAAAATAAAAAATTCCACAAGGACCTTTTTACAAAACGACCAAACTACATGACATGTTTTTGAAATTTATTCTACAAGTAAAGAGCAAAGGAATATTAATTTTATTAAAAACAAAGCCACTGCCTGATATATTTTGTACTATATTTGGTAAAAGAGTTTATACTTCACATAATATCATTATATTTGTGTCTTTGTTGTCTGTCTTAGATTATTTGGTAACTCATAAAAAGTACTCTTTCATGGATGGTTTTGACTAAACTTGGGATAAATATTGTAAGACCGCCTGAAATATTTTTATACATAATGAAACAGGTTTAGATAAACACGGGAACCATAGAAAGTCTCGGAAAAGGAAAAGTGAAAACCTATTCTAGCTTACTGGCTGTGACTAATTTGAACACGGAACCTCAATTTCACTTTGCCTAACTCATGCAGTAATAAAATACTACTACTCTGATGATTCATCAATTAATTACAAGTTACTTAAAAGGTAGTAAGAATTAGTTAAACATTAGAATCATAAACAGACTTTATCCCTTGAATGAGTTGACTTTTTTGTCGCAATTGGTTTGTGAGCCCAAAAGAAAAACAAATTTCATTAATTAAGTTTTTTTGTTTTTATTAAAAATTAAAAACACTGTAAGAGAATAGTGGGTCCCTCAGAGATCCTCTGAACAAATAATGTATTGATCCTCTAAAATTTCGCTGCTTGTTTTCGAGAAGGTACTATACATACCATACCGCAGCACATCCTCTCGTTCTATTTACTTTTAACAGTTTTACACACTTGTTATTAAGTAAATTATAAACGACTGCTACTGCCCTTGTCTGGGTCTCCTCTTCATTGGTATTTCTCTTCACATTCCAACGAACGTTATGAAAAACGAGCCCGACCCTGAATATTTTGGTATATGATATTATCGATATTATTAATATAATTAGTGGTTTGATGAGATATTATATTGGTTTTTTGTAATGCTTTTAGGTCTATCGTAACGCTTTTTTAGTATTTTATAATATTTTTTGGATCTTTTATAATGCTTTTAAGTGTCCTTATAGCAGTTTTTAAGTTAAATCGTACCGTTATTATGGTCGATTTATGATAAAATCGATCGAACCGGACGATATGGTATGGTTTTAATAACACTGATTCCAACCATACTTCATAATCGAAATAAATAAAGATACACTCCACTCTATTTCCGGTGTAGTTCGAACCCATGACATCTTCCTATTAAGATGAGAAAAGCTCGATTCGACTAAAAAATAAATAACTAATTCATCTTTTACACTTTCATCGTGAGAGTATATCTCTTTTTAGCCACCAACTTTAAATCTATCAATTCTTAATATCTTTCATAATTAATATAAGGACAAATTAAAAAATAGATAATGAAAAATGTATTGATAATATAAATTTACAAGCAATAAAATAAAAAATTTAAAGTGATAGTAATTATTTTAGAACACGATTAACTTATTATTTGTGTCTTATATATAATGATTATCCTCTGGGCGGTGTTAGTATTTACTAAGTGAAAAGATAAAATCCTTATAAAAAAGGTGATTCCTTAACTGTCTGGATTAAAACTTTTAAGAATCTCTATATTTAAGGAATTTTTCAACGATCCTAGCCTATTGTCCCTAGCACATTCCCTAGACATCGTTACCTTTTCCTTCACAAATATTATACTTAAACATTCAAATTAACCCTCAAAAAGCAAAGAAACATTATGAAGGTCATGCATAATTTATTTATAACAGTACAATAAAAGGGAGATAAAAAAAACATAGTTACTATCAATCAAACACATATAATGTCCAAATTTAAGCTTCATTATGACTTATTATAAGAGAACTATAGAGCTCCAAGTTGGTGAACTAGAAAGGGAAGTCGAAATTGTTGTTATCAATTACCAGCTCCATCGAAAATCTCCCAATATGTTAACTGTTCATTCTATTTTATGATTAGGATATGGATTTCAATTGAAAAGAAGAGGATGAGATTATTTTATTCAATGTTACTGTTGTGCAAACTATAATAATACATTTTTATACAAATATTTGCTTCAATGAAACGGCAAACTTTAAAAGAAATATCTTATGCTGTCACTCATTTATAAAATGGGTTTGATATATTTTTTTTAAAATGGGATATGTGATTTAAAAAAATTGACAATGAAAAATATTTTTTATTTAAAATATCAATGTTCCAAAATATATTTCAATCAATTTTTAACATTTTCGTTTTTTAACCTTGTTATTTAAAAATTATACGTCACAGTTTGAGTAAGTTTCGAAGATTTTTTCCATTTTTTCATATTTTTTATAGTTTGTCATCATATTTTAAATTAAAAAATATTTTCACCATTATAAAAATTTTAAAAATTATCTCTGATGTGTATTGCATTTTTATTCACCAATCTATAAAATTTCGGATAAAAAAGAAAATAATTACCCATTATTATGGCATAATTTAATATCGAGAAACCTTTTTTGCCAAATTTTTGAAAACACTGTCCCTATTTTGCAAAATAAAATTTCTCAGACCCCCTTTTACAAATGAATGAAATTACATGGTACTTTTTTTAAGTTTTCCTTACATAAAAAAACAAAAATATCTAATAACGGCTAATTTGACATTAATATTTGAGCAGCTTTTAAAATAATCACAAACTTTTAATAGAATACATTTTTTAACTTTAAACAACATATTTTAATCTTTCATTCTAATAAAAAATTATATAATTTATATTTTTCAAAATCAAATATATAATTTTTTAAAAAACTTAAAAATAGTTGTTTTCGAAATACTGCTCTAAAAAAGTCACCTCCTAAATACTAACACAATGCAAGAAGTGAAGATGTTGTCGTTGATATTCCAGTCTCGGTTATGGGGAGTAAAAGGCACGCATTAATTACGGAAGATGAATCACGTGAGTTATCATAAATAGGCGCGTCAAACGAGATTCTTCAGGTCGTAATCGTATGCGTCAAAGTTCACTCCTCCCCTTTTACTGCTCCTAAAAAGCTGACCGGATTCTCTACACGTGCCGGTAACTCACTTTTACCTTTTGCAAACACTCCAAAGGGAGTTGTACAATTTACAAATTCATTTTTTGATAATATACAATTTACAAATTTCAAGTATGCTTTTCTAAAATTGAATTCACACTAAACTTAAAATTTTAATAATTGACATATGAATGTTTGAGTTTCATTATATTTTGGATTCTCATAAATAACAAAAGTATATTTCGAGAACGACTTTACTTTTTAGATAATTTAAATAAATCTATTGTATTTTTTTTTTGTCATGTTTACAAAGATAATTAGATATATTTATAAGCTGGGTTGGATTAACTCGAGTTGGGCTTAATGAGCTTTTATTTGTTAATGTTCATCTTAAATAAATAATAATTCACTTAAAAATTTTTCGAGCCCGAGCTAATATGGATGAGTTCGGGTTTACTCAAGAAAATATATATATATTTAAACAAAATATACTAAACTATAGATAATTTATATTTATATTTTTTTATCCCAATATTATTACATCAAACTATTACAATTACGATTATAAAATTCATTTTTAATTAATAATATTTGTGTTTTTAGATCTAATATTAAAATATTACACACACATATATATACATATATATATATATATATATATATATATATATATATATATGTTGTATAAAAGAATGCATGTCACACTATTTAATAGGATTTGAGACTAATTTCAAATCCAATCTATATACTTTATGGGCTTTATTGAGTTCGATCTGAGTCGAACAACATTTAAAAAATTGTTCTCCGATCAATACATCACGGACTCAGGCAAGTTGAGCAGTCACCGAAGCCTCGAATAGATCTACATACCATATCAATGAATATATTTCTAATAATTCATATATAGCCCTGTTTCTTAAATTTTAGCTTAATACAATTGAGAATTAGTCTTTTTTATATGGGATGAGGTATTTAATACCATTCTCGTTAGATATTTAACAAATATACACCTTTTAATATTATAATATATAAATTATCCACGCGTCAAGTATCCAATGGGAAGGATATTAAATACCCGAGCTCATATAAAATTTACCTTAGTATTATTTTTCAAAGTAGTAACAATAATTAATATTATTGATGACTACTAAAATTAAGGACAAACTTAAAAGACATACCATGTGGTTTGATCGTTTTGCAAAAAAGTGCTTGTGGAATTTTTTTTCAAAAGGGTGTCTGTGGTTTCAAAAGTTTGCAAAAAGAGGATTTTAAAAATTTTAAAACCACATTTTGAAGGGTAATCTTGTCCATTTTGAAGGAAAATGTTGCAGCTTAGTTAATGAAAATATAAGACACATTTGTGATAAATTTAATAATTTTTTAAGAAGTATTAATATTTTTTTAATTAAAATTTGATCATAACTTTAAAAAATTAAAGCAAAATAAAAATTTTCCGAATCTTTTTCTAATCTTGATATATAATTCTTAAATAATATAGTTAAAATATAATAATGTTGAATTTATTGAAATAATTAGTTTAGCACTGTAATTTCTAAACCACAGGCACAGTTTTGAAAACTTTTGAAACTATAGACACCCTTTTGGCTTCTTCGTAAAAAAATAGACAGCATCTTAAAAAACAATTTCCACAAGCACCTTTTTTACAAAACGATGAAACCAAGTGACATATTTTTGAAGTCTACCCTAAAATTGAAAACCAATAATCAAAATAGAAAATAATTAACAGTAATTAATAAAAAATGAAATTTTGATACACAAAGTAATAAAGAAAACAAACGAAATTTGAATAGAAAAAAATTGCATGGTACAATATAATATAAACCGTGGAGTAATAAATAAGAATAGAGGTGCAACTTTTGTTCAGTATATCTTGATCTCATTTCCCAATTGTGCCGCCTTGTCCTCCTGTTTATATGTCACTTGGGTTTCAAATACACACGGAGAGAAAGAAAAGGGAGGGATAGATAGAGAGAGTAAATCTGATTCCTCTTTTCCATATCTTTTTGGTTTTAACAACAAGAAAGAGATCCAAAACAGCTTCTTCAATCCCTGCATTTGGCTCTTTCCCTTTCTTTTGATCCCATGCTCTTGTTCCTCATTTCTACACAAATTACAGATTCCAACAATTTTTTGTTCATTTTCTTCTAATTTTTCTGCCAAATCCTTGCGAATCGTGATTAAGTATGGGTACGGGATGGAGAAGAGCCTTTTGCACAACGATTCCTCGCGATTCAGATACTAGTCCTAGTCCTAGAAGCTCTACAAAGCTTGCTTTCCAGATCGGCGCCGGAAGTAATCCGACGACTCCGCGCACTCAACTGTCGCAGCCGGGAAGTCCTGTTCTCCGTTGCAAAACAGCTACACCTAGAGCTGCTTCTGCTAAGAGTTCAAGTTCGAATCCGTCGTCTCCTCGATCTCCATTCAAACTCTCTCTCTTCAAGAACAGCTTCAAGTTCAGAGTAAGTTGATTTAATTCCTCAAAAAAAATGAAGTAAAATGGAGAAATCTAATGGAGGAATTTCAGTTTTACGAGTTTTTTGAAATTTGTTCTTTGGATTCTGAAAAACGGAGAGATCTAATGGAGGAATTTCAGTTTTACGAGTTTTTGAGATTTGTTGTTTGGTTTTTGTTGTTGCAGAGTAGCTGTGGAATCTGTTTGAACAGCGTGAAGACAGGTCAAGGCACTGCGATATACACTGCAGAATGTTCACATGCTTTTCATTTCCCGTGCATAGCCGCCCACGTCCGTAGCAATGGAAGCCTCGTGTGCCCCGTCTGTTCCGCTACCTGGAAAGACGTTCCTCTCCTCGCAATCCACAAGAATCTCCACCGGCCTGAAAACGACGCCGCTGAGAACTCCAAAGCCGCTGAGAAAGAGAAGAAAGTAGTTGTAGTTGAATCTTCGCCTAGAGCTGTGAAGACGAAGCAATACGATCCTCAACAGCAATTGCAATATCCGAATACTCCTAAAAAGTACTCTGACTCTAGATCTTATGATGATGATGAGCCGTTGCTTTCTCCGACAGCCGGCGGGAGATTTATTCCGATTCCGGAAGCCGATGAGAATGCTGATGAGGAAGAAGACGATGATGTTGAGGAATTTCAAGGATTCTTTGTTAATCCTACTATTTTTTCATCCTCTATCAAGTCTGATGAAGTCCCTTTGCAAGGCGGAAAGGATTCTAGAAGTGTGCAGGTGAAATTGCTGCCGGAAGCGGCGGTTGTTTCCGCCGGAAGAGGATACGAAACCTACGCGGTGGCGTTGAGAGTGAAAGCGCCACCGCCTAAGCAGCCAAACAGCAGTAGTCACGCGTTGAATCATTCTCATCGAGCGCCGATTGATTTGGTGACTGTGCTTGATGTCAGTGGCAGTATGACTGGTGCCAGGCTTCAAATGCTGAAACGCGCCATGCATTTGGTGATTTCATCTCTTGGCTCAGCTGATCGGCTTTCCATCGTCACTTTCTCTTCGAATCCTAAACGGCTGTTACCTCTTAGAAGAATGACGGCTCACGGTCAGCGCGCCGCCCGCCGCATCGTTGACCGGTTAGTCTGCGGTCAAGGCACCAGTCTCGGAGACGCATTGAGGAAAGCGACTAAAGTGCTTGAATGCAGGAGGGAGAGAAATCCTGTGGCCAGTATCATTTTATTCTCCGATGGACAGGATGAACGCGTGCAAACAAACTCCGCCGTTCACCGGACTAATTCCGGCCAAACTCGATTCGCTCATATTGAAATTCCGGTACACGCCGGTGGATTTGGTCAAAGCGGCGGCTACAGCTACGAGCCGGATGAAGATGCGTTTGCTAAATGCGTTGGCAGCTTATTAAGCGTGGTGGTACAAGATCTGAGAATCCAGCTCGGCTTCGGTTCCGGCTCAGCTCCGGCGGAGATTTTAGCGGTCTACGCATGTAATGCTAGGCCCACCGTGCTTAGCTCCGGCTCAATCCGGCTAGGGAATTTGTACGCCGAAGAAGAGAGAGAACTCCTGGTCGAGCTCCGGGTCCCATGCTCCGCCGTTGGGGCCCACCACGTGATGTCTGTTCGCTGCCTTTACAAGGACCCAGCTAGCCAAGAGGTGGTGTACGGCCGAGATCAGGCCCTACTGGTCCCGCGGCCCCACGCCGTGAGATCGTCGGCGCCGAAAATCGAACGGCTGAGGAACCATTTCATCACCACACGCGCTGTCGCAGAGGGGCGGAGGCTAATAGAGCACGGCGATATCACCAGCGCGTATCATTTGCTGGCTTCTTCTCGTGCACTGTTACTTCAATCCGCCGGCGCCGGCGGCGAATCAAGCGATGAGTATGTGAGGAGCTTGGAGGTGGAGATGGCGGAGTTGCAGTGGCGGAAACAGCAGCAAATAGAAGTGATTGAGCGGCGGGGAGGCGGCGAGTTGGTGGTGACGGATGAGAATGGGGAGCCGTTGACGCCGACGTCGGCGTGGAGGGCGGCGGAGAAGCTGGCGAAAGTAGCCATGATGAAGAAGTCGTTGAATAAAGTCAGCGATTTACATGGCTTCGAAAACGCTAGATTTTAATAATAGAAAAATTTCAATAATATTTGATTTTGAAAAAAAATTGAAAAAGCCTGCAAAGGGATATTGTGATGAATATATCCCCATTCCTCCCCCACATAAGTTTGTCTTTAGTTTTTTATTTATTTCTTTTTTTCAATCAAAATCTTTTAATTAATCTACAAATTGTTTATTTTGACTCCATTTCTATTTTCAAAAGTGTAGGCAAAGGTTGTAAATTTAATGCAAATGCTAGAGTAATGGATGGAGTTTTGCCTTTGTGTTGAATCATTCGGGTTATTGATTTTGTAATCGGTTCAATCGAAGTTCGATAAAGCTCGGCTTGTAAGTCACAGCTCGAGACATTACCAAGCTAAGCCAAATTTCTTGAGGTTCGAGTTGAAAAGTCTCGAGTGGGCTCGTGTTACTTTTTACGACTATCACATGTTAAAAAGTTACTAGAAAAATTTCATTTCACTCTTATATAGTATAACCTTAAGATAAGTAATATTGGTAAAATTTGGGATTGATAATTTAGGCTTGTGAATTCGAGCTGAGTTTGTCATGAGCATAAGCTAAATACTCGACGAGTTTCAAGCCATATAGAACCTAATCTCTATCTAAATTAAAATGAGCCGAGTTGAGGCAAGTTCAAGTGTTATTCACATGTTAGGCCCTGTTATTTTCAACTTCTGAAAGCTGAACTGAAATTGGTTGAACTGAACTGAACTTATTTCAAAGTAAATTTATAACTACCCTTAGCTAAACTGAACTAAATAGATTGAACTGAACTGCATTAATTTATAATCTAAAAGAATACGGTATTTGTGTTTGTTGTCGGAAACGTTTGTAGTATTATTACATGTTTGGATGTATTTAAGGGCGGTAATGATATAAAGGTGTTGATGGGTGGATTTGGATAAAAGTAGTAAAGGGGGAGAGGATGAAAATGTAGAAGAGACATAATGAATGGGGTAGCTGGCCCTGAAATCATGAATGAATCATTTTGTATACATACACAGACATTCGGTCATGAAATTATGTGTATTTTTTTTCGTCTAAAAGTACCAAATGTAGGCTTTTTATGATGGAGTTCATGATTAGCTTAGCCACTTTTATTACTACTAGTTTCTAATTTTAATAATTGCTGCTTTTTTTAATTTTTGTATTTTTCTTAACTCCCAATATCTCACTTTCTACTTTGATTCTTCTTCCTACTCGAGGATATCTTACTTTCATAATCTGCAAATATGTTATTCTTGATGTATATTGCTAATAGACATTAAGGTTCTGTTCTTTTCAACTTGTAAATAGTTATACTGAACTGGACTGAACTATCTGAGTTGAAACTAAACTGTAGTTGAACAAAAAGTGAAAATATTGAAAGTAAATTGAAAGATAATTAATAATGTAAATAATAATACATCAAAATATTATTATATTAATACTAACGATAATCTATAATACTTTAAATACCATTATATTATAATAAAATTAATTATTAATTATTAACTATTAAAACTGAACTGGAACTGAAACTGAAACTGAACGGAAACTGTGAATGTTGAAACTGAACTGAACTGAATGAATTATAAGTTGAAAACAATATGGCCTAATAAATAATTAAAAAAAAATAGGATTAAGAACGGTCGAGCCTCCTTTGGTAAAGTTAAGTATATATATATAGTCATTGACCTCCGTTATTAAGTTCTTGGAGGTATTTTCGTATAGCTAAAGGGATGAAATTGGCCTTTTTTTTACGTGACTAACCGTCATTCCTATTCTATTGCGTGTTTTAGATATTTAAGAGTAGAATACGAAACCAATCATAAAAATATAACTATCGATCCTCCGTGTTTACTTTATCCCCCCATCAAGTATTGTCGAAGTGGCTCGCCTATGATGTTAATTAAAGAGCTTTGGCTAAGTTTACTATATTTGACCCCAAAAAAATCATTTAAGCTATTAACTCATTTGAATGAAATGTTGAGACATTATTAGATAGCTCTATATTTACATTGAACATGGCACCACACTTCGTACATGAAAAGCCAGGCACATCACTACTGCCACCCTCACCCTCAAAGATACCACAACATTGGGCCCTATGAAAACCACAAGCAATTTTCCATTGTTACTATATGGTTTCCTTTACTAAATAGGGATGTAAATGGACCGGCTTTGGACCCGGAAAATAAAACCAACTATGGAGCAGGGATTGGTTTGAATTTTCGTCTTTGGCTCGTTCATAAGGATGAGAATGTCCTGCCTCGTCTCCATGCCTAAGGTTTCATACAGAGTACTATGTGTTTTTTACCCTTTCTATTCGGGTACTAACACATCGCCGCTTTTATTATTATAATTTAAAATGTTATAATAATACCCGGTACAAAATATACGGTACCTTGTATAATCTTTCCTATGGGTTCCCTATTTGGTCTTAGCGGGAATCCTGGTCGCTGGTTTTTCTTTAAATTTCTTGAAAATTTTCCGTCACGATTTCCATACTTTTATTGGGAGATAGGAATCCCTCAACCCTAGTGGTATGAATGTGGGAGGAGGTTACAATTTGGATAGCTATATTAAAATCGTATACATAAGCTATGTTACTTGAGGGATAGCAGTATGAAGTGTCAATAGTAAATAATTCAACATTTAAAAGCTGAACTAGATTGAATTAAGTTGAACTGAACTGAATATGTTTCAGGATGCAAATTTATAACTACGTATAGCTGAACAAAACTGAAGTGGTCTGAACTGAATTGTAGTACAAGATAAGATAACAGGGCCTTAATTACCAATGACCACAGTTGATAGACTTAATTACATTACATTATTGATCATTGTATCAATAATGCATAACGTATTCTCATTATCAAAAAGATTTCATAGGATTCTTTTGTTAGAGAACTGATTTGTCCTAAAGGAAAATGCAGTGACAAATCAATTCATGTTTCCTTTATAAAACAAAGCCCATCACTGACACTACTTGTCTATTGTTTCCAACAATGATTTTTGTCCTTCAACTCCCATGAATTTACCTCAATGTAAACCAGGTTATGTTACAAACAAATCGAAAACCTACTATCACCAGTTAAACTCTTTTTCACTAACAGTAAAACTCGGGTGACGATTCTATGAACATCTACACCATCTATTTGCAATGAGCATGTGGGTCCTAGGGCCAGTTTGGGATTGTTTTCCCAGACTGCTTTTCCGAAAAGCTCAATTTTCAAGCTTTTCCGATCTGTTGTCCCGAAAAGTTCTAGAAATCAATAGCAAACAGTTCCTAATAATTAAATATTAAGAGTCAAAATATTTTGTCTAATGTCAAAATATATTGTTCTATTTAAAGTTTGTAAGTGGAGCTTTTCGTGACAGCAGCTCTGACAGCAATCCCAAACAGGCCCTAGACTATGCAAAAACTAAAACCAAAGTCAAGGGCTTAACAAGCTTGTGCTCACCGCATTATTAGAAAAAACCAACAATTGTAAGGTTGTGGGTTCAATCCACACAATGTATAAAATTAGCCTAAAAATGCCCCTTATTACTCAAAAAAGTCAAGGGCTTAACCGGACAGTTACTAAAGTTTCTGGTATAACCCCCGTAACCAGGTCATACCCACTAAACCTCTAAAAACACCAAAACAGACCTAATAACCCATCAACATGCCTATAAAGGGGACACAAGCCTCACCCCTTAGGTAATGAACATCCTCATTTTACTCTCTACTCTAAATTACCACTGAATCCTGACTTTGGCATCGGAGGGGGTGTTGATAACCTCCCTGTTTCCCCTTCGTCTATGTAGGTACCCAATTGCAGGGATGCAGGGAAGACCATCTTTACCGATTTCTATTGAGCTTGGCTCGGGTCTTACTTTATGAAATGACTTGAGACACGCGGGAAAAGTTTGAAGCTGAAAATGTTAATGGGAAAGAACTCGTTGTTGGACCTTGGGTTGGATCGACCAGTCCACTTTGCGGCGTGCATTATCTCTTGATGTGATCTTGGCAATGAACTCAAGAGAACATAAAACCAAATCAAACATATTTTGCTTCTATTATAACCAAGAAAGACAAATGGCGATATGTGACACATACTTGAACACGAATGCTAGTGAGAATCGGTGTCTTAGACGTGATAAATGATTTCGAGGATCCATTGCAGGGGGCGTAACATGGACGAGCGAAGATTACAATGGCATAACACAGAGTTGTCTTCCTAATTTATTTGGAAGACTAGAACGTGCTGAATTGATACTATAATGTTACTTATTCTAGAAGATATTTCAAAGAGGTGTTGCTTAGCATCATTGTTCTAAAACAAAATCGATGCTCACAAATAGAACTGCCATCGCAAGTTGATGCCCATTTACGAAAAAGTCGAAAAACCGGGCCTAAATTTTGGTTTCTTAAGACAAGTATATGAAACTAAAATTTTGGTCTAATAAGTTTCTTAATTAAACAGTTCAAACAGATCAAACAACTAAACAAGCCCAAATGTGCAGTGGGTTCACGTAAATCACATATGCCCCACTGCAATGTCCTGAAAGGGGACATAGAAGAGGACATTGCATTGGAAACAATAGATTTGATCATAGTGATTGCAGAAGAACTTGAGTGTCAAAATACTATGTTGATGCTATTAATTGTGTCACATTAACATACTCATGGCTTTCACTATAGTAATTTTTAAAAATGAACTAAATTGACTTTTAAAACAGTAGAGGGCAAGGAGTTGAACTTGAGGACTCCAGCTTTGTATTAAAGCTGAACACGAATTGCCATTCAAATTTTAATTATCCACTCAGTTGGAAAAAGGCTCGATTAGTGCCAAATATGTTAGTCACTAACCTTTTGTTCCATTTTTATAGTAGTTGAAGGTCTCTTAACAAGTTGAACTCTTACTGTCCTTTTGTGATAGTCATTTTATAATAGTGCTAACACATCATATCTTAGCCGATTATGTGATTCTTATCGATTTCTTTCTGAAAATGATGATTCCATAAAATGGGTAAAAGAAAACATTTGACCTAACTGCAAATGGTTCTAGCAATTCTGTATCAAGCTACCTCTTCTACCTGCCCCAAGTTACAAGGATTCCGAATAAGAGCTAATGGAACAGAGGAAACTCGAAAATAGACAAGGTAAAAAGCAACAAACTTGTTGATTAACTATTCTTCCCATGTAATGAATGATTAAACTTTTTTCCTTCTGAAACTTCTTCATTGTTCTTTACTCTATGTTTCCTAATCTATACAACAACAATGTTTCAAAAAGCGTTAGCCACTAGTCGGACAGCCTGAAACCTAAGCTGAGTTGTGTTTTTTTACTTTTTTCTATATTGATTCATAAATAAAAATATAAAGTTAAATCTATATACTAAAATATATATAAAAAAACATAATTTACATAAATGTTTTTAAAATCTCCATGTGCTAGTTGGACAGTTGGAGACCTCCTTAATTGTGGCTTAAAGGACATTGCTTGCTTGCTTGTTGGTTTGAGAACTCAAAACTGACAATTCTATTAGGTGAACACTTAATGTACTTAGTTTTAGAAGCCAATCTACTTTTTGTGGGTACAAAAATCAAACTAAAATTATTATAAATATCAGTACATTACCGGAACAAATCAGGTTAGGGGGTACCTAGACATTAATAAATCAGCCAAGCTCCGAATAGTGCCCTAGCAACAAAAAGTCGGACGGAACCCCCCAAAATAGGGCCTAGACTGGAATTTTCAAAATAGTGCGATGTATGTGATACTTCAATTTTCCAGTTTTCCTCCTAATTTATGAAATAATTCAATGCAAGAATGTTGTGATCACAAAGCGAATGAAAGTCGTACGCAAGACAGGCAAGATTCATGCAGCCATTTGAAACAGGAAATACAACATCAAAACTATATACACTAGTATCAGTTCAATCAATCTGCTTTTATTATAAAATTTACATTCATTTAAAGCAAATTAATATCAGTTAGTTCTACAACTGCAACAAATTCAGCATCCAAAAACTCAGCTCAATTCATAACGAAATGGTACCTGGAATCCACGAAGCTCTCGACATCCCAAAGGAAAGAACCGAAAGTCACAGCCTCCAAAACAAGTCTCCTCAACCCACCAAAGCTAATCTTAATCGATTCATCCTTAGAAGAATCAACAGTCCCCTGAGGCGTTATCACGATTTCCGGCCTTCCAAACAAGGCCTCAGTGTGCTTCTCAATGATACTAACTGCCTCTTTCGACCTTATTGTCGCATATCTCTGAAGTGTCTCCCCATCAAAGGACATCACATAGCTTCGAAGCCTAGAGGGTTTAATTCCATGGCCAAATCCCCCGGGACTCACACCACCGGCAAATCCTGCTTCTGGGTGAGTTTGAGTTGACCCAACTTGAAAGGCCCCATCTTTTCCATAACTCATATCTTGAGTTGACTTTTGATCTTCGTCAACTACACTTGGGAGGATTTTCATTGTCTTTTCGAGTTGAAATCGCTGATCGACTCGCTTTAGGAAGTAGCCATACATTACGGATGCTGCATAAACTTGTCCAACTCTTAGCTTGCTAATTTGTGCAACTGTGCTTGAATCGGCCACACGGTTTCCTAAAATGAGAGATAAGTGGTTCTGGATCATCTCGTATGCTTCAGGTGAATGGAGTTGCTCGAGTTTCTTATCTTGGCTTGGCCATGTATCGACTTGGTCAGATGGGTTCGTTGAAGAAGGGGCTACACTTGGTATCAGAGAAACATCGGCATCCATAAATTTCTGCACAACTAAGGCATACAGAATCTCTTCCAAGACTTGTTTCCTTTCATTGGCTTTCACCTCAGCAATTCTCCTGAAGATTTCGAGAATTTGTTTTTACTTCATTAGCAGAAAATCTAGTGTGAAGGTATCAAAATAGCCCCATCATTGTAGGAAAGTTTTGGAGTTTATACTCGAGGTCTACAATGGCTCAATTAAGCCCTATGGTTTCACAAGTTTAGCTTCATTGAAAGGTGTATCACCGTCAAGGTTAGCGTCTAGCCAGTCTAGCAAGAAAGCAACTATATTGGCCGTGTGGTATATCTACTTTATCCTTTTGGTCTCTATGGTATACATGACACCCAATTGGTTCCTTTGATATGCAATCTGTAACCTTTTTAGTCTCCTTGTAGTATATATCATGGATAGTAACATAGATAAAAGTTCTACAACATAAGGCCAAAAAAGATAGCATGTTCCCAAATGGGTAATGATTGAATATCACAGGGACCCAAGGGACCAAATGGGTAATGATTGCACAGCACAAAAATCAATAGCGTAACATATTACATAGTAGATAAAGAAAACACATAACATTTATACCACAGGGACCAAATGAGTAAACCGACAAAACACATGGCTCAAATAGGCTTTTTTGCCCAATCTAGACAGGGCGCCATAACAAAGGAATGGAAAAAATATTCCTATAATCTAAGGATAAAATTGAAGCGATGTGCATCCATAGGGTTGTAATTGAGTTTATTTAATACCACAAGTAAACCTCAAATTAAATATAAGACAATTAAAGAACACCGAAGTATGAAAGGAACTTATGCAACTTACCTGTATAATACCAAATCAGTGCCAGAAACAGGAGGCTCTTCAGTTTGTTTCTCAGAATCACGGTCAGTTTGAAGCTGCTCAAGCTGCTGCTCGACAGCAGCCGGCACAAGATGTGGGTGACTCAGTAATATTTGGGACAAGAATTGACCTGTCGGAGACTCCAATCGAAGGGGCGCAATTGGAGCTAATGACCCAGAAGAATCTGAGGATGAAGAAGATGAAGATGCTCTCACACCTGTATATCTCTTACTTCCAAAACTCATCCCTCTCTTATGCCTCGGTTTCCCATATGAGATTGAAGAATTATGCTGAATAAACCCAACAAAACCGAAGACGGATTAACAAACACCTTATGGGCATACAAAAAAAAACTAAAATTTCATCACTATTTCAATGACAATCCAGCTCAATCAATCAGTTAACCGGATATCATCTAATTTCAACTCAAAATTGAAGAATTATGCTGAATACACACAGCAAAATAGAACACGGACTAACATCAAACACCTTGTGGGCATACAACAAAATCAAAAATATCACAATTTCAAAAGGGTGTAAACAACCCAGCTCAATCAATCAGATACTCGGATATTATCTAATTTCAACTCAAAATTTCATCAAAATCGGGTCGTTGGATCCAAAAATCAGATTGATTAAAGAAAACCCTGGATCAACAAAAACAGGGAAAACAGCAAACCTTAATTGAGGAGGGATACGCGGTAGGAAATCGAAGAAATTCAGGGCCGTTAGCGGCTAAAAACACAGATCGGCCGGCTGAATTAGAGGGTCTAGAAAACCCAATCGGAGACCGAACAATAGCAGCTGTGCCCGCCTCCATTTCTACAGGCAAGACGATAACAATAACGGAAAAAGAAGAAAAATCAGAGACTAAATTGAGATTATTAGGGTTTATAAGTGCTTAAAGGTGTTGATTTTTTTTTTGGTAAAGAAAATGGAGAGACTGTTTAGTCTGCGATGGCGTGCTGACTGCCTTCTTCCATTGTTTATATTTCCGATCTTGCAGATAAGAATTTCATTCTACTGGTTTAGTAAATGCTCCTTTATATGCACTTATTTACACATTTGCCACTATGGTTTGGATTAGCAATAATTATCTTTTTGCAATCTAGGCCCTCAGTTCTTTTATATAAGTTATTTTAGAATTTTTATCAATATTAATAAAAAATTAATTATATTATTAAAATAGTTAATTTATTTTTATTAAAATTTTTTTTTATTAATTATTAATGTATAATTTTATTAATTTATAATCTCTCTGATAAAATAAATTAAAAAAAATAAAAAATATATTCGTATTTTAATAGCGATAAATAGAAAAAAATAAAAAAATTAAAAAAAACTTAGAAAAAGGGACGGAGGGGTAATATTCATTTCCATTTTTGACCCAAATAATTATCCACATCCACAGCCTATTTTATTTTCCTAGTGTAAAATCACAGATGATCATATTTTTCAAAAGCATTTAATTAACAGTTTTGAAAGAAAAAACTAGATCAAGAAAAAACTGAGAAAATATGTTTTACCAATAAATGCATATTATATTAACAATTTTAGTAGAAATATAAATAATGTATGGGTGAATATTACGGTGATTTTGTTCTTTTTATAAAGTTAAAGTTGTTATATATTTAATTACCATTAGATTAATAAGGTAAAATTTAATTAAATATTAACATCATAAATAAAAAATAAAGTTATCAAAAAATAACTCTAATGTATAATAAAGGGTGATCATAGTAGAACTAATGCAAAATATAGGCAACCATAGATTATTTTTCTAAAATACATAGATATACTGGTGTATTAAGTCAAAATTATCTTAATTATTGATATGATATTATATATTCTTATTCAAATAATTTAGTTAGTTTTTTTTATACTGCTTTGCAGTTAATGTTATACATTTTTAACCTAATAAAAACTACTTGTTGAAACTGCGAAAATACATACTAAAAAATATATTTTGACTTAAACTGAATTCAAACTAGAATATAATAATAAAACTTTTACAAAACTCTTCTTGAAACTAATTAGTTCATTATAAAACTCTAATATGATAATAACTGGAGGTAAAATAATTATATAGTACTCAAAACTAATTAATATAAGACTGTAAAAATCCAACAATAGGGAACTATTATTATAATACAAACTTCAAATAATTGATCTTGGGAAGAAATTAAATATTCAATTCTTTTGAGAACCCGTTTTAACCAGTTGTAATCCATTATATCATATATATATATAACATGTTTTTGCTTGGCAGATTTGGAACAACTGTGGTTTAATAAAAAAAATATAAAATTAATGTAAAGAAATAACAAAAAGAATATATTGTTATACAAACTATGATGCAACGAATTCAACAAAAGAATAAAAACTTTTTTAAGGAAAAAATATATATTCATGGGTTTAAGCACGTATAAAAAAATAAATTTTTAATGGGAAATTTAGTTTTAATCCTTAATTGTGATACACATTCGTGTTTATATAATAATGAAATTAATACTAAGAAATTAGTGAAATTAATCACGTTTTAACAATGCCAATCAATCATTGACAACTTAGCACGTTAAGGGGTAATCTGGTAATTAAATGAGATTTAGGTTGGGGAGATTTCTGGGACGGGGCCCGCCTGTTCTTTGTGGTTTATTTCTCACTAAACACGAGTTTCGATTTAGGCCGTTGATTGTGGTCTCAGTCTGTGGCTACCGATGATCTTCGATTCATTGTACTTGCGTGTTGACCACTTGACGTGGCTCATTCTTAATCAAGATAATTTTGCGGTCAACATTTTTTTTATTATATAAATAAAAATAAATATTAAATTTAAAAAGTACTTTTTAATAAATTTTTTAATTACTCTTTCTAATATAAGGTATCATTTAAATTTTATATATTATTTATTTGATCTTTCGACAATTAAATAGAAGATTGAATAATAATATTTTAATGGTTAGATGTTATTAAATAAGTTATTTAGTTTTTTTTACTATTATTTTATTTTGAAAAAATATAATTACTAATTAAATACACAAGCTATTGTAATTAGATTTTAGAATTTCTTGTCTATTTTGACATTTTATTAATTTAAATTTCTATTTCACATGTCACATCAATTTAGAACCCACAATGTATTGGAGATGCTCTAAGATTCAATAGGCATTCTAAAATTTTCCATCAATTTGTTCCACGGTTTTGAAAATCCGCCACATTATTTTTTTCTTGCCGTCCAATTTTTTCATTTTTAGGGCGTTATCAGATATTTGATCGATTTAATGCCACTTTAATACTATCTAATCTAACTTTTTCTGTCTAGTCGGCACTTAATTTTAATTTTTTTATTATACCTTCATTTATAATAATAATAATTTACCAGCAAAAAGTAGTGTGGTTGGTAAAATTAAAGTATATTAAAGTGTTTTCACAATAAAATTGTTATTTTGAGTCTCAAACCGAGAAACAATATATTCTATATCACTAATAAGGAGGTCCATACCGTTCAATGAACACTTATTGATTTTTAAAATATGGTCTAAATTATATTTTTTTATATTTATAATATTATGATTTATTTTTAGTTGAATTTATATTTTTGTATATATAATAAATATTTAAAAATAAAAAATATAAATTCCCTCAGGTACTGCCTAAGTTTCCCGCATAAACATTTTGAAGTTCTGACCGTCTAATTAACATCTAACACTTTTTAAAACACTGATTTATTCACGCAATTTTCTTTCTCAACAAAAATAAAAAAAACTCATTGGCGTTTTATAAAGGCAAGTGTTTTTTTTTTAAAATATTGAATAATGTTTTAAAAAGCGGCAGATGTGAGTTGTGAGTTAGACGGTCAAAACTTTAAAATATTTAGATGAAATTTGGGTGGGGCTTATGTGAGATCTAGACGAATTTATATTTATTATTTTTAAATATTTATTATATATATAAATTTATAAATTTTCCCAAAAAGTAATTTATAATAATGTAAAATATAAAAAATATAATTTAGACCAGATTTTAAAAATCACTAAGTTCAATTGAAAGGTAGGGACCTCCTTAATAGTGGCATAAAGCATATTGTTTCTCGATTTGAGATTCAAAATAATAATTTTAGTGTGTGAATACTTAAAATGTACTTTAGTTTTACCAACTAAATTTGTTGGTAAGCTATAATTACTATAAATAATGGTATCATAAAAAAAATTAAAATTAGGCGCCGTCTAGGGGGAAAATCGAACTAAGCGGTTGCCTAGGTGACAATAAATTGGCTGAGTGCCTCATAACACCCTTGAAATGAAAAGTCGGATAGCAAACCTCAAAATAATGTATGGGCGGAGATTTTTAAAACAGTGATTCTTGATAGTTGAAGTCAATAGGAAGAATTCAGAAGACATACATCGAAGATAATTGAAGATTTTGCATTAAGAATAAATATCTCATTTCGAAAGTTAAACCAATCTAATTATTCAGAACCAAAGACAACTAGAAAGCATTAACATACGAAGAAGCTCATATCAATACAACTCACATAAAGACAAACACCTAAAATAAGAGTCTTACACTTTTACGTTACGTGATACAAAAAAGATATAATATTTAACACATATCAATAAGGATAAGACACTTTTAAGAACGCAGTTGACAACTTAGAAATAAGAATTACCATCTGCCATCTAATACGTGCCAACTTCATTACTAAAAGTGTGCAAGGAGGGACTGAAAGTTGAATAGAGATTAAAAAAGTTGATAAAGTTGACTTCTGTCTTGTATCTCAATAGAATAAGTATGAGTCTAATAGAAGATCTAATGGCTCTGAAAGAAAAGAGTTGTTGTGAGATAAGGGTCCAAATTTCTTCTCACATAATGACTTTAAATTCAATATTATATATATAAAGTTCTCTAGAATATATAAAAGCTTTTAACCAAGTGCATATTTACAATCTCAAAGCAAACAACTTATTCTTACTTGTTTGATATTCAAAAAGCTTTATACACTGAAACATATCTTGTAAGAAACCACTAAAACAAATCTCAAGATCTCAAAACTCTCTTTCATTCAGACACTGTAAAAAAACTTGGTAGGGTTATTGCCAATTTATTTAGCTTGAGTTAAAAGCTAAAATTGGGAATCAAAGATACAAGGAGAATGATACTCTTTGTATAAGAGTCTATTATTTATGATGGTTTTTCCATCTCAAAGAATAGTAAACACTAGTGGATTAGGAGCCAGTTTAAGATTGCTTTTCCAAACTTTTTTTTCTGAAAAGCTCTATTTTTGTTGATGTCTAAAAAAAGTCTGAAAATTAATAGCAAATAATTTATAATTAATTAGTATTAAAAGTTAAAATCATTTATCCAATGTTTTGTAAGTGAAACTTTTCGTTACCACAGCTTTGATAACAATCCCAAACAGATCATAAAGCGTGGAAGAATGTATTATAGGGACTAGATATAAGCATGGGGATGAACCAATATAAAATTTTACTCTTAGCTCATTTAATTCATTTATTTTGAGAAATAATTACTTTGTGATCGAATTACTTATCTGAAAGGCTCTATTTTTAATCTTTTTTAAATTAATGTCTCAAAAAATTCTGGAAATCAATAACAAATAGTTCCTAATTAATTAGTATTAAGAGTTAAAATTATTTGTTCAATGTTAAAATATATTGTTATATTAAAAGTTTATAAGTGAAATTTTTCATTACAGCAGCTTTAATAGCATTTCAAACAGACCCTAAAACACGAAAGAATGTATTTCAGGGACTAAATATAAGCATGAGGATGAACCAATATAAAAATTGTTCATTTATATTTGATTTCTCTGACCCTTAGCTCATTTAATTCATTTATTTTGTGAAATAATTGCTTTGTGCACAATACTTGATTTCTCCGAGAAAAAAATTACTCCCTCCATCTATTTTTTATTATCCATTTAACCAAATCATCAATATTAATAAAATATTTATTATATTATTAAAATAACTAATTTATCCATTATATTTTATATAAATATTTTTTTTCTTCTTAATTACTAACTTATAATTTTCATTCATATACAATCTCTTTCATCATTAATACAAGGGCAAATTAGAGAAAAAGTGGTAAAAAATGCATTGAAAATATAAGTTGACAACTAAAAAGAGAACTAAAAAAGAGCTAAAAAGACAATAAAAATTAGATGAAGGAAGTATTTGCTATCATTCACTGTATCTTTCAACTTTAGGATTTTCATTTGTTTTCGTTTTAGTTTCAATTTAGATTATCAATATTTTTTCACAATTTTTCACTAATTTTTCTTTATATTAATTAGGTTAGACATCATATAATGATGAAATTATAAGTTGTTAATTATGAAGAAAAAAAATTTATATAAAGATTTGAAAATTAAATTATTGAATAATGTATTAAATTTTCTATTGGTCTTAATAATCCTCTTAAATAGAAAAAAAGTACTGAACAAATTTTTTAATGTCTAAATATTATTTTCAAAGCTGTGATGAACTTAAATTTTTATAATCATCATAAACTTCATAAATACCGAAAACTTAAGTAGTTGATTAAGATACCCATAATTATTTGGGTAATGTTATATTTAGACACATGTAGAGTACACATCAATTTGGCAAATTAAAATTGCGGATTGAATTGGTTTTTATAGGTTTTGATTTCTTATTTATGTATTAACAATATGATGATTCATTTGAACTTAAATGGCTATTGAGATCCATATGTTAAAGTGGGAACCGAAAAAATAACAATTTTCTGTTTTTATTTAATGAAGCTTTAAAATGCTGAGAGATAAACATATTGAAGAAAAAGAAAAAAAATAAGTAAATTTTTATATTGATTAATTAGTCATCTTTCGATAAAAATAAATTAAATCAATAATAAAGATATATATATATATATAAAATACGTAAATATTATGTTATAAATATAACATTACCCAAATAATTATTAGTATTTGATATAACGATATTAAATGAAAAGTATGGCTCAAAATTTGACACATTAGAAAGAATGATTTGAGACGTAGGTTTAATTGTACATAAATAGAAATGTGACATTTTCATAGCTGTCCTTTTTAAAATATCTTTATGTGTATTACATTCATTCCAATATTTCAATTGATAGTTGCTAGAGACATGCAACCGTCAAATTACAGAACACAATGGACCATCATAACCACAACCATCACAATCTTAAATTTTGCAAAATTTAAGCTATTTTTCTTGTACAAGATTTTTAAATTTTGAACTAATGAATTCATGAATATTGTACATAATTTAAAATATAAATGGTTTAGACGGGCCTGATTAAAAAATTAGTAGTGTAAACTCGTTCCAACCAATAAAAATTAGGGTAAATTTAAAAAACATGCAATCTAGTTTGGTAGTTTTGCAAAAAAAGTCCTTGTAAAATTTTTTATTTTAAAGGGTGCATGTGGGTGCATGTGGTTTCAAAAATTAGCAAAAACATGCTTCTCAAAATTTTAAAACGACATTTGGAAGGGTAATCTTGTCCATTTTGAAGTGAAATTTTGCAGCTTTGTTTATAAAAATGCAATATACATTAGTGATAAATTTTAAAATTTTTCAAGAAGTACAAATATTTATATTAATTAAAAATTGATAATAACTTTAAAAAATCATAAGAGAATGAAAAGTTTCTGAAATTTACTCAAATCTTGATAGATAATTCACAAATAATATAGTTGAAATATATGAAGGTTGAATGTATTGAAATAATTGTGATTACCCTTCCAAATGTGATTTCAAAATTTTGAGAAGTATGTTTTTGCTAATTTTTGAAACCATATGCGCCCTTTTGAAATAAAAAATTCCACAAGGACCTTTTTGTAAAACGGTTAAACCGCAAGACATGTTTTTTAAGTTTACCCTTAATAACAAGGTATATAAAAGCCCAAACATCAATAGGGCCCATAAGGCCCGTTCACCAAGCTTGCTCCCCAAGCTAAAAAGGATAAAACCACATGTCAATCATCCAAGTTTTTCTTGCCTATCAAGCCAGGACACATGACATTCATCCCATGGCTCACACCCCCTATATAAGGAGTAAGGGCATAAATCTCTAGGTAATTTACTCATTCATTATCCACCCCCCTTTTAGTAATGCTTACATCATCCCCCGTGCTAAGTACTCACTTGAGCGTCGGAGAGGCTACGTCGGCTCGCCCGACCTAGCCCTGTAACACTTTGTTCCCTGTGTAGGCATCACTAGGCCTCTCCATAGCCGAAACGACCCTGAGTCTCGAGTCCCACGACATGAAATTGGTGCGGTGAGCATGGATCGAACACAGCGGCCCAGTTTTCGGTTTTGAGATCCCTTAGAGTTATTCTTCTGCATCAGATTTTGCAATAGTAATGGAAGACTCCGCTAAGAAGAAGTCAGTCTTGAAACCAGCTGTGACCAAAAGTATTGCGATGGCAATGCCAGGATCGGCCAGCGAGCTGATCATCTCTCCGAAATCGGGCGATGCTTAACACAATCTTGGGATCGGAGTTCGATGCGCAAATTAATGCGATGGTGTCCAAACCTAATGCCTCACCCGACCTGAAGCTACTAGCAACGTTCACAGAGGAAGTTATGTATAAGATAGGTAACATGGAGGACTCGGTAAAAAAAACTTGAATGTGAAGCATTTGCCCACCGAAAGCAAAGTGGTGAACCTAGAAAGGAGGACAGCTAGCTCGGCTCACTCTGGATCGGCGTTGAGGGGCTTAAGGGGATTGAAAAGATGTTTAACATACGATCGAATTCAGCTACGACAGAGCCTTCATAAATCCCAATGAATCAGATGATCAAGCGGAGCCGAGCCTCTGCAAACCAAGGTCCCATCGGTAGGGTAAAGAATCGATCAGCTACAAATCGTGGCCTCGGTTCGAACCCAAGCCCCGGAGCGACTGCGGCAAGTGAAGGCAATACAAATTTCACTCACCCACATGAGCACGAGCGTGAGCATCAAAAGGAGGAAACTTGGAAAAATCCTCGGTATAACTCGCCCAGTGCATCAATCAACTCCTCAATGAGGGAGCCCAAGAGGTCGATGACCAGGTCAGACCAAACCATAGCCTCAAAGCAGGCAATCAAAGAGGTTAAGAGAAACCTGGCCCCCAAGTGGGCAGGCGATGTTATGAAAAATGTTACGGCCCTTCTGGCCGATATGGGAATGGTACCGGCCATCCCCGAAATAGAAGATGTTGAATCCTCCTTTTCTCCTGAAATATTGAGAGAAGAGTTCCCCGACAATTTTAAATGGCTCAAAATGCGAGATTACAACGGCAAGGGAGACCCGACCCTACATGTTAAGAACTTCAAGCAAAAACTAGCAACTACAAGGGCAACCAATACAATGCTATGCAAGATATTTCCTACAATCCTTGAGGGCCCAACTATGTTGTGGTTTGAAAATCAGAACCCAAGATCAATTACAAATTTCAAAGCCATCATAAAAGACTTCCTCTTGTACTTCGTGACCTCCATCCTCCCTGTTGAACCAAGCATGAGTTTGGACTGATTGAGTGGATGACTCAGTAGTGCTTAAATTTTGATCATAACAATTAACTTCAGTTTGAGTTAATTAAATCAATAATGATTTTAAAATAAATAATCTATGTTTGTAAGGGAGTTAGTAAATTCAAGGGTAGAATTTCGAGTCTCCGCTGACCTAGCTATTTAGTTTAACTCTGAGTGGTTTCTGGGCTGAGTTTCTACTTAGTCGCTGACTTAGTAATATTCACTCAGCGCTTGATATTTAGATTTTGTTTTAGCTGTGCGCTTTACGATTATATATTTCAGCTGAGTTACTTTATGTCTGTCAACGCTGCTGACCTTACCATTTAAGGTAAAACGATATCTTTGCTTTTAGTGTTGCTTTTTGTAGGAACATTAATAAGACAAAGACAAAAAGAATTAATGCCTTGAGAAGACACAAAATTATGAAGAAAATGACAAAGTCTTCCAATGCAAAGCTGCAATAAGTCAATTGCCACTTCGGGTAATTCTGCAGATCTACCAATCTTGTATCGCGCACTCAAAATACCAGAGGGAATGGGATGAAGACACATGGCAAGTCAGCGTGAGTTCACTCTAATGGAAGACTGGCATCAAACGACAAAATTCAAATTGAAGCTCGAATTTCAATCTAATGGATTGAAATTTATTTCACAATGGTGTAATTCTATCTCTTAACGGATCTATTTAAAGAAGCAACGAGTGAATTGCTGAGCTATCAACTTCAGAAGATGTCAAGATAAGTTCAATGGCTACTTTCTTAATCCAATAATAAAAGGAGCAAGAAGGCAAGCGTTAGAACTTGGTGATTACACCTAAATTTCTTAAGGAGCTAAACTCTGTCAAAATACAAGTTTTAAAGAAGTTCAAGCAAGAAAACACAACCCAACTAGAATCTGCTTTAGAACAAGAGAGAATAGATTAGATCAATCAATTGTAATATTAGATCATTTGTAACTGGATCAACGTATTTATAAGTTGAAGTCCAGCTCTTGTTTAGACTCTTTGTGAGTTGCTGATAGAAGAGGGTATTCTATTTAGCGGGTGAGCGATTACAGTTTACAGGGTACTTACTATAATTGGGGAATTTGTGAGAGGCTTCTCCGCCTAGGATAAAGGAGTTGAGATTAGTGGATTAAAGCCGAGACACTCTCTCAGGACTGGATGTAAGCACAGTTTGTCAAACTAGTATAAAATCTCTGTGTTCTTTACTTAATCGTATTTTCTAGTTGTTTCACTCAGCAAGTTGACCTCACTCAGTAGAGTAATTAATTATCACAAAAAAGTTTTATAAGTTCTTGAGTGAGTCATTCACCCACCCCTGACTCAATGAGTATATGCATAGGGACCAATAAGTGGTATCCGAGCTGTTCTCATTTCACAGATTTCACAATCTTTGAGATAAAGACCATGGTATACAAAGGAGAATCTAGTGGAAGGGCTCAAGGTTACATTCTGCCAGAAGGCATGTCAGTCACTAGGCATCCTATATTTAATGGAGAGCATTATACCTACTAGAAGAATCGAATGACTAATTTCATTCAGTCCCAGAATATGCATGCTTGGATGGCTATTATAGAAGGGCCATATGTTCCATCACATATGAAGAATGGAGCACGAGTTGACAAGTACTATACTGAATGCGATAATCATGACTTAGCTAGACTAAAAGAAAATGCAGCTGCTATCAACTATCTTCATTATGCTCTTGATGCTACTGAGTTCAATCGCATTTCTGGATGTGAAATAGCCAAAGAGATTTTGAAGAAGTTGGAAGTAACTTATGAAGGTACTGATAAGGTAAAAGAGTCTAAATCAATATCCTTATGAGGGATTATGAATGGTTTAACATGAAGCCCAAGGAGGATATCTCTAACATGAACACCGGGTTCATGAATATAGTCAATGAGCTAAAAAGACTTGGCAAGAACTTCACAGAAGAAGAGATGATCAAGAAGATCCTTAGAAGCTTGACTCAAGATTGGGAAGCCAAGAAGAGTGCTATTGAAGAGGCTCGTGATTTGAAGACCTATAAGTTTGATGAGCTGATTGGAACTCTGCTAACTCATGAGATGTCTTTGAAGCAATATGAAGATGAGTCTAAGAAGCACATGTCCAAAGAAAAGGAGAGCTCTAGCAGTCCTGTTGTTCTGAGAGCTGATGATGATGATGAAGAAGAAGATTCCTCCGAGGAAGGATATCCAGATGATAGATAAGAAAAGATAGCTCTAATGAATAAGAATTTCAGGAGATATCTGGGAAAAGATAAGAACTTTCAAAAGTTCAGAAAGACCGGTAAGTATAAGAAGGGAGCAGATGATAGACCACAAAAGGAGTATAACAAAGAGCATAACAAAGACATCAAATGCTTTGATTGTGGTGAGAAGAGGCATATTCAGTCGAGCTATCCTAAGGCTAAGAAGGACAAGTTCAAGAAGAAGAACAGTAAGAAAGCCCTTGCTGCTACATGGAGTGACTCTAAACATGAGTCATCATCCTTAGATGAAGAGGCACAAGATTCTACCAATGTGTGTCTCATGGCTAAGGATGATCTAGTTCACTCAGAGTCAGCTGACCAACCAACTACTTTCACTGCCAGACAATTAGCTGACCAAAGCAAAGATAAAGGAAATTACTTTGAGGTAAATTCTGAATCCCCTTTATCTTCAAATAAGCTTACCGCAGTACTTAATGATGTTATTAATGTGACTAAGAAGTCAACCAAATATATCAAAGTACTTCAGAGGAGGTGTGATGATCTAGAAGATGTTAATTCTTCTACCACACTTGACATCCTATACCTGATGGAAAAAGTCGAGTACCAAATGGATAAAACAGTAAACTCACTAAGAGATTGAATGAGCTAGCTACTGAATTAACAGCTTTGAAAATGGTACGGGTCCCTCCTCAACCTAGCAGGATTACTCAGAGTAACCGCACTCACCACTCTGAGAAGGTTTCTTAAAAGAGTTAAGTGAGCAAGCCTAATCCTAAGGCCGCTTGTAGTTTTTATAGTAAGCTAGGACATGCTACAGTCATGTGTAGGTGCAAAAATGGTTACTATGATGAGTATGACTAGTCAAGGATGACCACCACTAACAACGAAGGATCCAGCTAGAAAAAGGCATGGGTACCTATGAAAACTTAAATGTTTTACAGGTGAGCCTAAGATCCACTGATGACAGAATAATGTGGTATTTGGATAGTGGATGCTCGAGGTATATGACGGGTGATGAAAAGCAATTCATCATATTGGAGCGAAGAAGGAATGGAAGTGTTAGTTTTGGAGACAACAAAAAGGGAAAGATTATTGGTAATGGCATTGTAGGAGTGAAGCCTTCAATTGATAATGTGTCTCTGGTGAAAGGCCTAAAGTTCATCTTGCTAAGCATTGCTCAGTTGTGTGACAAAGGCAGAAAAGTAGTATTTGACTCAGCAGGATGCTCAGTCATTGATGGTAACTCTGACCAAACTATTCTTTATGCTCCTAGAATTAATAATGTTTATATGTTTGATTTATCCCCTGGCTCTAATGATATATGCTTAGTTTCTAATGAGGAAAACTCATGGCTATGGCATAGAAGGTTAGGACTTATCAATATAACCAATCTCATATCAATATAACCTTTAGGTATGGCCCTAGTTAGGGAGGAGAAGGCAGAATAATACCCTTTTTATTATTGTAGCAAAGTTTTGAAAGATGCCGAGTTAAGGTATCCCCGCTTGGAGAAAGCCGCTTACACTATCATTCTCGCATCTCACTGAGGCATTATTTCCAATCTTATACAATTGTAGTCTGAACTGATATGGGCTTGAAAAAGGTCCTCTAAAGACCCAAAACATTTGGTAGGCTAGTGCAATGGGTGGTAAAGTACATGTAACAATGAGTTAGTCTATACTAAGTTTTACATTGTTACATGTACTTAAGTTATACCATTTGAACTTGTTCAGGGATTACCTAATCTAGCCTTTTAAAAAGATAGGCTCTGCTCAACATGCCAACTTGGGAAACAATTTGGGAAGACCTTTAACTCATCAGCTGATATATCTCCTACTCGTTCTCTTGATCTTATACACATGGATTTGTTTGGGCCTGTTGTGCCAACAAGTCTTGGTGGAATGAAGTACACCCTTGTGGCTATAGATGATCTGGCCAGGTTCACTTGGATTATCTTGCTGCCTAGCAAAGATGAAACATTTGAATCATTCTCTAGGTTGGCTACCCGAATCATGAATGAAAAAGACCTTGAAATTAATAGGATCCGCAGTGACCATGGAAGAGAATTCGAAAACAGGCAGTTTGAGGAATTCTATTCTAAGCATGGTATTGACCACAATTTTTCTTCCCCTCATACACCTCAGCAGAATGGGGTTGTTGAGAGAAAGAATCGCACTATTGCAGAGATGGGTCATTCTATGCTGAATGATAACAATCTACCAAAGTATTTCTGGGGAGAGGCTGTTAACACAGCTTGTTACATTCTAAACATGGTTTTAATTCTCCCAGTTTTGAACAAAACTCCTTATAAACTTTGAAAGAGGCACAAGCCCAAGGTTGTTCATCTTAAGGCCTTTGGTTTTTAATGCTTCATATTAAACACTAAAGACCAATTGGCTAAATTTGACCTCAAGGCTTATGAAGGAATCTTTCTGGGTTACCCAACACTTAGTAGGGCATACAGAGTGTATGTTAAGAGGACTGGCATCTTAGAGGAGTCCATGCATGTAGATTTTGATGAAACTAATAATACAGGTAGAGAAGCCAGTGATGATGAAAGAGAAAAGGAATAAGTCAGCAGATCAATCAGTCATCTCATTATTATTTCTGATCCAGTACTAGAAAAGGAAGATGAAGAAGGTGACTTGAGCCAATCAACTAACTTTGGTGATGATATGAATGTTCAACCAATGATAGTAGCTCAGCGAGTTAATCCTGATCTACCAAAAGAAGTCAAAACAAGGAGAGGCCACCCAGTTGATAAGATTCCTGATAGTGTGCAAAATCCAGTGCTGACTAGAGGTCAGCTGAATAGAATGATAAGCCATTCAGCATTTGTTTCATTGATTAAACCAAAGAAGTTTGAAGATGCTGAGTTTGATGAAAATTGGATGATTGCAATGCAAGAAGAGCTAGACCAATTCAGAAGAAATGAAGTTTGGGATTTGGTGGAGAAACCGAAAGGAAAGTCAATGATAGGCATAAAATGGGTTTTTAAGAACGAGCTAGATGACGCTGGAAATGTTGTCAGAAACAAGGCCAGACTAGTTGCTCAAGGCTACAATCAGTAAGAAGGCATTCATTATAGAGAAACATTTGCACCGATGGCACAACTTGAAGCTATAAGAATTCTTTATGCTTTTGCATCCCATATGAACTTCAAATTGTTTTAAATGGATGTTAAAAGTGCATTTCTTAATGGTTATATTAAAGAGGAAGTCTATGTCAGATAGCCCCCAGGCTTTGATGATCCAAAGTTTCCAGGTCATGTCTTTAAGCTAAAGAAAGCTCTGTATGGAATGAAACAGGCTCCAAGAGCTTGGTATGAGAGACTGACTAACTTTTTAATCAGCAAAGGTTATGTCATAGGAAAAGCAGATACAACTCTATTTATTAAGAAGAAGCATCAAGATGTGTTGCTAGTCCAAATATATATTGATGATATCATATTTGGAGCAACTGATGAAAAGCTATACAAAGAATTCAGTTAGCAGATGAAGAAAGAATTTGAAATGTCAATGATGGGAGAGCTTAATTTCTTTCTTGGTTTGCAAATCAAGCAAGGTGATGATGGGATCTTCATCAGCCAAGCTAAGTATGCCAAGAAAGTACTCAAGAAGTTTGACATGAATAAAGCCAAGCCTATGTCAACACCCATGGCCACTGATGCTATTCTGAGTAAGGATGAGGAGGGTAAACCTGTAGAGAGTAATCTCTACAGAGGTATTGTTGGATCTCTACTTTACTTAACTGCTAGTAAGCCTCACATTTAATATGCTGTATGTTATTGTGCAAGATATTAAGCTGACCTCATAGAATCTCACTTAGCTGTTGTGAAGAGGATTCTTAGGTATTTGCTAGGCTCTATTGATGCTTGTTTATAGTATCCAGGTAATACAGACCTCACTTTGAGAGGATACACTAATGGTGACTATGGAAGAGAAAAACTTGAAAGGAAAAGCACCATAGGAGGTTGTCATTTCCTTGGTGATTGACTAGTTACATGGTATAGTAAGAACCAAACTTCTGTAGCTTTGATTATAGCTAAGGCTGAGTACATGGCTATAGGAAGTTGTGTAGCACAACTGCTATGGATCAAGTAGCAACTGGAGGTTTGGAAAGTGTGCGCGCCAACACCACTTGAGAGGTTTCTTTGAAATTCTCAATGGCTGTTATGAGGAAATTGTTTTGAGATTTTTTCATGGAATCCACCTGGAGGAAGGACAAAAAGATCTCTTTATAACAACAATGATGGGGAGAAAAGTCTATGTTACTCCCAAGCTGATTGTAGGGCTGTTAGGAATGCGCAAAAGAGGACTCAAACTATGGGTGATAAAAGATGAAGTGTATGTAGATATCCGCATAGATTATGAGGTTCTTGAGGATTATATGGCTGGTGAACTTATAGCCTCTATGTTCATTAAGGAAGGGAAGCAAGCCTACATACTTGTGACCAAAGTTCTTCTACCCAATATAGGCTCTACAGGGAGTTGCTCAAAGTTTGAAAGGGTATTTGTGTATGCTGTGACATATGGAATGAGCATCAATTTTCCACTGGCTATTATGTATAGATTCTTGAAGGTTACCAAGCATTTGGTATCTAGTCAGCTTGTGATGGAGATTCACAGAGCATATGAGCTTGATATGGAAGGATGGGCAGCTAGGAACAACATTCAACTAAAGATAATAGATTCCAGGGTACTCAGCAATGCCCATTTTCATGGACTAAGAGCAAATGAGAGACCCTCGAACATGAAGTACATAAAGCTGAAAAGAGGGGAAGTCAGAGTCAAAGATCCTAAAGCAATAATGGAAATGAAGCCAATTCATCTAGATGAAGAGGATTTAACCTTGGATTCTTTTGTGGCAAGTGAGCTGGAAAAAATTACCAAGCTCAGAGCAAAGAAGGGAGAAGAAGTACTTGAGAAGCAGGGAAGTAAGAAGGAGGTAAAGGACTCCAAGAAGGGAGCTCAACAAGCTTAGTTCTAGCAGTTGTTCCTAAGGAGACAGATCTTCTAAGGGAACTAAAGAAGATAAGAGCAGAAAATTAACTCCCAAGGATATAGAGGAAGAAAAGAGGGTTGAGGAAAAGCTTAGAGAAGAAATGCCTTTGAAAAAGGGAAAAGAAAAGGAAAGTTGAAGATGCTCAGCTGGATGAGGTGACTACAAAGGGGGAATGAAAGCTACATCAGTTCCTATTCCCCAAGTAGGTCAGCCCAAGAAGAAGTTAATGGTGAAAAGAGGGACAGGAGTTGTCCAAGATGTTGAATAGGCTGAGAAAGTAAAAGCTGCTAAGGAAGAGAGAGTTAGAAAGAAGCAAGTGGAAATTGAAGCTACTATCAAGAGAAAGGCTGAGGAAGCAGCAGCTAGAGCTAAAGCTAACACTGAGAAAATACTGCAATCTATCATTGTAATTTTAGCTGAGAAAGAAGTACCAGAGTTGTGGAGGAGATGATGGGAGCTCTAGAAGGAATTTATAAACAAGAAGAGCAGGAAGGAGAGGAAGATGTTGTGGTAGAAGTTAAAGCTGTGGAATTTGATGTGCTAAACTCTGGCCAACAAGTCACTTTGACTACTGATGATGCTAAAGAAGCAAGGAACGAGAGGAAGAGAGGATTGAAGAGAATGAAGATAGTGCTAGACGAGGATGAAGAAGATTTGGAAGATAAGAAGGAAGAGGAAGCTATAGTTGAGCACGGAGCTCGGCTGACTGAGGTTTCCTAAACTCTGGTCAGCGAGTCCGTTGTTGAAGGTCCTATAAAAGAGAAGGAGAAAGAATATAAAGAACCCTTTACTTTCCCAAACACACCCACTAAAACACCACTCTCACCTACACCAATCTGTGCCTTACCCCTACCAGAAAGCCAAACACCATCCACATCCAACTCAAACCAAGCCTCTGACCAAAATAACCCAAACTCTGACTAAACAGCCATCTTACCATATATTTCCCCCCATAGGATCTTCGGTGCATGAAACTCTATTTGGAAGGACCTCCACCAGTCAGAGGACCTCCAATTATTGAGAAGATTCCTGAACAACCTCACCCATAACAACCTCAACAACTATAACCACAACCCCAATTCAACCTAAATGCTGAACTGTTGGGAGATATAAGGAGAATGGGGAGAGTAAGATTTCTAGGATTGAGGATAGATGAAAAAATTGATGCTGAGATAGCAAAATCCTTACTGTCTGAGGAAGTCCTAAGGAGGATTGCAAAGGGTGTAGAGCAAGTGCAAGGCTTTATGGAAGCTATTGAGGAGATAAAGGCTCACATCGGATTTGTACCTACTCAGTTCTCACTGGTAAAGGCAATAGTTTCCCATGTGTTGCCTTGATTATCTATTGCAAGTAGACATTCTGGTGGATTGAAGTTAGAAGTTGCAGAGCTTGAAAAGCAGATGGAGAAGATATATGAAAGCATCTGCAAAGTGCTTAGTGATGAAAGGGATTTCAGAAACTCAATGATTAGCAAGTTTAATCCCTTACTGGAGGTAATGGTGAAAGTACTTGATGGATACAACATGCTCAACAAGGAGAATGAAGACAACACAACTCAATGTTGTTGTTGATGGGCTTAATGGTTTGACCTCGGTGGTAACCAAGCATTATGGTTTATACACTGAGTTAAGGATAGTCAAGGAGGAGATGCTGAAAGGAGTGAAGTACTCAGAGGGAGTTATGCTTAATGCCATAAAGAGACTTAATATTTGGTTATATTAGAGGCCAAAACAAGCAAGTTCAAGCAAATATCATCAACGATGGGGAAGCAATTGAAAAAATCCATGATGAAGTCACTACTCATATAAGGAGCACTCTCATGCTGGAGAGGATTCTGAGGGAAAATAATCAAGCCAAGGCTTTGGCTAGTCTCACCTAGATTTCCAAAGAAGGTTTAAGCGCTCAATATCAAATCAATCTCTCTCAATCCCACGCTTTAGTAGGCTTATTCGCCTTTCTCTGAGAATAAGATGCAATTTCACAGGAAATTTATGAGCTGTTGGTGAAGAATTTTTCATCTAATGTTTATGGACAACTTGATACCTTTGAGGAGTCTCTGAGCTCATTTGATCATCAAGCCCAAGCCATTTTGGATGCAATGATAATGGGGGAGAAGGATCGCGAGAAGCGTGAAAAGGAAGAAAAGGAAAGAGAGCAGAGGATTGCTGAATTTTCAACCTATCCAAGGATCTGGACCATATATAAAGAGAATATCATGAGACTAGAAAAAGGAAAAGCAAGGAGACTACTCTGCCAAAGGAAAAGAAATCCAGATGGGATCAATAAGCTTATGAAGAAAGAAGAATAAATTTGGGAGCCTCGCCTAGGCCAAAAGACTAGAATAGAATTTTGGTAATCGTTAGTGCTCAATGTAAAACTTAGTATAGACTAACTCATTGTTATATGTACTTAAGTTATTATTTAATGAAAGATTACATTTTCTATTCTCTATTAAGATCTCCTTAACTTCATATATTTTCTCCTATGTGTATATGCTCCGATCTCTTGCAGAAATATATGAGAAGTATTGTGGGATGCTGAACTCAGAAGATTCAAGAATTATGGGGGAGTTAGCATTCACTCTGAGCAGATTTAAGATGCTGAACAAAGATATATCAAGCATAAGTATAAGGTAACTCTGATATAGATATCTTATTGATTTAATTGTTGCTCAAGTTAATTTCCATTGATCAAAATGGGGGAGATTGTTGAACCAAGCACGAGTTTGGACTGACTCAGTGGATGACTCAGTAGTGCTTAAGTTCAGATCATAACAATTAAGTTCAGTTTGAGTTGATTAAATTAATAATGATGTTAAAATAAATAGTCTATGGTTGTAAGGGTGTTAGTTAATTCAAGGGTAGAATTTTGAGTCTCCGCTGACCTAGCTATTTAGTTTAACTCTGAGTAGTTTGTGGGCTGAGTATCAACTTAGTCACTGACTTAGTAATATTCACTCAGCGCTTGATATTTAGATTTTGTTTCAGATGTGTGCTTTACGATTATATATTTCAGCTGAGTTACTTTAAGTCTGTCAACGCTGCTGACCTTAACATTTAAGGTAAAATGGTATATTTGCTTTTAGTGTTGCTTTTTGCAGGAACACTAATGAGATAAAGACAAAAAGAATTAATGCCTAGACATGACACAAAATTATGAAGAAAATGACAAAGTCTTCCAATGCAAAGCTGTAACAAGTCAATTACTACTTCGGGTAATTCTGCAGATCTACCAACCTCGTATCGTGCACTCTGCAACATGTCAGAATACCAGAGGGAGTGGGATGAAGACACATGGCAAGTCAGCGCGAGTTCTCTCTAATGAAAGACTGGCATCAAATGACAAAGAATTCAAATTGAAGCGCGAATTTCAATCTAACGGATTGAAATGTATTTCACAACGGTGCAATTCTATCTCTTAACGGATCGATTTGAAGAAGCAATGGGTGAATTACTGAGCTGTCAACTTCAGAAGATGCCAAGATAAGTTCCATGGCTACTTTCTTAATCCAACTATAAAGGAGTCAGAAGGCAAGTGTTAGAACTTGGTGATTACATCTGAATTTCTCAAGAAGCTAAACTCTGTCAAAATACAAGCTTTAAAGAAGTTCAAGCAAGAAAGCATAACCCAGCTAGAATCTGCTTTAGAATAAGAGAGAATAGATTAGATCAATCAATTGTAATATTAGATCATTTCTATTTGGATCAACATATTTATAAGTTGAAGTCCAGCACTTGTTTAGACTCTTTATAAGTTGCTGATAAAAGAGGGTATTCTAGTCGGCGGGTGAGCGATTACAGTTTGAAGGATACTTACTGTAATTGGAGAATTTGTGAAAGGCTTCTCCACCTAGGGTAAAGGAGTTGAGATTAGTGGATTAAAGCCGAGACACTCTCTCTGGACTGGATGTCAGCATAGGTTGCCGAACCAGTATAAAATCTATGTGTTCTTTACTTAATCGCACTTTCTAGTTATTTCACTCAACCAGTTGACCTCACTCAGTGGAGCAATTAATTATTGCAAAAAAGTTTTATGAGTTCTTGAGTGAGTCATTCACCCCCTTCTGACTCAGTGAGTGTATGCATAGGGACTAACACTACCGTATAAAACAGTCTAATATTTTTAATTAATGAAGCAAGGTCAAAATGAACTGCCAGGAGATTTTGTAGACCGATTCCAAAAGGTAACCATGGAGGTGAAGGCGTGCAGTGTGGATGTGGCAACTGATATCTTGGCCAGCAAATGTAGGAACGCCAACCTAAGAAAGGACTTACTCGCTAAGATGTCAAAGAGCTTAAAATTAATGATGTAGAAGGTGTGAAAGTGGGTAACTTATGAGGCTCATGAGAAAGAGGTACCTGGGCCTGAGCATGTGGGGCGATAGCATAGCCCACCTCGGTCGAACAAGTTATCCTGAAGCCACCCGGATACAGCAATGCAATCTCCCGAAGGACTTAATTCCTTTAAGAGCGGATCAGAGGGAGGTACTGTACTAGATAGAAAAGAACCGGCAGTACATTAAGTACCACCTAAGATGAGGTGCCCCAAGAAGCCGGGCATCTATTGTGACTTTCACAAGTCCAAAGGATACAACACCGATGAATGTCACCATCTAGCCATCGAACTAAATAAACGGGCGATGAAAGGAAAGCTTGACCATTTCTTAGTCGCACCTCGGTAGCATCGGCGATAGGATGAGCGGGTAGAGAGGCAACATGCCGCTCCCACTGAGAGGGCAACCGGTGTCCCCCTAGCTCGCTGAAGATTGATCAATATCATTTATGGAGGGCCAACATCTAAGAAAAGAAAAACATCGCCCATTAGAAATACTAGCAATATGGGGGTACACTACTCCTTCGCTCATGTCTTCAAACCAGGCCTGCATCATGATGCATTGGTAGTGGAAATGGAAGTTGAAGGATTTTTAGTTAAAAGAGTGTTGGTAGACAATGGTAGTTTGGTCAATTTAATGACATGATCCACTTACAACACCTTAGGGTTAGATCCAAACAAGCTATGGTTCGGCCAGGACCCGGTGTTGGGCTTGGGTGGCCATATCGTGGAAGTCTTGGGATCGACCACTTTACAGATGATGATGGGTGATGACTCAACCAAATAGAAGCCCCAAGTCGAATTCCTGGTGGTGGATATGCCCTTCACGTACAATGTCATTCTAGGAAGACCAATCTTGGTTGAGTCGGAGGCAGTCATCAATTTATGTTATCTTATGTTGCAAATCCCAACCAGGCAAGGTATGGCCACGGTGAAAGGTAACCGGTAGGTGGCACGAGAAACACATTTGGACTCGTTATACTCTGAGCTGACCCATCCCATTTAGGAAAGTTCCCTAGAAGGAACCGATCCTCACAGGAAATTGGAGACATTGGTTATGAGTTAGAACAGAGAAGTATTCATCTCAGAGGACATGTGGCCCGATGCTAAGGCCTCCATAATAGAGGTACTTAAAAGGAATGAAGGTTCATTTTCCTGGTCTGAGGCCAATGTTATGGGAGTTGATAGTAGAATTATGGAACATAGGCTCAATGTGTACCCAAAGGCCAACTCGGTAAAGTAGAAGCGAAGGAACCACGGTCCCGAGAAGTAGCGTGCCATTGAGGAGGAGGTAGCAAAAATTTTGAAGGTCTGTCACGTGAGAGAGGTGTAATATCTAGACTGGATAGCAAATGTAGTCTTTGTTAAGAAGTCAAGGGGAGCATACAAGATGTGTGTCGACTTTGCTGACCTGAACAGGGCATGCCCTAAAGACAATTACCCACTACCTAACATCGACTCCTTAGTAAATGCGACCACGGGATATGAGTCTTATTCTACTATGGATATGAAGGTATTATATAATTAAATCCCTATAGCCAAGGAAGACATGGAGAAATCTTTGTTCATAACCCATGAGGGAACATATTTTTACAAAGTTATGCCATTTGGATTGAAGAATGCGGGGGCAACCTACCAGTGCTTGGTAAACAAAATATTTGAAGGCATGATAGGAGAAACAGTGGAGTTATACGTCGATGACATGATAATAAAGAGCAAGACATCTATGCACACCTAACTGACCTAGAAAAGGTGTTGTATATCCTGAATCAATACAAGTTGAAGTTGAACCCAGAGAAGTGCACTTTTACCATAGACGTAGGGAAATTCTTCGGATTTTTAATCTCCCATGGAGGGATCGAGGCTATCATGGACCAAATTAAGGCAATAATGGAGTTAACCACCCAAAACCCTGAATGATGTCAAAAAACTGAACGACAAGATCAATGCCCTCGACTGATTCATATCATGCTTGGCTCGGAGATGCATGCCCTTCTACAAAACCTTAAAAGGAGAAAAAACTTTCATTGGACCGAAGAGTGTACTAAGGTGTTTGACGAATTGAAGCAATTTGTATCCTCACCACTATTATTGAGCCGACTAAACCCCAATGAGCACTTATACCTTTAAATCAACCCCTCTAAAGAGGCTTTAGGTATGGCCCTAGTTAGGATGGAGAAGGCAAAAGAATACCCTTTTTATTATTATAACAAAGTTTTGAGAGATGCCGAGTTAAGGTATCCCCACTTGGAGAAAGCCGCTTACGCTGTCATTTTCACATCTCAAAGATTGAGGCATTATTTCCAATCTCATACAATTGTAGTCTGAACTGATATGGGCTTGAAAAAGGTCCTCTGAAGACCCAAAACATCTGGTAGGCTAGCGGAATGGGTAGTAAAGTTATCTAAGTTTGACGTCATGTTCAAACTAAGGAAAGCGATAAAGGCCTAGGCCTTGGCTGACTTCGTACAAGAAACCCTGATGCCTAGACCTACCACATTGATGGAAGAGACATGAAAGGTCTTCATCGATGGAAGTTCGACGTAAGGCTAAGGCGGAATAAGGGTGAACATGGTAGGCATGAACGCCATAATCATCAATTAAGTCGCAAAACTATCCTTCACTTTAACCAATAACACGGCCGAATACGAGGCACTCATTTAGACTTACAATTAATTAAAGCAATACATTCGAATTAGGTCCACGTTTATAGTGACTCAAAGCTCGTGGTTAATCAGTTAGGAGGACGATATGCGACGAAAGACTCAACCATGCAACAATACCTCTACCTTGTCAAAACGCTCGTTGAAAGAATCAAGAAGGCAGGAACAAGGTTCGAAATATGACATATACCCTGCACACAAAAAGCCAAAGCTGATAAGCTAGCTAAGGCAGCCTCAAACCCCGGTGGAGATAATCTCATTCATTGCACCATCGGCAACATTGATTGACCCGATACTAGAGGGAGCAAGGTCCTAGAAATACTAGAGGAAGTTGAGCTAGTAGAAGAATGGTATTCACCGATAAGGAGGTGATTGAAAGATTCTATCCAACAAGAACAAGAGGTCAGTGCACAAAAAATAGTAAGAAAGTCCTTTTGGTATTTGATCTTGGGTAATCAGTTGTATCGTCGGACGTTTAGCCAACCCTGGAAGAAATGCCTAGGAAAGAGAGACACCGATTATGTACTACGAGAAAATCAAGATGGGATTCGTAGTAGCCATGAGAAGAAAGATGCAGTAGTTAGAAAAGCCGAGCTACAAGGATTTTACTAGCCGATTATGGAATTAGAAGCTATAGAGATGATAAAAAAATGCGAGCCATACCAGGTGTGAGCACGGGCTTTTTGGTGACCCTTGGAATGATGATGACTTGTTGCTCTGACCTTGTATGGCCTAATTTTTTTATTCTTTGAAGGTCGAATCACGTTTGGCAAGTACTTTTTCATGAAACCCTAATCAACCTAAACCCTAATGAAACCTAATCAACCTAAACCCTACCAAAAACCCTAATTAATCAACCTTAACCCTAATTTATCAAAACCCTAGGGCTCCCTGACCCCCCTTTTTGCTGCAACCACCGCCGACGGCTGCGGTAGTGGCTGTTTGCCTTTCGGTGAGGGTGACAACCCCTTATGTGGCGGCCACCGCTGCTGTGGTGGCATTCACCGTCGCCCTTTATAGCGGTGAACGCCACCGAGGTGGCCACCCCCGCCATTATGGTAGCAACCACCGCCACAATAGTGGCAGTGGATGTTGCTGTCATGGCGGTGACCGCCGCCCCTATGGCGGTCACCGCCGTGACGGTAACATTGGCATGGCCTATTGCAGGCCGTTCCACTTTGTTCTCTCTCTCCTCTTGCGATTTGGCCACGTATTTTTTAGAAAATTTGCCTAAGTTGGTGTATTTTTGTGTGTGAGAGTATTTAAGTCAATCCAAGAGAGAGATTAGTGGTCTTTTCTCCAGATTTAGAATTTAGAAATCATTTTTTGAGAGAAAATCAAGAACAAGAGAGAGAAAGGGAAGAACTAGAGAGAGAAAGCTTAAGGAAAGCATAGAATCTGGGTTTAATCCTCTCTAATTTCAATTCTTAGTTGTTCTTAGGCTTGATCTGATAGCTTAAACACTAAAATCTATTAGAAATCATAGGTTAAAACGGATTAAATATGGTTTTAGAGACTTTTCCTCAAATACCACCCAAATAATCTGTCACTATTTTCATCACTGTTTCTATCGCCATTCCGTAAGAAAATCATCAAAAGCTTGCCAAACGTCTGATTCGAGTTTCCCGAGTCAGATTCACGGATTAGAGGTAACAAAACTGAGTTCCCTTAATCTTTTACTTCATTTTATTGTCTATTGTTGTTGTTCTTGCTGCTTTTTGTGTTATTACTTGGTTTTTCCTTGGTGTTGTTGGAAAACCGTCCGTAAATCGTCGGAAAATAACCCGACCTGTATAGGGATAGCCTTCACCTCTACCCCTATAACCTCGACCGCTACTGTTATAGCGGTGAAAGCTATAGCTATGGAGGTGAACTCCACCCCTATAGAGGTCCCGTTATTTCTTACTATTTTTGGGTATTTTCTTACCCAAATCCATAAAATCAATATTATTTGAGTGTTTTAAGTCTAGATCTATTGAAATATAGTTGATTACAACTAAAAACTTCAATGGTTTCGAGTTTATGGGTGCAAAACACCGATTTCCCCCTTAAAAACAAATATCGACGGCGAAGGCTATAGTGACAGCCTTGACCGCCGCCACTATAGCGTCCACCGCTGCCACTATAGCGGCCAAGGCTATAGTGACGGCGGTCAAAGCTGCCGCCATAGCTTTGACAGCCGAAATTTGGTTTTAAGTCTTTTTTTGTCCTTTTTCTTGCGCCTTTTACCTCGATTTTCTCCCAAAATATTTTCTAAAAATCTAAAAATTCTAGAATATATTTTATTTAATTTTAATCTGATTTAATATTTATTTTGCCATTTAAATTGATTAAGTAACCGTTAAATGCCTAAAAAAATGCCTAAAAAATGTCTTTTTAACTTTAAAAATTTCTAATAAATCTTCTTGCCATAATATAAAAATCAGAAAAATATTTTCTGTTTTTCCTTTATTATTTTAGGTTGTTTAGTTTATTTTATTAATTTGTAGGTCGCTTAGATAATTAATAAATGCCTGAAAATTATGTTTTCGTCTCGAAAAATTCAAAAATATGTTTTTCTTCATGCTATGTGTTTATTTTCCGCATTTATTTATTTATGCCTTATTTATGATTATTCTCGTATATCTATTGCCTCGTTTGGAGCCGGGTCCGAGTCGGTAAGCTCGATTAAAACCTGGTTTCATCCTTTTATTTATTTATTGCTTTATTTATTTTTTCGTATTAGAAAAATGTATAGGTATTTGTAAAACCCTATAATAATTTTTATTTACTGGCTTTATTTATTTACCACTTTTCGTGTGATGTACGACATATAAATCGAAAACTCTAAACTATAATCGGAATTAAATCGCATAAGAACCAAAGTCGCATTTATTAAAATATAATAGGTTTGATTTAAAAATTGAAAAATAAGCAACATCATCTGGACTCAGAATCTCTATCTTAAGGTACGGTCCAACTACCCGGTGGGAATATCGTACCCAAATTCCTGGTGGAGCTTAACCAGGTGGCGACTCTATCTTTAAGTATGAGATTCTAAGTCTTGTATCCCTTAGCACTTGAATCAGACTAAATTTCAACTTCAATATCGCTTTCGTTATCCATTTTCATCACGCTAAGATAAGGACTATCCCTTAGCTCGCTCCACAGTGCTCGTTGTTTCTCCGCCCCATGTCGAAGAGCATTAAAGCTTACCCTACGGGAGGGGGATTCGGGTCGTCGGCTCACACTAGGCCTATGCAAAGAACATCAGAGCTTCGCCTACGGAAATGATAGTAATCCGAGCTGCATAGCCTTTTTCTACCTGGGGCATGGGTATAGTCGCACCACTTCCTGTGGCGTAATATCAGACGAAGTAGATCATCATCACGGTCGATCACTTCTCAAAGTGGGTCGAAGCTGAGGCCATATCGGCAATCTCCCCGAACCAAGTTATACAGTTCTTCCACAAATGCATCATCACAAGGTTCGAAATACCACAAACCTTAATTACAGACATTGAGACTCAATTAACATGTGAGACCTTCAAAACATACTGCAAAGGCCTACAAATCAAGCTACAGTTTTCCTCTGTGTCTTACCCATAGTGCAACGGTATGACCGAGGTAACTGATAGAACAATCGTCGACAGAATCAAAATAAGAGTATTAAAGAATAGATCAAGCAGGGTCGATGAGATGCAAAATGTCCTATGGTCCTACCACACTACATTGATAGTTGTAACTAAGAAAACGCCCTTTGCACTGGTATATGGAACTGAGGCTATAGCCCCGATTGATATAGGCACCCCCAATGAGAGAGTGTTACATAATATCAGTCCGATTGACAGTGATGATAAGCTAAGGCTAAACTTGGATAACCTTGAAGGGAGACGAGACCTAGCGAATGCTAAGATAGCCACTTACAAGCAAAGAGTTGCCTTAGCCTTTAACAAGAAGGCGACCTCAGAGCTTCTAAGTTGGAGAATTGTCCTACGCTTAATCGAGGCATCAAGAACGCGGGCTGGCCAAGGCAAACTCAGAATCAACCGGGAATGCCCCTTCAAAATCAATCAAAATATCGGCTTAACACTTATAAATTACAGGATATGGGAGGGAAGTTATTGCCTCGGACATGGAATGTCGCGGCCCTGAGGAAGTTTTTTGCTTGAGAGTAGTCCACCTTGGGGTATTAATAGTTTATTGAATAAATTTGAGTCCATTTTGGGTGTCAGCCTTGCTTGCGGTCTGGTTTGGTAGTCCTTATTTTGGGTCAGTCCTATGTAAGCGTCGGTATTAGTGTTAGTTTATTTTTATTTTTAGCGTCGGTATGTTTTTTTATATCCGGATGTACTCCTCGGCTTATTTTAACGAAAAGAGCAGCGTTCGATTTATCTTCAAATGTTGCATAAACCGATGTGTAATGAGTGAGCCGCCCCTAGGTTGGGTCCCCTTTACAGTAAGAGAATAAATACAAAATTGAAAGAACAAATCGAATCTAAAAAGGAGGTTCATTAAAACATAAAATGAAAAAACAAGTCCTTGGGGGACCGAGTAGAACTGCATCCTCGGCCTCACCCATCTCACTAAGAACCAAGGTGGCATGGGAGTGATAAGATAAGGCTTCCTCATCCCCATCCTTGCTCTCTTCATTCACATTATCCTCTTCATCAGCTTCCCCATCATCCCCGCTATGATTAAACAAACGAACGTCCTCAGACCAAGGCATCATTTTTACATCAGCTACCGGCTCCAGAAGAAGAGCCAATTCATCTAAGTTTGAGGCAGGATAGTTAAAATTCTCTTGAACCTTTGTAAGAAAGTTGGATGATAGTTAACCTTATAGCGCCGTGATCGATCCTCCATCGCAACTTCTATCTTTTGGTAATGATTCTTCAAAGCCTTGCCACAGCTCACATAAAAGTTGCAGCTCTTGCTCACCTACTCCAACCTCTTCGTCGCTGCACGGGCCTCGTCCTTTAACTTCTCCACCTTGGCCACCAGCACTCCCTTCTCCTTTGATGAGTGTCGAGACCACAAAAAATAAATCCCTATGCAAAACAAACTGGTAGATAGTAGTGAGCAAGGGTCGAATCCATAAGGAATGGAATTTGACAACGTTATTCTTAGAAGACGATACACAGCGTGACCTAGAAGTACTCTTGATGGGAATTTTGGGATTAAAACTATGTAAAGCAAGTAATGAAACAATACGAAACAATGGCTCAACCAAAATAGAACAAGACTGAATATCATGGTGATTATAGGATAAGGAGTTAACTGCAGCGAGACCTAGATTTAGTTATACTAATACTTATGCACCGTACAGTACTAGCAACTCTTCCTTATTATGTATAGAGATTGGACTGCGCCCCACGACCTCCCTCTTACTCACCGTGTCTCTCGGCTTCACACCTACCAGCATGGGCTTTTCGGTGACCCCCAGATCGATGATGACGTTTTGCTCTAACTTAATGATCAGCCTGCTGTCCCCTTTTTCATCACTGTTTCATCGGATTTCATCACAAATTCATGACAAAGTTTGCCAAACGACCGATTCGAGTCTCAAAAGGTGGATTCATGGCCTCTAGGTAACAAAACTGAGTTCCAATCTATTTTTAATTAATATTATCTTATTTGGCTGCATTTGGTTATAATTTGTGCTTGTTTTTCCTTTTCTTTCGGTATTTCTACAAAAACCTTCATCGGTATTTTTGGGTTCGTCTTTTATCCCAAAGTCAAGAAATCAAAGTTATTTTGTCATTTTAAGTCTAGATCTACTGAAATATTATGGGAATCGGCTTAAAATTTTAGTAACCTTGGATTTTCGGTGTAAAAATACCGATTTTGGTCTGTTGGACACTTTTCCGATCCAGATGCTCCGGTGAGCATCTGAGAAGCACCTCCAAATGCTGCAACGGCAGCGCTTGGGGCTGCAAGAGTAGCATCGCAGATGCAACTCTAGCATCTGGACTGGCAAAAATGCCAAAAGATCCCTGTTTTGTAGTTTTGGCCCTTTTCTTCCATTTTCTAGCATTTTTTACCCCGATTTTCATCCAAAAAATTTCATATAATCTGTAATATTATAATATAATTTTTAATCTATTTTTGATAATTTATTAATTATTTAATTTGTTAAACCTTCACTTAAATGGCTTTAAAAAATGAGTTTTTCACCAAATAAATCCTTAATAAATCTTTTTACCATAATATAAAATTTCAAAAATATTCTGTAATTTTCCTTTATTAATCTTAGGGTATTTAGTTTATTTAATTAACATTTTAGGTTGTTTGGATATTTAATAAGTGCCTGAAAATTATGTTTTTAGTCCCAAAAAATCAAAAAATGTGTTTTCTCTCTTGTTTGATTTATTTTCCCCACTTTTATTATTTATGCATGATTTGTGATTATTCGTGTGTGATTTATCGTTCTTTGGAGCCGGGTCGGTTAGGACCCGGTTTTACCGTTTTTATTTATTTACTCGCTTTATTCACTTTTCAGTATTAGAAAAATGTACAGGTATTTGTAAAGACTTGTAATAATTATTTTTTTTATTTACCTCTTTTGTGTGATAAATGGCTACTGAAAACTCTAAACAACAATTGTATTTAAATCGCATAAGAACTAAAGTCGCACTTATAAGAATGTAAACGTTTTGATTTAACAAATGAAAAGTAAGCAACATCATCCAAACTTGGAATCTCTGTTTTAAGGTACGGTCCAATCACCTGGTGGGAATATCGTACCCAAATTTCTGGTAGAGCTAAATCGGGTGGCAACTCTGTCTTAAAATGTGGGATTTCAAGTCTCGTGTCTCTTAACATGTAAATTGGACTAAAATTCAACATCAACATCGCTTTTATCAATTCATTTTTCATCACCCCTAAAATTGAGGATTCTCCCTTAGTCCACTTCACAGTGTTAGTTATTTTCTCCATCTACACATCTCATGCGGGTCGAGGTGGAAAAAGGTCGTCCACTCATAGTGGCGACTCTGCTGGGGATTTCCTCTTAACTTAAAACTTGAAAATCGCTCTCATTTTCAAAATTTGGTTAAAGGATTTTGATGATGTGCTTAAACCATTTTTAAATCAAAGCTTTATTTCTTATGCCTTTTGAATCCATCGCGCAGTTAGATGCTAAGTTTAAGGTGCCAATATTTCACCCCATGATGCTCACTTGTATACCTCATGCCGGCTAGGAATTAGGGATATTTGTGGGTGGATCACTCGCAACCAACGTATAAATCCTGCGATAGCACTCATTTGAGGAGTGGTTGAGTTATACGGAATCAAGTTAAATAGGACCCTTCTACAGTATCATTCCACGATACCAGCAGTTTGAGACTATGAACCGCGATAAATCTAGCAATGGTAACTTCCCCTTAGGTTCACCAAAATAATTTAGATTTAGGTTGCGTACTCTTTTGCCATTCGTTAGAGCTAGGATTACCCCCAAATATTTTGAACGACGTTGTGCGGGAGTCATAATGTTGGAAGAGGTTTGCTTTTCGCATGCTATTTGTGTTGTGCTTATGTATACGCACCTCATGCATAGACCGCCTGTGGCCAACTTTTATTTTGCCCTTTCGCTTACCTTAACTCTCCCCTCGCTTGAAGGGGGATGTAATAAAATTCCTAACATCATTCGAGTCCCTGGGGAATAGTATCTAGTTTGCTAGACATAGCGAGGGGTTTGCATGTCTCACGTATTTTAGGGTTAAGCTTCACATCATATGCTCTTCTACTCTCTACCTCTCAAAACCACCCCCATATATATGACATTCATCACTCGAGTTATTATGTAATCTTCCATTTCATTCATGGTTCAATTCAGGCTGATCATCTTCCAGTTTCTAGTTAGGTCAAGACGTCATAACCGCCATAGTCCTTTTTGGCTCCATCTTGATCGTCATTTGGTCCGCCTATTTATGGTTTCAGTTTCAGAATCTGCCCTGTTTACCATGTCTGATATTCCGCCCGTTAGTGGAGTTACATCCTAAGGTACTCCTCTTTCTTTTGTTCTTCCTCCGACCTATCAGAATCAATCACAGTTAGGCATAGAGTTAGCCAATGCTATGGCCATATTTTTATAGTCTAATCTGTTTTGCATTACCATCCAAGAGCAGGTCCGATCGGCTCTAAGGGAAGAGAGATGCTCAGAGGCTGTTGGGTCCTATAAATTTCAAGCTCAAGGACAGATAGAGATTGCTTAGAATGGGTCTAGTAAGTCTTCACCCATTCAGCCTCATTTTTTAGCTCCACCGCTACCACTTGTCCGACCAAGTCAATTTCAGTTCAGATAGACCTCGGTTCAGTCTCCCCCGTCCTTTTCTCCGCTGGCATTTTCTTTTCCTCCACCTATACCCTCAAGACCTATTAGTCAGGCTCCTATATTCCCCACTTTCTCAGGGGGTTTTACTCCGTAAATGGTTGTTCCCTCTAGCGGTTTTATCATTTCTCTGACACCGCCAACACCTTTTGTGCCATCGCCTCTTACTTTTGTGATCACTCCATGCGGGACCTCTTATCCTCAGGCCCCCTTTGCTTGCCCTTAAATCGAGATCCCAGATCCTCTACCATTCGAATTCAGAGCTACCTCAGTATACAGCGACTAGGTCATACATCCTATGGGTGTGACATCAATCGACTAGGTCACGCGATCTCCGGGCGTGACACCCGATATAACGGCATTCTTTAAACAACTTCTGAATAAGAATGAAGAAAAAGAAGAAGTGAGGGATGAAGATTGGTCCCCAAGAACTTTTTAATGCCCAGAATGGAAGCCTACTCCGGTGAGGGACCTCCTAAATCCCACATCATGATATATGAACGGATTATACGTGTTCAGAAAATTGGGGACAAAGTTCTTGCTAAGTTGTTTCCGTGTACTCTATCAGGGCCAGCTCTTGAATGGTATAATACCCTCCCTTAGTCGACAATCCTAGATTGGAAACTCCTATCTGAAGCCTTAATTGCCCACTACGGTTTTAATTTGACCATAGAAACCACTATCTAGCATCTCAAAGCCATTAAGGAAAAGTAAGGCGGGACATCCAAGTCATACTTTAATAGGTGGATGGCCACTTAAGTCTTGTTGAAATAAAAGCTCAGTTTGAAAGAGATGATCCTAAAGCTTCTCGATGGAGCTGTCCCGATTATCCGTAGAGAGATGGAAACCGATTCTTTTGAGTTATACACAGAAGTCTTTGAGAAAGCTGAGAAAATAGAGCGCCGTGAAGAGAAAGAAAAATCTAGCAAGCCAAATGGTGGTAATCCCTGGTTTAATAAGAACAACAGTTCCGAAACTTTTGAAGCTGTTCCCATGCTGACTGAAGAGAAGACACCTGCAGTTCAAGCCATTGCCCGAGAGAATATTTTGGTTGCCCAAGTCGCTCCTCACAAGGGTATCTTTGTATCTTCATAGAAATTTCCCCTCATTGTCCTTTTTGCCAAGTTATGGGAGGCAGGCAAACTTGACCCCATGCATGAATATAGACCTCCCACGAATGAAGAGAAGGGAAAGTTCTACAAGTATCATGTTTAGAGGGGGCATTCAACTGATTAGTGCTGGACTCTAACTTGCATCATCACTCGTATGGTTCAAGAAGGGAAGATCGATGAGCCAACTAAGAAGACTAGTACTGAGGAGAAGCCATCACCGAACCTAGGGGGTGAGGTAGGTGAGATCAACTCCGACCTCTTCGAGGAAATTGTATTGGCCATAGTCTTCTCCAATTCAGTTGGCACCGCTGTTGAAGCCAGTTCTATTGCCAAAGCTAGCAAGAATATCGCAAGGTCTCTAGCGAATGAAAGAGACAAGCCATCAGCCGAACAAGTGAAAGTTCTTGATCCCGTCATGGACTACACACCAGTGAAGGCCACCGAGGATGCCTAATCTACCAGCTTTACCAATCAAGACCCTCCGCCTATGGAGGACAACTATCTATGATGTAATTTTCTTTTTCTAGTATTTGGATGTGGGCAGTTCTACCTTTAAGGCACTTTATTTCAATGAAGACTTTGCTTTTGCTTATTTTCTTGATGTTTCGCAAGGTGTGTCCTCGCATTCATTTTATCATAAGCATGATGTGTCCAGTATTCATGACGTTTATTTAATTGAAATAAATTTGAGTACATGTGATAACCTAAAATGGTAACCATTTCTAATGACCTAACCTCTGAAAGAAAATAAAAGATAACAAGTGCTTAAAGATTGAGACAGCGCTTTCGACTTGTCATGCCCAGACATCCCCAAGGTTCATTGTCAAAATACCGAGCATCATATATTCATGCCTAAAATAGAAAAGGAAGCTCAATTCCTCCATGGATAGGTTCAATATGTCAATCGGTTCATCACATCCCACTATGTGCAAACCTGTTTTTAAACTAGCGAAGAAGCATCAGCCGATTGTAGAGAAAGAGCATTGCAAGACTACCTCCAACAAGATCAAGGCTTACCTTTCATTCACCCACCCATTCTTAAAATTCCCTGTAACGAACCGAAATTCCTAAAAAAATTGCTTATAATAAATTACTATGGTATTAAAATATCATGAAAATTATTTTTATTGTTATTGTTGTTATTGGATATAAGGCATGAGGAAATAAGAGCTAATTAAGTAAGAGAGATGAAATGGACATTTAATTATTTGATCTGGGGCATTATTGGAAATTGAAAAAAAGAAAAAAGAAAATCAATACATACACCATCCAGCATCTTCTCTTCTTCACTTTCATTCTTCTTCTTCTTCTACACATTAGATTTATCCCTTACCAAAAATTTTCCATTATCCAAAAACTTCCGATTTGTTCGATTTAACTTCAAATTCTTGTTAGAAATCGATCCTTAAGCCCTCTATCATCATCAATTTCAATCAATCAAGAATAGAAGAGGAGGATTTCAGATATTAAGATTCGGATGAATAGTAACCCGAGTTTGAGGTGAGTGATTTTTGGTGAAATTAAAGCTTAATTAGTAGAATTCATGGTAGATTAAGCATGTTTATGGTATTAGGAAGTTTATTTATGCAATATCTTGATAGGATTATATATGGCTGTTGTAGAGGAAGCTATTGGAAGTAAATCAAAGGCAAAAGGGGTAGAAGAGAGCTAGAAAGAGCATATAAAAAGGCTTGTGTCCCGAATTTCGATTTATCGGTTTTTCGGAAAATTTTCAGATTTGTATCCCTGTTTTGTTTTAATGTTTTCTCTTGCTATATAAATCTGATTTGAATGATTCTTGATTCTGTTGATATCTAAAGAAAGTAAAGAATATATGTTCAGAAGAAACCTTGTTGAATTTCGTTCGTTTTCAATGTGAAATTTTCGTTTGAAGTTGAGTCACGAAATCTGTTTTTGGAAAATCTCAGCTTGGTACACTGTTTAGTATTTTGATCACTACTTTGGTTATAAAATTTGGATTTCTGTGATTCTGGTGGTTTTGGAAAGCTGAGACATGTAGCTAATTATGTTTAGAAGAAAGTTCTTTGATTGGGTGATGTTTTCATAGTGAAAAATGCAGGGGGATCAGGTTACGAAACCTGGAAAAATTCTGGAAAGTATGAATATTTATTTTATTGAGTTTTAATTGAAGTTTGATGCTTAAAAATTTGGGATTTTGATTTCTTAATTACTGAAGTTATGTTGAATTATGATTGATGGTTTATACTGAAATTTTTAAGATGTTACTTTGATTTATTGCCCTTATTAAACGAGTAGAATACGGGTCAGGGTAGATTGGAGCCAATATAGGGGGGTACAGTACTGTACAAACAATTGAAGTTTTGGCTTCGGGCTTTGGCCAATATTATGATATATATATATATATATATATATATATATATATATATATATATATTGATATTGATGCTTCGGCTTCGGGCTTGACCGATATATTGATTTTGAAGCTTCGGCTTCGGGCTTGACCGATATGTTGATTTTAAAGCTTCGGCTTCGGGCTTGACCGATATATTGATTTTGAAGCTTCGGCTTCAGGCTTGTCCGCTCTCGTATCCATTTTACCGTTATTCAGGACTTGTTTACTTTGGGCAATATATGGTTAAAGTGTTTGAAAAAAATTGGATAAAAATTTGATTGTACTTTGAAAGGATTACTATATAAGTTTTGTGACTTGGTTCCATAAAGTTGGTTAATTTGTTTTTGACTTATAAATATGCTTTATTTCTATTTTTAAAAATATTCAAAGTTATTGTATTTCTTTTATGGACACCACTAAGCAAATTGCTTAGCGTGTAGTTTTTTTTCTACACGTAGGAGGGGAACTTGTAGATAGTTTGGACTAAAGTGGTACAGGTGGATCAGCTTAAAGAGCAAATAAGGAAAGACTCGAGGTGGATTTGTAATTTAATGTAATATTATGGTTTGTAGAATAATGGCATGTACTAGATAGTATGAGAAATACAAAGTAGTATTGAGAAATATTTGGAGAATAATTAATATTGAGAAATATTTTGAGAAATAATTTGGAGTTGGAAACGCTATATTTGTATTTGTACGCATGAAATCTATAAGTATTGAACTCTTATATAGTGAAGTAGAGTTGTTTATTGGGTGTTTATAGTTACCGTGGCGCTCCCTATAGGGGGGCGTTACATTTGTTGGTATCAGAGCTGAGGTTTAGGCGATTCTAGGACTAGTATGTACATGCCATTTAAGATATAAATATGTTATGTTAGTTGATTGATCCACTTTGGTCCAATTTTCAGGAATAAGAATGGCTAGTAGTAGTCACAACCAGAGTGAGGAAGAGGATGCTAAGAGTACGGTCCGTATTAGACAAGGGGATGAACAAAGACAAGAACCTCCACCAGTTCATGGCTTTCCTGAACAACCTACTCTAGCATAAGTTGCTTTACTTCAGCATATGACTACTGAAGTAATCACACAAGTACTACGAAACATACAAATCCCGCAAGTTCCTATAGTACCTCACATTGAAAGAAGAGAGGAGAGAACTCCTCTTGAAAGAATCAAGAAGCTTCCGGCTGATGATTTCAAAGGGGATACAGTGAATCCTGCAATTACAGAAGATTGGCTTGATCATACTAAATGGTGTATGACTAGGCTTCATTTTACAGGTGAAGAGAGATTAGACTGTGTTCAAGGTCTACTCAAAGAACAAGCTAGGAGGTGGTGGGATAATATTGTGAGAGAAAGGCGACCCGGAGAAATCACCTGGAGTCTTTTCTTGGAACAATTTGATAAAAAGTATGTTAGTGAACGATTCAAGGATGAGCAGAGGAAATTGTTCTTGTCTTTGAGACAGGGACGAATAACTGTATCAGAATATGAAGTTCAATTCCTCAAACTCGAGAGGTATGCTCGTGATATAATTGACAGTGAAGTAAGGCGATGTAAGAGATTTGAGGATGGGCTGAATGATGAAATTAGAGTGCATTTACTTGCACAAAAGATTAGAGTGTTCAATGACTTGGTTGATGCTGCTACGGGCATTGAGAAGATTAATTCAGATATACAACAAAGAATGGCTAAAAGGTCTGGATTTCAAAAGAGATCACAGGGTCCAGCTAGTTCAGAATCTCCAAGTAAGAAACAGAAGGGAACATCAGAACAAACACAATCTCATATTAGAGGGTTTTCACCGAGACAAACCATAAGTACGGGATCAGTGGCTAGTGTACCTTCAGGTAGAGGCAGAGGAAATATTCCACAATGTTCTAATTGTGGAAGGATGTATACAGGGGAATGTTAGGGAAAAGGTAGAGTCTGCTTTAAATGTGGCTCGAGGGAACATTTGATTGCAAATTGTCCTCAAAGACAGATAAGTACATCTGCACCTGCAGTAGTTCCTACTCCTACAATGCAAGGTGGAAGAGGAAGGGGAAGAGGAAATACTAGTGGTTCAAGTGGGAATGATGTGACTCAACAAGCACCGTAGAGTGGTAGACCGGGAGGAATGGCATGAAGTTATGCAATCCGAGGGCCTGAGACTAGAGAATCTACCGAAGTTATTGTCGGTAAATTTTCATTCTTTAATCATGATGTTTATGCTTTGATAGATCCTGGTTCATCTCATTCATATATATGTACTGCATTAGCATAAGAGAAAGGGTTGTATGTAGAAGAATTAGGAGAAAATATTGAAGTGACTAATCCTTTAGGACATAGTGTGATAGTAAATAAAGTGTATATGAATTGCCCTATTATGATTCAACATCAACTTTTCCATGCAAATTTAATTGAGTTACCTTTCCGAGATTATGATGTTATCTTGGGAATGGATTGGTTATCGGAACATCAAGCTGTGGTGGATTGCAAAAACAAAAGAATGTCACTTCAAGTTTCTGATGGAGAAGAAATAGTTATCGTGGGTGAAAGATCAGATTATCTCTATAACATAATTTCTTTCATGAAGACTAAAAGATTAGTTAGGAAGGGATGTCAGGCCTACCTAATCTTCACTCTAGAATTGAAGAAAGGTGAGTTAGAATTGCAGAATATTCCTACGGTATGTGATTTTCCAGATGTATTTCCAGAAGAACTACCGGGGTTGCCACCAAAAAGAGAGGTAGAATTCGCAATTGATGTATTGCCGGGTACCGCACCAGTATCCAAAGCACCATACAGAATGGCCCCTGTTGAACTGAAAGAGTTGAAGATCTAGTTGCAAGAATTGTTAGACAAAGGATTCATACGCCCGAGTATATCCCCATGGGGCGCACCAGTGTTGTTTGTTAAGAAGAAAGATGGGTCACTCCGATTATGTATTGATTACCGGGAGTTGAATAAATTGACAGTGAAGAACAAGTATCCATTGCCAAGGATTGAAGACTTATTTGATCAACTCAAGGGTGCCAAATACTTCTCCAAGATTGATTTGAGATCGGGCTACTATCAAATGAGAGTGAAAGATGATGATATTGCAAAGACGGCTTTCCGAACCAGATATGGGCACTATGAATTTTTGGTGATGCCATTTGGTCTAACTAATGCACTAGCAGCATTTATGGACCTTATGAACCGTGTCTTTTACTTATATTTAGACAGGTTTGTAGTGGTTTTCATTGATGACATTTTGGTGTATTCTAAGTCACAGGAAGAGCATGATCAACATTTGCGGATAGTCTTCCAAACTTTGAGGGAAAATAAATTGTATGCCAAACTTAGCAAATGTGAGTTTTGGCTTGAAGAAGTTTCTTTCTTAGGCCATGTTGTTTCTGCCGAAGGAATTAAAGTGGATCCTAAGAAGATAGAAGCAGTTGTTGAATGGAAACCACCAAAGAACCCTACGGAAGTCAGAAGTTTCCTTGGCTTAGCAGGGTATTATAGAAGATTTGTGAAGGGATTTTCAGTCATTGCTGCCCCGCTGATGAAACTGCTTCAAAAGAATGCAAAATTTGAGTGGAATCAAAAGTGTCAAGAAAGTTTTGAGAAATTGAAGGCGATGTTAACAAAAGCACCCATCCTTACCGGAACCTGGAAAAGATTTTGTAATCTATAGTGATGATTCATATAGTGGTCTTGGGTGTGTTTTGATGCAAGAAGGAAAAGTGATTGCCTATGCTTCCAGGCAATTGAAGAATCATGAAAGAAATTATCCTACTCATAATTTGGAATTGGCTGCAATAGTCTTTGCCTTGAAAATTTGGCGACATTATCTTTATGGAGAAAAATGTTATATTTATACAGATCACAAAAGTTTGAAATATTTGCCAACACAGAAAGAGTTGAATTTAAGGCAAAGAAGGTGGATGGAATTCATTAAAGATTATGATTGTCTTATTGATTACCATCCAGGAAAGGCTAATGTAGTGGCAGATGCTCTCAGCAGAAAGACAATGATGGCACTAAGGGCTATGAATATGGGGTTAGCTCTTACTAGTAGTGGAGCCTTAATTGCAGAATTGAAGATTCAACCTGTACTACTACAACAGGTGAAGCAAGCACAAAATGAAGATGATGACTTGAAGGTTATTCGAGCAAGGGCACAAGTGGGTATCGTAGACGACTATATGGTTCGAGAAGATGGGTGTCTATATTTTAAAGATAGACTATGTGTGCCAAACAATGAAGAATTAAAGAAGAATATCTTACAAGAGGGGCATAGTAGTCCTTATGCAATGCATCCAGGAGCAAACAAGATGTACCAAAATTTGAAGAGCCATTATTGGTGGAATGGAATGAAGAAAGACATTACTAATTATGTTGCTCAATGTCTAACTTGTCAACAGGTGAAAGCACAACATCAAATTCCTTCTGGATTGTTGCAACCTATAACAATTCCAGAATGGAAATGGGAAAGAATCACAATGGACTTCGTGACGTCTTTACCACTTACACGGAAGAAACATGAGGCAGTGTGGGTTGTTGTAGATAGATTGACAAAGTCTTCCCACTTACACGGGGTGCCTATTTCAATCATTTCTGACCGAGATCCAAGATTTACTTCAAGATTTTGGAAGAAGTTACAAGAAGCCTTAGGTAGTAAGCTTCATTTCAGTACTTCATTTCAACCTCAAACAGATGGTCAATCTGAAAGAGTAATTCAGGTGTTAGAAGACATGATGAGAAGTTGTATCATTGAATTTGAAGGAAGTTGGGATAACTATTTGTCCCTTATGGAGTTTTCCTACAATAACAGCTATCAGTCAAGCATACAAATGGCGCCATATGAAGCATTGTATGGAAGAAAATGTCGAACTCCATTATATTGGACCGAACTTAGTGAAAACAAGATTGTGGGAGTGGATTTGATTCAGGAGACAAAGGAGAAGGTAAAACTTATTCAAGAGAGAATGAAGGCTGCATCGGATAGACAAAAATCTTATGCTGATCTAAAAAGAAAAGACATTACTTATGAAGTTGGGGATAAAGTATTTCTCAAAGTATCTCCTTGGAAGAAAGTCCTGCGATTTGGCAAGAAAGGCAAGCTCAGTCCGAGATTCATTGGCCCATATGAGGTTATAGAGAAGGTTGGACCGGTAGCTTATCGGTTGGCACTACCCCCAACACTCGACAAAATTCATAATGTATTCCATGTGTCAATGTTAAGGAGATACAGATTAGATCCATCACATATCTTATCTCCTGATGTCATAGAAATCGAACCCGACCTGACATATGAAGAGGAACCGGTAAAGAATATATGTTCAGAAGAAACCTTGTTGAATTTCGTTCGTTTTCAATGTGAAATTTTCGTTTGAAGTTGAGTCACGAAATCTGTTTTTGGAAAATCTCAGCTTGGTACACTGTTTAGTATTTTGATCATTACTTTGGTTATAAAATTTAGATTTCTGTGATTCTGGTGGTTTTGGAAAGCTGAGACATGTGGCTAAATGTGTTTAGAAGAAAGTTCTTCGATTGGGTGATTTTTTCATAGTGAAAAATGCGGGGGAAGTCAGGTTACGAAACCTGGAAAAATTCTGGAAAGTATGAATATTTATTTTATTGAGTTTTAATTGAAGTTTGATGCTTAAAAATTTGGGATTTTGATTTCTTAATTACTGAAGTTATGTTGAATTATGATTGATGGTTTATACTGGAATTTTTAAGATGTTACTTTGATTTATTGCCCTTATTAAACGAGTAGAATATGGGTCAGGGTAGATTGGCGACAATAAAGGGGGGTACAGTACTGTACAAACAATTGAAGCTTTGGCTTCGGGCTTTGGCCGATATATATATATATATATATATTGATATTGAAGCTTCGGCTTCGGGCTTGACCGATATATTGATTTTGAAGCTTCGGCTTCGGGCTTGACCGTTATGTTGATTTTGAAGCTTCGGCTTCGGGCTTGACCGATATATTGATTTTGAAGCTTCGGCTTCGGGCTTGTCCGCTCCCTTATCCATTTTACCGTTATTCAGGACTTTTTTACTTTGGGCAATATATGGTTAAAGTGTTTGAAAAAAATTGGATACAAATTTGATTGTACTTTGAAAGGATTACTATATAAGTTTTGTGACTTGGTTCCATAAAGTTGGTTAATTTATTTTTGACTTATAAATATGCTTTATTTCTATTTTTAAAAATATTCAAAGTTATTGTATTTCTTTTATGGACACCACTAAGCAAATTGCTTAGCGTGTAGTTTTTTTTCTACACGTAGGAGGGGAACTTGTAGATAGTTTGGACTAAAGTGGTACAGGTGGATCAGCTTAAAGAGCAAATAAGGAAAGACTCGAGGTGGATTTGTAATTTAATGTAATATTATGGTTTGTAGAATAATGGCATGTACTAGATAGTGTGAGAAATACAAAGTAGTATTGAGAAATATTTGGAGAATAATTAGTATTGAGAAATATTTTGAGAAATAATTTGGAGTTGGAAACGCTATATGTGTATTTGTACGTATGAAATCTATAAGTATTGAACTCTTATATAGTGAAGTAGAGTTGTTTATTGGGTATTTATAGTTACCGTGGTGCTCCCTATAGGGGGGAGCGTTACATTTGTTGGTATCAGAGCCAGCTCTCTCCCAGTACGGTGTGGTTTGGGGACGAACCAGGCGGAAGCTGGTGGGCCTGTAACGACCGGGTCCTAAGAGGGGTGGCGCCGGGGTAGAAGACCTGAGCAAAGAGCGGCCATGAAGGATGTCGATGGGGACAGGAATGAACCAAATCCACACCCGAAAGAGAGAGTTTCGAGATTGTGCTGGTATGGGATAGCAGAATTGAGAACGGTTAAGGATTTCGAGATTGTAATGGTATGGGACATTACAATTGAGAGAGACTTAAGAGATTTGATTGGTACTACCTATACCAACAAGGTGCACCTTCTTTTCGGGAGCCTACTCTGGAGAACTCCAAAGTTGAGCGTGCTTGACTTGGAGCAATTTCAAGATGGGTGACCTCATGGGAAGTAATTTCCAGGAAGTGAGCGAGTGAGGACAAAGCTCACTGGAAAGACTTGTGTTGGTTTATGGGGGCAGTCGGTCGAACCCGGGGTGTTACATTCCCACCTTCGATACACCATTGATTCTTACTTGTATCCTACACCTCCTAGTGACAAACCTTCACTGTTTCTCTCCTCATTGGCCATTCTCGACGAGGGGGACACATATGATCGGCGAGATTCAGCCCTCATCAATAAATGGACACGGCTTCATCATCGTAGGGGCAGTTTACTTCTCAAAGTAGGGGGAAGTTGAGTCTTTCACCAGCATTATTGCCAAGAGGATGGCCAAGTTTATCGAGAAACGCATCTTTTCCCGGTACAACCCACTTCGCCACTTAGTCTCAGAAAATAAGTTTTGGTTCCGAGGGAAAACCACTTGATTGATAAAAAAATATGGGTTTGGACATCGCAGATCCTCTCCGAGCAAACCATGAGTTAATGGGGCAATCGAAACCATAAACCAGTCTATCAAGTAGTTTATTCCCAAAACTACCGCAAGATACAAAGATTACGCTAATGAACTACCATTTACCCTTTGAAGATGTTAAAAAACTGTCAGATTTCCCATGAGTCTAGCGCCTTTCTCTTTGCTTTATACTATGGAAGCCACAATCCCGGGTTGAATCGAGATAAAATCCTTGAAAACCGCACTAAATCTAATTCAAAGGGACCCCCATGGACCAAGGGATAACTCGAATAGCTAAAACAACCTTCAGATGCACCAGCAGTACATGGTGAAAGCGCCCAAAAACCAAGTCAAGCGTCAGAGATAGCGTCAAGGGCCAATGATCTGATTCCAAAGCAAGCAAAGCCTGCTGACGCCAATCCAAGGGGGAAGTTCTGACTTGATTGGGAAATACCTCGAGCGACCAAAAAGGCATTCAATACCAAAGGCATGAAGATTTTGGACGATAGCGAGCTCATAAACCCTTTATATCAAAATATATTGAAGCGTTATCGTATCTACCAGAAAGAATCAAATCCAACAAAGTAGCACATGAAAAATAAATAAAATCAATCACTCGACGAGTGGTCTTCTACTGCTCGAGCAAAAATTAGGGTTTATCCTGCTAATCGGTATTCTACAAATCAGTCAGGCAAAAGTTAGGGTGTAAAATAGCCCGCTAGACTGAAAACCCAAAAAGGGCGGTCTAGGCAATAGTCGGGGTAAAGTGAACAACAAGAGTGTGTTGGTTAGAGAAGCTATATAGGCTACAAAACACTAGTGTTTTTGTTAATAGAATTGTTTATCATCATTATGTCCTCAAACTTAATTCATTTGATGGAAATACCATTTTATTGAATTCTTTATGTTTGTGCTTGAATGAATAAAATGGGCCCTAAAGATAAAATGTTGCAAGTATGTTGAATGTAGGATTCTGTGTAGTCAACCCTATTCCTCGAAAGAAAAAAAGACAAAATGATAATAAAAGGCAAAAATCATGATAGGCTGAAAACAACAAGGTCTATGCAAAAGCCATGAAATGTTCGCTGGATTGAAAATCCAAAAAGGGCGGTCCAGGCAAAAATTAGGACATAAAAACAAAATGGTAAACAAAGTCTGATAGGCCCATCTCAATGTTCGAGTCTATACCAAAATTAAGACAATGAAAAAGTGAAGGTAAATGACTGCCATTGATCACATCAAAACACCTGCATTATTGTCGTCATAGTGCCTGAATGTCTTCTGCAATCTAGTGGAATTGTAGGGCTTAAATCCGTCCTCTACATATGCCCACTCCAATCTCGACCGTAATCAAGCGTCTCGAGTCCGTAAAATCTTGATCTCATAAAACCATCCTTGGTAGAATCCATTGTTAGTGATAGTGCCCAGTCGTTCATTATCCAAAATCTTAAACTTCGCTTTATGCACCCCCTTGTCTTTGACATGCTCGATCCAACAATCATTTTGCAGCCGACTCACCACTTTGAATAGTTCATAAGGAGCCCTCTATCACTTGTTATACTGGTGAAACAGAATTTGTAAGCCCTTTCTCAGCCATGGTATCCAAACATATGAGTCTTGTGTGTGTGCCACCGCATCTCAAACTCTCCGTCGAGGGCATTCTCATCTTGTCTGTGCTACAGCGCAACTCCGTATATTCTCTCCCCTAGTAAGCAACCGAGTTAAGCAAGATCAATCAGGCGAGCAGTTATATAGCTCAGATGTAGAAGATGATCAGCCCAAGTTGATCATGCACTTATACATTTATGCATAATATTCATAAATGTCATGTCTATTATTCTATACTAAATTCTACAAGAAACAAAGCAAAGAAAAATATCCTCGAGCTATATGCTTGACCCCAAGAAATCACCCGTACCGAGGGGCATCTCAGCATGGCTCTTAAATCTACATTCAAAGATAGAGCATCCAAGGGGCATGTTAGCTAGGCCCGATGGAAGCCTCGGTAGCTTCTTTGGACCCCTAGAAATCTTAAACTCAACTTATATCTCATTCTTCCATTTCTATTACTTAATTGAAGCGGCAAAAATATTTTTGTCTTGACAAAATCAATTAAGCAATAAAAACGCAACTTATGACATTTACTAATGCTTTAAAATTTCCTTGACATGTACACCATACGGTAATCCCGATGGACAACCAACCCAAGGATCCTAAATCCAAAACTTAAAAGTTTCTCCTAGAGTCTCCTTGATGTAATCATCAGGGGCATCCCAACATATGTTCAAAACTGCATCCGAGAGACGCATCGACTAGGCCTGATGGACAGCTCAACAGCTTCTCTAGACTCTTAGAAATCTCATCTCAACTCAAGCACACCATACAGAAAACCCGATGGACAACTAAAGCAGAGATTCAAAATTGTACAATCAAAACAAGAAATCTCAAGTCCATTTTTGAAGCGTTTGAGGGTCCGAGGTGAATGTAAAATATTAAGTCCATTTTTTAAGCATCTGAGGTGACCTCAAAGATGTTCGAAAGGTTTGAGGTGATCGTTGAAGTTTAAATTCATTTTTAAAGTGTCCGAGGTGACCGTAAAGATGTTCGAAAGGTCTGAGATGACCGTTGAAGTTCAAATTCATTTTTAGAGTGTTTGAGGCGACTGCAAAGATGTTTAAAAGGTTTGAGGCGACTATTGAAGTTCAAATTCATTTTTGGAGTGTCCGAGGTGAGCACAAAGATGTTCGAGGGGTTCGAAGAGACCATTAAAGTTCAAATTCATTTTTGGAGTGTCTGAGGTGACTGCAAAGATGTTTGAGTGGTCCGAGGTGGCTGTTAGAGTTTAAGTTCATTTTTTAAGCATCCGAGGTGACCATAAAAATGCTGAAGTACCATAAGGCAACCAGCAGTTTGCATAAAAAAATTCCAAGTCAGAATTTTCTACCTTCAATAGGTCTGTTGATGATGCATCCTATGACCATCTGTAGACAACCAACTCGAGGTTCCATTATCTCAAGTATAACCTCCTATCCCTCGCTCTTTCATGGAATCACACCTGTCAAATGATAATCTCATGAGGGGCAGTCTGTGAGCACGGGCTTTTCGGTGACCCGCGAAACGATGATGACTTTTTCCTCTGACTTAACGATCAGTATGTTGTTCTATTATTTTAGAGTTGAATCGCATTTGGCAAGTATTTTCGTGGCAAGTTTGGGTCTTTAATCGCATCGTTTCCCTTGACCGATTGATTAAATTCAAAGATTAACAAATATTAAAATATTAATAAGAATAAATAAAAAAGAAATAAAAATAATGTTGGTCTGACCCTCGCAGACGGCGCCGTAGCAGGAGTGGCGAGACGCACCTCTGTGCGTGTCTCACCGTGTCCCTGCCCCCGTGTCTCGGCAGGACGTGACCATAATGTGGCCACATCACTGAGACACGGCATGCACACAGTGAGACACTGCCGCTGCAGGTTCTCGTTGTATGTTGGGGCGTGTCAGCGCGTGAGAGCGCGGTGAGTTGTTGCCGCTACAGCATCTTGACCTGAGACGCTACACGGGCATCTGGGTTTCGTTGCCAGTTTGTCTTTCTCTCTCTAAGTTCAGATAACTTTGATTTTTCCGGGAATCTTTGCATTTCTAGGGACCAATTGAGTTATTTGGAGTGAGTAAAGCCTATATAAACCCATTTTATCCATTAATTCAGGACTTTTTGGCCAAACTGAAAGGTTAATTTCTCATTTAGAATTCCTAAGGTTTTAGAGAGAGAAAGTCATTTCAGCTTAGGAAATCTGGTTAATTCGGATTCCAAAGGTTTATCTAGCTTAATCTTTAAAATCAACTACAAATCGTAGGTTTAAACGAGCTTAAATAGGATTTAAAGACTTTTTCTCACAAAATCACTAAATTCCGTCACTAAGTTTGTCGCCTTTTTCGTCACTGTATCGTTGGATTTCGTCACAAATTCGTGACAAAGTTTACTAAACGACCGGTTCGAGTCTCAAAATTGGGATTCACGGCCTCTAAGTAACAAAACTGATTTACAATCTATTTTTAATTAATATTATCTCGTTTGGCTGCCTTTGGTTATAATTTGTACTTGTTTTTCCTTTTCTTTTGGTATTTCTACAAATACCTTCACCGTTATTTTTGGGTTCGTCTTTTATTCCAAATTCAAAAAATCAAAGTTATTTCATCATTTTAAGTTTAGATCTACTAAAATATTGTGGGAATCATCTTAAAATTTTGGTAACCCTGGATTTTCGGTTGTAAAAATACCGATTTTGGTCCGTTTGACACTTTTCCGATCCAGATGCTCCGGTGAGCATCTGAGATGCTATAGTGCACCTCCAGTTGCTACAATGGCAGTGTCTGGGGCTGCAATAGTAGCATCTCATATGCAACTCTAGCATTTGAACAGGCAAAAATGCCAAAAGACTCATGTTTTGTGTTTTTGCCCTTTTCTTTCATTTCCTTGCGTTTTTTACCCCGATTTTTACCCGAAAAATTTCTGAAAAATTTCATATAATATGTAATATCATAATATAATTTTTAATCTATTTTCCTTAATTTATTAATTATTTAATTTGTTAAACCTTCACTTAAATGGCTTAGAAATGGATTTTTCCACAAACAAATCCTTAATAAATCTTTTTACCATAGTATAAAATTTCAAAAATATTCTGTAATTTTCCTGTATTAATCTTAGGGTATTTAGTTTATTTAATTAATATTTTAGGTTATTTAGATATTTAATAAGTGTCCGAAAATTATGTTTTTAGTCCCAAAAATTACAAAAATGAGTTTGCTCTCTTGTTTGATTTATTTTCCGCCCTTTTATTATTTATGCATGATTTGCGATTATTCGTGTGTGATTTATCGTTCTTTAGAGCCAGGTTTGTGTTCGTGAGCTCAGTTAGGAGCCGGTTTTGCCCTATTTATTTATTTACTCGCTTTATTTACTTTCCCCGTATTAGAAAAATGTATATGTATTTGTAAAGCCTTGTAATAATAATTTGTTTGTTTTTTTTACCACTTTCGTGTGATGTATGGCTATATAAATAAAAAAATCTAAACAATAAATGGATTTAAATTGCATAAGAACTAAAGTCGCGCTTATTAGAATGTAAACGTTTTGATTTAACAAATGAAAAGTAAGTAACATCATCCAAACTTGGAATCTTTATTTTAAGGTATGGTCCAAACATCCGGTGGGAATATCGTACCTAAATTCCCAATATAGCTAAATTGGGTGGCGAATCTGCCTTAAAATGCGGGATTTCATGTCTCGTATCTCTTAACATGTAAATTGGACTAAAATTCAACATCAACATCGATTTTAGTAGTTCATTTTTCATGACCCCTAAAATCGAGGATTCTCCCTTAGCCTGCTTCACAACATTAGTTATTTTCTCCCTCCCCGCATCTCACGTGGGTTAGGGTAGGAAAAGGTCGTCCCCTCATAGCGCTAGAGAGCTTAACGATGAATAGCAATATAAATTAGAAAAGCCTAAATCCTTATCGATAGGTAGTTAAGCACTCCCAACATGCGTAAGATTACCTTTCTCCAGCCTCAGTGGAGACTATTGTTGCTTTATCTCTGTTCAGGCGCAATTACGGATGCAAGAATGGAGATTAACAATAATCACAAAGACTTACCAAATGGGTGATCAGTCCAGATAGCGAGACCAAGTGATGTTCTTACCATAAAACCCTTCAAGCACCGAGATTGGAAAATAGGTCACCTTACAGATTTTTGTATTCAATTGTAGTCCTCACACCATTTATACTCAGTCTTGACCATTAATTGGTCAAGCCATGAGGGTTCTAGATAAACATGTATAAATGTGCATAAATATAAAGAGACTGAAAGTAAATCATACTGAGAATATAAAAACTGAAAATAAAATAGAGAAATAGAATTGAAAATGAATTTGTAATTAAACTTAGAAATGTTCAAAACCAAAGCTGTAAATCAAAATGCTTGAAACTAAATAACACAAAGACTAAAACTAGACTAGAAATACTAAATGGTTGATAGATGATTGTCTCCAAATTGTCCCCTTTGAAATGGTCGGCCTTGGTATTTATAGCTGAGTGCTCCTCCTAATGCTTCTTCTTTAGTGGCAAAACATGACACTTTACATTTATTTCGATGGATTCATTTCCTTTTAGTTGTGGTCTTTAAATGGTAGTAAAATCCTTCCCTTTACGAAATTAGGAAAGAGATCAAAATTTCTTCCTAAATTGGGCTCTTCCTGAATGGGATTTGCCAGAATTGGGTAACTTCCAGATCTGGACATGGCGTGCTCCGGTATTGGTGTCATCGTGGTAGTTATGGAGTCACTGGGATCGGCTATCACTCCCCTTGTCTGGTTCAGGTATCGGTGAAAGGCTCTTTTCTTCTAAATATTGCATGTTTTCTTAGAATTGCCTTTAAAACCTAAAAAAGACAGAAAAGGAAGTAATAGCGGACATAAATACTAAAAACATGGTCTCAATGATATGGAAATAAGCACAAATACATGCTAAAAATATAACCCATCAAGTCTCCCCACACTTATTCCATACTTGCCCTCAAGTATGCATTAAAGATCAGAAAGAGGGGAAAACTGCGCAACTAACCTTTGAATAACTTTACAGAGACCAAATTCTTTCACCGAGACTTATATCGAGGCCTTTTATTAACCATTGAGCATTCCAACGTATGATATCATCAATAAGACCTTGTTTAAAACTTTACCCGAGAGTATTTACCAAATTAAAGCACAAATACATAAAATATAGTTATCATTCATAAATACCTTGATTTAAAATTAAGGGCGTCCTGGTGATCATAAGATGACTCCTTCTAAACCTTTTATTTAATTGAAGCACACTTTTACTTGGTGGGGTCCCTAAGATACATCTAGCCATTATTTGGGTTGGACCTTACGATTTTAGGAACTTTGCTAGCTTTGCTAGTTTCTTTAGATTTTTTAACCCAAATAGTCTCATTGCGTACTTTGCCACCTTTTTTCTTAGGTCTCGCTGCATTTTCCATCAATTTTTCCCTATAAAAGAGTCTTCACCCAATTTTTAGCCGTGGATACCTCTTTCTTCTATCGGCCCTATGAAAGAGTAGTCACCCGATTTTTAGCCATGGATAGCTCTTCCTTCTATTGGTCTTATAAAAGAGTCTTCACTCGATTTTTAGCCATGGATAGCTCTTCCTTCTATTGGCCCTATGAAAGAGACAAACAAGGTTGCGAGTCAAGTAAGCCTCATTTCGACAAATTATGGAAGTTGAAAATAACCACCAAGATTGATATCGATTTTTGCAAGGTCTCGATGGAGGATCTTATGATACAGAAGGACTAACTTAAATCAAATAAAGCCCAGATTAAAGCACTTTAAATAATAAAATGATGTTATACTTTTTTGCAGTCACCGGGACTAAGAAATTTACAAGGTGATTATCAGAAATCTTATATTGGAATACCGATGTTCAACTTATTCTCGATGATAAGTTTATGTTAATCTGGATAGTCGTGTTAGTTATTCAATTAGTTCTTTACACAACATTTCTTATCTTGGTTATCATCACATCTCAATAATAGGTTAGAGAGCAAATAAGGTCATTGCAGGGACGAAATTGTAAAGCATGAGTCCTTGTGAAATATTTTTCTTGGAGCAAAAGATATATACAAATTTAAAATAAGAAATAGACTTAAACAGAAGAAGCAAAAATAGATAAATCCCCTTCCCACACCTAATCTAAGCATTGCCCTTAATGCAAAAATAGAAAGAGCAAAAAGAGGTAAAAGAGAGGGTAAATAAAAACATTATTGTCCTGGTGGAGGAGGAAGGAAGCAAAAGAGACCCAACTGGTCTCGCTATGTCAGTCAGATCCTAAACTACTAAATGATTTGGTCTATATTCAATTCCAGGGCATTGCAGCGGGTTCGGAGGTCATGATTTTTAGCATCAAGCATAATAAGGCTTTTGAAAAGGTCCTTGTACTAGTTCTCCGGACTGGTGACTTTCTTAAGGAGATTGGTGTAGGCGGTGGAAGGAGTAGAGTCATCACGAGCAGGCTGGTCTGGCTGAGGTTCCTTGGGGGTAGGTAGAGTGGGCTTTTCTTTGGGAGGACTAAGAGGGTGCATGACCACGATCCTATTGATTATTTCAGTAAGCAGAATCATCCTAAGAGTCTCCAAGTCTAGAAGTCAAGTTTCGGGGGCCCTGGTGTAGTGGATAGGCTCGAAATGCTCCTTGTCGTACGCAATTATTGAAATCACGGTGCCTAGATTTGAAGGGCCCTTGGGATGAGTAAGGACATATTAAAACTACTTGGCCAGGCATGCTCTCAGGTGGAGCTTCTTATTGTTCTTCATGCACCATAGAATGTGAACTTCTTTCTCATTTAAGGTCTCGGAACTTCTATGACAACCTGAAAAGTTAAAGGCAAGAATTCTATGGGCATACCTTAAATGGGGCTTATGAATGTAGAAGTCTCGAGAGTCACCAGACTTCTAAGTGGTGACTCAGGGATCATTATTATAGAGGGAGAAGTAGGTCTTGGTGGCATTGAAATTAGAAGGAAGAGCATCACATTTTTCCCAACGAGACGGAATTTAATCACCCCCTCCTCTTGGTAGCTAGTGTGGTCGTGCTTAAACTAGAAAGTAGCATAAAATTCCCTGATAAGCTCCTGGTAGGAGAGGAAATAGATGAAGAGTGGGGTAACTATGAGATCATGGTGAAGGCATCAATGACTACTTGGTTGATGCCGAGAGTGGTAATAGTATCTTTGCAGGCGGACTTGCAGGGCTTTGATGACTGGCCCTTGAATCGAGCATAAGTGGTGTGTGGAGCAGGGTGGTCGAGAGAGCCATGGATCTTGATCTTCGCACCTAGAGCAGGGGTCTTATCTTCCTTGGCCACTTTGGCCATTTGAGAGCTCTGGCCGCCCTTTGCTGTGCTCCATGTGAGAATCTTCCTCTTGGTAGGTGGGGGAGCAGGTGTGTAGCCACTCTCCTCGTCGGAGTCAATCTTGATGGGCTAGCACTGGGGTTTAGCTACCAGAGTCTCTTCAGACTTCTCGTGATCAGCAGCAGTGGGTAAACAGTGGAGATTGGGTCCATGGCGAGTGGAAGCTCATCGGGAGTGGTGGTGGAGCTGAAAGAGGTGGTAGGAGTTGGAACTCTATGGCTCAAAATCACTGTGGTCTTAGGAAGAGTGACCACGGGGGTGGGAGGAGGAATGGCAATGGTAGTGGCGGTGACGGTGAAGGTGGCAGCAGTGTCCGAAGCTGCTAGAGTAGTGTCCGTTGTACCAATGATGGTGGTGGCGACAATGGAGAAGGTAGCCACTGCCGGGATATGGGTGGTAATGGTGGCTATAAAAGGAGTGGTGTTGACAGGAATGCTACAGATCAGAATTATGGAGGTCGCTGGAGTAGTGGTGGTGGTGGTGGTGGTGTCTTGGTTTGAGTCCATTTGAGCAGTGGTGAAAGAGAAGATTTTGCCAAAGAAGAAGAAATCTGCTTTGGAGGAGAGTTTGAAAGTTTGAAAGTGAGGGTGACTTTTAAAGAGAGGGAATGGGTTTTAAATAGGGAATTTCAGCGTGCAAGGGTGGCTCATAGGGCATTAATGGGATCAATAGCCTGTTTAGGTACTGAACCGTCAAATATCTCCATGATCTTTGCATGACCGCCACATCACCTACTGTGCATGCATCAGGTCATGTGAGTCCCTTTACATCCCTTGTCTTCTCAGTCACATCTCTTGGCGTGTGATTTTTCAACTTCCAGATTATATATAGAGACCTAAATCCGTAACAAAAATAGAGAAAGAAATCAGTCCTAGTCTAGATACGATTAATAAAGGCTAACTAAAAGAGAGAGATAAAGAGTTAGAATTGCATGGGCTGCCTCCCAAGAGCGTTTTGTTTACCATCAGTGAGCTCGACGCACCATACCGAGATCATAGTGTGGTATCAGTGGTCTCTGTGAGAGTTATTTCCTCAGAGTGAGCTTGGAATCCTTTATAGTAGGTTTTGAGATGATGCCCATTGACTTTTAAAACCTTCCCAGTTACGATGCTCTGTATAATGATTGCTCCATATGGAAACACTTTGGTCACGACGTAAGGCCCAGCCCACCGAGACCTCAACTTTCCAGAAAATAGCTTGAGATAAGATTGAAATAAAAGGACTCTTTGACCCATGTTAAAGAATTTCCTTGAAGTAAAAAGGTTATGATGGCGCTTAGTAGTCTCCTTGTAGGCCTTGTTCCTTTTATAAATATCATGGCGAATCTCCTCGAGTTCGTGTAGTTACAACCTCATAGGCTCTTTGGCCGCATTGAGCCTAAAATTGGTCTCCTTAGTGGCCCAATACACTTTGTACTCGATCTCGATGGATAAATGACATGTTTTCCCATAGACTACTCTATAAGATGACATCCCAATAGGGGCTTTCCATGTTATGCAGACTGCCCAGAGAGCTTTAAAGAGACGAAGACTCCAGTCTTTCCTGTTAGGGTTCACTGTTTTCTCTAAGATAAGTATTACCTCTCTGCTGCTCATTTCATCTTGCCCATTTATCTGTGGGTGGTATACCGTGGAAGTCATATGTTTGACTCCCCATTTCATCAGTAACTCCAAGATCGTCTTATTGCAAAAATGTGTACCGCGATCATTAATGAGTAGTCTCGGTGTTATATATCTGCAGATGATGTTATCCTTGATGAAGTCTGCTATGGTCTTTCCATCATCGTCCCTGATCGCCTAGGATTCTATCCACTTGGATACATAATCAACTGCTAGGATGATGTATTTGAACCCATAAGAAGAAGGAAAGGGCCCATAAAATTGATACCCAGACATCAAAGATCTCAACGACCAAAATAGGAGTCATCGGGAGCTGATCTCGACGTCCAAGATTGCCAATTCATTGACGATTGTTGCATGCCTTACAAAACATATAGGAGTCACAAAAGATGTAGGGCCAATAAAATCCGCACTCAAGAATGCGGTGTGCTATTCTCCTTGGCCCACCGTGACCTCCACAAACTTTAGAGTGACATGCTTGCAAGAGTCTCAATATCTCTTCCCCTTAAGCACATCTTCTTAAAACTAGATCATTCCCTTGTCTCCAAAGATAAGGATTACCCCAGAAATACCTGCCAGCTTCCCTCTTCATCTTCTCTTTGTCATTACATGTAAAATCCTCTGAAAACCTTCCGGTAGTAAGAAAATTGACAAGGTCTACATACCATATGGTCTCGATGATAGCAAAGAGACTTTCCCTTGGGTATTCATCCTAAGCTTCCCTTGGTTCTTCTGAATTGGTTAGCCTACAGAGATGATCGACAACCAGGTTCTTTGTCCCCTTTTTATCTCTGATCTTGATATCGAATTCTTGAAGCAAAAGGATCCATCAAATCATACTTGGCTTGGCATCTTTCTTGGTCATAAGGTATCTCAAAGTAGCGTGGTCTGAGTATACAATGACCTTGGAGCAGAGAAGATAGGAACGGAACTTCTCCAATGCAAAAATGATAGCAAGGAGGTCCTTCTCAATCGTGGTATAGTTGCACTGAGCTGTATTAGAGTCCGGGAGGCATAATAAATGACATAAGGTTCTCGACCAGCTCTTTGTCCCAATACTACTCCTATTTCCTTATCGCTTGCATCGCACATGATCTCGAAGGGCTGGTCCTAGTTAAGCGCTTGGATGATGGGTGCAGAGACCAGTTTCTTCCTGATAATGTCAAAGGCTTCTTTATAAGGATCTCTAAACACAAAGTTAGCGCCTTTCAGGAGTAGTCTACATAGGGGCTCGGCAATCTTTGAAAAGTTCTTGATGAACCTGTGATAAAAATAAGCATGTCCAAGAAAAGACCTAACTTTCTTTACAGAAGTAGGGTAATGAAAGGATTTAATAACATCAATTTTAGCTTTATCTACCTCTATATCCTTCTTAGATACAACATGACCTAATATCATACCTTGGTCTACCATGAAGTGGCATTTTTCATAGCTAAGTACTATATTAGACTCAATGCATCGTTTAAGAATCTTACCAAGGTTATCAAGGCATGCATCAAAAGAATCACCATAGACAGTAAAATCATCCATAAATACCTCAATGATGTTTTCCACGTAATCAGAAAAGATACTCATCATTCACCTCTGGAATGTAGCATGAGCATTACTGAGACCAAAAGGCATCCGTGTGTAAGCAAAGATACCAAAGGGGCATATAAATGTTGTCTTCTCCTCATAGACTACTCTGGTGCCATCGGGATCTGATAAAAACCTGACATTCTATCGAGACAGCAGAAATGAGATTTTCTTGCTAGTCTCTCCAGCATCTTATCAATGAATGGCAGTGGGAAGTGGTCCTTCTTAGTTACAACATTGAGCTTGTGGTAGTCAATGCAAACTCTCCATTCATTATGTATTCTCATCGGGACCGATTCTCCTGCTTCGTTCATTATCACTGTGATCCCTATCTTCTTTGGAATAACTTGTACCGAGCTAACCCACTCACTTTCAGAGATAGGGTAAAAGCGGTTAGCCTTCATGAGCTTGATCACTCCTTTCTTCACTACTTCCATCATAGGGGGATTGAGACATCTTTGAGGTTGGCAATAGGTCTTAGCATTTTCCTCTAACTTGATTTTGTTCATGCAATTGGAAGTGCTAATCCCCTTGATATCGGCTATAGTCCATCCAATCGCCTTCTTATGTTGTTGGAGCAAGGTATCCCTCAAGAAAGCATATTTGAGGTGACTTGGCAGACTCTTGAGTTCAAGTTTCGGTGGTTGGATGATGGAAGGGGTGAGTTTCTTGAAAGGTGGTAGAGTGAGCTTCGGTCTAGGTCTCGATGTAGGTTGAGGTGGATCGAGATTATGGATTGCTTCTTCCACCTTTTTGTCCAGAATTGTATCATCAAGACTCTCGGTGTTAACTGCTTCATTCAACATGACCAAATACTCGTTTGAAAGATTGAGCTCAAAAATTTGTTGGATGATGGGATCAAGACTATCAATACTACATAGGCTTGAATCTTCTTTAGGGGTCTTCATAGCATCATAAACATTGAAAGTGGCTACTTCCCCATTGAACTCTATAGTGACAGATACATTGTGTACATCGATTTTGGTCTTAGCGGTACTCAAGAATGGTCTCCCTAGCAGCAAATATGAGTTCCTCTTTCTATCTACATTGCACATATCAAGAACATAAAAGTCAGCGAGAAAAACAAAATCATTTACCTTGACCAATACGTCCTCCAAAATTCCCTCACGGTAAACAATAGAGCAATCTGCAAGTTGCAAGACAGTCCTGGTCTCCTTGAGAGGCATATTGTGATTGACTAATATCTGCTGGTAGATAGAGGAAGGCATGACATTTATAGATGCACTGAGATCATACATAGCCATCTGAATTCCAATTTGACCTATGGTGCAATTGATCGCGAACATTCCTGGTCCTTCAGCTTAGGGGGTAATTTGTGTTGGATCATGGTGGATACATTTTCCCCCCATCACGACCTTATCCATGTCATGCTGCTTCTTCCTATTGGTACACAACTCCTTGAGGAATTTTGCATATTTGGGTATCTTTCTAATCAAATAGAGCAACAGGATATTGATCTCGAATTTTCTCAAAGTCTCAAAGATCTCTTTCTCTTCCTTCAGCTTCTTGGTCTTCTCCAGTTTTTTTGGAAAAGGTGGTCTGGTCTGGGTAGAAATCACCGGTTCCTTTAGGTCATCGAGAATCACTATGACTTCATCCTCTATTTCTGCTCTCGGTGGTTCTGATTGAGTCTCTTTCTTTTCCCTTAGCGTGATCGCGCTGACATTCTTTCTTGGATTGTCCTCTATTTGGGACGGAAGTCTCCCCATATTCTCAATTTTAAAGAGAGTGCTAGCTATCTGGGCCATCTGTTTTTCTAGGTTTGAGAAGTTACCTTGCAATCCTTGTATCCCATCGTCTACCAACTCAAATCGATTATTGGATCCCTCGATGAGAGTAGTGAAAAGCTCATAAGAACTATGTTGTGGCTGCAGAGGTGGGTTGGGTTGGACCTAGATTTTTTTAGGAGGTCTCGATACGATCGTATTCTGCTAATTCCTCACCACGAGCTGATTCTGTGGTCCTTATGGTTGTTGGCGGTCATTATTTCCCCAAGCGAGTACTAGACGAGGATTTCTCTATAATGGTGGAATGTATGGTTGTTTATTCCCTTGATTAATATAGTTATTATAGTTATCGTAGTTTCCATAGTTACCATAATTGTTATAGTTCCTTGTGGCATGGACCTACTCAAACTCAGGGTCTCCTATACAAGGACATTCACCAATATCATGGGTAGTCTGTTTGCACAGTTTGCACTCTTTTGCGACCTCGATCTGGATAGCTATTTTGTGCACAAGTTCAGCAAGTCTTTCTATTTTGTCATTGAGATCATAAGAGTTAATCTCATTGACTGATCTCGATATAGATTTCCCTTCATGATCGCCAAACTGTTGAGCGGCTTCTGGCATAGTCTTGATGATTTCCTAAGCCTGAGTTAGGGTATTGTTGATGAGAGCACCCTCACTAGCAGCGTCTAACATGGACCTCATAGAGAACGGGAGTCCCTCATAGAAATTCTGGACTAAGGCTTCATTAGTTGAAACAATGAGGTGGACAGGTGGCCAAAAGGTGTTGGAACCTCTCATAATACTCATGGAGACTCTCTGTGTCTTTCATCTTGGTTGAACAAATCTGCCTTTTCAAAGTGGTAACTCTCGATGCTGGAAAGTATTTATCAAGGAAGACTCTCGACATATGTTCCCATGATGTTATTGATCCCAGTTTTAAATGACAAAACCAGTCATTGGCTGAGTCTTCAAGAGAGAAAGCAAAGGACTTCAATTTTGCAAGGTTTAGATCGACCTTGGGTGGCTTCATAGAACACACTGCCAAATGAAATTTCTGCAAGTGTTTGTAAGGGTGTCATCAGTGGCTCTTTCGACAAATTTGGGTAAGCTATGGACAAACCCAGATCTCATCTCGAAGTTGTTATCATCAGTCTTGGCCGGATAAGTGATGTAGAAAGGTTGTTGGTTCACCGTGACCCGTGTAAGGTCTTAGATTGACTGCTCTTGGTCAGCCGTGTTTGGAGTACGAATCGGCTAGATAAGTGATGCAGAAAGGTTGTTTCAGGTTCTGAATCTGAGTCAGTTGAATCGTCAGACAGTCTTTCTATGTCAATTGGATCGTCGTTGGGTCCGTTTGAAGTTTCTGCCTGATGCTTGGAGTCTCTACGCTCTCGGGCTTACTTAGCAGGAGCTCTATTGGATCTTTTGATGTAACGACTTGAAAATTTACTTATAATAAATTATTATGGTATTAAAATATCATTAAAATTATTTTTGTAATAATTACTATTATTATTAGATATAAGACATGAGGAAGTAAGTTAATTAAGTTAGAGGGATGATTTGGGCATTTAATTATTTGTTCAAGGACATTATTGAAAATTGAAAAAAAATTCATGTAATCCTAATCCTATACGTATCCTCTCTTCTTTCTCCCCTTCATCTTCAACTTCTTCACCTCATCCTATATCAAAATTTTCATTAATCTAAAAACTTCCGATTTCTTCTATTCAACTTCAAATTCTTGTTAGAAATGAATCCTTAAGCCCTCTATCATCATCAATTTCCGTGAATCAAGATTAGAAGAAGAGGATTTCAGTTTTTAAGGTTCGGATGAATAGTAACCCGAATTTGAGGTGAGTGATTTTTTATGAAATTAAAGCTTAATTAGTAGAATTCATGGTAGATTAAGCATATTTATGGTATTGGAAAGTTTATTTATACAATATCTTTATATAATTATATATGGCTATTGTAGAGGAAGCTAATACTAGTAAAGAACAAGGGAAAGAGGTGGAAGAGAACTAGAAAGAGCTTAGAAAAAAGTTTGTGTCTCTAATTTCGATTTCTCAATTCTTCGGAAAATTTCTAGATTTGTATCCCTGTTTTGTTTTAATGTTTTCTCTTGTTATATAAACCCAATTTGAATGATTCTTGATTCTATTGATATCTACAGAAACTAAGAAATATATGTTCAGAAGAAATCTTATTGAATTTCGTTCATTTTCAATGTGAAATTTTCGTTTGAAATTGAGTCATGAAATCTGTTTTTCGGAAAATCTCAGCTTTGTACACTGTTTAGTATTTTGATCATAACTTTGGTTATACAATTTGGATTTCTGTGATTTTGGTGGATTTGGAAAGCTGAGACATGTGGCTAATTATTTTTAGAAGAAACTTCTTTGATTGGATGATATTTTAATAGTTAAAAATGCAGGGGAAGTCAGGTTACGAAATCTGCAAATTTCTAAAAAATATGAATGCTGATTTTATTGTGTTTTAATTGAAGTTTGATGCTTTAAAATTTAGGATTTTAATTTCTTAATTATTGAAGTTATGTTGAATTATGTTTGATGGTTTATACTGAAATTTTTAAGATGTTACTTTGATTTATTTCCCTTATTAAACGAGTAGAATACGGGTCAGGGTAGATTGGCGCCAATAAAGGGGGGTACAGTACTGTACAAATAATTGAAGCTTTGGCTTCGGGCTTCGGCCGGTATTCTAATAAAAATATATTGATATTGAAGCTTTGGCTTTGGGCTTGATCGATATATTGATTTTGAAGCTTCGGCTTCGGGCTTGACCGATACATTGATATTGAAGCTTCGGCTTCGGGCTTTTCCGCTCCCGTATCCATTTTACCGTTATTCATGACTTGTTTACTTTGGGCAATATATGGTTAATGTGTTTGGAAAAATTGGATATAAATTTGATTGTACTTTGAAAGTTTTATAATATAAGTTTTGTGTTTTGGTTTTATAAAGTTGTTTAATTTGTTTTTGACTTATGAACTTACTTTGTTTCTATTTTAAAGTGTTAAAAATATTCAAAATTGTTGTATTTCTTTTATGTACACCACTAAGCAAATTGTTTAGCGTGTAGTTGTTTTTCTACACGTAGGTGGAGATTTGTAGATAGCTTGGACCAGAGTGGTATAAGTGGATCAGCTTGAAGAGCATGTAAGAAAAGACTCGAGGTGGATTTGTATTTTAATGTAATATTATGGTTTGTAGAATAATGGCATGTACTAGATAGTGCGAGAAATATATATATTTGGAGAATAATTTAGAGTTTAGAACATTAAATTTGTATTTGTAAATATTAAATCTATAAGTATTGAACTTTATATAGTGGAGTAGAGTTTTTTATTGGGTGGTTATAGTTACTGTGGCACTCCCTATAAAGGGGGTGTTACATTTGATTTCTAGATCATAGAGGAATTTGCTGCCGCGGCCTGTGGCTCTAGTCATCCACATCGAACAGCTAGTCAAAAGGAATCGTTCCCCGGCAACGGTGCCAAAATTTGATGGGTGTCGAGACTACCAAAAATAAGTCCCTGCATAAAACAAACTCGTAGTTAGTAGTGAGCGGAGGTCGAATCCACAAGGACCGATATTTGACAATGTTATTCTTAGAAGACGACACACAATGTGACCTAGAAGTACTCTTGATGGGAATTTTGGTATTAAAACTAAGTAAAGCAAGTAATGAAACAATAAGAAACAATGGCTCATCCAAAATAGAACAAGACCGAATATCATGGTGATCGTAGGATAAGGAGTTAACTACAACAAGACCTAGATTTAGTTATACTAATACTCATGCACCATACAGTACTAGCAACTCTTCCTTACTATATATGGAGAACGGACTTCGCGCTACGACGTCCCTCTTACTCACCGTGTCTCTCTGCTTCGCGCTAGAGAGCTCCCTTATCGACATAGAGTGAAGCATTCCCAACAGGTGTAAGATTACATTTCTCCAGTCTCGGTGGAGACTGTTGTTACTTTATCTCTCTTTAGGCACAATTACGGATGCAATAATAGAGATTAACAATAATCACAAAGACTTACCAAATGGGTGATCAGTCCAGACAGCAAGACTAAGTGAGACCATAAAACCCTTCAAGCACCGAGATTGGCAAATAGGCTACCTTGCAGATTTCTGTATTCAATTGCAGTCCTTACACCATTTTAACTTAGTCTTGACCATTAATTGGTCAAGCCATGAAGATTCTAGCTAAACATGGTTGAGTCTAAACGTGCATAAATATAAAGGGACTGAAAGTAAATCATACTGAGAATATGAAAACTGGAATTAAAATAGGGAAATAGAACTGAAAATGAATTTGTAATTAAACTTAGAAATGTTCAAAACCGAAGCTGTAAATCAAAATGCTTGAAACTAAAGAACACAAAGACTAAAACTAGACTAGAAAGACAGAATGGTAGATAGTAGATTGTCTCCAAATTGTACCCTTTGAAATGGTCGGCCTTGGTATTTATAGCTGAGTGCTCATCTTTATGCTTCTTCTTTAGTGGCAAAACAGGACTCTTTACATTTATTTCAATGGATTCATTTCCTTTTAGTCTTGGTCTTTAAATGGTAGTAAAATCCTTCCCTTTTATGAAATTAGGAAAGAGATCAAATTTTCTTCCTGAATTAGGCTCTTCCTGAATGGGATTTGCCCGAAGTGGGTAACTTATAGATTTGGACATGGCATGCTCTGGTATTGGTATTGTCGTGGTAGTTCTGGAATCATCGGGATCGGCTATCGCTCCCACTGTCTGCTTCAGGTATCGGTGAAAGGCTCTTTTCTTCTAAATATTGCATGTTTTCTCAAAATTGCCTTTAAAACTTGAAAAAGACAAAAAAAGGAAGTAATAGCGGACATAAAGAATAAAAACATGGTCTCAATGATATGAAAATAAACACAAATATATGCTAAAAATACAACCCATCATCCTCCTTCACGACATCCATTTCTACTTCATGCTTCTATGCAGTCTCCTTAGCCGCAAAGGCCATCACCTCCTGAAGAGTCTTTAATTCCTACTCCTTTACTAGCGCCTTCTCTTTGCACTTGTCTCTATCTTTCCATAGTTGAGCAACCTGAGCGTCAGAATGCTTTTTCAAACTGGTCGTCTTTCTCCACCAGGGTCTTAGTCAAATAGACCGCATCAGATAGGGCCTGCATCGGTAAATTAGAAACCTAGGCAATGTGATAAAAAAAATCAAGACAATCAGCCAGGAAAATAAGGATTACAGTGATAAGATTAGCGTGATGGCAAAAATCATGATGGGCAACCCTCCCTTACTGCTGCCTTTCAACTTCGGAGGGGAGGCATGTGAAACTGGCAAAGTCCCGAACAACCACATTGTTCTCTAGCTTCACGTCTGTACCAATGGTAAGCATCAACATCTGACCATAGATCAAGATGTAAGAAAATGCTAGGAGGGCATAAGGAAGAATGCTGATCTTACGTCCGTCGGCGACATATATAGGCCCTTTGATGACACGGTGGCCACCCCCTCAACATCGACCATATCCTTCCCCTTCTCCCCAGCGCCCAACTTCCTCTTCTTCAACCCCAAACCTTTACCCCTAACCTTGGTTTTCGATTGGAGGTGGATGGTTTCGAGGGGACTTCCCTTGTCAACATTGACCTCCTTCGTTATATCAATTATTCCGTTAGGGCCCAGTACCAGGATAGGGCCTCCCTTTACTCTCACAATCTCGTTTTGAGAACTCCCTTCTAGGTTAAGACCATGGGGCATGGATTGGGCCATCCCCATCGGGGGATTCCCTTCAGTTACTACAGCTTTGGATGCCTTTCTCTTCTTTAGATTCCTCTTTTAAGGTTTCGTCGCGGGTGTGAGAATGGTAAAGTAATTACCTTAGTTAGACATACCTACACATTCGTAAAAGGAAAGAGTCAAAATTGAAGTATAAAGAAAGAACGACGCACCTTACCTTGTGTTCAACCCCTCCGTCATCCTCGGCCCTTGAAACAAGCTCCACCACCCCATACTCGGTCTCAGTATACTTTCTATGATCAGTATGTAGCAAGGTTGCAGCATCTGTTCAGGCTAACTTTGGGACTTTAACGTACAACAAGTAGCCGACGGAGCCAGCTTACCGCCGCATCAGCCTATTATCAGGTTTCCATGTTGAGGGATTCCCATGTTAAGTATTCCACTTTACAGGAAATGGCTAGAAACCGCTCTTATAAAGGGCGTTCTTTGGAAAGATTATCTTGGCATCAGTGTCGAGGAAGACCCAGAACAACTTTGTCTTAAAACCCTTCACTAAGTCTTTCCGATGCACAAGCTTGTTCATCTTGAACCGCGGCTTTCCCTAATATAAGTAGTTGCCCGTACCTTTTTGCACGGGTGATAAAAATGATGAAACACCATGCCATCAAGGTACAAATTTAAATCTTGCCATAACTTGGCGATCAAAAGTAGCTTTATAAGCACGTTGGGAGATACTTGAGAAGAGCAGAGTTTAAACTTCGTCAATATGGATCGGATCGGCCTACACAAAGGAAGCTAGAACCCCTAATTGATTTGTTGAGTAACTATGGCGAAAGCATCGGTCGGAGGATTATCCACCCTATCCAACTTTGTCGGAGCGGTTTCATATGCACTAGGATAGAAGATCGACTGTTTTTTAGTCGAGCTCTGAAGGAGTGTGCACTATGGCATCCGATGCTATCACCATAGACTTGGGGATGTTAGTATTCACTTTAGAGTTATACACCTTCAGCTTTAAGTACATCGGGGTAAAGATCATCTCACTGGTGTAAGGTTCCACATTCCGACCCTCTAACTCGAAAGTACATAAGTCTTCTGAATCTTCCAAAGGATGAACGTTGGATGACCCTGGGCGGTCTTGTGCGCAGATGGTCTGTAGTGTAGGCACAAAAGTGGTTCCGTAGTGCTGGCATGGTATGGAGTAAGGGGAACTAAGGCCGAGGTGGTGGTTGACATGGAAGTCGACAAGGACGTAGAGCCAGAGATTGAAGAGGAGGTATATATATATATATATATATATATATATATATATATATATATATATATATATATATATAACTTACTGATGCTTTAAGGTCCGATGAAATAAAGGCAGAGCAAATACTTCAGAAAGCAAGAATGTGGAATGAGAGAATTGCTACACTATTTATTAGGGAAAAAGAGTGGCAAGAGTTTGAAATTTAAATCTCTAAAACTAAACCGTCACCTTCAGACAATTATAACCTAGAGAAGCCCAAGTGACTGTGTATCCAACATGCTAAAACTGAAGAGGCGCTCGTGAAACAGATAAGGGAAACGGTTACGCCCTCTCACAAGATAAGTGTAGAATCCTCGATTCGGACATCTCCCAGAGGGATAGAGCCGACTGAAGGTATAAATAAATGACCCTAGTTTACTAGAATAAATAGAGTGATAGACAACAAACGATACAAAGCATGCAAAATGAGAACAACAATTTATTCATAGAATATAAAACCGATCTCACAAAGGCTGAACTCGTAGCCTACCCAAAAGTCAACATTCAAAAATAAAACCAAGCTCACAATGGTCGAGCTCATGACCTACAAAAAATAAAAAAAAAACCACTAGCCTATAGAGAAGAAAAAGAGATTTCAAGTGGTATTAAATGGCAAGTTGGGAGTGGGCAGCAGGTCGATGCATCACCGGCGGTGGCGCACCTACTTGTACACAGCAGCAAAAGGAGTACCTTTCGCCAAGGTGTGTACAAAGAAGGTTTTGATTACACCCCCGTCTGATGTCCGAGCACTATGTCCTCCCCTGGGCAGAGCCCACAACGCTACTTCCGCCCCTAGGCAAGGAAATTTTTTTAGATCAAACCACGCATCTTAAAGAATTGTCAGGAGGCCAAGGCTCGATAGCATCAGAAGTGGGACATGGTCGACCTTAACAAATGAAAGAAAGCGGATGAAATAGGTCCAACTAAAACACCCTGAACACAAGAAATAATGAGAAACAATATATGACTTTCCCCTCCTTTTATAGGCAATAAAGAGAGTTAATCCACACAATTAATGCTAGAAAAATTCAAGGCATTGGAAACATACAAAACGGTTGAAAGTTTGAAAAGTTGAAACTCCACCTTTTCAAAACTAAAAAAATCTTCCCACTCAAAAGCTTAGATCATCGAATATCTCCAATAGCCAATGGGCAGAGGATCGATTCCCTCCCTCGCCAAACCCAGCTTCGTTGTTGATCCGCAGCTATACATTTAAGTAAAACCCAAATCCACCGAACCTTGAAAGAGTTCGAACCGACCTGAGGGGGGACATCTTTGGAAACATAGACAAAATGCAACATCACATTTTGTCTCCAAAGTTAGACAGACTCTCGAAACCTAAAAGAGTTCGAACCGACCTGAGGGGGGACATCTCTGGAAACAGAGACAAAATTCCAGAAATGGAAAAACTAGCCGAAGTACCCCCCGAACCCTGAAAGAGTTCGAACTGACCTAAGGGGGGACATCTGATAGCATGGTATATAAAAGCCCAAACATCAATAGGGTCCACAAGGCCCATTCACCAAGCTTTCTCCCCAAGCTAAAAAGGACAAAGCCACATGTCAATCATCCAAGTATTTCTTGCCTATCAAGCTAGGACACATGGCATTCATCCCATGCTTACACCCCCTAAATAAGGAGTAAGGGCATAAATCCTCAGGTAATTCACTCACTCAGTATCCACCCCCTTATAGTAATGCTTACATCATCCCCATGCTAAGTACTAACTTGAGCGTCGGAGAGGCTACATCGGCTCGCCCAACCTAGCCCTCTAACAGATTATTCCCCGTGTAGGCATCACCAAATCTCTCTACAGCCAAACCGACCCTGCATCTCAAATCCCACAACATCAACCCTAAAAAATATAAGTCATGTTCGAGGCTGGACTAAATCTCTATAAATAATCAAATTCTAAGTCTATCCCGCTTGGCCACCAATTAGTTTTTTATAAAAATCAAAATTTAATGGTTATAAAACAATTAATTAGCTAGTTCATAATTTCAATAATTATAATCAAAACTGCATTATTATTTGACATTTCAAATCTTTAAAGAATCTAAAATTTAAAGGACATATTCTTCCGGAAAAAAAATTAAGTAACGAAAAATTCAAAATTTTTGTCTCCTGTGTAATGTAGAATCTTGTACTGTACTTCCTACACGTGTCACTACACCTGTTCGTCAGGCCATGGCCAGGTTGGCTTCGGGCTTTTTATTAAAGAAATTAACTTAATCTTGTTCCAGCCCACACTTTAAAACTTCGGTTTAGATTAAGGCTGTGTTCAAGAAATCGTTTTCAAACTCAGCCCGAAGAGCAAAAATGGTTTTTCTTGTAAGTTTTTGAATAAACTAACAAGAGTTTAAAAGATAAATTTTATATAAATATGTGTAAATCTTATAAATAATTACAATTTTTACTTGAATAATAATTTAATAATAGTAGGAGAAAGTGTAAAATTTCAATAGGTTAACATAAAAATCAAAAAAATTATAATGTATAATATTTAGATATTTAGTAAATATAATTATTATTGGTTGGGTCAAATTTAAGTATTTATACAAAAATCAAGCTCAATCTATAACATCTTAAGCTTTAGCGGGCTTGAATCCAAATCAAACTTTGTTAAAAAATAAATATAGAAGCCTGACTCAATTAAGAAGACTTAGGCTGGTCGAGCACCCGTCCCTGCCACAACTACAAATATAAGCCATAGTTCAAATTCAATTTGGAATGTTGCAGTTGAAAAGATGGTTAATCAAATAAGTAGAGCAAAGAAAAAGAAATCCAATCTCAAGTCCACAAACAAAATATAATCATAAATGGTAAAATAAATGGAATAAAAAGATTAGTTTGAACTTTCAATTAATAGGTTCTGCCTAACTTGTTCGTTAGGCGGGTTGGACCGGATTTGATCGAACTTTTAATTTAAAACATCAATTCAAACCCGGTTAAGTCTATGATTTAGAACTTCGGAATCTGGCCAGACTTACTAAACATTTCCAAACTCAGCTCATGGCACACAAATAGTTTTTTTATTTTATAATTTTCTTAAATTGAAAAAATTACAATTTTTTTATAAAATTCTTTTATATATATTTAAAAATGTATTATGTTAAAATATGAAAATCTATAAAACCTATTAAATATAATATAAAATATAAATAAATAATTTTTATTCATCGGTCCGGGCTTGGATATTTATATAAAAACCAAGTCCGGCCCAAAAAAATTTCAGGCTTTTGCTCGCTCTGGCTCAGGCCGGGCTTTGTAATAAAATGAGTATTCAAGCCGATTCAATTGATCGAGCTCGAACCAGACCCGATAGGTAACCTGGCCCGCGAACAGATATAGTTCTAACATTAAATTTTACGAAATAAATTAGGTTTTGATAGGGCTCTTTACATAAATAGACAAAAAAAACAAAAACATTTAGACCACAAAATAATAATAACACAAACATGCAAAACAGGGGAAAATATTCCTATAAATACGTTCAAAGCTAATTAAATATCAGGATTCAAAATTCGAAAACGAAACTCAAAAACCTTTCATGACAACTACAAAAACCGTTCAAGTAACCTGCCAACAACGGTTTCATCTACTTTAAACACTAGCATTGATTTCAAAATTCATTCACTCGAGTTCAAAATCTACAATTCTCAGAGAGATTTGAAATCTACAGAGGTAAGAAAAATGAAACATAATCTCGTTTTCGGTTCTTCTGTTACTGAATTTATGTTAAACGAAAACCTAATTTTATGTTTTTAATCAGAATCAAAACAAATCTCTACTTCTTACATTGTTTACATAAAACTGTTGTTGAGAGGGGCAATTGTTTCCCCCCAATTCTGTTCAGAATTATATCTTGCAATTGTGCACATGAAGTGTTTGTAGAAATGCCTGAATGAAGTTTGATTAATGAGTATTTGATTTATATTGGATGTCTATAGGATTTATATTAGATGTCTGTTGGATTTCTATTGGTTCCTACATATTCATAATTCAGTGTCGGGTTCTGTAGTTAAGGGAAGTGTGAATTGGATTGTTCTTTGTGTTGAATATGTGGAAGAGTCTTTTGTCCTTCTTTGGTCCCTAGCATGCAATGGAGACCTAGAAGTCCACTCCAAAATAAAAATGAGTCGGTATCTTATCTATCTTATGCATATGTCTTTTCTGTCTAGTGCTTGAGGTTGACACAATTAGTAATTAGAGGAATATTAGTGCAGAGAAAAATAGACTACAGTAAAATATTAAGGTTATACAGTAGCATGACACTACAAGCCACTATCTTAGTATCCTGAAGCTTATATTTATTCAATTTATCACTATACATGCCATCAAATGTCAATATTTCACTTGTTCAATCTCAAATGACACTGACTATTAAGCTCCTTTTATGTAAAAATGAAGTTTGATTAATGAGTATTTTATTATATTGGATGTCTATAGGATTTATATTGGATGTCTGTTGGATTTCTATTGGTTCTTACGTATTAATAATTCCTTGTCAGGCCTGCAGTTGAGGGAAGTGTGAATTGTATTGTTCTTTTTATTGAATAGATGGAAGAATCTTTTCTCATTTTTGCATTGAGGAGCACAAGGCGTGCCCAAGGGGCACACCTAATGAACCTCACCTCGCCTAACCCTCCACGAGGCGCTGACCCTTGAGCCTCGAGCGCCTTGCGCCTGAGGCATGCTCGAGGCACGCGCCCGTAACAACAATGTTATACCTGCCATCAAATGTCAATATTTCATCTGTTCAATCTTAAATGACACTGACTATTAAGCTCCTTTATGTAAAATTGAAGTTTGATTAATGAGTATTTGATTTATATTGGATGTCTATAGGATTTATGTTGGATGTCTATTGGATTTCTATTGGTTCTTACATATTATTAATTCCTTGTCAGGCCTGTAGTTGAGGGAAGTGTGAATTGTATTGTTCTTTTTGTTGAATAGGAATGCTAGAACATATAAATTGTATGGTCAAAGATACAATTTGTTTGATTAATGAGTAATTGTTTGGAAGCACAATGTAACTTGTTCTTAAGACTTTTATAATAATAATTAAAGCAGAATTTGGATAGATTTATTACATCTTCTTCATCAAAATATCTCATTATAATACTGATATTCTATTTCAAAATAAATTGCAACGATTCCGGTATCTTTAGGCTGAGCTTTTTGGAGTATATGACTGAGCAGAAACCAATCCTAGATCAGTTTGATGGCCAAATCCATAGAACACAGTTGGCTAGCTTTGAGCTTATATAGGCATGGAAGGGAATATCTAAAAAATAAACTTGAAAGCCACGAGCAATATATCGACACAATAGACAGTCAATAGAGATAGTTTTGATGATCAATTATGTTTGAATTCTGGAAATCTTGTGTAATTAGGGATCTAACCAGTTGGAATTGATGTCCCTTTGAACATATTTGAAGTTTACAAGATATGGAATTGTCTTCTTCTACCAGAATACAATATCTGTTTCGCAATTCAATTGAAAAAGTATGACACTTGCAGTAGATATCAGACATGTTCAACATATGAACAGAAAGTTAGAAAAACTTTCAAGAATGACAGCAATACACTGGTATTAGTAGGGATCATATACAATGCCTATAGAAATCCTATAGAAAAGCATTATACATCCTATAGAAATCCTATAGACATCAAACATTTATCAGTAGACAGCAAAATCATACCACTTAATTCAAACAAAGTAAAAAAAAGAAACAGTAACTAAAAATGATCATTATTCAATATACAAAATAACAAATGACTATCTATTATAAATCTATTAAAACGCTAATTGAAACACACAAGTCAATTACATATACTTGTACAAATGTCTAATATCAACTTCAAAACAAGTGACAATTGAAATTTAAAATATACTTCTACATATATCGAATATCAATTTCAAAACAGATTTTCTAATACAATTCTACATGTCCAAAAGATGTCTGATAGATGTCCAATAGATGTCCACTTCCTGCAAAGCGCATCCTAGAAGACCAACAATCGATGCTGTTGCTAGTGACGCAAACGTTACTGCAAAATAAAATTGAACCATACCATATATTAGCAAGGATGAATGAATTGCAGATTATGTTGTTAGTTTTCAAAGATTTAAGCTTAATTGAAAAAGTAGCAACTAACCATGGAATTAAATACTAAAACAGATAGCCAATCTTTGCAATCAATTACCAAAATGATTTATGATCTAACTGAATGTCATATCATATATGTTGAGACTCAAATAGAAATGTAGTGTACTTCCATTCAATAATATCCAATAAATGTCCCATATATGCCCAATAGATGTAGATAACCTACAAACCAATAACAAAAGAAACTAATATGCAGTAGATAACCTACAGACAACCTACAGATAAGCTATAGACAACCTATAGACAACAAATAGAGATATAGTAAACACATAGTAAATTCTAATGAAAATATGCCAACAACTACAAAAAGAAACAACAACAATCTAGTGAACAAAATACAAGAAACGAGAGTTAGAAAGAATAAGAGCATATATCAAAAAGATGAAAAACTAAATACAAAAAAATCAGATGACAGCAAAAATACAAAAGTTATGCTATAGAATTCCAATAGATATTCAATTTCACATCACAACTTTCTTCAACATTATATCAAATAGTTGGTGTGCACCTCAGTTTCACACAAAAGCAACTTTTATCAACAATCTGAAAACTACCAAAAAGTCTAAATCTATTTCTCTACAAATAAACTCCTAACATATCGATTTGTTCCGCTCCAAATGTTTGCCCGCACACTGTTTCAAGCGCGCTTCCCATTCCAAGCTGTTAATAGACAAAGAGAATGAAATTCGAAATCTCAAAATCAAAAGAATAAGCTAAAAAAACGAAATCAGAAACCATAAAAGTTTCAATATAAGCTTCAATCGAAAGAAAGAACAAAAACAGGAAAGGCGAATGACAGGAAAGCAAAACAGTCAACACAAAAGAAATCAAAAACAAAAAAAAGGAGAAGGAGAAGAAAGAGAGAATCTCGCGCAAAGTGGGAGCTAGAAAAATGAAAATGCTATAATTGCCAAAACAAGGAGCCTTAAATAATATATAATAATGTAGAATATTAGGTCAAAATATTTTAAATAAAAAATATTTACATAATATGGTAAAATTATAATTATTTTTAAAATGGTAAATTTTTATGACAAATACCCTTAAATTTATACTAACGAAGAAAAAGAAATTTCATTTAAAAAAATTTACACTTAAATAAATAAATTTATTTCAGTTCCAACGAATTCAAAAGAAGATAACGACTTACAACAATTTAACACCAATACAACAGCAATTCATCAAGAGATGGTATAAGAGGAAAGCTAAAAAGCTTCATAAAAACTAATGTTAAAACCACAACTTTTCTTAAAAAATTTGTCTCGTTGAATTTACAATGATAATAAAAAAAACCCTACCATTTTCCACCCGAATATTTACATGAACCTATATTACCAAAAAAAAATATTTATCTAAACATATTATCTTTAAAATTATAATTTTAAGGTCAATCACTAATATAGGTTATAAGAAAAAAGTTATACAATTTAACTTTGTTGGAATGACCAAAGTGTCAGAGGGCTTGAAGTGACGATAATTATAAGAGGCATAGATTTTCCAAGTTTAACCTTTGGAGAGGAAAGTTACAAGACAAATAGTAATATATGATATTATTTTAATTAAAAAGTTAAAATAAATTTTGCCCATTTATTTTGTATTATATGGTTAAGATGCTTCTTCGTTAAACTTTTGTGTCATTGTTCAGTCTCTCTCCTTATGAGCATTTTTAATCTATATATACCATTTTAGAATGAAAGGTTTAAATAAAGTCAACCTTAAATTAAAATTTAACTTTAATTTTAAAAAATCATTGTCAGATATATTAATAAAAAAAAAAATGATAATATCGTTAATCAGCAACCACTATTTGCAGCCACGGGTGAAACTGTAATTGTCAATATAATTAATCTTCAAAATTTTCCATAAATGAAAAATCAACTGCCAAAATTCAATCTTTGACCAGTTCCTTACAACTCAAATAAAAACCACTCTAAAATCAAAATTAAGCTATGATTAATTACCTCTCTTCCTCCTGCAATATTTAGGAGCCCTCCAAGCAAATGCAGTAAATGTTCTAATATTAGGAGGTGTCAATATAAATCTTGTATAATCTTCAAGTATAATCCTCAAATCTTGCACTTTATTTTCCAATCCAAAGCAGCAATTAGCATGCATTGTGCATATTTTGTTCAAATCTTTGCCGGCTTGACAAAACCCACCAAAATATTTGGTGTCAAGAAACTTCATTTTTAGTCCAATTTTGTTGATATATGGATCAAATTTGATCATATTTAGCACATCTTGATCATGTTTTCCAGGGTACCAAAGCCTTGATTTGTACCAATATTTGTAGAGTTTTATGCTTCTATTGTTTGATCTCACATAATTGAATCCACCATTCGGTTTGTTGGTTCTGTCATTTGGGTTTCCGTAATACCAGTCGCATGCTATCTGGAAATCAACGTTCTTGTAGAACTGCGGAAATGGGTCTTGCAGCCACACTATATCTGCATCCTGCACGTAAATTAATACAATCAATTGGTTATTTTTTTCCTCTAGTCTAGGCATTATTGGTCCTAGAAGATCCGCATAGTAGGCCTCATTTAGCATGAGATTATAGCTTAGTTGTTGTATAGTTAAATATATAATTATAAGTAATTTATCTGTGTTGTTTAATGGTTATTTTGTAGCGCTGAATGACAAAGTAATTTTAACTTTGCAAAAAAAAAAAGTCTCCGTGGCCTTCCCTTGTGGAATAAAATGGAATAATACATAATAAATATTGTCTATTTCACTTTATTATATTAATTGTGAACCACAACTACATTAGTAACTCAATGATTCCATATTTCACTTTATTATAGTAATTCTGAACCAGCCACTACATTAGTAACTCAATGATTCCATGATTCAATCTTTGTTCTAGATTCTAAAGTCATGGGCATAAACACAATTAGCCCAAATAAAATCCATACAAATGATACTCATACCAGCAAAATAATTTTTTATTCAAAGATCACGATTGCAATGGTTTTTATTGTGTGCTCAATGTCAATCACAATTAAAAAAAACCATTGTTGTGACCGCAATCATGATCTTTGAATAAGAAACCATTGTTGTACTGTGTAACAGAAATTTGTTTGGAGATGTGAAGCGGAAAATATTAAGCTGAAAGATATGAAGTGAATATTGTATTGTATCCCCTATTTATGAAAATGATATTCGGATGATATCAGAATTTTAATAGTTTAAGGTAAAGCAAGATTATCTATTGGGTAATGGGTATATATGATTTTGTACAAAAAGATTACACACTCATCCATATTTAAATTGTGCTCGTATAATTCAATTTTTCATCCCATTATGTTGCCTTTAATAGAGAAATGCATGTAAACATAAGTCAATAATATGTGAAATTAACGAATGTGAATGGTTAGTCGGTAGACCTGTTCGCGGGCTGGCTTTGATTTTTATATAAATACCTAAGCCCAGCCCAACGAATAATAATTTATTTTTTTATATTATATATTGTATTAAATAATTGATATTTCATACTAATGAATTTTTAAATTTAAATACAATAAGTTGTATGATATATTTAGAACTTTAAATAAATAGTGTAATTATAATAATTTTGTAAAATTATTTTTTTAAAATCATTAAAAAATTATCTACAAGGACTTGGGAATGATCTCATAAGCCGGGTCCAAGCCCAAAATTCTAAAGTGCAGATCGGGCCGGATTTGAGTTGATACTTTTAGTCAAAAGCTTGACGAAGTCAGACCTGAACCCGGCCCGCCCGCCTGCCCCATGAAGGTTAATGCAATTCAGTTCAAATGAATAACACAATGAATATTATGTACCATTGATGTCAAGCTAATACCCAAAAATAGCTTCTAGCCTAATGCTGGCATAGTAACACATATGCATCAACATGCGAGTGGTTTAGACTAATATAGCATTTCTCCTATATACTACAATTATTCTTTCAAAGGGTACAACTCTATGGTCGATGAGTGACAAGTGTTCCAAAAATGAATAAAATAATAAAAAGCAATAGCATAAAGTAGTTTTTGGGACATTTGTCACTCATGCAGAGAAGTATGGAGCATGCTCCCGGAGCATGGTATAAAATTCCATGGTCTACACTAAATTGCAGCATTTCTTCTATAAAAACTATATTACCTTTTCAAACATCATAATTTCATGTTTTAAGCATTTTCCTTACATTATTGAATGGGATGATGACAAGCTCTACACTCCTAAAATATTTCTTTAAGTTTCATATTTGAATTATTTAGTTTGGTATTATAGGCTAGATTAACCATATGACCTATTAGACGTAGTAGCTTCGAGTCCACGTTCGGATTTGGTGGTGTAATGTTTTTCTTTCTTATTATTGCAAGTCTAATAGACAAATTTTGTTTTTTCTAAATGTATTTTTTATATATAATTATGAATTTTTAAAGAGACTAGATTTTAAACCTAAGACCTCTCACCACTTTTTATATTTAGTGATGTAGCCATTGAGCTACGATTACGATAACATATGTATTTATGTTCTCTAGGCCCATCAGTTCATTTGGCCAATATGAGGTTTAGAAGGACTGCTACAAAGTGTAACCAACTCTCAACAATCTTCTAAAATCAGAGGACACCTAAGCAAAGTGGTAATGCCATGTCACAAACCTCCTATCACATGTGTGCAGTATTTTAAAAAGTGTTAGGTGCTAATCAGGTTGTTAGGACTTTGAAGGGCTTAAGTGGGACTTGAGCGGGACTAATCGAGGCGTGGCATTGGTCTAGGCAGATTTGTATTTTTTTAATTTTTTATTATTTTATACATAAAAATATAATTTGAACTAAAAATAAATTATAATATACTAAAAAATATAATTTAGAGCATGTTTTAAAATTGAAAATGAGACTTTTATTGTGAGAATACTCTTATATACTTTTATTTTACCAACTAAGTTATTTTTAGTAGGTTAAAAATATCAAACTATAATTATTATAGATATCGATATCTTAAAAATTTAAATTCAGACGTCGTGTAGGAGGAAAAAAATCGGACTAAGCGGTGTCTAGGAGGCAATAAATTGGTTTGGGGCCTGATAGCAGCATGAGAATGGAAAGTCGGGCGACAAGCTCTAAAATAGGACCTAAGCGGGACTAGGCGGGGATTTTAAAAACAGAGCATATATGCTCTCAATAACAGTTTGCTCGTAACTCACTATTCACCCTCTCCCTCTCGATACCCATTTCATAATCTTCAATCTCACTAACTTAACTATCCGAGTGGCTATGCCATTAACCAGTCAACCACTCTAATGATCTATTTGCTTGCATATCAACTCTCACTGGAGTGTATAGACATCACGTTAAAATTATTAAACAACTGTTTTAACGTATTTCAGACAAAATTAACAAAAAAAGTTATCAACACTAACAAACAACATATATTACCAGTTAAACCAGACAGACACTAATAAAAAATTGGAACGAAGTAGAAAAAGGGAATGCATACATACCGTGAAGACAAAATTGAAGCCCAACTCAAGAACAATAGACAAGAAATCAATTCTTGTCCACATCATCTCCAAATAACTTGGAGTCATGAAATAAGCTTCTGCTGTGAAATTCTCTCCCTTTTTAGGCTTCAGAGAATAACAGTGTTGATGTATTGCTAAGCAACGGTTATGGGCATTTTCGTCCAATGAAATTATCACCAAGTGCTTAAGTAGCCTACTTGTGTTGTTTCCATTCTTAAAACTCTCCAAAAATACATCTACTATTGATCCTGGCTCCGCCCATGCTTTGTTTGATGTTGTCAAAATTACTGTTTTGTCCTCTGTTGCTGCCCCTCTTAATATTTTCTCCAATTCTGTTCCATTGTTGTTCTTGGACCCCTATCATAAAAATAAATTCATTTTACTCCAAAAAATAAATTCATTAATAATATTTTCAATATTATCAAGCTTATCACTAATAGTTTGTAAAGGTCAAGAATGTAATGATGTATATTGTCAAATATAAATGGTTAAAAATGGTATAGACCACTTCATAATGACATAAATGGCATGGAGATAAAATGATAAATACATAAAATAAAAAAAAAGAAAATATTAGTGTATAACTTCAGTTAATTTTTAATAGGGTTACAAATATTTTATCAATATAAAGAACATTTACTCCTAAAACTCACTTCTTGTATCTCAAATACAACGTGAGTTATATTAATAAGGGTTGGTCTAAGTGATAAGCGACTTAGTATCGCTTAAATAAGGTTTTGAGTTCGAGTTCTAGTGAATGCAAAAAATCCTTATTGGGAGACTCACCCACCACAGCTAGGTGTGAGACTCAGGTCGGATCTGAACGTAGTCGGAACAAAGATCCGATGAACCAAATAAAAAAAAAATAGAACGTGAATTGTCATCGGATGTCTTCTTACAGCTAACTCTAATACCAATATGCATTTTACCTACGGCTAAGCTAAGAAGGATCCCAACAAAAAAGATAAGACAATTTTGGGAAATATTGGAGTGGGAAAATGCACTGGTATAGGATTGTTGCAGAGTGTGGATCCAATGTAATCACACTAAATATACTTACAAATATATACTTGTAATTCTTTGTAATTATTTCTTATTGTAGGGTCAATTACATATATAGCTACATTCTAAAATCTTTGATTATTTACCTAAATGTTTCCGCCCCACATTCAATCAGTAATTATAATTTAAATTTCTAACTATGCTATAAATCTGGGAATTTGATAAAAAAAATTTAGACCATTTGTCTTCCAAATAAATAGTAGTACATTGTAACAAATAATTAATTATATTCACCTCAAATTAGACATGGTCATAGTTTCGGAATCGCCGTAGTTTTTATAAATCTTAACCTAAACCTTACATAAGGCGGAACCGTCGGTTTTGGTTTAGGTTTAGACAAGATTTTGACCCGGTTCAATTACGGTTTTAATTCCGATTCAAACCTTGATATATGGTAGATATTTATTTTTAGACATTTAAGTTTTAATTAATATTAATTTTAGATATTTGGATTTGATTTAGGTTCCATTAGTATATGTTACAAAAGAATATATTTTCTCAAATATGTTAAAAAAATATTTTTTATTTTAATTAATATAAAATTTAATTAAATTTAAATCTTTGATTCAGACCACCGGTTAACCTCGGTTCTCCGATTTACAATTCTATAAACTTAAACCTATCGTTATTTACCTTTGAACCACCGGTTTCGGTTCCGATTCCGGTCCAATTCTAACCAAGGTTTGATCCGATTCAATTCGGTCGAATTCAGGCAGTTTTAGTTTGATTTGGCCATATCTACCTCCAACAATAATTATTTTATTGGTTTTTTTGTTAAATAATTATATATTTAATTGAATACCCTCATGAAGTTAAAATTCTCTAGTGCCCGTGAACTTTCACAATTTTTCAATGTCTGGCAAAAATGATAATTTGCTCCATAAATGCCCATTCTGACCTTTCATATTGAATAAACTAAATTATATAAATAATAAAATTAAACTGATGAATTTTATCAAGTTTTAAATAAAATTGAAACTTTAAAAAATTTAATACTATTCACTGCAATTGATTAAAATTTTCTTGATTAAACTTAAATTACATAATCTTTTACTTCAATTAATTTTTTTCTCCCAAAGATTCTGTATTAATAAACTAATACCACCGGCAGCATGAATATAATGAACACCCAATCCTAATCTTATATTGATTGCTATAACATCCATTTTTGTTTTCATTGTGTTTATGTATGTTTAGGAATCACGGAACCTCCTAGCCACTAAAGTTTCGCGTTTTCATTTCCCTCTTGGAAACCTAAAATCAAGTTATTTTTTGTGTTTCGACTTTCCAGTCTGGAAAATCAGAAAAATGGATGGAGAGATTAAATAAAAAAACTGACCTGATAGATGGAGAGATATGAGTTGGAGTTAATCAAAGAAAAGGAATTAAAAGGATGAGCAGAATGATAGAGAAGAAGAAATGTTACTGTAACTCCCAAAATCAACACAAATGCTATTCTTTTTAACTGATTATTCTTTTTGCCCCATGAAATCGAAGAAGAAGGCTTGATTGTGGTCTGGGTTTGATCGCCTGCAGGGCTGTCCATGTTCGCTTTCCCTGTCTCTCTCCTTCTTCTTCTTCTCTGTGTGTTTTGTGTCTCTTTGTTTGCCTTTTTATGAAATCAGAGTTTTTAATGAATATTCTGTTCTCATGTCTCTCTCTACTTTATGTCATTTTATGCTTATATAGCAATTTTTATTAGCTTATTTTCCCTCCTTTGTACTCTTTCTGATTATTATTCAATGTTTATGTGTCTATATTAATTTCATGTTTATTATTGGCTTTTGTAATCTCAATAGTCCTTTTCATTTATTGTCATTCTTCATTTGTTAATTATTGTCAAATTCATTACACTAAAGTATTTTACGATTTATCTCACTTTATAATAGGACCAATTCCGGTGGCAATGCTATATTATTCGCTAGATTATACTCCCTCCCTTCGGTTTTTTTATTAGTTATTTTAGGCTTTTGATCTTAGTTTTTTTAATTATCATTTTAAAATATTAATGTAATTTTGATCAATTTATTCCTAATTTACCCTTATATTAATTAAGAAAGATATCAAGTATTGATGAAATTATAGGTGGGTAAGTATGAAGAGAGAATTTATTAAAAAAGTATGAAGGATAAATTAGTCATTTAAATACTATAGTAAATGTTTTATTAATTTTGATAAAAACTCTAAAATGACTAATAAAAAAACCAGAGAAAGTAAATGATAGGAAGTTTGAACTTATATAGTTATTCAGTTTTAACCATGTATTACTCAAACTAAAATACTTATTCTAAGGATGACGTTAGAAAATTGAATTTTGATCAACATGATGTTTGTTTTTAATATTGACAGACACATTAAATTAATGATCTCATGTATGATAAAGAATCCTATATTTGCTAATTTCAGAGTTACGAGTATTTATTGAAATTTAGAGGTTATTTTTTTTTCTTTGGATGGAGATATTGTGGGCACATAATTTAGTAACATGTGATACAACTAGTCATTCATCTATGGTATACCTTAAACAGTACTCTCATAATTCCAATAAGTGTCCATTTAAGATATTTATTTTAGTTCTTTTTATTTATCAATTTAGATTATTAATTTATTATTATTATTTTTTTTATAAATTTATATTTATATTAATTAAAAAAATTAAATAATGACGAATTTATAAGTAGTTGAACAAAAGAAAAAAATTTATCACAAAATATGAAGAATAAATTATTATTTTAATAGTGCAATAGTACATTGTATTGATTTAATGAAAAGCTTTGACCCATACACAATTTAACTGACTTTTGCTTAGTCTAGTTTTAAGAATTATAGGTTTAACCAATGAAAAATATAATGAAATTGAAAATTTAACTAATGTTATGAATTTTATATAGGGCCTCGTATCGATAAAGTCAGTGATATGCAATATAATTGGTATATTGATGGTTTTATTGATTTTTTTTTATTTTTGAAGAATATATATTATTTATAATTTTTGGTGGCTATTGCAACGCTTTTTGATTTTTTGTAATATTTCTACGTTTTGCTATAGGGGTTTTGGAAAGAAAGATATATTACTTAGGGTTTTTAGTGACTATCACAACTCTTTTCTGAATCTTTAGTAACACTTTCTGAGTCTTTAACAATACTTTTACTTGTTATCGAAATGATTTTGACAAAACTAAGTTGAACCGGTATGCCAAGCTTAGTTTAACCCCCCAATTTTTTTATTAAAATCGATTTTTATATACACCATACTATAATCATATTAATTTACAGTAAAACTGATCGAACCGACTGAGACGATACGGCATTAATGACATTGAATTTAACCAATAATGCCACATTAAAAATTAACCCATGAAAGTACAATAATTACGGTTTTAGCGTTGTTCTGGATTGGCTGTATTTTATTTGAGAATTATATTGTTCTCATATAAAACGAACTTTCCATGAGAAATTGTCAGTGACAACTCAGAACATCTTTGACTGCATGGTAATATATCCAATTAAGGTAAAAATGAAACTGAAAGCTCGAGAATTAATAAAAAGATATTTAATTAAAAAGAGAAAATATTTAATTAAGTCTTTATTGAATATCAGTTTTAAAATTATTTAGTCCTAAAATAATCTAATCTACCTTATAAAAGCCCCCAGAAATGGGTTAACTTGGTTTATTTTTATTCTATTTTATGACAATATAAATAGATTCCAGCTATCTACTCTTTAGAAATTTCCATATGTTGAAATAACACTTTTTATATTATTAAAACAATATATTAAATTAAAATAAAGTATAAGGTGATATTCAAATTTTACTATTTTTCACTTATAATTTGTTCATTTTAGTTAATAGTTATGACTATATCGTGGACATAAATTAACATTGAAATGAATATATTTCAAATCATTCAATATGAAATAAATTTAGAAAATAGTCTTATTTCTAAATTTATCTAGAAATATTAGTTTTATTTTTTATTATACAAATTAATTAACCAGATTGATCATGCATACAGTATATCAATTACTTAGGATATAGTATAATAATATGGTTCTGCTGGTAAATGACACAAATTTATGACAATTACAACGAAGTCCTTGATAAAATGTTTGATTTGAAAGAAATTTATTAATGTGTGTCGCTTTCCTGATAAATTAAAAAAAAAGCATGAGGTAGCCATAAGTTATAGACACAGAAAAAAGCACCCAGAATCACATAAAATATAAAAAGTATAGAATACTTATAAAAGAAATATATTACTTTTTAACATATGGTATAAGAGATAGGTGAAAATGACGTCTAATGGTCTAATATCCTTTCGTAGTTATTTTAGTTTTAATGTTTATTTTTCACTTGTTACCAAAAAAAAAAGTTAAGAGATAAGTGAAAATTATTTCAAACGAACTTGTGGAACATATCTGGAAGATAAAATAAATATTTTAAATGGAGTTGAATTTAATTTATATTATGAAAAATATTTAACTTTGTTATTAATGATTGTAACAAGTTAGTTCCATATGCAAATTTAATAAATTGTCATCAAATACCTTAAATTATCTTTGATTTGCTTCTTTAAAGGTTAGCATAAGTTGTTTTCCTCAGGATTAAAAACCCCAATTTTTAAGTGTTATACTTACTCTCTTAAAAATTGATAAAATTGATAAAGTTTTTTCTCTCAATTTCACGTCTTAATTTCTGATTTTGAAGAAAAAAATACCATAATAATAATATCTTTAAAAAGTTAAATCAGTTAAAAAATGACACAGAATATTGAAAGAGTAAATTGTACTATTAATTTTGTCAAATTAAGAGGTTGAAGTATAATAGTTAAAAGTTAGCGCGTAATTATTATTGTGTCCCGAGATCAATGTTTTGACGTTTTTTTAAATCAAAGGTATCCGCCGTTGATTTTAAATTTTTAACGACTAATCTCCTCACTAATTTGCAGATACCTATATGGAACAACTCGCCCAATAAAACTGCTCCATATCCAGTGGCAGAGTTCGATCCAATGACTTTTATAAGAATGAGTCGGTCAAATACATCAACAACCCCTCAAAAAGGACTTTCCGTTACATAACACCGTCAAATTACAGTCATCACTCGTAGCTCCTCGCCGTTCGCTTCGGAAAATCATTTCCGATGATGGCAGCTCCACAAAGTTGCTCCGATCGGTAATCCGAAATCCAGCCGATGCTGGTCAGTTCGGTCGCGGGAGTAGATGAAGAAAACTAAAATGAAGAAGGAAAAGAAAGAGAGTGAGAATGAGAATGAGAATGGTGAATCTAATGGTAGAGATGAGGATGAGGAAAAGGCGGGTGGGGAAAATGAAGGAAAGCCTGATAATGCCGTGAAATTCGATTCTCCTAGGGATTCGGATACAGAGGATGCCGGATATTCATCGTCGCCGTCGAGTGCTTCTACTGACGCTGTAGATCAAAACTCTTCAATGGTTCGAAGAGGATATAGGAAGAACAGAGTCTGCAGAAGATGTCGAAAGAAGACTAGGTTGAAGGAGAGTGAGGCGTGTTTGGTCTGTGAAGAGAGTTATTGTAGCAATTGCTTGATTAAAGCAATGGGATCAATGCCTGAAGGGAGGAAGTGTATCGGTTGCATTAGGTTTCCTATCGATGAATCCAAGAGGTCTAATCTGGGCAAGGGATCAAGGATTTTAGCAGAAATTTGCAGTCCTTTGGAGGTAGAACAGATCATGAGGTTAGAGAAAGAGTGTGCAGCCAATCAGTTGAGACCTGGCCAGCTGATCGTGAATGGGTTGCCACTCCTGCAAGATGAAATTGATGAGGTTTTAGGGTGTTCCATTCCACCTCAGAATCTGATGCCTGGAAAATATTGGTACGATAAGGAATCTGGATTATGGGGAAAGGTGAAAATAAAGAACAGAAAGATGTTTATAGATAAAGGCATATTTAGTTCAGTTCGGTAAGAATTGACTTTTTACTTCGTTGTACTTATTTTTTTTTTCTAAATTCCAGGAAGGAGAAAAGCCTGATAGAATAATTAGTTCCAATCTCAAGCTTAGCGCTAGGCTACGATCTGATGCCAGCAATGGTAAAACACAGGTTTACATGAATGGCCGGGAAATCACCAAGATTGAGCTCCTAATGTTGAAGGTATTTTAAGTGTTTTTTCCAGCAATGTCACTTAGACAAATTGGTCTGTCAATGCTTACATAAAATAAGCAAACTTATCTGTTGGCTATTCAATATTAGACTTCTGCACAAAGAATTACAGCTCAGAGTAGAAGATAACTCAGAGAAATAAGCATACATTCAGATAGTGTCCTTCTTTAGAATATTGAACATGAAATTCAACCAATGAAAGAAATGTGATTTTTTTGATATAGTAAGTGTGGAAACTTGAGAGTCGAGACCTTGAAGTTATACACAGAATTATTGTAAATTCATTGTAGTTGATTGCTTAGAGATGATGTATTCAAAGTAAACATTTCGGCTTTGCTTATAGTTATTGAAAATTGCTCTCTGACTTACCTTTTAGGGCATGCATTTGATGCATAGGAATGAAAACTTTTCATTATTGTATTTCTACATTTAAACAGACCTTAATTATTTAGAGACATTGTAAAATCATATGAGGTGACACTCATAGAGACTGTTTTAATCGTATTTAAGTAAGTTGATATGATATGGAGATTACAATCATATGTTTTCAATCTGAGATTTACCATAGGGTTATGTTTATTAGTCTTGAAATTGGACTGGAAAACATCATGCCTCTTCCAAAGTCGTAATTTAGAAAGTATATATTGCTGAGGCACTGATGCTTACTTGCTTAGTAATAAGTTCTCATGTATTTTCTCCCTCATGAAGTTCTTGAGTTGGTTTTCAATGCTTCGGGGTAGTTCTCTTTGACTTTAATGTTTGATTTTAGGAAACAAAAGCTTTAGCTTAATAATTGCAAAAGCACAGTTGCTTTGCTTGTCTTTGATTGTAGTTATTCATAGATCACCTAGATGACTGATGAGAGATGCGATTCCAGACATTCTTATTCTTACAGATGCATCGAAATTTGACACTAGATTAGCTTGGAGCTTTGTTTATTTATTGTTTTGTGTATTTTTTTTTCCGTTTTCTCTTCTAATAGACTAGGTCTAGGAACCATATGAGCTGCTACTAGATTGGGACTAAGAATGGCTTATTAGAGCCTTTCATGAGAACAAATGGTTTAAACTGAGAGAAGTTAAATACAATCAAGAAGATGTTAGAAATTCGAACAAAAAACATATATATTTTCCACCTTTTTATGGCATAGTTTGGCACTTAATTTTTTTTCGTATATTTAAGAATCACATGATTTTTGGATATTGCAAATTTCATATTATTTGGTAAGTAATTGTCTGTTGAATTGAACATTTGATATTTAAATTTGTTATCTTTTCCCCCTGCTTTTACAAAGCTTTGGATGAGAATTGGTTGCATCATTTAATCGTGATGATCTGGGGTCTCAGGGACGTTCAACTTTGTTTTTGTTCTCATTGGCATTCATTTCAGCTGGCCAAGGTGGAGTGCCCTGAGGATACACATTTTTGGGTGTATGATGATGGCCGTTATGAACTAGAAGCACAAAATAATATAAGAGGAAACATATGGGGAAAGGTTCTCTCGTAAGCTATGAATTTAGATTTAGTTAATTATTTGTACTGAAATTTTGTTCAACCAATATTTTGATTTTGATTGAGTTGTTGTTTGACTTTTGGTTGGCAGGTATCTACTCGTTTCATATGTTCGTTATTTTCGCTGCCTGTACCATCTACTAATTCTCTTGGCCCAAATGAAGACCCAACTACCTTTTCTGGTAAGAATTTAGAAGCGGGAAGGGTCCAGAAACTTCTACTTTTGGGGTTGGAAGGATCAGGAACCAGTACGATATTCAAGCAGGTTAATTTTGTTTCACTGACATGTTAGAAACAATAGAGCTATTTATTATTTTGATTGGATGCTGTTTATGTTAGCGTTGTAGAGGCCATTTGTTGATATATTTCTTTCAATAGATCAGGCAACATTTATGTATGGGAATAGTTTCACTTCAGAAGACTTGCAGAACATCAAACTTATGATTCAAAGTAACATGTACAAATACCTAAGTATATTACTTGAAGGGCGTGAGTGGTTTGAAGAGGAAGCTTTGATGGAAAAGGAAACTAGTGCTGTCAGTGATGATGAATCTGTTTCAGGTATGAGAACTGCTTGATTATTTTAGCTTTATAACAATAAAGTTTCTTTTGGTGTTGGAAAATACGTTTTAATCAACAAGGCAAGTGCAGAGTGGTAGAATTAGTCATTTTCTTCACAGTTGTTTAATTAATAAATCAACTAGGAAGTTTTGGTCTGATAAAGCATACCATGCTTCCAACTTTTGTTATTTACAAACAAAAAAAATGAGCCCAAAACTTATTGTATAAGTTACCACTTTCTAGGACTTTCAGTTTCTAAAATGGGAATGAAATGTTGAAATGTGGGTTCCTTAGAATTTTGTGCTTTATAGATCTTCACGATCATAATCATTATGTTGTCAAAGGCGCGAGTTGACCAGGCGAACGAGACGGAATTTCTGGCTGGTACCTTTGACACACTGAAGTGGTGTGGCTGTACCAGGCATTCGCCTCTGACAACTGAGGCGCTGAAATCCTAGTAGAAATTAAACTGTAAAGTGAAAAGCTAGGTGTGAAAGTTGTTAGAAGAGAAGGAAAAGGGTTCTTTTTTTAATTTACCTATAAAGAGATAGCATAGTCTCCAATAAATAAGCCAAAGATAGGTTAGGAAAATAAAAAGAAAGCAAAAGCTTTTAAGTTTTAACGGTTTCTATCCGTTAATTGTCTAAACTTTGCGAAGCTAATGAGCTTTGTGAAAGAGCAATAACGATGTTAAAACTTGAGTATATGATGGGTGGTGAATGAGGATGAAATTGTGAATGGTGCACTTTGTTTTACATTACATTTAGTTGCAATCTTTTGGGCTATTTGCCACTTCTATGGGGACTACTTTGCTTTGTATATTGGCGAGAAGGTATTCAACTTTAGTAAAAGCAGACTTTTTCATTCAATGGTAGGCTTTGGCAAGACCATATAGAAGTGGCAATTGAGACAGCAAATGCTTGATGGTGATCTTTAGTTGAGATTTCATCCCAACTTGTATATATGAGGTCACATCATGCTATATTTCTGCTTCATTTTAATCGTGACATTTTACTTGGAAACGATTGCTGGGTATTCAGCAGTACGTTTGCTCCATAAAACTCGAGTTGCTACTCATTTGAAATGCTATTACTCTGCAATAATAATTGAAGAAAAATTGCTAGTTAGTTTTATACTACTGTTGTCAGAAATTAATTTTCCATTTGTACAATTGAAATTTCTTCTTCATGTTGATAATTTTTTTTATATATTAGTACATATGAGTGTACGCCTAATTGCATGTACATGAGAAACAAGGAAGCCATTACGTAGTTGAACGATTAATTTTTTAGGCAAACAGGAGTTGAAGCAAACCGGCACTGTGTCTACTCCATAAGCCAGAGGTCAAAGCATTTTTCTGATTGGTTACTTGATATCAAGGCTTCTGGAGACTTGGATAAGTTTTTCCCTGCAGCAGCAAGAGAGTATGCTCCTACAGTATATGAGATCTGGAAAGATGATGCTATTCAAGAAACGTACAAGAGAAGGGACGAACTGAATCTTCCTGATGTTGCAAAGTATTTTCTAGATCAGGTATTCCTTAACGTCTTTACTTTTTTTAATTTTTTTTATAGTAAAGCAGTTATTACCCTACCTGTTAGGTTGTCTTCATATGCTCTTGTAACATGTATTAAGATATAGTAGATGATATATGAGCTTGAATGAAGCTTTAGGGTACAAGTATATGTATAGTGTTTCCTTTTCCTTATTTCATATGACTAAGAGCATAAGCTACAACAATGAGGTAGTTTGATTTTATCCATACGTTTGTGTCCTTGCTGTTTGTTTCTGTCAGGATCTTGATCTGACTGAACCGAATTAGATTGAGAAATTAGAGAGAATAGAAGAGAGAAATAGGAGAGAGATTAGAGAGGGAGTAGTTGAGAAGAATTCTGTATTTTCTTATTCATTGATTAAGTGATTCAATACATTGCAGTAGCTATTTATATTGGATACCCATAACAACCTCCCTAACAACCAGCATTGTGAAATGACTGAACTACCCTAATACAATATTCTAGAAGGCTAATACAAACTGTAACCACATACTAATGCCTAATTATTCAAGTCCTGATAATACCCTCCCCTTCAAATCATTCTTGTCCCCAAGAATGAAGAATTGATAAACGATATATCACTGGAACGACTTACGGAATTAACAACCCAGACATGAGCTGTTTCATTGGAGAGGTTACTTTAAACTTGTGTCTGTCTTCCCTCTATCAAATGGATACGAGGATTGATCGCCATCAGCTTTCACCTCATTTCGAAATTCAGATTGAGTAGTGGTACTACACTTCATTCCTTCAAGCACTTCTCCTAGCTCGGGCTGCTCAAAAACCACTGAGTTTGGCTCGTTTTTAAACCTGGAATTAGATTGAATAGTGCCTAAAAAAGCATTGCTAGATGGGGGTTCTTTCTTTATTTCTTTCTCAGGCATTTCATCAAACAGTTGTAATGCACCTGTTGGAGTAGCTGAGGCTCCTAGAAATTCTTTGGACTTTAAAACTTGGATCTGGATGGTCTTTTATTCTTGCCCTGTGTTCTCCATTGGCAGCTCTGTCTTTTCACCAACAACCCATGTCAAAAGCCTTTGTTTCAGCAGCAGCAAAAATACCCCAAGGCTTCTCTGACTTTTCGTCTAACACCTTGTGTGCATCTGCCATGTCCAGCTGTGAAGCACAATCAGTTCCCTTTTCTTTATGGCCTTCACCCTTCTCTGCAATTAATGGCTGTTCACACTGAAAAACATTGCTATAGGGATGCTCTTCATTCAATTCTCTTTCAGGCTTTTTATCAAACATATGGTGTGCAACTGAAGACTGAACATAAGCATCTTGAATTTCTTGCATCTGATTCGTCTTTATTCTGCCACTAAAGTTTCTTCATTCTTTGTCACATTTTTTAGCCCAGATTCCACCACCAGCAACTCATTAGTATTGTTTTTGGATTTTCCAATTTTCTTTTCAGTGCACGCCTTACCTTTTGTGGTGAACTCTTCCATTGCATCTGGCTTTGCAACGTTGTGTTTGTTTTCTTCATTTTTGTTGCTGTTTGGAACCATCATTTCCCCATGGCTCATTTTGAATTTCCATCTGGCAACAATGATCATATATGTTGCGCCCATGGAGAATTAGCAAGGCTGAGGTACGTAGCTTCTATTGGAGATCGATAGTAAACCATTGCTCGAAGCTCGGTTTTTGGCTAAAACATTACAATTTCCTCCACTGATCCACGGGGAGAAAACCTGATTTTAGTGCATCGTTTGTGACTAGATGTTGGGGAATTCCGGTAGAATGAAGCCTTGAATGTCTGTAAAAAACATCTCTCAATCTTTGTTGAAGAAATGTGATAAAATGATGCATGGATAATTCTGAAGTCGTGATGAACACTTTCAGATTGAATCTTATTTGGCGGTTCTACCAAATAGATCAATCGGATAAAATCAGAAATGACAAGAACTTAGAATGAATTTTTCGTTGTGAAAGAGTGAACCAGATTGCTAAAAATGTTGCCAATGCCAGATATTTATAGACCTGATACGAACAGTCGCAACTCTTCAGAACAGAAGTGTTGCGAAAAGACGTGTCCATTCGAGCAACTGCAACAATTCATAACAGAAGTGTTGCGAAAGGTAGCTCCCGGACCTCGTAAGCTAAGTATCGTAATAGAACTCGAACGAGCGTGCACTCCGCACTCTCCTAACTTGTTCGATGAAATATTACGATTGCATTGGTAAACTAGTTGATCCAATTACACTAGAATACCAACAATCCTCCCCCATTTTAGTGTAATCCATGATTAACTAAACAATACCACAACAAATAACAAACTTATGCATAAATGAAATATCGTAACGATTGAATTTCATCTTAGTATATAACACATTCCAAATATTCGAATACCAAAGGTGTCACTATGGATTGAACCTTGGGTATCCATCTTGAATACTCGAAGGTAATATACACATAAGTCAACATTCTAACATGTTCTTACTTGACATTATCTTTTACTAGCCTTGTGTCCTTATCCTTCATAAGCATATCAAAGCCAAGTCCAAGCTTCTTGAAGCGACTAAACTTCATGCTTATCTAGGTTAGCCTTTTTACTCTTGCACCTGCGTATGCAATTTTTCAAAAAGGCTATTAAGAAGTTAAACTTCAACCTCCTTTACTTGCAGGTCTGAACACACACCTTGGGATGTTTTAATCAGTGTGTTCCAATCTCTAGATGTTAAGCTTTCCTCATTGAATTCAGCACCTAACGTCATATTAGGTAGGAATTGGGTATCTTAACATAAGAGATTTTAGATGGACTTTAATTTCATCCCCATAGCCGACTTTTGCACAAGATCTTTCCTTAACCCTTTGGTTATATGATCGGCTAAATTATGCTCAGTTTTTACGAACTCAGATTTCATTGTCGAATCACTCACACAAGTTTGTTTCTCAGACACCCAAGAAGTAGCACCTCCCCCAAGAAGAAACACTCAATCCACTTGCGGAAGAACTATACTCCTCATAAGAAAAATAACTTTTATCCGACTAACCTTCCAAAACCGAAGGAAGCCATTAGAAAAACGCCATGTGGCATTATGTTGACCGGTCAACTTTGACTTTTGACTGACACGTGTCAGTCAACCATTGACATGGCAACCCCAAAAGTTAAACCAATGCCACATTAGATGAAGATTAAAGTTAAATTAAGGTCAAGTTTTTGGCAACGCTTAATTTCACTAAAGTGTTGCCAAAAACTGCTTCACTTACATAATTTCTGGCGACACAAAAAAAATATTCTGGCAACACTATGAACATCTTTACCATATCAACCAGTAGCCTTGTTTCTGGCAACACTTCTAAAAGCGTCGCAATAGATCACAAAAGCGTTACCAAAACTGCTACATGAAGCATCGACACAAATCATGAACCGTCACAAACGGTTGTCACAAAAACTAACCATCCTGACTTTTCATTTTGTGATGGACTTTCTGACGGAATCAGAATCCCTCACAAACCGTCACAATGAACCATGAACTGCCGCGAAAAACAGTTGTCGTAAATGAACCATCGCAACTTTTCATTCTGCAACGCAATTTGCAACGGATACAAAATCCCTTGCAAACTGCAGAAAAACGAATTCAGATTTTAAATCATTTCAAAATCGATTCCGGCCACCGACAAAACCCCTCCTTAGGTTTTTTGACATTCCGAGTTCAATGGCGCTGTTCTTTTTACGAAAAAAATAACTTAAACAAGTCGTTTACACAAACGACTTGAGAATCAAGATTTTTTTTTTCAAGAAAAAGAATGTTTATACCGCCATAAACAACCAAAAACGAAAATGGCCAGCAAACATAATTCATCATAATTTCAATAATTAAGAAATTCAAATCTTAAATTTTAAAGCATCAAACTTCAATTAAAACACAATAAAAATCAACATTCAAATTTTTCAGAATTTTTCAGATTTCATGACCTGACTTCCCCTGCATTTTTCTCCATTAAAACATCATCAAATTGAAAAATTTTCTTCTAAAAATAATTAGCCACATGTCTCAGCTTTCCAAATCCACCAGAATCACAGAAATCCAAATTGTATAACCAAAGTTATGATCAAAACACTAAACAGTGTACAAAGCTGAGATTTTCTGAAAACAGATTTCACGACTCAACTTCAAACGAAAATTTCACATTGAAAACGAACGAAATTGAATAAGGTTTCTTCTGAACATATATTCCTTAGATTCTGTAGATAACAATAGAATCAAGAATCATTCAAATCGGATTTATATGACAAGAGAAAACATCAAAACAAAACAGGGGCAAAATCTGGAAGTTTTATGAAAAATCGAGAAATCGAAGTTAGAGACACAAACAATCATCGCAAGAGAACGGATCGAATTCGTACCTTAATAAAAAAAATTCTTAATTCATCAAGACATTAGTTTTCAATCTTTGTAGATTCTCCGTTCGTCATTTTCAGAATTTCAATCTTGTTGGGTCTTATGAATCATAAAAACTAAGGCTTCAAGCGCAAAAATAAGATTCAATCTTTGTTGGGGAATTCCGGTAGAATGAGGCCTTGAATGTCTGTAAAAAACGTCTCTCAATCTTTGTTGAAGAAATGCATGGATAATTCTGAAGTCATGATGAACACTTTCAGATTGAATCTTATTTGGTGGTTCTACCAAATAGATCAATCGGATAAAATCAGAAATGACAAGAACTTAGAATGAATTTTTTGTTGTGAAAGAGTGAACCAGATTGCAACTAGATTGCTAAAAATGTTGCCAATGCCAGATATTTATAGACCTGACACGAACAGTCGCAACTCTTCAGAACAAAAGTGTTGCGAAAAGACGTCTCCATTCGAGCAACTGCAACAATTCATAACAGAAGTGTTGCGAAAGGTAGCTCCCGGACCTCGTAAGCTAAGTATCGTAATAGAACTCGAACGAGCGTGCACTCCACACTCTCCTAACTTGTTCGATGAAATATTACGACTGCATTGGTCAACTAGTTGATCCAATTACACTAAAATACCAACACTAGATATCTCAGATTAAAGACGGTGACCCATAAAAGCCGAGAATCGGATCGCTTTGATACCATTTGTCAGGATCTTGATCTGACTGAACCGAATTAGATTGAGAAATTAGAGAGAATAGAAGAGAGAAATAGGAGAAAGATTAGAGAGTAGTTGAGAAGAATTTTGTCTTTTCTTATTCATTGATTAAGTGATTCAATACATTGCAGTAGCTATTTATATTGGCTACCCATAACAACCTCCCTAACAACCAGCCTTATGAAATGACTGAACTACCCTAATACAATATTCTAGAAGGCTAATACAAACTGTAACTACATACTAATGCCTAATTATTCAAGTCCTGACAGTTTCTTTGCACTACAACACATACTTGATAGCAAATTTCCAGTAGACCTTGGGTAATTATTGCTATTCGCTGGTAAGTGACAGCATAAGCTACCACAGTGAAGTAGTCATCACTTAATCTACTAGGATTTTGTCAAAAGATTCTGCTATGTTTCCTAATGAGGAGTGCATGAAAACATCATCAGTTTTAGGTGTTTGGCTATGATTTATAGGCATTCAGAAAATCTTAATGGATAACATTAGTCAATCAGAATCAATGTTCTTTTTAAAGGTTTCTACAATCTTTTTAAGTTTTCGTCTCCATATTTGAATTTGATTTAGGTTGGCATGTTAGGCTTCAGCTGCTATCTCCGTTTTAAGTTTCACGCCCTGTTCTTTTTCAACTTAATTTCTATTTAGTTCAATTCAGCACTTCATAGTTATGAATTTACATTCAAATAAGCTTAGTTCGGTGCAGTACATCTACTTATAAGTTGAAAAGAATTGAGCTTCAATGTGAACTGATAAGATAGTTGAGAGAGACCGAGTATGTACCCTCTAATCATTTTATGGATGGACTAATAATTCTGATCTAAAGTTAATGAGCTAATAGAAAATCACCTTTACTTGGATACTTTTAAATTATATGGAAATATATTTCAGTTTTGATGATTAATAACAGTTATGAACTTTTTTTGTTCTGTTTTACTCTTTTTCTCCTAATGTTTTGAAAAGTGCTAGGCGCTAGTCGGGGCGGCTGGGGCTTCGGAGGCCTAGGCTGATTTGTAATTTTTTTGTTTTTAATATTTATTAATAGACAAAAGTTTAAATTCAACTAAAAAGTAATTTATAAAATAAGAATACATATTTTAGTATATGAAAACACAAGTCATAATCAATTCTTACATAAAAAAACATATCCCTCGTAGTTGTTACGGGCATGCCTCAGGCGCGTCTCGGGTAGAGGGTCAGGCAAGGCGCGGTTCATGAGGCGCACGCCTTTTGCGCCTAGGCGCGCCCCGCGGCTCTTGCCTTTTGCGCCTCGAGCCCACCTCAATGCAAAAGGAAGATTTTTTCATATTTTTTAGACATATATGATATTGACCATATTAATATAATAATATATTAGCAAAATTCGAAAGAAAAATAAGACTAAAGAAGCAATATCTATTTCATTAGATACAATATCATCAATCACATTTTCATCATTTCTTATAGTGCTAAAGGAGTGAGGAGGATATGATAAAGTAGTATTATCTAGTGTTGAAATGCTGCTTCATTCTATTTAAATGATGATGAAGAAGAGGATGGCTTTGAGGAGGATTAGTATAAAGATACCAATCAACCAACTAAGCCTTAAATCCCACGCTAGGTGGGGTCAGGATTAGTATAAAGATAATGAGAATAAAATGTTGGATATAAAATATGCGCCGACAGTGATTAACTATTAGAATTTTGTTCAAATATATGTTTTAGTCTACTTATGGAATCTACAATCTAAATTGAATGCACTATTTGGTAACTTTTGCAGTTGGATTAAACTTATTATCTAGATTTTGCATTTACAAGGGTTTAATAATGGGTAGTTATATTGAGTGTGATTTAGTGTGTTTTTTTTATTACTTTTTGCATTTTAGTTTTGTTTATGGTAGTAATTAATAGTTTATACAATCGTGCCAAAATGCAAACGATTTAGGTATTTGGGCTCTATCTTCCACGAGGGGATGATTGATGATGATGTAACTCATAGAATTAATGTAGGATGGATAAATGGAGAAGTGCTACCGGAGTCTTATGTGACAAAAAGATACCTTTGAAAGTGAAAGGTAAATTCTACAGAACGGTGGTTAGGCCAGCCATGACATATGGGAGTGAATGTTGGGCTATTAAGACGCAACATATTCAAAGGATGAATGTGGCGGAAATGAGGATGCTTAGGTGGATGAGTGGGCATACAAGGATGGATCGAATTAGAAATGAGTGCATCCTCCAAAAGACCGGTGTGGCACATATTGAGGATAAACTGAGTGAAGGACGACTAAGGTGGTATGGTCATGTGCTACGTAGACCAATAGATGCTCCAGTTAGAAAATGTGAGAACTTATGGACAGAGAGTAAGGGTAGATGGAGAGGTAGACCTAAGATTACTTGGAGGGAAACTATTTCTAAGGATATGCGTTTACTCGGTATGGACGAAAATTTGGCTTTTGATAGAGCTTTATGGCGTCGGAAGATCCATATAGCCGACCCCACCTAGCGTGGGATTTAAGGTTTAGTTGGTTGGTTGGTTGGTTGGTTGGTAGTAATTAATGGTTTATTGCACTTTTTTCTATATGTGCCTCAAGTCCCTCGGGCGTGCACATTGCGCCTCGCGCCTTGGCGCTCCTGACCCCGTGGCGCCTCAGTGCGTCTTACGCCCGCAAAATCTATGATATCCCTATAGATTTAAGAAAACAATCCAACAACATTAAAATCAATTCCTTTAGAGCACATATCCTCGCAAATTTTTTTGTGGTACAGAGTGCACTATTTCTTAATTTGAGACTCAAAAAGGGAATTCTATGGTTAGGATACTTTCATGTACATTACTTTTACCAACCGAGCTAATTTTTGTGGATTAAAAAAATTGAACTAAAATTATAATAAGTATCTTAAAAATTGCAGATAAATTCGGACTCGGTGCATAGGCAGGGATTTTTAAAACAATGTTTTTTCCCAAAGTGTAAATTATCTCGAAATGCAAACACTCGTACAATTTGATGAATGAAATTTGTTGAAGTGCCATTCTTTTTAGGTCAATGTCATAGTTATTACGGGCGCGCCTCAGGTGCGAGGCGCTTGAAGCGCAGGGGCCAGCACCCCGCAGAAGGTCAGGTAAGAAGGTTTTTTAAATATTATTTAGCATTGTGCCACATATATGATATTGACCATTATAGTATATTAATATATTAGTAAATAAAGAAAGAAAAATAAGACTAAAGAAGCAATATCTATTTCATTAGATACAGTATCATCAATCATACTTTTCTTACCGAAAGGAAACAAATCAACCCAATCAAATCACAATTTTATCATTTCATCTAGTGCTAAAGGAGTAAGGGTAAATGATGAAATAGGATTATCCAGTGTTGAAAATTTTGTTCATTTTCTCTAAATGATTCTCCATTATTTTGATGGGGCCAAAGATTCACCATTCTTTGGCTTTAGATTATAATGGACTAAAGCAAAATGACTCATTAAACTATCTGAGCTTCTTTTATTGTGAAGTCACGGATAGCTGTTGCAACTCCACTTTAGGGTCAATTGGAAACAACCTCTTTGTAATTATAGAGGTAAGGTTGCGTACACCCGACCCCCCCTTACCCCACTTGTGCGGGAGCCTTGAAGGCATTGGGGTAATGTTGTTGTTGTTGTTGTTTCTCTAAATGATGATGAAGATGACGACTTTGAGGAAGATGAGTATAAAGATGATGAGAATGAAATGTTGGATATGAAATATGCCACAACAGTGATTAGCCATTAGAGTAAGTCCAACCATATTCCCCATTTTCCATTCCCCCAACCCCATTTTGGGGGATCTACAGTGTTTTTGCTCCAACCATTTTCCCCATTTTTCATTCCCCATGTTAGATCCCCTACAAATAATAATATTCTATTATTATTATTATTATTATTATTATAATTATATTAATTTCTTTACATCATTTCTATTGTAATCAATTAACAAAACAATAAAAACTACAAATAAATATAATGAAATATCTATTCCCCATTTTGGGGAATACCACTCAACCATTCCCCATATTCATTCACCATTTTAGGGAATACCCTAAAATGGGGAATGGTTGGAGTTGCTCTTAGAACTAAGTTCAAGTTTGTGTATTAGTTTATTTATGGAGTCTACAATCTAAATTAAAGTATTATTTGGTAACTTTTGTATTTTGATTGAACTTATTTTTTAGATTTTGCATTTATAAGGGTTTGATTATGGGTAGGTAGATTGTTTGTGATTATAATTAGTGAGATTGTGTGCGACTTAGTATGTGTTATACTATTTATATCATTTTAGGTTTGTTAATGGTAGTAATTAATAGTTTACTGCACTTTTTTCTGTATGCTCCTCGAGCTCTTGGCGGTGCGCCTCGCCTTGCCCCATAACAACTTTGGTCAAAGTGCTGAACTATCCATTCAACAATCAAACTTGCATATATATTGATGGTCATTTTTTTCTTTTAACACAGGCTGTTGAAATATCAAGCTATGAGTATGAACCTTCAGAAACGGACATATTACATGCTGAAGGTGTCACCCACAGCAATGGCTTCGCTTTCATGGATTTCTGCTTTGATGACAGGAGCCCCATGTCCGATGCATTTAATGTAGAATTTGACCGTTTGCCTTCCTTTACCAAGTAAAAATATTTTTTCTTTTTTCATTTAATATTTTTGCTGCTGGATAGAGAACATTTCACATATGGAACTTCTTATATGCCCAGATACCAACTAATTAGGATAAGTTCCAAAGAGCACAAATGGTTGGAAATGTTCGAAGATGTTGGAGTAATAATCTTCTGTGTTGCACTGACCGACTATGATCAATTGTGGAGCCATGGTTCAAGCCAGCCTACTAACAAAATGCTGGCTTGCAGAGACCTGTTCTTGAACTTAGTAAGGCACCCGTCTTTTAGGGAAACTCCATTCGTGCTATTTCTGAATAAATACGATGCATTTGAAGACAAGATCAGCCAAGTTGATCTAACCACTTGCGATAGTTTTCGAGATTTTAGCCCTTTGAAGGATAACCAAAGTAATCAAACCCTAGCTCAACAAGCTTACTACTATATTGCAATGAAATTCAAGGAGCTATACTTTAAATTTACCGGGCGGAAACTGTTTGTGTGGAAGTCCATAGCACTAGAACGTACTTCAGTTTTCGAGGGTTTGAAGTACGTAAGAGAGGTCCTTAACTGGGACAAAGAAAAGGATGAGTACATTAATGGTATCAACGACTACGATTCGTTTTACAGTTCAGAAGAGAGCATTTCTCCTTGTGTTCGCAGATTGTAATGGAGCATAGCTGAGAAGACTGAGATTCTTGGCGTTATCGAAACAATGGAGCAGGGTTGAGGCGATTCGGACGAAAGAGTTATTGGAGACTGATACGAGAGGAAATAGAAAACCGTAGGAATGGGAAAATTGCAAAGGTTTTGGTTAATGGTAAATCTTGGATTATTAAACAAACAACAATATGAAATATTCTATTTTTCCTTACTCTTTTTTGAAACCACTCAACCAAACGCCTCTTTGGCTGAACAGTACTTCCCCTAATTCTTTTCTGTATATTCAGCAATGAGCATGGAGAAATGTGAATCATAGTTGTCTAAAGCGCTCGCTTTTGCGCTTGAGCGCAAAAGTGCAGCGAACCGCACCATGTGCGCTTCTGTTAAACACAAAGTGTAGCGGTGTGCAAAGCGCAAAAAAGCGCGCGCTCAGAAAGAAAGACGTGCAATATGTGATATTTCTAATGACTCATGGATTTTAAAGACTCGTTTCTTGTTGTGGACTATTGTGACATGTGATATTTTTAATATTTATTAGTTTTAAGTAGTTATATTTTATAAATTTTCTAAACCTTATAATATTATGTAAAACTTATAATAGTGATTTTCTTTTCCGAAGATAGCGCTTTGCGTTTGAAGCAAGAAGCGACACCCTTGCGCTACGAGTGCGCTTTGGGCTCTCGACAACTATGGTGTGAATTTGGTTAGTAACCACTAACCAGAAGCTGTTCTGGTTATTTAGTAGGGTTATAAGCTAACTTGTTGGAATTTTGTAAAGTGCGGCATATAATTGCTAGAGTTTAGGGAATATATCAATATGAGTAGCATTGTATAAATGCTGCTTGTAAATTTTGCAAAGATGTATTGTATTGTTGGAGATGGCTCCTTGTGCTGGGCGTAAAATCTGCTGCTACTTTTAGAATTCTTGTATATGGGCCTGTATGTAATTCACTTTGTAAGCTTTTGTTACATGTTTTGTTTATCGAATGACTATTTAGTGGAACAGATTAGATTAGAAATGAATGAAAAAATGTGAAATATGATAGAGATTTTTCTTGGATCCATTATGATTATTTGTAGCTATTACAAATTCATGAGGAATAACTATTCCATGAGAGATGCATTAGTTGGTAATAACTATGATGGATCCAAGACAATCATTCTATCATATTTCACATTCCTTTATTTTATTTTATTTTATGGAATAGTGATTTCACGAATCAAATCGAGAATCACATATAGATTGGAGATACCTTGTTGTCGCCAACTTACCATGTTGTAAAAAAGGATTGTTGCTTAACATAACATTATTAACAATATGAATCCAACTTTTTATAGTCTAATTTGGCAAAAAATGTTTGAAAATCTCATATGTATCTGCGGAATATGCAACTCGTACTCTGTGTATGGAAACATTTTCTCTGCTGCAGCAAGAGAAAATGTACAAGAGAGGAATTGAATCTTGCTGATGTTGCAAAGTATTTTCTAGATCAGGTATATCTTAAAGTCATTTTTAAATTTTATATAGTAAAGCAGTTGTTACCCAACCTGTTAGGTACTTAGGTTGTCTTCATGTTCTTTGTTTTTCATGAGCTGCCTTCTTTGAATACAAATTTTATTGCAAATTTGCAACTCTGCAGTAACAGTAGTAATACTTTCAAATGACTGTGGGATGTTATGATTTACTTTTTCTTTTTTTAATCACCCTTCCATATGGTGGTTAACATGCATAGAGACCCTAATTCCAAAGGCAAGAGAATACCATATCATTAATACTAGTTTCTCAATTAAATTCCTCTTCTAGTCTTCTGAGAGGACAATTTCTCTGAAGAGAAACTCTAGTAAAAGAGGTAATGTGAAAGACCATTAATGTCTCATTAAACGATTTTTTTAGCTAGTGTGAGTTTTCTAGGGAAAACTTAGATATCCTCGTGGACAAGTATTTTTTGTGGTCTGAGATATAAATGAACCTGTAACCTACAATGTTTAAGTGCATACAAGACCTTAGAAATTAAAACATTCATAGGAGAATCCTTTAGCGGAAGGCTTTGAGCTGGCAATGTCTTGCAACATTGAGCATGGCAAAGCTACTTGTCTCATTGTGAGTAGTGTAAAGTGTACATTACAACAAAAATTCCACTCGAGCATAATATCATTGAATTGTCTCTCTATACCGTTAAGCATACAAGGTGCTCTTGTAACATGTAATAAGATTATGTAGATGGTAAATGAGCTTGAGTGCAGCTTTAGGGTACAAGTGTAGTGTTGCCTTATCCTGTCTGATCTCATAGAGCATAAGCTATGGCAATGAGGTAGTTTAAATCTTGCTGTCTGCTCCTTTGCACTGCAGCGCACATACTTGATAGCAGATTATAGTAGACCTTGGGTCATTATCGCTGGTAAATGACAGCATAAGCTACCACAGTGAAGTAGTCATCTCTTAATCTGTTACTGTTAGGATTTTGTCAAAAGATTCTGATAGGTTTCTTGATGAGGTTTGGAGTGCATGAGAAAATTAGTCAATTTTAGGTGTTTGGCTAAGATTTATAGGCATTCAGAAAATCTTAATGGATAACATTAGCCAAAGATGTACTTCTATTTATTTGCAATAGTGTTATACCGAATGCATGGCTAGAAGTAAAAAATCTAGCTCAAGATGAAAAGAAAAAAGGAAACAAGAAAACTAAAATGCAAAGTAATAATTATACCAATGTTCTTCATAAAGGTTTGCTACAATCTTTTCAAGTTTTTGTCTCTATATTTGAATTTGATTCAGGTTGGCAGGTTAGGCTTCAGCTGCTATTTCCCTTTTTAAGCTTCAGGCCCTATTCTTTTCAACTTATTTTGCGTTTAGTTCAGTTCAACACTACATAGTTATGAATTTAAATTGAAATAAGTCCAGTTGAAAATAACAAACCTTGACAGTGAACTCATAAGAGTGCATACCCTTTAATATTTTTAGGGATGGAGCAGTAATTCTGGTATAAAGTAAGGGAGCTAAATCAGGTAATAGAAAATCACCTTTACTTGGATTAGTTTTAAATTATTAGGAAAGATATTTCAATTTTAATGATGGTCATTTGTTTTCATTGATAGCAGGCTGTTGAAATATCAAGCAATGAGTATGAACCTTCATGAAGGGACATTGACCTCGCTTTCATAGATTTCTGCTTTGATTACAGGAGCCCCCCAAAATATTCAATGACGACTTTGACCGTCTACCTTCCTCGACCAAGTAAATATTTATCCCTTTCTTTATATATTTACTGGACTGCTGCTGGATATAGAACATTTCAGTGATTTCAATTTTAAAACTTCTTATATGCCCGGATAGGATACCAACTAATTAGGATAAGTTCCAAAGAGCGCAAATGGTTGGAAATGTTCCAAGATGTTAGAGCAATAATCTTCTGTGTTGCAATGACCGACTATGATCAATGTGGAGCATAAAAGAGCTACTAGATAAGTGTATCACAACACACTAAATTCAGGGAAATTGATAAAAAGTAAAAATGCCCCATATGGATCTTATATTTAGTGAATACCCCAGATAGGTTTTAAATTTACTACTATACCAAAAAAAAAAAAATCTTATTAATTTTTTATCCCTTATATTATTCTATATATCCCAATTCTTTTTCGTCTTTAGATCAACCTTCACCATTATCTTCATCTCATCCGAAAGCCAAACCCTCCATAACCGTTTCTCTCTCTACCCTTCCGTTTCTGTCTCTACTTTAGATTGCTCTGAATTGTTCCTTCAAATAAAGTAGGATCCTGGGGGCCAAATGTAGATATATCGATGTTGTCTATAGCGATTTTTCCTTCGATTGGTTCAATCAATCGAAATAGTGCTTGGGTTAATGTCGATTTTCCATTGCCTGTTCTGCCTACTATTCCGATTTTAGTTCCACCATGAAGCACCATAGGAAGATTATGACCGTAACATACCTTTCAAAGTTTCAAACTGATTAAATGGCTTATAGATTTTCAAAGTTTCTCTTAATCAGTTGAACTTGATAAAAGTGCATTAGATTACTCTGAACGCCACATGTTGGCTTTTGATTGGAGAGAGAAAAATTAGGAAAATGACATATAAAAAAAAGTCAAACCAACTGAAATTGATACGGCACTTGTGTTAAGATTAAGGGGCTACGAGAAACTTTGAAAAGTTCAGGGGCAGTAAGCCATTTGGGTCAAGTTCAAACATGTTGAATTTCATTGAAATGATTTAGATGTATATACCTTACATCTATAGTTGATAATTCGAAATTACTTTGTCATGAAGGGGTCGTTAAAACATTAAACTTAATATTAAAGTAACTACCAATATTTACTATTCCACTAATACAAAATAATGCTCCACTAATTCAATAACAAATGAATAAATTCATTCAATAGTAAAATTAGCAAAACTTAAACTGCCATACTAACTAACATTACGCTATGTCAACAATTTAAGCGCGTTTCCTTATTCTAGATACCTGAAGGTTGACATCACAAACTTCTTGACCGTATCCTCTTTGAATGAAAGAAGAGAAAAAAGCACAGAATGGCTCAGGACTTCTATTTCCAAACAAGCCGAAAATGTAACAAAAGAACAATCTTAAGAAAAATCACTATACTAAAATCTAAAAAGAGAAATAATCACGGATAATTACCTTTGGTGGAGAAAAATATGTTGGGACGATTTAAAAAATTTGCATATGCAGTGTATCCTTTCTGCGAATGAAATTTGGCGATGCAGTTAGCTTCGTACAATTCTCAACTTTCAGATAACTCAGGCACGGCATTACTTGTTCATCTCCATCATGATCATTCCATTGTTCCCATTCAATCATATTCATGAACTGTAAATTCGTAAGTTTTGGAAATAATGGAGCAGTTGATGATGATGCTTCCATGAACCCATCCATCCGATAAAACTCAGCAGCCACTTTTTTAACTCTTCCAAAATTATTGAATTCGATATACTCGAGGCGAGGCAACATTGCTAAGGCTGGAAAATTCTCACAGTTGTTCTAGTACTGTAGCTTGAGCTTTTTCAGGGAAGCTAGTGTGTTGATCCAACTCGGACGATTTGTGCCCATGTAGCAAGTTATTCTTAGCAACTCTAAACTTTGAGGCGGCTTTAAAACTTTAATCAACTCTTCATCTTCTTGTTGCATCTACTGTTCTGTTGCCATTTCAGGAAAATTCAGACTCAATGTAATGATGTGTTTCTTTTCCTCCAGCTGTGCTTGCTTAGCATCTTCCACAAGAGTATCACGTTCTCTTTCCATAAAAAAGTATAGTCAATGGCCCACTAATGTTATTAAGGTTCTTGAGATCTCGAAGAGAAAATGCATCCTTGAATTCAGGGTCAACCGTGATCCATAATAACTTACTTAGACCACTTAATTTCTCGATCCCTTTTGGTAGCAAGAAACACGTGTAATTATTTTTCAGATGCCTCAAATTGGTTAAATATTCTACTCGTTTGGGAAAATGTATAAGACCATGACCATCACACTAATTCACACTTAGAGTTTGCAAATTATATAGATCACAAATTGTTTCACGCAACTCCTTCAAAGCATAATTCTTGGACAACTTAAGCCATCTCAAATGAATCAATGTATTAATATTGGATGGAATGTTATCAAGGCGACATCCACTTAAGTTTAGTGATCTCAGACAAGTCAATTCATTGAATATTTTAGGTAAAGCCGCTCCAACTAGTGAATCATTTTTTGGAGGAAAAACAGCGAGATTGCCGTAGGCTATAAAATGAATCAAGAAAATCTACATTTTCTCCTAGCTTTACGATTAAATGATATAAATTATCACTAAATTCATCCTCCACACTTCTTGTAACCTCTTCAAGCATTGTTCACATCAATGTAAATACATTCTTTTCCCATCATATATTTTGCAAAATCGTGAAATATATCATGCAACTCATGCATAAGTTATGGAAGTAGTCATGCCCAACCATCTCCATATCTCTATCTTGTGTTGGTTTAATGAAACCATGAGCCATCCATAAGCTAATCAATTCATCTTTGCTCATTCTATAGCCCTTAGGAAAGATAACGCAATATAAGAAGCATTGTCTCAAAGACGTTGATAAGTCATAATAACTTAACCATAGCTGGCCCAAAATATCCCGTTTAGCTCTCTCCAACTTCCATAATTCACTACCTAACACACCTTCCCATTCTTTTTTGAAGAATTTAAAACGTAAATGATCGGCCATAGTCTTTACGGCTAAAGGTAACCCCTTGCTTCTTTCTACAATTTCCACTCCAAATTTTTCTAGATTTTGCCTCTGTTGACTAGACTGACTATAGAATGCAACCTCACTGAACATCGACCAACAATCCTCCTTGGATAACAATCCAACTCGGAATATGTCTTCGTCTAGGCAACCTATAAGTTTTGCCACACCTTCCTTCCGCATGGTCACCAGAATTTTACTTCCAGAGGAACCACATATTAAACAATCTTCCAATTGCTTCCACTCACCCAGATCTTCATTCCACACATCGTCTAAAACTAGTACGAATTTTTTTCCTTTGAGGGACCATTGAATTTTCACTTCTATGCTTTGTGATTCAGCTAGGTTGGGAGAATGATGTACGAGGGACTCAAAAATGGTTTCTGCAATCCTAATCCTATCGAATGGCTTAGATACACAAACCCATATTCTTAAATCAAAATGGGCCTCTACCATCTCATCGTTATAGACTAGTTTGACGAGTGTTGTTTTTCCAATTCCTCCAATCCCTACAACAGAGACGAGATAAAGCTTTGGCATTTCACTACTCTCGGCCAACAACAAGTTCACAAGTTGTGCTTTCTCGACCTCTCTCCCTTTCACTTCCGATATATCTATAACATAGTCAGTTAGAGGTCGTTCAACGTGTTCATGGATATGCCTTGTAGTAACAACAAAACAAACTCATCTTTCTCAGAGGCAATAACATCCAATCTCAGATTGAGATCACTAATTTTGACAGCAATATGATGTGGTAAAGCAACCTTAGGAAAGCAAAAGCAAGAAGATAAGAGATTGAAAGACCATACCTTCCTTGCAACAATTTGTGATTTGAGCCACTCATCTAGAACATTGTCAATGCCTGAGTCGAAAAGTTGAATCCTTTAGTAGCTTTCCCTCAACATCAATAACCACGACTCGGATGGATTGGAGATTAGAAGTGAGCTTTTGGACTTCCTTCTCAACACCAGTAACAAGTCTTAATTCCTGATCAATGGTTGAAATCAGCATATTCACTACAGCAGAAACAAGAGCTTCAGGCATAGCCATTTTGGAAATTCTGCTGGGTTAAAAAATGCTAATGGGTGATTTTGATATTAATTGGTTGCGAGGATAACATAATTCAGAAGATTGGATCTTTATAATGGAATGGTGAGGGAGTGTTCTGGTTTAAACAATTTTAAATGTTGGCTGACAAGAATCATTTTTTATGAGAAAATTGGTTAGAAGTAGAAGGGAGAATCAGACTTGTTAACGGTGAATTACTATTTTGAATAATATTAATATTAATTATTGGGTGATTATAAAAAAAGGGAAATTGTACCTCTCTCACTATAATATTTATAAAATTCGGTATTAAATCAAATTAATTACATATAAAAAACATAAACAATTTATAAATTAACAAAAAATAATCACATAAATATCATGTGATAGTTATATGGTAAATATCTAATAATCAATCTACTAGATATCTACTACATATCTAATACCGATTTACTAGATAACTACTAGACGATTACTAGATATTTACCAGATAACTACTAAATGATATTTTTATAATTATTTTCTGTTGTTTTTGTTAATTTATAAAAAGTTTATGGGGTGCCCAAATTATTTTAGTTTTTATGGGTATTTGTGTAAGAAGCCCTAAAAAATGCCTAATTTAGCCCCTTTAACTTGACACTCCTATCAGATAGCGCCTTTAACTTTCAAAAGTCTCTACCAGTCCCTCAAACTTGACAAAACTATTCACTGCAGCTCCCTCAGTGGCACGTGTTACCTTTTGATTGGAAAGAGAAAAATAAAAAAATTTGACATACTTAAAAAGTTAAATCAATCAGAAGGTGACACGTGACACTGAGGGGAAATGTAGTGAACACTTTTGCCAAATTTAAGGAGCTGACAACATCTTATGGAGTTAAAGGTGCCACTTGATAAAAAAAAAGTATTAAATTTGAAGGATTAAGTATGCATTAAACTTAGAAAAAATTAAATTGATGACAAGATAACAAAAAAATCTGAGTAATTGTTCGAATTTTGAAATTACATTGTTCGCATTCTGAAAGTTAAAAATTAATTGAAGTCTTAATCCAACAACTAGACATGGAATATATTTTTTTTGGCAAATGGTAATTGAAAATAATAAAGAAACTCAGTGACACATTTATATTCGAGCAACTTGACAGTTGCTATTGTTTGATTATTATAATAATTTGATGATGGTTGGATTTTAAAAAAACGGTTGAACGTTTGACCCGTTCAAACCTTCCTTGTAGGCTCATTGGAGTTTTATTTCTATGAAATTGTGATTTGAGATTTTTTTATTTTTTACTTTTTACAATTGCATTTACATTAAATATAAAGAAACGTGATTTCGAAAATGGATTCAATAGAAGCAACATATCCTAAGTGATCAACCATAAGTACCATGCATCTTATTGATTAGCAGCAATTTTCGGCAGGCGTGGAGCAATATATTCTAAGTGAACACGGCCAACCCTAGCAATGTTTTTCATGCTCTTATGCTTTTCGACAAGCTCTAAGCCTTCTATGTCCTTGCTCATGGACACTTGAACTTGAAGGAATGTGTTTATTACATAGAATATCTTTGACTCCATTGACGATCATCTCTTCAAGAGTTTCCTCCATTGGTAGTTTCGTCCTGTTAATGACTTTCTATCAAAGAGACGAACGAAAAAATTAGGTTGATAATCAAAAGTTATAGCGGTTGTTTCATATCAAATTATCTTTTCAAAATAAATTAAGACCAAGAGCAAGACATACCTTCTCTTGCTCTGTCTTAAAAATATCAACTTGTAGATCGTTCCAGAGCATCACCAACGTTTAATGTCTGGGGTAGTCTTTTTGCTAATGAAATTTGAAAGTGCCTTCAACTTTGGACATTCAACAATTTGCAAACAAGTGAGCGATGGCATTATCAACATTTCGTCTTCTAAATCCACATCGTTCCATTCTTCCCAATTGCTGAAGCAATTGAAGTTAAGGGTTGTCAATTTAGGCATCATATCATCCATCTCCAAAAACTCAGCACCCACCTTCACAACTCTGAGAAAATTGAATAAATACAGGCATTCGAGACAAGGAAATTTTCCCAAAGGAGGCAAATGCTCAAAGTTCCACCAATTTCTTTCACACAAGTTAGTGAATTCAACCAATTTGGAGTTTAGTGATATATTTGAAGGGTTTCCAAATTTCGCGGCATATTTAAAGCTTCAACTAAGTCTTCATCTTGCTTTTTCCTCCTATCTATTTCTTTATCCATAAGATTTAACAGCAATCGAGTAATGTGTCTCTTGTTAGCATCTTCCACATTCCCATCGCCTCGTGTTGACCACTTTATTTTCAATGATCCATCGAGCTGATTAAAATTTTTCAGGTGTTCAAGCGAAAATGCCTCCTTGTCATCAACATCAATGATGATGCTTTTTAATGTCCTTAAGCCCCTTAGTCTCACCATCTTCTTTGGACACAACAAAATTGTACGAGGTTTTTCTATATGCCTTAAATTGGTTAATCTTCTTATCCCTTTAATAGATCGTATAAATGTTTCTAATAGATTCAGGAGTTGCAAATTATACAATTCCCATATTGTATCTGGTAGTTCTACTAATTCAATATTATAGGACAAGTCAATTTCTGAATCAATCTATTTATACATGATGGGACTTCTACTATTGCACAACTTTTTAATCTCAACGATCTCATAGACGTGATGTTTTCTTTAAATCTATGTCTAACCACCTCACAACTTTTTTAGATTATAAAATGAATCGGGACATCGAGCTCCATATGTGAAACTAATACTTAAATGGCATAATGAATTTCCAACTAAGTCATCCGAACTAATGGCCTCACTATCATTTTTTATCTCTATACTAAGACATTCCTTTCTAATTAGTGATCGAGCAAAATCGTGCACTATATCATGCATCTTACATAGAGTCTTACTAACTCCACACAGATCTAAATCTTCTTCTACTTCAACATCTTGCAACGTGGCACTAAATTTTGGAAATATTCACCACCCACGGTTTCCATATCTTTCGATTGCGATCCTTTTATGTAACCTTGAGCCATCCAGAGGTTAATCAAATCACCTTTTTCCATCATATAGTCCTTGGGAAATATGACACAATATAAGAAGCATTGTTTCAAATGTGAGGGTAAGTCATAGTAACTTAACCATAATGGGGTTGCAATATCTCTTTGAACTTCCTCCAAATCCCATAACTCACTGTCTAACATACTCTTCTACTCCATTGTAGAATTTTTAAACTGCAAGAGACCGGCTATTGCCCTTATAGTAACAGGCAAACCTTTGCACTTTCCTACAACTTCTCTGCCGACTTGCCCTTTCTTCGTTACACCTCCTAGAGAATGCAATCATACAAAAAACCTCCCAAGATACCTCCTCGGACAACAATCCAACTCGATATATATCGGACTCTAAACAATCCATGATTCTCCCCACATTCTCGTTACGCGTGGCTACCAAGACTCTGCTCCCTAGGAAGCCACTTTGTAGACAATCTTTTAATTGTTTCCATATTTTAGGGTCTTCATTCCAACTAGAACTTTTTTTGCCTTGATAGACTCCTGAATTTTCTCTACCGACCTCTCTACCTTTCACCTCCGATATATTGATAATAGAGGTAGTTATAAGCTGTTCAACAGGTTCATCATTGCCTCTCAGTGACAAGAAGTCGTACCTATCTTTCTCAGTAGCAATAACATCCAATCTTTGGTTGAGATCGTTTATTTTGACTGCAATATGATGGCGTATAGCAACCTTTCGAAACAAGAGAGGGAACTGAAAGACCAGACCGTACCTTCCTTGTAGGATAGTGGGAATTTTCATCTCTTTGAATTTGTGATTTGAGAATTTCATAACTCCACTCATCCACAACATCATCAATATCATAGGCGATGTGTTTAAGCCTATCGATCCAGAGCTGAACAGTCGCCTCCTTCAATTGCCTTCTCTCTGCATCGATGAGCACAACTTGAATGGATTGGAGAGTGGAAGTGAGCCTTCGGACATCCTGGTCAGCACCAACAACAAGTCTGATTTGTTGCTCAATCTCTTTACCAATGGTAGAAACCAGCATATCCACTACTTTTGAAACAAGAGCTTCAACCACAGCCATTTTTGAAACTATAGCTTCTTACAAAGAACTAACGTAGTGAAGAAATGATGTTTGTGGATTGTTATAATAATCTACAAACAAAAAAATATAGAGAACGTGTATTACATTGAAATTTTCATATCTTTTCTGAATTGATAATGAAAATATGTGTTCTGAGTGGGAATTTTCTTTAGCATCTTATTTTTGTTGTCTTTTAGAAAAGAAAAAAAAAGAGAAGTACGACAAAAAAAAAAGGTGAGATAATAATTGAGTAAGAATAGATTGGTCTTTTTCTAATATTCACATGCAAACTATACCCTAGTGATGAATTTGTCTACCACGACTATAACGATGCTTGTCTTTTATCTTTTTGCTTTATGCAAGTCTTTTCTTTTCTTTTGTTTGTTTGTTTGTATGTTTTTTGCTTTTTACCAAGTCTTCTCTCTTTGTTTTTGCAAGTTTGTTGCAATCGTAGTGTGAGCACAGGATTCCGATCTCGAGGGTTTATGTGATTTAAACATATACCGGTCCAATTTGAGATTGTTTTCTTACACATCTTTCCTGAAAAGTTTTATTTTCAGGCTTTTTTCAAGCTGTGGTTTCTAAAAGTTCTGGAAATTTTTAGCAAACAGTTACTAGTTAAGTAGTAGTGAGAGTCCAAATCTTCCGTCAAATGTCAAAAATATATTGTTCTATTAGTGTAACTTTTCGTGACATCAGCTCTAACAGGAATCTCAAACATACCCTTAACATGTCTTTTTGGGCATTCATCCAAAGTTAGGCAAGAATGCCCATGGATGTCCCCAACATTTGCTTGTTCAATACCCGGACAAATATTGAATAATACATCCGAAGGAATGATTGAGAGCTTCTGATATTCACATGGAAACTATACCCTTTGTTATCTTGAACGTTTGTAAGATGGACAAAACATGCCATGACATAACTAAACTAAACTAAATTAAACTATGCAAATTTATGCAGAATTCATTTTTAAGTCCAAGTCCAAGAGATCAAGTCCTAATATTCACAATGGATTATTTTTCTGCTTTGACCACAAGAGCCCACGAACAAGTAAAAATATTTGTTCATTCTCATTTTAAGTTCTGACATTTACTACCTCCATTTTTTATTAAGTGTCACTTTTTGGAGATCACAATGTATTTTTTCCTTTTTTTCCCTTATTTACTCATTGTAAATAAAAAAAAAGTAAAGAGTCTATTCATGTATTAAAAAGAGATAAATTTAAAAAACATACTATGTGATTTCAGTCATTTTCAAAAAGAGGATCATAAAATTTTTATTTTCGAAACGAATACTGGAGTTTAAAACATTATTAAACAAAGGAAAAAAAATTACGAAATGTCTCTTTTCTAATATTGCAAATGGTATTTTAACCAATTCAACATTTCTATAAATTAACCATATTATTTATGAATTATATATCAAGATTTAAATAAGTTTCGGAGATTTTTCATTTTTATATGATTTTTAAAATTATCTGCCTTTTAAATAAAAAAATATCTACACTTCTCAAAAAATTTCATAAATTATTATGGAGGTGTACTGTATTTTAATTAATCAACTTACAAAATTTCAGTTTGAAATGGATGTAATTACCCTTTGTGGTGACATATTTTAAATTGAGGATCTTTTTTGTCATATGTTTGCTAAATTTTGAACCCCGTTTTGAAACAAAAAAAATTAATCCTCTTTTCGAAAACAGTTAAATCACAAGGCGTGTTTTTGAAATTTACCCTTAAATAAAGAATTGTTTTAAGAATATATTAGTATTTGTATTGCCTCATTTAATATAATGTTGGTATGTGAGAACTTGCTAAAAGTGACCCTGATTAAAAAAGCGGAGGGAGTAGTTACTTTGATATTGGATAGAGAGCATCTCACATACGGAACTAATTATATAACAAATTAGGATAAGTTCCAAAGAGCGCAAATGGTTGGAAATGTTCCAAGATGTTGGAGCAATAATCTTCTGTGTTGCAATGACCAACTATGATCAATTTTGGAGCCACGGTTCACCATGGTTCATTAAAGTACTGTACGGCATGGTGCAATATAGTACTGATACATGGAAGAATTGTTGATTGCATGTTTCCTTCGTTTAGCATTTGTCTTAGTTCATTTTGGTAGTTGCGTTGCGTTTTGTGTAGTCCCTTGTGCCAATTCACCGTAAATCCAACCATTATCAGATTAATCAAACAGAATAACAACCTCTCTCTAGCAATTACTCTCTCTAATTTCAGTTGCAATAAGTACGGTATAGTATGATCTCTTTTTAAATAACAAGATATGTTTCATAATCAAAAGAAACAAGCGGAACTCATACCCGAAACAGATTCATCATCATTGATAGCACTAGATATCTTAGATATCTGTACATATTACTTTGAATCATGAGTTTGATGTTCTGCAACTCTTCTGAAGTGAATCTATTCCCATACAGAAACTTTGCCTGATTCATTGAAAGAAACAAATGACCTCTCCCATTCTAAAGAACTGGAAGATGTCAATAAATGTAGCACACTAATATAAAGAGCATCCCATTAAAGGTATAATCATTTGTTAACAAATACTTAATAGTATCACTGGATTTGCCTCTCCTCAACAGGTATTAATTACAGAGATCAAGAATTACAAAAGAATCAAATTTGTATACAAAAACAAAAAACACATATAATATGAATACAAAAGCTTGTCAAAACTAAACGACATGCAACACTCCATCCTAAATAGACACTTTTTCCCCCCAAAAAAGAAACTTTTCAAATAGTCCACACAATGTTGCATCATCAGTGTTTTCAAATATTTAGTTTTACCAATAGCTAACCTTTGTTACTCTCCATAATAACTTAGTAAATTGCACAAGACCAAAGTATCTATCAAGGTAACAGAAACTGAATGCAAGACCAGAGTATCCGACCCCACCTAGCATGGGATTTAAGGCTTAGTTGGTTGATTAGACTTTACTATCAACAATACTTAAATAGGCTAATGTTTAAAAAGTAAATTGGATGTTTACACTTCTAATAGATATTCACAACTAAAAAGAACCCTAAAATGTAATTTCGAAGCTCCTGGTTTGTGCCTACCGTGCCGAGAGTGCACCTGGAGCCTAGAGCCGCCTTGCAGGTGACGAGGCACTGGTGCTGGAACATGGTGCGCCTAGCGCCTAAGCACGCCTGGAGTCTAGTGCCTAGGCGCATGTGCGCCGCCTTGTAGGCTCCAGTGCTGGAGCCTGGTGCGCTTAGCGCCTAAGGCGCGCCCGGGACAACACTGCTTGTTGCAGAGAACACCAAAGATCATTATGCCGAAAACAGCAGGCAAACAAAATAATAAATAGCTCAAATGTTTCTGAGATGTGTGAAACAAAATCAGGTTCGAAACTATGAAGCATGAGTCAACCTGCTTGAATATCGTACTGGTTCCTGATCCTCCTAACCCCAATAGCAGAAGTTTCTGGACCTTGTCCTCTTCTAAGTATGTAGCCACTGACTTACCAGAAAAGGTAGCTGGATCTCCATTTGAACCAAGAGGATTAGCAGATGGCACAGGCATCGAAAATAATGAACATATAAAAAGAGTAGATGCCTGCCTACCAAAAATCAAATAGCAACTCAATCAAATTCAAAATATCAGTTAAACAAAAATACCAATACAACTAAATATAAACATCAAAGATTACAAGACAAACTTCCCCCATATGTTTCCTCTTCTGTTATTCTGTCCTTCATCCTCATAAGAGCCATCATCATACAACCAAAGACGCATATCTCGGGGGCACGGCACCTTGGCGACCTGAAATGAATGCTAATTATGAGAACAAAAACAAAGTTGAATGTCCCTAAGACCCTCAAGTGATCACTGCAATCAAATGATGCAGCCACCATAATAAAATAATGATATCACTTCCTATCCAAAGCTTTTTACATCCAGGGGAAAAAAGATAGCATATTCAGATATCAAATATTAAGGTCCAATGACTATTATTTAACTAAATAATTTGAAGTTTACAAAATCTAAAAACTCATGTGAACAAAAATATGGCAAAAAGTTAAGTGCCAAACAATGCCATCAGAAGGTGGATATATACAGGTTGTTGTTTGAGTTGCTAACATCTTGATGAATCCAAATTTTCTCAATTCAAATCATGTTTTCTCATTAAATGAGAAAATTGGCTCTATCAAGCCACTCTTAGTCCAAATCTAGTAACAGTCCATATGGGTCCTAGAAGATAAAACAACAAAATATTGAAAAAAACAATAAATAAACAAAGCTCCAAGCCAATCTAGTGTCAAATTTTAATGCATCTGTGAGAATGTCCGCAATTGAATCTCTCATCAAGGTGATCTATGATTCAATACGATCAAAAGACAAGCAAAGCACGATCCTGAGGCTGTACTTTTGCTATTATTAAGTCAAAGCTTTTGTTTTCAGCAATTAAACATCAAAGTCAAACAGAACCACCCCGCAGCATAAAAAACCTACTTAAAGATTTTATGAGAGGGAAAAATACATATGAAACTTATAACTGAACATCTTGTGACTAAGCAAAGGAAAGATCTAGTTTCTGGCATAGTCCAAAAACCTTCAGCATCTAGACATCACTTCATATGCTCAATTCAAACATTGAAAGCGGCATGATGTTTGCCAGTTCAATTTCAAGACTAACATAATGGTGAATCTCTAATTTAAAACATCTAATTGTCACAATCTCCGTATCATATGATCATATCAAGCTATTTGAATGCAAAAGTACACTTAGAACCCTCTCAAAGTGTCAAGTTGTCAATATCAATCAAGAATAAAAAATTAAGGTCTGTTTAAATGTAGAAATACAATGAAGAATCCGAATTCCCTTAGATTTCCACTATGCATCAAACGCGAAGTGCATAAGTTAGAGCGCCGAAATATTTAGTTCGAATCCTCATCATCACTAAGTAATCAACTCCAATTTATTTTACAATATTTCTAGCTCCTCGAAGTCTCAACTCTCAAGTTTCCGCACTTGAAGATATGAAATATCACAACAAAAAGGGTGACTATGTGGAGTCTGGAGAGGGTATATGTACGCAATACCTCCTCATTCTTTGCTCTATCTATGTTCACATGAAAAATCACATTACAATATAAAAATGTATGCTAATTTCGATGAGGTATTATCTACTCTAAGCTGTAATATTTTCTAGAAATGAACATAGTGCAGCAGCCCAATATTGGTTAGGCAACAGACAAGATAAATTAGTTTATTTTCTATAAGCATCGACAGACCAATTCGTCTAAAAGGCCGGGAAAAGCACTTAGAAAGTTAAAATACCTTCAAAATTTGGAGCTCAATCTTGGTGATTTCCTGGCCATTTAAGAAAACATGTGTATTACCATTGCTGGCACCCAGTTGTAGTATACCACCAATATTAAGCTTGGAACTAATAATCCTATCAGGGGGCTTTCCTTCCTGAAATTCGAAACAACAAAAATAAGTACAACAAAATAGAAAGTTATTTCTGTATTTACAAATTTCTCCTGTTCTTTCTTCACCTTTCCCCAAAGCCCTGAATCCTTATCATACCAATACTTTCCAGGCTTCAGATTCTGAGGTGGAACAGAACACCCGAAAACCTCAGCTAATTCCTCATCCCCAAGCGGCCACCTATTCACAATCAGCTGTCCAGATCTCAATTGATTGGTTGCACACTCTTTCTCTGCCTTCATTATCCGCCCAATTTCCGACGGACTGCAAATTTTAAAATCCTTGAATAATTGCCCAAATTAGACCTCTTCGATTCATCGATTGGAAATTTGATGCAACTGATGCACTTCCTCCCTTCAGGCGATGGCATGGATCCCATAGCCTTGAGCAAGCAATTGGTGCAGTACCTCTCATCGCAAACCAAGCACGCCTCTCTCTCATTAAACCTGCTCTTCTTTCCACGTCTACAGCATACTCTTTTCATTCTATGCCAGTAGGAGCACTCAATGGCGACGATGAATAGCCAACATCATCTGTATCGAATCCTTGAGGGTGTTGGATGGCTAGGGTCTGTTGAATTTTAAACGAGTTGCGTTGGAGTGTTGAAAACATTCTCACTCCCCACTCTGCCGCTTTTATACCTTACTGTTTATCTATATTTTACTAATATTACCCTTATATATGTAAATTAAATAGAAAATACTATAATAAATAAAATTAGTAAAATAATATACAAATAGAAATAAATAAATAAGAAAATATACAATATACAAGATATAATAGAATATTTTTTACGAGGTACAACTAGAAATTTTTAGTTATTTGTTATAGCATCGACCATAGATCAATTCCTCTTTTATTGCGGTGTATTGAATACATTCATAATTCTAAACTTTATCTTAGGAATGCTTCGTTTTGATTGGCTTATCCATTTGGCTGCTAATAAATGGAATGACATTAATTTTATTTATTATTATTTGGACTAAAAAAAATTAATTATTTAATTATTTTTATTAATTAATTATAATAAATAAATGTTATTATTAATTAATATTAATATTATATTTATAATAATTATAAAAATAATAAAATTATTATTAAAATTATTAATATTATGTATTAATATTAATATTAACATCATTATATTTATTAACTTTTATTGTTATAATTAATAAATATTATAATATTTATAATAATAATAGTATTATTTTAATTAATTAATTAAATATGACAAATAATACTTCAATAAATTTTTATTATACTTATAATTATATTTAATATTAAATTTTATCAGTGATAGTACTAAAAATTATTATAATAATATATATTATACTTAATTATTATTATTATTTTAAATCTTTTAGTTATTATTAATAATAATAAAATATTATTAATTAATATTTTATATATATTATTAATAATAGATACTTTTAATTTAATTTTTATTTTTATTATTGTATTTAAATTTAATAGTATTAAATAATAATGTTATCATTTATTACTATTAACTTTATAATAATAAGAATTAATACCAATGTTAATTATTATTATTGTATTTAATAAATATTATTTTTATTACTAATTACTATTATTTTTATAATAATTATTATTAAAATTATATACTATTATATTTATAATATTAATTAATCATTATTTACTATTATTATTAATTATAATAGTCATTAAAAATGGTATAGAATTGATATTAATTTTAATATTAATTATTATTATATTTAATAAATATTATTATCATTACTAATTATTACTATTTTTATGATAAAAAATTATTAAAAATAAATATTATTAGATTTATAATATTAATATTTATTATTAATTATTTTTATTTTTATTAATAAAATTATTAATTATAATAGTAATTAAAAATGGAATAGAATATAAACAAAGAAAAGGAATAACATTACCTAGGTAGGAGAGTGAAATGAGAAAGAAGATTTTGGGGTAATCAGATAAAGGATTTTGAGTAATGAAAAATGAAGAAATTGGTAAACAAACAACAATAAAGAGAATTAAAAGCTTTCATTCTCTTTCCCTTTCCTGATAACTCCAATCCAAACGCCCCTTAAGATAATTGTTAGGTAAGGCCCAATATTAGTATTTATATTATTCCTGAAATATACATGTAGTTATACTATATGTGGTTGTTTATTAAATTTAGATAGGGGGAGCAAATGTCAGTTCGGTTCAAAAACCGAACTGAACCGACTCGAACCGAAATCTAAACTAGTAAAATAATAAACATCAAAACCGAACCAAATATATTTCAGTTCGGATTCGATTCGGTTCGTTTATAACTAATCGCCAATATAATTAGGATGTTAGATATAATATAAATATATATTAAAATATTATATTTACTAATTTATTATGTTCGGTTCGATTTTATTTAAATTTTTGTAACAAAAACCAAAATCCAATTTTAAAGAATTTTAAAAACCAAAATCGAACCAAAATAAATTCGATTCAGTATGATTCAATTATTTTTCGGTTTTAATTTAAATTTTATTATCGGTTCACTTTTACACACCCCTAAATTTAGGGGTGGTTGGAAACTTAAGACCGTTTTATATATTTATTTATTTCTACTTTTTAGTTGTTTTTGGAAAAACATTATCTCTCACTGTTAATATTAGGGATATCAATAGGATCGGATTAGTAGAAGGTACGTGCATAATTAAAATAATTTTTATTTTAAATTAATTAAGAGCATATTTTAGTACATACTATATTTATTGTTGGTGTTTGTTTTTACTGTCGATTACCGTGATTTTGTGTGTAACAAGAATATCATTTGAACTCAAAATAAACTTTAATTTTTATAGTATGTAACAACTTTTTTTTTAAATGAGCTCTTTAATGGCAACATGGTACTTCAAATGTCAATTTCAATGCTCAAAACAATTCATAGGTGAATTGTCGGAAAAAAATTCATCATTCTTTGACTTTAGATTATAACGGACTAAAGCAAAATGATTCATTAAACTGTCCGAGCTTTTTTTTATTGTGATATCACGGATAACTGTTTGCAACTCCACTTTTGGGTCAATTGGAAACAACCTCTTTATAATTATAAAGGTAAAATTGTGTACACCTAACCTCCTTATCTCATTTATGCGGGAGCCATTAAAATAATATTGTTGTTATTGTATGGAGTCTAGGTAATAACGTACTAATAAATTTAAACTTTGAACACAACTAACATTTTTTTATTCTATTTAAAATGTACCTAGTTAGTCATGACTCTTAGGTATGTGAGTAAATATTTAATTTAGTAATATTGAGACGACAAACTATTTTCATTTAGAGTTTTCACATTTTAAAATATTACATACTTTATTTTATTGTTAATACTATCAAACATATCATTTTTTATATGTATTACCAAATTATCATTTATGATCATAATATTTTATAAAAATTTTTTTTTTGAAAAACCCGAAGGAACAATGAATATTTTATAAAACTTATAAATTTATTTTAACGAAGACGGGATTCAATGTGAGAATAACAAAGATAAACAAACTTAATTTAAAATTTTATGATTTATTATGTAAGCAGAAATTGATGCACTAGACATTTCGTATTTCTTGATAATAGGATTGTAAATTGTGAAAATGTTAGAAATGACATGTTAATTCATTGAATACTTATTACTTTATTAGAAAAAAATGCACTTTAATTTTTAACATATCAAAATTAATTAACATGTGGGTCTATCTGCTAAATTTTACGGTGTCCTATTAAAGAATTAAATATAGTAAAATACTCATTTAATAGAAAATGTGGATCCATGGACACCACTCTTTACTACATTTATTTAACACGGTTCAACACTTAGACATGTAGAGTTTCTCATAGAACTTCGTAAAGTCTCACAAATCGGCTCGCAAAAGTGGTTTTACTCGGTAATATTCTAGAATTTTGTAAAATTGTATAGAATAATCTATACTTAGCTAGATGTTTTTAGAATTCTTTTTACTTGTGTAGAAAAGTCAAGTAAGATTTGTATTATTGTAGAAAAATCTAGAAGGCGAATATTAGCCATTAGATCATGGAACATTCTAGATGAATCGATCTCAACCGTCGGTTGAGGAGGTGGAAATGGCTATAAATATGTAAAAATCCCTCATTTGTAAATCACACTTGAAAAGTAATAATACAGAGCTTACTTGTGAGTTCCAAAAGCTCTCCTTTCTCGCTTTACTTAGCTTCTGTATTTCTGTCGCAAATGGTGTTGAGTTTTCGCAAAGGCTTTGCTAGCATAACCGTTGGTTGTTTTGTGCTAGTGTCGTACGGTGTTTAAGTCTGAAAATCTTAGCCCGTGACACATTCACCCTAAATTTGCATATTATTCCACCAAATGAGAACAATAACAACGAATGAACCATCTCCAACAATACAATACATCTTACAAATCTACATGAAGCCTCTAAACAATGTTATTAAGATGGGGCAAATTACAGGAACTCGGGTATTTAGAACATCATGCTCCCGATGAATGACACATATTTTATTTTATAATTTGGAATAGTTGGCATTCATCGAGAACATGGTATTTTAAAATACCCAGCTCCCTATAAAATAAAACCCATTCATTCGGATATATTCCTCGAAATTTCTACAATATTTGGCAATATACTGCTAAGTATTGTAAGCTCTGCTATCATACAGCTATATCATTCTTTCATCAATTAAAATTCTAACACAAAACAACTCATTTTTATTTATTTTCTTCTTCTTTCCCAACCACCATGAAGCACAGTTGCACCATCAAAAACTTAAAAATCATCTTTGATCTTATTTCCCAAAGTACTCTGTGTTATTCTATTCTAAACCTAAACAAGAACTGTAAAACCTCCAATGGCTATGGCGTAAGAGGTCTTCGTTGTTGCCAACTTACCACTTACACAATCTACAAATTGGGATTCAAAATTAAAGTTCAAGTTAAAACAAATCATTGAAATCAATCACAATCTGAGAATGAGAAATAAAAGGGGCTAGAAAAATTTGAGAACCATTTGTTGCCTTGACAAATTTCAAGGAGTGATTTTGAAATTAAGAGAGCACTTGATTTCAATGGCAACAAAAAGGTTCAATTCTAGTTGTGTGTTACTTAATCAAACTGAAATTCTTATAATCACCCTCCATTGTTTCAACTCTCAATCCAAATACCAACAACACGCTGCATTTATTAGATGATGTTCTTTCAATGGAAAAAGAGCAGTGAATGAAACATGATGAAAGGAGGTTTACTTGAAAAATTGATGGAATTGCAAAGATTAGGTTTGAACTGAAGAGATGAAAAAACCATCGGATAATTGTATGAAATTGATTCTCACTATTTTAATATTTTATTTTTTTAATAAAATAAGAAAATAATGTTATTTTACATCGTACTACATGAGAATGTACCGTAGAATCATCCATCGGTTGAGGGGTTTCAAAAAAGGATAATGCAAATTAAAGCATTTCATTTGCCCATTACCCAAAATCTTCTTTCCAATTTTCCCATTCCGAAGTTTTCTATATCCTTTCGTATCGGTCTCTATCTCTCGCCCGAATTGCCCTACTTTCATAGCCTACTTTTGACTTTAATGCCTTATATTTTGCCATTACAATCCGTGAACATAAGGCAAAATACTCCAAATAAATTAAGTACTCATCCTTTTCTTTGTCCCAGTTGATGGCCTCTCTTTCACACTCAAAACCCTAAGAAACTGAAGTACGTTCTAGTGCTTTCCCCTGCCACACAAACAATTTCCGCCCGGTAAATTTAAAGTATAGCTCCTTGAATTTCATTGCAATATAGTAGTAAGCTTGTTGAGCTAGGTTTTGATTACTTTTGTTATCCTTTAATGGGCTAAAATCTTGAATCAATAGCAAGTGGATATATAGATTGACTTGGCTTATCTTGTCTTCAAATTCGTCGTATTTATTCAGAATTAGGACGAAAGGAGATGCCCTAAAAGACGGGTGCCTTACTAAGTTCAAGAACAAGTCTCTACAAGCCAGCATTTTGTTAGTATGGTTCAAAAATTGATCAGTCGCTCAATGAAAAACAGAAGATTATTGCTCTAACCATCTTCAAACATTTCCAATCATTTGCGTTCTTTGGAAGTTATCCGAATTAGTTGGTATATGGGCATATAAGAAGTTCCGTATGTGATCTCTATCCAGCAGCAAAGCAAGCTAATACTAAATGAAAAGAACAAATGTTTTTACTTGGTCAACTCCACTTCAGGGTCAATTGGAAACCTCTCTGTAATTACAGGGGTCCCCCCCCCTCCCCCTTCATGTCATGAAAGTGAAGCATTTGCTTTGGGTGACACCTTCAGCATAGAATATATGGCCTTTTTTGAAGGTTCATACTCTCATTGCTTCATATTTCAATTGTCTACTTTTAATGAGAACCAATGACCTAGAAAGAATGGCACTTCAACAAGTTCCTTTCATCGATTTCAAAGAGTTTGCATTTCGAGCTAATTTGTACACTTTTGGAAAAACGAGTAAATTAGAAACTAAAAAATTTCATCACTGTCCTAATTCAATAAAATTGAAATATCTTTCCTAATAATTTAAATTCTATTAGCTCCCTATAGATCAGAATTACTAGTCCATCCATTAAATGGTTAGAAGGTACACACTCGGTCTTTCTCGAGTCTTGACTATATTATGAGCTCCCACTCAAGCTCTGTTCTTTTCAACTTATAAGTGGATATATTGAGCCAAACTGAAATTTTTTCAATGTAAATTTATAAATATGCAGTGTTGAACTGAAATAAAGGCATAATAAGTGGAAAAGAATGGGGCCTAAAACTTCGAAGGGAAATTGCAGCTGAAGACTAACCTGCCAACCTAAATCAAATACAAACATGGAGACGAAAAATTGAATAGATTGTAGCAAACCTTTATATAGAACATTGATTCTACTCGGCTAATCTTATCCACTAAGATTTTCTGAATGCCAATAAATCTTAGCCAAACACCTAAAACTGATGATTTTTCCATACACTCCAAACCTCATCAAGAAACCTAGCAGAATCTTTTGACAAAAACCTAGCAGATTAAGAGATGACTACTTCACTGTGGTAGCTTATGCTGTCATATACTAGCAATAATTTCCCAAGGTCTACTGGAAATCTTCTATCAAGTATGTGTTGTAGTGCAAAGGAACATACTTGAAGCCATTGAGGTATAATGACTTTGCTTTTCTATCAGTTCATATATTATCAATATGTACAATTTTATCTACCTGGCAATAATGTACATGAAATCTTAAGTCAAACCTCCAAATTGATTTCTAGCGTTGAGGAGGAATTAGAGAAGCGTAGTTATTCTGTAAAGTAGAAGGATTTTATCATATCTGAAGGATTTTATCATATCTGAACAGAAAAAAAACAGACATGTTTCATTGTTGCTTTGTTGGATCCTAAATTGTTGCTTTGCTCAAGCATTACAATGCTTGAGCAAAGCAACAATTTAGGATCCAACAAAACATCAATGAAACATGTGTGCTTTTTCATATTTAGATATGATAAAATCCTTCTCCTTTAGAGGATAACGACACTTCTTCAATTCCTCCTCAACACTTTCCACCTCAGCACTGGAGGTTTGACTTAAAATTTCTTATACATTATATCCAGGTAAATAAAATTGGACATATTGGTAATATATGAACTAATAGAAAAGCCAAGTCATTATACCTCATTGGCTTCAAGGCCATGAACACATAAATTTAAACTACCTCATTGTCGTAGCTTATGCTCTATGTCATGTGAAATTCAAGATAAGGCAACATATACTTGTACATTAAAGCTGCATTCAAGCTCATTTACCATCTACTTAATTATTTTACATGACAAGAGCATCTTGTATCCTTAAGGTTATAGAGAGATAATTCAATGATATTATGCTCGAGTGGAATTTTTTGTTGTAATGTACACTTTACACTACTCTTGAGAGTAGAGGCAAAGCTAGGCAAGTAGCTTTGTGATGCTTAAGATTGCAAAAGCCTTCCACTAGAGAATATTCCAATGGATGTTGTATAGTCTTTCTATGCACTTAAACATTGTAGGATACATGTCCCTTATATCTCAGTCCAACGCGAGATAGACACATAATATACTTGTCCACGAGGATATCTGAGTTTTTCCTAGACAACACATAAGGACTAAACAAATCATTTTACGACACATTTATGGTCTTTCACATTTCCTCTTTTACTATAGTTTCTCTTCAGAGACTTTGTCCTGTCAAAAGACTAGTAGAGGAATCTATTTGAGAAAATAATCTTCATGCTATGGTATCCTCTTACTTTTGGAACTAGGGTTTATATGCATATTAACCACCATATGGAAAAAGGAAGGGTGATTTAGATAGTTAAACTTCACAAAAGAAAACAATAAATCAAAACATCCAACACAATTATTAAAATATAGGCATTGTAATTTGAAAGTATACGAATTTTACTTCAAAATTGAACTAAAAGTTATATTCAAGGGAGATAGCTCATGAAAAACAAAGAATATGAAGACAACCTAAGAGGTTGGTAATGACTACTTTACTATACATAAATGAACAAAGTAAGGACGTTAAGGAATACCTGATATAGAAAATTCTTTGCAACATTGGGAAGATTTGATTCCTCCATTCTCTTGTACGTTTCCTGAATAGTATCATCTTTCCATATCTCATCTACGTCGTCTTCTATCAAGTATTTGTTGTAGTGTAAAGGAACAAACTCGAAGCCACTGAGCTATGACTTTACTTTACTATCAGTTCATATATTATCAATATGTACAATTTTATTTACTTGGGTATAATGTATAGGAGGAAATCTTAAGTCAAACCTCCAAGTCGCTTTCTAGTGCTCAGGAGGAATTGAAGAAGCATAGTTATTCTCGAAAGGAGAATATTTTATCATATCTAAACAGAAAAAAGCACGCATGTTCATTGTTGTTTTGTTGGATTCCTAAATTGTTACTTTACTTAAGTATTACTTTCCAGGCAACATTAATGCTTAAGCAAAGTAACAATTTAGGATCCAACAAAAAAGCAATGAAACATGCCTGCTTTTTCATGTTTAAATATGATAAATCCTTCTCCTTTGGAGAATAAGGACACTTTCCAATTCCTCCTCAGCACTTTCCACCTTAGCACTGGAGGTTTGGCTTAAAATTTCTTGTACATTATACCCAAGTAAATAAAATGGTACATATTGATAATATGTGAACTGATAGAAAAGCAAAGTCATTATACCTCAGTGGTTTCAAGGACATGAACACATTAATTTAAACTACCTCATTGCCATAGCTTATGCACTATGTCATGTGAAATTTCAAGATAAGGAAACACTACACTTGTACCTTAAAGCTGCATTCAAGCTCATTTACCATCTACTTAATCCTATTAATCTTATTACATGACAATTTGTATCCTTAAGGTTATAGAGAGATAATGTTGGGAACTAACAGTCAAATTGAACATGAATAAAAGCCATGGCGGAAACTTAAAATTTTGTCCCTGTCCCCAGGAACTCCTATTAGATACATATAAATTAAATAAAGCCTTAACTAAATAATTTTCTACCTAGGCTAGCATGCTAAAGGGCTAGGCATACCATAATTCTAAATTATATCCTAGCATGTATATTATATGCTAAGCACGTTATAACTCTAAGCTATAACCTAAGCATGTTATAACTCTAAGCCATAATCTAAACATGTTATAACTCTAAGCTATAACCTAAGCATAAAATAACCTAAGCATATTATTAAGTCTAAAAACGCTTAAAGAAAAAGAACTAATAATAAAAAGAGAAAGAAAGAAAACTTACTAGTTGAAGTGTGCTTTAGCAGAACCTTCTTGCACAAGCCTCCAAGCGTAGGATGGCCTCTATGAGTATCCACACGAACCCCACCAACCAAAACCTCCCCGAGAGGAAGAGCTAAGAAGCCTCGAGTAGTTGATAGACCACTCCAGAAGCCTCCCCCAAAAATAAGAACTAGAGGTGCCCGACTTAATTCAGGCTCCTAAAAAATAACTTGCTCAATTACCCGAGAGATTAATCTTTGCGAATCTCAACTTAGGATTTAGCTTTAAGTTTGGTGCAATTTGAAAGGGGGAGTAGAGAGGCATATATATAGGCTTGGGGGAGCAAAATTGCTCCCCCTTTTTCCGACGCATATCCCACACGCGGGGCTTGGAGCCCCGCAGGGTTCTGCCCGCGAGCACAGCGTGCATAGCACGCTGTGCTTCTCGCAAGCCCAGCTTGCGAGATTTCTCGCGCTGGCAAGCCCAGCCCCGTGGGCCTCTGCGAGTGTCGCATTGCGGCACTTGCAAGCCAACGGTGTGGGATTTCGCGCACCGAACGTGTCGCGAATCTCACAGCCCATTTTGTGGTTTCAAAATTGTCCTACAATTTTCTACAGGGTCCAACCAATTCGGAAAAATACTCTTTTAATCCTTTCAAATAAATATTTATTTTTCGACCATAATAAATTAGTTATCGATCGGAAATAAATTCCTTGGTCCATCCAAAATGATCTAATCATTTTTAACCAATTAAATAATAATCCAATTATAATTTATATTATATTTTCGTAATAGAATAAATCTATTAGTTCTTTACTCAATCCAATGAAGGTCCAATGTGTGTGACCTTATAGGATCCCGAAGTATTAAGCTGTTAAGGCTTAACCAACGCTTGTTCTAATGGAACCATTGGCTCGAGGTTCTAGACAGTGAATATAACTCGATTACCTTAAACGATTGTAGTACGCCTCTAGCAAGTGTCTACCATCCCTCATTACTCGGAACGTCATTTATGCTTATGACTTAATCCCAGATAATGCAATAGTTGTCCAATGCGATGAACTCCTACCATTCTTTAATATTAGTACCATCTGGTTTATAGGGTTCGGTTAAAGTGTTAACCCACTAATAGCAAGGTTGCTCCAAGCTATCCCAGTTAGTAACTTGTTACCAAAGTATATTGCCTTTTACCATTGTGTGTTTGACTAGAAACCATTTCTATCAAACACATACTCTGATCAGAGGTTTATGGCAATCATCACTTCAACAAGTGGTCAGGTACAACTCCTTAATATATCCGGAGCGATTGATTCTTTCCAACTACTCAGCTTACCAACGTGTTGTCATCATAATACCTGTAATCACCCGTAACACCCTAAATTAATGAGTGCATAGGAATGACCCAAATTATAGCAATAGTACCACACAAGGTAACTAGTATCTCAAATACGAGGATATTCGCAAAGCTTATTGCATGAAGATAAACACTAACACATTGATATATATACCAAGTGTTTATCTTACTACGGTCTCCAATATATCTCCCAGATATATCCATGTGTCAAACTTAAGGCACCACCTTCAGTCCTTAGGAGTTTAACTGCTTGGACCCTTTCCAAGAAAGTTGACCATATGCTAGTATTTCTGCCTCATCAATATCCTTTCTTGATGAAACTATGACTAGGGATAGTTTAGACATAATCATAACTGTCCATGAAGCAGGTTCCACCAAATATAGTCCAACTATAATTTCTTTGACTTTACGCTATGATACATCAAGGACTTTTGTAAACATAAATCAATGAATATATTTAACCAGTCATAATATATTTATAAACACATTGATATAAACAAAAGATTAAATGCTTTTATCAACTAAACAAAAGATTCGTACTATTATATAATTAAAATATATCGTCCTAATTGCCTTAAGGGCATACATCATATCCAGCAAATAATTCAATGATATTCTGCTCGAGTGGAATTTTTTGTTGTAATGTACACTTTACGCTACTCTTGAGAGTTGAGGCAAGTAGCTTTGCGATGCTCAAGAATCAAGACATTGCCAGCTCATAGCCTTCCACTAGAGAATATTCCAATGAATGCTCTATAGTCTTGTATGCACTTAAACATTGTAGGATACAAGTTCACTTATATATCAATCCAAGGCTAGATAGACCAAAAAAAAATATTTGTCCACGAGGATATCTGAGTTTTTCCCAAACAACACACAAGGACTGAACAAATCATTTTACGAGACATTTATGGTCTTTCACATTTCCTCTTTTACTAGAGTTTCTCTTCAGAGAATTTGTCCTGTCAAAAGACTAGTGGAGGAATTTAATTGAGAAAATAATCTTCATGCTATGGTATCATCGCACTTTTGGAACTAGGGTTTCTATGCAAGTTAACTAGCATATGGAAAAAGGAAGGTGATTTAGAGAGTTAAACTTCACGAAAGAGACAAGTAAACCATAACATCCAACACAATCATTAAAATATAGGCATTGTAATTTGAAAGTATATGAATTTAACTTCAAAATTGAACTAAAATTTATATTCAATGGAGATAGCTCATGAAAAACAAAGAACATGAAGACAACCTAACGGGTTGGATAATGACTGCTTTACTATACATAAATGAACAAAGTGAAGACGTTAAGGAATACATGATCTAGAAAAACTTTGCAACATTGGGAAGATTCAATTCCTCCATTCTCTTGTACGTTTCCCGAATAGCATCATCTTTCCATATCTCATATATGGTAGGAGCACACTCTCTTGCTGAAACAAGGAAAAGTTATCAAGGAACCGACTTTGACCTCTGGCCTAACTTCAACTCCTGTTTGCCCAAAAATTAATCACTTGAACCACGTAACAGCTTCTTCACTGTTTCTCATATATATGCATTTAGGCATACACTCATATGTACTAATCTATAAAAATTGTCAATATGAAATACCCTTTTCAAAGAAGAAATTTCAATTGTACAGATGGAAAAACAGACGCCAACAGCAATAGCACAAAACTAACCAGCAATTTTCTTTCAATTAATATTAGTAGAACTGCAAATGAAATGAACCTACTTAGCAACTCGAGTTTTACGCGGAAAACATACAATATCAGGTAATCTTTTCCAAGTAAAGTGTCACCATTAGAATGAAGCAGTAATAGCATGAAGTGACCTAATATTACACAAATTGGGAAGAAATCTCTAAAAAGGTGACCATCAAGAACCTGATGTCTCGTAATTTAGCAAGTCAGTTTGCGACTTCTATATGGTCTTGCCAAAGCCTACCATTGAATGAAAAAGTTTGCTTTTACAAAAGTTGAATATAAAGCGAAGTAGTCCCCATTACAATCTGCTAACGTAAGGAGATATGCTCTCTTCTGAAGTGTAAAATGAATCAGAGTCGTTAATAAAATTAATGTACTCATCCTTTTCTTTGTCCCACTTGAGGACCTCTCTTACGTACTTCAAACCCTCATCAACTGAAGTACATTCTAGTGCTTTGGACTGCCACACAAACAATTTCCGCCTTGTAATTCTAAAGTATAGCTCCTTATATTTCATTGCAATATAGTAGTATGCTTGGCAAGCTAGTGTTTGATTACTTTGGTTACCCTTCAAAGGGCTAAAATCTGGAAACCACTCGCAAGTGGATAGATCAACTTGGCTTATCTTGTCTTCAAATGCATCGTATTTATTCAGAAATAGCACGAAATGGGTTTCCCTAAAAGACGGGTGCCTTGCTAAGTTTACGAACAGGTCTCTAGAAACCAGCATTTTGTTAGTAGGCCGGCTTGAACCGTGGCTAACCAATTGATCATAGTCGCTCAGTGAAACACAGAAGATTATTGCTCTAACATCTTCAAACATTTCCCACCATTTGTGCCCTTTCGAACTTATCCGAATTAGTTGGTATCTAGGAAAATAAGTTCTGTAAGTGAAATGTTTTATATCCAGCAGCATTCAAGTAAAAAGTCGAGCCTCTTTTGGTTCATAGTATGGTAAGGTTTTGATTTAAAATCGCTTGTTTGGTTTCATGGTTTTTTCCGTGATATGGTTATGTTATGGTTTTTCATGGTTCAAAAAACCATGAAAATAGACTACAAATTTGGTGGTTCTCCATCAAATTAGACTATTTTAATGGCCTAATGCATCGGGAACCCCTGAACTTGTCCTAATCGCCCCTAAACTTCAAAAGTTCCCCTCGCCCCCTGAACTTATCTAAAATTCTTGTTGCCCCTAAACTTGTCTAAATTGCACCTTATGATCCCTTTCTGGTGACGTGGGGTGTGAGTTTATTTTTTTCAAGCATTGCCAACTCACTTGTCATGTCAGTGGAAAGGGGTCATGAGGTGCAATTTAGACAAGTTATGGGGGCGAGAGGAACTTTTGAAAGTTCAGGGGGGCGAGGGGCAATCAGAGACAACTTCAGGGGGCTGGTGATGTATTAGGCTATTTATAATAAAAAACCGTACCATACCATACAATCTATCCAAACAAGAATTTTATAGAAAACCATATCATACTATACCATTCTATACTTTAATGAACCACGGTGAACCATCAACCAAACAAAGTCTAACAAAAAGAACATATATTTATACTTGTTCAAGGAAGGCAGAGGGTCAAAGTCGTCATTAAATGTTTCGGACATGGGGCTCCTGTCATCAAAGCAGAAATCCATTGAAGTCAGGCCATTGCTTTGAGTGACACCTTCAGCATATAATATGTCCCTTTCTGAAGGTTCATATTCATTGCTTGATATTTCAACAACCTGTTTTAAAGGAAAACCAATGACCATCAATATTGAATGGATCAACAATTTTATTCATCAATTCGAAAGCGCGCACCTCATGAAAGATATGAGTAAAACAGAAGACCAAAAACTTTCGGAACTGTTATTAACTTTAAGCATTAAAAATGAAATATATTTACAAATAATTTAATACTAATCCAAGTAAAGGTGATTTTCTATTAGCTCTAACTTAAGATCAGAAATAATAGTCCATTCATAAAAAGATTAGAGGGCACAGTCTCTCTCAACTATCTTATGAGTTTGACATGTAGTTTCCCTTCTCTTACAGGTCTGAGGCTTTGTTTTTTTCAACTTACAAGAAGATGCATTGAATTGAACTGAACAAATATCAGTATAAATTTATAATTACGCAGTGTTGAACTGAACTGAATGGAAAATTAGTTGAAATAACAGGGCTTGAAACTTAATTATGCAGTAAACTGTCTTTGATTTTTTACTTCTTGCCGTACCTTCTGTGTACGTATATCTTAGTGCCAAGGGCATACAGACTACAAATAATACTTGTCCATAAGATTATCTGAGTTTTCCCAAAACACCACACAAGGACTAAAACAATCATTTTATGAGACATTCATGGTCTTTCATGAGTCTCTTGTTACAAAGAGAAGAATTTGTCAGAAGAATTTTTATCACATTTCCTCTATTACTAGAGTCTCTCTTCAAAGAAATTTGTCCTTCCAAAAGACTAGAAGAGGAATTATAATATTATATTGAGAAAATAATCTGTGTTCTACGGTTTAATTTAGCTTCTGGAACTAAGGTATATATGCATGTTAATCTGTTAACCACCATATGGAAAAAGAAAGGGTAATTTAAATAGTTAAACTTCACATAAGATAAAAAAACATAACATCCAACAGTCACTAAATACAGGCACCGAAAATCAGAAAGTATTGCGAATGCTACTGCAGAAATGCACAAAAATTTATATTCAAGGAAGGAAATGTGAAGTAGCTCATAAAAAACATAGAACATGAAGAAAACCCAACAGGTTGGGTAATAATTGTTTTACTGTAAAAATGAAAAAGTACAGATGTTAAGGAATACCTGATCTATAAAATACTTTGTAACATCAGGAAGATTCAGTTCCTCTCTTCTCTTGTACGTTTCCTGAATAGCATCATCCTTCCAGATCTCATATACTGTAGGAGCGTACTCTCTTGCTGCAGCAGGGAAAAACTTATTCAAGTCTCCAGAAGCCTTGATATCAAGTAACCAATCCGAAAAATGCTTTGACCTCTGGCTTATGGAGTAGACACTGTGCTGGTTTGCTTCAACTCCTGTTTGCCCAAAAAATTAATCATTTCATTTTCAACCATTTAATGGCTTCTTCACTGTTTGCCCAAAAAATTAATCATTTCATTTTCGACCGCCTAGTAAAGCCACACCACTTCAGTGTGTTAAAGGTGCCAGCCAGAAACTTTCTCGCATAGCCAACTAGCGCCTTTGACAACATTGATTCTTTTGAAAAAATGATTATGATCGTGAAGGTCTATAAAGTACGAAACTCCAAGGCACACACATTTCAACATTTCGTTCCCGCTTCAGAAACAGAAACTCCTAGATTGTGGAAACTAATACAATAAGTTTTGGGCTCGTTTTATTTTGTTTGTAAATAACAAAAGGAAACTTGGTATGTTCTATTAGACCAAATCTTTCCTCTTCAGTTCAAAACTCTCAATTGATATATGAACTTCCTAGTTATTTTAAGCTTATTATTTATAATAATTCCTATTCCAACTAATAATACAATTTAGACTGTTGTAATAGTTTATAAGTTTATATATTCAAAGTACAAACTACAGTGGTTAATGATTGAAACGAGTATGCATTTAACTCTTAATGGAGAAAACGTGATCATGAGGAGAAAAGTTAACTGAAAGAAACTATCATCAATGAGCATCTTCCATTTTATTCTGGCTCTTATAAGTTATACAACTCTGAAGAAAACGACTGATTCTTCCACTGTGCACTCGCCTTGTTAATTAAAGAAGTATTTTCCAAATCCAAAAGAAGCCATATTGGTATAAAGCTAGGATAAGCTAAATTAAAGATTTCCATCAAGGTAGTAAAAATCGATTGCCCCACCAATTAGTCGGTGAAGCGAGGAGGAACCCAATGTCAACTAATGACTCCAGGTGCCGGGCAGTCTCTAATTTAGGGAAAGTGGATAATAAAGTCTAATTGCAAAAAAAGCTCGTACTTTCGATAATAATTAATATTCAACATAAACTTTTCAAATTCTCGATCATTAGGACTGTTATTTTCTAAATATAAAAGTACAAGCTAAACTAAACTAAAAATATATTACCATTGACTAAAACTTTAATTAGGATTATATGTGCATTAGATTTGAATTCTATCATACTTGGTTACATAATTTTTTTAATATTATGATTGAGAGTTGCACATTCTAAATGTTTTGTTTTTAAATTTTATAATATCTTTAAGTTAAACATTCTAAACGTTTTGTTTTTATACTTTTAATTTTTATGAACTTGAAGATTTGATTTAATTCACGATTCCCGATTCACAAAACTTGGATTTCGATTCTCGATTCAACAACTATGGGTACGTCCTATCAAAGCAAAACTTCCTCTTCAGTTCAAAACTCTCAATCAATATATGAACTTCCTATTTACTTTAAGCTTATTATTTATAATAATCCTATTCAACTAAACAATACTATTAAGACTCTTGTAATAGTTCATAAATTATATATTTCAAATTTCAAACTACAGTGGTTAAAGAACGAAACAAATATGCATAAAACTCTTACGGAGAAAAGGTTAACTGAAAGCAAGTATCATCAATGAGCATATTCTGGCTCTTTTAAATTATAAAACTGGGGGAAAAATGGCCGATTCTTCCACTGTGCACTTGCCTTGTTGATTAAAAAAGTATTTTCCAAAACCAAAAGTAACCATATTGCTATAAAGCTAAGATAAGCAAGTGGTTCTCATACCTGAAACAGAATCATCATCATTGATGACCCCAGTTTCATTTTCCATCAAAGCTTCCTCTTCAAACACCTCACATCCTTCAAGTAATATACTTAAGTATTTATAAATATTACTTTGAATCATAAGTTTGACGTTCTGCAAGTCTTCTGAAGTGAATCTATTCCCATACAGAAATTTCGCCTGATCTATTGAAAGAAATATATCAACAAATGGCCTCTCCCACGCTAAAGAACTGAGGATATCAATAAATTGCCTCTACACTATCATAAACAGCATCCAATTAAAAGTATAATCATTTGTTAACAAATACATAATAGTATCAGTTGATTTGCCTCTCCTCACAGGTATTACATACAGAGATCAAGTGCTACGAAAGCATCAGATGTAAAATAAGAAATGCAAAATGCAGATATCATGAATAGAAAAACATTTGCAGAGAACACCAGAAGATCACTAGTTCAAAGCAATAGCGGGCAAACAAAATAATAAATAGCTCAAATGTTTCTAACATGTCAGTGAAACAAAATTAACCTGCATGAATATCGTACTGGTTCCTGATCCTTCCAAACCCAAAAGTAGAAGTTTCTGAACCCTTCTCTCTTCTAAGTGCTTAGGCACTGGCTTACCATAAAGGGTAGTTGAGTCTTCTTTTAGGCCAAGAGAATTAGTAGATGGTACAGGCAATGAAAATAAGGAGCATATGGAACGAGTGGATACCTGCCTACCAAATGTCAAATAACAACTCAATCAAATTAAAAATATTTGTTGAAAAAATTTCAATACAATTAATTTACTAACTCTAAATTCATAGATTACGAGAGAACCTTTCCCCATATGTTTCCTCTTATATTATTTTGTCCTTCCAGTTCATAACGGCCATCATCATACACCCAAAAATGTGTATCCCGGGGGCAGTGTACCTTGGCCAGCTGAAATGAATGCCAATGAGAACATATATAAAGTTGTATGTCTCTGAGACCCTCAGCACAACCAAATCATCACAATTAAATGATGCAACCACCATATTAGTACAATGTTATTATCCAATTCCAAGGTTTTGTACAAGCAGGGGAAAAAGATAAACAAATCTGAATATCAAACAAAAAGTTCAATAAACAATTAATTAATCATATGAAGTTTACAAAATACTGAAAACCATGTATGCCATCAGAAGGTTCAAAATATGCAAGTTTTTTGTTCGAGTTTCTAACATCTTCTTGATTGTATCTAACTTCTCTCAAATCAAACATTTGATCTCATGAAAGGAGAATTTCAGCTCTAATAAACCATTCTTAGTCCCGATCTAATAACAACCCATATGGGTCCTAGTCTCCTAGAAGAGAAAACTACAAAATATAGAAAAAAAAAACAAATAAATAAACAAAGCTACAAGCCAATCTAGTGTGAAATTTCAATTCATCTATAAGAATGTCAGCAATTGCATCTCTCATCAGTCATCTAGGTGATCTATGAATAAATACAATCAAAAGACAAGCGAAGCAATTGTGCTTTTGCTATTATTGAGTTAAAGCTTTTGTTTTCTGAGATTAAACATCAAAGTCAAAAAAAACAACCCCGAAGCATCAAAAACCTACTCAAAAAATTCACAAGGGAAAAATACATAGGGGACTTATCACTGAACATGTAGCACCTAAGCACAGTACATAGTTGTCGAGAGCGCACTCTTAGCGCAAGGGTCTCGCTTCTCACTTCAACGCAAATCGCAAAAAAAGCGCTCGCTTATTAAAAATTTCACAAAATATTATAGGTTTAGAAAATTTATAATATATAGCTATTTAAAACTAATAAATATTAAAAATATCACATGTTACAATAGTCAGCAACAAGAAACAAGTCTTTAAAATCCAAAAGTCATTAAATATTTCGTATGTTGCGCTTTTTTGCGCGTTGCACACCCCGGCGCTTTTTTCAACAGAAGCGCACAAGGTGCACTTGCAGCAATCGCTTTTGGCAACTATGTAACAGTATAGTTTCTAAATTCTGGATTAGTGCTGAAAACTTTTGTATCTAGCTGCCATTTCAAACTCTTATATACAACTTTGGAATGATGTTTTACAGTTCAATTTCAAGACTAATAAATATAACTTAATCGTAAATCTTGAATTGAAAATATCTAATTTTCATCTCCACACCATATCAAGCTACTTAAAAACGAAAATACGATTATAACATCTCTCCAAGTATCTATTAATATGATTTTACAATGTCTCTTAAAATGAAGGTCTGTTTAAATGAAGAAATACAAATTACAATGAAGAAAAGCTTCCATTCCCACAGTTTTCCACTATGCATCATATGCATGACCCTAAAGGGTAAGTTCGAGAACAATGTTCAATAACTATAAGCAAAGTTGAAATGTTTAGTTTGAATACATCATCTCTAAGCAATCAACTACAATAATTCTATATAAAACTACAATAATTCTATATGAAACTACAAGGTCTAAACTCTCAAGTTTCCATACTTGACTGTATGAAAAATCGCATTTCTTCATAGGTTGAATTTCATGTTCATTATTCTAAAGAAGGATAATATCAAAATATATGCTTATTTGCATGATGAGGTATCTTCTACTCTAAGTAGTAATATTTTCTAGAAATGAACATACTGCAGAAGCCTAATATTGGCTATCAACCATATAAGTTTGTTTATTAAATATAAGCATAAGTAACATAGATGGAAAAAGTGCTTAAAATACCTTCAACATTAGGAGCTCAATCTTGGTGATTTCCCGGCCATTTATGTAAACCTGTGTGTTACCATTGCTGGCATCCACTCGTAGCTTAGAGCTAACATTTAAATTGAAACTAATTATCCTATCAGGTTTTTCTCCTTCCTGAAACATAAAACAACAAAAATAAGTACAACCAAGTAGTAAATCAGTTCTGTATCTGCAAACTTTTTGTGTTCTTTCTTCACCTTTCCCCATAGTCCTGTATTCTTATCATACCAATACTTTCCAGGCTTCAGATTCTGAGGTGGAATAGGACACCCTAAAATATCAGCTAATTCCTCTTGGCTGAGTGGCCTCCCATTCAAGATCAGCTGCCCAGGTTTCAACTGATTGGCTGCACACTCTTTCTCTGCCTTCATTATCTGTTTAACCTCCAATGGACTGCAAACTTGTGCTAAAATCCTTGATCCCTTGCCCAGATTAGACCTCTTCAATTCGTCTATAGGAAACTTAATGCAACCGATACACTTCCTCCCTTCGGGCATCGATCCCATTGACTTGAGCAAGCAATCGCTACAGTACCTCTCATCACAAACCAAACACGCCTCACTCTCCTTCAACCTAATCTTCTTTCGACATCTTCTGCACACTCTTTTCTTTCTATATCCTCTTCGGACCATTGAAGAGATTTGACCTACAGCGTCAGTAGAAGCACGCGACGGTGACGATGAATATCCGGCATCCTCTGTATCCGAATCCCTAGTGGAATTGAATTTCACGGCATTATCAGGCTTTCCTTCATTTTCCTCAACCGCCTTTTCCTCATCATCGTCTCTACAATTAGATTCACTGTTCTCATTCTCACTCTCTTCTTTTCCTTCTTCATTATCGTTTGCTCCATCTACTCCCGTCATTGAACTCGCCGACTCTTTAGCAACAAAACCGGCACTCCTGTTCCTAAATCGGCTGAATTTCGGAGTACTGATTGAAGCAACTACAGGGATAGAAACCTCTCTGTCATCGGGAACAGAGACGATAGAAGAAGAACGAACTGAAGAGAATCGGCGGTCACTGTATCGGGACATCGTACGGGACCGGAGGATCTTGATTTAACGGAGTGTTAAATTTTAGTACATATATTGAACGGAGAGTTGACTATGATTAAACGGAAAAAAGAATGTTTAAATGAATTTGATGTTTGACTTTGCAATTAATGATAGGGTTTGAACTCACACCTCTACATATTTTTCAAAGTCCTTCGACTGGATTAAAGCCTAATGAATGTCATTTAAATGAATTTGATGCTTTCATGAATTAATTTAGATTTATGTTAAATAAGTGAAATAATTTATAAATATAAGTCATATATAAGATATGTGGTTAATTTTATTTATAATACATTAAATATATATAGTGTCAGTTTAATACATGAAATCTATTTTATCTTATTATGGTAGATAAACTTATATATTATCTATTAATATAATCCTTTAATATGCTATTTTGGGTCACGTGTACACCTCAACTATTTTATTTAAATCAGGTTATCACGTGGACATTGGGATTTTATAGGGGTTTTTATACCTAGGACACTGGATGTACCCCTCTAATAAAAAATAAAGACGTGTACAATATTTTGAAGCTTGACTCAACTTTCCCCTTCCTTTTTATAATGGCCCGGGTGCTTTGGTTCATTTTTCATGTATAAATAATAGGTGTCTTAAAAACTACTTTATAATATTATTTTCTATTATTCTATTCATTTATAAGGTACTTGATATTCATGCAGGAAAGAGGGATTAAAGAATTCGATACATTATATAATTTCCTTAAAAACCATTGCTTTTCTGGGAAAAAGGATCGAAAAGCTTCAAATAACGACGCCGAAATTGCAGTAGACGGGAACAAAAAAAATCGAAGAAAAATCAAACGCCAATTATATTCTCGTATATAGACAGTTGATCATGAAATCCCTTGTATTTTCCTTTGATCATGAAATCCCTTGAATTTTCCTTTCACTTTTTTCACCCTATCCCTTATATGCCCTCCTTTACTGCAAACTACCGTTCAATAAACAACTCTCTTCTATTCTCCATTGAAATTCAAACAATTCTCTTCTCAGACCATTAGAGATCACTTTAATCTCTGCCAAGGTTTTGAAAAATCTCAAACAATTTCTCTACTACTAAGAGGGCAGTCGACCGTGAACGTTGAGAATGGCGACGACGACGACAAAGACAACAACAGCAGCTACATGTCGATAGAGTACATAATTGACTAAAAACGACGGTGGATTAAAGCTCAGAAGCGAATGCTCTGAGGACTGAAGGTAGGCAGTGTCCGAATTAATATAAAATCGCTCGAAAACCTTTAACTTTTTCACATCTCTTTTACACTTATTGCGCCAGACCCACATTTATCATTTACTTGCTTTATTTGCAAAAAGGAGTCAATCGCTTCCTCTGACTCCAAATCACCCCTATGAATGGAAAATTGATTGAGAAATAATAACCAACCAAGAAACATTTTATTGCATATAAACAATTTAAAAAGAAAAGAAACAAGATTGTGTTGGAGAAAGGAAGCAGAATAATAAAGCTTAAACTCAAAATATATATTAATCACTCATTACAATAAGCGGAAAAAATAAAAACAATAATAAAAGCATTCTTATCGATTAACTCTTCAAATTCTTATATTAAATGTCTGAGTTCATATGCCTTATATAGGCATTTTAGATTTCAATAATTGGTAGTATAGTGATCCACGTATCCATCTTTTTGACCATGTTTTATTAAAAATGTATTCTAATTTTGGCCATGAACTTCATCCAAGTAATACCCAATGATTCGTTACATTTTCCTTCTTTCATTTTTATTGTTTTTTTTTGGTTAAGTTTATTAATTTAACACTCCCCTTAAACTTAATTATCGTGTATTCCCAACAAGGCTCGTAACTGGCTGAACACTTCGTACTTCAGTGGCTTCATAAAAATATCAGCAATTTGATCTTGCATTTTCACGTACTTCAATGTGACTTCCTTTTGCTCAATGCAGTCTCTGATAAAATGAAATCTCGTGTCAATGTGTTTACTCCGATCATGAAACACTGAATTTTTTGCTAATGCCAAGGCTGACTTGTTATCGACAAAAATATCAGTTGGATTATGTTGTGTCATTTGTAGTTCCTTCAACAATCGTCGTAGCCATAGTGCTTGACACGCGCATGAGGTTGCAGCAACATATTCAGCTTCACAAGTTGACAATGTCACAATTGGTTTTTTTTTGAACTCCAAGTGAACGTTGTTTCGCCAAGAAAGAACAAAAATCCGCTAGTACTTTTCCGGTCATTTTTATCACCGGCCCAATCCCTATCACTGTACCCAACTAATTTGAATTCATCAGATTTTGAAAAATGCAATCCAAAATTAGTTGTACCTTTGACATAGCGGAGTATCCTTTTTGCTGCATTCCAATGAGATTCTTTTGGTGCTTCCATGTATCTGCTTACTAGTCCAACTGCATACAAAATGCCTGGCCTTGTGTACGTCAAGTATCTGAGATTCCCAATCAGACTTCGAAAATTTGTCGGATTGACTCCTACTCCATTTTCATCCTTGGTCAATTTCAAACTACATTCAACAGGAGTGCTGACAGGATTGCAATTCTTCATCTTGAATTTCTTCACTATCTCCTTAGCAAAACCACTTTGATAAATAAAAACGCCATTATCATTCTGCTTCACTTCAATGCCAAGATAATACGACATCAAACCAATGTCTGTCATTTCGAATTCGTGAGTCATCGTCTTCTTGAAATCATCGAACATCTGAGGATTGTTCCCGGTGAAAATAAAATCATCCACATACAAGCAAAGAAGCAATATGTCTCCACCTTTCACTTTCACTTACAAATCATATTCATGGGGGGATTTGACAAATCCATTCTCTTGAAAATATTTGTCAATGCGACTATTCCAGGCTCTTCGTGCCTGCTTAAGTCCGTGCAATGCCTTCTTCAGCTTCAATGCTTTCTCTTCATGCCCTTTAACAACGTAACCGGGTGGTTGTTGTACATAGATTTCTTCCTCAAGATATCCATTCAGAAATGCTGACTTCACATCCATTTGATGGATCTTCCATCCATTTTGAGCAGTAATGGAGATTACCATTCCAATAGTCTCCATTCTCGCGACTGGTGCAAAAACTTCATCATAGTCAATACTGGGCTTCTGATTATATCCCTTTGCAACAAGTCTTACCTTATGTTGTACAATATCTCCGCTTGCATCTTTCTTTGCCTTGAATACCCACTTAACACCTATGGGTTTTTGTCTACTGGAAGTTTAGTTAACTCCCATGTCTTATTCTTCTCAATTGAATGGATCTCCTCCTCCATGGCTTTTCTCCATCTCTCGTCTTTCGTAGCTTCTTCAGCATCAATGGGTTCACTATCAATAAGATGACAGTAAAGAGTTAATTCTTCACTTGGATCTCTTATCATATTATAAAGTTCTTCAACGCTCTGAAATTTTCTTGGCCTCTCTCTAGAACTTTTACTAGAGCTTTCTCCTTGTTCAAGAGATGCACCTGAAATCGGACTATTCATCATCGATGTTGTGGCTTTTTCCACCGGTTCATGCTCATTGTTTTCATCCATTGTGAAAGGATAAAAATTTTAATTCTTCTCTTTGTGATTGCTTCAATCCCATATTTCTTCTTCAGCAATAGTTACATCTCTATTGATGATTGTATTTCCTGTATCAGGATCAAACATCCTATAACCTTTAGAAAATTCTGAATATCCCACGAACAAGTGTTTTCAGCTTTTATCATCTAGTTTTCTCCTTACTTCATCAGCTACATGTACATGAGCTACATTCCCGAAAACACAAAAATGAGAGATATTGGGCTTTCTCCCATTCCAAGCTTCTTAGGGTGTCATATCGAAAACACTTGCTGTCGGGGACCGGTTCAAGATATACACTACACAATCAACGGCTTCTGCCCATAGCTCTTTAGGTAAATTCTTGCTTTTCAACATGCTTCTGACTATGTCCATCACCGTTCTATTCTTTCTCTCCACAACTTCGTTTTGCTGAGGCGATCTGGGGACTAACAAGAAATGGCGGATTCCATGGTTCTCGCAAAATCTATTAAATTCATTGGATGTGAATTCTCCCCCTCTATCGGATCTTAAAGCCTTGATGTAATAACCACTTTCTTTCTCAACAAGCGCCTTGAATTTCTTGAAAGCTCCAAATACTTCTGATTTCTCCTTTAAGAAATAAACCCACATCTTTGTGCTATAATCATCAATAAATAGCAAGAAATATTTGTTGCCTCCCAATGATGTTGGTGTCATTGGTCTGTAAACATCGGTATGAATGAGCTCGAAAGGCGCCTTAGCTCTCAACATGGACTCTTTTGGAAAACTGGTTCTCGATTGTTTTCCAATAAGACATCCTTCACACAGTTGGTGGGGTTTATCAATAGAGGGAAGACCATGCACCATCTTCTTCTGACACATCAACTTTAGTCCTTTGAAGTTGAGATGTCCGAAGCTTAAATGCCACAACCAATCAATATCCTTCACACATGTCTTCAAACACTTGGCCGCATCAGTCTTGATGTTGAGTGTAAACATCTGATTCTTTGACATCGGAACACTTGCTAACATTTCCTTCTTGTCATTCAGCAGCAATAACTTTCGATTCACCATGTGAACTTGGTAGTTTTTCTCTAGCAACTGCCCCAAACTCAAGATATTGCTTCTCATGTTTGGAACATAATAGGCATTGCTTATGAATTGGTGATCCCCATTCTTTAAACGAATAAGAATGGTTCCTTTGCCTTTGTTGGGAACTTTCGACGAATCCCCAAATATACAACATTTCCATTGAAAGACTGGTCCAACTCAACGAATAGTTTCTTCTCTCCGCACATATGATTACTTGATCCATTGTCAAGATACCATATGTTATTATCTGGACAATGTTCACCTTCACGGGTTATTAATACCACGTCGATGACATCCTCTTCTTGTATGTTATTAGCAGCTTCCTCCACTTGCATAGGACTCCACATTTTGATGCATAGTGGCCATAGTTTAAGCAATTGTAACATTGCACATTAGACTTGTCTCGTCCGTTATTTTGTCTCCAATTGCCTCTTCCTCATCCTTGTCCACGTCTACGACCCCTGCCTCTTGTGGACTGATTATATCCATCATTATTGTCAGTTCTTGGGAATTGCTGACTTCTGCCATATCCTCTTCCTCTACCATTTCCTCCTCGACCTCTACCTCGTCCTATTCTAGATTGACTAGAATCTCGGCTATTTTCATTTTCTCGAAATGAAACATTTGCCGCCAGGACTTGTTCTATAGACTTTTCTTTTTGTCTATTTAATCTTTCCTCACGTGCTTGCAATGAACCAACAACTTCGTCAACTGCCATTGCACTCGTGTCTCTTGACTCTTCGATGGCTACTACTATATAATCAAACTTTGGTAGTAACGATCGTAGAATCTTTTCAACGATTCTTAACTCTTCAATTTTTTCTCCATATTGCCGCATTTGATTAATGACAGATTTTACTCGTGAGAACAATTGTTTCTGTCTCCTTCATCTTCATCATCTCGAACTCACCCCGCAGCATCTACAATCGAACCTTCTGAACTTTCTCCTCTCCTTGAAGAGAAACTCGTAAAATGTTCCAAGCTTGCTTAGAGGTAGTTGCTTCTGCTACCTTCTCAAATATCACATCATCCAAACCTTGATGGATTAAACTGAGTGCCTTCTAGTCACTCCTATGATTCTTATGCAAACTATCTCTTTCCGCCTGAGATAATTGTGCATTTTCAGCTGGGACAGGAACTACATAGCCATTTTCAACAATGTCCCAAACATCTTGGGCTCCTAAAATGGCTTTCATTTTGATGCACCAATTTTTGTAATTGGTTTTGGTGAGCTGAGGAAAATTGAAGGAAAAATTGTTGGTGTTCATTTTTTCTTTCTTTTTTTTATAGGGTCTTCTCAAACACTCAAGAAAATATTATAAAATTCTCACAACTCTCACACAGGATTTCAACTTGGCTCTGATACCACTTTGTTGGAGAAAGGAAGAGGAATAATATAGCTTGAACTCAAAATATATATTAATCACCCATTACAATAAGCGGAAAAAATAAAAAAATAATAATTAAACTTTCTTCTTGATTAACTCTACAAATTCTGATATTAAATGTGTGAGTTCATATGCCTTATATACTCATTTTAGATTTCAATAATTGGTAGTACAGTGATCCACGTATCTATCTTTTTGACCATGTGTTTATTAAAAGTGTGTTCTAATTTTGGCCATGAATTTCATACAAGTAATACCCAATGACTCGTTGCATTTTCCTTCTTTCATTTTTTAATATTTTTTATGGTTAAGTTTATTAATTTAACAGATTAGAATGAATTAGATAATTAAGGTATGGAGACTGCAGTAGGGATGTTGATGTCCTGAATCTCTTCAACATGTTGGGTATATCAAAACTGTGAGAAACCGAGAACATGTGAATGCCATGAATCAACTTTAGAAAGAAACCGTAAAGCAGCAATGGAGGGTGAGTTGTAATTAAAATAGATAAGAGAGCGAAAAGAAATTAAAAGGATGATGAGTTGGAAATAGGTGCACGTGTCCACTTTTCTATGGAAGTTAGATTTAGAGGTGGTAATCCGATTTGGATAAAACAAGTGAGGTGTATAAGTGACCTGAAGTGATAGGTAAACGACCGTATTGATAGGAATATGATAATGAGATAAAATAAAATTCATATCAAATTGAGACTATAGATATACTTAATGTATTTTGGGTGAAATTAACCCACAAAATATGTTACTATTCATTTTTTTTTATTTGTTTTGTATAGATAAAAAAACGGTTCAATTTTTTTACATGTTGCTTTAGAGTTTTTTGTTCCTCTCTTTTTTATCTTCAAAATGACATACACTGTGGTTTTTTTCCAAATTTTTTTATACCGTCAAATATCTAGTAAATATTTATTTAGAATTCAATAGAAATTAGTAAAACTAGAAGAACTTGGAACCAAAATACTAGATAGATTTTAATGGATCAGAAATATAAAATAAACTTTTATAGATATCTAATATCAACTTCAAAATTGATTTTCTAATATATTTTTGGTACATGTCTAGTAGATTTTTAGTAGACGTCTAATAGATGTCCAATAGATGCTTAGTAAATCAGAACTTCAAATAAACTTCTATCATATATCTAATAGAATTTTGCTAGATTTCATAAAGTACAAAACAATGAAATACACATGCTAAGATATGTATTAAATTTCCTATAGATTTATATTCACTAGATGTCTAATGAATTTTGTTTAATGTCTCGTAACTAAAAAATAAAAGGATACATATTTACCAGATGTCCATTAGACATCTATTATAGATTATATTTTATAAAATAACCATCGTAAGAAAAAGATACAAATCTAAAATCATCATATACATATCTTATATATATTTTAAATATATATTAAATGTCATTAGATTCCATAAAAAAATATTAAAATTAATATATATTAGATATATATTGGCTATCTAACAGTCATCTATTGGAAATCTATTAAAAATATCGTGCTGCCGATATTTCAGAATAGATCTTTAAGGGTTGTAGCTTCAATCGTCGATTGATGTTCCTACAAAACAAATATGAACTTGGGGGCAATCGAGATTACCTCTAGGAAGACTCTTTAATGCTTAAGTCAGTAAAAATTCTTGAGAGAGTAATGTAATTGTGAGTATGAGAATGTAAAACCTTAGATCAGGAAGATTTTACAAAGCCAATAGTTACAATTAAAAATAAAGCTTTTATTATGCAACTACCTTAAGTAATGTAGTCAGAGACAGTTAGTACAAGGTTAAATTCTGATTGTTGAAACTTAGTTGCTAACATCAATTTTCAGTTAAATGACTATACTTTTTCATTTGCACTACAAGTAGCATGTTTCACGAATACAAATGAGATTTTCAAACATTTTTTTTCCAAATTAGGCTACAAAAAGTTGACTATTCTTTTTCATAGTATGCAACAACCTTTCCTATAATGAGGTCTTCACGAGTTTTTTTTAACTTATTTTCTGTTCAGTTCAATTTAGTTCAGTATTAATTAGTTTAGTTCAGTTTCAGTATTCAGTATTCAGTATCCAGCATTTAGTATTCAGAATTTAATATTAAGTTTCAGTTTATGCATTATATCAATATTATTAATATATATTATTATTCATAAATATTAAAAAATAATGAATATTAATAATAATATCATTTCAATTTCAATTTTAGTTCAATTCTATTTATACATTATATAAATATCATTAATTAATATCAGTAATCATAAATAACAACAAAAGAAAAACAAAATAATAATAATATTTTTAAAATTATTAATTATTATTTCTACCGTAAATAATTTTGTAAGAAAAATAAATAAATAAATAAAAGTTATAATACTTTATAAATATTGATGATAATTAAAATAATAAGATAATATTTGTAACAATAATTACAATAAATAATAATAATAATTTATAATGGTATATATAATTATTATTATTATTATTATTATTATATGTAACAATTAATAAATTTTATTAGAATGTATAGTATTATTTAAAGTGTTATTAATTATTATGTATTTTAATATTTTTAAAATATTATTTATATTATTAATTATAATTCAGTTTCGGTATTCTTCAGTTTCAGTATTTTCAGTTTCAGTACCATTTAGTTCAGTTCAGTGTCATTCAGTTCAGTTCAGTACCAATCAATCAATTCAGTTCAATATACCTATTTATCAGTTGAAAACAACAGGTCCTAGTGTCAACAAAACAAGGTAATCCAAATGTCAGTTTCAATGGCACAAAAAAAATTTACGAGGTGACATACATATGGTTCGACAAACAAAAATACAAGAGCGAACCACCTCCAACAATACAATACATCTTCCCAGAATTAAAAAAGAAGCCTTTACACAATGCTACTACTGGAAAAATGGATATATTCCCTAAACTCTAGCCATTAAATGCCACGGAGTAACGAATTCCGACAACTTAGCATAAAACCCAATAAATAACCAGAACAGATTCTAGTTGCTAATGGAAGAAAATATCCCGACCTGCTTTTCGTCGTCTCTCGTTCAATTATTGACACGTGTTAAGTTTTCATTTTTTACTGTTTTTTTCACTTCTCTCTCTCATGCAAAATTCCACGCGACAAAAATTGAATGAGAGACACGGAAAAGAACACCATTTTCAGGGACAACGGATTTCTTTTTGTTACTAACCATATTCACACTTCTCCATGCTCAGTGCAGAATATACTAAAAAGCACCAAGTGGAATCATCGTTCAAGCCAAAGACGTGTTCAACTGAAGGGCTTCATAAGGATTTGGATTCTCTAAAGTTTACATTTCACTTAATCACAACCATTCATTGAATTTTAATGCTTAAGATTTAGTGATTTGTGGGATCGACAATACAATTAAATCTCAACCAATTAAAATCAATGAATGGTTGAGATTAAGCGAAATATACAACTTTAGAGAATATCCGTTTCATAAAATGATAATGCAAAGGCTTGTTGCATCTCTAGGTACTTAAACTTGTCCCAAGAAAACCTATTGCCCATGAACTTTCAAAGTGGCTCCGTAGCTCCCTCAATTTTCAAAAAGTACACCATTTTGCTCCTTGAACGCCACATGTAAGATTTTGATTGGAGAGAGAGAATAAAAAAATAAAAAAAATGAAAAAGTAAAACCAACATAAAGCTGACACAAGGCGTTCAGGGAATAAAATGGTGTACTTTTTAAAACTTGAGAGAGTTACGGGGGCACTTTGATAATTCAAGGGACAATAGATTTATGGGGACTAATTTAGATACCAACTGATGCATTAGAGCATCTTTACTTGTTAGTCTATTTCAATAATAGTCTTGACACATAAGCAAAAATAAACAATCAACTAGAAAATAACTCTACACTATCTCTTATATTTCCTCTTTCCTATCTGATGTGGCACAATAAATGTTGAATATTGTCTATTTGATCTTCTACATGTAGATAATCAAATAAAAAGCCAAGTCATCAATTTTATTAATATTTTAACGCTTAATTTAAAATTCCAATGTTGGTTAATTGCGAAAGAGATGCTAATTTAGTAAATAGTTAATTCTTTTTTTGATGCAATACATTATAAAATATACAATCTATTGTAGCTAGTTTCTTGAAATATATTGTCTATTTTCAAAATTATACGCATGTCATCAATACGAATATCTATTCCACATGTCACGTAATTCTAGAATCCACTATCAACTAAAGATGCTCCTAGGCCTAATGCCTAATGCAAATTAAAGTATTTCATTTGCCCATTACCCAAAATCTTCTTGGCAATTTTCCCATTCCGAAGTATTCCAAGTCCTTTCATATCGGTCTCCATCTTTCGTCCGAATTGCCCTACTTTCAACCTATGTTGCACGGACACTCCAAATGTAGGAGTGTCCAAGTGTCGGACATGTGTCCGACACGGACACGCGGCGGACACGTCGGATTTGAATCCAACACGCCACGTAGGCAATAAAGGCAGCGGACACTTCATGGACACGTTGTGGACACGTTTTGGACACTCTACGGCGTCGTTTTGGCTATAAAAAAATTAGGTTTTTTTAACTTTATATCCTCACCTGTTTGTGCCTCTCCCCATTCTTTCTGCTAAACTCAATCGAAAAGGCTGCTACCGGCGACTGCTACCCACTGCCGGCGACGACGACCCACTCTAACTCCGGTGAAGACGACGACGGCAACAGCAGACTCCGACGCCGACGAAGGTAAGGTTTTAGGCTTTTTTTATAATATTTATATGCTCAAGATTTCAATCAGCTCTTCTTGGAGGATACAGCTGTGCAAATCTTGTTCTTTTCTTTGAATCGGCTCTTCTTGGAGCTTGCTTTTTGTGTAATTTATCCCTTTCTTTATCACAGTCAATAAAAACTCATCAACATTTTTCATTCTTGTTGCTTCTAACCGAAAAAAGAACACAATCATCTGCAATTAGCAACAAGTTTTGATGCAAATAATACTTAATTCAAGTTTAAACAATTATCAAACTCACGGGTCAATGCAGAAACTGCCATGGGACATCCCCAACAAGCATTTTGTCGCCTTCATGATCCCTTCTTTTCTTTGAATGGGCTCTATTTGGAGCTTGCTTTTTGTGTAATTTATTCCTTTCTTTATCACAATCAATAAAAATGTTTCTTGATTATTAGTTCATTCTAATGGGTTAGGTAATGAAGACTATTTCGATCACCAGACTTTTGATTGAATTTGCTTGCTTAGATAATGGTGATGAGAATTTTATATGATTTAATCAATTTATATTAAAACCACACTGTTTTTTTGTTGGCTTTTTTAATTAAGAAAGATAATTAGATTATTGTGCTTATAGCTTTGCTTTGGTTCTTTTTTATGCAGAATTTATTATTCTTATTAATGGAATCTCGAGTTGGTGGTAGTAGTGGTAGTAGTAGTGGTAGTGTTAGTGGAACTGTCAATACTAGTGCGGGTGGAAATGTGGAGAAAGAAGTTAATGAACCTCCTCTATAGAAATATGTGACAAGAATGGAAAAAATTAGTGGAGGGGGTAATACTATATTTAAATGCAAGAAATGTGGGTAAGAGAATAAAGGGTCATACACTAGAGCTAAAGCACATTTGTTGAATATACCTAATAGAGGTATTTCTACTTGCAAAAAAGTCACAAAACAAGACATATCAAATATGACAGGGAGGATGAGGAACATGAGAGATTAAAGAAATTAAGGGCTTCTAGTTCTAATAGAGTCTCCCTTCCTTCTGGACCTACCATATCCTCAACTCCTAGTGAATTCGATACACTTGCTGTAAAGAAAAGAAAGAGTGCAACCCCTTTCGAGAAATCATTTGACAACCAAGCTAGGGCTCAACTAGATTGTGAGATAGCTAGGATGTTTTACACTAGTGGGTTGCCTTTCAATCTTGCAAGAAATCCTTATTTCATAAGCTCATATACTTTTGCAGCTAATCACAATTTGGGTGGGTATGTACCTCCAGGGTATAATAAATTAAGAACCACCCTTCTTGACCAAGAAAGGAAACATGTTGAAACTTTGTTGATTCCAAAAAGGAAGTCATGGGCATCGATGGGAGTTAGTATTGTGACGGATGGATGGAGTGATCCCCAAAGGAGACCCTTGATAAATTTTATGCTTGTTTCTAGAGATGGTCATATGTTTCTTAAGTGTGTGAATTGTGAGGGAAAGAGGAAAGATAAATTTTTTATCTCTAATTTGATGAAAGAGGTCATAGAGGAGGTGGGGCATGAAAATGTAGTTCAAGTTGTGACCGATAATGCTTCAAATTGCAAGGGTGCGGGAGAAATTATTGAGGGCATGTACCCACATATTTTTTGGACTCCATGTGTTGTGCACACACTTAATCTTGCTTTGAAAAATATTTGTGAGCCAAAGAATGTGGAGAGTAATGAAAAAACATTTGAAGAGTGTTCTTGGATTAAAGATGTTTATGAAGATGCCATGTTGATAAAAAATTTCATAATGAATCATTCGATGAGATTGGCAATTTTCAACCGTTTCACCTCTCTTAAGTTTCTTTCGGTTGCACCCACTCGTTTTGCTTCCATGGTTATTATGCTTAAAAGAATGAAGCTTCTTAGACGTTCTTTAATAGAAATGGTGACAAGTGACAGGTGGACTTCTTATAAGGAAGATGATCAAAATCGAGCAAAATATGTAAGAGAGTTGGTGCTAAATGAAGATTGGTGGGATACAAAGGTGGATTACATCATTGAGTTCACTAATCCCATTCATGACATGATTAGATATTGTGATACGGACAAACCATGCCTTCATTTGGTGTATGAGATGTGGGATACTATGATTGAAAAAGTTAAGGTTGCAATCTTAACACATGAGGACAAGGCCTCATGGGAGCATTCAAGTTTCTATGATGTAGTTCACCAAATTCTTGTGAGTCGATGGAGTAAGAACAACACCCCTCTTCATTGCTTATCTCATTCTCTTAATCCAAGGTATTTGAATCTCACTTTATAGTTCATTTATAATTTATAAATTCTCTCTTTCACATACTTATTAAAGTTATCTATTTTAAAAGGTTCTATAACCCGGAATGGCTTGAACAAGATCCCGCAAGAATCTCTCCCAATTTAGATAACGAGATCTCCATCGAAAGGAAGAAGTGCCTTCGACGTTTATTTGCATATGATGATGATTACAAGAAAGTAGTTGAAGAGTATGGCCTATTTTGTCTTAATATTAGTACTCTTGATGACTCGTCAAATATAATGAGTAACTCATGGGACCCTAGAATTTGGTGGTACAACAATGGTTCATCGTTTCCTTTACTAGCCAAGTTGGCCTTAAAAGTGCTTGGGCAACCCACCTCATCTTCATATGCCGAACGAAATTGGAGTACTTATGTCTTTACTAACTCGGTGAAAAGGAATAAGTTACTACCAAAACGTGCGGAGGATCTTGTTTATGTCCATAACAATCTAAGATTACTATCTAGGAGTTCCGATCAATACCAAGAAGGAAAAACTAAGTTTTGGGATGTTGGTGGAGATGCTTTTGGAACTCTAGAGGAAGCTAATGTGCTTGAATTCGCCGAACTATCTCTTGATGAGCCCGAGTTAGAGAAAGTTACATTTTTAGATGATGTAGAGAATTAAAGCTTACCTCATTAATTACTTTGGATATTTTTTTGTTTTGTAATTTGATTAAATGATTATAAATGATATGAATTTTATTATGTATGAATATTTATGTTCGATAATACTTTTTAGTCGCCGTGTCCTAGCCGTGTCCAAATGCGTATTTTTTCAAAATTGCTGTATCCGCGTGTCCGTGTCCGTGTCTTGTCAGACACTCGAGGCGTGTCCGTGCAACCTAGTTTCAACTTTAAATCCCCGTATTTTGCCATTACAATCTGCTAACATAAGGAAAACAGCTCTCTTCTGAAGTGTAAGATGGATTAGTGTCGCTGAAAACATCAACGTACTCATACTCATCCTTTTCTTTGTCCCACTTGAGGACCTCTCTAACGTAATTGAAACCCTCAAAAACTTAAGTACGTTCTAGTGCTTTCGACTGCCACACAAACAACTTCCGCCCGGTGAATCTAAAGTATAGCTCCTTGAATTTCATTGCAATATAGTAGTAAGCTTGTTGAGCTAGGTTTTTGATTATTTTGGCCATCCTTCAATGGGCTAAAATCCCGAAACCACTCGCAAGTGGATAGATCGACTTGGTTGATCTTGTCTTCAAAAATGTCATATTTATTCAGAAATAGCACGGAACGAGTTTCCCTAAAAGACGGGTGCCTTGTTAAGTTCAAGAACAGGTCTCTGCAAGCCAGCATTTTGTTAGTAGGCAGACTCCACCCTTGATCATAGTCACTCAGTGCAACACAGAAGATTATTGCACTCATATCTTCGAACATTTCCAACCATTTGTACCCTTTCGAACTTACCTGAAACAGTTGGTATCTGGGCACACAAGAAGTTCCGTAAGTGAAATGTTCTCTATCCAGCAGCAGCACAAGTAAATATTTAACAGAAAGAGCATATATTTTTTTTACTTGGTCAAGGATGGCAGACGATCAAAGTTTATTTTGGACATGGGGCTCCTGTCACCATAGCACAAATCCATGAAATTGAGGCCATTGCTTTGGGTGACCCCTTCAGCATATAATATGTCCCTTTCTCAAGGTTCATACTCATTGCATGATATTTTTATAGCCTGCCGAAAATGAAAAGCTATAACAATCAATATCAGCAAGTTTAATTATTGAATGGATGACACTTCAAATTGAGTAAAACAGAAACCAACTGTTATAAGCACTGAAATTGATATATATTTCCAAATAATTTAATACTAATCCAAGTAAGGGTGATTTTATTTTAGCTCCCTAACTTTAGATCAAAATTACTAGTCCTTAATTGCATCTAATTATTCTCTTTTTTTTAATTTGCGCAAATGCGCTTATATTATGAATACAAAGAAAAATCCCCACCCACCCGGATGTGGTTTGAACCTGTGACCTCTAGAGTGAGAGCCTCAGTCTCAACCAGTAGGCTGCATCTAATTATTCTAATTAAATAGTGAACAAGTTAATTTAATAGCTCTGACTTCATTAGTTTAATAGACCTCCCATAAAAAGATTGTGTGGGCACTATCTTATGAGTCTCTCTCGACTATATATTATGAGTTTCACTTGTGGTTTCCCTTCTCTTAAAGGTCTGAAACTTAAGGGCAATAGCAGTGTAGAAACCAAACTTGCCAACCTGAATATATTTTAAATATGGAGACAAAAACTTGAAAAGATTGTAGCACACTTTCATAAAGAACATTGGTTCTGCTCGGAGTAATTATTACTCAGCATTTCAAGTTTTCTTCCATTCTTTTCTTTTCATCGAGTTAGAAATTTATCACATTCCCTCTTTTACTAAATTATCTCTTCAAAGAACAATCCTTTTGAAAGACTAGAATAGGAATGGAAGTTAGATAATAATCTCCGTGCTATGTTATCATTTTGCTTTTGGAACTAGGGTTTTGTCAGTGTATCAAAAATCGGTCTAGGCAGCCACCTAGGAAGGATTTTATGAAACACCGACTGAATTTTAAGCTCTAGGCGGAATTAGGCGTTTGACCAATTTATGCGGTCAAAGGCGGACTTAGGCAAATCTAGGTGGCCATTTTTATAATAACATTTTGCTTGTGTTTTAAAAATCGGCCTAACTGAAGTTTTTCAAAACACTGACAAGATTTTAATTGAATTTTTAATTTTGATGTATTAATAAATATTAAGAAATATACATATCCGACTAGTCCTCGTCTAGACCCCATTAATTCCCTCCTAGGGCCCAGAGACCCGGCTGCCCGACTAGTATTTTTAAAAACTTGATTTTTATGAATGTTAACCACCATATGGAAAAGGAAGGGTAAATTGCATAGTTGAACTTCACAAAAGAGATAAAACCATAACATCCATCCAACACAGTCATTAAGTACAAGCATCAAAATTTGCAACAGAAAACTGGCTTCAACAGAAAACTGAAAGAGTGGCAACCTTAAAACATACCTGATCTAGAAAATACTTTGCAACATCAGGAAGATTCAACTCATCCCTTCTCTTGTACGTTTCCTGAATAGCGTCATCCTTCCAGACCTCGTATACCGTAGATGCATATTCTCTTGCTGCAGCTGGGGAAAAGTTATCCAAGTCTCCAGAAGCCACGATATTAAGAAACCAATCCGAAAAATGCTTTGACCTCTGGCTTATGGAGTAGAGGCAGTGCTGGTTTGCTTCAACTCCTGTTTGCCCAAAAAATTAATCATTTCAACCACTTATTGGCTTCTCCTCAGTTTCTCATCTATATGCATTTAGGCATAAACTCATATCATATATACTAATCTATAAAAAATTATCAATATGAAATGCCCTTTTCAAAGAAGAATATCAATTGCTATGATGCATGTCGGACACGTGTCAGACACCGACACTCTCCGGACACCCGTCGGACACCTCTTCGAGACTCCAAATTTGAAATGGACACTCCACGTAGAAGTAAATGAATCTCCTTTGTGGAAATATGTGTCAAAAATAGAAAAACGTAGTGGGGGTGGGGTAATACAACAATGAAATGCAACAATATAGGCAAGAAAGAAATGGTCATACACTTGAGATAAAGCTCATTTGTTGCACATAGCTGGTAAAGATATTAGCATGTGCAATAAAGTCACAAGACATGACATAGAAACTACGTTAGATTTGTTTTTTTTTTGTTGTTTTGTAGTTGATCAAATGACTACGGATGATATAGATTTTACTATGTATGATATTTATGTTTGAAAATTTATTTTAGTTGGCGTGTCCTAGCCGTGTCCAAATTCATATTTTTTTAGTAATTGCCGTGTCAGCGTGTCCGTGCAACCTAGATCAATTGTACAGATAAAAAAACAAATTCTGACAGCAATAGCACAAAACTAACTAGCAATTTTCTTTCAATTATTAATGCAGAGTGATGGAACGGCAAATGAAATGAACCTACTTAGCAACTCGAGTTTTATGCAGCAAACATACTGCTGGATATCAGGTAATCTATTTCCAAGTAAAATGTCACAATTAGAATGAAGCAGAAATAGCATGAAGTGGCCTCGTATATACAAATTGGGAAGGAATCACTAAAGCTGACCATCAAGCACTTGTTGTCTCATAATTTAGTGAGTCAGTTTGCGACTTCTATATGGTCTTGCCAATCCTACCATTCATTGAATAAAGTCTCCTTTTTTATGTCAAATGTCATTTTGGGTTCTAAAGTTGAATAAATTCTTGCCAAAATACAAAGTAAAGCAGTACACATGGAAGTCGGCCAAGTGGCAGATAGCCTAAAAGATTGCAATTGAATGAAACGTAAAATAAAGCTCATCAAATCACAATTTCATTTTTATCCAGCACCCATTATATGCTTTAGTTTTTAACGTTGTTATTACTCTCTATCACAGTTTATTGCCTTAGAAAAATTAAATATTTCATGGATGGGTAACATTAAAACTTACAAGCTTTTGCTTTCTTTTTATTTTTCCTCTATTTGGCATATTTATTGGAGAAGAGAGAACAGAGTTCTCTCTGTTTGATTTCCTCGACTTTATTGATTCTAAGCTCTCTCTTTATATGTAATCTAAACAAAAATAAATTTTTCTCTTCTCTTCTAACAACTGTCAATACCTAGCTAGCTTTTCTATTAACAGGTAAATTTTTTATTCAGTGCCTAATGCAGTGCCTCAATCGCCTAGTTGGTGGAGCCTGGAGGCAACTGCATACTGAAGTCGCACTGCTTCAATGTATCAGAGGTGCCTGCCAGAAACACCGCTTCAACTAGTCGAGTAGTACCTTTGAAAATATTGATTCTTAGCAAAAATGATTATGATCGTGAAGATCTAAGGCTCCAACATTTCATATTTTCATTCCCGTTTCAGAAACGGAAACTCCTGGAAACAAATATAATAAGTTTTGGAATCATTTTTTTTGTGAATAACAAAAGTTGGAAACGTGTTTCCTATGGCTTAGGGAGTCGTATCTAACAAATTAACCTCCTATACAATTCTATCGAATCAAAACTTCTTCAATTCAAAGCTCTCAGTTGATAATATGAACTTCTTATTTACTTTAAGCTTATTATTTATAATAATTCCTTTTCCAACTAAATAATCCTATTTAGACTTCATAGTTATCAGAATCTTACGATTCTCTATACGAATCTTATGATTTGACTCGATTCAACCCCAAATGGATTCGAATCTATGGGGTGAATCTAAACTCATCATGAATCTTACGATTCAATACCGATTTAGTAGCGAATCGGCCAAATCTTACGATTCGGTCGATTCATGATCTCTACTAAATTAAAGCGTGGTTGAAGCATAAAATTTTGAAGATGATGAAATTAAAGATTTGACTCAAGGTAATGAAAGTTGATTGTCCCACGCCACCAATTAGTCGCCAACACTAACAATGGATTCTGGGCAACGATGCCTGCGACTAAATGATTGAGCAGCTATGCACGTTAGTGTGTCACATCTATGTTTTGCTTTAAAATTAGTCTCTAATTCAGGATAAGTGGAAATTAAGTCTCTTTGAATACCAATTGAAAAAAATCTTACCTTAACTAATAATTCATGTTCGACATCAACTTTTCAAATTCTTGATCATTTAACATAAAAATCGAAGCTAAACTAAGTATATATTACTATAGACTAAAACTTTTATTAGGATTATATATGCATTAGGTTTGAATTATAAGTACATATTTGATTACATAATTCTTTTAACAATAAACTTGCATATCTAGACTAAAATTTAATAATATCTTTTAAGTTGAACATTTTAAATGTTTTATTTTTGTAATTTTATGAACATGAACCGAATATTACAATTCGATTCGATTCACGATTCCTGGTTCACAAAATTTGGATTTCGATTCTCGATTCGAAACCGATTTGACAACTATGGACTTCTGTAATCTTTTATAAACTATAAATTTCAAAGTAAAAACTACAATGGTTAATGGGTGAAATGAATATGCATTTAACTCCTAATGGAGAAAGGTGATCACCTGGAGAAAAGTTAAGAGAAGCAAACTATCATGAATGCATCTTCCATTTTATTCTGGCTCTTACAAATTATACAACTGTGAAGAAACTATCATGACTGATTCTTCCACTCTATACTTCTCTTATTGATTCCAGAAGAAACTATATTGGTATAAAGCTAAAACAAACACGTGGTTTTCATACCTGAAACAGATTCATCGACATTGACGGCACCGTTTTCATTTTCCATCAAAGCTTCCTCTTCAAACATCTCCCTTCCTTCAAGTAATATACTTAGGTATTTATACATATTACTTTGAATCATAAGTTTGATGTTCTGTAAGTCTTCTGAAGTGAATCTTTTCCCATACATAAATTTTGCCTGGTCTATTAAAAGAAATATATCAACAAATGATCTTTCCCATGCTAAAGAACTGAAGATATCAATGTATAGTCCCCACAATACCATAAGGGCATTAACAACATCCAATTAAAAGTAAAATCATTTGGTAACAAATACTTAATAGTATCAGTGGATTTGCATCTCCTCAACAGGTATTATGTATGAAGATCAATTATTATGAAAGAATCAAATATATATAAGAAACGAAATATACAGATATCATAAATGCAAAAACATTTTCAGAAACTAAACAGCATACAACACACATATAATGTTACTAATATGTCAGTGAAAAAAATTAACCTGCTTGAATATCGTACTAGTTCCTGATCCCTCCAACCCCAAAAGTGGAAGTTTCTGGACCCTTCCCTCTTCTAAATGCTTACCAGAGAAGGTAGTTGGGTCTTCATTTTGGCCAAGAGAATTAGTAGATGGTAGAGGCAGCGAAAATAACAAACATATGAAACGAGAAGATACCTGCCTACCAAAAGTCAAATAACACCTCAATCAAATTCAAAATACTGGTTGAACAAAATTTCAATACAAATATTTAACTAAATCTAAATTCATAGATTACGAGAGAACCTTTCCCCATATGTTTCCTAGTATATTAACTTATCCCTCTAGTTCAAAACGGCCATCATCATACACCCAAAAATGTGTATCCTGGGGGCACTGCACCTTGGCTAGCTGAAATGAATGCCAATGAGAACAAAAATAAAGTTGAATGTCCCTGAGACCGAGATCATCACAATTAAATGATGCAACTAATTATCATCCAAAGCTTTGTAAAAGCAGGGGGAAAAAGAAAACAAATTTAAATATCAAACATTCAATTCAATGGACAATTACTTACCAAATAACATGAAGTTTGCAATGTCTAAAAATCTTGTGATTCTTTAACAGAGTAAAAAAATTAAGTGCTAAACTATGCCATCAAAAGGTAGAAAATATACAAGTTTTTTGTTCGAGTTTCTAACATCTTCTTGATTGTATCTAACTTCTCTCAATTCAAACCATTTGTTCCCATGAAAGAAGAAAATTAGCTCTAATAAGCCATTCTTAGCCCGATCTAGTAGCAGCCTATATGGGCCCTTGACCTAGTCTCCTAGAAGATAAAAAGAAAAAATGCAGACAAAATAAATAAATAAACAAAGCTCCAAGCCAATCTAGTGAAAAAATTTAACGCATCTGTAAGAATGTCTGCAATTGCATCTCTCACCAGTCATCTAGGTGCTCTATGAATAAATACGATCAGAACACAAGCGAAGCAACTGTGCTTTTGATATTATTAAGCTAAAGCTTTTGTTTTCTGAAATTAAACATCAAAGTCAAACAGAACAACCCTGAAGCATCAAAAACCAACTCAAAAATTTCAAGAGTGAAAAATACGCAAGAAACTTATTACTAAGCATGCAGTCCCTAAGCATGATATAGTTTCTATATTCTGGAATCTGGTTTAGTGCTGAAAACTTAATTTCTAGCCATCACTTCAAACACTAAATTACTTTTTTGGAAGAGTCATGATGTTTTACAGTTTAATTTCAAGACTAATATATATATAACTTAATCGTAAATCTCGAATTGAAAACATCTAATTGTCATCTCCACACCTTATCAAGCTACTTAAACGAAAATACTATTATAACCGTCTCTCCAAGTATCACCTAATATGATTTTACAATGTCTCAAAAAAATGAAGAAAAGTTTCCATTCCCTTAGTTTTTCCACTATGCATCATAAGCATGGCCCTAAAGCGTAAATTAGAGAACAATGTGCAATAACTATAAGTAAAGTCGTTTGAATACATCATCTCTAAGAAATCAACAACAATAATTCTATATACAACAGCAAGGTCTAAACTCTTAAGTTTCCACACTTGACTGTATGTAAAATCACATTTCTTCATAGGTTGAATTTCATGTTCAATATTCTAAAGAAGGATAATATCAAAATTCATGCTTATTTCCATAGATCAATATGAACTAAAGACTTTGTTCTTCCATGTCGAGTATTATCAATCTACTTAATGGGAGATAATTCTAAACAGAAAGCATCATGCAATTTACAAGCATGAGGTATCTTCTAGTTTACTCTAAGCTGTAATACTTTCTAGAAATGAACATACTGCAGAAGCCTAATACCGTTCATCCAACATATAAATTTTTATCAAATAAAAGCACAAGTAACATAGCAGGGAAAAGCACTTAAAAATACCTTCAACATTAGGAGCTCAATCTTGGTGATTTCCCGGCCATTCATGTAAACCTGTGTGTTACCATTGCTGGCATCCACTCGTAGCTTAGAGCTAACATTTAGATTGACACTAATTATCCTATCAGGTTTTTCTCCTTCCTAATATTTATAACGACAAAATAAGAATAACCGAGTAGTTACTAGTAAGCCATTTCTGTATCTGCAAACTTATTCTGTTCTTTATTTATCTTTCCCCATAGTCCTGAAACCTTATCATACCAATACTTTCCAGGCTTCAGATTCTGAGGTGGAATCGGGCACCCTAGAACCTCAGTTATTTCCTCTTGGCTGAGTGGCCTCTCATTCACAATTAGCTGCCCAGGTATCAATTGATTGGCTGCACACCCTTTCTCTGCCTTCAAGATCTGTTTAACCTCCAATGGGCTGCAAACTTGTGCTAAAATCCTTGATCCCTTGCCCAGATTAGACCTCTTCGATTCATCTATAGGAAACCTAATGCAACCGATGCACTTCCTCCATTCAGGCATGGATCCCATAGCCCTAATCAAGCAATCGATACAATACCTCTCATCACAGACCATACACGCCTCACTCTCCTTCAACCTAATCTTCTTTCCGCATCTTCTGCATACTCTTTTCTTCGTATATCCTCTTCTAACCATTGAAAAGAGTCGGCCATCCGTAGAAACAGTCGATGGCGACGATGAATATCTGTCCACCTTTCCCTCATCTTCGTCTCTACCATTAGATTCACTCTTCTCATTCTCACTATCTTCTTTTCCTTGTTCACTCTCAGTTTCTTCATCTACTCCCGTTACAGAACTCGTTGACGCTTTAGCAACAAAACTAGCACACTCGTCCCTGAACACGCAGAATTCGGCAATGTTCGGAGTAGTGATCGGAGCAACCACGGGAATAGAAACATCTCTGTCGTAGGAAGAAGAACGAATTGGAAGGGAATCGACGGTCAGTGGATTGGCGCGGGGGACATCGAACGGGACCGGAGGACCTTGATACTCAAGGGCGATGGAGTAATCGAGGTAATCTTCATCTGGTAATGGAGATCCGGCAGGTAACATCTTTCTTAACACTTGTTCCAAAGAACAATTTCTGGTTCGCCAGTTCGTAGAGCTGCCATCATCGACAACGATTTTCCTTTCCAGAGCCAAGGAAAATGTCAAAGACTGCTACAGAGATATGACTGAAATTTGACGTGTTATGAACGGAAGAGTCCGAACCATACTGTACCTAGGAGTGACGAGGTGATTTGTTTTCATTTCTCCTCACAGAAAAACCTTTTTAGATGATTTTATTTGGTTAAATACTTAGTAAAACTTTTACTACACAGTATTATTGATCCTATCAGTATTTTATTAAACATCATATCGATTTATTATAACGCTTTTTTGAATTTTTTTAATTTTATCTGAATTTTTTATAATGCTTTTAGATCTTTTATCATTCTTCTAAGTGTTGTCATAATTATTTTTAAAAGAGAATTTTAAACTGTACCGTAGTCATGACAGGTTTACAGTAAAATTAATTGAACCGATCGATACAGTGCGATTTTGATAACACCACTAAAAATTCCATTTTTAATATCAAACTTATTGAAATTGTTAAGCATTTCAAAATTGGAACATACAGCCTTGATTCTATAGACGCCTCCTATAGGTTCGTGATTGAAGGCGGCTAGGGTTCTCTCGGAACCCTAGCCGCCCTGATTTTCTCTTCCGCCACTTAGCCGGCCTTCGATAAGACGGTGACTAGATGATTTGGCGGCACTTGATCTCACTCGAATGGCGTTTGGTCGGTTCGATCTCCACAGCAGCAGATCTCGGTAATTGCGTCTAGGGATCTGTTGATTTTCTCCACCGGCTTCTAACCGAATTTCTCACTCTATCGGTGTCTGGTCGGTGGTGATTCGGCTTGGGTTTTGTTGGTTTTTTCCAACGAGTTTCGATAAGACGACTTGGCGGCGCCCATATTCCACCTGCGCTTTGTCAGGTTGTTTTCACTCCTCCGGCATGGTCGGTTCAAGCAACAGACCTTCGACGGGAGACTGTTTAGGCGGATAGGGTTCTATTTGGCCGGCGTTTCGACTGGGGGTCGATGTTATTCTAACTGGTATTTGGCCGGCAGTTTTTCAACACAAGGATCACATCTCCTCCTTTGATGTGTTTCGGTGCGGCGGCTTTGGCTAATCCCTAGCCGTATAGGCTGGTGCCTCTTCGGGCAGTAGGGATCGCAAGTTCATCGGCTTGGATCTTCAGATTTGATTTTTTGGCTTGGATTTCGGTTTGATCTAAGTCGATGATTAGATGTTTTGACGTTGTGTCGGTCTTGCAAGACCTTGCATATGTTAGGATTAATCATCTCAGCCTTCTCGTTGGGATTGACTTTGGTGCATCACGGGGATCTTCTTCCCGCCGATCATTTTGCTATAGATCTTTAGATCATTAAGATCACACTCTGTTGTGATTAGGACTTTTAGTCCATTATTTTTGCATTGGGTTGTGATGTCGTGGGATCCAGTACACAGCGTCGGTTCGTTGCTTCCTAGCCTAGGACCTGCGCAAGTAACAACTCGTTAGAGGGCCAGGTATGGTATCCGACGTGGCCTCTCCGACGCTCAAGTTAGTTCAGCATGGAGGGATGATGTAGGTATTACTAAAAGGGGTAAATGATGTGTGTGTATTACATGGGGACGTATGCCCTTATTCCTTTTATAGAAGGGTAATGTCCTTTAGATGTTTGCCACATGTCCACCCTTAAGGGTTAAAGGGTGTCTTAGATGATTGACATGTGTCCTGATTCTCTTGACTTGGTGGGCAAGTTCCTTGAGTGGGCTTCATGGGTCTTGTTGGTAATGGGGCATTATTTGTCCAGCTATCAGATGTCCTCTCCCCTTTGGTAAAGGTCGACTCTTCAGGGTCAGACAAGAATCAAGATAAAATGCGTCTTCGCATTTTGTCTCTGATTCCAGAGATGACCCCCCTCAGGTTGGTTCGAACTCTTTAGGGTTCGAGAAGTTTCTTTCATAGGTTTCTGTTTTTTAGAGACAAAATGCGTCTATTTCTAGAGATGTCCCCCCTGGGTCAGTTCAAACTCTTTAGAGTTTGGGAAGCTTAGGAGGGAATTCGTCAAAGGTAGGCATGTGGGTTTCTCGTCGAAGGATATGACAACCGATGTTACAAGGGGTCACCCTTGCCTATCGAAGCTTCGGGAATTAGGATTTTTCAAGATAAGTTTGACCGTTAAATGCCAGCTGTATTTGCATGTTCCCAATGTATCGGGACTTGGTGTCATTAATTGTATGCATTTATTCTCTACGCCTATAAATAGGAATGAGGTAAACAATAGTTTGCTCATTATTCACTACTCAATGAATCTATCAAGGTCTCCTCTCCCACTAGTCATGTGCTATAGCGCTTGGGTTATCGGCCATTGACCTCCAGACAAAGCGAGCATCAGTGCAGTGGGTACACATGAAGACTTTTCTTTGCCCAAGGGCGGACGTAGTACTATAGGATTGGCCCAAGGGGGGACGTAGCACGCGTTGGCCGACGGTAGCATCGTTGCAAGCTTCATCCTTGCACACCTTGGTGAAAGGTACTGCTTTTGCTTGCTTACCTTTCCCAGGGATCTACCATTGTCGATGCTTTCATCTTTTGTCCTCCCTCTATTTTCCATTTTTGACCACTTAGAATCCTCTCCTAGAGGTTCCAGTGGTATCTTGTTTTCCTTTTGCTGGCCACAGGCTCGACCTTTGTGAGCTCAGTTTTAGGTCCTGTGATTGTATTCATCATCCTTTACTAAGGCTACGGGCTCGGCCCTTATGAGCTCGGTTATATGTTCTATGAAAAAGTTGTATTTTATATTGGTTGCGCTTAGTATTTGTACGATTTTTACTTGAATCTAAGGGTCGGCTGTTTTCCTTTCGGGTTATTCATTTGCAACCTCGGTGCTTACTTTCTAATTGATCCAATGTACCTTTTGTGAGACCCCCACTCACTGTTTGGTCTTCGGCGCATTGCGTGTACGGGTGCTAGGGTTTTTCTAGGTTATTACTACCCGTCGATTCATATTTCGAGACAACGTTTCGAATTCTACTGCTCATTTTGCTTATAAATAGCGAAATCAACTCTTCCCTCTTCATCTTGCTTTTCTGATTCCTTTTCTCCTTAGCATCGACTTCGTGCTACATCGGTAAGTTTGTGCATTTAGTTTCAATAGATCTGCCTGGTGCGGCCTTGTCTAACCTAAGATCCTCGTCTTCCACCTCGTCCTCTGCCTCAAACTCATCGTCGGCCTCAATCGATTCAATTCTTCCCTCAGCAGCGGACGCCCTTGCCGCACCTCCGCTTCAAGTGGTTTGTGACCTATCTTCTCATTCGTCTAATGGGCAAGCAGCGATCGATTCCGATAGGTCATATAGTTTTCTATCGGAGGAGCTGAGTATAGAAGCTTATACCAAAGAAATCGCTTCCTCTTTACCGCCCTTGAACCTGAAGGTGATGAATCCCGAACCGAGTACAAATATTCCTAAATCTACCGTGGTAACTTTAAAAGCCGTGGTATGTACTCCTGCTTCTATTAGTCAGGATTTGGTTGACCATTATACCGGGGTCATGGTTGATGGTCGTCCCGGCGCCTATTGAATAGTGCCAACCCCGGAAGCTAGGATGGATATGCTACCTGCCGATGCATTTGCCATTTTTGTGCAACATATCAAGTGGGGATTCAGGCTTCCTTTCTGTAGGTTATTCTACTTTATTTTAAGGGAATCTAAGGTCTGCCCTTCTCAAGTGTCGGCCAACGCTTTCATGGAGTTGGCGCTGATTGCCAAGTTATGTCAGTAGTTGAATTTATGGTTCGATGGCGCTATTTTTCATCGATTTTATCATCCAGCTTAGTTGGGGGCCGGTAATTGCTTGTATTGGTGTTGTGGTCGGCTTAAAATGGACAAGCTCATGCATCGGAAGGACTCGGTCAAGGGTTTTAAGGATAACTGGTTTTGGGTCACTTTAAACACCGATGCCAAGATTATATATTCGAAGAATGCCCTTTATAGGCGCGGTTACTGACCCTTTCCTTTGACATGGAATACTCAACACGGGAATCCTTCTAAGTGGAAACCTGATACTCGATTAATGAGGCTGCAAGACAACACTACCCACTAACCACAGCAAGTATGTTGAGGTTGAGGACGGAGTAGTTAGACTCGTCAAGAGGGTCGAGGGTGGCGAGGGCACTGAGCCCGTTGCTCCATAAGGTAACAATTGTCGTCTCTCTTTTTTAGAATTGATTTGCTTATCTTTGGTGATATGTAGGTAAGTCTAACCAAGGCACTTACTATGACATTATCGCAGTCGCGACGAGGTTAAAGAAGAGGAAGTTGAGGAAAACAAAGGTTCCTGATACAACCGCTATCGAAGAGGGTAATGCAATGGGAGCAACCCAATCTATTCCCCAGCCATCTATTCAAGAGGGGGGCTTGAACGAAATCCCTTCCTCGGTAGGATTTGAATCGATGCCCCCACCTGGTCTGGATGGGGTCATCGATGTCACTAGCCAGATGGGGACCGTTAATGAGAACCCTGCTATTACTGTCAGTGTTAGCTCCGGCCAGGGTCCCCGGTCAAAGAAGACTAAGCTGAGTATCTTCGAGGGAGGTACATCGACAACCGGTACTGATGGAGAAACACCTCGGTTTAGCTGAAGTTTATATATGTCGCCAACTGACGTAAGTTAATTTTTTACTTCCTGTCTTACCTTATCTTTTGCTCACTCCTTTGTCTTTCTTTCAGTTATGGACATTGTCCTATGGTCAAGATGTAAAGTTAGAGAACAAAGCGGTAGTTCGAGATTTTTGTAGTTTCACGCGTCTCCCATCGGAAGTGGAGCGGCAAGAGAAAGCGAAGGTAGAACAACAAGTCCTACGCCATCAGTTTAACCTAATTCAAGTAAGTTTTACTATTGTTAATAGTTATTCCTCATGGGCTTTATATCATGAGCTTAATATTTTATTCAGGCATTATCCGATGTCGTCTACCTGGCCGGGGCTTTGTCCGAGAAAGATAGGGAGATCGATGCTCTTCAGGGTTCCCAGGAGCATCTTAACACCAAATTTTCTACCCTTTCTAGAGAGGTGGACGACTCCTATTTGAAGTTGTTAAAGAAGGAGCAGGAGCAGGAGCTTAAGGCACTTCCAGAGTCTATGGATGGTAGAGTTAAGGAGGTCAAGGAAAGGTATGTGGCGAGTTGGTGGCTTTAAGGAGGGAGAAGGCCGCTTTAGAGGCCGAGGTGCAGAAGTTGAAAAATGATGTTGACAGAGCTACAAAGGGCTTGGATGAAGTGATCGAGAGCCGGGATTTTTACAGGAGGTGCGGCAAGGCCCTGAAGCACCATTATTATAAGAAGAAATTGGTAGCGCAAGATCAGTTGCAGCATTACAAAGTTAACTATCACTCTAATTTCCTTCGGAAAGTACAAGAGCAATTTAATTGTCCCGCCGAGGCTTTAGATGACCTGGCCACGCTTCCCGAGCTAGATGCTGATGCTAAGATGACAATTTAGTTCAAAGATAGACGCTTGTTCAATCTTGAAAGCGATGGAGAAACTGATAAAGAAGAAGGGGATGAACAGAGCGAGGATGAGGAGAAAGAAAATGATGCTATTTCTTATCATTCCTATGCTACTTCGGACCTTAGTGAGATGGGTGAGTCTGAGGATGATGCTTTGTCTCAGTCCCCCAAGAGTGTGTAACTCATTTAAGAAATTTTATGAATGATTTCTTCGAATTTTGGTTTATTGCTTGTTTGCTTATTATGGGGGGTACCCTATACGGGGTCGCCTCACCCATTAGCTGTGCATTTGTTCTCTTATTGTAAGGGCGAACCCTACTTTGCGAGTTGCCTCGCTCATTACACATCGGATTTATGCAACTTTGAAGAATTTGAACAAGCTAGATCTTTCATTAACAAACGTGCACCGAGGAGTACATCCAAAAAACAAAACACACCTACACTAAGACCGACACTGACAACTAAAGACAACTGACCCTAAGATCGATGTATACTGAACAAAGCAAAGATAAACACAAACGACTTACATAAGACCAATGCTAACACTTATTGAAAACCAAACCAAAACATCACAGCATGATAGCCTACTCCCCGGTAAAAAACTTTCTTAAGGTTGAGGCATTCCATGTCCGGGCACCATCTTTCCTTGGCCTGACCTTACTCTGGATGCTTCTGTGGATCAGAGTATAAGCTCTCCCAACTGAAAGCTCCGAGGTTTGACCTTTTTGTTAAAGGCCAAAGCGATCCTCTAGTTATACGCAGCTATCTTGGCGTACGTTACATCCCTGCACCTTTCTAGGCCGTCTAGGTTCACTCTTAGTTTTTCGTTGTTGCTGATGGGGATAACGTAGTGCATTACCCTTTCATCGGGAGTGCCTATATCAATAGGTACCTCAGCCTCGGTGCTGTATACCAAGGTGAAGGGCGTTTCCCCAGTTGCCATCCTAGGGGTGGTTCGGTAGGACCAAAGAACATTTGGTAGTTCGTCCACCCAGCTTGATCCACTCTTGAGAACCCTTTTTTTTATTCCTTCCAAGATTGTTCTGTTGGTAACCTTGGTCATGCCATTACACTGGGGGCACGATACTGAGGAGAATCGGAGCCTAATTCTAAGCCCATCGCTGTAGGTCTTGAATGCCTCACAGTTGAATTGTGTGCCATTATCTGTTATTAAAGTGTGCAGTATGTCGAACCTTGTAAGGATGTATTTGTTGAAGAATTGTATGACCTGGTTAGGAGAAATTGTGGAGATAGCTTCGGCCTTGACCTATTTGGAAAAATGATCGACGGCGAAGATGATCCATTTTTTTCTGGTATTGGGCCATAGGCAGGGGTCCCACAATATCCATTCCCCAAGTAGAGAAAGGTCAGGCTGCTCAGATGGCTGTCATTTCTGTGGGAGGCCCCCTGATATTTTTGGCATATGCCTGGCATGGCTCGCATTTTCCACAAGTTCTTTGGCATCCAGTTCCATCGTTGACTAGTAAAAACCTGTAACTTTCCCTTTCTTACCACGGCGTCCTTCTTTTCGTGGCCTCCGCAGATTCCCTCATGTATTTCCCTCAGGACATAATCAGCGTCCCTTTTTCCAAGGCATTTTTTCCAAGGGTGGCTGAACGATCGCCGATATAGGTGGTTACCCATGATCTCATATTGAAATGATTTTCTGACAATTCTCTAAGCTTCGATCTCATCTTCAGGGAGGGTAGAATGTTTCAAGTATCACCATATAGAGGAGTACCATTCCTCCATAGGCTCTACTTCATCTAAGATTGCTAAGACCTCATTTCCCCTAGTGTTGGGTCGGTCTAATAGTGCAGTGAACGAGGTCATCCCCGCTCGGGTCCGACGCTACTTTTGCTAACTTGTCAGCCTCAGAGTTTTGGGCTCATGGTACCTGCTGAATTTCAATCTCGGTTCCTCCTTTTTTATCCTGTCCACAAGCGTTCATACTAGGACGAGATATAGTTGCATTGTTGCGTCTTTTGTTGCATACCCGCCTCTTAGCTGATTGATGACGAGCTTTGAGCCACTATAAACATAGGCTCGTTGGACTAAATTAGTTCGATTAGCTGTAGAGCAAAGATAAACGCCTCATACTCGGCCGCGTATTTGTTGCAGCGAAGGAGAATCTAATCGCCTGATTAATAATTATCTCTTTTGGACCTTGCATATGTACACCTATGCCCCCCTGTCCCTCCTGATTCGAGCTTCCATCAATAAAAACTTTTCATGATTCTTGTAACACCCCCTTTATAGGGAGTGCCACGGTAACTATACTCACTCAATAAACAACTATACTCCACTATATAAAGTTCAATACTTATAGACTTAATATGTACAAATACAAATATAATGTTTCCAACTCCAAATTATTTCTCAATGCTAATTATTCTCTAAATATTTCTCAATACCACTTTATATTTCTTACATTATCTAGTACATGCCATTATTCTACAAACCATAATATTACATTAAATTACAAATCCACCTTGAGTCTTTCCTTATTTGCTATCCACTTATACCACTTTGGTCCAAGCTATCTACAAGTTCTCCACCTATGTGTAGAAAAATAACTACATGCTAAGCAATTTGCTTAGTGGTGTCCATAAAAGAAATACAATAACTTTGAACATTTTTTAACACTTTAAAAATAGAAACAAAGTATGTTCATAAGTCAAAAACAAATGAACCAACTTTATGGAACCAAATCACAAAACTTATATAGTAATCCTTTCAAAGTACAATCAAATTTGTATCCAATTTTTCTTAACACATTAACCATATATTACCCAAAGTAAACAAGCCTTGAATAACGGTAAAATGGATACGGGAGCGGACAAGCCCGAAGCCGAAGCTTCAATATCAATGTATCGGTTAAGCCCGAAGCTGAAGCTTCAAAATCAATATATCGGTCAAACCCGAAGCCGAAGCTTCAATATCAATATATATATATATCATAATATCGGCCAAAGCCCGAAGCCAAAGCTTCAATTGTTTGTACAGTACTGCACCCCCCTTTATTGGCGGTAATCTACCCTGACCCGTATTCTACTCGTTTAATAAGGGCAATAAATTAAAGTAACATCTTAAAAATTCCAGTATAAACCATCAATCATAATTCAACATAACTTCAGTAATTAAGAAATCCAAATCCCAAATTTTAAAGCATCAACTTCAATTGAAACTTAATAAAATCAATGTTCATACTTTCCAGAAATTTCCAGATTCTGTGACCTAACTTTCCTTGCATTTTTCACTATCAAAACGTCACCCAATCGAAGAACTTTCTTCTAAGCATAATTATCCACATGTCTCAGTTTTCCAAAGCCACTAGAATCACAGAAATTCAAATTGTATAACCAAAGTTATGATCAAAATACTAAACAGTATACAAAGCTGAGATTTTTCAAAAACAGATTTCATGACTCAACTTCAAACGAAAATTTCACATTGAAAACAAACAAAATTCAACAAGGTTTCTTCTAAACATATATTTATTAGTTTCTATAGATATTAATAGAATCAAGAATCATTCAAATTGGATTTATATAACAAGAAAAAACATTAAAACAAAACAGGGATACAATCTGGAAAACTTTCCGAAAAACCGATAAATCAAAATTTGAGACACAAACCTTTTTCTAAGCTCTTTCTAGCTCGCTTCTACCTCTTTTGCCTTTAATTTGCTTGCACTAGGTTCCTCTACAACAGCCATATACAATTCTATCAAGATATTGTATAAATAAACTTTCTAATACCATAAATATGCTTAATTTACTATGAATTCTACTAATTAAGCTTTAATTTCATCAAAAATCACTCACCTCAAATTCGGGTTACTATTCATCCAAATCTTAAAATCTAAAATCCTCCTCTTCTAGTCTTGATTCACTGAAATTGATGATGATAGAGGGCGTAAGGGTTGATTTCTAACAAGAATTCGAAGTTGAATCGAAGAAAACGGAAGTTTTTAGGTTAAGGAAAATTTGATAAGGGATAGGAAGAAATGGAGGAGAAGGAAATGAAGAAAATGATGGAGAAGTAGGGAAGAGGCTGGAATGTATTGGGTTTTTTTGTTTTTTGTTTTTTGTTTTTTTTCAATTTCCAATAATACCTTTGAACAAATAATTAAATGCCCAATTCATCCCTCTTACTTAATTAACTCTTATTTCCTCATGTCTTATATCCAATAATAACTACAAATATAATTTTTATGATATTTTAATACCATAGTAATTTATTATAAGCAAATTTTGGAATTTCGGTTCGTTACAATTCTTCCATCAGGGTGGTCGGCTCAGCAGGTGGAGCCTCCTATATGAAATCAACTAGTGTTTGGGCCTTCATTGCTTTCCTTGGTTCGAACCTGACGTTGAACTCGGACAACTTTACCACCCATTCTGCCAATCTACCTGATGTCTCTAGTCTTTGGAGAACTTTTTTCAATCCTAGGTCAGTTCGAACTATGATTGTGTATGACTGAAAATAGTGCCTCAGCTTTTGAGATGCAATGATGATAGTGTAGGCGGCCTTTTCAAGGTGGGGGTACCTTAGCTCCACATCTCTAAGAACTTTACTGCAGTAGTACACCGGATATTGCTCGGTTTTTCTTCCCTAACCAAGGCCATTCCTAGCACCTCTTCAGAGGTGTTGATGTACAGAAATAGACATTCACCGGGGATAGGCCGGCTCAAGAGCGGTGGTGAGGAAAGAAACTGTTTTAAATCATCGAACGCCTTGGCACATTCATCAATCCATGTGAAGTTCTTTACATTCTTTAGGGTCTTGTAGAAGGGCATGCCTTGCTTGATTGAGCATGATATGAAGTGCTCTAAGGCGTTGACTTTTTCGTTTAGCCTCTGTACATCGTTTACCATTTTTGGTGGTTGCAACTCCATTATTGCTTTGATTTTATCTGGATTTGCTTCGATTCCTCTGTGAGAGATAAGAAACCCCAAGAATTTTCCTATTGATATGCCAAAGGCGCATTTCTCTAGGTTTAATTTTAACTGATACTGATTTAATATGCGCAGGACCTCCTCAAGATCCATCGAATGTTCCTCGTCTGTCTTACTTTATGATCATATCATTTACATATAATTCTACAATTTTGCCAATCTTACCCTCGAACACCTTATTAATTAGGCGTTGGTCAGTCGCGCCTGTGTTTTTCAGTCTAAATGGCATGACCTTGTAGCAGCATGTCCCTTCGTGGGTTATGAATGATGTCTTTTCCACGTCATCCTCGGCCATGGGTATTTGATTGTACCCGGCCTTCATATCTAAGGTTGAGTAGGACTCGTACCCCACGGTTGCTTCTACAAGTAGGTCGATATTGGGAAGTGGGTAACTATCTTTCGGGCAAGCCTTGTTAAGATCGATAAAGTCCACGCACATTCGATACGCACCATTGCATTTTTTAACTAGTACCACATTAGCCATCCAACCGGGATATTGTACTTTTCTGATATGTCCTACTTTTAACAGTTTTGTTACTTCTTCCTCGATGGCCCGTTGCTTTTCTGGACTATGGTTCCTCCGATTTTGCTTAACTGGGTTGGCTTTTGGGTCCACATTTAACTTATGCTCTATAACTCTAGGATCGACCCTTGTTACATCATTTTCCGTCCATGCAAATGAGTTCTCATTCTTTCTGAGAACGTCGACTATAGCAGCCTTTGCCTGGGGCTCCATGTCTTCTAAAATGAACACTTTCCTATCTTAACTTAAGAGTAATGTTTCTAATTTATCGTGAGATTCAGTCTTGTCTGGTGCACTTTCGGTAGGTCGACGAGGTGGTTCTGTTCTCATAGAGGCCGGGTAGGTTTCTCGCGCCATTCTCTGACTGCCTTTTATGACCGCCATCCTCTGCCTAGTCAAAACTTGCATTGCTAAATAGCTCAAATTAATTACTGCCTCAGACTCGACTAGGATTGGTCGTCCAAGGATAACGTTGTATGCTAGAGGCATGTCTACGATTAAAAACTCAGCCTATGACTTCCGTTTGATGGAGTCATCGCCCAAAATGATGTGTAGTGTAACCGACCCTATTACCTCAACAACGTGACCACTCAAACCTAATATGGGGTCTTGGCCAAACCTTAGCTTATTTAAGTCCAATCTGAGAGCATCATAGGCAGAGCGGGTCATCAAATTAACTAAGCTGTCGGTGTCTACCAGAACTCTCTTAACCAAGAACCCTTCGATTTCTATTTCGACGACCAGTGTATCCTGGTGTGGAGTAGGTTTAGGTATGTGCCCGAAGGAATAATACACAGCTCTGTCTCAACCGGTGTTATTTACTAGTGATGCTTTTCATTTCTTTGATGTCGGTCCACCGCAGATGATGTTAATAACTCCTCTGTAAGTTAGCAATAGATCGGCTACTTTCTCAGTGGGGTTGGATCGTGTCTCTCCGCGGGCTCTTCTTGCTGGCGATGCGGTCATGGACCTTCCAAAAAATGATCGAGTTTTTCTTCGGATGCCCTCTTGTTAAGCTCAACAGCCAAGTGCTGACAGTTTTCCGTGTCATGACCCTCGGATTTATGGAAGTCACAACAGGTCCCCGGCTTTCCTGGTCACTTGATCTTTGATGGATACGTGATATACTATCACTTCTTTTCTATCCAGTATAATATTTCCTTCCGATCTGCTCTCAAAGGAATCAAATCCTTAGGGAGATCGCGTCGCTTGTGCTCAAATCTAGGGGGCCTCGGGGGTAACTTGTTAGACCAAGGTGGGCTCGATTGGCAACCCGTATGCTCATAGGCGGGCGGCCCTTTTTCGTGAGCCTCGTAAGTCACCCACTCTCGTGCTTTTTGCATCATCAATGCCAAGCTTTTTGGCCTTCTTGTGAGTAAGTCCTTCTTTAGGTCAGCATTTCAATAATTATTTGCTAGTATATCCGTGGCAATGTCTACACTGCAACCTTTGATCTCCAGGGTCGCCCTTTAAAATCATTCAATGAAATCTCCCAACATCTCACTGCGAACTTATCTCATCAACTGCAAATATTGGATTGTCTTATAAGGTGGGATCGATGTAACGAAATATAGGAGGAAATCTTTTATCATTGCTTTAAAGTTCGTGATTGACCCTGGCTTTTGATTTTCAAACCAGAAGGTAGCAGGTCCCTCAAGGGTTGTTGGGAATATTCTGCACAATATAGCATCTGTTGCCCTTATAGTTGCCATTTTTTGCCTAAAGTTTTTAACATGGAGGGTCAGATCCCCGGTGCCGTTATAATCCCGCAGCTTTGGCCATTTAAAACTCTCAGGAAACTCGGCCTTTAAGATCTTTGGTGAAAATGGTGTTCCTGCATCTTCAATCTCCGGGACGGTCGATTCCATACCCATGTCTGCGAGGAGTGCTTTGACATTTTTCATCACATCACCTGCCCATTTAGGGGCTAGATTCTTTTCAATTTCTTTGATTGCCTGCTTTGAAGCTATTGTTTGGTCAAACATGGCTGTCGATCTTCGGGGTTCTTTCATCGATGAATTAGCAGATGTATTCGGCGAAGTGCATCATTTTTTCTTCCTTGACTCTTCTCTTTTCCGGTTGGACTCGCGCTCATAGGGGCAAGTGAAGTTTGTGTGGTCTTTTGTTGGTTCAGTTACTCCAAGTTGTAGTCTAAGGAGCGATTTCACTAGACCCTAATTTGACTGACTAGGACCTGACACTTGCAGACTTCGCTCATACTGAGGGTCCGAGGTGGAGGAGGTCAGGATCAGACTTTCATCTTGGCTTTGTTCATACGTCAGGAATCTTTTAAGGTTCTGAAACCCTTTCAAGGCAGATTCGGATTGGACCGATGCAGGAGTTCTTTCGAGGTTGATCATCATGCATTGCGCATTTAAAGTGTTTACCGAATGTTCCATCTGACCCATCTTGTACATGACTTGCTTTATTATTGTTGCGAGCTTTTTAAGGTCATCCGAGGCATCGGGCTTTATCACCATTGCCTCGATCTGGGCATCGAGATCGGGTCCTAAGACGATGTTCTCGATCTCATTGCCGGATGCATCAATCAGTTTTGGAGGCGTAGTTAATTCGCTAGTTGATCCTAAAGCCAGTTTAGGATTAGCTCGACCCGATATGGGCTTTGAGGCAGTCTTTCTTCTCGCCGAATCTTCCATCACTGTCAATCTAAAACTGCGGTTTTTTAAAATTGATTGAACCGAGTCACTGTGTTCGATCCACGCTCACCGCACCAATTTGATGTCGTGGGATCCAGTACACAGTGTTGGTTCGGTGCTTCCTAGCCTAGGACTGCGCAAGTAATAACTCTTTAGAGGGCCAGGTCGGTTACCCGACGTGGCCTCTCTAACGCTCAAGTTAGTTCAGCGTGGGGGATGATGTAGGTATTACTAAAAGGGGTAAATGATGTGTGTGTATTACCTGGAGACATGTGCCCTTATGCCTTTTGTAGAAGGGTAATGTCCTTTAGATGTTTGCCACATGTCCATCGTTGAGGGTTAAGGGGTGTCTTAGATGATTGACATGTGTCCTGATTCTCTTGACTTGGTGGGCAAGTTCCATGAGTGGGCTTCATGGGCCTTATTGGTAATGGGGCATTATTTGTCATGGTATCAGGTTGCAAATCTCTTATTACATCCTTGTGATGTTTTATTTTTTTTCTTTTTTTATTGTTTCTTTTTCTTTTATTTTTAATAAATGGAGCCGGTTTTCTGCCGAGCTCAACCTTTACATAAAAAGAAATTGTTAAGCATTTACTTATCAAATTTTAGTACATATATTTAAATGAGAGTTGTGGCTATTGATTAAGACTGAAGCTACGACTTCTAGAAATTTTAAATTTGAATTAAATTAAGGGTGGGTGGATTTTTCTTTATATTTAATGTAAGCGTGTTTGTGCAAATTTAAAAAAATTAATAATTAATAGAAAAACGAATATTCATTTAACTTAATTTGATGTTCGCAAGCAAATTTCGGCGATCAGAATTTAATCTTATAATAATATATGCATAAAGAGATACATTTTGTTTAAATTATCAATATATTTTATAGTGGCATAAAAAATGCTTTCTTTTTTTATTATAACTATTCACTTTGCAAATTCTTCTATTACAAAATTATTCTTTTTTCACTTAATTCTGGATTCAAATCTGTTGTCCTCAAATTGGTGTCATGTTTCATGACTTTTCATTCATCATTTGACAAGTGTTATATTTATAGGCGAGATAAACTGAAAAAGAATAAAATAATAATAAAAACAGACATGTGTCAATATTTAAATGAAGGACATGAAAGAAAATACTAATTTGAGGACAACAGATTTGAACCCCTTAATTCTATTGCCTTATATTTGTATTGTAGAAAGAGATCGGGAAAAAGATTTAAGGTGATGTTTGTTTACATGACTATTAGCCGCAATTATCTCATAGGAAGTTATTGTTATTGTTGTTTGATAGCATCCCATGAACAGCTCCATTTAATTATTGAGCATGTAAACCACGGTTTTTCGAGCTTTCGTTGTTAAATTTTAAGAACGTGGTTCTGAACTAAGTTCAATTGAGTTTTGTTGAGTCTACAAGCCGAGATTGAGCTTAACTCAAGCTTAGTTTAAAGTGAGCTTAATCTAGTTTTAGCCGAGCTTTGGTATGTTCATTAAATTTAGCGAGCTTAAGTCACATTTTGAGCTTGGTTCATCCTTAAATTTATGTTTGACTTTGCGAATTTGAAGAGCCTTTTAAGCTTCTTCACATGCTTTTAGCCGAGTATTCCCTTGTTCAAGTTCGGCTCATTTATAGAATAGAGCCTAAAAAAATTGTTCACAAACAAACTCATGAGTCGAGCTCGAATGAGTTTTATCGAGCCAAGTCCCGAGCAACTCATGAATAGCTTAGATGGTTTACATCCCTTTACATTATACTTGAGATAGCTTAAAATACATATGGAAGGGATGTTTTTTCTTTATATTTATTAGTATAATCGCCCACAATTTTTTTTAAAAAGAAAAACTTACCAAATTTCATATTCCCATGCCCTATTTCATTCCAATGATCAAGTTAAAAGATCATGTTAAAAGATCATTTTGCTACTCAAAAGTACTATCATGATCCTAAAAATGGCCAAATTAAGTATTTTTAAATAAGTTTATTATGAAGAAGTTTCAAATTAATGATAATCTTTTATTGTTTAACACATACCATCTTTTGTTTAGAGAGTTTAGAGAATCTTGTTCATTCAGTATTAGAGGAGTAATAGCTAGACGGAGTTAGAATTTCAAATTTCCTTTTAAATTTCTCTCAAATGTCTTTTTTTTAAAAGAAATATTAGTTCAATTATGCGTACGTTAAATTAAAATCTCAAACCACTCTAAATGTAATTTGAACCTGAGACATATAGAGGCCACAAATTAAGTGTTAGTGTTGAAAAGGAAAGCAAAACTAAGCACAAATGCTTCCATTATCTTATGCTAACTTGTCACCCTCTAATTTATAGTTAGTTAGTCACAGAGATTGATGACCTATAATAGTTAGTTAGAAGTTTGTTACGTTCATTGTTAAAGTTGTAAAAGCTGTATATAAGCCTTGTAACAAGCAACTAATGAAACATACAAAAATACAGAGCATTGCTTTCTTCTCTACAATTAGCTCATTCTTCAAATTGTTCTTCTCTTATTTCTCGATTTCTTTATGGTATCAGAGTGATGGTTAGGAGAAGATTGAATCCAAACCAGAATCAATTTCAGACGCTTAACATAAATCCTAGCGAGAAAGAACAAGAACAGTCACAGAATCTTGCGCTTCCAATGGTTGCAAATGGAAATCAAGATAATACCAGTATGATTCTAGTTACCACAGTCTTTAATGGCGAGAATTATCTGCCATGGAGCAAATCAATACAGAGAGCTCTAATGGCCAAGGATAAGCTAGATTTCATTCTAAAAGATGAATCGAAAACAAAGGCAAACACTTTTGAATATCAGGTTTGGCGAAAAACCGATTGTTTAGTTACTTCTTGGATTCTCAATTCTATGACAAAAGAATTTGCTGAAGCTTTTCTCTACACCCCAAATTTTAGAAGTTTTTGGAAAGAACTAAAGGATAGATTTGGGGGGAGTAATGGCCCTAGGTTATTCCAATTGAAAAGAGAAATCAATATGTTGCAACAAGGTAATTCATTTGTTATGATCTATTACACCAAATTGAAGAAACTTTAGGATGAATTAGATTTATTGAGGATTATTCCTAGTTGTCAATGTGGGGCTATGAAAATCTGTATCTGTGATATCCAATAGAAGATTGTAGTTCTAAACGAAGAGGACAAGTTAATACAATCTTTGATGGGATTACATGATGGTTATGAGGCAACCAAATCACATATTCTTTTAATGGATCCTTTCACTTCCTTGCACAAAGCTTATGCGATGCTTCAAAGGATTGAAAAATAGAGACAGGTGGTGATTGATCAACCTATTGAAATTTCTAGCTATTCAGCAAGTGGAAGGGGTGCCAATGGGAAACCTAATGAAAAAGCCAAAGGCGATATGTACTGTAATGTTTGTAAAACCAACAAACATTCAAGGGAGACACGTTGGAAAGTTAATGGATATCCAGAATGGCATCCCAGGTTCAAAAAAAGGAGAAAAAGTATACTTCTCAAGCACACAATGCCAGTGCTAATTCATCTTATCAAAACTGCTCAGATGATGACACTAGTCAATCCACAGTAAACTTGCATCCAGATATTGAAACAATGGTACAAGAATTATATGCCATACTAAAGAGGAAGTAGGTAATAGAGATAATAATTGGTTTAAGCAACATGGTTGGAAGGGTGAGGCAAGCTGATTTCACTTCTTTTGCTGGATATTCAGGTACATAAAATAGTGAATGGATTGTTGATAGTGGTACCACATCACATATGTCCTCAAATATTGATTACTTTTCTAAATTTACAAAGGAAAGAGTCATACATGTTGTGATATTACCTGATGGAACAAAGAGGATAGTAACACACATTGGCATAGTTATATTTTCAGTATAAGTACAGTTCACAAATGTCTTGTATGTGCCATAGTTCAAGTACAATTTACTATCAGTAGGGCAATTGTTAGAAAAAAATTAGATTTTAATCTGTTTCAAACCTAACTATTGCTACCTCCAGGACCTGGGAACACAAAGGGTGTTGGCAATAGCATGGAAAACTGATGGATTGTATAGATTGAATAAAGAATCCTTCAGCTTGGAGACTATAGCAGAGTTTTCAGCAAATCTAAATAGTATAGACATATGCACTAAGCCAAACTTGTATCATAATAGGCTTGGGCATGTGTCCACAGATGTATTAGTCCATGTAAAAGACATTAAACTGAATTGTAATGCTACTTTTTGCTTAGTTTGCCCTATAGCCAAACAATGCAGATTTCCTTCTACAGATAGTTCAATAAAATCTGTAGTACCTTTTGAATTAATCCACATGGACTTATGGGGACTATATCAATAATCTACTACAGCAGGTGCTCACTACTTCCTGACAGTTGTTGATGATTTCAGTAGAGCTGTATGGACTATATTTATACAACAAAAATCGCAGACATAAGCATTGATTACATCCTTTATAGAAATGGTTAAAACACAGTTCAATTCCAAGATAAAGTTAATTCGGACAAATAATGGGATAGAATTTGTAGATAACTACTACAAAGAACTATTTAATACAGAGGGCATAACTCATCAAAGAAGTTGTGCTTACTCTCCTCAACAAAATGGGACTATTGAGAGAAGGCATAGACAGTTGCTAGAAATAGCAAGGGCCCTCATATTCCAGGCTGAAATGCCAAATCAATATTGGGGGGAAGCAGTCATGATGGCTACATCCACCATAAATGTTTTGCCTAGCAGAGTGTTGAAATGGAAGACACCACATGAACTGCTATACAAAACAGTGCCTAGTTATGAGATGTTCAAAGTTTTTGGATGCCGGTGTTTCTACAAAGAGAATGCTCCACACAGAGACAAGTTCGAGCTTAGAGCACATAGGGTTGTGTTTATTGGCTTTTTTATAGGCCAAAAAGGGCGGAAAGTCCTGAATCTAGAAACTAGAGAGATAATTGTGTCAAGGGATGTTATCTTTCAAGAAGAGACATTTCCCTTTGCAGCTATTAAAGGAGACACTACTGAGTATCTAGAAGATAGAGTGGACAAGACTGAAATACCAAAAATAGCTACTAAAAGGCCAAAGGGCAAGGGAGATCACAAGAAGCCAAATTGGCTAAAAGACTATGTGTCTACAGTGACTAATACTGCTAAGATCCCTGGAATACAACAGAAAACTGATAACAGCCCACATACAACATTTATGAGTAAAATTGCTACTATGACTAAACCCAGTAGTTTATCTGAAGCTAAGGATGACCCTTAGTGGCAAAAGGCAATGCATGATGAGCTCAAGGCACTCGAGGACAATCATACATGGGAGGTTATAGAGTTGCCAAGGGGCAAGAAACCAATTGTCTCAAAGTGGGTTTACAAAGTGAAGTACAAGCCAAATGGTGATGTTGATAGGTACAAGGCAAGGTTAGTTGCCAAGGGATACAATCAACAATATGGTATAGATTTTCATAAGAATTTCAGTCTAGTGGCCAGGACAGTAACAGTTAGAATGTTCATGGTTGTTATTGCTGCAAGAGGTTGGGATATACATCAAATTGATATTAACAATGCATATCTGCATAGTTCCCTAGAAGAGGAGATATACCTACAACCACCACTTGGTTATCAAAAGGCAAGACAAGGTGAAGTGTGCAAATTGGTTAAGTCTCTATTTGGTTTGAAACAAGCAGGAGGGCAGTGGTATAAGGAGTTAAGCTCAAAATTAATTGACTATGGGTTCCAAAGATCAGCAGGTGACTATTGTCTTTTTAGCCTACAAAGAGATGGTAAATTGCTTGTCTTACTTGTCTATGTGGATGACATACTAATTAGTGGAGACATTATAGATATGCTTAGTGATGTAAAGGATCACTTGCACACAATATATACCATAAAGGATATGGGACATGCCAATTATTTCTTGGGCATAGAAATGCACAGGGATGCAAATGGGATTACAATCTCCCAGATGAAGTATGCACTTGGCATAATCAAGGATGCCAAACTGGAAAATGCCACACCAGTCAATGATCCATCCAGTTATGGCATTCAATTGTCAAATAAAGGGGAAGTGCTATCCAATCCAGAAGTTTACAGAAAGATAATTGGAAGGCTCCTATACATGGGGTTTACCAGGCCTGATCTGGCCTATATTACTCAACAGTTGAGTCAATACATGCAGGAACCATGTACTCACCACCTGCAAGCAGCTCAACATGTCCTAAGGTACTTGAAGGTCACAATCAACTGTGGGTTGTTGTATCCCAGCAATTCAAACCTTAAGTTAAAGGCCTACTGTGATGCAGATTAGGGGAGATGCAAAGAGACCAGGAAATCCTTAACAGAGTATTGTATATTCCTTAGTAATTCTCTCATATCATGGAAAACCAAAAAGCAAGTTGTTGTGAGCAAGTCTTCAGTAGAAGCTGAGTACAGGAGCATGAGCCAAACATGTTGTGAACGGAAATGGCTCTGTTACTTACTAACAGATTTTCAAATTCCATTACAATTGCCAATTAAGCTGCATTGTGACAATCAAGCAGCTATTGCAATTGCTCAAAATCTTGTCTTCCATGAAAGAATGAAGCATGTGGAGATAGACTGCTATATAATCCAGAATCACATTGAGTCAGGGTTTATGCAAACATAGTTTGTCTCTACGAAGCTGCAGCTGGCAGATATTTTACCAAACCTCTTCCTTTTTCACAAATGGTTCCAAGCTTGAAAGCCTTTGGCTTAGTTCAGTTCTTTCACAATGCCAAGAATGTTCATTGTGAGGGGCGGATGTTGAAAAGCAAAGGAGAACTAAGCACAAATGCTTCCATTATCTCATGCTGACTTGTCACCCTCTAATTCGATAGTTAGTTAGTCACAGTGATTGATGAGCTGTAATAGTTAGTTAGAAGTTTGTTACGTTCACTGATAAAGTTGTAAAAGCTATATATAAGCCTTGTAACTAGCAACTGATGAAACATACAAAAATACAGAGCATTGCTTTCTTCTCTGCAATTACCTCATTCTTCAAATTGTTCTTCTCTTATTTCTTGATTTCTTCGGTTAGTCAGTGTTTCAACCACAAAAATATTTTTTTTTAACAATTATATGATGTTATATCATTTTTTACTCAATAGTCAATACGATGTATAGCATTTAGAATATAAGATATACTAATTCATATCGACAAGACCACAACAGCTATATAATTCACCAACCAATCTTTAGTACTTTCTCTCTAAATTCATACTTGAACCAATGAAAGAACGGTTTCACTAATTAAAATTAGCTTAAGGGATAAAGATCTTAAGTCAATGGAGCCGGACTAAGCAATATAGTATGTTTCCCTTCGCCTTAGGTTTTCTTGTGATACCTTCTACAACTTGTCTTGCAGCAATACCTTGAAGTTCAAATCTATAATGAATTTCTATGTGTGATGAAAAGCACTTAATGAAGCTCTCTAACAATATATTACCAATAAATCGATAATTAGATGTGTGTCACAATATTTAAGAGTTTAGCTTTTTACCTGGTTATACATGTGAGACGATTCTTTCACTTTAATACATTTTGAAGTGATAGATTTTGTTGTTCAATCAGACAAATATTTTCTAATTATTAAAGTTTACATTAATTATAAAAAACTATGAATTTAAGAGCAATCGGTTTTGAGGAAGTTGAATAATATTTATTGTTTAAAATGAGGGTTATGTAAAGTCTTGAGTTCGAGCATTGTGAATACTAGAAAATCTCCATTAACGAATACATTCACTATAGTTAGGTGCGTGGCTCATATGAAATCTTGATGTAATCGGGATAAAGCTTCGATGAAGCTAATGAAAAAAAAAGAGGATAAAAATTATGAGCTCCAATTGACTTAATACAAAACTATTTTCATTGTTTTATTTATAAATATATCTTTACTTGTGAGTTCTTGTACTATAGCTAGTTACCAAATTTACTTGATTTAATTAGTACATACACAAAAAAAAAAAGTGGATGATTAAAGATCAACCATTCATCCTTTAAAATCTCATTCCTATAAACAAATGAATTATTCCTTGTTTATTATTATTTTATCAAACTAGTATCTACTCGTGCGATGCACGGATACGTCATTTATAACAATGATACGTAAGTTCAAACTTCAAAAAATCTGTTTCACAATATATATTTCATTTCGTTAAAATAGGCACTGACTATATTATTCAACATGTCAAATAGCAATCAGGCCCAGCACTGTGGTGGGCAACGGGTCCCACCGCCTAGGGCCCGTAACCAGAAGAGGTCAAACAATATTTTTTTGTTTGAAGATTTATTTGGTATTATTCAAAAGATAAAAATAGACATAAATTAATGTTAATAGAAATAATAATGTACTAATTAAAGTTGTGGGAGTTCATGAGTTCAATTCTTAATTTTTACAAAAAGTATATTTTATTACATTTTTTTTGTAGAGTGCCTCATGATACTACTTTTAATATTAATTCGCCTAAGGCCCCCAAATTGTCAGGGCTGGCCCTAGTAGCAATATTATACATCTATTCCTATAAAACTAAAATAACGCACAAAAGTTCAAAATCAACGTATATTTAAATTAAAAGTACAATTACATTTTATAATTTTTGTGTTGGTTCATTTCAACTTTCAAGTATGTAAAATAGATATTTTGTATTCAGTTGAAAAAAGACTAACCTGTATGAATCCATAACGACAAATATTAAAGTATAAACTTTTATCTGGACAGCTTCCGTGCTTATCAAACTCGTGTAATCTTTCATTTTTACTATATGTGCTTTGATACAAATGTTTATATTGATTGTGAAAATTGACCACAGTATATAAGTATATAAAAAAGCTATAACTCACCCTAATTAATTATTTCTTTATAAAAAATAGTTATTGCTATTAATCATTATCATTTTTCTAAATCAAACCTATTCGGGAAATATATTAAAATTTAATTTCCTAAAATTCCAATTGAAGAAGCATTAATTTAAATTTATAAAAAAATATCCAATTTAATAATTATTGTGGACGGCAGTAAAATCTTCTCATATATAGTGTAAAATCAATTAAAATAAAAAAAACTCTTATATATCAATAAATAATTGGAAAAATTAACAATAACATATCAAATATTCACATTGGTAAAAAAATAAGAATCAACTTATAAAAAAAAATTCAAACAATTGGACAATATGAACAACAAATTAAAATTTAAAAAATATGACTCTATTGATTATAATCCTATTTAAAAATTAATATGGCTCTTTTTTCCTCATCAAATATTTATTATTATTATTATTATCATTATTTTAATTTTATTTTAATTTTATATTTTGGTATTGTTATGATTATTATGAAGAATTATGGATTTTGAAGAGGCTAGGTATTGAACCTAGGACCTCCCACCATTATATTGAGTGGTATACCAATTGAGTTACACCTAATTGGTGTTATGATTATTATGAATATAACTGAAATATAATTTTTATTATTTTTATATAGATTTGTTATTTAGATTTTATTCATTAAAAAATAATTAATAATTTATTTGTTATTAATACTGTTTGTAGTTAGTTTCATAATTTATTATTCATGGTAAGTAACATTAATTAGTAATCCATATATGTAAAAGGTATAAGAATAATTTTTTAAAAATGTATAAGGGTAAAAGAGTCTTTTAAGACTTCAAGCATTGATTTAATATTAATTTAAATTTATGAAAAAATATCCAATTTAATAATTATTGTAGACGGCAGTAAAATTTGCTCATATATAGTGTAAAATCAATTAAAATAAAAAAAGCTCTTACATGTCAATAAATAATTGGAAAAGTTAGCAATAACATATTAAATATTCACATTGGTAAAAAAATAAGAATCAATTTGCAAAAAAAATTCAAACAATTGGACAATATGTACAACAAATTAAAATTTAAAAAATACGACTCTATTAATTATAATCCTATTTAAGAATTAATGTGACTCTTTTTTCCTCATCAAATATTTTTATTATTATTATTATTATTTTAATTTTATATTTTGGCATTGTTATGATTATTATGAAGAATTATGGATTTTGAAGGGGTTATGTATTGAACCTAGGACCTCCCACCATTATATTGAGTGGCGTACCAATTGAGTTACACCTAATTGGTGTTATGATTATTATGAATATAACTGAAATATAATTTTTATTATTTTTCTATAGATTTGTTATTTAGATTTTATTTATTAAAAAATAATTAATAATTTATTTATTATTAATACTGTTTGTAATTAGTTTCATAATTTATTATTCATGGTAAGTAATAATCTATATATGTAAAAGGTATAAAAATAAATTTTTTAAATATAAAAAAATAAAAAAATCTTTTAAAACTTCATTATTTTTATATATAGAGATTCCTTATTTATTATTTCAGAATTTTTTAATATTATATATAAAATAGCTTTATTTTTTTAATCGTTGTCCTTTGTAACTCATCTCAACTCGCGAATATATAGATTCATTTCATACAGGATGCAAGCCAACCATTTTACAATTCCATATATTATTGTATCAAAAAAGTGGTTTTTTATGGTTTTAATTAAAATATTTTTATTTTATTGTATGTTGTTTTTATAAATATAATTTTTTATGATTATTTTATGATTTAAATAATTATAAAAATAAAATTATTAATTTAGTGATTTATTATAATTTTTATTTAAATTAAATTAAAAATTTTAAAAATTTATATAATATCATATCATCTATTTAAATAAAATTTTTTTAAAAAATTATACTATATTATATCATACCATATCATACCACTATATTATATCATACCATACCATACCAAACCATACAATGTAAATAAAAGAATTTCTTTTGCTCTAAATGCGGCGGGAAAATGCTACTATTGAAGAACATATACAGATCTGTATAAAAGCGGCGCAGAGGGAGAATGTTCTCAAACGCGCCAAATCGTTTAAAAGTCCGCAAACCCTAGCGATTCGCGTTTGAATACAGAGGATGTTGGATCTTCATTGTCGCCGTTGAGCGCTCCTACTGACATAGAATGAAAAGAGTATGCTGTAGATGTGGAAAGAAGAGCAGGTTTAACGAGAGAGAGGCGTGCTTGGTTTGCGATGAGATGTACTGCACCAATTGCTTGCTCAAGGCTATGGGATCCATGCCTGAAGGGAGGAAGTGTATCGGTTGCATTAGGTTTCCTATCGATGAATCCAAGAGGTCTAATTTGGGCAAGGGATCTAGGATTTTGGCAAAAGTTTGCAGTCGGTTGGAAATTAGGCAGATAATGAAGGCAGAGAAAGAGTGTGCAGCCAATCAATTGAGATCTGGACAGCTGATTGTGAATGGATGGCCGCTTGGGGAAGATGAATTAGCTGAGGTTTTCGGGAGTTCTGTTCCACCTCAGAATCTGAAGGCTGGAAAGTATTGGTATGATAAGGACTCTGGGCTTTGGGGAAAGGTGAAGAAAGAACAGAATAAATTTGTATATACAGAAATTACTTCCTATTTTGTTGTACTTACTTTTGTTGTTTTGAATTTCAGGAAGGAAAGAAGCCTGATAGGATTATTAGTTCCAAGCTTAATATTGGTGGTGTTCTACGACTGGATGCCAGCAATGGTAATACACATGTTTTCTTGAATGGCCGGGAAATCACCAAGATTGAGCTCCAACTGTTGAAGGTAGTTTAACTTTTAAGTGCTTTTCCTGGCCTTTTAGACGAATTGGTCTGTCAATGCTTGTATAAAGTAAATAATTTATCTGTGCTGCTGTACTATGTTCATATCTAGAATTTATTACAGGTTAGAGTGGAAAATACCTCATCGAAATAAGCTTACATTTGGATATTATTCGCGTCTTTAGAATATTGAACATGAAATTCAACTTATGAAGAAATTGGTTAATCATATCTTCAAGTGTGGAAACTTGAGAGTTGAGACCTTGAGGAGTTAGAAATGTTGTAAAATAATTGTAGTTGATTACTTGGTGATGTGATGATGATGGATTGGGAGTAAACATTTTTGCCTTTAATTTACCTTTTTGGCCTCCATACCTCTTTCAATGTTGGAATTAAGCATGTGAATTGATGTCTAGATGCTGAAGTTTTGTGAACTATGCCAGAAACTAGATAGTTCCTATGCTGTTGCTTAGGCACAAGATGTTCAGTAATAAGTTTCGTATGTATTTCTCATGAAATTTGAAGTTGGTTTTTTATGCTGCGGAGTAGTTCTGTTTGACTTTGATGTTTAATCATAGAAAACAGAAGCTTTAACTTAAGAATAGCAAAAGCACAGCTTGTCTTTTGACTGTATTGAATCATTACCATAGATCACCTAAATGAGAGATGGAACTGCTGACATTCTCACAGATGCATTAAAATTTGACACTAGATTGGCTTGGAGCTTTGTTTATTTACTAGGTTGGGACTAAGAGTGGCTTGATTGAGCCAATTTTCTCCTTTTATGAGGAAAAAGGGTTTAAATTGAGAAAATTTAAATTCATTTAGATGTTAGCAACTCAGACAACAACCTGTATACATTGTTGCACCTTAGGATGGCATTGTTTGGCAGTAAACTTTTTTTGCCATGTTTTTGTTTACATGTTTTTTAGATTATGTTAACTTCAAATTATTTGGTTAAATAATATTCATTAGAATTGAATATATGGTTTCTGAAATGCCATCTTTTTTCCCCTGCTTGCACAAAGCTTTGGATATTAAGTGATAACGTTCAACTTCATTTTTTTTTTATTTTCATTCATTTCAGGTTGCCAAGGTGCCGTGCCCCCGAGGTATACGTCTTTGGTTGTATGATGATGGGTCTTATGAAGATGAAGGACAGAATAATAGAAGAGGAAATATATGGGGAAAGGTTCTCTTGTAATCTGTGATTTTTATAGTTAGTTACTTGTAGCATTGACATGTTTGTATAACCGATATTTTGAATTTGATTGAGTTGCTATTCGACTTTTGGTAGGCAGGCATCCACTCGTTTCATATGTTCATTATTTTCGCTGCCTGTGCCATCTGCTAATCTTCTTGGCTCAAATGGAGATCCAACTACCTTTTCTGCTAGGTCAGTGGCTACATACTTAGAAGAGGACAAGGTTCACAAACTTCTGCTATTGGGGTTAGGAGGATCAGGAACCGGTACGGTATTCAAGCAGGTTGGCTCATGTTTCAGAGTTTTGAACTCGATTTTGTTTTACTCACATGTCAGAAACATTTGAGCTATTTATTATTTTGTTTGTCTGTTATGTCTTGAATAATGATCCTTTGGTGTTCTCTGCAACATGCATTCTTGGCTTCAGATTCTGTTACCTTGTTGGATACTTTGGTCTTGTACTGTGTCGTTAATGATAGTTACACAGGTTAGGTAATCTATAGTATTGGTAAAACTAAAGATTTTGAAATACTGATGATTTTGAAATACTGATGATGCAACATTGTGGACTATGTGAAAAGTTTTTCGTTTTTGGGGAAAAAGTTTCTATTTAGTGTAGGTAGTGTTGCGAGTGTTGTTAAAGGCCGCCTCACGGAGGGGAGCTCGCCATACCTCAGGCGAGGTAGTGTACCTCCGGCGCGCTCCTAGGCACGCCTTTTGGTGTGTGCCTCAGTCTATCTCGGGGACACTTTCTTTTCTGGGTTCCAACTTTCTTTTAAAAGTGTTTTATTTCTAAGAGTTCTAATAATAATTCAAGGCTAGATATTCTTAATTCAATTCCTATTATTGCTAGATTAATTCAAGGCTAGATATTCCTAATGCAATATGTTAGTCTTTTACGTATATATGTACATCTAACAGTTCTCTTGGTTTTTTCTGGTACTGTTATTGCATTTAATTTCACTTTTCAAGCAATTTTTTTTTGTACCTAGCGTATCTCAGGCGCGTGCCTGACCTCTGCCTCCTGGGCTGCGCCTAGCACCTTGACAACTATGAGTGTTGCATGTGGTTTAGTGTCTGACAAATGCTTTTGTATTCATAATATCTGTGTTTTTTTATTTTTTATACTGATTTGATTATTTTGTAATATTTGATCTTTGTATGTTATACTTGTTGAGGAGAGGCAAATCCATTGATACTATTAAGTATTTGTAAATAAAGGGTAATACTTTTAATTGGATGCTCTTTATGCTGGTGTGGTTGATGCAGCGGAAGGATCAAGAAACGGGGAACCAAACTCTAATCTTTACAATTCTTCCAGATCGAAAGAAAAGAGCCACTCAATTCTTCACAATTCTTCCAGATTGGGAAGAAGAGAGCCTTCTAATAACCCTAAATTCTTCTAGATTTAGAGAAAACTAGGAACAAAAGCCGAAGCCAATTTTATTAATCAACAAAAACTGAATTATTTTGTTACATCCATGCCTTTTTATAGGCTAAGTATTAGAATGCTAATAAAACTCCTAAAAATATAAATTCCTATATAACAAAATAATAATTCTATTAAAACTCCTAAATAACTAAAACTATAAATAAACTAAACTTCCTATCTAATAAATATGACAAAATCTAATAAAATCCTAATAAGAATATACTATCAAATGAAAGAAATAATAAAAATTAACATTAATTCGGAATAAACAATAAATCCCGAATTTCAGGCCTTTGGAGTCGCAATTTGACAAAAATAGAATCGGGCTCATGGTATAACCATGAGTTCTTCTCAGTGGCATGTTTCCACCCGAAAAACACTCCTGAATAATCCAAATCGGATCATCCAGCTGAACAACACATATAACCCGAAACAGCTTCATTTCTTTTTCATCCTGCATCATTCTTCCCTGGTTGAAATAAATTCGTCCTCGAATTTTCATCATAAGAGGAGCTATCTTCTCAATGATGACCACAACAAAAAATTTATTGGACAAATCAACATTTTAAAATATTGAATTGCCAACAAAAACGAATGGAGATATATTATCCGAAACTTGTAGATTGTGAGTTGCAATTTGAGAAGTCTTTAGCTGATTTTGCAAGTTTGAAATATTAGACGAACATTACCATATTTGAGCTCTTCGGCGACTTCATTAAAAATTGGGTCTTTAATAGGGATAGTAATTTCCTTCGCACGATCTCCCTTATCACCTTTTCGTTCATCATGGATTTGTTCATTGAACAAAGAATATAAAGAAAAATCTTGTAACTCTTCTTCACTCTTTGTTGAACTTCTTTGCAGTCAGCAAAGTATTGTCGAACATGAGCTCTTCTTTCTTTGGAAGCAATATAATCTTTTTGCCTCCAAATAAAAAGGAGTAAGTGTTAGCTTTTCCATTGTGTTGAACTCTATTAAATTGCCATGGACGACCCAATATTAAATGACACATATCCATATCCACAACATCACACCAAATCTCATCTTTGTATATAGACCCCATTGAAATCGGCACCATCACACGCTTTGAATTCTGGAATCTTTCTATTGGTAGTTTTAATTTTTGAACCGCCTCCGAAGAGATCATATTTTCACAACTACCATCATGAATTACAAACTTACATACTTTCTCCTTTATAGTACATGTGGAATGAAAAATATTATTTCTCAACCACCTATCTTGATCTACCGACGGATTCGAATCATATTTCTTTCTGAACATCATGTTTTGGCTCTGATACCAATTGATGCAGCGGAAGGATCAAGAAACGGTGAACCAAACTCTAATCTTTACAATTCTTCCAGATCGAAAGAAAAGAGCCACTCAATTCTTCACAATTCTTCCAGATTGGGAAGAAGAGAGCCTTCTAATAACCCTAAATTCTTCTAGATTTAGAGAAAATTAGGAACAAAAGCCGAAGCCAATTTTATTAATCAACAAAAACTGAATTATTTTGTTACATCCATGCCTTTTTATAGGAAACTGAATTATTTTGTTACATCCATGCCTTTTTATAGGCTAAGTATTCGAATGCTAATAAAACTCCTAAAAATATAAATTCCTATATAACAAAATAATAATTCTATTAAAACTCCTAAATAACTAAAACTAGAAATAAACTAAACTTCCTATCTAATAAATATGACAAAATCTAATAAAATCCTAATAAGAATATACTATCAAATAAAAGAAATAATAAAAATTAACATTAATTCGGAATAAACAATAAATCCCGAATTTCAGGCCTTTGGAGTCGCAATTTGACAAAAATAGCATCGGGCTCATGGTATAACCATGAGTTCTTCTCAGTGGCATGTTTCCACCCGAAAAACACTCCTGAATCGTCCAAATCGGATCATCCAGCTGAACAGCACATATAACCCGAAACAGCTTCATTTCTTTTTCATCCTGCATCAGTGGTACAGTTCATTGACATCTTCAGTTCTTTAGCATGGGAGAGGTCATTTGTTGGTATATTTGTTTCATTGGATCAGGCGAAATTTCTGTATGGGAGTAGATTCACTTCAGAAGACTTGCGGAACATCAAACACATGATTCAAAGTAATATGTACAAATACCTAAGTATATTACTTGAAGGGCAAGAGATGTTTGAAGAGGAAGCTTTGATGAAATATGAAACTAGTGCTGTCAATGATGATGAATCGATTTCTGGTATGGGAACCACTAGTTTATTTTAGCTTTTCTCCAATGATGTTTCTTTTGATCTTGGAACATAATTTTTTAACTAAAAGAGAAGTGTAGAGTAAAAGAATCAGTGGTTTTCTTCGCAGTTGTACAATTTATAAGAGCTAGAATAAGATAGAAGATGCTCATCGATGATAGTTTGCTTCACTTATCTTTTCTTTATTGTGACCACCTTTTTTCCATTAGGGTTACATACATATTCATTACACTCAATTACCATTGTACTTTGAAACTTATAATTTATAAACAGGCACAACAGTCTAAATAGGATTAGTTAGTTGGATTAAGATATATTGTCAAATAACAAGCTTAAAGTAAATAGGAAGTTGATATTATCAATTGAGAGTTTTTGTCACGAATAAAAGACTGAGGAGGGAGCACCAGGGCTTGGAGATAAGTTAGTTAATTCTGTTAATTCAAATAATTCAGTTATTTGCTGTTACAAATTATGGTAGTTATTATTTACTGTATATACTGCTTTTATTAGCTCTCTATAAGAGGAGTGGAAAGTAGAACTGGCATGAATGAAGTTATCAGCATATTTTCCTCCAAAATTCGCATTTTCTACCGTACCTTCTGCTCTACTACTCTCTATGAAGCATGGACACTCCAATACTTGGAGTGTCCCCGTTTCCCGATTCGGACACCGACACTCCCCGGTCGCTCGTTGGATACGTGTCCTACACTCCAATTTCAAACGGACACTCCAAGTAGGATGGACACTTTCCGGACACTTTGCGGACACACCTTGGACACTCCACGTAGAAGTTAATGAATCTCCTTTGTGGAAATATGTGACATAAATAGAAAAAATTGGTGGGGGTGGGTAATACGACATTTAAATGCAACAATGTGGGCAAGAAAAGTAAGGGTCATACACTAGAGTTAAAGCACATTTGTTGCACATAGCTGGTATGTTGAAGGTATTGACATGTGCAATAAAGTAACAAGACATGACATAACAACAATTTTGGATTTGTTTTTTTGTTGTTTTGCAATTGATCATAGTCAATGGATGATATGGATTTTATTAGATATGAATATTTATGTTTGATAATTTATTTAGTAGTTGTTTCCCAGCCGTATCCAAATGCATATTTTTTTTCCAAAATGCCGTGTCGTGTGTCCATGTCGGACACTTGGGGCGTGTCTGTGCAACCTAGACTACTCTTATTCTTCATCTCTTTCCACTCTATTTTCTCTATTTCTTTTTTTTTACTAAATCCTAGCTTAAGTCAGAGGTCATACCTGACAGTTTCGAATTGGATAGGAAGTTTTTGCTCAATAGAATTGTAGCCTGCAATAATAATTGAAAGAAAATTGCTACGTTATGTCAGAATTTATTTTCCATGTGTGCAATTGAATTTTGTTATCTGAAAAAGGGCATTTCACACTAATAATTTTTCTAGATTAGCGTGTATGCACTATGAATTTGTGCCTAAATGCATATATATGAGAAACAAAGAAGAAGCCATTACGTGGTTGAAGTGATTAATTTTTGGGCAAACAGGAGTTGAAGCAAATCAGCGCTGCGTCTTCTCCATAAACCAGAGGTCAAAGAATTTTTGTGATTGGTTACTCGATATCGTGGCTTCTGGAGAATTGGATAACTTTTTCCCTGCTGCAACGAGAGAGTATGCTCCTATAGTAGATGAGGTCTGGAAGGACGATGCTATTCAGGAAACCTTCAAGAGAAGAGACGAATTGAACCTTCCTGATGTTTCAAAGTATTTTCTAGATCAGGTATGTCTTATGGTCTTCACTTTTTCTGTATAAGAAATTATAGGACTACATTTCTAATATGTTACTTGTGCTTTATTGATAGAAAACTTAACAATATGCAAGTAAGGAAACATATTCTGTATAATGCCTTGATTTTTCTATCAAACAAATCTCCTAATTAACTTTATTTTCTTAATTTTTTTGACATTCCATATTTATGGTAAAGAAGTTATTACCCGACCTGTTAGGTTGTCTTTGTGTTCTATTTTTCAATGAGCTACCTCCTTGAAATATATATTATATTTTAATGACTGTGTTGGATATTAAATTAAATCTCTTATTTCGATTGAGCCAAAGATTCACGTTTCTTTGGCTTTAGATCATAATGGACTAAAGCAAAATGACTCTTTAAACTGTCCGAGCTTCTTTTATTTTGAAGTCACGGATAGTTGTTGCAACTGCACTTTTGGGTCAATTGGAAACAACCTCTCAATAATTACAGGGTAAGGCTGCTTACACCCGACCCCGCTTGTGCGGGAGCCTTGTTAAGCATTGGCGTCCACTACTAAATCACCCTTGGATTTGTTTTAAATTATTCGAAAAAATTATTCTTTTTAAATGCTTAATAACAGTTCTGAAATTTTTGGTCTTACCCTTGGATTTGTTTTAAATTATTCGAAAAAATTATTCTTTTTAAATGCTTAATAACGGTTCTGAAATTTTTGATCTTATGTTTTACTCATTTTTTACCCACAAGTATATACAAATTAGCTGGAAATGCAAACTTTCTTACAAATTGATGAATGAAATCTGTTGAACTCCCATTCTTTTTAGGTCATAGTGCAGAATGATCAATTCAGCAATTTGTTAATCGAACATGCATATATTGATGGTCATCGGTTTTCGCTTAACACAGGCTGTTGAAATATCAAGCAATGGGTATGAACCTTCGGAAACGGACATATTATATGCTGAAGGTGTCACCCAAAGTAATGGCATCGCTTTCATGGATTTATGCTTTGATGACAGGAGCCCCATATCCGAAATATTTAAGGAAGGCTTTGACCATCCGCCTTCCTTGACCAAGTAAAAATCTTTGTTTTCATTAAATTTTGGTCTACTACATCAATTACCCCTCGAATTTGGCCCAAATGGTCTACTGTCCCCTTGAACTTTCACTGATTTCCATTAACTCCCTCAACTTGGTACAAGTGCATTGGTTTGCTCCATGAATGCCACGTGTCACCTTTTGATTGGTTTGACTTCTTAAATGTCATTTTTCTGATTTTTCTCTCTCCAACCAAAAGTTAACATGTGGCAATCAGGGGCAAATAGATGCACTTTTGCCAAGTTCATGGGCACCGTGGACCATTTGGCCAAGTTCGGGGGTTATCGATGTATTTGGCTGTATAATTTTGCTTGCCCTGCTGCTGGATTGAGAACATCTCACTTACAAAACTTCTTATTTGCCCAGATACCAACTAATTCGGTTAACTTCCGAAGGTTGCAAATGGCTGGAAATGCTCGAAGACGCGAGAGCAATAATCTTCTGCGTTGCACTGAGTGACTACGATCAATTGTGGACCGTTGATTCAAATCCACCTATTAATAAAATGCTGGCTTGCAAGGATCTATTCGAGAGCTTAGTAAGGAGCCCGTGTTTTAGGGAGACTCATTTCGTGCTATTTCTGAATAAATACGACACATTCGAGGACAAAATCAGCCAAGTTCATTTATCCACGTGTGAGTGGTTTCGAGATTTTAGCCCATTGAAGGATAACCAAAGTAATGAAACCCTAGCTGAACAAGCTTACTACTATATCGCAATGAAATTCAAGGAGCTATACTTAAAAATTACCGGGCGGAAACTGTTTGTGTGGCAGTTGAAAGCACTAGAGCGTGCTTGGGTTGATTTGGGTTTGAAGTACGTAAGAGAGGTCCTAAAGTGGGAGGAAGGAAAAGGTGAGATTATTTATGAAGATTCGGCTTACGGTTCGGAAGTAAGCTCCTTCACTTATGCTACAGCTGAATGAGAACTCCACGTCGTCCTTTCAGGGATGTACTCTACTTTTTTCGGTAAGGAGAATTTTGAACATGATACTTATTAGGCCTTATTCTCGTGGACTACAATTCACTTCAGTTCAGTTCAGTCCACTACAGTTCAGTTTAGCTATGCGTAGTTATAAATTTACACTGAAATAATTTCAGTTTAGCCCAGTTCAGTTCAGCTTAGCTTTGAAAAGTTGAAAAGAAGAAAGCTCCTTAGATTACAAATTGTGCATATTGGTATTGTGTGGCATTCAATGGCTAGGGTATAGGGAATGACTTTTTTAATTTAAAAATATGTTTATATAATTAAGGGAATATTATTGTGTAGATCAAGAACAAAACCAGCTTCTGTAATCAATTATTGGGTCAAGGCTTGTAATTTTTTAAAAGATTTATTCAACCTTTCAATTTTTTTACTAGTAATTATCAGTTATGTTGAGTATCGTTCCCTCTTGGCCTCATTTCACATGCATCGTTGTCTATGGCTGTCAATGAACTTTGTTTTTATGGGTTCCCATTGCCGACTTCTTGCTCAAAGTTGGAGATACTCTAAATTAGCCAAGAAGCATGGAAACTCCTTGACAGTGGCGTTTCCACGTTTCGTGTCAGTGTTGACAGGTTTTCCTCAGTTTCCTAGCCTAAATTGGCCAATTTTTTTAGAATGGCGTTTCCTGGTGTCGGTGTCCGTTCATGTGTCGTTTCCGTGTTCGTGTCGGTGCTACCTAGTAAATTAGATTAGTACTCAAACCTTTGTTTTAATATCTAAGTATTTTCTTTTGGTTGCTCATCTGGTTTACCGGAGTTTTTCTCCGACTACTCCTAGATCTGACCCGGATCGCGCATCTAGCTATGGTTGGTGAGTCTCCTAATAAGGTTTTTTTTGCATTCATTAAGACTCGAACTCGAGACCTTGCTTAAATGGTACCAAATCACTTATTGGTTAATATCTAAGTATTTTGATATAAACAAGTTGGAGCAATTTTCAAATTATAATTGATGAAGAAACATATTATAAAGATGAAACACTTGAATTTGTTGTATATTTTGAAGTTGTTTTTAAAAGAAAATAAATTATAATGATAATAATGAAACCGTATTATTGATAGGCAGAGAAATTAGAAAAGTTGGCTATATTGTTGGAATAAAATCGGTTGTCTCATTCCTCTTTTAATTTCACTCCATTCATTCTTTGATATGTAGTATATTTATAGGAAAGATAAATAAGAAAAGAATAAAATAATAATAGACGCATGACAATCATTAAATAAAAAATATAAAAGAAGACATCAATTTAGAAACCTCATATTTTAATCCGGCTTAATTCCTTTTTGGAATTAGTCTTACCCGTGAACTTATGAACCGTTTATGTTGTATAAAGATTATTCTTTTTCTTTGGTTACTTTAGGTGCTTTTTTTTAAATTTTTTTTTAATAATAATAAAGAAAAACCTCATTCCACCACGCCCGTTTGTGAATCCGAACTTGTGACCACTAGAATCACAGCTTTAAGTCTCAATCATTATAACATTTTGATTTTGTATCTCATATATAAATACAGTAGTACTTTATATTTATACATAATTTTATTTTAGTATAATATTTATTCAATTTTTTTTATATTTTGTAATTCAATTTGCTAATATCTAACTTATTGTGTTTTATGTTCTTAAAAGAAATTACTTTATATTAACTCAATTCTCTAATAGTTGTTACAACATAAGATATTTTGGGCCAAAGAATCACATTAATCTTTAACATGAATATAGGGAAAAACACGTAAATGCACCTAATTGAGAAAATTAATAACCTAAATACTATAATTAAAAGCGTGTAACCAAAATAGAATATTTGAGAAAGTAATTAACCATAATACGCTCTCCACTAAACCAAAACTCTTCCTTCAATTTATCGTTATCGTTGTGCTTCATCTTCTCAATTCTCTCCCGTTTCTGTTCAATAGTATTTCTGCGTTCTTCAGTCTCGATTTCATAGTTCTTTTTCGAATTCCAAATCAAAATTGTCTCGTTTTCTCCCTAAAAGAGACATCAGTTCTTCAATTTTGTGTTTTCTCATGTTGAATCCTTTATTCATTATCGATTTCCTTCTATAATATGTGTTATGCGCAAATCAAATAATATCGATCTGTATTTTTCTTTCCATATGCAATTTTCTCTCTAAAACAGGTTCAAAATGATTTTTCAACAATTGAAGAGGAATTCTACTGCATTTTTATTTGTTTCAACACTGGTTTGGATGAACATCTTCTACAAATCTTTCATATATCAGAAAAATATCAGAATTATATCAGATATGTGTCTAATATATTTCTGATATTTTTTTGTTATATATCAGATCTAACCGTTATTCTTCGTTCCATCTGCAATTTTTTCTTTCCATCAACAATTTTTTCTCAATAAAAACATGTTCGAATTGATTTTGAGCAATTGAAGAGGAATTCCACTGGCTTTTTTCGAACTGTTATATTTCTGATAAATATTTGTTATAATTCTAATACAAGTATCTTTGTATTTGCAATGCTCATTGAACTGCTATATATCTACTATATATTTCATATATATCAGTTTCTGCTGCATTTTTTTTTGTTTCAACACTGATTTAGATGTTCTTTTGTATATGTTATACATCTATTAAATATCTATTACAAATCTGTTATACATCTACTACAAAATCTGTCATATATTCGAATTATAACAGAAAAATATCAGATACATATCAGATATATTTCTGATATATATCTGTTATAATTCTAATATAAGTCTTTTTATATTTGCAATGCTCATTGAACTGGTATATATCTGATATATATCTGTTTCTGCTGCATTTTTTTGTTTCAACACTGATTTGGATGTTCTTTTGTATATGTTCCACATCTATTATATATCTACTACAAATCTATCATATATTAGAATTATAACAGAAATATATCAGATATATATATATATATATATATATATATATATATATATATATATATATATATATATATATATATATATATATATATATATATGTTATAAGTCTAATCCCTTACAATGCTCAATGAACTCTTTGTATTTGCAATGTCTATTGAACTGATATATATATATATATATATATATATATATATATATATATATTATTAATTTGTTATAAGTCTATTAACAGATATATTATAGATTTGTAACAGAATTATATTAGATTTGTAACAGGTCAAAAAAAAATTGAAAAAAGTATATCACAATGGATGGAGTTTCGAAGATAAAAATGAGAAGAACAAAAAACTCTAAAGCGGCATGTCCAAAAAATGAACAGTTTGAGAGATAAATACAAAATAATAACCCAACCTAATCGCATGACTGTTGATGATGAGTGTATAAAGGTAATTTGGGAAACTTAAAATGGTTACAAAGTTATAATTAGCATATATAGATTATTGATAAAATATAATAGGAGCTTTAGGTTATTAAACCAAACTTGGACACAAATTATTTTAGAAAATTGCGAAAATAGTGACAATTTCCCATGAATATATCCGCAATGAATTTTCGGCAGTAGGAATTTGATCTTGATGCTTAATCAATTAAGTAATCACCTAAGTACATTAACAAATTAAATTAGTTACAGTTAGCATTATATATTTCTTAAATTGATTATACAGGCAATAAGCTTTTTTTTTTCATCTTCACCGAGAGGTGGTTTTGATGGATCCCAACTGTGGGCGGTATCTTTAAGTCATGTTCATATTTAGATTAATACCGGATCGCCAATTTGAGGGTGCAGAATGGCTGACCCCAAGATTTAAGGTTGCTTCATGTACATCTCATGGTTTGATCCGTGGTGGATGGTTAAGGATGAACTAGTCCCTAGCACTAGACTTGGGGTTCAATAAGCTTATTTATAAGCTTTTTTTTTTAAGAAAACAAGCAATAATCTTATGTTATATATATATATATATATATATATATATATAAGCAATAAAGTCCTAAAATACTCTTTTACCCTTATATATTTAAAAAAAATTTATCCTTATACCTTTTACATATATAGATTGCTAATTAATGTTACTTACCATAAATAATAAATGATGAAACTGAAGTCCTAAAAGACTCTTTTACCCTTATACATTTTAAAATTTTTTTATCCTTATACCTTTTACATATATAGATTACTAATTAATGTTACTTACCATGAATAATAAATGAATGATGAAACTAATCACAAACAGTATTAATATCAAATAAATTATTAATTATTTTTTAATTAATAAAATCAAAATAACAAATCTATATATAAAAACAATAAAAATTATGTTTCAGTTATATTCATAATAATCATAACAATACCAAAATATAAAATTGAAATAAAACTAAAATAATAATAATATTAACAAAAATAATAATAATAAAATATTTGATTAGAAAAAAAGAGTCACATTAATTCTTAAATAAGATTATAATTAACAGAATCATATTTTTTAAATTTTAATTTGTTGTTCATATTGTCCAATTGTTTGAATTTTATTTTACAAGTTGATTCTTATTTTTTTTTACCAATGTGAATATTTGATATGTTATTGCTAACTTTTCCAATTATTTGTTGACATATAAGAGCTTTCTTTCCTTTAATTGATTTTACACTATATATGAGCAGATTTTAGTGCCGTCTACAATAATTATTAAATTGGATATTTTTCATAAATTTAAACCAATATTAAATCAATGCTACCTCGTTCGGAATTTTAGGAAATTGATTTTAATATATTTCTCGAATATATTTGATTTAAAAAAATAATAATGATTAATAGCAATAACTACTTTTTACAAGGAAATAATTAATTAGGGTGAATTATAGTTATTGTTATACACTTATAAATTGTGGCCAATTTTCGCAATCATTATAAACATTTGTATCAAAGCACATATAGTAAAATTGAAAGACTATACGAGTTTGATAAGCACGGAAGCTATCGAGATAAAAGTTTATACTTTAATATTTGTCGTTATGTATTCATTCAGGGTAATATACTTCTACATTTTTGTCTCTACATTCAATTCTTGAGCAATGAAAGCAATAGAGTCTTCAAATACTCTTTTACCCTTATACCTTATTGGTTGCCTAAACAGTGATCTAGCAAGTGCACTAGGTCGTGGTTTATAGTATGGGGCAAGAACATAGTCGTATTCCTCAGGGAGCAAGGGAAATAATCTAAATTAAATTGTAAATTAGTGAATCCAAGTTCAATGTTAAAAGAGTTAAAAATAGAGATCTAAAAGAAAATAACTAGTTGTTGTAAAACAGAAAGCGGTTGCTCTGAATGGCTACTCCTAACAAATTATATAACGGGGCAAGCACTCCCAGCAAGCAGACAGACATGTGAATGATTTCCTTTCCTTATTTTATAAAGTTTAGTACTTAAGGATCTAGGTTTCTTGCATTTAATGTTACTAGCCGTAGATACCCATTGTCTAGTTCCTTCAAAGTTTCACTACGTAGATACCCATTGTAGTTACACTTTGAGCATTAAGATTTATGCAAGCATTCTAACAAGTTAGAAACCCCTAGCACAATCTAATCACTTTTTAGATCTTTTAGATGTGTGTTTAATATTTGGATCTGTTTACAGGTCGCTTTTCAGATTTTCTTGTCAACTAAGCATAAGTTTGGCCTTATTTATGAGATTTTAAACTCAATACTAAACAATCCACACTAGATAATGATAAAATAAAAGGGAAGGGAGAAATCATACCATATGAACTACCATGCTTACTGGTTGTGCCCGCCAAAAGCTTAGTTACTCATAAAAATGGATATGAAATCATACATATTCTAGAAATTTTGAAATCCATAGATAATAATAATAAGAGTAACTTTTTACATAAAATATTAGTAAAGTAGCCAATCTAAAAGCTCTTCTCCACGCAAAGTTCTCTACCATATAAATAATGGCAATTGGATCATTCTAGAAATGCCAATTGCTTACAATAATTGTCCTAACTATTAATTAATAAGTAAATACACTTCCAGAAGATAGAAATTGGTCGAAAGTGGTTAACCCAACTTGCTAAGTTATGATGCATAAAAGGACAAGCTCTACCGTTTCTACAAGTAGGTATTTCATAAGTTTAAGTAAGGTATCTTCTAGAAGCTTTCCATTTCTGATCATTTCTCTTGGGTTTAGGCCTCCATTTCCTCATCAAGCCCGATTTGTTGTCCTTCTCATTTGGATTCCATCTCCTTCGCAGCAAGCTTGGCAGTAGAGAGGAGCAACCTGAGATTGCACCAAAACACTAATGAATTCCACAATTTAATCCATAAAAGTAATGTTTTCAAGGTGAAATGACTTATGTTTTCTTGGTATAAATTACTCTGATCAAACTGCCCCACACTTAGATACTTGCTTGTCGTTAAGCAAAAATACAAGGATATTAAAAACAAGTTTTTATAACAAGTTAAAAAGAGAAGAAAAGAGAACAGAACAAAATCAAAGATGGCAATCAACAATCAATCCTATCTTAAGGTAACTTAGTAATCTATTCAAAATATAAAGTTTAAGGTTGATAATGAATACCCCCACACTTAGCATGTAACTCAATCTCAAAAGCATGTTAAGACAATAATTCAAAACTAATTCATTAACAACCAATTTTGGGATAAAATCAACCTTCCTCACCAAATATGTCACTCAATTCACTCCAAGTGTTTAAGGTTGAGTTTTGAGAAATCACTCATCAGCTATACATAGCAATCATTAAGTCCATAGGCTTGATTTTCAGTCTCATCTCCACCACTTCAAGATATTGATCACCACATAATCAAAAGGTCTTTAGTTGGGTTGTAATGTAGGCTAGGGTTGGGGGTGTGTTAAAAAGGTTTTTTGTGTGTGAAATATTCTACCAAGTGAGCATGTATGATTGTATAGCAAGATGTATAGTCACCACTCGTATTGGAAGATGATATTTTGTTATCTAGGATATCAAGTAAAAAGCGGAGTAGTTATGTGTCAATTAGAGGCAAGTTTCTAGCAAAAGAGGATTGAATTATAAGCACAACAAGCAGTCGCGTAAGAGAGGCTTGCATTTCAAAATTGAAGGTCTTGTGAATGAATTTTTGTGTTCTTTTTATTTTCTTTTTCTGTTTTTCTTTGTATTGATGAAGTACAAGGCTGGAATTATTTAAGATATCTTATTAAGGTTTCTTTTGAGGGGACTTTTGAGAAAACAAGGTAGCAACCATCAGTAATTTAAGTTTGTTGTTTTGAAAAATTCTTGGTAGAATTAAGGGTGAAATAACAGGAAAGTAAAAAGAAAAAGGCTATGGGGTTTTAAATTGTTATGTGTATGAAGAAAAACGATAAGGCTTAAAGGGGCTAACTAGGGGATACAAACTGTAAGGGTGGCTTTTTGGGTAAAAGTGTGTAATCCTAGTGCCTTAATCATCTTATACAGTGATCAATGATGTGGTCTCAATAAGCAATATATCTAAGTTCTCCTAAATCAAGTTCTAGCCTTAAGTTGCATATGTAAGCCCTCTCAATAAAGAATTCAAACAATTAATTTTAAGGGAGAAAAGTGATTTCAGAATTTGATTCAGTAAGGAATGAGAGTGATTTGACAATTTTAGCTCTTTTAGTATTTGAAAACAGATTTGAACTTTTAAGATCGGGTTTAAAGAATTGGTTTAGTGAATAAATCAAGAAAAGTTTAGGCCCACGTCCTCTCTAATCAATAGGGTTAATTTGGTTGGTTATCTTTGTCTCAATTGTTGAAAAATAGTTCAAATTGTGTCTAACTTGCTCAATCAATCGTATTAACATGCTAATTGTAGTTTTACCATTATTAACCAAACCCTAAGTATTTTACCTAGACTATAATTTTGAAAAGACAGTTTCTCATGCTAATTGCCAAAACAAGAATAAAATCATAGAAAAACTTTAAAATTTTCACAAATTTTAATAGAGAAGTGAAGCTATTTACAAACATCATGTTTTAAGGACACACAACAGAACGTCAAAAGCAATACTTAAGGTCAAAAAAATGTCTTCAGCAGGGAAGTAATCATAAGTAGTAATCAGGCCAAGCAAGCATTAGCATTCAATAGTAAAGCAGAAATTATAAAGCACAAGGTAGTAATCATGCAAAGTTTTCGCACGTACTCCTCCCCCACACTTAAATCATGCTTTGACCTCAAAGCATACAAAAATCAGACATAGCAAAAAGTATGATAGTGGCAGAAAGTACCTCAATGATGGCAAGGCATAATTTAAAGAGAGAAGTGTAAGAAAATTTACTCTTGAGATGCAGTTGGTGCTTTTTCTACCTCCTCTGTTTGCTCCTTACTGTCTATAGAGTCCTTCTTGGTAGTGGAGGCTGAGATTACAACCAAATTACACTTTGCTGCTAAGTCATCAGTGGATGATTCCTTGACAAACTCAATTATGGTTTCATCCTCCAATCTCCTCAATCTTCTTTCAACATCAATCTTCCAAGCTTTGTATGCATCCCTTTCTTCCACAAGTCCATCCATGATAGAGAGAAGTGTTGTCATGGACATGCTAGCACACCTATCCAGAAATGCTATCTTATCCTCACTAGCTAATCTCTTCCCAATACTAGCAACAGAGGCTTTAGGCGCTATCTTCTTTCTTTTTGACATAGGGGTTGGGGTCACCTCCTTTGCCTTCCTCTTTTTCTCCTTCAGTGCCTCTGCTACATGCCATAGTAACCACTACTTGTCCGGCCTTTGGCAAATTCTAAACTTATACATGTTATTGAACTCCATAGGCTCTGGATAGCACACCAACTCTAAGCCAGTAGTGGGAAGGGGACTGATCATACTTCTGGCTATTTTGGTGACATAAGACCCAACTAGAATGTACTTGTTGGACTTATTTGGAAGTTCAAGGATGAAGTCTGCCAAGAAGCTCCCAACATTAAGCTTCTCTTTCTTCTCCATATAATATAAAGCAAATAAATCACTTTCAAAGATAGTGGATTGATTAGAACGTCCAAAGATGGTACTGGCTAGAAATTTATGGATGATTTTATGCTAATATTCGCGCAAGTAACTGGAGCAGTTGTTGTCCTTAAAGACTGGTTTCCCAATGAGTTAATCCCAAAAACTATCTTTGTCAAAATCTTCTGGGACTAAGCGGTGGGCATTCTTGTAATCATCAATGAGCAAGAAATCTTCTGGAATCCCTAGGTGCTTATTTAGATCGTCAAGAGAAAGACCCCTTTTTCTCCCCAAAAGACAAAATACATGTCTGCCAAGGCCATCTGCCTTTCCACCTGAGTATTTTTTGAGAAGGTTACCAAAAATTCCAGTGTTAGTTCCTTGAAGGTAGGCTCTTCGTTGACAGGAAATTCTTCAAAACTACCTCCCCTTAGCAAATCAGTGATTCTGTGGGCTAACTTTAGTGTTTTTAGGGAATCCCAACTGAAAGCCCTTGACGGAATGATTTCGCTGTCCCTGAGGGCTTCAAAGCATCACTGTTCGTAGGCTCCTTCGACATGCTTCATCATGGACATGACTTGCTTGGAAATCGGTTTTGGGTATCTAAAAGGTTAATCAACACCAGTGTTGAAGACGATTTTACTGGTGTGGACGAGGAGGCCCTTTGTTTTCTTGTGGAAACCATAGCAGTAGGTTTAAGGGATTTGGGGAAGAAGATAAACAGTGGTTAGAAGAGAAAAATAGGGATTGAAAGACGGATGGGAGTGGAGAAGTTGAAGAGTGGGTTTTTGATTTTGAAAATTCCCACAAACTGCCCTTTAGATGGGAATTTTCAAAAAGTAAAAATGTTAATCCAATGAAAATTCATGCATGAATGTAGGCTTTTAGGCCAAATAATTACTTTTGTCTTCTCATTACATCTCGCCGTCCACTTTTTATCCCTATGACACGTTAACCTCTTGCATGCCAAGATAAATCCCTATAAAAAATTGAGTTTAATTTTTAAAATGTGAAAGAAATTGCAAAGGAGTTGGGTAGAGAGAAACTAGGGCAAGCATGCTGATGGTTTGTTTGGAGCAAGCATTTTCATGACCCACCAAAATTTACATATTTTAAAATGATTTCCCAAACCAGAAAAATGACCAAATAAAAAAAATGGATGCAAGTATAGGAAATAACAAGAAGGGAGGTGGTTATCTACTTGGTGTTGCATTCCCATACTTGGTCAATTTAGTCTTATTGGGAAACAATGATCCGGTTAACAATCTAAAACATATCCGGATCAAGTTTGAAAGAAACAAAAATAATGTATGTAATACTCCCAAATCCAAATGGAAATATCCAGACAAAGATCTAGATACAAGTCATCCATTAAAGAAATCAAATACCTAAGCACCAGAGGAAATCATCCGGACAAAGTTTGGAAAGGAAACAAACTTCTATCCTTTAAGTCTAGCATCTGGAAGAACTGATTGAAGCTATCTCCGAAAGAAGATATATCTGGAGAACATAGGTCTAAAGACATCCGGAAGGCCTATATTTCAAACATAGGGAAAGATACAAAATTTAACTTTCCATCCATCCTTGGTCTCCAAGTCAAAGATCCTTTCCCCTCTAGAAAGACAAAAGTTGACAGCTCTCATTTTTAGAGAAAGGAAAAAAGGACTGACCCCGGGCAGAAAAAGGAAACTACCTTTTTCACCTAGACCAATAAGGACATGCGTGGAGCTCACACCTAAAAGCAAATGGTATAAAAGTTGGTGCATCATAAAATGACAAGTAAAATGATCACTGACGACTTTCTAGCCTCAATCCCAAGATTTCAAACGGGTCAAATTACAGTCTAACGGATTGATCAATGGCTCTAAAAGCTCCACATCACAACCTGATCAAGGGTGAAGATTAAATGCTAGCTCACCAACCGTAACGGCTACTTTTATGATCAAAGCCTTTAAAAGGAGCTCTTCACCAAATGAGAAGGCTGGCTGGTTAATTTGCAACAATTGAGTAACAAAGGAATACACATTTAATCAGTTGATATATTCACTCCAAGAACAAAGCATATTCAAAATCTGTTTTTAAGGATTCCTAAGTGAAACTATAAACTTGAGGAACTCCAAAAACCAACCCTTTGATAAAAACCAAAGTGTAAGAATCTCTAACTTGGGTGAGTTGAGAGATTGGGATATAGCTTGAAGTAGGTGCTTTGAGTGGGATCTCCCTGTAGGACTCAGCTTAGATTCAAGGTAGAAGGCTAAGTGTGGTATATCCTACTAAAGACAAGAGGACTCAACTAGGAGTTGGTGCTTCTAGTGGTATATCCTACTTTTGAAAAGGGTTACCATCCGGAGAAAATCTTGTAAGGCTTGATTCCTGCCAATTGGAAAAGAATCCACTAGTGGATAAGCTTGGAGGAAGGAAGCTCTAGGGACTGGACGTAGGTGGGGCTGAACCAGTATAAAATACTTGTGTTTGATTTTCTTCCCTTTTTCTTTACTACTTATTATTATCACATTTGCATCATCCCGATCCATCCTCCGGATCATAATCAAACAAGCTACACTAAGACTTTTTTAAGTCTGTAAATTTCGTGAAAAAGGGCCATTCACCCCCCCTCTGCCCTTATAAACACTCTCATAGGGACCAATAAGTGGTACAGAGCAAGTGCTCAAAAACTAGAGATATAACAATCTCGAGCTAAAGGTCCAAATTTTGATTTATATATTAAAATGAGCTTTTAAAACTCACAACTCCTTCCGGAGGGTATGTCTATTACCCATCCTCCTCTATTCATCGATGAACACTATATGTTCTGGAAAAATCGGATGAAGAACTTCATACAGCATAAACCATGCAAGCATGGTTAGTAATCAAAGATGGTCCATATGAGCCTACATATGTTGTAGAGGGTATGACTACCCGAAAGCCCTCAAGCATGTGGGATGAAACTGATTTTAAAAGATTGCATGAGAATGCAAATCCTATTAACATGCTTCATTGTGCTCTTAGTGTAGCTGAATTTAATAAAATATCTAGATACGAGATTGCAAAGGAGATTTGGGATAAGTTAGAGGTAACCTATGAAGGAACAACCAAAGTAAGAGAAGCTAAGCTTGATCTACTCCAGCAGAAATTTGAAGCATTCAAAATGGAGCCAAAAGAATCCATCAGCAGCATGAATACTAGATATACCAATCTAGTAAATGAGATGAAGAGACTTGGGAAGGAAATACCGAAAGTAGAGATGGTAAAGAAAGTACTCCGAAGTCTCACTAAGGAATGGGATAATAAGAAGACTGCCATTGAAGAAGCTCATGATCTAAATTTCTATAGATATGATGAGCTCATTGGCAACCTTTTGATCTACGAGCTATCTCTAGAAAGATATATCCAGCAGGAGAAGAAGCCTGAAGAAAAGAAAAAGGCTATAGCACTCAAAGCAGAATCCATCGGATCAGCTTCATCCGGAGAAGAAGATCAAGCCACTGAATCTTAAAGTACCAAGGAGCAATTGGCTCTGCTAACCAGAAGGATTAATAGATTTATCCAAAAAGGTGAAAGGAGAAAATCTAGAAGGTATGAATCAAAAATAATAAAAGAAGGTACTTCTAGAAGATACATGCCCAGAAGGAATCCGGAAGAAAAGAAGGATCAGGAGAAAGATACTGCTTGTTTTGAATGTGGAGAAAAAAGGCATTTCAGAACAAAATGCCCAAAGTTCAAAAGAACTAAGAAAAATAAATAGAAGGCTATGGTGGCTACCTATGGCAATAACGAGGAAAGCAGTAGCTTATCTTCAACAGAAGAAGAAGAGACTACAAACTGTGCATTCATGGCACTGGCTGATCCGGAAGTGGAGCAATCCGGAAAGGATATCTCTAAGTAGGATACAATGCAAATCGAGGAATCAGAATCAAAAACTGCAAACACTGAGGTAAACTCTTATTCGAATTCTGGTTCTAATCTTGAACTTGCTAGAGCTTTGTCTATTGTGATCAAAAGTGTAAAGAAGAATACAAAAGCAATCAAGTCCATGAAGAGACAAGTATTGGAAATTGCTGAAGATCATGAAGCATTATCACAAGATGTCCACTCAATAAGAACTACTAAAGATATGGAAGTGGTTGAGGAAAACTTCCTGAAGAATCAAGTGGAAATATTAAGTGCAAATCTAATGGAGTTAGATAGGGAGCTAACTCTAATAAAGGTAGCATCTAGAAGAGGAACTAACCCTCCACAACCAAGGAAAAATCAAAGGCAAGCTGCTCAAGGAAATCCTAGACCTTTTAACCAAAAAGTGAAGGAGGTTAAAAGGCAGCCACAAGCCCAAAGATAAACTGCTGCTTAAAAAGGAAAAGCTAAGATGAGTGACAATCAATAGCCTATCTAACAAAGAAAGAACTTTACAGCAGCAGTAGCACCTCAAACCAGCTTTCGAATAAAAATCGGACCATCAATCAGTGTACAGGAAGTTGGATATAAAGGAAATTATAGGAAGGAAGATCTGGAAAAGATCAGTGAGAAGATGGAGCAAAACAGATCCATCATAGGATGCAGGTTTTGTGGGAAAAATAACCATATTACTAAACTTTGTAGATTAAAAAATGGTTATTATGATGTATATCCTTGGCCTGAGATGGTTATTAACTCGAGAGGACCCAAATCTGATTGGGTACCCAAACCCACTTGATCTATTTTACAGGTATGCCTTAGATCCACAGTAGATCAACACACTTGGTACATTGATATTGGATGCTCAAGGCACATGACAGGTGATGAGAAGGCCTTCATCACATTGAACCAGAAGAAGGGAGGCAAAGTAAGCTTCAAAGACAATAAAAAGGACAGATCATCAAAAATGGAACCATTGGATCTGAATTAAAGATTGAACATGTTTGTAGCGAACCGATCCTAAGAGGGGTGGCACCGGGGTAGAAGACCTGAGCAAAGAATGACCATGAAGGATGTCGATGTGGATAGGAATGAACCAAATCCACACCTGAAAGAGAGGGTTTCGAGATTGCGCTGGTATGGGACGGTACAATTGAGAACGGTTAAAGATTTCGAGATTGTGATGGTATGGGACATTACAATTGAGAGAGACTTAAGAGATTTGATTGGTACTACCACACCAACAAGGTGCACCTTCTTTTCAGGAGCCTACTCAGGAGAACTCCAAAGTTGAGCGTGCTTGACTTGGAGCAATCTCTAGATGGGAGACCTCCTGGGAAGCAATTTCCAGAAAGTGAGCGAGTGAGGATAAAGCTCACTGTAAAGACTTATGTTGGTTTGTGGGGGCAGTCGGTCAAACCCGGGGTGTTACAGATTGAAACACCCTTATCATATAATAACTATAGAAAAATACCATAAATTTTTTTTTGTACAAAAATATTCATATATTCACACAACCATAATATTTCACATCAACTCTAATATCATTCGTTTATATTACAAACCATAATTATGTTTGATTAGCAAAACCAAAACCCGACCACTTTCTATTCTATATGCTTGTCATGTGAGGAGAGAGAGCGAGATGGACACAGCCGACAGACCTTTCTTCCATGACAGCTACAGGTAAGGACCTTCTAGTACAATACTTTATCTACAACTTCAACAACTGAAAAATATAGCGATTTATATGAGTCGCCACTCAGTGAATATAAACAATCAATGAATTTAACAATCACATACAGGCACACCTTCAAAATAAACATACAGTCATTCTTATATACTATTGGATGATTCATTTATTTAATTGTTGTGACACTTCCGGCCAAACTATTGCCCCAGGATACATGTAACATTTGTAACAGATAACAATTGATTTGCTGGTCAGCTGTATAACAATTGGTTGACCTTTTGGTCCAGATAAACAATTGGTTGACATTTCAGTCCATTTGTCAAATATTGTAATTGGTTGACCATATAGGTCCAGGTAACAGAACATGTATTGCAATATTTGATCGGCTATGTCACAACGTCTCTCGTTATTTCATTTGTTCTTGTACAATTACGTATATCATGTATAATTCAATTAACTCATGTTTCACGAAATAAACATAGGTGTATATAATTCAAATTCCCCAAATAACATATAATCATTCAATTCACAACAACTCACCAAGCATTTAAATATCACATATCAAAACATTTCACCCATAAATTCATTTCATGTTTATACTCACAGATGGAATGCTAATTTCCACAAAATCGACTTGTTTCCTCCTCTTGAAGACTTTCACTACCTCGTGTTCCTATAAGCATAAATTCACATCAATACATTTCACCTCGTGTTGTTTTCTATTTATAAAGTTTTCATGACTTAAACCATTGTTACCTGTATACTTGTTCATGTGACCTTGCTCTACTTAAAAATTCATAACTTTCAATTCACTTCACCAAATCATCTGATTCTTTTTTTATTCTATCCATAATACACAAAGCTATAACATAATAAAACCTCAAAAATTTTAGAGTCTTATACAATTTATAGGGAATTTCCCATCAAAACCTGTTTCAATCCCGCTTTACCTGGACAGTAGCACAATAAAACGGGTATAACTCTCTCTACACAACATAAATCGACCTGATTCTTTTTCCTACTTAAACTATACAATAAGGAAATAACATATCAAAAATCAGAATTTTCTAAATAGTATAACAATCCCAAATTAATTTTGAAACTCACCCTATCTCTTTGATCATCCAATTCTGCACACTTCATCTTATAAAAATCATAACTATTAATCTACTCGTCTAAAAATTCCCAAATTTTGAAGGATGAACCTTGACATAAAAATTCATCTTCTTACTAAAACTGCTAATTCTAACTTTAACCTAACAAAAATCGCACTACAAAGTTACTAAAATACCTGATTCCTTCCTTCTGGCTCTCTTCTTCTCTTCTTCCTTATGCTTTGTTCTTTGCTTTATGTTTTAGGAGATGAAGAACTGATCTAATTCTTATCAGGCCATACAAAAATCTAAGGGGAAAAAGACCAATTTGCCCTCAAATTCTTTATTTAATACAAATGCTAACTATAGTAGATACATATACGTATATCTATACCATACTAATACTAATTCTAATACTAATTCTTATACTTAAATCCTTATGATATATCACAATTTTATTCAACTTTATATGTTCAAATAATCATTTTATATATATAACATAACTATACTCCACTTATTCCTTAAAATTCTATAGCCATATAATTCGGTACCTAGATATTAAATATTGTATTTTGTATGGTTAAAATAACTATTATTTTCACTAACCAATTTTAATAAATATAACACGTAAAATATTAAATATAATGACATGTAACAGATGTGGACAAATGCAAATATAATGCATGAAATGAGATGTTATATGTCTCACTAGTTGAGGGACTGAAGTTTAACCTATTGAGTGTAGCCCAACTCTGTGACAGAGGAAGAAAGGTCACTTTCAATTCCAGAGGCTGCTCAATATATGATAGCAAGTCCAACCAACTAATTCTTTATGCACATAGAGTAAATAATGTATATTCAATAAACATTAAAAATGAAAAGAATAACATTTGCTTGGTGTCTAAAGAAGAAGAATCATGGCTATGGCACCGGAGGTTAGGACATGTTAGCATGAACCTCCTATCCAAGTTAGCCAAAAAGGAATTAGTAGTGGGTTTGCTTAAGGTTGCTTTTGATAAGGATCATCTATGCACTGCATGTCAATTAGGTAAACAACATGAGAAAAGTTTTCTTCCATATCATACATCACTTCCAAAAGAGTACTTGAACTCTTACACATCTCTGTGGTCCAATTAAACCATTGAGTTTAGGTAGAAGAGAATATACAATTGTCATTGTTGATGATTATTCTCGATATACCTGGGTTCTCTTGCTAGCAAGCAAAGATGAAGCCTTTGACCAATTTTCAAAAACATTCATTCGGATAGAAGTAGAATAGGGCATGAGCATTGCACACATTCGGAGTGATAATGGTGGTGGTTTAAAAATAAGCATTTTGCTGAATTTGGTGACTCCAAGGGCATTGAACACAACTTCTCTGCCCCTCACACTCCTCAATAGAATGGAGTCGTTGAGAGAAAGAATAGGACCATAGTAGAGATGGCTAAAACAATGCTTAGAGAAAATTGTTTGCCAAAGTACTTTTGGGGTGAGGCCGTAAACACAACATGCTACATCTTATATAGAGCTCTCATTAGAAAGACCATAGAAAAGACCCCATATGAAATATGGAAGGGAAGAAAAAACCAAAATTGGGTACTTCAAAGCATTCAGATGTAAGTGCTACATTCTAAATGATAGAGAGCAACTAGGAAAATTTGATCCTAAATCTGATGAAGCAATTTTCCTTGGCTACTCAACACATAGTAAGGCTTACAGAGTCTTTAATAAAAGAACACAAATAGTGGTAGAGTCTATACATGTAGATTTTGATGAGACTAACCCTGCAGGTAAGAAAGACTCCATTCCGGAAGTTCCCAATTCTGAAGATGAAATATCTGGAGAAAAGAAGGAAGGTGGAAATCCTGAAACATTCCAGATCAGGAAGTACAAATACGAAGATGAAGGAATTTCCTTCAATCTAGAAGACCAACAAGTAAATCTCAATCAACTAGAGATTGACTTCAATGAAGGTCAAGAAAAAGCTGAAGTAGCAAATGTAGATCTAGTCCAAATCCAATATGACGAGCTACAGAGGGAGATCCAGACTCACATAGATCATCTGGTAGAATCCATTTTGGATAATGTCCAAAACCCAGTTTTAACCAGAGGACAACTTAATAGAATGATGAGTCATGCAACCTTTATCTCTCTCATTGAGCCAAAGAAATTCCAAGATGCTAAAGGAGATGATAGCTGGATGATGGCTATGCAAGTAGAACTGGATCAATTCACTAGAAATGATGTTTAGGATCTTGTTCCATCTCCCAAAGGAAAATCTATCATTGAAACCAAATGGGTATTCAGGAACAAGCTAGATGAATCCGGAGTAGTGGTGAGAAACAAGGCAAGATTAGCGGCACAAGGATACTACCAGCAAGAAGGGATAGATTTTGAAGAACCCTTTGCCCCTATAGCCAGACTAAAGGCAATCTAGATTCTATGTGCTTTTGCTTCATTCATGGGACTATTTCAAATGGATGTCAAAATTGCATTCCTTAATGGGGTAATCTAGGAAGAAGTATATGTCAAGAAGCCACCCGGATTAGAAGACCCCAAGTATCCGGATCATGTCTACAAATTGAAGAAGGCTCTCTATGGACTTAAAGAGCTTGGTATGAGAGACTCACTACATTTCTCATATCCAAGGGATATATCTGAGGGAAAGCAGACACAACACTCTTCATCAAGAAGAAGAAAAATGATATTATCTTAGTTCAAATCTATGTGGATGATATCATATTTGGAGCAACAGATGAAAAGATGTGTGAAGAATTCGGCTCTCTAATGTAGAAAGAATTTGAGATGTCCATGATGGAAGAACTTATTTTCTTCCTTGGTTTACAAATTAAGCAAAGTCCGGATGAGATTTTCAAAAACCATTCAAAGTATACCAAGGATATTCTGAAAAAGTTTGACATGGACAAAAGCAAACCAATGTCCACTCCAGTGGGATCAGATACAGTTCTTTCCAAGGATTATGAAGGAGAAGATGTAGATTAGAAGCTATATAGAGGAATGATTGTATCACTTTTATACTTGACAGCAAGCAGACCTGACATACATTATGCAGTTTGCTACTATGCAAGGTATCAAGCCAATCCTATGGATTCTCACCTCAAAGTAGTAAAAAGAATACTTAGATATCTCCTAGGGACCACTGAAGTTGGATTACGGTATCCTAGTAATAGAGATTTCACTTTCAAAGGGTTCACTGATGCAGACTATGGAAGGGACACGCTTGAGAGAAAGAGTACATCCAGAGGATGCCACTTCCTTGGAGATTGCTTAGTATCATGGTACAACAAGAAGCAAACTTCAGTTGCATTATCTACTACAGAAGTAGAATATATGGCAACTGGAAGTTGTGTATCTCAACTCCTATGGATCAAGCAATAGTCAGAAGATTATGGAGTTCAATCCGTAAGTGTTGTTGTAATGTGTGACAACAAGAGTGCTATCGATGTATCAAAGAATCTAATACTTCATAGCCGAATGAAACATGTTAACATAAGACATCACTTTATTAGAGATCATATGATGAAGGAGGATGTTGCATTGGTATACATCCCAGCCAATGAGCAAAATGCAGATATCTCTACTACGCCCTTAAGTAAAGATCAATTTAGGAAGCTAAGGGAGGCTATTGGTATGTCAAATCCAATTTGATGAAAGTCCGGAAGAGAATCCATATTTAGTTTAAATTCTTTTCAAACTGGATCATCCAGAATAGAGGTAACTGCCAATACAAGCCTAATCTGGAGGAGAATATGCCACGTCAGTAGACAAGAAGGACAAATGGCAGTAAAATCGCTTTTAAGGTAACTATTACTTTTTGAATTTCAAAAGTCTATTGGTGGTTACACGCGAGGTAAATTGGACAGTTATTTTTAAAATAAACCATCCACATTCTTCAGTTGAACTGAACTTACCTCTCTCTAAAATTTTCAACTGCCATGTCATCAATCTAGTCAAAACTACCAGAATTCGGATTACCAAAATACCCTCACCTTTAAAAATCTATAAATACCCCATAAAATCCTCCTTCTTCCTCACACGAGCAACTAATATACTATTACTCTACAAAAATCAAATCCAGAACCCTAACCTTCAAAAATCTCTCAAATGGCAGCCGCTAACATCTCAAACACACTCGAGATCCAGCCAAGCAAAAATTTCTTTCAAGTATCCTACTTGAAAGACTCTGATTTTGAACCCATAAATTTCAAGACCTCTGAATCCGTGATTACCACCGATCACCTGGGTGTTGATTACCTATTCAAAACCCCTCCCTTCTTCACCCTAATCGATGACCAAAATCTAGGTGACTTCCTCAAAATAAACTGCTCTATATACCTTGCTCTTATGAGGGAATTTTATGAAAACCTTAGCGCCCACACTTACTTTGATGCAGTGCGCACACAAGTTCAAGGAAAGGTGATAACAATTACTCTAGAATTGTTCAAGAAACATCTAAACATAAAGAACTCCAGAGTGTTACTGAGAAAATATGGAGATGAAAATGAAGTAGACTACACTCGAAAGCTATGGCTCCATGAAAATTATTTTGGAGACAAATTCTCCGCCAACTTCCCCATAACGCCAAGATTCTTGTAGCACACCTTGGCAAAGCTTATCTTGATAAGGAAGGGATCATTGACTATAGTTTCTTCCTTCCAACACTGCATTCTACAACATTGGGTTGGAAGTGTAGAAGTAAATTGGCCAGTCTTGATCATCCATTATATCAAGACTCATGTAAACTCCCATGGCACTTTGATCATGAGAATCCTGTAAGCCTCAGGAGTGAATCTAACCGAATTTAAAGGCATCTATGGAAAGCCCATTCTGGAGAAGAACTTCAAAAACCTCCGATATGATGAAATTTGGGATGAGGAGAAGGCTAAACAAAAGAGGGATAAGAAGAAAATAAGGGGATGAAAGACTATAGATCCGAAAGCACCAGCACCCATCTCCAAGAAAGCTAAAACATAGAAGCCCAAGGATATCCAGCAATAAGCCTTGGTGGTGGTAGAGGATGAAGAAGGGGAAAAGACTATAACCCAACTACTAAATGAATCTCTTGTCAAGCCAAAATCAAGAGGGAGATTGATCAAGGTAGCTGGTCTGTGCTTCGGAGGTACAGGAAACTATAGTAGTCGCTGCTGCTACTATCAGAAAGGGGTATGAGAAGGAGAGGAAGAGAAAGAGAAATTTAACGAACATGTGAATAGGGGAGGTCTGGAGAAGAGATAGAGGATGACATACCTCTATCTGAAAAGCAACTAATCTAGAGGGGTGTAACTTTTGATGAGGCTGAAGAAGCCAGGAAAAAGCAAAAGTAGTCAGCCATAAGACCCTTTGGCATAATAATTGATGAAGAAGCCGCTCCAAGAGTAGTGGTGGAGGAGTTAGCAAAAGGCAAAGCCTCAAAGGGCAAATCTGTGCTTGGAGCCAACAAGGGCACTCTTCCGGAAGATTCTCAATATGAGGAAATGATGGCAATGGTGGCAGACAACTATAAAGCCAAATCTATGTCAGTGGCAAGGGCCAGAGGATCATCTACTCAAACAATCCTGGTGAACCCAAGTTCCTTGGACCAAGTTGCTAGACTTTCAGAAGCTGATTTCTTTAACTTTCAACCTACAACAGAATCTCTTCCGAAAAACCTACTCAACCTGGAAATAGCGGTTCCACAAGAAATAAGTCTTGAAAAGGCAACTAGAGAGGGAGTTGAGGACATTTACAACACGCCTGGGGAAGTTATTCAAAGTCTTGTAATGGCATGTGAAGGGGTGATAGAGGACAGTCCCTATCATCTAGGGGTTTTGGTAGAGAATGAAGTTACAAGCACCCAAGTTCAATCCTCATCCACTCGGGTAAATCCGCACTCTGTTGATACTAACGTTACTATTCTTAATACAATAGAAATTAGGGACAATGTGGATACAACTGTCCTTAATGTATCCACGGAAGGAGTGCCCAACCTGGATGAAATAACTCTGGAGGAGGGACAAGTCTGAGATCCGGAGGGAACACTTCTAAAGTGGACCTAAAGGGTGAGGCTAATCCTGAGGAAAGGCAGGCAGAAAAAGGAGAAGAAGAGAAAGAAAAAGAAGAAAGCTGAAGTTCAGAAGATGATGAGGGGGAAACAGAAAATAGACCCTCCGGAAGCAGTTCAAGCTCTGGAGATGAATTCAGCTTATTCGGACCATCAAATAGAAGGTTTCGTCCTCGCATCCAATCTGCGACTCTTCCTGATGAAAACACTAAAGACTCCAAGGTCACTGCCACACTTAAACTGCTTCAGGAGGCTACCCTTGAACAACATGAAGAAGGATTTATGAAAAAGTGTCTCCTAACAATATGTACACATTTAAAAGCAATTGAAAAGGAGCTTATGAAGTAGTCCAAATCCGACATTTAGAAGGGTTTAGGGGAGATTAAGGGGATCTTAAAGTTAATAAGAGAAAAAGTCTTGGATTTTCCCACTCCAGGAGTTATTACTGAAGCATCTCTCTCCAAAATCACTCCTACCCTGGATGAGCTTAATCAGAATATTTCCACCATGAGCAGAATAGCAGATTAGCCCAATACTTTGGCATCCAACAACTGTGGAACAATAATAAACAAGGTCACTTCCTCCTTCGCGGAACAAACTGAAGAAATAAAAGCTTATTTGGACTCCAAGTTTGAAAACTTGTCAAAATTCATTTCTAAAAATAAAGCTGATCTTTCATGCTTAACTGATCAACAACAATCTATCCTGGATAAATTCAGAAACTTCTTTGAAGAAGATCTCCCAAAATCCCTTACTGCTCATGCATCTAATATAGCTCAAGATGTCTATGGACAGTTAAATAGGCAAGACTCTATGATCGAGAACGCAAGGGGTGCTATAATAAAAGAAATTTCAACTATAAATACCGGTATTCACAACATTCGGAAGGGACTTAATGAAGAGATCACCCTCCTACAAGCTGAAATCAATAACTTATCAATCTCCAGATCCTTGTCTTTTGGACCCTCTATTCCGGAAAGCCAGCTTCTATCAGTCTTCCATAACCTAATGGAAGGTATTGGAGACTCTGGGTTCTTTGGGCAAAAAGGTGTCATCTCTCTTCTCAAAGTTATGTTCCCATACTTTGACAAGAAGGACTAAGACTTCATTCTCCATCTCTATCCCTTAATCAAGCAATCCTATGATCAATTGAGAAAAACCATCCAGCCATATTACTTGACTCTACCAACGGTAAACCAAATTATTGATGAAAGGGCTAAGGGTAATTCTGATTATTTTATCTATTCAAATGCTTGTCAGCAGGCCTGAGACAATCGTACCTATATGGTTATCAATCCCTAAGATGCAAACAAAATGGGGGAGAGCAGTCAACAGGAGAATCAGAGTCAATAATAGTCGGAAGGAAGTAGAAAAGACAAGACTCTGGCTATAAGGAAGAGTGGACCGTCCGGAGAAATAGTCAAGCTAGCTAAGTAGTTACCAACGGAAAATCTTGTAATAGCTAGATTCACTTTATATGTATTTCTATTATCTATAATCTAGAACTTCATGATGTTAACCATTGTTAATATCAAAAGTATATATAAAATGAAATTCTTAACTTTCAAAATCGCTTCTAAAGTACAATATGTAATTGTACTAAAACAAACTTAGAAGCTAGAATTATAGGGGAGTTAAAAGGATTAGGATGCTAGAATTATGGGGGAGCATTGTAAATGACTAAGTATCAAGAATCATACTTAGTTCATATACCCCTGTCTTATGCTTAGTTGACTTAGGTTTTTGTTTCCATCAAATGGGGGAGATTGTTGGGCAACAATGATCCGGATAACAATCTAAAACATATCTGGATTAAGTTTGAAAGAAAAAAAACAATATATGTAATACTCCCAAATCTAAATGGAAATATCCGGACAAAGATCAAGACAAAAGTCATCCATTGAAGAAATTAAATACCTAAGCACCAGAGGAAATCATCCGGACAAAGTTTGGTAAGGAAACAAGCTTCTATCCTTCAAGTCTAGCATCCAAAAGAACTGATTGAAGCTATCTCCGGAAGAAGATAGATCCGAAGAACATAGATCTAAAGACATCCAGAAGACCTATATTTCAAAGATAAGGAAAGATACAAAATTTAACTTTCCCTCCATCCTTGATCTCCAAGTCATAGATCCTTTCCCCTCTAGAATGACAAAAGTTGACAGCTCACATTTTCAGAGAAAGGACAAAAGGACTAACACCGAACAGAAAAAGGAAACTACCTTTTTCACCTAGACCAATAAGGATATGCATGGAGCTCACACCTAAAAGCAAATGGTATAAGAGTTGGTGCATCACAAAATGACAAGTAAAAAGATCACTGACGACTTTGTAGCCTCAATCCCAAAATTTTAAATGGGTCAAATTACAGTCTAATGGATTGATCAATGGCTCTGAAAGCTCCACATCACAACCTGATCAAGGGTGAAGATTAAATGCTAGCTCACCAACCACAATGGCTACATTTATGATCAAAGCCTATAAAAGGAGCTCTTCACCAAATGAGAAGGTTGGCTGGTTGATTTGCAAAAATTTAGTAACAAGGCAATACACATTCAATCAGTTGATATATTCACTCTAAGAACAAAGCACATCCAAAATCTATTTTTAAGGATTCCCAAGTGTAACTATAAACTTGAGGAACTCCAAAAACCAACCCTTTGATAAAAACCAAAGTGTAAGAATCTCCAACTTGGGCGAGTTGAGAGATTGGGATATAGATTGAAGCAAGTGCTTTGAGTAGGATCTCCCTGTAGGACTCAACTTAGATTCAAGGTAGAAGGCTAAGTGGTATATCCTACTAAAGACAAGAGGACTCAGCTAGGAGTTGGTGCTTCTAGTGGTATATCCTACTTCCAGAAGGGGTTACCATCCGGAGATATTCCTGTAAGGCTTGATTCCTGCCAGTTGGAAAGGAATCCACTAGTGGCTAAGGTTAGAGGAAGGAAACTCTGGGGACTGGACGTAGGCGAGGCCGAACCAGTATAAAATACTTGTGTTTTATTTTCTTCCCTTTTACTTTAGTGAATATTATTGTCACATTTGCATCATCCGGATCCATCCTCCGGATCATAATCAAATACGCTACACTAAGACTTTTTTAAGTCCGTAAATTTCATGAAAAAGGGCCATTCACCCCCTCTGCCCTTATAAACACTCTTACAGGGACCAACAAGTCCTGCAAAAGTACAAAGAAAAATTAAAAAGGTATTCAACAAAATAAACAAGTATTAACAATTTTTAAAAACTGAGCTTGGGCTCAATGTTTGCTCTAATCGGTGTTTGGAATGGACACCAATGTCTTTGTGGCTGTTTTAGGGTGGATGTAATTATTGTGAATCCACAACAATCTTTAGATTCTGATTTGCTAAATAGGGCTTTAATTGTTTTCCATTAACCTTGAATGGTTGCCCCGTATTACCCATAATTTCCATAGCACCATGAGGGAGCACTTTTTAGACAATAAATGGGCCTGTCCACCTTGATTTTAGTTTACCTAGGAACAACTTCAGTCTTGAATTGTATAAGAGTACTTGTTTCCCTAGTTGAAACTCCTTATTCTGAATTCTTTGATCATGCCATTTCTTTGTTTTCTCCTTGTAATCCATAGCATTCTCATAGCTAAACAACCTAAATTCTTCCAATTTATTGAGCTGCAACCTCCTTTGATCTCCAACAGCATTCCTATCAAAATTTAACAATGTTAGTGCCCATAATGCCTTAAATTCCAATTTAACGGGTAGATGGCAAGCTTTTCTATAGAGAAATCTAAATGGGGACATTCCTATAGGGGTCTTATAAGCAGTTCTATAAGCCCATAATGCATTGTCCAACTTATTTGCCCAATGCTTTCTAGCATTGTTAATAGTTTTCTCTAGGATTTTTTTTATTTCCCTATTAGAAATTTCAGTTTGCCCACTTGTTTGTGGGTGATAGGGAGTGGCAATTCTGTGAGTTACCCCATTGAGAGAACGGGATTTTGCAGTCCCCCTCGCGAGACAATGATGACGTATACCTGATTTTATTCCTCATAATAAAAATTCTCTGAATTTTCACTACTGATATAAAATTCCCCATGAATTTTATTTTTTGGAAGAATTCAGTTTGGCGTGGCTGATAACGCATCCGGTAGGAGCTTGAACCAATGATTTGCACCCAAAATAAAATTAATCTCTAAATACCCATTAAAATATCATTAAAATTCAAAAAATCTAGCTTTGACCCCTTTTTGGCAGATTTTTAGGCTTGTGGGCTCCCTGGAAGTCAGCTTGTAGAAAGCTAATGCCACCAACGGTATGGGGCCATGCTGCCGGTGGTATTACCATGTCTTCGGCAGCATGGCCAAATTGGGCTTCTACAGTTGCTTTCATCTACTTCCTTAGGCAGACTCCTTTTTTGCCATTTCGGTGAAAATGGCTGAAAGGTCTCAAAGACCACCCATATTTTTAGGGTTTCAAAACACACACAACAGTTTGAAATTTCAAGTTAAGGAAATTTCAGAGTGAGAAAATATATTTTTAGTGAGATAAGAACTAGAAAAGATAGGAAAAGGGATTTTAAACCTTTTTTCCTGGTTTTCTTCTTTGAACTCTTTGATATTAAGCTTAAAATCAGTAGACATTTAGGTTAAAATCAACTTAATAAGAATTTAGAGACATAAAACACTAAATTTGCTACCAAATCACCATTTCAAGCTCCCCGGAGGTGTTACTTGGTTCACGAAGAGGTGGATTCATGACCCCGAGGTAAAAATCCTGAGTCTCAAAGCTCTTTGGCATTGATACTATTTATTTATGCTATTTCTTGGTGATTTGTGTTTGTTTTTGGGTTTTCGGTCGTTTTTGACCATTACCTACTACTGCTGCAAGAAGCTAAAGCCACCGGAGACACATAATGTCGCAGGTGGTATCAACCATGCCGCTAGCTGCATCATTGATACTGCTAGCGACATCACCTTTCCCTAGTGGACTCATCTTCTTGTAGGACCCTTTCTTTATGGTACTCAGAAAGCCATGCAACCTGCCTATAGGCTAATTCCTCTAGCGACATCATTGATGTCGACGATGGTACCAGTCATGTCACTAGCGACATGACCTTCTGGACAGCTATTTTATTTCATTTATTCCTGACCTAGTTTAATAATTTGAAGATAGGGTGTACAGTACAACGATGAAGGTCCAAAACCTTCTAAAAATAGACCTCACCTTATGCCATGCAGCATTTTCATTAATAATCCGGTTAAAATAACAATCGAGTCTAAAATTTGGTTAAAACGGAATTTTCTCACAAATGCTGTTCAAATCTCATTTTAGCTACCCAAGCGGGCTTTGTAACATTGTAAATAATTATGCCATGATCATGCTAACTCGGGTCTTGTTTTGTTCACTAACTATGCATGTTGTGTGATATATATCATATGATTTTCCGTTTTCATATTTTATTTGGTAATTTTATTTCTTGTATAGATCATATAGGATTTGAAACTTGTAATAATTTTAATTTCTGCATTTATTTTTGGATGACTGTAATAATTTATTTATCTACTGCTTTGAATGCTTGATAACGATGTAACATTATATAAACCAAAAACACAATAAATAGGAGGATTAAAACCGATTAAGAAAGAATGAAATCTTTTAACTTGGCCTAATGTAAAATAGATAACATCATCCGAACTCGGAATCTCTACTTAAGGTATAGTCTACCATCCGATGGGAATATCATACCTAAATTTCTCGATTGAGCTAAATCGGGTGGCGACTCTATCTTAAGTACGAGATTTCGATCTCGTGTCTTTTAAATAATCAAAACATGATAAAATACATCATTTCACCATCATGCCCACACATCATTCCCAAGGGATCGGTCCTCCTGCCCGGCTTCATAGCCATCACATAAAATGTCATCCGCTCACAGTGGCGACTCTACTGGGGATTGTTCTCTTTAAACTTGAACTTAACTTAATTTTTTTCATAAGTTTAAAGGGTTTTGATGATGTATTGAAATCAGTGGCCAAATTTAAACTTCATTCTTTTTCATGACATTTTATCCTAAAACATGTGTGTAGATAGTTCGGTAATTTATAGGTGCCCCATTTTACCCGAGAAGCTCGCGAAAGTATCACTCATGCCCTGTTGAAATTGAGGATACCTAGTGGATGAATCACTCATTTTAACCAACACATAGACTCCTATGATTGCACCTATTTGGGGAGTGGTCGAGAACCTTCTACATCAACAACCCTAAACCAAAGCCACACTAGAAAAAGCCTTAGCACTTTCCCTTATAACTACCAAAACAAATAAAAATTTTGGGATGTGTCTCTTTCGTCACAAACTGGTGAAGGGGCCAAAACTCCATCCTTTCTAAAGAGGCGTTACGCAGGAATTATAAGGTTGGAAGAGGGACATTTTTGGTAATATGTGCTACGTGTTCATGCTTCAACCATGCATAGGCCACAAAGGCCCATAATGAATCAACATACCCTTACTACTTCCACTCTTGGAAGGAGTTTAGCAACATGCATAGGAATTCTTTTGTATCCCCATTGCGTCACTGCATGTCACTATGCATAGCGCGGGGTACGGATGTCCCACTTATGTTGGAGGGATGAGCCACCGCATCATCACTAACCATGTCTATGTGAAGCCATACATACCATGCGTCTTGTCAAATAGAAACCATACATCTATCCATGATATCACACGATTCACACATGTTCTGATCTGCTATCGGCCATCTGTTAGCTAGGAGGAGACGAAGTTATCATCGCAACTCAGTTTGGAAAAGGTCTGATCTCCATCTGACTTATCGTTCTCTCACCCTAATTGTCACCACGAAAGTCGAGGGCGTTCCGAATACTGATTCTAGTTGGAAGTCAGATTTAGATCAGATTTAGTTGGGTCAGAATTCCTCTCAGCCACTCATGTCTTTTCTGAGTAATGATCCTCCTCTACCGGAAGAGCAAGTCGGTCCTACTCCCACCTCAAGGGCTAGATTTCAGCTGCCTCACAGTTTTGACTTTGCCAGTGCTATGGCGTAGTTCCTCAACTCTAATGCTTTCCAGGCTTCTATCTAGAACACTGTCTAGGTGGCTGTCAAGCAAGCTCTCGAGGATAGAAATTTTGATCGGGTCTCTGAGTCCGATATGTAAGCCCAGAATGGTTCAGCATAGATGTTGGCCGGTCCGATAGGGACAAGACCCACTACGCTAATTTCCAGTCTTCTCAGCCTATGATGAGCCCATTTTAGTTTAGGCAAACCTCTGCTTTTTGATGAACTTTGACTACTCCATTGCTTGTGCCTTTCAACTTGAGACCTTTTGCTTAAAGCTCGATTCCTCCAGTGTTCAACCCTCCGTTCTTAGCCTCTCACCCGATGCCATTCTTTACTCATCCTCAGTTCATTGTGACTCTTAGGGGCACTACCTACCCCCAGAATCCCTTTGCTAGCTAGCTTACTGCTCACCCTCCTCAGTCTCCTATCAATGACTAGGTTACACAACCTCCAGGTGTGACACCTAAGGTAGCTACCTTTGTTCACCAAATGATGGTTTCTCAAACTATCAATGACTAGGTTGCGCATTCTCCGGGCATGACACCTGAAGCCCTAGCCCTTATCTAAAAGTCGATCAATGACCAGGTCAGGCAGCCTCCGGGCGTAATACCCGAAATCCAAGCCTACATCAACAACCTCTTAGCCTTCAAAGAACCTGAAAGAAGTGATGACTGGGTCCCTGACAACTTTACTATTTCAAACATCCCTCCATATGATGGTTCTAGTGCCCTTGCTTCCCATATTATTATGTATGAAAGAGTTATGCGTGTAAAGAAACTAAGTGATAAAGTGCTTGCTAAAATGTTTCCTTATTCTCTTTGAGGTCTTGCTTTTGAATGGTACTATACTTTGCCTCAACACATTGTTACTGATTGGAAACTTCTTCCTGAGGCTTTAAAAGTGCATTTTGGTTTTAACACTATGATGGAGACCACCCTCCAACATCTTGAGGGAGTCCGCTAAATGCCCAATGAGACTTTCAAGCAGTACTTTAATCGGTGGATATCGACCCAAGTCTTGATGAAATCTAAGCTAAGCCTCTAGGAGATGATTGTTAAACTCCTAGAGGGATCCCTTCCCCTTTTCTAAAAGGAGATGGAGACCAATTCCTTCTCATCTTACAAGGCTGTTTTTGAAAAAGTCGAGAAAGTTGAGCACGAGGCAGAGTGCTAAAAAGCAGAAAAGGCAAGAAAGCCATGGTTCAGGATGAATAACGAGGCTTAGCTCTCAGCTCCAACGCCCGCTAAGCCCAAAGCTCTAGCCGCAGTTTAGTTATTTCTCAAATCTCTGCCACACCCCCAGCTATCACTTAGGCTCTACTGACAGTGGCCGCAGTTAAGTCTTCTCGTCCTCCTTTTATTCTAGCCAATCCATACAAGCTGCCTCTTCGGGTTATCTTTAAGCATCTAAGGGAAGCAGGTTTCATTCAGTCCCTTCAGGAATACAAACCGTCTAAACCCGAGTATAAGAAAAACTTCTGTAACTATCATGTTCAAGTTGGCCATTAGACTGACAATTGCAATGCCCTACTCTCGGCCATTCAACATCTGGTAAGCGAAGTAAAGATTACTGAACCCCATAAACTCTCAAGTACCATGAATAACCCTTTACCAAATTTCAGGAACAAGGTGGGAATGATCAAGTCTGGCCTTCTAGAGACCGTAGTGTTTGATCTCCTTACTCAAGGATCGGGAAATAGCAGTTCTGTTCTGGTCATCAGCTCTGGTCTTCCATCTATTTCCGTTTTTAACCTAATCAATCAAGCCAACTAGGGAGTAAATTCTGTTCAGGGAATGGGCGTTGAACCTGCCCCATCTAAGTGGGAAATCTATAGAACCTAGTCATTTGTTGCTAAGAGGATGAAGGTTGAAGAAAAGCTAATGTTTAGCGTAGATTCCTTCATCTTGAAGGATGACTATTCTAATGAGGATGATGGAATGGTCCAAGAAATCAAGGCTGTAAGCACCAAAATGTTCGAGGTCAATCTACCTACCGATGAGAATCCAAATGGGCTATTCAAGGTTAATCGGAACGAGCTCTTCAGTATGGATGGGTATGAGTTATAGAACCCAAATTCCAACATCGAGGAACCATAGTATCTATTTGAAACTCGAGCCACGAGGAGTGTCTTAATTGATAACATCCTCAAAATTACTCAAAGTGATTGTGTTTATCAACTGGAGGACTGTCGTCTCCACCTGGGTAAGGATCCAATTCCTAAGAGGGTTGGTACATCTGCTGGACCTCCTTCTACATAGCCAACTACTCCGACCAGTCTCAAGGTCGATCCTATCATTACTCAGCTAAAAAATACCCAAGCCAAGTACAACATATGGTAACTAGTCATTGATTTTGAAGGACACCGCCGAGGTCTAATTAACCAGCTACTAGATTTGGAGGCCAGTCTAACTACTTTGGTCATTGAAATGTGCGCCATGGTAGGGGAAGGCGTTCTGCCAAGGAAGGAGCCTCAGATTGTGTTTGACCATTTCGATCTTTCGCTCAAGGGACGGGATCACAATAGGGCCTTATTTATGCACATTCAGATCCTTGATAGGGTTATCCCCTGTGTTAAGGTAGATGATGACTCTTCTCTGAATCTGTGCCCTTTAATAGTCCTACCTCACTTAGGACTATCGGAGGATATGCTTGAGAAGTCTAGCATGGTCATTCAAGCTTATGATGATTTAAAGTGTAGCAAAATTAGGGTATTTGAAGCTAAGGTTACCATGGAGGGTGTTACTGGCAATGTGTGATTCACTATCCTTGACATTCTTGTTACTTACTGGTTGTTGCTCGGTTGACCTTGGCTCCATGCCCTGGGGGCAGTTCCCTCCACTCTCCACTAGAAAATCAAGCTCATTTATGAGAATAAGTTGGTAACTATTAAGGCTGAGCCCACTTCCGTTATGGCAGTTATAGAAGCCGAAGCCAAGTTAAAAGAAGGCAATTGCATTGCTGTGGTTAACAAGATCAAGAAATTGCCATCTATTTAGCACAGTTACCTCCATGCTGGTAGGGGAAAGCTGATTAAAAAGTATGGGTATAAGCCTGGTAGAGGCTGCAGAATGCATAAGCAGGGAATTGTTAGAGCTCTCGAGCCGAAGGTGCTTGTCCGCCAACCAGGTCTGGGGTATAAACCTAAAAAGACTTACCGCTATGTTCCTTCTAGCTACTGCCGTATAATTACTATTTATGAGATTTAAAGCAAAAGGCCTTATAAGGTAGGGCCCTAACCAATCGAACATGATGGAAAGATGTGGCCCAACTTTGAGATTTTCAAGGATATCTATGATTTTAAGGCCGGCTGCATGATGGTTTCTGTCAAACCTGAGTCGGTCGAGCCTATTGTACCTATCAACATTGTTTCTGAGAAGGCTAAGTATACATAATTGATAAAGTCAAGATAGCCTTTATCACAGAATGGGGGGTATATTGCTATAAGGTAATGCCGTTTGGGCTAAAGAATGCTGGGGCCACCTATCAACGAGCAGTAACCGCCCTCCTACACGACATGATCCATAAAGAAGTGGAGGTATATGTAGATGATATGATCGTGAAGTCCAATACTCGAGAAGAGCACCCCGCTATTCTCGATAGATTTATGACTCGTATTGAAAAGTATAACCTTCGTCTGAATTCGAGGAAGTGTGTGTTTGGGGTTACATTAGGCAAACTTTTAGGGCATGTGGTGACTCAAAAATGGATTAAAATGGATCTAGATAAGGCAAAAGCCATCAGGAATATGCCCTCACCTAAGATAGAGAAAGAAGTTTGATCAATTATGGGGTCCTTGCAGTATGTTAGTCGGTTCATTGCCAGCCTCACTACCGTATGCGAACCCATCTTTAAACTGTTGCAAAAATAACAACCCGTGGTATGGAATGATCAGTGCTAAGTGGCTTTTGACAGAATCAAGGCTTATCTTATTGACCCACCCATGTTGAAACCCTCCATCCCTGGGAAACCCTTGATCCTTTACCTGGCTATTAAAGAGTCCTCCGTCGGGGCCATGCTCGTCCAAGAGCATGATGCTAAATGGGAGCACGCGATCTACTACTTAAGTAAGAAGTTATTGGATTATGAAACCCAGTATTCAATTATAGAGAAGACTTGCATCACCATGGTTTAGATTACTAAGAAGTTGCACCATTATTTCCAATCTTATCGCATCCAAACCGTGGCTAAGATTGACCCCATGAAGTATCTTTGCCAGTCTCCCACCTTAGCAGATAAACTGTCCCGATGGTTGCTCCTACTATCTGAGTTTGACATTGACTATATGACAAGGAAGGTTCTCAAAGGGCGGGCAATGGCTGAATTTCTAGCTAATCAACCCCTTGACTCTAATTATGTAGAAAGCCTAGAGTTCCCTGATGAGTAGCTCGCCTCTGTTCAGATTCTCGAGCGTGTATGGACTATGTCCTTTGACCACACTGTGAACAAGTGAGGAGCAGGGCTTGGAGTTATTATAGTCATACTGGATAATAAAGTCATTCGGTTGTCCAAACGCTTGGAATTCACTATCACCAATAATGGGGTCAAGTATGAAGATTATCTATTCAGTCTGGAGGCTCTGCTCCTAGTGAGGCCCGCCGGGTATCTATTATTGGCGATTCGACTCTCGTCATCCGTCAGGTTGTTAGGGATTGGGAAATTAAAGAAGAGTCTCTCCGTCCTTATATTGAGGTTATTCGCACTTTATCCAAGAAGTTTACTTTGTGCTTGTACCGACACATTCCGCGAGATAAGAATTAGATGGCGGAATCTCTTACCACTCTCACTTCTCTATGGGAACAACAATAGCCTATCTGTCCCTTGGTACTGCTATCCACCAAAGTCCCCTACACTGCTCAGTCCATTTCCCCGATACTCGCCATCTCATCTAAGCCCTGCTGGTTTTCTGATATTGTCCTATTTCTCCAAATTGGCCAATATCCTTCGGATTCTTTTGACTCAGATCATACCACCCTAAGGCAGCTCGTTGTTCAGATTCATATTGTGGATAATGACCTACTTAAGCACACTAGTGATGGTCTCCTACTTCATTGCTTAACCGAATCTGAGGTCCAGAAAGTTATTGACGAAGTCCATACCGGTGATTGTGGTCCTCATATGAACGGGCTCCCTCTCGCAAAGAAAATTCAGTAGTTGGGATATTTTTAGCTCACCCTCACGGCCGACTGCATCGTCCAAGTCAAACGATGTTCAGTGCCAGATTTACAGGGATATGCCGCATCTTTCACCCACCGAGCTTCATCATTTATCTACTCCTTAGCCATTCTCAGTGTGGGGGATAAACATAATTGGTGAAATTGGCCCTTCCTCAACAAACGGACACAGATTCATTATGGTAGCAATGGATTATTTCTCAAAGTGGGTAGAGGCAGAATCTTAAACCAATGACTCTGCTAAGAAGATGGCCAAGTTCATAGAGAAGCATATCTTCACTCTGTATGGGCTTTCGCATCATATAGTTTCGGATAATGGGGTACAGTTTCAAGGAGCAACTGCTAATCTATTTGAGACATATGGGATCGAACACCACAGATCTTCTCCATACAGACCATAAGCCAATGGAGCTATTGAGGCAGCTAATAAGTCGGTAAAGAAGATTTTTCTAAGATGATAGTCGGTTATAGGGATTGGGTAGATAAATTACCATTCACTATTTAGGGATACCGCAGACGTATCCATACCCCGATCGGTCAAACTTCGTTCTACTGGTTTATGGGATAGAAGCAGTCTTGCTAGTTGAAACTCAGGTAACCTCGCTAAGAGTCGCATTAGAGGCTAAGTTGAAGGAATCTGAATGGACTCAGGCAAGATTCACATAGCTGAACATGATGGATGAATAGAGGTTAAGGGCCCTTGACAATCTCTAGATGTATCAACAGTGCATGGCTAGAGCCTATAACAATCAGGTAAGACACCAGAAGTTTCCCCTGAAAGCTAATGATATGGTCCTCAAGCAATTAAAACCTTCTACCATTGATGGGAGGGGCAAGTTTAGGCCAAATTAGGAAGGACCGTATGTGATAAAAAATATGTTAAGCAAACGGGCGGTTAAGCTTATGGACAAGGATGGAAATGAATTCGTGAACCCTATAAACCAAGATAGGCTTAAGTGTTATCATATCTGACCCAAAAGAATTAAATCGAGAAAAGAAGCACAAAAAAAAAAAAAAATAATTACCCACCTTTCGGTCTTCTACTGATCGGGCAAAAATTAGGGTGACACCCGACGGTTGGTATTCTACAAGCTAGCCTTGCAAAAATTAAGAGAGTTAAACCCGCTAGGTCGAAAACCCATTAAGGGCAATCTAGGAAAAAATTAGGGTATGTGAACGAAGAGAGAGCGCCTCCTGGAAAACTGATCTAGGCTAGTTGTTCCCTGGAGTTAAATCAATGGGAATGTTAACTAAACATCATTGACTTTATTTTATCTCAATTAATGGAAGTATCTCTTTTGTTGAAATCCGAATGCTTATACTTATGTGAATTTTGTATCCATACAGTTAAGACAACTCAAGTAAGCTTGATGCAAAGTTCATGTTATTCCATCCCAAATGCGCAATAAATAAAAGTAATTCTGATAGACTAAAAAGAGCAAGGTCTATTCAAAAGTCAGAATAAGTCTGCTGGATTGAAAACCTAAAAAGGGAGGTCCAGAAAAAATTTAAGACAAGGTTCGATAGATTGAAAACCCCTAGGGGCAGTCTATGCAAAAATTAGAACCAAATAAAAGATATAAAATAAAATAGAGTTCGATAGGTCTGTCACCCTAACTAGCCTATGCAAAAGATAAAACTAAAAGCGCGCCTCATGCCGAACTCCCCACGTCACCATCATAAAACCTCGAAATCCTCTACAAGGTGGTAGTGGGAAAGGGTTCGTGTCCCTGCTCAGGTCACTCTCCCTCAAATCAGGCCCACGTTTACTCCTGTTGGGTCATCATGCACCTAATCTCAGAAAGCCATCCTCTATAGTGTATGTCGATCTTGATGGTCTCCACATGGTCATAGTCTAGAGTCTCGAATATAGCCTCCCTAGACCACTTCTCCCGGATATGGTTGACCCTCCTGGCTTTGTAGACTCTAATCTGATTATGAGGCAGCTTGATTGGGACTCTTTGTTGCTTGCCATACTAGCGGCGCAACCGGTAAGGAGTATAGAATAAAGATCTCTCCAGATGTATCAACTGAACATAGGATCCCCAGGACTCTACGACCACATCCCAAATCCTCCACCATGGGCTAACCCACTGAATCTGTCCATCCGTGTACCCCCTTAGAATAGGCACCCAGCTATCATATGTTAGCTGATCAAAATCAGCTCGTATGAGCCCTCTCTCCCTTAAATGGACGAGTAATTACTACCTTGGTTCCCTCGCAGTGCTTTCCTTAGCTTCAGCTTCTCCATCAGCCATACCTGTAAGCCAGTTTTAGATAAGAGGAAAGAAATGGTTTTAATTTGCTAGATCAGTGGGATGGTGCATACCTGTAGTAGTATGAGGTGGTTGCCAATGCGTATCAGATTAGTAGAGCATCGGCATTTAGTAGAACCTTAGCCAAGCCCACTGCTATGGGGGAAGCCCCTATTGACAAAGGCTTGATAAGTGAAATCATCCTGAGTGGAGCAATTGGGCCCACTCCGCATATAAACTCTGCTATGAGTAGTAATGCCACCATAGTCGGCCAAGCAAGGTGAGATCTGGGTGCCCCGCCGCACCAATCCAAAACTACACTAAGCTCAAATCCAGGTTTGTCAGGAAATTGGGATAGAGACAGGTCCACAAAATCCAAATTCCATAACCATCGAGGAATGCCATCAGCACTGAAATGAAACTCCGGGAGTGCCAGGGGTACAGACTTAGGACATGGCACCCCTAACAAATCGTCAAATTCTTTGAGCAAGGGGCATAGCTCAAACGATGAAAATTGGAATACATGGTCCATCGGATCCCAAAGAGATAATGTCGCACGAAGAAATTCGGGACTTACAGGCCACACTGTGACATATCGGAACCCCTAAAGATCGAATTTTCCCAACTTTTTCTAGTCAGCATTTCCCAGGCTTTGTAAAAAAACCCTGTAGCTGTTAATTATGGCATGCCATAGCAGAATTTGGTAGAATGGCTAAAATCAGTTTTCTGGGCAAGTGATGCTGCCGGCGATGTTGACGATGCCGCTGGTGATATAGGCAGAATCAGGCGATATCACTTGATGCCACCAATGATATGAGCAGAGGCAGCTTTATCTATATTATTTTAACAGTGTGAAGTGGGGCGATATCACCCATATCGCTAGCGGCATGGGATTACTTCCTGGCGACATCAGAAGCAGTTTTGTCAATTCAGACCTATGTAAAGCCTGTAAACAGCTCTATAATTTGTTTCTAAAATCTATTCAAACACAAACCCATTTTATTCAATAAAGGCCCGAGGGTGCAAATCATCCAAAATATTCCAAATACCTATCCTAATAAAACCAAAACTAGTCAAACAATCCAAATCATTCAACCCAATGTATCAAGGGAGCACAACCAAACCAAAAGAGTCATCCATAAAAGGTTGAAAATCTAATATAGTTATCTAAAACATCCCGCCACAGCCGGTTGGGTGAGAGGAAAACTCTGGATCATCCAAGAGCCAATGATTAGCCACGTCATCTTCCTCTCTATTCTCAGTCATGGGCACGCTGCTTGACTCCTCAGGCACTGTAGGTGACCGGCGGCCGGCCAATATCTTCACTCCTCTTTGGCTTATATCACCGGGGTGTGCACGATCCATATTTTTCTTGCTCCTCTTCTCCTAAATAGTAGCCTCTAATTGACCCTCAAGCTCGCCCACACGGCGTCTAAGTACAGCCATCTCCTCCTTATACCTCCACCTGGCCCGTCGGCATCCGACAGAGATAATGCCAAGAAGTTCTACATATAAAAGAAACAACAATATCCCATATAATTCATTCCATCCATACATGCATTACATTTCTTTCAAATATGTCATAACAGGAAATGTACTTGAATGAGCAGTGACTGCGTGATAAGTGTATCTCTGAGGGTGAAAGCATTCCCAACTAACCTCTCCGCCCTATCCCGGGAAACCTGGAAAACCCAAAGGATAATCAATAAGCATCCACAACATAAGATAATTATAGGAACATTTGTCATGCTCTTAAGCCTTACATAAGTGGTATTTTCTTGCATGAAGATGGGAGCATGCCGGCTTGGGCCTATATCTCTGGGTCAGAACTCGCCCCTCGAATTCATTAGTATGAACTAGGTCTCTAGAGGGTTGGCCAGGCGCCCCTCCACAAAGTCAATACCCTCGGGTACACCATAGTATCGCTCCCACTCTGATCATCCCGACCTCTCTTCCTTGCGGGTTCCTGAAAATAATAAAAGACAAACATAAATCTCCGGTTTAATCCAAATAATTACCAATACATGTACATAAATACTATCATACCCCAAAATAATGAGGCTCCTCGTGAGGTATCAACACGCTCCCACCACCAACGTTCTCACCTGCCTCATCCTCACCCTCTCTCTCAGGCTCGCCATTACCATCATCATCTTTCTCAACTTCTTCTTCCCCTTCCTCTTCCTCTTCTTCATCCTTCTCAACATCATCCACAATCGCTTTGAGCCTCCCTTCTCCTCCTCCATCTTCTGCTTTTTGTGAAAGTCAATCGTGTCATTCCTTTTGATGCGAGGATAAATAGGGATTAAGCGTTGCTGATGCTGCTCGTAGAGGCCCAAAACACTTGGGATGACCCGACCGTTCCCCTCGCAGATGTAATCACCAAGTGAGGCCACTATAAGCCCTTAGGAGGATCGATAGGCACCGATCTAGCAACAATAGGGATGAACCTCCAGCTCTGAATGCATTCCCCCAGGTACAACTAAGTACTTCATTAAAAATCCTCGGTCGCCCACCTCCTTCTAGACCCTGGCAACCTCCACCAAATTCTCTACCCCATCAAACTGGTCAAGGATAAGCTGTCCCAACAACCAACCAAATAATCAATGTAAGTATAATGTAAATACATAAACGCATTTTATTTACTAATATTTTGCTTTAAGTGTGAAATAGAGGACTAAGTCAAAGAATCACATACCAAGCCAAACCGCACGAACCTCAATAACTCTCAGTAGCCGGTGGAGTACTTGGCTTTCCCGCTAATTCCACCTCACCACCAGGAAAGAAAGTGGGAGCCTGGTGGCACTATAGTCTTGAACTTAACCAGTGGGAGTATTTGGTGTTCAAAGGCCCAAGCCTACATAAACAAATAAATAATTAGTCTAAAACATCCATAGCAAATAAAGCATTCACAACAAATCAAGAAAATCAATCAAAGCATTTTCAAAGAAGGTATACCTGTAGCAGTAGGTGGCTAAGGCAAAGGGCCTTTCCCATCTTCTGAGCTCCCGCTTAGAGCCTATGATATAGTTGCATGGCCATCGGCCAATTCTTTTTGCTAATACTCAGCACATCCTTAATGGCCGATATCAACCCGTAGTTGATATTGCTCTCAAAAATCGAGAGATCACAAAAAAGCGGACGCAAGCATCCCTAGCATCCTCAAGAACCACATCCATTCTAGTCCAATGCTGGTATAGCTCACCGTAAGAAAGTTGCCCCGAGACCGGCTTTAGGTCAAACAGATCCTTCACTCGCCTCACCACAGGCTTCTCGGTATGGTACTTGTCCATATATGCATCAAAGTGGATGACCTCCTCCTTCCATGGTAGCCCAGTCATCACCACCACGCCCGAAGGAGTGATGGTCGCCTCCCTAAATAGGAAGTGGAAAGTGTGAGTGATTTCAGACCACTTCTCTATCAGTGTACTTATAGCCGAGTGAGATAGCTTTGGCATCAATATTGGCATGATGCTAGCTAAATCATTAAAACCCATATCATTAATAGCTAGCATGAGTTCGGGGTCCTTTTCTGAGATATGGTGCCACCTCTTGCCTATAGTCTCCGTACCTCTAGTATAAGTCAACCCATGTGGCTGCAAAAATCAGAAGTAAACAGATAAGTTTCAGTTCATTTTCTAACTCTTGTTATCTCTTGAAGAGCTGCTGATGTCACTTCTGCTTGAAGTTATGTCACCGGCGACATCATCCATACCACTGGCGGTATGAATGATGCCACTGGCGACATCACCTTGCAGAAATAACATCAAGTTCTCCTTGGCCTTTTTGCAAGGCTTGATGCCGTAGGCGATATCACTCATATCGCCGGCGATATCCACATGTGCGGGCAGAATTCAGTTTTGTCCAAAATCGCATCCGTCGCATCAAAATCACTAAAATCACAATTAAGCGAATCTTAAGCCTAAACACAGTAAAAATTCAAACCTAAGGCATGCAATGTCAGTTTATAGTCAATTGTTTTCACACTAATAACCCCTATCATGGTAAAATTTCAAGCCTAAGGCCGTAATCAAATCTTAAACCAAACAAAGAATTTTGAGTTTTGTAGGATTACCTGGACATAAGCGAGATGTTTCTCCTTGTACAGAGTCAAATCCGTGATGGGGGAGTTGATTGTATAGCCATACATCTCTACCGTCTTCTTCAAGCTATAATCCGTGGGGACCAAAAGTAGTTTTAACCCGTCAACAGTAGAATCGGGCAAGTTTTCCCTTACCTTGGCAGCTGCCTTTCCTTTGATAGACTTGGTAATTCTCTTCGTTGTCGGAATTGAGGTAGAGGACTAGGTTTTGTTTTTAAGGAAAAATAATGGGAAGAGTGGATGGAAGAAATACGGTTTCTGTAGGAGTAAATAGGAGGAAGAAAGGAGTTTTAACTCTTTTAAAACCCTCGCACGGAATTCAAGGAGTTTAATTTTATCTGAAACTATCACTTCATGCACCGGTATCAATCCACATCGCTAGTGACATCAGTCGATACCGTTGGTGACTTTACCTCCACCAATTTGAATTTTGAATTTTTTGACCAGTCAAAGGTGCCACGTGGCCTCCATATCACCATCGACATTAGCCAATGCTACCAACAACATCGCCCATGACACCAACGATCTCAGCACACTTCTATGCCTTCCTTAGTCCAACCCCGACATTCCAGGACTTCTAAACCCTGATGCTTTTTATTTTCACATTTTTACTATTGATCGAAGGGGCAAAAATATTTTTGTTCAATAAAATTGATCAATCAGTAAAAACATTACTTAAGAATCAGTCTAATCGTGTACTCGTCATTCATTGCAGGAACAACTTTGTGCAAACCTGAAAGCCCAAGCCCTGCTTGGCAAACCTGAAAGCCCAAGCCCCACTTGGTAAACTTGAAAGCCCAAGGCCCGCATGGCAAACCTGAAAGCCCAAGGCTTGCTTGGCAAACCTGAAAGCCCAAGGCTTGCTTGGCAAACCTGAAAGCCCAAGGCTTGCTTGGTAAACCTGAAAGCCTAAGCCCCACTTGGCAAACCTAAAAGCCCAAGCCCCGCTTGGTAAACCTTAAAACCTAAGCCCCGCTTGGCAAACCTATAGAGCCCAACCAAGGGGCAATCCTCAAAGCCCAAGTTCGCTTAGCAAGTCTATAAAATGTAAGCCCGACCAAGGGGCAACATCTTCTCAAGTACAAGCCCGGTCAAAGGGCGAACCAGTTGTCCGATAGGTACCATTCTTAACCCTTGCTCTTTTCGTGCGATCATACTGACATATGGCAGCGGTGATCCCACGAGGGGTAGCCTGTGAGGACGGGATTTCACAGTCCCCCTTGCGAGACAATGATGATGTATACCCGATTTTATTCCTCATAATAAAAATTCTTTGAATTTTTACTACTGATATAAAATTACCCGTGAATTTTATTTTCTAGAAGAATTCAGTTTGGTGTGGGCGATAACGCGTCCAATAGGAGCTTGAACAGATGATTTGCACCCAAAATAAAATTAATCTCTAAATACCCATTAAAATATCATTAAAATTCAAAAAATCCCGCTTTGACCCCTTTTGGCAGCTTTTTAGGCTTGTAGGCCCACTGGCAGTCAGCTTGCAGAAAGCTGATGCCATCAGTGGTATGGCCCTATGCCGCCGGCGGTATCACGATGTTGCCGACGGCATGGCCAAATCGGGCTTCTATAGTTGCTTTCATCTTCTTCCTTGGGCAGACTCCTTTTTTGCCATTTCGGTGAAAATGGCTGAAAGGTCTCGAAGACCACCCATATTTTTAGGGTTTCAAAACACACACAATAATCTGAAACTTTAAGTTAGGCAATTTTAGGGTGAGAAAATAGAATTTCAGTGAGATAAGAACTAGAAAAGGTAGGAAAAGGGATTTTAATCCATTTTTCGTGGTTTTTCTTCTTTGAACTATCTGATATTAAGCTTAAAATTAGTAGACATTTAGGTTAAAATCAACTTAATAGGAATTTAGAGACTTAAAACACTAAATTTGCTACCAAATCACCATTTCAAGCTCCCCAGAGGTGTTCCTTGGTTCATAAAGAGGTGGATTCACGGCCCCGAGGTAAAAATCCAGAGTCTCAAAGCTCTTTGACATTGATACTATTTGTTTATGCTGTTTCTTGGTGATTTGTGTTTGTTTTCGGGTTTTCGGCTGTTTTTGACCGTTACCTACTGCTGCTGCAAGATGTTAAAGCTGTCGAAGACACATGATACCGCCTGTAGTATCAACGATGCCGCCAGTGGCATCATTGATACCGCTAGCAACACACCTATCCGCTGTGGCCTCATCTTCCTCTAGGACCCTTTCTTTATGGTACTCAGAAAGCCATGCAACCTGCCTAGAGACTAATGCCTCTAGCGACATCGTTGATGTCATTGACGGTATCAGTCATATCGCCGGTGACATGACCTTCTGGATAGCTATTTTATTTTCATTTATTCCCGACTAGTTAATACTCCAAAGCTAGGGTGTACAGTGCAATGACGAAGGTCCAAAACCTTCTGAAAATAGACCTCACCTCATACCATGCGACATTTTCATTAATAATCTAGTTAAAATAACAATCGAGTCTAAAATTTGGTTAAAACGGAATTTTCTCGCAAACACCGTTCAAATCTTGTTTTTATCCACCCATGCAGGCTTTGTAACATTGTAAATAATTATATCATAATCACGCTAACTCGGGTCTGTTCACTAACTATGCATGTTGTGTGATATATATCGTATGATTTGCCGTATTCATATTTTATTTGGTAATTTTATTTCTTGTATAGATAAAATGTATAAGATTTGAAAGCCTTGTAATAATTTTAATTTTCGCATTTATTTTTGGATGACTGTAGTAATTTTTTTGTTTACTGCTTTGAATGCTTGATAATACGATAACAATATATAAACCAAAAACACAATAAATAGGGAGGATTAAAACCGATTAAGAAAGAATGAAATCTTTTAACTTGGCCTAATGTAAAATAGATAACATCATCCGAACTCGGAATCTCTACTTATGGTATGGTCTACCATCTGGTGGGAATATCATACCTAAATTTCCCGGTTGAGCTAAATTGGGTGGCGACTCTATCTTAAGTATGGGATTTTGATCTCATGTCTTTTAAATAATCAAAACATGATAAAAATACATAATTTCACCATCACGCCCACACATCATTCCGAAGGGATTGGTCCTCCGGCCCGGCTTCACAGCCGTCATGTAAAATGTCGTCCGCTCACACCCATATTTGTTAAGTAACCTTTCAAATTGATTATTGCAAAAATGAGTTCCTTGGTCAGTAATGAATGCTCTAGGTACTCCAAAATGGGTGAAAATCTTTTTCCAAAATGTTACTACAACTCTAGCATCATTTGTAGGACTAGCAATTGCTTCTACCCATTTACTTACATAATCAACAACAAGAAGAATGTATTTGTTACCATAAGAATTGTGAAATGGGCCCATGAAATCAATGCCCCAAACATAAAAAATTTCACACACTACTATGTTGTTTAAGGGCATAACATTCTTGGCTGAGATATTACCCGTCCTTTGACATTCATCACATTCCATGACAAACCTATGGCAATCCTTAAAGATTGTTGGCCAATAAAAGCCACATTCGAGTACTTTTGTTGCGGTTTTACTTGTTCCAAAATGTCCACCTGCTTCTTTGCTATGACATATGGTTATGATTGCTGGAACTTCTTCTTCAGGAACACGCCTTCTTATGATTTGATCTGCACATAGCTCAAAAAGAAATGGTTCTTCCCAAAAATAGTATATTAAGTCAGCAAAGAACTTTTTCTTTTGAGCACAAGGTAAAAGAGGTTTAATTCCACAAGCAAGAACGTTAGCAAAATCAATAAATCAAGGGAGTGATCTCACCGAGAGTTAATGTTCATCAGGGAAAGACTCAGTGATCTCTGCTTGCTCCAAAAGGTTGCCACAGGGAATTCTTGACAAATGATCCGCTATAACATTTTCTGATCCTTTCTTATCTTGGATTTCTAAATCAAATTCTTGTAGGAGGAGTAACCATCTGATCAGCCTTGGCTTTGTATCTTTTTTTCTAATAAGTACTTCAAGGCTGCATGGTCAGTGAACATAGTGACCTTTGATAGGACCAAATAAGATCTGAACTTATCAAATGCATATACAATAGGCAACTCCTTTTCAATAACAGTGTAGTTTTATTGAGTTTCATTCAAGGTTTTGCTTGCATAGTATATTAGCCTGAAGTGCTTGTCTATGCTTTGGCCTAGAATAACTCCAATGCAAGTGTCACTTGCATCACACATTAGCTCGAATGGTTGCTCCCAGTTAGGTGCAATCAAAATGGGTGCTTTAACTAATCTTGCCTTGAGTTCTTTGAAAGTTTTTAAGCAGGCTTCATCAAATTTGAACTCAATATCTTTATGGAGGAGTTCTGTCTATGGTTGAGCTATCTTTGAGAAGTCTTTGATGAATCTTCTATAGAATCCAGCATGTCCAAGAAAGCACCTGACTTCTTTAACTGATTTTGGGGCAGCAAGCTTCTCAATAATTTCTACCTTGGCTTGGTCTACCTCAATGCCCTTTTATGAAATTTTATGGCTAAGAACAATGCCTTTATTGACCATGAAGTGGCACTTTTCCCAATTTAAGAATAGATTGGTCTCTTTGCATCTCAATAGAACAACTTCAAGGTTTCTTAGGCAGGAGTGAAAGGTTGCTCCGTAGACTGAAAAATCATCCATGAATATCTCAACTATTTTCTCTATCATGTCATAAAAGATAGCCATCATGCATCTTTGAAAAGTGGCTGGAGCATTACAAAGTCCAAATGGCATTCTCCTATAGGTAAAAACACCATAGGGTCAAGTAAAAGCTATTTTCTCTTAATCCAAGGGATGGATCACAATTTGATTATAACCTGAATAGCCATCAAGAAAGCAATAGAACTTGTATCCAACCAATCTTTCCAATATTTGATCAATGAAAGGGAGTGGAAAGTGATCTTTTCTGTTTGCCTCATTGAGCTTGCGGTAATCAATGCAAACTCTCTACTAGTAACTGTTCTTATTGGAATGAGTTCATTCTTTCCATTTTGCACCATTGTCATGCCTCCTTTCTTTGGAACCACTTGGATAGGGCTTGTCCAAACACTATCTAAAATAGGATAAATGATTCCTTTATCAAGGAGTTTGATCACCTCCCTCCTAACCACCTCTTTCATGTTGGGATTGAGTCTTCTCTGTGGTTGCACCACTGGTTTGTGGTTGTCTTCCATCAAGATTATGTGAACGCAAATTAAGGAACTGATCCCTTTTATGTCAGTATTTGTCCATGCCAATGCCTCTTTGTTCCTTCTCAACATCTCAATCAATTGGACTTTTTGGTCAGGGGTTAGTTTGGAAGAGATTATCAAGGGTAGTTTATTGGGGGGGGATCAAGGAATGCATATTCTAAATGAGGAGGTAATGGTTTCAACTCAAGCACAGGGGGTTCTTCAATTGATGTTTTGGGAGATAGGTTTCGGGTGTGATTTAATGCTTCATAGGTTGCTTTCTGTATGTGGGTTACGGGCAGTGTGGTTGCTGCGGCTGTTTTGGTTGGTCCTCTGTTAAGAGTGGTTGCTGCGGTAAAATTTCCTTTGGGGCAATCACTTTTGCTTGCTTTACCAGAATTTCCTCTTCTCCCTCAAAGCCATTTTTTTCAAGGTCCTACAAAATGAAGGGATTTAAGTGCAAATCTGTGGTATCTAGAAAATAATATTGATCATCGAGGGAGGAAGGTTGTTTCATTGCTTCATTCATTTTAAAGGTTACTTCTTCATTATGAACTTTTAAAATCAGTTTGCCATTATTTACATCAATCAAAGCTCTTCTAGTAGCAAGCAATGGTCTACCCAGAATGATAGGAACATGAAAATCTTCATCCATATCTATGATAATGAAGTCAACAAGCAAAATAAATTTTCCAACCTTAGCTCAAACATCTTCAACAATGCCTCTAGGGTACCTAACAGTTCTATCAGCAAGTTATGTAGATACTTTAGTTGGTTGTGGTTCTCCTAAGCCTAGTTTCTTATACATATAATATGGTATCAGATTTATGCTTGCTCATAGGTCACAAAGTTTATTATCAATTTTCAAGTTACCAATTGAGCAAGGAATAGAGAAACTCCCTGGATTCTTTAGTTTCTTAGGCAAGGGTTACCTACTTTGGAGAATGGAGGAGCAATCTCTTTTCAATTGAACCATGGCTATATTTTCTAGCTTCTTCTTGTTTGCCAGTAAGTCCTTTAAGAATTTCACATACATGGTCATCTGTGCAAGTGCTTCTGCAAAAGGAATGTTTATGTGAAGTTTCTTAAAGACTTCTAAAAATTTATCAAATTGCTTAGCCATTTCATGTTGCTTGGCTCTTTTAGGATAAGGAATCCTTGGTTGATAAGATGGAATTGGTTGCTTCTCAGGACTGGAATCCTCAATAGTGATCACAGGTTATTCCTCAATGGTGATCACAGGCTCAGTCTGTTGTGGTTGCTCCGGAACAAACTGTTATTGATGTGGATTGGAAGCAGGTTGTTCTTGTTCCTTGATATCAGTTTGGTCACTGCCTTTAACTTGATTTTCAGTGGTTTGGCCTACTGCTTTCTTCTTACCTATACATTTATTAACAACAACCATAGGGTTAGTAATTTCACAATTTTTACCACTTCTTAAGGTCACAGCTTTGCACTCTTCTCTTGGATTTGGTTTTGTGTTGCTTGGCATGACTCCCTTGTTTTTGGGAGTGACAATGGTGGTAAGTTGCTGGAATTATATCTCCAAATTCTTCATAGAAGCCTGTGTTTGCTTCATAAGTTGCATCATCATTTCCTTCATTTCCTTAATCTTAAATTTCTTTGATTGCTGAGATGGGCCTAGTTGTTGTGCTGGTTGGTGTGGTTGCTACTACAAAAAGTTATTTTGTGGCTACTAGTGAGGAATCTGCTTGTTTTGATGACTCCATGAAAAGTTAGGATGATTGCTCCAGCCAGGATTGTATGTGTTTGAGAATGGATTGTTCCTGGGGTTGTTCCTATTGAAATCACACTATTCTTAGTCAAGAGGAGTATCACAGTCAACATTTCTGTGGTTGCCACCATAAAAATCATAAACAACTTGTGCATTTGAGATTGCTAAAACATTTTGCTTAGCAAGTTGCTTAAGGATCAGATCCATCTTCTTAGAGAGTTTTACAATTGATTATGGCTCCTTTTTTGCTCATTTCTTATTGATCAGAGTGCCATTTATAGCTAGTATTCATCAACCTTTCAATGAGTTCATAGAGCTCTTTAGGAGCAAGCTCTTCTTGATCACCATTTGCTGCAGATTCAATCTGAATCTTGTATTGATCATGCGATCCATTATAGAAATTTTGCATCTGCATCCAAAGTGGAATTTGGTGATTTGGAACTCTTCTCAAGAACTCCTTGTATCTTTCCTATGCCTCAGATAAGGATTCGTCTGGTTGCTGCGAGAAACGAGTCACCTCATTTCTAAGTTTGATTGCTTGCCTTGGTGGAAAGTACTTGGCAAGAAATGCGTGTGCCAACTAATCCAATGTTCTTATACATCTAGGCTGAAGATTTTTCATCCAATTTTTAGCCTTGTCCCTCAAAGAGAAAGGGAAAAGCTTCAATCTAATTACATCATCCACGATTGCTCTATTTGTACGAAAGGTATCACACATAGTCATAAATTCTTAAATGTGAGCATTGGGATCTTCTCCTGGAAACCCTCCAAATTGAAAAGCTGCCTAGAGCATTTGAATCATGAAGGTATTGATCTCAGAGAGGTTGTTCCCTTCATTAGTTATCATAATGGAGGAAGAGTGTCCCTCGGTTGAAGGTCTACTGTACTCTCTGAGAGTTTACCTTGGTGGAGGTGGATTGACTTCACCTACACCTTCTTATTGTCCATTGCCATTTGGGGGATTGGTTGCATCAGCCATCCTTTATTGTCTATGCCTTCTTCTAGCTGCTCCACTTAGCCTTCGACAAGTCCTTTCTATTTCTGGATCTACTTGGATTAAGGGGCCACCAACTCTACGCATACAACAATGGTTGCTACTAATATAGAAATTCCTTCACAAATGGCAACAAACAGATTAAACGCATCAATTTACAAGAAAAATTTAAATACTTCAAACATTGCTCCCCGGCAACGGCGCCAAAAACTTGTTGGTTGCCTAAGGAGTGATCTAGCTAGTGTACTATGTCGTGGTTTGTAGTACGGGGCAAGAACAAGGTCGTATTCCTCAGGGAGCAAGGGAAATAATCTAAATTAAAATGTAAATTAGTGAGTCCAAGTTCATAGTTAAAAGAGTTAAAAATAGTGATCTAAAAGAAAATAACTAGTTGTTGTAAAACAGAAAGTGGTTGCTCTGAATGGCTACTCCTAACAAATTATATAACGGGGCAAGCACTCCTAGCAAGCAAACAGGTATGTGAATGATTTCCTTTCCTTATTTTATCAAGTTTAGTACTTAAGGATCTAGGTTTCTTGCATTTAATGTTACTAGCCGTAGATAGCCATTGTCTAGTTCCTTTAAAGTTTCACTACGTAGATACCCATTGTAGTTACACTTTGAGCATTAGGATTTATGCAAGCATTCTAACAAGTTAGAAACCCCTAACACAATCTAATCACTTTTCAGATCTTTTAGATGTGTGTATTTGGATCCATTTACAAGTTGCTTTTCAGATTTTCTTGTCCACTATGCATAAGTTTGGCCTTACTTATGAGATTTTAAGCTTAATACTAAACAATCCACACTAGATAATGATAAAATAAAAGGGAAGGGAGAAATTATACCATATGAACTATCATGCTTATTGGTTGTGCCCGCCAAAAGCTTAGTTACTCATAAAAATGGATATGAAACTCATACATAATCTAGAAATGATGAACTCCATAGATGATAATAATAAGAGTAACTTTTTACAGAGATATAAGTAAGGTAGCCAATCTAAAAGCTCTCCTCTACGCTAAGTTCTCTACCATATAAATAATGGCAAGTGGATCATTCTAGAAATGCCACTTGCCTACAATAATTGTTAAATATATTAATTAATAAGTAAATACACTTCCAGAAGATAGAAATTGGTCAAAAGTGGTTAACCCAAACTTGCTAAGTTATGATGCACAAAAAGACAAGCTCCACCGTTTCTACAAGTGGGTATTTCACAAGTTTAAGAAAGGTATCTTCTAGAAGCTTTCCATTTCTGATCATTTCTCTTAGGTTTGGGCCTCCATTTCCTCATCAAGCCCAGTTTGTTGTCCTTCTCCTTTGGATTCCATCTCCTTTGCAGCAAGCTCGGTAGTAGAGAGGAGCAACCTGAGATTGCGCCAAAACACTAATGAATTCCACAATTTAATCCATAAAAGTAATGTTTTCAAGGTGAAATGACCAATGTTTTCTTGGTATAAATTACTCTTATCATACCTTTTAAAATTTTTTTTTATCATTATACCTTTTACATATATAGATTACTAATTAATGTTACTTACCATGAATAATAAATGATGAAACGAAGTCCTACAAGACTCTTTTAGCCTTATACCTTTTAAAAAAAATTTATCCTTATATCTTTTACATATATAAATTACTAATTAATGGTACTTACCATGAATAATAAATGATGAAACTAACTACAAACAATATTAATAACAAATAAATTATTAGTTATTTTTTAATGAATAAAATCAAAAATAACAAATCTATATATAAAAATAATAAAAATTATATTTCAGTTATACTCATAATAATCATAACAATACCAAAATATAAAATTAAAAAAAAAAAAAAATAATAATAATAATAATAATAAAATATTTGACGAGGAAAAAAGAGTCACATTAATTCTTAAATATGATTATAATCCATAGAGTCATATTTTTAAAATTTTAATTTATTTTTCATATTGTCCAATTGTTTGAAATTTTTTTTTACAAGTTGATTCTTTTTTTTTTACCAATGTGAATATTTGATATATTATTGCTAACTTTTCCAATTATTTGTTGACATATAAGAGCTTTCTTTACTTTAATTGATTTTACACTATATATGAGCAGATTTTATTGCCGTCTACAATAATTCTTAAATTGGATATTTTTTCATAAATTTAAATCAATATTAAATCAATACTTCTTCAATCGGAATTTTAGAAAATTGATTTTAATATATTTCCCGAATATATTTGATTTAGAAATTGATTTTGGAAATTGGTTCGGCTCTGCCTACATCCAGTCCACGGAGTTTCCTCCTCTGAGCTTAAATCCACTATATCACTCCTTTAGAGTCGGAGAAGCCTTTATAATTCTGGAATTTTACACACATAGAGTACACCACTCTTGCTGCTTCTAATTCCTTAAGCTAAGAGTACCCTCCTCTTAGATTCTTCTACCTCACCAACTTCGCCAAGTTGTGAGCAGGGTTGAAGACCTCAACACTCTCGCCTACTTTGTTATGACTCAGATACCTCACCAAGTCCCCCTTACCTAGCTTCTTATCTCCTTTTTCTTCAGTGGATTGATTGATGGATTTATGCTCTTTTACTTTGTTATCAAGTAGCACTTACAACAGATTTGAAATGAGTTGTTCTAATCGAACTTCTGAGTGACAAACAAATATGATAGTGAATTTATTTGCTTTTGAGAATTTGCACAATTATATTATAATGTGTGCACTTGTGATGTTGCTCGACAGTTTGAATGTTGCGGATAGATGTGTATTTCTACTCTCTCTTGCTGTAGTTGACCACTGGTGCGCACCTAGATGAGAGAGTGTGTGTTTTGGATCATTGTAATAAGACTGTTAGTCCCTATGAGTACACTCAATGAGTCAAAGGGGGGGTGAATGACTCGCTAAAATAAAATAAGTAACTTTTTCGCGATTAAAACAAACTATGCTGAGTAGGTTAGTGGAGTGAATAGACTCTGAATAAAGCTTTAACAGTAAAGTAAAGAACAAAAAGATTTTATACTGGTTTAGCAATTTGTGCTTACATCCAGTCTCAAGAGAGTGTTTTGGCTTTAATCCACTAATCTCAACTACTTTATCCTAGGCGGAGAAGCCTTTCATGAGAGTGTCTCAATTACCAAAAGTACTTGTGAGCGGGCAGACGTTTTCGTCAGGTTGTGCATACGGAGTATGGTGCGAGGGACGTGTTTTGGTGTGGTGCGGTTAGCGTTTGGTCCGATTTGAGAAAATCCAGTTTGCTTAAAATGCGGTCGCTTTATAGGTAAAAAATGTGATTATATTGAAATGCACATTTTAATAAGAAAAAATATTTTTAAAATAAAGCATTTTTACTTTATTTAAAAATAAAATAGCTACGCCACCCGGTTTAGATCCACTGGGAATTGTGATATACTGATCCTCAATGGGATTTTCATACCGAAAGATTCTGAGTTCGGACATAATAGTTACTCATATTGTTCAAATTGTTTGGTTTAATTTCGGAATTTTGGAATTTGTGGAAATTTCTGCATTATAACGGCTTAATTCAAGAATAAAATTCAAAAAATAAAACGGGCATTATAACGACATAATAAATTGACATTTTGCTATCGTAATTTTGGTAGAGTAACGGCAACGTTCAGGTTTGGGCCCGGAAACTCGGATAGAGTTTCCTTACATTCTGAATGTTTATCCGTTCCTGCGAGCTTAATAACACATATTATAGTTTAAGTGACACTAGTGGCTCACTTAACCAGCAAATGGAATGCAATGTACAATAATAAAGGCAATAGAAATGAATTTTAAAGTTGGGCTTATAGCCAATTACCCTCAGTTTACCTTTTCGTTTGTCTAGGATGACTTGAAAGCCGGTGCGGGACCGAAGTTACTGGGGATTGTTTGGAAAATAGATTTAACCCGAGTTATGACTATAATCTTGAATTATTTCTATGGGGATTTGGAGTATTTTAAGAGATTGGGTCATTTTTAGAACGAAGATCACTGTGAGATCTTGATCTAAAAAGATGGAGTACCGAGCTTATACCAAATGTTGGTGATAGAGCTTGGATCTGGGAGTATTTTGGCAGAGTTTCGAGGCTTTTGGGACTCTCAGAACTGAAAAAGGACACAAAAGTAATTTTGGAAATTTAGGATTTTTCGCGTCTGTTGAAAATGAGGGGGGTACGCCCCTATTTATAGAAGGGTGGTAATTAGCCATTGGGATAATTACATAGGTAAATAGCCGGCGGGTTACTTGCCACTCTGACAGATTTGATTTGATTTATGGTAAATCCTGGGCATAATCTAGGTAAGATTGGATTTTTTTTACTATAGATAGGTAATTACCCGGCGTGATGATTACCCATGTTTAACCAAACTTTAACTTTTTGACTTTTCAGTAGGAAATGCTAAACCGGAGCTTCCTTGGAATGTGGATTTTTGAATTTTTGATTTTGGATAACAATTCGGCCCCTTTTGGCTCATTTGTCTGATCATTGGACGAAATAGCCATTATTCCTCATAGGGTCGGAATGGACCTGTGCTAACAGTTTGCCCCTCGTATACATAAATTTCATACTCGAAATTTTGTCGTATGTGAAACAAACAAAACATTGTGTGTTAAATGCAATGAGTTAAAATATTTTTAATCGATAATTTTGAAACAAAATATATTTTACCCCTTGGATTAAAAATTTATTAATGAGTTCGATGATAAAATAAATTTGACCGGGGTCGAAATAAATATTTTTAATGCTTGATGCATGTGTGACTGTGTAAAAATAGCTTTTAGGTCCGCTCGTTTTGGAAACGATGCAACGAATGGATGAATTATCCAAAATTGCAAAAATTAAAAAAAAACACACGTAATTAGCCGGCGGGCTAATTACCTATGTAATGGTAACTTTTATAGCCGTTACACTTTAGCGCGTGGAACGCGTAAATGCATGACAGCTGGACAGGTAATTAGCCGGTGGGCTATTTACCTAGGTAAATAGCCGACAGGCTAATTACCAACTGGCTATAAAAACAGCAGCTTGGCTCCCATTTTCTTCACATAAAAAATTCTCTCCTCTCTTCCTTGCGTTTTCTTCTCTTGATTTTCGAGATCTTTCACTTTCGAGGTATTTTCGACAATGATTTCTTTTATTTTCTTTCCTTTTCTACCCCATCTTTTCTGATTTTTTAGGGTTTCTATGTGGTTCAAGCTTTACAACGTCCGTCAGGATCTTCCGGCGGTATAAGTGACCACTCCTAATGTGGTCATTGACAGCCAATAAGTGGTACTCTCTGAGGTTCCGGCCGCAGCTTTGTAAGGGCTCCCTCTGAATTGAGGATTTCACAAAGTTGCTCCTGGGGTTTCTATTCCGACTTCTTCAAATCCTGATAAACGTCTCTCTCAGATCTTGGTAAGCCTTACTGCTGTTTTTATTTGCCCAAGGGCCTACCCATTTTATTATTTATTTTATTTTTATTATTATGCAATGATTTATGTTTAATGCAATGAGTTCATTATTATTATGGTTATGCAATACATGTGTGTGCCTTGTTTAGGTCACTAAGCATGATGGGGGAAGTGTTTCCCACTTTCATAAGTGGTATAAGGAGCTATCCCCTGGTGCTAAGGAGATAGTTGATAGGATATCTTTGGGGAGGATGGTTAGGAACTACAAATACAAGAGGCCTCGCAAGCACCCCTACATCCCAGCTGGTACTTCCACCTATATTTTAAGTAGATGGTTTGATACTACCCACACCTTCCATTTTGGTTATGGGGAGTACACCATTACTCTACTAAGTTACTGTGCCATGACAAGTCTACCCTTCCGCGGTAATGTGCTTCGCTTTAATGCTTGCTTTACCTATGATCGTTTTGACACGGATATGATTGAGTCCTTGATTAGGTACTCCAGGGATAAGCCTGGGCGGATTTCTTGCAAGAAGCTTATGACCTTTTGGACCACTGGGGATAGGACTTACCTACCTGCTGCTTGCAAGGTGAGGGGTTTTATGGCCGCTACCTTGTCGTGGCTGTGCTTTCCCACTGGGGGTTCGACTGTGAACCTCCTTATTTTAATTACTTAGATAGACCCAACTTATTTTGACGAGTATGCTTGGGGTCGAGCTGCATTAGGTGACCTTTATTAGGCCCTGGATCAGTGTATGAGAAATAGGATCGACAAGTTCAAGTCCTGCCTTTAGTTAGTTTATGTAAGGATTTGGTTCTTATTTCTTTCCTTTTGCGAGCGTCTTGCTCATTCTTTGGTGTGCTAATTTTTTGTGTGTGCTTTATTCATAGATTTGGTTTTTCGAGATGGGCATCCTTTTGCACCCTAAGCTTGTGCCAGGAAGTTTTCCGTACTTACCACGGTGGCCTCATTATTACCGAGGTTAGGATATGGAGTCCGGTCCTGCCATTTCGGCTCATCTCCGTGGCCTTACTTCGGAGAAGGTATGCCTTGTGACTTTCCTAGTTCTTTTTAGTTGCCTTTTCATTATAACTACTTGTCCTAATGTTTAGATTTCTTCTTAGCAGATCAAGATAGAGCCATGGGGGCCTGTCTCCCGCTGGTCAGAGGCCATGAGATTGGCTGTTGAGCTTATGAGTACTCGGTTGATCATAGAGACTCTTTTCTCTTTGGAGTGGTATTTGGGAGATCGTATCCAGGGTTGGCATCTTCCTCCTTGGACATGTTCCATTCCTCTTAAGGTGCCTCAATGGATTTTCTGGCCTTGTAGCCCGTCAGAGTTTGCTCGTCTGACTGCAGAGGGTATTCTTACTGCTTTCCCAGAGCGGGCTAGAGTGTATAAGGAGTTCTGCTGCTTGCAGCTGCTTGGATGGCCGGCGGTAGATCCCATTTCTATTCCGCCCTGTCTTGATGAGCATAACCCTCCTAAGGGTGGTTATCCTTCTGATCCTAGGGCTCTTGCACCTTCGACCTCTGTCTCGAGTAATCAGGCTGGATCTGGTTTGTTTGGGGGTGTCTGAATAATGGTACATTTCCCCTTCCATTTATTTTCTCTTCTTTATGATTATCATCGTTTTGTCTACTTCGTTGAGCTAGACTAACTTGCTCTTTGATTTATCGTCCTTATAGGATCATCAGGGTAGGAAGAGACCTGCGACTGCTTCCACTCATGTGGGTAGTTCTTCAGGATCATCCATCCCTCCTTAGGGGCGAATGATAGTGGAGGGGGACCGCGGATTTGAGTACTAGCCTTCCACATCCATGATGTATCGCCCAGACTTGAGTACTTACACCCCGGTGATTTGTCCTTATCAGGATCCTAATTTCTCGATGGGTTTCTTTTCGGCTGGCACTACTCATGTGAGCACTCTTTTGCCTTTTTCTTTTTAATTCTACATTTTAATGGCTCTGACCTGCTTTGCTTTTGAAATTTGTAGGTGCCTGTTGCTGATAGTATCTCCGATTGGGGGTACATGTAGGAACAACAATGGTCCATGATGAACATAAACTCCGATATGGCGATATGTTTATGTTTATTTGTTATTGTTAATGATAATGTATAGAATGTCATGAAATGCACAGGAATGACTTATGTCGAATTATTGCAGCTGGAGATCCTACGGCTTCAGGATCTACCAGGGATGACCCACATAGATGAGCAGTGGGGTGATTAGTAAGGCGACCATCCTCCTTCGCAGCCTTAGGCTTTTGATCTTTACTTTCTTTTTTGTTCCTTATCATTTTTGTTTCGTCTCTTTTTTTCATTTGGGCCATTTGCGGGGCCTCTTTTATACAAACACACTTTTTATTTATGAATAATTTTTTTTTCCATTTGCTTGCTTTTGCATTTCTTTTTCTATATTGATCGAGTTTATTAGGGTAATCTACCAGATTTTAGCAGATTGTCCCATAAACTACGTATAGCGAATTGCTACCCTTGTGAGATATTGCCGTGGCAGATTATATCAGCTTCCATGCAAATCTGAGTGTTTATTTAAGGAATTCTGATGGTTGGGATCATCTTGGGGTTTGTGGCTTAACATACATGAAGGAATATTGTCGCGTCTTTGTCAAGGATAATGTGATTCAGGCTGCTATCAGGTTTTAGGATCCTGTCGACAACGTGTTTCAGTTTGGGGGTCATAAGCTATACCCCTTGTATGGGGAGTTTTGTGGGGTTATTTGGTCTTCTGCCGATATGCCTCTGATTATTCCGACACATCACCCAGAATTTTTTGATTTATTGATGAATCACTTTTAGCTGTATCAATGTGACAGGGACCGATTGATCTGTGGCGAGGGCCTAAGGCTGGATGTGGCCTTTGATTTAGTTCAGAATCTCCGTTCCGACGATGTGAGCTGGTTGCCGCTCATGTGTTTGCTTTTGTTGGGAGTTTTCCTTTGTGAGGTCTCTTTTTTGATATACGGTTTTGCTTTCTTGAGTATTGTTGATCAGATGCTGGAGGGAAAGTCTCCTATTGCAGTGAGCTTAGCCGAGACATTGATCTTCGTTCGTTCTTCCCGGAATGGGACTGAGGCCACTACCAGGGGCAGCAGGCTCCTTCTTCAAGTAACTTTTTCTTTTTATTTGTGCCTTACATTTTGCATGAACCGCCCTTTTTGGGTTTTCAACTCATTAGGCTTTGCCTGGACTGTCCTTTCGGGTTTTTAATCCGGCATGCTATTTTTATTTTTCTTTTTTTTCTTTTTTCTTTTATCATTTATTATTTTTTGCTTTCTGTAGCTTTTCCAGCTTTGGCTTTGGGACAAGCTTACTGTGATGTCTGTCCCTACGATCATGGACTATTATCCGAGGGACTACTGGGCGCGTCGCTCTATAGTCCGTATCGGTAATCAAGGAGTTGGACTTTATAGGGAGTCGCACTACCGGGGACATTTGCTAGGTCTTCCCCTGGTGGGGAATCACACGTGCGACTACTGACATCGCTAGGGATGGTGTGGTCCTCATCGGCCTTTTTAAGATCATAACTTATTCTCCCAGTCGTTTGTATAGACAGTACGGCCGTCCTCAAGGGTTGCCCGCGTCTCTATGTACCCTTATTGGTCTTGAGCTTTCTTACACTCGGATTTATCGTCATGACGTGAGATGAATGAGTCGTACTCAGGTCAAGGTGAACTACTCCATCCCATTCAATGTTTGTCCTTCTGAGGCTTATTGTATCTGGGCCTCGAGTGTTCATGGATTGGCTACTCTCGAGGAGAGGCTTAACAAAACTAGGAGGCTTCATAGTTTGCTCAGGGATGAGTGAGCTCGTCGCTACATTTCTTTTTGTCCTCATTGGAGAATAAAGGCATTAGGCCTTATCATTCTTCTTTGTCATTTCATTCCTTGTTTATAATGCACTTTTATGTGTAATAATGATGGAAAGATGTTTGTTTGAATGTATGTTTCTTTAAATAATTCACAGTTTCCATTTAATGTATCCATGCAGTATTTTTAACATGAACATGTTACTACAAAAGATATTATTTATTATAGAAGACAAGTGGTATTTTATTCCCAAGAATTGCCCACCGTCACCTAAGGTTCCAGAGGGATTTTACCCAAGGCTTCAGTCTTTCATTTTGGAGTCTTTATTTTTGCCCAAGAGCCCTCACTAGCTCTTAATAGGCTTTTTATTATTACATTTTTTTCTCTTTTTTTACTACACATAATAGTGCTTCAACTTGTCACGGTAGATCAGATTCGTGAATTCATTGCCATTTATATCTGAGATCTTGATAGCCCTTGTACTAAGAACCTTCTTTACCATGTACGGTCCTTCCCAGTTTGGTTAGAATTTTCCCCGAGCATCTATGTGCGTCTTACAGGATTACTTCAGGACTAAGTCTCCAATCTTCAAAGGTTGGTCTTGCCCCTTGACTTTACGGTTGTAGGCTCTAGCCGTACACTGTTGGTATAATTGCAGATTTTCCAATACGGTCAATCACTTTCCGTCGATTAAGATTAACTCTTTATATCTTGCTTTTGCCCATTCATCTTCGGGAAGTCTGGCTTCAAGGCCTACAAGCAAGGATTTGATTTTCATTTTAATGGGTAATACCGGCTCTATCCCATAGACAAGGGAGAAAGGAGTTTGACCCGTGGGAGTTTTAATGTTGGTTCTGTATCCCAATAAGGTATAGGGCAGGTGATCAGCCCAATCCCGTTAATTGGAAATCATTTTGGAGAGGATTTTCTTGATTGCTTTGTTGGCTGCTTCGACGGCTCTATTGGCCTAAGGCCGATAAGGCGAGGAATGATGATGATCAATCCCATCTTTTTCTATAAGATCGGTTGTTTCTCCTTGAAACTATACACCGTTGTCACTTACTATGTGATAGGGAATGCCGTATCTGGCAAAGATGTGTCACTGGATAAATCGAGCCATCTTTTTAGCTGTAATGCTTGTATATGATGCTGCTTCAACCCATTTGGAGAAGTATTCGACTGCGACTATAATGAAGTTGGTTGAAGAAGGCCTTATTTTGCCGATGATGTCAATGCCCCAGGCTGAGAATGGCCAAGGCATCACTAAACTTTGTAATGTTGTCGGAGGTAAATGGCTCACATCCTCGTATATTTGATAAGTGTGGCAAGCCTTTACTTCTTAAATACAGTCAGCCAGCATACTCAGCCAAAAGTATCACATTCTCTAGATCTTCTTTGCCATCATGACACCATTCATATATGGATCACAGTCTCCTGAATGTACTTCTTTCATCACCTTTTCAAACTCTTACCTTGTTAAGCATTTTAGCAGTAAGTCATTAGAGGACCTTTTGAATAAATCCCCTTTAATCAGGCAGAATTACATGGCCAATCTTCTTAGCATATTCCTATCGGAATATGTAGCCTCAGCCGAAAATTTGCCGCTTTCAAGGAATTTGATGATGTCAGAATACCAGAGGACCTCTTCCTCTGTGGTGCTTTCTATCATGTGAACGTAATAGGAGGTCCAGGCTATCTCCATGACAAGGGGTCTTATTTGTTGCTTTTGGGGCCCTTCCCACATGGAGGCTAGAGAAGCTAATGCATCTGCCATTTGATTCTCCTCGCGGGGCAAGTGACTGAATTCACATTCATTGAACATGGCGGCTTTTCTCCATACGACCTCTAGGTAGGGCCTAAGGGATCCTTCTTTCAATTCCCAGTCTTTTGTGACATGTTTAATGACCAAGGATGAATTGCCGCAGATTTTGACCTTATTTTCTTTGAGAGAAATTAGGGCAGACATCCCTAATTCGCAGGCTTCGTATTCTGCCCATTATTTATTGTGGGAAATTCTAAGCTTTTGACAATGGCATCTCCTAACCCAGCTCCTTGTTTGTTGACGGCGCCATCGAAGAACATGATCTATATTCTATTGTTTTCCATGGTGGTTGTAAGGCATTCATCAGGAATTTCTAGGTTTTCCTATATCACTTCCTCAAGCGATTGATTTGCCAGGAATTCGGCTACTGCCTTGCCCTTGATAGTTTTCTTTATTATGTATTCGATATTTAATTTTGATAGTAACAGAACCCACCTTGCCAGTTTCCTGGTCAGCGAAGAAGTTTGATGCAAATATTTTATTGGATCTACTTTCGCAATCGCTTAGATTCTGTATGATTGGAAGTAATGTCTAAGCTTCTTGGTGAGCCAGACCATTGCGGAGCAAGTTTTCTCCACAATAGTGTATCGAGTTTCATATTCTAGCAGCTTCTTACTAAGGTAATAAATCGCATGCTCCCTTTTATCTTCGTGTTCTTGAACTATCATGGTGCCTACAGACGTTTCTTCTATTGAAAAGTAGAGAATGGGTAGTTTCCCAAGGATGGGAGGCTTTAATATCAGAGGATTTATCAGGTGAGCTTTAATTCTATTGAAGGCTTCCTGGCATTGATCATTCCATTCTATCGACTGTTGTTTCCTCAAAAGTTTGAAGATCGGCTCACATATAGTAGTTAATCGGGCTATAAAGCTACTGACTTACTGTATAGATCCCAAGAAACTCCTTACTTCCTTCTCAGTTTTTGGTACGGGCATCTCCCTGATGGCATTAACTTTATCGGGGTACATCTCTATCCCTTTCTGGCTGACTATGTGTCCCAGTAATTTGCCTGACGTGACGCCGAATATGCATTTTTTCGATTTTAAGTGAAGGTTATACTTTTCGATCCTTGTGAGGAATTGTTCTAGAACTGTCGAATGTTCTTCAGGCATGGAGGATTTTACAAGCATGTCGTCTACATAGACCTCGACTTCTTTATGGATGAAGTCGTGCAGTAATGTCGTGAATGCCTATTGGTAGGTTGCCCTTGTGTTCTTGAGTCCGAAAGGTATTTCTCTGACACAATAAATCCCCCATTCTGATATGAAAGCGGTCTTGAATTTTTCCACTATATTCATAAGGATCTGGTGATATCTTGAGAATCCATCCATAAAGGAATACATGGCTGATCTTACCGTGCTGTCCACCAATACATCGATGTTTAGAAGCTAAAAATCTTCCTTTAGGATAGCTCTAGTTTGGTCTCTAAAGTCTATGCAGACTCGGACGTCATCATTTTTCTTAGGTACCGGGACCACATTAGATAGCCAAGTGGGGTATTCGACAACCTTGATGAAATTTGCCTTAATCTATTTTGATACCTCACCCTTGACCTTTTTAGCCCATTCCGGACGCATTCTCCTCATTTTCTATTTTACCAGATAGATTTTCGGGTCTGTAGGGATCTTGTGCTGGGCATTGTGCCAGTCAAGTCTAGGTATATCTTTGTGAGACCAAGCAAAGGCTAACATATGGTTTTTTAAGACTTTTATTAATTCTCTCTCTTGCTTGATGGGCAATTAATTGGGAATGTATACCACTTTAGGGTTATCTTTCATGTTTTAGTTAATTTCTTTTGTAATATCATTGTTAATGTTAAAGATGCTAGATGAATGCTGGAATGGATGCATGGAATCATAATCAGAAACACAATCAAAATAAGCAAAGTTCTTCATCTTATTATCATTATAAAGTACATTATCTATTTCAAACAAGCTAGAAATTGAGACAAAAGACTCATCCTGATCAGTAGCATCTAGCTTTATCATGGATGATTCCCCCACGGCGGCTGGCTTCAGCAGGATCTCTTTATCGTCTTCTTCCTGCACCTTTGCCTTACCTTTCACAGCTATGAACAGGTCCATGATAGCTTGACATAAGCTACCTCCCTTATTCCTTGCTTCCTCCACCATCTTGAGTTGTGTCTGGATGTGTTTGGTCAGGTTATCGAGGATTTGTTCCTCCTTGCTCAGCTTCTTGATCCTCTCTAGGTGTACCTATTTGTCATCCTTAGCTTAACTTAGGATTGCCATATCATTGGACTGAGGATTGGCCTTCTCTATGTAGGTCAGGAAGCTTTTGCCATTTTTGCTATAGCTGACTACGTCTAATAAAATTTTGAATCCAGGAATAGTCATTCCTTTATGAGTGACAAGCTCGGGGGTTCCTTTATAAGGCTACTGTAGCTTCTTCTGAGAGGTTATCCTGTGAACAATCCTTTGGGAGCTTACATAACCGAGTCCCATTGGCTTCCATTCTCCTACCCTATGTTCAAGGTTGGTATTCCTTGCTCATAGGCACCTAGTCCTTTCCCAGGCGTGTGGTGTTTCCACATATACCCTTGGATCTATAGGCCCTAGCGTACTTCTTATTGTTCATTAGCCCCTTGACCGATAGCAGCTGTGGTAAACCCTTTTAGGTTGCTTTCTTCCATTTTCAGTGCTACCACTACTGAGGCTTCATCGGCTTCCAAAGTAACAATTTTCCTGCCGAATGGAATCATGATCTTCTGGTGCAAGGTGGATGGGACTCCTCCCAAGGCATGGAACCAGGGTCTCCCGAGTAGCATGGAGCAGGTTAACAGAATGTCTATTATCATGAAGAGCATGATAAATGAGATTTCTCTAACTATAACTTCAACTTTAAATGTGCCAATGATAGCCCTCTTTGAGTTATCGTAGGCCTTGATGAACCTGGTGGATTTCTTTAAGTCTTTCTCAGTCAGTTTGAGAATTGGCAAGATGTCCTTGGGGTAGACATTGAGCGATGAGCCATTGTCGATCATTATGCAGGGCATGATACATCCGAAGACACTGGCTTTCAAGTAAAGGGCTTTGTTATGGTAAATGCCTTCATCTAGTAGATCCGAACTTGAGAAGATGATATCTGGGATAACAATGCTAGTCTCGCTGTTGAGTAATGCACAGACTTATTCTGGAGATGCTAGAGGAGATGTTTCAATTTCCATCAGTTTCTTAATAATGGTAAGTTTGTGGTCTTAAGAGCCTCTAAGTAGGTCCCAGATACTCATCTTAGTTGTAGTGGCCTTTAGTTGGTCCATGATCGGGCTTTCCACCTGTTCTGAGGATCTAATGAATGTAGGAGGTGTCGGGGGTGCAGCTAGAGCTACTGATCTAGTGACCTTCCCTCCTTTGGTAATAGGACTGACCACTTGAGTTGGTGAGCTACTACTTTAAAGACTTTAAATTCATCAAAATTCTCATTAAGAGATATCTCTGCTAAGTTAATTGGCTCATTTGTAGGAGCTGACATCTCTGCAGCAAAGGGCCATTGCATGAAGGGAACCTTTTCTAGTTACTTCTTTGGGATGACAGGGTTTTCTTGTAAAATTTAGGACAAGACCAGATTGAATTCTTGCCTGATCATGTGGATGGTTGAAGAGGTTCTATTGGACAGCTCTCCCTCATCAAATACCCCTGGCACATCGTCATAGGCAATTTGCTTGTCCTTATTCATGTACCATGGGTATTCCTAAGCTGATTCCATTAACATTAGACAAATAGCACTGGTTACCAATGATTCCCAGTATCTCAAGGGATTTCCGTGTCTGTCTATTTCTAGAGTTGAGTTCTTTAGTGGGTCGACCCAGGTAAAGTAGTCGATGAATTGTTGTGACAGAACATTCTAAAATGACTTTTGATATAACGTTAGCCTTTTATACCGAATAATAGCCTTTTCTTAGAGAGTCCAGCAGAATCTTTCGGGCCAATGGGCATAGTGAATATACCCATCGTTCATCATTTGTACGAATTCACGGATATGAGGGTGTGGCCTTGTGTTGCTATTATACAATATAGGGTAGACTTCTCCCAAATCTGGATTCCGAATATGGTAACTAGCCTAGGTTAGTTCATTCTCAGCTCGAATTCTTTCCATGATGTATTCCCAAGAAGGTTCTTGCCCCTCTTCTCGGATTATGTTTATGATATGCTCACTATCTGAGTCAAAGTCTATAAAGTCTCTGGTATCGTCACTTGCCGCAGACCATAAAGTACCTAGGGAGTCATGTTCCAGAGAAGAGGCATAGCTTTCAGCGCCATCATAATTGGCCATCATGCCATTGCCGAAGGGAGCCTCATACTCAAATCTCCTAGCCAATCAGGTGGGAATCTGAAGTCATGTTCTTCAGATTGATACCCCAAGTTATCTACCTCACTTGCATCTTCGTGGTCTGATTCACAAAAGTCTTCGAATTCTTTTATCTCTTCCACCGAATCTTGGAAAGGTTATAGCTCAAAGATCCAATTTGGCACCTATTGTATAGGAACATCATTGTTAGCCTCTTTATCAGAGCTTTCTTCTGGGTTTTCCTCTTTGGGGTCCTCCTCGGGATCTTCTTATGGGTCCTCCTCGCGATCTTCTTCCGGGTCCTCCTCAGGATCTTCTTTCGGGTCCTCCTTGAGATTTTCTATAGCTATGCGGAATTCTGATATCATAGTTTGTATGCTTGCAAATGTCTCTCCCATACAATTACCATATCCTGTAATGTCGGGGTGAATTTCTTCGAATGGGTCTTGTGATTGCCCATTTATATTCAGCTAAGATATCTCTGTTGGTCTCCTTGATTATTCCATGCTTGCTCAGGGTTATATAGTTCTAGATCCTCTAACTGCGTTGCCCTAAAAGAGCTCCTAAATTTGAATAGACTTGTTCTGATGTAATTAGGACTCATGTAATCCATGTGAGTGTACACAGGAGGTTATGGAGAGAGGATATCATGCCAGCCAGTGCTCTGTCAATCTACTTGTGTGCCAACCACCAGTAAAGTTCATCTGGATAGGGTTGAGATGCCCTAAAGTGGTAGAGAAAGGATCTTTCCATGAAGTACCAATTCCAATGCCCTTCTAGAGGCATCGAGTTATACCAGTCTATTACCAGGCCTTCCAAGAATCGGGGAAATTATGGTGCAAAACCCATCATGGCTATTCCTTGTTCATGCATAAATTGGAGAAATTCCTCCACATGTTCATTCGGATCTAAATTCCCACGGTATATGAGGTGCGGTGGTATTATATACTGATCTAGTCCTTCTTGACTCATCCTTAGGACGTACTGGTATACCATGTATATGATATCTATATTATCAAAGATCATATTGTCTCCCTATCCTGGGTCGTACCGAAAGGTATCGGTTGTATCAATCCCATATTTGTCGGATTCCACTTGAACGTTGATGGCATTTACCGTGGCCTGGAATTTTAGTAAAGGATTGGTCTGAGTGCTAGGCTTTCTTTTGGGCTCTTTCATCCTCCCATCAGCTATCATTTATTGTAGATCTTTTAATAGTCGGGTGCACTCATTAGTACGATGCCCTTTGGTGATATAGTAGGCACAGAAATTATCCCTGTCTGGGGCTGCAGGCGAGGTGAATGGCTTGATGCTCTAAAGTTGGTTGGTTTTCCTGAGCTTAGTGAATATCTGGGATAAAGATTCTACCCATGGTGAGATGGACTGATAGGTCTGCACTTGAGCAACTGCTGTGGCTTTAGGAGTAGCTTTAGAGGACTCAGAGGAGCCTTGTCTAGAGTAACCACTTTTCTCCTAATATTGAGGCTTAGTGTAAGCCTGCTATTCTTGCTTCTTTGCTCGGTCCTCTTCTTTGTACTTTTCAAGCTTTTTGGTGTAATCTACCACATCATTGATGGTGTTGAACCTCTTTATCTTCATTTTGTCTCGATACTTCTAACTAGAGCCCTCAACAAGTTTTACTATCAAGGCGTCTTGGTCGGGTGCCCCAGTAACAAGCACGCAGATAGCCATCCATCTCAGATAGAACCCTTTAAAGGATTCATTTGGTCGCTGCTTAACCCTCTCGAGATCTTGCAGAGTGGTTTTCATCTTTAAATTGAAGGCATAATTCTCAAAGAATGTGGAGCATAACTTTTTCCAATCAGATTTTACATCAGTCGATAGCCTCATATACCACTCAGAAGCGGGTCCCGAAGAGTTGCTTGAAATAGATTGACTATATGTACCTTAGGAATATTCATACTAGTCATGATTTTGAGGTATCCTTCTACATGTGCATGGGGAGGTCCAGTGCCAGCATATGGGGCTATGTAGGGCATCACAAAGTTAGCCGGAAGGGCCTCCGACTCCTTAGGTAGGAATCGATCAATATCCATATACTGCTCTACTAAGGGGGGAGCAAACTTGTCCTTTGCCAGAGATAGTTCCGCCATCTGTGCTTTGAGTACGGCTATTTTAGCTTCTTGTCCTTAGGTCTTTTGAGCATTGGCAGTGCTCAGCCTTTCCCACATATCACAGAATCTTGGAGCATCTAGCATTCTCCTGAGGGACTAGCCAATTGCATCATCGTCAGACATTGCAGGTTCGGGTTCTGGATCTGAGAAAAATCCAGCTAGAGATTCAATCGATGGTGGAGGTGTGACTTTCGGACTGCCTGGAATGCATCTTAACCTACTTTTCTCTCGCTTCCAACCTGAAATGGCAAGAGATCAAGTGTTAGTAAGTGCATCGATTATGACTTTAGGCTTCTTTACCTCATTTATAGGTAGATGAATGAAATGTATGGATAATTACATGCATGGATGAATGATGTAGATGTATGAAGGTTCGAACTATCGAGAGCTTATGATATTTATGGAATATCACAAATAAGGGGTCGTAGGCCTAAATCGGACTGGGTTCAAAAACCTAGGAGTAAATTGACTCACTTGTCAAAGATGGGTTGACTCATTGGTCCAAAGGGGCGAATTGACTCTATCGGTCACTTGAACATTTGACTCATTGGTCCAAGGGTGGAGCTGACTCACTGGTTACTTTAAGGATTTTAACTCATTAGTCCAAGGGTAGAGCTGACTCATTGGTCACTTGAAGGGTTTTGACTCATTAGTCCAAGGGTTGAGCTGGCGCGTTGGTCACTCGAAGGGTTTTGACTCATTGGTCCAAGGGTTGAGTTGACTCATTGGTCACTCAAAGGGTTTTGACTCATTGGTCCAAGGATTGAGCTGACTTGCTGGTCACTCAAAGGGTTTTGACTCATTAGTCCATGGGATGAGCTGATTCGCTGGTCACTCGAAGGGTTTTAACTCATTGGTCCAAGGGTTGAGCTAACTCGCTGGTCACTCAAAGGGTTTTGACTCATTAGTCCAAGGGTTGAGCTGACTCGTTGGTCACTCGAAGGGTTTTGACTCATTGGTCCAAGGGGTGAGCTGACTAGCTGGTCACTCAAAGGGTTTATGTCTTTCGGCTCATAGGTTAAGCCTAGGTAGACTCACTAGTCTTGGTTTGTTTTGGCTCATGGGCTGAGCCTAGGTGGACTCACTAGTCTCGGGTTTGTTTCGGCTTATGGGTTGAGCCTATGTGGACTCACTAGTCTCGGGTTTGTTTCGGCTCATGGGCTGAGCCTAGGTGGACTCACTGGTCACTGGTTTGTTTTAGCTTATGGGCTGATCCTAGGTGGATTCACATGTCTTTATTTTTTTGGCTCATGGGCTAAGCCTAGGAGGACTCACTGGTCTCGGGTTTGTTTCAGCTCATAGGCTGAGCCTAGGTGGACGCACTGGTCTCGGCTTGTGAAATGGCATGGCACACATTAATGTCATGGCTGCACAAAGATGTGGTTAGTTTACACACGATCATTATGCCTATGATGTTTTAGGTTTATTTTATTTAATAAACTTGCACATGTAGCAAACAGTTAGATCGTGCCTATCGCCCTTTTAACTCCATTGGGTTACTTTGCTTTGAAGTCGATGGGGGACTTAGCGAAGTCTGCTAACATGACTCAAGGTTTTCGAGTAAACCTATGGGAAAGTGTCTACGGTTCAACTATATGTGGGTTTCGGTCTTAGAATTGGGTGCAATCTGGGGTACCCTACGCCTTTGTGTACGGAGTCCCAGTGGCCCTAAGAGAACTAAAGGAAGCTTTTCCACATATAATATACATTGGTAATCTTACCCTAAGCGAATAAGGTCCTCGTAAGTTATACAAGGGGTGTGATTGGATCCATACCCCTAAAGCCCTAAGCGAACTTGGAGATACTTCACCAAAAGACACCTAAATTATTTTAGGGGTAAAGAATGCAGATGCTATGCAGTCCTAAAATTTGTGTACTCCAGAAATTATCACAAATTCAGTAATTCCAAAATTTCATTTAAATAATATTTTGATTATTATTTTAAAAAAGAATTTTTTATAAAAATTGGGTTTATATAAAAATAAATTTCCCCAGCGGAGTCGCCAATGTGAGCGGGCGGACGTTTTCGTCGGGTCATGCACGCAGAGTGCGGTGCATGGGGCGTATTTTGGTGTGGTTCGGTTTGACGAAATGCCGTGTTTGGACCGGTTTGAGAAAATCCAGTTTACTTAAAATGTGGTGGCTTTATAGGCAAAAAATGTGATTATATTGAAATACACATTTTAATAAGAAAAGATATTTTTGAAATAAAGCATTTTTACTTTATTTAAAAATAAAATAGAGTCGCCATCCAGTTCAACTCCACCGGGAATTGTGGTATACTGATCCTCGATGGGATTTTCTTACCAAAAACGTGAGATTCTGAGTTCAGACATAATAGTTACTCATATTGTTCAAATTGTTTGGTTTAATTTTAGAATTTTGGAATTTGGGGAAATTTCTATATTATAACGGCTTAATTCAAGAAATAAAACGGGCATTATAATGGCATAATAAATTGACATTTTTCTACCATAATTTCGGCAGAGTAACGGCAGCGTTCGAGTCTAGGCCTGGAAACTCAGATAGAGTTTCCTCACATTCTGAATGTTTATCCGTTCTTGCAAGCTTATTATCACATATTATAGTTTAAGTGGCACAAGTGTCTCACTTAACCAGCAAATGGAATGCAATGTGCAATAATAAAGTCAATAGAAATGAATTTTAAAGTTGGGCTTAGAGCCAATTACCCTCAGTTTACCTTTTCGTTTGTCCAGGATGACTTAAGAGCCGGTGCGGGACTGAAGTTGTTAAGGATTATTTGGAAAATAGATTTAACCCTAGTTATGGCTATAATCTCGAATTATTTCGGTGGGGATTTGGAGTATTTTGAGAGATTGGGTTTTTTTAAAAACGAAGATCACTGTGAGATCTTGATCTAAAAAGATGGAGTATCGAGCTTATACCAAATATCGGTGATAGAGCTTGGATCTGGGAGTATTTTGGCAGAGTTTCGAGGCTTTTGTGACTCTCGGAATTGAAAAAGGACACAAAAGTAGTTTTGAAAATTTATGATTTTTCACGCCTGTTGAAAATGAGGGGGGTGCACCCCTATTTATAGAAGGGTGATAATTAGCCGGTGGGCTAATTACCACTTTGACAGATTTTATTTGATTTATGGGATCCCATAAATCCTGGGCGTAATCTCGATAAGATTTAACTTTTTTACTGTTGATAGGTAATTACCAAGCGGGATGTTACCCATGTTTGACCAAACTTTGACTTTTTGACTCTTTCGTAGAAAATGCTAAACCGAAGCTTCCCTGGAATGTGGATTTTTGAATTTCTGATTTTAGATAACAATTCGGCCCCTTTTGGCCCATTTGTCTGATCACTAGACGAAATAAGCATTATTCCTCATCGGGGCCGGAACGGACCTGTGCTAACGGTACCCTCCAAACTATAATCACTCACCCGCTGAGTAGAATACCCTCTTCTATCAGCAACTCAACTGAGTCTAAACAATAGCTAGATTCAACTTATAGAAACATTGATCTAGTTATAATGATCTGATATAATAGTTCTAATGATCTATACTAATCTCTCTTATTGTAAAGTAGATTCTCGCCGAGTAGTTGCTTTCTTAAATGAACTTCTCTAAAGTTTAGGAATCGATAGAGTTTTGCTTCATAGAAATTTAGGTGTATTCACCAAGTTCTAACGCTTGCCTTCTTGCTCCTTTTATACTTGAGATCAAGAATGTAGTTGTTGAACTTGTCTTGGCATCTTTTGTAAATTTCCAGCTCACCTATTCCCTGTTGCTTCTTCAAATCAATCTGTTAAGAGATAAAATCACATCATTGTGAGATAGAGATCAATTTGTTAGGAAGCAGATTAAAATTTGAGCTTTAATTTGAATTCTTTGTCATTTGATGCCAGTCTTTCGGTAGAGAGATCTTGCGCTGACTTACTCCGTGTCATCTTCCCATTCCTCTGGGGATCTGACAACTTTGCCAAGTCGCGAGATACTAGGTTGGTAAGTCTGCAACATTTCCAAATCTGGTAATTACTTTTTGCAGCATGATCTTTGAAGAACTTTGGCATTTTCTTCATAAAGCGGTTGTCTTGTCAAGGCATTAATTCCTTTTGTCTTTCTTTCATTAATGTCTGCAAAAGTAGAACTAGAAAGGAAAGATTCCATTTTGCCTTAAATAGAAAGGTCAGTGCCTTTGAATAATAAAGTAACTCAGCGAAATGATAAAACAATATAAACAGCTGAAACAAAATCTAAATGCCAAGTGCTAAGTGAATAGTGCTTAGTCAGCGACTAACAACATAGCTCAGCCCAAAACAACTCAGAGTTAAAACTAAATAGCTAGGTCAACAGAGACTTGAAATTCTACCATCGAATTCAATAACTCGCATATAACTAAAGACTATTTATTTTAACATTATTATTGATTTAATTAACTCAAACTTAACTTAATTTGTATGATAAAAACTTAAACACTACTGAGTCATCCACTTAGTCAGCCTAACCTTGTGCTTGGTTCAACAATCTCCCCCATTTTGATCAATGGCAATTAACTAAGCGAGAATTAAATCAATAAGATATTTAGATCAGAGTTACTTCAAAAGAATGTTTGATATATGTTTATTCAACATATTCGTTTTGCTCAGAGTGAATGCTAACTCCCCTATATTCCTTGATTCCTTTTAGGTCAGCATTCCTGAATACTTCTCATTATTTTCTACAAGGTCAGCAACAGATATATACAGAAAATATAAGAAGTTAAGGAAATCTTAACTTAGAACAAAATAGTATCCTTTTATTTATTAATGACTTAAGTACAGGTAACAAACAGTTAACCTATACTAAGTATTACAATAAGCATTAAAGATTATAAAATATTCTTTTTTACTCAGGCAAAATTGGTCCTTTCAAATTATCGGCCTTCTTTTGATATTCCTACTCATCCCATCTTGACTTCTTCTGCTTTAGAGGCATGGGATCCTTCCCTTTCCTCTTCCCTAGCTCAACAAACTCTTGTTCAGCTCGTATCAAGTCCTGGGATAGTTCAAGGTTGAAATCAGCAATCCATGCTTCGCTCTCATTCTCTGCCTACTCACACTTCTCATGATCCTTCTCCCCTAATGCCATTGAATCCAAAATGGCTTAAGTTTGAAGATCAAACGAATTAAGCGCTTTCTCAAACTTGGTCAGTTTGCCAAAGATGTCAGCTTCAAAGTTTTTGACCAGGGATATGTGAACCTTCTGAGAGATGAAGTCATGTTCCCTTAGACAAGAAAATAGAGCCACAAGGGCACGAGACTGGGATTGATTCACTCTGAATTGCATGTTAAGTCCTTTCCTAGATATTTGAGCCAAACTTGCGATGGCTCTGGCCTAGCTATTTTCTCGAAACACTCTCAAGAATTAGTGTGCTTTAAGTATGAGAAGAAATCTGCTTATGTACCTGATCAATCGCTTGACCATCGTTGAAGACATCGATATGATTAGCCTTGATGTGATCCTGAATCTGACCAAGCTTTTCATGAAGAGATGGTTCTTGTTCAGCCTCTGACATCACGATATCACTGCTTAGAGCATCAGATATATTAAGTCTTTTCAGCGTGTTCAATACTTCTCCTTCTGAGACCTTAACTCCCTCTAATAGTTTTTCTTTCACACGTTTCAGCTCATTAGAGTTGCCCTAATTTTGCTTGAAAATAGTTATCAACGCATTGACAACATAAATTACAGCATCCGGCTTGGCTGTGCTGGTGTCATTCTCCTTGCTCAGAATGCTATATCCATTAAGCATAGCTTGTAATCCCTGCAAAACTGGATTAAATTTGTCGATCAGAGAGTTCCTGAAATCTCTCTCTTCATTCACAACTCTGCAGTTGCTCTCATAAATCTTCTCCATCTTCTATTTAAGCTCAACAACTTCCATCTTCAAGTATTCAGCTTTCCTACCTACAATAGTAAGAATAGGCAAAGTATAGGATATAATTGCCTTTACCAATGAGAATTGGGTAGGGACTGACTTGAAGTGGGTTTCATCTCCTCCACTGCTTACATAAATCCTTGCACTGGCTCATGAGCTTTTGCAATTCTCCTCAGCACCTCCTCAAATAGAACAGATTTAGCTATCTCAACATTTATTTTCTCATCTATCCTAAGTGTTGGAAATCTCTCTCTTCCAAATCTCCTTACATCTTCCAGAAGTTCAGCAGTTGGGTTAAACTGGGGTTGAGGTTGTGGTTGTTATGGTGGAGGTTGTTCATTAGGATTCTCTTCAGAAATAGGAGGACCTTTAATAACTGGTCCTTCTATCATTAAAGGTTCATGTACTGGAGATCCTACAGGTGAGAGGACTGGAATAATGATTGGGTCAGTTGTTTGATCAGAGGTAGATAAGTTTGATTGGTCAGAGTTTGAAGTGGATGGTGATTAATTTTCTGGGTTGGTTAAGTGTTGCATGGAAAGGGGTGTAGGTGAGAGTGGTGTTTCAGTAGAAAGGTTGGAAAATAGAAATGGTTCTTCATGCTATATCTCAGCCTCCTTTTCTTCAGCAACTTCAACCAGTTGCTCACTGACTTGAGCTAGAGATGTTTGCTCAGTCAGCTGAGCTTCTTGCTCAACTACAATCCTTCCCTCCTCCTTGTCTTCTAAATCTCCTTCATCCTCATCAAAGACTACCTTTATATCTCCTCTTCTTCTTCTTCCTTTCCTCCTTAGCTTCTTCAGCAGACAGATCAATAATCTATTGGTGTTCTTCTTCCTTCTCATTAACATTAAACTCAATTGAGTTTGCATTATCAACATCTTCATCATCTCCATACTCTTCTTCACTCTCAATACCATCTAAAGCACCTATCATCTCCTCATCAACATCTAGAATAGATTTCTTAGCTAGACTAGCTATGGATTTTTCAAATGCTTTCTCCATATCATCCTTAGTCTGAGCAGCCATCTCCTCGGCTCTTCTTCTAATCTCCTCCTCTAGATCATCTTGCTTCTCTTTAATCTCTCTGCCTCAACTACTTTTAACTTCTCAGCCTCTTCTATATTCTGGACTACACTAATAAGCTTCTTCACCACAAACTTCTTCCTTGGCTGACCAATTTCAGGTACAAGTGCTGATATGGCTACCTGTCCTTCAGTCTTCTCAGAGTCTAGTCCTGCATACTCAACTTTCCTCTTCTTCAACCTTTTCAAATGCACATCTTCTCTAAGCTCCTCTTTAGCCTTCTCTTATTCCAGCTCCTTGGCAGTCCACTCTCTAGGCTTCACATCTTTGGTTTCCTTAGAAAATCTAGATTTCTTAGGGATAGGGGCAAACAAAGGATCAGAGGTGGTTGAGCTTGCCCTCGACACTTCCTTCTTAGGGTCTCTCCTAACCTCCTTCTTACTCTCATTCTCTTCAACTTTCGCTCCTTTTTCATCTCCCTACTTGGTTATTCTTTCGGGCACTTTTGCTACAAATGCATCAAGAGTTTGATCCTCATCTTCTGGTTTGATGGGCTTTAGGTTCATTGTAGCCTTAAGGTTCTTTACTATGACCTCTCCTTTCTTTAGCTTCATATACTTAGTTGTCTTGGGCTTCTCTTCACACTTCAAATTATGGAAAAGAGCATTACTAAGTACTCTAGACTCAATAACCTTATATACAACATTATTCTTATCACATCCTTCAAGATCAAGCTTATAAGCTCTATAGATTCCCATAACAAGATGCCCATACACCATATGTTTGACTCCTTCAAAAACTTGTTTAGAATGGCCAATGGCCAGTTGATACTCATGCCCTCTATAATGGCATAGATGAACACTCTCTCAAACTTGGAACAACTTTCAATTGATTCCGTCTTTGGCAACAGAACTTTAGTTAACAACTCATGGGCCTGCTTTCCCCTTTTTGAGAACATAGAGGCTGTTAGTTTTCCAGACTTATAGTCAGCGGGGACTTCATAATCCACTAGGATATCCATATGCTCTTCATCCCTTACTGCTTACACCCTTAAGCCTCTCATTCTCATTCCAAGTAAATTTGTAATGAGTTTGGGAGTAACATAAACCTTTCTCCCCATAATCATTGTGACAAACATATCCTCAAATCCTTCAACCATGTGAATGCCATGGAGGAATATCTTCACTTTCTTTTCATAGCATCTGTTGGGTAACTTAAAGAAACCTCTAAATAAGTGTTGATGCGTCCACCTACTAAATTGCTCATCGCTTGCGAACCTCATCATATCTATAAGCACTGGATTTTAATGATACTTCTCACGAAACAATGATGAGAGTTAGATAATGTAATCTTTTACAGGAGTTATCCATTCGAGGTGTTCCTACTGCTGTAAAGTTGTGTTTGGCCAAGTCTGGAGACCTAATCTGCCCTTAGTCATACTTGGTGGTACAGATCCACCGATGGACCTGTATAGGTCAAATCCCCCACATACATAGGAGGGCCCTATATGGATCCCACTTGGACCCGTATGGGTCCTATATTTGTCTAAACAGGTTTTATGGTTGGTGATTTATACTATTTTTGGTAGAAATCAGTCATGAATTCAATTTATTGCGTTCAGACTCGATTTCCCCCTATAAATAGAGGCTTTTTTTACCTCAATTCAAGGAAGACAACATATACAAGAAAAAACAAAAATAAAAATTAGATTAAGCAATTTAGGTAGAAATTCCAGCAGTTTTCATAGGTATAGAAATGATATAGTTGAGGTGTAGAAGGTAGAAAATAGGTAGAAAACCCATTCTTTGAGGTTTTGTCCACATTTTATTCATTTTCAACTTCATTTATTAGGATTTGGGGGAGGTTTTGTCCACACAAATACTCACCTAAATAGTGCTAATATCACCATTTCATCATCTACTTTGGCTACTCTCTCTCAGCATAGGGATCACTTCAAAGTTGATTCACTTTGTAAAGGTACGCTCCTGAGTTTCAAAGAGACTCATATCTCATTTATTTTATCGTTTTTCCCATATTCTATTCCTTCTCTACAAATTTGATCTATTTGTTGAACAGAAATTCTGTCCGAGACTGGATAAGACCTATATGGGTCCCCCATACTCATACAGATCCTTACCAGCACCCGTACGGGTCCCACCCACCCATATGGGTACTGGCCCCTAGGCAAAACCCAAAGTTCCCCTTTTTAACCTGTAAAATCAATCTAACATCACCATTTTCTGTGCAATCATTTTCACTAATAATCTGGTAAAGCAACCCACAAAAGTTAAAATGTGTTTTCATTATAAAATACGCTGAAGACCTGTTATTTCTCCCCTATCCTAGAAGCTGTCCGGGCACTATCGATCGCAAAACTGCCATGCTAACATAATCACATTTTTCCTAACAAAATTCTGACTTATAATGTGCCATAAACTGTGCTAATCTTTATGGATGCAGGCAAATTTATTTTATTTTATTTTATAACTTAGAACAAATGTATAGGTTCCCTTGCGATTCCTCCATTTTTCCCCGGTTGTAATTTTTATTCTCGTTTATTATTTATGTTTCATTATAAAATGTTGTACGCATGTAATGAGTGTGAAAGAGTGTAGAAAATAGGATTTATGCGATAATTCCGCAAATGAAGAAAATAAAACGGTTTTACGCGGTAAATGAAATTTTGAATTAACTAAATGAGAAATAAGTGACTCATCCGATACCCGAATCTCTGATCATAAAGGTATGAGTCTCCCACCTAATAGGGCTATACCAAAACTCTTTCCTAACTAGAAAACTTGGGTGGAAACTCTATCATTTTTCTAGATATTTGGGTCCCGATTCTTTTATTCATAAAATCGGCTAAAATGTGCAAACTTGAACTAAATGGTTTCATCACGCTTAAAATCTAAACCAACCCCCAGTGGACCCCGTCGTAAGGCAGCAAGGGAGATCGATATATCCTCATCACACATTATAATATCTACAGTGGTTGGTTCTTCTACAACTGCTCCTTCTTTAGAGAACCATTCAGTTGGAGAATAGGCAGTTCCATCTGGAATAAATAACTCTTCTCTCTCATTTAGGTTAACTGCGATCTGGGCCAAATGATCCTTCATTGTAATCCAGTAAGAATCATCCTCTCTTTTAACAAAGAGAGGTTCTTGTGCACTCAAATTTGAACGTACAGAAGTGCTCACCATTGAAATAGCTTTGAGAAAAATAGAGAATTTGGAGGTTTAAGAAGAAGATTGCAGAAGAAAATTTGGTAAAGTGAAAACTTTCTTTCTACCTTGTCTTCCCTTAAATAGCAAAAACTCTTTGAGTTAGCTTGCAAAGCTTATGTGTATAACTCACAAATAATGGTCATATTTGAATGATGAGATTGATCAACGATTACCGTGGATAAATGATTACTTAAATCACTAATTTTAAGTGTCTAAATATGGATCATTTTTAAACTTGCTACCATTTCTATCAATTTTAAATTTGAAAAGAAACCGGTGACAGTTTTAATAATGTGTCTAAAATTCAAGCTCAAAGAAGAAATACGTAACCTATTTCACAAGAGCTCAGAGTGAAAGATAGGTCAGCTCCAGAAAAGGTCAGTGGGGAAAATTATTCTTCAAATTGGATTGGACATTCCAATTAATTCTCTCAAGATGTTGAATTGGTCTTTTCCAATGGGCTTTGTGAATATGTCAGCTCGCTATTCTTTAGTAGGAATGAATGTGAGCTTGACTTCACCTTTTAGCACATGATCCCTTGTGAAGTGATGCCTAATATTGACACGCTTCATCCTGCTCTGTTGAATTGGGTTCTTGGATAGGTCAATTGCACTCTTGCTGTCACACATGACTTCAAGGCATTTAGACTTTATACCATAATCCTCCAATTGCTGCTTAATCCATATTAGTTATGCTACACAACTTCCTACAGCCATATACTCAGCCACAGTTGTACTCAGTGCCATAAAATTTTATTTCTTGCTATACCATGTTACTAGACAATCACCAAGGAAATGACATCCTCTAGTGGTGCTTTTTCTTTCAAGTTTGTGTCTTCCATAGTCAGCATCTATGTACCCTCTCAGAGTGAAATCTACATTACTTGGATACCATAAACCTACATCAATAGAGCCTAGCAGATACCTGAGAATTCTCTTAACAGCAGCTAAGTGAGATTCTTTGGGGTCAGTTTGATATCTAGCATAATAACATACAACATATTGACTATCATGCCTACTAGTAGTTAAGTAAAGTAGAGAACCAATAATACCTCTGTAGAGCTTACTCTCTACAGGTTTACCTTCCTCATCTTTACTCAGAATAGTATTAGTGGCGATGAGAGTTGACATTGGCTTAGCTTTATCCATGTCAAACTTCTTGAGAACTTCCTCAGCATACTTAGCTTGGCTGATGAAGATTCCATCATCACCTTGCTTGATTTGCAAACCAAGAAAGAAATTAAGCTCTCCCATCATTGATATTTCAAACTTTTTCTTCATCTGCTGGCTGAACTCTTTGCAAAGGTTCTCATCAGTTACTTCAAAAATAATATCATCAGCATAGATTTGGACAAGCAACACATCTTAATGCTTTCTCTTGATGAAAAGAGTTGTATATGCTTTTCCTCTGATATAGCCTTTGTTAAGTAAAAAGTTAGTCAGTATTTCATACTATGCTCTTGGGGCTTGCTTCAATCCATAAAGAGCCTTCTTCAACTTGAAGACATGATCTGGATACTTTGGATCTTCAAAGCCTGGTTGTTGTTTGACATAGACTTCTTGAATACAGCCATTAAGAAATGCATTCTTGACATCCATTTGAAATAACTTGAAGTTCATATGAGATGCAAAGTATTGGAAACAATGATCCGGAACATAAATAATCCGAATCAGGTTTCAAGTAAACAAAACACCTAAGTATAAAAAGACACCCAAATCACTTATCCAGACACATATCTAGAACATCCAAAGTCCAAGATAAGTGAATACAAATTAACTAAGCATAAATGGAAGACTTAAATATCCAAGACAAAGGCAATGGTTCAAAAATTCCATTCCCTCCATTCTTTTGGTCTCCAAGTCAAAGATCCTTTTCCCTAAAGTAAGACAAAAATGATAGCTAGCACTTTTCAGAAAAAGGACAAAGGACTGACACCAGACAGAGAAAAAGGTAACATCCTTTTTCACTTAGACCAATAAGAAGGTACGCGGAGCACACACCAAAAAGGTACTGGTGTAAAAGTTGGTGTATCACTAAAATGCAAGGAAAACAATCACTAATAACTTTTCAGCCTCAATCCCAAGGATTCAAACGGGTTAAAATCTCTATCTAACAGATTGATCAATGGCTTCGGAAGTACCACATATTACCTGATCAATAGTGAAGATTTAATTACAGCTCAACAACCCACAACGGCTATATTTATGATCCAAGCCTATAAAAAAGGAAGCTTCACAAGTTGAGAAGGTGCTGGTTAATTTGAGAAAGCAATGAACAAGAGATATAAAGCAATCATAAAACACATCCCTCTAAGAATCAAACATTTCCAAATCAGTTGTAAGGATTCCTAAGTGAAATTATAAACTTGAGGAAGTCCAAACCAAAACCTTTGAGAAAACCAAAGTGTAAAGATCTCCAACTTCGGTGGGTTGGGAGATTGGGATACAGCTTGAAGTAGGTGCTTTGAGTGGGATCTCCTTGTAGGACTCAGCTTAGGTTTAGGTAGAAATCTAAGTGGTATATCCTCTTAAAGAGTAAAGGATTCAGCTAGGAGTTGGTGCTTCTAGTGGTATATCCTACATTCAGAAGGGGGTACCATTCAGAGACAAATTGTAAGGCTTGATTCCTACCTGTTGGAAAGGAATCCATTCGTGGACAAGCTTGGAGGAAGGAAACTCCAGGGACTGGAGTAGGCTTGGTCGAACCAGGACGAAATACTTATGTTTGATTTTCTAACTCTTTATTTATTGCATTTTTTTTGTCATATCTGCATCATCCGGATCCATCCCCCGAATCATAATCAAACACGCTACACTAAGACTTTTTAAAGTCTGTTAATTCAGCAAAAAAGGTCATTCACCCCTCTCTGACCAAACTCAGACCCTCACAGGGACCAACAAGTGGTATTAGATCAAGTCCTCAAACTAGAGATCTAACAATCTCGAGCTATAGGTCCACATATTTTGATTCAAGAATCAAAATGAGTTTCTAAAACTCACAACTCCTTTTAGAGGGTATGTTTATTACCCATCCTCCACTCTTCATCGGTGAACACTACACATTCTGGAAAAACTAGATGAAGAATTTTATTCATGCTCAAGGTATGATGGTATGGATGGCCATTAAGGATGGTCCATATGAGCCTACTCATGAAGTAGATGGTTTAACCACCTGCAAGCCCTCGAGCTTATGAGATAAGAATGATTATAAAAGATTGCATAAAATCATAAATGCTATTAAAATGCTTCATTATGCTCTTTGTGCAATAGAATTTAACAGGATATCCAGGTGTGAGACTGCTCAAGAGATCTGGCAGAAGTTAGAAGTTACCTATAAAGGAACCAGTAAAGTAAGAGAAGCCAAACTTGATCTACTCCGGCAGAAACTTGAGACCTATAAGATGGAGCTAAAAGAATCAATTAGTAATATGAACACTAAATACATAAATCTAGTAAATGAAATGAAGAGGCTCGAAAAGGAAATTCCTAAAGTAGAGATGGTGAAGAAAATACTCTAGAGTCTCACCAAGGAGTGGGATAACAAAAAGACTGCCATTGAGGAGGCTCATGACAAGAAATTTTACAATTATAATGTGCTCATTGAAAATCTTTTGACTTAAAAGCTATCCCTGGAGAGATATAGCCAATAGGAGAAAAAGCCCGAAGAAAAGAAGAAGGCCATTACACTTAAAGCATAGTCAATTGGATCAGCTTCTTTCGAAGAAGAAGAGCAACTCAAGGAACCTCAAAGTAGCAAAGAATAAATGGCTATGCTAGCCAGATAGCTCAATAGGTTCCTATAAAAGAAAGAAAGGAGGAAGTCCAGAAAGTATGAATCTCGAAGATCAAGGGAAGGCACATCTAGAAGAGACATGCCTAGAAAGAATCCAAAAGAAAAGAAGGATTCGAAAAAAGAAGTTGCCTGTTTTGAATATGGAGAGAGAAAGTCCACTTCAGAAACAAATGCCCTAAGCTTAAAAGAACCAAGAAGCACAAGAAGAAGGCAATGATGGCCACTTAGAGCAACAGTGAAGAAAGCAGCAGCTCATCTTCAACAGAAGAAGAGGAGACTACTAACTATGCATTCATAGCACTAGCTAATCCGAAAGCAGAGGAATTTCGAAAGAATGCCTCAAAGCAAAATACAATGAAAATTGAAGAATCAAAATCAGAAATAGCCAGTACTGAGCTAAACTCTCATTCTAATTCTTTTTCTAACCTTGAACTTGCTAGAGCTCTAGCTATTATGATCAAGAATGTGAGGAAGAACACAAAAGTCATCAAATCCCTAAGAAAACAAGTAATGGAGCTTGTCAAAGATGGGAAAGCATTGGCATAAGGTGTCAATTTGATAAGAGCCACCAAGAATATTGATGGCGGGCAGAAGCAAAAAAGAACATGTTTCCATTCTAATATTGTGAGAACAAAAATTGGAAAAGAAAATTGATGAATTTGAGATAGTTGAATGTTTTTGGTTCACATACAAAACCCGTTGAGAGTTTTTGGAAACAATCAAAACCCTTTAGTTTTTGGAAACTAATAAAACCAAATTAGTTTTTGGAAACTAACAAAACCCAAATGTGTTATAACACAAATATTTTCATTCACATAATAATCTGATGTATCCCTTACAAATTCATGCTCCCCTTTTTAAATAAGGAAACAAGAAGTGATAATCTTAATACAGACATTAAACTCTAAAAAAACCTCCTATACATTAAAAGCAACAAATTTATTGAAATCAAACTATTAAAACATCAACTTTATGGAAATTAAACACAAAATAAACAGCTGATCAAACATCTAAAAGGCCCTCCTTTGCATGGGCTAGAAAACATGTGCATAAATCAAGATTTAAGCACATTTTATTGGGCCTTAAATTGGTCTTCCATTGTAAGGGCTTAGAATAACTCTAAAAAGCTTCAAATGAGTTGAATCTTCATGTTATATATATATATATATATATATATATATATATATATATATATATATATATATATATATATATATATATATATATATATATATATATATATATATATTCAAAGTTGTATTCTTTATTAGGATTAGCAACAACATCTTATAAAAAGGTACGAAGGCTTGTAAATAAGAAACTCTATCAATTTGAATTTGCATTGAATCTTTCATAAATCTGCATTAGAAATCATGATAATATTTCATGGTTTTATCGATCTATTTTGACACCAGAAAATAAAGACCACGGTATTTTTCCCTCCGTCATTCTCCTCTTCTACAAAAAGATTCGTCTTCGAATCTTGTAATTTTAAAACATATGGACAATTAATTTTTCCAAATCTACTTAAAAAGAATTCCCCAACAATAAGATGTTTTAGATCCGAATCTTGTAAATAAACAAATGGATGTTTTTGTACTTCAAAATCACTACACACAAATTTTGTTTCAAGAACTTGTTCCTTCTCAATATCCACATGCTTAACCTCTATTTGAATAGGAAAATCAGATGATTTTTGAATTTCAAAAAGCATTTCATTCTCGAGATTTTCAATCTCTTGAATAGTCATAACTTTTTGTGTATGTCAATCAGATTAGATATGAACATATTCTTAACATATTAAACTTTTTACATGCTCTTTAGGTACACTCTCAATCGAACAAGTAGATTGGTCATTTTCAAAAGCATTTGGATTTGGTGATACATTTGATATGGATTTTGGCCGGGATAGGAATATTCGATTATTTGGCAAAGAAAATAGCAGATTAGAAGGTGTACAGTGATTTTGAGGATTCAAAATATTTTGAAGAAAAAACTTGAATTTATGGCTGATTCCTAACCTTTTGTGCACATGTGTTTCCAATGCATTATTCTTGGCCTTTGGAGCATTTAGTTCTGACCTCAATTTCTTGAATTCAGTAATGAGATTTTGATCTACAAACATGATTTGTATTCTTTCTTCAAGGGTGACACAAAAATTGCAACGAAAAAGAAAATTACGATCACGAATCCTTGGCTCTGATAGCAACTGATGGCGGGCGGAAGCGAAAAAGAACACTTTTTTGTTCTAATATTGTGAGAAATGGAATTGGAAAAGAAAATTAATGAATTTGAGCTAGTGGAATTTTTTGGATCACATACAAAACCCGTTGAGTGTTTTTGGAAACAATCAAAACCCTTCAGTTTTTGGAAACTAATAAAACCCAATTAGTTTTTGGAAACTAACAAAACCCAAATGTGTTATAACACAAATATTTTCATTCACATAATAATATGATGTATTCCTTACAAATTCGTGCTCCCCTTTTTTAAATAAGGAAACAAGAAGTGATAATCTTAATACAAACATTAAACTCTAAAAAAACCTCCTATACTTAATAAATGTTAAAAGCAACAAATTTATTGAAATCAAACTATTATAACATCAACTTTATGGAAATTAAACACAAAAGAAACAGTTAATCAAACATCCAAAACGTCCTCCTTTGCATGGGCTGGAAAACATGTGCATAAATCAAGATTTAAGCACATTTTATTGGGCCTTAAATTGGTCTTCCATTGTGAGGGCTTAGAATAACTCTAAAAAAGCTTCAAACGAGTTGAATCTTTATGTTATATATGTTGGATATGATGTATGCCCTTAAGGCAATTAGGGCGATATATCTTAATTATGTAATAGTACTAATAATTTGTTTAATCAATAATTTGTTTATATCAATATGCTTGTATATATATATATATATATATATATATATATATATATATATATATATATATATATATATATTCATTGATGTATGCAAAAGTCCTTGACATATCATAGCATGAAGTCAAAGAAATTATAGTTGGACTATATTTGGTGGAACCTGCTTCATGTGCAATTATGATTATGTCTAAACTATCCCTAGTCATAGTTTCATCAAGAAAGGATATTGATGAAACGGAAAGACTAGCATGTGGTCAACTTTCTTGGAAAGGGTCCAAGCAGTCAATCTCCTAAGGGCTGAAGGTGGTGCCTTACATTTGACACATGGATACATCTGGGAGATATATTGGAGACCGCAGCAAGATAAACACTTGGTATATATATCAATGTGTTAGTGTTTATCTTTATGCAATAAGCTTTGCGAATGTCCTCATACTTGAGATGCTAGCTACCTTGTACGGTACTATTGCTATACTTTGGGTCATTACTATACACTCATTAATTTAGGGTGCTACGGGTGATTACAGGTATAGTGATGACAGCATGTTGGTAGGCTGAGTAGTCGGAAAGAATCTATCGGTCTGGATATATTAAGGAGTTGTACCTGGCTACTTGTTGAAGTGATGATTGCCATAAACCTCTGATCAGAGTATGTGTTTAATAGAAATGGTTTCTAGTAAAACACACTATGGTAAAAGGCAATATACTTTGGTAACAAGTAAATAACTAAGATAGCTTGGAGCAACCTCGCTATTAGTGGGTTAACACTTTAACCGAACCCAATAAACTAGATGGTACTAATATTAAAGAATGCAAGGAATTTATTGCACTGGATAACTATTGCATTAACCGGGATTAAGTCATAAGCATAAATGATGTTCCGAGTAATGGGGGATGGTAGACCCTTGCTAGAGGCGTACTACAGTCATTTAAGGTAATCGAGTTCTATTCACGGTCTAGAGCATTGAGCCAATGGTTCCATTAGAACAAGGGTTGGTTAAGCCTTAACAGCTCAATACTTCAGGATCCTATAAAGTCACACACATTGGACCTTCATCGGACTAAGTAAAGAACTAGTAGATTTATTCTATTACAAAAATATAACTCAAATAATAATTGGATTATTATTTGATTGGTTAAAATTGATCAGATCAATTTTGGATAAACCAAAGTATTTATTTTGACCAGTAACTAATTGATTGGAGTTATAAATAAATTATGATTGATTAGATCAATTTTGGTTGGACCAAGAAATTTATTTTCACTAGAGACTAATTTATTAGGGTCAGAAAATAAATATTTGAAAAAGGATTAAAGGGAAATTTTGCATTGGCGAGTTTAATTGGACCGAGAGCACAAAAGTATTTTGTACAGGCTTGAGTGCGCGGGAGTATACCAAAAGGTGTGCGATCAATGTTGGGCATTGCTTGCGGCAGCCCATGAAAATAGGCTGCACATGGGCAGCTCATGTTGCCTTATGGCACACAGCGTGTGCACACTGTGTGCACATGAGGATGGGAGTATCTACTCCCATCCCACATCGCCTAAGGGGGATCAATTTTGCTCCCCCAAGCCTATATATAGGCTGTCTCTTTTCCTTTCAAAATGCACCAAGCTCAAAGTATAAATCCTAATCGAGATAATTAATCTCTCAGGTAATTGAGCAAGTTATTTTTTAGGAGCCTGAATTTATTCGGGCACCTCTAGTTTATATTTTTGGGTTAGGCTTCTAGAGTGGTCTAGCAACTACTCGAGGCTTCTTAGTTCTTCCTCCCGGGGAGGTTTTGGTTGGTGGGGTTCATATGGATACTGATAGAGGCTATCCTACGATTGGAGGCTTGTGCAAGAAGGTTCTACAAAAGCACGCTTCAACTGGTAAGTCCTTTTTTTTCTCTTTTAATTATTAGGTCTTTTTTTAAGTGTTTTTAGACTTAATAATTATGCTTAGGTTATTTTGCATGCTTAGTTTATTTTATGCTTAGGTTATAACTTAGAGTTATAATATACTTAGTATAAAATAAATTTATTAGGATATAATTTGGAACTATGGTATGCCTAGTCCTTTAGCATGCTAACCTAGGTAGAGAATTATTTAGTTAAGACTTTATTTAATTTATATACAACTAATAAGAGTTCCTGGGGACAGGGATAAAATTTTGAATTTCCGCCATGCCTCTTATGCATGTTCAATCTCACTGTCAGTTCCCAACAGTGGTATCAGAGCCTGCCTATTTAGTGCACAACTAAGTTAGAAACAAACTGAATATTATTTTCTAAATGAAATGATTTGTTTATTTAATTATTTGGAACAATATATATAAACTTGTGCCTTTCATTTCAAGGTTAGAAAATGGTTATGAATAATTTTGAATAAGCCTGCTCAACTTACTCAAATTATACAAGTGTCAATAATTTATTTAAATTACATGGGTTATAGATGCTCCCAATTTACATGAGTTGGAAGAACGAAATTTATTAGTTCAAGAGAATCCATTGGTCTTCAAGTTTGTGCCCGTATTTGTTCTGGCTAAGGATTGGACTTGGTGTCTACTCCTCATAGGGCACCTCTCCTACCTGGGAACCTATATCGGTGCAATTTGAATTGACCAACCGGAGGATTAATATGAACTAATTTATTTCTAGTATATAAGATGGTGCTTATATATGTTTCTATAACAAAGTAAAAAACTAAAATTATTGAATAAAACCTTAAAGGAAATGCAATATAAATATAAGAAATAAAAGTGTTAATTATTTTGCATATAATCTAGGTTGATGGAATAATTATAATAAAGAGCTAGACCCGCCTAAGGTTAGACCTTATAAATTAATTCTAAAATTCCCTGAATTAATACAAGTTATTATAATTTTGTCCATCTGATAAAATCCTAGATTCGGTGAGATGTTTAACACCAATAAAATCCCAAAGTAAATATGTTAAGGCAATTTGTAGTCTTCCTTATTCAAGTTTATAATACGGTCTCTTTGGGATATCAAAGTGCTACGCAAAGCGTTCCTTCTAGTCCACATTGGTTGGTTATAAAGTTTGAGATAGGGTCTGTCTTAATAGAGTTGGGGTAGTCCACTATAAAATTGGGGGCTAAGCCTAGATCTAAGATATATTCAAGGAGATGCTAATATAAGAGCACACGTCCCTTGGGATTAGGGAACTTGAATGAATTAGCAATTGCATGCGATGCAAATGGAATGGGATTCCAATTATGACTTACTATTATGACTTGACTCATAAAATTAGGGGTTGTAATAGACTAGTTATAGATGCTACCTACTAGGAAATTTAGCTAAGCTAAAATTTATGAATTCAATAAATGTGCTATTGTAAATTTCAGAGAAAATAGTAGGAAAATGTATTAAATTAAAATTCCTCATATTAAATACATGTACTTAAACTAATATCTAAACACTTTTCTTTTCTTATATCTTAGGTTAAAAAATGGCTTCCAATTTTAATCTTCGTATGTTACTTGACACCAAATTGAATGGCTCGAACTTTTTTGATTGGTTCCGAGCTTTGAGAATAGTTCTTAGATCCGAGGGAATTGCCTATGTCCTAAGTGAATTTTTCTTGTAGAACCTGATATTAAGGATCATATGGAACGTGATGCCTGGTTGAAGCACAGGAAAGATCGTGAGACTACTATGTATGTTATATTGGGGTCCATGAATTCTGAGCTTCAGAAACAACATGAGAACATGCCCTTGGGGGGCATGATTCTCCATCTTGAAGAACTCTTTTCGGAGAGGGAGAGGTATGAGACCTCCAAGCTCCTTTTCAGGACCAAGATGCCGGCTGGCACCTCTGCCTCTCAGCATGTACTGAAACTCTTGGGATACCTTGAGAAACTGAATCATTTGGGATTCAAGATGAATCATGACTTGAGCATTGACCTTATGTTGATGTCCTTGACAGATAGTTACTCAAGCTTTATGACTAACTATTACATGAATAGGATTAATTCTACTATACCTGAATTAATCAACATGCTAAAAATAGTAAAACCTCAGATCAAAAAGGATCAGAAACCTCTACTGTTGGTTAAAAAAGGCAAGGCTTCTAAGAAGAAGAAGTAGGCACTGGGTGCTAAGAAAAGAATCAGTAAGAAGAAGAATGAAAAGAAGGCATCTAAGTTTGTCTGCTTCCAATGTGGGAAACCGGGACATTGGAAGAGGGATTGCAAAGCTCCTGCTTCTGAGCACTTAAAGAAGAAGCCTACAGAGGCATCTACTTCAGGTATGTTTGTAATTGAAAACTTTGCTACTTTTTCGTGAGAGTCCACTTGGGTATTAGATACTAGTTGTGGTTGTTATATCTGTACTTCTGTGCAAGGACTAAGGAACTATAGAAAACTTGCAAAAGGGGAGATGGACCTACGCGTGGGAAATGGAGCCAGAGTTGCTGCATTAGTCGTAGGGAGCTTTAGTCTTATTTTGCCAAGTGGACTTACTTTAGTTTTGAATAATTGTTACTACATTCCAAGTGTTAATAAGAATATTGTATCTGTTGCGTGTTTAGCAGTGAAGGGATTTGAAATTTTGTTTTTGAATAATAATTGTCAGATTTATTTAAATAATATTCTTTATGGTTATGGAATGTTGAAAAGTGGCATTTATATTCTTGATACTGAAACAGAAGTTTTCAATATAAACAATGTGAAGAAAGTTAAATTAGATAATGAGAATTCCTTCTACTTAAGGCATTGCCATTTAGGCCACATAAACAAAGATCGCTTAACCAAGTTGCATAAGCATGGAGACTTGGGCCCAATAGACTTGGAGTCTTATGGTGATTGCGAACCTTTTTTAAAAGGAAAAATGACAAAGTTACCCTTTCAAGGAAAGGGTGAGCGGGCCATAAGTACATTGGAACTTATTCATACTGATGTGTGTGGTCCAATGAGTATTCAGGCACTAGAAGGATACTCCTACTTCATAACCTTTATTGATGATTACTCATGATACGGTTATTTGTACATGATGAAGCACAAGTCTGAAAGTTTTTAAAAATTCAAACTATTTAGAGCTGAAGTACAGAAACAGCTTGAGAAAACTATTAAAATGCTTTGATCGGATTGAGGTGGAGAATACTTAAGTCAGGAGTTTCAGGATTATCTAAAGGAAAACGGGCTAGTTCCCTAGTGGATCCCTCCTTATACACCTCAACACAATGGAGTGTCAGAAACGTCAGACTTTATTAGATATGGTCAGGTCCATGATGAGCCATGCAGTTCTTAGTAAACCCTTTTGGGGATATACACTGGAGAGCGCGGTTTATGTCTTAAATAGAGTGCCGTCTTAATTAGTTGATTTTACACCTTATGAAAGATAGTGTAACAAAAAGCCATCTCTAAGTCACTTAAGAGTATTGGGTTGTCCTGCTATGGTAAAGAAGATAGTGTCAGATAAGCTAAATGCCAAGGCAGATAAATGTCTATTCATTGGATATCCAAAGGAAACAATTGGATATCTGCTTTACCAATCCGAAGAACAAAAGGTATTTGTGTCTCGCAATGCTCACTTTTTGGAAAAAGAATACTTACTTGCAAAAGTCAGTGAGAGCAATATTGAACTGGAAGTTCAAGAGGAAGAAACAAACAATCAACTGATTGACCCCATTCTAGATACACTAGAGACTGTGATCTAAAAATAACCTGTCAAAACACAATCATTGTGAAGATCGGGTTGTGTTCATAAGGGTCCCTATAGATATGGGTTTATCATCACTAATGATAAAGAACTATATCTTATGGAGGATGATGAACAAAGGACATATAATGAGGCAATGAAAAGCTCAGATTCTGATAAATGGTAAAAGGCCATGAAATCAGAAATGGATTCCATATACGAGAACCAAGTTTGGAATTTGGTTGATGCACCACAAGAGGTTAGACCAATTGGGTGCAAATGGGTCTTCAAGAAGAAGAAAGACATGGATGGTAATGTAATTACCTATAAAGCAAGGTTGGTCGCGAAAGGTTATAGTCAACGGGAAGGTATTGACTATAATGAAAACTTCTCACCGGTAGCCATGCTCAAATCCATAAGGATGCTCCTCACCATTGCTGCTCATTATAATTATGAGATCTGGCAGATGAATGTAAAAACAGCATTCCTGAATAGGGATTTAGACTAGGATGTATATATGACACAACCTAAGGGTTTTACATCTCAGAATGGCTCGAAGGTATGCAAGCTACAAAGATCCATTTAATGACTTAAGTAGACATCCAGGAGTTGGATTATAAGGTTTGATTAGATAATCCGGGAATTAGATTTCTGCCCAAATGCAAATGAGCCTTTGGTTTATAAGAAGGTTAGTGGGAGTGCAGTCGTTTTTCTAGTATTATATGTTGATGACATTCTGCTAATAGAAAACGACAATCCTCTTCTTCAAAACGTTAAAGTATAGTTGTCAAGAAAGTTCTCCATGAAAGACCTTGGTGAAGCAGCATTTATACTAGGTATAAAAGATCTACAGGGATAGATCTAAGAGGCTATTAGGTCTTTCTCAAAGTATATATATAGATAAGGTGTTGAATAGGTTCAACCTTGAGCATTCTAAGAAAGGTTATCTCCCGATGACAAAGGGGATCAACCTATCTAAGGCTGAGTGTCCGAAGATAGCTCAAGAGAGAATGCGCATGAAGGATATACCCTATGCATCCGCGATAGGATCCATCATGTGTACTATGATATGTACTAGGCCAAATGTCTCTCAAGCTTTGAGTTCTACGAGCAGATATCAGTCAGATCCAGGTGAAAATCACTGGATGGCTGTTAAGGCAATCCTTAAGTACTTGAGAAGGACTAAGTATGAGTTCTTGATTTATGGAGAAGGTGACCTCACAATCAAAGGTTACACTAATGCTAGTTTTCAATCTAACAAGGATGACTTTAAGTCTCAGTCAGGTTTTGTGTATGTGTTAAATGGAGCGGCAGTATGCTAGAAGAGTTCTAAGTAAGAAACTGCTGCTGATTTAACCACAGAATTTGTATGCATTGCTGCATTCAAAGCAGCAAAAGAAGCTGTCTGGTTAAAGGGATTTATTGGTGATCTCGGTGTGGTGCCTGAGGCTATTAATCCAATTACTTTATATTGTGATAACAATGGTGCCATAGCTCAGTCAAAGGAACCACGGTCTCATCAGAAAAATAGATATGCATCAAGAAAGTATCATATAATCAGGGATATTGTTAATGCTAAGATAATAAGATTAGAATATGTACCCACTGATCAGAACCTCGCAGATGGTCTGACAAAGCCATTGACTCAAGTCAAACATGACTAGCATGTCAAAGCATATGGATTAAGACATATGGCTAATTAGCCTTAGTGCAAGTGGGAGTTTGTTGGATATGATGTATGCCTTTAAAGCAATTAGGGCGATATATCTTAATTATGTAATAGTATGAATAATTTATTTAATCAGTAAAGGCATTTAATCTTTTGTTTATATCAATATACTTGTGTGTGTGTGTGTATATATATATATATATTAAAGCTAGTTAAATATATATTCATTAATGTATGCAAAAGTCGTTGACATATCATAACATGAAGTCAGAGAAATTATAGTTGGACTATATTTGGTGGAACCTGCTTCATGTACAATTATGATTATGTCTAAACTATCCCAAGTCGTAGTTTAATCAAGAAAGTATATTGATGAAATGAAAAGACTAGCATGTGGTCAACTTTCTTGGAAAGGGTCCAAGCAGTTAATCTCCGAAAGACTGAAGGTGGTGCCTTAAGCTTGACACATGGATATATCTGGGAGATATATTAGAGACCACAGTAAGATAAACATTTGGCATAAATATCAATGTGTTAGTGTTTATCTTCATGCAATAAGTTTTACGAATGTCCTCATACTTGAGATGCTAGTTGCCTTGCATGGTACTATTGCTATACTTTAGGACATTACTGTACACTAATTTATTTAAGATGCTATGGGTGATTACGGGTGTAGTGATGACAACACATTGGTAAGCTGAGTAGTCGAAAAGAATCCGTCGCTCCAGATATATTAAGGAGTTGTACCTGGCCACTTATTGAAGTGATGATTGCCATAAACCTCTGATCAGAGTATGTGTTTTATAGAAATGGTTTCTAGTCAAACACACTATAGTAAAAGGCAATATACTTCGGTAATAAGTAAATAACTAGGATAGCTTGGAGCAACCTCGCTATTAGTGGGTTAATACTTTAACTGAACCCAATAAACCAGATGGTACTAATATTAAAGAATGGAAGTAATTTATCACCCTGGATAACTATTGCATTAACCGAAATTAAGTCATAAGCATAAATGACGTTCCGAGTAATGGGGGATGGTAGACCCTTGCTAGAGGCTTACTACAATCGTTTAAGGTAATCGAGTTCTATTCATGGTCTAGAGCATCGAGCCAATGGTTCCATTAGAACAAGGGTTGGTTAAGCCTTAACAGCTCAATACTTCGGGATCCTATAAGGTCACACACATTGGACCTTCATCGGACTAAGTAAAGAACTAATAGATTTATTCTATCACAAAAATACAACTTAAATAATAATTGGATTATTATTTGATTAGTTAAAATTGATTAGATCAATTTTGGATAAACCAAAGTATTTATTTTGACCGATAACTAACTAATTAGAGTCATAAATAAATTATAATTGATTAGATCAATTTTGGTTAGACCAAGAAATTTATTTTGGCTGAGGACTAATTTATTAGGGTCAGAAAATAAATATTTGAAAAAGGATTAAAAGGGGAATTTTCCATTAGCGAGTTTAATTGGACCGAGAGTACAAAAGTATTTGTACAGGCTCAAGTGCGCGGGAGAACACCGAAAGGTGTGCGAGCAATGCTGGACATTGCTCTCATGGGCTGCACATGCGCAGCCCATGTTGCCTTGTGGAACACAGTGTATGCACGCTTTGTGCACATGGGGATTGAAGTATTTACTCCTATCCCACATCGCCTAAGGGGGAGCAATTTTGCTCCCCCAAGCCTATATATAGGCTGTCCCTTTTCCTTTCAAAATGCACCAAGCTCAAAGGATAAATCCTAAGCGAGATAATTAATCTCTCGGGTAACTGAGCAAGTTATTTTTTAGGAGCCAGAATTTATTCGGATGCCTCTAGTTTATATTTTTGGGTGAGGCTTCTAAAGTGGTCTAGCAACTACTCGAGGCTTCTTAGTTCTTCCTCCCGGGGAGGTTTTGGTTGGTGGGGTTCGTGTGGATACTGATAGAGGCTATCCTACGATTGGAGGCTTGTGCAAGATGGTTCTACAAAAGCACGCTTCAACTGGTAAGTCCTTTTTTTCTCTTTTAATTATTAAGTCTTTTTAAGTGTTTTTAGACTTAATAATTATGCTTAAGTTATTTTGCATGCTTAGGTTATAACTTAGAGTTATAATATACTTAGTATAAAATAAATGTGCTAAGATATAATTTGGAATTATGGTATGCCTAGTCTTTTAGCATGCTAACCTAGGTAGAGAATTATTTAGTTAAGGCTTTATTTAATTTATATGCAACTAATAGGAGTTCCTGGGGATAGGGAAAAAATTTTGAATTTCCACCATGCCTCTTATGCATGTTCAATCTGACTTTTAATTCTCAACAATATATGTATTCAAAGTTGTATTCTTTATTAGGATCAGCAACAACATCTTATAAAAAGGTAAGAAGGCTCTTAAATAAGAAAATCTATCAATTTGGATTTGCATCGAATTTTCCACAAATCTGCATTAGAAATCATGATAATATTTCGTGGGGTTATCGATCTATTTTGACACCAAAAAATAAAGACCCCGGTATTTTTCCCTCCATCAAATATTGATGTGGTTGAAGAGAACTTTCTGAGAAATCAAGTGCAGATCTTAAGGAAGCATCCGGAAGGAAACTAGGTCCTTCATAACCAAGAAGGAATCCAAGGCAGAACACACAAAGAAATCAACATCAAGCTGCCAAAAGAAATCCAAAGCCTTCCAACCAAAAGGTGAAGGAGATTAGCAGGCAAATCCAAGCTCAAAGATACACTGTTACACAAAAAGGAAAGGCCAAGGTAGCCTACAATCAGCAACCTGCCAAACAAAGAAGAAATTATGCAACAAAAGTTGCACCTCCAACCAGCTTTTGGATACACACTGGACAAATAACTAGTGTACAAGAAGCTGGATATAGAGGGAACTATGGGAAGAAGGATCTTGAAAAGATTGAGAAGATGCAATAGTAGAACAGACCCATCTCAGTGTGCAGGTTTATGGGAAAAATAATCACATTACTAAATTATATAGATTAAAATTATGATGTTAATCCTTGGCCTGAAATGGTTGTTAACCTGAGAGGACCCAAATTTGATAGGGTACCTAAACCCACTTGATCTATTTTACAGGTATGCCTTAGATTCACAGTAGATCACCACACTTGGTACATTAATAGTGGATGCTCAAGGCACATGAAAGGTGATGATAAGGCTTTCATAACATTAACCCGGAAGAAGGGAGGCAAAGTAAGCTTTGGAGACAATAAAAAAGGACAAATCATTGGACATGGAACCATTGGATCTAAATTAAAGATAGAAGATGTCTCACTGGTTGATGGACTAAAGTTCAACTTTCTAAGTATAGCCCAACTCTGCGACAAAGGAAGAAAAGTCATCTTTAATTCAAGAGGCTGCTCAATCTATAATAGTAGGTCTGATCGACTCATTCTTTATGCACCTAGAGAAAACAATGTCTATTCTACTCACATTAAAAATGAGAAAAATGATATCTACTTGGTGTCTAAAGAATAAGAATCATGGTTATGGCACCGGAGGTTAGGACATATCACCATGAACCTCTTGTCCAAACTAGCCAAAAAGGAATTGGTAGTGGGTTTGCCTAAGGTTGCTTTTGATAAGGATCATCTATGCACTGCATGTCAATTAGGTAAACAACATAAGAAAACTTTCCCTTCCATCTCCTATATTCCTTCCAAAAGAGTACTTAAGCTCTTGCATATTGATCTATTTGGTCCAATCAAACCATTGAGCTTAGGTAGAAGAGAATACACCATGGTGATTGTGGATGATTATTCTCGCTATACCTAGGTTATCTTGCTAGCTAGCAAAGATGAGGCCTTTGAACAATTCTCAAAAACATTCATCCGGATAGAAGTAGAACAGGGCATAAGCATTGCACGCATGCAGAGTGATAATGGCGGTGAGTTCAAATATAAGCACTTTGCTGAATTTTATGACTCTAATGGCATTGAACATAACTTCTCTGCCCCTTATACTCCTCAATAAAATGGAGTTGTTGAGAGGAAAAATAGGACCATAGTTAAGATGGCTAGAACAATGCTAAGTGAGAATTATTTGCCAAAATATTTTTGGGGTGAGGCATTAAACATAGCATATTATATTTTGAATAGAGCTCTCATTAGAAAGACCATAGAAAAGACCCCCTATGAAATCTAGAAGAGAAGAAAATCCAAAATTGGGTACTTCAAGGTATTTGGATGTAAGTGCTACATCTTGAATGATAGAGAGCAACTAGGAAAATTTGATCCTAAGTCTGATGAAGCAATTTTCCTTGGCTACTCAATACATAGCAAGGCTTACAGAGTCTTTAACAAACAAATTCAAAATGTGGTAGAGTCAATACATGTAGATTTCGATGAGACTAATCATGTAGTAAAAAGAAGCTCCATTTTAGAGGATCCAATTCCTGAAGCTGAAAACTCTAGAGAAGAGAAGGAAGCCAAAGTTCCTGATTCCTTCCAAATCAAGAAGTACAAAGAAAAGGATGAAGGAATTTTTTTTGATCCAAAAGTACCAGAAGTTGATCTCAATCCACAAGAGATAAACTTTAATGATGATCAAGGAGAGGAAGTTGAGGCAGAAGTGGAATAGGTTCCAGTCCAGCATGAAGGTCTACAAAGAGAAGTTCGAACCCATAGAAATCATTCGGTAGAAGCCATTTTGGATGCTGTCCAAAATCCAGTCAGCACCAGAGGATATGTAACGCCCCCCTTAAAGGAGCACCACGGTAACTATATCACCCAATGAACAACTCTACTCCACTATATAGAGTTCAATACTTATAGATTTAATATGTACAAATACAAATATAACGTTCCAAACTCCAAATTATTCTCCAAATGGTAATTATTCTCCAAATATCACTTTATATTTCTCACATTATCTAGTACATGTCATTATTCTACAAACCATAATATTATATAAAAAATGTAAATCCACCTCGAATTTTTCCTATTTGCTCTTTAGGCCGATCCACCTATACCACTTTGGTCCAAGCTATCTACAAGTTCTCCACCTACGTGTAGAAAAAAAAACTATACGCTAAGCAATTTGCTTAGTGGTGTCCATAAAAAAAATACAATAACTTTGAACATTTTTAAAACTTTAAAATAGAAACCAAGATTTTTCATTAGTCAAAAACAAATTAACCAACTTTATAGAACCAAATCACAAAACTTATATAGTAATCCTTTCAAAGTACAATCAAATTTCTATCCAATTTTTCCAAACACTTTAACCATATATTGCCCAAAGTAAACAAGTCCTGAATAACGGTAAAATGGATACGGGAGCAGACAAGCCCGAAGCCGAAGCTTCAATATCAATATATATATATATATATATATATATATATATATATATATATATATATATATCGGCCAAAGCCCGAAGCCAAAGCTTCAATTGTTTGTACAGTACTGTACCCCCTTTATTGGCGCCAATCTACCCTGACCCGTATTCTACTCGTTTAATAAGGGCAATAAATTAAAGTAACATCTCAAAAATTCCAGTATAAACTATCAATCACAATTTAACATAATTTTAGTAATTAAGAAATCCAAATCCCAAATTTTTAAGCATCAAACTTCAATTAAAACTCATTAAAATCAATATCATACTTTCCAGAATTTTTCCAGTTTTTGTAACCTGACTTCCCCTGCATTTTTCACTATGAAAACATCACCCAATTGAAGACCTTTTTTCTAAACATAATTAGCCACATGTCTCAGCTTTCCAAAACCACCAGAATAACAGAAATCCAAATTGTATAACCAAAGTTATGATCAAAATACTAAACAGTGTACCAAGCTGAGATTTTCCGAAAATAGATTTTGTGACTCAACTTCAAATGAAAATTTCACATTCAAAACGAACGAAATTCAATAAGGTTTCTTCTGAACATATGTTCCTTACTTTCTGTAAGTATCAATAGAATCAAGAATCGTTCAAATCGGATTTATATAACAAGAGAAAACATTAAAATAAAACAGGTATATATTTCCTCATGCCTTTCTGTCCATTTCATCCCTTTTACTTAATTAGCTCTTATTTCCTCATACCTTATATCCAATAACAATAATAACAATAAAAAATAATTTCCATGATATTTTAATACCATAGTAATTTATTATAAGCAAATTTTGGAAATTTCGGTTCGTTACAATTCTCCCCCTCTTATGAATTTTCGTCCCGAAAATTTCCTGAAAACAATTGCGGATATTGAGTTTTCATTGTATCCTCCGGTTCCCAAGTTGCTTCTTCCACCTTATGATTCCTCCAAAGTACTTTTACCAAAGGAATAGACTTGTTTCTCAATTATTTAACCTCTCTCGCCAAGATTTGTACCGGTTCCTCTTCATACGTTAGGTCGGGTTCGATTTCTACGACATCAGGAGATAAGATATGTGATGGATCTGATCTGTATCTCCTTAACATTGACACATGGAACACATTATGAATTTTGTCGAGCATTGGGGGTAGTGCCAACCGATAAGCTACCGGTCCAACCTTCTCTATAACCTCATATGGGCCAATGAATCTCGGACTGAGCTTGCCTTTCTTGCCAAATCGCAGGACTTTCTTCCAAGGAGATACTTTGAGAAACACTTTATCTCCCACTTCATAAGTAATGTCTTTTCTTTTTGGATCAGCATAAGACTTTTGTCTATCCGATGCAGCCTTCAATCTTTCTTGAATAAGTTTTACCTTCTCTTTTGTCTCCTGAATCAAATCCACTCCCACAATCATGTTTTCACTAAGTTCGGTCCAATATAATAGAGTTCGACATTTCCTTCCATACAATGCTTCATATGGCGCCATTTGTATGCTTGACTGATAGCTGTTATTATAGGCAAACTCCATGAGGGACAAATACTTATCCCAACTTCCTTCAAATTCAATGATACAACTTCTCATCATGTCTTCTAACACCTGAATTACTCTTTCAGATTGACCATCTGTTTGAGGATGAAATGAAGTATTGAAATGAAGTTTGCTACCTAAGGCCTCTTGCAACTTCTTCCAAAATCTCGAAGTAAATCTTGGATCTTGATCAGAAGTGATTGCAATAGGCACTCCGTGTAGCCTTACTATCTCATTTATATATAACTGAGCCAACCTATCAAGTGAATAGTCCATCCTAACTGGAAGAAAGTGGGCAGACTTTGTCAATCTATCCACAACAACCCACACTGCATCATGTTTCTTCTGTGCAAGTGGTAAAGATGTCACGAAGTCCATTGTGATTCTTTCCCATTTCCATTCTGGAATTTTTATTGGTTGCAACAATCCAGAAGGAACTTGATGTTCTGCTTTCACCTGTTGACAAGTTAGACATTGAGCAACATAGTTAGTAATGTCTTTCTTCATTCCATTCCACCAATAATGGCTCTTCAAATTTTGGTACATCTTGTTTGCTCCTGGATGCATCGCATAAGGACTACTATGCCCCTCTTGTAAGATATTCTTCTTTAATTCTTCATTGTTTGGCACACATAGTCTATCTTTAAAATATAGACACCCATCTTCTCGAACCATATAGTCGTCTATGATACCCACTTGTGTCCGTGCTCGAATAATCTTTAAGTCATCATCTTCATTTTATGATTGCTTAACCTGTTGTAGTAGTACAGGTTCTTCAATTCTGCAATTAAGGCTCCACTACTGGTAAGAGCTAACCTCGTATTCATAGCCCTTAGTGCCATCATTGTCTTTCTACTGAGAGCATCTGCCACTACATTAGCCTTTCCTGGATGGTAATCAATAAGACAATCGTAATCTTTAATGAATTCCATCCACCTTCTTTGCCTTAAATTCAACTCTTTCAGTGTTGGCAAATATTTCAAACTTTTGTGATCTGTATAAATATAACATTTTTCTCCATAAAGATAATGTCGCCAAATTTTCAAGGCAAAGACTATTGCAGCCAATTCTAAATCATGAGTAGGATAATTCCTTTCATGATTCTTTAATTGCCTGGAAGCATAGGCAATCACTTTTCCTTCTTGCATCAAAACACACCCAAGACCACTATGTGAAGCATCACTATAGATTACAAAATCTTTTCCAGGCTCTGGTTGAGTAAGGATGGGTGCTTTTGTTAACATCGCCTTTAATTTCTCAAAACTTCCTTGACACTTGTGATTCCACTCAAATTTTACATTCTTTTGAAGTAGTTTCGTCAGTGGGGCAGCAATGACTGAAAATCCCTTCACAACTCTTCTATACTACCCCGCTAAGCCAAGGAAACTTCTGACTTTCGTAGGGTTCTTTGGTGGTTTCCATTCAACAACTGCTTCTATCTTCTTAGGATCCACTTTAATTCCTTCGGCAGAAACAACATGGCCTAAGAAAGAAACTTCTTCAAGCCAAAACTCACATTTGCTAAGTTTGGCATACAATTTATTTTCCTTCAAAGTTTGGAAGACTGTCCGCAAATGTTGATCATGCTCTTCCCGTGACTTAGAATACACCAAAATGTCATCAATGAAGACCACTACAAACCTGTCTAAATATAAATAAAAGACACGGTTTATAAGGTCCATAAATGCTGCTGGTGCATTAGTTAGACCAAATGGCATCACCAAAAATTCATAGTGCCCATATCTAGTTCGGAAAGCCGTCTTTGCAATATAATCATCTTTCACTCTCATCTGATAGTAGCTCGATCTCAAATCAATCTTGGAGAAGTATTTGGCACCCTTGAGTTGATCAAATAAGTCTTCAATCCTCGGTAATGGATACTTATTTTTCACTGTCAATTTATTCAACTCTCGGTAATCAATACATAATCGGAGTGACCCATCTTTCTTCTTAACAAACAACACTGGTGCACCCCACGGGGATATACTCGGGCGTATGAATCCTTTATCTAACAATTCTTGCAACTGAATCTTCAACTCTTTCAGTTCAGCAGGCGCTATTCTGTATGGTGCTTTGGATACTGGTGTGGTACTCGGCAATACATCAATTGTGAATTCTACCTCTCTTTTTGGTGGCAAACTCGATAGTTCTTCTGGAAATACATCTGGAAAATCACATACCGTGGGAATATTCTGCAATTCTAACTCACCTTTCTTTAATTCTAGAGCAAAGATTAGGTAGGCCTGACATCCCTTCCTAACTAATCTTTTAGTCTTTATAAAAGAAATTATGTTACAGAGATAATCTGATCTTTCACCCACGATAACTATTTCTTCTCCATCAGAAACTTGAAGTGACATTCTTTTGTTTTTGCAATCCACCACAGCTCGATGTTCCGATAACCAATCCATTCCCAAGATAACATCGAAATCTCGAAAAGGTAACTCAATTAAATTTGCATGGAAAAGTTGATGTTGAATCATAATAGGGCAATTCATATACACTTTGTTTACTATCACACTGTGTCCTAAAGGATTAGTCACTTCAATATTTTCTCCTAATTCTTCTACATGCAACCCTTTCTCTTGTGCTAATGCAGTACATATATATGAATGAGATGAACCAGGATCTATCAAAGCATAAACATCATGATTAAAGAATGAAAATTTACCGACAATAACTTCGGTAGATTCTCTAGTCTCAGGCCCTCGGATTGCATAACTTTGCGCCATTCCTCCCGGTCTACCACTCTGCAGTGCTTGTTGAGCCACATCATGTCCACTTGAACCACTAGCATTTCCTCTTCCCCTTCCTCTTCCACCTTGCATTGTAGGAGTAGGAACTTCAGCAGGTGCAGATGTACTTATCTGTTTTTGAGGACAATTTGCAATCAAATGTTCCCTCGGGCCACATTTAAAGCAGACTCTACCTTTTCCCCAACATTCCCCTGTATGCATCCTTCCACAATTAGAACATTATGGAATATTTCCTCTGCCTCTACCTGAAGGTACACTAGCCGCTGACCCCGTACTTATGGTTTGTCTCAGTGAAAACCCTCTGAAATGAGATTGTGTATGTTCTGATGTTCCCTTCTGTTTCTTACTTGGAGATTCTGAACTAGCTGGACCCTGTGATCCCTTTTGAAATCCAGACCTTTTAGCCATTCTTTGTTGTCTATCTGAATTAATCTTCTCAATGCCCGTAGCAGCATCAACCAAGTCATTGAACACTCTAATTCTTTGTGCAAGTAAATGCACTCTAATTTCATCAATTAGCCCATCTTCGAATCTCTTGCATCATCTCACTTCACTATCAATGATATCACGAGCATACCTCTCGAGTTTGAGGAATTGAACTTCATATTCTGATACAGTCATTCGTCCCTGTCTCAAAGATAAGAACAATTTCCTCTGCTCATCTTTGAATCATTCACTAACGTACTTTTTGTCAAATAGTTCTAAGAAAAGTCCCCAAGTGATTTCTCCGGGTCATCTTTCTCTTACAATATTATCCCACCACCTCCTAGCTTGTTCTTTTAGTAGACCTTGCACACAGTCTAATCTTTCTTCATCTATAAAATGAAGCCTAGTCATACACCATTTAGTATGATCAAGCCAATCTTCTGCAATTGCAGGATTCACTGTATCCCCTTTGAAATCATCAGCCGGAAGCTTCTTGATTCTTTCAAGAGGAGTTCTCTCCTCTCTTCTTTCAACATGAGGTACTACAGGAACTTGAGGGATTTGTATGTTTCGTAGTACTTGTGTGATTACTTCAGTAGTCATATGCTGAAGTAAAGCAGCTTGTGCTGGAGTAGGTTATTCAGGAAAGCCATGAACTGGTGGAGGTTCATGTCTCTGTTCATCCCCTTGTCTAATACGGACCGTACTCTCAGCATCCTCTTCCTCACTCGGGTTGTGACTACTACTAGCCATTCTTATTCCTGAAAATTGGACCAAAGTGGTCAAACAACCAACATAACATATTTATATCCTAAATGGCATGTACATACTAGTCCTAGAATCGCCTAAACCTCAGCTCTGATGCCAACAAATGTAACGCCCCCCCTTAAAGGAGCGCCACGGTAACTATATCACCCAATGAACAACTCTACTCCTCTATATAGAGTTCAATACTTATAGATTTAATATGTACAAATACAAATATAACGTTCTAAACTCCAAATTATTCTCCAAATATCACTTTATATTTCTCACACTATCTAGTACATGCCATTATTCTACAAACCATAATATTATATAAAAAATGTAAATCCACCTCGAATTTTTCCTATTTGCTCTTTAGGCCGATCCACCTGTACCACTTTGGTCCAAGCTATCTACAAGTTCTCCACCTATGTGTAGAAAAAAAAAACTACACGCTAAGCAATTTGCTTAGTGGTGTCCATAAAAAAAATACAATAACTTTGAACATTTTTAACACTTTAAAATAGAAACCAAGATTTTTCATTAGTCAAAAACAAATTAACCACCTTTATAGAACCAAATCACAAAACTTATATAGTAATCCTTTCAAAGTACAATCAAATTTCTATCCAGTTTTTCCAAACACTTTAACCATATATTGCCCAAAGTAAACAAGTCCTGAATAACGGTAAAATGGATACGGGAGCGGAGAAGCTCGAAGCTAAAGCTTCAAAAACAATATATATCGGTCAAGCCCGAAACCGAAGCTTCAAAAATCAATATATCGGTCAAGCCCGAAGCCGAAGCTTCAAAATCAACATATCGGTCAAGCCCGAAGCCGAAGCTTCAATATCAATATATATATATATATATATATATATATATATATATATATATATATATATATATATATATATATATATATATATATATATATATATATATATATATATATCATAATATCGGCCAAAGCCCGAAGCCAAAGCTTCAATTGTTTGTACAGTACTGTACCCCCCTTTATTGGCGCCAATCTACCCTGACCCGTATTCTACTCGTTTAATAAGGGCAATAAATTAAAGTAACATCTCAAAAATTCCAGTATAAACTATTAATCACAATTTAACATAATTTCAGTAATTAAGAAATTCAAATCCCAAATTTTTAAGCATCAAACTTCAATTAAAACTCATTAAAATCAATATCATACTTTCCAGAATTTTTCCAGGTTTCGTAACCTGACTTCCCCTGCATTTTTCACTATGAAAACATCACCCAATGGAAGAACTTTCTTCTAAACATAATTAGCCACATGTTGCAGCTTTCCAAAACCACCAGAATCACAGAAATCCAAATTGTATAACCAAAGTTATGATCAAAATACTAAACAGTGTACCAAGCTGAGATTTTCCGAAAACAGATTTCGTGACTCAACTTCAAATGAAAATTTCACATTGAAAACGAACGAAATTCAATAAGGTTTCTTCTAAACATATGTTCCTTACTTTCTATAAATATCAATAGAATCAAGAATCGTACAAATCGGATTTATATAACGAGAGAAAACATTAAAATAAAATAGGTATATAATCTGGAAAATTTCCCGAAAAACCGAGAAATCGAAATTCGGGACACAAACCTTTTTCTATGCTCTTTCTAGCTCTCTTCTACCTCTTTTGCCTTTGATTTACTTGTAATAGCTTCCTCTACAACAGCCATATAAAATTCTATCAAGATATTGCATAAATAAACTTCCTAATACCATAAATATGCTTAATCTATCATAAATTCTACTAATTAAGCTTTAATTTTACCAAAAATCACTCACCTCAAACTCGGGTTACTATTCATCCGAATCTTAATATCTGAAATCCTCCTCTTCTAGTCTTGATTCACTGAAATTGATGATGATAGAGGGCTTAAGGATCGATTTCTAACAAGAATTCGAAGTTGAATCGAAGAAATCGGAAGTTTTTGGATTAGGGAGAATTCTGTTAAGGGAGAGATGTAAAGTGTAGAAGAAGAAGAGGAATGAAAGTGAAGAAGAGAAGATGTTGTATGTATTGATTTTCTTTTCTTTTTTTTTCAATTTCCAATAATGCCCCTGATCAAATAATTAAATGTCCATTTCATCCCTTTTACTTAATTAGCTCTTATTTCCTCATGCCTTATATCCAATAACAATAATAACAATAAAAAAATAATTTCCATGATATTTTAATACCATAGTAATTTATTATAAGCAAATTTTGGAAATTTCGGTTCGTTACAGGATAACTTAATAGGATGATGAGTCATGCTACTTTTTCTCTCTCAATGAGCCAAAGAAATTTTAGGACACTGTAGGAGATGAAAGTTGGATGATGGAAATGCAAGAACAACTAGATCAGTTCACTAGGAATGATGTATGGGATCTAGTATCACCACCAAAAGGAAAGTCAATCATTGGCACCAAATGGATATTTCGGAACAAGCTAGATGAATTCGGGGTAGTGGTGAGAAACAAGGCAAGATTGGTTGCCCAAGGCTACAATCAACAGGATGGGATTGATTTTGAAGAGACATTTGCCCCTGTAGCGAGATTGGAAGCAATCCGGATACTATGTGCCTTTGCATCATTCATGGGATTCACAATGTTCCAAATGGATGTTAAAAGTGCATTCCTCAATAGAGTTATCCAGGAAGAAGTCTATGTAAAGCAGCCACCTAGATTTGAAGACTCAAAGCATTCGGATCATGTGTACAATCTAAAGAAGGCCCTCTATAGATTGAAGCAACCACCAAGAGCTTGGTATGAGAGACTCACTACATTTCTTATATCCAAGGGATATATCTGGGGTAAAGCATATACAACTCTTTTCATCAAGAAGAAGAAAGATGATATCATTCTAGTCCAAATATATGTGGATGACATTATCTTTGGAGCAACAGATGAAAAGATGTGTGAGGAATTCAGCTCTCAAATGTAGAAGGAATTTAAGATGTCCATGATGGGAGAACTCAATTTCTTCCTTGGTTTACAAATCAAACAAAGTCCGGATGGGATTTTCATTAATCAATCCAAGTATACCAAGGAGATCTTGAAAAGTTTGTAATGGACAAGAGCAAGCCAATGTCCACTCCTATGGGATTAGATACAGTCCTATCCAAGGATTATGAGGGAGAAGATGTTGATTAAAAGCTATATAGAGGGATGATTGGCTCACTTCTATACTTGACAGCTAGCAGGCTTGACATACACTATGTAGTTAGCTCCTATGCAAGGTATCGAGCCAATCCTAAGGATTCACATCTCAAGGTAGTAGAAAGGATCCTTAGATACCTCCTAAGAACCAATGAAGTTGGGTTTTAGTATCCTAGTAATGGAGATTTCACTCTTCAAGATTCACTGATGCAGATTATGGCAGAGATACTCTTGAGAGAGAAAGTACATCCGGAGGCTGTCATTTCCTTAGAGATTGCTTAGTATCTTGGTAAAACAAGAAGTAAACTTCTATTATATTATCAACCATAGAAGCAGAACACATGGCAGCAGGAAGTTATGTAGCTCAACTCCTTTGGATCCAGCAACAACTAGAAGATTCCGGATGCACTGATGTAATGTATGACAACAAAAGTGCCATTAATGTGTCAAAGAATACAATCCTCCATAGGAGAATGAAAATGTCAACATAAGGCATCATTTCATCAGGGATCATGTGATGAAGAAGGATGTTGCATTGGTGTACATTCCAACAAATCAACAAAGAGTAGATATCTTTACTAAACCATTGAGTAAAGATCAATTTAGAAAGCGAAGGGAGTCAATTGGAATGTCTAATCCAATTTGAAGAAGATCCAGAAGACATTCCACAGTTATTTTGGATTTATAAGGAATCCGGAAGAGAAGAAGAACAAAGTTAACTCTACTTCAGAGTGAATATTGCCACATCAGCAGACAAGAATGACATATGGCAGTAAAAGCACGTAAAGGTAACTTTTCCTTTTTTGAATTTCAAACATTTATTGGGGGTTACATGCGCGGTAAATTCAATAGCTAGTTTTCAAAATCAACCCTTCCCATTCTCCGGTGTAACGAAATTTACCTCTCTCCTAAAATTCAACCTGCCACGTCATCAATCTAGCCAAAATTAATGGCGTCTGGATTACCATTATACCCTCGCATTAGAAAATCTATATAAACCCTCTAAATTTCCGCTTCTTCACGGTGAGCAACTCATTATTGTTACTCTATAATTTTCAAAATTCAAACCTAAAATCTCAAATGGCAGCCATCATGCTAAACAACCAAATCCATATGCTCCCTTAAAAACACATCTTTGAAGAATCTGATCTCAAAGACAAAGACTTCGCACCCATCAACCTGAAACCCTCTAACTCAGTAGTCCCCACTGATTATTTAGGAGATAATTTCTTGTTCGAAATAGACCGGATTTTTTTGAAAAATTCCTAAATATGAAGAATGAAGGAGTTTAACAGAGAATTTATGGAGATGAACAGATAGTGAAGTATAAACCCAAGCTATGGCTGAATCCTAACTATTTTGTGTATAAATTTTCTACCTATTTTCCAGAAGTACCCAGATTCCTTCAGCATACTCTTGTAAAGCTAGTCTTGATCCAGAAGGGCTCTTTGACCATAGTCTCATCTTTCCAACACTATGTGCTTCAAAATTGGGTGGAAAGCATAGTAGTCAACATGCCGGTGCTGATCATCAACTATCTCAGATAGCACAGAAACTCCCATAGTGCCTTGATTACTAGAATCCTACTTATAAATAATGTGAATATCTCCGGATTTAACTTAGTGAAAGGGAAGAAAATTCTAGAGTAGAATTTCAGAAAGCTTGTTTTCGGTGAAACATGTAATGAAGAGAAGGCAAAGAAGCAGAGAGATGAGAAGAAGAGAAGAGCTAGAAAAGCTGGGGATCATACTGAAGATGCTCCGATTCTAAAGAAGGCTAGAACCTCTAAATAAAAAACATAACCAGATCTTACTCTAGTTCCGGTAGAGGAAGTTGATGAGGAAACTCAGAACCTCACTCAACTTTTGAATAAATTCTCGGAGAAGCCTAAGAGAAAGGGAAGATTGATAAAGGTAGCGGCTAAGAAGGGAAGAAATATAGAAACTCCAAAAGTCTTGGTGAAGGATCAAACTCTAGTTGTCGTAGAAGCCATCCTAACCGAAAGAAAAAAGGCATCTAGGACCTTAGATAAAATTCTGGAAGAGGCTGATGATGATGAGGAGACAGAGGATGAGGCTCGAATACCCAAAAAGCAGTTTATAAGAAAAGGGTGCACATTTGATGAAGATGTTATAGCCCAGAAAAATAAGAAAAAGGAAGCCAAGAAGCCTAGTGGTATTGTGATAGATTAGGAAGCTGCTAAACATGCTAAAGAAGTAGAGTTGGGTAAGGGCAGGAAAACTAATGGCAAGAATGTGCCCAGATCCACTGAGGAAGTCCATCTGGATGATCCTCAATACGAAATTATCCGGGAGGCAATAAAGGATAATGCAGAATAAACAAAAAAAATAGAAGGTCTTGGAGGTTCTTCCAGTGCTCAAACATTTCTAGTGGATCCTATAGACTTGGCGACTATGACACGCATTCCAGAAGTAGAATTGTCCGCTTTTCAACCAAGAATAGGACCACTTCCAAATAACTTACTAAATCCGAAAGATGAAGCCAGAAACATAGAAAGTCCTGTAAAGGCAACTAGATAGGGCATTAAGGACACTACCAACGTGCCTAGGGAAGAAATTAAAGGTCCTAAAAAGGCATTTGTAGGGATGACTGAGGACATTTCCAATCATCTAAGGGTTGTGGAGGTTGATAAAGGAAGAGAGGAAGCAGTTGCTCAAGATCAAACACCACTCAATGAAGTACTTCCTGACACAATCTCATTTGATGTTAATGTTGACACCTCTGCTGTAGTTGAAATAAAAGATAATATTAAGGACAACTTAGATACGCATACTCCAAGTGTATCTAAGGAACAAGAGTCCAACCCGGAAGATACCATTTTGGAGGAGGGACATAGTCTGAGACCCAATGAGAACACTCCTAGAGTGGACTCAAGGGGCGAGGCTAGTCTGGGGGAATGGTTGGAAGCGAAGAAAGGGGAAGAAGAAGTGGAATCCTCCAAAGAAGAATCATCCGGATCTACTGAGACCGCAAGCAGCTTTGAATCTGAAACTCCCCTTGCAAGCCCAACCATAATACCATCCTCCAATGCAAATCTAGCAAGAGCTAAAAAGATCTCAACAGTGCTAAAAATCCTTCAAGACGACACCCATGAGGAATATGAGGAGAGCCATATCAAACAAAGTCTCTAGAACATCTATAAACACCTCAAATCCGTGGAGAAAGTACTACTTCAATAATTTGCACCTCCGGATTTGAAGGATGAAGTAGGGGAGATAAAAAGGAGTGTACAGAAAATTGAGCAAAAAGTGAAGGCCTTTCCCACTACAGATTTAGTTATAGAAGTCTCTCTTGCTAAAGTAGAACCCATTCTGGAACAAATAAACACCAGCATTACCGGAGCTAACCGATCTATAGACTAGGCTAATACAGTAGCCACAAAAAACTGCGCTACAATCATGGACAAAATCACTTCCTTGTCCACTGATCTGTCCACAGAGCTAAAGGAGTATATTGATACCAAGTTTGAAAGCTTGATAAAATTCATCACTGAAAAAGAGGAAAAATCAACTCTCCCCAGCCTAAATGAGCAGTAACAGACCATATTGAATAAGCTGACCAAGTTTATCAAAGAAGATCTGCCTAATCTATTTGCCACACAAATCGCTAATATTGCACAAGAGCTTGCTGGATAATGCAATGTCCAGGATACAGTCATTGAAAGAATAAGGGGTGATATTCACAAAGAACTGACCATAGTTAACTCAAGCATTCACAACATCCGTAGGGATCTGGGTACAGACCTTGAAAAATTATAGTTCGGACTGTCAAACTTATCTATCTCCGGATCCTCCTCCTCTCCATCTATCCCAGAGAGCTAATTACTTCCAGTCTTCCAAGACCTTGTCCAGCACATTGGGGATAAAGGATTCTTTGGACATAAGGGCATAACCACTCTCTTCAAGGCACTCTTCCCCTATTTTGATGAGAAGGATATGGCATATGTACTAAAGATGAATCCTTACATCACAGGATCTTACACCCAACTCTGAAACCTCTTTCGCTCTCTACATCTATCTTTAGCCACTGTGGATCACATTTTAGAGTAGAGAAAGCAAGGAAACTTGGACTACTCAGTCTATTCTAATGCTTGGCAGAAAAGCTGGGATGGGAAAACCTATATGGTTATTGACCCCAACCTGGAAACAAAAAGGGGAGAAAGGTGCAAAGAAAGAAAAAAGTACAAAGGGGGAGAGTAGTAGCTTCAAAGGCATAGAAAAGGAAGGAGGAGCATCTGGTTCATCCAAAAGGAATTAGACTAGCTATATTTTGTAAACTCTTGTAATAGCAAGATTCACTTATATATTTTTGTATCTTGTAATCCAAAAGCTTCACTAATGTTAACTATTGTTAACAGCAGAAGTATATATAGTGAAAATCTAATTCTCTTAAACAATTGTTTCTAAAGTATTATCTGCTATTGTACTTCAAATATATTAGAAGCTAGAATTAAAAACTATTAAAGGAGTTAAGGGATGCTAGAATTATGGGGGAGTAAAAACTGTAAATGACTAAGTACCAAGAATTATACTTACCTTATAAAAATCCCTCTTCCTTATGCTTAGATATCTTAGGTTTTTGTTTCCATCAAATGGGGGAGATTATTGGAAACAATGATCTAGAACACCAACAATCCGGATCAGGTTTGAAGTAAACAAAACACCCAATTATAAAAAGACCTAAGTCACTTATCTGGACACATATTCGAAACATCCAAAGTCCAAGAAAAGTGAAGATAAATTAACTAAGCATAAATGGAAGCATCCGGTTAAAGTTTGGAAAGGAAACAAACTTTAAACCGCCTAAATCAGCATCCGAAAGAACTAATTACATAAGCATCCGAAACAAGACAAATCCGGAGATATTAAGTCTGAAGACACTATAAGACTTAAATATCCAAGACAAAGGGAATGATTCAAAAATTCCATTCCCTCCATTCTTTTGGTCTATAAGTCGAAGATCCTTTTCCCTAAAGTAAGACAAAAATGACAGCTAGCACTTTTCAGAAAAATGATAAAGGACTGACACCGAACAGAGAAAAAGGTAACAACCTTTTTCACCAAGAACAATATGAAGGCACGTGGAGCACACACCAAAAAGGTACTGGTGTAAAAGTTGGTGTATCACTAAAATACAAGGAAAATGATCAATGACAACTTTTCAGCCTCAATCCCAAGGATTCAAACGGGTCAAAATCTCTATCTAATGGATTGATCAACGGCTCCAGAAGTGCCATATACTACCTGATCAGCGGTGAAGATTTAATTATAGCTCAACAACCCACAATGACTACATTTATGATCTAAGCCTATAAAAGGAAAGTTTTGTAAGTTGAGAAGGTGCTAGTTGATTTGAGAAAGCAATTAACAAGAGAATTTGATAAAGCAATCAAAAAACACATCCCTCGAAGAATTAAACATTTCCAAATCAGTTGTAAGGATTCCCAAGTGAAATTATAAACTTGAGGAAGTCCAAACCAAAACCTTGAGAAAACCAAAGTGTAAAGATCTCCAATTTGGTGAGTTAGGAGATTGGGATACAGCTTGAAGTAGGTGCTTTGAGTGGGATCTCCCTATAGGACTCAGCTTAGGTTTGAGTAGAAATCTAAGTGGTATATCCTGCTAAAGACTAAAGGACTCAGCTAGGAGTTGGTGCTTCTAATGGTATATCCTACATTTGGAAGGGGGTACCATCTGGAGATAAATTGTAAGGCTTGATTCCTACTAGTTGGAAAGGAATCCACTAGTGGAAAAGCTCGGACGGAGGAAACTCTGGGGACTGGAGTAGGCAGGGTCGAACCAGGATAAAATCCTTGTGTTTGATTTTCTAACTCTTTATTTATTGAATTTTATTATCATATCTGCATCATCCGGATCCATCCCCTGGATCATAATTAAACACGCTACACTAAGACTTTTTAAAGTGTGTTAATTCCATAAAAAGGATCATTAACCCCCTCCCTCTGACCAAACTCAGACCCTCACAGGGACTAACACAAAGGCACAGAGAATTCTTATGGCTTCAAGTCTGGCCACTGGTGCAAAGGTTTCTCCATAGTCAATGCCTTCTTATTAATTGTAGCCTTGAGCAACTAGTATGGCCTTATTTTTGAAAACATTACCAACTTCATCTAGCTTGTTCTTGAAAACCCATTTGGTGCCAATAATTGACTTACCTCTTTGTTTTTCCACCAAATCCCAAACTTCATTTCTTCTGAATTGGTCTAGCTCTTCTTGCATTGCAATCATCCAGTTGTCATAAAATTTAGCATCTTCAAACTTCTTGGGTTCAATCAATGAGACAAATGGTGAATGGCTCATCATTTTGTTCAGTTGACCTTTGGTTAGCACTGGATTTGCACATTATTAAGAATCTTCTTAACTGGGTGATCTCTTCTTGCCCTGACTTCTTTTGGTAGAACAGGTTCAGCTCAATGAGCTGCTATCATAGGTTGAGCATCACTATTATCACCAAAATTGATGGATTGGTCTAAGTCAACTTCACAATCTTCTTTCTTTGGAATTGGATCAGGAATAACTATAAGCTCACTGACTGATCCACTGACTTGGTCTCTTTCCTTTTTATCATCATTGGCTTCTTTACCTGTATTGTTAGTTTCATCAAAATCTACATGCATGGACTCCTCTAATATGCTAGTTCTCTTGACATACACTCTATATCCCCTACTGTGTGTTGAGTAACCTAGAAAGGCTCCTTCATCAGCCTTGGGGTCAAATTTAGCTAGTTGGTCTTTAGTATTTAATATGAAACATGTACAACCAAAGGCCTTAAGGTGACCAACCTTGGGCTTGTGCCCCTTCCAAGTTCATAAGGCATTTTGTTCAAAAATGGGAAAATTAAAACCCTATTTAGAATATAATAAGCTATGGCAATAGCTTCTCCCTAGAAATACTTTGGTAGATTGTTATCACTCAGCATAGAATGACCCATCTCTGTAATAGTGCGATTCTTTCTCTCAACAACCTCATTCTGCTGAGGTGTATGAGGGGAAAAATTATGGTCAATACTATGCTTAGAACAAAATTCCTCAAACTGCTTGTTTTTTAATTCTCTTCCATGGTCACTGCAGATTCTATTAATTTTAAGGTCTTTTTCATTCACGATCCGAGTAGCCAACCTAGAGAATGATTCAAATGTTTCATCTTTGGTGGATAGCAACACAATCCAAGTGAACCTAGTTAGATTATCTACAACCACAAGTGTGTATTTTATTCCACCTAAACTTGTTGGCAAAACTGGCCCAAACAAATCCATGTGTAGAAGATCAAGGGGACGAGAAGAAGATATATCAGCTAAGGATTTAAAGGTCTTCCTAAATTGTTTCCCAAGTTGGCATGCTGAGTAGAGTCTATCTTTTTCAAAGGCTAGATTGGGTAAACCCTCAACAAGTTCATTCCTGGCTAGTTTGGACAGATTGGTCATATTGATATGTCCTAACAATTTTTGCCATATCCATGAGTTATCCTCCTTAGAAACTAAGCATATATCATTTGAGCCAGGAAATAAATCAATCATATTAACATTATTAATTTTAGGAGCATAAAGAATAGTTTAGTCAGAGTTACCATCAATGACTGAGCCACCAGCTGAGTAAAAATTCACTTTCCTGCCTTTGTTACATAGCTGAGCAATGCTTATCAAGTTGAACTTCAGGCCTTTTACAAGAGACATATTTTCAATTGAATGCTTGACTCTCACAGTGTCATTGCCAACAATCTTTCCCTTTTGGTTGTCTCCAAAACAGACACTTCCATTCCTCTTTCACTCCAATATGATGAACTGCTTTTCATCACCTGTCATATACCTCGAGCATCCACAATCCAAGTACTACATTCCTCTATCATTAGTGGATCTCAGGCTCACCTGCAAAATAATTAAGTTTTCTTAGGTACCCATGCCTTTTTTAGGCTTGGTCCTCCCTTGTTAGTGGTGGTCATCCTTGATCAGTCATACTCATCATAATAACCATTTTCGTCTCTACACATGACTATGACATGTCCTGACTTTCCACAAAAATTACACATGGCCTTAGGATTATGCCAGCTCACTTTACTCTTTTGATAAACCTTCTTAGAGTGGTGAGTGTGGTTACTATGAGTATTCCTGTTTGGTTGAGGATGGACCTGCAGCTTTTTCAAAGCTATTAATTTAGCAGCTAACTATTTTCTTAGTGAGCTTACTGTTATATCCATCATGGTACTCAGCTTTTTCCATAAGGTATAAAATGTCAAGTGAGGTAGAAGAATTGACATCTTCTAGATCATCACACCTCCTCTTGAGTACTTTGATGTACTTGGCTAACTTCTTAGCCATATTAATAACATCATTAAGTACTACAGCAAGTTCATTAAATGACAAAGGGGATTCAGAATTTACCTCAGTTCTCTTTCCTTTATTAATTCTCTAGTCAGCTAATTGATTGGCAACGGAATTGCATGGTTAGTCAGCTGACTATGAGTTTGGTAGATCATCCTTTGCCATGAGACACACATTGGTTATATCTTGTGCCTCTTAATCTGAGGATGATGACTCTTGTTTAGAATCACTCTAGGTAGCATTAAGAGCCTTCTTATCCCTTTTCTTCTGGAATCTGTCCTTCTTAGCTTTATGACAGCTAGACTGGATATGCCCTTTTTCACCACATTCAAAGCACTTGATGTCTTTGTTATACCCCTTGCTAAACTCCTTGCATGGTCTATCATCTGCTCCCTTCTTATACTTACTGGGCTTTTTAAATCTCTAAAAGTTCTTATCTTTCTTCAAGAACCTATTAAAGTTCTTGGTCATCAGTGCTATCTCTTCCTTTCTTTCCTCAGGATATTCTTCCTCTGAGGAATCATCATCAGCCTTGAGAACAACAGCTCTGCAAGAGCTTTCTCTTTCCTTGTGCTTAAGCTTCTAGGACTCATCTTCATATTGCTTTAATGACATCTCATGAGTTAGCAAGCTTTCCATTAGCTCATCAAACTTGTAGGTCTTCAAATTATGAGCTTCTTCGATAGCTCTCTTATTTGCATCCCATTCTTGTGTCAAACTTCTCAGAATCTTCTTAACAGCCTCTTCTTTTGTGAAGTTCTTTCTAAGTCTTTTTAGCTCATTGATGATATTCATGAATCTAGTGTTCATGTTAGAAATGTCCTCCTTGGGTTGCATCCGAAACGTCTGATAATCTTTCATAAGAATGTTGATTTTAGACTCCTTGAACTTGTCAGTTCCTTTATAAGTCACTTCTAACTTCTTCTAGATCACTCGAGCAATTTCACACCCTAAAACACGGTTGAACACACTTGCATCAAGAGCACAGTGAAGATAGTTGATAATAACTGCATTTTCCTTTAGTCTGGCCAAGTCTTGGTTATCCCACTCATAAGAGTACTTATCAATACGCACTCCATTCTTTACAATAGTAGGAACAAATGGCCCTTCAACAATAGCCATCCAAGCATACATACTTTGACACTGAATGAAATTCTTTATTTTGTTCTTATAGTAGGTATAATTCTCACTATTGAACATGGGAGGCCTGGTGCCTAACATGCCTTCAGGAAGAATGTAGGCTTGGGCCTTTCCACTAGATTCTCCTCCTTTGTACGCCATGGTCTTTATCTCAAGATTTTAAAAACTTTACATTCTAATACCACTTGGTGATCCTTATATGTACACTCAATGAGTCAGAGGGGGCGAATTACTTGCTAAAATATAAGAACTTTTTTACAATTAAAACAAACTACGCTAAGTAGGTCAGTGGAGTGAACAGACTCTGAGTAAAGCTTCAACAATAAAGTAAAGAACACATAAATTTTATACTAGTTTAGCAATCTGAGAGTGTCCTAATTAAAGAACACATAAATTCTATAAGAGAGTGTCTTGAATTTAATCCACCAATCTCAACTCCTTTACCATAAGTGGAGAAGCCCTTCACAAAAGTGTCCTAATTACAAAAAGTACCCTCCAAACTGTAATCACTCACCCACTGAGTAGAATACCCTCTTCTATCAGCAACTCAACAGAGTCTAAATAAGAGTTAGATTCAACTTATAGAAACGTTGATCTAGTTATAATGATATGATATAACAGTTCTAATGATCTATACTAATCTCTCTTCTTGTAAAGCAGATCCTCACTGAGTAGCTGCTTTCTTGAATGAACTTCTCCAATGCTTGGAAATTGACAGAGTTTTGCTTCTCAGAAATTCAGGTGTATGCACCAAGTTATAACGCTTGCCTTCTTGCTCCTTTTATACTTGAGATCAAGAATGTAGCCATTAAACTTGTCTTGGCATCTTCTGTAAATTTCCAGCTCACCTATCCACTTGTTGCTTCTTCAAAACAATTTTTTAAGAGATAGAGTCACACTATTATGAGATAGAGATCAATCCATTAGGAAGCAGATTGAAATTCGAGCTTCAATTTGAATTCTTTATCACTTAATACCAGTCTTTTGGTAGAGAGATCTTACGCTGACTTGCTACGTGTCATCTTCCCATTCCTCTGGTAATCTGACAACTTTGCTAAGTCACGAGATACTAGGTTGGTAAGTCTACAACATTTCCAAATCTGGTAATTACTTTTTGCAGCTTAATCTTTGAAGAACTTTGGCGTTTTCTTCATAAATTGGCTGTCTTGTCAAGGCATTAAGTCCTTTTGTATTTCTTTCATTAATGCCTGCAAAAGTAGAACTAGAAAGGAAAGATTCCATTTTGCCTCAAATGGAAAGGTTAGTGCCTTTGACTAATAGAAAGTAACTTATTTAAATGATAAAACAATATACACAACTGAAACAAAATCTTAACACCAAGTGCTGAGTGAATAGTACTTAGTCAGTAACTAACATCATAGATCAGCTTAAAACAACTCAGAGTTAAAACTAAATAGCTAGGTCAGCGGAGACTTGAAATTCTACCCTCGAATTTAATAACTCGCATATAACCGTAGACTATTTATTTTAACATCATTATTGATTTAATTAACTCAAGCTTAACTTAATTGGTATGATCAAAACTTAAGCACTACTGAGTCATCCACTAAGTCAGCCTAACCTTATGTTTTGTTCAACAAAGACAAATGCATTCATCAAAATGACTATCTTCTGAGGAGTCTTCTAGTTTGTTATCTCTAAACGGCTCCTTGCTTCTTGACCGTTGGATTTGTAGTTGGACTAAGATCAATTCTTTCGTTAAATAAGTCCAAACTTTGTCAACTCTATTCATACTCTGACTTCTGCCATTTATACCGTTTTCATGCTTCCAGCTTTTCATGTTTTAGGAGTTAGGGGGTATAAAGTACCTTTTTGCTCTTGCCAGTTAACTCACTTAGCAGAGATACATTATCTCTTTTAGTGAAAGCTAGGTAGCTAGTCTTTTAGGATTTGAGAAGATTAAGACTACTATTCTTGGAAAAGGTGGCTTCACCTGAGTTGCTTACGGATTATCAATTTCTCGGAGATATCAGTTGGTTCTGAGAACATTGATGCTGTCACTCCCTTTTTCCATGAAGTAATGTTCCTCTAAGCATGTTTTTCTCTTAGTTAATGTGAATAACTTCAGGTTTGATAGCTTAAGGTTTTGATGCATATGATTCTAAGGAATTCTTGGTGTTTCTCAGAATCAGCTTTCCAATGCTTCTTTATCTGGTGTGATCCTTCTTCTAACATATATTCTTGATTGATGGTTGTCCTTGGATTAATGCTTCAGAGGTTAATATATGACGTTCTTAACTCTAAGCTTGCCTTATATTATGTGAACTCTTCACTTGAATACATCCTTCTAGTGAGTGTTGAGTTCTGATGGCTTATATAGTAGATTTTCTCTTTTAAAGCTTCTGGTTCTAATACAGTCTGTTTTAGCATGAGAGCAGTCTAGATTTTGCCTTGTGAGTCACTGTATCTTCTGATGCATTTTGGCTTTGATGATTTAGCTATGGAGTCTATCTTTAGAGAGCTTTGTGATCTTGGGAGATATTCTTCTTTATTGTGAGATGTGAAGGTTAGGATATCAACTTGTGTTGACTATAATTCATGATTTTTTAGTATTCCTCTGAGTTTGGTTCCCTTATGAGTGCAAACTTCTTTTTGCTTTGATTTTGAGCACAGCTTGTATCTTACTCTGGGTTTGCTTTTCTTTTGAGCTCGATCCAAAATCTTTTATCTTCTGTTATCTTCAAACCATTTTTGTTATCTTCAATGTTATCTTTCAAAACCCTTTCTGTTATCTTTAAAATATCTTAGATCTTTATAGTTCTGAGCTAGAATTATTCTTTCTAAGTTCAGAGGGCTTCTTATTTCTGAGCTAGATCCAACAATCTCCCCCATTTTGATGATAACAAAAATCTGCAAAGATAAAAGTTTAACTTGACATTCAAGATGCCAGCTCCCCCATAATCTATGCCAATATATTAGAAGTACAATTAGATATTGTACTAAGAAACAATAAGATCTTTTTACTCATTTTAGACTCAACAACAGTTGACTCATCACAAAGTTACAAGTACATGAAAGATCTATAACTATTACAAAAGTTAGATAATCTAAAACTAGTTAGTACTTCTTCTGGAGCTTTTCTTCTTTGTCTTGAGGGGCTAGGAATGCCTCTGAGGCTTTTCTCTTTGCTATTGCGTTGATGCTGCTTTCATCATTCTTTGCTTTCTCCCCTTTTTTGATATTATCAAAATGACCGTTAATTTGCATAGGGGCACATGAAACCATACTCTTCTCCTAATTGTGCTTGCTCTTATAGTAGGCTGGAAGGCTATGCTTTTTCGCAATCAATTTCTTTCTCACACTATCAAGATCTCCCTTGATAAAGTCTGTATAGGACTTATATACTATAAATTCTGAGTCTCTTTAGGGTTTAGGCTTTAGAAAGATATCCCTTTCTTCCTTTTTGATGTAGCCTTTCATGCATTGAAAGACTGTATCGATTCCTTATGGACACAGTAATATATTGTCAGCCAATAATTGTGAAGGTCTCGGAGGGGAGCAACCACACTGGGTTCTGAATTTAATGACAAAAGTTGCATATTTTCTTCAATCCCCTTAATTCTGGCTTCTAGACACCATTTTGAATCTACTAAGGCCCTCTCCTTGCATGTGTGTGCATCAGTTACAGCTCTTACCAATTCTTCTTTTGCATGCTCACATGTTGCTCTTTTTTCTGCTTTAGAATCTGTTTAGCCTTCATGTAGACTGTGCTAAGATCTTTCTTGAGTATATGAAGAGATTTTCCAACCTCTTTCGAACCCTTGGAGGTTTTAAAGTTCCTTACAAGCATCTAAGCATTGTTCTTTATGTACCATCTCTCAAGCTTCATCTATTTGAAACCATAGGTAATGGCTTTGATGGCATTTTTTGTAGCATCCTTGATGTCATCCCTAAATATAGCTGTTTTATACTCAAGATTAGCTCCATATGCTTGTACAATATCAACTTGTTGATTTTCTAGTCTTCTCAAATCTCTTCTAATTTCTTTTCGTTGATTCTAGAGAAGCTTGGTTGAGCTTTCACCTCTCTCTGTGGAGACATCAATCACAGCTATGATCATCAAAATGGATTCAAGGTTTTCTGTCCAAGTAGGTAAGATGTTATTTAGTAGCCCTGCTGGCATATCCCTTACTGTTGGATTCTCCTTCATCCTTTTGCTAATATTCGTTGCTTGATTTCTCAATTTTGTGCACATTGAGATTAAATTAAGGTTAGTTTCTTAGGCTCAGACTTTAGCATATTATCCGGCAGCTTCAGAATTAGGTTTATGATTTCACTGTGTTGCCTTGCAACAATGAGCAGAGTGGATATGTTTTTCCCTTTCTGTCGTCTTTTGAGCCGTCTTTCTTCTACTATGGCTTTTGAGTACTATTCTTCCTCTTCTTGCCCTCAAACTTTGAGTCTAATGAATTAGGTGAGCTTGGATCTGCTTTTGGCATCCCAGTCATGTCACCCATAGATAGGTTTTACAATCTATCCTCATTAGTATTCACATGATTTTTATATTGCACAACCTCTACATCCTCAATAGTATTTATAATGCACTGTTGAGTTGGTTGGCTATTTATACTCTGATCTCTTCTCTTCTGTTGTGCTCTCTAAGCTCTTTTTCCATTCTAAGCCTTTGATATTCTGCTATGTTTTCAGAGTCAGCAGCCTTAATTACCTCTTGGGGAATATTTCCCTCAACCTTAGATATCTCTTCTTCATCAGTTGTTTCTAAAGCTATTCCCTTCATTATCCTCATGAGTCCCTTTTTTCTTAGCCTCAACTATGCTTATCTAAAGAACCAGATTTAGCTGATATTCCTCATCTTCCTTGCTTTTGGGCTCATCATCCCTTGTTATTACATTTGTCTCATCTTTCTAAGCCTTTTCTTTTCTTTCTATGCTTTCTGAGAAGACCTTTGAACCTTCTATTCAACATCTTCTATTTTTACCCTCTGTTCCACAGTATTATTGTTAGCATGGTCCGCTTGGCCTGATGATGGTTTATATTGATTCTCTAAAGATCTAGGTAAAGATTGGAATAGAACCGAGTCATCTCCTATAGTACTTAGGATTCCAAAATCCCAAAAATTCATATTCCCCATAATGTTCCAAGTTACATCCTTAAAATGCTTCAAAATCCATGTCTGAATAACCAAAACAGCCCAAACAATCAGATAGTCAAACAGTAAAACTGTCTTGAAAACACAAAAAAGCCAATTTTGAGGGCCTAAAAGATCCAATTTGGCTAAAATAAGGCAAAATAGAAGCCAAATGCCTCTTGTTTTGCTCGTTGAGCCGTTTTTGTCAAAATAAGGTTTGTTGAGCAACAAAAACCATTCTGTCGATCGACAAAATGCCTAATTTTATAAATATCTTCGAGTTGAAACAAAATATCTTATGGAACTAGTCGCCCGACAAAATCCTGTCGATCGACAATTTCCCAAATCAAATAAATCATATCAGATCTCTGACAGATTTGCGATCATTACAAATCTGAGATTTTTTTTAGGGAAACTGTTGATCAACAATTCCCCCAACCTATGAAAAGAGGCCCAAACCTCCCTTTTCACTAGACAGAAGCAAGAGGTGAGTTTTCAGAGGCAAAAATAATGAAGTTCTGTCCAAAAAAGCTCCCAATCACATAAAACCAACATCCTTTTCATCCCTTTTCCAATTATAATCCATAAAAAGTCCTAGTTAGGTTCTTTTCAGTCCTCTGTCACTTTTTCTCGGGTTTCCTTCGATCTAATTCAGAGTCTTCCGGCCTAAATCAAGCACTTTCCTTGAAAGTTTTAGTTCCAAAATCGGCCCTTAGCCAAATCTAGACACCAGAAAATGTAAACTAAGGGTAAATCAGATTAATATACCACCTTTATTACATGTTTATTACTTTTTGCATTTTATTTTAATTTATATTATTATTGTCATTTTTTGGGTTCCATTCAACCACAAAATGCACTAATGAGTTAAATTGAGTATACAAGAAATTCCCCCGGAGCCAAAGGAGCCATAGTTGGAGTTTCCAATTTTTGCAGCTTATTTGCCATTTTACTGATCTTTTGGTCATTTTGGTAAGTTTGGTTGTATATTAATCCACTAACCTTTATTCTTGGTTTATTTTGCTTTTTTTTTTAAAAATAACAAAAATGGCAAAAACATGATAAATCACCCATTTGGGCTTATTTTCATAAAAATGACATTTTTATCCCCACAGAATTAATTTTTGGTATTTTAATTGTTATTTTTACTGAAAAATCAATTACTAATCCATCTCCTGCTGGTCACTAACTTACTAACTATTTATTACTAACCCTTGGTTATTGTAATAATTATTTAATTTTTTACTATTTAATTTCCTGCAATTTACTTTTCTGTTATATAATAACTGAAAATGAATTTAGGGTTAAATTAGCAGTTGATAAATCATCCAAGCATAAATCACCATCATTGAATCAAATGTAATAAGTAACTATTTTTTTGGACTCAGAATCTCATTTTTATCGATATGAAAATCCCAAGCTGATCAGTATACCAGAATTTCTTAGTGGAGTTGAACCGGGTGGTGACTCTCATTTCTATTAAAATAGAGTTCTTGACTCTATTTTTATTTAATTAATATGTTTTCTTTCAACAAGATTACATTTACACACTTTGATCAAATCAATCTCCAGTGCAATCCCAACATAATAAAAAATTAACTACAAAAATTACTCCTCGCATAAAAACCCAAGATCTCATTCATTTGAAATCATACCAAACAAAAACATGATAAATTAAACAAAACCTCGCCATGCGCACGTGCGATCCCATGCCAATCTGGTTGAACCATAACCCGGTCCGCCTATAGGGAGTCGGGACCTTTGCCAAAACTGTCGTCCACTCACAACTATCCCTTTTTAAAAGACTGAAGGCTAATCTATTCCACTCTTATTCTAACTCGCTGCTGGGTTATATTGTGAGCTTTTTCCTAGCTGCTTCTTTGAATATCCTCCTTTCCAATTTTCTTATTTCACTTTTTGAGAATTCAATTGGTTCTTCCTTTACTGCTACTAACGGTAAGGCCTGCTGTTGAGCCAATTCTTTTATAGTGATAGGTTTGGCTTCTTGGTACGTTTCACTTCTGCCTCTGAGGATCATTTGTGAATCTGGTAAGGCTTTTGATATAGTGCTTCTGAGGATACATCCTTATGGTACAGTAATGTTTTTAGGTTGGGTTGGTCTCTGATTTATCCTTAGCTATAGAAGTTAGACTTGGTGATTTTGGTAGCGTACCTCTTCTTTTCATATTCAAGGTTTACTCCAGCTCTTTTGAGGATTTTTGTTACTAATCCTCCCATACTTAACTTATTCATCTTTATGTGCTGACAAATAAGAACAGAAAGATTTAACTCCTTCATTTGTACCAGAAACTACATAATACAGTGATCCATTATTATCATTTGGTTGAGATCCTTAGCTTTATGTAGTAGTACTTCTGCCATCATATACACGTGTCTGTGCCCTTCATCCATCATGGTGGCATTTACCTTTCCTTTCCATTTGCTGGGAAAACCAAATTCTCTGTTATAATCTAGATGAGATTTCCCATCATTCTTCTTTTCCCTTAGAATGATCTCTGAGTTTGGTAACCCTAGGATTTCAGCAATGACCTCAGGACTAACGTCTATCGGCTTACCCTTTACTTCAGAGATGATGGTATTAGGATTTAAGGATGATTCTAGCATGCTATCATAGAATTCCATTGTTAAGACTGGGTAGGTAGGCTCATACATTTGTACCCATCTTTGCATTTTTTATGTTTTTATAATATTGGAGAGAGGAGCTATTGCTTTTGGAATCTGTCAATGAATGAGGATTGGAGATAAAATTTATTAGGAATGTTTTTGAACTCAATAGGTTTTATTTGAGCTTGAGGATTTTTTGTTATAGCTATTGTTTTGAGAGAGAAAGTGTCAAAGGGTTTTGAGAGGTTTTAGTAAGGTGAAGTGGAAGAAGATGAACTCCATCAGGTTTTTTACAAACATAAATGGGAAGTTTGAAGGTGCTTTGGTCATTTTATTCCACTTATGTTACGATTTTGGAATAACCTATCAAGAATTGATGAGTGACTTCATGGCGTGAATAACGGTTGTTATATGAACCATTTTCCTATTTTTACCGCTATCACTTCTTTTCCTTTGTATTGACTGTGCATTTTGAAATTTAAAATGATGTGGCAACTAATGATTTGAAATTCATTCCACATGTTATTTTTGAATGTATCTATAAATGCTTTCTTATAAGGGTATAATTTTTATTGTATCTCCTTCGGAGCTCTCCTTCTTCTGATCGAATTTTTATCAGATTGATTTCTCTGAGCAATTGTGAGATGTTCACAATTCCCAAGTATATTCTTTCTTATGAGCTATAGAATTTTAGGTACCCAGGCCTTTGTGAACCTTCCTTGGCGATTCCAAGGTATCCTTGATTGATTGTGCTCCTTCTTCTGAGGCTACTTCTGATGTGGACCTCTCTTCTTTCTCTTTGCTCTTACTTTCTTACTTCCGAGGTGTCTTAACAATTTCCCTCAAAGCTCTCTCTTCTGAGTCCAACTTCCAGATGCACTTCTTGAATCCTTCTAACAAGAGATCCTTTTCCTTGTTATTCTCTATTAGGATTCTGATTTCTTCAGCTATAACATTATCATCTTCTTCAAGATATTTTGCCCCCTTCTTTAGTTTCAGTATCTGTTTTATATTTCTATGTTCTACAGCCTCAGTCATTTTCTGCAAAAAGTCATTAGTTTGCAGCAAATCATGGATTTCTACCTCTGAGCAGCTTTCTTCTTCTAAGGTAGTTGATTCCTTGGCCATAAAGCACATGTATGATTCATCCTCTGAGCTATGTTCTTCGTCATAGTCTTCTTCATCACTCTAGACAAAGGCTAATTTGATTTTCTTCTGATAATGCCTTCTTGGTTTCTCCTTCTTAGTTTTGGATCTTCTTGAGAAAGTTACCTTGGAGCTATCATCGTTCTGAGACATCCTTTTGTTGAAGATGCGAATGAGGTTTGCGATCTCTTCACCATCTGTATCATCTTTTGATGACTCTTCCTTACTCAACATCTTCTTATTTAGTTGCTGGGTGAAGTCTCTCAACTGTCCATCTTCTGAGTGTGTTTTTGAGGAATCATTTTATCTTAGCATCCTTCTTCTATTTTGTGGAGAGGAGTTGTCTCTTTATGAGCTCTCATCTTCTTCTGAGGATAACCCTTAGACAGACATCTACATCTTCTCATTTCCCTTGATTATCCTATTTTCTTCATGAGACTTTAATGTGATCTCATGAGTGATTAGGGATCTCATAAGCTCATCATAGCTTAGGTTGGAAAGGTCTTGAGCTTCTTTTATAGTTGTCTTCTTTGTCTCCTACATTCTGGTGAGACTTCTGAGGATCTTTTTCACTTTCTTTTCTTTTAAGAACCCTTTTCCCATCCTCATTAATTCACTGATGATGTTGGTGAATCTAGAGTTTATGCTGGAAATGGATTCACCATCCTCCATTTTGAATAGCTCATATTCCCCCAGCTTCTGGTTAATCCTAGATTCCTTCACCTTGTCATTTCCTTCATAGGTTCTAGCTTTCTCTAAATCTCTTGTGTAGTCTCACAACCTGAGATTTTATTGAATTCTGTAGCATCTAAAGCACAATGTAACATGTTAATAGCAGCTGTATTACTCTGATATCTTTAAATATCCTTACCAGTCCATTTCTCTTCAGGTTTAGGATGCTTTATAGGGCTCGTTAGCAATTTCTAACCATGCATATATGTCTTTGGATTGTATGAAATGTATCATACAATTTTTCCAAAAGGCATAGTTCTGTCCAAAGAACAAAGGAGGCTTGTTTATACTCAATCCTTCTAGTAGGACTTGAGTAGTTTAATTCATTACTCCTGGAAGGAGTATTTAACATCTATCACCTATAGGGATCTTTAAACTCAAGATTGTTAAGTCTGTTGAATTTAAATGAGCTAAGCTCTGATACCACTTGTTTGTCCCTGTAAGTGGGTGATATAGAACTCAAAGCGGGGTGATTGACTCCTTTTTGAATATGGATGTGAAATAATAAAAATTTTGTTCAACTGATTTTAATATAAGCGTTGACACAAGTTTATTGATGAATTATGGTGTTTGATGTGTGTTATTTACTTCTTAACAAGATATGATCAATGTAAATAGCTTAAAGTAAATAAGTCCAAGGTTAAGAAAATCAAACACAAGATTTTTATACTAGTTTGGCCCTACCTACATCCAGTCCTTGTAGTTTCCTCCTCCGAGCTTAAATCCACTATATCACTCCTTTAAAGGTGGAGAAGTCTTTACAATTCTGGAATTCTACACACTCAGAGTGCACCACTCTTGCTGCTTCTGATTCCTTAATCTAAGAGTACACTCCTCTTAGATTCTTCTACGTTGTGAGCAGGGTTGAAGACCTCAGCACTCTTGCCTAGTTTGTTATGACTTAGAAGCCTCGCTAAGTCCCCCTTGCCTAGCTTTTGATCACCTTCCTCTTTAGTGGATTGATTGATTAATTTGTGAACTTGTTCTTTGTTATCAAGTAGCACTTACAACAGATTTGAAATGAGTTGTTCTAATCGAGCTTTTGAATTACAAGCATGTATGATAGTGAATTTGTTTACTTTTAAGAATTTGCATAGTTATATTATGATGTATGCACTTGTGATACTGCTCGACACTCTGAATGTTTGTGTATTTATACTTTCTTGCTATAGTTGACCGTTGGTACATGCCTAGATGAGAGAGAGAGAGAGAGTGTGTGTGTGTTTGTGTTTTTTTTTACTGTTGTAATAAGATAAATGCATTCATCAAAACTACTATCTTCTGAGGAGTCTTCTAGTCATTGTCTCTAAATGAATTCTTCATTCTTAACCGTTAGATTTGTAGCTAGACTAAGATCAATCCTTCCATTAGATAAGTTCAAACTTGGTAAGCTCTATCCGTACTCTGACTTATGCCATTTATACTGTTTTCATGCTTCCACCTTTCCATATGTCAGGAGTTGGGTGGCAGAAAGTAGCTTTTTGCTCTTGCTGGTCAACTCACTTAATAGAGATGTCTTATCTCTTTTAGTGAAAGCCAGATAGTTAGTCTTTTAGGATTTAAGAAGATTAAGACTACTATTCTTAGAAAAGGTGGTTTCACGTGAGGTGCCTAGGGATTATTAATTTCTCAAAGATATCAGTTGAATCTAAGAACATTGATGCCGTCAATCCCTTTTTCCATGAAGTAATATTCCTCTGCGCATGTTTTTCTCTTAGTTAATGTGAACAACTTAAGGTATGGTAGCTTGAGCTTCGGATGCATACGATTCTAAGGAACCCTTGGTGTTTCTCATAATCAACTTTCTAATATGCTTCTTTATCTAGCGTGATCCTTCTTCTGACATATATTCTTCTTGATTGATGGTTGTCCTTGGATTGATGGTTCAGAGGTTAAGATAAGATGTTCTTAATTTTGAGCTTGCCTTGTACCATATGAACTCTTCACTTGAATACATCCTTCTAGTGAGTGCTGAGTTCTGATGGATTATATAGTGGATTTTCTCTATTGAAGCTTCTGGTTCCGATGCAATCTATTTTAGCATGTGAACAGTCTAGATTTTGCATTATAAACCTATTGGATATGATGTATGCCCTTAAGACAATTAGGGCTATATATCTTAATTATATAATAAGTACGAATAATTTATTTAATCAATAAAGGCATTTAATCTTTTACTTATATCAATGTGCTTGTATATATATATATATATATATATATATATATTAAAGTTGTTTAAATATATATTCATTGATGTACGTATTCAAAAAGTCCTTGACATATCATAGCGTGAAGTCAGAGAAATTATAGTTGGACTATATTTGGTGGAACCTGCTTCATGTGCAATTATGATTATGTCTAAACTATCCCTAGTCATAGTTTCATCAAGAAAGGATATTGATGAAACGGAAAGACTAGCATATGGTCAACTTTCTTGGAAAGGGTCCAAGCAGTCAATCTCCTAAGGACTGAAGGTGGTGCCTTAAGTTTGACACATGGATATATTTGGGAGATATATTGGAGACCGCAGCAAGATAAACACTTGGTATATATATCAATGTGTTAGTGTTTATCTTCATGCAATAAGCTTTGCGAATGTCCTCATACTTGAGATGCTAGCTACCATGTGTGGTACTATTGCTATACTTTGGTTCATTACTATACACTCATTAATTTAGGGTGCTACGGGTGATTACAGGTATAGTGTTGACAGCATGTTGGTAGGCTGAGTAGTCGGAAAGAATCCATCGCTCTGGATACATTAAGGAGTTGTACCTGGCCACTTGTTGAAGTGATGATTGCCATAAAACTCTAATTAGAGTATGTGTTTGATAGAAATGGTTTCTAGTTAAACACACCATGGTAAAAGGCAATATACTTTGGTAACAAGTAAATAACTGGGATAGCTTAGAGTAACCTCACTATTAGTGGGTTAACACTTTAACCGAACCCAATAAACCAGATGGTACTAATATTAAAGAATGGAAGGAATTGATCGCACTGGATAACTATTGCATTAACCGGGATTAAGTCATAAGCATAAATGACGTTCCGAGTAATGGGGATGGTAGACCCTTGCTAGAGGCGTACTACAGTCGTTTAAGGTAATTGAGTTCTATTCACAGTCTTGAGCATCGAGCCAATGGTTCCATTAGAACAAGGGTTGGTTAAGCCTTAACAGCTCAATACTTCGGGATCCTGTAAGGTCACACAAATTGGACCTTCATCGAACTAAGTAAAGAACTTATAGATTTATTCTATTACAAAAATATAACATAAATAATAATTGGATTATTATTTGATTGGTTAAAATTGATTAGATCAATTTTGGATAGACCAAGGAATTTATTTTGACCGGTAACTAATTAATTAGAGTCATAAATAAATTATAATTGATTAGATCAATTTTGGTTGGACCAAGAAATTTATTTTGACTGGTAACTAATTTATCAGAGTCAAAAATAAATATTTATTTGAAATGATTTAAAGGGCATTTTGCATTGGCAAGTTAAAACCGAAAAGTATGAAATATTTTGTACAAAGTTTGGTTGTGCGAAGTACACCAAAAAGTTCGCAAACACTGCTGAGCAGTGTTCGCGGCAGCCCATATTCATGGGCTGCACAAAGGCAGCCCATGAATGCATGCCACTTGCAGCACGCTGCATGTGGAAGGAAATCTTACTCCCATCCCACATCACTGATGGGGAGCAAATTTTTGCTCCCCAAGCTTATATATAGGCTGTCCCCTTTCCTTTCAAAATGCACCAAGCTTAAAGAATAAATCCTAAGTGAGATAATTAATCTCTCGGGTAATTGAGCAAGTTATTTTTTAGGAGCCAGAATTTATTCGGGCACCTCTAGTTTATATTTTTGGGTGAGGCTTCTGGAGTGGTCTAGCAACTACTCGAGGCTTCTCAGTTCTTCCTCCCGGGGAGGTTTTGGTTGGTAGGGTTCGTGTGGATACTGATAGAGGCTATCCTACGATTGGAGGCTTGTGCAAGAAGGTTCTGCAAAAGCACGCTTCAACCGGTAAGTTCTTTTTATTTCTCTTTTAATTATTAAGTCTTTTTCTTAAGTGTTTTTAGACTCAATAATTATGCTTAGGTTATTTTACATGCTTAGTTTATTTTATGCTTAGGTTATAACTTAGAGTTATAACATGCTTAGTATAAAATAAATATGCTAGGATATAATTTGGAATTATGGTATGCCTAGTCCTTTAGCATGCTAACCTAGGCAGAGAATTATTTAGTTAAGACTTTATTTAATTTATATGCAACTAATAGGAGTTCCTGGGGACAGGGACAAAATTTTGAAATTCCACCATGCCTCTTATGCATGTTCAATCTGACTGTCAGTACCCAACAGTGGTATTAGAGCCTGCCTATTTAGTGCATAATTAAGTTAGAAGCAAACTAGATATTATTTTCTAAATGAAATGATTTGTTAATTTAATTGTTTGGAGCAATATATATAAACTTGTGTCTTTCACTTCAAGGTTAGAAAATGGTTATGAATAATTTTGAATAAGCCTGCTCAACTTACTCAAATTATGCAGGTGTCAATAATTTATTTAAATTACATGGGTTGTAGATGCTCCCAATTTACATGAATTGGAAGAACGAAATTTATTAGTTCAAGAGAATTCATTGGTCTTCAAGTTTGTGTCCGTATTTGTTCTGGCTAAGGATTGGACTTGGTGTCTACTCCTCATAGGGCACCTCTCCTATCTAGGAACCTACATCGGTGCAATTTGAATAGACCAACTGGAGGATTAATATGAACTAGTTTATTTCTAGTATATAAGATGATGCTTATATATGTTTCTATAACAAAGTAAAAAAATTAAAATTATTGAATAAAAAGAAAATGCAATATAAATATAATAAATAAAAGTGTTAATTATTTTGCATATAATCTAGGTTGATGGAATAATTATAATAAAGAGCTGAACCCATCTAAGGTTAGACCCTATAAATTAATTCTAAAATTCCCTGAATTAATACAAGTAATTATAATTTTGTCCATATGATAAAATCCTAGATTGGGTGAGACGTTTAACACCAATAAAATCCCAAAGTAAATATATTAAGGCAAGTTGTAGTCTTCCTTACTCAAATTTATAATACGGTCTCTTTAGGCTATCAAAGTGCTACGCAAAGTGTTCCTTCTAGTCCACATTGATTGGTTGTAAAGTTTGAGATAGGGTCTGCCTTAACAGAGCTGGGGTAGTCCACCATAAAATTGGGGGCTAAGCCCAGATCTAAGACATATTCAAGGAGATGCTAATATAAGAGCATACGTCCCTTGGGATTAGGAAAGTTGAATGATTTAGCAATTACATGCGATGCAAATGGAATGGGATTCCAACTATGACTTACTATTATGACTTGACTCATAAAATTGGGGGTTGTAATAGATTAGTTATAGATGCTACCTACTAGGAAATTTAGCTGGGCTAAAATTCACGAATTTAATAGAATGGGCTATTGTAAATTTCGCAGAAAATAGTAGGAAAATGTATTTAATTAAAAGTCCTCATATTAAATACATGTACTTAAACTAATATCTAAACATTTTTCTTTTCTTATATCTTAGGTTGAAAATGGCTTCCAATTTTAATCTTCGTATGTTACTTGACACCAAATTGAATGGCTCAAACTTTTCTGATTGGTTCCGAGCTGTGAGAATAGTTCTCAAATCCGAGGGAATTGCCTATGTCCTAAGTGAAATTTTTCCTTAGAACCTGATGTTGAGGATCATGTGGAACATGATGCCTGGTTGAAGCATAGGAAAGATCGTGAGACCGCCATGTGTATTATGTTGGGGTCCATGAATTCTGAGCTTCAGAAATAACATGAAAACATGCCCTTGGAGGACATGATTCTCCATCTTGAAGAACTCTTTTTGGAGAGGGAGAGGACTGAGAGGTATGAGACCTCCAAGCTCCTTTCGGGACCAAGATGCAGGCTGGCACCTCTGCCTCTCAGCATGTACTGAAACTCTTGGGATACCTTGAGAAACTGAATCGATTGGGATTCAAGATGAATCATGACTTGAGCATTGACCTTGTGTTAATGTCCTTGACAGATTGTTACTCAGGCTTCATGACTAACTATTATATGAACAGGATTAATTCTACTATCCCTAAATTAATCAACATGCCGAAAACAGTAGAACCTCATATCAAGAAGGATCAGAAACCTCTACTGTTGGTTGAAAAAGGCAAGGCTTCTAAGAAGAAGGAGCAGGCACTAGGTGCTAAGAAAAGAATCAGTAAGAAGAAGAATGAAAAGAAGGCATCTAAGTATGTCTGCTTCCAATATGGGAAACCGGGACATTAGAAGAGGGATTGCAAAGCTCCTGCTTCTGAGCATTTGGAGAAGAAGCCTACAGAGGCATCTACTTCAGGTATGTTTGTAATTGAAAACTTTGCTACTTTTCTGTGAGAATCCACTTGGGTATTAGATACTGGTTGTGGTTCTCATATCTGTACTTCTGTGCAAGGACTAAGGAACTGTAGAAAACTTGCAAAAGGGGAGATGGACCTACGCGTGGGAAATGGAGCTAGAGTTGCTGCATTAGCCGTAGGGAGCTTTAGTCTTGTTTTGCCAAGTGGACTTGTTTTAATTTTGAATAATTGTTACTACATTCCAAGTGTTACTAAGAATATTGTATCTGTTGCGTGTTTAGCAGTAGAGGGATTTGAAATTTTATTTTTGAATAATAATTGTCAGATTCATTTGAATAATATTTTTATGGTTATCGAATGTTGAAAAGTGGCATTTATGTTCTTGATACTAATACAGAAGTTTTCAAATAAACAATGTGAAGAAAGTTAAATTAGATAATGAGAATTCCTTCTACTTATGCCATTGCCGTTTAGGCCACATAAACAAAGATCACTTAACTAAGTTGTATAAGCGTGGAGACTTGGACCCAATAGAATTGGAGTCTTATGGTGATTGCAATCCTTGTTTAAAAGGAAAAATGACAAAGTTACCCTTTTAAGGAAAGGATGAGCGGGCCACAAGTGCATTAGAACTTATACATACTGATGTGTGTGGTCCATTGAGTGTTCAGGCACTAAGAGGATACTCCTACTTTATAACCTTTATTGATGATTACTCACGATACGGTTATTTGTACTTGATGAAGCACAAGTCTGAAAGTTTTGAAAAATTCAAACTATTCAGATCTGAAGTAGAGAAACAGCTTAAGAAAAGTATTAAAACACTTCGATCGGATCGAGGTGGAGAATACTTAAGTTAGGAGTTTCAGGATTATCTAAAGGAAAACGGGATATTCCCCAGTGGTCCCCCCTTATAGACCCCAACACAATGGAGTGTCAGAAAGGAGGAATAGGACTTTATTAGATATGGTCAAGTCCATGATAAGCCATGCAGTTCGGAGTAAATCCTTCTGGGGATATGCACTGGAGAGCGTGGTTTATGTCTTAAACAGAGTGCCCTCTAAATCAGTTGATTTTACACCTTATTAAAGATGGTGTAACAAAAAGTCATCTCTAAGTCACTTAAGAGTATATGGCTGTCCTGCCATGGTAAAGAGGATAAGGCTGACAAATGTCTATTCATTGGATATCCAAGGGAAACAATTGGATATCTATTTTACTAACTTGAAGCACAAAAGGTATTTTGTGTCTCGGAATGCTCACTTTTTAAAAAAGGAACACTTGCTTGCAAAAGTCACTAGGAGCAATATTGAACTGGAAGTTTAAGAGGAAGAAATAGATAATCAACTGATTGACCCCGTTCTAGATACACAAAAGAGTGTGATCCAAGAATAACCTGTCGAAACACAATCATTGAGAAGATCAGGTCGTGTTCATAAGGGTCTCGATAGATATGGGTTTATCATCACTAATGATAAGGAACTATATCTTATGGAGGATGATGAACCAAAGACATATGATGAGGCAATGAAAAGCTCAGATTCTAATAAATGGCAAAAGGCCATGAAATCAGAAATAGATTCCATGTACGAGAACCAAGTTTGGAATTTGGTTGATGCACCATAAGAGGTTAGACCAATTGGGTGCAAATGGGTCTTCAAGAAGAAGACAGACATGGATGGTGATGTAATTACCTATAAAGCAAGGTTGGTTGCGAAAGGTTATAGTCAACGGGAAGGTATTAGCTATGATGAAACCTTCTCACCGGTAGCCATGCTTAAATCCATAAGGATACTCCTCACCATTGCTGCTTATTACGATTATGAGATCTAGCAGATGGATGTAAAAACAGCATTCCTGAATGGGGATTTAGACCGGGATGTGTAAATGACACAACCTGAGGGTTTTACATCTTAGAATGGCTCAAAGGTATGCAAGCTACAAAGATCCATTTATGGACTTAAGCAGGCATCTAGGAGTCGGAATATAAGGTTTGATCAGACAATCCGGGAACTAGATTTCTGCCCAAACACAAATGAGCCTTGTGTTTACAAGAAGGTTAGTGGGAGTGCAGTCGTTTTTCTAGTATTGTATGTTGATGACATTCTGCTAATAGGAAATGACATTTCTCTTCTTCAAAATGTTAAAGTATGGTTGTCAAGAAAGTTCTCCATGAAAGACCTTGGTGAAGCAGCATTTATACTAGGTATAAAGATTTATAGGGATAGATCCAAGAGGCTGTTAGGTCTTTCTCAAAGTACATATATAGACAAGGTGTTGAATACGTTCAACCTTGAGCATTCTAAGAAAGGTTATCTCCCGATGACAAAGGGGATTGACCTATCTAAGGCCGAGTGTCCGAAGACAGCTCAGAAGAGAATGTGCATGAAGGATATACCCTATGCATCCGCGATAGGATCCATCATGTATGCTATGATATGTACTAGGCCGGATGTCTCTCACGCTTTGAGCTTTACGAGTAGATATCAGTCAGATCCAGGTGAAAAGCACTGGATGGCCGTCAAGGCCATCCTTAAGTACTTAAGAAGGACTAAGGATGAGTTCTTGATTTATGGAGAAGGTGACCTCACTATCAAAGATTACACTGACGTGAGCTTTCAATCTAACAAGGATGAATCTAAGTCTCAGTCAGGTTTTGTGTATGTGTTAAATGGAGGGGCAGTATGCTAGAAGAGTTCCAAGCAAGAAACTACCGTTGATTCAACCACGAAATCTGAATACATTGTTGCATGCGAAGCAGCAAAAGAAGTTATCTGGCTAAAAGGATTTATTGGTGATCTCAGTGTGGTGCCTGAGGCTGTTGATCCAAGTACTTTATACTGTGATAACAATGGTGCCATAGCTCAGGTAAAGGAACCACGGTCTCATCAGAAAAATAGACATGTATCAGAAAAGTATCATATAATCAGGGAGATTGTTGATGCTAAGATAATAAGATTAGAATATGTACCCACTGATTAGAACCTCGCGGATGATCTGACAAAGCCATTGACTCATGTCAAACATGACCATCATGTCAAAGCATATGGATTAAGACATATGGCTAATTGGCCTTAGTGCAAGTCGGACTTTAATGGATATGATGTATGCCCTTAAGGCAATTAGGGCGATATATCTTAATTATGTAATAAGTACGAATAATTTATTTAAGCAATAAAGACATTTAATTTTTTGCTTATATTAATGTGCTTGTATATATATATATATATATATATATTAAAGCTGGTTAAATATATATTCATTGATGTATGTATGCAAAAAAGTCCTTGACATATCATAGCATGAAGTTAGAGAAATTATAGTTGGACTATATTTGGTGGAACCTACTTCATGTGCAATTATGATTATGTCTAAACTATCCCTAGTCATAGTTTCATCAAGAAAGGATATTGATGAAACAGAAAGACTAGCATGTGGTCAACTTTCTTGGAAAGGGTCCAAGCAGTCAATCTCTTAAGGACTGAAGGTGGTGCCTTAAGTTTGACACATGGATATATCTGGGAGATATATTGGAGACCGCAACAAGATAAACACTTGGTATATATATCAATATCTTAGTGTTTATCTTCATGCAATAAGCTTTGCGAATGTCCTCATACTTGAGATGCTAGCTACCTTGTGTGGTACTATTGTTATACTTTGGGTCATTACTATACACTCATTAATTTAGGGTGCTACGGGTGATTATAGGTATAGTGATGACAGCACGTTGGTAGGCTGAGTAGTCAGAAATAATCCATCTCTCCGGATATATTAAGGAGTTGTACCTGGGCACTTGTTGAAGTGATGATTGCCATAAACCTTTGATCAGAGTATGTGTTTGATAGAAATGGTTTCTAGTTAAACACACTATGGTAAAAGGCAATATACTTGGTAACAAGTAAATAATTGGGATAGCTTGGAGCAACCTCGCTATTAGTGGGTTAACACTTTAACCGAACCCAATAAACCAGATGGTACTAATATTAAAGAATGGAAGGAATTTATCGCACTGGATAACTATTGCATTAACCGGGATTAAGTCATAAGCATAAATGACGTTCCGAGTAATGGGGATGGTCGACCCTTGCTAGAGGCGTACTACAATCGTTTAAGGTAATCGAGTTCTATTCACGGTCTAGAGCATTGAGCCAATGGTTCCATTAGAACAAGGGTTGGTTAAGCCTTACCAGCTCAATACTTTGGGATCCTATAAGGTCACACATATTGGACCTTCATCGGACTAAGTAAAGAACTTATAGATTTATTCTATTACAAAAAAATAACATAAATAATAATTGGATTATTATTTGATTGGTTAAAATTGATTAGATCAATTTTGGATAGACCAAGGAATTTATTTTGACCGATAACTAATTAATTAGAGTCATAAATAAATTATAATTGATTAGATCAATTTTGGTTGGACCAAGAAATTTATTTTGACTGGTAACTAATTTATTAGAGTCAAAAATAAATATTTATTTGAAAGGATTTAAAGGGGATTTGCATTGGCAAGTTAAAACCAAAAAGTATGAAATATTTTGTACAAAGTTTGGTTGCGCAGAATACACTGAAAGGTGCGCGAACACTGCTGGGCAGTGTTCGCGGCAGCCTATATTCATGGGCTGCACAAAGGCAGCCCATGAATGCATGCCATATGCAGCACGCTACATGTGGAAGGAAACCCATGTGGGATATCCCATCCCACATCGATGATGGAGAGCAAATTTTTGCTCCCCAAGCCTATATATAGGCTGTCCCCTTTCCTTTCAAAATGCACCAAGCTCAAAGCATAAATCCTAAGCGAGATAATTAATCTATCGGGTAATTGAGCAAGTTATTTTTAAGGAGCCAGAATTTATTCAGGCACCTCTAGTTTATATTTTTGGGTGAGGCTTCTAGAGTGGTCTAGCAACTACTCGAGGCTTCTTAGTTCTTCCTCTCGGGGAGGTTTTGATTGGTGGAGTTCGTGTGGATACTGATAGAGGCTATCCTACGATTGGAGGCTTGTGCTAGAAGGTTCTGCAAAAGCACGCTTCAACTAGTAAGTTCTTTTTATTTCTCTTTTAATTATTAAGTCTTTTTCTTTAAGTATTTTGTACTTAATAATTATGCTTAGGTTATTTTGCATCCTTAGTTTATTTTATGCTTAGGTTATAACTTAGAGTTATAACACGCTTAGTATAAAATAAATATGCTACGATATAATTTGGAATTATGGTATGCCTAGTCCTTTAGCATGCTAACCTAGGTAGAGAATTATTTAGTTAAGGCTTTATTTAATTTATATGCAACTAATAGGAGTTCCTGGGGACAGGGAAAAATTTTTGAATTTCCTCCATGCCTCTTATGCATGTTCAATCTGATTGTCGGTACCCAAGAGAGCCACTATATCTTTTGATGCTTTTTGGCTTTGTTGATTTCTTTGTGGAGTCTGTCTTATTAGAGAGTTTTGTGATCTTGAGAGATATTCTTCTCTGTTGTGAGATGTGAAGGGTATGATATCAACTTGTGTTGACTATCATTCATGATTTTTTAGTATTCCTCTGAGCTTGGTTCCCTTGTGAGCGCAAACTTCTATTTCCTTTGATTATGAGCACGACTTTGTATCTTACTATAGGTTTGCTTTTCTTCTAAGCTTGATCCGAAAGCTTTTATCTTCTTTATCTTTAAACCCTTTTTGTTATCTTCAAAACATCTTGGATCTTCTTAGTTTTGAGCTAGAACTATTCTTTTTGGGTTCTGAGGGTTTCTTGCTTCTGAGCTACATCCAACAGAATGTTACATGTATTATATTATGAAGCAGTGTTTTAAAAATTAGGCTAGGCGGCCACCTAGGCAGGATTTTTCATAATTTTTGTATTTTAGTGTAATTGGATCAACTAGTTGACCAATGCGATCATAATATTTCATCGAACAAGTTAGCAGAGTGTGGAGTGCATGCTTGTTTGAGTTCTATTACAATGCTTAGCTTATGAGGGTTTAAGAGATACCTTTTGCAACGCTTCTATCCAGAACTGTCGCGACTGCTGAAGGGACACAACCTTTAGCAACTCTTCTATTTTTAATCATTGTGACTACTCGAAGGGATGCAACTTTTTGCAATGCTTCTATTTAGAACCATTGCGACTGCTCGAATGGACACGACTTTTCGCAACGCTTTATCTTTGAAGCGTTGCAACTAATCATTTTAGGCTTACAAAAACCTAGCATTGGCAACGGTTTTTAGCAATCTGGTTGCAATATGGTTTACTTTTATTCACAATAAAATTTAATTCTAAGCTCTTGAATTTCAATTCTGATTTTATCTGATTGATCTATTTGGTAGAACCGCCAAATAAGTTCAATCTGCAAGTGTAAGTCACGACTTCAGAATTATCCAGGCATCATTCTATCAGATTTCATCAACAAAGATTGAGAGTCTTTTTTACATACACTCAATGCTTCATTCTACCGGAATTCCCCAACAAAGATTGAATCTTATTTACGCTTGAAATCTGAGTTTTCACAATTCATAAGGTACGCTTCTGTTTCAAATTTCTTTCTTAATGAATTGACGTGAACGATCCTTGGCTTCTTAGGATTTCGAGAATTTTTCTTTCAATTGGTATCCGAGCGAGATCATGTTTGATTCATTGAAAATTAATTCTAGTTGATTTGCTATTGTTATATCGCATAACTTTCGATCTTCAATTTTTGGGTGAATAATGAATTGATGGACTATTTTGACAATTTGTTGAATTGTCTATAAATTTACGTTTCTATACAATTGATTCCGTTGTCCAGTTTGATTCTAATTCAGATAAATATAAATTGCCTTGGACTCTGATACGTGGAATATCTATTATGCATAATGGAATCACTGTGGCCATTTTTTTATTAATTGTTTCTTTTATTGGCCATCAATTTTTTTTATGATTTTAAATGGTTACTCCATTTATTAAATTAGAGTTTTTGGTCACTAAAGTTTCGATTAGTAAATGTGATTGAATTCAATCAATTTTATTCTTATCATCAAGTATGTTAGAGATTAGTTTTGATGGTTTGATTGCAAATCATGTTTCGGTGTTGATAATTAAAAATGATAAACATTGTTTGTTGATTTGCATCCATACAGTATTGCGAATTAGTTTTCATAATTATGTATACTATGAACACATAAGGTCTGATGTATTAAGGGGTGAGTTTTAATTGATTATGTTCATATATTTTTTGAACTTTTAAAGTTTAAATTTATGAATTTATGGAGAATTTATTTTTCGTAGCAAAATACTTCTTGAATTGTCGAATTATAGTTAATATTCGGATAGAGATTGTTTAAGATCCATGAATTATTGGTTATTATTTTGTTAATGTTCATTTTTCGGGTTTTAATTTAAATTTTTCTTCATTGTTTCTTTTGTTTTCAAACATGAAGGAATTAAAACAAAATTAGAAAGTTCATATGTTCGGTGTATATGACGTTTCAAATGTATTTTGTTTTTATTACGGTGTTTTTGCGTTTGAAAATTCAAAGAAAGTTTATGTAGTTATTGCCGGAATTTCTGTCGGAAATATTTCTCCGTTGGTAAATCTGTCAATAAATTGGTGCTCTTTTGCTTATGACCATCTGGATTGTTTTAGCTGTCGCCATTGGTCACTTTTGGATTTGGCAATGCTTTGGCAATGATTTCAGAAAGTTGCTGTAGGTGTCAATAGGCGCGTCCACTAGATTTTCCAGGTGATGATTTAAACTGTCGCCAGGTAAGGGGACACGCTCTTTGGGATTTCTGGCAACAGTTTAATAGCAAAGCGTTGCCATTGCACCTAAACTCCTTTTAAATTTTATTAAGTTCGCAATTTTGGTACAAACTAGAGTTAAGTTGATAAAATTTAGAAAAATTCTGATCATCTAGTTGTGAGATGAAGGATTTGGGGAAGGCTAAAGTAATTCTTGGTATAAGAATCAAGAGAAAGAACAATGTTTTTTAATTTCTCAATTTCATTATATTGAGAAGATTTTAAATAAATTTCACTTCAAGGATTGTTCACCTGTTAACACTCCAATGATTTCCTTCGGATTTTGAAGGGTATTCGGATGGAAGTTATATTTCTAACGAAGAAGATAGTTCTTCCACAAGTGGGTGAGTATTCCTTCTTGGGGGAGGTATTATCTCTTGGACGTTAAAGAAACAAAATTGTATCACTGATTCGACAATAGAATATAAGTTTGTAGCATTAACAGCAACTGGTAAAGAAGCTAAATGGCTGAGAGATCTAATTTATGAAATTCCATTGTGGCGTATACCATTGTTATCTATGTCTATTAGGTGTGATAGTGAAGCTTCCTTGGCAATGCTTATAGAAAAATGTACAAAGGCAAGTCTAGACATTTAGGTGTGAGACATAACATGATTCAGGATGGCATCATGCATGGTGTTATATTATTAGAGTTTGTAAAAACTTAGCATAATTTAGCCGATCATTTAACCAAAGGGTTAAGAAGAGAACTTATCCGCAAGTCGGCTATGGGGATGAAATTAAAGCCCATCCAAAATCTCTCATGTTGAGATACCCAATTCCTACCTAATATGACGTTAGGTGCTGAATTCAATGAAGAAAGCTTAACATCTAGAGATTGGAACACACCGATTAAAACATCCCAAGGTGTGTGTTCAGACCTGCAAGATAAGGAGGTTGAAGTTTAACTTCTTAATAGTTCTTTTGAAAAATTGCATATGCAAGTGCAAGAGTAAAAGAGCTACTATATGTGCATGAAGTTTAGCCGCTTCAAAAAGTTTTGGACTTGACTTTTATATGCTTGTGAAGGATAGGAACACAAGGCTAGTAAAAGATAGTGTCAAGTAAGAACATGTTAGAATGTTGACTTATTTGCATATTACCTTCGAGTATTTAAGATGGATAAAAAAGGTTCAATCCATAGTGACACCTTTAGTTATTCGAATATTTGAAATGTGTAATATACTAAGATGAGAATTCAATCGTCACAATATTTCATTTATGCATAAGTTTGTCATTTGTTGTGATTTTGTTTAGTTAATCATGGATTACACTAAAATGGGGGAGGATTGTTGGTATTTTAGTGTAATTGGATTAACTAGTTGACTAATGCGATCGTAAGATTTCATCGAACAAGTCAGGACAGTGTGGAGTGCAAGATTGTTCGAGTTCTATTACGATACTTAGCTTACGAGGGTCCGGGAGCTACCTTTTGCAATGCTTCTGTCCAGAACTGTCGCGACTGCTGAAGGGACACAACCTTTAGCAACGCTTCTATTTTGAACCGTTGCGACTGCTCGAAAGGACGCGAATTTTTGCAACGCTTCTGTTTAGGACTGTTGCGACTGCTCGAATGGACACGACTTTTCGCAACGCTTTCTCTTTGAAGCACTGCAACTGATCATTTCAGGCTTACAAAAACCTGGCATTGGCAACGTTTTTTAGCAATCTGGTTCACTTTTCTTCACAACAAAATTTAATTCTTCGTTCTTGAATTTCAATTCAGATTTTATCTGATTAATATATTTGGTAGAACCGCCAAATAAGTTCAATCTGAAAGTGTAAGTCACGACTTCAGAATTATCCAGACATCATTCTATCAGATTTCATCAACAAAGATTGAGAGTCGTTTTTACAGACATTCAAGGCTTCATTCTACTAAAATTCCCCAACACATAACACCACCGCGATTTTAAATAGTCAGACGATCCTGGGGGGTTGACCGATTTTAACAAAATTAGAAGGTCATAAGCAAGATACTATATTTTAAAAATTAATCTATGGAAAATTTTTCAAAACACTACAAAATTTTAATTAAATTAATTATATTAATATATTAATAAATATTTAATAAAATAAAAAATACTGTATCCTTTTTAAAACAAGGTTACAAAGTGACGGTGTAGCCCAATTTTCAAGGGGCATTTTCGTACAAAGCCACCTTTTTATGGTGTAAATAAATTCAAATAGTTTATAGCAAAGCGGGAGGATGTTCTCAAACTCGCCAACTCGTTAAAAGTCAACAGACAAACACTAGGGATTCATACTCACGGCACAGGGATTCATTTACCGGCGATGGTGGAATTAATCGTAGCCGTGATATGCTCTTACTGATGTGGTAGCCCAAATGTCTTCTATGCTTCGAAGAGGATTTGGAAAGAAAAGATTATGCAGCAGATGTCGAAAGAAAATTAGTTCCAGGGATAGTGAGGCGTGTTTCGTTTGTGATGAGAGGTATTGTAGCAACTGCTTGCTCAAGGCAATGGGATCGATGCCTGAAGGGAGGAAGTGTGTCAGTTGCATTAGATTTCCTATCGATGAATCGAAAAGGTCCAATTTGGGCAAGGGGTCTAGGATTTTGGCAAAAGTTTGCAGTCCGTTGGAAATTAAGCAGATCTTGAAGGCAGAGAAAGGGTGTGCAGCCAATCAATTGAGACCTGGACAGCTAATTGTGAATGGGAGGCCTCTCAGCCAAGAGGAAATTACTGAGGTTCTAGGGTGTCAGAGACCACCTCAGAATCTGAAGCCTGGAAATTATTGGTATGATATGTTTTCAGGACTGTGGGGAAAGGTGAAGAAAGAACATAACAGGTTAGTAGATACAGAAAAATGGCTTCCTATTTAATTGTACTTACTTTTGTTGTTTTGAATTTCAGGAAGGAAAGAAGCCTGACAGGATTATTAGTTCCAATTTTAGTATTCGTGGTTCCATACGACATGCTAGCAATGGTAACATGCAGGTTTTGATAAATGGCCGGGAAATCACAAAGACTGGGGTCCTGATGTTGAAGGTATTTTGGCTTTTAAATGCTTTTCTTAGCCTTGCACAAATTGGTCTGTCAATGTTTTTATAAAATAAACAAACCTATCTGTTTCCTAACATATTTGGTTAATGCATTAGGTTCATTTCTAGAAACTATTACAATTCACAGCTTAGAGCAGGAAATACCTCATCGAAATAACTAATAAGCATACATTTTGATGTTATCCTTCGTTAAAATATTGAAAATGAAATTCAATATATGAAGAAATGTGATTTTTGATATCTTCAAGTGTGGAAACTTGAGAGGATGAGAGTTGAGATCCTGAGGAGTTAGAATTATCGTAAATTTGTTGTTGTATATTATTTAGTTATGAGGATGGGTTCAAACTAAGCTTTTCGGCCCTCTAACTTATCCTTTAGGGCCATAAATACGTTTGATACATAGTGGATTCTAAGGGAATTCAAAACTTTTTTTTATCAGTTTATTGTATTTTTACATTTATACATGCCTTAATTATTTATAGACATTGAAAAATCATATTTGTTGACAACTTAACACTTAGAGACAGAATTAATTGTACTTTTGCTTTCAAATAGATTGATATGATATGGAGGTGACAATCAGATGTTTTGAATTAGCGATATACCGTTATGTTATATTTATTAATCTTGTATTAAACTGGAAAACATCATGCCTCTTCCAAAGTTGGACTTGCACATTTGAAGTCATGGCTCGATGCTGAAGTCTTTTGGACTATGCTAGAGTTTATAAGGTGCCTATACTGTTGCTTAGGCTGTTAGGCACAACCGCACAAGATGTTCAGTAGTAAGTTTAGTATGTATTTTTACATCTCATGAATGCAGGGTAGTTCTGTTTGACTTTGATGTTTAATCTCAGAAAGAAAAAGCTTTAACTTAATAACAGTAAAAGGACAGCCTTAAGATCACATGTTGCTTGTCTTTTGATCGTATTGTATCATAAATCACGGAGAGATGTGATTGCTGACTTTCTCACATATGCATTGAAATCTGACACTAATTTGATTTGGAGCTTTTTTATTTATTTTTCTTTTCAATTTTGTCGTTTCCTCTTTCTAGGATCCATATGGGCTGTGACTAAGTCGGGACTAATAGTGGTTTATTAGAGCTAATTTTCTCCTTTCAGGATAACAAACGGGGAAATGTCAGATGCAATCAACAAGATGTTAGAAACTCGAACAATAACCTATTTATTTTGCACCTTCTGATGGCAATGACATAGTTTGGCAATTAAGTTTTGCTATATTTATCACATGATTTTTAGATTTTGTGTACTTAAAATGATTTGGTAAAGTAATTGTCCTTGGAACTGAATGTTTGACATTCAACTTTATTTTTTTTCTGATTGGCTTTCATTTCAGCTGTCCAAGGTGCAGTGCCCCCGGGATACACATTTTTGGCTGAATGATGATGGCTCTTATCAAGAAGAAGGAAAAATGATGATAGAAGGAAATAATATATGGGCAAAGGTTCTCTCGATCTGTGATATTTATTTTTAGTTAAATTAATTGTATTGTTATTTTTGTTCAATCAATATTTTGAATTTGATTGATTTGCTATTTGACTTTTGGTAGGCAGGCATCTTCTCGCTTCATGTTCTCATTATTTTTGCTGCCTGTACCATCTCGTAGGCTAGTGCCTAAGTACCTAAAAGAGGGAAGTGTCCAGAAACTTCTGCTATTGGGGTTGGAAGGGTCAGGAACCAGTGCGATATTCAAGCAGGTGGACTCATGTCTTAGAGTTTTGAACTTGATTTGTTTCACTGACATGTCTGAAAACATTAGAGCTATTTATTGTTTTGTTTGGCTGCAATTGTTTTGGAATAATGATTATTTGGTGTTCTCTGAAATGAGCACAATTCATTTTTTTTTTTGCCTTTGTATCATGTTTCCTTGTTGGATACTTTGGTCGTGTGCAATTTACTAAGTTATCAATTGAGAGTTACACAGGTTAGCTATTGTTAAAAATAAATTTTCGAAATTCTGATAATGCAACATTGCGGACTATATGAAAACTTTTTCATTTTTTGAGAAAAAGCGTCTATAATATGCAATGTTGCATGCGGTTTAGTTTCTGATAAAATGTTTGTCTATTCATGATATCTTTGTTTTTCGTTTCTTATATATTTTTTATTCTTTCGTAAGACTTGGTCTCTGTATGTAATACCTGGTAAAAAGAGGCAAATTCACCAATATTAGTATCTGTTAACAAATTATATATTATTGATTGGATGCTCTTTATGTTAGTTTGGGAACAGTTCATCGGTATTTATCTTCAGTTCTTTAGCATAGGAGAGGCTATTTGTTTATACTGTGAATGGATCAGGCGAAATTTCTGTATGGAAATGGATTCACTTCAGAAGATTTGCAGAACATCAAACATGTGATTCAAAGTAATATGTACAAATACCTAAGTATATTACTTGGAGGACGAGAGATGTTTGAAGAGGAAGCTTTGACGGAAAATGAAACTAGTGCTGTCAATGATGATGAATCTGTTGCAGGTATGAGAACAAAGAAACACTAATCTATTTTAGCTTCTTCCCAATATAGTTTCTTTTGGTTTGGAAAATAATTTTTTTTAATAATAAATGGAAGTATAGAGTGGAAGAATCGGTCATTTTCTTCACAGTAGTAAAGTTTATAAGAGCCAGAATAAAATGGAAGATTGTCAGGGTAGTAATCTGACTATGATTGTTAAATATTTCGAATTGCAGAAATCGCGATATAGAAGGAAAGTAGGTAAGATAGAGAAAAGAGTGAAACAGAAATAGAGAGGAAAACTGAATATTAATAGTTTAATTCATATCCTCTTGGTACAATAGCTGTAGTATATATAGGGAATCTAAAATAGTTACCGACACAATATTATACCGGTTTTTTACAACGCTTTCTCGGTCTTTTCCAATGCTTTCCAGATTTTTTTTTGCAAACCATAGCCTTTTTTTCAAAAACCGTTTTTAAATTAAACCAGGTCATAGCCATGGCCGGTTCGTGGTGAAACCGGTTGCACCGTCTGTATGGTTTTGATAACACTGCTCATCTTTATTGGCATAACAGCCTTGGGGAATAATAATAAGCTAATCTAATACAATATCATCTAGAATAGCAACAATTAATAACTTGTATTAAGTATGAACTACTAACAGAGCCAATGACTATCTCATACGTGACAAAGATACTCGTTGGTGATAGATTGCTTAACTTATACTTTCTCCTTATGACCACCTTTTCTTCATTAAGAGTTGCATATGTATTCATTGCACTTGATAATAAGAGAACACAACAATCTAAATAGGAATATTTAGTTGGAATTGGAATTATTATGAAATAAAAACATCAAAATAAACAGGAAATTCAAATCATCAATTGAGAGTTTTGGTTCGATAGAATTTTAGTCTGAATAGGAGTCCAGTTGTGGGTTTAATTGTGATGATTCTATTGTTTTTTTGTTTTAAGTAGTTATATTTTATAAATTTTTGTGAAACTTTGCATCATTGCTTTGTTCCATGCGTGTACTTTTTTTTTGCCTTGTGCCTAGGCGACATCCAAGCCCCTAGCACCTTGAGTGCGCCTTTGACTACCATGACTTCTACTACATTCTAATTAAGAAATATTAATTGGAAATAGATTGCCTGATATTTAGTCCATGTTTTCTCTGTAAAGCTCGAGTTGCTAGGTAGGCTCATTTCATTGGCCAAACACCCTTTTATGCCCCCGTGCTATAATAGGTTTACCCGTTCGATTCCTAAGCTATTTACGTTACCTTTCTAGTCCCTCTGCTTTACATTTTGTTACCAAATCGGTCCCTCAATTAACAGATTCAAAAATAATGTTATTGGACTTATAAATTCTATGCCACGTAGGAGCCACCTGTTTTGGTTTTTGATGACTGGACATAACTGAAAAGTTCTTTTTCAATCAGGTATTTCCAAACTTTTTCTTTATAATCCTTTCTCATTACAGTGATTTCTTTTCTGTTTGAATTCTATTATTTTCTAAATTGCAAAAATCATATTCGATGTTTAAAATCACTCGTTGTCTCACTTGTATTTGTGTATTAAGGCTCATAACATTCTTTCATATAAACTGCATAAATCCATGGCTTCTCCTCCCGACACCATTTTCCTTAACTTTTAAGCTTCATTAAAATTGGCACAACTTGTGCCTCCATGCACGGTTTCAGATCTTGAAAAGGACTGCCCTAGCCCAAGTTCTTCTTGACCCAACAACAATTGTAGCCCTATCGCATCTCTGAATTATCTTATCACTTGGACAATTCGGGAGATTCATGATTACCCTATTGATTTTAAACACACAATGAATGAAGAATTATGTGAATCTGGACTTCATTGAGAAATTAGGGTTTATAGAGTTCTTTCAATGAGGTAAACTAATGGTGAAATTAGGCTTTTTGGCTCATAGAAATGATAATGATTTGGATTTATATGGTACAAGATTGGGAAAGGGAGATATAGTTTCAGAAGTAGCAATTCTCACTTTGATCTCTATCAATAGTGTTTTTTCAATGGATTGAATTTGGTTTCGGCAATTTCGGAATAAGGGTTTCAAACAAAATCACGTTGAAGAGAAACCAGATTAGGAATAAGAACTCAGCAAAAATATAATTTGGGACCTAATTGAAAACAAAATTTTCAATTATGAATAATTTTGCCCACCTCATTAGAAAAACTAAACAGGTGGCTCCTATGTGGCACATAATTTTTGAATCTGTTAACTGAGGAACCGATTTGGTAAAGGAAAGCAAAGCAGAGGGACTAGAAAGGAAACATGTATAGCTCAGGAATCGAAAGGGCAAACCTATAATAGCACAGGGACATAAAAGGGTGTTTGGCCTCATTTCATTTGCAATTCTATTTACTCTGCGATAATAATTGAAATTGAAAATCGCTATTTAGTTTTCTACTATTGCTGTCAGAATTTTTGCGTATGTGGAATATAAATTTTTAATTTGAAAATGGGCATTTCATAAGAGTAAGTTTTATGGATTAGCGTGTATGAGTTTCTGCCTGTGTGCATATGTATTAGAAAGACATAGAAACCATTACGTGGTTGAAGTGGGTAACTTATGGGAAAATAGGAGTCGAAGCAAATCAGCACTGCATCTACTCCATAAGCCTGAAATTAAAGCATTTTTCGGATTGGTTACTTGATATTGTGGCTTCTGGAGACTTGGACAGCTATTTCCCTCCCGCAGCCAGACAGTATGCTCCTATAGTAGATGAGGTCTGGAAGGATAATGCTTTTCAGGAAACCTTCAAGAGAAGGGACGAATTGAATCTTCCTGATGTCGCAAAGTATTTTCTAGATCAGGTATGTCTTAAGGTCTTCACTTTTTTTCAGTTTTGATAGTAAAGTAGTTATATATATATATATATATATATGTTTTGCAATTTTGCAGTAACATGTCATAGTTTCAAAAAGTCGAAGCATGCATTTAATGGATGCGTTGGATATTATGATATTTTCTCTTTTGTGAAGTTTAACTATCAAAATCACCCATCTTTTTTCCATATAGGAATTACATCGATTATGTTTCCTTATTTGTATATTGTAATTCCTGTATATATTCTAGTTTTATATCAATAAAATATACAACTATTTAGAAGAGTCCATGGGATATGGCCCAAGACTTGACAGAGCTTAAGGATGCCTTCCTTAGCGTCTCCCAAAACCAATGCTCTAAAAGTCGCTAGGCGCTAGCTGGGTGCATGGGGCCTCCAAGGTCTAGGAGGGAATAATTGGGGGCTCAGGCAGGGATTGATCGGATATTTTTAAATGTATTAAAATTATAAATTCAATTAAAATGTGAATAATAGCATGAAAAAACATTATAAAAATAATAACAATAGACATTTAAGATAAAGATACTGATAGATAACGGACATAGGATAACTCAAAAGAGGAAATATAAACTAAATTACTGAAATTAGTTACTGAAAGAGAAATTACAATGCTAAAAGAGTAAAAAGAGACCAAGAACAAAACACCAAAGAAACACAGAGCTATCAAGCTCCCCCAGGCTAAGCCCTTTCTCAAGCTACTGAGAACCCAAATACAAAAATACCCAAAGCTGCCTTTACTCTATCATACTACCCTTATATATATTCCCAATTCTGACCTACACACATATCTCTTATTCATATTACTATTCTACCCTTATATTCTAACCAAATCTCTTACAGAAAAACATAAGATTTTTGTTGATTTTTACATAATAAAAAAAATCATTACACATACAAAAAATTTTATAAGTACTTTATCTCGATCCTAAGTATCTCAGACTTAGAGCACATAGTTTTTTGGTTTGAGACTCAAACGAGACTTTTATGGTAAAAACACTTTAATGTACGTAAGTTTTACAAGTGATCTACTTTTTGTGGGGTAAGAAAATTGAACCATACTCATCATAAATAAATATTGTAGGCGAAAAAAATCGTACTCGGTGACAAGCGTCAAAGAAGCAAAGCGTCTGGCGCAAGCAAAATGGGGCCTAGGTGGAGATTTTTAAAATAGTGATCTAAATTGAGCTTACTTCCAAACCCTCTAACCAGCTCCAAACTACACCAAACTCAACATCCACTCAAATAGCCTTAACCTTAAGCAACTCCAATGAAGCCATCCTACGGTTAAAACGCAAGACAACAGCCAAACTCCCAATAAACACATACCTAAACAAACTACTCCCTATATGTGAGCTACCCCATTTTAATGGTGAAGAAATGGAGGCCTGGACTGGCAAATGTGTAAAATACTTTCAAAGCTTTTAAGTTTTGAAGGCTAGAAAGATAGAAATAGTAGGGCTATGCCTGTTTGGCAGAGCTAAGAAGTGGTATAGAAACTGGCATCTGATGACAAAGAGCATACATAAGCTACGGCAATGAGGCAGTTAAAATTAAATCCATGCATTTGTCCTTTCTGTTTGTTCCTTTGCACTGCAGCATATTTTTTAATAACAGATTTCCAGTAGACCTTAGGTAATTATTGCTACTCGCTGGTAACTGACCGCATAAGATACGACTGTGAATTAGTCATCACTAATCTGCTAGGATTTTGTCAAAAGATTCTGATAGGTTCTTGATGAGCATAATGCTTGATAACAATTCTGAAACTTTTGGTCTTCTGTTCTACTCTTTTTCTTTAAACTGTACGAATTAGCTCGAAAAGCCAACGCTTTTATAAATTGATGAAGGAAATTTGTTGAAGCGCGGTTTTTTAGGTCAAAGTGCTGAACAATGCATTCAGTAATCAAATTGATGATTGAAATTTGTTGAAGTGTCATTCTTTATAGGTCAAAGTGCAGAATGATCCATCCAGTAATCGAACTTGCATATATTGATGGTCATTGGTTTTCCTTTTGACACAGGCTGTTGAAATATCAAGCAATGCATACGAACCTTCAGAAACGGACATACTATATGCTGAAGGTGTCACGCGAAGCAATGGCCTCACTTCAATGGATTTCTGCTTTGATGACAGGTGCCCCATGTCCAAAACATTTAATGACGACTTTGACCCTCTGCCTTCCTTGACCAAGTAAACATCTTTGTTCTTTTCATGAATCCTCTGTTTGGAAACATTCTTTTTCCATTGAATTCAGTTCATCTTAAATCATTTTACGTGCATGATTCAAAAATTTTAGGCGTAATGCATCATTAGCTGCTTGAACATCTCCTCAGAAACTCGTTGCCTCCCTAAACTTTCCAAGTGACCCCGTAGCTCCCTCAACTTTCAAAAAGTGCACCACTTTGCTCCAGAACGCCACTTGTCAGCTTCTGATTGGAGAGACAAAATCTTAAAAATGACATCTTTGAAAAGTCAAACCAACCAGAAGGTGAAACGTGGTATTCAGGGAGCAAAGTAGTGCACTTTTGATAGTTGAAGGAGCTACGGGGTCACCTTGAAAGTTCAAGGAGGCAGCGAGTTTTTGAGGACAACTTCAGGTAGCTAATGATGCATTAAACCTAAATTTTATACATAAAATGATTTGAAATGAATTGAAAACTTTCGAAATGAATGTTTCCTAACACACCATAAAGTTTTACTTCCACTATTGCTCGAGAGTAAACATTTGACTAACTGAAATTCTTATGTGGCCAGATACCAACTAATTCGGATAAGTTCCAAAGGATTGCACGACAGGTGCAAACTGTTTGAAATGTTCAAAGATGTGAGGGCTGTAATCTTCTGTGTTGCACTAAGTGACTATGATCAACTGTGGACCGTTGATTCAAGTCCGCCAACTAATAAAATGCTGGCTTGCAGGGATCTCTTGTTGAATTTAGCAAGGAACCCATGTTTTAAGGAGACTCCTTTCGTGCTATTTCTGAATAAATATGACACGTGAAGACAAGATAAGCCAAGTTGATCTATCCACTTGTGATTGGTTTCGGGATTTTAGCCCTTTGGAGGATGACCAAAGTAATCAAAACCTAGCTCAACAAGCTTACTACTATATTGCAATGAAATTCAAGGAGCTATTCACTTTATTTACTGGACGGAAATTGTTCATATGGCAATCCAAAGCACGAGAGCGTAATTTAGTTGATGAGGCTTTCAAGTATGTAAAAGAGGTCATCAAGTGGGACGATGAAAATGATAAGAATGTTTATAGAGTCAATGCCAATGATTCATTTGATAGTATAGATGGAGATTTGGGAATACTGAATTATGATCCATCCGTACCGAGTACAGACCAAGAACAAAACCAGGTAATGTAATCTGTTGTTTTGTAAATGTTTCTTGTATAATCTGGGTAGTTGTTGCTTACTGTAAAAACAATCTGAAAACAGCTTTCTATGTTGTCTAATTTGGCATGAAGATTTGTTTTTCCAAAATGCAAATTCTCAAGTGTAAATGATAAGGATTTTAACTAAACTTGAATTTGATGTTCACACAATTAATTAATCTTGTAACCATTTATGCTTAAAGGGGAGACATTTTGTTAGGAGTTTTCAATATTATTAAGTTAATGTAGTTCATTAGCTATAATTTAATGTCTTTTTGAAATGGCTAAACAGAAAATATAATAGAATGTGAAATTAAATTTAGGATAATGTTTTAACTTCCGTAACGGGTTGCTAATTGTGTCGCCTGTTTGCCCTCACTCCCATTAAATACAACTTCTCTTTCTTTATACATTTTTCAAAAACTCAAACTTCACAGAGCGAGAATTGCAGCAATGGACGTTTCTAGGTGTGAATTGCAAGCCAATCATCGGTATTTTTCGGATTGATAATACGTTGTAAATTTTTGGCATTCAAAATCTGGAATACTGATTTTTTTACATGGGATTGGATATTTAATACCCCTCCCATTACATGTTTGACACATCTTTTTAATATTATAATATATAAATTGCCCATGTATCTAGCATCCAACAGAAAGGGGTATTAAATATCTGGTCTCGTATTAAATGCCTATCGGGTATTTAATATACTTCTCTAATCCAACGGTTGAGTATTCATGAGGTGCCATTTAATTAAAATGAAAGAATATATAAATATACTCTCATAAGAGCATCTTTAGTATATAGTCCATTTCAATAATAGTCTTCCCACATAGGCAAAAATAGACAATTGACTCCAAAATTGTTCTACAGTAGCTTGTCCATTCTCTCGTTCCTATATGATGTGGCATAATAAACGTTGGACATTATCTATTTGATCTTCTACATGTAGACAATCAAAGGGACTATCAACTCATCAAATTAATTAATACTAGTGTAGTCCCCGTGCAATGCATGAATAAGTCATTTGTAATAAGTATATCAATTATAAGTTTATTTTGTAATATATATATATATATATATATATATATATATTAAAGCTAAAAAAATGATATATCGTGTATCAAATTATATTGTGAAAAACATCTTTATATACAACATTTGCAGCTTCATTTGTTACTTGTCCATCATCATTAAGAGAAAAGGGCAGGAGTTATCTAATTCTTTTTTTTAAAGAACGATGAGCAGTTTAAAGAAAGAAGGAGATAGATAAGTGAAAGAATAAGAAATTCTTCTTGAGTTATGTGCATTTCTCATTCAAATATTTAGAGTAAATAATTGATAGGATTATATCTTTACATAAAAAAACTAAATTAAATTTGAATTTTTTTGCTTAAATAGGATTATAATCAACAGAATAGAATTAAATAAAATTAATAAAAACATTTTAAATTTTAAGAAATAGATTTAGGAAATACATAGTTGATAAATATACTTAAATGATAATTATGAAATTTGAAATCGCTTGATCAAATAAATAAAAATAATTCATTATCTTCCATAAGGAGGTGCTATTATAAAATTATCCATAAGAAGGAGTAAGCACTATTATAAATTTCAAATCTTTTCTTAAATAGGATTATAATTTGTACTTTTTTGCCAATATTTGATGAGGAAAAAATAATCACACTGATTCTCAAATAAAGTACTATTACGAAATTCAAATTTTTTCCTAAATAGGATTATAACCAACATAATTAAATAAAACCAAGAACAATAACAAGAAATTAAATTTTAAATAAATAAATTTAAAAGATATATTAGTTGACCTAATAATTTAAAATATTGCAATATTGACAATGATTCAACAAATACTAATCTTTTGATAAGAGATACATATCAATTATTTTTCTCCTTCTTAATTCCTTATCCGTTTTGCTCGATTGCTCGAAATATGAGCATTATCTTCATCTACAAATAGGATTATAATTAAATAAAATTATAATAATTATATCAATGATAATTTTATTTTGTAAATAGAATTATAATTTATTCTTAAACAAGTTTATAATTTAGAATTAATGTGACTCATTTTTCCTCATCAAATATTTTATTATCACTATTGTTGTTATTATTATTTTAATTTTATATTTTGGTATTGTTATAATTAATATGAATATTAACCAATTTTAAATGCCATTATTATAGTAATATAAATTGGAATAATATGGTAATTAAAGGGTTAATTTTGCCCACCCTAGGAGCATACGTGCACAGTATCTTTTAGGGACATGCACCTATACTATACACCGTTCCCAAAAGGGTTCATTTTGCTCACCCTAGGGTTTTAGTATTATCATGTAGCTATAAAATAGGGATTTCAAATTGGTAAGGGTAGTTAGAAAATAGGGATTTTAAATTGATAAGTGTGAGCACGGGATTTTGCAGTCCCTCTCACGAGACAATGATGACGTGTACCCAATGCCTCATAATAAAAGTTCTCTATAGAATTTTTATTACCAATATAATATTCTTTGCGAAATTTATACTTGGTAGAATTCAGTTCGACGTGGCCAATAACGCGTCTGGTAGGAGCTTGAATCGATGATTTACACCCAAATTAAAAAAAAAATACCCATTAAAATATCATTAAATATAAAAAAAATGCCTTTTAACCCACTTTTAACCACTTTTGGCGACTTTTTAGGCTCCTAGGTCCGCTGGCTGTCGGTATGCCAGAGGCTGATGTCACTAGCAGCATCAGCCATGCCGCCAGCGATATCACCATGTCGCTGGCGGCATCAGCCATACCGCTGGAAGCATCGTTATGTTGCCTGCGGCATGACCCGAAGCGGGTCCCTGCACAGATAGCCTTTCGGCCACTTTCGGCGGAATTGGTCAAAAAGGTCTCGAAAACCACCCCATTTCACCTATAAAAACACACCTTGATCTGCAATTAGAGAGGGGGAAATGATCTAAGGTTAGAAGTTTAATGTTAGAATGAGAGAATAGAGTTTTACTGAGATAAGAATTAGATAAGACAGGAAAAAGGATTCTAATCTATTTTTTCCTGGTTTTTCTTCTTTGAACTCTCTAATTGTGAGCTTAAAATCAGTAGGTATTTTTGTTAAAATCAATTTAATAAGATCTAGAGACTTAGAATGATTAAATTTTACTACTTGTTTCTTTTCGGTTCACGAAGAGGTGGATTCACGACCCCGAGGTAAAAATCCTGAGTCTCATAGCTCTTTGGCATTAATATTACTGATTTATACTGATTCTTGTTGATTTGTGTTCATTTTTGGGTTTTCGGTCATTTTTGATTGTTGTCCGCTGCTATTGCAAGAAATTGAGGTCGCCGGAGACATGTGATGTCGCCGGCGGTATCATCCATGTCGCCGGAGACATGTGATGTCGCCGGCGGTATCATCCATGTCGCCAGAGACATCACTGATACCGTCGGTGGCATCACATTCCCCAGAGACCTCACTTTCTTGTGGGACCCTTTCTTTATGGTACTTAGAGAGCCATGTAGCCTGCTTGCTTACTTATGTCACCAGTGACATCACTGATGTCGCCAGCGGCATCAGCCATGTCGCCAGCAACATCAGCCATGTCGCCGGCGGCATCAGTTGTATCGTCGGCGGTATAACTTTCTGGACAGCTATTTTTATTTCGTTCGTTTCCGACCTAGCTTATTTTCCGAAGCTATGATACACAGTGCAACGATGGAGGTCCAAAACCTTCTAAAAATAGACCCCACCCCATAACATGTGCCATTTTCACTAATAATCTGGTTAAAACAACGATCGAACCTAAAATTTGGTTAATAACAGAACTTTCTCGCAAACGCCCTTTAAATCTCATTTTAGCCATATAACCGGGTTTTATAATATTGTAAATAAAATATGCCATGTTCACGTTAATTCAGGTCTTGTTTGGTTCGCTAACTACATGTGGTTCATGAGATATCTCATACGACGTATCGTATCTGTGCTAACCATTTTCTGCTGGCAGATGTATATTAGGCCTTCGGGTATTTTATTTATTGCATAGAAAAATGTATAGGACTTGGAAGCCTTGTAATAATTTTATTTTCCGCACTTATTTTTGGGTGATTGTAATGATTTATTCATCGCTTCAATTGCTTGATGAAAGCGAAAACAACACAATAACCGAAAACACAAATAAATAGGATGGATTAAATCGATTAAGAAAGAATGAAGTATCTTAACTTAGCCTAATGAAAAATAGATAACATCATCCGAACTCGGAATGTCTACTTAAGGTATGGTCCAACCACCCGGTGGGAAAATTGTACCAAAAATTTCTCGATTGAGCTGAACTGGGTGACGACTTTGTTTTAAGTACGGGATTTCGATCTCGTATCTTTTGAGCATTAAAATATGCAAAATCATTTTCCAATTACATCACTCGCATCCCCCATCATTTCCAATTACAGTGGCGACTCTGCTGGGGACTGATCTCTTTAAACTTGAACTTTCTTTTCATAAAGTTTAAAGGATTTTGATGATGTATTGAAATCATTGGCCAAATTAAAACTTCAATTTTTTTCTTATGACGTTTTATCCTTACGCGTGTAGATAGTTCGGTAATTTTTAGGTGCCCCATTTTACCCAAGAAGCTTACGAAGTATCACTCATGCCCTATTGGAATTGAGGATGCCTAGTGGGTGGATCACTCATTTTAACCAACACCTAAACTCCTACAATCGCACCTATTTGGGTAGTGGTTGAGTAACATGGAATCAACGTAAACGAGAACCTTCTACATCAGCAACCCTATACCAAAGCCGCGCTAGAAAAAGCCTTAGTACATCATTCCTTTAGGATCACCAGAACAAATAAAATAATTGGGACGCGCTTCTTTCACCATTACCAGTGAAGAAGCCAAAAATCCATCCTTCCAAAGAGTTGTTATGCGGGAGTCATAAGGTTGGAAGAGGGGCGACTTACATGCTATGTGCTCCGTAATCTTGCACCCCCATGCATTGGCTTTAAGAGCCAGAAATGAATCAACTTACCCTTACTACTCCCACCCGTGTAAAAAGTTTAGCAACACACGTAGGACTTCTCTTGTGCCTCCATTACGTTACCACATATCACTATATATGATGTGAGATACAAACGTCCCACATATGTTGGAGGGATAAGCCATCGCACCATCTCTAACCACATCTACGTGCAGCCATACTTATTACGCATTGCTCCTAAGAAATAAAAGGCATGCATACCATCCATACCATTCACAAACCCATTCATGATCTGATCCACTGCCTACCATTTTAGCTAGGAGGAGGCGTGTTGATCGTCTCACCCCGGTTTAGAAAAGGATAGAACGCCGCTTGATATGTTGTCCTCTCACCCCGATTGTCACCAGGGAAGTCGAAGGAATTCCATACACTGATTCCAACGGGCAGTCAGATTTCAAACAAGTTTAGTTAAGCCGGAGTCCTTCTCAACCAGCCATGTCTTTTCTAAGAAATGAAGGGACCCCTCCTCCCGAAGAGCCCTTCGGCCCTACTTCCAGCTCAGGAATAGGATCCCAGCCACCCCCTGGTTTTGACTTTGCGAGTGCTATGGCACAATTCCTGAACTCAGATGCTTTTCAGGCTTCTATCCAAACCATTGTTCAGGCTGCCGTTAAGCAAGCTCTCGAAGATAGAAATTTTGATCGAGTATCGGCATCTAATATTCAGGCCCAGAATGGTTCGGCATAGATGTTGACCAGTCTGGTAGGGACAAGACCTATTGCACCTATTTTTCAATCAACCTAGCCTATGGCAAGCCCATTCCAGTTTGGGCAAGCTTCGGCTTTCTTATTAACTTTGACTATTCCATTAGTTATGCCTTTTAATCCAAGACCCTCGCTCAAAGCTCTACTCCTTCGGTATTTACTCACCAGTGCCCAATTTCTCAGCCACTGCCCTCTTTCACTTCTCCGCAGTTTATTATAACTCCCAAGGGCACCGCCTACCACCAAAATCCTTTTACCAGCTAGTTGACCATTCACCCTCCGCTACCTTCGACACCCAATGGCCAGGTCACGCAACCACCAGGCGTGACACCCGAGGTAGCCGTTTTTGTCCAACAAATGATAGCTTCTCAAACTGTCAACGACCAGGTCGCGCATTCTCTGGGCGTGACACCTCAAGCCCTAGCTATCTCTCACAAACCGGTCAGCAATCAGGTTACACAGCCTCTGGGCGTGACACCCAAGATCCAAGCTTACATCAACTGCCTCATCACCGATAAGAAATCTGAAAGGGACGAAGACTGGGTCCCCGACAATTTTACTATACCGAATATGGCTCATTATGATATTTCTGGAGTGCCTGCCTCTCACATTATAATGTATTAAAGAATAATGCGCGTGAAGAAGTTAAGTGATAAGGTGCTTGCTGAAATGTTTCCTTGCTCCCTTCGGGGCCCTTCCCTCGAATGGTATCACACCTTGCCATAACATATTGTCACTGATTGGAATCTTCTATTTGAGGTGTTAAAAGTGCATTATGGTTTTAATACTATGATGGAAATAACCCTCCAACACCTTAAGAGGGTCCGCCAAATGCCCAATGAAATGTTTAAGCAATACTTTAATCGGTGGATGTCAACCTAGGTCCTGATGAAATCTAAGCTAAGCCTCGAGGAAATGATAGTCAAACTCCTCGAAGGGTCTCTCCCCCTGTTCCACAAAGAAATAGCTGCTGATTCTTTTTTATCCTATAAGAATGTATTTGAGAAAGCCAAAAAGAATGAGCGTGAGGCAGAACATGAAAAGGTTGAAAGAGCGGGAAAACCATGGTTTAGAAAAATAATGAAGCACAACCCTCAACCCCGACGCCAGCTAAGCCTAAAGCACCGGCTGCAGTTCAAGCTATTTCTCAAACCCCTGATGTGCCCCTCGCAATCACTCTGGCTCCGCCAACAGTTGCCATAATCTAGCCTCCTCGTCCCCCCTTTATTTTGGCTAACCCTTATAAGTTGCCCCTACGGGTTATCTTTCAACATTTGAGGGAAGCGGGTTTCGTACAGTCCCTTCAGGAATACAAGCCACCTAGACCAGAGGATAAGAACAATTTCTGTAATTATCATGTTAAGGTAGGACACCAAACCAACAATTGCAAAGCCCTGCTCTCGACGATTCAACATTTGGTTAGTGCAGCAAAGATCGCTGAATCTGACAGAATTCCGAGCATTATGAACAATCCTTTGCCGAATTTTAGGAACAAGGTTGGTATGGTCCAGTCTGGTTTATTTGAAGCCACAATCTTCGATCTCCTTGCTCGAAGGCTGGATAGTAGTAATTATATCCTAGTCATCGGTTCGGGGTCTCCCATCTTACTCGATTTTTTATCTTATCAATCAAGCCAACCTATGGGTTAACTCTATCCAGGGGATTGAAATTAATCCAAACCAGCCGAAGCAAGAGAGCTGCAGGTCTAAACCATTCATGCTAAAAAGAATGAAAGTTGAGAAGAAAACACTGTTTAGCGTAGATTCCTTTGTTTCAAAGAAGGACTATTCCGATGGTGATGAGGAAGTGGCTCGAGAGACCAAGGCCGTAAGCACTGAATTATTCAAGATTGATCAAAATGACCTTTTTAGCGTAGATAAGTATGAGCTACAAAACCTATATTCAGACTCTAAGGAGCAATAGTATGTGTTTGAAACACGAGCCACTAAGAGTGTCTTGCCCAACAATGTTCTTAACATTACTCAGAGTAGCTGTGTATATCAGCCTGAAGACTGATATCTTCGCTTAAGCAAATACTCGATTCCTAACAGGTTTGGAACTACTGCAAGACCCCCTTCTCCACCTCCGCCTATCCCGACCAGTCTTGAGGTTGACCCCCTTATTACCCAGCTAAAAAACACCCAAGCCCACTATAGTATCTGGCAGCTGGTAATCGACTCAGAAGGGCGTCACAAGGGCTTGATTAAACGACTCTTTGATTTAGAAGCTAACCCGACCACCTCGGTCATTGAGATATGTACCACGGTTGGAGAAGGCATTTCCCCAAGAAAAGGGCCTCAGATTATGTTCGACCGTTTTGATCTTTCACTCAAGGGTAGGGATCACAACAGGGCCTTATTCATCCGAATCCAAGTCCTCGATAAGGTTATCCCGTGTGTCATGGTGGAGGATGGCTCCGATCTAAACCTGTACCCTCTAAAAAACCTTCCTCATCCGGGACTGTCGGAGTAAATGCTTAAAAAAATCCAGCACTATTATTAGAGCTTATAATGATTCAAAGCACAATATAATTGGGACCTTTGAGGCAGTAGTCACTATAGAAGGTGTGGCAAGTGATGTATGCTTCACTGTACTTGACATTCCTATTACCTATTCTCTATTGCTTGGCCCACCGTGGCTTCATGCCTTGGGCGTTATTCCCTCTACACTACACCAAAAAATCAAGCTTATTTATGAAGACAGAATGGTGACCATAGAGGCCGATCCCACTTTCGTTATGGCTGTTATGGAAGCCAAAGCTAGTTTAGAAAGAGGCCTTCAGATTACCGTGATAGGCAAAGCTCAAAAATCTGCTCCCCTTTGGCACAACCACCTTCATGCTGGTATGGGTAAACTGATGAAGAAATCTGGTTACAAACTTGGCAGAGGTGGGGGAATACATAAGCAGGGGATTGTTGAAGCATTGGAGCCAAAAATCCTTACCCATCGAGCTGGATTGGGATATAAGCCTAGAAAAGCCTATCACCGCATCCCCTCCTACTACTGCCGTATGGTCACTGTTTGTGAAATTCAAGGCAAGAGGCCTTATAAGGGAGAAACTGAGTCGATCGAGTATGGCGAAAAAATATGGCCTGGCTGTGATATCTTCAAAGATGTCTATGACTTTGAGACCGACCGCATGATAGTTTCGACCAAATCCAAGCCCGCTGAGCCTCATACGCCTGTCAATGTTGTTTATAATGAGGCTAAGGGAAAAGGTAAGATGGATCCCCAAGATGAGCCTGAGGGAAGTAGTGAAGAGTCTACCGATCTAGAAATTAAAAATATTGTGGCAACTGTGACTAAAGCTATGGCACTATTAATGAAGAAAGGCTGGAAGGGTGAGAGAACCGGGGAAGAAGATACTATGACAGCGATAGTAGGGAAACTCGTCAAGGCTCTCGCTGAGAAAGCCAACCTATCCGGGGGGCTATCACTCAACATTGCCCAAAAGATCGCTCTAGAACATGACCTGGGTGCCATTCTGATAGACAATATAGAGGATGCTCCTTTTGTTGATATTTCTACTGAAGCCCCTCCGCTTGTGGAGGAGGATATGGATGATGTAATTCTTAACATTGCTGATGTGTTTGATACGAACAATGCTGCTTACGAGGCTTTTAATGCAATGAAAAACTCTCGTTCTGCTTACTTGTTTGATGTCTTTCTTGATGGATCCATGCATTCACATAATAATATGCATAACATTTTTGGCATTAGTGATACACCATTAAGTGAAATAAACCTAAGTACAGATGACAATCCTAAAATCGTGACCATTTCCAAAGATTAAACTCCCGAGAAAAAAAGCGAGATCATAAAAGTGCTTAAAGATCATGTTAACGCTTTTATCTGGTCATACGAAGACATGCCTGGGGTTGATTGATAAATTGCTGAACACAGAATCCTAATTAATCCTAAATTTTGGCCTGTCAAGCAGAAGCTCTTCTGGTGGAGGCCAGAATGGGCAGATCAGGTTAAGATAGAAGTCTCAAGGTTGATTGAAGCTTGATTCATTGAGGTTGTAGAATACCCGACTTGGTTGTCCAACATAGTCCCTGTTCCAAAGAAAGATGATAGGGTTCGAGTCTATGTAGATTTCGGAGATCTCAATAAAGCCTCCCCGAAAGATGACTTCCCACTCCCGCACATCGATGTCCTGATTGATAGCACCGCCAGGGAAGCTATGTATTCCTTCATGGATGGATTCTCAGGTTATAATCAGATTCTGGTTAATATTATCGACAAGATCAAAATGACGTTCATCACTGAATGGGGAGTGTATTGTTACAAGATAATGCCGTTCGGATTAAAAAATATTAGGGCTACTTATCAGCGCACCGTAACCGCCCTCTTATATGACACGATCCATAAAGAAGTAGAAGTGTATATGGACGATATGATTGTGAAGTCCGCTGCTCGAGAAGAGCACCCTGTTGTTCTTGACAGGTTCATGACTCGTATTGAAAAGTATAACCTCCGCCTAAATCCAAAGAAGTGTGTGTTTGGGGTTACTTCAAGCATATTATTGGGGCACGTGGTTAGCCAGAAAATAAATGAAATTGATCTAGACAAAGCCAGAGCCATCAGGGACGTACCTCCACCTAAGACAGAGAAAGAAGTCCAATCATTTTTAGGGTCCTTGCAGTATGTTAGTAGGTTTATTGCCTGCCTCACTACTATTTGCGAACCCATCTTTAAGCTGTTAAGAAAATAGCAACCCGTTGTGTGGAATGATCACTGCTAAGTGGCATTTGACAAAATCAAGGTGTATCTTGTTGATCCACCCGTTTTGATGCCCCCCATCTACTACTTGAGTAAGAAGTTATTAGATTATAAAACCCGATATTCATTGTGGAAAAGTCTTGCACTACCATGGTTTGGCTTACTAAGAAGCTGCGACATTATTTCCAATCTTATTGTGTCCAAGCCGTGGCCAGGATTGATCCAATGAAGTTTCTTTGTCAATCCCCCACTCTAGCTGGCTAATTGTCCCAATGGTTGCTTCTCCTATCTGAGTTCGACATTGAGTATGTAACTCGAAAGGTCATTAAGGGGCTGGCCGTGGCTAAATTCTTAGCTAATCAACCCCTCAACTCTGACTATAAGGAAAATTTGGAGTTTCTTGATGAGCAGCTTGCCTTTGTTACAGTCCTTAATAGCATCTAGATAATGTACTTCGACGGCACTGTGAACCGCCGGGGAGCAGGTCTCGGGGTCATCATCGTTATGCCAGATAATGAGATAATCCCATTGTCCAAACGCTTAGAATTCACTATCACCAACAACAACACTGAGTATGAAGCTTGTCTACTCGGCCTTGAGGCTCTTCTTCAGGTTCGGGCCCGCCGTGTATCTGCCAATGGGGATTCGGCTCTAGTTGTTCGTCAGGATATCGGAGGTTGGGAAATTAAAGAAGAATCTCTCTGTCCTTACGTCAAAGCTATCCGTGAATTGTCTGAGAAATTCAACTCGTGCTTATACCGCCATGTCCCTCGGGACGAGAATCAAATGGCTGATGCTCTCGCCACTCTCGCGTCCATATTGGAAGGGCCCCAGCAGCAGCCTATCCGCCCTTTGATTATGTTGTCCACCAAGACCCTATACCATGTTCAATCTGTTGGGAACTGACAGTCAAATTGAATATGCATAAGAGGCATGACGGAAATTCAAAATTTTGTCCCTGTCCCCAGAAACTCCTATTAGTTGCATATAAATTAAATAAAGCCTTAACTAAATAATTCTCTACCTAGGTTAGCATGCTAAAGGAATAGGCATACCATAATTCCAAATTATATCCTAGCATATTTATTTTATACTAAGCATGTTATAACTCTAAATTATAACCTAAGCATAAAATAAACTAAGCATGCAAAAATAACCTAAGCATAATTATTAAGTCTAAAAACACTTAAAGAAAAAGACTTATTAATTAAAAATAAAGAAAAGAACTTACCAGTTGAAGCGTGCTTTTGCAGAACCTTCTTGCACAAGCCTCCAATTATAGGATAACCTCTATCAGTATCCACACGAACCCCACCAACCAAAACCTCCCCAGGAGGAAGAACTAAGAAGCCTCGAGTAGTTGTTAGACCACTCTAGAAGCCTCACCCAAAAATATAAACTAGCGGTGCCCGAATAAATTCAGGCTCCACAAAAATAACTTGCTCAATTACCCAAGAGATTAATTATCTCGCTTAGGATTTCTGCTTTGAGCTTGATACAGTTTGAAAGGAAAGAGAATAGCCTATATATAGGCTTGGGGGGAGCAAAATTGCTCCCCCTATTCGATGTGGGATGGGAGTAATTAATTACTCCCATCCCTTGTGCACACAGCGTGTACATGCTGTGTGCACAAGTCAAGAGGGACAGCGTATGTGCAGCCCATTTTCATGGGTTGCCGCAAGCAATGCCCTGCATTGCTCATACACTTTTTGGTGTACTCCCGTGCACTCGAGTCTGTACAAAATACTTTTATACTCTCAGTCCAATTAAACTCGCTAATGCAAAATTTCCCTTTTAATCCTTTTTCAAATATTTATTTTCTGACCCTAATAAATTAGTCACTAGTTAAAATAAATTTCTTGGTCCAACCAAAATTGATCTAATCAATTATAATTTATTTATGACTCTAATTAATTATTTACCGGTCATAATAAATACTTTGGTTTATCCAAAATTGATCTAATCAATTTTAACCAATCAAATAATAATCCAATTTTTAATTAAGTTATATATTTTGTAATAGAATAAATCTATTAGTTCTTTACTTATTCCGATGAAGGTCCAATGTGTGTGACATTATGGGATCCCGAAGTATTGAGCTGTTAAGGCTTAACCAACCCCTATTCTAATGGAACCATTGGCTCGATGCTCTAGACTGTGAATAGAACTCGATTACCTTAAATGACTGTAGTACTCCTCTAGCAAGGGTCTACCATCCCCCATTACTCGGAACATCATTTATGCTTATGACTTAATCCTGGTCAATGCAATAGTTATCCAGTGTGATAAATTCCTTCCATTCTTTAATATTAGTACCATCTGGTTTGTTGGGTTCGGTTAAAGTGTTAACCCACTAATAGCAAGGTTGCTCCAAGCTATCCCAGTTATTTACTTGTTACCGAAGTATATTGCCTTTTAACATAGTGTGTTTGACTAGAAACCATTTCTATCAAACACATACTCTGATCAGAGGTTTATGGCAATCATCACTTCAACAAGTGGCCAGGTATAACTCATTAATATATCCGGAGCAATGGATTCTTTCCGACTACTCAGCCTACCAACGTGTTGTCATCACTATACCCATAAACACCCGTAGCACCCTAAATTAATGAGTGCATAGTAATAACCCAAAGTATAGTAATAGTACCACACAAGGTAGCTAGCATCTCAAGTATGAGGACATTCGCAAAGCTTATTGCATGAAGATAAACACTAACACATTGATATATATACCAAGTGTTTATCTTGCTGCGGTCTCCAATATATCTCCCAAATATATCCATGTGTCAAACTTAAGGCACCACCTTCAATCTTTAGGAGATTAACTGCTTGGACCCTTTCCAAGAAAGTTGACCACATGCTAGTCTTTCCGTTTCATCAATATCCTTTCTTGATGAAACTATGACTAGGGATAGTTTAGATATAATCATAATTGGACATAAAGCAGGTTCCACCAAATATAGTCCAACTATAATTTCTCTGACTTCATGTTATGATATGTCAAGGACTTTTGCATACATTAATGAATATATATATAACCAGCTTATATATATATATATATATATATATATATATATATGTGTGTGTGTGTGTGTGTGTGTGTGTGTGTGTGTGTGTGTGTGTGTGTATGTATGTATATACACATAAGCATATTGATATAAACAAAAGATTAAATGCCTTTTTTGATCAAACAAATTATTTGTACTATTAAATAATTAAGATATATCGCCCTAATTGCCTTAAGGGCATACATCATATCCAACAAACTCCCACTTGCACTAAGGCCAATTAGCCATATGTTTTAATCCATATGCTTTAACATGTTGGTCATGTTTGACTTGAGTCAATGGCTTTGTCAGACCATCCGCGAGGTTCTGATCAGTGGGTACATATTCTAATCTTATTATCTTAGCATCAACAATCTCCCTGATTATATGATACTTTTTGGATACATGTCTATTTTTCTGATGAGACCGTGGTTCCTTTGCCTGAGCTATGGCACCATTGTTATCACAATATAAAGTAATTGGATTAACAGCCTCAGGCACCACACCGAGATCACCAATAAATCCCTTTAACCAGACAGCTTCTTTTGCTGCGTTGCATGCAGCAATGTATTCAGATTCTGTGGTTGAATCAGTAGGAGTTTCTTGCTTGGAACTCTTCCAGCATACTGCCCCTCCATTTAACACATACTCAAAACCTGACTGAGACTTAAAGTCATCCTTGTCAGATTGAAAACTCGCATCAGTGTAACCTTTGATAGTGATGTCACCTTCTCCATAAATCAAGAACTCATCCTTAGTCCTTCTCAAGTACTTAAGAATTTCTTGAGGATCATCCAGTGTTTTTCACCAGGATCTAATTAATATCTGCTCGTAAAGCTTAAAGCCTGAGAGACATCCGGCCTAGTACATTTCATAGCATACATGATGGATCCTATGATAGATGCATAGGGTATATCCTTCATACGCATTCTCTCCTGAGCTGTCTTCGGACACTCAGCCTTAGATAGGTCAATCCCCTTTGTCATCGGGAGATAACCTTTCTTAGAATGCTCAAGGTTGAACGTATTCAACACCTTGTCTATATATGTACTTTGAGAAAGACCTAACAGCCTCTTGGATCTATCCCTATAAATCTTTATACCTAGTATAAATGCTACTTCACCAAGGTCTTTCATGGAGAACTTTCTTGACAACCATACTTTAACATTTTGAAGAAGAGAAATGTCGTTTCCTATTAGCAAAATGTCATCAACATACAATACTATAAAAACTACTGCACTCCTTCTAACCTTCTTATAAACACAAGGCTCATTCGTATTTAGGCAGAAATTCAGTTCCCGAATTGTCTGATCAAACCTTATATTCCAACTCCTGGATGCCTGCTTAAGTCCATAAATGGATCTTTGTAGCTTGCATACCTTTGATCCATTCTGAGATGTAAAACCCTTAGGTTGTGTCATATACAAATTCCGGTCTAAATCCCAATTCAGGAATGCTATTTTTACATCTATCTGCCAGATCTCATAATCGTAATGAGCAGCAATGGCGATGAGTATCCTTATGGATTTAAGCATGGCTACTGGTGAGAAGGTTTTATTATAGTCAATACCTTCCTGTTGACTATAACCTTTCACAACCAACCTTGCTTTATAGGTAATTACATTACCATCCATGTCTGTCTTCTTCTTGAAGACCCATTTGCACCCAATTGGTCTAACCTCTTGCGGTGCATCAACCAAATTCCAAACTTGGTTCTCGTATATGGAATCCATTTCAGATTTTATGGCGTTTTTCCATTTATTAAAATCTGAGCTTTTCATTGCCTCATCATATATCCTTGGTTCATCATCCTCCATAAGATATAGTTCCTTATCATTAGTGATGATAAACCTATATCTATCGGGACCCTTATGAACACGACATGATCTTCACAATGATTGTGTTTCGACAGGTTGTTCTTGGATCATACTCTCTTGTGTATCTAGAACGGGGTTAATCAGTTGATTGTCTGTCTCTCTCTCTTGAACTTCCAGTTCAATATTGCTCCCACTGACTTTTGCAAGTAAGTGTTCCTTTTCCAAAAAGTGAGCATTTTGAGACACAAATACCTTTTGTGCTTCTGGTTGGTAAAACAAATATCCAATTGTTTCCTTTGGATATCCAATGAACAGACATTTGGTAGCCTTAGCATTTAGCTTATCTGATGCTATCCTCTTTACCATGGTAGGATAGCCCCATACTCTTAAGTGACTTAGAGATGGCTTTTTGTTACACCATCTTTCATAAGGTGTAAAATCAACTGATTTCGAGGGCACTCTGTTTAAGATATAAACCGCACTCTCCAGTGCATATCCCTAAAAGAATTTACTAAGAACTGCATGGCTCATCATGGACCTGACCATATCTAATAAAGTCCTATTCCTCCTTTCTGACACTCCATTGTGTTGGGGTGTATAAGAAGGGGTCCACTGGGGAACTATCCAGTTTTCCTTTAAATAATCCTGAAACTCCTGACTTAAGTATTCTCCACCTCGATTCGATTGATGTGTTTTAATACTTTTCTCAAGCTGTTTCTCTACTTCAGCTCTGAATAGTTTGAATTTTTCAAAACTTTCAGACTTGTGCTTCATCAAGTACAAATAACCGTATCTTGAGTAATCATCAATAAAGATTATAAAGTAGGAGTATCCTCCTAGTGCCTGAACACTCATTGGACCACACACATCAGTGTTTATAAGTTCCAATGTACTTGTGGCTTGTTCACCCTTTCCTTTAAAGGGTAACTTTGTCATTTTTCCTTTTAAACAAGGTTCGCAATCGCCATAAGACTCCAAGTCTATTGGGCCCAAGTCTCCGTGCTTATGCAACTCGGTTAAGCGATCTTTGTTTATGTGGCCTAAACGGCAATGCCATAAATAGAAGGAATTCTCATTATCTAATTTAACTTTCTTCACATTGTTTATATTGAAAACTTTTGTTTTAGTATCAATAATATAAATGCCACCTTTCAACATTCCATAACCATAAAGAATATTATTCAAACGAATCTGACAATTATTATTCGAAAATAAAATTTCAAATCTTTCTATTGCTAAACATGCAATAGATACAATATTCTTAGTAACACTTGGAATGTAGTAACAATTATTCAAAACTAAAACAAGTCCACTTGGCAAAACAAGACTAAAGCTCCCTACGGCTAATGCAGCAACTCTGGCTCCATTTCCCATGTGTAGGTCCATCTCCCATTTTGCAAGTTTTTTATAGTTCCTTAGTCCCTATGCAGAAGTACAGATATGAGAACCACAACCAGTATCCAATACCTAAGTGGATTCTCGCGGAAAAGTAGCAAAGTTTTCAATTACAAACATACTTGAAGCAGATGCCTCTGTAGGCTTCTTCTTCAAATGCTCAGAAGTAGGAGCTTTGCAATCCCTCTTCCAATGTCCTAGTTTCCCACATTGGAAGTAGACATACTTAGATGCCTTCTTTTCATTCTTCTTCTTTCTGATTCTTTTCTTGGCACCCAGTGCGTGCTTCTTCTTCTTAGAAGCCTTGCCTTTTTAAACCAACAGAAGAGGTTTCTGATCCTTCTTGATTTGAGGTTCTTCTGTTTTCAGCATGTTGATTAATTCAGGGATAGTTGAATTAATCCTGTTCATGTAATAGTTAGTCACGAAGCCTGAGTAACTATCTGTCAAGGACATCAACCCAAGGTCAATGCTCAAGTCATGATTCATCTCGAATCCCAATCGATTTAGCTTCTCAAGGTATCCTAAGAGTTTCAGTACATGCTGAGAGGCAGAGGTGCCAACCTGCATCTTGGTCTCGAAAAGGAGCTTGGAGTTCTCATACCTCTCTGTCGTCTCCCTCTCCGAAAAAAGTTCTTCAAGATGGAAAACCATATCCTCCAAGGGCATGTTCTCATGTTGTTTTTGAAGCTCAGGATTCATGGACCCCAATATAATACACATGGCAGTCTCACGATCTTTCATGTGATTCAACCAGGCATCATGTTCCACATGATCCTCAACATCAGGTTCTACGGGGAAATTTTCACTTAGGACATAGGCAATTCCCTCAGATCTGAGAACTATTCTCACTGCTCGGAACCAATCAGAAAAGTTTGAGCCATTCAATTTAGTGTCAAGTAACATACGGAGATTAAAATTGGAAGCCATTTTCAACCTAAGATATAAGAAAAGAAAAATGTTTAGATATTAGTTTAATTACATGTATTTAATAAGAGGACTTTTAATTAAATACATTTTCCTACTATTTTCTTCGAAATTTACAATAGCTCATTCTATTGAATTCGTGAATTTTAGCCCAGCTAAATTTCCTAGTAGGTAGCATCTATAACTAGTCTATTACAACCCCCAATTTTATGAGTCAAGTCATAATAGTAAGTTATAGTTAGAATCCCATTCCATTTGCATCGCATGTAATTGCTAATTCATTCAAGTTCCCTAATCCCAAGGGACGTGTGCTCTTATATTAGCATCTCCTTGAATATGTCTCAGATCTAGGCCTAGCCCTCAATTTTATGGTGGACTACCCCAGCTCTGTTAAGGCAGACCCTATCTCAAACTTTACAACCATTCAATGTGGACTAGAAGGAACGCTTTACGTAGCACTTTAATAGCCCATAGAGATCGTATTATAAATTTGAGTAAGGAAGACTATAACTTGCCTTAATATATTTACTTTGGGATTTTATTGGTGTTAAACGTCTCACCCAATCTAGGATTTTATCAGATGGACAAAATTATAATAACTTGTATTAATTCAGGGAATTTTAGAATTAATTTATAAGGTCTAACCTTAGGTGGGTTCAGCTCTTTATTATAATTATTCCATCAACCTAGATTATATGCAAAATAATTAACACTTTTATTTGTTATATTTATATTGCATTTCCTATAAGCTTTTATTCAATAAATTTAATTTTTTTACTTTATTATAGAAACATATATAAGCACCATCTCATATACTAGAAATAAATTAGTTCATATTAATCCCCTGGTTGGTCAATTCAAATTGCACTAGGTTCCAAGGTAGGAGAGGTGCCCTATGAGGAGTAGACACCAAGTCCAATCCTTGGCCAGAACAAATACGGGCACAAACTTGAAGACCAATGGATTCTCTTGAACTAATAAATTTTGTTCTTCCAATTCATGTAAATTGGGAGCATCTATAACCCATGTAATTTAAATAAATTATTGACACTTGTATAATTTGAGTGAGTTGAGTAGGCTTATTCAAAATTATTCATAACTATTTTCTTACCTTGAAATGAAAGGCACAAGTTTATATATATATATATATATTGTTCCAAACAATTAAATAAACAAATCATTTCATTTAGAAAATAATATTTAGTTTGCTTTTAACTTAATTATGCACTAAATATGCAGGCTCTGATACCACTGTTGGGAACTAACAGTCAAATTGAACATGCATAAGAGGTATGGCGGAAATTCAAAATTTTGTCCCTGTCCACAGGAACTCCTATTAGTTGTATATAAATTAAATAAAGCCTTAACTAAATAATTCTCTATCTAGGTTAGCATGCTAAAGGACTAGGCATACCATAATTCCAAAGCATGTTATTTTATACTAAGCATGTTATAACTCTAAGTTATAACCTAAGCATAAAATAAACTAAGCATGTAAAAATAACCTAAGCATAATTATTAAGTCTAAAAACACTTAAAGAAAAAGACTTAATAATTAAAAGAGAAAGAAAAAGAACTTACCAGTTGAAGCGTGCTTTTGCAGAACCTTCTTGCACAAGCCTCCAATTGTAGGATAGCCTCTATGAGTATCCACACGAACCCCACCAACTAAAACCTCCCAAGAAGGAAGAACTAAGAAGCCTCGAGTAGTTGCTAGACCACTCTAGAAGCCTCACACAAAAATATAAACTAGCGGTGCCCGAATAAATTTAGGCTCCACAAAAATAACTTGCTCAATTACCCGAGAGATTGATTATCTCGCTGAGGATTTATGCTTTGAGCTTGGTACAATTTGAAAGGAAAGGGAATAGCCTATATATAGGCTTAAGGGGAGCAAAATTGCTCCCCTGTTCGATGTGGGATGGGGGTAATTAATTACTCCCATGTACAGCCCATTTTCATGGGTTGCCGCGAGGAATGCCCAGCATTGCTTGCACACTTTTTGGTGTATTTTCGTGCACTCGAGTCTGTAAAAAATACTTTTATACTCTCGGTCCAATTAAACTCGCCAATGCAAAATTCCCCTTTTAATCCTTTTTCAAATATTTATTTTTTTGACCCTAATAAATTAGTCACGAGTCAAAATAAATTTCTTGGTCCAACCAAAATTTATTTTATGACTCTAATTAATTATTTACCGATCATAATAAATACTTTGGTTTATCCAAAATTGATCTAATCAATTTTAGCCAATCAAATAATAATCCAATTATTATTCAAGTTATATATTTTGTAATAGAATAAATCTATTATTTCTTTACTTAGTCCGATGAAGGTCCAATGTGTGTGACCTTATAGGATCCCGAAGTATTGAGCTGTTAAGGCTTAACCAACCCTTGTTCTAATGGAGCCATTGGCTCGATGCTCTAGACCGTGAATAGAACTCAATTACCTTAAACGACTATAGTACACCTCTAGCAACGGTCTACCATCCCCCATTACTCGAAACGTCATTTATGCTTATGACTTAATTCCGGTTAATGCAATAGTTATCCAGTGCGATAAATTCCTTCCATTCTTTAATATTAGTACCATCTAGTTTATTGGGTTCGGTTAAAGTGTTAACCCACTAATAGCAAGGTTGCTCCAAGCTATCCCAGTTATTTACTTGTTACCAAAGTATATTGCCTTTTACTATGGTGTGTTTGACTAGAAACCATTTCTATCAAACACATACTCTGATCAGAGGTTTATGGCAATCATCACTTTAACAAGTGGCTAGGTACAACTCCTTAATATATCCGGAGCGATGGATTCTTTCCGACTACTCAGCCTACCATCGTGTTGTCATCACTATACCCGTAATCACCCATAGCACCCTAAATTAATGAGTGCATAGTAATGACCCAAAGTAGAGTAATAGTACCACACAAGGTAGCTAGCATCTCAAGTATGAAGATATTTGCAAAGCTTATTGCATGAAGATAAACACTAACACATTGATATATATACCAAGTGTTTATCTTGTTGCGGTCTCGAATATATCTCCCAGCTATATCCATGTGTCAAACTTAAGGCACCACCTTCAGTCTTTAGGAGATTAACTGCTTGGACCCTTTCCAAGAAAGTTGACCACATGATAGTCTTTCCGTTTTATCAATATCCTTTATTGATGAAACTATGACTAGGGATAGTTTAGACATAATCATAATTGCACATAAAGCAGGTTCCACCAAATATAGTCCAACTATAATTTCTCTGACTTCATGCTATGATATGTCTTTGCATACATCAATGAATATATATTTAACCAACTTTAATATATATATATATATATATGTATACACACACACACACACATACACAAGCATATTGATATAAACAAAAGTTTAAATGCCTTTATTGATTAAACAAATTATTCATACTATTATATAATTAAGATATATCGTCCTAATTGCCTTAAGGGCATACATCATATCCAACACAATCGGCTCCTCCAATCCTCGCCATCTCATCCGAACCTTGTTGGTATTCTGACATTATCCTGTTCCTGCAGACCGGCCAATATCCTATGGGTTCTTCTGACACAGACCGTACCACCCTACGACGGCTCACTTTTTAGTTCCGTATTGTGGATAATGATCTATTCAAGCACACCAGCAACGGCCTGCTTCTCTATTGCCTCACTGACTCCGAGGCTCAGAACATAATGACCTAGGACCATACCGGTGGCTGTGGCCCCCATATGAACGGTCTTGCTCTCATAAAGAAAATCCAGTGGCTAGGATATTTTTGGCTCACTCTCACAGCCGATTGCATCGCCCAGGTTAAATGATGCCACCAATGCCAAGTTTATGGGGATATGCAGCATATGCCGCCCTTCTCAGTATGGGGGATAGACATAATTGGTGAAATCCATCCTTCTTTAACAAATGGCCACAGATTCATTATGGTAGCAATAGATTACTTCTCAAAATGGGTAGAAGCCAAATCCTTCACTAATGTCACCGCTAAGTAGATGGCCAAGTTCATAGAGAAGCACATCTTTGCTCGGTATGGACTTCCACACCATATTGTCACGGACAATGGGGTACAATTTCAAGGAGCAACTACTTCTCTAATCAAGAAATACGGGATTGAGCACCATAGATTTTCCCCATACAGACTGCAAGCTAATGGAGCCATTGAGGTGGCTAATAAATCGATAAAGACGATTCTTTCTAAGATGATAGCCGATTATAGGGATTGGGCAGATAAGCTACATTTTGCTATTTGGGGATATCGCACCAACATTCATACCCCGATAGGCCAAACTCCGTTCTCCCTGGTCTACAAGATGGAAGCGGTCTTACCAGTTGAAACTCAGGTGACCTCCTTAAGAGTCACTCTAGAGGATAAGTTAAAAGGATCTAAATGGTCCCGGGCGAGATTTGAATAGTTGAACATGATGGATGAGCAGAGGTTAAAGGCCCTCGACAACCTCCAGATGTACCAGCAATGTATGGCTTGAGCGTATAATAGTTGGGTAAGACACTACAAGTTCCCTCTGAAGGCTGGTGATCTGGTCATTAAACAGCCGAAACATTCTACTACTGATGCGAGGGGCAAATTCAAGCCAAATTAGGAAGGACTATATGTGATAAAGAAAGTGCTCAACAAAGTTGCAGTTAAGCTTACGGACATGGATAGGAACGAGTTTGTGAATCCCGTGAACCAAGACAGGCTTAAGCATTATCATATCTGATTCAAAAGAAATAAATCGGAAAAAACGGCACACTAAAAATATATATACACCCGCCTTTCAGTCTTTTACTAATCGGACAAAAATTAGGGTGACACCCGACGATCGGTATCCTGCAAATTAGCCATGCAAAAATTAGGGGATGAGTCAAACCCGCTAGATCAAAAACCCAAAAAGGGCGATCTAGGCAAAAGCTAGGGTATGTAAGCAAAGAGCGAGTGCCTTCTATAAAACCAATCTAGGCTAGTGGGAACCGGGAGTTAAACCAATGGGAATGTCAGCCAAACATTGTGTACTTTATTTTATGTCAATTAACGAAAGTATCTCTTTTATTGAAACCTAAATGCTTATTCCTATGTGAATCCTGAATTCATAAGATTAAGACAACTCCAACAAGCTTAGGACATAGTCCATTTTATTCCATATCAAATGCGCAAAAAAAATTCCAGACAAAGTTCGATAGGTCGGTCACCCCGACTAGCCTATACAAAAGATAGGCCTGATAAAAGGGCATCTCAAACCGAGCTTCCCACATCATCATCACAGTACCTAGAGATCCATCTCGATATGGTAGAAGAAAGGGGCTCCTCCCCCTGCTCCGCACGCTCCCCCTCAAAGTGGGCCCATGACCACTTCCGATGGGTTGGCAAGCCTCTTATCTCAGCAAGCCATGCTCTGTAATGTATGTCGGTCTTGATGGTCTCCACATGATCATAATCCAGAATCTCAAATACAGCTTCCCTGGACCACTTCTCCCGGATATGGTTGACCCACCTAGCTTTGTAAATTCTGATCTAGTTATAGGGCAGCTTGATTTGGATTCTTTACCTCTTGCTATACTGACGGTACAGCTGGTAAGGGGTGTAGAATAAAGATTTCTCCAGATATATCAACTGAACATAGGCTCCCCAGCATTCTATAACCACGTCCTAAATCCTCCACCATGGACTAACCCACTGAACTTGTGCGAAAGTATACCCCCTCAAAATAGGCACCCAATCATCATATATCAGCTGATTGAAATTAGCCTGCATAAGCCCTCTCTCCCTCAGATGAACGGGTAAGTACTTCTTCGGATTCCCTCATGGCGCTTCCCTCAACCTCAGTTTCTCCATCAGCCATACCTATAATTCAAATTCAAGTAAGCATTGGGGAAAGAAATGCACGGAATCGGAAAGAATAAAAGGTACCTGTAGTAATATGAGCTGATCTCCAATAAGTAGCGGCATCCATGTTCAGCAAAACATCGGCCAACCTTACAGCCATGGGAGAAGCCCCTGTTGACTTGGGGCTGATGAGTGAAATTAGCCTGAGCAGAGCAATCGAGCTCACTCTGCATGTAAACTCCGCCATGAGTAGTAATGCCACCATGGATGGCCAAGCAAGATGAGATCGAGGCACCCCATGGCACCACTCTAAAACTGCTCTGAGCTGAAACCCAGGTTTATCAAACAACTAGGACAGAAATGGGTCCATAGAGTCCAAATTCCATAACCCACGAGGAATTCCATCCGCGCTAAAATGAAATTCCGACAGCGCTAGGGTCACATGTTTAGGACAAGGTACCCCCAAAATAGCATGGAACTCTTCAAGTAAGGGACATAGCTCGAAAGATGAAAATTGAAAGACTTGGTCCATTGGATCCTAAAAAGATAGCACCGCTCGAAGGAACTTCCGGCTTACGAGCCACGCGGTGAAATATCGAAACCCCCAAAGCCTGAATTTTTCAAGCTCCTTCCAGTCTGCATTTCCCAGACTTTGTAGAAAACCCCGTAGCCATTGATTATGGGTTTCTATGACAAGAATTGGCAGAATGGCTGAAATTAGATTTCTGGAGAGGTAATGCAGCCGGCAATGTGAGTGATGCCACCGGCGATGTGAGTGATGCCGCCGGCGATATGAATCAATTTGGGCTGTATAAACTGATACCGCCGGTGATATGAGCTTTAAGGCAGCCCTGTCTATATTATTTTAGTTGGTTGAGCGTGGGCGATATGGGTCATGCCGCTAGCGGCATGGAGTTAATTTTCTGGCGGTATTAGAAGCATTTTTCTCATTATAGACCTGTACAAAACTTGTAAACAATCCTGTAACCCATTTCCAATACCTGTTCAACTGCAATCCATTTTATTTGAAGTAAAAAAGCCCAAAGGCGCAAACCATTCAAAAATCTCGAATATCTAGACTACCAAAGCAAAACCAAACAATTCCGAATTATTCCAACCCCAATGTATCAAGGGTACAAACCAAAATTCGAGATAAAAAGCAAAATGAAAAGATAAAGCTAGGCATGCCCGCCACTACCGGCTGGGTGGGATGAAACTTCCTCGGGGCTTACTAGCCAGTCACCAACCTCATCCTCATCTTCTCTTCCCTCAGTCATCGGGATGCTGATTGACTCCTCAGCCACTATAGGTGGACATCAGTCAGCGGACATCTTTAATCCCCTGCGACTAGTGCTACCAGGGTGTGCGTGATCCAAATTTTGCTTACTCCTCCGTTCCTGAACAGTGGCCTCCAGCTGACCCTCAAGGTCGCTCACGCGATGTCAGAGATCTGTAGTCTCCTTCTCGTATCTCCGCCAAGTTGCATCGGCATCTGACAAGGAGAGGGCCAAGAAATCCTGCAAACTAAGGAAAATGTCAATAATGCACATCATTCATTTCATCCATACATGTATCTTATCTTATTTTAGTACAGGTATAAATAGGGAATGTACCTGAACAAGGAGCGATTGCCCGATAAGCATGTCCCGGAGAGCAAAATTGTTCTCTGTAAGTTGCTCCATATGGCTCTGCGCCATCTGAAAAATCCAAAAGGCGAATCATTAAACACCCACATCCAAGGATAAATAAGAAAGCGATTATCAGGCCTTATGTAAGTGGTGTTTTCTGGCATAAAGATAGGAGCATGCCGGCTCGAGTCTATGTTCCTAGGGAGAAACTCGCCCTGAGAATTCATTAGCAGGAACTAGGTTTCCATCGGGTTGACTAGATGCCCCTCCACGAAATTTATCCCCTCGGGTACACCATAATACCGCGTCCCACTCTGGTTATCCCGGCCTCTCTTTCTCGTAGGTTCCTGATAAACATAAAAAACACACATAAAAGACATTCCTAAAACCCAAACGATTGCAAATCATGCACATAAATGCAATCATACCTTAAAAGAGCGTTGATCCCCTTGGGACATTGGCGCACTCCGGCCAGCTACATCCATACCTGCCTCATCCTCCCCCTCAGGCTCGATCCCAACATCACCTTCAATCTCCTCTTCTTCCTCCTCCTCTTCCTCCTCGACATCCATAATACATTTGAGGTGCCTTTTCTCCTCCTCTAACCTTTGCTCATTATAATACTCAATTGTATCATTCCTATGGATGCGGGGATACGAGGGGAGTAGACACTGTTGATGCTGCTCGTAGAGGCCAGAGACACTAGGGATCACTCGACCGTTCCCCTTGATATAGTCGGCTTGGTCAGCCACGGATGTAATCACCAGATGGGGCCACCATAAACCCCTGGAAGGATTGGCAGGCACCGGTCTATCAGTGATCGGGACAAACCTCTAGCCCCATACGCGCTCCCCCAAGTACCACTGCTGAGACAAAGGGCACTCCACGGCAAACCTACGGTCTTCCACCTCCCTCCTGACCCTCGCAACCTCTAGCAGGTTCTCCACCCCGTCAAATGGGTCCAGGATAAGTTGCACAAATAATCAACAAAAATAACCGATATGAGTTCATAAACGCTTTTTTTTGTTTTTATAAAAACAAGGACTAAATTAAAGATCGCATACCGAGCTCAATCGTACACTCCTCAGAACCTCCCTGTACTTGGTAGGATACTTGGCCTTCCCGCCAATACCCCCGCACCAGCGAGGAAGAAAATGGGAGCCCGGCGGTATGGCCTTCTTAAACTCAACCGGCTGGAGAATTTGGCGCTCAAAAGCCCAAGCCTGCACAAGTAACAAATTAATTAGTTCAAAAGAGCATCCTCAATAAATGAGACATGTACAACCAAGTAAAATGCTTCCAAGAAAATATACCTGGAGTAGCAGATGGCAGAGTTGGAGAGCCATCACCTTCTTCCGGGCTCCCACATCCAGCCCATGGTACAGCTGGGCCAAGATGGCTCTCGGCTAATCCTTCCTCCTAATGCCCGCCACGTCCTCCATGGTGAATATCAGCTCATAATTAATCTTGCTCCCCAAAATCAGAAAAAATAGTATGGTGAGCAAAGAAATCATAAAGGAGCGGATTCAAGCTTCTCTCTCATCCTCAGGGACCATATCTACCCGGGTCCAGTGTCGGTGCAACTCACTATAAGATAGTCACCCTAAGACGGGCTTCAAACCAAGCAGCTCCTTCACCTGCCTCACCACGGGCCTCTCGATATTGTATTTATCCATATAAGCATCGAAGTGAATGACCTCATCCATCCAAGAAAGCCCGGTTATAGCTACGACATCGGAGGGCATAATTGTCGGTTCCTTAAATGAGAAGTAAAAAGTGTGTCTGGTTTCAGACCACCTCTCGGTAAGGGTTGTCACGGCCGAATGGGAGAGCTTGGGCATTAGCATTGGCATGATTCAGGCCAAGTCCCTGAATCCCATCTCATTAATGGCGAGCGCAAGCTCAGGGTCCTTCTCTAAAATATGGTGCCATCACTCGCCGATGGTGCCCATACTTCCGGTATAAGTCAGCACATGTGGCTACAAAAATCAGAAGCAAAATAGATAAGTCCCTATCTATTTTTTCATCGCTAATACCTGCTGGAAGGCTGCTGATGTCACTTCTGCTAGAAGCGATGCTGCCGGTGATATCATCCATACCGCTGGCGGTATGGATGATGCTGCCGAAGATATCACCTTAAGTAGAAGCGATATCAGGCCTTCCTAGGCCTTTTTGCAAGGCTTGATGCCGCTGGCGAAATCGCTCATGTCACTTGCGACATCATTAACTACGGGCAGAACCTATTTTCCCCAAAAATTGTACCCATCGTGCCAAAACCACAAAAATCAGAATCAATCAAACTATAAAGCTTAAAAGTAGTAAAAATCAAACCTAAAACATGCAAATCAATCAATTTCATGCTTATGACTCCTATCATGGCACGATTTCAAACCTAAAACCGAATCAAAACTCAACCCAAAAAGAAGAAATTCAAGTTTTGCAGGATTACTTGGACGTAGTAGAGGTGCTTTTCCTACTCCGGGGTTAGACTGGTGATGAGGGAATTGATCCCATATCCATACATCTTGGTCGTCTCCTTCAAGCCGTAGGCAGCAGGAACTGAGAGAATTTTCAGTCCCTCGATGGAGGAATCGGGCAAATTCTCCCTAGCCTTAGCAGATTTTCCCCTGAAAGCCTTGGTAATCCTCTTCATGATTAGAATAATGGAGAAAATCAAAAGATTTAGAGAAGGAGAACAAAAAGGGGGTACGGTTTATGTATTTGCAGAATGAGGAAAAGAAAGGAGTTTTACTTCCTTTTAAACTACCGTGCGGAATTTAAGGAGTTTTAATTTATCTAAAACTGCCCATTCATGCTGCCGCCGACATAACCTCATACGGCTAGCGACATCGCTCATACCGCCGGTGACATCACCTCCTTCATTTTGAATTTTAAATTTGTTTGACCAGTCAAAGCTGCCATGTGGCACTCATGACGCCGGCTACATCACTTGATACCGCTAGCGATATCACTCATACCACCGGCGACATCACCTCCTTCAAGTTGAATTATAAATTTGTTTGACCAGTCAAAGCTGCCACGTGGCACTCATGCCACCGGCGACATCACTTGATACCGCTAGCGACATCACCCATACCATCGGCGAGATCACCTCCTTCAATTTAAATTGTGTAATTGTTTGACCAGTTAAAGCTACCACATATAACTCATGCCACCGGCGGCATCATTCCATACCACCAGTGACATCATTCATGTCACCGGTGATATCAGCTATCTCCATGCCTCTTTCGGCCATCCTCGGCCTCTTACCCTGACAGTCCAAAACTTGCTCAAAGTCACAATTGTAAACCCAATACTCTTACCATGTACACTATCCAAAGATTACGGCATGACTCGATACATATCACCCTTCTGGTTCACCTTTTCGAATGCCAACTGAAGGTCCCTAATACAATCTCTGCATGTATCACCCTTCGGGTTCACCCCACAATGCCAACTGAAGGTCCCGGTATGACCCTCTACATGTCACCTTTGGGTTCACCACTCCACAAAACACAAGTTCGACCAAGGGGCAATCTCTCCACAAAGCATAAACCCGACCAAGGGGCAATCTCTCCAAAAAATGCAAGTCTAACCAAAGGACAATCTATAAAGCACAAGCCCAACCAAGGGGCAATCTCTACACAAAGCATAAGCCTAACCGAGGGGCAATCTCTCCATAAATCATAAGCCCGACCAAGGGGCAATCACTTCACAAAGCACAAGTCCGACCAATGGGCAACCAATCTATAAAGCATAAGCCTAACCAAGGGGCAATCTCTCCATGAAGCATAAGTCCGACCAAAGGACAAACTCTCCACAAAGCACAAGCCCGACCAAGGGCCAACCTCTCCGTGAAGCATACGTCCGACCAAAGGACAAACTCTCCACAAAACATAAGTCCAACCAAAGGATGATCTCTCCACAAAGGATAAGTCTGACTAAGGGACAACCACTCTGCAAAGCACTAGTCCGACCAAAGGATAATTTATCCATAAAGTACAAGCTCGACCAAGGGACAACCTCTCCACAAAGCTTAAGTCCGACCAAGGGGCAACCACTCCAAAAAGCATAAGTCTGATCAAGGGACAACCTCTCCACAAAGCACAAGTCCGACCCAAGGGTAACCAATCTACAAAGCATAAGTCCGATCAAGGGACAATCTCTCCACAAAGCTCAAGTTCTACCAAGGGACAATTTCTATAAAGCACAAGTCCGACCAAGGGGCAAACCAGTCACCCATTAGGTATCATTCTTATCCCTTGCTTTTTCGAGCGATCATACTGACCTGTGGTAGTAGTGATCCCCCAAAGGGCAACCTGTGAGCATGGGATTTTGCAGTCCCTCTCACGAGATAATGATGACGTGTACCTAATGCCTCATAATAAAAGTTCTCTTTAGAATTTTTATTACCAACATAATTTTCCTTGTGAATTTTATACTTGGTAGAATTCAGTTCGGCGTGGCCAATAAAGCGTCCGGTAGGAGCTTCAACCGATGATTTACACCCACATTAAAAAATACCCATTAAAATATCATTAAAAATAAAAAAAAAGATGCCTTTTGACCCACTTTTGGGCACTTTTGGCGACTTTTTAGGCTCCTAGGCCCGCTGGTTGTCAGCATGCCAGAGGCTGATGTCACTAGCGGCATCAACCATGCCACTGGCGATATCACCATATCGTCGGCGACATCATCCATACCACCTGCGGCATTGCCATGTCACCGGCGGCATGACCTAAAGTGGGTCCCTGCACAGACAGCCTTTCGGCCACTTTCAACGGAACTGGTTAAAAAGGTCTCTAAAACCACCCCATTTCACCTATAAAAACACACCTTGAGCTGCAATTAGAGAGGGGGAAATGATCTAAGGTTAGAAGTTTAATGTTAGAATGAGAGAATAGAGTTTTAGTGAGATCAGAATTAGATAAGACAGGAAAAAGGCTAATCCATTTTTTCCTAGTTTTTCTTCTTTGAACTCTCTGATTGTGAGATTAAAATCAGTAGGTATTTTCGTTAAAATAAATTTAATAAGATCTAGAGACTTAGAACTCTTAAATTTTACTACTAAATCATCGTTACAAGCTCTCCGGAGGTGTTTCTTTTCGATTCACGAAGAGGTGGATTCACGACCCCGAGGTAAAAATCCTGAGTCTCATAGCTCTTTGGCATTAATATTACTGATTTATGCTGATTCTTGTTGGTTTGTGTTCATTTTTGGGGTTTCGATCATTTTTTACTGTTGCCCGCTGGTACTGCAAGAAATTGAGGTCGCTGAAGACATGTGATGTCGCCGGCAGTATCATCCATATCGCCAGAGACATCACTGATACCGCCGGTGGCATCACATTCCCCAGAGACATCACTTTCTTGTGGGGCCCTTTTCTTTATGGTACCTAGAGAGCCATATAGCCTGCCTGCTTACTGATGTCACCAGCGACATCACTGATGTCGTCGGAGGCATTAGCCATATCGCCAGCGACATCAGCCATGTTGCCGGCGGCATCAGTTGTATCATCGATGGCATGACTTTCTAGACAGCTATTTTTATTTTGTTCGTTTTCGACCTAGCTTATTTTTCGAAGCTATGATACACAGTGCAACGATGGAGGTCCAAAACCTTCTGAAAATAGACCTCACCCCATAACATGTGGCATTTTCACTAATAATTTGGTTAAAACAACGATCGAACCTAAAATTCATAGCGAAACTTTCTCGCAAATGCCTTTCAAATCTCATTTTAGCCATCTAACCGGGTTTTATAATATTGTAAATAAAATATGCCATGTTCACATTAATTCGGGTCTTGTTTCGTTCACTAAGTAAATGTGGTTCATGATATATCCCGTACGACATATCGTATCTGTGCTAACCATTTTCTGCATGTAGATGTATATTAAGCCTTCAGGTATTTTATTTATTGCATAGAAAAATGTATAGGACTTGGAAGCCTTGTAATAATTTTATTTTTCGCACTTATTTTTGGGTGACTATAATGATTTATTCATCGCTTCAATTGCTTGAAGAACGCGAAAACAACAGAATAACCGAAAACACAAATAAATAGGATGGATTAAACCAATTAAGGAAGAATGAAGTATCTTAACTTGGCCTAATGAAAAATAGATAACATCATCCGAACTCGGAATCTCTACTTAAGGTATGGTCCAACCACCCGATGGGAAAATCGTACCAAAAATTTCCCGATTGAGCTAAATCGGGTGGCAACTCTATTTTAAGTACGGGATTTCCGTCTCGTATCTTTTGAGCATTAAAATATGCAAAATCATTTTCGAATCACATCACTCGCATCCCCGTCATTTTAAGAGGCAGGTCCACCGGCCCGGCCTCACAACCGTCGCATAAAATGTCATCCGCTCACAATAAGGGTAGCTAGAAATTAGGGATTTTAAATTGGTAAGGGTAGATAAAAAATAGGGAGAGAGGAAGAAGATAATTGATTAGGAAAGAAGATAAAAATGCCTTGCGAGTTTTACAGTTGAAAAATGAGGGAAAACAGTATTTTTTTATTTTTATTAAAGTGATACCCACTGTTAGATGATAATAAGATGGAGGATGGAGATTAAAAGTGTCAAAAGTTGTTAATATGTAAGTTGTCAATATAGCATTACCGAATTTATTAATTTAAACAAATTTGCTTGTAAAAAAAGTGTACTTACTTGTTTACATTCCACCAATTCCGTGATTGTCTTTACTTGTACTGATCCACTTGCTATCTCTTCAGACACAAAGTGTGCATTTTGAGATGATATTTAAGTTATCCTTTCAGATCTCGATTGACTAACAGAAAGCAATCTAATCTCAAACAATAAGAAATTGATATTAGAGAAATTATAAAGTACAACATTTTTATGATGGTTATATTTAAATATTTAAATTAAATTAATAGCAAAAAAATAACTGTAATACTTTACCGTGGTTTAAGTTCTGATACCTCGAGAAGGTTCGTATTAATCCACAATTTGAATGCATGCCAAATATTAGGCACCCCATACTTACCTAAATTGTTAAAACAATATTAAAATTGAAAATTATAATTTATTTGTGAAATTTTTTTAATTAAATTGAAATACTGCAATTTTAATCGAAAGCGATTTTAAAAATTATAGTTGAATGTCAATACATAAGAACCAAAAAAATTAAAAAAAATCAGTACCTTTGTATTCTCGAGCACGTATCAATTGCATAACAACGATAATTCGTTCATCATTAGATGAATTGAAATGAAATAATATTTGTTCTACAAATTCACCCTAGAACGTTGCTGATATTCCATTTTGCCTGCATTTTGATTTCATGATAAAGTTTTACTTAATAAAAAATAATATATGCAAATAACATGAAAAAATTTAGATTCAAGAAAGCACTGTTAGTCCCAAACTCAAGAAAGCACTGTTAGTTCCATTCATGAAATGGCTTTGCACATTACCACGGCTGACAATTTCACCAATTACATCTATTAAAAAATACGTATATTTAATTAATTGCTAATTATAGTTTAAAATATAGAATTGAAATTAAAATAATAATAATAATAATATTACAAAACATCAAAATGAGTATAATTTTTTGTTAGCTATGCAATTTTATTAAACATTTAGTGTGATAAATTTTTTAATATTCAAGTACAGATAATTTATTAACATACCTTTTCATTTTGCAAAACCATTTCAATAGTAAATATTGCATTTGGTTTATTTCATTCTGGAATGGTCCAAAGGCGGAGAATACGTACTTTGGGGGTCCATTGCATCTTAGTTGAATTTATATCGCATATAAAATCCGTCTTCAGTTGCACCCTAAGTGGGCTGATAACATCCACCGAATTATGTTTCTCCTTCAACATAATGAACAATATACTTTTCTACAATAATCTTGTGCTTGCCTATCAATATTTAATGAGGAAAAATGAGTCACATGGATTCTTAAATAAGGAGTAAGTATTGCTACAAAATTCAAATTTATTCTTAAATAGGATTATAACTGTGAACACGGGATTTTGCAGTCCCTCTCGTGAGACTATGATGACGTGTACCCGATTTTAATACCTCGAAATAAAAGTTCTCTTTAGAATTTTTATTACTAAAATAATATTCCATGCAAATTATAGACTTGGTAGAATCCAGTTTGGCGTGGCCGATAACGCGTCCGGTAGGAGCTTGAACCGATGATTTACACCCAAATTAAAAATACCCAATAAAATATCATTAAAAATCAAAAAGATGCCTTTTGACCCACTTTTAACCACTTTTGGTGACTTTTTAGGCTCATAGGCCTGCTGGCTGTCGGCATGCCAGAGGCTAATGCCACTAGCGGCATCAGCCATGCCGCCGATGGCATTATCGATACTGCCGGCGGCATCACCATGTTGCCTGCGGCATGACCCAAAGCAGGTCCCTCCACAGACAGCCTTTCGGCCACTTTCGACGGAATTAGTCAAAAAGGTCTCGAAAATCACCCCAATTTGCCTATAAAAACACACCTTAGGCTGATATTGAGAGAGGGGGGAAATTATCTAAGGTTAGAAGTTTAATATTAGAATGAGAAAATAAATTTTAGTGAGATAAGAATTACAAAAGGTATGAAAAAGGATTCTAATCCTTTTTTCCTGGTTTTACTCCTTTGAACTCTCTGATTGTGAGCTTAAAATCAGTAGGTCTTTAAGTTAAAATCAACTTGATAGGATTTAGAGACCTAAAACTCTTAAATTAACTACTAAATCATCGTTACAAGCTCCCCGAAGGTGTTTCTTTTCAGTTCACGAAGAGGTGGATTCACGACCCCGAGGTGAAAATTCTGAGTCTCATAGCTATTTGGCATTAATATTACTAATTTGTGTTGATCCTTGTTGATTTGTGTTCATTTTTAGGTTTTCGGTCATTTTTTACTACTGCCCACTGCTGCTGCAAGGAATTAAGGTCGTCAAAGACATGTGATGTCACCGGTGGTATCATCCATGTCGCCAGAGACATCACTGATACCGCCGGTGGCATCACATTCCCCAAAGACCTCACTTTCTTATAGGACCCTTTCTTTATGGTACCCAGAAAGCTATGTAGCCTGCCTGCTTACTGATGTCACCAACGACATCACTAATGTCAACGGCGGCATCAGCCATGTCACCAGCGACATCAGCCATGTCGCCGGCGGCATCAGTAGTATCATCGGCGGCATGACTTTCTGGACAGCTATTTTTCATTTCATTTATTTCTGACCTGGTTTATTTTCCAAAGCTAGGATATACAGTGTAACGATGGAGGTCTAAAACCGTCTGAAAACAGACCCCACCCCATAACATGCGGCATTTTCACTAAAATCCGCTTAAAACAATGATCGAATCTAAAATTTGGTTAAAAATGTGATTTCCCCGCAAACGCCATTCAAACCTCATTAGCCATCCAACCGGGCTTTATAATACTGTAAATAAAATATGCCACACCCACGCTAATTCAGGTCTCGTTCAGTTTGCTAACTATACATAATTCATGAAATATCTGGTACGACGTACCGCATCGATGCTAACCACTTTCTGCAGGTAGATGTATATTAGACCTTCGAGTGTTTTATTTATTACATAGAAAAATGTATAGGACTTAGAAGCCTTGTAATAACTTTATTTTCCGCACTTATTTTTGGACGACTATAATAATTTAGCTATCACTTCAATTGCCTGATAAATGCGAAAACAACACAATAACTGAAAACACAAATAAATAGGATGGATTAAACTGAATAAGAAAGAATAAAGTATCTTAACCTGGCCTAATGAAAAATAGATAACATCATCTGAACTCGAAATCTCTACTTAAGGTCTGGTCCAACCACCCGGTGGGAAAATCACACCGAAAATTTCCCGATTGAGCTGAACTGGGTGGCGACTTTGTTTTAAGTGCGGGATTTCGATCTCGTATCTTTTGAGCATTAAAATATGCAAAATCATTTTTCAACCACATCACTCGCATCCCCCGTCAATTTAAGAGGCCGGCCCACCTGCCCAGCTCCGCAGCCGTTACGCAAAACGTCATCCGCTCACAGTGGCGACTCTGCTGGGGATGATCTCTTTAAACTTGAACTTTCTTTTCATAAAGTTTAAAGGATTTTGATGATGTATTGAAATCATTGGCCAAATTAAAACTTCATTCTTTCTCTTATGATGTTTTATCCTTAAATACGCGTGTAGATAGTTCGGTAATTTTTAGGTGCCCCATTTTACCCGAGAAGCTCACGAAAGTATCACTCATGCCCTGTAGGAATTGAGGATGCCTAGTGGGTGGATCACTCATTTTAACCAACACGTGAACTCCTGTTATCACATCTATTTGGAAGTGGTTGAGTAACAAGGGATCAAGGTAAACGAGAACCTTCTACATCAACAACCCTATACCAAAGCTGCGCTAGAAAAACCCTTAGGACATCATTCCTCTAGGATCACCAGAACAAATAAAACATTTAGGACGCGCTTCTTTTTCCATTACTGATGAAGAAGCCAAACTCTATCCTTCCAAAGAGGCGTTACGCGGGAGTCATAAGGTTGGAAGAGGGACGATTTACGTGTTATGTGCTCCGTAATCATGCACCCCCATGCATTAGCTTCAAGGGTCGAAAATGAATTAACTTACCCTTACCACTTCCACTTATAGAAGAAGTTTAGTAACATATGTAGGACTTCTCTTGTGCCTCTATTGCGTCACCACATATTGCTATATATGATGTAAGATACAAACATCCCACGTATGTTGGAGGGATAAGCCATCACATCATCTCTAAACACATCTACGTACAGCTATACATATCACGCACTGCTTCTAAAAACAAAAATCACATATACCATCCATACCATTTACAACCCATTCATGGCCTGACCCACGGTTTGTGATCCTGAATAGTCTTCCCCCCAAATCCGAACCTTCACCATGTCTCTTCCTTGCAACGACAACTCTGTCTTACCTAGAGAATAGACTAGTCCTCCCCCCACCTCAGGAGCAACAGTTCACCCTTCGCCTCTTAGGGCAGAGATCACCATCGTTATCATCCAATTTCTGAACTCGGATCAGTTCCGAAACATCATTCAGGAACTAGTACGTGTATCCGTCAAGAAATCCCTAGGAAGTCAGAACTTTGACCAGTTCATACGATCTCGGAGCATGACACCCGATAGTAACACACTCTGGCAATCACCACCAACCTCTTACCCCGGACAAAGGGAAGGAGCCCAGAGTCTAATTCCTTCATCATTCTTTAACACCTTGCCTCCAACGTTGGTCACCCTATCATAGTTAAGATCCCTACTACCTCGATGCCTCCTCATTATGACCAGGTGATGTAATATAAAGTTAAAGCCTTCTCGCGCCAATTGGTGACAGTGGGCTACAATCAGAAAGAGGGAAGCATCCAACCAGAGGGGAACAAGATCTTTCAGAACACTGACTCACCCATACCCCCACCTCAAATCCTGGTAGACTAAGAGACCTCTCAAAAACTGGCACCAGCTGCTACTATTCAGCCAAACGATGGTCTTAAGTGTAGCACAAATATATGGAAACTGCTGCTTAGTGTAATCTTTGTCAAATTGAAGGAAGCTGGGCTTCTCAAACCCCTTCACGAATACAATCCTCCCACTAGAGAAAAAGGAAAAGGCTTTTGCGGATATCACATATTGTCAGGTCACCAAACCAATCAATGTAAAACTTTGGTTCGCACCATCCAAAGCCTGGTAAAAGATAAAAAGATTATCAACCCTGAAAGGGCATCCAGCCCCTTGCCAGAGTTAGGTGACTAGACACGGATGATCAATCCCGACTTTCCTAAACAAGGGAATGCTCCACAAGATCTCATCAAGGCCATCTACTCCAATAGTGAGGGAAAGTCTTGCTTTGCCAGCAAGGACGAAGAGTCAATCGATGAAGAAGCCAAGGAGGTTATGACCACCATGATCAGAGCCATGACAGTCTTAGCAAAGAAGCATGGTTAAAACAAAACAAATAACCCAGTAATCAAGGCCATGAGGCAGTTCATCGAGGTCCTCACCGGGGAGCTAAGTCAAGTGAGAGGCACCTTGTCCAAGTACCAAGCACAATGAGACTCAGCTTGCCACCGAGGATGAAAAGCCTTTATTTGCATTCCTTAGAGTTTAGACTTTTTATGTACCAAACTTTGGGCTCCATAAGCAACTTCCATTTTCCTTACTTGTGTTGTGTCTCTGCCATTTGATCCACGCATTCATATGAGCATACATATGATGCTTCTAATATTTAGGATATTTTACTGAATGAAATTAATCTGAGTACAGATGAAGGCTCTTATGTGGTAAGTAAATCTAATAATTTAACTCCTGTCAAACACGTGTGAGATAATAAAGTGCTTAAAGACCACGATAATGCTTTTGCTTGGTCCCCAGATTAATAACCAGATTATTGAACACCACGGGTCTCTTCCAGAATTAACTTAGCAACCCCACAGCGGTACACCTCCAAGCTACCAAAGAAGTATCAATTAGTCCCCTGAAATGGAAAATCGAGGCATACATCCGCAGACAGCTGATGGAGCCTAACCTTCATTGAATAAACATTGTAGCTGAGTCTCAGACCAATGTCGCCGCCAAGGAAATGACCAAATTCACAGAGAAACACATCTTCACAAATTAACCCGCATCAAACCCCTCGACCAACAAAGGTCAGGGGGCAACCACCCCCTAGAGCATTAAGGCCAAAGGCAAGCACCTTTATCCCGCAAGCCACAAAGATGAGTGCACAACCGATGTTGCGATCAGCCTACCAAATGAACCGATAAAATAAACTACCACTCCACCTTTCAAAGGCACCAAGTAAAAGACCCCCAAACTAAATATCACTTGGTCAAAACCCTTCACCGCCGATACAAGGGGTAAATTTAGGCCTAAACAGGAAGGGCAATACAAACCGCAAGCTGAAGGAGCAATCAGAACCGCAATCGAGCCAATCAAGAAGGCTCCGTGTAAGCGCCAAAAATTCCACAAACTAAACTCCTTGCAATATTGCTGATCAGAATCAAAGCAAGGTTACCCAATGTAACTTTGAAGGTCAGAATGAATCGAGTGATCAAGGCAAAAACCGAACGGACACTAAGAACCTTGGAGAATCTGCAAAGGCACAACCGAGCACACAAGAGCAAATTAGATACCCAACACCCTCACCAAGAATCATAAACCTGACAAATGATGGAAACATGGTCAAGCTTTCGATACCGATGTTAAGTTTAGATCAAGTTGAGAAGGCTGTTATGTGACCATAGATGGTACCAAATAAGCGGGGCTATTAAAGTTATGAGCATAGGCAAGAGCGAGTACATCAATCTAGTCAACCAGGACAGGCTTAAGCATTATCAGGTCTAAACAAAAGAAATAAATTGGAAAATCGACACACCAAAAAATATATATGATAATCACCCGCCTTTTGGTCTTTTACTGACCAGATAAAAATTAGGGTGACACCCGACGATCTGTATCCTTCAAACCAGCAGTGCAAAAATTAGGGGATAAGTCAATATCGTCCGCTGAACTGAAAACCCAAAAATAGCGGTTCAGACAAAAATTAGTGCATGAGAGAAAAACAATAAGATGTTAACTTGAAAACTTGTAAAGGCTGGTTAACACCAGGGGTTCCATTAATGGAAATTATTACCAACATCTTGTACTTAAATTAGATTCACTCGATATAAGTGTCTTTCGTACTAAAACCTCTGTGTTTGTGATTGTATGAATGTCTGGCGACCAAGTGATGGAAACATCATAAGTAAGCTTAATTGAGGATGCTCTGAGCTCATCGGTCTTAAAAAAACAAATAATAAAAAAATCCGGATAGACTGAAAACATCTAGGTCTATGCAAAAGTTGGAATAAGTCTGCTAGGTTGAAAACTCGAAAGGGCAGTCTACATGAATGTTAGAGACATGATGGAGCCCGAATTTCTCCAGTTCCCTCCAATCTGTGTTCCCTAGGCTCCGCTGGAAACCCCATAGCTGTTAAGTGTGGCTCACTGTAGCAGAATTTGAAGAAATGGCCGAATCTGAGTTTCTGAAAAGTTGATACCGCCGGCGACATGGATTATTTTGGGCGATATCAGTTGATGCCGCTAGCGACAAGGGTATAGGTGGTTTTGAGATGATGTGCCTGGCGATATGAATCATGCTGCCAGTGTAACACCCCCTTTATTGAGAGTGTCACAGTAACTATAATCACCAAACAAATAACTCTACTCCACTATATAGAGTTCAATACTTATAGATTACATATGTACAAATACAAATATAGCGTTTCAAACTCCAAATTATTCTCTAAATATTTCTCAATGCTAATTATTCTCCAAATATTTCTCAATACCACTTTATATTTCTCACATTATCTAGTACATGCCATTATTCTACAAACCATAATATTACATTAAAATACAAATCCACCTCGAGTCTTTCCTTATTTGCTCTTCAAGCTGATCCACTTATACCACTTTGGTCCAAGCTATCTACAATCTTCAGTATCTACGTGTAGAAAATAAACTACACGCTAAGCAATTTGCTTAGTGGTGTACATAAAAGAAATACAACAACTTTGAACATTTTTAACACTTTAAAAATAAAAACAAAGTCAGTTCATAAGTCAAAAACAAATTAAACAACTTTATAAAACCAAACACAAAAACTTATATTATAAACCTTTCAAAGTACAATCAAATTTATTTCCAATTTTTTTACCAAACACTTTAACCATATATTGCCTAAAGTAAACAAGTCCTGAATAACGGTAAAATGGATACGGGAGTGGACAAGCCCGAAGCCGAAGCTTCAATATCAATGTATCGGTCAAGCCCGAAGCCGAAGCTTCAAAATTAATATATTAGTCAAGCCCGAAGCCGAAGTTTCAAAATCAATATATCGGTCAAGCCCGAACCTGAAGCTTCAATTATTTGTACAGTACTGTACCCCCCTTTTGTTGGCGCCAATCTACCCTGACCCGTATTCTACTCGTTTAATAACGGCAATAATTCAAAGTAACATCTTAAAAATTCTAGTATAAACCATCAAACATAATTCAACATAACTTCAGAAATTAAGAAATTCAAATCCTAAATTTTAAAGCATCAAACTTCAATTAAAACACAATAAAATCAACATTTATATTTTCTAGAAATTTCCAGATTTCCTTACCTAACTGCCCCTCCATTTTTCACTATCAAAACATCATCCAATAGAAGAAGTTTCTTCTAAACATAATTTTCCACATGTCTCGGCTTTCCAAATCCACCAAAATCACAGAAATTCAAATTGTATAACCAAAGTTATGATCAAAATACTAAACAGTGCACAAAGCTGAGATTTTCCGAAAACAGATTTCATGACTCAACTTCAAACTAAAATTTCACACTGAAAACGAACGAAATTCAACAAGATTTCTTCTGAACATATATTCCTTAGTTTCTGTAGATATCAATAAAATCAAGAATCATTCAAATCGGATTTATATAACAAGAGAAAACATTAAAACAAAACAGGGATACAAATCTAAAAAAATTTTCCGAAAAACCGATAAATCGAAATTTGAGACACAAACCTTTTTCTAAGCTCTTTCTAGCTCTCTTCTACCTCTTTTGCCTTTTATTTACTTGCACTAGCTTCCTCTACAATAGCCATATATAATTCTATCAAGATATTGTATAAATAAAATTCCTAATACCATAAATATCATGAATTCTACTAATTAAGCTTTAATTTCATCAAAAATCACTCACCTCAAATTCGGGTTACTATTTATCCGAACCTTAAAAACTGAAATCCTCTTCATCTAACCTTGATTCATTGAAATTGATGATAATATAAGGTTTAAAGATCGATTTCTAACAAGAATTTGAAGTTGAATCGAAGAAATCGGAAGTTTTTCGGTTATGGAAATTTTTGATAAGGAGAAGAAGATGAAGATGAAGGTGAAGGGGATGAAGGGAATAAAGGGAATACGTATAGGATTATAGGATATTTTTTTCCAATTTCCAAAAATGCCCTTAAACAAATAATTAAATGCCTAAATCATCTCTCTTACTTAATTAACTCTTATTTCCTCATTTCTTATATCCAATAATAATAATAACAATAGTTACAAAAATAATTTTTATGATATTTTAATACCATAATAATTTATTATAAGTAAATTTTGAAATTTCAAGTCATTACAATTCTTCCTCTCTTATGAATTTTTGTCCTTGAAAATTACCTGAAAACAGTTGCGGATATTGAGTTTTCATTGTATCCTCCGGTTCCCAAGTTGCTTCTTCAACCTTATGATACTTCCAAAGTACTTTTACCAATGGAATAGACTTGTTTCTCAATTGTTTAACTTCTCTCGCCAAGATTTGTACCGGTTCCTCTTCATACGTCAAGTTGGGTTCAATTTCTACGACATCAGGAGATAAGATATGTGATGGATCTGATCTGTATCTCCTTAACATTGACACATAGAACACATTATGAATTTTATCGAGTGTTGGGGGTAGTGCCAACCGATAAGCTATCGGTCCAACCTTCTCTATAACCTCATATGGGCCAATGAATCTCAGACTGAGCTTGCCTTTCTTACCAAATCACAGGACTTTCTTCCAAGGAGATACTTTGAGAAATACTTTATCCCCAACTTCATAAGTAATGTCTTTTCTTTTTAGATCAGCATAAGACTTTTGTCTATCCGATGCAGCCTTCAATCTTTCTTGAATAAGTTTTACCTTCTCCTTTGTCTCCTAAATCAAATCCACTCCCACAATCTTGTTTTCACTAAGCTCGGTCTAATGTAATTGAGTTCGACATTTTCTTCCATACAATGCTTCATATTGCGCCATTTGTATGCTTGACTGATAGTTGTTATTGTGGGAAAAATCCATGAGGGACAAATACTTATCCCAACTTCCCTTAAATTCAATGATACAACTTCTCATCATGTCTTCCAACACCTGAATTACTCTTTTAGATTGACCATCTATTTGAGGATGAAATGAAGTACTGAAATGAAGTTTACTCCCTAAGGCTTCTTGCAATTTCTCCCAAAATCTCGAAGTAAATCTTGGATCTCGGTCAGAAATGATTGAAATAGGCACTCTGTCTCATCATGTCTTCCAACACCTGAATTACTCTTTTAGATTGACCATCTATTTGAGGATGAAATGAAGTACTGAAATGAAGTTTACTCCCTAAGGCTTCTTGCAATTTCTCCCAAAATCTCGAAGTAAATCTTGGATCTCGGTCAGAAATGATTGAAATAGGCACTCTGTGTAGCCGCACTATCTCATCTATATATAACTAAGCCAACCTATCAGGTGAATAATCCATCCTAACTGGAAGAAAGTGGGCAAACTTTGTCAATCTATCTATAACAACCCACACTGCATCATGTTTCTTATGTGTAAGTGGTAAAGATGTCACTAAGTCTATTGTGATTCTTTCCCATTTCCATTCTGGAATTGTTATTGGTTACAACAATCCAGAAGGAACTTGATGTTTGGCTTTCGCCTGTTAACAAGTTAGACATTGAGCAACATAGTTGGTAATGTCTTTCTTCATCTCATTCCACCAATAATGGCTCTTCAAATTTTGGTACATCTTGTTTGCTCCTGGATGCATCGCATAAGGACTACTATGTACCTCATGTAAGATATTCTTCTTTAATTCTTCATTGTTTGGCACACATAGTCTATCTTTAAAATATAGACACCCATCTTCTCGAACCATATAGTTGTCTACAATACCCACTTGTGTCCTTGCTCGAATGACCTTGAAGTCATCATCTTCATTTTGTGCTTGCTTAACCTATTGTAGTAGTATAGGTTGAATCTTCAATTCTATAATCAAGGCTTCACCACTGGTAAGAGCTAACCCCGTATTCATAGCCCTTAGTGCGATCATTATTTTTCTACTAAGAGCATCTGCCACTACATTAGCCTTTCCTGGATGGTAATCAATAATACAATCATAATCTTTAATGAATTCCATCCACCTTCTCTGCCTTAAATTCAACTCCTTCTGTGTTGGCAAATATTTCAAACTTTTGTGATCTGTATAAATATAACATTTTTCTCTATAAAGATAGTGTCGCCAAATTTTCAAGGCAAAGACTATTGTAGCCATTTCCAAATCATGAGTAGGATAATTCCTTTCATGATTCTTCAATTGCCTGGAAGCATAGGCAATCACTTTCCCTTCTTGCATCAAAACACACCCAAGACCACTATGAGAAGCATCACTATAGATTACAAAGTCTTTTCCAGGCTCTGGTTGGGTAAGAATGGGTGGTTTTGTCAACATTGCCTTCAACTTCTCAAAACTTTCTTGGCACTTGTCATTCCACGCAAATTTTGCATTTATTCGAAGTAGTTTCGTCAGTTGGGTAGCAATGACTGAAAATCCCTTCACAAATCTTCAATAATACCCTGCTAAGCTAAGGAAACTTCTGACTTCTTTAGGGTTCTTTGGTGGTTTCCATTCTACAACTGCTTCTATCTTTTTAGGATCCACTTTAATTCTTTCTGCAGAAACAATATAGCCTAAGAAAGAAACTTCTTTAAGCCAAAACTCACATTTGCTAAGTTTGGCATATAATTTATTTTTTCTCAAAGTTTGGAAGACTATCCGCAAATGTTGATCATGCTCTTCCCGTGACTTAGAATACACCAAAATATCATCAATGAAAACCAATCTAAATATAAGTAAAAGACACGGTTCATAAGGTCCATAAATGTTGTTGGTGCATTAGTTAGACCAAATGGCATCACCGAAAATTCATAGAGCCTATATCTGGTTCGGAAAGCCATCTTTGCAATATCATCATCTTTCACTCTCATCTGATAGTAGCCCGATCTCAAATCAATCTTGGAGAAGTATTTAGCACCCTTGAGTTGATTAAATAAGTCTTCAATCCTTGGCAATGGATACTTGTTCTTGACTATCAATTTATTCAACTCCCGATAATCAATACATAATCGGAGCGACCTATCTTTCTTCTTAACAAACAACACTGGTGCACCCCATGGGATATACTCGGGCGTATGAATCCTTTGTCTAACAATTCTTGCGAATGAATCTTCAACTCTTTCAGTTCAGCAGGCGCCATTCTATATGGTGCTTTAGATACTAGTGTGATACCCGGCAACACATCAATTGTGAATTCTACCTCTCTTTTTGGTGGTAAACCTAGTAGTTCTTCTGGAAATACATCAGGAAAATCACATACCGTAGGAATATTCTGCAATTCTAACTCACCTTTCTTCAATTCTAGAGCAAAGAATAGGTAGGCCTGACATCCCTTCCTAACAAGTCTTTTAGTCTTCATAAAAGAAATTATATTACAGAGATAATCTGATCTTTCCCCCATGATAACTATTTCTTCTCCATCAGAAACTTGACGTGACATTCTTTTGTTTTTGCAATCCACCACAGCTCGATGTTCCGATAACCAATCCATTCCCAAGATAACATCGTAATCTCGAAAAGGTAACTCAATTAAATTTACAAGGAAAAGTTGATGTTGAATCATAATAGGGCAATTCATGTACACTTTGTTTACTATCACACTGTGTCTTAAAGGATTAGTCACTTCAATATTTTCTCCTAATTCTTCTACAGGTAACCCTTTCTCTTGTGCTAATGCAGTACATATATATAAATGAGATGAACCGGGATCCATCAAAGTATAAACATCGTGATTAAAGAATGAAAATTTACCGACTATAACTTCAGCAGATTCCCGAGTCTCAGGCCCTCGGATTGTATAACTTCGCACCATTCCTCCTGGTCTACCACTCTGTGGTGCTTGTTGAGCCACATCATGTCCACTTGCCCCACTAGTATTTCCTCTTCCCCTTCCTCTTCCACCTTGCATTGTAGGAGTAGGAACTACAGCAGGTGCAGATGTACTTATCTGTCTTTGAGGATAATTTGCAATCAAATGTTCTCTCGAGCCATATTTAAAGCAGACTCTACCTTTTCCCTAACATTCCCCTGTATGTATCCTTCCACAATTAGAACATTGTGGAATATTTCCTCTACCTCTACCTGAAGGTACACTTGCCGCTGACACTGTACTTATGGTTTGTCTCGGTGAAAACCCTCTGAAATGAGATTGTGTTTGTTCTGATGTTCCCTTCTATTTCTTACTTGGAGATTCTGAACTAGCTAGACCCTGTGATCCCTTTTGAAATCCAGACCATTTAGCCATTCTTTGTTGCCTATCTGAATTGATCTTCTCAATGCCCATAGCAGCATCAACAAAGTCATTGAACACCCTAATCCTTTGTGCAAGTAAATGTACTCTAATTTCATCATTTAGCCTATCCTCCAATCTCTTACATCGCTTTACTTCACTATCAATGATATCACAAGCATACCTCTCGAGTTTGAGGAATTGAATTTCATATTCTGATACAGTCATTCATCTCTGTCTCAAAGACAAGAACAATTTCCTCTACTCATCTTTAAATCGTTCGCTAACATACTTCTTGTCAAATTATTCCAAGAAAAGTATCCAAGTGATTTCTCTGGGGCGCCTTTCTCTCACAATGTTATCCCACCACCTCCTTGCTTGTTCTTTGAGTAGACCTTGCACACAATCTAGTCTCTCTTCATTTGTAAAATGAAGCCTAGTCATACACCATTTAGTATGATCAAGCCAATCTTCTGCAAATGCTGGATTCACTGTATCCCCTTTAAAGTCATCAGCCGGAAGCTTCTTGATTCTTTCAAGAGGAGTTCTCTCCTCTCTTCTTTCAACATGAGGCACTACAGGAACTTGAGGGATTGGTATATTTTGAAGTACTTGTGTGATTACTTCAGTAGTCATATGCTGAAGTAAAGCAGCTTGTGCTGGAGTAGGTTGTTCGAGAAAGCCATGAACTGGTGGAGGTTCACGTCTTTGTTCATCCCCTTATCTAATACAAACTGTACTCTCAACATCCTCTTCCTCATTCTGGTTGTGACTACTACTAGCCATTACTTATTCCTAAAAATTGAACCAAAGTGGATCAAACAACTAACATAACATATTTATATCCTAAATGGCATGTACATACTAGTCCTAGAATCGCTTAAACCTCGCTCTGATACCAAAAAATGTAACACCCCCTTTATTGAGAGTGCGACAGTAACTATAATCACCCAATAAATAACTCTACTCCATTGTATAGAGTTCAATACTTATAGATTACATATGTACAAATACAAATATAGCGTTTCAAACTCCAAATTATTCTCCAAATATTTCTCAATGCTAATTATTCTCTAAATATTTCTCAATACCACTTTACATTTCTCATATTATCTAGTACATATCATTATTCTACAAACCATAATATTACATTAAAATACAAATCCACCTCGAGTCTTTCCTTATTTGCTCTTCAAGCAGATCCACTTATACCACTTTGGTCCAAGCTATCTACAATCTTCAATATTTGCGTGTAGAAAATAAACTACACGCTAAGTAATTTGCTTAGTGGTATACATAAAAGAAATACAACAACTTTGAACATTTTTAACACTTTAAAAATAGAAACAAAGTCAGTTCATAAGTCAAAAACAAATTAAACGACTTTATAAAATCAAATACAAAAACTTATATTATAAACCTTTCAAAGTACAATCAAATTTATTTCCAATTTTTTTTCCAAACACTTTAACCATGTATTGCCCAAAGTATACAAGTCCTGAATAACGGTAAAATGGATATGGGAGTGGACAAGCCCGAAGCCAAAGCTTCAATACAATGTATGGTCAAGCCCGAAGCCAAAGCTTCAAAATCAATATATCGGTCAAGCCCGAAGCCAAAGCTTTAAAATCAATATATCGATCAAGCCCGAAGCCGAAGCTTCAATTGTTTGTACAGTACTGTACCCCCCTTTATTGGCGCCAATCTACCCTGACCCTTATTCTACTCGTTTAATAAGGTCAATAATTCAAAGTAACATCTTAAAAATTCCAGTATAAACCATCAAACATAATTTAACATAACTTCAGAAATTAAGAAATTCAAATCCTAATTTTTAAAGCATCAAACTTCAATTAAAACACAATAAAATCAACATTCATATTTTCCAGAAATTTCCAGATTTACTTACCTAACTTCCCCTCCATTTTCACTATCAAAACATCATCCAATAGAAGAAGTTTCTTCTAAACATAATTTGCCACATGTCTCAGCTTTCCAAATCCACCAGAATCACAGAAATCCAAATTGTATAACCAAAGTTATCATCAAAATACTAAACAATGTACAAAGCTGAGATTTTCCGAAAACAGATTTCATGACTCAACTTCAAACGAAAATTTCACACTGAAAACGAACGAAATTCAACAAGGTTTCTTCTGAACATATATTCCTTAGTTTCTGTAGATATCAAATGAATCAAGAATCATTCAAATTGGATTTATATAACAAGAGAAAACATTAAAACAAAATAGGGATACAAATCTGGAAAATTTTCGAAAAACCGATAAATCGAAATTCGAGACACAAACATTTTTCTAAGCTCTTTCTAGCTCTCTTCTACCTCTTTTGCCTTTTATTTGTTTGCACTAGCTTCCTCTACAACAGCCATATATAATTCTATCAAGATATTATATAAATAAAGTTCCTAATACTATAAATATCATGAATTCTACTAATTAAGCTTTAATTTCATCAGAAATCACTCACCTCAATTCGGGTTACTATTTATCCGAACATTAAAAACTGAAATCCCCTTCTTCTAACCTTGATTCACTGAAATTGATGATAATAGAAAGTTTAAAGATCGATTTCTAACAAGAATTTGAAGTTGAATCGAAGAAATCAGAAGTTTTTAGGTTAGGGAAATTTTTGATAAGGAGAAGAAGATGAAGATGAAGGTGAAGGGAATGAAGGGAATACGTATAGGATTATAGGATTTTTTTTTTCAATTTCTAATAATGCCCTTGAACAAATAATTAAATGCCTAAATCATCCCTCTTACTTAACTAACTCTTATTTTCTCATGTCTTATATCCAATAATAATAATAATAACAATAATTACAAAAATAATTTTCATGATATTTTAATACTATAGTAATTTATTATAAGTAAATTTTGAAATTTCAGGTCGTTACAGCCCGCGGCATGGAGTTAATTTTCTGGGCGGCATCAGAAGCAATATCATCATTTCAGACCTGTACAAAACATGTAAACAATCCTGTACTCCATTACCAGTACCTTTTTAAATTGCAATCCATTTTTTATTCAAAGTAAAAAGCCCGCAGGCGCAAACCACTTAAATATCCCAAAAATCTAGCCTACCAAAGTAAAACCAAACAACAAAACCAAATTACTCAAACCCCAATGTATCAAGGGTACAAACCAAAATCTGAAACGAAAAGCAAAATGAAAATATAAAGCTAGGCATGCCCACCACTACCAGCCGGGCGGGATAAAACGCCCTCGGGGCTCACTAGCCAACCACCAACCTCATCCTCATCTTCCTCTCTGCCTTTTGTCATAGGCACGCTACTTGACTCCTCAGTCACTATAGGTGGGCGCTGATGGGCTGACATTTTTATTCCTCTGTGACTGGTGCCATCGAGGTGCACACGATCCAGATTTTGCTTACTCCTCCGCTCCCGAGCAGTAGCCTCCAGCTGACCCTCAAGGTCACTCACATGACGCCGGAGGTCTGCAGTCTCCTCCTTGTATCTACGCCGGGCTGCATCAACATCTGATAAGGAAAGGGCCAAGAAATCCTGCAAGCTAAGGAAAAACATCAATAATGCACTTCATTCATAGCATTATACATGCATCTTATCTTATTTTGGCATAAATAGGGAATGTACCTGAACAAGCAGCGATTGCCCGATAAGCATATCTCGGAGAGCAAAATTGTTCTCTGCGAGTTGCTCCACATGGCTCCGCATCACCTAAAAAATTCAAAAGGCAAATCATTAAACACCCACATCCAAGGGTAAACAAAGAAAACAATTATTCGGTCTTACGTAAGTGGTGTTTTCTGGCATAAAGATTGGAGCATGCCGGGTCGAGCCTATATTCCTAAGGAGGAACTCGCCCCGAGAATTCATTAGTAGGAATTGGGTTTCAATCGGGTTGACCAGACGCCCCTCCACAAAATTTATACCCTCCGGTATACCATAGTACCGCATCCCACTCTGGTTATCCCAGCCTCTCTTCCTCGCGGGTTCCTAAAAAACATGAAAAACACACATAAGCAACATTCCTAAACTCGAACGATTGTAAGTCATGCATATAAACTCAATCACACCTCAAAAGAGCGCTGCCCCTTTGGGACATTGGCACACTCCCGCCAGCTGCATCCGCGCCTGCCTCATCCTCAACCTCAGGCTCGATCCCAACATCACCTTCAATCTCCTCCTCTTCCTCCTCTTCTTCCTCCTCGACATCCACAATACCTTTGAGGCACCTTTTCTCCTCCTCCAACCTTTGCTCCTTATAATACTCAATCGTATCATTCCTATAGATGCGGGGATATAGGGGAGTAGACGCTGCTGATGCTGCTTGTAGAGGCCAGGGACGCTAGGGATCACTCTATCATTCCCCTCAATATAGTTAGCTTGGTCAGCCACGGATGTAATCACCAGATGAGGACATCATAAGCCCCTGGGAGGATCGACGGGCATTGGTCTATCAGTGACTGAGACAAACCTCCAGCCTCGGATGCGCTCCCCCAAGTACCACTGCTGAGATAAGGGGCACTCCATTATAAACCGATGGTTATCCACCTCCCTCCTGACCCTCGCGACTTCCTGCAGGTTCTCCACCCCATCAAATGGGTCCAGGACAAGCTGCACTAACAATCAACCAAAACAACCGATATAAGTTCATAAACACTTTTTGTTTTATTCTAAGTAAGGACTAAATCAAAGATAGCATACCGAGCTCAACCGTGCACTCCTCAGGACCTCCTTGTACATGGTGGGATACTTGGCCTTCCCGCCAATACCCCCACACCAGCAAGCAAGAAAATGGGAGCCCGGCAACACGGTCTTCTTAAACTCAACCAGCGGGAGAATTTGGTGCTCAAAAGCCTAAGCCTGTATAAGTAACAATTAATTAGTTCAAAAAAAGCATCCACAATAAATGAGACGTGCACAATCAAGTAAAATGCTTTCAAAAAGATATACCTGAAGTAGAAGATGGCAGAGTCGAAGGGCCTTCACCTTCTTACGGGCTCCAACATCCAGCGTGTGGTACATTTGTGCCAAGATGGCCCTCGTCCAATTCTTCTTCCTGATGCCCGCCACATCCTCCATGACGGATATCAGCCTATAATTAATCTTGCTCCCCGAGATCAAAAAAAATAGCACGGTGAGCAAGGAAATCACAAAAGAGTGGACGCAAACCTCTCTCATCCTCAGGCACTACATCTACCCGGGTCCAGTGCTGGTGCAACTCACCATAAGATAACCGCCCTGAGATGGGTTTCAAACCAAATAGCTCCTTCACTCGCCTCACCACGGGCCTCTCGATATGGTATTTATCCATATAAGCATCGAAATGAATGACCTCATCTATCTAGGGAAGCCCAGTCATAGCTACGACATCGGAGGGCATAATTGTCGCTTCCCCAAACGAGAAGTGAAAAGTGTGGGCAGTTTTTGACCACCTCTCGGTAAGGGCTATCACGGTCGAATGGGAGAGCTTGGGCATTAGCATTGGCATGATTTGGGCTAAGTCTCCGAATCTCGTCTTATTGATGGCGAGTGCAAGTTCTGTATCCTTCTCAGAAATATGGTGCCACCACTCGCCGATGGTGCCTATCCCTCCGGTATAAGTCAGTTCGTGCGGTTACAAAAATCAGAAGCAAAATAGATAAGTCCCTGTTTATTTTTGCATCACTGGAACCTGATGGAAGGCTGCTGATGTCGCTTCTGCTAGAAGTGATGTTGCCGGCGGCATCACTCCATATCGTTGGTGGCATGGATGATGCCTCCAGCGGTATCACCTTAAACAAAAGTGACATCAGGCCTCCCTAGGCCTTTTTGCAAGGCCTGATACCACTGGTGACATTGCTTATGTCGCCATCGACATCACAACCTGTCGGCAGAACCTATTTTTCCCAAAAATCGCAATTATCGCACTAAAACCATAAAAATCACAATCAATTAAACCATAAGCCTAAAAACAGTGAAAATCAAACCTAAAGCATGCAATATCAGTTTGTAATCAATCTATTTCACACTTTTGACTCCTATCATGGCACGATTTTGAGCCTAAGGCCGAATCAAAACTCAACCCAAAAAGAAGAAATTCGGGTTTTGCAGGATTACCTGGATGTAGCAGAGGTGCTTTTCCTTCTCCGGAGTCAGATTAGTGATGGGTGAATTGATCCCGTATCCATACATCTTGGCCGTCTCCTTTAAGCCATAGGTAGTAGGAACCGAGAGAATTTTCAGCCCCTCGATGGAGGAATCAGGCAGATTCTCCCTAGCCTTAGCAGATTTTCCCTGAAAGCCTTGGCAATTCTCTTCATGATTGGAATGAAGGAGAAAATCAAAAGATTTGAAGAAGGGACCAAGGGGAGGTACGGTTTACAGAATGAGGAAGAGAAAGGAGTTTTACTCCATTTTAAACTGCCGTGCGGAATTCGAGGAGTTTTAATTTATCTGAAACTGCCCATTCATGCCGCCGGCGACATCACTCCATACCGCCAGCGACATCATCTAAGCCGCCGACGACATCACTTCCTTCAATTCAAATTTTAAAATTGTTTGACCAGTCGAAACTACCACGTGGCACTCATGCTGCGGCGGTATAATTCCATACCACTAGCGACATCATCTATGTTGCCGGCTGTATCAGCTATCTCTATGCCTTTTTTAGCCATCCTCGGCCTCTAGCCCCGACATCCCAAAACTTGCACAAAGCCACAATCGCAATCCCAATATACTCACCCGGTACACTACCCAGAGATTACCGCATGACCAGATACATGTCACCCTTCGAGTTCACCCCACAACACCAACCGAAGGTCTCGGCATAATCCTGTATATGTCACCTTTTGGGTTCTCCCTCCAAGATCGCAGCGTGACCCCCTACATGTCGCTTTCAAAACTACACTCTATCACTCCTCAAAGCAAAGACCGACCAAGGGGCAATCACTCCACAAAGCACAAGCCCGACCTAAGGGCAACCACTCTACAAAACACAAGCCCGACCGAAGGGCAATCACTCTACAAAGCACAAGTCTGACCAAGGGGCAAACCTCTCCGCGAAGTATAAGCCCAACCAAAGGGCAAACCTCTCTACAAAGCATAAGCCCGACCAAGGGGTAATCACTCCTCAAAGCATAAGCCCGACCAAGGGGCAATCACTCCTCAAAGCATAAGCCCGACCAAGGGGCAATCACTTTATAAAGCATAAGCCTGACCAAAGGGCAACCACTTCACAAAGCATAAGCCCTACGGAGGGGCAATCACTCCACAAAGCACAAGCCCGACCAAGGGGCAATCTCTCCACAAACCATGAGCCCGACCAAGGGGCAATCTCTCTATAAAGCATAAGCCCGACCAAGGGGCAATCTCTCTACAAACCATGAGCCTGACCAAGGGGAAATCTCTCTACAAACCATGAGCCCGACCAAAGGACAATCTCTCCACAAAACCATGAGCCCGACCAAAGGACAATCACTCTTCAAAATGCATGCCCGACCAAAGGGCAACCAATCCATAAAATGGATGTCCGACCAAAGGGCAACCAATCCACAAAAAGCATGCCCGACCAAAGGGCAACCAATCCGCAAGGCACAAGCCCGACCAAGGGGCAATCACTCCATAAACCATAAGTCCTACCAAGGGGCAAGCCTCTCCATAAAACATAAGTCCGACCAAGGGGCAAACCTCTCCACAAAGCACAAGTCCGACCAAAGGACAAACTCTCCCCAAAGCATAAGTCCGACCAAGGGACAATCTCTCCGCAAAGCACAAGTCCGGCCAAGGGACAACCACTCCACAAAGCATAAGTCCGACCAAAGGACAACCAATCTACAAAGCTTAAGTCCAACCAAGGGGCAATCTCTCCACAAAGCTCAAGTCCGACCAAGGGACAATTTCCACAAAGCATAAGTCTGACCAAGGGGCAAATAAGTCATCCAACAGGTATCATTCCTATTTGCTCTTTCGTGCGATCATACTGACCTGTGGCAGCAGTGATACCCCGAGGGGCAGCCTGTGAGCACGGGATTTTGCAGTCCCTCTCGCGAGACGATGATGACGTGTTCCCAATTTTAATACCTCAAAATAAAAGTTCTCTTTAGAATTTTTACTACCAAAATAATATTCCTTGCGAATTTTATACTTGTAGAATCCAGTTCGGTGTGGCCGATAACGCGTTCGATAGGAGCTTGAACCGAATATTTACACCCAAATTAACAATAACCATTAAAATATCATTAAAAATCAAAAAGATGCCTTTTGACCCAGTTTTAACCACTTTTGGCGACTTTTTAGGCTCCTAGGCCCGCTGGCTATCGGCATGCCAGAGGCTGATGCCACTAGCGGCATTAGCCATGCCGCCGGCGATATCACCATATCGCCGGCGGCATCATCCATAACGTCGGCGGCATCGCCATGTCACCGACTGCATGACCCAAAGTGGATCCCTGCATAGACAGCCTTTCGGTCACTTTCGGTGGAATTAGTCAAAAAGGTCTCGAAAACCCCCCCAATTTGCCTATAAAAACACACCTTAAGCTAAAATTGAGAGAGGGGGGAAATGATCTAAGGTTAGAAGTTTAATGTTAGAATGAGAAAATAGATTTTAGTGAGATAAGAATTAGAAAAGGTAGGAAAAAGGATTATAATCCATTTTTCCTGGTTTTTCTTCTTTGAACTCTCTGATTGTGAGCTTAAAATCAGTAGGTCTTTAAGTTAAAATCAGCTTGATAGGATTTAGAGACCTACTCTTAAATTGACTACTAAATCATCGTTATAAGCTCCCCAAAGGTGTTTCTTTTCAGTTCACGAAGAGGTGAATTCATGACCCCGAGGTGAAAATTCTGAGTCTCATAGCTATTTGGCATTAATATTACTAATTTGTGCTGATTCTTGTTGATTTGTGTTCATTTTTGGCTTTTCGGTCATTTTTTACTGCTGCCCGCTGCTGCTGCAAGAAATTGACATCGCCGGAGACATGTAATGTCGCCGACAGTATCATCCATATCGCCAAAGACATCACTGATACCGCCGGTGGCACCACAATCCCCATAGACCTTACTTTCTTGTGAGACCCTTTCTTTATGGTACCCAGAAAGCCATGTAGCCTGCCTGCTTACTGATGTCACCAGCGACATCACTAATGTCGCCGGCGGCATCAGCCATGTCGCCGGCGACATCAGTAGTATTATCGGCGGCATGACTTTCTAGACAGCTATTTTTTATTTCATTTATTTCCGACCTAGTTTATTTTCCGAAGTTAGGATATACAGTGTAACGATGGAGGTCTAAAACCGTCTGAAAACAGACCCCACCCCATAACATGCGGCATTTTCACTAATAATCCGGTTAAAACAACGATCGAATCTAAAATTTAGTTAAAAATGGGATTTCCACGCAAACGCCGTTCAAACCTCATTTTAGCCATCCAACCGGGCTTTATAATACTGTAAGTAAAATATGCCACATCCACGATAATTCAGGTCTCGTTCGGTTTGCTAACTATACATAATTCGCGAGATATCTGGTACGATGTACCGTATCTGTGCTAACCACTTTCTACAGGTAGATGTATATTAGACCTTCGGGTGTTTTATTTATCACATAGAAAAATGTATAGGACTTAGAAGCCTTGTAATAACTTTATTTTCCGCATTTATTTTTGGACGACTGTAATAATTTAGTTATCACTTCGATTGCCTGATAAATGCGAAAACAACACAATAACCGAAAACACAAATAAATAGGATGGATTAAACCAATTAAGAAAGAATGAAGTATCTTGACCTGGCCTAATGAAAAATAGATAACATCATCCGAACTCGAAATCTCTACTTAAGTTATGGTCTAACCACCCGGTGGGAAAATCGTACCAAAAATTTATCGGTTGAGCTGAACCGGTGATAACTCTGTTTTAAGTACGAGATTTCAATCTCGTATCTTTTGAGCATTAAAATATGCAAAATCATTTTCCAATCACATCACTCGCATCCCCTGTCACTTTAAGAGGCCGGCCCACCGGCTCGGCTCCGCAGCCGCCGCGCAAAACGTCATCCGCTTACAATAACCAACTGAATTAAATAAAATTAAGAACAACAAATTAAATTTTAAATAAATTGATTTAGGAGATATATATTATTTTGATTTGTTTCTGTAATTCACCCTAATTAATTATTTCCTTATAAAAGGTAGTTATTGTTATTAATCATTATCATTTTTCTAAATCAAACCTATTCAAGAAATATATTAAAATCAGATTCATAAATTACGATTTAAATTCATGAAAAAAAATATCCAATTTAATAATTTTTGTAGACGGTAATAAAATCTGATCATATATAGTGTAAAATAAAATCAATTAAAGTAAAGAAAGCTAATATATGTTAACAAATAATTGGATGAGTTAGCAATAACATATCAAATATTAACATTGGTAAAAAAATAAGAATCAACTTGTGAAAAAAATTTCATAACAATTGAACAATATGAAAAACAAATTAAAATTTAAAAAATATGACTCTATTGATTACAATCCTATTTAATAATTAATGCAACACTCTTTTTCTCATCAAATATTTTATTATTATTATTGTTATTATTATTATTATTATTATTATTATTGTGGTTATTCTGATTATTTTAATTTATTTCAATTTTATATTTTAGTATTGTTATGATTATTATTATGAATATAACTGAAATATAATTTTATAGTTTTAATATACAGATTTATTATTTTGATTTTATTCATTAAAAAATACCATTAATATATTAATATTAATGTGACTCTATAAGATGTGTCTACACTAACTGCACCACTGAAAGGTAATCTAAGTCAGATGTGTTCAAATACCATTATTATAGTAATATTTTCAAATAATATTAACCATTATTATAGTAATATTAATGTGACTCTATAAGAATTAATGTGACTCCTTAATGTGACTCCTTAATGTGACTCTATAAAAGTTAATTAACACCTAGACCATCTCTACCATTCATCTTCTTCTCATCTAATTAGATGAATGGTAGAGATTGATCAGGTATCATGGAGTGTTAATACTTGGGTGTTAGTATAGCATTACTCATTTATTATTATTATTATTATTATTATTATTATTATTATTATTATTATTATTATTATATATTGTTATTATTATTATTTTAATTTAATTTTGTAATCAACATGTGTTATATTTTTAGTATTGTTATTATTAGTATGAATATTAACCAATTTTAAATACTCGTCAAATATTTTATTATTGCTGTTGTTGTTGTTATAATTTTATTTCAATTTTATATTTTGGTATTGTTATAATTAGTATGACTATTAATCAATTTTAATTACCATTATTATAGAGATATTAACCAATTTCTATAATAATAGTATTATATATATATATATATATATATATATAAATATAAATATAAGAGTAATATAAACAAATCTAATAATAAAATGTTACTATTTTTTTTAAATGTGTAAAGGTAATTTGGGACTATATATATATTTTGTTACTAATTGGTTAATTTTATATTTTGGTACTGTTATAATTATTAATATGAATAGAACTGAAATATAATTTTATTGTTTTAATATATAGATTTATTATTTTGATTTTATTTATTAAAAATACCATTAATATAGTAATATTAATGTGACTTTATAAGATGTGTCCATGCTAACCGCACCACTGAAAGGTAATCTAAGTCAGATACGTTTAAAATACCATTCTTATAGTAATATTTGCAAATAATATTAACCATTATTATAGTAATATTAATGTGACTCTATAAGAATTAATGTGACCCTATAAAAATTAATTGACTACTTTTTACTTATCAAATATTTTATTATGTATATAGATTGTTATTATTATTTTAATTTTAATTTTATAATCAACATGTATTATATTTTTAGTATTGTTGTGACTAGTATGAATATTACTCAATTTTAAATACTCATCAAATATTTTATTATTGCTATTGTTTTTATTGTTATTTTTATTTCAATTTTATATTTTGGTATTGTTATGATTAATATGAATATTAACCAATGTTAATTACTATTATTATAGAGATATTAACCAATTTCTATAATATATATATATATATAAGAGTAATATAAATTAGAATAATATGGTAATAAAATAAAATAAATTTAATAGTAAAATGTTACTATTTTTTTTTAAAGGTGTAAGGGTAAAAAGGTAATTTAAGACTTCTCTTCTTTTATATATATATTTTAATCAACATGTGCTATATTTTTAGTATTGTTATGATTAGCATGAATATTAACCAATTTCAAATACTCATCAAATATTTTGTTATTACTATTGTTGTTGCTATTATTATTATTTTAATTTTATTTTAATTTTATATTTTGATATTGTCGTGATTAGTATGAATATTAACTAATTTTAATTACCGTTATTATAGAGATATTAACCAATTTCTAATATATATATATATATATATATATATATATATATATATATATAAGAGTAATATAAATTAGAATAATATGGTAATAAAATAAAATAAATTTAATAATATAATGTTACTATTTTTTTGAAATGTGTAGGGGTAAAAAGGTAATTTAGGACTTCTCTTCTTTCATATATATATATATATATATATATATATATATATATATATATATATATATATATATATATATATATATATATATATATTTTAATCTTTAACATTGAAATAAGCTTATAATTGAGTTTTTTTTATTATTTAATTAGATGAAATAAACAATCTAGTATGACCCTTTTTATAGACAGTCTATTTTTAAAATCATTGACATATCGTCAATGTAAGCTTCTATTTCACATGCCAGATGATCATAAAATCCACTATCTATTAAAGATGTTCTTAACATTTAACCGTTGAATCGAAGAAAGATATTAAATATCCGGTATTATATATAATTTCCCCAATTCGTGGACCACAAAATTGATTGGGTGATGAGTTGGATTATTTGTACACGTGTTTCGTATTTTGTGGTGGGTGCTTAATCCCAGTTGGGACACCGGGTATTTGGCTCCCTTAAAACTCGATTAAAAATTAGCAAAACCAATTTGAATTTTCATTTTTTTCACATAATTGTGTTACTCACCATCTTCAGTTAATACAATACTTTTCTTCAAAATAAATTATCGTTTTTTCAGCTCATTCATTTGAGGTTTGATTCTTTATAAACGCAAAAGTCATTGACATTTAACATATATTGATGATTGAAAGTGGCATATAAAGGCAAAAGTCATTGACGTTTAACATATATTGATGATTGAAAGTGGGGTGGAATCTGAAGGGAACGAAAAATCCTCTATAAAAATTCCAACGAGGTGGGTATAGAGAACTTTTTTATCTCCGAAATCTAAATGGGGATGGGATAGCATCTAAGTAACTAGGTAAAAAAATTGTTAAGTAATATATTTTAGGGTTAATTTAAAAAATCTCTTATATAGTTTTTCTCATTTTTAAAAACAACCGTATGCAAATTTTTTTTCAAAAGAGTCATGTAGTATGAAACCTTAATAAATAAGGTTTTTTTTATTAGCACCGTAGTAAAATGTTGAAAGGGATAAAAATTGACCAAAAAATATCACCCATCTCTTTTCCGGGGAGAACTGATGCAGAACAAAAACAAAATTGAAACCCTATGTTTCTATTCTACTCCAATTCCACCAATCGGGCAGAAACTTGTAAAAATCTAGTCGGAGGATACAGAGAAATCGAAACTTAACAGCAATCTCAAGATCTAAAAAAGCTCAGTCACTTGAATTCTGCAACTGCAGAGGAAACATCGAAAACAATGAAAGCATATTCAAATCAAAATTAAGAGCATTGAATCTTTACAACAATCTCAAAATCTTAAAAAAGTTTATTTGCCTTGACAGTAAGCTCGTTACAAAATCAAACCATCCCTCTCTTTCTGTTGACGAAGGGAGGAAATTGAAATTAAAAATAAAAGCATCTAACTCTCTTCCCCTGGCTACTACACTCCTTATTAGAGTGAATAGATGGCCCAAAATTCCTCTCTTGCATAATTAAAGGAACTCGATTAATTTGGGGATGAGGACTCTCGAGAATTTACCTATAAATTTCAGCTAGATTTGGGACCGGTTGAAGAGAGCTTTAACAGGCCTTGGAGAACTTGTTCTTCAGTTTCATCATTTTCAATATCTTCTTTGAGCAAACTGGAGAAATTTCAAGAGAGTTAAATAGAGATTCCGATTTGGTGTTATAGTTGAAGGATGAGATGAATTTGAGAATATGAAATTTAGATTTGAATTAGAGGAGAAGGTTCTCATATTTTTTGGTCAAACTTTTTTTACTCAAAAGTATTTCTTGGCAGGTCAGCATTTTTTAACAGTGTAAATAAAAAAGACCTTATTTGTTAGGGGTTTTTTTGAAAAAAGAAATTATATAAGGCTATTTTTAAAAACAATGAACGTGGTTTGGTTGAAGTTAACCCTACAGGCCTAACCCTTTTTTTTACTATATGCTATTATTATTTTATCGTCTTAATTCTTTTGTTATACACATTATCATTTTAGTCTTTTTGAGATTAATTTCATTATTTAAATAATCTTTTTTCTAATAAAACACTAACTTTTATACCACTTACGTCGCATAAGCATTAATTAAATGTCAATTTATAATTAAAAATAAATTAATTTATAATCATATTCACAGCAAACTTGAAAACAAATCAATTTTACATCTTAGCAAATTAAAAAATATAAAACAGCAAAATTTGAGTCAGATCTCGTATCCATGGCAGGTACTCAGTACAATTGTAAACTTTAGATTAAGATGGGACTCAGCAGTCAGTACTACAAACTGCCCCCATTTTTTGTGTTTATCCAAAATTTCATTTTTGAACTGTCATTAATTTTATTATTCACTTTTTTTAAAAATTTCATTGAGTTGGGATTGAAAGGGATGGGATTTTAAGAGATTGATTAATTTCATGCAATGTCACTGAGATTTGGAAAATTGAAAGAAGTATGAGCAATTTCAAAAAACTTCTTCTCTCTTTCATCGTGACAGTTAATGGATTTTTAAAAAATTTCCAGATTTGAGAAGGGAAGAGATGGTGAAGGATTGTTAATTGATATGTTACCGAAATTATAATTTTTTTTTATGGATATGGTTATAAATTAATTTGATAATCTATAATAAATTGACACTTAATTAATTTTTATGTCACAAAGATTTTGTGTGATATAAAAGTTAGTGTTTTATAAAAAAAATAATTTAAATAATAGAATGAATATTATAGAAATTAAAAAGGTAACGTGTGTAATAAACGGATCAGAAGAGTAAAATAACTGTAGGATTCGAAAAGGTAGTTAGTCCTAACCTATATTTTAATATGCAAATATGCAATTTTTGGTCCAATGTATAATCATTTTTAATTTTGTCACCTTGTGCCCTTACTTTAAAGGGTAAAAGAGTAACTCGATTATACATTTAGCCACTGTATATGCATGTTACTTATTTTGTATTTATGCATGCTGATCTGAGGAGAGTGGACGATGATGGATGTGGTTATTTAGGGCCTATTTTTAAAAGGGTTTAAAAATTTAGTTATTATTATTAAAGGATAAAAGTAGATAATAATTTATGTTTAAATAATTGGTATATTTATTAAAATTATTAGAGGCACCTGTTTAATTCTTATATCTTATAAAATAGTAAATTTTTTTACATTATTTTTTTTTTGAGGATCATTTTATTATTTTTAATATTAGGGAAAATTGTTAGGATTAGTCATATTTTTATAAAATATTTATAAATTTGTCATGTTTTTAATATTTTCTAGTTTTCTTTATTTTTAATAAATTATTTACCGAAATGTCATTTATACAAGCCGCTCACGTGTTTCTCTTCCTCCCCTTTTTCTTTTGAATTTCTTTCATATTTTTCATTTATCTCTCAAAACGTTTATTTTTTTAATATACCACTTTGCAGTTTTTTGTTCGTTTTATTTTTATCTTTTAAATGATATCCACTATGATATTTTCGAACTTTTTCAACTGTTAGAGATCTGGTAGATGTCTAGTAGACATCGTGTAGATATCTGATATAGCTAAGTTTTTGATAATTTTTTTATTGAATCGTTATGTTAGTTTATGTTATTGTTTCTTTAATGGAATCTAGTGATATTTTGTTGTTCGGGTGTGGGATTTTGCTCTTTTTATGAATCTTGTAGATATTTTATGCTATTTTAACTTATATAGAAATTATTCTGATAGGGGCTAAATTATTAAAAAAATTATGACTAATTATGTAAGAAGCCTTGATATTATTTTGTATGAACCCCTGGAATTATCACAACTAAACTTGTTTTTATGTTATAGAACATGTTACCATTTTTATCTCATTATTAGCCTATCATTACTCATCATTACTTTTTTTATTTTCCATCTGATTCACCATAGCTTTTTTTCAACTACATTTAGATTTGATTCGGGTCACATATCTAACTGTGATGGATAAGTTTTTCAATAAGAATTTTTTAAATTCATTAAAATTCGAATTCAAAACATTACTTAAGCGATACCAAACATCATTACTCATTTAATCCATCGTTAACTTTTTGAAAAATGTAACATAGAATATCTATTAATGGTTCATAGAGAAAAAAAGTAATACAGTACATATCAAATGAATCAAATAATTAACATGCATATTACAGGAAATAAATGAGCAAACAAGCTATATTAAAATAAAAATATTTTTTTCTAAAATAAATATTATTTATTATCCGATTAAATTTCATATTACTAATTCAAATGATAATAAATCCAAGGATGTGATCTAGTGGTAGAGACTATTTCATCGTTATATATTCACCATGGATTAAATCTTGCGATGTGTATGGAGCAACCTTAAATCTTAGGGGTTAGTCATCATTCCCTTCAGGCACCGCAAATTGGCGATCGAGAATTTAGTCTGGATATGGACATGTCATAAAAGTATCGCTCAGAGTTAGACCATCGAGAACACCTCGTGCTGAAAAAAAATCTAAATGATAGTAACATGTGAGGATGTCTAGATTTAAGGTGTATCCGTGTATGATATTGTTACTTTATTTTTTATAAAGTAAATATTACTTTACATCTACCATTGGATCAAAATATCATTCACTTGAACTAAATTAGTTTTAGCTTATAATCAGATATTATAAGTTAATTTTAGCTTTTAAGCTCTTGAATTAAGTGTTTCTGAAAGCTTAACTTTTAACTTTTAAGGAATTTTTAAGCTAAGAGAAAAAAAGCTTCAAATTGAAGCTTTTCAAAAAGCCAACTTATAACCGTCTTTAGCTTAAAAGTTAAAAAACTAAAGTTATGAAAAACACCCCAAATAAAAAAAGTAAAATAAAACTTATTTCAAGCAACCATAAAATGCCCCAAATTTAAAGATTCCTTACTGAAAACAAATTAAAATACAAACATAAGTCAAAAAGACAAAATGAACATATGAATTTAAAATTCAACGGTCAATATTCAAAAACCCCACTCACATGTTTGTTTATAAACAATTCAGTTTGAAATTGGAATAATTCTTTAGCAACCGTGTCTTCTATTTTCTTGAATTCTTTCACATATTTCCCCATAGAATCCTGCGTTTTTCTTGACCTTCAACACCGTGTTTTCTCTGCGTCAGCTGAAAATTCAAATCCAAAATTTCAATTCAACACATTCAAATCAACCAATTCAATTACCCGTCTCCTATATATAATTACAATCCACACTTCATCAATTCACAAATCTCTGCAACTTAATCCCAATTTTCAAATCCAAATTTTTCCAAAAATGGTGTTTGGTTGGGGAAGAAAAAGGAAAAACAGCAAAAACAACGAGGAACAAGAACAAACAACAATGGAGATCGCAATTCCGAAGCATTTCATCTGCCCATTTTCTCTCCATCTAATGAAAGATCCCGTCACCATATCCTCCGGCATTACTTACGATCGAGAAAGCATCGAATCATGGCTTCAACAAGGTAATTTCACTTGTCCTGTTACCTCTCAAACCCTAACAAGTTTCGATCAAATCCCTAACCATTCCCTCCGTAAATTGATCCAAAATTGGTGCGTCGAGAATCGTAATTCCGGCGTCGAACGGATTCCGACGCCGAGAATTCCGGTTTCCGCCGCTGAAATCGCTGATCTAATCTCGGATCTTGATTCGGTGGCGAAGGATTTGGATAAACTGAAATGCTTTTCTCTGTTGAAGAAGATGAAGAATTGGGGAAACGAGAGTGAACGTAACCGCCAGGCGATTGTTGCGGAGAAATCCGGCGTCGTTTTGGCTTCAGCTTTTAACGGTTTTTCAACTGATTCATTTGAGAGAAATGCTGATATTTTGGAGGAAATACTGTTCTTAATGGATTATATGATGTTTCCTTTCGATTTTGATACACAAATCTATTTAGGATCAAAGAACTCGTTAAATTCAATGGTTAAGTTCATGAGTTTCGAAGATTCTTCAACGAAACACTACTCGATTCTCGCGTTGCGAGAGCTTCTTGCATGTGGCGAAAAATACGCTGAATTATTAGCAACTATGGAAGGCATAAATCGGATTCTTGTTAACTTGATCAAAGATCGAATTTCGCCTACAATAACGAAATCTTCGCTAATGGTAATATTTCACCTGTTATCGTCTACTACAATAGATCAGAACTTCAAATCGGAATTCGTGGAGCTAGGGTTGATTGGTTTAGTACTCGAAATTATTGTTGATTCCGAGAGGAATATGTGCGAGAGAGCGTTAGGGGTATTTGACAAGTTATGTGATAATGAGAAAGGAAGAGAAGAAGCTTATAAGAATGCATTGACGTGGCCGGTTTTGGTGAAGAAAATCTTGAGAGTTTCGGAATTGACGACCGAGTTTTCGGTTTCGGCGATTTGGAAGTTGAATAAGTATAGAGAAGAAGATAAAGTAGGGTTGATGGTGGAAGAAGGTCTACAAGTGGGAGTTTTTCAGAAGCTGGTATTGTTGTTGCAAGTCGGCTGTAATGATTATACGAAAGAGAAAGCTACCGAGATTTTGAAATTTTTGAATCCTTATAGAAATAGATCAATGGAATGTATTGATTCCGTAGATTTTAAGAATTTGAAACGTTCTTTTTGATTGATGTATAAGCTAATTTTGTAGTTAGTTTGATGATATTGAATTTATTCTTTCTGTTTTTAGTTACAGAAATTCATCATATGGTTTTAGTTTATATGAAGTGTATATTAAAGTAAATGAGAATGATCATGTATATACATATGTGTATCTTTGTGTTCTTCACTATAATGATCACTCAATATTATTTGATAAGTTCAAACATTGTTTTTCGGCTTAAAATCATTCATAGTGCATAAACTTTGGCTTTACTTACATAATGGTACATAGACTTTAAAACTTGACATAAAGGTACACAAACTTCATATATTACTGACATAATGGTCAAAATAACCTTTGACCACAAAAATGGCCTTTGACTTTATTTTTAAACGGTTAAGTTTTCTATTTTCCCATTTTCAATATTTTTTGTTTCACTTTTCGCTCGTATGGCTTTCTTCATAACTAAAATAACTTTTTTTCCTCCATTTTCGACCTTAGATCTGCCCTTTAATATTAAGTAATTGAATGAGTTGGGCGGCTGCACAGTTCTTTGGAGCGACCTCTATCTAATAATCTCAATCAAAAACAAAATTATATTGAAGACACACTATTAAATTTAATTAGTCACGGTGAACGGAACAGTATTACATGCGATTGAGGGCTTTGAAGATGGAAACAGATTTATGTGCATCATTGTTGCCTCTTTATCTCTATCTCATGGTTATGTTTGCTGGTTAAAGACGATAACGACATGTTTGGGTTGAAGAGCAAGCAATCCAGAGAAAGGAGAGAAGAAGCTAACAGGAATCGAAATGAATTGTTGGAGTAATGTAACAACGATTTGGACCAGATTTGTTAGTATTGAGAGTGAGTTCATAAGGGACACCATTGTTCCTGTTGATAATCAGTGTAGCTAAGCTCTTGTTAGTTAAGCATATCAAAGCACCTGTTCACCACATACACATCTCCTTGCTTTACACTAATTTGCTAAGTCTTTTTCTGATAAAATTTGTTAATCCTTTAATTGTATATATTGATTACTGGCTTCTGAGATTTGTGTGGCTTTCCAAAAGGTTCTGCTATCTTCCATTGATTCATAATGTAAATAATTTGATTGATGGAGGATACACAATTTTTTACTTACACGAAAGAAAAGGCAAAGAGTATTCAAGAGAGAAGAGAAAAAAATATTTAAAACCAAAAAGATAAAACTTTGCCTGTTAATAAGAAAGTCAAAGGTAACTTTGATGGTGAAAGGTCATTTTGACCATTATGTTAATAAAATATAAAGTTTGTGTACCTTTATATCAAATTTTGAAGTTTATATACCATTATATTAATAAAGCCAAAGTTAATGTATCATGGACGATTTTAAGCCATTGTTTTTTAACATTCAACTTTGTTTTTCTTATAAGCATGAAAAGAGGGAAAAGATTATTTCAAGTTTTGCAAAATAGAATATCCTTAATTAGTCAAGAAATGTCAACCTTATTAGCATTAACTTTTACATATTTTATTATTATATATAGGTGTATGCTATGGTTAGTTTATTTTTTACATATTAAAGATTATTTTTAGATTTGTTCATGGGGTTCGGGTACTCATCAGGCCCGAGCTCGTTCAAATAGGTCGGGCTTGGGCTCTCATTTTTCTCTAAAGTTTGGCCCGAGCCCGAGCCTGCTAAAGTCCGATGTTTTATGGGCCATGCTTGATTTTTATGTAAATACTCGAGCCCGGCCCGATGAATAATTATTATATTTACTATAATAATTATTTTGGATTTTTATATTTTAATCTATTAAATTTTTACAATAATGATATCTATTTATTACATTATTCAAGTAGAGAATGTAATATATGTAAGATTTGAACATATTTGTATAAAATTTTATCTTTCTTACTTTTTTAGTATACTAAAAAATTAAAAGAAATCTATTTATGGGCTTTGGGCCGGGCTGGGAATGACCTCTAAAATCCAGCCCGAGCCCGAAGTTTTAAAGTGTGGGTCAGGCCCAGCTTGGGTTGATGTTTTTAGTCAAAGACCGATTAGGCCCGGCCAGCCTGAACCCTGCCCAGCCCGCCCAATGAACATGTCTAATTATTTTGGCTCTTATTACCATTGGATCAAAATATCATTCACTTAACGAATGGTGATGGGAAAGTAAGGGTGACATCAGCAAGCCATATGTAGCAACTACACCAAATGAGTCCATGGCTTCAGAGATTGACATATACTTATAGATATGTTGACGGGTTTGGATATCCGTCTAGCCATACCAGAGCCCGCTCATAAAGATCAAGCTTGAACACTCAATTTACACAAAGTTCAATCCAAACTTACTAAAGCTTGAAGTTTTATTGGTTAAATCTAGTTTTAAAATAAATAAAAAAATCAGGCTCAATGAATAATAATTTTGTTTGTTATGTATTTATAATTTATATCACACCTCCTATGGTGCTTGCCAAAGTTCCGAGTGAACCCGAAACAGGCAATGGACTTGGATCTACCAAATGATAGGAATGCCTCGGAGATTGAATCATGGCAATGGACTTGAATTTACCAAATGATAGGAATGCCTCGGAGATTGAATCATTTACACTACTTTGACTCGGTTGTACGTAAGCCCCCCTTTAACCCCACCGCTCCCCTTATTTGTCTTTAAGGCTTTAAGGCGAACTGTATGGTGGCCGGAAAGAAAGAGACCTCAGCTTCTCATAGAATAAATGTTTTGGATTTCTAGAAGTTAGCTACTTACAAGCTTAACTACAATAAATCCTATTATTTATTAAATATTCAATTAAAAAATATAATTTATATGCAATGTCATTTTGTCTCTATTTGGTCTATCAAACAAGTTAGAAGAAAAAATATTTATGGGCCGCCCATCAAGTTTGGGAATGACATCGTAATTCAGACCCAATCGAAATTTTAAAATGTGGGTCTTGTCGAACTTGAATTGATGCTACTCGTAAGAAGTTTGATGATGCCCGATTTGAACTTGACCTACCCTGTCCTTCGAACATCTAAAATTTTTCTATAATATGATAGAAATAGAAACACCAATTTTACCAATTTAGCTTTTAGGTGCATACTCAGGAACTGGTCTCAAGTTGTGGAATGATAATCCAAAACTTGTTATTTTAAGGATAACAATAGTACTATTTAACTTTGATTTATTCAAACCTAAAACGGTCAAGTTTTAATTTGCTTTGATCATTCTTCCCCACCAAGTCTTTCATTTATTCAATATAACGTATTTTATACATTTTGAATAAACTAATCTTGAACTATTAATTTTCTTACAATTCAAGTCAAGATCGATGATACCGGTACATATATGAATTATTTAAAAATATAAATTTATAAAGATTTAAAGTTTGAGAAAAGAAAAATAAATAAATAATTAAGATTTGCTAAACTCAAGACCATAAGTCCATAGCAACTTACGATCATGTTCTTTTGGAGTTATAGTGAAAAAAATTTGTTCCGTGATTAGTTCACGCTTGTATAGTTATGAATTTATAATAAATTAAATTTAGTTCATATTAATTCAGTTGAAATATGTATAGTTATGAATTTTTACTTAAATAAGTTAAATTGAGTTTGTAATTCAAAACTCATTACAAATTTAGTTTTATTTAACTAAGTCCTAGCAGTATTGATATAATGTAAATATCTTGAGATATATTTATAATGAAAAAATGTATTGGTATAAAAGGTCAAAAACACATTTTTTATACATATGTATTATAAATGTATTGATAACCAATTGTACGATAGAATTTGATGTCTGATATGGTATGGTATGTTTCTCCACGTGACTTCATCACATCGATCCCCATTTACATTATTATTCATGTTATTCTTCAAACTATCTATAACTACAGTAGATAGTTATAAATTGAGTTGAAGGTTATCTTCGGATTGTTTAGTAAATAAGGTAAATGATATATTCGACCAAAATAAATTGATTTATGCCTATGAGCATAAGGTGTAGCTCAATACAGGTTGGGCATGGGAGGAGAATAAGGTTCAGAATCAATTAAATATATTAGTGTAGGGATGGGAAGTATTGACTGTAAATAAGTATATCGAACAAAATTATCTTAATATATGTAAAAAAAATTTCCATAGTGATTTAATGTGAAATTCTTTGTAAACTCACTTACCAATTCAATTATAAATGTGAGTCAATAAGAAATCTCGACCCGGTCTTCATTTTAAACTTCTTTCACTTTCTTCTGTTATTCATTAGTTTTTTTAATTATGTGAACCAAAAAAGAAGTCGATTCTTTTTGGCAGGCCACATTATTGGAGCTCTAGGCAAAATAACATATGAACTATATAAATTGGGCATTTTTTATAAAAAAATATTTAATTATATGATTTTGTAAAAAAATTGTGACATAATTATTCTCATAATTCTGACTCATATGTGACTAAGGCATTTTTTTCTATGTAGCCATTTTATTACTAGGTCCAATACTTTTAAAATCTATTTTGAAAATAGAATATATAATTGAATAGCAAATTAATATGAATGTTTATTATATCCAATTATTTTGAGGAAAGTGAAACTAAAGAACTAAGTAAAACCACTTATTGTTTTTATTTATGTTATTGTATTATGGTCAACTGAAAAAAATTGAGTATTCTATTAAAAACAACGACAAAATTTATTTTTATTTTATACACATAAAATTTAAAAAAAACTAAAAAAATTAGGCCCCTTCTAACTATGGGCCATGGGCGGTGGAGCTCATTGTACCACCCCAGGGCCGACTCTGCTTTTCGGCTTAGTAATTTAAAAAGAAAGGATAAAACACCTGATTGAATAAGATTTGCAAAATAATTACCCTTTTACCTCAAAATATCGCGTGTAACCAACATTCCTTTCCCATCCATCTGCTAACCTTCATACGCCCTTTGTAAAACAATTGAACTCACAGCCATTCAACCTAATTATGAAAAAATCTCTCATACTATTTGCAATTCTCTCACGAGTTTCGATCTCGAATCTGTCGTTCTTTCGATTTCATTAAGCGATCTGCCTTCTTCGTTATTGATTAGATTATGTTCTTCGTTCAAATCAACGATCTCATTTCTTTATATTTCAAATCAACGATTTCTGATTAGATTCTGTTCTTCGTTCCAGATTTCAAAATTGCAGTTTCGATTATTTCTTCTTTTTCGATTTCTTCTGTATTCTTCGTCCTCAATTTCAGATTTGATTTCTGATACAGATCTGTCCTTCATTCGCGATATCTTTGCCCTGCTGCGATCTAGGCTACAAATCAAGTTTTGGAATTCAAAGATGAGCACCACTCCTATTTTGTTTCATGTAAACGGATCATGGAATGATGATAATTGGATTCAATGTAGACATTGTTTGGCAAACTGATTTGCATGTTCTTTCTACTTGTTACGCATATAATACAGACCTACTATATTTCTGTTACATATGTGTTATATATCTGCTACAAGTCTGATACAAGTGTTTAATGAGGATCTCACAGACTTGTATCCGTATTGTATCAGATAGGAAATATGAATGAAGTATTTCCTGGATTTTGTTACATATCTAATACAAACCTACTACAGACATGTTACAAAGTCTGTTACAAGGCTGTTAAATATCTATTACTGGTGTTTGATGAATAAAATAGCAAATTTTCATTAATTTTGATTTACATTGGATTCTTATTGAAGTGTTTGACATTATTTGTCAGTCATTAACCTATTACAAGTATATTACATATCTGTTACAAACCTAATACAAGTCTAATACATGTCTGTTACAAGTCTGTTACAAAGCTGTTATGTATTTGTTACAAACCTAATACAATCTGGAGCGTTAAAAAGTTATGAATAGCGTATGAAAGTTGTGGAGGGCGTAAGAAGGATATTGAAAAAACAAATTAGGACCTTTAGGTAATTGAGCTAAACTTGGGCCGAAATTATTTTTCCCAAATGCTGAAATTATTTTACCCAAATGAGGCATAAGTGACAATTTCCCAAAAAGAAAACATAGAAATCGAATTCTGGACATGTAAAGTTCAACATTGTAGTCTCCTCCGCTTGTAAGTTTGTTTGTTAGGGAGGGAGAAAAAGTCTAACAAGATTTTTTCTCCCTTCCACCCTTTGTTTTCTTGCCTTTAATTTTTTTTTTCTAATTTAGGTGTGGGAATAATCTGCATCCAAATCTTTTTTATCTTCTACATACGATCGTCTTCTTCAATCACGGATCTATTGCTGCATAACTCAATCTTGATTTACAATTGGGTTGGACTTCATCCGTCTTTAGACAAGATACTTGTTGATCTTTCACAGTAGATACCCAGATTTATCTTGCTTCAGCAAGATCGTTTCAGATCTGCAATCTTGGTTAATGTTATGGCGCAAGCAAATATTCTTATTGTTGTGGATATTCGAAATAGTTAGTTGGAGGTTAAGAAAATATAGGATGCAACGTTTATCTTTTGTTTTCCTAATAAGTCTTGCTCAAGGGCATATTTGTCTTGCTGTATAAGTTTAATATATGGGTGTTTGTTTTATTTTATCCGGTGTTTTAACTCCGATAGTCGTTGGTTTGCTTTTACTATTTTTAGATTATCTATGTTTTTCGGTCTGCAAATCATACTGTAAAGTTATTAGCTAGAGCAGTTGATTCTTCGACATATAGAGAGATTATATCCACCTTCAATTAGAGTTGTTATTGTCTCTAATTTATTTAATAAATTATATTCTTCCGTAAAAAAAATTCAATATTTTATAGCACCATAGATTTTCTCCAATTGCTCCTTAGTTTCTCTACGTTTCCGGAAAATAAACTTTTTCTTTGTTATCCCATTTCTCCATCGTAAAAATTACTTACATACTACCAAGATAATCAACGCATTAAACCTCATCTCCATGTAGAAAATTCCAAAAAGCAACTGGGCTTTTTTTGGTCTATTTGTAAATACTACCGCGCATATGATTTTCTAATTTGAAAACGGGAACGGATCAAACTGAGTTTAACCAGTGGCGAGTCCAGTTGATTTCCCCTTAGTTGTCTAGTCAGAAATTGATCCACAATGGTTGAACCGGCCAGTTAAACAAAAAACTGAAAGATTCATTTTGAAACCATTGTTTCAAGTTTCATAAAGCATGAACGTAAAGCTAAAATTGCATTTCATTAGAATACGAATTCTTGTCAATTGACAAAATTTTCTACATCCATATTGTTGGAGATGTGTTACCCAGTATGGGATATATGCAAAAATGATGCATGGTATATAAGTAGAGTAGATTAAACCTTAACATAATCCAATTGATTTTATGTTAAATAGACTCAACCCCACTTGTGTGCTCACCCAACCTATCAAGCCCATGAATTCTCTACACGTATCAATTCATCGATAATAATCAAGTTGGGACAATAGAAATGATCACATTCTATTCCAGATTTGGTATTCATCATAGTTTGAAAAAAAACCTTTATAGAATATTTGGGTAAATCTTCTCTCCACAAATTCTTTTCTGGAGTTGCATTCTCTAAGGTTGAATTAAATACTTTAGAAAACATACTAGTAAAACTCATCTCTCAACCTACGACGAATATATCTATTGCCAATTGTGAGGCGCTAAGCTATTTGTTCATGAGCTCTATCATGGTTGAAAAATGGAAGCTCCACATTATACGCATATCGTTACAGAGTTCAGTTGCGCGGTCTTTTTTGAAGCTCTTAATGTGATACGAGCTTGCTTTTCTTATTTCTTTTATGTTAATGTTATTGAGGATTGTAAAACTATTGCTAGATCATTTGCGTCTCATTTATTTATTCGGTTATGTAGCTAGGTCGAAAAACTGTCACCCACACATTAGCTAGAGCAATTCATCTTGAGTCTATGGATGGCGAATGGCTCTCTAACCCACCTAGTTGTATTGCCTCTACACTAAATTAAATCTTACAATCCTCTTTCCTAAAAAAAAAAAAACTCACTACCAATTCGAAAATTTTTTAAATTCCTTTCTATTCAAATGTTAGCAACTCTCATATCTTATTGAATCTAATGACATGGAACCCTAAGACACATGCATATCCAAGAGATCAACTCTCATTAAAACTAAATAAACGAACACATTTGCATATTTAGACCCCGTTGGATTTTCTAGCTATGTAAGTGAATCAAAATAATGATTTCTAGATCAATTGTGACCTTATAGTAATTTTTGTGACAATGAAAATGTGCATCACAATACCACATTACAACAAGTAAACTTAGTCATGTCCATAATATGATTAACTCTTCGGTGGCGTTTGGATCGTGGAAAAGCTATTCCATGGAATAGGAGAAAAATGAATGAAAAATAGTCCAAAATTGTAGAGTTTTTGTCTAGAATCCGTCGTCTGAATAGCTAATACATATCTCATGGAATAGCTATTCCTTCATTTCGAATAGGAATAGCTATTCCATGAGATGTGTAATAGCTAGGAATAGTTATTCCATGAGATGCCATCTGATGGCGGATTCTAGGCAAAAACTCCTCCATTTCTAACCCTTTTTCATTCATTTATCTTCTAATCCTCATAATACCAATTCCACGAACCAAACGAGCCCTTAATGTTGAATTCATTCAAAAACTTAACATAAAGGTAAGCAACTATAAACTTCCATATTGGTACTGGCAAGAAGATCACAACATGGCATTACCCAATCACAACTATTTTTATGATAACAGAAGCAGATCGATTAATATCAACAGCCGAAAGAGCACCTAAAATAGCAAAATAGCTCAATCTTTCACCTAGAACAATAATGGCTCAATCTCTAACAACCTATGTTCTTCCTTTATTTCCACATATTACAGAAAACATATGCATGGATGCAGCAACTTAGTTCTATGAGATAATCATGCTACAATCGTGAAGAAATAAAACGCAAATTCACAAATAATACCAAGAAAAATCTACGATTGTAAACAAATTTTTCCAAAAGATATAAATAATAACTTCTTGCCTGAAGCCTAATGATGGGTTAACTACTCTTCCTTGTACCTCTTCTCAACCTCCTCCAACTTTTGTATGTCCTTGTAATATATGCAAATGCGATGAATACACCTACATATTATAGATAATGAACGAAAATTTCATTTAGGCTTCGTGAAAAAAATTTTAAATTGTACATATTACAACATACCAGTAGAGTATACAGGCTGAAGCACATAAAATCACATTCCTTTGAGATTTGTAGATCTGAAATGCAACCAAGTGTCAATTGAAAAACATGTACAAATTTGCATGTCCAATAGTAAAATTTCAAAGTATCATCTAGTTCAAGAGAAGACTTAATACCCTAATTTAAGCCATAACTAGTTCTACACATGTAATAGAGCAATTAGAATGAACAGATTGAAGGCCAATCTGTCCCCTGAATTCGTTATTGATGCATAATTTACCCCAAAGTTACTTGATGACAGCATTAGAAATCGATTTTGAATTTATGGTGAAATTTTTTATCAATAACTTAGCAAAAAATCAATAGATAAATTCATGTCCTTGATCATCCACCCTGTGTTTGTACATTTGTGTCTTCTTTGATAAAGTTTCACTGAGTAACACGTTCACATTAATATTTTTGGTAACTAACAAGTTCAGATTTATTTAATTTAGCATGAGAGTTTTTTTAGTTTAGATTATTACAAAAGATATCTTCTGCCAGAAACTTCATGAAGTAAGCACTAAAAATAATTTATCCTAAAATTTGCAAACCTAGAAGTATCATGGAACCACTCAGCTCAAAAGCATCACCAAATAGGTGAGACCCAGTAATAGCTTGATATTTAAACCTAACACAGCCTCACAGACCAATGCCACTTGGACTTGAAGCTTGCACAATACAAACCTACTTCCCAATATAATTTTCAGCAATAGACAGCAATTCAAACCATTAAAGTCTTGACCTAATCAGCTCTAATACCATGTTATGGAAACATTAAAAAAAAGATAATGACGATATGTAGGATACAAGTGAAGGAACAGTAAAGTAAACAAGAGGGTGAAAATAAATTAATTGGAACATAGAAAATGGTTATTATTGTACATAAAATCATTACAATTCTGTAGAGCTTTGATGATTTTCACACATTTCATAATATATTTTATTTCATGCTACATATGTGTGTAATACACAAATACTATATATAATGGAATAAGAGAATAAGTTGATGACCATCAGTTTTGATATATACAAATTACACCAAACATCAAGGCAGAAGTGAACTTCACCCTACAATAAGCTAGCGAATTTTAAGTGGTATCATGAACAAGGAATAGTTAACCTGAAGTCGTCTTAAAACCTTTCTAATTGTATCTGTGTCATAATGCAAGTATGCAACATTCTTCATCCAAAGTGATCAGAAGGTTCAGCATTTATATAATTTTGCTTAGCGTTTTAAAGCCCTAAAAAATAACCTTTTTTCACATCTTTATAAATTTCAGCATTTTGTAGTTTTGACAGTAAGGGAATATTCTTTTTTCCGCTTAACAACTAAGACTCCATTCCAGTCTATCCAAGTTGCCACAAACGACTGCTGAACTTGGGAAATTATGTAAGAAACTATAAAACTCAGTTATTTTTTAAGTCATTCGGACAATTGGAATGACAATAAACATTGTGTGTTCTTTCTAGCATGTAATCCACATTACATATGACCAAAAAATCCAGAAGTTCTCATGCTGAGTTAGGGGACACCCTATGAAGCGCGGAAACACCCCAAGCCCAGAGTTCCCCCATTTCCATGCCATTTTGGAAACGGATACGCTCAGAAACTGCTACGAGACGTTTCTGTAATTAAGCAAAATAGGAAACGTGTATTGCCCTATTTCGGAAACTGTCTCCCACCAGGAAGTTAGACGCTTCCAATTAGTTACGAGTCTTCTCCTCTTATTGGAACTTTTCGCAAAACAGAGTCCTTCAATTTAATTGCCATACTTTGTTCTGAATTGCTAATTATTTCTGATTCAATTATTTCTACTTTGATTTCAGAAGACTCTGTTATGCTCTGTTCCAAGTTTCTCTGGTTTTTCAAGGTTGAAGATAAATAGGGAAATTCAATTTTCTAATTAGGTAGCTTTTAAATAAAAATACCTCCGTGCCCACTCTCGCATGACATATTTATCCCACTAGTTTCTTATGAAGTACACTGTCAAGTATCACAGAAGGAAGGAAGCAAAGAAGACAGTTCAACAACAGCTAAGCAATTCATTTTCCAGTTGACAGTTATTTTAGTTAAATTAGTTACTTTCTGTTATTTAGAGTAATTACAGTTGCAGTAATTTAGAGTCATTTACTTTTACAGCTGTAGCAATTAGGGTATTAGAATATTCTAGAAATCAAGGCTGTTACAGCCAATATTCATCCTTATGTAGATAGTACGAAATTATTAGCTGTCTTTTGGTAGTATATGAGTTAGCCGTTAGACATCAGTGTATTTATTCCCTAGGCTGTAATTCAATGATTATCTAATGAAAATACCAGAAATTATTCCCTTTCTTTCTCTAGTCATCTTTCTACTTTTATAACCCTATCTTTTCTAATTCCTGCTGTTATTTCCTGCAATTTCTATTCCTGTACTCCCCACTTTTCTCTAAATTTCTACTGTAAGTTTATTGCTTTATTGATTTATAGTTTAGCAAGGGGTACCTAACAGCTGGTATCAAAGCGGCGATTCTCCGACCATTAATGGTTAGAAAAGTAACAGCTAAAAGGCTAATGGAATCACTAGAAGATCAGTTGAAGAGTTTAACTACCAGATTTGAAGAAACGGAGACAAGGCTAAATGCTAGAGATGAGAGGAATGCAGAGCATTTTGAGAATTTAGAGATCTCTCAGGCTAACCTAGAGAAAAATGTAGCTGAAGTAAGAAAGGAGATGAGTGACCTTAAGAGATCTCAAACCGAGATGGCTGCAGATCTAGCAGAAAAAATCCAGAAGTTAACCGAGGCAGTAATGGCTAGAAACTCTACCCCTGAGATTCAACCTGAAACTCAAAATACCCCTGGTTTCTCCACCAGACCATCCAGTGCTCTGTCAAATCCCCAAAACCAGTCCAACCCCTCTCAGCCTCTACCCAGCCCTACATTCACAGCCCCCACACACCCAGAACCCCCTTTGAACTCACCAAACTCATCCTTCAACCCACAAATCACCATTCATCCTCAACACCCAACTCTTAACTTTCAAAATCCCAGCAACTCACAGCTACCCTTCTTCAACCCTCAAGTTGCAAACTTTAACACTCAAAACCCATCCGTAAATACACAAAACAGGGCTAGTTCTTCCTATCAATACACACCCCAAACTACTTTTCACCTAAACAGACCTCAAGCACCCCAATACCCTTACCTACCCCTGAGATTCAACCTGAAACTCAAAATACCCCTGGTTTCTCCACCAGACCATCCAGTGCTCTGTCAAATCCCCAAAACCAGTCCAACCCCTCTCAGCCTCTACCCAGCCCTACATTCACAGCCCCCACACACCCAGAACCCCCTTTGAACTCACCAAACTCATCCTTCAACCCACAAATCACCATTCATCCTCAACACCCAACTCTTAACTTTCAAAATCCCAGCAACTCACAGCTACCCTTCTTCAACCCTCAAGTTGCAAACTTTAACACTCAAAACCCATCCGTAAATACACAAAACAGGGCTAGTTCTTCCTATCAATACACACCCCAAACTACTTTTCACCTAAACAGACCTCAAGCACCCCAATACCCTTACCCACCAAGACCCCCTCTTTTTCACAACCCGGAACTAGAATCCAACTTGATAGGGCCACCTGTAGAAGGCCAACATTAGAGAGTCCCTTACTTACAGAAACTCTTGCCAAAGTGTGAACTTTCAAGCTTCAATGGCGAGCAGGTAGATCTGTGGACCAGCAAATGTGCCAGATATTTCCAGATTTTTGAGGTTCCCGAGGATAGAAAGGTGGAGCTAGCTGGCTTGTATATGTTTGGGAAGGCTGAAAGCTGGTTCAGGATCTGGATACCATTCAACTTTGGGGTCCCGTGGAATGAGTTTAGAAGAGAAGTGGAGAAAAGGTTCCAGAGTACAGAGATCACAGAAGTAGTAGAGAGAATGGCACAACTAAGACAAACTGCTACTGTTTTACAGTATCAGGAACAGTTTAAAGAAGCAAAAATCAAGCTGGAGAGGGTTCATCCAGAACTAACCCAAGAATATTATGTCAAGTGCTTCGTAGCTGGACTCAAACCTGAGATAAGAGCAGCAGTTAGAGCTTAAGAGCCTGCAGATTTATTCATAGCCATCAAGCAAGCTAAATACCAGGAAACTGTGGTCAAGAACCTGATTGATGTAGTTAAACCTAAGCCTTCTTTCAAACTAAACCCAACATCTAAACCTTGGACCCAAACTACAACCAAAATTACCACTTCACCCTACCAAAAACCCCCTGACCCCAAACCTGCACCTAATACCAGCCAAAACAACCTTAAAAGAGTGCCTGGAGCTTGCTGGAAATGTAGAGATAAGTATCATCCGGGGCACCAATGCAAGAAATTGCTAGCTATGGCAGGAGAGGAAGTAGGAGGACCAGAAGTGTTAGAAGAGGAAGAGGTGGAGGAGCAATCCCTGGATGTGGAAGAGCAGATTCAATTATCTATCAATGCATTGGATGGGGTACTAACAGACTCCACTATGAAGCTAAAAGGTACCCTAAACAAAAAGCCAGTTATGATTTTAATAGATAGTGGATCTACGCATAGTTTTGTTGATTCTAAAATAGCTAAAGATGCTAAATTACCCCTAGTATTAGTCAAACCCATACCTGTTACAGTAGCTGATGGTAGACAGTTAGTGGTTACTTCTAAGTGTCAAGGCTGTGTGGAGTATGAATAGTAATAGATTTCAGTTCACTTTGAGGGTCCTAGAACTTGGTGATTATGACTTGATCTTAGGTGTGGACTGGATGAGGTACCATTCCCCAGTCACTTTTGATTTTGGGGAAAACAGACTATTAGTACAGAAAGAAGGGAAACAGATAGAACTTAAGGGGATGAAGGAAGCTATGGCCTTGAAAATGATGTCTATGAAATCTGTTAACAAAATGATTACTAAGGGATGGAAGGGAGTTACCAGTAAGTTATTTGTGATGATTAGCCCTACTAAACCCAACCTGCCAAACCCATCAAACCAAATAGACCTACCCCTTGATAGCCCTATTCAAAAACTAGTACAACAATACAACCAAATCTTTCAAACCCAAACTACTTTACCCCCCAACAGAAGCCATGACCATGCCATTCCACTAAAGCCAAATTCAGCCCCTGTTAATACCAGACCCTATAGATATTCTCACTATCAAAAGGATGAAATTGAAAGGTTGGTGGAGGAGATGTTGAAAGGAGGAGTTATAAGGCCTAGTACTAGTCCTTTTGCATCCCCTGTGCTATTAGTTAAAAAGAAGGATGGTACTTGGAGATTCTGTGTAGACTTCAGGGAACTAAACAAACTGACTGTTAAGGATAAGTTTCCTATGCCCATTATACAGGAGCTTATAGATGAATTACATGGAGCTGTGATCTTTTCTAAGATTGATTTGAGATCAGGGTATCATCAGATTAGAATGGTAGAAATTGACATCCCTAAAATAGCCTTCAAAACCCATTCAGGTCACTATGAGTTCCTAGTTATGCCTTTTGGTCTAACTAATGCCCCAGCCACCTTCCAAGCCTTAATGAACACCATTTTCAAACCCTACCTTAGAAAATTCATCTTAGTCTTCTTTGATGACATCCTAATCTACAGCCCCAACCTACAAACCCACCTACAACACTTGGAAACAGTGTTCCAAATGTTACAGCAACACCAACTGTATGCTAAGCAAAGCAAGTGTGAATTTGAAGTGGATAAGGTGGTGTACCTTGGCCACATCATCTGCAAGGTAGGAGTTGCTACTGATCCAGCCAAAATATCTGCTATGGTAGATTGGCCTCAACCCAAAACCCTTAAGGGATTGAGGGGATTCCTAGGGCTCACAAGGTATTACAGAAGGTTTGTCAAGGGCTATGGGGAGATATGTAAGCCTTTGACTGATATGTTAAGAATCAGTTCAAATGGACTGAACAAGGGGTACAAGCTTTCAACAGACTCAAGCAAATCATGAGCAACACACCAGTGCTAGCACTACCTGATTTCTCACAGCCATTTATTCTAGAATGTGATGCAAGCCAAGTGGGAATTGGTGCAGTGCTAATGCAAAATAACAGACCTCTTTGCTATCTATCTAAGCCCTTATGTCCTAGAAACCAGAAACTGTCTGCCTATGAGAGAGAATTATTGGCCCTGATTCAAGCAGTCACAGTTTGGAGGTCTTATTTAGAGGCCTCACGTTTTGTCATTAGAACGGATCATCAGAGCCTGAAGCATTTACTAGAACAGAGGCTTCATACAGTAATACAGCAAAAAGGGGTCACAAAGTTGTTGGGTCTACAATATTCAATCCAGTACAAAAAGGGGACTGAAAATAGGGTGGCAGATGCACTGTCCAGGCAGAATGAAGAAGGAAGCCAAATTTGGGCAATTTCTACAGTGGTGCCAAATTGGGTAATAGATGTGCAAAGTTCCTATGAGGGTGATAAAGAAGCAGAACAAATCCTGGCTGAAGTAGCCATAAATCCTAAGGCAAGGGAACCTTACACCATTCAACAAGGCATTCTCTATTTCAAGCAAAGGATCTATGTGGGGAGCAACAATGAACTAAGAGAGAGAGCAGTGCAAACACTCCATGACTCACCTATTGGGGGACACTCAGGGATCAAAAACACTGTGGCTAGAGTCAAGCAGCATTTCTTCTGGCCGAAGTTGAAGGATTGGATCACAGAATGGGTGACTAAGTATGAAGTTCGTATAAGATGTAAATCTGAGAACTGTGCAACTCCGGGCCTACTGCAACCACTGCCAATTCCTGAAACAGCTTGGCAAGATATATCCCTGGATTTTGTGGAAGGACTACCCAGGTCTGCGGGATTTGATACAATATTGGTGGTAGTAGATCGCTTGACTAAGTATGCCCACTTCTTTCCTCTGACACACCCATTTACAGCAGTAACAGTTGCTCAAGCCTTTCTCAGTAGTGTGTTCAAACTCCATGGAATGCCAAGATGTATAGTTTCAGACCGGGATAGAGTATTCACAGGGGTGTTTTGGAGAGAACTTATGAAGTTGCTAGGTACTAAGTTGTTGTTTAGCAGTGCCTACCACCCTCAAACGGATGGGCAAACAGAGAGATTGAATCAATGTTTGGAAAACTACCTTAGAAGCCTGTGTTTTCAACAGCCCAAGAAATGGGCATAGTTGTTAGACTTGGCAGAATATTGGTACAATAGCTCCCACCACAGTTCAATTAATATGACACCTTATCAAGCCTTATATGGGGTCAAACCTAGACTGCATGTGCTTCCAAACCAGGTGACATCAGTAGCAGCTATAGAAGAGATGTTGTCACTAAGAGAAGAGATTGTCACTAAGAGAAGAGATGAATTCCTTGCTTAAAGGGGTATTAACCAAGGCTCAGAACAGGATTAAGCAGGCTGCTGATAAGAAGAGTGAGAGGGAATTTGCAGAAGGAGATTGGGTGTTCCTAAAATTACAGCCTTATAGACAACATTCTATAGCTAGGAGAAGCAATCAAAAACTTTCAGCTAAGTTTTATGGGCCTTCTCAGATAGTAGAGAAGATAGGAAAGGTGGCATACAAGTTACTATTACCCGCAGAATCCAAAATACATCCAATTTTCCATGTATCACTATTAAAAAAGAAGCCAAACAAAGTGACAACTGTCCTACAAACGCTTCCTCCCCTGGAAGGAGGACTCATACCTCTAGAACTAGCAAAAGTAAACAACAGACATGTAGAGATCGAAGGCAAGCAAGTTCATCAACTATTAATTCAATGGAAAGGACTACCTACAATAGATGCAACTTGGGAAGACAAGGACCACATCAGCAAACAATTTCCAACATTCTTTCATTCTTGGGGACAAGAATGTTCTCAAGGAGAGGGCATTGTCAAGTATCACAGAAGGAAGGAAGCAAAGAAGACAGTTCAACAACAGCTAAGCAATTCATTTTCCAGTTGACAGTTATTTTAGTTAAATTAGTTACTTTCTGTTATTTAGAGTAATTACAGTAGCAGTAATTTAGAGTCGTTTACTTTTACAGCTGTAGCAATTAGGGTATTAGAATATTCTAGAAATCAAGGCTGTTACAGCCAATATTCATCCTTATCTAGATAGTACGAAATTATTAGCTGTCTTTTGGCAGTATATGAGTTAGCCATTATAAATCAGTGTATTTATTCCCTAGGCTGTAATTCAATGATTATCTAATGAAAATACCAGAAATTATTCCCTTTCTTTCTCTAGTCATCTTTCTACTTTTATAACCCTATCTTTTCTAATTCCTGCTGTTATTTCCTGCAATTTCTATTCCTGTTCTTCCCACTTTTCTCTAAATTCCTATTGTAAGTTTATTGCTTTATTGATTTATAGTTTAGCAAGTTAGGGGTACCTAACATATACGCCACATGTCCAAAAAAAAGGGAGAAAGTGTACAAATTATAAATTTATATTAAACAATAGTGCTCAATAAAATATTGTAATCACTAATCTGTACTTAACCAAATCTGTATTTTTATTTCAAAAGATAATTGAAATTTTTATCTTTAAGTGTTTTACTACTTTATGTAGAATTATATGTATTAGCAACCGAAGAGAATGAGGAACACTTAAAAGACAAGGGAAAATAGAAACTGAAGCTTTAATAAAAATTAGGAATCTGCTGGAGCTTTATTTGATTGGAAAAAACAAAGGTAACAATACAATAAAGAAGAGCAGAATTGATAATAGAAACTGAATTGAAAAGCACACTTTTCAATCCCCCTCTTCCAAAAAGGAAAGAGCCAAAATAACTATCTCAAAGTCTGCCTAAAACAATACAAACTCACAACTTAAATAATGCTAGAATACAATAATACTAACAAATATTAGATCCCATACAGCTGCAGCACCCATACAGCCAACTTAATTATATCTAGACCCCATACTTACTCCCATACAGTCAACTTAATTATATCTAGAGCCCATACTTACTCCCATACAGCCAGCTTAATAATTTCTAGAGCCCATACTTAATGATTCTTAATAATTCATGGATCCCATGCCCCCTGATTTACTGCCCATAGCAGCAGCATTTTCTTTGTCTCTTCTAGAATAGACTTGCCAAATTCGTTGGCCTTTGCTAGTTTAGTCCAAAATCTGACCATGTTCTCTATCATTGCCACCCTCTTGAACAACAATCTTGTCCTCAAGATGCAGATGAGGGAATTCGCTGCGGATGGTAAAAGAATCTTCCCAAGTTGCTTCTTCTGAACCTCGAGAAGCCCACTGAACTAGCCACTGCGTAACTGTATCACCGTGTTTTTTAATTTGTCGAGTAGATAAAATTTTTTCAGGAATGAGAACATCACCCGAGTCTAGTTCTAAATCAGTAGGTAAAAGGGGGTCTACTTCTTGTTGGCCAATAGCCCTCTTAAGAAGAGAAACATGGAATACAGGATGAATTTTAGAAGAATCAGGGAGATGTAATCGATATGCTACGTCACCAATTTTTGCAACCACTTGAAAAGGACCAAAATAGCGTGCAGATAGCTTGGGATGGATGCGCCTAGCAACAGATTGCTGCCTATGGGGTTTAAGTTTAAGGTAAACGTATTCACCAACTTCAAAGTGGATATCACGACGATGTTTGTCGGCTTGCGCTTTCATTTGTTGTTGAGCCCGGTACAAATGAGTTTTGAGTTGCCGTAAAGCCTCATCTCTATCAATTAACTCACGGGCTACAGCTTCTACTTGAACTTCCCCTGGGATAAAGCGAAGAACTGAAGGAGCTTTTCGTCCATATACTACTTCAAAAGGTGTACAACCGATAGAGATGTGGTAGGTATTGTTATACCAAAATTCGGCCCAAGCCAACCAAGAAGCCCAATTACGAGGCTGATCAATCGCAAAGCATCTTAGATAACACTCGAGGCACCTGTTTATTACTTCGGTCTGGCCATCGATTTCAGGATGATAGGCTGAACTCAAACTCAGTTGACACCCTTGTAATCGAAACAATTCCTGCCAGAATTTCCCCACAAAAATAGGGTCGCGATCACCAACAATGGACCTTGGTATCCCATGGAGTCGAACAATTTCTTTGACAAAAATTTCAGCAATCACCTTAGCTGTGTAAGGATGTTTTAATGCAACAAAATGGGCGTATTTAGACAGCCTGTCCACCACTACTAAAATTGCTTCAAAACCCTTCGATTTAGGAAGTCCGGTAATGAAATCCATTGAGATTTCTTCCCAAACAACGTCTGGAATGTTGAGAGGTTGAAGCAGGCCTCCCGGTGCCAATGTAGACGCTTTAAATTGTTGACAAATGGAGCAGGCTTGCACAAATTTTTGAACATCGCGAACCATACCCGTCCAATATAAATTTGCTGCTACTTGCCTATAAGTGCGATAGTAGCCAGAGTGACCGCCGGTTGGTGAGTTGTGGAATTCATCAAGTAAGGAAGGGATCAAGGAAGATTGAGCAGAGTTAACCAAACGACCCTTATAATAAAGAACATCTCCTTTGAGTTGATAGCCTGGTTTCGACAAGGGATCACGCTTAAAAGCCTCGCGAATGGAGACTAATTGAGGGTCAGATGCTGCTACTTCTAATAATCTATGACCCTCTTGCCAACACGGGACTGATTTGAGGGTAAAGAGCTCACCAATTTCGTGTTGACGAGACAGGGCATCGGCTGCCTTATTGGTGCAACCAGCCTTGTAACGAATAGAAAACCGATAGCCCATCAATTTCACGACCCAATTCTGCTGGTCTACAGTGGAAATTTTCTGTTCTAACAAGTGCTTTAAGCTCTTTTGATCAGTAAAGACTGTGAACTCCCTTCCCAATAAGTATGGACGCCAATGTTGAATGGAAAGAGCTAAGGCCATAAGCTCCTTCTCATAGGCTGATTTAGATAGATTGCGGTCAGATAGCGCTTTACTAAAGTATGCCACTGGTCTGCGATTTTGAGTTAGAACAGCTCCTAACCCACAGCCTGAAGCATCACATTCGATGGCGAAAGGTTGAGAGAAGTCCGGTGGTGCGAGAACAGGAGCAGAAATCATTCGTTGCTTTAAGGTGTCAAAGGCATGTTGGGCAGTCGTGTTCCAAACAGAACCTTTTTTTTGGTTAGGTCCGTCAACGGTTTTGCTATCTTGCCGTAATCTTGAATGAAACGGCGATAATAGCCGGTTAGCCCCAAAAAACCACGAACACTTTTGACATTTTGAGGGGTTGGCCAATCTTGAACTGCTGAAATCTTCGTAGGATCCATAGAAACACCTTCAACCGAAAGTGAATGCCCCAAGTATTCAATTTGAGTCTGGCCGAACTGACATTTCTTGCGGTTCAGCTTGTATTGATGCTTGGAAAGAAGCGTTAATACCTCACGGAGATGCAGAATATGGGTATGCCAATTTGGGCTGTAGATTAGAATGTCGTCGAAGAAAACTAGTACAAATCGACGAAGGAAAGGTCGGAAGAGGTCATTCATGGCAGCTTGAAAAGTGGCGGGGGCGTTCGTAAGTCCAAATGGCATTACTAAGAATTCATAATGCCCGTCGTGTGTACGAAAAGCAGTCTTCTCTTCGTCCCCTTCTCTCATGCGAATTTGATAGAAACCGGATTTGAGGTCCAGTTTAGAATAAACTCGAGACCCACACAATTCATCAAGCAATTCATCAACCACCGGGATAGGATATTTGTCGGGGATAGTAGCCTTACTTAGTGCTCGATAATCAATACATAAACGCCAAGAGTTATCCTTCTTTTTTACCAATAACACGGGGCTAGAAAAAGCACTGTTGCTAGGTCGAATCACCCCAATGGATAACAATTCATCAATTTGCTTCTCAATTTCAGCCTTGTGAGCGTGGGGATAACGGTATGGGCGAACATTGACTGCTCCTTGGCCTGGATAGAGATTAATTGCATGCTCAACATGTCGTTTCGGAGGTAGGCCTGTAGGAGGATCAAAAACAGCTTTATAATCTTCTAAAATGGCAGATAAATCAGCTGGACATTCTGTAGGAACATCGGTGTTCGGCAGAACACTGTTTTGCGAACTCCCCGCCATCTTCATCAATTGAAAATCCCCACCCAACCACTGCTGCAATGACCCATTAGCCTGCTTATCTTGTGTTACACCTTGAAGCTCATAAGGAACCCCATTATACCAAAACCTCATTCGTTTGGCTGCCCAATTATGAACAACTTCGCCCAAGGATTGAAGCCAAGCCATTCCCAAGATCAAATCGACACTTCAAACGTCAAAAATTAAAGCATCGAGAGAACAAGAGTATTGGCCTATGCGAAGTTCAGCAACTGCACATTTCTTTGTCACCCACACCTTGTATCCATCTCCTAGGCGAATACCGAGATGAGGAATTGGAATTACCTCAAATCCCATGGCTGCAACCAACTTGCTGGATATGAAGTTATGGGTAGCACCACAATCCAATAAAATCAGAATTGGAATGCTCTTAACTGTACCATTGAGACGCATAGTTTCGAATTCGGAATTGGGAGCTGTAGTGGAGAAAAATTCCAGCAGCTTACATTGACCCTCGTCATCTGCTTGATCCTCAACTTCGTTGGTGTAATCATCAACTTCCGCTTCGGCTGCATCATCACTTTCAGTTTCCCCCAAAACAATCAGTTTCAAGCTTCCCTCCGGGCACTTGTGTTGGGGACTGTATTTCTGCCCACAACGAAAACAAAGACCTTTCCGGCGACGGTCATCCAGTTCAGCGGAAGAGAGTTGTTTGAAAGCTGATTGATGATTAAAGGAGGAAGAAGAACCACGTGGTTTGTCCATTAAGGCAAAATTCGATCTGTTTGGAGCTCCTAAGGTGGGATAAGAACGTTGAAATTGAGTTGGGCCTTCAATTCTCTCAATTTGGACTGTTTGGCCCATGCTTAATTGAGTAGATTTCCAAGTATTATTTGCAACGTGACTCCCATGGTAGTTTCCAACCATTTTGTTTGCCGCTATCCTCCCTCTAAACATTGAGTTTCTATTATGCAGTGCGATCTCAATTGTTCGGGCGAGGCGGAGAGCATGGATGCGATTAGTCGGATCCATTACTCGAACCCAATCCTTAATATCTTCCTTCAGTCCGTTGATGAAAAGACCAACATATTGTTCTTCGGGTTGTTTAGGAACCTGTGCAGCAATTAACTCAAATTCTTCAATGTAGGAAGGGACGAAACCGTGTTGTCGCAAGGCAGCTAACTCTTCATAGGCATTCTGCAACCCGACACCACCAAAACGGGCTGATAATTCTTCTTTGAACTGTGCCCAAGTGATTTCAGGGAACAAATCTGTGAGAATTGTGAACCAATTGATGGCAGCCCCTTCCATACACATTTGTGCCATTGACAATTGCATATGTGCAGGGGTTTGATTAGCCCTGAAAAATAGCTCAGCCTTAGTAAGCCAACCACGAGGATTTTGACCGGAGAAACCTGGAAGTTTAATCTTTTGAACTGAGAAAAGCGCATCAGAATGATCAGTTGGGGCACAATGACCCGACGAAGGATGAATAGGAGGTCTCGGTGGAACCCGTGAATGAGTAGCAGATGTATCTCCATTCAAATCTCCTTCACAAACTGGGCGTTTCCCCTGCTGCTTGATCCAGTCAATAACTGTCCTTTGAAACTCGTTGTTTGCTTGCTTTTGTGAATCTAATCCCGCCTTAATTTCTGCGACAGAAAGAGTGAGGTCCTGGACTTGTTGAGTTACTTCTTCAAGCTTGGCATCAGTGGCTTCTTGCCGAGCAGGAAAGGATTGGAATCTAGTCTCGGTTGCCATCTATGGGGGGGAATCTGATCCGGCAGGTCGGACCAAATATTAGCAACCGAAGAGAATGACGAACACTTAAAAGACAAGGGAAAATAGAAACTGAAGCTTTAATAAAAATTAGGAATCTGATGGAGCTTTATTTGATTGGAAAAAACAAAGGTAACAATACAATAAAGAAGAACAGAATTGATAATAGAAACTGAATTGAAAAGCACACTTTTCAATCCCCCTCTCTTCCAAAAGGAAAGAGCCAAAATAACTATCTCCAAGTCTGCCTAAAACAATACAAACTCACAACTTAAATAATGCTAGAACACAATAATACTAACAAATATTAGATCCCATACAGCTGTAGCACCCATACAGCCAACTTAATTATATCTAGACCCCATACTTACTCCCATACAGCCAACTTAATTATATCTAGAGCCCATACTTACTCCCATACAGCCAGCTTAATAATTTCTAGAGCCCATACTTAATGATTCTTAATAATTCATGGATCCCATGCCCCCTGATTTGCTGCCCATAGCAGCAGCATTTTCTTTCTCTCTTCTAGAATAGACTTGCCAAATTCGTTGGCCTTTGCTAGTTTGGTCCAAAATCTGACCATGTTCTCTATCAATATGTATGGAAATTTATTAATTTTATATTTATAAATATACCCCTATATTTTTCTTGTTTAAGTGTTTCCCACAATTTCCTAACCTACGTTTTTTTGAAATAGCGTTTCCAGGTTTCCGTTTCCGTTTCCATGCTACATAGAGGACACCAGGTTTGGGAGCTAGTTGAAGTTAGTTATAGGATAGACTATAGAGATTGTATAAGTTTGTATTCATAGAGATGTTGGGTTTCAAGAAAAAGGGATATTGTGGATTATGTATGTATGGCTCTTTCTTTAGAGAGTTAGGCTCTACTCTAGTGGTTAGGAAATTTCAATATTACTAAAGGGTTGAGTTCATCTCAGCTCAGTTTAGATATCACTTGATGTTCTTCTCTCAATTGGACATCGTTAACAGAGAGAAGCTAGTAATGTCGTACAATTTCCGTATGCTAATAAATCTATTATTTTGGTTTCTATGGTACCTGAAAAAGGCAAAGCGACAAAGTTTACCTCTTGGCTTACATATAACACAGATTGTTGAGAACAACTACTGAAGTCCTCCAATTATGTCCTGGAAATTAACATAAGGACTCCGGGAAAGTATACATGTTTTAACCATAATAACAATCGTGATTACAAATAGGAAAAATAATATAAACTTCAGAAATACTAAATACATTTCAAGAATCTTATTCCTTTCTCTCTCTCTTTGCGAAGGCCAAACCGCCAAAGAAATTAGAGAATGAAGAGAAAGTTGGAGTGTTAGTTACGATTACTTATTTTGAATAAGTCAGAGATTCCTAGTCTTTAGCTAGTGCTACATTTTAGCTAGTTGTTTGGATTTTTCTGTTTCCTTAGCTGCAGTAAGTTGTTACCAGTTTTTCTCCATTTAGTTGAGCTTGTAATCTCCTATATATATGTTCATATTTTCTCAATAAAAGTTAAGTCATTTTTAGAGCACTTTATACTTGTGTGCTTCTATTCCTAACATTCTGGTACCAGAGTCAGGTTCAGGTTTCACAAATTCAAAGTAGCAATCTTTGAAACTCTTGCAGCAGCAGCAACAGATACAATGGCCAACGAAGGAAGTTTTGTGCAACCAGCAATTCCTCGCTTTGATGGTCACTATGATCATTGGAGCATGTTAATGGAAAACTTCTTACGGTCTAAGGAATTATGGGGACTGGTGGAGGCTGGCTATGAGGAGCTGACAAGTGGAGCGGTGCAGAATGAAGCGAGTCGTAAGCGGCTAGAAGAACTGAAACTAAAGGATCTGAAAGTGAAAAACTCTCTTTCAAGCAATAGATCGAACAATTTTGGAGACTATTCTTGAAAAGAAAACTTCCAAACAAATTTGGGAGTCCATGAAGAGAAAGTTTGAAGGAAGTGCCAGAGTCAAAAGGTCATATTTACAAGCTCTTCGCAAAGAGTTTGAAGTCTTAGAGATGAGGACTGGAGCAGGAGAGTCTGAGTATTTTTCAAGAGTGTTGACAGTGGCAAACAAGATGCGGGTATATGGTGAGCAGATGCAGGATGTCAAAGTGGTGGAGAAAATTCTTAGATTATTGAGTGAAAAGTTCAATTATGTTGTTTGCTCGATTGAGGAGTCCAAAGATACCGACATGCTCTCCATTGATGAGCTACAAAGCTCTCTAATTGTCCATGAACAGAAATTTCAGCGAAATGTAGGAGAAGAACAGGCGCTCAAAATCAGTTGTGATAACAGAGTTCCTGCAAGAGGGCGAGGTCGGGGTGCATACCGAGGCAGAGGCAGAGGAAGAGGAGGACGCCAGCCCTACAATAAAGCTATGGTGGAGTGTTTTAAATGTCACCAGCTTGGACATTTTCAATATGAATGTCCTCGTTGGGATAAGGAAGCCAATTATGCTGAAATAGGAGAAGAGATGTTGTTGATGTCATACGTGGAAATGAATAATGCTCAAAGGGCTGATGTTTGGTTCCTAGACTCTGGATGCAGCAACCACATGTGTGGGGATAAAAATTTGTTCACCAATTTGAATGAGGATTTCAGGTAGACAGTCAAGTTGGGGAATGATACAAAGATGAATGTGCTGGGAAAAGGCAATGTAAGATTGAAAGTACGTGACTCTACACATGTTGTAAGTGAGGTATTTTCTGTGCCTGAGTTGAAAAACAACCTGTTGAGCATTGGTCAACTACAAGAGAAAGGGTTGGCGATTCTCATTCAAGGTGGAACGCTTAAAATTTATCATCCAGAGAAAGGACTCTTAATACATACCGAGATGTCAACAAATCGGATGTTTATGTTGCTAGCCAAATCACCAGCCAAACAACCCTCTTGTCTTTACACATCTACACAAGATATCTCACATTTATGGCACTGTCGTTATGGGCATCTGAACTACAAAGGGCTGGAAACTCTTCGAAGTAAGAAAATGGTGCAAGGCTTACCTGCAATCGAGATTCCAACGGCAGTGTGTGCAAATTGCATGATTGGAAAACAACATAGAGATTTTATCCCGAAGAAAAGCAACTGGAGAGCTACAGAAAGGCTCCAGCTTATTCACGCAGACATTTGTGGACCAATCACTCCTATCTCTAACAGCGAGAAGCGGTACATTATATGCTTTATTGATGATTTCACTAGAAAAACATGGACATATTTTTTTAGTGGCAAAATTTGAAGCATTCACCATGTTCAAACATTTCAAAAGCTTTGTTGAAAAAGGAGGATACATCAAATGTTTGAGAACAGATCGAGGAGGAGAGTTTACATCACGTCAGTTCAATGAATTTTGAGTGGAAAATGGGATCAAAAGACAACTGACTGCAGCTTACACTCCACAACAAAACGGAGTAGCTGAGAGGAAAAACCGAACTATAATGAATATGGTTCGATGCATGCTTTCGGAAAGGAAAATGCCAAAGACTTTCTGGCCTGAGGCAGTGAACTGGACAACACATGTTCTGAATAGGAGCCCCACATTGGCAGTAAAGGATCAAACACCTGAAGAAGCTTGGAGTGGAAACATACCGTCAGTTGGCTACTTTAGAATCTTCGGTTGTATCGCATATGTACATGTTCCTGATGCAAGAAGAAAAAAACTTGATGCAAAGAGCATTGTTTGTGTATTGTTGGGAGTGAGCGAGGAGTCGAAGGCATACCGACTCTATGATCCAGCTGAGAAAAGAATCATCACCAGTAGAGATGTTGTGTTTGATGAAGGAAAGTCTTGGAATTGGGATAAGAGTTATGAAAAACACATTATGATTGACTTGGAATGGAATGAGGAGGACGAATATGAAGCAACAAATGCAAATATTGAAGTGGCAGTAGGTGGAGAAGAGGAAGAAGTTGAATCAGATGGTAGTCCTCAAATGGATGAAGGAAGAAATAGAAGGCCTCCAATGTGGATGAGAGATTATGTTACTGGTGATGACTTCTCTGATGAATCGACAGAAGAAAATGCAGTCTTGTTTGCCTCAACTGATCCAGTATATTTTGAAGAGGCAGTGAAACATGACAAATGGAGGACAGCTATGGATGTGGAAATCAAAGCTATGGAGAAAAATAATACATGGGAACTCACTGATCTTCCAAAGGGTGCCAAGAAGATTGGAGTGAAGTGGGTTTATAAAACCAAACTGAAGGAGAATGGAGAAGTGGATAACTTGAAGGCTCGTTTGGTGGCAAAGGGGTATGTACAACAACAAGGGATAGACTACACAGAAGTATATGCACCAGTTGCTAGAATGGACACAGTGAGAATGATAGTGGCTCTAGCAGCTCAAAAAGGGTGGAGTATCTATCAACTTGATGTCAAGTCAGCCTTCTTGCACGGGGAAATAAACGAAGAAGTATATGTTGAGCAGCCGAAGGGTTATGTTTTGGAGAATAGTCCTCAAAAGGTGTACAGATTGAACAAAGCATTATATGGATTGAAACAAGCTCCACGAGCTTGGTTTAGTCGTATTGAAGCACACTTCAAAGATGAAGGGTTTGAGAAGTGTTATAGTGAGCATACACTGTTTATTAAATCCACCAAAGAAGGTAAAATTCTCATTGTTAGTTTATATGTAGATGATTTAATATTTGCTGGCAATGATGAATTGATGTTTGCTGAGTTTAAGAATTCCATGTTAAGAGAGTTTGATATGACTGATTTGGGAAGAATGAGGTTTTTTCTCGGCATAGAAATTTTGCAGAGGTCCAATGGAATTTACATCTGTCAAAGGAAGTATGCATTGGAGGTTTTAAAAAGGTTCGGAATGGATAGTTGCAAATCAGTCCGTAATCCCATCGTTCCAGGAAGTAAGCTTTTCAAAGATTAAAATGGAGTTCGAGTTGATGACACAATGTTTAAGCAAATGGTGGGGTGCCTCATGTATTTAACAGCTACAAGGCCAGATTTAATGTTTGCAGTAAGCTTAATCAGTAGGTACATGGCTAAACCAACTGAGTTGCATTTGATGGCAGCAAAGAGGGTATTGAGATACTTAAAAGGTACCATTGAATATGACATATTCTACAAGAAGGGAGGGTGTGAGCATCTCATTGGGTATGCAGATAGTGACTATGCAGGGGATATAGAAGACAGGAAAAGTACATCAGGCTATGTCTTTATGTTGGGATCAGGAGCTGTTGCGTGGTCCTCTAGGAAGCAACCAATAGTCACACTTTCAACTACTAAAGCTGAGTTCGTAGCTGCAGCTGCCTGTGCTAGTCAAGCTATTTGGATGAAGAGAATAATTGAGAAGCTGATCTTAGAAGATAGCAAGTGTACTATAATTTTTTGTGATAACAATTCCACAATTAAATTGTCAAAAAATCCAGTACTACATGGTCGAAGCAAGCACATCGATGTGCGATTTCAATTTCTTCGTGATCTCACAAAAGAAGGAGCAGTTGCATTGGTTTATTGTGGAACAGAAGATCAATTGGCTGATGTTATGACAAAACCCCTCACATTGGATACATTTGAAAGGATTCGAAGTCAGTTGGGAATCTGTCAAGTGCCTAAGTTAAACTAGTTGTTGCTGTAACTAGTTTAAGGGAGGGAATGAAGAGAAAGTTGGAGTGTTAGTTACAATTACTTATTTTCAATAAGTCAGAGATTCCTAGTCTTTAGCTAGTGCTACTTTTTAGCTAGTTGTTTGGATTTTTCTGTTTCCTTAGCTGCAGTAAGTTGTTACAAGTTTTTCTCCATTTAGTTGAGCTTGTAATCTCCTATATACACGTTCATATTTTCTCAATAGAAGTTAAGTCATTTTCATAATTGTTGAGAACTTTATACTTGTGTGCTTCTATTCCTAACAGCCAGGTTCTGTGATATGACTCATATGAGAACTTCCCAAATAGATGTTAGGCAGATGGACTTGTATCAAGAGTGCTATGACAGCAAGTAGCGACTATCAAGATACAGAAAGGCACTTTTCTAGATGAGATCCGGCAACAGTTAACTTAACCATGCCATCAAATCAGTAGAATTCATTAACATAAACAAGTAATTTGAGATCAATCAGCACATCAACAATCACATTCAAAACGATAAACACAAAACAGAGAACATGAATTTCAAATAAAATCGTACAGAGAAATTGAAAAAGAAAAAAAAAAGAAGAAATACCGATTTCTCATAGCGATCGCGCTCAGCAGCCGTACAGCTATCAGAAGTGCACATCAAGCGATGTTCATTCTTCCAATAGATATCTGCAGATAATAACATAATCAAAACCCTAAAGTAATTACAATCGCAGTGCTAAATCGAGTGCGAACATATAAATAAACGAGAATTAAGAAGGGCTGAAATAAAAAAAATACAGAAATTATGAAATTAGGGCGGAGAATAGAGAATTACCTAGGAGCTGGAAGCCGGCGAAAGGAACGACGAACAGAGCAGGCTGGAGAAGAAGAGAGACGAGAGAGACAAAGCGATTTTTAATAAGCTTAGGTGAGGGGACGGTGAGGAGCGCCGCCACGGCAGCTTCGACGGCCACCACGTAAGTGAGGATCGTCCACTGCAACGCCATTTTCAAGTCTTCACTGTTGAATTTTCGTTCTTGTTCCCCAATGCTCTCTCTGCTTCTTCCCTTGCCGACGAAGGCTAGTTAGGGGTATTTATTCACTCTTTTAACTTTTACTTATTACTTAAAATTATAATTTTTAGAATCGAACTAACTATTAAATTAATAAAGATAGTGGTTTATAGATTTAAAGTTTAATTAAATTAAATTATTAGTTGAATTAAATTTTTTTAAAATATGTAAAAGTACCAAATATTTTATATAATTTAATATTAAACATGTAATATAAGTTATACTCATATAAAAATTAATAATATTAAATAAAATATTCTATAACAAAAAATTATATTTTAAATAAAAATAAAACACATGATAAAAACTAATGAAAGAATTCAAATCGAATTCTATATGGTATAAATTGGATAAAAAAAGTTAATAAATTTGACTTATGATATATAAAAATTACGCATTAAAGAATTAAAATTTATACACAATATGTAAAATAAAAAAATTATATATCCATTTAATATAAATTTAATCAAAAAACTTAGAGTAACGTTATTTAAAAAATTTATATGTTATTTCGTTATGAAAAATATTCAAAGTTATTATTGAAAGAAATATTTTAAATTTAATAAAATGTGTAGTATATGACATAAAAAAATATTTATTATGATTTTTTATGATAAAATATTATTAAAACAATTTAAAAATTAACAATATATAATATAAACGTATATAAGGAGAAAATGTTATCACTTGTGTGTGGTAGCTCAGTTGGTAGAGCATGTATTGAAACATATGTTGGAGGTTTTGTGTTCAATTTCCATCACCAACAATTTTTAAAAAAACATGATTTAAGAGAACCGGAAACCCGTCATCGATTGAACCGGTCGGTTCAACCGGTCGTTGACCGATTCTTGGCTATGTCAAGAATCCATTCAAACCGGACCGGACCAGGCACCGATTCCGGTCGAACCCGATCCGACCGGTCGGTCCGATCCGGTTTTCAAAACCATGCTTAAAACATACTTATAACAAGATTTTAATTTATTAGCTGAAGTGTTTCTTTCTTTTTTTTACTTAAAAGCTTCTTATAAAAAGCTTTTTACTTACAAAAATTTAGAGAAACACCCCTTACTCTTTTTTTTCTTTCTTTTCTCTGGGAAAATAAAAATTGCAATATTGATTTCTCGCAAATTAATTAAGTTCTTGGGAGTAAAGTAGTGGTGAATTTTAAAGGAACAGAATGAAAAAGAAAGTGTAGAATTAGAAGGAATGGAATAAGTTTTAAAATATGGTGTTTGGAAATAATGGATGGATTTATAAAGGAAAATAGATATAAAATTACTTTTATAACCTTTGAAAGTAGAAAAATAATGAATGGGGTTATAATTATAAAACTATCCCCTCCATTCAAATCCCACTAATTTAGTGAGATTAAAAATAGGGGAGTTGATAGGAATTAATAAGAATTGAATTTCTTTCATATTCTACTAATTTCAATCTGTTCTTAATCTCAAGCATGGAATTTAAACTCCCTTTCTTTATAATCCCTTCAAAAACTTGATCCCAAGCATGCCCTTAAGAAAATAAGTGCAATGAATCGAAAAAATTTTGAATGAAATGAGCAAATAGGTGAAATTGGGAGCTAGGTTTTCTTTAACTATCTTATCCCTTTCCATATATATAAATATATGTCAGCTCAAAAACTATGAATATATAAATATATGTCAGCTCAAAAACTATGTCCTTCGTTTTTAGGTAGAAGCTATGTGCTTTTCAAGATTTTTTATATAATTTTATTGCTCACACCTGATTTGCCCCGTAGAGTCATAATTTTAGGTTTGGATTCTTTTAAGTTTAAATTTTCTAAAGTTATATATTTCAGTCAATTTTAATTATTTATTGAGTTTTAATGATCCAGATTTTATCGCACTGTTTTGGATCATTAAAACTCTATGAATGGTTAGAATTGATTGAAATGTTCAACTTTAAAGAGTTTAAACTTTAAAGAATTCAAACCCATAGTTGTCAACTCTATGGGGGCAAATCACGCGTGAGCAATAAAATTATATGAAAAAACTTAAAAAGTGCATAGCTTCGGCCTAAAAACGAAACCACATAGTTTTTGAGTTGACATATATTTATATATATATGGAAAGCGATAAAATTGTTAAAGAAAACAGTGCAATAAAATTTGGATCATTAAAACTCAATGGATGGTTGAGATTGACTGAAATATACAACTTTACAGAGTTTGAACTTTAGAGAATCCAAATCCAACAACTTTTATGTCTATCATGAGCTTGAACTTATTGCTACTATTTTATGATAAAAGTGTATTAGTTTACCTTCTGGATGATAAATGTTAGCTTTTTAGTTTTCTTATGTTCTTCTCTCCTGTCAAAAGCTAATGTATAACATTCAATGACAAATTGGTGCACTCGTCAAACTCATATTTAATAAGAACATGTGAAAGTTTAAGGTAACAATTGGCTAAAAGTGTCAAGTTCATGGGGGAAAATATGCATTATATCTAAATTTTATAAATGTAGGGCTAGTTTGGTATTATTTTTCAAGCTATTTTTTCAATAAGTTGTTCTCACATATAAAACTACATATTTTAGCTTTGGACAATATATTTTAATCCTTCATTCTGATTTGTTTTTTCCAAAACCAAATTTGTTGCTTTAAAAAAAAGCTTGAAAATGAAAATTTTTAGAAAAGCAGTTAAAATAAGCACAATCAATCTATTTCATTTTTGTATTATTGTTTATAAACTATTTTAACTAGTACGCACCTTATAAATAAATATATTTGCTAAAATGGGCTAATTTGTAACCTTGAAGGGATAATTAAAGCTAAAACAATTATTATAAGTTGCATAAATTGTAAAAAAAATTAAAATGATGTAAGGAATACGAATATCTTGTGTATAAATCTAAATCGGTTATATATAACTTCTCATGCTTATAATTTGTTTGAAAATAAGCTCAAACTACTCATATTATAACATATCATCCATAATTGTATCTAATCGGCCGTCCAACTCATTATATTTTTGGACTTTTATGAGACTAGGTTGAATGGACTTATACTCAAATACGTTTCTCCAAATTCAATCAAAAAAATGAGCACGAGTTGGTTGAACATATATACTTATAAGTAAGCTCCGGTAATTTAATAGCAACTTAAAAATGTTTACAAGTGAGTTTGAATTTGGTGTTTAAAAGAGAGAGAAATTTGTAACAGAGAGAAAAAATCATTAGATTTTTTTCACCTGCTAAAGACACATCACATTCTTCCATTTATTTAATTTTATAAAAAAAATTTATTATGTATGGTAATCGTGTTTTATTTACGGAATGCCTATTGTATAGAGTAGAATGGAAATGAATTAAAAGATGTCAAATATGATACTTTATTTGTCTACCATCCGTCGTCTGAATAGTTATTCCTAGTTAGTATACATCTCATGGAATAAATATTCTTCATTTCAAATAGGAATACCTATTCCATGAGATGTATAATAACTAGAAATAGCTATTCAATCACGAAGGCAGATTTTAGACAAATATCTTATGGCGTTTGGTTCGCAAAATACCTATTGCATGGAGTAGAATAAAAATGAATTGAAGAATATCAAATATGATACCTTATTTATTTAGAATTCGTCATCAGATGATTTCATGGAATAGATATTTTTCAAATAGGAATATTCCATGCATAATAATTAGAAATAGCTATTCCATCCCGATGACAGATTTTAGACAAATATTCTACCATATTTAATATTTTTTCATTTACTTTTCTTCCATTCCATAGATTAGTCATTCCTTGAACTAAATGAGACCTAAGAGTAGAGGGTAGAACGATGTTGTACGGATACGCTCCGAGTGTCTGACATGACGCGGACACAACAATTTGGAAAAAATATGCATTTGGACATGGTTGGGACACGACAATTAAATTAAATTTTCAAACATAAATATTCATATATAATAAAATCCATATCATTTATTGTCATTTGATCAATTAAAAACAACATAAAAACAAATCCAAAATAATTGTTATGTCATGTCTTATGACTTTATTGCACATGTCAATACCTTTACGTGCAACAAATGTGTTTTATCTCTAGTTTATGACCCTTACTTCTCCTCCCACATAGTTGAATTTAAAATGCCGTATTATCCCACCCCACCAAGTTTTTCTATTTATCTCACATTTTTATAAAGGAGATACATTAACTTCTACGTGGAGTGTCCGAGGTGCGTCCGCGGAGTGTTTAGGAAGTGTCCATCCTACGTGGAGTGTCCATTTAAAATTTGGAGTGTCGGACATGTATTTGACGAGTGTCCGAAGAGTATCCGTGTCCGATGTAGGGACACTCCAGGGGTAGAAAGACATGAGATTACATGTAAGAAAACCATTACAAGAGATAAGCAGTTGTTTTAACATTGATGAGGATATAGCCTAGTATAGAGCTTCATATCTTAATGTGGTATTATTGCTTCCTTTATAGTTAAATTGAATGCACAAAAAGAACTGGACTAATTTCAGATGGTGTATTTCGTGTTTAGTCCATCACTTGTCGGTAGCAAGCTTGCAGAGTACATCACACTTAGAAGTGTGACCATGTTGTGAGTTCTTCTTCTTCTTTTCTATTTTGAATTCGATATTTAGTTTACTTTTTCCTGTCTAAGAATAATTTATCCGAATACTCGAGCAGGTAGTTCATGCCACTCAACATTCTTGTCACATTCATCATTGGCTCAATACTGGGTTGGATTCTTACTTGAGCTGCCCGAGCACCTCGACATCTCCGGGGACTTATTCTCGGATGTTGTTCTGCAGGTCAAACTCATCATTGACCATTACATTCTCTATCTCCAACTTTTAATTGTTAACTAGGACAATAATTTCTATTTTGCAGGAAATCTAGGAAATTTGCTTTTGATAATCATACCGGCTGTGTGTAAAGAAAAGGGTAGCCCATTTGGAGATGCGCGTGCCTGTTATAACAGTGGATTGGCATATGCTTCGCTCTCTATGGCTGTATGACCTTAAAATATATCAACAATCTCAATGTCAAAGCACCTATGGCTAGATTAATTGATGATGCAGAGTTATTTAAATTTCAGATTGGAGCTATTTACTTTGGGACGTATGTATACAATATTGTGCGTATATACTCGAGCAAGGGCATTGAAGGAACCAAACTGGATGCCTTGATTAAGGTTGAAGAAACCCCTGAAAATGTTTTGCAATGTTCTTCTGGGCCACTGCTATCTGTCAAGGAATCTTCGCCTAGTGTAGACCGCACTGACCATTTCGAGCTTGAGCCTGCAAAACCCGAAGAAAAGGTAGAGGTCCGGCTTAATATGATATAGAAGTGCTCAAATTAAGCTTGGTTACATTTCATTTCATTTCATATTACCTTACCTTACCCAAATCTTATGGCAGGTAACATTTTTAGAAAAGATTCATCAGGGTCATCAAAGGGTTATAAGATTCAAATTAAGGAGATTGTTTGCATTGGAGCGGGATGCGTAGAGATCATGATCATAAGTTTATTTTGGTTTTCTATAAGCTTATTAAAGGTAATTTTGATGTATTGTGTAGATTATTGGATTTACAGTTGGTACAACCCCTATATTCCGAAAGATTCTAATAGGCGATAGTGCCCCACTTCATGTGATATATGATTCCGTGTCTACGATTGGGTTAGTACGAGGTTTTTACGATAATAAATGCATTAAATTTTTGCTATTTTTTTTTAAGAAACAAACATGTTTCTTACCTCATGTGTATGAAGAGAGGCTGCGATTCCAACTGTGACGCTAATTATGGGGGCGAATCTTGTTAGAGGTAACTAATTTTTCGAGAAACACATATTGATCTCAAGTCACAAATTTTCTGTTGATTACATTGTGTAGGTTTGAAAGGTTGTGGGATAATACCAATTTATATTTTCTTGTGTAAACTTTAGCTACTATTTCATATAATAAATTGATATATTCTGTTACTTTTTATTAATAGTTTCACTTGATTTCATCCCAGTTGGGTAGTTTGACTTTTTACACAGAATCTCAATTTTGTTAAAAAACATTGAAAAGCTTCAATGAGATTCTCAATTTGCGCTATGGCTACCGTCCAAATTAATTTAAAAACAGTTTTTACAAAAAAAAGCTATGAAAACACTAATCGAGAAAGCATTGCAATAGACCAGTATAATGTCTGATAAACCACTAATTATACCGATAATACCACATACCAATATCGATGCCCGGTACGGTTTTGATAACATTGATAATAAGAGAATCAAGATTAAAAAGCACAAAACCATAACATACATGCTCATTCCACATCATTTAAACAGCCTAAATCTGTATTCTCACAACTCATTTGTTTATAGTATTAATTCGGCACTGGCAGGCACTTGATGAATTGCTTCTTCATATGAGTAGCAAAATGATAAGCTCAGGACATCTAAAGCAACAATAAAAACTAACGGAAAAGCCTAGGAACCAATTTCCGTGGTATTTTGCCCTCCAGCTTTAATCTTCTGTATGCTTCTCTTATATGGCAAGGTCTGATTGGCCCAGACTCCCTTCTCTCTGTCATTACCGTTCTAGCTGGAAAACATAACCCAGGTTATAGTCAACTATATTTAACTTTCAGGAAATTTTATAAACATAGAAGTGTTTGGCATGCCTGTCTCAACTAGTTCACCAACAAACATTTTGGCTATTCCGCATACCACAATCGTCATTGGCAAGGAAATTTTCTGGTTTCCAGTGATACTCACTAATAACTGCATTCACACCGCATTTCGAAAATTAGAAAGTAATTAAATGGTTTACAAGAGAATAACAAAAGAAAAGAGAATAATGTTGAAACTGAAGCATACCCTTCGCATGTTAGACTTCTGAAGAGCAGATCTGCGGAAAGATTCGTACCTACTCATTTGGTCTGGAGTGAACTGTGACAAAATAGCCCTGAATCAAAGAGCCATAGTTCAGAGAGATGGAACTTGCTTACACCATGAATTCAAGGAGGTATAAAATTACTATGCAGTATAGTTTTGTTTCATCGCTCTTGACATTCGAAAAGCAGATCAAAGTTGGTTTCTAATCTTAGCTCATAACAAGCCAGTAAAAAATAACTAAATTAATGTCTCTGCATTCTCAATGGTATTGAGTATATTATAATTTGGTCAAAAAGGGGCGCTGCCCTGTAAGAACAAAGATTGTATTCTTTATTCACTGTCCTTTATGTGATCTTGCTTCTTAATCTTGTTCATCTCTAGATACTGATCTAAGTGTCCCAAAGTCAACCACAGAAATCCAATTTACCATCTCTGTGCGTTTGTGTTTCTAATGGACTGATTTTAGAGCGTATGCAAAGATATAGAGAGAGTTAAAACTATTTATCAACCTTAGGACCATTCATGAAATGTAAAACAGCAGGATCTATGGCAATTGGCAAATTGAAAACTAAATCGGAAAAGACAACATAATTCCGAACCAGATGATCCTACATATAAGACCAGAGCTTTCAAATAATTCACATATTGAGCCAAATTAGACAGTACTCCACACAAACACAGCCTCTATTACCTCCAAACAAAAAGAAGAGAATAATCAAGCCTGATAAAGACAGAGTAGAACTATAAAAGCAAGAAAGAAAATTGCATTCCAACTAATGTCCACAGTTAATTTTTCATATTCATAAAATATTTCTATAAACCACACCTTTCACAAAGCATGCCTTCGCAAGAAAATCCACTCACACGTAGGAATTTCCAACCGGAAAACTTCACAATCAATTAAGTTCATAAAAAACTTACCACTAAAATCATTTGAAAAAGTACTACATGACCCCTAATAGAATAAACAAGAAAACCAATAAACGTAAGGAATTAGGATAGGGTTATAAGATGCACATATACAATAGAATACTTACTGCATCTTGGCCATTTTATCTGGGTCACCTCTCGATGGGAACTTGGCAAGCTCAACCTCCACATTTTCCTCCTCCTCTTCCTCGTCTTCTTCTTTGTTTTTGCCCTTGTTTCTAGCAGTCGCCAATTTACGTGTACAACTGGAAGGGTCAGTAGTGTGGACATCAGCCCTTCCAGCGTCATCATCTTCTGGTGGAACAGGTGGGCCCTGTGAAGAAGCATGAGTTTGAGCTTCCAAGTCATCAGGTCCAATGGGTGAATCAGGTGGTGTTTCCTCTTGCTCTTCAAATGCCGCTTCAAAAGGATCTTTTGATTGCTTCATTGCTTACTAGGCCCCTTAGTACAAAATCATTACCACACATGACTACTGACTACTACAAGAAAATTATGAGCATTTTCTTAAACAATCAAGGGATGCAGCAAGATATGCTAAAAACAGAAAAAATAATCTCGTTTCCATCCATTTATCCTCATTCAACAAAACACCATGCTATGTTTATTGATAATTTGAAATATAAAGCATTTCAGAGAGTAGTAAAAATGAGGATTTCAAACAAGTGACATTAACAACCAGCACACATTTAAATTATTTAAATCTTGAAAGAAAAATCTCAAGCATCCATAATCAAGCCAACCACTAATAGTTTCATGTTTAATATTCACAAGCTTCAAAGCACAAATAATGATTTCAAGATAAGTAAGTTACTTATGTAAGGACTAAATCACAAATCTTTTAAAATCAACAAATTTCAAGTCATTCATCTAAAAAAAAGTCGAGGTTTGGTAGACAATCTTATGAGAAGCAGTAGGTGCACATTTAGGTATTTGTGTAATTAGGCGGGCCTCCGAAAGGCAAAGCCATCCCGTCAATTGCAGTATCACAGCGAGTGCATTCACCTTTAAATAGAGAGGACGAAAACAAACTTCCAATTGATTTAACTTGAGACCCTGAACAGTATGTTTATCATTAAATTATTATCCAAGCAAACAATTCAAGAACATGGATAATCGTGACGAAAGCCGATAACAATTTTAAAAAGGGGCAAACAAGTTGGAAATTAGGGAAAGCTAGATATTTTATAATTTATAGATCATATAAACTTACAAATAACGGCGATGCAGAAAAGAACGAAGGCGATGAACCAAACTACCAAAGAGAAGAGACTTGCAGTATCTGATCCTAAAGGAAACAGCGAGCAGTGGCAGAGATCGACATGAGCGCATAATTGGTTTAGGTTCCTAAAGGAAACAACGAAAATGACCATATTTCTAAAACAATGGGTTCGATTTTCACACAACATCAAATTCCTAAGCAAATATACACAGTAAAATAGAGAGCTGACCTCAAGTGAAGCCCAACATGCCCAATTTCTCCATAATGAAACAAACCTTGACTAAACCGATAGAAGAACAGAAGAACCTACCGGCTCCGGAAAAATTCAATATCGCAAGTTGTGTCTTTCGCCAAAGAGAAAGTGTCATCGGCAAAAGAGTGATTAATTTGTGAGATTTGTCTAGGGAGCGAAACTGAAGACTGCGTCACAGGGTGCTAGGGTTCAAAAGAAGTGAAGATAATTGATGAGAAGGATAACACGTGGACGGCTGGAATAGAAGCTAGGATTATCTATATATATTATGTCTAACTAAAAAATATACAAAATCGTGATAGTTTTTTGGGCAAAAATAAAAAAAAATTCATAAAATAGGTATAGGAGCGATTTATTGAGATTATTAATATTCTAGTACTGCCTATATAAAATAGTTCATGCCCAAAGTAGAGTATGATTAGGGCCAATTCAACTAAAATTATTCAATTTTTTTTTTTTGTTTTTGTTTTTTAATAATCAAACAAAAGAAAAATTACATAAAAATATAATAACACGGTATATCTCTACCAAACTTATATTATCAAAATATATTTAGTGATTAGTACAGAAAAAAGGCTTTAAGGACGGTTATATTAGACTTTTACGGAAGGTTTTGAACCGTCCGTACAGCATGCGACGGGAATTATAGAGCCTTATTGCGGACGGTTATAAGCCGTCCGGAATAAGGGGCATTGCGGACGGTTCTTACATAAGAACCGTCCGTAATAATGGGCGCGCCCATTTAGATGTACTGAACATTTCGGATAGTTCTTGCATAAGAACCGTCCGTTATAGTGGGCGCCATGTTGTTCATTATTTCAAACGGCTATAATATACAACCGTCCGGAATACTGAGATTTTTTTTAATTTAATCCCACATTTGTTTACAAAAAGCAGTTGTATCAATATGAACCTGTAAAAAGCAGCTGCATAGATTATTCATTTCTCCAAAACAATAAAATCAATTTCTCCAAAACAGAACTCTTCCCGTACACTAAAATTAAACACTTTCTTTCAATTACAATAATAGTTAAAGTTAATATTTTCAATCCTAGCTAACTCTAATAAAACCTTAAGAAGCTAGGTAACAAAATACTTCCAACTAACTACCTAAATTGGATAGATCCATTACATGAGAAGCGAAAATGTCCAAATTATCTATTTCAATTATGATATACTAATACTCTTTTAATAAACTATGTATCATCTTGATGGAATGCGCAAATATATTTAGAATATGTACCCATTATATATATATAAATAATAAAATTAAGATTAATTCTTTTTCATAAGTTCAAATTCATATATTTGAACTTTAAAAGTCACAATTGAAAGTAACATGGATTTGAACATATAGTTACCTTCACGAAAATTCTAAGAAAATGGGAACGGAACCAATAATTTCAAGGGAATGGAGAGGTCATCGAACCATCAATTTCAAGCCATCGGAAGAACTGCATTCAAAATAATAATGAGTCAAAATCTGAAATTACATAACATTGACCAAAATGAAATTTAGCTTGTGTGATTAAATTTAGTACTAAAATTTAGCTAAAATTATAAAGTCAGGAATGAGTACTCTTTTACAAAGCTTGGAAATAGTTGTTATATTTAGGAGACTTTTTTTGGTAATGCTTAATTACTATTATATTTTGGATAAAATGCCATATTTACTCCCCACATGCACAACAATTTATCCAACCTTAATTATTTCAGATTTTTCTTTTTAAAGCATAACTGAATCTTTTTTCTCCAACCTTACATCTGTAGTTGCTATTCTGTTATGTATTTACAGCCGTTTGTGCGGAGACAGAAGAACAAAAAGATAAAAATAGAAAAGAAAACCGAAACAAAAACCAAAACAGAAATTCACTGTAAGCACATGGAAGCCGCCATTTTTATTCAAGTTTAAGTTTTTCAATTATTGGTATGTCTTTTAATTTTTTCATATGTTGTTTAATTTTAGGAAACATGTTTTTTATTTTTTTGAATTTATAGTTTTGTTTCTATCAATTTCACTGAATCAGACTCCTGATTTTCGACAACAAGGTTGATTTTCAGTCTAATGTTCAGATTTTGACTTTCCTTAAATTTCAAATTCTTGAATTTTTCTGTGATGATTATGAACTCTGGATTTGACCTATAGTAAGACTATATGAACCAATTTGCAACTCAATAACAAAGGTAGATCCTAAACCCATATTTCCAAACCAAGAGTCGTAGCTAAAAGTAAAACCCTCATAGAATTCAAGTTTCAAGTTAAATGTATTTTAGTACCTCCATACAACTTTTCTATAGCCCAACAAAACAAATACAATGATCATTATAAAATCCAGGCAACTAATATGCTCTAAAATCGGGAATCAACAAACAAATCAAGGACCTTCAAACAACATGCATGGACAGAAGAATCCAGTGTGACCTATCATAGCCATGTCATATATATTTACAAATATCAGATATCCACCAAAATTGAAAGTGTGAAGTTCAAATTGAATGCAAGGTGTATCACATTTTACTTACCATCAACACTATAATGGTGTTCAAAATATGGTAAAAGTCATTGATGTCATTTGAGATTCAGTTAATTTTAAGGATCATATGCAGAATTCCAGCAATTTGACTTAAAAAAACTTTTCCTAATGAATTTCCATTGTAACTCTGTGATGATGATGCAAGATGGACATGGCATTTAAGCAGCTTTGTGAAACTCCAATTATTCAGATTTCCATTGAGTGACTGCCAACTTAATTCCAAATTGTACTGTGCTCTAAAACTCCCCTTTGTGTCACTAACTAATGTAAATTTTGAACTAAACTTCTCTAACAAATGTATTATGTGATTTGTTATACGTGAAAAAGAAGTTATTGGGCAACATGATTCTTAGCATACACAAATAACATCAGCATCAACTGCATATTCAACAAACAAGTCAAAGGAGATAAAATAAAATCTATATACTAGCCCAAGAAAAACCAGATGACCTAGATTCGTTGAACTTGCTTACAAAAAAGATAATAAAGACTTAAAACCCGCAATCAATTGGAAAACAAACACCGATTAGGTCACCGGAAAGGAAAACGATTCTAACATCACAGAAACCCTAAATTAGATCAAATGAAAACCGAAAAGGAGAACGATAACAGATCAAAGATGGAAATTTGAAAAAGTACCTTTTAGGAGAAGGAAGAAATCGACACAGGTATGAAGAGAGGATCTTGATCGGCTTGCATCTTTCTATCCTCTTTCGATCTTGATGGAAACGGCGGCGTAAACACCAACAGAGACAGAAGCGGCGACGGAGAGATTTCTGAAGCAGATTAATGCAACAACGGTGGGAGACGGAAGCGACGAGGAGACGAGAGCGACAAGGAGATGGGAGCGTGGCGGAGACAAAACGACGGAGAGTTTTTGGCAGGCGGAGGTCGAGGTTTCGCGAATTTGAAACGAGCAGTGGGAGGAGTGAGGGTTGGAACGATCTAGGGATTTTAGAGCAATACAATATGGATGGGTATGACTTAAATAACTGTCCATTTAAAACATAAAAAATTAATATTAAGCAATATGGATGGTATTAACTCTTACCTGTCGGTAATGCTCCAAAAATAAAAAAAACTAAATAAATTTACAATATGTCAATACAGATGGTTATAAACTTATACCCGTACGTAATGGCTCAAAATCACTATTAATTGCTTCACGTTTTAAAAAAGCTTTTTTTCAGATGGATTTTCTGAAAAAGGACGTCCTTAAAGACAATTTTTATACTAGTGAAGTTCATTTAAAAAATTATTATTTAAATTTACAAATGAATAAAAACGTGAATCTACATTAGCTAGATCAGATTTTTATGTTTACGGTAATCTTTAGCTAAACACACTATACCAAAGCCAAAGCAAAGAACATTATGAAAGAAAAAAATTCACATTTGAATGAAGGCGATGAACCAAATTATATCGACAATTGAAATTGACAGAAACTTGTAGTATCGCTGAGAAATGTAGCAATTTAAACGCCCTACAGTTTAGAAATCAAGGAGCTAGGTTTTCGATAAGCAATCGTGTATATAAATATGAACTCTGAAACTATGTCATTTTAAGTTTTTCAAATAACAATTTAAGTAAGGGCAAACTTTAAAAGAGTCTTATGTGGTTTCACTTATGGGTTGAGTTTTATATAGTTTCAAAAATTATTTAAAAGGGGATAAGAAATACTTTTTTTATTTGAAATAGTGATGTTAAAGAAAATATTTTTAATCAATTCAACATTCTTTTAATTTAACCTTATTATTTAAAAACTATATGTCACAGTCTGAATAAATTTTGGAGAATTTTTTCATTTTTTATGATTTCTCAAAGTTTGCCATTGTATTTTAATTAAAAAATATTTTCTTTATTAAAAATTTCAAAAATTATTACGGATGTAAATTGCATTTTTACTAACCAATCTCCAAAATTTTGGAATAGTTTCATATTGAGAAACCTCTTTTTACCACTTTTCTGAATTCACAGACCCCATTTACAAATGAGTGAAACCACATAGACATTTTTGAAATTTGCCCTTTAAGTAATTGTAATCACTTAAGTCTTAATCCATATACAACAATAAGATTGAAATATGGAGATTAGCCTTCGTGTGAGTTCTTCGGGATTTTTAAATTACTTCTGCTTTTATAAGTTTTTCATAGTTTTGGAATCATAACATGTAAAAGAAACCATGAAACTAAATAATTGTTGTAACTTTCTTACTATAATATCCCATTTCATGCATTATATTTGCATTTGTCCATATCTGTTATATGTCATTATATTTAAATTTTACATGTTATATTTATTAAAATTGGTTAGTGAAAGTAATAGTTATTTTAACCATACAAAATACGATAGTTAATATCTAGGTATCGAATTATATGGCTATAAAATTTTAAGGAATAAGTGGAGTATAGTAATGTTATAGATATAAAATGATTATTAGAACATATAAAGTTGAATAAAATTGTGATATATCATAAGGATTTAAGTATAAGAATTAGTATTAGAATTAGTATTAGTATGGTATAGATATATGTACATGTATTTAGTATAGTTAGTATTTGTAATAAATAAAGAATTTGAGGGCAAATTGGTCTTTTTCCCCTTAGATCTTTTTATGAACTGATAAGAATTAGATCAGTTCTTCATCTCCTAAAACACAAAGCAAAGAACAAAGAAAAAGGAAGAAGAGAAGAAGAGATCTAGAAGGAAGGAATCAGGTATTTTAGTAACTTTGTAATGCGATTTTTATTAGGTTAAAGTTAGAATTAGCAGTTTTAGTAAGAAGACTAATTGTTCATTTTTATGTCAAGGTTCATCCTGCAAAATTTGAGAATTTTTAGACAAGTAGATCAATAGTTATGATTTTTATAAGATGAAGTGTGCAGAATTGGATGATCAAAGAGATAGGGTGAGTTTCAAAATTAATCTGGGATTGTTATACTGCTTAGAAAATTCTGATTTTTTGATATGTTATTCCCTTATGTGTATAGTTTAAGTAGAAAAAAAATCATGTCGATTCATATTGTGTAGAGAGAGTTATACCCGTTTTATTACGTTGCTGTCCAGGTAAAGCGGGACTAAAACAGGTTTTGATGGGAAATTCCCTATAAATCGTATAAGACTCTAAAATTTTTGAGGTTTTAGTATGTTATAGCCTTGTATATTAGGGATAGAATAAAAAAAGAATCAGATCATTTGGAGAAGTGAATTGAAAGTTATGAATTTTTAAGTAGAGCAAGGTCATATGAACAAGTATACAAGTAACAATGGTTTAAGTCATAACAACTTTATAAATAGAAAACAACACAAGGTGAAATGTATTGATGTGAATTTATGCTTATAGGAACACGAGGTCGTGAAAGTGTTCAAGAGGAGGAAACAAGTCGATTTCGTGGAAATTAGCATTCCATCTGTGAGTATAAACATGATATGTGATATTTGAATGTTTGGTGAATTGTTGTGAATTGAATGATTATATGTTATTTGGAGAATTTGAATTATATGAACATATGTTTATTTGGTGAAACATGAGATAATTGAATTATTCATGATATACGCAATTATATAGGAACAAATGAAATAAAGAGAGACGTTGTGACATAACCGATCAAACATTGCAATACATATTCTGTTATCTAGACCTATATGGTCAACCAATTGCAATATTTGACAAATGAACCGAAAGGTCAACCAATTGTTATCTGGACCGAAAGGTCAAGCAATTGTTATATAGCTGGCCAGCAAATCAAATGTTATCTGTTACAAATGTTACATTTATCCCGGGGCAATAGTTTGGCTGGAAATGTCACAACAATTAAATAAATGAATCATCCAATAGTATATAAGAATGATTGTATGTTTATTTTGAAGGTGTAACTGTGTGTGATTGTTAAATTCATTGATTGTTTATATTCACTGAGTGGCGACTCATATAAATCGCTATATTTTTTTAGTTGTTGAAGTTGTAGATAAAGTATTGTACTAGAAGCTCCTTACCTGTAGCTGTCATGGAAGAAAGGTCTGTCGGCTGTGTCCATCTCACTCTCTCTCCTCACATGACAAGCATATAGAATAGAAAGTGGTTGGGTTTTGGTTTTTCTAATCGAACATAATTATGGTTTGTAATATAAACGAATGATATTAGAGTTGATGTGAAATATTATGGTTGTGTTAATATATGAATATTTTTGTACAAAAATTTTTTTTATGGTATTTTTCTATAGTTATTATATGATAAGGGTGTTTCAGTTGGTATCAGAGCGGGGATATGGTCATAGGGACATACAAATGCATACATAATATAAGATTAGTATATGTTATTTTATAACATGTTATCATATTCATATAGGGCTGATGAGAACCAAAATGTTAACCCGAGGAGAGAGGGACCAGCCGTAAATCAACCTGTAGAAATCCAACCTATTACATCTGCATCACCTATGCATTCTCATGCATCAAATTTACAGCATCATTAGGAAATACCTGTGGTGCAAGCACCTGTAACATTTGTCCAAAGAGAAAGAAGGTTCGATAAATTGAAGAAACAAGGTGCAGAAGAATTCAAGGGAACTACAGATCCTACAATAGCGGAAAGATGGTTAAAAAGGTTAGAAAGAGTTTTCAATATGATGCATTATACTCCTGATGAGAAGTTCGATTATACGGTATTTTTACTTCAAGATGATGCTTATGACTGGTGGGAGACTATCTCGGGGAGCACTGTTCAGCCTCCTATCTTGACTTGGGATGATTTTGTGCGGGAATTCAAAAGTAATTATATGCTTGATGTGTACATTGATGATAAAAGAAAACAATTTTTGAACTTAAGACAAGGGAGGATGACAGTGGCCGAGTATGAAGTTAAGTTCAATCAGCTATCCATTTATGTACCAACATTAGTGGCGACTGAAAAGGATAGATGCAGGAAATTTGAGGATGGGCTTAGATATGAAATTCGAACCAAGATATCATCATTTGAACTTGAAAGTTACCTAAAGTTGAAAAATGCTACAGTTAGGGCTGAAAGACTAGAAAAAGAGAAAGCAGATTATAAAGCTAGAAGAGGTTACAGTGATTTTAGTGGTGACCAAAGTAAAAAGTCTGCTAAGCATCAAACAAATTCTTCTCCATCACAGTTTATAGCTAGAGGAGGATATTCTGGGAATAGAGGAGGAAGAACAAATGTGCAAACTCATTTGAGACAAAGTCAGGGACAAAGCTCGGGACAAAAACCTCAGTGTATGCTATATGGTAAATTGCATGAAGGCGAATGCAGGAAACTGACTAGAGCCTGTTACTTATGTGGCTCTTTTAAACATTTAATATGTGATTGTCCAAAACAAATAGAAGCAACTGAAAGAGCTCAATCAGAGGCTACAGTTTAGAATACCAGAGACAGGGGAGCTGGTGTAATAGCAGGTAGAGTTAGGGGTAGAGGAATAACAACAAGCAATATTGGTAGATCTGAGGCTTAGAGTTCTAGGCCTCCAACACAAGCTCGCGTTTTTGCTATGACTCGACAAGAAGCTATTGACGCACCAGAAGTTGTTACCGGTAAGATTTCTATTTGCAACATGGATGTTTGTGCATTAATTGATCCTGGATCAACTCATTCATTTATATCATCAAACTTGGCATCACAATTGCATATGGCTTGTGAACCTTTGGGATTTGATCTATATGTGGGAACTCCTTTGGGTGAATTGGTGATTGCAAATCAGGTGTACAGAAATTGTTCGATTCAAATTGACAAGGTTATATTAAGTGTGGATTTGATTAGATTAACTATTAGAGAGTTTGATGTGATTTTGGGTATGGATTGGTTGGAAAAATATCATGCAGTAGTAAATTGTTTCACCAAGGAAGTTATTTTAAAGACATCAGATAAGCTAAAAGTCATTTTTCAGGGTGAACGTCAGATAGTACCAACTTGTTTAATTTCTGCAATTAATACTTTTCGGTTAATCAAGGGTAGATGTGAGGCATATGTAGCACATGTTATTGACACCAAAGTATCAGATGTATCACTTGATGATATTCCTATTGTTAAAGAATTTCCCGATGTATTTCCTGCGGATCTACCAGGATTGCCACCTGATAGAGAAACAGAATTTACCATTGATTTAGTTCCAGGAACTGCACCGATTTCTATTTCTCCATATAGAATGGCTCCAGTGGAATTAAAAGAGTTGAAAAAGCAGTTACAAGAGTTACTTGATAAGGGATTTATCAGACCTAGTGTGTCTCCTTGGGGCGCTCCGGTATTGTTTGTTAAGAAAAAGGATGGCACTATACGACTTTGCATTGATTACAGACAGTTGAATCGAGTAACTGTGAAGAATAAATATCCTTTACCCCGTATTGATGATTTATTCGATCAATTGCAAGGATCATGTGTATTTTCTAAAATTGATTTGAGGTCAGGGTATTATCAACTCGGAATTTCAGCACAAGATGTTCCAAAAACAGCTTTTAGAACTCGATATGGACATTATGAATTTCTGGTGATGCCATTTGGTTTGACGAATGCACCTACAGCTTTCATGGCTTTGATGAACAAGGTATTTCAATAGTATCTTGACAAGTTTGTCATTGTTTTCATTGCTGACATACTTGTGTACTCGAAAAGCAATGAAGAACACGAGCACCATTTGAGAATTGTACTTCAGATTTTGAGAGAAAAACAGCTATATGCAAAGTTTAGCAAATGTGAGTTCTGGTTGAATCATGTTTTATTTTTGGGACATGTGGTTTCTGGTCAAGGCATTCAGGTTGATCCTAAAAAGATCGAAGCTGTGGTTCAATGGGAAGCTCCGAAAAATATAGCAGAAGTAAGAAGTTTTCTGGGATTAGCAGGGTATTATTGACGATTTGTTGATGGGTTTTCTCTTATTGCTGCTCCAATGACAAAATTACTACGAAAGAATGTACAGTTCCAGTGGACAGATGATTGCCAGAAAAGTTTTGATGAATTAAAGAAACGATTGACTACAGCTCCGATTTTGACAATTCCAACTGGCACTGGTGGATTTGTTGTTTACAGTGATGCTTCTCACCAAGGTTTGGGTTGTGTTCTAATGCAACACGGGAAGGTAATTGCGTATGCATCTAGACAATTAAAACCATATGAATTATCTTATCTAGTGCATGATTTAGAACTGGCTGCTATTGTGTTTGCTTTGAAAATTTGGAGGCATTATTTGTACGGAGAAACTTTTCAGATTTTCACTGATCATAAGAGTTTGAAATATTTGTTGAGTCAGAAAGAATTGAATATGAGGCAGAGGAGATGGCTAGAATTGTTAAAAGATTATGATTTCACGATAGAATATCATCCGGGAAAAGCGATTGTTGTAGCTGATGCCTTAAGTACAAAATCCAGTAGTGTAATGGCTAATGTTCAAGTTTCTAAACTCCCATACTTAGTTCAATTGCGAGCAATGGATGTTGACTTAAAATTGGGTGAAAATGGTGCATTATAAGCTAACTTCAAGGTAAGACCAGTGTTACATGACAGAATTAAGGAAGCTCAGGTTCGAGATCCTCAATTAAAAGAGATTATGGAAAATGTCAAGCAAGGAAAGAGCACTGATTTATAGTAGAAAATGATACTTTGATGTTGGGACAAAGAATTTGTGTGCCTGATGTTGATAATTTGAAGAAGGAAATTTTAGAAGAAGCTCATACTGCTCCATATACTATGCATCCGGGAATGACAAAAATGTATCATACCTTATGCTCTCATTTTTGGTGGTCTGGAATGAAGAAGGATATTGCTGAATACATTTCAAAGTGTTTGATATGTCAACAAGTAAAGATTGAACATCAAGCTCCAGCAGGGAAATTACGACCATTACCTATACCAGTTTGGAAATGGGAGATGGTTACTATGGATTTTGTGTACGGGTTTCCGAAAACTCCAAGAAAGAATGATGCTATTTGGATTATTGTTGATAGATTGACAAAATCAGCCCACTTTTTACCCATACAATGGGGTTGTTCATTGGAGAATTTGGCAAAGAAGCATGTTAATGAAGTTGTCAGATTACATGGAATACCTGTGTCTATTGTATCAGATAGAGATCCTCGATTTACATCTTAATTTTGGAGAAGTTTACAGCAGGCATTGGGCACAAAATTGAACTTTAGCACTGCTTTTCATCCTCAAACAGATGCTCAATCAGAAAGAACAATTCAGACTTTGGAAGAAATGCTTCGAGCTTGTGCTATGGAATTCAAAGGTTCGTGGGATGAATATGTTGCTCTAATGGAATTCGCTTATAATAATCACTATCATAGTAGTATTGGAATGGCACCGTATGAGGCTCTTTATGGAAGAAAATGCAGAAGTCCTATTTGTTGGGATGAAGAAGGGATGAGAGTTTTGGAGGGTCCAGAAATAGTACAAGACATAGTTGAAAAGGTGAAGATAGTAAGAGAAAGAATCAAGGCAGCACAAGATAGACAGAAAAGTTATGTTGATCAACATAGAAGGGAAAAGGAATATGAAGTAGGGGACAAAGTTTTTCTTCGCGTATCACCTTGGAAAGGCGTACTAAGGTTTAAGAAGAAAGGGAAACTTAGTCCGCGGTATATAGGGCCTTATGACATTCTTGAAAGAATTGGTCCGCTTGCTTATAAATTGGCATTACCACCAGAGTTAGCTCAAATTCACAATGTCTTTCATGTGAGCATGCTAAGGAAGTATCGGTCAGACCCTACTCATGTATTGAAGGACCAAGAGATAGAGATTGCTGATAATTTGAGTTATGTAGAAGAACCAGTAGCAATTATCGGGTATAAGACCAAACAATTGCGAAACAAAGAAATACCATTGGTAAAAGTACTTTGGAAAAGTCATTCAGTAGAAGAAGCCACTTGGGAAACAGAAGATCGAATGAGAAAGGACTATCCTTATTTGTTTTCTGATTCAGGTATTTAATTTCGAGGACGAAATTCTTTAAGGGGGGGGGGAGAATTATAATATCCCATTTCATGCATTATATTTGCATTTGTCCACATCTGTTATATGTCATTATATTTAAATTTTACATGTTATATTTATTAAAATTGGTTAGTGAAAGTAATAGTTATTTTGACCATACAAAATACGATAGTTAATATCTAGGTATCGAATTATATGGCTATAGAATTTTAAGGAATAAGTGGAGTATAGTTATGTTATAGATATAAAATGATTATTAGAACATATAAAGTTGAATAAAATTGTGATATATCATAAGGATTTAAGTATAAGAATTAGTATTAGAATTAGTATTAGTATGGTATAGATATATGTACATGTATTTAGTATAGTTAGTATTTGTAATAAATAAAGAATTTGAGGGCAAATTGGTCTTTTGCCCCTTAGATCTTTTTATGAACTGATAAGAATTAGATCAGTTCTTCATCTCCTAAAACATAAAGCAAAGAACAAAGAAAAAGGAAGAAGAGAAGAAGAGATCTAGAAGGAAGGAATCAGGTATTTTAGTAACTTTGTAATGCGATTTTTGTTAGGTTAAAGTTAGAATTAGCAGTTTTAGTAAGAAGACTAATTGTTTTTCTTTATGTCAAGGTTCATCTTGCAAAATTTGAGAATTTTTAGACAAGTAGATCAATAGTTATGATTTTTATAAGATGAAGTGTGCAGAATTGGATGATCAAAGAGATAGGGTGAGTTTCAAAATTAATCTGGGATTGTTATACTGCTTAGAAAATTCTGATATTTTGATATGTTATTCCCTTATGTGTATAGTTTAAGTAGGAAAAAGAATCAGGTCGATTCATGTTGTGTAGAGAGAGTTATACCCGTTTTATTACGTTGCCGTCCAGGTAAAGCGGGACTGAAACAGGTTTTGATGGGAAATTCCCTATAAATCGTATAAGACTCTAAAATTTTTGAGGTTTTATTATGTTATAGCCTTGTATATTAGGGATAGAATAAAAAAAGAATCAGATCATTTGGAGAAGTGAATTGAAAGTTATGAATTTTTAAGTAGAGCAAGGTCATATGAACAAGTATACAAGTAACAATGGTTTAAGTCATGAAAACTTTATAAATAGAAAATAACACAAGGTGAAATGTATTGATGTGAATTTGTGCTTATAGGAACACGAGGTCGTGAAAGTGTTCAAGAGGAGGAAACAAGTCGATTTCGTGGAAATTAGCATTCCATCTGTGAGTATAAACATGATATGAATGGGTGAAATGTTTTGATATGTGATATTTGAATGTTTGGTGAATTGTTGTGAATTGAATGATTATATGTTATTTAGAGAATTTGAATTATATGAACATATGTTTATTTGGTGAAACATGAGATAATTGAATTATTCATGATATACGCAATTATACAGGAACAAATGAAATAAAGAGAGACGTTGTGACATAACCGATCAAACATTGCAATACATGTTCTGTTATCTGGACCTATATGGTCAACCAATTGCAATATTTGACAAATGAACCGAAAGGTCAACCAATTGTTATCTGGACCGAAAGGTCAAGCAATTGTTATATAGCTGGCCAGCAAATCAATTGTTATCTGTTACAAATGTTACATGTATCCCGGGGCAATAGTTTGGCCGGAAATGTCACAACAATTAAATAAATGAATCATCCAATAGTATATAAGAATGACTGTATGTTTATTTTGAAGGTGTAATTGTGTGTGATTGTTAAATTCATTGATTGTTTATATTCACTGAGTGGCGACTCATATAAATCGCTATATTTTTTTAGTTGTTGAAGTTGTAGATAAAGTATTGTACTAGAAGCTCCTTACCTGTAGCTGTCATGGAAGAAAGGTCTGTCGGCTGTGTCCATCTCACTCTCTCTCCTCACATGACAAGCATATAGAATAGAAAGTGGTCGGGTTTTGGTTTTTCTAATCGAACATAATTATGGTTTGTAATATAAACGAATGATATTAGAGTTGATGTGAAATATTATGGTTGTGTTAATATATGAATATTTTTGTACAAAAATTTTTTTTATGGTATTTTTCTATAGTTATTATATGATAAGGGTGTTTCAGTTGGTATCAGAGCGGGGATATGGTCATAGGGACATACAAATGCATACATAATATAAGATTAGTATATGTTATTTTATAACATGTTATCATATTCATATAGGGCTGATGAGAACCAAAATGTTAACCCGAGGAGAGAGGGACCAGCCGTAAATCAACCTGTAGAAATCCAACCTATTACATCTGCATCACCTATGCATTCTCATGCATCAAATTTACAGCATCATTAGGAAATACCTGTGGTGCAAGCACCTGTAACATTTGTCCAAAGAGAAAGAAGGTTCGATAAATTGAAGAAACAAGGTGCAGAAGAATTCAAGGGAACTACAGATCCTACAATAGCGGAAAGATGGTTAAAAAGGTTAGAAAGAGTTTTCAATATGATGCATTATACTCCTGATGAGAAGTTCGATTATACGGTATTTTTACTTCAAGATGATGCTTATGACTGGTGGGAGACTATCTCGGGGAGCACTGTTCAGCCTCCTATCTTGACTTGGGATGATTTTGTGCGGGAATTCAAAAGTAATTATATGCTTGATGTGTACATTGATGATAAAAGAAAACAATTTTTGAACTTAAGACAAGGGAGGATGACAGTGGCCGAGTATGAAGTTAAGTTCAATCAGCTATCCATTTATGTACCAACATTAGTGGCGACTGAAAAGGATAGATGCAGGAAATTTGAGGATGGGCTTAGATATGAAATTCGAACCAAGATATCATCATTTGAACTTGAAAGTTACCTAAAGTTGAAAAATGCTACAGTTAGGGCTGAAAGACTAGAAAAAGAGAAAGCAGATTATAAAGCTAGAAGAGGTTACAGTGATTTTAGTGGTGACCAAAGTAAAAAGTCTGCTAAGCATCAAACAAATTCTTCTCCATCACAGTTTATAGCTAGAGGAGGATATTCTGGGAATAGAGGAGGAAGAACAAATGTGCAAACTCATTTGAGACAAAGTCAGGGACAAAGCTCGGGACAAAAACCTCAGTGTATGCTATATGGTAAATTGCATGAAGGCGAATGCAGGAAACTGACTAGAGCCTGTTACTTATGTGGCTCTTTTAAACATTTAATATGTGATTGTCCAAAACAAATAGAAGCAACTGAAAGAGCTCAATCAGAGGCTACAGTTTAGAATACCAGAGGCAGGGGAGCTGGTGTAATAGCAGGTAGAGTTAGGGGTAGAGGAATAACAACAAGCAATATTGGTAGATCTGAGGCTTAGAGTTCTAGGCCTCCAACACAAGCTCGCGTTTTTGCTATGACTCGACAAGAAGCTATTGACGCACCAGAAGTTGTTACCGGTAAGATTTCTATTTGCAACATGGATGTTTGTGCATTAATTGATCCTGGATCAACTCATTCATTTATATCATCAAACTTGGCATCACAATTGCATATGGCTTGTGAACCTTTGGGATTTGATCTATATGTGGGAACTCCTTTGGGTGAATTGGTGATTGCAAATCAGGTGTACAGAAATTGTTCGATTCAAATTGACAAGGTTATATTAAGTGTGGATTTGATTAGATTAACTATTAGAGAGTTTGATGTGATTTTGGGTATGGATTGGTTGGAAAAACATCATGCAGTAGTAAATTGTTTCACCAAGGAAGTTATTTTAAAGACATCAGATAAGCTAAAAGTCATTTTTCAGGGTGAACGTCAGATAGTACCAACTTGTTTAATTTCTGCAATTAATACTTTTCGGTTAATCAAGGGTAGATGTGAGGCATATGTAGCACATGTTATTGACACCAAAGTATCAGATGTATCACTTGATGATATTCCTATTGTTAAAGAATTTCCCGATGTATTTCCTGCGGATCTACCAGGATTGCCACCTGATAGAGAAACAGAATTTACCATTGATTTAGTTCCAGGAACTGCACCGATTTCTATTTCTCCATATAGAATGGCTCCAGTGGAATTAAAAGAGTTGAAAAAGCAGTTACAAGAGTTACTTGATAAGGGATTTATCAGACCTAGTGTGTCTCCTTGGGGCGCTCCGGTATTGTTTGTTAAGAAAAAGGATGGCACTATGCGACTTTGCATTGATTACAGACAGTTGAATCGAGTAACTGTGAAGAATAAATATCCTTTACCCCGTATTGATGATTTATTCGATCAATTGCAAGGATCATGTGTATTTTCTAAAATTGATTTGAGGTCAGGGTATTATCAACTCGGAATTTCAGCACAAGATGTTCCAAAAACAGCTTTTAGAACTCGATATGGACATTATGAATTTCTGGTGATGCCATTTGGTTTGACGAATGCACCTACAGCTTTCATGGCTTTGATGAACAAGGTATTTCAATAGTATCTTGACAAGTTTGTCATTGTTTTCATTGCTGACATACTTGTGTACTCGAAAAGCAATGAAGAACACGAGCACCATTTGAGAATTGTACTTCAGATTTTGAGAGAAAAACAGCTATATGCAAAGTTTAGCAAATGTGAGTTCTGGTTGAATCATGTTTTATTTTTGGGACATGTGGTTTCTGGTCAAGGCATTCAGGTTGATCCTAAAAAGATCGAAGCTGTGGTTCAATGGGAAGCTCCGAAAAATGTAGCAGAAGTAAGAAGTTTCCTGGGATTAGCAGGGTATTATTGACGATTTGTTGATGGGTTTTCTCTTATTGCTGCTCCAATGACAAAATTACTACGAAAGAATGTACAGTTCCAGTGGACAGATGATTGCCAGAAAAGTTTTGATGAATTAAAGAAACGATTGACTACAGCTCCGATTTTGACAATTCCAACTGGCACTGGTGGATTTGTTGTTTACAGTGATGCTTCTCACCAAGGTTTGGGTTGTGTTCTAATGCAACACGGGAAGGTAATTGCGTATGCATCTAGACAATTAAAACCATATGAATTATCTTATCTAGTGCATGATTTAGAACTGGCTGCTATTGTGTTTGCTTTGAAAATTTGGAGGCATTATTTGTACGGAGAAACTTTTCAGATTTTCACTGATCATAAGAGTTTGAAATATTTGTTGAGTCAGAAAGAATTGAATATGAGGCAGAGGAGATGGCTAGAATTGTTAAAAGATTATGATTTCACGATAGAATATCATCCGGGAAAAGTGAATGTTGTAGCTGATGCCTTAAGTACAAAATCCAGTAGTGTAATGGCTAATGTTCAAGTTTCTAAACTCCCATACTTAGTTCAATTGCGAGCAATGGATGTTGACTTAAAATTGGGTGAAAATGGTGCATTATTAGCTAACTTCAAGGTAAGACCAGTGTTACATGACAGAATTAAGGAAGCTCAGGTTCGAGATCCTCAATTAAAAGAGATTATGGAAAATGTCAAGCAAGGAAAGAGCACTGATTTATAGTAGAAAATGATACTTTGATGTTGGGACAAAGAATTTGTGTGCCTGATGTTGATAATTTGAAGAAGGAAATTTTAGAAGAAGCTCATACTGCTCCATATGCTATGCATCCGGGAATGACAAAAATGTATCATACCTTATGCTCTCATTTTTGGTGGTCTGGAATGAAGAAGGATATTGCTGAATACATTTCAAAGTGTTTGATATGTCAACAAGTAAAGATTGAACATCAAGCTCCAGCAGGGAAATTACGACCATTACCTATACCAGTTTGGAAATGGGAGATGGTTACTATGGATTTTGTGTACGGGTTTCCGAAAACTCCAAGAAAGAATGATGCTATTTGGATTATTGTTGATAGATTGACAAAATCAGCCCACTTTTTACCCATACAATGGGGTTGTTCATTGGAGAATTTGGCAAAGAAGCATGTTAATGAAGTTGTCAGATTACATGGAATACCTGTGTCTATTGTATCAGATAGAGATCCTCGATTTACATCTTAATTTTGGAGAAGTTTACAGCAGGCATTGGGCACAAAATTGAACTTTAGCACTGCTTTTCATCCTCAAACAGATGCTCAATCAGAAAGAACAATTCAGACTTTGGAAGAAATGCTTCGAGCTTGTGCTATGGAATTCAAAGGTTCGTGGGATGAATATGTTGCTCTAATGGAATTCGCTTATAATAATCACTATCATAGTAGTATTGGAATGGCACCGTATGAGGCTCTTTATGGAAGAAAATGCAGAAGTCCTATTTGTTGGGATGAAGAAGGGATGAGAGTTTTGGAGGGTCCAGAAATAGTACAAGACATAGTTGAAAAGGTGAAGATAGTAAGAGAAAGAATCAAGGCAGCACAAGATAGACAGAAAAGTTATGTTGATCAACATAGAAGGGAAAAGGAATATGAAGTAGGGGACAAAGTTTTTCTTCGCGTATCACCTTGGAAAGGCGTACTAAGGTTTAAGAAGAAAGGGAAACTTAGTCCGCGGTATATAGGGCCTTATGACATTCTTGAAAGAATTGGTCCGCTTGCTTATAAATTGGCATTACCACCAGAGTTAGCTCAAATTCACAATGTCTTTCATGTGAGCATGCTAAGGAAGTATCGGTCAGACCCTACTCATGTATTGAAGGACCAAGAGATAGAGATTGCTGATAATTTGAGTTATGTAGAAGAACCAGTAGCAATTATCGGGTATAAGACCAAACAATTGCGAAACAAAGAAATACCATTGGTAAAAGTACTTTGGAAAAGTCATTCAGTAGAAGAAGCCACTTGGGAAACAGAAGATCGAATGAGAAAGGACTATCCTTATTTGTTTTCTGATTCAGGTATTTAATTTCGAGGACGAAATTCTTTAAGGGGGGGGGGGGGGGGGAGAATTATAATATCCCATTTCATGCATTATATTTGCATTTGTCCACATCTGTTATATGTCATTATATTTAAATTTTACATGTTATATTTATTAAAATTGGTTAGTGAAAGTAATAGTTATTTTAACCATACAAAATACGATAGTTAATATCTAGGTATCGAATTATATGGCTATAGAATTTTAAGGAATAAGTGGAGTATAGTTATGTTATAGATATAAAATGATTATTAGAACATATAAAGTTGAATAAAATTGTGATATATCATAAGGATTTAAGTATAAGAATTAGTATTAGAATTAGTATTAGTACGGTATAGATATATGTACATGTATTTAGTATAGTTAGTATTTGTAATAAATAAAGAATTTGAGGGCAAATTGGTCTTTTGCCCCTTAGATCTTTTTATGAACTGATAAGAATTAGATCAGTTCTTCATCTCCTAAAACATAAAGCAAAGAACAAAGAAAAAGGAAGAAGAGAAGAAGAGATCTAGAAGGAAGGAATCAGGTATTTTAGTAACTTTGTAATGCGATTTTTGTTAGGTTAAAGTTAGAATTAGCAGTTTTAGTAAGAAGACTAATTGTTTGTCTTTATGTCAAGGTTCATCTTGCAAAATTTGAGAATTTTTAGACAAGTAGATCAATAGTTATGATTTTTATAAGATGAAGTGTGCAGAATTGGATGATCAAAGAGATAGGGTGAGTTTCAAAATTAATCTGGGATTGTTATACTGCTTAGAAAATTCTGATATTTTGATATGTTATTCCCTTATGTGTATAGTTTAAGTAGGAAAAAGAATCAGGTCGATTCATGTTGTGTAGAGAGAGTTATACCCGTTTTATTACGTTGCCGTCCAGGTAAAGCGGGACTGAAACAGGTTTTGATGGGAAATTCCCTATAAATCGTATAAGACTCTAAAATTTTTGAGGTTTTATTATGTTATAGCCTTGTATATTAGGGATAGAATAAAAAAAGAATCAGATCATTTGGAGAAGTGAATTGAAAGTTATGAATTTTTAAGTAGAGCAAGGTCATATGAACAAGTATACAAGTAACAATGGTTTAAGTCATGAAAACTTTATAAATAGAAAATAACACAAGGTGAAATGTATTGATGTGAATTTATGCTTATAGGAACACGAGGTCGTGAAAGTGTTCAAGAGGAGGAAACAAGTCGATTTCGTGGAAATTAGCATTCCATCTGTGAGTATAAACATGATATGAATGGGTGAAATGTTTTGATATGTGATATTTGAATGTTTGGTGAATTGTTGTGAATTGAATGATTATATGTTATTTAGAGAATTTGAATTATATGAACATATGTTTATTTGGTGAAACATGAGATAATTGAATTATTCATGATATACGCAATTATACAGGAACAAATGAAATAAAGAGAGACGTTGTGACATAACCGATCAAACATTGCAATACATGTTCTGTTATCTGGACCTATATGGTCAACCAATTGCAATATTTGACAAATGAACCGAAAGGTCAACCAATTGTTATCTGGACCGAAAGGTCAAGCAATTGTTATATAGCTGGCCAGCAAATCAATTGTTATCTGTTACAAATGTTACATGTATCCCGGGGCAATAGTTTGGCCGGAAATGTCACAACAATTAAATAAATGAATCATCCAATAGTATATAAGAATGACTGTATGTTTATTTTGAAGGTGTAATTGTGTGTGATTGTTAAATTCATTGATTGTTTATATTCACTGAGTGGCGACTCATATAAATCGCTATATTTTTTTAGTTGTTGAAGTTGTAGATAAAGTATTGTACTAGAAGCTCCTTACCTGTAGCTGTCATGGAAGAAAGGTCTGTCGGCTGTGTCCATCTCACTCTCTCTCCTCACATGACAAGCATATAGAATAGAAAGTGGTCGGGTTTTGGTTTTTCTAATCGAACATAATTATGGTTTGTAATATAAACGAATGATATTAGAGTTGATGTGAAATATTATGGTTGTGTTAATATATGAATATTTTTGTACAAAAAAAAATTTTTTTATGGTATTTTTCTATAGTTATTATATGATAAGGGTGTTTCAGTTACGATACCATACCATAAGAAACTATACTGCCGGCTAAGGATTAGAATTCAATGTCTTATACTAACCATCAATTAAAAAAATTTAAGTTAAAACAACTTTTCAACACCTCACTAAATCCACTTTATTCTAAATATTTCTAGCTCAATTACAGTTAAAAGTTAATATTGTATCATTTAAGTTGTATAGTAATGACTTAACGTGTACATGAAAACTCGTTGGATAGCTTATCTTTTTGCTTTTTCAGTATCAAATATCTATTTTAAATGTCGTGTAGCTTATCTTTTTGCTTTTTCAGCATAAAAAATCAGTTTTAAATGTTTAAAAACAATCGTTTTTAGCTTTTTAAAACTGCAACTTATAACAATAGTACAACTAAATCACAAGAGCTCTATTTGTGCAACAAACAGATCATGAAATGCTGCAACAAACTCACTATGCACCTCAGATATATGCAAATATCATAACATATTAAAAACACAATCTTGAGCCTTGACCACCAAATTCCCACATAAGTAGCTAGCAAATGCTCTGATTCAACAAGTCAACAGGCAGAAAATGAGACTATTGCTGCTTGTATAGTAGCTCTGATACTTGTTTTCCTTTGTTTTCCTTTCCTATATGCATTTCTCTAATACTTGATCTAATCAATTGCAGATTAACTGGCTATAGCTTAACCCTTCTATGCTCAATTACCACGCCTTTTCTTCAATATCCAAGTCACATCCCTCATAATTGTTGGAGTACGAGATTCTAAAACTTGTAGACTAAAGGGTCAATTTGGCAACTTTCCATCACACCAGTTTAAGATAACAAGTCTTAAGATGCGTCAATAAACCACAAATTATACGCCAAGGGTCCCCACTCAACTATAGTTCTAACCAAGAAACAATATACAAAAAGCATATGAGCGCAGCTAGAATGATGATAACAAATATAGTATACCAAGATTGTTTAGGGGGCAAGTATACCTCTTCCATTGTAGGCTGTGGATTCTTCTTCACTTCAATCGGTCTACCCACCACAACATGCATCGAATGTTGGTGGGGTAAAGGAGACTTGAAATTTTACATGATTATAATTTAAGTGGTATCAACTGCATACTTATCCATTATAATGCTTTTCCTCTTTTAGTTACTTCCACAAATAGCTGAATAATCCTAAAATAATAAAAAGATGCGCACGTATACTTATGGTACACAGTGAGCTCTAACAAAAGACGGGAATTTCACCACTTAATTGCTCTAGCGAATTTCAAAAATATTTCTCCACCAGGTTTCCACCATTTGTATGCCTATGACCGTTGAAAAGGCAAGAAAACATGTTCACACTTTTTAGTGATATGGAATTAGAATCGTTAATCATACATGAAATTTACAGGAAAAAGATTTTCCAACTAATACATCAAATTCCCATGTATCTATCGTCATTTGAACCATGTGATCATGGTGTAAGACAACCTAGTTTGGACAGGGGAATTGGAGGGCGGAAAACATTACTTTAATATTCCAAGATATGAAAAGGAGAGGAAGGAAAAGAACAATACTTGACCAAAGTAGAAAACTGGCACCTAGGGTTTGCCTATTTCTATAGCTAATTTGACAAATCCTAATCTCCTTTTAAGGAAAGCAATCTGCAGGCAAAGTAAAATTCGTGATGAATAGCCACTCTTAACTGATTATGGCCAGTAACTAGCATATGCAGCTATGCTACTCTCACCATCCAAATTGAGATGGAAAGTTAGAAAAGAAGTTCCATTAGTCTATGTCAGTCAACAAACAAAAATGTCATCTAGAGTGAAGAACCTAGGGTGTGTTTGGAAACCCAAAATCTAAAGGAATTCAATCAATTTCAATTCATTTTACATACAAAAGTTTCAACTTTTCTATACAAAACTAGATGAGTTCAATTGAATTCCTTCAAATTTGGGGTTTCCAAACACACCTATAAAGATCAGGTTTCATAAAGAAAGAGAAAGGGAATCAGAAAAGGAGTCTTTATTAAAATCTTCTCAATCAAGTCATGGGTAAACTCTAAGAATAACAGAATTTGGGGTACACAAGGCAAACAATAACTATCAAGCCTTTTTGCTTTTTGTGGGTGTTTAGTAACGGTAAGATATAGGAATCAGAGATAATAAACATAAATGCTTCCATTACCTATGCATTTAACTCCAGGCCCCTATACTTTAACCAACTGAACTAAGGCTTACATGAAGTTGAAACTAGCAATAAACTGCCAACCTAAGACAGATATTGAATTAGTGTAAGCATTATATCAAGCATGACCTTGGTAATGAAAAAAGTTTATGATTTAGATCCTATAATAGAGTTAGTGTTATCAACTGGAGCAAAATTCCAAGTCCAATACTTTCCATGTCTACAGAATGCAATAAAAAAATAGAAAACATTAAGATTACATGGAAAAACGGAAACAAAAATAATTTATACGCAATATGAATTGAAAGAAGAAGACCTCAGAGTAACGCTTCATTAGAAACGTTTCTTGGACTCCACCTGGAATGACTATGCAACTATAACCAGCCTCCAGGAGTGAAACAAAATTTTTCTTGGTTGCTAGCGTAAGACCACACCATGTCCATGTTTGTCTTAAGAAAGGTGTATAGAAGACCTAAGAATTTATCAAAGGAAGGTAAACTTTAGCATAAGTTTCAAAACATAGATGGATTATATGTTTATGCATGTGTGTATATATATATATATATATAAATACTTGTGTAGGATGTCTTACAGCACTACTTGCGAGGACTTTTATTTTAGGACGAGGCATGAGACCAAAATGGTCTGAAAGTATAGTACCACCAATGGGGAAAACTGAATGTGGCTCATAGCCAAAGACTGTAGGAGACACACAAAAAAAGCCTGTTACTTACAGAAACCATATAGGTAAGAAGGTAACAAAAGTTGACACACCACAAGGAAACATAGAGATGGGATTCTTGAGAAATAACATAGTGACAAAAATTAGAACATAAACAATTAACAATCACACAAGACAATGGTTCATATGGTGCTGTGCTGCTAAAGAAAGCTACATAAAAGGCTATGCTAGTTTGCCTCAACCACTTGGGATTTACAGTATCAATTTTGCAACTATCAATTTTCTAGTAGAATATAAAGAGAAATAAAAGAAAAAGGAGAAATAGAAGAAATTAAAGCAAACCATAAGCAATATCAGAATGAAAAGCACTCATGGAGAGTGATAGGAAAATAACTGCAAGCATGTCTACAAATATTACTGCATATGCAATTACACAGTAACAATTTAGTAAAGAAGAAAAAATAGTACAATTAAGTATAAAAAAAGAAGGCACCTGCATAAACGACAACCAAACTGATTGCGTTCGGGTATAACCAGCAAAAGGAATCCAAAAACACTGAAAATGAATCAGAGCCATTAAGCTGATAGAATAACCCGACCAAAAAAAGAGAAAGAAATCAAAAAGGAAAAGACAATAAAAATTTGGAGAAGAGAGGAAGAAAAAGGAGAAAAACAGCAAGAAGACAATGAAATGGATAGAACTGAGCCATAAAGCCAAAGCTAAGAGGGCGTGAAAGGTGTTGGAAGGGTATTTGTCTCTTAAATTGCTCTGATTGCTTCTTCTCCTCATCTGCTTCCACCATTACAGCTTTGATTTTAGGCTTTATATAATGGAAAAGGATTCTCTAAATTTGGGACTTGTTACATTTGTACATTTCAGTCAATCTGAACCATCCATGTAGTTTTAATAGTTGAGATTTAATTTCATTATGGGCCCTACAGATAACTAAAATTCAATCTCAACCACTAAAACTGGATGGATGGTTAAGATTGACTGAAATGTATAAATGTACCAATTTTTCATTCAAGTCTCCACCCTTTCTTTTTTCAATGTTCGGTATCGGTGATTTTAATGAAGAATGATATGTCTGGTTGTTTTTACTTAGAATTTTGAAAGTTGAGGTAGTTGTGGGGACACTTTCAAAGTTCAGGGAGGAAGCGGGATTTTGGAGATAAATTGAGGATGTTGTTGATGCGTTAAGTCTTTATTTTTGTCTTAAATTTTAGTTAGAAGTCTGAAAACCTTGTCCCCTTCTATTTTAATCGATAAATAGAGGATTTCTTTTTGATCTAAACGACCCTGATTTCTCCATCTTGATTGGGAATTGGATTGGTGTGGAAATCGCTCATCTGTTTCTCGTCTCACGATTTATACCTCTTCTTTTGAGTGTGAAACTATTTTGAGTAAAAATCTTATGTTTGAATTGGGTTTTGGATTAGGGTTTCGTGGGTTAATGAGTTTAGGAATGTACTGTGGTGAGGTTTTGATTGAGTTTTAATGGCGGTGGAGTTGAAATTGCCATAATGAAATGTGGAGTTTGACGGTGAACAATCGCTAGCTATGAATCAACAATTGTATAGAGAGAGGAAATTGGGCTGTTAGGACGCGGCGGAAGGAAATCTAAAGCTAGACCGAGCAATGTGGTAATCTCAGAGTGAAGGCTACTCAACATAAAAAAAACCTAAAACTATGACCGTTGCCATTTTAGACGCGCCAAGAGGTTATTATTCAGTAATTGTAATATGGGCAAATTTTATATGGAGCTGGGTATTCTGAATACCTTGCTTCCGATGATGGACACATATCTCACTAACTATAAAATAGGATATGTGTCATTCATCAGAGCATGGTATTTTAAAATACCTGCCTCCATATAAAAGAACTCTTATAACATGAGATGCGTATGATATATGATCGTTACAGTTTCGGACAGGGTTATTGTGAGGTGTCGATGATGTGTGGGTCTCCCTTGGTGCCTTTGTGAGAGAGGCGAGGGCCCTTGGGGGTTCGGTTGTATCTAGGCGCGATAAAAAGTTTTTAGTTAAAGTTTGCACAATATGCCAAATTTTATAGAGTAAAAGAATCGAGACCCAAATCTCGATACAATTGACAGAGTCGCCACCCAAGTTGTCTACTTGGGAAAGAATGGTGGCACAGTTCCCAAGGGTGAGAGACTATACCTATTAGATCAGAGATTCGGGTATCAGATGAGTCACTTATTTCTCATTTAATTGATTCAAAATTACATTCATCGCGTAAAACCGTTTTAGTTTTCATCATTTAGGGAATTATCATAGAAATCCTATTTCTACACTCTTTCACACTCGTTATATGCCTTTATACAATATAATAAAAACACAAACAATAAAATGGGGGAATAAAATTACAACCTGGGGAAAATGGGGGAATTTCAAGTGAACCTATACATTTATTCTAAGTTATAAAATAAAATAAAAATAAATTCCCTTGCATCCATAAACATTAGCATAGTCTATAGCATGCCATAAATCAACATTTTAGAGGGAAATATGTGATTTATATCGTTACATCATTTCTAATTTTTATGGGTTGATTTACCGGAATATTAGTGAAAGTGATCGCATGGCAAATGGTGAGTTGGTTGATTTTTATTCAACAAAACACTGAAATCTAGATTCTGCCTGGAGGCCGGTACCCATACGGGGGTCAACAGAACCAGAGTTTATTTTATTTTACCAGATTAAGCAGAAGAAAGTAAAATAGACACGGGAGCTCCCTTTATAGGAGTCTGGCGTACCAGTATAATCACCAAAATGATATATTAGGTACCAACAAAGCCCGTATTAATCAGGATCTGACCCAAAATAAGTAATGAAGGGAACGAACAGTACAGAACAAATCAACAATAATAATAATGATAAAATAGAGGTGTGAGTCTCTTTGAAACTCTAGAGCGTTACCTTTACGATGTGAACCCACTTTGAGGAGATCTCTTTGTGGTGGAGAGAGTCTGGCCAAAGTGCGAGTTTAGTTAGGATTGATTAGGAGGGTGTTTGATTGGACAGAATCTCCCCTAAAAACCTAATAAACGAAGCTAAGAACGAATAAAATGTGGATAAAACCTCGAAGAATGGGTTTTCTCCGTATTTTATACCTCCTATACCTATGGAGAATGCTAGAACTATAACATGGCTATAGTAATTTTGCTTAGAGAATTGTGTGTGTTTAGAAATGAAGGGGAAAACTCCTATTTATAAGGAGAAACCAGGTCTGAATGCAACAAACGCATTCAAAACCTGCCTTTTCCCAAAAAAGGCAAGAGATACATTCTAAATTGACCTGTTTAGGCAATTTTGGCACTCGTACGGGTAGGGCCCACTCGTACCAGTTCCATGGCACTTGTACGGGTGCCCTCCTAGCCATATGGAGGTTCTCACCTAGATGGGGTTTACTAGTGGACCCGTACCACTTGACAGCACCCGTACCGGTACCTAAAGTCAGTCTAGGTCTCTAAAACATGGCCAAACTCAACTCTATAGTAGTAGGAACACCTATGATGGATAACACCTATAAAAGAAAGCATTATCTGGCTCTCATCATCATTTTACGAGATGGATCGTTGAAATCTAGTGCTCATAGACTGCCCCTCGTAGGATCACGGCTGATAGGGATTTATATGATCTTACGATATGAGCAAGGGTTTAAGAATTATACCTGAACTAGTGGTGTTGACCTGAGATAAGTTCCTTTCTTTGGGGTGAATTCTTTCCCGATGGATGTATCCCTTTCCCAAGGCGGATGACTTCTCCTCATATCCCTTTCTTAAGGCAGATGACTCTTCGAAAATGAGCAACTCCATTAGGAGAGAAGTGTTTATCCCTTCCCTAAGGCGAATGACCCTCCTGACTGAGGATTTTGAATAATCTATCAAAAGACAATAAAGACGCTGTGTTAGTTATTATCTTGAGATGAAATGTATTAATTCTTGATTGACTTATTTTTGAACAAAATATTTTTCCCCTTTAATCAATAATGAAGACATACGAATAGGAGAAAACTTAGTGTGAGAGAACGTTAGGAAGGGTCCCACTGTCAGGGGGTGCCCCTGGTTGACTTTGCTACTAGGAGGTGGGGGGATACCCTGAGTTTGGTCCTGTGGTTGGGGAAATAGGGGGATGCCCTTGGATTTTGGTCCCGTTGTTTGGGAAATGGGGGGATGCCCCTGGATTTTGGTCCCGTTGTTTGGGAAATGGGGGAATGCCCCTGGAATTTGGTCCCGTCATTGGGAAATGGGGTGATGCCCCTGGATTTGATCCCGTTGTTTGGGAAATAAGGGGATGCCCCTGGATTTTGGTCTCATTGTTGGGAAATAGGGTGATGTCCCTGGATTTGATCCCGTTATTTGAGAAATGGGGGGATGCCTCTAGAGTTTGGGTTGGGTATGACCTCCATATACATCAGCACAAAATTTTGCTCCCCGACTAGCGAAAGGGAACCCGTATGGGTGGAAATATGGGAAACGACATCCGTACGGGTGGGGGGACTTGCCTCTGGTGGGCGATTTAGGGCTTCAGGAATGCCCGATATCAGTTGGGTATGCTTTCCATGAGGGGGACTCTTTCCTTGGGCTTACTCCGGCTTCTGAAGTGCCCTTGATTTCTTCTCCTGAGACTCATGCCTCTAAATCTCAGGTAATTCCTCCTAATTCCCCGTTTTCCATTTTTTGAGTTTTTCGGTATTTCTTCAAAATCAGGCATGATCTAAGGTGTTTTAGACTGTGAAATAGAGCCTAATGCATGCAACTTTAGTTTAGGATGCTTTTAGGATAGATTTGGAGGAGCTTTGGTTCACTGACAGGTGGCACTCTAGGCCTGAGGTCAAGGTCTACATTGCAGGATTACTTGGGCTTCCTCCTGGTGGTACGGACAAGCTCAAGTACGAGATGCTACATACTTATTGGCGAGCACAAATGAGCCCTATTGCTGCTGACAGGAGGGATCAGTATGCCAGGTCCATCCTACTATCGTTCCTTACTATAGTCTTCTTCCCGGTCTACTCAGGCAATCTCAACTATGGCCTGTTTTTTGCTGTAGAGGATTTAGATTCTGTGCCTAGCAAGAATTGGTGTCGGGCTATTCTTGCTTAGCTGTACTATGGATTGGATGTCGGGGTCTAGGGTGAGCAGTCTGAGCTCAAGATCTGCCACCTAATCATGCTGGAAATTCTAAAACTTCTCTCTAGTACTTTAGTTTTCCTTTAAAATGCGCCATAACTAACCCTTGGTTTTGATTTTCGTATTTGGGCTTTTGAGCACAGGTTTATTCCCAGGCCGGACTTGCCAATGCAGCCCGAGATGCCGCACATCATTTCCCGGTGGATGGGACTTTAGAGTAGTCAGCCTCTGATGACTGCGCATTATCAGGATTTTCTACGCCAGCTGCGCTCTGATCGGTAAGCTTCTTCCCTGTTAATCCTGCATTTTACATTTTGACAAACCATTAGTAGAAACTGTATTCATAAGGTTGAGATACTTACAGTGCATCGGTTTTGTGCAGGTCATCCGGGACCCTTGGGAGGGATTGGCCACCCATGGGGCCATCGAGAGGATGCGGGCCGGGGTCGACGATCAATGATTTATCCTAGAGTCACCGCTCTCCCTTTAGTGGTATTTTAGGGAGCGGGTCTGAGGTTGGAGGACCAGCGTGGTGGTAGAGAGACTGATTCCTTCCTCGGTCCTAGTGGGTGTATTCTGGCCCCATCTCATGCCAGGGACCGACACTTGCTGGGCGAGGGGGCCTGAGTGTTATCTAAGGAGGGCTCCTACAAAGATTTCATTGACTCTTCGCTCCTCCCTCCTTGTGAGAGGATCCATCATAAGGACGTGCCTATCGAGTTCCACTGGAGCGATAACAAGGACGAAGACGATGGTGATGATGATGAGGATGAAGGGCCGAGAGGTAATCGTGGGAGCCCGTCCATAGCCCGGGGTACTAGGGGGCTAGCTTAGTCTGCTACCCCTTCCTTTTAGGTATGCTCTAGTTTTGATCTATGGATATTTTACTGCTTTCTGAAATTGATTGTGATTCTAAGTTTGATCCCTCATTGTTACAGCCTTCTGCTCCCTCATGGAAGAGACTCACTGCTGCTGCCGCTCCTGCAGCTGCTGAGCCTCTAGCGAAGAGATCCCAAGCTGCTAGATTTGTGAGAGAGGGGATCCTTCAGGCTGAGCTGGACACCTTCTTTTGACTCCTCGATCATTCGGGGAATCGAGCTGTCAAGGAGCTCGAGGAGTCAGTCCAGCCTATCGGCTTCATTCCTTCCAGCTCTACTCATGTAAGGAATTTCTCATCCTTAACCTCGTTCATTATAATGGGTTATCTGGGGTGTCCCATCCTGATGAACCCTTTTTATTTTTTAGGTTACTATTGCTGAGGCAGAGAGGATTGCAGGGGGTATTTCTCAGTGAGGGACCTGCTACTGGCTCAAGACGCACTTGCTTCGGTAAGTCTTACCTACAAAACTCAACAAACTATGCATGCATGCTATGACATATATACGTGTACTGATCTCGTGATTCTAATGCAAACCCTGTTGGCCATGGAGCGCAGTAGATCTGCCCAGGACCTGGATGCTTTGGAGGAAAAAGCCAAATTTCTGGAGGATTAGTTGGCGGTGGCTATTGCGGAGGCTGACTAGGCTAGAGCCAAGACTGCCCGAGCTAGAGCTAAGATTGAGATGCTGAGGGGCCAGTTGGCGAGGATGACCGAGGATAGGCAGACACCGGTCCCATCCGATGTTGAGTCCGAGGATGATCTCTCTGCATACTTGGTGGCTAAGAGGAGTGCTGGTCAGGATGCTGAGGCAAGGGATGCTGCTGTTGTAGGGACTTCAGAGGTTAGAGCCCCCATTCTGCCGACTGCTAGGGTTGATAGGACTGAGGATCATATGACTATAGATATGGATGATCTGCTAGCGGGTACCCAGGACCAGACTCAGGAGGGCGGCCAGGGACAGGATCCCCTAGTGGCCTAGATTCGTTTATGATTATTCTGAACTGCTTTTATACTTTTGGGCCTTGTGTGGCGTATTTTGATTATTCAGTTTGCATTGCTTATCTTTGACTTTTATGTGTGGATCTTTTCTGAATTGAAACCGTTTGAATAATGCCTTTTATGCATGTTCTAATTTTTTCCTAGGTCATTCGATGTGAAGTGACCTACCGAACTTTTATTTTTGTGTCCTAATTTTTGCCTGGGCTTTCCTTGATGGTTTAGCCCAGTAGACTTTTTTCTTTTTTTTGCCTTAATTTTTGCTTAGACCGCCCTTTCGGGTTTTCCATCCAATAGGCTTTTTGCCTTAATTTTTGCCTGGGCTGCCCTTTCGGGTTTTTAGCCCAGTTGGCTTTTCCGACTTTTCCATGGGTCTGATTTCTTTTATGACCCATCGGTATTTTTTTGTCTTTTACTGAATAATGCTCGTGATACAAAGAATTTAACAAAGATGCTTATCATGATCAAGAAGAAATTGATGTTCACATACTTGCGATTATTTCACCTAAAGACATGCATACATTTATAAGACCAATATTTTTAGCAATTCGTAACATGTTCATTGATGAAATTAATTTGAGTACATAGGAAATGGTAACAATTTCCAATGATTAACCCTTACCCGCTTTCCAGTCCTTTTACAGATTTTCTAGAAAGCAAATCTGATGTGTTTTCTCTCGATACCCTAACTTTTCCCTAAGTCGCCCTTTTGGGTTTTCAACTTAGTGAGCTTTATTTTGAGTTCCCTAACTTTTGCCTGACTGATTTGCAGAATACCGATCAGCTGGTTGCACCCTAATTTTTGCCCAAGAGGTAAAGGACCACTTGCCGGGTGATTTATTTTCTATTTCTTTTATTCTTTGTGCCGCTTTTTATGATTTATTTCTTTTTAACCTCAACATGATAGTGCTTGAGCTTGTCTTGATTAACTGGATTTATGAATTCATTTCCATCCATATCCATGAGATTGATTCATCCTTTGCCAAGGATTTTCTTAACTATGAACGGTCCTTCCCAATTAGGCCTGAACTTGCCCCTGACATCGGTGTGGACTTGATGTAGCTACTTAAGAACTGGATCACCTGCTTTGAGAGGTTGCTTGGGGTATCTGACTCTTATTGTAAGATCGAGCCATACACTGTTGGTACATCTGCAAGTGGTCAAGTGCTTTGAGCCGTTTCTCATCTAACGCATTCAACTATTCGTGCCTAGCCTTTGCCCAATCTGACTCCTTTAGCTGAGCTTCGAGGACTACACGTAATGATCTTACCTCTGTTTCAACGGTTAACACTGCTTCCATCCCATGTACCAGAGAGAAAGGAGTCTGGCCAGTAGGCATCCTCACACTAGTTCTATATACCTAAATTATGAACGGAAGTTTATCAGCCCAATCTCTGTAAGTGGCTACTATCTTAGATAAGATCTTCTTGATTGATTTGTTGGCTGCTTCCACTACTCCGTTAGCTTATGGTCTGTACGGAGAAGATCTGTGATGTATGACATTGAACTTCTCAAATAACTCACTGGTTGCTCCTTGGAACTGAACCCTATTATTAGAGACTACATGATACAGGGTCCTGTATCGAGCAAAAATATGCCTCTCTAAGAACTTGGCCATTTTGAGTTCCTTTGGGTCTTATTTCTTTGAGGATGTGAACCTTTGTATCCAAAAATATGCCTCTCTAAGAATTTGGCCATTTTGAGTTCCTTTGGGTCTTCTTTCTTTGATGATGTGAACCTTTGTATCCTCCCTCCCTTCGTCATGAAGACAGATGAACCAAAGGCGATTGCTTATCATATTTGCTAAGCACTTTTTCATCTCTCTTTTTGTGGTAAGTTTTAATCAGTGAATTTTTTATATCATTGTGATGTACTCAAAGTTGACCTTATCAATATAATTTTATCATTGGTTAAGAACATTGGTTGTTACGAGTGTATGATGTCTTTAAAATGAAATGCTCTTATGAAATGTGAATGGAAAATGCACCAATTTATTCATGACGTAATAAAAGCTACAACTTATTCATGATATGCCTTATAAGCAGCATTGTTCGCATCGAAAATGTTGGCGATATTAAAAATTACATCATTTGAATCATCCTCCATATATGGAGGGCCTTGTTCAGCTATGGTGGTGGGGCACAAGTTGGCTTGGGTCTCTTCAGCTACTGCTCTTGCCAGATTCTTGACAGCCTTGCTTATAGGGTTCCCCTCTTCATTTCCCTTCCAATCCTTCTTCATGAGTACCGCTAGAGCCTTGGTGATGGATTTGACTGGCTTACTCATCTTATCCCCCTCTGTTTTGCTACCTACCTCTACAAAAAGTCAGGCTTTGACCATGCATCCCTTCTCAAAGTCAAATACATCATTAAAAATCTTAAAACCTCGGAACCTTCTAGCCCTTAATCTTGATATGTTCATCCTCTTCTGAAAATGCTTTCTTTTTAACCCCGGCCCCTACCATGAGACATAGCTGTACCTTAAACTTTTTAGAACCTAGACGATATCCTAAACCAAATCTGAACAGCCAAGGAAGAGGTATAATGGGTTCTGACATGCCCTGAAGATTTTTCCTGAGCCCTTTTACCTTGCGATATCCTTGCTTCATCATGATTTTCTCAACTCTCAGAGACACATGCCCTTGGATCTTATCCTGGTGAGCTGTAGCCACCCTAGACTCCTTCTCTTCCATTTCCATAGGTGCTATAACTGATGGTTCATCGGCTTCAATGATCACTAACTTGCCATTATTGATGAGTTTGATTTTCTGATGAACCGTAGAAGGAACTGACTCCAATGCATCGAGCCAAGGATTACCCAACAATAGTGAGTAAGAGACAGGGATGTCTAACACCATAAATAGGACCTTGGATAACCTCAGCTTCAAAAACCCCAACCACACTCTTCTTGGTGTCATCATAAGCTCTTATGACGGTATTATATTTTTCCAACATTGGCTCATCCAATCCTAAGTAAGAGAGAATCTTGGAGGGACAAAGATTGAGAGTAGAACCATCATCCACCATAACACATGGAATGGAATAATTGAAGATTTGCACCTTAATAAAAAAGCACCTTGTTGCATTTATTTCCCTTAGTTGGAAGATCTGATGGGTAAAATAGGATCGGTTCTGCATGACTAGGAGAAGGTTCCCCTATAACAAAGAATACTTCCATGAGAGAGGTGGTAGGGGTAGCCTCTATGCTTAGTAACTTTTTTATTAGGCCTCTGTGGTGATCCTCAGAATCAATGAGGAGCTGCCAAACACTGTACTTAGCCAGGGTAACTTGCAACTGCTGAACTAGGGGAGTGACTTTTGAATTTGCTTTCTTTGTATCCATCGGAACCTGTGTCTCTGCGGAGGGTACGAAAGTAGGCCCATTATCAGCATTGGGGAGGACTTGCTCTGCCCTTTCTCTTTTTCGAGAGAGCGGGAGGAGCTACTCTTCCACTACGGGTAATATGCAAGACCTTATCTTTCACGTAGCTTCTTCCTTCAGGGGTTTCAACTATCAGTGCCGGCTCTTCTATCACGTCAGCATCAATTATGATTGGTTCAGGTTGGACTATTATAGCTTCCTCATCATACGTAACTCCCAACTCGTAAGCATCAATATCAATAGGGATAGACTTATTGGTCACGGCTGCCACCGAGTGGACCATCGGGTTAGCTTGCATGATCATGTCAAAAATATGGCAGGAGGAGAGCCCTGATTCGATGACTACGACCTGCTTCTCAAATCTTGGTAGGGGGTTATTCAAGGTTATTAGCTTGAGCTCAGGTTCCTAGATCTTCTTATCCTTAATCAGGCTACGGATGGCCTCCAATAGATTCCTACAGGCACTAGTGTAGTGCCCCTTGATGATATGGTAAGTGCGGAACTAATCTCGGTCTACTAGTTTGGGTTGGACATAGGGCTTGATACTCTGAAAGAGACCCAGTGGCCTCAGCTTGGTAAAGATGGTAGGCAAGGAATCCTTCCAGGGAGGATTATTATCTTTGAAAACACAGACTACAGTAACTTCTTTTTGCACGACTGCAGCCTTAGGATCCGAGCTAGACCTCAACTTAGAAGCTTGGGCCAAAGCCGAGTCACCCTTCTTGAACCAAGGCTTGGTAGGTACACTGGCTTTCTCTAATTCCTCAATTCTTTCCCATTTCTCAGCCTTCTCGAACACATTAATATAGCTAGAGAACTTATCCATACCAAGGATCTTACGATAAGTAGGTAGGGCACCATCCATTAGCTTCACAATCATCTCTGGGAGACTTAGCCTATCTTTCAACAGAACCTGAGTGGCCATCCATCTTTTGAAGTAGGGCTTAAACTTCTCATTGAGGGCCAGTTTGATAGCCTCCAAATTCTGTATGGTAGTTTTGATGGTAGCATTGAAACCGTACTGCTCGATGAAAGCCCTTAATAAAGCCTTCCAGTCTTTGGTTACTTCGTCAGACAAAGTATTATACCAGTCGATAGCAGGACCTTCCAAGGTGCAAGCGAACATCTCTGCCAAGACCTTATCACTCAACTTCCTAATCCTTATGATCCTCTAATAGGTGGTGATGTGAGATTGAGGAGGATCAGTTCCCTTATACTTCACTATGCTAGGCATACTAAAGTTTTCAGGGACACAGACTTCCTCTTTAACCATCTAAACGGATGGTAGGGACCCAAGATTAGCAATAAGTAACTTCTGAAGCAAGTCACGTAACTCCGTAGGGAGAGATGATCTCTCCAATTGGGTAATCGCACCGAAGGGTAGACCCATTGATTGAGGAAAGGCCGTCCCCTTGGGCGTGACTACAAAATTTAGGATCAGACCAGGTGCCCCAAACTGTAATGGTGGTGGTATAAACCCCTGACTAGGCTGAGTAAACTGATTGATGACTGGAGAAGTAACCGTACCCACAGGCTAGATCGGTAGGCTAGCTGAATTGACAGGACCAATAGAACCTAAATGACCAAACTGACTAAAAGAATCCCCTTGAGTCTGTACTAGCGGTAATCAAAATTGAGTAAATGGATTAAGAGTGATTCCCCGATACTGGCTCGCTCGCCACTGCATTCACCAATGGAACACTTGCCCTTCTTTCCTCGGTTATGATTTCCCTGATGATTACTAACATTCTATCATTCATTCGGTCCAAGAACTGATCACTTCCTAAAAATTGAGAGACGGCATTTGCGATCTTTGACCTAATCTCGGTCCTCGATGCATTTACCTCCTCTCCATAGCAAAATCCTCAACTTTAACATCGATATGACCCTCTGGAGTCAGAATGTGAGACATCTCCCCCAGACTACACTGATTGTTGGATGGAATATCTGGAGACTAAGATATATCAACCCTTGGTAAAATCAGAATGCGAGTTAGACGGAGTTGAGATCTTTGCCAAGCTCTTTCCCTTTAAGGTTTGGTTCTGGCTAAGGCGATAACCAAGAGATCAGTACATGCATGAGATGCAATATGCTTGCATAAGTTACAACGATGCATAGAGGGGTTAATTACAAAACACATGCGAAGCAATCGGTTCCATCCTTATTTCTCCCCGTCGTGCCTGAGGGTATTCTTCCTTAATCTAATCTTACACAGAATCAAGGTGCCTAGAGGGTAAAATTCTATAGTTTTCGCTAAGAATGGCTTAGGACATATCAGATTTGATGTAGAAGGTTCCCACCGTATTAAGTCTCTTTTGGAGGGAGATAGTGATGAGTGTTCCACCCACTAAAGTGCCCCAATATCTCTGGCGGTCATGGGTCATGCCTCAGCGAGTATCATGAAAATAACAGGGCAACCTATCCTAGCGCTAGAAGAAGATCGCATCTAGCTAGAAAGAAGGAGATGAGAAGATAGAGTGTAATAATTTTCCCAAATGATGAAAACAAAAACGGGTTGAATCAATTAAATGATTTTCGGTGCTCATCTTAATCTTTTAAGCTTTTAAAATAGACCAACATTTTGCAAGTTAAAAGATTATTTCCCAGCAGAGTCACCACTGGGAGGTGTCGATGATGTGTGGGTCTCCCTTGGTGCCTTTGTGAGAGAGGCGGGGCCCACTGGGGGTTCGATTGTATTTAGGCGTGATAAAACATTTTTAGTTTAAGTTTGCACAATATGCTAAATTTTATAGAGTAAAAGAATCGAGACCCAAATCTCGATACAATTGATAGAGTTACCACTCAAGTTGTCTACTTGGGAAAGAGTGGTGGCACAGTTCCTAAGGGTGAGAGACTATACCTATTAGATCAGAGATTCGGGTATCGAATGAGTCACTTATTTCTCATTTAATTGATTCAAAATTACATTCATCGCGTAAAACCGTTTTAGTTTTCATCATTTAGGGAATTATCACAGAAATCATATTTCTACACTCTTTCACACTCGTTACATGCGTTTATATAATATAATAAAAATATAAACAATAAAATGGGGGAATAAAATTACAACCGGGGGACAATGGGGGAATATCAAGTAAACCAATACACTTATTCTAAATTATAAAATAAAATAAAAATAAATTCCCCTGCATCCACAAACGTTAGCACAGTCTATAACACTTCATAAATCAACATTTTAGAGGGCAACATGTGATTTATATGGTTACATCATGTCTAATTTTTGTGGGTTGATTTACCGGATTATTAGTGAAAGTGATCGTATGGAAAATGGTGAGTTGGTTGATTTTTATTCAACAAAACACTGAAATCTGGGTTCTGCCTGAAGGCCGGTACCCGTACGGGGTATTGTCGGGGTCGATAGAACCAGAGTTGATTTTATTTTACCAGATTAAGCAGAAGAGAGTAAAATAGACTATGGAATTCCCTTTTATAGGAGTCTGGCGTACTAGTACAATCATCAAAATGATATATTAAGTACCAACAAAGACCGTAATAATCAAGATCTGACCCAAAACAATAAATGAAGGGAACAAACAGTACAGAACAAATCAACAACAACAATAATAATAATAATAATAAAATAGAGGTGTGAGTCTCTTTGAAACTCAAGAGCGTTGCCTTTATGACGTGACTCTACTTTGAGGAGATCCCTTTGCGGTGGAGAGAGTCCGACCAAAGTGCGAGTTTAGTTAGGATTGATTAGGAGGGTATTTGATTGGACAAAATCTCCCCTAAAAACCTAATAAACGAAGCTAGGAACGAATAAAATGTGGACAAAACCTCGAAGAAGGGGTTTTCTCCCTATTTTATACCTCTTATACCTCAACTATACCTATGGAGAATGCTAGAACTATAATGTGTCTATAGTAATTTTGCTTGGAGAATTGTGTGTGTTTAGAAATGAAGGGGAAAGCCGCTATTTATAGGGAAAAACCAGGTCTGAATGCAATAAACGCATTCAAAACCTGCCTTTTCCCAAAAAAGGCAAGAGATACCTTCCAAATCGGTATGTTTAGGCAATTTTGGCACCCGTACGGGTGCCCTCCCAGCCGTATGGAGGTTCTCACCCGTACGGGTCTACTAGTCAGTCTAGGTCTCTGAAACATGGCCAAACTCAACTCTACAGTAGCGGGAACACCTCTGATGGATAACACCTATAAAAGGAAGCATTATCTAGCTCTCATCAACGTTTCGCGAGATGGATCGTTGAAATCCAGTGCTCACAGTTATCATTTACCACTTGCAACACGACATATATAATTGGAAGAATTTGGATGTTGATTACCGAAAAGGTCAAATGAAAAGATTGATCTCATGAGTTCTTTTATATGGAACCGGGTATTTTAAAATACTCTGCTCCTCCTGATGAATGACACATATCTCATTTAATAGTTAGTAGGGCATGTGTCATTTATCGGGAGTAGGATATTTAGAATACCCAGCTCCATGTAAAATTTGCCTTGATCTCACATAATTCAAAGTTCCAATTTAGCAAGTTACATCGTTTTTTAGGCTTAACTCTTATTTGAGTAAGATATTGTGGACTTGATTTGTTTAATGGTGAAGACATACTCGTAGTTGGTGCATCTCAGTATAGACGGAAATCGTAAAGAAATAAATTCGAATACTTACCTTTTTCCGTGCCCGAGATCAAAGAACGCCGTATTGAAATCTTTTGAATGCTAAGTCATTGACTAACCCACGGTATATCGGGATTAAGTCGTTATTCACAACTTCTTCAAGAATTCGGCAAAAAATGATCGGCAAACCAAGCCTCGATAATTATCCCGGGAGAGAGAATCTATGTTGGTTTGTTAATGAGAAAAGGAAATCAATATTTCCACATTTTATTCATGCATCATGCACGTCTGTATGCATGTATATATATAATAATTGAAGTTTTGGCTAATTGTAAATCAAGCCCTTGAACTTTTGATTATTTGCAATTAAATTTTTAAAAGTTTAATGACTTTTCAACTGAGTCCTTAAATTTATTTGATTCTCCAATTAATTCTAATTACCCAAATTGGATCGGATCCTTTGACCCGATTGACCCGCTCACGGGCGGACCGGGTATTTCCAACATCTCCCACTCGCACTTGACGGGTTACATTCTGTACAAGGTCATCATATCTTCTTTATACTGTGAAGTCGTGCGACCTGCATACTATCAGGAACACTTTATCTTGCACCCATTAAGGTCTACTAAGACTATCCTGAGTGGTACTTAACCAAATAAGTTAACATCTTGTATTCAAAACGTCTTGCACCCGTTAGGGTCTGCCAAGACTAATCTGAAATTGGTACTTAACCATTTATTTAACAACTTATATTTAAAATAATATCATATTATATAGTACACATATGCTTTACCCTAGATTGGTCGACAATCACCAACTTCCACATCATTAGGGATCTCGGAAGCCATAGTCTGTTGTTCACTATCTTACATCAAATGTAACAATAGGCTAGCCGGTGAACTAACAGAACTCTGATGAATGTTCATTTGGCCATATCTTCTTTTTGAGTTATCCATTCCATACAAAACTAGTTCGTACCACCAACCAATCTCTCCTAGATCGAATCAAATCATAATCTCTCTGTGATTGATCAAATTGTCCTTGCTAGTCCTTACTTCGCAAGGTAATCAATAGTAATGAGGGTAAGGTCCAATACACTTTAGTTAATGGATTGAGTCTCACATTAGAGAAGTTAAGATCCTTGTACAACGTACAAACTTCTCATCTCATGGTCGCTAAGCACACATTATCTCGAGGACTCACTTTTCTCCCACTTTGATAATGTGCCATGATGTTCTTTCCTTTTACCCTTATAAAGGAGCACATGTCTACTCTCAATAATATGAAGTAACATCATGTAAAGGTTTCAATTACAATGCACCTTAGCATTTAACCTTGTTCTACTTCAAGAACTACCTTTAGCTATTCAGACAGAACATGAATCATCATCATATGAACTACAAAGTTCTTACCCGATTCCTTCTTGAATTCGGTACACATTATTCCATACAGTGCGACTTTCCTTGTTACTTAAACAAGTTGATTCACGATTTTGAACAGGTTCCCAAATTACACATAATATGTTCAAAATCTATCTCATCCTAGTTGTACCCTCGAGGTAACACTGGGGTAAACACCCATATGAGTAGGCTACTTCTCTGTCCGACATGCTATGAATGAAAACAATGTATGTACAAAACATAATTACACACAAACATATATATTGCTTATACAATAAAACTTATTTATTTCAACGTAATATCGTTCACAATTTAAAAGGTATAATAAATGAGGTAACCCGAATAAGCGTTATATGCGTATATTTAACCCTTTAATATATTTCACATATACATCTTTAGGGAAATGCTTCGTAAACAAATCTGCAAGCATGTAATACGTAGACAAATACCTCATGTTGACCTCTCCTCGAGTACTTAAGTCTATATAACTAACCTATACTTGATTTCGATATGCTTATACCGTAAATGATATTTTGGGTCTATCGTATAAGCTATCAATGCTTGACTATTACTTGTAAATAGTCAATTGTTGTGTGGAGCACTTAGCATAAAACGACTCACTAGTCACTCTAACCAAACAATCTGTCGGACCATGGCTGAAAAAAACACAAAGTTCAGCTTTAGCCTTAGCCAATATGCATCTGAGTATCCTATAAGGTCTACTTCCTTAGGCTGATACATCATAGCAAAATCAATAGTCCTTTAAAAGTATCTTACAATTTCTTAACGGTGTTTTAGTTCTCTATTACTGGAATAGATCAATATTTACTTACAATGCCCACGACACAACAAATATTAGGTCTGGAGTAAGACATAACATATATGATGTTTCCATCAGATGGAATTATTTCCATATCCTCACACTTTAAGGAGTTTCAAGACAAATGCTTAGTTGTAGGAATACTTATGGGTTTATAGTTATGCATAAAGAATCTTTGTCAAACTCTTTTCTGCAAGATTCTAGAGGTAAAGATACTTATTTATCTTTCTATCCATTGAGATCTTAATCCCTAGGATATGTTCGAACTCCTCCATGTCTTACATATCGAAGTTACTCGATAACTAATCTTTCACTCAATGGTATTTATACAGTGGTCCTCATTTACCATTGAATACCATAACCTCAAGACCACAAGAGATCGTAAATTGACTTATTCAATTATGTAAACCTCATGTTCGTAAACAATTTGGACAAACCCTCTTAGTAGTACCATATAGATATCTTATGATAATTCTCCATTGAGAAAAGCATACATCATTTGATGTGAGTCTAAGGGTAAGTATAACTGCCAAAGCTATACAATTCTAATATATGTAAATGTTAAAACTGAAAAGAAAATATTTTCATAATACATTCTTATCAGTTTGAGTATACGTATTCCTTAATTATAAACCGAGTGCTTTCACTGTATCTTGAGAATTCACTTGTTCTCAATAACTTTATGTCCTTCATGTATGTCAACTTAATTCTTCTTCCATCATATGCAACTATTCATCTCCCTTAAAATACTTAATTTTCAAAGTGGAACATTTTCCATTTTGATCACTTAGGCTCCGAGCCTTCATAAATATATCTCATATATTTATTGTAACTCGAAATTCTTTCCTTTAAGCTCATTTCTTTACTACCACTTAGATAAGAAATACTATAATGATCTAAGCTCCTACTTAAGGTAAGAAACATTGACTCCCACTTGGAATAATAACATTGACTCCCACTTAAATCAATAACATTATTGGGTTCTCGGCTCCCCCATGGAACAAGATCCTTTTGATTAAAATGATCATTATGAACCATTTTGTTTGAATTACTCCCACTTGAAGATACATCCAAAATATCAGGTTCAAGAGTCTTATTAAAAGGAAATGTTTTTGCCCAATACGTACAGTCTTTGAAACTCATTTTCTAAGAATTGACATCTCGTGATTCAAATTATGTTATTTCCTTCCACATTCTCCCCCTCAAAACCATATCTTTTTGATATGTCAGAGTATCTTGTAAAGACGCTCTTTCTACCTTATGAGCCTAATTTATCAAAGGTATGTGGGTATAAGCGGTACAACTATAAAGTTGAAACGAGATAAACTCGAAATTCTTCCAATTCACATCTCATATGTGATGAAAGAAACATACTTTTGTGGGTTATTTGATTGATACATACCTAACCATTTCAATAAGAAGCTTAATCTTCTGTCATAAACCCCATATTACTATGGAGTATAAGGAATAAATAACTAATGTTTAGTCATTTATTCATCACATAAAGCTGTAAGCATAACTGAAAATAACTCTATACCACTTCAATTGCAATGCTTTACAACCACTTCCAATTGATTTGCTACAAGATTCATAAATCTTTTAATAGCTAAAAGCTTTAGATTTATGGAAAATCAAGTATTTGATGTCATAACGAGTATGATCATCAATCAATGTGATGAAATTGTAGGCCTATACATTACCCTCACGACTATTAAATCACAAATGTCATAGTGAATAAGCTGTAAATATATATTATGTTCTAGTTCATTTCTAAGAATGATTTTGTTGTTTGCTTTCCTTTTATGGAACCCATCACACGGTGATAATTTACCATTTTTAAATTATTCATCACAATATGCCTAGAGAACTCAATCTTCGTAGCATTTGTGATATAATCACCTATGCGATATACTAACATTATCATTTTAAAGATGAGTTAGTTAATAGAAAAACAAATATTATCCACTTGATGATTATTGAACCAAGCACGAGTTAGGACTGACTCAAGAGATGACTCAATTGTGGTTAAGTTTTGATCAAAACAATTAAGTTCAGTAGGGAATAATTAAATCAATATTAGTGTGAAAATAAATAGTCTATGGTTTAAGGGAGTTAGTAAATTCAAAGGTAGAATTTCAAGTCTCCGCTGACATAAGCTATTTAGTTTCACTCTCAGTGGTTTCTGGGCTGAGTGATTATGTGGTCGCTGACCATATAATTTTCGCTCAAAACACTTAGTATTTAGTTTTAGTTTTCAGCTGTGCCTTACAATCATTTATTTTGATAAGTTATCTTTTGTCTGTCAAAGGAACTGACATTACCTTTTAAGGTAAAAGGGGATCTTTGCTTTTAGTGTTGCTTTTTGTAAGAACATTAATGAGATAAAGACAAAAAGAATTAATGCATTTTGATAAGACTCAAGTAATGAAGAGAATGACAAAGTCTTCCAATACAAGTCTGCAATAAGTTAATTGCTATTTTGAGCAAGCCTGCAGATCTACCAACCTTGTATCGTGCACCCTACAACATGTAGAGGGTATGGGATGAAGACACATGGCAATCAGAGCAAGTTCTCTCTAACGGAAGACTGGTATTAAACGATAAAGAATTCAAATGAGAGCTCGAATTTCTATCTAACGGATTGAAATGTATTTCACAACAGTGCAATTCTATCTCTTAATGGATCGATTTGAAGAAGCAACGGGTGAATTACTGAGCTATCATTTTCAGAAGATGATAAGACAAGTTCAATGGCTACTTTCTCAATCCATCTATAAAAGGAGCAAGAAGGCAAGCGTTAGAACTTAGTGATTACACCTGAATTTCCTAAAATCTAAAACTCTGTCAAATTAACAAGCTTAAAGAAATTCAAGTAAGAAAAGCAACTCAGCGAGAATCTGCTATACAGAAGTGAGAATTGAATAGGTCACTCAATTGTAATATTAGATCATTTGTAATTGGAACAACGATTCTATAAGTTGTTTCCAGCTCTTGTTTAGAATCATATTGGATTGCTGATAGAAGAGGGTATTCTAGTCAGTGGGTGAGCGGCTGCAGATTGGAGGGTACTTTCTGTAATTGGGGAATTTGTGAAAGGCTTCTCCACCTAGGGTAAAGGAGTTGAGATTAGTGGATTAAAGCCCAGACACTCTCTCGGGACTAGATGTAAGCACAAGTTGTTAAATCAGTATAAAAATCTCTGTGTTCTTTACCTCTTTGCAATTTCCTATTTTCACTCTCACTCTGACCTCACTTAGCGGAGCTTTGCTCAGCATGCGAAAAAGTTTCATTAATTTAACAGTGAGTCATTCATCCCCCCACTGACTCAATGAGTGTACGCATAAGGACCAATAAGTGGTATCAGAGCAGTTCTCTATTGAAAAGATTTCACAATCTTTGAGACAAAGATCATGGCGTACAAAGGAGAATCTAGTGGAAGGGCTCAAGCCTACTGTTAGCACAGGTCCGTTCCGGCCCGATGAGGAATAATGCCTATTTCGTCTAGTAATCGGACAAATGAGCCAAAAGGGGCCGAATTGTTATCCAAAATCAGAAATTCAAAAATCCACATTCTAGGGAAGCTTCGGTTTAGCATTTCCTACTGAAAAGTCAAAAAGTCAAAGTTTGGTCAAACATAGGTAATGAGCCCGCCGGGTAATTACCTATCTATAATAAAAAAAATCAAATCTTATAGAGATTACGCCAAGGATTTACGGGATCTCGTAAATCAAATCAAATCTGGTAGAGTGGTAAATAGCCCACCGGCTATTTACCACCCTTCTATAAATAGTGGAGCACCCCCCATTTGAAAGGAGACGCAAGAATTTTATAAATTTCCAAAATTACCTTTGTGTCCTTTTTCAGTTCCGAGAGTCCCAAAAGCCTTGAAACTCTGCCAAAATACTCCCAAATCCAAGCTCTATTACCGACATTCGATATAAGCTCGGTACTCTGTCTTTTTAGGTCAAGATCTCACAGTGACTTTCGGTCTAAAAATGATCCAATCTCTCAAAATACTCCAAATCCCCACAGAAATAATTCGAGATTGTAGTCATAACTCGGGTTAAATCTATTTCCCAAACAATCCCCAGCAACTTCGGTCCCGCACCGACTCTCAAGTCATCCTGGACAAATGAAAAGGTAAACTAAGGGTAATTTGCTCTAAGCCCAATTTTTAAATTCATTTTAATTACTTTTATTATTGCACATTGCATTCCATTTGCTGGTTAAGTGAGCTACTGGTGCCACTTAAGCTATAATATGTGTTAATAAGCTCGCATGAACGGATAAACATCTAGAATGTGAGGAAACTCTATCTAAGTTTTTGGGCCCAAACCCGAACGCTGCCGTTACTCTGCAAAAATTACGGTAGCAAAATGTCAATTTATTATGCCGTTATGATGCTCGTTTTATTTCTTGAATTTGATTCTTGAATTAAGCCATTATAATGCAGAATTACCACAAACTCCAAAATTCCAAAATTCAATCAAACAATTTGAACAATATGAGTAACTATTATGTCCGAACTCAAAATCTCACTTTTTCGGTATGAAAATCCCATCGAGGATTAGTATACCACAATTCCCGGTGGAGCTGAACCGGGTGGCGACTCTATTTTATTTTTAAATAAAGTAAAAATGCTTTATTTCAAAAATATCTTTTCTTATTAAAAATGTGCATTTCAATATAATCACATTTTTTGCTTATAAAGCCACCAAATTTAAGCGAACTGGATTTTTTTTCAAACCAGACCAAACGCCACGGTTTTCTCAAAACAGCACTAAATACAAACATGCCCCGCACACCGCACTCCATGTGCACGACCCGATGAAAACTTCCGCCCGCTGGTGACTCCGCTAAGGACTATGATTTTTATAAAAACCCGATTTTTATAAAAATTCTTTTTATGACATGATAATGAAAATATTGTTCAAATTAGATTTTGGAATTATGGAATTTGTGATAATTTCGGGTTTACGCAAATTTTAGGATTGCATAGCATCTGCATTCTTTACCCTTAAAACAATTTTGGTGTCTTTTGGTGAAGTATCTCAAAGTTCGCTTAGGGCTTGAGGGGTATGCATCCAATCACACCCCTTGCGTAACGTACGAGGACCTTGCTCGCTTAAGGGCAAGACTACCTACGTATATCATATGTGGAAAAGCTTCCTTTGGTTCGCTTAGGGCCACTAGGACTCGGTACACAAAGGCGCAGGGTACCCCAAATCGCATCCAATCCTAAGACCGAAACCCAAATATAGATGAACCGTAGACACTTTCTCATAGGTCTACCTAGAAACCTTGAGTGCACGCTAGCAGACTTCGCTAAGTCCCTCATTGGCTTTAAAGCGAAGTAAACCCAAATGGAGTTAAAAGGGTGGTAGGCACGATCTAACCATTTGCTACATGTACAGGTTTATTAAATATAAATAAAACGGACATCATAACCATCATGACTGTGTGTAAACTAACCACATCTTTATGCAGCCATAACATTTGTTTGTGGCATCTCATTTTATCGATTGAGACCAGTGAGTCCACCTAGGCTCATCCTATGAGCCTAATTAACCGAGACCAGTGAGTCCATCTAGGCTCAGTCTATGAGCCGAATTAACCGAGACCAGTGAGTCCACCTAGGCTCAGCCCATGAGCCAAAATAAACAGAGACTAGTAAGTCCACCTAGGCTCAGCCCATGAGCAAGAACAAACCAAGACCAGTGAGTCCACCTAGGCTCAGGCCATGAGCCAAAACAAACCGAGACTAGTAAGTCCACCTAGGCTCAGCCCATGAGCAAGAACAAACCAAGACCAGTGAATCCACCTAGGCTCAGCCCATGAGCCCAAACAAACCGAGACTAGTAAGTCCACCTAGGCTCAACCCGTGACCCAAAATTAACCGAGACCAGTGAGTCCACCTAGGCTCAGCCCATGAGCCAGAATATACTAAGACCAGTGAGTCCACCTAGGTTCAACCTAAGAACCCAAAATTAAACCAAGACCAGTGCATCCACCTAGGCTCAATCCATGAACCAAAATGACCGATACTAGTGAGTCCACCTAGGCTCCACCCATGAGTCGAAATTAAACTAAAAACTTTTGAGTGACCAGAGTGTCAACTCAACCCTTAGACCAATGAGTCAAAACCTTTTGAGTGACTAGAGTATCATCTCAACCCTTGGACCAATGAGTCAAAACCTTTTGAGTGACCAAAGTGTCAGCTCAACCCTTAGACCAATGAGTCAAAACCTTTTGAGTGACTAGAGTGTCAGCTCAACCCTTGGACCAATGAGTCAAAACCTTTTGATTGACCAGAGTGTTAGCTCAACCCTTGGACTAATGAGTCAAAAACTTTTGAGTGACTAAAGTGTCAGCTCAACCCTTAGACCAATGAGTTAAAACCTTTGAGTGACCAGAATGTCAACTCACCCTTTGGACCAATGACTCAAGGCCCTTCAAGTGACCAGAGTGCCAGCTCACCCGTTGGACCAATGAGTCAAAACCCTTTGAGTGACCACGAGTTAGCTCAACCCTTGGACCAATGAGTCAAAACCCTTTGAATGACCAATCAAGTCAATTTGCCCCTTTGGACCAACGAGTCAACCCACCTTTGACCAGTGAGTCAATTTACTTTGAGGTTTTTGAACCCAGTCTGGTTTAAGCCCATGACCCCTTATTTGCGATATTATCATAAGCCGTCAATAGTCCAAACCTTTATGCACCAACATCATTCATCCATGTATATAGTTACCCATGCATTCATTCGTCTACGGGCAAATGAGATAAGAAAGGCCTAAAGCGACACCTAATGTGTTTACTGACACTTGATCTCTTGACCTTTCAGGTTGGAAATGAGAGAAACGAAGGTTGAGACGCATCATAGGTAGCCCAAAAGTTACACTTCCACCACTGATTGAATCTCTAGCTGGATTTTTCTCAGATCCAGAACCTGAAGCTGCAATGGCTGATGATGATGCAATTGGCCAGTCCCTCAGGAGAATGCTAGATGATCCAGGATTCTATGATATCTTGGAGAGGCTAAATGCTGCTAGTGCCCAAAAGACTTAAGAATAAGAAGCCAGAATAGCCGCACTCAAAGCACAAATGGCAGAACTATCTCCGGCCAAGGACAAGTTTGCTCCTCCCTCAGTAGATCAATATATGGATATCGACCGATTCCTAACTAAGGAGTCAGAAGCCCTTCAAGCTAACTTTGTGATGCCCTATATGGCCCCGTATGTTGGCACTGGACCTCCCCATGCACATGTGGAAGGATACCTCAAAATCATGACTAGTATAAACATCCCTATGGTTCATATAGTCAATCTATTTTAAGCAACTCTTCATGGACATGATTCTGAGTGGTATATAAGGCTACCAACTGATGTAAAATCTTATTGGAAGAAGCTATACTCTGCATTCCTCGAGAATTGTGCCTTCAATCTGAAGGTAAAAACCACTCTGCAAGATCTCGAGAGGGTTAAGCAGCGACCAAATGAATCCTTTGAGGAATTCTATCTGAGATGGATGGATGTTCGTATGCTTGTAACTGGTGCACCCGACCAAGATACCTTGATAGTAAAACTTGTTGAGTCTCTAGTAAGAAGTACCAAGATGAAATGAAGATGAAGAGGTTTGACACCTTCAATGATATGGTAGATTATGCCAAAAAGCTTGAAAAGTACGAAGAAGAGGACCGAGTAAAGAAGTAAGAACAACAGGCTTACACTAAGCCTCGGTATTGGGAAAAAAGTGGCTCCTCCAGACAAGGCTCCTCTGAATCCTTCAAAGATGCCCCTAAAGTTGCAGCAGTTGCTCAAGTGTAGGCCTATCATTCCATCTCACCATGGGTGGAATCTTTATCCCAGATATTCACTAAGCTCAAGAAAACCAACCAACTCTAGAGCATCAAGCCATTCACCCTGTCTACAGCCACAGACATGGATAATTTATGAGCCTACCATATTACCAAGGGGCATCTTACTAATGAGTGTACTTGACTATTGAAAGATCTACAATAGATGATAGCTGATGGAAGGATGAAAGAGCTTGAAGGAAAGCCAGTCACTCAGACCAATCCTTTGCCAGAATTCCAGGCCATGGTAAATGCTATCAACATTCAAGTAGAAGTCAACGAACATGGGATCGATGTGACCAATAACTTTCGGTATGACCTAGGATCGGGAGACAATATGATCTTCGACAACATGGATATCATATACATGGTAGACTAGTATGTCCCGAGGATGAGTCAAGAAGGATTGGATCAGTATATCGTACCACCATACCTCATATACTGTGGAAACGTAGATCTGAATGAACACGTGGAGGGATTTCTCTAATTTATGCATAAACAGGGAATAGCCATGATGGGTTTCGCACCACAATTTCCCCGATTCCTAGGAGGGCCTGTAATAGACTGGTATAACTCGATGCCTAGAAGGGCATTGGAATTGGCACTTCATGGAAAGATACTTTCTCCACCACATCAGGGCATCTCAACCCTATCCAGATGAGCTTTACTAGTGGTTAGCATCACAAATAGACCGACAGAACACTGGATGTCATGATATCCCCTCTCCATAACCTCCTATGTACACTCACATAGATTATATGAGTCCCAATTATGTCGGAACAAGTTTGTTCGAATTTGGGAGCTCTTCTGGGGCAACAAAGTCGGAAGATCTAGAGTTATATGACCCTGACCAAGCATAGAACAATTAGGTAGACAAACTGAGATATCTCATCCTGAACATAAATGGGCATTCACAAGGCCCATTCAGAGAAATCCGCCCCGACATTACGACATATGGTAATCGTATGGGAGAGACATTCGCAAGCATATAAACTATGATATCAGAATTCTGCATGGCTATAGAAAATCCTGAGGAGGACCCAAAAGAAGATCCCGAGGAGGACCTCGAAGAAGATCCCGAGGAGGACCCGGAGGAAGATCCCGAGGAGGACCCCAAAGACAAAAACCCAGAAGAAAGCTCTGACAAAGAGGCTAACAATGATGTTCCTGTATGATAGGTACCAAACTGGATCCTTGAGGTATAACCTTTTAAAGATTTGGATGCCGGGATAGAAGAATTCGTTGACTTCAGTGAATCAAACCATGAAGACGAAAGTGAAATAGATAACTTGGGGTGTCAATCTGAAGAACATGACTTCAGATTCGCGTTTGACTGGAAAGGAGACTTTGAGTATGAGGCTCCCTTCCCCAACGGCATGATGGTCGACTATGACGGCACCGAGAGCTACGACTTTTCTCTGGAGCATGACTCTCTAGGTGCCCTATGGTCTGTAGTAAGTGACGATACCGAAGACTTCACGGACTTTGACTAAAATAGCGAGCATATTATAAACATGATTCGAGATAAGGGGCAAGAACCTTCTCAGGAATACATCGTGGAAAGAATCTGAGTTGAGAATGAACTAGCCTGGGCTAGTTACCCATTCGGAATCCAAATTTGGGAGAAGACTACCCCATATTCTATAATGGCAACACGAGGCCACGCCCTTATATCCGCGAATATGTACAAATGATGAATGATGGATATATTCACTATGCCCATTGGCCCGAAAGATTCCGCTGGACTCTCCGAGAAAAGGCTGTTGTTTGGTAAGAAAGGCTAACGTTCTATCAAAAGTCATTTTTGAACGTTCTGGCCAAGCAATTCATCGATTACTTCACATAGGTCGACCCGCCAAAAAACTCAACTCCCGAATTAGATATGCACGGGAACCCCTTGAAATACTAGGAATGGGAAGCAACCAATGCCATTTGTCCAATGTCAATAGAATCAGCCCAGGAATACCCATGGTATATGAACAAGGTTAAAAATAAGCAAACCACCTATGACGATGCGCCGCATTCACTTGATAAGGGAGAACCATCCAACGGAACCTCCTCGTCTATCCATATGATCAGGCAAGAATTCAATCCAGTCAATCCGGTCCTGTGCCAAATCTTACAAGGGAACCCTGTCATCCCGAAGAAACAACCAGAAAAGGTTCCTTTCATGCAATGGCCTTTTGATGCAGAGGAGTCGGCTCCTGTGAATGAGCCAATTGACTTAGCGAAGATATCTCTTGATGAGAATTTCAATGAATTCAAAGTCTTTGAAGTAGTACGCTCACCAACTTAAGTGGCCAGTCCTATTACTAAAGGAGGGTAGGTCGCTGGATCAGTAGCTCCAGCTACACCACCGGTGCCTCCTACTTTCATCAGATCCTCAGAACAAGTGGAAAGCCCGATTGTGGACCAACTAAAGGCCATTACAACCAAGATGAGTATCTAGGATCTACTCTAAGGCTCTCTAGATCACAGACTTGCCATTATTAAGAAATTGATGGAAATTGAAACATCTCCTCTGGCATCTCCAAAACAAGTCTGTGCATTACTCAATAGCAAGACTAGCACTATTATCCCGGACATCGTCTTCTCGAGTTCGGATCTATTAGGCGAAGGTATTCACCATAATAAAGCCCTTTACTTAAAGGCCAACATCTTTGAATGAATCATGCTATGCATAATGATCGATGATGGCTCATCGCTCAATGTCTGCCCCAAGGACATTTTGCCAATTCTCGGACTTATTGAGAAAGACTTAAAGAAATCCACCATGGTCATCAAGGCCTACGACAACTCAAAGAAGGTCGTCATTGACACATTTAAAGCTGAAGTTACAGTCGGAGAAATCTCATCTATCGTGCTCTTCATGGTAATAGACATCCCACTAACTTTCTCCATACTACTCGGTAGACCTTGGTTCTATGCCTTAAGGGGGGTCCCATCCACCTTGCACCAAAAGATCAATATTCCATTTCATGGGAAAATTATTACCCTGGAAGCTGATGAAGCCTCAGTAGTGGCAGCGCTGAAAATGGAAGAAAACAACCTAAAAGGGTTTACCACAGTCATTATCGGTCAAGAGACTAATGAACAATAAGAAGTACACTGGGGCCCATAGATCCAAGGGTATACGTGGAAACACCACAAGCCTAGGAAAGGACTAGGTGCCCATGAGCAAGGAATACCAACCTTCAATATAGGGGCATGAGAATGGAAGCCAATGGGACTTAGTTATGTAAACTCTCGAAGGATTGTTCATAGGACAACCTCTCGGAAGAAGCTAAAGCAGCCTTATGAAGGAACCCCCGAGCCTGTCACTCATCAAGCAATGACCATTCCTGGGTTCGAAATTTTCTCAGACGTAATCAGCTACAGCAAAAGTGGCAGAAGCTTCCTAACCTATATAGAGAAAGCCAATCCCCAGCCTAATGATACCGCAATCCTAAGTCAAGCTAAGGATGACAAACAGGTACACCTAGAAAGGATCAAGAAGCTGAGCAAGGAGGAAGAAATCCTCGATACCCTGACCAAACACCTCTAGGCATAACTCAAGATGGTGGAGGAAACAAGGAATAAAGGAGGTAGCTTGAGCCAAACCATCATGGACATGTTCACAGCTATGAAAGGCAAGGCAAATGTGTAGGAAGAAGATGGTAAAGAGATCTTGCTGAAACCAACCATCATGGGGGAATCATCCATGACAAAGCAAGACGCTACTGACCAGGATGAGTCTTTTGTCTCAATTTCTAGCTTGTTTGAAATGAATAATGTAGTTTATGATGATAATAAGATGAAGAACTTTGCTTATTTGGATTGTGTTTCTAATTACGATCCCATGCATCCATTCCAGCATTCATTTATCATCTTTAACATTAACAATGATATTATAAAAGAAATTAACTTAAACACGGAAGATAACCCCAAAGTGGTATACATTTCCAATCAATTGCCTATCGACCAAGAGAGAGCATTAATAAAAGTCTTAAAAAATCACGTGTTAGCCTTCTCTTGGTCCCATGAAGACATCCCTGGACTTGACCGGCACATTGCCAAGCACAAGATCCATACGGATCCAAAAATCAGTTCGGTAAAACAGAAAATGAGGAGAATGCATTCAGAATGGGCTGAAAAGGTCAAGGCTGAGGTAGCAAAACAGATTAAGGCAAATTTCATTGAGGTTGTCGAATACCCCACTTAGTTGTCCAATGTGGTCCTAGTAGCCAAGAAAAATGGTGACGCCCGAGTCTGCATCGACCTTAGGGACCTGAACTGAGCTACCCCGAAGGATAATTTTCCGCTACCATACATCGATGTATTGGTAGATAGCGCAGCAAGAGCATCTATGTATTCCTTCATGGATGGATTCTCGGGATATCACTAGATCCTCATAAGTAGTGGACAAATTCAAGATCACTTTCATATCATAATGGGGAACTTATTGTTTCAGGGTAATGGCTTTTCGACTCAAGAACGTAGGGGCAACCTACCAAAGGGCAGTCATGACATTACTACATGACTTGATCCACAAAGAAGTCAAAGTTTATGTAGATGACATGCTTGTAAAATCCGTCACGCCTGAAGAACATCCGGCAGTCCTAGAGCGGTTCCTCATAAGGATCAAAAAGTACAACCTTCACTTAAACCCAAAGAAATGTATATTTGGCTTTATGTTAGGCAAATTGCTGGGACACATAGTCAGCTAAAGAGGGATAGAGATGGGCCCCGACAAAGCCAATGCCATTAGGGAAATGCCAGTGCCAAAAATTGAGAAGGAAGTAAGGAGTTTCTTGGGATTTATACAGTAACTCAATTGCTTTATAGCTTGATTAACTACCATATGTGAGCTAATCTTCAAACTTCTGAGGAAACAATAGCCGATAGAATGGAACAATCAATGCCAGGAAGTCTTTGATAGAATTAAAGCTTACCTGATGAATCCTCTGATATTAAAGCTTCCCATCCTTGGGAAACCACTCATTTTCTACTTAGCAGTAGAAGAAACGTCTGTGGGCGCCATGCTAGTTCAAGAACACAAAGATAAAAGAGAACATATGGTCTATTACCTCAGTAAGAAGTTGCTAGAGTATGAAACCCGATACACCATTATGGAAAAAACTTGCTCCGCAATGGTCTGGCTCACCAAGAAGCTCAGGCATTACTTTCAATCTTACAGAATCCAAGTAGTTACGAAAGTAGATCTAATGAAATATTTATGCGAGACTGCCTTGCTGATCGGGAAATTGGCAAGGTTACTTCTATTACTATCAGAATTCAATATTGAATACGTAACAAAGAAGACCATCAAAGGAAGGGCAGTCACTAAATTCCTAGCAAATCAACCGATTGAGGAAGGGATACAAAAAAGCCTGAAATTTCCTGACGAATGCCCGACAACCACCATAGAAAACACTAGGACATAGATCATGTTCTTCGATGGTGCCGTCAATAAATGAGGAGTTGGGTTAGGAGTTATCATCTTCACAACATCGGGGGCCCTTATACAACTGTCAAAACACTTAGAATTTCCCACAAAAAATAATGGGACAAAATGTGAAGCCTGCCTATTCAGGATATCTACCCTGATTACTCTCAAAGCAGACAAGGTCAAAATCATCTGCGATTCAGCCTTGGTTATCAAACATGTCACAGGAGACTGGAAATTAAAAGAAGAATCCCTTGGGCCCTACCTAGAGGCCATATGGAAAAAAGCCGCCATGTTCAGCGAATGTGAATTCAGTCACTTGCCCCACTAAGAGAATCAAGCGGCAGATGCATTGGCTACTTTAGCCTCCATGTGGGAAGGGCCCCAAAAGTAACCAAACAAACTCCTTGGCATGGAGACAGCTCGATCCCCATATTATGTTCATATGATAGAAAGCACCATGGAGGAAGAGGTCCCCTGGTAGTCCGACATCATCAAATTCCTTAAAAGCAGTAAATTTTTGGCTGAGGCTCCAGATTCCGATAGGAATACACTAAGAAGACTAGCAGCACAATTTTGCCTGGTTAAAGGGGATTTATTCAAAAGGTCCTCTAATGGCTTACTGCTAAAATGCCTGGCACGACAAGAAGCTAAAAAGGTAATGAAGGAAGTACATTCGGAAGATTGCGGTCCATATATGAATGGTGTCATGATGGCAAAGAAGATCCAGAGAATGGGATACTTTTGGCTGACTATGCTGGCTGACTGTATTCACAAAATAAAGGCTTGCCATGCCTGTCAAATATATGGGGATGTGAGCTATTTACCTCCGACAGCGTTACAAAGTTTAGCGATGCCTTGGCCATTCTCAGCCTGGGGCATTGACATCATCGGTAAAATAAGGCCTTCTTCGACCAACGGTCATCGCTTCATTATAGTGGCAGTCGACTACTTTTCTAAATAGGTTAAAGCAGAATCATACACAGGCATCACAACTAAAAAGATGGCTCAGTTTATCTAGCAACACATCTTTGCCAGATACGGTATTCCCCATCACATAGTAAGTGACAACGATGTACAGTTTCAAGGAGAAATAGCTGACCTCATAGAAAAACATGGGATTGAGCATCATTGTTCCTCGCCTCATTGACCTTAAGCTAATGGATCCATTGAAGCAGCCAATAAGGCATTCAAGAAAATCCTTTCCAAGATGATTTCCAATTATCGAGATCGAGCTGATCACCTGCCCTATGTCTTGTGGGGATACAAAACCAGTGTTAAAACTCCCACACATCAAATTCCTTTCCCCATTGTCTATGGGATGGAGGCAGTATTACCCGTTGAGATGGAAATCAAATCCTTGTATGCAGCCCTTGAAGCCAGACTTCGCGAAGATGAATGGGCAAAAGCAAGATATGAAGAGTTGACCTTGATTGATGAGCCTACAACCTCAAAGTCAAGGGGCAAGACCAGCCTTTAAAGAGGGGAGACTTAGTCTTAAAGCAATCCCATAAGATGCATACAGCTGCTCGGGGAAAATTCCAACCAAACTGGGAAGGACCGTACATGGTAAAGAAGGTTCTCAGTAAAGGGGCAATCAAGATCTCAGACCTAGATGGCAATGAATTTATGAATCCTATCAACCACAAAAAGTTGAAGCGCTATCTCGTTTAGTAAAAAAAAAGAAAAGAAGAAGAAAAAAATGTGATGATAAAAATTCTATCAAGAGCTAGTAAGGGCTCTTGGGCAAAAATAAAGACTCCAAAATAAAAGAGTGAAGCCTTGGGTAAAATCCATCTGGAACCTTAGGCGACGGTGGGCGATTCTTGGGAATAAAACACCACTTGTCTTCCGTAATAAAAAATATCTTTTATAGTAACATGTTCATGTTAAAAATACTGCATGAATACATTAAATGGAACCTGCGAATTGTTTAAAGAAACACACATTCAAACAAACATCTTTTCATCATTATTACACATAAAAGGGCATCACAAAGAGGGAATGAAATGATAAGGACGAATGATGAGGCCTAATGCCTTTATTCTCCCACAGGGACCAAAGACATGAAGTGATAAGCTCACTCAGCCTTGAGCAAACTAAGAAGCCTCTTAGTCTCGTTGAGCCTCTACTCGAGAGTAGCTAATCCACGAACACTCATAGCCCAGATACGATAAGCCTCGGAAGGATGAACGTCGAATGGGATAGAGTAGTTCACCTCCACCTGAGTACGACTCATCCACCTCACATCGTGATGATAAACCCGAGTGTAAGAAAGCTCAGAGCCAATAAGAGTACATAGAGACATAGGTAACCCCTGAGAACGGCCGTACTATCTGCACAGAGGACCAAGAGAATAAGTAATGATCTCGAAAAGGCCGATGAGGATCATGCCATCCCTACCAACGTCAGTAGTCATACGTGTGATTCCCCACCAGGGGCAGACCCAGTAAATGTCCCCGACAGCGCAACTCTCTATAAAGTCAACCCACTCCTAGACTATAAAGTCTCTATGGGGCCGATTGCTAATACGGACTATAGAGCGCCGCACCCAGTAGTCCCTTGGATAATAATCCATACTCGTAGGGACAGATATCACAGCGAGCTTGTCCCAAAGCTAAATCTGTAAAAGCAAAAAGAAAGATAAAACAAAAATGATAAAAGAAAAGAAATAAAAAAGAAAAAGAAAAATAGTCTGCTGGATTGAAAACCCCAAAGGGCGGTCCAGGCAAAAGTTACGGCAAAGCTTAATGAGTCAAAAACCCAAAAAGGGTGGCTCATGCAAAATGTAAGGCACAAATAAAAAGAAAAAGTTACCTGAAGAAGGAGCCTGCTACCCCTAGTAGTGGCCTTAGTCCATTCTGGGAAGAGCAAATGAAGATCAATGTCTGGGCTAAGTTCACCACAATAGGAGACTTTCCCTCCAACATCCGATCAACAATATTCAAGAAAGCGAAACTGCATGTCAAAGAAGGGACCTCACAAAGGAAAACTCCCAACAAGAGCAAACACATGAGCGACAACTAGCTCACATCATCAGAATGGACATTCTAAACTAGATTAAAGGCCACATCTAGCCTAAGGCCCTCGCCACATATCAATCTGCGCCTATCGGATCGATGCAGTTGAGAGCGATTCATCAATAAGTCATAAAATTCTGGGTGATGTGTCGGAATAACCGGAGGCATATCGGCAGAAGACCGGAGAAGCCTATAAAACTCCTCATATAAGGGGCATAGCTCATGATCCCTGAACCAGTACACGCTGTCGACATGATCCCAAAACTTGATAGTAGCCTGGATCACATTATCCTTGACAAAGACGCGATAATATTCCTTCATGTGTGCTAAGTCACAAACCCCAAGACGGTCCCAACCATCAGAGTTCCTCAAAAAGACACTCAGATTTGCACGGAAGCTGATATAATCTGCCATGGCAATATCTTACAAGGGTAGTAATCCACTTGTGAGCGGACGACGACCCGCGCGGCTACGTGCGCGGGGGCCGGACCCGGTAGGGCCGGCCCGTTTTTGGTGTGTCGGGGAGACGAGTGTGATGCGGTTGAAAAAAAATGATTTTGCATATTGTAATGCTTAAAAGATACGAGATCGAAATCCCGTACTTAGAATAGAGTCGCCACCCGGTTCAGCTCAACCGGGAAATTTTCGGTACGATTTTCCCACCAGGTGGTTGGACCATACCTTAAGTAGAGATTCCGAGTTCGGATGATGTTATCTACTTTTCATTAGGCCAAATTAGGATACTTCATTCTTTCTTAATCGGTTTAATCCACCCTATTTATTTGTATTTTCAGTTATTTTGTGGTTTTCGCATTTATCAAGCAATTGAAGTGGTAAATAAAATATTCACAATCGTAAAAGAAAAGTAAGTGCGGAAAGTAGAATTATTACAAGGTTTTCAAGTCCTATACATTTTCTACTTAACAAATAAAATACCCGAACGTCCGATATATACCCACCTGCAGATGATAGCTGACACGAATATGGCATATCTTATTTATAATATCATAAAGCTCGATTGAATGGCTAAAATGAGGTTCGAATGGCATTTGAGGGGAAATTCCGTTTTTGTCCAAATTTCAGATTCGATTATTGCTTTAATCGGATTACAAATGAATATACCACTTGTTGTGAGGCGGGTCTGTTTTCAGGAGGTTTCGAACCTCCATCGTTGCACTATAAGTCCTAGCTTTAGAAAATAAATTAGTTTGGAAATAAACGAAAACAATACTGCTGTCCGGAAAGCCAAGCCGCCAATGGCATCTGATGCCGCCGACGACATAGTTGATGTCGCTGGCGGCATGGATGATGCCGCCGGCGACATAGATTGTGCCACGGGCGACATCAGCATGCAGATGGGCACAGGGCTTTCTGGGTACCGTAAAGAAAGGTTCCGCGAGAAAGCGAGGTCTCCGGGGAATGCGATGCTAACGGCGGTACCAACGGTGTCTCTCGCGACATGGGTGATACTGCCGGCCTCATCGCATGTCCCCGGTGACTCCAATTCCTTGCTACATCAGCGGTTTGCAGTCAAAGCGACCGAAAACTCGAAAATGAACACAAAAAAAAAAGAGTTGGTGTAAAACTAATAATAATAATGCCAAAGAGCTATGAGACTCAGGATTTTTACCTCGGGGTTGTGGATCCACCTCTTTGTGATCCGAATAAAACACCTCCGGGGAGCTTGTTACGATGATTTAGTAATGATTTTAAGTGTCTTTTGGTTTCTAAATTCTACTGAAATGATTTTGACTTAAGGTTTTGTCGATTTCAACTCACAATCAAAGAGTTCAAAGAAGAAAAACCAGGAAAAATGGGTCGGAATCCCGTTTTTTCTGTTTTATCTAATTCTTATCTCACTATCATCTATTTCCACCTTTAAAATCCCTTTTGCTTTTTCTTTTTTTTTTCTTCCTCTCAAGTGCAGTCCAAGGAGCCTTTTTATAGGTGGAATAGGGTGCCTTTTGGGGCCTTTTTTAATAATTCCACCGAAAGTGGTCGGAGATGCTGTCTGTAAGGGGACCCGTTTCGAGTCATGCCGCCGGCGACATGATAATATCGCCGGCGGCATGATTGATGTCGCCGGCGGTATGATGATATCGCCGGCGACATGGGTGATGCTTTTGGCGGCATCAGCCTTCAGCATGCCTTCAGTTAGTGGGTCAAAAAAAAGCCAAAAAGTCCGAAAAAGTAGCTTAATAGTGGAAAAAAAGGGCATCTTTATGACTTTTAACAATATTTTAAAGGGTATTTATTATTTGGGTGTAAATCATCGGTTCAAGCTCCTACCGAACGCGTTATCGGCTACGCCAAACTGGATTCTACCAATTATAAAATTCACGAGGAATATTATTTTGGTAATAAAAATTCTAAAGAGAACTTTTATTTTGAGGTATTAAAATCGGGTACACGTCATCATCGTCTCGCGAGAGGGACTGCAAAATCCCGTGCTCACACCACTATATGTAGTTTATGGGGTAATCTGCCAAAATCTGGCAGATTACCCCGATAAACTTGATCAACGGAGAAAAAGAAATGAGAAAGCAAGCAAATGAAGAAAAATTTTATTCATAAATAAAAAGTGTGTTTGTACAAAAGAGGCCCCATAAATGGCTCAAATAAAAAAGCAACAAAGAAAGAAAAAGAAAACAAAAAAAGAGAAAGCCTAGGGCTGCGGAGGAGGATGGTCGCCTTGCTGGAGAACCCAGGAGGATCGCCCTGCTGCTCATCTATATGGGTCATCCCTAACAGATCCCGAATCCACCAGATTTCTAGCTGTAATCATTCGACACAAGTCATTCATATTCATTTCATGACATACCATGCATTATCATTAACAATAACAAATGAACACAAACATACCGCCATGTAAGAGTTCATGTTCATTATGAATCGCTATTGTCCCTATATATACCCCTAATCGGAGATACTATCAGCAATAGGCACCTGTAAAGATCGAACGCAAAAGTGGGTCAGAGCCATTAAAACATAGAATTAGAAAGAAAAAGGTGAAAGAGTGCTCACATGAGTAATGCTAGTCTGAAAGAAGCCCACCGGGAAATCAGGATCCTGATAAGGATGAATCACCGGGGTGTAAGTGCTCAAGTCTGGGATATACATCATGGATGTGGGAGGCCGGTACTCAAACCCGCGGTGCCCCTCCACTATCATCGGACCCTGAGGAGGGATGGATGATCCCGAAGAACTGCCCACATAGGCAGATGCAGTTACAGGTCTAAGAACAATAAATAAAAGGGCAAGTTAGTCTAGCACAGCGAAGGAGATGAAACAACGACAATCATAAGGAAGAGGAAACAAATGAAAGGGGAAATGTACCGTTATCCGGACACCCTCAGATGAACCAGCTCCAGCCTGATCACTTGGAGCAGAGGTCAAAGGTGCAGGATCCCTAGGATCAGAAAGATTACCATCCTCAGGAGGGTTTTGCTCATCAAGACAGGGCAGAACAGGAATCGATCTACCGCCGGCCATCCAAGTAGCTGTGAGCGGTAGAACTCATCATACCCTCCAACCCGCTCTAGGAATACCCTTCGCAGCCAAATGAGCAAAGTCCAGCGAGATGCAAGGCCAGAAAACCCATTGAGGCACCTCAGGAGGAATAGAATGTGTCCAAGGAGGAAGATGCCAACCCAGGATATAGTCTCCCAAATACCACTCCAAAGAGAAAGGTGTCTCTATGATCAAATGAGTATTCATAAGCTCCCTAGCCAATCTCATACCCTCCGACCAACAGGAAACAGGCCCCTATGGCTCTGTCTTGATCTGCTAAAAAGAAATTCAAACATCAGAACAAGTTGCTGTAACAAAAAAAACAACTAAAAAAGAAGTAGGAGAGTCACAAGGCATGCCTTCTCTAAAGTAAGGCCACGGAGACGAGCCGAAATGGCAGGACCAGACTCCATATCCCAACCTCGATAGTAATGAGGCCATCGTGGAAAATGTGGGAAACTTCCTAACACCAGCTTAGGGCGTGGAAGAGTGCCCATCTCGAAAAACCAAATCTGCAAGCAAAACAAACGCAAAAATTAGCACACTAAAGAATGAACATGAAGCTTGCAAGAGGAAAGAGATAAAAATCGAATCCTTACATAAACAAGTTGGAGGCAGGACTTGAACTTGTCAATCATGTTCCTCACACATTGATCCAGGGCCCAATAAAGGTGACCCAACGCAACTCGACCCCAAGCATACTTGTCAAAATGAGTTGGGTCTATCAAAGAAGGTAAAATGTAGAGGTTCACAATCGAACCCCCAGTGGGAAAGCACAGCCACGACAAGGTAGCGGCCATAAAAGCCCTCGCCTCACAAGAAGCAGGCAGATAAGTCCTATCCTCAGTGGTCCAAAAGGTCATGAGCTTCTCGCAAAAAATCTGGCCAGGCTTATCCCCGGAGTACCTAATCAAGGACTCAATGACATCCGTGTCAAAGCGATCATAGGTAAAGCAAGCATTGAAGTGAAGCACATTACTACGAAAGGGTAGACCTGTCATGGCACATTAATCCAGCAGAGTAATGGTGTTCTCCCTGTAATCGAAATGGAAGGTGTGGGTAGTATCAGACCATCTACTCAAAATATAGGTGGAAGTACCTGCTAGGATGTAGGGATACTTGCGATGCCTCTTGTATTCGCAGTTCTTAACCATCCTTCCCAAAGAAGTACCATCGACTATCTGCTTAGCACCAGGGGATAGCTTCTTATACCACTTATGGAAGTGGGTAACACTCCTCCCATCTTACTTGTAGGCACACACGTGTATCACAAAATAATGAACTTATCTCATTAAACATAAATCATTGCATAAATAAAGTAAAATAAAATGGATAGGCCTTTAAAGAAATCAGGGCAGAAACCCTAGGAGCAACTCCGTGAAATCCCCAATTCAGAGGGAGCCCATATAAAGCCGCGACCGAAACCTCAGAGATTACCACTTCTTGGCCATCGAAGACCACATTGCGAGTAGTCACTTGTATCGTCGAAAGATCCCAACGGATATTGTAAAGCTTGGACCTCATGGCAACCCCGAAAAATTGGAAGAGAAGGGGCAGAAAAGGAAAGAAAACAAAAGAAATCATAATCAAAATACCTCGAAAGCAGAAGATCTCAAAAGTCGAAAGCAGAAAACACAAAGGAAGAAAGGAGAGAATTTTCGGTGTGAAGAAAATGGGAGCCAACCTGTTGTTTTTATAGCCCGTTGGTAATTAGCCTGTCAGCTATTTACCTAGGTAAATAGCCCACCGGCTAATAACCTATCCAGCTGTTATGCGTTTACACATTCCATGCGTTAGTGTGTAACGGCTACAAAAGTTACCGTTATATAGGTAATCAGCCCTCCGACTAATTACGTGTGTTTTTAAAATTTTTGTAATTTTGCATAATTCATCCATTCGCTGCATCGTTTTCAAAACAAGCGGACCTATAAGCTGTTTTTACACAGTCACACATGCATTAAGCATTCAAAATATTTATTTCGACCCCCGGTCAAATTTATCTTCTCATGCAACTCATTAATAAATTTTTAATCGAAGAGGCAAAATATATTTTGTTTCAAAATTTGTCAATTAAAAATATTTTAACTCATTGTATTCCACACACAATGTTTTGTTTGCTTCGCGTACGATAAAATTTCTAACACGAAATTTATATATGCGAGGGGCAAACTGTTAGCACACGTCCGTTCCGGCCCGTTAAGAAATAATGCCTATTTCGTCCAGTGATCAAACAAATGAGCCAAAAGGGGCCGAATTGTTATCCAAAATTAGAAATTAAAAAATCCATATTCCAGGGAAGCTTCGGTTTAGCATTTCCTACTGAAAAGTCAAAAGTCAAAGTTTGGTCAAACATAGGTAATGAACCCGCCGGGTAATTACCTATCTACAGTAAAAAAAATTAAATCTTACTGAGATTACACCCAGGATTTACGGGATCCCGTTTATCAAAGCAAATCTATCAGAGTGGTAAATAGTCCATCGACTAATTACCTAGGTAAATAGCCCACCGGCTATTTACCACCCTTCTATAAATAGGGGAGCACCCCCCATTTCAGGGGAGACCCAAGAATTTTATAAATTTCCAAAATTATCTTTATGTCCTTTTTTAGTTCCGAGAGTCCTAAAAGCCTCGAAACTCTACCAAAATACTCCCAGATCCAAGCTCTATCACCAACATTCGGTATAAGCTTGGTACTCTGTCTTTTTAGATCAAGATCTTACAGTGATCTTCGGTCTAAAAACGACCCAATCTCTCAAAATACTCCAAATCCCCATAGAAATAATTTGAGATTATAGTCATAACTCGGGTTAAATCTATTTCCCAAATAATCCCCAGCAACTTCGGTCCCGCACTGGCTCTCAAGTCATCCTGGACAAACAAAAAGGTAAACTGAGGGTAATTGGCTCTAAGCCCAATTTTTAAATTCATTTTAATTACTTTTATTACTGCACATTGCATTCCATTTGCTGGTTAAGTGAGCCACTGGTGCCACTTAAACTATAATATGTGTTAATAAGCTCACAGGAACGGATAAACATCCAGAATGTGGGGAAACTCTATCCAAGTTTTCAAACCAGACCCAAACGCTGCCATTACTCTACCAAAATTACGGTAGCAAAATGTCAATTTATTATGCCGTTATAATGCCCGTTTTATTTCTTGAATTTTATTCTTGAATTAAGCCGTTATAATACAAAATTACCACAAACTCCAAAATTCCAAAATTAAACCTAACAATTTGAACAATATGAGTAACTATTATGTCCGAACTCAGAATCTCACTTTTTCGGTATGAAAATCCCATCGAGGATCAGTATACCACAATTCCCGGTGGAGCTGAACCGGGGTGGCGAATATTTTATTTTTAAATAAAGTAAAAATGCTTTATTTCAAAAATATCTTTTCTTATTAAAAATGTGCATTTCAATATAATCACATTTTTGGCTTATAAAGCCACCGAATTTAAGCAAACTGGATTTTTTTTAAACCAGACCGAACACTGAGGTTTCCTTAAAACCGCACTAAACACAAACATGCCCCACACACCGCACTTCTCATGCATGACCCGACAAAAACGCCCGCCCGTTCACACCTACATTCTGCCCGAAAGCATGTTAGTTACCAGGCCACACATGTTCAATGGAGAGCGTTATACTTACTGGAAAAACAAAATGAAGAATTTCATTCGATCCCAGAGTATGCATGCTTGGATGGCTATTGTTGAAGACCCTTATGTTCCCACCATCGTGAAGAATGGAGTTAAAGTAGATAAATACTCTAATGAATGGGACAGTCAGGACTTAGTCAGACTGAAAGAGAATGCAGCTGCTATCAACTATCTTCACTGTGCTCTTGATGCTACTAAGTTTAATCGTGTCTCAGGATACGAGACAGCCAACGAGATCTGGAAGAATTTAGAGGTAACATATGAAGGTACTGACAAGGTGAAAGAGTCCAAGATCAATATCCTTATGAGAGATTATGAGTGGTTTTATATAAAGCCTAAGGAGGATATCTCTAACGTGAACACCAGGTTTAAGAATATAGTCAATGAGCTGAAGAGACTTGGCAAGAACTTCACAGAAGAAGAGATTGTCAAGAAAATTCTTAGAAGTTTGACTCAAGACTAGGAAGCCAAGAAGAGTGCTATTGAAGAGGCTCATGATCTAAAGACCTATAAGTTTGATGAGCTGATTGGAACTCTGCTGACTCATGAGATGTCTCTGAAGCAATATGAAGATGAGTCCAAGAAGCACAGGTACAAGGAGAAAGAAAGCTCAAGTAGAGTTGTTGTCTTAAGAGTTGATGATGATGAGGAAGAAGAAGAATCTTCTGATGAAGAGTATCGAGAGGATAGAAAAGAAGAGATAGCTCTTATCACTAAGAACTTCAGAAGATATCTGTGCAAAGAGAAGAATTTTTAGAAGTTCAGAAAAATAGGCTAGTACAAGAAGGGAGCAGTTGATATACCATGAAGAGAATTTAATAAGGACCATAATAAGGATATCAAATGCTTTGAATGTGTTGAGAAAGAGCATATCCAGTTGAGCTATCCTAAAGCCAAAAAGGATAAGTTCAAGAAGAAAAAGACTAAAAAAGCCCTAGCTACTACCTGGAGTGACTCTAAACAAGAGTCATCATCCTCAGATGTAGAAGTAAATGATTCTGCCAATGTGTGTTTAATGGCTAAGGATGATCAAGCTCACTCAGAGTAAGCTGACCAACCATCTACATCCGCTGCCAGACAATCCGCTGACCAAAGTAAAGATAAGAGAGCACACTCTGAGGTAAATTCTGAACCCCTTTTATCTTTTGATGAGCTTGTCGTAGTACTTAATGATGTTGTTAATATGACTAAGAAGTCAACCAAATACATCAAAGTACTTCAGAGGAGGTATGATGATTTGGAAGACATCAACTCTTCTACAGCACTTGATATCCTATACCTGATGGAAAAAGTTGAGGACAATGATGGATATAATAGCAAACTCACTAAGAAATTGAATGAGTTAGCTGCTAAATTAACAGATTTAAAAAAGGTGCGGGTCCATCCTCAACCTAGCAGGAATACTCAGAGTAACGGCACTCACTACTCTAAGAAGGTTTCACAAAATAGTAAAGTGAGCAGGCCTAGTCCTAAGGCCAATTGTAATTTTTGGGGTAAACGAGGACATGTAATAGTCATGTGTAGGCACAAAAATGGTTACTATGATGAGTATGACTGGTCAAGGATGACCACCACTAACAAGGGAGGGCCCAGCCAGAAAAAGGCTTGGGTACCTAAGAAAACTTAACTGTTTTGCAGGTGAGCCTGAGATCCACTAATGATAGTAGAATATGGTATTTGGATAGTGGATGCTTGAGGCATATGACAGGTGACGAAAGTCAATTCATTATATTAAAGCGAAAAAGAAATGGAAGTGTCAGCTTTGGAGATAACAAAAAAGGCAAGATTATTGGCAATGGCACTGTAGGTGTGAAGCCGTCAATTGACAATGTGTCTCTAGTAAAAGGCCTAAAGTTCAACTTGATAAGTGTAGCTTAGCTGTGTGACAAAGGCAGAAAAGTGATTTTTGGCTCAGTGGGCTACTTAGTCATTGATGGTAATTCGGACAAAACTATTCTTTATGCTCCTAGAATCAATAATGTTTATATGGTTGATTTATCCCCTGGCTCCAATGATATATGCTTAGTTTCTAAGGAGGAAAACTCGTGGCTATGGCACAGAAGGTTGGGACATATCAATATGACCAATTTGTCCAAATTAGCTAGAAAAGAACTTGTTGAGGGTTTACCCAATCTAGCCTTTGAAAAAGATAGACTCTGCTCAACATGCCAATTGAGAAACAATTTAGAAAGACCTTTAAATCTATAGCTGATATCTTCCTCTCATCCCCTTGATCTTCTACACATGGACATGCTTGGGCCTATTGTGCCAACTAGTTTAGGTGGAATGAAATACACCCTTGTAGTTGTAGATGATCTGACCAGGTTCACTTGGATAATCTTGCTATCTAACAAAGATGAAACATTTGAATCATTCTCTAGGTTGGCTACCCGAATCATAAATGAAAAAGACCTTAAAATTAATAAGATCAGCAGGCAGTTTAAGGAATTCTGTTTAAAGAATGGTATTGACCACAATTTTTCTGCCCCTCACACACATCAAAAGAATGAGGTTGTTGAGATAAAGAATCGCACTATTGCGGAGATGGGTCGTTCTATGCTGAGTGAAAATAACCTACCAAAGTATTTCGAGGGAGAAGCTATTAACACAGCTTGTTACATTCTAAATAGGGTTTTAATTTGCCCAATTTTGAATAAAACTCCTTATGAACTTTGGAAGGGGCGAAAGCCCAAGGTTGGTCATCTCAACGCCTTTGGTTGTAAATGTTTCATATTAAATACTAAAGACCAATTGGCTAAATTCGATCCCAAGGCTAATGAAGGAATCTTTTTAGGTTACTCAACACACAATAGGGCATACAGAGTGTATGCCAAGAGAACTGGCATTTTAGAGGAGTCCATGCATGTAGATTTTGATGAAACTAACAATGCAAGTAGAGAAGCCAATGATGATGAAAGAGAAAAGGATCCAGTCAGCCCATAGTCATATCTGATCCAATTCAAGAAAAGGAAGAATAAGAAGTTGACCTGGACCAATCAATCAACTTTGGTGATGATGAAGGTGCTCAACCTATGTCTATAGCTCAGCAAGCTGATCCTGATCTACCTATAGAAGTTAGAGCAAGAAGAGATCACCCAGTCGATAAGATTTTAGATAATGTGCAAAATCCAGTGCTGATAAGAGGTCAGCTGAATAGAATGATGAGCCATTCAGCATTTGTGTCATTGATTGAACCAAAGAAGTTTAAAGATGCTGAATTTGATGATAATTGGATGATTGCAATGCAAGAAGAGCTAGACCAATTCAAAAGAAATGAATTATGGGATTTGGTGGAGAAATCCAAGGTTAAATCAATCATTGGTACCAAGTGGGTTTTCAAAAATAAGCTAGATGAAGCTGGAAATGTTATCAGAAACAAGGCCAGACTAGTTGCTCAAGGCTACAATCAACAAGAAGGTATTGCACTAGTAGCAAGACTATAAGAATCCTCTATGCTTTTGCATCCCATATGAACTTCAAGTTATTTCAAATGGATGTGAAAAGTGCATTTCTTAACGGCTATATTCAAGAAGAAGTCTATGTCAGACAGCCCCCAGGCTTTGAAGACCCTAAATATCGAAACCATGCCTTCAAGCTGAAAAAAGCTCTATATGGACTGAAACAAGCTCCAAGAGCTTGGTATGAGAGACTGACTAACAATCTGATTAGCAAAGGTTATGTCAGAGGAAAAGCAGATATAACTCTATTTATCAAGAGAAGGCATCAAGATGTGTTACTAGTCCAAATCTATATGGATGACATTATCTTTGGAGCAACTGATAAGAAGTTATGTAAGGAGTTCAGTTAGCATATGAAGAAGGATTTTGAAATGTCAATGTTGGAAGAGTTTAATTTCTTTCTTGTTCTGAAAATCAAGCAAGGTGATGATGGGATATTCATCAATCAAGCTAAGTATGCCAAGGAAGTACTCAAGAAGTTTGACATGGATAAAGCCAAGCCAATGTCAAAACCCATGGCCACTGATACCATTCTGAGTAAAGATGAGGAAGGTAAACTTGTAGAGAGTAAGCTATACAGAGGTATTATTGGTTCTTTACTTTACTTAACTGCTAGTATGCCTGATATTCAATATGTTGTATGTTATTGTGCAAGATATCAAGCTGACCCCAGAGAATCTCACTCAGCTGCTGTTAAGAGAATTCTCAGGTAATTACTAGGCTCTATTGATGCAAATTTATGGTATCAAAGTAATGCAGATTTCACTCTGAGAGGATACACTAATGATGACTATGGAAGAGATAAATAGAAAGGAAAAGCACCACTGGAGGATGTCATTTCCTTGGTGACTGTCTAGTTATTTGGTATAGCAAGAAACAAACTTCTGTAGCTCTGAGTACAACTGAGGCTGAGTACATGGCTGCAGGAAGCTGTGTAGCACAACTACAATGGATCAAGCAGCGACTGGAAGATTATGGTATAAAGTCAAAGTATTTTGAAGTCATGTGTGACAATAAGAGTGCAATTGACTTATCCAAGAATCCAGTTCAACATGGCAAGATGAAGCATGTCAATATTAGACATCACTTCATAAGGGATCATGTGCTAAAAGGTGAAGTCAAGCTCATATACATTCCAATTGAAGAATAGCGAGCTGACATATTCACAAAGCCCATTGGAAAGGATCAATTCAATACTCTCAGACAGCTGATCGGAATGTCCAATCCAATATGAAGAAATACATCTCACTCTGACCTATTCTGGAGCTGACCAAATTAGGGCACACTCTGAGCTTCAGTAAAAAGGTTAAGTATTTCTTTTACCGCTCGAATATTAGACACGTCATTAATTTGTAACCGGTTTCCATTCAAATTTAAAATTGATAGAAATGGTAGCAAGTTATGAAATGATCTATATTCAGAGTAGTTATTTCGTGTTTCTTGCCCTCATTAACCCTACATATGCATTATGAAAATCTAACTGTCTATCTTGAGATATAGATTATGAGTCGTACACGTCACTTTGCAGGTTCACAACTAGAAATTTTTTGCTATTTAAGGAGAAGTTAAGAAAGGAGAAGAGTCACTTTACCCAAATTCTCTTCTCTGCAATTCTCTCTTTGAATCCCTAAAATCTCTATAGTTCTTTCAAAGCTTTTCAAATGGCAAGTTCATCAGGAAGTAGACCTGAGTTATTTATAAAGAGCCATGACAAATCACACTGGGTTATAACGAGGCATCTTGTAGCTCAGATGGCTATCATCATAAATAAGATTGAGGATGTCAACATTCCCGCAGGGACAACATATGTTCCCACCAAGTGGTGCTTTCAAGAAAAAGTTGAAGTTGAGCAACCATTTGTAGTAGATATGCTCAGTTTCTGTAGCGATGAAAAATTTAGGAGGTGGGCTCATCAGCACCACCTGAAAGGATTCTTTGAGCTTCCTAATGGCTACTATGAAGAGATTGTTAAGCGGTTCTACCAGGGAATCCACACAATTGAAGGTCTGAAGGATGTATTTGTGACCACCATGATAGGGAGGAAAGTTTATGTCGCCCCAAAGCTAATCGCAGGTTTATTAGGGATGCGAGAAAGAGGGCTTAGAATGCGAGTCATCAAAGATGAGGAGCATATGGACATCCCAATAGATTATGAAGTTTCAACAGACTACAAAGTGGGTGAACTGATTGCTTTTATGTTCACCAAGGAGGGAAAGCAAACCCATGAGCTTTTTACAAAGGTTCTGCTACCAAAAACAGGATCAACTGGTAGTTGCTCCAAGTTTAAAGGAGTGTTCGTGTATGCTCTAATTTATGGGATGAGCATCAACTGGCCACTAGCTATTCTACACAGATTTCTCAAGGTAAATAAGAATCTTGTGTATGGTCAATTAGTTATGGAGATCTGCAGGGCGTACGAGATAGACATGGAAGGATGGGTCGCTTATAATAATATCCAGCTAAGGATAATTGAGTCTAGAGTACTCAGTAATGCTCATTTTCATGGGTTGAGAGCAAATGAAAGGCCATCCAACACAAAGTTTATTAAGCTAAAGCTAGGAGAAGTGAGGGTGAAGGATCCTAAAGCAATAATGGAGCTAAAGCCTATCAGCCCACAAGAAAAGGACCTCACTTTGAGGGCCTTTATGAAGAAAGAACTTGAAAAAGCTACCAAGCAGAGAGCTGGGAAAGGAAAGAAAAAAGGAGAGAAGAAAGGAGATAAGAAGGAGGTCAGGAAGGACTCCAAGAAAGAGAAGAAGACTAACTCAGCGAGCTCAGTTCCTGTTAAGATTCCTAAGAAATCCTGGTCCTTAAAGGACTCAAAGGGCATCAAAATCAAAGAACCTACTCTGAAAGAGATCATGGAGGACTAGGATGCCGAGAAAGAGCTAAGGGAGGAAGTTCCCCTATCAAGGAAGAGAAAGTCAGACGAGGCTAAGTTGGATAAGGTGACTGCCAAAGGAAAGGAAGCTACATCAGTTCCTATTCCTTATATAGGTCAACCTAAGAAGAAGCTGATGGTAAAGAGAGGGACAGGTGTGGTCTAAGATCTAGAAGAAGCTGAGAAGCTGAAAGCTATTGATAAAGAAATAATTTTGAGAAAGCAGGAAGAAATTGAAGCAACAATCAGAAGGAAGCCTGAGGAAGCAGCAGCAGCAGCAAAAGCCAACACTAGCCAAATCCTATAATCTGCAGTGGCTAGTTTAACTAAGAGGGAAGTTCTTGAAGTAGTTAAAGATGTGATTGGGGCCCTAGATGGGATTGATGAGCAGGAAGAGCAAGAAGATAAAGATGGTGTTGCTGAAATAGAAGCAAGAGAATTTATGCAGAACTCTGACCAGTAGGTCACATTGATTGTTGAGGAAGCAAAGGAGGCAAGGAAGGAGAGGAAGAGGAGTTTGCTGAATAGAATGAAGGTTGTGATTGATGAAGAGGAAGGAGATTTAGAACAGAGGGAGGTGGAAGTAGTTGAGCACAAAGCCCAGCTGACTGAGTCATCTCAAGCTTGGGTCAGCGAGTTTGTTGTTGAAGATGAAGGAGAGAAGGAGAAGGAAGAATAAGATTTCTTTATATTTCAAAGCACCACTGACTCACCTCTATCCCTTAAACCTATCTCATCTTTACCCTTACCAAGACGTACACCATCCACACCCTCATCATCTAACTCAACCAACCAAGCCTCTGACCAAACTACCATCATACCATACCTATCACTACCAGGATCTCCAAACCATGAAGTGTTACAATTGGAAGTTCCTACTCCTGCCAGAGGACCTCCTATTATAGAAGAGATTCCTGATCAACCACAACAACCACCACAACCTCAACCCCAATTTAACCCAAGTGCTGCTCTATAGGGAGATATAAGGAGGCTAGGGAGAGAGAGATTTCCAGAACTGAGGACAGAAAATTGATGATTGTTAAACCAAGCACGAGTTAGGACTGACTCAGGAGATGACTCAGTTGTGCTTAAGTTTTGATCATAACAATTAAGTTCAGTAGGAGATAATTAAATCAATATTAGTGTGAAAATAAATAGTCTATGGTTTAAGGGATTTAGTAAATTCAAAGGTAGAATTTCAAGTCTCCGCGGACCTAAGCTATTTAGTTTCACTCTGAGTGATTTCTGGGCTGAGTGCTTATGTGGTCGCTGACCATATAATTTTCTCTCAAAACACTTAGTATTTAGTTTCAGTTTTCAACTACGCCTTACGATCATTTATTTCAATGAGTTATCTTTTATCTGTCAAAGGAACTGACATTACCTTTTAAGGTAAAAGGGGATATTTGCTTTTAGTGTTGCTTTTTGCAGGAACATTAATGAGGCAAAGACAAAAAGAATTAATGCCTTTTGACAAGACTCAAATAATGAAGAGAATGACAAAGTCTTCCAATATAAGTCTGCAACAAGTCAATTGCCATTTTGAGCAAACCTGGAGATCTACCAACCTAGTATCGCGCACCCTGCAACATGTCAGAAAACCAGAGGGTATGGGATGAAGACACGTGGTAATTAGTGCGAGTTCTCTCTAACAAAAGATTGGCATCAAACGACAAAGAATTCAAATGAGAGCTCGAATTTCTATCTAACGGATTGAAATGTATTTCACAACGGTGTAATCCTATCTCTTAACGGATCGATTTGAAGAAGCAACGGGTGAATTGCTGAGCTGTCATTTTCAGAATATGCCAAGACAAGTTCAACAGCTACTTTCTCAATCCATCTATAAAAGGAGCAAGAAGGCAAGCATTAGAACTTGGTGATTACACTTGAATTTCCTAGAAGCTAAAACTCTGTCAAATTAACAAGCTTAAAGAAATTCAAGCAAGAAAAGCAACTCAGCGAGAATCTGCTATACACAAGAGAGAATAGAATAGATCACTCAATTGTAACATTAGATCATTTGTAACTGGAACAACGATTCTATAAGTTGTTTCCAGCTCTTGTTTAGAATCCTGTTGGATTGCTGATAGTAGAGGGTATTCTAGTCAGTGGGTAAGCGATTACAGATTGGAGGGTACTTTTTGTAATTGGGGAATTTGTGAAAGGCTTCTCCGCCTAGGGTAAAGGAGTTGAGATTAGTGGATTAAAGCCGAGACACTCTCTCAGGACTGGATGTAAGCACAAGTTGTCGAACTAGTATAAAAATCTCTATGTTCTTTACCTCTTTGCAATTTCCTGTTTTCACTCTGACTCTGACCTCACTCAGTGGAGCTTTGCTCAGCGTGCGAAAAAGTTTCATTAATTCAACAGTGAGTCATTCACCCCCCTAACTTAGTGAGTGTATCCATAGGGACCAACAATGATAAGTAATGTACACTCATTACAATAATGACACGAAAATCGAGACTTTTCCGATGAAAAACAACGCAACATCGCAGAATTTAAAACACACTCGAAATTTTGTGTTATTTGAACACTAGAATCACATAAATTCATCACTCTACCAATCAAAATACAAAATTCTGATCAAAATACTCCAAAAATGAGACTTTTCAACCATTTTCATACTTAAACCGTAAATTCACGGAAAAATCTATCGAAACTGGTTCCGGGACAAAAACTTTCAGAAATACAGAATAAGAACAAGAATTGACATACAAAACACACAAAATCATCGAAAAATCCTTGCTTTGATACCAATGACGGAAGTCGTAAAGAAACAAATTCGAATACTTACCTGTTTCCGTGTCCGAGATCGAAGAACGCCGTTTTGAAACCGTTTGAATACTAAGTCGTTGACTAATCCACAGTATGTCGAGATTAAGTTATTCACAACTTCTTTAGGAATTCGACAAAGAATGATTGACAAACCGAATCTCGGTAATTGTCCCCGGAGAGAGAATGTATGTTGGTTTTGTTAATGAGAAAAGGAAATCAATATTTCCACATTTTATTCATGCATCATGCACGTCTCTATGCATGTATATATATAATAATTGAAGTTTTAGCTTGAATTCGTAATTATTTGGAATTAAATCTTTAAAGTTCGATGACTTTTCAATTAAGTTTTTAAACTTATTTGATTCTCCAATCAAATTTAATTATCTAAATTGGATCAATTCCTTTGATCCAATTGATCCACTCATGGACGGACCGGATACTTCCACTTGCTCATTTAGGAAGTTGAGTTAAAAGGCTTCATACATGATAATATGGTCCGTTTAAATATGAAATCATAACAGTATGGTATATTTGCTACCATTGTTGGGATTGTAATAGTGAAAAGTGGGTAAATTTTACCACCAACAATATGTATTTCTTATTGTTTCTTCAGTTATTGCGGATTATTCAATGAGCCAATTGTCTGGACCTATGCAGAGTGAATGTTCTGTAAACAAGTCCAAGTCACCGTTTAACTAGTATTTTGACTCAGATTAATGCCAATCCACCCAAAAACAGACACCTATATAATGTTTTCCAGGCCAGCTGACATCACGTATTCAACTTCCATTACGGTTTCTACCATGAAACAACCGTCAAAGTCCTCGTCGTCTCTCTTCATTTGCTTTCATATTCCAACCACTTTCCTGTTTTCTTATCCTGGTGATTTCAACACTTTCTGACCAAGGGTTCCGTTCTTAAAAGGGGGCAATGATTCATTCTCCAGTGAGGCAACATCATCAAAACCAGATCCATTTGTTTTGTTTCATCTCCAATCTCAGCAAAAAAAAATTAGCGTCTGTATTTTGAAATTAGGAATGGGTGTTTTAAAATCGGAGAAGAAGAAAATACAATAGAAAGAAGACAAATCTGTGTACTTTCAAATACAGAGGAAAAGAATGAAAAAGTTAATGATTTGGGAGTTAAAAGTTTACAAAATCCATGTGAGTAGTTAAGGTTGAGCTGCGGAGATTGAAGGAAGAAGAAATCCAAAAAGCAATTGAAATTGGGTACTTTAAAATCGCACGAGAATCTAGTAGAAAGAAGAACAAAATCTGGGTTAAAGATTTAAAATATGATGAATTTTACAAATTGGAATGGAGTAGTTGAATCAATGAATGGATTTGATGAATTTGGTTTTAATTAGAATAATATGTTGAAATAGAGACAGAAAATACGAGAAGTTGAGAGAAAGTGAAACTGAATCAAAGGAGAAATGCTAAGTTGGTCATTTGAAAATTAATAAAATGATGACATGGCTTTCTATAGCAAGTTATTTATATCATATTAAGAGGTTATTTATAAATTAGTGTATGATAATGAAATAAAATGTAATTTATGTATTAAATTGAAATAATAAGTATAATTAATGTAATTAAGCCTTAGTAATTAACTTGGTAATTGATACGTCCAAATTTATTATATTAATATTGATAATTGTAATTATTTTTTCCTAAAAATAGATCTTTACTGTATACAATTTAAAAGTAAATCAATACAAAGTTTCTATTCTCATGTTATCTTTATTTTCGAGTTATCAAGTTTCATTTCACAACATTATAGATTTTAAAGCTATAAAGGACATTTATTTATTTTTTTTATTTGTTGAAATTATAGATTTATTTGTTCTTTTCTTAGTCATAGCAATAAGCTTAAGCAACCAGGTTATTATTTTCAGCTTATAACATGCTTGTAAATTAAAATATCAACAATCCACTAATCATGTTCAGATTAATATGGGTATTTTTTTATGTTACTTCATAACAACTATGTTTCACAGACCAAATATAGCTTTTGGCCATCACTAATCATGTTTACATCAAGAATCCTACCTCCATTTTCTGACAGAATACAGCCACTGCTTGATTCCAACTCTTCCATTGCTTCCTTCACTAGCTTTTCCAATGTTTCAGGAACCCACAAAACCACTCCATGTCTTCTCCTCTCGTCAGCCGGGTCCCATGGATGGAACGGAAACACCGTGCACTTCCTTCTTATTTCGAGTCCCCCTCCTGCAAATGATACCTGTCTGCGATGAAACTCTGTAAATGTCTGGTAACGACTGGAAATAGACAAGTACCTTCTCTTTGTAGAGGAGGGTCGGAGAAGTTGGATGCCTGAGAAGTTCTTGCAACCTCAAGTAGTTTGATTAGATTCTTGTCCCCACCTACACGGGCTTCGTCAAGCGGGGTATGTCCCCATCTGTCACAGACAGTGCGGTCAAAAGAGACAACTCAATATTTCTATAAATGGGAATAAATCAAGCATCCAAAACCCCTCAACTGTTCTGGTTTTACACATTTCTAGATGTCAACTACATAAGCGGTTAAAAAGATGTTGACATAAGCGGTTAAAAAGTGGCCAGTAGACATTTCAACTTTCCCATTTAGAAAAATAAATACCCACTTAATGACTTAATGTTGAAATATGTAAGAGTTGAAGTGGGGGCAAAAGCATCAATTTGGGCCCTGTGGTATAACCAGTTTACTCATTTGGTCCTTGTAGTATACATGTTATCCATTTGTTAGTTACCCATTTGATCTCAATGCTATGCAATCACCACTCATTTGATCTTTGTGTGATACAATCATTGCCCATTTTATCTCTGAGTTATGCAATATGTCATCTTTTTAGGTATTGTGCTATAGTACTTCTGTTGATGTCATTATGCATATAATATGTGTAACATAGGCACGGGGATCAAATGGGCAACTTGTATAACACAGGGACCAAATGGGTAAACTAGCTATACCACATGGCCCAAATAAGTGTTTTTGCCGTTGAAGTGGCTACTTTTGTGTTCAAACGAGGCTCGAGGGTGACAAAAAATGGCCATGCTGATTGTGCAACTCAATTTTGAATGTGTAATTACTACGAAGGAAACCATCAGCTAAAAGCATGATTTGTTTGATTAAAACAGTTCAAGAACTTACATGTGTAAAACCTGTAAGTTCAGTGATAGATCATATCCGGACAACAGTTAAATTGGCTGGCAGCAATTTGCTCCAGTTTGAATTTTTTTATAAAATTAAGTAAATCAACTGATAAGTTCTCGACAAAGCAATCCAAAATAACATGTCCTGATTCGTTTGTTATACGCAAATGAAGAATTCTGATGGAAAGACCCATTTTACACGCATATGTCGATATCAACAAGTTAAACCGGCAGATTTTAAACAATAGAGGACAAATGGATTTTATAGGCTACATTGAAGAGCTAAGTCGACCTTTTATCCAACCAAAGTAGAGTTAGATTGTACCTGTCTTTTGAGAAGACACTAGCTCCTGCTTCTAGTAGTAAACTTGCAATGGAATATAGGCACTCTGAGGCAGCTACATGAAGTGGCGTTCTGCAATCGAAATTCTTAGCGTTTGGATTAGTTCCACCATCCAAAGCTCTTTTCAGTAGACCGATATCCTTTTTTGCCACTGCCTTGGATAAAAAACTTCCAGCATCATCGATTTCCAGTTTTGCCCCTGCTCCAACAAGAGCAGAAGCTACTTCATCATGACCGTTCATCACAGCTTCAAGCAACGGTGTGTTTCCAAACTTATCTAACAAATACAGAAAAAGAACAATCACTACTTGATTCAATGCATATATATCAACAGGGATGCAAAGCAGGGTCAAACCACATTATTGGCCCTTGTGCTATAACCCATTCACCCATTTGGTCTATGTGGTATACAAGTTATCCATTCGGTCCCTATGCTATCCAACTTATTACCTTTTGGACACATAACATATGGACCAAATGGGTGATTGTTGCATAGCACAGGGATCAAAAGGGTAAAAAATTGCATATCACAAAGACCAAATTAAAACATGAAAGTCACAGGGACCAAATGGGTAAATGAGATATACCACAGAGACCAAAAAGACCCTTTTGTCTGCAACACAACAATAAAATGCGTAAAAAAATACCTGGAACGTTGACTTCAACACATTGTTCGACAAGAAAAAGAGTTATATCTTGATATCCTTTAGAAGCAGCAATGTGCTGTGCAAAGCAAAAAAATTACTCTAAGAAACAATAAGTTAGAAAGGTTGATAACAGGCACTTCCTACCCACTCGCGTAGTTTTTTTTTCACTTGGTGCGACTCATCCAAGTTAGATAGTTACAGGTGGTTTAGCTAGAATAATACCAAAGGAGATCTTCCATCATAATCGGTATTATTAGGATCTGCTCCAGCTCCAATCAAACGTTCAAGCCGAAAAATGTCTCCCTCATAGGTAGCACAATTCAGCCTTGAAGCCAAAACTAATTCAGACTTCTCAATGTAGAGAGTGATGTCAGACTTTAACAATTCACTCTTCAGATTGGAGTCTTTCCCCTGTGGATAACAAAAGATGGTAAAATGTGATTGGGTTGTACATAAATATTCAAGAAATGAAATCACAGCAAGATAAATCACCTCAAGGAAATTATTTAGGATAATACGACCATCCAAGAAGTATATGTCTAGGATCTCTGTAAAGGAATGCTTGTCGAGTCTCAAGACCCTGCATAATTCGCGAACTCTAATTGTATATGGATGAGGAGTGTTGCAAAGAAAAGAATCTTCACCAAATGAACTATAGGCTTGCAGATGCATGGGAAGCTCGACCACTTCATCTTCTCCTCTCATTTCCTCCTGTAAATAAATGATGCTCAAAGAGTTAACTTTGTCTATGCACAGAAAACACATACAAAATAATTTCAATTATATAAGAAAATATAACATACAAATAATGGATGCAATGTGTAAAAGAACTTTGAAAGTCCATGCAAATAAGTTAAAAGTAATTGTTGTGATCATATAGACCTTCTTTTCCATTTTTAACTTAATCTCGTTGAACTCATGAATTACGTGTATTTATTGAGAGAATAAATTAGTAAGAGTTAAAAAAATTGCCCAAAACTTGCCAAGATTGAATATGAAAAGATAACATAGATTTTTGTACGTACAGAAACTCAAATGAGATATTGTAGATTAACCCGAGGTCCTGAGCATTTTTAATGATATTGCAACAGTGAGAAATACCATTTTTTTGGAGACCCTGACCTTTTTTTCTGATCCTTAGATATATAAGCAATAAGAGCCCATTACATTTTGTTTTTGAATAAATAACTAAAGCAGCAACAAAATGCAAAATGGGAATAATTACCTTGACCAATTCTCCATGACAGACAACATAAAGTTGATCTACTACTTGGCCTTGTTCTATAATCACTTCTCCAGGAATAAAAAACTCCTCATGGACCTTAATTGCCTGGGAAAATGAAAACGATATTAAAATGAAACCGAGCAATGCTATTACGCCAAAATTTCTAGGAGTGAAAGATTTATTTAGGATTAACTAAAAAGGCAATAAATGTTTAAGGAGATATTCATTTCTTGCATCTATTAAGTTATTAACCTTCTCGAGCCATTATGATTTCCAAAGGTCATATTATTACTCTTTTACAATAAAAACAGTATCACAGAATCTAAAAAATAAAAGAAAAACATCCAATCATTCTGTATAAAAAAAGTATCTACAGCTACCATCATAATTTCATCATGATGCAAGACAGCTTACATTAGTCCCAAGTCAAAGAAGACTTCATTGCCACAAAGAAGTACGTTTTATGAGTCAAGAATACTGTTTTAGAGCGTTAAAAACAAATAACTGCAGTTAATGGTTGATCAAGTCTCATTCCTAAATTCTTAATTTAACTTTTGAAAGAAAATTTCCTTTTATTAATTGATAAAGTGGCTTACAATCTGCTTAATGAATCCCGAAGAGCAATCTTTGAAGAGAGGAACTTGGCTAATGTATGGCTCATATAGCTTTTGTGAGATCTGCGATTATAAAAAAAAACAAGTTAGATGGATTTGAAATTAAAGAGGTTAAACTTCTACCATTTCAACATCATATCCATCATTGTTATCATGAAGACTATTTTCATACCTTTGATCGAATAGATGATGGAATATCTTGAAGAAGATCTGCTTCGGTATAGCTACGATCATATTGTAATCTCAGATGGCCTTTGATGTCATTACTTACGCTTTTCCCAAGATTGTTTCTGTTCACATATTTGATCAAATCAGTCATTTTATCCCTGAACTTTTCTGTTTTTGATCCTTTCACAATCAATGCAGTCATGTTACCAAGAAGATAAGCACCAAGAATCATGTCAAAAGAAACATATATCATCACAAATATCATCTCTCGCACATTAACTGCATGTATTTCTCCATAACCTGCATACATAAGCACCAAATCAAGCATTGCATTCAATACCAGATTATATATAGTGAAGTAAATCAATTGAAATTATCAGAAGTGCTTAAATACTTAGTAAAGTTAGATAATCAAATAACATTGTGAAATAAACTCATCACCGTATAAAAAACATAGTAACTTACAAGTTATCATCAAATTAATGGCAAAACAATTGTGAGAGTCGATTTTGGCATCAAGCCTTGAACTTTAGTTTGGTGACATATTGTCCATGTACTTTAATATTATTGAATTCGAACCACCCAATAGAAGCATAGTCAGGATGGATCGGTTGATCCACATTGTTCATGGCATGACACATGACATGAGTTCCATGGCATACCAGACATGACATTTAACGGGTTGTGTGATGCACACGTCAATGAGGAGTTTAAATTAACGTTCAAGTTCAATGGCTCCAGATCAAAATATCGGCAAGTTTGGGGGTCAAAATATAGGTTAGCCTCAATTTGACCATATAACTATAAAACAGAACACAGCAGAAATTGGATTACCGACAGTTGCCATGGTAATAATGGCGAAATAAAGGGAAGTTACATATCGCTTCCAAAGATTAATTTCTCTGAAGTTGGAGAAGTGATAATCTCCCAACTGTAAACTTCCAATCCATGTATAACCTTCCTCAGATGGAGGCACGGTAGTGGCAAGATAGTAAAATATACAGGCAGCCGTATGAGTGCAATAGAGTTCCACAACAAAAAGTTTCACAATTCTTGTAAAAAGGTAGTTGATCCTTATATCTTTCTCCAACCTCTCAAAGAGCTCTGTCACTCTGCAGGCCCGACTTAGCCTTATCCATAACATGTATCTGACTGCTTCTTTTCTCCCACAAGCCTGATTAGAGTAGATATGTAGATTCAGGTCGCTAAAATTATATGCATCCCAATTTACAAATGGTCATGTAACTCATGATAAAGGAAGAGATGCATAGGCAGGACTTGTACATTTCTAATACTAATCTGGTACAAAAGCACAGTATAGTTAGTTCTCTTTGATCAAAATAATGCACGCTAGATTTCTTTAATCATGATGAGAATGTGCTATAAACTGTCCCCAAAAATAATTTCTACCGTACTTCGACAGTTCACAGTCCTATATCCTGTCTGCTTCTTATTTCAGAAACAATTTCATATTCACAATGGATCAAATTAAAATGTATCAACAATTCAATCAAAATGATTTATTACTAACGAAAGCTTTTCCCTAAGGGCTATCTCCTAAAAGTGAAACTTACTGCAATCAGGGCTAATACATAACAGTCTATTGTTTTCTAATCAGACTGAGCATCCTAAATAGGAAAGAGATCTAGGTATGGTGAGAGATTCTTCTTCATTACTTTGGTTCTCTATATACTTTACCTGACACAGGCACAGGTAAGTCATCACATAGGATGTGGCAGGCAAACTGGAATTAGGTTCACATCAAGGATATCCATTGGTCTCACTAGATACTATTTTATCATTGATTTCAAGGTTTCTAACATTCTAATTCTGAAATTAATAGCTCCAATTCCATATATCACTTGATTAGTTTACAGTTTGTGTTCCAAACTATGAGTTTGCTAAAATTCAACTTATCATCTAATAAAATGCTGAAATCAAACGAAAAAAAGGAAGGAAGTAACCTTGTAGATAGCATCCCATGGCAGGCAACCCAAGAGGTCGACAAAAAATCGAGATTTCAAATACCTAGAAAAAAAACAAATCAAAGCATTACTATCATTACGCTGTACGGCAGAAAGCGAATTGAACGAAAGAAGAAGAAGAAACAAGAGAAGGAACCTAATGGCGATGAGATTACGATTGAAGACCAAGCGGTAGGAATGCAGGTCGCGAAAGGCAACGAAGAAATGAACCACAATGTCGATGAGAAAAGCGATCTGACCGGCAATGTCGAGCAGGAAAAGATTTTCGGGTAAGCCTCTGAAGAATCCGAACTCCAAAGGAGTGAAGAAGGAAGAGTAAATGGCCCATATCAGAATGAAGTGTGTCCATACTGCGTACCACCTGCTTTCATATTTCAAAACACAACGAATGAAATGAAAAACTTATGGCATTTGTCGCGATTGCGTAGACATTGGCGACGAACATTGAATTCTGTTCGTCAAAATGCTCGGCTCTCATAAATATTTTGTTCACAGTATTTTCGTCACCAAAAATTGGTATTCATATTCAATTAAGGGTAATTTACTAAATTTTCATTTTTATCAGATGATAAGTTGATTCTAAAATATATAAGTTTATTTCTATCCCTTAAATTTGTTAAATTAAATATTCTTTTTAAAAAAATAAATATTTGATTTGATGAGACATTTTTTTTTATCGGAGAATATTGTATATTATATAAAATCAGAATTAATTGCCGCTCTAATTGAAAGTTAAAGTCAAGTCCCTCTACATGTTAAAGAAATAACTGCTCTAGCTAATAACTATGCAGAATGATTCATAAACCAATAAACATATATAAGGTTTGTTACTATGAAATAGTTCTTAGAATATACTTATATCGTTTAGCTATAGAAACTTAGATACATAATCTTACTATAAACCATAATCAAATGAGAATATTTTTTTATCATAAGCTAAAAAAACATTTATGGTGACCTTTCATCTAAATACTACTATACTTTTGTACATAATGATGTTTTTACTTTGAACGCTTTAACTTTAAATCTTAAATAATGTGAAAACTGCTCGACAAATATTAATCAAAATTATAATAAAAGGCTCAAAATTCTTTGAATAAAGACGGTACTGCTTATAAAAACTTAACCATTTATCCATGTAAATTTCTAAGGAGAATTATATAGTAGAACTATTACATTGGTAAAGTTTGGTTTTTTGCAATAAGAATTGTCTCTAGCTCAAACCATATTCAAAATTGATTCTTTAACTAAGGTTAACTTGAGTGTTAAAAAGGATATTATCACTTAAACTATATTTTAATTTTACTTTCTTCTATAAACATAAATATTTCATGGAAAAAAATTTATTCAAGCAACTTCAAATCGATTAATTAAACTAAGTTCAAAAAAACATGTTTGTATATGTTATGAGCTCTCTCGCAATCTTTCAAAATAATAAAGAAAGTAATAATCAACGGCGTTGATAGATACTAAATTTGAGGAAACGTCGTCTAAGTTATACAATTTTTAAAGAACATCTCTACAAAATTAAATACAATTCGTATTATCGAACTCAAGGTATTTTCTGATGTTTGGGTAGGTGGCCACCCAAGTGTCCCTACCCTAAATTTAATTGTTCTAAACCACTAAACACAATAACAGACAGAAATATACAAAAAATTAAAATGGATTGTTTAGAATTTTACCAATCATCGGGACGAATCATGAAACGAGGAGGCAAAGAAGAACTTGTTTCATTTCCATAACTATAACCAGTAATCGATTCGTTCCTAAATAAAACCAGAAATCTTTTCCAGGATGCTTTGTTCCTCTTATCATCTTCGAATTCTTCTATCTCTAATACATTTCTTCTTCCTTCTCCTTCTCTTCTTCTTTCTTCCATTATCTTTTTTCTTCACCTTACACTTTCTCACTAGCCAAACACCAAAAAGAATATGTTTTAAATGCTCATTCATTGATTGGGTTGATAAAAAAAAAGTAGAAAAGCTAACCTTTAATTATGAATAAATGCTTTATTGATTAAAAGTAACCGAAGTGAGGTTTTTATGCCAAAAGAATATGTTAATAATGTTGGAATTCACTAACAGTTAGAGACAATTTTTTGTGGCGACAGACAGAATCTCTGTCACTGTTTATGCAGTTTAGCAAAGAACAACTACAAATATTAAAGCCTCAATTAAGTAAAATATTTTAGCGATAAAATCTATCTATAATTTTTTTATCTTAGAATACAGAATATTATTCAAATTAATAAAAAAAATTTAAAAACATTATCGGGAATAAGGCTCTGTTCTTTTCAACTAATAAGTAAGTCTACTGAACTGAACTGAACTAATTCGTACTAAACTGTACTGAATGGTACGAAAACTGAACAATGCTGAAACTAAACAATGCTGAAACTGAATTATAATTAATAATATAAATAATATTTTTAAAATATTAAAATACACAATAATTAATAACACTTTAAATAATAATATATATTCTAATAAAATTTATTAATTGTTACATATAATAATAATTAAATATGCCATTATAAATTATTATTATTATTATTATTATATTTTATTACAATTATTATTATGAATATTACCTTATTATTTTAATTGTTATTAATATTTATAAATTATTATTACTTTTATTTATTTATTTATTTTTCCTGTAAAATTATTTATTGTAGAAATAATAATTAATAATTTTAAAAATATTATTATTGATTTCTTTTTCTTTATTGTTATTTGTGATTACTGATATTAATTAATAGTATTTATATAAGATATAAATAGAAATGAACTAAAATTGAAATTGAAATGATATTATCATTAATATTCATTTCTTTTTAATATTTATGAATAATAATATACATTAATTAATAATATTGATGTAATGTATAAACTTAAAATTGATACTGAATTCTGAATACTGAATGTTGAATGCTGAATATTAAATACTGAAATTAAACTGAACTAAACTAAATAGTATTAAATTAAATTAAATTAATTATACTGAATTAAATATAAAATAAGTTAAAAATAACATAAGAAGGGCTTGTAGGCTCACCTCAATCTCAACCAAAGAAACTTTAACTAATACTAAGCCCAAACATGATTACTTTTAAGTTTTGATTTTTTTGAGTAATGATTAATGGATACTGTATATATAATGGGATTTTATATCACGCGTATATTTTCTATTCCTCTGCATGAATGATAAATGTCTTAAAAATTATTGTAGAGAAGTAGAGAGCATGTTCCCGAAGTATGGTATAAAATCCCGTGTAGAATAGTATATATTATCCTAAAATAACTTTATACAATAATTTTTTTGGAAAACAGAATTTTATATGTAATTAATGGTTTATGTAGAAACTTCTTTTGACGAAGCCTTTGACGGTTTGCTCGAAAGTAAGCTAGTGAATTAACATTGTTTAGTTTTTTTCATTGTTTTGTAACTTTCATTGTTATATGATCAGATTTGATAGATATCTAAGGTAGATGTTTTGAACTTTTGAGAGCTAGGGGACGGCTTTGGCTCTGTTATTTTCAACTACATTATATTAAATTCGATATAAATTCATAATTATGTTAAACTGAACAAAATTAAATTAAAAAAATATTACATTTGTCATAAATTGATGAGTATTGTTGCATGTGTTTAATAATGATACCCTTTGTTGTCCTTTTTGGGACGAAAACCAAAATGCAAGCATGCTAATTAAACTTGTTCGGACCCATCCGATTCAACTTGAGTCTATTTTTATGGGTCAGACTTAAACACTCATTTTTTAATTAAGTTCACTTTAATTTGAACCCAATTAAAATTTGAAGTTTAATGGACTAAGCTTGATTTTATTTTATCCAAGCTTAAGCCGACCCGATTAATAATTAAAAGATTTAGTTAATTTTTTTAGTTTGAAACGTAGAACCTATTGTGCTAATTGGGTACTCCTATAAGCAAAATATAGTATAATTGTGTTATATTATATTCCCTGTTATATTAGATTCCCGCGGGCTTCATTACAAAAAATAAAGCTAATAGACTTACACGTTGTAGTACATATATCAACATGTCAGTTCACTTTCTATTCACCACTGCCCACTGTTTTATTGTTTTAAATACGTAGCCGTTTACTTAAGTTTTATATCAAATGAATATGATGTAGTAACAAAATATAATAATAAAAAATTTAAAACTTAATGAATGAGTCATGAGCTGGGTTTGGGAATGACTTCAGACACCTGGTCCGAATCCGAAGATTGAAGTATGGGCTGGAAAGTTGGGCCTGGATTGATACTTTTAGGGAAATTGTCACTTGTGCCTCATTTGGGTAAAATAATTTCATCCCAAGTTTAGCTCAATTACCTAAAGGTTCTAACATGTTTTTTCAATATCCTTCATACGCTCTCCATAATTTCATACGCCCTCCATAACTTTTTTACGCTCCAGATTGTATTAGGTTTGTAGCAGGTTTGTAACAGATACATAACAACTTTGTAACAGACTTGTATTAGACTTGTATTAGGTTTGTAACAGATATATAATAGACTTATAACAGATTAATGACTGACGAATAATGTCAAACACTTCAATAAGAATCCAATGTAAATCAAGACTAATGAAAATTTACTATTTTATTCATTAAACACCAGTAACACAGATACATAACAGCCTTATAACAGACTTTGTAACAGGTCTGTAGTAGGTCTGTATTAGATATGTAATAAATTCAAGGAAATACTTCATTCATATTTCCTATCCGATACAATACTGATACAAGTCTGTTACATCCTCATTAAACACTTGTATCAGACTAGTAGCAGATATATAACACATATGTAACAGATATATACTAGGTTTGTATTACATGCATAACAGGTAGAAAAAAACATGCAAATCAGTTACCAAACACTGTCTACGTTGAATCCAGTGATCATTAGTCCATGATCCGTTTTACATGAAACAAAATAGGAGTTGTGTTCATCTTTGAATTCTAAAATCTGATTTTAAATCTAAAATCGCAGCAGAGCAAAGAAACTAGAACGAAAAATAGATCTGAATCAGAAATCCTTGGCTTGAATTAGGAAGAAACTGAGAACGAAGAAGACAGATGAAAAAGGGAGAAAAAAACGCAGCAGAGATCGATTTGTAATTCTTCACGAAGAACAGAAATCGACAAAGAACTGAATCAGGACTGTAACTTTGAAATCGTGAACGAAGAGCTGAACTGAATCAGGAATCCTTGATTTGAAATACAAAGAAATCGAGATCGAAAAACATAGATTGCTTGATGAAATCGAAAAGAAAAATAAAATCGAGATTGAAGGATGCAGAAACAAATCGATGAATGGAGAGATTTCAGAAGAGACGAAGAGAAAGAACCTGATTAAGGCGTACTGGTGTGAATTGAATGAGGAGTGTATAAAGGTTAGTAGAGAACTGAAAAAGTTTATATCGGTTACACGCGTTTTTCTGGGTTAAGAAGGTAAATAGTTTTCAATTGTTGAATAGAAAAGTGTTTTACCCATACTTTTACTAGAAAGCTCGATGAGACTTGGTCCGAGTCTAGCCCAGCCCACCCAATGAACAGATCAAATGATAATGCACTACAGTTTCTATAGAGTGGTGTGAGAATTTGTAGGGCCAGCTTCATTTTCCATTGCTTGCTCCTTACTTGTAAAATTTGAATTATTTTGGAAGTCTGTTAAAATAGCCTCGGCACCAATAAAGGACATACTAATTGGGTAGTTTAAAGAGATTTATTGGAGGAGGATTCCCCACTGTTCTAAATTCATGTTGTTGAAAGAAAATTCTAGTCACCTCTCTTTCTTTCTTGACCTCTGCTCACTTCTTTTCTAGCTCTCGTTAAAGAGGTAGAAAGTTTTGGCTTTCTTCTTCTTCCTCCCCTCTTTAAGAATTTTAATGTTTTTCTTTTATGTCGAATAATTCGTTACTATTTTTTTTTAGTTTCTACAATGAGACCGACTTCTTCAATCATGGATCTGATGCTACACATCTCAATCTTGATAGCTGGATTAGACTTCATCCACCTTCAGACAAGATATTTGCATGATCTTTCATAATAGGTATCCAGATTTATCTCCTTTAAGCAAGATCGTTCTAGATCTGCAACAACGGTTGATGTTATGACGTACGCAGAAGTTTTTATGGTTGTGGGTCAAAAACGTTAGTTGAGATTAAGAAAATATAGATTGCAACGTTTATTTTAACTTTGTCTTGCCATATGACTTATTTGTCTTGTGTAAAAGCAAGTTTCGTTTGTTTGTGGTGTTTGTTTTTGTCCGTTGTTTTAACTCCGGTTACATGTTTAGAGTAGTTTTTGAATGTCTATGTTTATCGGTCTACTCATCATGCTGCATAATTGTTAGTTAGAGCAGCTGATTCTTCGACATGTAGTGGAATTTGTCTACCTTTGATTAGAGTTGTTATTAGTTCTGATTTAATTTAATAGACTATATTTTTCGGTATAAAAAAAGAGATTTATTGGAGTGAGAACTTGCATTCCACCTATCTGTCCTCATTAAGGCGTGGGAAAAAAATTTCTTCCTTTTTCCCATGAAGTTTTGGAAAAAATTTACGAATAACTTATTTCCATGTTAAGAATAAGCAATATGTAAATATTATTCACTAAGTCCCGAATAAGATCATCTCAATGAAGATATTTGTAAATATTATTAAAAAATATGTAAATTTTTTTATCGACTAAATATACAATGAATATTACTCCCTCCATCTATAAAATATTGTCCATTTAACTAAACCATCAAAACTAATAAAAAATTTATTATACAGTGAAAATAAATAATTTATCCTTTCTATATTTATGCTAAATTCTCTTTATTCTTAATTACTTACTTATAATTTTAATAATTTATAATCTCTCTCCTAATTAATATAATGGCAAATTAGAGAAATTTTTTTACAAAATGCATCGATAATCTAAATTGACAGCTAAAAAGAGAAATAGTTAAATAAACAATAATTTCTAGATGGAGAGAGTAGTAAAAAATGTCTAATTAGTAAAAAATAATTAAATAAACTAATTACAGTTTTTATAATTATATTTCAATTTAACTCAAACTTAAAAAATCATTATAAAAAATCAATTGAGTGTAGCTCAATTGGTACATTTCTAAAAAAAAGAGCGAGTGCAAGGTCTTGGATTCAATACCCAGCCTCAACAAAATCTATATAAATATAGATAATGTTAAATATCAATTGTTATTCTTTCAGTTGGATAGTAATATAACAAACTAATTATATAGTTTATTGCTGGACCTGTTCATGAGTCCGAATACCCTGTAGGGTCCGGCATGAGCCCACTTAAATAAATTGGGCTTGAGCTCTCATTTTTCTCTAAAGCCTGGCTCAAGTTCGAGCTCATTAAAGCCCAAATTTTATGGATTGAGCTTGACTTTTATGAAAATATCCAAGCCCAATCCAATGAATAATTATTGTATTTATTAAATATTTATATTGTATGTTAAATAATTGTTTTAGATTTTTATATTTTAATTTATTGAATTTTTACGATAATGCTATCTATTTATGAAATTATTCAAATAGAAAAATTTAATTATATGTAAGATTTGAACACATTTGTATAAAATTTTATTTTTTTTACTCGTTCTGTATAAAAAAAATAAAAAAAAATCTATTTATGAATTTTGGATCAGACTTGAGAATGATCTCTAAAATCTGACCCGAGTCCAACTCAAAATTTTAAAGTATAGATTAAACGAATTTAAATTGATATTTTTAGTCACAAGATCAATTAGGCCGACCTAGCATATCGTACAAAGATGTCTATTTTTAGTATTTTTACCGCAACTTGTATAAGTGTGGAAGTAGACCAAGAACAACAACAAAACTGTGCCGTTTGTATCTAAAAAAGGGACTAAAACGGCTTTAATCAAGGTTTCCATCTGCCTGGCACCACCGTCGACTGCCTCACTTGGGCCCGCCGTTCTCCTTCTCACCGGCCATTTCCTTCAACAGAAATCGTTTTACTATATTTCGCTTTGTTGAAGGTGAGCTAGATTTTTCTGTAGATTGATTTATTCCACCTGTTTGATCTTTTATTTCTGGATTTGTTTTTTTCCGGCTGCATTACATATGCTTTGTTTTCCTTTTCTTTTCTGAAGCGCTCTTTTTGAAGGAATTCACCTTCTTATAGGCTGTTTATACGAGTTTCTCATTGATTTGGATGTTTACTCTGTTTTGATTAGGTTGTTAGTTGTCGGCTGTTGTTTAGAATTAGTTTCACTTTCATTTTTGAACTCGTTCAGTTATTGCCAATAATTTTTGGAAGACTCTATAGTGCTTTTTTTCCCTCGTGTAGATCTGCCCTAGTTCATCAATCTTAGAGTTTAATTACTATGTTTCAGAATATAGAAATGATGTATATAAGAAGGCACTCATCTTTTTATAGGCTATTTATTTTTATTGAATTGAATGTTTACTCTGTTTGATTAGGCTGTTAGTCGTCGTCTGTTGTTTAGAATTAGTATCACTTTCATTTTTTAACCCGTACAGTTATTGCCAAGAATTTTTGGAAGACTCTATAGTGCTTTTTCTGCCATTGTGTAAATCTGCCCTAGTTCATCAATCTTAGAGCTTAATTACTCTGTTTCAGAACATAGAAATGATCTATTTAAGAATTACCTCGCAAGTCTTTTCCATTTCTCCCAATTTATGTTCTTCGATTTTATGTGAGAGTCAGCTTTATTTCAGGATATATATTCTCTGATTAAGTCATATATGCTACAAACTTCAATTATTAATTGAAGATATTGAGATTGGATCGGGCGATGGGCACTATGGAATTGTGGAATCAGTGATTAATGTTGCCAAACATTGATATATTTTAATGTTTTTGATTTTAAGAAAAACAATCAAAAGTCATTTTATGTACTTATCGTGCTTTTTGGGGACAGGAAAAGCTTGTTATATATATTACTTAATATTTGTATGTTTTTCCTATTCAGGACTGAAACTTTATTGTTTGTTTCTCTCAGCGACGTGCTTGAGCTTTCAAAAATTCTTCGGTTAATTTCTTAAGCAAAGAAGATGTTGAAGTTCTTATCGAAGGTAAAGATTGAATTCAATGCACTGGACCCACGCACAGCCTCATGCATGGAGTTTTTAGCCCAATGTAATGCCACAAAGGCCAAGGAATCGAACCCTTCATGCCAGGTTCAGGTTAAGCGTAGAACAGATGACCATCCCCCTCAAATCACAGTTAATTTTGTGAATGGAGTCGAGGAGGTTTTTGATGGCACTACTGTTTCTGCTCAGACCATAAGGAACATGATTTTGGAGAAAGGTCAGCAGCTTGAGACTGAGCAGATGTTCCGTGAAGCTGGTGAGAAGTGGCCCGTTATTATCCCTGAGGAAGAGCTTCACCAGCCAGCTCCAGGCACCAAGGTTTGTAGCTGAAGTTTCCCTCTTATAATTCATTTAATCTGTATTTGTTTTGTTCTGCCAGTTGCTGAGATATTCATATTTCATCAAACTATTGGCATTCTTTTGAAATCTAATGTGTGGCATTATTTGAAATGGATTAAGATTCTCTAAAGTTTGGAATTGGTAAAGCTATATATTTCAGTCAATCTCAACCATCCATGGAATTTTAATGATTCAGATTGAGTTTTAGTTGTTTGTGGGGTCCACAGTGAAATTAAATCTGAACAATTGAAACTCAGTGGATGATTGAGATTGACTGAAATGTACAACTTTACCGAGTCTCAACTTTAGAGAATCCAAATCCATTTGAAATAGTCTAATGTTTAATAAATTATCTTCTTCCTAATAATTACTGTGACACGATTTGGTCTATTCTGTTGGAAAGGTAAAAACAATTGCTTCTATGTGTGCTTGTAATTTCTTACTGACTGCTCTGCTGAAATTACTGATTGTGTTATGCTGCTTATTAAGTCCCATCCTGTTTTGGTGAATGTCTTAGCCTAGTGGTTGTGAATGAATTTGTGACTCTAAAGTTACAGGTTTGAGTCACGTGGGGTGGGGATTTTCTTTGTACTTAACGTAAGCGCAACTGCGCTACGTATTTTTTTATAAAAATTAAGCCCCATCCAGTTTCAGGGATACCAAGGAACAATCAAAGGATTGAATTTTTGGTAGGAACATTCAAAGGATTGAATTTTTGGTAGAGTACCTTTATAATTAAAGGAAAATTCTGTAACTTGAAGTAAACTATTGATAATCACCATACACCACAATATTTTCTCATCCACATTTGTTTTCATCCTTATCAATATCTCTTGGCAAGAAAATATAATTTAGATATATATTGTCTAACGCATTATTATAATTGTCCTAGTCATACTGATTTAGTAATTACTATCTAACTCTAGAGATTAAAAAAACATGGAAGTTCTAATTTCTAAATACTTATTTACCGTAAATAATGATTACACTCTTCTGTTATATCATATTGATAGAGAATGACATTGAAGCAATAAAGAGGAATGATGGAATAGAAAGTGAATCATGGACAGTTGTTGTATCGGGGTTTAATGTGATATTAGGGGAGTGAATGTATAGGTGTTCCACGTGGAGGGGAAAGAAGAATATGGGGCTAATTTGTGGGATCTTAGCTGTTAGCCTGTTACTGAAGAAAAAGAAGATTTTCTTCTTGGAGGAGTGTTCTACAATGCTATTTTACCTTATTATTTTTGTTTTGAGTTTAATTTCGTCTTAAAAGCATTTATCGCAAGTTATGTTGTTTTATACTTAGTAATAAATGTTGTGTTTCGCCTCTTATTGACAAAATTTTTCCTATTCCAGCCGAGGAAAGCAGAGGACAAGTAGCAGTTTGGGAATGTTTGTTTTTGTTCCATGAGTCACCTGCAGATTAAATTCGAAGCAATTGGTAAAGAAAGGGAGGATCTTTTATTCTGAACTATGTTAGCGTTGCTAATATGTGCAATTATTTATCCATTTTAAACTGTACCCGTCAACATGGCATGGTCTTACTTTAGTTCGGCACAAGTTGTTTTTCACACTCGCGCTGCTGTTAATACTTCTGTGTTATATTGTCGTTGATAGAGTTCAACAATTATATTCGACTCTTAGTTTCAGATATCTTTTCTGTCCATCTTGACCCTTCCAATTTGTTTTTCGATTGCGATCAATATACATGGGATCTTAGTGCTGGACTGTATCAGTGTTGGCTATGTGAACTACTTATTGACATTTTAGTAAATGGGCATTGATATGCCATTTACAAGTTAATAGTTATAAATTGATTTTGATAACATAAGATAAATATATTTTCATATGATTTCATACGACAAAAAATCCTCTATAATTCAATCCGTAAAGTCACAAACCCAGTTGAAATAACAAATAAAACAGAATAAAATCACAACAAACTCAATAATTTAAGTCTAATTTGGCCTTTTCATGAGCCATACAAAGGCCCGAAAGGCCCTGTGCACTACTTGTGCAATTTTTGAGCCGGCATCTCTTCCGACCACCATGTCGAATGCAATATCCCGAACTGCCTCTCGCTGCCCTAGTGCAACCTTCATGAACGCATTTCGGTCCGCCACCATTGTAGACTACAACATCATGGCTAGAATCACCTACTTGGATAGTAGAATTACTTGCAACTGAACTGTGTGATGCTGCTACTGAGTTGCTCGGCCTGTAAGCTCTCATAAGCCTATCTGATCGGTTTTGTGAAGTCGACAATGAAAGCGAAAGCCACGGACCCCCAGTCTCCCAACAGCTCGATGCTTCATCGCCATGAAAGTTAAATGGCAATTTCTTGGAAGAAGAAGCAAAGCTTGGATTATCGCCATCGAATTCTGAAGGGCGCGTAAAAAGCCGCAACTCCAAGTCCACTTCGGGCTCTAATTCGACTTCTTTTTCACTCTTTCGGTTTTCATTAATGTCAGGCTGGAACATAAAGACCGATCCTCGATCACCTGTGTACTCTTCATCGGTTTCTTTGCTTGAACAACTTCCGCCTTGGTTTGAAGAAAATGGCAGCAATAATAACATTTTTTGCTGATAGTTACTGTGAACAATTTGAGTTATTGAGATCCTTTTGTATATATGAATCACTAATAGAACCCAATAAGCTTGTGGAGACAAACTTTATACTAACATTATCGTTCAGCTTAAATTTTTTAACAATATCAAACTTCATAGCTAAATACAGTCAGGGTCGTTCTTGAGTATGAGCGAGAAGGGCTCATGTTATGATATGGGCCCCCTAGGTAATTTTATAATTTTTTAGATTATCAAATTAAAAAATAAGAAATTCTTAGTTATAAAATTTCATATTTTAATAACTTATTTTTTCTTTGTTTTTTCTCCCAATTTAATTTATCTATCATTTATTATAATCTCAAAATTTATATAAGAGGGTCCCAATCTTTCATCTCGCCCATGGGCCCCGACAAGGTAGGAAAGGGCCTGAATACAGTTCAACTAGTTTTCAAACAATTAAATAAGGCTCTTCTCTTGAACTTTTTTTTTTAAAAAAAATGGACTCATAGGGCGTACAATAACAAAGAAAAAGCTCACCCCATCCCACCCCACTCAAATGTGGACTCAAACCTATAGCCTCTAAGATCACAGCAGGGTCGACCCTATACATAGGCGGGCGACGGCCTAGGGCCCATGACCAAAAGGAGCCCATAATTATTTTATTCTGCATATATGTATATAAGTAAACTATAAATGAGTTAAATTACTAGGATAAAATAAAACTTTTAAAATTTTATTTAGTAATCATTAGAATATATTTCAGCTTTATATAATTTTTTTTAAAAAAAAGCCCATTTTTTAATTTCGCATGGGGCCATTGAAATGTCAGGACCAACCATGGATCAGAGCTTCATGCTCAACATGTGACCTCATTCAACTTAGATTTGGATTCTCTAAAGTTGTACATTTCACTCAATCTCAACCATCCATTGAGTTTTAATGGTTGAGATTTAAATGCAACGTGGACCCCACAAAGCACTAGAACTAGATCTGGACCATTAAAACTCAATGGATGATTGGGATTGAGTGAAATGTACAACTTTAAAGAGTTTAAACTTTAGAGAATCCAGATCCATTGAACTTATAGTCATAAAAACAAGTTTCATCCAATTCAATTCAGACATCTACACTAAAGTTAGACATCTACACTAAAATTAATTTCAGCTCAGATCCGATAACTAATTTATTCTCATTTTGTTCCTTGAAATGGAAAACATAAATAAAGATAACGAGCTACAGCAAGAAAAGATCAAACAGAAATCACAGATGAAAATGTAATATAAAAGTTTATATTATGCAACGAATCATAGAATAGGATTAAGATAGATACCTTGTAATTGGATTCCAGTAGAGTGAGAGCTTGAGAAGACCAGTGCAGGATTTGGATGAGGGCTAGAGAAACAGGTAAAACGACCATGTTAGTAGGTGACATATAAGTTCATGTATGATAATGGAACAAAGTATAGTTCATGTATGAAAGTGAGACTCTAGGTATAGTTAATGTACCATGGATGAATTAAGCCTATAGCAAGCACTGACTTATGCCGGACTTCATAAAAAAAACGTGTCTAAATTCAATCCAAATAAGCTGGGTCAGACCGGGCTGGGCGAATACCTAAATACATCAACATGTCTAGTTACGGGCCTGCCAATGGTTATTGTTGGTTTTTGAAAGAAAGATGGTATAAATTCCTAATAAAGAGATGCATATAAGTTTTTCTCAAATGCATATATTATATCACTTAAAGAGAAGGAAAATTTTATGAATGGAGACCTCACAAAATTAAGAAAAGATGACTACTTATTCCCACAAAACTAAGAAGAATTTCCTAACCACTTTCTAGACCTGTTCATCGGACGGTGTTAGGCCCAATAATAAATTACGAGAAAAGATAATAACAGCAGAATAAAAAGATAAAAGGATTTTTACGAGGAAACTCCAAATAAATCAGGGAAAAACTATGGGACAAACTCCGAATAATTCTCCACTATAAAATAATAGTAAGTACGCCAAGAGATTACAAAACAGTGGCACTCAAGTGTTTCCCAAAACCTCACTATTTTCTCTCTTACCCAACTCTTAGGAACCCCTTTCCTAAGTTTCTCTACACAGATAATATTTTATTTGTGTTTTCTTCGTCTCCTGCTCTCAGTTGAGGCAAAAGCCTTTCTATTTGTATGACCGAATTGTGCACAGTAATTTTACCGTGCACTTTTTGAAAAAAAGTTCTGCCGACCTGCCTCTTTTTGTTTTATTTTTTTTATAATTTAAAATTGTGGGTCCCCAAAATGGAGGGACACCACACAGCAGATGGGTCGGGCCGAGTTCGGGCCGGATTTCATCGGATTTTTAACTAAAAGCATCAATCTAAGTCTGGTATGGCCCACACTTTGAAACTTTGAGCTTGGGTGTTTGAGCTGGGGTTACGAGGTCATTCCCAACGTAGATAATTTTTGTAATAATTTTTTTTGTGTATTTTAAAAAAATAAATTGACAAAATTATACACAACTATATTATTTATTTGATGTTCTTACTATATCATACAACTTATTGTATTTAAATTTAAAAATTTATTAGTATAAAATATAAAAGTTGAAACTAATTATTTAATACAATATATAGTATCTAAAAAAATAAATTATTATTCGTCGGGCTCGGGCCGGTTTGGTAAAAAAATAGGTTCCTAAGCTCGGCCCATAGGACCGGGCACGAACCGGGCAGGGCGGGTAGCTCAGCCCTCGAACAGGTCTACCACTGTCACATAGACCTATTCATTAGGTAGGTTGGGCCGGACCTCATCAGGCTTCATATGAAAAGTATCAACCCAAGCCCGACCTAGCCCATACTTTTTATATGCGGGCTCGTGCCGAGCTTGGGTTGGGCTTATGAAGCATTCTCAAGCCCGACCCACAACTCATTCATCATAATTTAAATTTTTATGTATTAAAAGTAGAAAACGGAAATAAAAAAAAACAAATTACATAAGAATCATTTAATCATTCACTGGATATAATATTTAACTAATAACATTTCTAACCATTCACCGAAATATTGTCATTAATAATAACGGACTTGTATTCATTGATATTTACTTAAAAATCAAACAATTGAATCAAATAGCAATGTCAAACTAATCTTATATCAGATTATTACGTGTAGGTTAAGAAAAAAAGCGATAAAAAAAGAAATGCTACGGAATCAAGAAATACAAAGGAAAACGGCTACATCTCTAAAAGGTGAGGACAAATGTTGAAATCAGTAGAAAATGATAAAGGGAAAACACAAAAGGAAGAAGAAGGGTTTGAGAGAGAGACTGTGCGGCTGTGATATTTGGAGAATGAAACACGGTTTGACAAAGTAAACACATGTATATTGTAAAATATCAACACATAAATCCTTTTAGGATAAATAATTATGACCTCCCTATATTTTACATTAATATATTATTATCTTTCTAAGTTTTATTAATACAATTTAAATCTTCATATATTTTGCTTCCATCCAAATAAGGCCCTGTTCTTTTCAACTTATAAGTAGCCGTACTAAACTGAAGTGAACTTATTTCAGTGTAAATTTATATGTATGCAGTACTGAACTTAACTGAACAGAACAAAACAGAACAGAACTGAATATAAGTTGAAAAGAACAGGGCCTAAAACCTCCTTATGTTAAATTTTTTAACTTTTCCATCTAAATATCCATTGTATTGACATAATTGCCCTTTATATTCATTTTTTATTCGTTTGCCTAATTTTCACACCATTTTCGTATAAAACGAAGTGTTTCTTGCTTCCCCCTCTTTCATTTTGCTTTCTTTTATAGCATACTCAATGGTCTTTTGCCATATTGAATTGGTTAGCTCCAAATGTTGACAAACTAGATTCTGATACTCCAAACCCAATACTACTACACATAACTAAAGCTACATACAATATTGCATTATGAAATTTTGATCAACTTGGACGATACTTGATTTGATTGGCACGGTTTTGGCCTCAACGAAGAAATTAATAAAGTTAAGGTTATAATATTGTTTCGTTCACCCATAAAAATTGAAGGTTGTTAAATTTTAATAATCACAATATATAATTTACAAATCCGATTATCGTTTTTGGTCTAGTTTGACACGGTTGTCCTTTTTTACAAGTTAAAAAAACTCCAATGGCAGAATCAAACCAATTATTGTTGATTTTTTTTTCCTGTCTTTTCGTTGTTGTGGCCATTTCTTAATGTTTCTGTTTTATGGTAATTACTTATTTCTTATCTATAATTACGAAACAAAGATAAAAGGCACCTCGTTATTAATGTTACAAGAACGAAAACTAGATTCGTAGATTATATATTATATGGTTGTAAAATTTTGACAACTTGAATTTTTCTTATGTAGGGAATTATATAATTCCAGATTAGTAATTGTTGTAATTTCTTATATTACAACTTGCTCATGTATTTGCCTGATTGGCTAGGTAATTTCCTATATTACTTGCTCATGTATTTGCCTAATTAACTAGCATTGATTTTATAATTAATTGTATAATCCTTTCTTCTATAAATCAATGAAGTGAATTTTTCAAATACTAATTACGCTGTTAGGGAACAATGATTATAACTTTAACTTAATTAATTTCATTTACTAGATCCAAAACCGTGCCAAATTGGATAAAGTATTTCCAAGTCCATCAAATTTTCAATATGCAATAATTTATTTAGCTTTATTCATGCCTAGAATTGGGTTTGGAATATCAAATTTTTCTTTATCAATGTTACCCTAAATATTAGCATTGATCATTGAGTATGCTATAAAAGAAAGTAAAATAAAATATGGGGAAAGCAAGAAACACCTATAGATGAAAAGAAAGATAAAGAGTAATTTTATCAATACAAAAATTATTTAAATAAAAAAGTTAAAAAAATTAATAAAAAGAAATTTTAACTAGATAAAAATAAAATATAAAAAAATTTAAATTATATTAATAAGAACATAAAATTATATTAATATAAAACATAAAGATGTCATAACTATTTAACAATCCTTTTATAAAGTGAAATACCCAGCATTAAGCCCATTGGCCATTACTAATAAAATTGGCCTACTTGAGAACTTGAAAATCAGATTATCAATTATGGGTGGGTATATTAAATATAAAATAATTTTCTTTTATTATTAGTCGGAGCGAGTTCAAGCATTTATACATAAATTAAATTCAGCCATTAAACTTTAAGCTTTTTTGAGCTTGGGTTCGGGTTAAATTTAGTGAAAAAATAGATGTCTAAACCCGGTTTATAGGATCGGGTTGAGATTTAATAGACAAATATCATTTATCCCTCGAATTTGACATGAAAAACCGAATACCATAAGATAAAGTAAGCATAATACAAAGTCACCATAAATACTCATTGCAAGCGATAAGTCATATAAAGTATACACCTTTATTTTTTTTATTGAAGATATATATATATATATATATATATATATATATATATATATATATATATATATATATATATATATATTTTATTTTTCTCGTATGGACTTACAATAATAATAAATGAAAACCTTATCTCACCCCATTCGAGTGTGGACTCAAACATACGATCTTTAGGGTCACAACTTCAAGGGTCAACTACTAAACCAAGCCTTTGCCGCTTGATTGAAGATAAATATTAAAGTTAAAGTCATCAAATTAAGGAGATTTCATATATTTAATTTAAGGGTAAACTTAAAAAACATCCCATGTGTTTTGACTCTATTATAAAAGGGTGATTGTGAATTTTATTTTTCAAAAGGGTGCTTGTGGTTTCAAAAATTAGCAAAAAAGAAAAAAGAAAAAATACAGGGTATATTTTTTAAAATTAGTTTTTTTATTAATGTTATACCAGTTATTTTAATAAATTCAACGTTCCTATATTTTAACTATATTATTTAAGAATTATATATAAATTTTCCTAAGTTTAGAAAATTTTTCATTTTGTTAGGATTCTTTTGAAAATTACCATCATTTTTTAATTAAAAGAAATATTTGTAGTTATCAGGAAACATTTAAAATTTATTACTAAGGTGTATTGTATTTTTATTAACTAAGCTAAAAAATTTTACTTGAAAATGGATAAAATACCCTTTAAAATGTTGTTTCAAAATTTTGGAAACTTTTTTTAATAACTTTTAAAACCACATGGACCCTTTGTAATTTTTTTTTTCAAAACAGTTAAACCATATGACACATTTTTTTTGTTGCCCATCTGGTTCACCGGAGCTTTGCTCCAACTACACCCAGATCCGACCTGGGTCGTGCATGTGGCTGTGGTGGGTGAGTCTCCCAATTGAATTCGCTAGGACTCAAATTCAAAATCTTGTTTAATCAATACCAAACTGCTCACCATTTGAACCAACCTTACTATTACATAAGTTCACTCTTTAAATCAAACTTCAAGGATATTAATTTTTGAATTACTTTAGTTATTTGCTTTCCCACTCATCTCCCATCATTTTGTGAAGTTGTTCTTTTCTTCCTCTAAAAAATACTCTGCATTTGCTGGATATTGTTCTTTTGCTGTTAATGGCGGCTTCTGTTGCTTCTTCTTCTTCTTCCCTACTCGGAAATCACGAACCGAAAAAGTATGAAGTATTTATCAGTTTTAGAGGAGCTGATGTTCGTCACAGATTTCTCAGCCATCTCTTTGCTGCTTTGAAAAGTAAGCTAATTCATGTTTTCATTGATGACGATCTTGAGAGAGGCAAGGATATCACGGATTCCGTCTTCCAAATAATCGAACAATCAAGTCTTTCTCTGGTTTTATTCTCAGAAAATTACCCAAAATCTCAATGGTGTCTAGAAGAACTTGAGCAAATATATGAATGCTTCAAGCAGGGGAAACAAATTGTTATTCCTGTTTTCTATGAAATTGATCCGTCCGATGTTCAACTTCTCAAAGCAAATTATGCAATTCAGGTGGATAAATGGAGACAGGCTTTGGTGGAAATAAGCAATGTATCAGGCTTCCATTCACGAAGCCCTAATTTCAAGTATGCGTCCTTTTCCCCTACATTTCGTATCAAATTTCTGCTAACTCAGTTGAATTTTAATCGTTTTATAGCTGTATGTGTTGATATAAGTTCAGAACTAAATGTATTGAGCCAGCATCTAATTCCATTTTGATGAAATAAGAATTATGTTCACCAATTTCTGTCATTTTTTGGTTGCTTCTTGCATTTATGAAATTGAGAGACACAGTGTATATTCAGTTTCAGGAATATATGTGTGTGTGGTTGTGATTTTGTATTTTATTATAACTCGTTTATTGTTGTCGTTTATGGTTAGAAATGAGGCCAAATTACTTGATGCAATCACAAATCAGGTTTCCATGAAATTAGATGACCTATTCACTCGAAATTCGATTAAATTTGCTTCATTTGGATCTGAATCAAGTTTGTTTGGAATTGATTCAAGTGTCAAGGAAGTGGAGACATTATTGCACATTGATTCAGCTGATGATGTGAGCATGGTAGGAATGTGGGGTATGGGCGGTATTGGTAAAACAACTATTGCTGTCAAAGTATTCAATAATGTTAAGAACAATTTTGACGGTCATTGTTTTGTTTCTAATATGAGGGAGACACTGAACACAAAATGTGGAATAAATGATTTGAGAGAAAAAATCTTCTGTGAGCTATTAAAGGATGATACCATAAAAATAAACTCACCCCAAATAATCACTGATTCCCTTAAGAGAAGGCTCAAGAGAATCAAAGTTCTTATTGTTTTAGATGATGTGGATAATTGTATGCAGTTAAAATCATTACTAGAAGATGGAGACTTGTATTCTTCAGGTTCATTTTATCCCGGGAGTAGAATTATTATAACAAGTAGAGATTGCCAGGTCTTTGAAAATGTGAAAATGAAGAGATATGTATATCAAGCTAAGCAATTGAAGGATAATGAAGCTCTTGAACTCTTTTGTTGGCATGCCTTTGGTCAAACCAATACCCCAGAAGGGTATCAAAAGCTTTCCGAAGGTGTTGTACAATATGCTCATGGTCTCCCATTAGCTCTTGTTGTTTTAGGTTCTGAACTTAAACACAGAACAACAAGATATTGGGAAGATGCCTTGAGAAAATTTAGCACTAATACTCCTTTAGAAGTTCAAAAGATTTTGAGAATAAGTTTTGATGGGCTGGACCGGGATGAAAAGAACATTTTTCTCGATATTGCATGTTTTTTTAAGGGATGTCGGAGAGATTATGTGAAAATATTCTAAGCATCTTTGGTTTTCATTCGAAAATCGAATAGACCAGCTTATTGATAAATCTCTAATAACTAAAGGAGGTGGAGAAATTAAGATGCACGACTTGCTTTAGCAAATGGGCCATCAGATTCTTGTTGAAGAAAAACAGAGCCAACAACTGAAAAGCCGGTTATGGACTTATGACGACATTGTTGATGCATTGAGAAACAATATGGTAAGATGATACAAAACCATATGGACTAGCTCCTTTTCTCTTAATCATATTTATATGGCTTTAGAAGAAACCATGTGTTTCGTTTCATTTCATTTACCCATTCCACTATAATTTGTTGCTTTCTTTGTTATTTATCAATGTTGTTATTTTTTTTGCTTTGCTCTTAGGGGACTGAGAATGTGGAAGGCTTATTACTAAAATGGAAAATGATTGATGATGGTGTCTATGTAGAAAAAAGTTCTAAAGCCTTCCTTCGAATGCGGAAACTCAGATTCTTCCAAATAGAATGCAAAGTGAGCCTTCCCGAGGGTCTTGGTTTCCTTCCTAACAGTCTTAGGTATCTCATGTGGGATCATTATCCGCTGGACTACATGCTATCCAATTTAAATCCAGATAAGCTTGGTGAACTTCACATGATTGGAAGCCAGCTAAAACAACTTATTTGGAATAAGGTATAAGTTGATGCGGGGTTCTTTTTCATCCAAAAAATTTGCAAGGTTTTCTCTGCTACCTAATTTTGTCTTTCTTTTTTTTTTTATTACAGCCTTCAATAATTTGACACACATTGATCTTTCATTCAGTTACAACTTAATCAGACTATGTGATTTGGCCAAAGCTTCTAATCTTGAGATTATAAACCTGAGAAGCTGTTTGAGGTTGGTGGAAATTGGGTCATCTATTGAAAATTTGCAGAAACTTTTAAAATTAGATCTTTCAGGGTGCAAAAGTCTAGCAGACATTGGGTCATCCGTAGTAAATCTAAGTAAGCTCACTGAATTATATCTATCAGGGTGCGAAAGCCTTTCTCATCTTTCAGAAATTCCATTTAGTATACGTGTATTGGACGTATATAATACTGGAATAAGGAGACTACCCTGAAGAATTTTGCCTCTAACCCGTTCTGGAATACTGAAATTGGATTCGTGCAGAAGGCTGGAGAGTCTCCCTAGCAGCGCTGGTGATTTGGAAATAAAAGAACTGAATCTAATTGATTGTGGAATTATTGAATTGCCCTCTATAATTTTCCTTCTCACTCATTTACAACAACTGAGGTTGAAATCATGCACAAGTCTTTTGAGTATCCCAAGCAGCATTTCCAATTTAACATCTCTTAGGAGACTTTATATTTCAAAATGTGGCAATCTCAAGAATCTGCCTGAATTTAGCATTATGGAATTCTTAGAGGAGCTTGATGTTTCTGAGAGTGGCCTGAAAGAATTGCCATTATCAATCCAACATTTTAAGAAAGTGAAAAAGTTGAATTGTTCTGGATGTGGTGGTTTGGAAATGCCTCAGTTCATTTGTTCAGGACTGAGTTATATTAATCAAAACCATTGTGATCTGTTAAAATTTCCTGAGCAACTCTGTTCTTTAAAGTCAATGACAAAAATAGAGCTAAGGGGAAACAATTTCAAGAGTATACCAGCAAGCATCAAGCATCTTTCTGATTTATACGAGCTTGATTTGACTAATTGTTGGCACCTTAAATTTTTACCTGATATTCCATTGGGTCTGTATGTATTACACGCAATGAACTGTGTATCTCTGGAAACTTTGTCAACTCCTTTCACCTTTCTAGGGTACTCTTTAGGCCTATTGAACTGATTGAAGTTGCAGCAAGTGGCATCATCTATAATGGAGCAATACCTATTGAAAACACGCTTTCTGTCATTTAATCAAGTCTTGTGTTTCCTTTAACATGAAATTACCTTCATTATCCTCTTTCAATATAGACTACAAATGCATATATCCTATCTTTGTATGTATACTTTTTTTTCTTGCTACAGAAGTACAAATTGTGCTTTGCAGGAAGTGATGTGCTAGAGTGGATGAAGTATCACAATAACAATGGATCTTTATTGTCTTTGGAGCTCCCGACTCTTGGTCGTTGCATCAATGTAATATTTTGCACTGTAATGCCAGCCATTGCTCATTCTCTTCACTTTCTACCCTGATCTCCAGTGGCCCTTCTGACACACGAATGTGGAGAGACGAGCTATCTTTTTTGTTCGTCAGACAAATTTGAAAGCAAAGTGGAAAACAAAGAGGCCTTCAACGTGTTCCTTTGGAATAGGCATGTGCGCCACAAATATATTGAAGAGGTCTCATTTGAATTTGAGCGGTCTTCAAACATTGGAATGGAGCACACAACCAACGAGATGATAATTAAGTGTGGTGCTCATCCAATATTTGAGGAACAATGATCAATAATTATGAGAATAGATAAATTTGTGCTATTTGATTGTCTCTTTGCTTTTCTCTACTTTGTTCATCCCTGAATCATCTCTCTCGCCTGTTTGTCTCTCTATTTGACGATTAATCACTGGTAATTCCTCTTCACGAATACCTCTTACCTTACTGTTGATATAATAGCATTCTAAATGAAACAGTTTTCTTTTTTGGGTGGAACAAGGGATAGATGGATAACTAACAACTATGTTTTTAAAGATTTTTCAGTACAAAAATGTTCAGTTCAGTGCAATAAAAAGAAGTATCAGTTATGAGCATGCATGGGGATGTAGCAGAATCTAATCTTTCTAATGCTGATAGATTGAATGATTAGGCATTAAGGTCAGAAATCCCTTTAATTGTCTTTACTTTCCTAGAAAAATATTTTAAGTATTACAGTTCCTTGTTTAATAGTAATGTTTATGATGCGCACTAGTGTGAGGCAGAAATATATCTCGAGAAGACCTTTTGTTTTACTCTTATCCATATGCATCTGTTCATTCATGTGTTACTTTTACTTCTAATAGCTATGGTCTTAGTGCTTTCACCAATATCACGAGTATACAATTGTCAACCATATGAGATGGACTATTGACACTTCTATGGCATTATTATCAACTAATTACCAAGTTTGGGTAGCTTACAAACTACCGTTGTGTTTTGTGGTAAGCTTGACTAAAAATAGTCAGTCCTCTAGTTTCAGCAAACCTAGTATATTTTTTGTTCTTAAATAATTTAAAACAGTGATATTTTGTTAAAATTAAAAAAAACCACACTGAGTTGGTAAAACTATTGTGCAACAAGGTGTTTCTACTAGAGAGTTCTTGCTTTCGAACCTCAAACTCTATAGAGAGGGCTTGGAAAGAGATTAGTTTAGGCACAAAAAATGTATAGGATATGGGTGAATACAAAGTACTTATTAAAAATAATAGTAAAAAGTAGATAAGAATATCTGAGTAAAAAAATCTCAGAGAAGCTATTTAACAATGTGTACTAACATTTATATTTTCTAGCTCTGTTCTATTAGATTGCAATTTAATTTCATTTAGTTCAGTTCAAAATTCTTTTTAAGATTGTAAAATAATTCAGTTTTGATTGTTGAAAGGACTTGTTGATTCAAGTTCTAACAATGCCTTACTCGTTACTAGTACGGGTATAGCCAAAATTCTATCAAAGTTGTTGATACATGCATTGCATCAAATCATTTCCATCAATACCAATATAGGTATGATATTTATCAAAGTTGTTGATACCATGCATTTAATCAGAGCTGTCTTTACACACTTTTACAAATCATATTTTTCAAATATTTAGAAACTTGGGCTACAATATGTCAGAAATTAAATAAAATTAAGCTATAGGAATATGAAAGTTGAAGGTAGCTTTGTTTATAATAAGATTAATGAATTGTAGTTGGTTATTCTAAAGTTACAAGTTCGAATCACATGGGGTGGGGGATTTTCTTTGTACTTAAATTTTAATGTAAGCGCTGCTCAATTTTTGTTCAATTTAAGCTCATCCAGTTTCAAGGATACCATGGAACATTCCAAGGATTAAAAAATTAGTTGAGCAACTTTATAATTAAAGGAAAATTACTTGACTTGAAGTAAATTAATAATAATCATCATATAGATCACAGTAATTTCTCATCCACTCATTTTCTTTCATCCTTATTGCTATCCCTTCGCCTGAAAATGTCATATAGAGATTTATTGTCAAATACATTATTTTATTTGTACTCAGCATGCTGATTTATTAAATTATGCTGGAACTGTAGAGTTTAAAAATAACATGTCAGTTAGTTCTTCTAATTATTCTAAATGCTATGCTGAATAAGTTTTACACTCGTGTCGTATCATATTGATAGAGAATGACAGTGAAATAATAAGGGGGAACACTAGTGGTACAGAATCGAAACGTATATATTTGTCGGATCATGGGTATATTATGTATTTATGTAATTTTTGCTATTGAGTTTTCTTTCATTCTAAAAGCATTTAGTGTATCCTATGCGTAAGTGTTCTATTCAAAATAAACTGAATTCAATTGAATTCCTTCATTTTTTAAGGTTCCAAACACACCCTAAATGTTCTTATTTGCCTCTTATTGACAATTTTTCATATCACAGCCAAGGAAAGCAGAGGAGAAGTAGCAGCTTGGGGATGTTTGTTTTATGTCATCTGCAGGTGAAATTAGATGCAATTCATAAAGAAAGAAAGGGTCTTTGTTCTGAACTATGTAAGTGTTGTTGCAAAATATGTTCAACTGTTGATCCTTTTTAATATATGCCCTTTAACATGGTGTGGTCCAACTTTAATTCGGTATAGGTTTGCTCGGCTTTTTTCATACTTACTGCTGTTAATGCTTCTTGGTTATATTATATTGTGGCTGATAGAGTTTGACAATAATATTCGGCTTTTAGTTCAGAAATCATTTCTTTTCATCTTGATCCTTACAATTTGTGTCTCTATACCCATTGCGATCAATAAACAAAGAATCTTAAGACTATCTATTTTGGCTTGAACCATTGTGCTCTGTAAACATTTTATTTCACATTCTGTGGGTTAGCTGATAATTACTTTTTTCATATTTTATGGGTTTAATAATTCGTCAATATAGAGCCTTCATGACATTAATGAAATTGAAATGACGCAACAAATTTTTAGGCCGAACAATTTGATGGAAACTTAAACAATAATTATAAGAGATCAAGGTATTAACCAAAGAAAATATGGAAAAGATGAACCAACAATCTGAATTGTATTATAGCAAAAATAAAAAGACAAATACAACAAAAAGGGGGACTCAAATTAGCACTCTCCTCCCAGGTGTCACGGGCTGAGTTTTTCACTATGCACTGTGCAGTACTAGCACTTGAACAATCCTCGATAATGTGCTAGCAAAGCCTTAAGACAAGCCTTGACAATGGCTTAGACCCTCGTGCGCGCAAGCGAATAAGAATGCGGAAGCGTACAGAATTGGCAAGCAAGGAGACTTGGGAACTTGACACACTTTATTAAATCTCACAAATATATTTTACAATGCACACTAACTCTCCAAGCTCTCTAAGACTCGCACTTTGCAAGGTTGAATACAAAATGAGGGGTAAAGCCATTTATATAGGCATTCCACCTCCTTAACTAATGGCTAAGATAATTTATCCAGAATATTACAGGAGCCAATGGCTAGAAATACTTATTCTAGAATTTACATGTCATAAAATATGCTAAAAATCTATGTAAAGTTGGTTAGGAATGCTCTAGAGGCGTTTTAGATAATTCTGCCCCGTTTCCAGATCTCTAGCAACACTTTTCTAGACTTTGCGCAACATTCTTTATCGTTTGCGACACTTTTCTGGATTTCTGCGACGCTTCTGGAAGATTCTGACAGATTTTGTGACGAAACTGTCCGTCGCTGGGCTGTGCCCGTCTGCGGCACCGTTGGGCGGGGCCTGCGCGAGCCAGGTACGGGTTTTGCTGCCGAAAACAGCCCATTCTCGCAGAACATGGGTTTTTCTTCATATTTTCTCGCACTATCTTTTGCTCAAACCCTCGTTTACACCCCACGGACCTTCCCACAAAGTTTGGCGCTCGTCCGAGTTCGTTAATTGTCAATTTCCTGCATTTAAGTGCGAGCATTTCCTTTGTCGGAGATTTTTGGCAACCCTTATGTTGTACACTTTGGCACTTGTGGCACACTCTAGCATACTTAGCATCATAAAATACCCCATTTGTGAACTTCTTCGAATCTGATTTGCCACGATTTGTGGGACCAATGTGACGGGCCGTGTCACTCTCCCCCACTTGAAGTCGCGACGCCCTCGTCGCCAGTAAACCTTTGTCACTCTTATGCTCTTGACGACCGTTCACCTTTGCTCCATTTTTCGGATGGGCATTCCCAAGACCATCCTTATGTTTTCCGTTTGGTAATCTCCCCATTGTCAATGCAGCGATGGAGTGCTTGCCATACTTCAAACCTCCCTTTGTTTGACTTGGCAACGCATCTTCCCGTTTACATTGCACTACACAAGAACCCCCATCTTGCACGATCACCATGATATTGGTGTTTGGCACGATTGTGGCATTCATTTTATCCAATAACTCCATGCCAAGCACTAAGTCCAAATCATCAAGTGGTGCGATGGAAAAGTCTACCTTACATCTCTATGTTCCAATAGCTAGCGGCAGGTCTGTAGCCTCCCCTACTAGGTTTGTCCATGTGCCGTTTACTCCCTTGCAATGCGCATCGCATGGTTTCCACTCTACCCCTAAAGTGCGTGTTGTAGCTTCGGTCATGTAGCATGTGTTCGCCCCCGTATCAAGCAATCTCCACTTTGCTCCTTTACCGAACTTAGCCTTAATGAATAATCGCCTTGGTGCGGGCTTGTCCTCTCTTGTCCTTACCTTGTTTACTTGCCTTACACAAGCCACACTTCTCGGACCCTCTTCCTCAAAGTCTTGTATCAAAGCGGCCAACTTCTTCTTTGACGGACAATCACGCGCTAGGTGCGATCCTTCCCATAGGAAGCCCTTCATCGGTGGTCTTGCCTTTGACGCTTCACCTTGTGAGGACTTAGCTTCGATTGGTTTGGAGTAAGACTTCTCCTTGTCTCCCCCTCCCTCATTTTGGAATGATTTCCTGCCCTTGTCTCTTGTGTCTTCCTTTCTCTCAAAGTCCACAAGAGATTCGGCAATGCAGAGTGCTTCTCTTATGTCTCGCACATCCCTACGTTGCAACTCCATCTTCGTCCATCGAGTTAATCCATCCAAAAATGTGAACAGTGCTTCTCGTGGTGTCATGTCCGGGATTTCCAACATTAAGTCCGAGAATTCTGCCACATACTCATGGATATGACCATCCTTATGGCGTAGATGGCGAAGCTTTGCTCGTGCCTCCATCTCGGCATCCGCAGGAAGGAATTGTCTCCTAAATTCCTCCTTAAACCCATTCCTTGTGCTAACGATTGCCTCATTGCCTCCCACGGGTTGAGACATACGTTTCCACCGTGATAACGCGCTATCTTTTAAGTAAAGAGAAGCTTGGAAGATTCTTACCGCGTCGTCTTCTAGATCGGTTGCTCCAAAATAGCGCTCCATTGTGAAGGTGAAATTCTCCATGTCCTTAAGTGTACAACTCCCCTTGTACACATCCGGCTTCGGCACGTCGACCCTTGGAGTTATCCCTAAAGCTCCAGCAGGACCTTAAGCATGTAGTGTTGGGAACTGACAGTCAAATTGAACATGCATAAGAGGCATGGCGAAAATTCAAAATCTTGTCCCTGTCCCAGGAACTCCTATTAGTTGCATATAAATTAAATAAAGTCTTAACTAAATGATTCTCTACCTAGGTTAGCATGCTAAAGGATTAGGCGTTTCGTAATTCCAAATTATATCCTAGCATATTTATTTTATACTAAGCATGTTATAATCCTAAGTTATAACCTAAGCATAAAATAAACTAAGCATGCAAAAATAATCTAAGCATAATTATTAAGTCTAAAAACACTTAAAGAAAAAGACTTAATAATTAAAAGAGAAAAAAAAAAACTTACCAGTTGAAGCGTGCTTTTGCAGGACCTTCTTGCACAAGCGTGCTCTATCAGTATCCACACGAACCCCACCAACCAAAACCTCTCCAGGAGGAAAAACTAAGAAGCCTCGAGTAGTTGCTAGATCACTCTAGAAGCCTCACCCAAAAATATAAACTAGCGGTGCCCGAATAAATTCAGGCTCCACAAAAATAACTTGCTCAAGTACCCGAGAGATTAATTATCTCGCTTAGGATTTATGCTTTGAGCTTGGTACATTTTGAAAAGAGAAGGGACAACCTATATATAGGCTTGGGGAGCAAAAATTTGCTCCCTATTAGCAATGTGGGATGGAAGTAAAACTCCCATCCTACACACCTACCACATGCACGTGCTGCATGTGGTAAGGCAAGCCCATTTGGGCTTGCCTTACATTCATGGGCTGCTTTTGCGCAGCCCATGAATATGGGCCACCGCGAACACTGCCCAGCAGTATTCGTGCACCTTTCGGTGTATTTCGCGCAACCGAATATTGTACAAAATATTTTATACTTTTCGGTTTTAACTTGCCAATGCAAAATCCCCTTTAAATCCTTTCAAATAAATATTTATTTTTAACTTTAATAAATTAGTTATCAGTCAAAATAAATTTTTTGGTCCAACCAAAATTGATCTAATCAATTATAATTTATTTATGACTCTAATTAATTAGTTACCGGTCAAAATAAATTCCTTGGTCTATCGAAAATTGATTTAATCAATTTTAACCAATCAAATAATAATCCAATTATTATTTATGTTATATTCTTGTAATAGAATAAATCTATTAGTTCTTTACTTAGTCCGATGAAGGTCCAATGTGTGTGACCTTATAGGATCCCGAAGTATTGAGCTGTTAAGGCTTAACCAACCTTTGTTCTAATGGAACCATTGGCTCGATGCTCTAGACCATGAATAGAACTCGATTACCTTAAACTACTGTAGTAAGCCTCTAGCAAGGGTCTACCATCCCCCATTACTCGGAACGTCATTTATGCTTATGACTTAATCCCGGTTAATGCAATAGTTATCCAATGCGATAAATTCCTTCCATTCTTTAATATTAGTACCATCTGGTTTATTGGGTTCAGTTAAAGTGTTAACCCACTAATAGCGAGGTTGCTCCAAGCTATCCTAGTTATTTACTTGTTACCGAAGTATATTGCCTTTTACCATAGTCTGTTTGACTAGAAACCATTTCTATCAAACACATACTCTGATCAGAGGTTTATGGCAATCATCACTTCAACAAGTGGCCAGGTACAACTCCTTAATATATCCGGAGTGATGGATTCTTTCCAACTACTCAGCCTACCAACGTGCTGTCATCACTATACCCGTAATCACCCGTAGCACATTAAATTAATGAGTGCATAGTAATGACCCAAAGTATAGCAATAGTACCATACAAGGTAGCTAGCATCTCAAGTATAAGGACATTCGCAAAGCTTATTGCATGAAGATAAACACTAACACATTGATATATATACCAAGTGTTTATCTTGCTGCGGTCTCCAATATATCTCCCAGATATATCCATGTGTCAAACTTAAGGCACCGCCTTCAGTCCTTAGGAGATTGACTTCTTGGACCCTTTCCAAGAAAGTTGCCCACATGCTAGTCTTTCCGTTTCATCAATATCCTTTCTTGATGAAACTATGACTAGGGATAGTTTAGACATAATCATAATTTCACATGAAGCAGGTTCCACCAAATATAGTCCAACTATAATTTCTCTGACTTCATGCTATGATATGTCAAGGACTTTTGTATACATACATCAATGAATATATTTTAACCAGCTATAATATATATGTATAGAAACACATTGATATAAATAAAAGAACAAATGTCTTTATTGATTAAATAAATTATTCGTACTATTACATAATTAAGATATATCGCCCTAATTGCCTTAAGGGCATACATCATATCCAACATGTAGGGCATTCACCCTCGCCCTTAATTGCTCCACCTCTTGGCACCTAACCTCTCGCGCTCGTGATGCCTCAAATTCTTTCCCTTAACCTGAGGACATCGCCTTGCAATGCCTTAATTCTTGTGGCGTTCTCTTCGCACGACTTGGTGCAGCGATCAACCAATGCATTAAGAGAACTATGCATATCATCCCTCAACTGTTGCACGGTCCCAAGCAATTCTTCCCTCAATTGTCCCAATCACCCAACGATAATGCCCTCCACCGTTGGAGTATATTTTTCCCAACGATCGTTGTGATCTGCTACAGTAAGCTCCAAACGTGCTAACCGCCTTTTGACATTGGCCATGGAATCTCCCACTTGAGATTTGTCTCTACGGCCACTTTTGCGAGAAACCTTCTCTTGCTCTCGAGGATTAAGGCTTGTCCCGGGGTGATGCGGGATAACCTCGGGGTGCCGCACGGGCATAACATTGCGCTAGACTCTCAGCCCGTAACAAATGGTATCAGAGCTGGATCACGAAAGTAAGCTCCTAGCTGCAAGTCAAGGTGCTGGAACACTGCACACCCTAATGTGAAGAGAGTAATGGCCCCATCGCTAGAAACGAGGAAGAAGTCCATGGGGGACACTCGTGTTAGATGGGAGCGCTGCACGTCCTTTAGGGAGAAAGTAATGGTTTCAGTTGACAAGCCAGATTAGGCCATGGTGAAGACTCACTCGAGGAAAGAAAGTGAGCGGTGAACTCCTCTTGAATCCTGTTGCAGACGGGATCCCTGTGAGGAAGGGATTGGAGGGCGACACACCTAGTCTGGAGTAGAGAAAGATAGCAGTGGCAGAGGTACGACAACGATGCGATCTTTGGGCAAATGGAGTTGTTCTTCCCCTAGCACGAGGACGTGATATATTTTTGGTGGGGGAGAATGTCATGCACCAAAGTTTCATCCACAATTATTGCATGACGGCGCAAGAGATGAGGGCATGCACTTAAGAAGAATCATGCCGTTGGTAAACAAAGGGATAGTGGCATCAGTGCTAAGGGTGTTCTGCCTGTATCACATATGTCTGGTCGAGTTCAGGCCTACAGACCCAATTTAGTTTGGGGATCTTGTCGTTAGTCTTGGACTTAACTATGAAGGGGGCTTATGCGAGAATACATGGCACAACTGGTCAATAGCTGTTGCCGCTATCCTGATGAGCCCTCGGCAGGCCAAAACTAGTGCATGCCTGCGAGGATTAAGGCTTATCCAGGGGTGATGCGGGAGAAGCTCAGGGCGCCGCACGAGCATAATGCTGCGCCAAACTCTCAGCCCATTACACAGGGATCTCTCTCTCTCTCTCTTGGTATTACCCAAAGAGCCAAAATTAGAAATTAACCACTTCCTGCCTTTCCCACGCCAATATCTCCCTTAATTATATATAACCTATTGTAGTTATTATCAGATTAATAAAATCCTATTACAGCCCCTAAACTACCACTTCTCCATCACAATTCATTTTCAATGCTCTTTATGTTCTTTGCGGTATTTGTTATGTTTTTGTGTTTCTCTTATCTGGTTTGAAGATCACTCAGTTGTGAAATGAATATTGATATTTGGTAATATGTTTTTTATTTAGATTGGGATGATGGTTATCAGTGTAAAACTGCCAAACAGAACGGATAGTTAATCGAGAAACTCTAGCTTTTACCCGTAACTTGGTATCCTCAAAAACAAAATATTGATTAAGAATGAATGCCTTCAACTCAAAAAGATTGAGAAACCACCTATTCCTTTTGATAGAATACCGATATGACCCCGAAAGTAGTTTAGTTTATTGGATAGGTTTGAAATAAAAAAGAACAAAAGCAGCAAAATTAATCATTTAAGACCAATTCAGCCTTTCAAATAGTAGAGTTACTTGCAACTGAACTGTGTGATGCTGTTACTGAGTTGCAAGAATGGTTCACAGTTCAAAACCTTGCATCAAAATTCATTGCTTAAACATATGTTGGGGGTGAAAAAGCTGAAAATAGTTTTTAGTTTAAATTTACGCAAATTACGATACATTAAATACAAATACAAAGAAAATTTTTCACTCCACTCCACCATGGTGTAACTCGAACTTGAGACCTATTGGATCACAAATTCTATCTCTTAACTACTAGGTCAAACATAGGCCAGATTGAAAAATAATTAAGGCCCTCTTCTCTTGGAATTGTGATTAGAACAATAAGTTTAGTTCAGAATCAGTTCAACTTTGCATAGTTATAAATGTGCATTGAAATTAGTCTAGTTCAGTTCAATTAATTCAAATGAAGGTTGGGCAAAATTTACCGGAGAGTGATGATACTGTGTGATCTAGCTATGTGAAGGGGGTATGCCCTCATATCATTCAATAAAACTTTTTCCTATTCCTGTTATGAATTATTAATCAAACTTTTTCCTATTCCAACCACCATGTCGAATGCACAATCCTGAACTGCCTCTCGCTGCCCTAGTGCAACCTTCATGAACGCATTTCGGTCCTTCACCATTATAGACTATAACATCATGGCTAGAATCACCTACTTGGATAGTAGAATTACTTGCAACTGAACTGTGATTCTGCTATTGAGTTGCATGTATAATTAGGCTTATAAGTTGTCATAAACCTATCTGATTATTTATGTAAAGTCGACAATGAAAGCAAAACAAGCCACGGGATCCCAGTCTTCCAACAATACGACGCCTCATCACTATGATTAGTAAGTGGCATCTTCTTTGAAGAAGGATAATAGCCTGGATAGCTCTTAAATTCCAAGGGGTATGTAAAGAGCTGCAAGTCCAAGTCCACTTTGGGTTGTAAATCGGGTTCTATTGCATTCATTTCGTTTAAGACCGATCCTTGACCGCCTATGTAGTCTTCATTAGTTTCTTTACTTGAAGAACTTCCGCCATAGTTTGAAGACGACAATGGGGCTATTCCATTCAGATTCATGGATCCAACTGCATATGCCTTTTTTTTCAGATTTATCAGCCTTAATTACTACAGTTGAATATGCAATTGGTTAGTAGCTACATACGGTGGCAAAGGGTGTTTAGCCTAGTGGTTGAGACAAGAAGTTGTGATCCTAGAGGTCACAGTTTGAGTACACATTTGAGTGCGGTGAGATGAAGTTGTTTTTAAAAAATAAATTAGTCGCTAAATAGGGTATTTAATGTTTTATTTCCTAAAGGCTGTATAAGTCATTCTTATCGATATTGTTAGTAGTTTGTTAGAATAATTTATCTTATTAGTGAGTCATTAGACAACTGCCCCTTTTGCTTGTTAAAATCTTACTATTTATGCATTGTAAGGATTATAGAAGAATCATCAATTAAGGACATCTTTGGTATTGCTGTTACAGCTCCTAACGTGAAAAATTCAACTCACAAACTTTTTATAAAAGAAATATTTTGCATTAGAAAAAAGATTTTGACTCTTAATACTTATTAATTAAGGCCTATTTGTTATTGATTTCTTAATGCCGAAATCTGTTGTCATAGAGAAAACTTAAAAATGGAGCTTTTCGAGACAACAACCTGGGAAAGCAATCCCAAATTGACCTTAAATCAAGGTGAATGTTGTGGTGACTTTGCATTTTGCAAAATAAAAGTTACTTTACCCTTCATCATCGTTTGATTAGTGGGTATAATAATGTAAAGATTTTAATTGGATTTTAACTTACTGAGTATTGACACCAATTGAAGGTTGAAACTCTTAATATTGCATTTGAGTTCATTTACACATTTTGGCATGAATATCTATGGACCCAAAATTCTTACACTTTAGGTTCCATATGCACACATATCAAAATGTATACTAAGATCATTTTTCGACGTCAAAGAGCTCAAGTCTTCTATATATTTTACATCACAAAGTCGTTAAAAACGCATCATACTGCATCCATCAGCAATACAGCAACAGGTTCCAAATTAATCAAATCACTTTCGTAAGCTATTCTCTATACTCAACTCTACTTAATTCAATTCATCAAAGTTGTCCAATAATTTTCATCAACCTCATTTGACCATACATGCTCAACATTTACTCAAAATGAAGCTAAGGTGAGTCAAGGCTAGGTAACTCAAAGTTGCAGTCGGGCCAATCGATAAAATATTCCGGTGGTTAATCTAATTTCCAATCTCACTAATCTCCTTTTCCACTTTTGCCGTTGAAAGCCATAAACTCTGTTCTGGCGAGGACATAAATTCCATTGCTATCTTCCGTTTCAAACTTCCTTGGAGGACTCTGCTCTTTTGAAACATCTACAACACAAGAGACCAAAATTAATAAAAATTCCCCAATACAATGAAAGAAAGACAAATGCAAATTTGAAGCTTAGATTACGAAATAAAAGCAATTAGTGAGTGAGTAAATGAATTAAATATGGAAATTTAATCCTCCTTGGATTATATTAGAGAGGTACTAGTACTACTAATACTAATTCTGTTTTGAAGGATATAATTTATAACTAACTGAGGCAATTTGTATGAGTTGATCATGTGGTTTTGTCGGATTAGTGTTCGTTAATTCAATCTAAATGAAACCTATAACTGTTGTCTGATATTTAGCACAAGATATATTCTCACTTTGAATCCTAAATTACTAGTTAAGTTGGTGTAGTGTTTGGGGTCACCTGCTATTTTGGCACTTCAACATGAACAAATAAGAGAGAAAATGTTTCTAACGCTTATTGTTGTACCTGAATGTATGCAGTTTCTTAAAGAAACACAAGGTGAGTATATACATGTGGGTTTTATACGGTCAACCGGGTATTTTTATGATCAAATAATCTAAAGGCTGATATTTAATGGAGACTTAATTAAATATTTTCTCTTTCCAATTAAATATTTTTCTATCAATTCTCGGCCCTTGATTGTAAAAAGACCTAAAAAGACCTGGTGCACCATATAATTTTCCATATACATGACTCTATTCAAGGCCAAATTAGTCTATTACCTCACATCGGATTCAAATCTGTTGTCCCCAATTGTGTGTCCCATTCCATGTCTCTCATTCAGATTTTTATATGTGTTATCCTTTTTTACTTAATTTTTTAATTTCAATTTTTCTTTTCTATTTTTTTATTTCTCTCTCTTATGTGTCTAACACATGGTAAAATCTGAGTGGAAGATATGAGAGGGGATAGACAATTAGGGACATCAGATTTGAATCCAACCACCTCTATAGCTGTCTCTATCTTTTGTTTTTTTTTCTTTGGTTTTCACCCTAGGCCACATTCTTTTAGGTACTTTATTACTTTAAACATTTTTAATTCTTTTACTATAATTAAGGTATAGCCTATGATTACTTTATTTTCATAAAGTAAATATTACTTTATTATTTATCTTTTTTTTTTAGTTTTTTTCTTACTTGAGGAAAAAATACTAATACATTCCTGAGACTTTTATTGTTTTGAAAAATAATTTTTACTTTAACATTAACTTTTTAGAAAATTCAAGATGACATTTAGCAATATGAAATCTTTTTTTAAAAAAACCCTTGAAGAAACATCGTGTCCATCCAAAGGAAAAAAATGTTGGAGTAGGTGAAAATTTTGGAGCGTATGTCCCAACCAGGTTGGTGCATACGCTTGCCTACAAAACACCTACCCTTCTTTTCATTAAAATAAAAGTTCCGGATCTCGAGAAGAGATTAGAATAGTTCAAGTACAAGATAATAATAAATGTGGGGAAGCAAATACATCGGAGGCTAGAAAACACAAATTCCTCCCCAAATGCTTGAATATAAACCAACAAAGATAAATGCAAGAAGCCAAGTGATCATCCGTGCTCAGAACGCCTTCAAAAACGAACTTGTTCCTTCGCTTCCATAATGACCAAGCAATACGGAACCAAGGAGAGGTTCCAAAATCTCTACTTGAACCCGGAGAAAAATGTTGGCGCCATACCTCCAGAACTCATATCCCGACAATGGCATTGTTAGTGAGAACCCAAAAAACCGAAATGCTTGTGTCCAAACCCTATAATTCCCGTAATAATGAAAAAGTGCATGATCGATTGTTTTCGGATTATCACAAAACTGACATTTCTCATCAGTTACCGATTGACATCTACGATGAAATAAAAATTTTCTCGTTGGCAAGCGACCATGGAACACTAGCCAACTGAAGAACCAGACTTTAGGAATTAGATGTTCTTCCCAAATTATCATAAAATCCTTAACCACGGGGAAAACGATGATGCCGAATATTGGTTATTTATGCCCAACTCCCATCTAAATCGATCGACTACTTCTGCAAACTGAGGGTTATTCTGCTGGCCAACCGCTGAATCGGCTCCTACTCCCAAGAACAATGACGGACAACCTTGGGTGATCCAATACCGGAGATGTTCACATCTTTTCTGTGTCGAAATCCCGAGGCTACGTTTCCAGAAGGGCCGCATAGGGGCAGCAGCACCAAATATAAAACCACACACCTCAAACACCGTGCTAGACTTCCTATTGTAGAGATGATATAGATCCGAAAATAACACAGATAGGGGTTGATTTGAAGTCCAATTATCATGCCAAAAGGAGCATAATAAGCCATTCCCCACATCAACTCGGACCTGACAAGAAAAGAAAGTCCAAAATGTATTATTTTTAATACAACATGAAATAATATCCCGCCATATATGTGATAATCTGTTGGGATCAAAATTTTTGATCTAAGACCATGAGATGAACCCGTATCAATTAACACAAATTTCAAACCAAAGAGGTCCCTGGTCCGATACCCGCATTTTCCAAAACCACTTCAACAGTAAGCCACAGTTAACAAGGGACAGACTTCTAATAAACAACCCACCTAAATTTTTCGGTAAAGATATGGTATCCCAACTAACCTTACTAATACCCCTCAAACTCGCATCTCTATTCCATAAAATATTCCTCATAAGTTGATTAAGTCTACCATTAATTGAAGATGGTAACTTATTCAACGAAAGTAAGTATACCGATAAAGACGCAAGGACTGATTTGACTAAGACCAGCCGACCAACAAATGACAAGGAATGACCCTTCCAACTAGACAAATGATTTTGGAACTTTTCAATCAACACGTTCCAATAAGACACAGCGATACGTTTCACACTAAGCGGACAACCCAGATATGTAATAGGAAATTTCTCAACCTTACACCCCAATTTACCCGTACAAGAATGAACCAATGAATCACAGACATTAATACCAATAATAGAACTCTTATAATAATTAATACACAGATCCGATATAAGCTCAAAACATTGTAAAATACTTATAAAAGTAGGTAAAAGAGACTCATCTGGGGGTAAGAAGCACAACGTATCATCAGCGAATTAGAGCAGAGATACATCCCTTTCCGATCCATCCACTTTAAATGCAGGTAACAAACCTTTATGAATGCTAGCATCAAAAAGCTGTTTCAAACCTTCTATAGCAAGCACAAAGATAAATGGGGAGATAGGATCCCCCTATTTCACCCCCCTACCCAGCCAAATCGGATCATATGGTTCCCCATTAATCAGAATAGAGGTCACTGAGTTCTCCAGACAACATGATAACCAACGAGTCCATTTTTCTCCAAAACCCATTCGTTGAAAGACTGCATCTATATAGGACCATGAGACACAATCATAGGCTTTGTGAAAGTCCAATTTCAGAACCAGACCCGACCATCGTCTTTGATGAATTGAGTGAACAATCTCGGAAGTAACAAACGAACACTCATGGCTATTACGCCCTTTTATAAACCCAAACTAATTATCAGATATCAAACTGTGAAGAAGTGGTTGCAGTCTGTTAGCCAAAACTTTGGACAAAATTTTTTATATTCCATGAATAAAGGCTATTGGTATGTAGTTACTCAATAATGACGAGCCTAGGACTTTAGGAATTAATACTCTGAAGGAGGATTTAATGGAATCTGGGAGCTGTGTAGTTTCATGGAATTTATTAAAAACATCAAGAACTTCAGGTTTCATCTCGTCCCAAAACCGCCTATAGAAGTAAAAGTTAAATCAATCCGGCCCTGGAGACTTGCCTTCATGACATGACCAAATGGCAGCCCCAATTTCCTCTCCTGAGAATGGTGCCATAGGAAGTCGAGCATTTGTGTCATCTACTGTACGGAATTGCAAATCCCTTAAATCAAATGGAACATCGGATCCTCTTGTAAAGAGATTAACATAAAAATTACGTATGGTGTTCATGTGAGCACGGGATTTTGTAGTCCCTCTCGCGAGACGATGATGACGAGTACCCGATTTTAATACCTCAAAATAAAAGTTCTCTTTAGAATTTTTATTACCAAAATAATATTCCTTATGAATTTTATAATTGGTAGAATCCAGTCGGCGTGGTTGATAACGCGTCTGGTAGGAGCTTGAACCGATGATTTACACCTAAATTAAATAATACCCATTAAAATATAATTAAAATTCAAAAAGATACCTTTCCACCCACTATTAAACCACTTTTCCCGACTTTTTAGGCTTTTTGACCCATTGGTTGTCGGTATGCTAGAGAATATATCGCCACCGACATCATCCATACCGCCGGCGGCATCACCATACCGCCGGCGATATCATCATGTCGCCGGCGGCATGGCCTAAAATAGGTCCCTCCACAGACAGCCTTTCGACCACTTTCGGTGGAATAAGTCAAAAAGGTCTCGAAAAACACCCCAATTTGCCTATAAAAGGCACCTAAAACTGCAAAAGTGTGGGGGGGGTACTAAAATTATAGAGGGAAGGAGCTAAAATTGGGCAATTGAGAGGCTGAAATTGAGAGAATAGATTTTAGTGAGATAAGAACTAGAAAAGGCAGGAAAAAGGATTCTAATCCATTTTTCCCGATTTTTCTTCTTCAAACTCTCTGATTGTGAGCTTAAATCAGTGGGTCTTTGGGTTAAATCAACTTGATAGAATTTAGAGACCTAAAACCTTTAAATTAACAATCAAAGTATCGTTGCAAGCTCCCCGGAGGTGTTATTATTCAGTTCAAGAAGAGTTGGATTCACTACCCCGTGGTGAAAATCCTGAGTCTCATAGCTCTTTGGCATTATTATTATTGATTTGCACTAATTTTGGTTGATTTGTGTTCATTTTTGAGTCTTCGGTCGTTTTGACTGCAAACCGCTGCTGCTGTAAGAAATTGGAGTCACCGGAGACATACGGTGTTACCGGCTGTATTACCCATGTCGTGAGAGACATCGTTGATACCGCCGTTAGCATCGCATTCCCCAGAGACCTCGCTTTCTTACGGGACCCTTTCTTTACGGTACTCAGAAAGCCTTGTGCCTATCTGCATGCTGATGTCGCCCACGACACAATTGATGCCGCTGGCGACATCAGCCATGCCGCCAGCGACATCAACCATGTCGCCGTCGGCATCAGATGCCCCACCGGTGGCATGACTTTCTGGAGAGCAGTATTATTTTCATTTGTTCCCAAACTAACTTATTTTCTTAAGCTAGGACATATAGTGTAACAATGGAGGTTCAAAACCTCCTGAAAACAGACCCGATTAAAGCAAAGATTGAATCTAAAATTTGGATAAAAATGGAATTTCCCCGCAAACGCCATTCAAACCTCATTTTAGCCATCCAATCGGGTTTTATGATATTATAAATAAAATATGCCATATTTGTGTCAATCATCCTCTGCAGGTAGATGTATATCGGACATTCGGGTATTTTATTTGTTGCATAGAAGATGTACATGACTTGAAAACCTTGTAATAATTTTACTTTCCGCACTTACTTTTCTTTTACAATCGTAAATATTTTATTTATCGTTTCAATTGCTTGATAAATACGAAAACAACAAAATAACTAAAAATACAAATAAATAGGATGGATTAAACCGATTAAGAAAGAATGAAGTATCCTAACTTGGCCTAATGAAAAGTAGATAACATCATCCGAACTCGGAATCTCTACTTAAGGTATGGTCCAACCACCCGGTGGGAAAATCGTACCAAAAATTTCTCGGTTGAGCTGAACCGGGTGGCGACTCTGTTTTAAGTACGGGATTTCGATCTCGTATCTTTTGAGCATTAAAATATGCAAAATCATTTTTCAACCACATCACACTTATCCCCCCGACACTCCAAATCGTCATCCGCTCACAGTTCACAATACCAATCAGATCTGTAATCATGGTCCCGTCAACCTCTAGTTGATTTATCTTATTCCCCCTCCACCACGCCGTTGCCATACGGTGAAAAAAAGCCATATTATTATCCCAAGAATAGTCCAGGTCACCCTAGATTATTGGTGGCGAACTTTCTCTAAACTACGGCGGTGTTCAATCAAAGAGGATTTTGCCACTTGTAATGCCAAAGCAATAGACACATCAATCGGCCGCAAAACCGAGCTAGAAGTAAGATCTATTACCAGTCTCTCCAATTCCTTAATGCGACATTTAAGGCCCCCAAAATTAAACGAATGCCACAGTCGGATGAATTTTCTCAATTGTCCCAGTTTAAAATCTATGTCCCTATTCGAGTTTTGAATTCGAATATCACCCCACTTTCAGAAATGGTAAAAAATCAACATTATCCCACTAACAATTTAATGATCTAAAAATTCTACTCCCTCCCCCGCACAAAGCATGTGACTGAAAGATAATCAAAAAATGGTCTAAGAGGGAGGAGTCGACAGTCATCAACCTCAATCTCTGCCATAAGTCCATTAAGGTGCAATTGACCAACACCCGATCAATTCTCGAGTACAATAAACTATTAGCCCATGTATAATCTCTACCGTGTAAAGGAGCATCGTATAAGACACATTCTTTGACAAATTCTTGAAATTGGATCATAAATTTTGATATTGGCCCTTCTCTCCCCATCCGATATATCCCACGAAAAACTTCATTAAAATCACCACACACTAAGATTTTTTTGAAACCCTGCACGATTGGCGACAATTCCTGCCATAACTAATATCTGAGAACAACGTTAATGGGTCCGTATAAGCATGAAATATAGACATCAATTTGGCTTAAGACAATATGTAAAATACACCACCTATAAGAAGATTGAATAACCACACCGTTTAGCACTCAAGAATTCCAAGAAATAACTATACCCCCTGATAGCCCTTGAGCCGAAATTGTATGAAACAAAAAATCATTGTGACCCTAAAATTTCTGAATTACCTTATCAGAGACAGCCGTTGCTTTCATTTTAATCAAAATAAAAATCTCTAAATGCCACCTTCTAACACAAGAGCAAACAAAATTTTGTTTAGCTCCATTCATCAACCCACCCCGACAATTCCAACATAATAAATTTAATGATATAAAAAAGAATTCACAAACCTCGATGAGAAAGAACTCTCAGTGCATTTTGAGGGCATTCACGATCTAATCCTTGTCACATTAGAACTCTCAGTGTGTTTCGAGGGCATTCACGATCTGCCCCTTGTCGCATTCTTTAAACAAACCGAGCTCTTTTCCTACTCGAAACACCATCATCTCTTCCTTTTCTCTCGGGTTATTTTCTTCCCTCCTAATGATGATTTTATTCATTTCTCAATATCCGGTCCTATCGAGTTAGAGACACCCTATATCGAGGTACTAGCATTCCTTAAACCTTGGCTTTCTCTAGCTAATGTATTCCCTAAATCAGATCCGTCGCCATCTGTATATAATCGCTCAATCTGATTACCCTCACTAATATGATTAGTCCCATCCAAAACACCGATTTCTGTAGTTGAGTCTGCTATGTCCGAATTATTCGAGACTGATATTATTTCATCTGAATCGTTTGAATCTGAATAAGTATTATCGTTACAGTATTGGCAACCAACCCCTTATCGGAGATTGGTATAGATTGTCACCTCAGTAGATCCTATCGATATTTTAAAGTTGCGGCTCGAAGTTCCCATAGGCACTGAAACGAGGCAAGACACTACATCTATTTTATCTGGCCTCTCGAAATCACAATTAATAGTCACAACCCGTCCAAATCTGCTAGCCATCTTGCGGATCACTTGATCGCACACAATAGTCGGGGGAATGCCCATAAAGTCCAAATACATGATACACTTTGATGGGGCAAAGTACTCATTAAGATATTATACCAAGGACAATATATGATTCATTACTATCCATTCATTCTCCATAAAGCTAACCATCAAATTCATCGAGTTAAAGGAGATAATAACATGATCACCCCTCACTGTGGCAGCAAAAGCTATCTCAAATCCTTGTTCGTAAAGCAATTAAAAAATATTTTGAATATGAGCAATAAATTTCACTCTAACCATACATGAATTTCCTTTCCAAGGAGCAGTCGGGATAATTATATTGGTTTATTTTGGGGTATCATCCGAACTTAGATTTACCGTCGCTTTAAGTGCAACAACATTTGAATTCAATTTCACTACAGGATATTGGTTAGTAGGCATCTTTTTCTGCATTTCTGTTCCCAAATTCTCTTCTCATTTTTGAGAATCATGCACTACTACTGCTTATGATCTCTCATCGCGAGGGGAATCACGAAATACCCTTCTTGGTGCAGGGACTGTCTTTCGAATCCTCACTTGATCATTCAAATTATCAGAGTGGGCGAACCTGGCTTTAAAAGCACACAACTTGGTAGCTCTGTTCTGTACTGAATTAAGTCGATATAGCGCATCGTAAACTGAAACTGATCTATCTAGATTGATGAATCCAAAATTAAGATTCCTAGCATTCTTTCTCCTTTCCACATATACCCAGCCATTGACTCTGTATTTCGATAAAGCTCTCTTCATGGCCAATGAATCGTACCTATTAAGGAAATTCTCGAAGTACAGTTTTTCTGGGGTCTAGTTCAGTGAGTTTAGTTTGGCTGTGGTATTATGATTATTGTGGGTAGAATAGGCAGTGTTTGGGTTGGGGATGGCGATCAGATTCGCCATGGGGTTGTTTGTATGAGAAAGGTTGGCGACGATGAAGGGGAAAGGGGTTTGGATGTGTTATAATTTTAGCTCTTAGAGAATTTACTCTTTTCGTTTTTACTGTTTACTGTCAAAAGTAGTTAATTAGAGTTTTTACTTTCCCTAAAGCAAACCACTGCGTTTGCTATAGATAAGAGTTATTGCGAATTTGTTAGAATATTGCTTAGTTATTAGAGAGAGATTGTGTGTGCAACGGCTATATGCCTGGGTCTGTGTATGGCCATTGTATGTTTTTGTGCAAGATTAATGAAATTCTCTCTCTCGTGATTCTATCATCTTCTTCTCTCTACTGTATTTCTTCTTTTCTTTGATTTATGAAATTGATCCATAACATGTGGTATTTAAAGCAAGTCCTGGCACTTGAATCTCTGGTTGTGAAAAACGATGAAAGCAAATCTGAGCAAGGAAATAGAGGAAAGCATCTTGCTGAAGGTAGCAGAAATGATTAGAGTCGCAAATAAGGAATCGTAAGCTCAAACCCTAGCTAATATGAGGATGATCTTAAATGAAAAAGATAAGGGAAAGGAATAAGAATCTACCCCTGTTCTTCCATTTCCTAGATGTCTGGTCGAATGGATCTTAACAGAGGCAGTGATTAGTCTTATCAATTATCTACTATATTCACCAGGGAAGAGTTTCCTAAGTTTGAAGGCGTAGAGTTGGAGAGCCAATTATATCGTTGTAACAGGTTCTTTCAAATCAATGGAACTCTAGTAGAAGCTAAAGTCAATCTCACTTCCTTGCATCTCAATGACAGAGCCCTTGAGTGGCATCAATCCTATATAAAAGGAAGAGTTGCTATAGGGGAACCACCTTGGGAGGAGTATGAACAGGCATTGAGTGTGAGATTTGGGGAAAGGATCTATGATAATCAGATGGCTAATCTTAAACCAAACTGGAACCCTAATGGAGTACATTGAAGCTTTTTATATATGCGCATATAAAACTTCTCTATCAGAATCTAATGTTTAGACTATTACATTAGTGGTCTCAAGGATGAAATTGGTTACCCAGTTCTTATGCAAGGGCTAAAAACCTTAAAACAGGCTTATACCTTATCTAGGAGGCAGGATGCCTATTTGAGTTCCATTAATCATCATTTAAACACTATGAACAAGGGAGGTGCTAGCAAGCCTATGATATAGTTTCCCCAATCATCCACCGCCGCCAAGGGTCAACCACCATTACTACCCACACCCCCTATTTCGAAGATGTTACCATCTACCATGGTGCCTAAAACTCAAATGGGAGCTAAACTAGCTTCTACCAGCAAGGTTAAGAACAACTGCTGAAATTGCAGATAAAAGGGCTAAGAACCTCTGTTTTTGGGGTGATAATTGCTATGCCCCAGGGCATCAATGTCCAAAGAAGTTCCTACATTCCATTATAATCTGGGAATGTAAGAAAGAGGAAGAGTTGGAGGGAATGCAGATCCAGGAAGAAGAAGAGGTTCCCCTAATCTCATTACATGCCTTGGATGGTTGGAGTGATGCTAAAATCAACACTATGAGATTGGTTAGCCACTACAAGAAAAGGAAGCTGCATTTGCTTGTAGACTCAGGGAGTACATATAATGTCTTGGACCCGACCCTAGCTAAAAATCTTTGTTGTAAGCTCATTTCCCTCTCTAAACCTTTGATTATAACTGTTGCCAAAGGTCATAAGGTTATTTGTAATTATAAATGTGAGGGGTTTCAATGGAGTATGCAGGGGGGAGTGTTTGTGTCTGATTTTTTGGTTATGACTCTAGGAGGTTGTGAAGTGTTATTAGGGGTATAATGGCTTAGCTCTTTAGGAAATATTGAGTGGAATTTCCAGGAGCTTGTTGGGAACTGACAGTCAGATTGAACATGCATAATAGGCATGGCGGAAATTTAAAATTTTGTCCCTGTCCTCAGGAACTCCTAATAGTTCCATATAAATTAAATAAAGTCTTAACTAAATAATTCTCTACTTAGGTTATCATGCAAAAGGACTAGGCATACCATAATTCCAAATTATATCCTAGCATATATATTTTATACTAAGCATGTTATAACTCTAAGCCATAACCTAAGCATGTTATACTCTAACCATAACCTAAGCATGTTATAACTATAAGATATAACCTAAGCATAAAATAAACTAAGCATGCAAAACAACCTAAGCATAATTATTAAGTCTAAAAATGCTTAAATAAAAAGACCTAATAATTAAAAGAAAAAGGAAAGGAACTTACCAATTGAAGCGTGCTTTAGCAGAACCTCCTTGCACAAGCCTCTAAGCATAGGATAGCCTCTATAAGTATCCACACGAACCCCACCAACCAAAACCTCACTAAGAGGTAGAACTAAGAAGCCTCGAGTAGTTGCTAGACCACTCTAGAAGCCTCACCCAAAAATATATACTCGAGGTGCTCGAATAAATTCAAGCTCCTAAAAAATAATTGTGCTCAATTACCCGAGAGAAAAATATCTCGCTTAGGATTTATGCTTTAAGGTTGGTGCAATTTGAATAGGTGAGAGGAAAGCCTATATATAGGTTTGGGAGCAAAAATTTGCTCCCCAAAAAGCAATATGGGATGTGCACATTGGCACATCCCACGCGGGTATGACCCGCAGATCCACATGGATCCGTGGGTTCTACCCGCCTAGCGGGCTTGCCTTGCACGCGAGATAGGCCTCACGGGCTTGCGGTGCCATTCATGGGCTACCTTTGTGCAGCCCATGAACATGGGCTGCAGCAGTGTTCGCGTACCTTTCTGTGTACTCCATGCAGCCGAACTTAGTACAAAATATTTCATACTTTTCGGTTTAACTCGCCAATGCAAAATTCCTTGGTTACCGGTCAAAATAAATTCCTTGGTCTATCCAAAATTGATCCAATCAATTTCAACCAATTACATAATAGTCCAATTATTATTTAAATTATATTCTCGTAATAGAATAAATTCTATTAGTTCTTTATTTAGTCCGATGAAGGTCCAATGTGTGTGACCTTATAGGATCCCGAATTATTGAGCTGTTAAGGCTTAACCAACCCTTGTTCTAATGGAACCATTGGCTCAAGGTTCTAGATCGTGAATAGAACTCGATTATCTTAAACGACTGTAGTACGCCTCTAGCAAGGGTCTACCATTCCCCATTACTCAAAACGTCATTTATGCTTATGACTTAATCCCGGTTAACGCAATAGTTATCCACTGCGATGAACTCCTTCCATTCTTTAATATTAGTACCATCTGGTTTATAGGGTTCGGTTAAAGTGTTAACCCACTAATAGCAAGGTTGCTCCAAGCTATCCCAGTTATTTACTTGTTCCCGAAGTATATTACCTTTTACTATAGTGTGTTTGACTAGAAACTATATCTATCAAACACATACTCTGATCAGAGGTTTGTAGCAATCATCACTTCAATAAGCGGCCAGGCATAACTCCTTAATATATCAGGAGCGATGGATTCTTTCCAACTAGTCAGCTTACCAATGTGTTATCATCACTATACTCGTAATCACCCGTGACACCCTAAATTAATGAGTGTATAGAAATGACCCAAAGTATAGCAACAGTACCACACAAGGTAACTAGCATATCAAGTATGAGGATATTCGCAAAGCTTATTGCATGAAGATAAACACTAATACATTGATATATTTACCAAGTGTTTATCTTACTGCGGTCTCCAATATATCCCCCAGATATATCCATGTGTTAGGCTTAAGGCACCACCTTCTGTTCTTAGGAGATTGACTGCTCGGACCCTTTCCAAGAAAGTTGACCACATGCTAGTCTTTCCACTTCATTAATATCCTTTCTTGATGAAACTATGACTAGGGATAGTTTAGACATAATCATAATTGCACATGAAGCAGGTTCCACCAAATATAGTCCAACTATAATTTCTCTGACTTCATGCTATGATACGTCAAGGACTTTTGCAACATACATCAATGAATATATTTTAACAAGCTATAATATATATACAAACACATCGATATAAACAAAAGATTAAATATCTTTATTAATTAAACAAAATATTTGTACTATTACATAATTAAGATATATCGCCCTAATTGCCTTAAGGGCATACATCATATCCAACAAACTCCCAGTTGCACTAAGGCCAATTAGCCATATGTCTTAATCCATATGCTTTAATATGTTGGTCATATTTGACTTGAGTTAATGGCTTTGTCAAACCATCCGCGAGGTTCTGATTAGTGGGTACATATTCTAGTCTTATTATCTTAGCATCAACAATCTTTCTGATTATATGATACTTTCTAGATAAATGTCTATTTTTCTGATGAGACCGCAGTTCCTTTGCCTGAGCTATAACAACATTGTTATCACAATACAAAGTAATTGGATCAATAGACTCAGGCTCCACACCGAGATCACCAATTAATCCCTTTAACCAGACTGCTTCTTTTGCTGCTTTGCATGCAGCAATGTATTCAGATTCCATGGTTGAATCAGTAGTAGTTTCTTATTTGGAACTCTTCCAACATACCGCCCCTCCATTTAATACATACGCAAAACCTGACTGAGACTCAAAGTCATCCTTGTCAGATTGAAAACTCGCGTCAGTGTAACCTCTGATTTTGAGGTCACCTTCTCCATAAATCAAGAACTCATCCTTAGTCCTTCTCAAGTACTTAAGAATTGCCTTGACGACCATCCAGTGCTTTTCACCTAGATCTGACTGATATCTACTCGTAAAGCTTAAAGCTTGAGAGACATCTGTCCTAGTACATATCATAGCATACATGATGGATCCTATCATGGATGCATAGGGTATATCCTTCATGCGCATTCTCTCCTGAGCTGTCTTCGGACACTCAGCCTTAGACAGGTTAATCCCCTTTGCCATTGGGAGATAACCTTTCTTAGAATGCTCAAGGCTGAACCTATTCAATACCTTGTCTATATATGTACTTTAAGAAAGACCTAACAACCTCTTGAATCTATCTCAATAGATCTTTATACCTAGTATGAATGCTGCTTCACCAAGGTCTTTCATGGAGAACTTTGTTAACAACCGCACTTTAATGTTTTGAAGAAGAGAAATGTTGTTTCCTATTAGCAGAATGTCATCAACATACAATACTAAAAAAATAATTGCACCCCCACTAACCTTCTTGTAAACACAAGGCTCATTAGCATTTGGGCAGAAATCCAGTTCTCGGATTGTCTGATCAAACCTTATAATCCAACTTCTGGATGCCTGCTTAAGTCCATAAATGGATCTTTGTATCTTGCATACCTTCGAGCCATTCTAAGATATAAAACCCTCAGGTTGTGTCATGTACACATCCTGGTCTAAATCCCTATTCAGAAATGCTGTTTTAACATCCATCTGCTAGATCTCATAATTATAATGAGCAGCAACGGCGAGGAGTATCCTAATGGATTTCAGCATGGCTACCGGTGAAAAAGTTTCATCATAGTCGACTCCTTTATATAGACTATAACCTTTTGCAACCAACCTTACTTTATAAGTAATTACATTATCGTCCATGTCAGTCTTCTTCTTAAAGACCCATTTGCACCCAATTGGTCTAACCTCTTGCGCCGCATCAACCAAATTCCAAACTTGGTTCTCATACATGGAATCCATTTCTGATTTCATGGCTTTCAGCCATTTATCAGACTTTGAGCTTTTCATTGCCTCATCATAGGTTCTTGGTTCATCATCCTCTGAGAGATATAGCTCCTTATCATCAGTGATGATGAAACCATATCTATCGGGACCTTTATGAACACGACCTGATCTTCGCAATGCTTGTGTTTCGACAGGTTTTTTTCTTAGATCACACTTTCTTGTGTATCTAGAATGGGGTCAATCAGCTGATTATCTGTTTCTTCCTCTTGAGCCTCCAATTCAATATTGCTCCCACTGACTTTTGCAAGTAAGTGTTCCCTTTCCAAAAGGAGAGCACTCCGAGAAACAAATATCTTCGGTGCTTCGGGTTGGTAAAACAACTATCCAATAATGTCCTTTGGATATTTAATGAACAGACACTTGTCAGATTTGGCTCGTAGCTTATCTGACGCTATCCTCTTTACCATGGCAGGACAGCCTCATACTCTAAGGTGACTTAGAGATGGCCTTTTATTACACCATCTTTTGTAAGGTGTAAAATCAATTGATTTAGAGGGCACTCTGTTTAATACATAAACCGCGCTCTCTAGTGTATATCGTCAAAGGGATTTACTGAGATCTGGTTGGCTCATCATGGACCGAACCATATCTAATTAGGTCTGATTCATCCTTTCTGATACTCCATCATGTTGGGGTGTATAAGGAGGGGTCCACTGGGGAACTATCCCATTTTCTTTTAGATAATCCTGAAACTCCTGACTTAAGTATTCTCCAGCTCAATCCAATTGAAGTGCTTTAATACTTTTCTCAAGTTGTTTCTTTACTTCGGTTCTGAATAGTTTAAACTTTTCAAAACTTTCAGAATTTTGCTTCATTAAGTACAGATAACCATATCGTGAGTAATCATCAATAAAGGTTATGAAGTAGGAGTATCCTCCTAGTGCCTGAACACTCATTGGACCACACACATCAGTGTGTATAAGTTCCAATGTACTCGTGGCTCATTCACCCTTTCCCTTAAAGGGTAACTTTGTCATTTTTCCTCTTAAACAAGGTTCACAATCACCATAAGACTCTAAGTCTATTGGGCCCAAGACCTTTTGCTTATGTAGCTTGGTTAAGCGATCTTTGTTTATGTGGGCCTAAACGACAATGCCATAAGTAGAAGGAATTCTCATTATCTAATTTTTTGCTTAGCAATGATTGTATTTGAGAATATGATTTTGTAATTACAAAATATCATTTGTCATATTATAATAAAATATCATTCATAACTTTGATAATACGTTTTACCAAATTAAAATAAAATTCCATCTGCTGTGAAGCAGGAATAATATTTTATAATGACAATTGATTGTCACTTTGTCTTATTGCAAATTTAGCCAAATGGAGATTTTAAGTTCCTATGTCATTAGTAGCCACGAAGCTTTAATGATTTTCCATAGATACAACTCTCCTTTTGCCAAACCTCTACATCTCATTAATATTTATACCTTCATATGGATATGTGATTGTCATTTGGTATTCCATACCAATTTAGAATTCCCTTGAAATGTAGAAATTCTCAATATCAAACACGTTGAAGTGGAAGCTTTAGGCCTCCTCTTCACATGCAATGAAACTTCAGCCATCTTGATCTTATTTCCAATATCCCATATTAGAATGAAGATATTATTTCCAATATTTTATATTGAAAATAATCATTTTGTCTCCTAGATAAAATTCTCAGTATTCTTTTACTTTTCTCTTTACTCTACTCTATCCTGCTTCAATACTAGATACAATGTGTCCCTTTACTTCTTTGAGATATGAACCATTTATATTTCTGACTAATTGGTCCCACCAATTTCTATCAAAATATTTTGGTTCAAATTTTCCACCAAGGAGAACCCTTTCTCAAAGATGTGAAGACATAGGCTTTCAAGTCCATGATTTTATGATGCCCTTGTAGCTTAGGTAACATGGATCTTAACATCTGACTTAATGTTTATCCTTGTCTCCTGCCAGCTACACACATAAGGTAACAGGGATGTTAACAATGTCCAAGGTGTTGTATCCTAGTTCCCTTTATGTATTTGATGCATATCTATTTCAAGCAGAATTGCTTGCATCATGTTGTTTAGATTCGGGCTTATACAAAGTGCATCCCAAGCCCAAGGCTTCGAGGACTATCCTCACATTTCTAAACAAACCCTTTGAAGCTAGAGCCAATAGTTATCAATGCAAACATTTGTATTTAAATAAAGATTTCAACCTAAGATATAAGAAAAGAAAAAAGTTCAGATATTAGTTTAAGTACATGTATTTAATATAAGGTCTTTTAATTAAATACATTTGTCCTACTATTTTCTTTGAAGTTTACAATAGCCCATTCTATTGAATTCAGGAATTTTATCCCAGCTAAATATCCTAGTAGGTATCATCTATAACTAGTCTATTACGACCCCCAATTTTATGAGTCAAGTCATATTAGTAAGTTATAGTTGGAATCCCATTCCATTTGCATCGCATGCAATTGCTAATTCATTCAAGTTCCCTAATCCCAAGGGATGCGTGCTCTTATATTAGCATCTCCTTGAACATGTCTCAGACTTGGGCGTAGCCCCCAATTTTATGGTGGACTACCCCAGTTCCACTAAGGTAGACCCTATCTCAAACTTTACAACCAATCAATGTGGACTAGAAGGAGCGCTTTGCGCAGCACTTGATAGCCCAAAGAGACCGTACTATAAATTTGAGTAAGGAAGACTATAACTTACCTTAATATCTTTACTTTGAGATTTTATTGGTGTTAGACGTCTCACCCAATCTAGGATTTTATCAGATAGACAAAATTATAATAACTTGTATTAATTCAGGGAATTTTAGAATTAATTTATAAGGTCTAACCTTAGGTGGGTTCAGCTCTTTATTATAATTATTCCATCAACCTAGATTATATGCAAAATAATTAACACTTTTATTTGTTATATTTTTATTGCATTTCCTTCAAGCTTTTATTCAATAAATTTAATTTTTACTTTGTTATAGAAACATATATAAACACCATCTTATATACTAGAAATAATTTAGTCCATACCCCTTTTGGTCAATTCAAGTTGCACCGATATAGATTCCCAGGTAAGAGAGGTGCCCTATGAGGAGTAGACACCAAGTCCATTCCTTAGCCAGAACAAATACGGGGACAAATTTGAAGACCAATGGATTCTCCTAAACTAATAATTTTGTTCTTTCAATTCATGTAAATTGAAAGCATCCATAACCCATGTAATTTAAATAAATTATTGAAACTTGTATAATTTGAGTAAGTTGAACAGGCTTATTCAAAAATTATGCACAAACATTTTTCTAACCTTGAAATGATAAGCACAGGTTCATATACATTGTTCCAATCAATTAAATAAATAATAATCATTTCATAGAAAATAATATTCAGTTTGCTTCTAACTTAATTATGCACTAAATAGGCAGGCTCTGATACCACTGTTGGAAACTGACAGTCAGATTGATCATGCATAACAGGCATGGCGGAAATTCAAAATTTTGTCTCTGTCCCCAGGAACTCCTAATAGTTGCATATAAATTAAATAAAGCCTTAACTGAATAACTTTGTACTTAGGTTAGCATGCAAAAGGACTAAGCCTACCATAATTCCAAATTATATCCTAGCACATATATTTTATACTAAGCATGTTATAACTCTAAGTCATAACCTAAGCATGTTATAACTCTAAGCTATAACGTAAGCATGTTATAACTCTAAGCTATAACCTAAGCATAAAATAATCTAAGCATGCAAACCAACCTAAGCATAACTATTAAGTCTAAAAAATCTTAAAGAAAAAGACCTAATAATTAAAAGAGAAAGGAAAGGAACTTACCAGTTGAAGCGTGCTTTAGCAGAACCTTCTTGCACAAGCCTCCAAGCTTAGGATAGCCTCTATGAGTATCCACACGAACCCCACCAACCAAAACCTCACCAAGAGGTAGAACTAAGAAGCCTCGAGTAGTCGCTAGACCACTCCAGAAGCCTCACTCGAAAATATATACTCGAGGTGCTCGAATAAATTCAAGATCCTAAAAAATAACTGTGCTCAATTACCCGAGAGAAAAACATCTCGCTTAGGATTTATGCTTTGAGCTTGATACAATTTGAATAGGTGAGGGGAAAGCCTAAATATAGGCTTGGGGAGCAAAAATTTGCTCCCAAAAAGCAATGTGGGATGTGCACATTGGCACATCCCATGCATGGATCAGCGGGTTCTACCCGCCTGCCATGCATGCTGCATGTGGCAGCTGCAAGGAAAGCCCTTGCGGGCTTGCCTTGCACGCTAGCTGGGCCTCTCGAGCCATGCCACGAGCCCAGCTCGCGGTGCCCTTCATGGGCTACCTTTGTGTTGCCCATGACCATGGGCTGCCGCGAACACTGCCCAACAATGTTCGCGCACCTTTCGGTGTACTCCGTGCAATTGAACTTTGTACAAAATATTTCATACTTTTTGGTTTAACTCGCCAATGCAAAATTCCCCTTTTAATCCTTTCAAATAAATATTTATTTTCGACCTTAATAAATTAGTTACCAATCAAAATAAATTTCTTGGTCCAATCAAAATTGATCTAATCAATTTTAACCATTTCATAATATATTTATGACTCTAATTAATTAGTTACCGGTCAAAATAAATTCCTTGGTCTATCCAAAATGGATCCAATCAATTTTAACCAATTAAATAATAATCCAATTATTATTTAAATTATATTTTCGTAATAGAATAAATCTATTAGTTCTTTACTTAGTCCGATGAAGGTCCAATGTATGTGACCTTATAGGATCCCGAAGTATTGAGTTGTTAAGGCTTAACCAACCCTTGTTCTAATGGAACCATTGGCTCGAGGTTCTAGACCGTGAATAAAACTCGATTACCTTAAACGACTGTAGTACACCTCTAGCAAGGGTCTACCTTCCCCATTACTCGGAACATCATTTATGCTTATGACTTAATCCCGGTTAATGCAATAGTTATCCAATGCGATGAACTCCTTCCATTCTTTAATATTAGTACTATCTGGTTTATTGGGTTCGGTTAAAGTGTTAACCCACTAATAGCAAGGTTGCTCCAAGCTATCCCACTTATTTACTTGTTCCCGAAGTATATTGCCTTTTACCATAGTGTGTTTGACTAGAAACTATTTCTATCAAACACATACTCTGATCAGAGGTTTGTGGCATTAATCACTTCAACAAGCGGCCATGTATAACTCCTTAATATATCCGGAGCGATGGATTCTTTTCGACTACTCAGCTTACCAACGTGCTGTCACCACTATACCTCGTAATCACCCGTGACACCCTAAATTAATGAGTGTATAGAAATGACCCAAAGTATAGCAACAGTACCACACAAGGTAAATAGCATCTCAAGTATGAGGTTATTCGCAAAGCTTATTGCATGAAGATAAACACTAACACATTGATATATTTACCAAGTGTTTATCTTACTGTGGTCTCCAATATATCTCCCAGATATATCCATGTGTCAGACTTAAGGCACCACCTTCAGTCCTTAGGAGATTGACTGCTTGGACCCTTTCCAAGAAAATTGACCACATGCTAGTCTTTCCGCTTCATCAATATCCTTTCTTGATAAAACTATGACTAGGGATAGTTTAGACATAATCATAATTGCACATGAAGCAGGTTCCACCAAATATAGTCCAACTATAATTTCTCTGACTTCATGCTATGATACGTCAAGGACTTTTGCATACATACACCAATGAATATATTTTAACCAGCTATAATATATATACAAACACATCGATATAAATAAAAGATTAAATGCCTTTATTAATTAAACAAAATATTCGTACTATTACATAATTAAGATATATCGCCCTAATTGATTTAAGGACATACATCATATCCAACAGAGCTAACCATGAAATTTAAGCTAGAAGGGTGTAAACATGAGCTGGTAGGTTGTGAAGGGAATGCTCTGAAGGTAATCACCAACCCTAGACTTAATAAGTTAATGAATCAAGGCTACCAAGCTTATTTGGCCCACATTGTGGTGTCTCATGAGGATAATCACTCATCTGGAACTATTCCTCTAGAACTGGAACCCCTACTCAATGAATATGAGTTCTTATTTGCAAAAATTACTGAGTTACCTCCTGTCAGACCACAAGACCATAGAATACCCCTCGTAGTAGGAACATCTTCGATTAATCTTAGACCTTATAAGTATAATGTATTTTTGAAGGATGCTATCGAGAAGACGGTCCAAGAAATGCTAGACAATGGAACCATCAGGTACAGTGTTAGTCCATATTCCTAACCAGTAATATTAGTCAAGAAAAAGGACAATACCTGGAGAATGTGTGTGGATTACAGGGAGCTCAGTAATAAAACAGTGAAGGATAGGTACCCAATACCTGTCACTGAAGAGTTATTTGATGAGTTATATGGGGCCAAGGTGTTTACTAAGATTGATTTAACATCAAGTTATTAGCAGATTAGAATGTATGACCCTGATATCCACAAGACAAACTTTAGAACTCATGAAGGGCACTATGAGTTCGTTGTCATGCCATTTGGCCTCACTAATGCCCCCTCCACCTTTCAAAATCTAATGCATGAGATATTCAGACCTTACCTTTGAAGATTTGTCCTGGTTTTCTTTGATGACATATTCGTATGCAATTAAAATATGGCACACCATGTTATGCATCTCAAGCTGGTCTTTGACAAATTAGCTGAAAACAAGTTAATAGCAAAGAAGGGTAAATGTATCTTTGGAGCCACAAGGGTTGATTACCTGGGTCATGTGGTCCAAGCAGGGGGGGTTTCTACTGATCCAGACAAAGTGAGAGATGTGGCATCTTGGCCTCTACCTACAAACCTCAGGCAACTCAGAGATTTATTGGGCTTGGCTGGGTATTATCGTAGATTCATACAGGGATATGGAATAAAAAGCAAACCACTCATAGACATGCTTAAGAAGGAAGGATTTCATTGGACTGAACAAGCAAGACAGGCTTTTAATGACTTGAAGGAAGCACTGATTTTAGCCCCTGTGTTAGCTTTGCCTGACCTATACAAAACTTATATAGTGGAAACAGATGCCTGCGAAGCGGGCATGGGAGTAGTTTTAATGCAAGATGGCCACCCAATTGCCTACATCAAAAAGGCTCTTTCCATCAAACATCAGGGATTATCAGTGTATGAAAAGGAACTATTGGCAGTGTTGCAGGCAGTCAAAAAAATGGCATCACTATCTTTGTCACAAGAAGTTTGTCATTCAAACGGATCGCAGAAGCTTAAAGTATTTTCTTGAGCAAAGAATTACCACAACACTACAGCAGAAATACATAGCTAAATTACTGAGCTATGACTTCGAAATTACCTATAAGCAAGGTAAGGAAAATGTAGCAGCAGATGCTTTATCTAGATTACCAACTGTTGAGTTAGCAGCTTTGGCTATGGGAAGTCTAACGCCTGAAATTGAAGAGAGTTGGCAAGTGGATAAACAACTACAGAAGGTGATTACAGACTTGCAAGATGGAAACAAAGTGGAAGGGGGCTATTATTGGGAAGGATCTCTGTTAAAAAAGAAAGGGAGGCTAGTGGTGGGCCTGTTGGATTGAAGAGGAAAATAATCAAGCAAAAAATGCTCAAAACATAAAAATGAGTAATTCACACTAATTTTATTACAATACACTCATAAACTCTTATTATTTTTTTCACTCTCTTACTCTCTTTAAAATAACAAATTACATTGCCTTATATAGGCATTTGATGAATTCTGCAATGATGCTATCATTTTCTCAATAATTCAATCTATTACAAAATTCAAATTTAGGTTTAACAACTTACTTTAATTTTCTACAAAATCCAACTAACAAATCCTACAAATACCAATTTTTCTTCAAAGTCCAATTTAGGTGGCTTGCTATTTTTGTCCCTTTTTTTCATTATTTTTTTTATCATATTAAGTTTAATAATTTGAACATTCCCCCGTAAACTTAATTATCCGTTATTCCCAATAACGCTCGCAATTGATTGAACACGTTATACTTCAATGGCTTTGTAAAGATGTCCGCTATCTGATCTTGTGTTTTGACGTACTTCAATGTGACTTCCTTTTGCTCAATGCACTCTCGAATGAAATGATACCTTGCATCGATGTGTTTGCTTTGATCATGGAAGACAGGATTTTTCGCCAATGCCAATGCCGATTTGTTATCGACAAAAATATTCGTTGGATCATGTTGTCTCATTTGAAGTTCCGTTAATAGTCTTCTCAGCCATATTGCATGACACACACATGATGTTGCAGCAACATATTCAGCTTCACATGTTGACAACGTCACTATAGGTTGCTTCTTTGAACTCCAAGTAAATGTCGTGTTACCGAGAAAAAATACAAACCCGCTTGTACTTTTTCGGTCATTTTTATCGCCAGCCCAATCACTGTCACTATAGCCAACTAATTTGAATTCGTCAGATTTTGAATAATGCAATCCAAAATTAGTTGTACCTTTAACATAGCGGAGTATTCTTTTTGCTGCATTCCAATGAGACTCCTTCGGTTCTTCCATATATCTGCTCACTAGTCCAACTGCATACAGAATATCTGGCCTTGTGCATGTCAGGTATCTGAGACTCCCGATCAAACTTCAAAAAATTGTCGGGTTCACCCTGACTCCATTTTCATCCTTGGTCAATTTCAAACTGCATTCGGCCGGAGTGCTGACAGGGTTGCAATTTTCCATCTTAAATTTCCTCAAGATCTCTTTGGCGAAGCCACTTTGACAAATAAAAATTGCATCATCACTTTGCTTCACTTCAATGCCAAGATAGTACGACATCAAGCCAATATCAGTCATTTCGAATTCACGAGTCATCGTTTTCTTGAAATCATTAAACATTTGAGGATTGTTTCCGGTAAATATGAGATCGTCCACATATAAGCAAACAAGTAATATGTCTCCACCTTTCACTTTCACGTACAAGGCATACTCATGTGGGCACTTGATAAATCCATTCTTGCAAAAGTATTTGTCGATGTGACTGTTCCAAGCTCTCGGTGCTTGCTTAAGACCGTACAACGACTTCTTCAGCTTCAACACTTTTCGTTCATGACCTTTGACTATGTAACCAGGTGGTTGTTGGACATAGATCTCTTCCTCCAAGTGTCCATTCAGAAATGCTGACTTTACATCCATTTGGTGGATCTTCCATCCATTTTAGGCAGCGACTGAGATCACTAGTCTGATAGTCTCCATTCTTGCTACTGGTGCAAATACTTCATCATAGTCAATACCAGGTTTTTGACTATATCCCTTTGCGACTAACCTCGCTTTATGTCGAACGATTTCTCCATTTGAATCCTTCTTTGCCTTGAACACCCATTTGACTCCAATGGGCTTTTTGTCAGCTGGAAGTTTGGTCAACTCCCACGTCTTGTTTTTCTCAATTGAATTGATCTCCTCCTCCATGGCTTTTCTCCATTTCTCATCTTTCATGGCTTCTTCAGCATCAATAGGTTCACTATCAATAAGATGACAATAAAGAGTCAATTCTTCATTGAGCTCTCTAGTTGCATCATAAAGATCTTCAATAAGACGAAATTTTCTAGGTCTTTCTCTTGGACTTTGACTTTCATCATCATCGTGTCCTGGAGATGCAATTGGAATGGGACTATATGACGTCGATGCTTTGCCTGACTCCTCCACAACTCGATCATTGTTCTCATCCATGGTGAAAGGATAAAAACTATAATTCTTCTGCTTGTCATTATTCCATTCCCAAATTGCTTCCTCGTCAATAGTCACATCCCTACTGATAATCGTCTTCCTTGTGTCAGGATCAAACATCTTATAACCTTTTGAAAATTCTGAATATCCCACGAACAAGTATTTTTTGCTTTTGTTGTCCAGCTTTCTCCTTTCTTCATCTGCAACATGAACATGTGCAACACTCCCAAAAACACGAAAATGAGAGATATTAGGCTTTCTCCCACTCCATGCTTCTTGGGGTGTCATATCCGACACACTTGTTGTTGGAGATTGGTTCAAGATGTAGACAGCACAATCAACAGCTTCTACCCACAGCTCTTTTGGCAAATTCTTGCTCTTTAACATGCTCCTTACCATATCCATCACGGTTCTATTCTTTCGTTCAATAACGCCATTTTACTGAGGCGATCTTGGGACTGATAAGAAATGACGGATTCCTTGATGCTCGCAGAATCTTTTGAATTCATTTGACGTGAATTCTCCCCCTCTGTCGGATCTTAAAGCTTTGATGTAATAGCCACTTTCTTTTTCCACCATAGCTTTAAACTTTTTAAATGCTTCAAAAACTTCTGATTTCTCTTTCAGAAAATAAACCCACGTCTTTCTGCTATAATCATCAATGAATAGCAAGAAATATTTGTTGCCTCCCAATGATACTGGTGTCATTGGTCCACAAACATCGGTATGAATAAGCTCAAGGGGAGCCTTTGCTCTTGACATAGACTCTTTTGGAAAACTAGTTCTAGAATGTTTTCCAACAAGACATCCTTCACAAAGCTAATGGGGTTTATTAATCAGCGGAAGACCATGCACCATCTTCTTCTGGCTTAGTAATTTCAACCCTCCAAAATTGAGATGACCGAATCTCAAATGCCAAAGCCAATCAGATTCTTTCACGCAAGCTTTTAAGCATCTTGCTACATCTGTCTTGATGATGAGAGTGAACATTCTATTTTTCGACATTGGTACACTAGCTAGCAGCTCCTTCTTTTCGTTTAACAGCACCAACTTTCGGTTCACCATGTGAATTTGGTAATTTTTCTCCAGCAGTTGTCCTAAACTTAAAATGTTGCTTTTCATGTTTGGAACGTAATAAACATTGCTGATGAATTGGTGCTCTCCATTCTTTAAACGAATAAGAATAGTTCCTTTTCCTTGAATAGGAACTCTTGAGGAATCCCCAAAAACAACATTACCACTGAATGACTGGTCCAGCTCTACGAACATTTTCTTATCTCCACACATATGGTTACTTGCACCATTATCAAGATACCATATATTGTTTTCTTGACTGTATTCACCTTCACGGGTTAGTAATACCGTGTTGGTTACGTCCTCTTCTTGAATGTTGTTCGCCGTTTCCTCTGTTTGCTTTGGTGGGCTCCGACATTCTGCTGCATAGTGGCCATATCTGGAGCAATTATAGCATTGAACATTGGACTTGTCACGTCCATCATTATGCCTCCAGTTTCCTCTTCCTCGTCCACGTCCATGACCGCGACCTCTGCCTCGTACGGACTGATTATCTCCATTATTATTTTCACCTCTACCGAATGGTTGATTTCTACTATGTCCTCTTCCTCTTCCATTTCCTCCACGACCTCTACCACGTCCTCGTCCGTAATGGCTAGAATCCTGGCTACTTTCACCTTTGACTAAAACCTTTGCTGCCAAGACTTGTTCTACAGACTCTTCTCTTTGTCTGTTTAGTCTCTCCTCACGTGCTTGTAATGAGCCAACTACTTCATCGACGGTCATTTTACTTATATCCCGAGATTCTTCTATTGCCACTACTACGTAGTCAAACTTTGGTAGTAGTGACCTTAGAAGTTTTTCAACAACCCTGGATTCTTCAAGCTTTTCTCCATATTGCCGCATTTGGTTAGCGACAGATTTTAATCGTGAGGAGTAATCTACAATCACTTCTGTCTCCTTAATCTTCATCATCTCGAACTCTCCTCTCAACATTTGGAGCCGAACTTTTTGTACTTTCTCCTCTCCTTGAAGAGAAACTCGTAGTATATCCCAAGCTTGCTTGGAGGTGCTCGCTTCTGCCACCTTCTCAAACATAACATCATCTAACCCTTGATGGATGATACTAAGAGCCTTCTGGTCATTACGACGACTCTTATGCAAACTGTCCTTTTCGACTTGCGACAGTTGTGCATCTGCAGCTGGGACTTCATAGCCTTTTTCAACAATATCCCAAACATCTTGGGATCCTAGAATGGCTTTCATCTTGATACACCAATTTTTGTAATTGGTTTTTGTAAGTTGAGGAAAAACGAAGGAAACACCGTTGGGATTCATTTTTGTAAAGGAAAATTTGTTTCGAAGAGTACAGGGGTTGTTGCAACGCTTTTGAGTCTATTGCGATACTTTGGTACGTCGCTATAGCTTCAGACAGATTTTGCAAGGAGAACAGCAAGGGAAAATATTTCCTTGCAATTTTAGATGAACTTGAAAATTTTCCAGAAAGGAAGAACAGAGGCTATTGCAACTTTTTTGAGTATTGGCGACACTTTATGCTAACTGCGACACTTTCTGCAATTTTTTGCAACACTTCTGACAGCCTATTGCGACACTTTCTGAGCTGCTTCTGAAACTCTTTAAACTCGACTTTTTTACTTGGGGATTTTTGGGAAGAGGATTGGATACGAAATGGCTCTGGTACCACTTTGTTGGATTGAAGAGGAAAATAATCAAGCAAAAAATGCTCAAGACATAAAAATGAGTAATTCACACTAATTTTATTACAATACACTCATAAACTCTTATTATTTTTTTCACTCTCTTACTCTCTTTAAAATAACAAATTACATTGCCTTATATAGGCATTTGATGAATTCTGCAATGATGCTATCATTTTCTCAATAATTCAATCTATTACAAAATTCAAATTTAGGTTTAACAACTTACTTTAATTTTCTACAAAATCCAACTAACAAATCCTACAAATACCAATTTTTTTTCAAAGTCCAATTTAGGTGGCTTGATATTTTTGACCCTTTTTTTTCATTATTTTTTTTTATCATATTAAGTTTAATAATTTGAACAGGGCCAAGTTGAGACTTTGAGTCAAAAGTTAATCCAGTTATTCCACAATTCTGCAGTCGGTGGGCATTCAGGGAGTCAGGCAACCTACAAAAGGTTACAACTAATCTTTTATTGGAAAGGTTTAGATATGGATGTTAGGAATTATGTGAGGGAATGTGGTGTTTGCCAAGTTTGCAAGTATGACACAAGCAAACAGGCAGGCCTGTTACAGCCACTTCCAATTCCAGAAGGGGAATGGACTGATATAAGCATGGATTTCATTGAGGGGTTACCCAAATCACAAGGTAAAGAGGTAATTCTTGTTGTTGTGGACAGACTCACTAAATATGCACATTTCATTGGGATGAGCCACCCTTATTCTGCACATTATGTAGCTTTAATTTTTATGGACAATATGTTCAAGTTACATGGTATGCCCCCAACCATTGCGAGTGACAGAGACCACATTTTTGTTAGCACATTCTGGAAGGAGTTATTTTCGATGCGAGGGGTGGAATTGGCTAAGTCGACAGCTTACCGATGGTCAAACCGAAGTGGTCAATAGATGTTTAGAAACTTATTTAAGATGCATGACATATGAGCATCCTAGACGATGGATGAAATGGTTATCATTGGCTGAATGGTGGTATAATACTAATTTTCGTTCCTCCACTCAATTGACCCCTTTATGAAGCTGTTTATGGTACTCCCCCACCCATACACATTCCTTATTTCCGTGGTGATTCCAAGGTTGAGTCTGTGGATCAGCTATTGATGGATAGGGAACTGGCATTAAAGATTCTGAAGTTCAACTTGCAGAGATCACAACAGCGAATGAAACAGCAGGTAGATGGTCATAGAGCAGATAAGGAATTTGGGATTGGTGACTGGGTTTATGTTAAACTCCAACCCTATAGGCAACAAAGCTTAGTACAGAGGGTCAATTTGAAGCTTTCCCCTCTTTACTATGGTCCCTACCAAGTTGAAGATAGAATTGGACCAGTGGCATACAGGCTCAAATTACCTTCGAATGCTGGAATCCATCCTGTGTTTCACATTTCTCAGCTCAAACAGAAGCTTCCTAATCAACAGGTTGCTGTTTCGCCATTACCTACCAATGCTGCAATTCCACCCACTCCAATAGCGATTCTTGATAGGAAAACCAAGCTTTTGATTCAATGGGCAGGTGGAAGTCCAAATGATGCAACTCGGGAATTCGCATTTGACATCCAGAAGAAATTTCCAACTTTTGAGACAAGGTCCTAAGGGGGGTGGAATGTTATGATTTTAGCTCTTGGAGAATCTACTCTTTCCGTTTTTACTGTTTGCTGTCAAAAGTAGTTAATTACAGTTTTTACTTTGCCCTAAAGCAAAACGCTGCGTTTGCTATAGATAAGAGCTGTTGCGAGTTTGTTAGAATATTGGCTAGCCATTAGAGAGAGATTGTGTGTGCAACGGCTGTATGCCTGGGTCTGTGTAGGGCCATTGTATGTCTTTGCGCAAGATTAATGAAATTCTCTCTCTCTTGATTCTATCATCTGCTTCTCTCTACTGTATTTCTTCTTTTCTTCGATTTCTGAAATTGATCCATAACAGGATGACGGCGGTGATGGGTGGTGGTGGTGGTAGCGTGTGGTCGGCGGCGGCTAGGGTTGGGGAAGGGGTCGGCTCTCATGGCTTACGAGTTACTATTTAATACTATTTCTTTGATTATGTTGTTAGCGATATGAAATCTTTGTTCTGTGAGTACGCTTTTAATATGATATTTTCTTGCGTGAAATAATTTTTGTCACAATTATGACTTCCATATTGAAATGTTTAATCATTGGCAAGTTGTCTCATTTTCATTTTATCTTTGTTCTAGTAGTTGATTATGTGAAAGTAGGCCCAAAACAATGGAATATCAACTCCAGACTCACCTAAATAGTTTTAGAATTTCGTTCTGCCTTATATTTAATTCTAGTTTGTAGTACCAATTGAACTCTTTGTCCTCCTATATAAGGGTTAAAATTTTCATTCAAGTTATCAGGCAAGATAAAATTTGTTATGACATTACAAAAAGATGCAATATTGCGCCATGGTAGAGATACTAGCTAAATAAGAGAACACCAATCAAAAAAGATAAATTTGATCTGAAGTTCTTACCTTGAGAGTGACATTCAACTATTTCGGGCAATAATTGGTCTTCAGAGAATTTTTTATTTTTTTGGTTTTCACCACGAGGTGGTCCTGAATGAGTCCCAACTGTGGGCGGCACCTTTAAGTCATGTCCACATCCAAACTAATCGCCGATCGCCAATATGCGGATGGTTGGCCCAAGAGTTAAGAGCAAAAATAATATAATAATATGAAACACACATTTAGGCTCTGGTCTTTTCAACTTATAAGTAACAGTATTTAACTGAACTGAACTGATAAGTACTTATTTCAGTGTAAATTTATATATATGCAGTACTGATAAGTACTGAACAATACTAAACTGATTATAAGTTGTAAGAAAATGTTAGCTTTAGTTTGAAGACTATTCATTCACTTAAAATTACCTGATTAGTCTTAAATTTATAATTCTATATAGTTTGGTGTCTCATTGTTTCATCTGTAAAAAACCATTCCACAAATATATATATATATATCATATAAGAAAACAAAGAGTACATGCGTGTATTCTTATTACATTAATTATAATTATAGGATAACACTAGAGCATAATGTTCTAAACAACCAATTACTAATTAATTAGAACTTAATTAGAAGCCAATTTCGATGTTCAGAAAGATAAATCCTCATTCTGATGATCATTCTGGTTATCGTCTCCTTCTGCACAATAGTTTCCACATAATAATATCTTAATAAAATGAAAATGATAAAATATCTTATTATCAAATTTCAGCTCACTTCGTCTCTTGTTCAACTCACTTCAATTCAGTTCATAAAATTGCAGTCCAAAAGAACAGGGCCTTACACTTTACTCTAGACTTGGTCATTGGACAGGACGAGCCTCATCGGAATTTTTACTAAAAAAATCTAACCTAAGTCTGATTCGACTCATGCTTTAGAACTTTGGACCTGAATCAGGATTACCAGCCCATGGTCCTTAAATATTTTTATCTTTTGGGTGGACTAAATTTAAACAACAGATAAATATTACATAAATATGTCTAAATCTTAAATGTAGTAACATATTTTACTTTCAATTTTTAACATACAGTACTTATTGTTGTCAAGTTTACGAAGTTCAATGAGATAAAACATAAAAATAAAAAATAATTATTAAATATAACATATAAATACATAATAAATAAAAATACTAGTTGTTCAAGTCGAACTCAAGTAGTTATATAAGCCAAGTCCATCTCATAATACTTCAATTCGGACTTCAGCAAAATCAGACTCGAGCCAGACTTTGTAAGAAGATGAGTCTCCAAGCCCATACGGACTATAGAAACGGGCTCGAACGGGAACCGTAATCCTTAAACAAGTCTACTTTACTCTAAAGTTATTATAAAAAATCCGACTGGAGTATTAATTGTATAGGGGATGTTGAGAGTGAAGGTACCTGAAGGAGTGATAAGATCCCTGAGCTGTAAATGCATAGTATTAATAAAAGAAACTGTTTGATGTTGAGGTTTTTCCATGGCTTCCTTCAACTTCCTTAGTGCTAAACAGTATGCCTCCTGCATCTCAATATAACAGTGTAAAGGAGCCACATATATTTCAGGGTCTTTCCTGACATTTTAAGGGTTTTTAGGAGAAATAAAAAAACAATGGCCTCTTGGATAAAAGAAAAATTCTCCCGTAAATTTGAAATATATTCAAATATGTATTAGTTACAAAATACAGTTTTAAAGTTTTTATTTCATATTAATAATTTAACTCATTCACATTAAATAAATTCAAAAAGTTTCATAAAGCTTATATATATATATATATATATATATATATATATATACATTACAAACAAAGCCGTCACACTCTTGGCCTATATGCACAGGGCCGGTCCTGATATATTTACATATTTACGTAGAAATCTAATATTTCTTTTGCACTGCAATTCTGTTACGTTCAGTTTCAGTTCAGCACCATTCGGTCCAAAAGAATACAGAGTAAATGTTTTTTTGTTTAATTTGCAAAAAGAATACATAAATGAAACTATATATATGTATTACATGTGCTGTCATTTTCAAGCAAATATGCATGTTATTTGTCCAGTAGAGAGATCAGATCACAGCAATTGGTCATATCATTATCAAATTCCACATATGTTTGGTTATGTTTGACTTGACTAGATTCTCTTTTTTCTTTAACAGATTAATGAAAATATGTGTTGTTTGTTTCTTCTTAGAAGAATATCACTAACATCAAGGATTTCTAAAACATCCATGTCCATGTTTAGAATATTCCCCTAAGTTCAAATTAACCCAAACACCAACACATATAGAGATTGATTACTGTCTTATTACCGTCATTTCAGTTCAATTCAGTTCAGTTCCTTATGTCATAATAGTACTTAATGACATCTCTCTCTAACTAGGAAATTTCAAAAGTCTCTATCTTGTTGAAACCCATTAGTCCGTTACGGACCACACCCTAAAAAGAACGATAGAATGGTGAAGGTGTTTGTCATTGCTTATAAGTTTTGTTAAACTAGCTAATAAGCTAACTTTAGAAAAGTACTGCAATTGCTTGTAAGGCCTCGTTCTTTCGGACTGCAATTTTATGAACTGAACTGAAGTGAGCTAAACTGAACCGAACTTATTTCAGTATAAATTTATAACTACGGATAGCTGAACTGAACTAAACTGAATTGTAGTCCAAAAGAACGGCGCTAAGTTAAAAATAGCTTATAACCAATATGTTAAATAAATTTGCCACAACAAGGAATACTCATGTAATTTAGAGAGAGAGAGGGGGGGTTATAATAACTTAACCATGAAATGATCCAACTCAGGCTGCCTTAGTGGGCTTGAAGTGCTACTTTTATCATCAATTAGCTTCTTCTCTTGCAAGCTGTGGCTTTGCCCCTCATCTGAAATTCCACTTACCTGATAATTTTATAAAATAAATCTATTTCATCACAAATAATAATCCTGCTATTTTTTGTTCTCTTCTTAAGCATACCATAATAATACTGAGCATCTATGTAGCACAAAAACAGGAAAGAAAACAAAAAAAAAAATTAACATCAGAAAACGCCAAATATAAATTAAATTTAAGCTCCCAAAAACGTGAAAACGTTCGTGCCTAAGAGTTTCGGTTCCACCCAGTTGAGCATATATGTTTAATGTTTTTTATAAGCTAGATATAGATGCACCAATGAACTAACTAATTAACTAACTCTTTCTCCCAAAAAGATTAAAACTGTAGGTGTACTTTATTTCCATTTACACATATATAACATGACACTTATAGTTGTAAACTAAGTAACCAATTTATACCCAAAAGGGAAAGACATGTTTACTTAATATAGTAACATGGTCAAAACCCATTTATGGACATAACACAAACAGAAAAAAGATAAAGAGATAGACCTTCAAACAGTCAATATGAGACTGAACCAACAAACCATACAAAGGATGGCTACAAATTCTCTTCTTTAGAGCTTCTTCTTCTTCTTCTTCAAATTCGATTTCTTTTTCATCTTCTATTTGCTTCTCATTATCGATAATAACACTCTTGTCCTCCATTAAAAGAGTTGCCCTAAAATTGCAGAAACTATTCAATGGTATAAATGGTGTTATTGGTCTTACCATATTTGTTGAGATATAAGAGAGATAGGACAGGTATAGTACAAGTATAGTTGTATAATACTGTAGGTTTGATTGACCCATGCATGCAGATACAATCATAAAATTCAATGTTTTATTTATTAATGGCTTCTCTTTTTACTCTTATGAAAGTTACATTTCGTAAAGGGTATTTTTTTCCTCGAATAATGGGGAGCTTTTGTTACTTCATTTTTATTTTACATTTTTTTTAAAAATTTTGCTTTGTTTTTGCAGACAGTGACACTGACAGCAGTCCTTGTTTCACGATTTATCTTAGTTACTGCTCATTCTCCTTATTTTTTTTAATTTTCTATCACATGGTTCCAACTTCGTTACTGTTTTTGTGTAATGAATTCCTTTCTTACTCTTTTTGTTTATCTATGTCTACAGTAATTGGAAAAATGTCCAGTGACTACTGTGTTGCATTTTTTGAAATCAGGAAAGAAAACATAAATTGAAATGGAAAACGCGCGAGTTTAGGTTTCCGAAAAGGAAACAAGTATGTGGAAATACTAGTGTCTAAGAGTTTTCGTGCTACTTAGGATAAAACTCAAATTCGCAAAGAAAAAAAGGGGAGGCTAAGATTTTCGAAGGATTTGCCGCCAACTAGGGGTTGGTGCCAGTGCGAGTGTACCCCGACGTTGCCCTTAGTTCTGTTTAGGATGGACGTACTATAAAGTAAGGTTATATAACTTATTACTAACCGTGGAGAGAAAACCTGGGTTCGGTCGGAAAACCAAACCAAACAAAATAAAAACCAAACAGAAAAAATGTTAGAATATTGAACCTATTATAGTTTGGTGCGCTAAATTATTTTGGTTTTATACAATTTGTTCGGAACCAAATTATCTTCCTTACTTTCAATTTGCAATGTAATATAAGAATCAACATAAATAAGTTATTGCTAAATAAGAAAAAACCTTTATTAATTGTCAAGTGTCAAGTGCAAATTGAGAAAAAAGTTAAATAAAATAATTTACATACAACTGTTATGGTTTGGTTCTTGGTTTATTCTTTATTTTAGTAATATGAGGTATTTTTATCAATTTTAGTGATTGTAAGGTTTGAACCGTACAATCTCACACAACTTAATACTAAGAACCAGAGGCGGAGCTAGGGGGTAGCGGGGGTGGTCGGCCGCCCACCCTATTCGCCTGAAATTCTAACCCCGGCCTTTAATATTACACTTCCATTCGTCGTCCGGCAGCCGCAGCGCCCATCCCATTTCTGCAGATTATCGTGAACTCTGCAACTCGCCCTTCTTGTTTCGTTCTTTTGTTTATTTTGCCCTAATTAATTGAACACGATGCCGTTTGGCTTTTCAAAAGATAAAACGACATCGTCTAAGATCTGATGAATTAGGTTATTAAATTCTACTCATTATTACTTCACCTTCGAAAACGATTGAACTTTTAGCATCTCTCTACTGATTCTCTGCTGCTGCTGCTTATCGCCAGAGTCCATGCCGTCGCCGCCTCCGAGATTCTACAAATTGTCATCGCCCGAAAGATACAGGTTGCGGAGGACACTTTTTGCCTTTTGTTTAAAAGACCAAAACCCTTTCTATTTTTAACATAGAGCAACATCTGGCCGTATTTTCCTTCCGTAAATTAAAGTTCTTTAGGTAATATCTCTATTGATTTTGAGCTAATTGGCCATTGATTTCCATTCGACTTGATTTACCTGATATGCATTTTGATTCTACTCCTGCAGATGGTAAATTTTTGGTCCTATTGTTGGTTTAATTTTAGTTCATTTGAAGTTCAATTGAAGTTGTATGTGTTGAAAATTTTGCTTTTCATGCTTAGTTCCGGAGTTGCTTCCAGAAGTCGCTGGTTAAGAGGCAACACTTTTATATTAACAGCTATTGCCGAAGCTCATAAACTAGATTAGAGGCAACACTTTTAGAGGCCAATTGATCCGGAGGCAACTGGAGGCAAATTGTTCGAAAGGCAACGCTTTTCTGAAACTGTTGCAGTACCTTTGAAACTAGATCATAGGCAACGCCTTATTGTTCAGAATCTATTGCAGTAGATCCGGATGCACTTGATAGATCCGGAGGCACGACTTAGGCAACGCTTTTTGTGAATAGAATCTGTTGCAGTAGATCTAGAGTCACATGATAGATCCGGATGCACAACTTTAGGCAACGGTTTACTCAGAAGAGGCAACACTTTCTGCTGAAACCGAAAATGATCTTCAGAATCTGTAAATAATTATCTTAATTACTTGGAACATCACTGAAACAATAAAAACAAATTTTTAAGTGTTAGGATGAGTTGAGTCGAGTAGGAGACTCTATCCTTAAAGGATACTTCGTAGTTTCCAAGATTAAATAACTCCTTCAAACTCGATTTGAATTTGGGTACAGGAATCAGAAATGCGTGTATATATTCAGGAAAATAGAGGAGGAAGAGAGTATGTAAAATTGGATTGTCTACTACCAAAAATGGAAAACCCGCCAACCTTTTTATAGGTAAGAAACATAGTTGTTGTAAAACAATAAGTATGGTGCCTTTAAAACCATAACCGACGGGGGTTACAAATATTTAATCAAAATATAGCCATTATAGAATTAATCAAAATTAAACTCTCTTTTATGAAAGAGTAAAAACCTATAACGATCACAATTAAATATTTTGACTAAAGATATTTTCTCAATAAAAATATCATAAATTATTTCTTTTGCAAGTAATAAAATCTCTTATTTTCCAAGAGTATGTTTATAATCCTTATAGTTGATTTTGTTTCCAAGATGATCCTTTAACGAATTCGTGGTTCTTAGATTGTAACACCCCGAGTTTGACCGACTGCCCTCATAAACCAACATGAGTCTTTCCAGTGAGCTTTGTCCTCACTCGCTCACTTCTGGAAATTACTTTCCAGGATGTCACCCATCCTGAGATTGCTCCAAGTCAAGCACGCTCAACTTTGGAGTTCTCCCGGATAAGCTCCTGAAAAGAAGGTGCACCTTGTTGGTATAGGTAGTACCAATCAAATATCTTAAGTCTCTCTCAATTGCAATGTCCCATACCATTACAATCTCGAAATCCTTAACCGTTCTCAATTATGCTGTCCCATGTGGGATTACCAAGTCCCACATTGGCAAAGTGAATAAAAAAGAAAAATGGGAATTGTCCCACATTGCCAATTGTAAGGCATAGGGGCTGATTTTGTAGTATAAAAAAGGCCTATGGCCTTAGTTGAAATCACACCAACAAAGCCTTTCTCATCTCTAAGGCATTTGTTCTTCTTATTCCTTTTCTTTGTAATATTTTGTTATAAAATTAAGTTGGTAGTGTAATTTTAGTGTTTCCTCTTTATTTTATTTTAGCAGTAGTTTTAGTTTACTAATAGTTTTCGCAACAATTGGTATCAAAGCATTGGTTTTAGGAAAAATTAGTATGCTCTGTGCGCTGTAGGTGTACTACAGTCGGCACATCAGAAAGTTTTTTCTAATTTTCGGGCCTGTTGTCTAGTTGGCATTTAGCAAATTTAAAATTATTGTTAAAATAATCTTTCGGTAAAATCTAGAATAATAATAGTATACTGTCTCGAGTAACTGGAAAAATTCTGTCACCAAGCGATAAGAGCCTAAGGAAATTGGTATTTAACTGAGACCGTTTGTGACTCGACCAATTACCTGGGAATTTTTCTAGCACTTGAGTAATATTATTATTTGTGATTTTACGGTTTGAGCTGAAATGGAAGAAGAAAATCCATTCGGAAAGATATCCACTTCAAATGCTTCTTCAAGTATTCTTCAGAGGGCCGCTGCAGTAAATTCCAGATTGGTGGTGGAAATTTTTGATGGAAGTGGCCATTTCGGCATGTGGCAAAGTGAGGTTCTAGACGCATTATTTCAACAAGGTCTAGATATTGCCGTTGAAGGAGAGAAATCAAATGAAATGGGAGAAGGAGAATGGAAGACCATCAATCGACTGGCTTGGTGTACAATTCGGTCATGTTTATCTAGAGAATAGAGGTATGCATTTTACAAAGAAACCTCTGCTAGAAAACTGATGACGGCACTGGAGGAGAAGTTCTTGAAAAAGAGCAGTCAGAACAAGCTTCACATGAAGAAAAAGCTGTTCCGATTCACTTACATTCCTGCTACCACAATCAACGATCATATCACCAGCTTCAATCAACTAGTTGCTGATTTATTGAACCTAGATGTGACATTTGAAGATGAGGATCTTGCCTTAATGTTGTTGGGATCTCTTTCGGAGGAGTTTGAGTTCCTCGAAATAACTCTACTCCATGGGAAAACTGCTGTAACTCTCAATGAAGTTTGTGGAGCTTTGTACAGCTATGAATTAAGGAGGAAGGAGAAAAGGGAAAGCTCAAATGGAGCTACCGAGGCTTTGATTATTAGAGGACGCCAGGGGAACCAGGCGAAAGGAATGAAGCAACAATCAAAGTCAAAATCCAAATTGGGTAAAGATGAATGCGCCTTTTGTCGTGAAAAGGGGCATTGGAAGAAAGATTGTCCTAAGCTGAAAAAGAAAGGCCAATCTGACAAGGGAAAGACTGTTGCAGTAGCTGAGTATGACGATAACTCAGATTGTTCACTTGCTCTTTCGGCTTCTACCAACTCTTCTAGTGTTTGGCTTCTTGATTCAGGATGCAGTTATCACATATGTCCTAATCGAGAATGGTTCTATGATTTTAAAGAACTAGAAGATGGTGTTGTCTACACAGCAAATAATTCCCCTATCACCACACATGGGGTTGGTTCCATTCGGTTGAAAAACCAAGATGGATCAATCAGAACATTGAAGGAAGTTCGCTACGTCCAGATTTATCAAAGAATCTCATTTCTGTGGGAGCCCTAGAAGAAAAGGGTTTCAAAGTTCAAGCAGAAAATGGAGTAATGAAGATCATTTCTGGTGCACTGGTGGTGTTGAAGGGAGCTCAAAAGAATAACAGGTTGTACCACTATCAAGGTACTACTGTTATTGGAACTGCAGCAGTGGCTTCTAATGATGAGAAAGAATTGGAAGCATCCAGATTGTGGCATATGCGTTTAGGGCATACTGGTGAAAAATCCTTGAATCTTCTGGTAAAACAAGGATTATTGAAAGATGTCCAGGCTTGCAAATTGGACTTTTATGAGCATTGTGTCAAAGGGAAAAAGACAAGGGTGAAATTTGGAACTGCGATCCATGATACTAAAGGTATTCTGGACTATGTTCATTCTGATGTGTGGGGGCCTTCCAAGATGGCATCACTTGGAGGGAAGCACTACTATGCCACCTTCGTTGATGATTTTTCCTGGCGAATTTGGGTGTATACTATGAAGACTAAGGATGAAGTGGTCAGAATTTTCCTTAAGTGGAAAAATATGATGGAAACTCAGACGAGTTGAAAGATCAAGCATCTCCGAACAGATAATGATGGAGAGTACACGAGTGATCCATTTAAGAAAGCCTGTGATGATAGCGGCATTGTCAGGCACTTCACAGTCAGGCATAGACCACAACAAAATAGAGTGGCTGAATGCATGAATCGAACCTTACTGGAGAAAGTTCGATGTATATTGTCTAATGCTGGGTTGGGCAAGTAGTTTTGGGCTGAAGCTGTACATATGCGAGCCATCTCATCAATCGCCTACCATCTAGTGCTATTGATGGTAAAACACCACTCGAGAAATGGTCTGGGAAACCTGCTACTGACTATGATTCCTTACGTGTGTTTGGTTCCACTGCTTATTATCATGTGAAGGAATCAAAGTTGGATCCTCGTGCAAAGAAAGCAATTTTCTTGGGGATTGCTTCGGGAGTAAAAGGGTATCGTCTTTGGTGCCTAGAGACCAAGAAGATGATCATCAGCAGGGATGTTACCTTTGATGAATCTACCATGTTAAGGAAGATAACAACAGAATAAACAGATGGTACTCCGAAACAGGTGGAGTTTGAAAAGGCAGATAGTTAGTCCAGCAAATGATGAAGATGTAGAAACTCCAATGGTAGATGAGGAGTCTGATGAGGAAGAGGTTCAAACCCAAGAACCTCCACAGCAACTTGAACCAATTGTATTGAGAAAGCCAAAAAGAACAGTAAGAAAGCCTGCTCGCTATGTTGATATTGTGGCTTTTGCATCTCCAATTGCAATGATGACATCCCTACCACTTACAAAGAAGCAGTAAAAAGTTCAGAAGAAGATAAGTGGAGGAATGCCATAATTGAAGAAATGCAGTCCCTTCAGAAGAATCAGACATGGAAGTTAGCTGATCTTCCAAAGGGAAAGAAGGCAATTGGGTGCAAATGGGTCTATGCAAAGAAAGATGGATTTCCTAACGAGTCTAATGTTCGCTACAAAGCAAGGTTGGTAGCTAAAGGGTACGCTCAAATGGAGGGAGTTGATTACAATGAAGTATTTTCTCTAGTGGTGAAACACTCTTCCATCCATATTTTATTGGCTTTGGTAGCACAGTTAGATCTGGAGCTGGTTCAAATGGATGTAAAAACAGCGTTTTTACATGGAGACTTAGAGGAGGAAATCTATATGGTTCAACCTGAAGGATTCAAAGTTGCTGGAAAAGAGAACATGGTTTGTAAACTTGAAAAATCGTTGTACGGATTAAAGCAATCTCCGAGGCAGTGGTACAAGCGATTTGACAAGTTTATGTTGAGGCAGAAGTACACAAGAAGCAAATATGATCATTGTGTGTATTTGCGCAAGCTGCAAGATGGATCTTTTATATATCTTCTTCTTTATGTTGATGATATGCTGATAGCTTCCAAGAACCAAGAGGAAATTGAGAAGTTAAAATCTCAATTGAATGAGGAATTCGAAATGAAGGATCTTGGCGAAGCAAAGAAGATTCTTGGCATGGAGATAAGCAGAGATAGGAATGTGGGAAGACTTTTTTTGACTCAGAAGGAATATCTGGGAAGGGTATTGAAGCGTTTTGGCATAAATAAGCAGTCAAAACCTGTTAGTACACCACTTGCTTCTCATTTCAAGCTCAGTGCAGCATTATCTCCAAAAGCTGCAACAGAGAAAGCATATATGTCAAAAGTACCATATGCAAGTGCTATGGGTAGCTTAATGTATGCTATGGTGTGTACAAGGCCCGACATTTCACATGCAGTTGGGGTCGTGAGCAGGTATATGCATAATCCTGGAAAGGAACATTGGCAAGCTGTGAAATGGATTCTACGGTATATTCTGAACACCGTGGATGTTGGATTTGTATATCAGCAGGATAAAGGCGGTCAACATGTAGTTGGATATTGTGATTCCAACTATGCTGGTGATCTGGATAAACATCGATCAACTACTAGTTATGTGTTCACCTTGGCAAAAGCGCCAGTATGTTGGAGGTCTACATTACAGTCGACAGTTGCCTTGTCTACGACAGAGGCAGAATATATGGCATGTACAGAGGCTGTAAAGGAGGCAATCTGGCTTCAAGGGTTGCTCGGTGAATTGGGTATTCAACAGAAGCACATAAAGATGCACTGCGATAGTCAGAGTGCTATCATGTTAGCAAAGAATCAAGTTTACCACGCAAGGACGAAGCATATCGACGTTCGTTACCACTTCATACGAGAGGTTCTCGAAGAAGGTGGAGTTGTAATCCAGAAGATTCAGACCACAGAGAATCCAGCTGATATGTTGACAAAGGCAGTAAACCCAATCAAATTTCAATATTGTTTGGATTTGATCAATACTGTCAAAACTTGAAGACTGCATTGGAAGACACTACACAAGATAAGAGATTGAAGATGCGGAACTTGTCAAGGTGGAGATTTGTGGGATTACCAAGTCCCACATTGGCAAAGTGAATAAAAAAGAAAAATGGGAATTGTCCCACATTGCCAATTGTAAGGCATAGGGGCTGATTTTGTAGTATAAAAAAGGCCTATGGCCTTAGTTGAAATCACACCAACAAAGCCTTTCTCATCTCTAAGGCATTTGTTCTTCTTATTCCTTTTCTTTGTAATATTTTGTTATAAAATTAAGTTGGTAGTGTAATTTAGTGTTTCCTCTTTATTTTATTTTAGCAGTAGTTTTAGTTTGCTAATAGTTTCCCGCAACATCCCATACCAGCACAATCTCGAAACTCTCTCTTTCGGGTGTGGATTCGGTTCATTCCTGTCCCCATCGACATCCTTCATGGCCGCTCTTTGCTCAGGTCTTCTACCCCGGCGCCACCCCTCTTAGGACCGGGTCGTTACATAGATACTTTGCTCATTACTCTTTTTTTAGTTGCCCATCTGATACCTATATGTGTAGAAGTTGTTATATTTCCTAATCAATTGTGATGATTGACTTCGGTTAAATTCTCATCCTATATGATCCTTTTTTTAATCAAAATTTTACAATTTATTGTCTTCCCTCGGGTGTTAGAATTACTTTAGTTACTGCTAGTTCAATGTGTTTCTTTCTTAGTGCTAGGCGCTAGCTTATGACTTCAATAGAGAGTTCTATCAAATTATGTCAATGAGGATTTTTGCAAGTGACTTCATTTGAATTGGGTGGTTGTTGCAGCGTGTGTTGAATTGTTTGGATAATTAAGAATTAGGATGAAATGATAAATTCGCTTATTGAATTGTTTGTTTGTTGGGGAAATATTTTTCGCCTCAAATTATTTTGCCAGAACTATTTTTCAGTGAAAATCTGCCCCTCTTCTTGTGGAGTCCTAGCTCCGTCACTGCTAAGAACCGAACAAAATATATGAAGTAGAAAGTATATGAACCGCAGATCTAGGTTTTGAGGAATATCATATTCCTCTTCCATGCTATTTTTAACAGCATCTCGGTTTATCCTAATCATATTCATTAGATAAAAGAGTGTTAAATAATACCAGAATACATAAAAAATACCAGGCTCTGATACCATGAATTAATCCTAAGACCATTTATAAATATGGTACCTTTGAAAAAATAGGATTAAAGCAAGTAGTTAAGACTACTGAAGAGACCATTTCACTTAATAAGGATGAAATGACAATAAAATTGTTAAATAATTCTGATATTAATAAATATCGTAGAATTTATAAGTTCCTACATATAGGACTAGTACAGGTTGCATTTAAGCCTCTAACATTAGAAGGCTTACCTGAAAGCTTTATAGCAGCTTTAAGAGACGCTAGAAATTTAGATTGGAAACAATCCCTTATGGGCTTAATACAGTCCAGTTTGGCCCAAGGCCCTGTATATTTTAATGTATACCCAAATCTGCAATTATCATTATCAGATATTAATATTTTAAATGCTTTAACATTAAATGTTAAGACTAATGGGTATAATTATGCCCCTGGATCAGAAGTCATATGTGTCTGTTACAGGATATATTTTAAACCATTAATGACTTTAAATCCACACTGTCAAATAATTGACAAACCTTTAAATGAAACGATTCTCATAGAATCAAATTATCATCGGTCAGAAATTTACTACTCGCAGACCCATCAAATGGGAGGAAATAATATTTCCTGATAACTGGATAATAGAAAGAGCAGTTCCAGCAGCCCCTATCACTCAAAATAATCCTACAAGAATTATTCAAACTCAAGAAGGTAATATCCTTATAAATTTTGAGAAACAAAATTTTTTGGATAATATTCCAAGATCAAGATCGTCAAGACCCAGCTTGAGCCATTTTCATATATCTCCAATTAATAGCTCAAGTCATTCAAACAGTATTCATAATACTGATAATGCACGTCATTCAATATCAAATATTGAGGAAATTCATAATTCCAACAATTTTAATAACAATATTCATAATACTGGAAACAAAAATCTGAAACATTCAATATCAGATATAAACAGAATTAATAATTCTGATGATTCATCCAAAGAGTCAGATAGAGAATCTGAACTTATAACGGATAGGGTTAATAGAATCCACGTTGATAATAACAACATAGCTTCAGGAATTTATGAAGTTCCGGCAGATATGACTGCCAGTGAAATGAATTTTACCATAGGATAGGTAAACCAAAAATTGATTTTAGTCCTGGCTCACAAGCCAGAAAGGAAATCCAAATGGATTTCCACAAGGATCATTGGAAACCATTTAGAACATGATTTTTTAGTAATTTTACTAAAGAAGAAAGAAATAACTTTCAGCAAAAATTTTATGACGAATTAGCTCATAAAAATATTAAAATATCTTTTGTCTACTGGTTTATAGCCAATCATGTAGAAAAATTTATTTTTGTTATAGAAAGGGATTTCAAAAATCCAACAGGGGAAACTATTAAACAAGTATTTCCCCATGTATATCCTTTTTCAATAGAAAGAGATAACGAAATAAGGCATTATAATGCTTTCCAAAAAATATTTGAAAATGAAATTATTCAGTCAACTACGCAGCATATTAATGCCCTAGTTAAACAGAAAAATTTCACAAATATTTACCTAATAATATTAGGAGAAAAACTAGTGGATATTCATAATAGAGTGGAAAAAATAATTTCCCAAATCCATGAGTTGAAAAATATTGTTCATAACAATACTATAAATACTACTAGGACAGAGGCAAGTAGTAGTGCTGCTCCTAGTATACAACCACCTCCAGAGATCAAAGATTTTAAATTAAAATCTTTATCTGATTTGGACAAACTTTTAACTGAAAAATTTGAAAGTCTCCGAATCAATACTCTTGAGGAGGAATTTAGTGATACAATAAGTAACACTAAAAATTACAAAAACGTTCTAATAGACGAAATTAACAAGCTTCATAAGTATGCGGATAGGCCAAAACAAAATTTGTTTTATTATCCAAGGCCTACACCACAGGATGTTCTTTTTGAAGAACAAGATTTAATAATGAATAATTCATACAGTGGAAAACAAATCTATGAATGGAACATAGATGGTTTCACTGAAAGACAGATTTATAGTGTTGTCCATAGGATGCTTATGTATTCTACAATATGTAAGAATAACAGTAATACTGATAAAGTCATTGCTAATATGATAGTAGCAGGATTTACTGGCCAACTTAAAGTCTGGTGGGACAATTATTTATCCCAGGAAGATAGGAAAAAAATTTTGTCAACTGTAAAAATTGAAAATAATATTTCAACTGAAAATGCAGTATATACACTCATTTTAAATATTATTGAACACTTTACAGGCCGATGGTCTGACAATAGTGAGAATATTAGGACACTATTGCAAAATCTTAGATGTCCTACCCTGACCTCTTTTAGGTGGTATAAAGACACCTTTTTAAGTAGAGTCATGGAATTATCTGAGTCAAATAGTGACCACTGGAAATCCAAATTTATAGATGGATTACCTCCGTTATTTGCGGAAAGGGTTAGAAAAAACCTAAGAAAAGGCAATGTACAAATTAATTATACAAGTTATACTTATGGTAAATTAATTGGTACTTGCATTCAAGAAGGTTTATCTTTATGCAATGAAATAAAGCTAAATCAACAAATTAAAAAGCATCATTTAAATGAAAAGATGCAACTTGGCCAATTTTATGGTCAATTTGGGATTGATAATCCCTCTACTAGCAAACCTCATAAACCTTCAAAAAGGGAGAAATATTATGCTAGTACTAAGTTCACCAAACGAAAAGCTAAACGGGAACTTAGAAAGAAAAGAAGGCTGGAAAATAATCCACCTCCAGATAAGTCTACTGTTACTTGTTTTAAGTATAACAGAAAAGGACATTTTGCTAATAAATGCAAATTAAAGAAAAAGATTAATAATCTAAACATTAGTGATGATTTAAAAAATGCTTTATGTAAAGTCATGATTAACTCATCCGAATCAGAAAATAATTCTGATACTGATTATAGTTCTTCAGATAGTTCAGAAAATAATCTGACTAAATTAAAAGATGAAAAAATAATTTCGTCTGAAACAGATTGCAAATGCAAACAAGTGGCTAGAAATTCTAGTGATAGTGATAATGATAATATTTATCAGATAATGTCCCAATTTCAGGACTTAAAAATTAATGTAATAACCAGTGATAATATCTTGGACATATTACAATGGATTAAAGATCCAGAAATAAGATTAAAAATCTTAGAAGAGTTTGCAAACAATAATAAACAAACTCAAGCATCTAAAGAAGAGCAATTTACTCTTAAAACTTCTGAACCATATTCTATGGCCGAAGTCAAAAAGATGCTTAAACAAAAACAAACTAGTGAAATTGCTAGCACTAGTGATTTATCTGTCAAGGTTAATAACCTTTAAAATGAGATTAAAGACTTAAAGCTAAATAATAAAAGTCTTAATGAAAGAGTCTCTAGATTAGAGAAACTTAAGGGGAAAATGCCTATTAATTATTCCTCATCAACATCTTCTGAAAATAGTTCAGATCATGATATTCATGAACAGGATGATTTTTATCAACCATTGAAGTCATGACTTCACAAAAATGGTATATAAAAATTTCCATTCTCATAGAAGGAAATTTTTTTAAAGATTTAATCGCACTAGTTGATAGCGGTGCAGATTTAAATTGCATACAAGAGGGTATAATACCCACAAATTATTTTCACAAAACCTCACAATCCTTGAGGTCAGCTAATGGTCAAAAACTTAATATAAGTTTTAAAATCCCAACAGCTTATATATGCAAAAATAAAATTTGCATACCAACCAATTTTATTTTAGTAAAGGACATAACTAACCAAGTCATACTTGGTACTCCATTTATAAGGAGTTTATTTCCTTTAAAAAACATTGATTCAAATGGTTTTATTGGAACCTTTCAAGGTAGTAATATCTACTTTCAATTTGAAACAAAACCGGTTACAAGGTTTTTAAATCAAATAAAGGACTCTTTAATAAAGAGTAAGCAGAATCAAATTTATTTTTTAAAAGAAGAAATTAATTTTATAAACATTGATAATATGTTAGAAAATCCTAAATTACAGGATAAAATTAAACTGATTAATAATCAGTTCACTTCAGAAATCTGTAGTGATCATCCGAATGCTTTTTGGAATAGAAAAAAGCATATTGTATCCTTGCCATATGAAGAAGGATTTAATGAAAAATTAATTTCTACTAAGGCAAGACCGTGCCAAATGAATTCAGAATATCTGAATTTGTGCAAAGAAGAGATTAATAATCTCCAAAATAAGGGCTTAATAAGACCTTCTAAATCACCTTGGTCTTGTACCGCTTTCTATGTTAATAAACATGCTGAAAAGGAAAGAGGTATACCAAGATTGGTAATAAATTATAAACCCTTAAATAAGGTTTTAAAATGGATTAGATATCCTATACCCAACAAGAAGGATCTTCTTGATAGGCTTCATAATGCCTTGATATTTTCCAAATTCGATTTAAAATCGGGTTACTGGCAAATACAAATCAATGAAAGCGATGTCTATAAAACTGCTTTCAATGTACCTTTCGGTCAATACGAATGGAAGGTTATGCCATTTGGGCTAAAAAATGCCCCTTCGGAATTTCAAAATATCTTGAATGATATTTTTAATCCGTACTCAGACTTTATAATAGTCTACATAGATGATATTTTAGTATTTTCTAAAAATATTGAAATACATTTTAGACACCTTGAAATATTTAAAAGGATTGTCATACAAAACGGTTTGGTAATATCTAAACCCAAAATGCAATTATTTAAAACCAATATAAGGTTTTTAGGTCATAATATTGACAAGGGAAAAATAATTCCCATTGATAGGAGCATTGAGTTTGCATCTAAATTTCCCGATGAAATTAAAGATAAGACTCAACTTCAAAGATTTTTAGGTAGTCTAAACTATATTTCACCCTACCTAAAAGACTTGTCTAAAGATACAGCTATCTTATATGATAGACTTAAAAAGGAACCTAAACCTTGGACTAATAGTCATACAGAGGCTGTTAAAAGAATTAAACAGAAAGTTCATAACTTACCCTGTTTAATGCTAGCCAATCCCAAATGGGAAAAAATTATTGAGACAAATGCCTCAGATATAGGTTACTGTGGCATTTTAAAACAAATATCACCATCTGATAAACAAGAATATCTTGTTAGATTCTATTCTGGTAAATGGAATGATAGCCAGAAAAACTATGCTACTATAGCAAAAGAAATTTTAGCTATATTAAAATGTGTACTAAAATTTCAAGATGATTTATATAATCAAAAGTTTTTAATAAAAACTGACTGTCAAGCAGCTAAGTACATGTTTGACAAAGATTTTAAACATGACGTTAGTAAACAAATGTTTGCTAGGTGGCAAGCATAATTAGCCCCTTTTGATTTTACTATTGAATACAAAAAGGGCATAGATAATAGTTTGCCTGATTATTTGACAAGAGAATATTTGTCAGAAACTAATAGTTTCCATTTAAATGTTGCAGGATGAGCACAAAAGGCAACAGGAACCGAGGAAACTCCTCTCATAGAGGACACTCCTCTTAGGGATGAGGCCAATATTCCTCTAATAGAGGAAATGTGTTGGCACAACATGGAAATTCTAGGCTCATAGCCCAGAATCTTGCATCAATAGAAAGTATTGAAAAGGATTCACTTTATAAGGAATTCCTTGCCTTCAAGGCATCCCAGAAAAACTAGAGTAATACTCAGGTTGCTTCAAGTAGTCAAACAGGACCGACTATAAGCCTTTCATATGCTAAAGTTGTGGAAGATGATGATTCTGATGACTTCCCATATTTTTAGCATAGTGAGAAAGAAGTTATACTTCTTCTTGAGGACAATGACATCAAAAGAAAGGATGATGTCTGGGGTCTATTCCAGAAATATTTGGATATAGATACAGGAATATCCTTCACTGCTGGTTCATATAAAGGCAGGGCCCACTTTGAGCAAATTCTCAAAGCCACAGATTCATGGGAAATAACCCATTTCAGAGCTGGTAAAATATATACCTTTAGCAAAGCCATCATCAAGCGAGTTATAACCGCAGATGAGTGGGGTCTCAGTACCTTAAGGGAAAAAGAGTACCTACATGCTGATAATAAGACAGCAATTAAATTCAACTACTGGGACTATGTTGAAGCCTTTCACAGGGTTTTATTATATCAAAATCCCTCCAACAAACATACTTGGTTCTTAAAGTTTTGCCAAAATATTTATACGAAAGATTTTCATAATTGGTTATACCAGTGGTGGCAATCCTTTGGCCCTGGCATTAATATTTTACTAGGAATATTTAAGGAATTATATTCTGAGTGGATTGAAATATCTCCCAAGTTAATCGAGGCTCAACACAATAATAAGTGGGTTGAGGGCATGCCAATTTCTAACTTCTTCATAGAATTTGGGGTTCCATATAACCTTAAGTGGGACATTGAGTTTGGTTATACTAAACAAAACATCCCCTGTATACACAGGATCTTCTCATCTAAATTCTGGAAGAAAATGATGAGAAACAATGAACATGGGATCCTTGAAGCCCAAAGCACTATTGACTCCATAAAGTCAACTGTTGATACTTATAGATCAAATGTATCTCAAATTGAGACACCCAGTCCTTTCGAACCAATCTCCAGAAAATTAAAGATGAAAGGACAAGTAACAAAGGAACAGATGGTCTCGGCTTATATAGAAGCCATGAAATCTGACTTGGAGAAGAATTTTGGTATTGACATTCAGCCAGATTTTTCCTTATCTGCTTCTTCTATAGGAGAAGATATAGTAATGGAAGCAGCTATTGCTACCAATGAAGCCATGCTTCAAGATTCACAAGATCCCTTTGAGGATGAGTTGCCGCTAGAACAACTACTTGGTAATACCAAGCAATACTCTGGTAAAAAATCTAAAGACAAAGGAAAATGATTACCGGTTACTATTACCTTTTATAAAGGTGAATAGTATTTATTTTGGATTTTACGGGTTGATGGCCGACAGAGAATATTTCTCTTTTTCTTTTTCTTGACAGGCGCACTCAAAGTTGTCGGCCACCTGTCACCTGTCCCTTCTCCTTTCTGACAGGGAATCTCCACCAGCAGCCCACCGCCTTTTATCGGCCGCTACTGCCTTCCAGCTGTCCTCCTCTCTGCCAGCTGCCCTGTCCTTTTCTTTATCTTTTATTTAATCGTTTTGTATAATTTTTGGAATCCGTTTCCTATAAATGGATTCATTTTCTCTGTAAAACGCAGAACGAAAACTGCGAATCAAAACGATATAGCTTGTATGATAGGTGTTTTTGTGTACTGTAAATTTTAAGGAGGAGCCATCTGACTCCATCCACCGTGTGCTCCGGAAGTATAATTCCTACCTCTTGTAATATATTTTTATATTAATAATATTTTGGTTGCTGCCTCCTAATATGGAAGGCTAAATATATGTGTTAAATAATGCCAGTAATATCTCTAAATTATAGTATGTTTTATACTATTGTTACGTAGACTAGATATACTTAATGGAATACTTAAATTATTTCATGTACTTAGATGACAGGAAATTCATTAGAATATGATCTAGCAACAGCTTTATAAGATGATTTTATGCTAGGTATTAGATATAATAATAAATTGGGTTAAAATTATTAGAGCAGTCAGAACTTTATTAGTAAGCTCTTGTCGCATCTAACCGTTGAGCCGGGAAGGCGTTTTAGGCGTTTTATGTTGACTATGCTGAACATAATGTTTGTTGACAGCTTTAATACCTTTGTAAAATTATTCTCATATTTAGTTATTGTATTTATTCGCCTAGCATGATAATTGTTTTGTTAAGCTATTATTAGATTTTGTTCTGATAAATGTCTTGTCAGACTAAGTACATATACTAGTCATGGTATTCCATTCTGTATGGTCCGGTCCTGCGTTCCATTTATTTTGCTCTACCCAACTGAAATCAGTTTTTAGGTATAAGGTCTAAAAATACGGATTGAAATCTACTGTCTCCAATTGTGTGTTCTCATTCAGAATTTGCCATGAGTTAGATTTTCTTACTTAATTTTTTATTTTCAGATTTTCTTTCCTATTTTTTTCATATCTCTCACATAGAAGTCTAACAGATAATAAATTCTGAATGGGGAAAAAAGAGGACAATTAGGGATAATAGATTTCAATCCTAAAAATACTTGTAAGATAGTTCACTTGAGTGCCAAACATAATTCAAGGCATTTAAGCCCTTGACGAGTAGAATTTTGCAATTATTTTATCAGTTTCATTAATGCCTAGCAATTACACCATTATTTTGTGATTATCAAACCGGTTGATAATTAGTCATATGTTAGTAGATGCTATCTATCATTTCTAATCATCGGCTTCATTAACATTGGACCTGTCACTAAAGTGATGACCACCTTGGGAACTACCTCATATTTACAAAAAAAATTTATTTATCACCAAAAACACAAGTACATAAAAAAAATATAATTATTAACTAAACAGGAGAATTTGATTAATTTCTTATATAATCGGTACAGTGATGACAAGATGTTAATAAAGTTTAAAGTCAATATCCTTTTTTAGTTACAAGGAGTCCAGAAGGAATATATATGGTTCCCCTCAATAGTCAAATGGATTGTCGTTTCTTACGAAAGTTTACCTTACCTTATTTAATCAATCAAAATATAAATAGGTGTGGTATAAAAAAACCCGAATTTAAATTCTCTAAAGTTGTACATTTTAATCAATCACAACCATCCACCAGTAATAACCAGATTGTTATAACATTCTATCTTGGGCATAGCTAAAAACAGTTATTTAATTAATTAGCTGTCCAATAAAATTGAAAACTTGAAAAAAAAGCTCATTTATTCATAAAGGAGAAAAAAGAATAAGGATTTGCGTGTACTGCTCCATGAGAAAATTCCAAATTGATTACTGTGTTTCAATTTCTTTTCGTACAATAATTTGTTCAGAGGTTACCAGATAAATGATTTCCAATTCCAAAATAGACACATCAACATCTCCCATTTTTTACATATATAATGTTCTCATTAATAAATCAAATTTGAGAAAAATGCACATGCTATGCTACTGGGCCAAATTTATTAGATTTTATAATAGAAAAGTTGGTCCAAGCCCAGCCCAATACAGTCCATTTCAAACTTAGCTTGGGCTCGGATCAGATTTATAGCACTGAACACAAGCCCAACTCAAGGTTGTCCAATAAAGTTATTTACTATTTTCAAATACATAATTACAGGGTTTTCTATTATTATTTGATGAGTAGTGAATGATAGATGCAACGGCAATAAAAAATAAAATAATATTTAATTTTTTTTTGTAACGAAGTTAGCATAAAACAGATTAATGACACACTGCAATACAAAACCAACATGACAATATCATAGTAATAAATTTTCTTCAAGAGTATATAATAGATCAGGAAACTATTTACACGTTATATACTGAAACTAAATTTAAATAAACATATAAGTTATAACAGATTGGGATTGAGTATTTATGCAAAATTCAAAGGGATTGAGTATTTATGCAAATTTCAAACTCAATCCATCAATTAAACTTTAATATTCACAAGACCAAAGTTCGGATTGGCCTAAAATGCATTACTATAGAAATTCATTTGAGTTCTCTTGAAAATTCAGTCTCTCTAGGTGTAACTCAGTTGGCTAAGCAGGTTGAGAAAGTTGGAGGAGAACAAGGTTCAAATCCCACTACTTACACTTGTTGGGAGGGGTGAGGAGCTTTAACTATTACTAAGCCCGAACAAGATTATCTCAATAAAATACTTGTGAATAGTAACAAAAAAAGTCAAATGCTTATCATAATTTATAGGTTATGTAGTATAGAACATACCAATGTCCACTTGAGCAGCACAAGGATTGCATATACGTTTACATGAACATGGTTATCTCATTTATATTTTTGCAACAATTACGTACATAGAAATTCCAAAAAAAACCATTGTTTGCAGCGAATACCGAGGAGTAACATTGGATAAAATTATAACACAGAAAATGATATTAATGGAATGTCCACGAGTGTCCAACCCCAAAATTAAACTTCACTACAACGTGAAACTAAATAGAAAAGATTCAAAAAATAATAATTTCAAATTCTAAAATGTTAGGATGAAAATTCTCTACACCTCTCATGTTGAAATGTATGTTGAATGTAAAATTCTCTCACATAATGAGAAATATTAATTTTTTATTCACAAAATTAAATCAAATCTCACCCATTTATTTTTAAATTAATCTACATCATGCGAACTTCACTCTAAAATTCAATTTAAACTTTTGATTGTATTATGGATACAATGTTAGCGTCATCCAACAAACATTTTAACATCCCTAATTACTTGTTCTCATGAGCCCATTCAACTCAACTTATGTACATTCCACATAACCCCTTAAAGTTGTTAAAGTAGATCTTAGTCTTTGAACTTGATAAAAGTGAACCTCATAGCCCCTTGATGCTAACATGCCCAATATTATTTTGCGAAAGACTGAATCGAAGATTGTTTTGCTAAAAATTAAATCGAAGATTTGGTTGCCGAAACAATATTCAGCTTGTCAACATGAGGGGGACTATAAGGTTCACTTTTAACGAATTCAAGGGCCTATAAAGTCCACCTAAACAAGTTTAGGGGGTTATAAGGTCAACTCTTAACAAGTTTAGAGGGTTATGTGGAACATTTGTAAGTTCAACGGGTAAGGCCATGTCTTTTCAACTGATAAGTAAATATACTGAACTGAACTAATTGATACTAAACTGAACTGAATCATACTGAAACTAAAAATACTAAAACTAAACAATACTGAAACTAAATTTTAATTAATAATATAAATAATACTTCTAAAATATTAAAATTTATTTACATAATAATTAATAACACTTTAAATAATACTATATGTTCTAATAAAATTTATTAATTGTTACATATAATAATAGTAATTAAATATACCATTATAAATTAATATTATTATTATTATATATTATTGCAATTATTTTTATGAATATTACCTTGTTATTTTAATTGTTATCAATATTTATAAAATATTATTGCTTTTATTTATTTATTTATCCTTATTCAACGTAAAAATAATAATTAATAATTTTAAAAATATTACTATCGATTACTTTTTTTTTATTATTTGTGATTACTAATATTAATTAATAATATTTTTATAATCTATAAATAGATATAAACTGAAATTGAAATGATATTATCATTAATATTTGTTATTTTTTTATTATTTATGAATAATAATATAAATTAATAAAATTGATATAATGCATAAATTAAAACTTAATATTGAATACTGATTGCTGAAACTGAATTGAACAGAAAATAAGTTGAAAAGAACATTGCCTAAATGGGCTTTTAGGGACAAGTATAGGGAGGGTGCAGATGTATTAAGCCATTTTGTTATCGTTTATATTTTGAAGGCCTAATGCATCACTAGGCACCTGAACTTATCCCAAAAAACCTGTTGCCCCCCTGAACTTTCAAAGTGACCTCGTAGCTCCCTTAACTTTCAAAAAGTGCACCACTTTGCTCCTTGAATGCCACGTGTTAGCTTTTGATTGGAGAGAAAAAATCAGAAAAAATGGCATCTTTGAAGAGTCAAACCAACCGGAAGCTGACACGTGGCATTCAAGGAGCAAAATGGTGCACATTTTAAAAGTTAAAGGAGCTACAAGGTCACCTTGACAGTTCAGAGAGATGATAGGTTTTTCGAGATAAGTTCAGGTACCTATTGATGCATTAAGCCTATTTTGAATAGCATGCTTGAAAGGGTTGCCGTGTCCATAACTTGATGGCAACAACTTTCCCCTCTGTTAAGTCCGCAACACTCAACCTAAAATCCCTAGCATGCAGAACTAGTGAAAATATATAAAAGAAACTAGAAGCCTAGGATCCAAGTCTATGAGAGGATTAAAAGAAGGTAGATAGAGAGAGATTAATGCTGTGGTATTCTTAACTTCTTATCATCCAAGAACAATGAAACGCTATGGCTCCCAACTAGCTAACAATCAACCTAACTGCCTCCTCTTATCCTTCAGCATATTGCAGAAAATATGCACCTGACGGCCACTTACATATCCTGTGTTCTAGCCAGGTTCAAGGTAGTAATGCCAAAAGCACTTTCAGGAACCATTTCATCATCGATGATGAGCTTCCTATAGACAAGTGGGTTTTTCGTACTGATTGTACAGGTTGAATGTGGGCAGGCGACTTCTGATTATTAAATGCTATGAAAGCAAAGTCAGCAACAAAACTCCTATTGCTTACTACTAGACCTGTTCAAGTGACCCGTGTCCCACTTGGCCTGCCCCAGCCCGACTCCAATGACTCGGGTTTGGGCAAACATATCTTAATATAGGCCTGTCCATGTCAAACCCGAACATATAATTAGTTGGGCTTGTTTTGTTTTATAATCTCAAGCCCCGCCCAGTACATATATGACTAATTTTTTTTAATAAACAAAGAGGTTGGCTAGCATTCCGTAAGAGTAGGAGGTAATAATTCATGTCATGAGATAAATCGGATATATTTAAATTTATATTCATTAAGCTCGCCAATTGTAATATAGCAACCAGAAGTTGAAGATCCAAAAATGCAAATGGAAACAAAGATGAAACCATCGTAATAATATATATCAATTATTTATTAATATATTCGCTTGCAATTTAATAGTTACGTGATGGGTGGGCTGGAATGGGCTTGGGAATGAAGTTTTGTATACAAACCCAACCGGGCCCGAGCCCGCACTAATGGATTGGGCTTGTACCGAGCCATAATTTTGTTGGCCTGAACCCAGCCCGCCCATTGGACACCTCTAATTTACACCACAAGGGGACATAAGCTGTTATCTAGTCATATGAAGCTGACTGACAACCAAGCGCAATATCTCCACAAGAAGCTTAAAAACAAGCCCGAGTTAGACTAGGAGAGTCACTATGTCTGAATGCTTCTACCTACATTACCACAGAAATTAATGTAAGTTCTCTCACTATCAGATAAACCTACCAATACTCCAACTCAAGCCTGCTTAGAATGCTTATTACATGTTAAATACTAAATACTCCCTCCCTTAAATAATATTTGTCTTTCTTTGGCCCTTAGAAAATTTTAAAATATCTGCCATTTTCAGTTTCCAATACATTTATTTACACTCCTTTTCCTTTTTGCCCTTATTTAATGCACTATCTAATGAAAATAATGTGTCCGATCATCTTGTAAAAGATTGATAATCTTAGGGGTTTTTGTTGCCTTATTTAATGCACTCTTGGTATTGAAAAACAGCCTTAAAGACAGATAATAGAAATGGGAGGGAGTAGTATAGAACTAACCAGTTTCTACTCGAGCAACACAAGGACTGAAGAATGCAACTGTCAATAATCTCTTCACAAAGTTCGTGTGGTCGGGAAAATGTGACTCCCTGTCCCCGGTAAAAAGGTATGCAGTAAAACCCTCCATGAAATTAATCAGCACCTCTCTTCATAATACACACATCATAAGTGACTGCAGCAAGTATTGTCCTCTTAAAGTCTTGCATATTTAGAGTGGAGATTGTACTGGTTAGGGAGTGTATGACATTTGTTATATACATTTATGGATTTACCAGTCTCATAGATCTGCAGCATGAAAACTATCAGCATGAAAAGGACCTCATATATCTGATGAGAAAAGAATGCAAAAGTCAAGTAAAATTTTTTTTATTAAATGTGTAAAACGGATCTTCAGTTTCCAAATTGTTTCAACTATAAAATCCATTATCCATAAAATTTAATAGAATTATGGTTCCAATTCTCCATATTGCCATAAAAATTAGTCCTCATTAGCTTTGAAATTCATTACAGACACAATGAAAGTGAAGGAAGTGCGCACAATATCCAAAACTCAAAGGAATGAACTCTCATGTATGGAATCCTACATTCTCTAAAGCATCTTATATGGATTCTTGTCCTTAACTCTTTTCTGAAGAGCAAAAGATATAAATCAAACAATTAAAAAGTGAAATGAGGAGGCTTCAGAGAGAAACTTTTGTCTTGTGGTTGCCATAGTTTCTCCATAGCTCAAGAAAAACTCAGCCTCAGTAAAAAAGCGGAAGTGAGTTTGATTCTATGATCAACAAGAAAATTGCTACATAAAGTAAACCATGCATAAGCAAAAGTTGAACTACATAATAATGACAAAGTCAAATCAACACATGGGGAAACAAGTTTTTTTCATCCTCGACAAATTTCTAATTTTCAAAAGAATTTTAAGTAGTAAAAAGAGATAAACAAAATGTACAACTAAAGGGAGACGAAGGACGTACCATTAATGAACAGATGTGACTAAAAATGCTCATCCTCATCCTGATGGTTTCTCTTCCTGCAATTTTTCTTCTCAAAAACCAGATGAACACCACACTTAATTATCTTGCTCTGCTCACTGTCTACATCCTTGCCCGTAAAATCACCCATCAATTTAAATGAGATCTCGTTTATATTTTTGCAACAATTACGAACATAGAAATTCCAAAAAACCATTTTAGAGGTTCTCTGTATTAATTCGTAATTTGGCGCTGCGAAACAAAATTGACAGCATGTCTCTTGAATTTGATCCACTAAAACAACCATAGGAAGCGAATACCGAGGAGTAACATAGGACAAAATTATAACACAGCAAATGATGTTAATGGAATATCCACAAGTGTCCAAATCTAAATACAATGAAGATCCACTCTTATTACAATACTTCATCCATTCTGGCGGTCCTGTTCCATCAACACATACATATGGCATCTGTAGCAACAAATAAATTAGAAAAGATGAAAAAAAAAGCCACATGCATCAGCAGCTTCCTCATATTGTCCCATTGCACTTACTGCCTAACTGAACTTTGGGAAGGTCCTCGTAGCTCCATCAACTTTAAAAAAGTGCACTAGTTTGCCCCTTGAATAAAATGTGTCAGCTTCTGTTTGGTTTGACTTTTCAAATATGCCATTTTCTAAATTTTCTCTCTCCAACTAAAAGCTAACACTTGGCTTTTGGGAGCGAAGTGGTGCACTTTTTTGACAAGTTGAGGGAGTTAGTATGAACAAGTTAAGTTAATGAGACAAGTTGAAGTAGTTGGTGATGCATCAGGCGAAAAAAACTCATTTCCAATAATAAAATGTGAAGTCACCCAATGGGAGAGACCTTAGTTGATCCATAATGTGCTTCCCATCGTGGTTGGTCCATTATCGATGATCCTATCCGAAATAATTTGGGGCAGTGCAATAGTACTTCAATAGATGCACAGTTTTCTGCAAGTAATACTTGGAGCCTCAAGGGAAGAGCTGGTAAAGATTTAATGTTCTCACAACCCGTTAAATCGAGCAAAATCAATCTCTTCAACTTTTTTATGGACAATGGCAATTCTCGTAGACCACTAAAAGATGCATCAAGTTCCAACAAAGATTCTAAACTTCCCAAATTCTCTGGCAGTTTGTTTAGATTCCTACAGTACAACAAACTAAGTCTCTCAAGTGATTTTAAATCGCAAATGCTACTTGGAAGACTTTCAAGTCTCTCACATGAATCCAATGAAAGTACTTTTAAATGAATGAGACACCCGATTCTCGGCGGCAATTGCTTTATTCCACTCCCTAGTAAGTGCAATTCCTTAACACTAGATGGAAAATTTGGAAGACAAGAAAGGCTTCTACATCCTCTTAGATCTAATTGAGTAAGCTTTTTCAGATTTTCAATAGATGGCACGAGTTCAATTAAACTTGAACAACCTCTTAAGTCAATAATCTCGAGGGATGTTAAATAGCAAATGGTATATGGGACTCCCACTAGTTTCTCACATGATTCCATTGACAGCCCTTTTAAATGAGTGAGATACCCAATTGTAAATGGCAATTGCCTTATTCCACTCCCTTTTAAAACCAATTCTTTAAGGCTAAATGGAAACTCAGAGAGATGAGAAAGAGCTGTGCATCCTCTAACATCTAATATGGCAAGGCACTTCAAAATCTGCATCGACAATGGCAATTCCTTTAGACCACTATAAGATGCATCGAGCTCCTCTAAAGATTCTAAATTACCGAAATTCTCTGGCAGTTTGTTGAGATTTTTACAGTTTGACAAGTTAAGTCTCCTGAGAGATTTCAAGTTGCAAATGCTGTTTGGTAGACTCTCGAGTCTTTCGCATGAACCTAACAACAGTTCTTGTAAATGAGTGAGACGCCCAATTGCTGAGGGCAATTGCCTTAGTCCACACTCACTTAATTCCAATTCATTAATACTACATGGAATATCTGAAAGATAAGAAAGACTTTTGCACCATTTCAGATCTAATTGAGTAAGCTTACTTAAATTTTCTATAGACGACCCAATTTCAGTCAAACTTGAACAGCTTCTTAAGTGTAGAACTTCAAGATTAGGAGCCATAGCCAAATCTGAAATACTAAATAGGCTTTCACAAGAAGGAAGGTAAATGCGTTTCAGATTTTTCAGAGGCTGTAAAAGGACAAAGGAGTAAAGAATAAATTAGATGCCAAACCAGATAAATAAGTGAAAAAACTCAATCACCTCCAAAAACTTTTGATTTTCAAAAGAGACATACCTTGTTCCAAATAATGTGTTCAAGATTGGAAAAATCCAAATGCAGTTCTACAAGCTTCTCTGCATTATAACTGGACGGCAAATATTGCAAAGGGTAATAAACCCAAGACAAATACCGTATACTGTCAGGAAGAAATTCAAGGCCCATTGGACAGTGTAATACTGGACAGTCTATTCGAAGAAACCTGAGTTTGAACATTGAACTGAATGCATTAGGACTGATATCTATTTGTTCAAAATAATACGGGATTGATATGGCTTCCACATCTGTAGTACCCTACAGAAAAGAGAAAGTGGTGCTTTAGATTATATATAATATCATTTTCCTCTAAATCCAAATTAAAACCAGTGTCTCACCTTATTATGTGTCAATGCATCTATCATATCATCAATAGTCCACAACCTACTTTGTTGTCGTCGGATTTGTCTTTCATCAGCAATGATCTCTTGACCCATTTGCTGGAGCAATGCATCCATCTTGATTGATAGTTATGAGAGATTTATCAATAAGTCGGTCTATTCCAATACTTGGATGGAAATTAAAGGTGTCTAGAACATTTTCCACATAATCCCTCTTCTCCCCTTTGAAAAAACATGCAGTGTCAAGAAAAATATTCTTTTCATCCCTATCAAGTCCATCAAAACTTATTTTCAGAATATTTATAATTTCTAAAGGACTAGTAGCACTAAATTTTTTCAATGCATCTTCCCAATATTTTGTTGTCTTGCTTCTAAGTTCAGAGCCTAAAATAACAAGAGCTAGTGGAACACCATTTGCATACCGCACTACCCTTGTTGTAAGCTTGTAATAGTCATCTTCAGGATTATTTCGACCAAAGGCATGCCAGCTGAAAAGCTGAAGAGCCTCATTGTCCTCTAATTGCTTAACTTCATATATATCACTCTTTATATTAACATTTTTAAGGACTTGCCAATCTCTACTTGTCACAACAATTCTACTCCCTCGACGGAATAAGTCTGGATATAAGCCACTATCTTCAAGTATAGATTTTAATTGCATACTAGTATGAACATCATCTAAAACAATCAGAACCTTGATACGTTTGAGTCTCCTTTGAATGCAAACATCAACTGAATAAGATGAATGCAGCTTTATGTCTTTGTCACATAATAATTCACTAATAATCCTATCTCGTAAGTGTTTTACTCCACATCTTGTGCTTAACACCTCCCTCACATTTGATACAAAATAGTGACCATCAAACTTCGATCTTATTTTATCAAATACTTTGCTAGCAATGGTTGTTTTGCCAATACCTCCCATCCCCCAAATTCCAACCATTCTAACATCATTTGTTGATTCAATGCACAACAACGACTCCACATCCTTAATGCGTGATTCCACTCCAAATAAACTGATGTTACATGAATTGCTTGAGAAGATGTCACTTAATTTCATAGATACATCATTCACGATTGTGGAAATTAATTTGGCATCATTTCTGAATAAAAATACAGGAATGACAACTTATAATACTTGCAAAACATATATTAGCAAAAAAACTATGCAGTAGTGTCTCATGTTCATAAATGCATCAGATAATACAGACAGACATAGACATAAAAAGAGAAAACAACGTAAAGAAGCTTCCCAGTTTTATCAAATAGGAATCAGTTGTGGGTTGTAAGCAATATGAAGTTCCATTAAACAAATTGCATGCTAAAAGAAAAGCAAAACTTACAAATAACCACATGTGATAATATACATGATAAAGTATATGGCATGTCTTACAGTTAAATTTACCGCGATAAACTCAAACAATATAATGCTTTTTTCTTAACATATTTTGATATCTATGACCTTCACAGCTAGAATTTCAAAAAAAAGCATAAGGAGCCAGGCCTGACCCTGACAATTTGGGGGCCCTAGGTAAATTAATATTAAATATAGTAATACGGGGCTCTCAATAAAAAAAATGATGAAATAAAACATACCACCTCCATATTTTTTTACTTGTCTTCCTACAAGTTTCACGCTTCTTAATAAACTAATTAATTAAGGGTATAAAAATACTAGTTTACCCTTGTAGTTTAATTAATGCTTTAATATTTCAACCAAATGTAATTGATAGTATAGGGGTAGAGTTGGAAGAATAATGAAAAAATACCTAAAAACGTGTAAATGACAAGTATTTTAGCAAACCAATTTTAGGTTAGAATGTCTATTTTAAAAAGATGGAGGAAGTACTTTCTTTTATAAAAACTAGGAATTGAACCCTTATCACAACTTTAATAAGTACCTATCTTTTAAATAATAACAACCAAATATTTAAGCAAAAAATTATTTTTGGACCCCTACCGGCTATGAGCCCTAGGCAGTGGCATCCGTTGCCCACCTAGCAGGGCGGGCCTGTAAGAAGCTATAATGTGAAACAATTTGAAGAGCACATTGAAATGAATTAACTATAGGGTAAAATCAAAGGCTTACAAAGATTTATTCGAATCAAAGCCTGATAAGTTGCTTACTTCCACCAAAGCATCTCTCCATATCTGCAATTCAATAGCATAATTCCCTTGAAGTTGCTGTACATCAGAGGGATTTACATCATAGAAAACAGGAACTACTATTTGTTTCCTCTTCTTCATGCATTCATGTATTTTCTCAAGTTCTCTAAGACACCAAGTGGATTTAGGATAATTTTGCGAGAATATGACTAAAGACAGATCTGATTCTTCAATAATTTGCAACAGAGATCCAGTGATATCTTTACCTCTCTCCAGATTGTCATCAATGAAAGCATGAATTTGTTTAGCTTTCAGAGCAGCAAAGAGATGGCTGAGAAATTTGAGGCGAACATCAGCTCCTCTAAAGCTAATGAACACTTCATACTTCTCACCGAAAGTGAAAGAATCAGAATTAGCCATAAAGTGAAAATCAAACACAAATATGAAATCAGAAAAGAGATTTTGATATGGTTGATTATGTTTGGATGAAATATTTATATAGGAGAAATAATGATGGCGGAGAAACAGAGAAATGACTGAAAACTACGAAGAGTGGGACTATTGGTATAATCGGAGATGAGAATTGACAAATAACTAAACAAAATCAAATTAAATTGTACCTAATTCGGTTTTTCGTCATTGTTAGGTTCAAAAAGCAAGCAAAGAGAGCCTCATTCCAGGCTTGTATATGGAGATCAGTGAAAAGCCAATAAACGAATTAGCCGCATCGAAACAGTTGCGCAGATGCCCGAAGATTAGAAATGCCATTTTCCTTGGTCAACGGAATTGGATTTGGATTCTCAAACATTTGGGTCAATTCCATTCATTCAATTTTAGTAATATAGATTCAGTTTTAATAATTTATAGGATATTATTTTAATAATAAAATTTAAACTATTAAAATTTAGTAAATATCTAATTAAAATATAAAATTTTTCCATCTTATATTTTATTGCAGCCCGGTTAGGCCACTGACACGGATCAATTTTGATCTGCACTTGTACATGGTCTATTTTTCTAAAATATAAAATTTAGAACAAATTTGGGTTTTATACAGTAAAGATATATTTTTCAGTTAATTTTAATTATTTATGGAGTTTTAATAATTTATAGAGTTCACAATATAATTAAATATAAATAATTAAAATTTAGTGAATAGTTGAGATAAAGTAATATATAATTTTATTATTTTATAACTTTAGAGAATCCAATTTCACTTAGAAATTCAATGTTAATGATTAGGACAACATTTAAATTTATATGTTGCAAATGTAACACCTTTAATAATATGTAATATGTTTATGAAAAAATATTGAATTAATGGATACAATACAATACATTTCATTTCATATTTATATATATTCTGAATTTTCACTATAACAAAATCAAGCTTAATAATCTTTATAATCTAAATGTCTTTAATATTTGATTTTATTGAAATTGATTGTGTATTATCTAATTCTATTTTATTTAGTGTTTGACTGTCAAATTTTAATTCAGTAAGATATTATATATGTCTGTTAATTCATGTCAAAATATTAAAAACTATAAAAAGAACTAAATTTTTTTAGAGAAATCTACATTTGTTATGATGTCTTTGTTATTCAATTAATACAATCTCTTGATGTATTATATTCAAATAAGTATACACCAAATGCTTGAAAATTGAATAATCCAAGTACTAAATAGAGCACTAAAGAACATTTTTTTACATGTAATAATTAATAGACACATGAAATGCAAGTAAATATTTTGAATCATTTTATGCAAGTGAGATCATATTTTAATTACTTTTATATTTCAATAATACCTTTTCTTTAGCTAAAATAATATTTTGCAAGTGTATTAGAAGTATAATTTATTTAATGGTTGAAAACTAAAAAACATTCATGAAGTCTTATTTATGAAAACTCTATGACTTATGAAGATTAATTCATCAACATTTATTTATAATAATCTAAATTTATCAATATAGTCACAGATTAATTCATCAACATTTATTTATAATAATCTAAATTTATCAATATAGTCATTTTTCTATCTCAAATAACCTAAGAGAGGCAATAATACAAAATAAAATATGATTGGTTCCTCTATATTATAATTTTAATTTGTAAGAGACAGCTATACATAAGACAAGACCATATGAGATTAATTAAATATGACATAATTAAGATGAACATTTGTACTCCTTTATTGCGTAAAAATACTAACACATTAACCAACAGTTAAATGGTATAGACCATTCCAACCTCCACAAGAGCCGCATGAGGAATGTTGAGTGCCAATTGCGGCTCTCGACAATTCTTATCGAGAAACACATAGCACTTTATGAGTAACCTCTTTATAAAATTCGTGTTCTCACGCAGTGCCAAATGCGACTGCCCTAAAAAATACGCCGTGCCACTTTCCCTCGCATTAACTAGTTCGACAAGCTCTTCCCTCACAGATTCCCGCATCTTAGGGCTACTTTGCGGCAGCATAAACCGAACCCTTTTTCTTCTAATACTATTACATCTCTCGTTAAGACCGGAAGTGGGACCCGCAGAAGTTTCTTCCCCGGACCTTATAGACGAGTCGCTCTCATGGAAAGTAATCAAAGCATTTTCATCGTCAAGTGATGGCATCCCGACGATCATCATTCTTCCTTCGGGGGAAGTCAACGACTCCAAGTCGTTTTCTTCCATCGAAATGAATTCCCCGATCGAGCTAATTATATGCTCCTCGAAATCATCGGTATCCCTAATGTGATCGCAATACCCGTATCGGACAATGCATCGGTAGATTCTATAGTCTTTGGACCCGACTCTTCCAATAAGGTATTGTTCGCTCGGGGGCACATAAGGCACGGGAAGCGGCTTGAACGACACGAAGATCAACACTTGATGATATGCGGGAAGGTTCGTGATGAAATGAGAAAAGAAAGCCGGGATTCCCGAGACTATATCGCTATAAACTATACCGATTCCCGGAACTCGAGAGACTCCGAGACCCGGACTATAATCGGTTAACCAATCGGTGCTCACCTTATTTTCTAAATCGAACTCGTATTTCTTTTTACACCCGTAATGCCACGAGAGCATGATTGTATATGTGAGAGCCGAAACAACTAATAGATACCAACCACCTTCGCAGAAACTCAACAAGCAAGCCGATATATACCCGGCCTCGATACACCCGAAAAACAATAGGAAAAAACCCGACACGTACAAAGGCTTCTCCCATATTAAAGCGATCACAAGGGACATCAAACAAGTAGTAATCATCATTCCCGAAACGATTGCTAGACCTGAAACAAATTTGACCACACATGAACATAGACATGCTTTGATTACTTAAAATTACATAGAAAATTTTTTCGAAACCATCAAAGTAAGCTAATGGACCTCATATTTTAAAAATTACTTAATGAATTAGCCTTTTTCCTCTTTTCCCTTTTTTTTTGTTGTTAATCAATTCTTTTATTTTTAATATATACAAGTATCCTTATTGAGATAGTCAAATCCATCATATTTTATCTGCATATTTGTTTACATATATTTAAAATTAATTTTCGTTTGTATATTAGATTTTGAACCCCATAGAAATAAAGTCATGGATTTGCAACTGAACATAAACCCGAAAAATCGGTACTCAATGGGACAAAAACTGAAATGTACCTGTTGCACTTGCGAGTCGGTGTATATCGTGGAAAATTATCGTGGCGCCGAGGCTCAGCACCATTAATAGCCAATTGACATCGGGAATATAAACCTGCCCTCGACGATTATCTGATGTGTGTACAACCTCGACCCTAGGAAAACAACAAAGTGCTAGGCATTGTTTTATGATCGAGAAGCTTGCGGTAATTGTTGCTTGGCTTCCGCTAATCGAGGCGAACAGAGACAGTAATATGAAGACATGTCGAAAATGTTCTGGATTTGCCGAGTTTCAAAAAGTCAGAATTCATATCTGAAAAATGTCAGGAAACTAAATCAAGAAAAGTTTGAGATTCTATCATGTAACTTACTAGGAACCGACTCGCTGAGATGGTTGAAATCTTCAGAATGCAAGTTTTTCGAAATATAAGCCGCTTGGCCAGCATAGCAAAATACTAGAAGAGGATAAACTAAGCAGGAAAATGTAATTTGGACTGATTTTTTGGAGAAATGGCCAAGATCAGCAAACATTGCCTCAGAACCTGCAGGGAAAAACAAATTTACTTTCGAACTTCTAACAAATAATACGAGAATAAGAGGAAATTTTACAGGGAGCCGGGTATTTGGAATACCCTGCTCCCAAAAGATGACGTCCGTCCCAATTTACAGTCACCGACAAATGCTATCTATTAGGAGCAGATTATTTCGAATACCCGGCTCCCTGTAAAAAAACCCGTAAGAGCATTCTAACTTACCTGCGGCACAAAGAAGAATGCCGCCTAATGATCTCCAACTTCTTTTATGAGCGTTTTTCACGAATTTGAACATATATGAGGGGGAGAGTGCTCCAATAATCTTAGGATCAGAATAGCATATGTTATATAGGCCAACTCCAGAAATAAACAAGAGCCACAAAGCGACAACTGGCGCGAAAATACACCCGATTTTACCAGTCCCATAGCGCTGCAGCATGAAAAGGCATACCAATATGGCACATGCAAAAGGAACTGGTATATCTGGTTTGAAAAGAAGGCAAATGTTGCGTAACAGTATAAAAATAAGATGTAATGAAATTGAATTTGTAAATTTCGTTTAGGAGATCTTACATTTTTCCAAGGCCTTCGATATGGATTCTTGTCGCTTTTCTGAAGAGGAATCTGGAGAGAACCATCAAATACAAAATAATAAAACATCAATCAAATGTTGTTGCCTGGTAGGAAATGAAAACAACAAAAAGATTGTTCTCTGAGTCTTCGAAATTAATGTTATAATTTGCTCTTACATTTTATTTCTGATAAGGATCGTTGAAGTCCTGAGGAGGCTGATAATACTGATAGAACAACACCAGAATTAGTTAGACTAGAGGAACAAAGGACATAAACAATATGTAAAATATTTAATAGTTGTTATTTCCCGCCTCATTTTACTTATTATCGATTACGAAAATGACTAAAATACCCTTAAGAATAAATTTTATTGCAGATCATTCCTGACGAACATCCAAATGTTTGTAGCAACACTACACCATAGATTGGCTCTTGCAAAAAAAAAAACACAGTGTTGTCTCGTAAGTGTTGACATTTTGATTAATGTGGCAACCCTTTTTAAGCTACCTGTTGCAACAGTTTTAATAGGTTTGCAAAAATAAGTGGTAAAAAGACCATAAAAGGTATATGCTATTTGAAAGTACTTATAGAACATTATAGGTTATTTAAAAAGTCACATAAAAGTACATGAAAAAAAATATAAAAAAAGTTATAGATTTATTGGTTATCTAAAGGTTATATAAAGTAATAGTAAAGGTAAGTTATTGGAAAATTATGTTATTTAAAAAGTTATTAAAAAAAACTAGCTAAGTGGCGGAGCATTTGCACGAATGGATAGCAAATGTGATGATCCAATGAACTCTGAACCATGTGGTTTGGTAGTTTTTTTACGAACGCCCAACTACATATTTTTCGTGAACGCCGGTCAAAATAAGTTTTTCTTTTTCTTATTAAGGCTATTTAAGTAGTTTCCATAAAACACTCAATGTTTATCAATGAAACAAGAGAGTAAGATTATCATAGAAATAACAAACCCGAAATGGATGGGGTGAGGACAGCATCCCCGATTATCATACAAGCACCAAAGAGAGCCGACAAGAGCATTAAGTATTGACTGCTTTTATGTTTCTCCATTGCTCGCCGAGCCCTCGATTTCGCCTTGACCCTTTGAGTGCCTTGTGTTTCGTGTTGAACAACCTTTTCGGCACTTGAATCGTCTGGAATTAAACCGACTTTAGCATGCCTGCACAATAAAGAGTACAGAGCAAAAGGACCCCCTGCAAGAAGCCATTAAATGAAGCAACCTTTCATTGTATTTCTCCGAAATTTAATAATTTTAGATTGCCCTAAGACTTCGTGACCCTGAACTAGGACCTAAACACTTGGTTGCCCCTTGAACTTTCAGTTGTTTCAAATAACCCCAGAACTTATTTAAAGTGCACCTCCTAACCCTGAATGCCATGTGTCAGGTTTTGGTTGGAGATAGAAAAATCAGAAAAATAATATCTTTGAAAAGTCAAACCAATCAGAAGTAGACATGCGGCATTAAAGGCAAACTGGTGCATTTTCTCCAAGTTCAAGGGAGATCATTGGAACCTTTTAAAGTTCGGGGGCAAATGGATGTTTAGAGCCAAGTTTAGGGGCTCAATGTGTTAGGCCTTTTTACCTTCCCCGTTATCGTCGGCCCTCAGTACTATGATTACATACTTGAACAAGGAAATGACGGTTAGTGTCCAGAAAATGAAGGAGAAATATTCGTATACAACCGTTGGTGATTGAAAATCCTCGACAGGAATCGAACCAAAGACGTATAAAGGAGCAGTGCTCAGGCGACCGTAAACCACTCCGAGGCTTTGCCATGATAGAATGAATGTGTGCCTCCATGTCTCCTGTTCATTATTGTTTGTCACATACAGATAGAACAATAATCAATTGAAAAGGTATAATTCTGGAACTGGACTGTTTTTCGAAAGCCATGCATAATTCAGTAAGATTGATGGACAGAAAAGAGATTATAATACACTAAGGCCTAATACATCAGGACCCCTGGCCCAAACACCCATTTGCCCCGTGAACTTTCAAAAGTTCCATTTACCCCCTTGAACTTGGAGGCTTGCCTTGAATGTCACGTATCAGCTTCTGATTGGTTTGACTTGTCAAAGATGTCAGTTTTTTAATTTCTCATTCTCCAACCATAAGCTGACATGAGGTGTTATTTGAAACAGTTAGAAAGTTTAGGGAGCAATGGGCATTTAGTGTGGGGCCTGATGTATAAGGCCATACACTAATGATTAGAAGGTCAAATTTAATCTTTCAGCAATTAAGTATGAAATGCTACTACATCACAGACAAATTTCAAGCCCTTCTAGTATTAAGCAACTAATTAAAGAATCCGAACACCAAGAGTTGCTAAAAAAACCGAAATCCATCACATTTAAGAAGGAAGAAACTTTGAATTATATGTTAATGAAGCAATTTCAGTAGTTACGAACACTAATCACCAGAACCAGCCTAACCAGCAAGCAAAAAGATCATTAATCAATACACGAAGCGAATAACACAACCGATCAAGCAAAAACCTTGCTGCAAACAGATAAAGATGATAAAATCATGGCTTAAAGTATATAAAAGCAAATTCCATACAGAAATGCTCATAAGAAATACAGACCAACTAAAAAAGAGTGATAAAGCACAGAAATTTACCTGAAATCCACAGGAATAAGCATTAAAACATCCTGGAGAAACCATTAACAGAGAACTTAACAGAAAAAAGAACATAAGAAGAAATGAGTAAAAGGGTGAAGCAAGAAACAAAGAATAGTAGAGGACAGTTTGAAGCTTTTAACGGTGGAACCAATGCAATACAGTAACGAAACGTTAAAAACTAAGAATCCAAAAGAAATATCAGCAAGAATATAGACAACAGCAGCAAAGTTTGAAGCTTTTCTCATAGTAGTTGGTGCTGGAAGGCGAAACAAGTTGTTTTTATAATTAAAGTAATGATTTAGAAGGAAAGGGAAGTTAGGCTGATGTTGACGCACTGTATTTTTAAACATTTTCTTGCATCATCGCTATCTTTTGCTTAAGACACATCACATGCCTTGCCTTTTACCTGCACGTGGAGCTTCATTAACCACCTCCACCCCCACCCCCATCCTTCATTTAATGAGACAAAAGCACTTTTTTAGGCCATCTAATTTTTACACCTTTTTGAATCCCGTTATATAATTCATTTACCCATTTGATCTTTCGGATATAAAGGTTATCTATTTGATCTTTGTGTTATACAATCTATCACATTTTTTATCCTTTAGTGCATATAATGAGTAATGATTGCATAACATAAGATTCAAAAAGGTAATAAATTGTATCACACATGGACTAAATAGGTGATAAGAATAACAGAGGGACCAAATAAGCAAACATGGACCAAAAAAGCCCTTTTGCCCATTAACATATATTCTAAACTGTATGGCCTAAAAGTATAACCGATTACATAGCGCAGTCTGCGCAGAGACATTGAATACACTGGAAACCAGAAACATAAAAAAAAATGTTCTTTTGTCAATTTAATGGCAATTAAATATTATCCTACTTTAACAAAAGGAAATATCTCCTATGGTTAAGTAGCTTAAATTTTTATAGATCAGCAAATGAACCTTACAACAGAAAATTCACAATTAACTAGAACTGGATAAACAAAACCAAAAATCAGTTTCATGTCAAAAAACACAGTAAATCAAAATCAGTTTTTCTGTGACCTATCATATATCCTCAGAATCACAAACTTTCTCCCAATCATCAACCACATTGGCCAACTCTTCTTGAACCGAAACTACTCTTAGCTGATCATTCAACTCGGAAACACTTGCACTTGATTCTACGCTTTTTGCATATGAACTACTGCCAGATTCCAAATCCAAGAGATTCCATCGGTTAACCGAAGCTATAGGAGATTCTTTCCCTCTCCAAGCCGAAGCTTGAACATCAATAGATCCTTGAGTCCACTCTGCACCACAATCCCACGAATCTACGGCTTTTTTCCATGGTCTCGAACCTGCAGCTGCTCCTTCTTTGGCAGCCGTCGCTAGAACAGAAACAGCCCCGCGATACACCGACCCATGGTCCAGCCTCCTCATAGCAGTTGCTGCTCGAGCAGGGTCATTGAATACAGCCAGCGCATTTTTTTCGTTCAGCCAAACTAGTTCGCATTCCCCGCCAAACCTGAGAACCAGTGACCTTATATTTGCCCCCCTCGGCAAATCTAGAAACGAAACTACAAGTCTAGGATCCATGTCTACTAGAGGATCAAAAACAGGTAGATTAGGAGCACTGGTACCCTTAATTCCAATAACTTGAGACGGGGCTTTGGATTTCGGGGTCGAATGCACCACGATAAAACGCTTCGGCTCCCAACCAGCCGCGTAAATTGCAAGCTTCCACCGTTCAGCAATCAACCTAACTGCATCTCTCTTATCCTTAGGCATCGGGGCGAATATATGAACCTTAAGAGCACTTGCAGATCCTCGGTTCTTGCTGAGTACCAGGTACTTGAATCTCTCCTCCACAGCAAGAACCCACACTGGATCGCGTCGATACAGGTCACCAAGCCACTCTAATTCTGCCACAGCATTGTTTTCCCCGAGATGAAGCGCTTCGAAGTTCGGTGAATTGTGCTCTAACTTAGCACATTCGTCATTGCACACGAGCTTCCTTTGACCAAGTGGAATTCTCTTGCCAGCTGATTCTACAGGTTGAAGTGGCACAGGCAACATCTGACCAACAGATGCTTCGAAATCAGTGTGACAAGGGACTGATGCTGATATCCTGCCACACGAACACGTAATTGTCACAGGGAACTCGCATCTAACATCAGGACAAGGCACCGAAGGATGGCAAAGTGCAGTACAAGTGTGTCTGCAATCTCGCCTCGGTGCGTTACATGTCTGCCCACAAGACGCTGGTTTCGAACCATGTTCAGGAGGGTCACAAGGCGGGGGATGGCATTTTCTTAAACAAACATGTAACCCGCACTGTCTCGTTCTACCGCAAAATCTGCCACATCTAATATCTTTTGACCCGCAAGGTATGTTGCCAAGAACCACATGTCCACCGGCACACTCTTTCGCTATAGGAACCGAACAAGGTGGGCAATCCCCGAAATGGCAGCTATGAGTGGCAGTATGTCCACAAGGCTGAAGTACCGAACATACGAGGTGGCATAACGGGATTGGCGTACCACATGGGAGAGGCGGTGGGATTGAAGTTTTCCCACAGGCACAGGTCAAATCGGTGAAAATTGTTTCGAGACAAGGTGGACAGTGACCGCTATGACATAGGTTTTCGCAATTATGCTGTCCACACCTCAGTTTCTTCCCACAAGTCATTTGACAGAAGTGGACATTGACAGGGTTTGAAAGTGGGCAACACCTTTCGCTACATCGGTGCCTCCCACAGAATTTCTTTCTACCACAAGGCTTCTCACAAGTAAAATTTTCGCCACTTTTATAGCATTCCATAGTTCGAGAGGTTGATCCACACCGACATTTTTGAGCGATAAGACAAAGACAAGGAGGGCAATCACCCCCATGGCATATCGCCTTACATCGATGATCTCCACAAGGAAGAATTTTGTCACATGTTTTCGAACAGTTTTCGATTGGATCCAAACAACTGTTTCTTTCAACCTGAAGACTCCTTTTCCCGCAATAGCATGAGTTCACCTTACCAGGCATTAAAGCACAATCCCCACAAGGGCCTGGATGGCAAGGTTCAAAGCAAAAATGATTTCCACAACATAGCATTTTCCCACATGTTGAATTACATGAGAAAACGCCCTCTTCGGCTTTTACAGACATGTCACTGCAGAGAACAGCCTCAGTTTTCTTCCTACAAAAACAAGAGGCCTTGATTTGAATTTGACAAGGATCGCATGGACCCACATGGCAGGTTTTCTCGCATTGATGACGAAAACAATCGAGAATCTTATCACAGTGTAGGCCACACGTTAGAACAGACCTATCGGAGCATCTCGTTGTGATAACTTTCTTCCCACATGGACAACTTCGGGGCGGGGCAAATGCTTTACAAGGAGGGCATGGGCCCGGGTGGCACTGCAAGACACAACGATGAGGACAAAGATGTTGAACTGTCCCATCGAGTTGTTTCCCACATGGTTCGCCACATGAATGGGGTGTCAAATACAAATCTGAAGGTGGATCGATTCGTTTCCCACAAAAACAAACGTAATGAATGTCCTTGAATGCTGCGAGCTGCACAGATTGACAACCAGGGCACCGCCAATTGAAGCCATGGTTCATCAGAGCTGACAAGTCAATAGAAGTGGGAGTTTTAGCCCATTTCTTGATGCAATTCAAGTGAAAAATAGAGTAACAGTTTGAACAAGACCAAATAGCTGCTGATCTTCCAACCATATCGTAACAAATCATACACTCAACTGTACCCTTCACTAGTTTCTCTTGAATTTCTTGAGCAAGCTGAGGTAAATTTGGATCTTTCTCCCTTTCATCATCCCTTCTTTGATTGTATGGCCAATTCTTCCGAACACTAGAGGAGGCATTGTCGTTGGAAAAATGCCTAGGATGTTGCGCAGGGGAATTACTGGAATTTCTACCACTTACTACATTAGGGTTTGAATTGGGATTTGGCGATGGAGTCTCAACAGCTGTTTGGATGGATCCTTTAGGAACCCATGCTAGGCGAGCATTTTGATTGGAGAATCTCGTTCTATCCCTATGATCACTTCGGGAAGGAAAGCTCATACTCTCTATTACAATCTGATTCAAAATCCACAAGAAAATGAAGAGCCCCCAAAACTGAATCGATTCAAACTGCAACCAGAAATGAAAACACATGAATTGCGTCAATTAACCCAAAATTATCGCAACACTCAACTCAACTAACGCTATCAACTGAAAGAAAGCATTACAATCCCAACCAAATTCGTAAAAAAACCCTCATTTCCAACTACAATCGGTCTCAATGAAATCAAAGAACGGAGTCTACATACAAGAAAAAATGAAAAAGACAAAGAAAACATGAAGTGCCTGATGAACAGCGAGAGAAAGCGGTAACGCGACACTGATAAAAGGTGAATTCTTCTTCTTGAGGAAGTTGGATGGGGAAAGAAAGAGAGATGACGTTCTTCTTTATAGAGGTTTTTCTGGCCTGAGGAGAAATAGCGAAACGGCTAGCGGTCACATTTTATTGGTCAATTAACTTTCCGTTCGTTCAAATCAGCATGTTCTGGCTTTGTGGCACGTGTATCCTTTGATTGACACTTTTTTTCCAATGCTCAATCAGAAAAATTGGAAACAGGGAATGTCATGTGTGGTTGAAGGAAAACAATGGTTCAGTAAGAAATTGGACTTAACCAGAAAAATTGGTAAACCTATTAACGGGAAAACGAGAGAAAATGTCAAAATCAGTTCTTATGGAATATTTATAAATGTAGATAATTAAGAAATTACATAAATTTTTTATTGAAAAATTAAAGTAAAGGAAAATAATAATAATAATAATAATAATAATAATAATAATGATGAGCTGAAAGTTTGATAAGCAATTGGAGAGTCATAAATAGTATTTTTTAGTTGTCTTCTTTGTCGATTTTTCATGAAATTGATATTCGGTAAAAAAAAACATTTAAGAATGGCTGCCCTTTGTCTCCTTTTTTTTTATATATATATTCTTGTTTTGAGCAAAGAAAATAAAAAGACAAAAGTATTTCTCAGTTGCTCTTTCAAATTCTTTGTTCAATCTCTAAGTTTCTGTCCTTTAGACAGTTTATCATATATGGGGCAAAATTTGTCTTAACGAAACTGATTCGAGCCTCAACAAAACCTTCTTTATGGTTAAAAGGTTATTTCGGTATTTTATCATTTTTTTTTAAATATTTTACTATCATATTTTCGTAATTCAAGTTACTAACATTTTATTGTATTTTGTCTCTTAAAGAAATTATTGTATCTAATAATCTTTCTCACCTCTAACAATCTTAAGACAAATTTTTTTCTGTTTATGGTGATTCTATACATTCCTTTAAAAGGGATGAACAGATTTTCGTAACTTAAAATACCGTGATTTAGATTACCGTGATATTGAAATACCTTAATATTTTTGGACAAATTATCGGACTTAATTTGGACAATATATTAAAAGTGACTTAGAAAGAAAAGAAAACTTAATAAAAAAATTTGTCATATGTACAATTCATTTATTATCTTTATTATTATTAATTAGAATTTTTTTAATTAATTTATTTCAAAATTTTAGAATTAATTATGCCCGATCAAATCTCATCCAATAGAGGTGTTAAGTCTGAAATGGCTCAAGGCTGTAATGAACAAAATCAAAATGGACAACGTTGTCCTATTGATGTTGAGCCTATTAATACAAGATTAGTTGTATCAGTTGCTGTTGGTGGACCAATGTTAGAAAAGTCAATAAAACACACAAAGGGACCCAATCCATTCAATTTGCAGCCAAAATTGGTCCCAAATTAGGGCTGGAAATTGATAAGAAAAAGGTGACAAATAAAGAAGCAATATTTTGTTAAAAATTGAATACGACACATTAACTTTGTGCTGGATTTTTTCTTTGGCTTTTTCTCATCCATATCACTATAAATAGATGAGGTTTGTGAAGGAAAAAGCATCGGAAAATTTGAGAGCATATGAGAGCAAAGTGAGTTAGAGAAATTAGTAGAGGGTAAGATCAAAAGCGGACGTAGCAAAAATTAAGTTCAGTAATTTTTACGCTTTTGATTACGTCTATTGTGGGTTCTCTTTGAGAGTAATTTTTGCTCTAAATTCTCGGGAATATTTGGGTGTGAGGTGTGAGTGTTTGTAAACACTGTGTAACTTTTCTCTTTCAATAAAGTCTGCTGCAGCTCCGGAGAGGTAGGCGAAATTGGTCAAACTCCATTATCAAATTTGTGTCGCAGTTGATTTTCGCATTCCCATTAATATGAAAGTAAGGGAAATACTGCGTTTTTTCCAACAACTGGTATTAGAGCCAAGGTTATTTCTTAGTATGCTCTGTGGTTGTAGCTTAGCCTGAACTTCCACATCATAACAAAATTATTTTGGTAGTCCAGATTTGAATGGGAGCGATGGCCGCAGATGAAGGAAAAGTGAAAATTGAAAAGATCGACAGTTCGCACTTTGGCTTTTGGAAAATGTAGATTGAAGACTATTTGTATAAGAACAAGCTGCATCAGCCTCTCTCAAGAACAAAACCAAAGTGCATGAAGGATGAAGATTGGAAACTTCTTGACAGACAAGCCCTTGGAGTTGTTCGGTTGACATTATCCCGAAATGTTGCTTTCAACATAGCCAAGAAAAAGACCACGGTGGGTCTAATGGCGGCTCTTGCTAATGTTTATGAAAAGCCTTTGGCCACTAGTAAATTTCATTTAATGAGGCAACTATTCAATTTACGGATGGTAGAAGGGGCATCAGTGGGCCCAACATCTGAATGAACTCAACACAGTCACAACCATGTCGAGTTTGGTGCAAATTGAATTTGACGAAGAAGTTCGAGCTTGAATTCTCTTGTCATCTCTACTAGACAACTGGAATACTACTGTTACGGCAGTCAATAGGTCATCGAGTAAAACGAAACTAAAGTTTGACGATGCTCGAGATTTGTTGCTGAGTGAAGAAATTCAGTGGAGAGAATTAGGGGAAGCATCAATGCCTTCAGCTCTAAACACTGAGTCTAGAGGGAGAACTTCAGATAGAAGTTCAGATTCCAGCAGATCAAAATCCAGAAGGGGCAAATCTAAATCTAAGAAAGATTTAAAATGTTACAACTGCAGCAACAAAGGTCACTTTAAGAAGGATTGCAAAGCACCAAAGAAAAATGGTGGAGAAAAGAAATCTACAAATGTGGCCAAGGAAGCAGGCGATGCAATGATTCTAAGCATCAAAAGTCCAATTGAATCTTGGATATTAGATTCAAGGGAATCTTTTCACGCTACCCCATGTTGTGAAATCATGGAGAACTATGTCAGTGGTGATTTCAGAAAGGTTCATCTCGCTGATGATGAAACCTTAAAGACTGTAGGAAAGGGTGATGTTCGATTGAAGTTGCCAAATGGGACTGCCTGGAAGCTACATGAAGTGAGACATATTCCTGGTCTCAAAAGGAATTTGATCTTTGTGGGAAAACTTGATGAAGAAGGCTATAATACAACCTTCACAGGTTGTGAATGGAAGATTACCAAAGGAGCACTCATTTTTGCTCGTGATAAGTAGACTGGTGCTCTCTATGTCACCTCAAACACGGAGAACATCATTACAGTAGCAAATGCTGATTCAGACCTATGGCACCAAAGGCTTGGCCATATGAGCGAGAAAGGGATGAAAACACTTTTATCAAAAGGAAAGTTGCCAAAAATGAAAAGTGTTGACTTAAGCCTATGTGAAGATTGCATCTTCGGGAAACAAAAGAAAGTCAGTTTGACAAAGACTATTAAGACACTGAAGCAAAAAAGTTAGAGTTGGTTCATACTGATGTGTGGGGACTATCTCTAGTTCAATCTCTGGCAGGCTCATATTATTACGTCACCTTCATTGATGATTCAACAAGGAAGGTGTGGGTGTATTTTCTGAAGAAGAAATCAGAAGTATTTGTTATGGAAGGCCATGGTGGAAAATGAAACTGGCCTAAAAGTCACATAATTGAGGTCAGATAATGGAGGAGAGTATGGAGATAAAAGATTCAGAGATTTTTGTGCAGACAATGGAATCAAGATGGAGAAAATAGTTCTCATGACTCCTCAAAAGGATGGAGTAGCTAAGCGCATGAATAGAACTCTGAAAAAACGTGCTAGAAGCATGAGGATACATGCTAGTTTGCCCAAGATATTATGGGCTGAAGCTGTCAACACTGCAGCTTACTTTATCAATCGTGGACCTTCAGTACCTTTGGATGGAGAAATACCAGAGGAAGTTTGGAGTGGAAAAGAGGTAAACCATTCACACTTGAGAGTATTTGGTTGTATTTCTTATATGCATATTGATTCTACTCAAAGAAGCAAGCTTGTTGCCAAGTCTAACAAATGTGTCTTTGTTAGATATGGTGGTGATGAATTCGACTATCGGTTTTGGGACTATAAGAATCGGAAGAGATCACAAGAAAGGATGTTATATTCAATGAGAATGTGATGTACAAGGATAGGCTAACAGCAGAATCAAACAACTCCAAACTAGAAGCTGAAAGTAAGGAATTTGCTGAGTCCGAGGAGATACTTGAAAACAAAGATTAGAATGCTCCTGAAGCAGTTGAAGATGAGCCAAGAACACCAGAACTAAGGCACTTCTCTAGAACTTTTATACCAACACAACGCTACTCACCTTCCATGAATTACTTGTTGTTGACCGACAATGGTGAATCAGAGTGCTACACTGAAGTAATTCAAGTAGAGGATTCAGTCAAGTGGGAGTCTGCCATGAAAGATGAGATGAGCTCACTTATGTCAAATCAGATGTGGGAATTAGCTTGATTACCACATGGCAAGAAAGCACTCCACAATAAGTAGATTTACAGAATCAAAGAAGAGCGTGATAGGAGTAAGCGATACAAAGCAAGATTGGTGGTGAAGGGCTTTCAGCAGAAAGAAGGTGTTGATTATACAGAATTTTTCTGTCTAGTCGTGAAGCTTACAACACTAAAATAACCGAAATGAAAAAAAAAGATATACAAATTGAATATAATTTAAATTTGATATTCAACTTTTAGAAGTACATATACAAATTTAGTACATATATAAATCTATATATATTTATATAATATCAAATACAATATCAGAAATCGAAATGAAGTAAACAAAAAAACTTTTTTATGGGAAATCGCTATATATTACTCGATTTATTAAATTACTAAACTAAATTAATAAAAACTGAAAAATAAAGGAGCAATTTAGTGTTGAAAATAGTAGCTGCAGAGAATTTACATCTTGAACAGTTAGATGTAAAGATAGCATTCCTTCATGGTGATTTGGAGGTGGAGATCTGCATAAAGCAACTAGAAGGCTTCATTACAACAGGCAAGGAAAACCTAGTGTCAGGTTGAAGAAGAGCTTGTATGGCTTGAAACAAGCTCCAAGTCAGTGGTATCGCAAGTTGATAGCTTTATGGATAGCAGCGGTTTCACAAGATGCCAAGTAGATCATTGTTGTTACGTTAAGAAATTTGACAATAGCTTCATCATTTTGTAGCTATATGCTGATGATATACTCGTTGCGGGGTTAGACATGAAAGAGATTCAAAATTTAAAGCTAAAATTGTCAAAACATTTTGTAATGAAAGATCTGGGTGCTGCAAAGCAGATTCTTGGAATGAGGATCAAGAGAGACATGAAGTCAGGGACTCTGATGTTATCTCAGGCTAAGTACATTAACACAGTACTTGCCAGATTTAACATGCAAGATGCTAAACCAGTGAGCATGCCTTTAGGTGTTCATTTCAGAATTTCCAAAGAACAGTCACCAAAGACAGAGGAGGAACATGCACATATGTCAAAGGTTCCATATACCTCGGCAATTAGGAGTCTAATGTGTGCCATGGTTTGTACTAGACTAGATATTGCTCAAGCAGTGGGAGTAGTTAGTATATGCATTAATAATCCAGGTAAGACGCACTGGAAGCAGTCAAATGGATCCTCAAATATCTACGAGGTAGTACAAATAAGGCACTATGTTTTCAAGGTGGAGATATGACATTAACAGGCTATATGGATGCCAACTTAGCAGGAAATGTTGATGTCCGAAAGATCACTATAGGGTATGTTTATACTTTGGGAGGCACAGTAATAAGCTGGGTTTCTCAACTATACAAGGTAGTTGCTCTCTCTACAACTGAAGTAGAATATGTTGTTGTCATAGAAGCTAGCAAGGAGATGGTTTGGCTCCAAGGTTCTTGGAAGAACTCGGCACGAAACAAGAAAACAATGTTTTGTATTGTGATAGTCAAAGTGCCATCCATCTAGCAAAGAATCCATTTTTTCATGCTAGAACAAAGCACATATAATTGCGATATCATTTTATCATATCACTTCTTGAAGATGGAATTTTGAAACTTGAGAAAATCAATTGAGCTCAAAATCCAGCAGTCATGTTAATAAAGACGGTGACGATCGATAAACTGAAGTTGTGTTCAGCTTCAGTTGGGTTGCACTAAAAGTAGATCGATGGAAGAGCTGTTGCAGATTTCACGATGTGAAGATAGATTAAAATCAGTCTTCAAGTGGGAGATTGTTAGAAAAGTCCATAAAACACACAAAAGGGCCCAATCCATTCAGTTTGCAGCAAAAATTGGTCCCAAATTGGGGCTGGAATTGACAAGAAAAAGGTGGCAAATGGAGAAGCAATATTTTGTTGAAAATTGAATATAGCACATTAAATTTGTGCTGGATTTTTTCTTTGGTTTTTTCCCATCCATTTCACTATAAATAGATGAGGTTTGTGAAGGGAAAAAGCAACAAAAAATTTGAGAGCATTTGAGAGCAAAGTGAGTTAGAGAAATTAGTAGTGGGGAAGATCAAAAGCGGGTCTGCGAAAAATAAAGTTCAGTAATTTTTGCACTTTTGATTACATCTATTATGGGTTCTCTTTGAGAGTAATTTTTTCTCTAAATTCTCGGCGATATTTGGGTGTGAGGTTTGATTGTTTGTAAACACTGTGTAACTTTTCTCTTTCAATAAAGTCTGCGTAACTTTTCTCTTTTAATAAAGTCTGCAGCAGCTCCAGAGAGGTAGGTGAAATTAGCCGAAATCTGCTATCAAATTTGTGTTATTTTCTGTAGTTAATTTTCTCACTCTCATTATCTGAAAGTAAGGAAAATACCGCATTTTTTTTCCCAACAACCAATTGCTTTTGGCCACTCTAGTTATAGACCAATTATTTTTGGATTTACAAATTTTGGTTCTATTTAAAGAAATAGCTTTCAAAATATCCAAGGCCAAGATAACCAATATGGACAATTTGGTCCTATTAATTTTAGACCTAGTGGAAATGAACTTTCAAGTTCTGAGCTTGTTTTGCCTAATGATCAAGGGGTTTTAGGTTTATACCTTATAACGATACCCGAAAGATCAAAGAAATTAAACGATTCGAATTTCAAAGTTTGGCAACATAAAATGGTATTTTATTTGACGATCATGGGACACCATAAAATACTGAAAGATGGTCCTCCTTTCGTTCTTGAAGGAGTGGATAACGCTTCTCTTTGGTTATTTGTAGTTGGTTGGAATCATGTGGATATTCTTTGCAAAAACCATATTTTGAATGGTTTAGTTCAAAACCTCTACAAGAAACGCATTGCAAAAGAATTATTGGATTCCTTAGATAGGAAATGTAAACCTGTGGAAGTGGAAGCTAAGAAATTCTTAGTAGACCAATTATTTAATTGTCATATGATTGAATCAAATTATATTACTAGTCAAGCTCTGGTGAAAGCAAATGTGGGGGAAGTCTTCAAATACTTTCAAAAGGGCAAGCAACTTGTTAAACGCAAGTCCAAAAGTGGACCAAATGTTAGCATATCCAAGAAACAAAAGTTTATTGGAAAATCCTTTAGTCCCAACAAGATGGGACATAAGTCCTCTAGTTGTAAATTGACAAAAATGGTCGATAAAATTGAAACAAATGCTATAAAAGATATTACAAAAAATGTATATGACATTAATGTATGTGTTGTAATTTATGAGGTCAATATGATAGACTCAAACCCAAAAGAGTGGGGGCTCTATACTGGTGCTACTCATCACGTGTGTTGTGATAAGGAGTCTTTTGTTAGAATGACTCTTATTGATAATGGGGAAAAGCTCTACATGAGAAATTCTGCTACTTCTAATGTCAAAGGACATGGAACAATGATTTTGAAAATGACTTATGATAAAGAAGTAAAACTGCAAAATGTCTTGTATATACCTGACATAAGGAACGTTGGTCCCTGTGCTTATGTAAGGTCAGAGGGGGGGTAAATGACCTTTTTCGTAGAAGTAATAGACTTTCAAAAAGTCTTATGTAGCGTGTTTGAATGTTCCAGATATTTTGGATCCGGATGATGCAAATAATATAAATTGCAATAAATTAGAGACAGAGTAAAGAAAATTCAAACACAAGAGATTTATACTGGTTCAGCCCCGCTAACATCCAGTCCCCAAAGGTTCCTTCCTTTGAGCTTTTCCACTAGTGTAATTTCTTTCCAACTAGCAATAATCAAGCTTTACAGTTTGTCTCTAGATGGTACCCCCTTCCGGATATAGGATATACCATTAGAAGCACCGACTCCAAGTTGAGTCCTCTTGTCTTTAGCAGGATATACCACTTAGATTTCTACCCAAACCTAAGTTATGTCCTATAGGAAGATCCTACTCAAAGCACTTACTTTAAGCTATATCCTAATCTCATAACTCACCCAAGTTGGAGATCTTTACACTTTGTTTTCTCAAAGGTTTTGGTTTTGGACTTCCTCAAGTTTATACTTTCACTTGGGAATCCTTACAACAGATTTGGAAATTAATTGATTCTTGGAGGGATGTGTTAACTGATTGCTCTAGTGAATTCTCTTATTAATTGCTTTCACAAATCAACCAACACCTTCTCAACATGTGAAACTTCCCTTTTATAGGCTTTGATCATAAATGTAGCCATTATGGGTTGGTGAGCTGTAATTAAATCTTTACCATTGATCGGGTAAGATGTGGAGCTTTTAGAGTCGTTGATCAATCCGTTAAATAGAAATTTTGACCCGTTTGAATCCTTGGAATTAAGGCTGAAAAGTTGTCAGTGATTGTTTTCCTTGTATTTTAGTGATACACCAACTTTTATACCGGTAGCTTTTTGGTGTGAGTTCCACGCGCCTTCTTATTGGTCTAGGTGAAAAAGGTTGTTACCTTTTTCTCTGTCCGGTGTCAGTCCTTTGTCCTTTTTCTAAAAAGTGCTAGTTGTCAATTTTATCTTGCTTTAGGGAAAAAGATCTTTGACTTGGAGACCAAAAGAATGGAAGGAATGGAATTTTTGAATCATTCCATATGTCTAAAATATTAAGTCTTTGGGATGTCTTCAGACTTAATATATCTGCGTTTGTCTTCTTTCAGATGCTTTTGTAATCAGTTCTTCCGGATGCTGTTTTGGATGGTTCAAAGTTTGTTTCCTTTCCAAACTTCAAACGGATGCTTCCATTTATGCTTAGCTGTCTTCACTTGTCTTGGACTTTGAATGTTTTGGATATGAGTCCGGATTAGTGACTTAGGTCTTTTTATACTTAGTTTTTTTGTTTACTTCAAACTTGATCAGGATTGTTTGTGTTTTCGATCCTTGTTTCTCAACAATCTCCCATATTTGATGGAAATAAAAACCTATGGCATCTAAGCATAGGGAAAGGAGTTTTATGATCTAAGTATGATTCTTGATACTTAGTCATTTACAATTTTTACTCCCCTATAATTCTAGCATCCCTTAACTCCCCCAAAAGTTTTCAGTTGTAGCTTCTAATATTTTTGTAGTACAATAACATATTGTACTTTAGAAGCAACTTTTTAATAAATTAGATATTCACTATATACTTCTGCTGTTAACAAGAGTTAACATCAATGAAGTTTCTGAATTATAGGATATAGAAATATATAAGTGAATCTAGCTATTACAAAAAATTTTACTAGATATATAGCTAGTCTAATTCCTTCCGGATGCTCCTCTTTCCTTTTCTTTGCCTTTTTCCTTCTTTACACCTTTCTCCCCCTTTTTGTTTCCAGCAAGGGGATTGACATATGTTTTTTTGTCCCACTTTTCTTGCCAGGCTTTAGAGTAGTCAGAGTTTCCTTACCTTCTCTGCTCTAAGATGTGATCTACAGTTACCGAAGATAGATGCAGAGGGCGAAAGAGGTACCAGAGTTGGATGGAAGATCTGGTGATGTAGGGGTGCTTCTTTAGCACATAATCCCTATCCTTCTCATCAAAATATGGAAAGAGAGCCTTGAGAAGAGTAGTGATTCCCTTGTGTCCAAAGAATCCTGTATCCCCAATGTGTTGGACTAGGCCTTCAAGAACAGGAAGTAGTTGGCTTTCAGGGATAGAGGGAGAGGAGGAGGATCCGGAGATAGATAAATTTGATAGTTCGGACTGCAATTTTTTAAGATCTTTGCCCAGATCCTTGGGGATATTATAGATGTTTGAGTTAACTATGTTCAGGTCCTTATGAAGATCATCCCTTATTCTTTCAATGATTGAATCCTCGCCATTGAACTATCCAACAAGTTCTTCTCCAATATCGACTATTTGTTTGACAAGCAGCTTTGGTAGATCTTCCTCTATGAACTTGGTCAGCTTATTCAACATTGCCTGTTGATTTTCATTGAGTTTGAGGAGAGCAGCCTTTTCATCTTTTTCTAATATGAATTTTGACAAGTTTTCAAACTTGGTGTCTATGTACTCCTTCAGCTCTGTGGACAGATCAGTGGATGAAGAAGTGATTTTATGCATGATTGTAGCGCAGTTATTTGTGGCTACTATATTAGCCTAGTTTGCTGATTGTTTGCTTCGGCAATGTTGGTATTAATCTGTTCCATGATTGGTTTAACCTTAGCAAGAGAGACTTTTACAACTAAGTCTGAAGTGGGAAAGTCTTCCACTTTTTGTTCAATTTTCCAGACACTCCCTTTTAGCTCCCTGTGATAATCTTCTAAGTTCAGAGGAGAGAATTTTTCAAGTAGTACTTTCTCTATGGATTTTAGATGTTTGCATATATTCCAGAGGCTCTATTTAATGTAGCTTTCCTCATGTTCCTAATGAGTAATTTCCTAAAGGATTTTGAGTGCGGTGGAGATCTTCTTGGCTCTAGTTGGATTGACGTTAGAGGATGGTATTTTAACTAGGCTTGCAAGAGGAGTTTCTGATCCGGAGCTACTCCTGGTCTCATCAAATCCGGATGATTATGTTTCAACTGATTTCTCTTCTTCTTCCTTCTCCTCTTCTTCCAACCATTCCCTCGGACTAGCCTCGCTACTTGAGTCCACTCTAGGAGTGTTCTCGTTTGGTCTCAGACTATATCCCTCATCCGAAATGGTGTCTTTTGGGTTGGACTCTTGTTCTTTAGATACACTTGGAGTATGTGTATCTAAGTTGTCCTTATTATTAACTGCTATTTTAACATCATCAGCAGAGGAATTAGCATTAACATCAAATGAAATAGTATCCGGAATTACCATATTGAGTTATTCTTGATCTTGATTGGTTGCTTCCTCTCTTCTTTCTTCATTAGCTTTCACCTTAACCCCCGAAAGATTGGCAGTGTCCTTAATCTCCCCTACTAATGCCATTTCAAGACTTTTAATTTCTCCCTCAGGCGCATTAGTAATGTCCTCAATGCCCTCTCTAGTTGCCTTTATAGGACTTACATCAGTTTAGATCTTAGCATCCAGATTAAGTAGATTATCTGGAAGTGGTTTGGATCTAGGTAGGAAAGGAAAATGATCAGCTTTCGGATCTTGGGATATAGTGGCCATGTCCACTGGATCAAAAAGAATTGGTTGAGCCCCGGAAGAGCCTCCGGGTCCTTTTATGGTCTGCTTGTTGATTTTTTCATTATCCTTCATGGCCTCCTTTATTATATCATATTGTGGGTCATCTGGATGAACTTTCTCAGTAGATCCGGGCATGTTCTTCCCCTTTGTTGTCCTAGCCTTCGCCAATTCAGCTTCTTATGCCCTTTTGGCAGCTTCCTCATCAATCACAATGCCCGCAGGCTTCTTAGCTTTCTTTTTTTGAGCTTTTTAGGCTTTTACTGCCTCATAAAAAATGCACCCTTTTCTAGTGAATTGCTTTCTGGGTATCGGAGCTTCATCTCCTATCTCCTCATCATCTTCTACATTCTTCGGTACTTTTTCTGATTTCCTCTTTTATCAGTAGCTTTAATCAATCTCCCACTTGGTTTGGGTTTCTCTGGGCTTTTCTTTTGGAGTTGAGTGATGGTTTGAGCATCCTCAACACTTTCTTCCACCAGAGCCAAAACTTGCTGCTGTTTTTCTCTAGGTTTTATGGTTCTGGCCTTTTTAGGAACCAGATCATCCTCAGTCGGATCCACTGCCTTCCAGGCCTTGATCCTTTTCTCATCCCTCAAGTTTTTTGCTTTCTCCTTATTCCACTTTTCTCCAAAGCTCAGCTTTCTGAAATTCTTCTCCATAATTTCTTTTCCATTCATAGCTTGAAATCCGGTCAAGTTTACTTCGTTGGCTGTAAGGATCCTAGTTATAAGAGCACCGTGGAAGTTCTTGTGCTACCTCAGGTAGTGGATGATCAATGCTAGCATGTTAATGACCTACTCTCCACCCGGTGTTGCAATACGCAGTGCTGAAAGGATGATACTATGGTGAGAGAGCCCTTCCGAATTAGAACTAGCTTTACTAGGGCATGCTAGAGAAATCTTGGTACCTCTGGGAAGTATGTTGAGAATTTATCCCTAAAGTAGTTCGGATGCAGCCACATCTTGGGTTCGTACTTCACTTGCTATTTATTCCCGTCTATTCTTAGTTGGACCCCATCTTCTTCATATTCAGGAATTTTTTTTAAAAAAATCGATGTAATTGGGATCACTTTCCCTTGAACTTGAGTTCTTAGAGCGTCATGGAACTACTGTACTATGAGATTGGAATAGAATTCCCTCACTAAATTCGGATAGGTTGGGCATTTGATCTTGAGTAAATTGCCCAAGTGTTAATCTTCTATGGGCTTGGAGTAAAGGTCCATTTCAAATAGGAAATTTTCTCCTAAGTAGTTAGTGGGAACTACAGAGTCTGATGGCTTAACATTGACAGGGGTAAAGTCTTTATTGTTGAGAGCAGGTTCTTCAACGATGTTCTTTTGAGGAAGCATCTCAATTCCTTTATTTGTCATGATGCCAACCATTTTAGAATGTTTGAAAGGATTAGGGTTTAAGTTTTGAAATTTGTAGAGTAACAGTATTTAATTATTGCTCGCATGAAGAAGACAGAAATTTTAGGGGATATTTATAGGGTTTCCAAAGTGAGGGTATTTTGGTAATCCGAATGTCGTTAAATTTGGCTAGATTGATGACATGGTAGGCCAAGTTTTAGAAGAGAGGTAAATTTAATTTAACTGGAGAATGGGAAAGGTTTATTTTAAATTCCAGCTGTTGTATTTTCCGCGCGTGTAACTCCCAATAGACGTTTGAAATTAAAAAAGGAACAATTATTTTTCAGTGCCTTTACTGCCATGTATCCTTTCTGTCTGCTAATGTGGCAATATTTCCTCCAGAACAGTGCTAACTTCCTTTCTTCTACTTTTCCAGATTCCTTAACTTGCTAAGACTCCAAGTTGACTTTGAACTGTCTTCTAGGTTTTCTTCAAATTGGATTATACATTCCAATTAACTCCCTTAGCTTGCCAAATTGATCTGTACTTAATGGTTTAGTAAAGATATCTGCTCTTTGTTCATTGGTTGAAATGTATACCAGTGCAACATGCTTCTTCATCACATGATTCTGGATGAAATGCTCCCTTTTATTTACATGTTTCATCCTGCTATGGAGTACCGGATTCTTTGACACATCTATGGCACTCTTGTTGTCATACATTACATCCACACATTTGAATTAGAATCCATAATCTTCTAGTTGTTGCTTGATCTAAAGGAGTTGAGCTACATAACTTCCAGCTGCCATATATTATGCTTCTATGGTTGATAAGGCAACTGAAGTTTGCTTCTTGCTGTACCATGATACTAGGCAATCTCTAAGGAAATGGCAACCTCCGGATGTACACTTTCTTTCAAGAGTGTCTCTGCCATAATCTGCATCAGTATAGCTTTAAAGTGTGAATTCTCCGTTACTAGGATACTGTAACCCCAATTTAGTGGTACCTATCGAGTATCCAAGGATCCTTTTAACTGCCTACAAATGTGAGTCCTTAGGATTGGCTTGATACCTTGCACAGTAGCAGACTACATAATGTATGCCAGGCTTACTAGCTGTCAAGTATAGAAGTGATCTAATCATTCCTCTATATAGCTTCTGATCAATATCTTCTCTTTCACAATCCTTGGATAGGACTGGAGTGGACATAGGGTTGCTTTTGTCCATTTCAAACTTCTTGAGAATCTCCTTGGTATATTTAGATTGGTTGATGAAAATTCCATCTAGACTTTGCTTAATTTGCAACCCAAGGAGGAAATTAAGTTCTTCCATCATGGACATCTCAAACTTCTTTTGCATTTGAGAGCTGAATTCCTCACACATCTTCTCATCTATTGCTCCGAATATGATGTCATCCATATAGATTTGGACTAGAATTATATCATCCTTCTTCTTCTTGATGAAAAGTGTTGTATCTGCTTTGCCCCGGATATATCCTTTGGATATAAGAAATGTAGTGAGTCTCTCTTACCAAGCTCTTGGTGCTTGCTTCAATCCATAGAGGGCTTTCTTCAGTTTGTAGACATAATCCAGATGTTTTGAGTCTTCAAATCCAGGTGGCTGCTTTACATAGACTTCTTCATGGATAAATCCATTGAGAAATGCACTTTTGACATCTATTTGAAATAATGTGAGTCCCATGAATGATGCAAAAGCACAAAGAATCCGAATTGCCTCCAATCTTGCTGCAGGGGCAAATGTTTCTTCAAAGTCAATCCCTTCCTATTGATTGTATCCTTGGGCAACCAGTCTTGCTTTGTTTTTCACCACTACTCCGGATTCATCTAGCTTGTTCTAGAATACCCATTTAGTGCCAATGATTGACTTTCCTCTTGGAGGTGTTACTAGATCCCATACATCATTCCTTGTAAATTGATGTAGCTCTTCTTATATGGCCATTATCCCGCTTTCATCTCCTTCTGCATCTTAGAATTTCTTTGGCTCAATAAGAGAGACAAAGGCAGCATGGCTCATCATCCTGTTGAGTTATCCTCTGGTTCTAACTGGATTTTGGACACCATCCAAAATGGCTTTGACTGGATAATCTCTGTGAGTCTGGACTTCCCTTGGTAGATCTTCACGTTGGATTGGAGCTTGTTCCACTTCTACTCCAACTTCTCCTTCTTGACCTTCATTGAAGTCTATCTCATATGGGTTGAGATAAACCTTTTGTACTTCTAGATTAAAAGATATTCCTTCATCTTCTTCTTTGTACTTCTTGATTTTGAAAGAATCAGGAATTTTAGGTAACTGTCCTCACTTATCTTGGACTTTGAATGTTTTGGATATGAGTTCGGATTAGTGACTTAGGTCTTTTTATACTTAGTTTTTTTGTTTACTTCAAACCTAATCAAGATTGTTTATGTTCCGGATCCTTGTTTTCCAACAATCTCCCCCATTTGATGGAAATAAAAACCTATGGCATTTAAGCATAAGGAAAGGAGTTTGATGATCTAAGTATAATTTTGGAAACTTAGTCATTTACAATTTTTACTCCCCTATAATTCTAGCATCCCTTAACTCCCCCAATAGTTTTTAGTTCTAGCTTCTAATATTTTTGTAATACAATAGCATGTTGTACTTTAGAAGCAATTTTTTAAGAAATTAGATATTCACTATATACTTCTGCTGTTAACAAGAGTTAACATCAATGAAAATTTTGAATTATAGGATATAGAAATATATAAGTGAATCTAGCTATTACAAAAAATTTTACTAGATATATAGCTAGTCTAAATCCTTCTGGATGCTCCTCTTTCCTTTTCTTTGCATTTTTCCTTCTTTACACCTTTCTCCCCCTTTTTTTTCCAGCAGGGGGATTGACATATGTTTTTTCATCCTACTTTTCCTGCTAGGCTTTGGGGAGTAGTCTGAGTCTCCTTGCCTTCTCTGCTCTAGGATGTGCTCTATAGTTGCCGGTGATAGTTGTAGATGGCAAAATAGGTTCTAGAGTTGGGTGGAAGATCCGGTGATGTAGGGGTTCTTCTGAGCACATAATCCCTATCCTTCTCATTAAAATATGGAAAGGGAGCCTTGAGAAGAGTAATTATTCGCTTGTGTCCAAAGAATCCTGTATCCCCAATGTGCTAGACTAGGTCTTGAAGAATAGGAAGTAGTTGGCTTTCAGGGATAGAGGGAGAGGAGGAGGATCTAGAGATAGATAAATTTGATAGTTCGGACTGTAATTTTTCAAGATCATTGCCCAGATCCTTGGGGATATTATGGATGTTTGAGTTAACTGTGCTCAGGTCCTTGTGAAGATCATCCCTTATTCTTTCAATGATTGAATCCTGGCCATTGAACTGTCCAGCAAGTTCTTCTCCAATATCGACTATTTGTTTGACAAGCAGCTTTGGTAGATCTTTCTTTTTGAACTTGGTCAGCTTATTCAACATTACTTATTGATTTTCATTGAGTTTGGGGAGTGCGGCCTTTTTATATTTTTTTGATATGAATTTTGACAAGTTTTCAAACTTGGTGTCTATGTACTCCTTTAGCTCTGTTGATAGATCAGTGCATGAAGAAGTGATTTTATCCATGATTGTAGCGCAGTTATTTGTGGCTACTGTATTAGCCTAGTCTGCTGATCAGTTTACTTCGGCAATGCTGGTATTGATCTGTTCCATGATTGGTTTGACCTTAGCAAGAGAGACTTTTGCAACTAAGTCTGAAATGGGAAAGTCTTCCACTTTTTGTTCAATTTTCTTGACACTCCCTTTTAGCTCCCTGAGTTAATCTTTTAAGTTCGGAGGAGAGAATTGTTCAAGTAGTACTTTCTATATGGATTTTAGATGTTTGCGTATATTCTATAGGCTCTGTTTAATGTAGCTTTCCTCATATTCCTCATGAGTAGTTCCCTGAAGGATTTTGAGTGCGGTAGAGATCTTTTTAGCTCTGGTTGGATTGACGTTAGAGGATGGTATTTTGACTGGGCTCACAAGAGGAGTTTCTGATCCGGAGCTACTTCCGGTCTCATCAGATCCGGATGATTCTGTTTCAACTGATTTCTCTTCTACTTCCTCCTTTTCTTCCAACCATTCCCTCAAACTAGCCTCACCACTTGAGTCCACTCTAGGAGTGTCCTCGTTGGGTCTCAGACTATGTCCTTCCTCTGGAATGGTGTCTTCTGGGTTGGACTCTTGTTCCTTCGATACACTTGGAGTATGTGTATCTAAGTTGTCCTTGTTATTAACTGCTGTTTCAACAACATCAGCAGAGGAATTAACATTAACATGAAATGAAATAGTATCCGAAATTACCTTATTGAGTTATTCTTGATCTTGATTGGTTGCTTCCTCTCTTCTTTCTTCATTAGCTTCCACCTCAACCCCTGAAAGATTGGCAGTGTCCTTAATCTCCCCTACTAATGCCTTTTCAAGACTTTTAATTTCTCCCTCAGGCACAATGGTAATGTCCTCAATGCCCTCTCTAGTTGCCTTTATAGGACTTACATAAGTTTAGATCTTAGCATCCGGATTAAGCAGATTATTTGAAAGTGGTCCGGATCTAGGAAAGAAAGGAAAATGATCAGCTTTCGGATCTTGGGATATAGTGGCCATGTCCACTAGATCAACAAGAATTGGTTAAGCCCCGGAAGAGCCTCCGGATCTTTCTATGGTCTGCTTGATGATTTTTTCATTGTCCTTCACAGCCTCCTTTATTATATCGTACTGTGGATTATCCGGATAAACTTCCTCAGTAGATCCGGGCACATTCTTCCCCTTTGTTGTCCTAGCCTTTGCCAATTCAGCTTCCTGTGCCCTTTTGGCAGATTCTGCATCAATCACAATGCCCGCAGGCTTCTTAGCTTTCTTTTTCTGAGCTTTTTGGGGTTTGACTGCCTCATCAAAAGTGCACCCTTTTCTGGTGAATTGCTTTCTGGGTATCGGAGCTTCATCTCCTGTCTCCTCATCATCTTCCACATTCTCCGACACATTTTCCGATTTCCTCTTTTATCAGCAGCTTTAATCAATCTCCCACTTGGTTTGGGTTTCTCCGAGCTCTTCTTTAGGAGTTAAGTGATGGTTTGAGCATCCTCATCACTTTCTTCCACTAGATCTAAAACTTGCTACTGTTTTGCTCTAGGTTTTATAGTTCTGGCCTTTTTAGGAACCAGAGCATCCTCTGCCGGATCCACTACCTTCCAGGCCCTGCTCTTTTTCTCATCCCTCAACTTTTTTGCTTTCTCCTCATTCCACTTTTCTCTAAACCTCAGCTTTCTGAAATTCTTCTCCAGAATTTCCTTTCCATTCACAACTTATTCATTGGCTATAAGGATCCTAGTTATGAGAGCACTATGGAAGTTCTTGTGCTGCCTCGGGAAGTGGATGATCAGTACTGGCATGTTAACGACCTACTCTCCATCCAGTGTTGCAATACGCAGTGCTGAAAGGATGATACTATGGTGAGAGAGCCCTTCCAGATTAGAACTAGCTTTGCTAGGGCATGCTGGAGAAATCTTGGTACCTCTGGGAAGTATGTTGAGAATTTGTCCCCAAAGTAGTTTGGATGTAGCAACATCTTGTGTTCGTACTTCACTTGCTATTTATCCTCGTCTATTCTCAGTTAGACCCCATCGTTCTTCATATTCAGGAATTTTTCAAAAAATATCGATGTAATTGGGATCACTTTCCCTTGAACTTGAGTTCTCAGAGCGTCATGGAATTAGTGTACTATGAGATTGGAGTAGAATTCCCTCACTAAATCCGGATAGGTTGGGAATTTGATCTTGAGGAAATCGTCTAAGTGTTGATCTTCTATGAGCTTGGAGTAAGGGTCCATTTCATATAGGAAATTGTGTCCTAAGTAGTCCGTGGGAACTACAGAGTCTGATGGCTTAAAATTGACAATGGGAAAAGTCTTTATCATTGAGAGCAGGTTCTTCCACGATGTTCTTTTGAGGAAGCATCTCAATTCCTTTGCCGGTTATGATGGCAACCATTTTAGAATGTTTGAAAGGATTAGGGTTTGAGTTTTGAAATTTGTAGAGTAACAATATATAATTATTGCTCGTTTTAAGAAGACAGAAATTATGGGGGATATTTATAGGTTTTCCAAAGTGAGGGTATTTTGGTAATCTAGATGTCATTAAATTTGGCTGGATTGATGACATGGCAGGCCAAGTTTTAGGAGAGAGGTAAATTTCGTTTAACAAAAGAATGGGAATGGTTTATTTTAAATTCCTGCTGCTGTATTTACCGCACGTGTAACTCCCAATAGACGTTTAAAATTCTAAAAGGAACAGTTATTTTTCAGTGCCTTTACTGCCATGTGTCCTTTTTGTCTGCTAATGTAGCAATATTCCCTCCAGAGTAGAGCTAACTTCCTTTCTTCTACTTTTCTGGATTCCTTGACTTGCTAAGACTCCAAGTTGACTTTGAACTATCTTCCGAATTTTCTTTAAATTGGATTATATATTCCAATTGACTCCCTTAGCTTGCCAAATTAATCTGTACTTAACGATTTAGTAAAGATATCTGCTCTTTGTTCATCGATTGAAATGTATACCAGTGCAACATCCTTCTTCATCACATGATCTCGGATGAAATGATGCCTTTTGTTTACATGTTTCATCCTGTTATGGAGTACTGGATTCTTTGACACATCTATGGCACTCTTGTTGTCATACATTACATCCACACATTCGAATTGGACTCTATAATCTCCTAGTTGTTGGTTGATCTAAAGGAGTTGAGCTACACCACTTCCAACAGCCATATATTATGCTTCTATGGTTGATAAGGCAACTGAAGTTTGCTTCTTGTTGTACCATGATACTAGGAAATCTCTAAGGAAATGGCAACCTCCGGATGTACACTTTCTTTCAAGAGTCTCTGCCATAATTTGCATCAGTATAGCCTTAAAGTGTGAATTCTCCAATACTAGGATACTATAACCCTGATTTAGTGGTACCTATTAGGTATCTAAGGATCCTTTTAACTGCCTGCAAATGTGAGTCCTAAGGATTGGCTTGATACCTTCCACAGTAGCAGACTACGTAATATATGTCAGGCTTACTAGCTGTCAAGTATAGAAGTGATCTAATCATTCCTCTATACAGCTTCTGATCAATATCTTCTCCTTCATAATCCTTGGAAAGGACTGGAGTGGACATTGGCTTGCTTTTATCCATTTCAAACTTCTTGAGAATCTCCTTGGTATATTTAGATTGGTTGATGAAAATTCCATCTGGACTTTGCTTAATTTGCAACCCAAGGAGGAAATCAAGTTCTCCCATCATGGATATCTCAAACTCCTTTTGCATTTGAGAGCTGAATTCCTCACACATCTTCTCATCTGTGCTCTAAATATGATGTCATCCATATAGATTTAGACTAGAATTATCGTTCTTCTTCTTGATGAAAAGTGTTGTATCTGCTTTGCCCCGGATATATCCTTTGGATATGAGAAATGTAGTGAGTCTCTCACACCAAGCTCATAGTGCTTGCTTCAATCCGTAGAGGGCTTTCTTTAGTTTGTAGACATGATCCAAATGTTTTGTGTCTTTAAATCCAGGTGGCTGCTTTACATTGACTTCTTCCTAGATAACTCCATTGAGAAATGCACTTTTGACATCCATTTGAAATAATGTGAATCCTATGAATGATGCAAAAGCACATAGAATCCGAATTACCTCCAATCTTACTGTAGGTACAATTATTTCTTCAAAGTCAATCCCTTCCTATTGATTGTATCCTTGGGCAACCAGTCTTGCCTTATTTCTGACCACTACTCTGGATTCATCTACCTTGTTCTGGAATACCCATTTAGTGCCAATGATTGACTTTCCTCTTAGAGGTGCTACTAGATCCCACACATCATTCCTTGTAATTAATCTAGCTCTTCTTATATGGCCATCATCTAGCTTTCATCTCCTTCTGCATCTTATAATTTCTTTCGCTCAATAAGAGAGATAAAGGCAGCATGGCTCATCATCCTGTTGAGTTATCCTGTGGTTCAAACTGGATTTTAGACATCATACAAAATGGCTTTGACTGGATGATCTCTGCGAGTCTGGACTTCCCTTGGTAGATCTTCATGTTGGATTGAAGCTTGTCTGCTTCAACTTCTCCTTCTTGACCTTCATTGAAGTCTATCTCATGTGGGTTTAGATAAACCTTTTGTACTTCTGGATTAAAAGATATTCCTTCATCTTCTTCTTTGTACTTCTTAATTTGGAAAGAATCAGGAATTTTAGGTAATTGTCTTCACTTGTCTTGGACTTTGAATGTTTTGGATATGAGTTCGGATTAGTGATTTAGGTCTTTTTATACTTAGGTTTTTTGTTTACTTCAAACCTGATCAGGATTATTTGTGTTCCGGATTCTTGTTTCCCAACAATCTCCCCCATTTGATGGAAACAAAAACTTATGGCATCTAAGCATAGGGAAAGGAGTATTATGGTCTAAGTATGATTCTTGATACTTAGTCATTTACAATTTTTACTAGCCCATAATTCTACCATCCCTTAACTCCCCCAACAGTTTTTAGTTCTAGCTTCTAATATTTTTGTAGTACAATAGCATATTGTACTTTAGAAGCAATTTTTTAAGAAATCAGATATTCATTATATACTTCTGCTGTTAACATCAATGATGTTTTTGAATTATAGGATATAGAAATATATTAGTGAATCTAGCTATTACAAAAAAATTTACTAGATATATAGCTAGTCTAATTCCTTCCGGATGCTCATTTTTCCTTTTCTTTGCCTTTTTCGTTCTTTACACCTTTCTCCCCCTTTTGGTTTCCAGCAGGGGGATTGAGATATGTTTTTTCATCCTGCTTTTCCTTCCAGGCTTTAGAGTAGTCTGAGTTTCCTTACCTTCTCTGCTCTAGGATGTGATCTACAGTTGCCGGAGATAGATGCAGAGGGCGAAAGTGGTTCCATAGTTGGGTGGAAGATCCGGCGATGTAAGGGTGCATCTTTAGCATATAATCCCTATCCTTCTCATTAAAATATGAAAAGAGAGCCTTGAGAAGAGTAGTGATTCCCTTGTGTCCAAAGAATCCTGTGTCCCCAATGTCCTGGACTAGGTCTTGAAGAACAGGAAGTAGTTGGCTTTCTGGGATAGAGGGAGAGGAGGAGGATCTAGAGATAGATAAATTTGATGGTTTGGACTACAATTTTTCAAGATCTTTGCCCAAATCCTTGGGTATATTATGGATGTTTGAGTTAACTGTGCTCAGGTCCTTGTGAAGATCATCCCTTATTCTTTCAATGATTGAATCCTGGGCATTGAACTGTCTAGCAAGTTCTTCTCCAATATCGGCTATTTGTTTGACAAGCAGCTTTGGTAGATCTTCCCTTATGAACTTGGTCAACTTATTCAACATTGCCTGTTGATTTTCATTGAGTTTGGGGAGAGCGGCCTTTTCATCTTTTTTTGACATGAATTTTGACAAGTTTTCAAACTTGGTGTCTATGTACTCCTTTAGCTCTGTGGACAGATTAGTGGATGAAGAAGTGATTTTATCCATGATTGTAGAGTTGTTATTTGTGGCTACTGTATTAGCCTAGTCTGCTGATCGGTTTGCTTCGACAATGCTGGTATTGATCTGTTCTATGATTTGTTTGACCTTAGCAAGAGAGACTTTTGCAACTAAGTCTAAAGTGGGAAAGTCTTCCACTTTTTCTTCAATTTTCCTGACACTCACTTTTAGCTCCCTGAGTTAATCTCTTAAGTCCGGAGGAGAGAATTGTTCAAGTAGTACTTTCTCTATAGATTTTAGATGTTTGCATATATTCTAGAGGCTCTGTTTAATGTAGCTTTCCTCATATTTCTCATGAGTAGTTTCCTGAAGGATTTTGAGTGCAGTGGAGATCTTCTTGGCTTTGATTGGATTGACGTAAGAGGATAGTATTTTGACTGGGCTCGCAAGAGGAGTTCCTGATCTGGAGCTGCTCCCGGTCTCATCAGATCTAGATGATTCTATTTCAACTTATTTCTATTCTTCTTCCTTCTCCTCTTCTTCCATCCATTCCCTCGGACTAGCCTTGCCACTAGAGTCCACTCTAAGAGTGTTCTCGTTGGGTCTCGACTATATCCCTCCTCCAGAATAGTGTCTTTCGGGTTGGACTCTTATTCCTTAGATACACTTAGAGTATGTGTATCTAAGTTGTCCTTGTTATTAACTGCTGTTTCAACGTCATCAGCAGAGGAATTAGCATTAACATCAAATGAAATAGTATCCGAAATTACCTTATTGAGTTATTCTTGATCTTGATTGGTTGCTTCCTCTCTTCTTTCTTCATTAGCTTCCACCTCAAGCCATGAAAGATTGGCAGTGTCCTCAATCTCCCCTACTAATGCCTTTTCAGGACTTTTAATTTCTCCCTCAGGCGCATTGGTAATAACCTCATTGCCCTCTCTAGTTGCCTTTATAGGACTTACATCAGTTTAGATCTCAGCGTCCGAATTAAGCAGATTGTCTGAAAGTGGTCTGGATCTAGGTAGGAAAGGAAAATGATCAGCTTTCGGATCTTGGGATATAGTGGCCATGTCCACTGGATCAACAAGAATTGGTTGAGCCTTAGAAGAGCCTTTGGGTCCTTCTATGGTCTGCTTGTTGATTTTTTCATTGTCCTTTATGGCCTCCTATATTATATTATACTGTGGGTCATCCGAATGAACTTCCTCAGTAGATTCGGGTACGTTCTTCACCTTTTTTGTCCTGGTCTTTGCGAATTCAGCTTCATGGGCCCTTTTGGCAGCTTCTTCATCAATCACAATGCCCGCAGGATTATTAGCTTTCTTTTTCTGAGCTTTTTGGGCTTTGACTGCCTCATCAAAAGTGCAACCTTTTCTGGTGAATTGCTTCCTAAGTACCGGAGCTTCATCTCCTGTCTCCTCATCATCTTCCATATTCGCCGGTACTTTTTCTGATTTCCTCTTTTATCAGTAACTTTAATTAATCTCCCACTTGGTTTAGGTTTCTCCGGCCTTTTCTTTAGGAGTTGAGTGATGGTTTGAGCATCCTCAATACTTTCTTCCACCAGAGCTAAAACTTACTACTATTTTGCCTAGGTTTTGTGGTTCTGGCCTTTTTAGGAACTGGAGCATCCTTAGCCGGATCCACTACCTTCCAGGCCTTGCTCCTTTTCTCATCCCTCAACTTTTTTGCTTTCTCCTCATTCTACTTTTCTCCAAAGCTCAGCTTTCTGAAATTCTTCTCCAGAATTTCCTTTCCATTCATAGCTTGAAATCCGGTCAAGTTTACTTTGTTGGCTATAAGGATCCTAGTTATAAGAGCACCGTGGAAGTTCTTGTGTTGCCTCAGGTAGTGGATGATCAGTACTGGTATGTTAACGACCTACTCGCCACCCAGTGTTACAATACGCAGTGCTGAAAGGATGATACTATTGTGAGAGAGCCCTTCCGGATTAGAACTACCTTTGCTAGGGCATGCTAGAGAAATCTTGGTACCTCTGGGAAGTATGTTGAGAATTTATCCCCAAAGTAGTTTGGATGCAGCCACATCTTGGGTTCATACTTCACTTGCTATTTATCCCCGTCTATTCTCAGTTGGACCTCATTATTCTTCATATTCAGGAATTTTTCAAAAAATATCGATATAATTGTGATCACTTTCCCTTGAACTTGAATTCTCAGAGTGTTATGGAATTAGTGTACTATGAGATTGGAATAGCATTCCCTCACTAAATCCGGATAGGTTAGGCATTTGATCTTGAGGAAATCGCCCAAATGTTGATATTCTATGAGCTTGGAGTAAGGGTCCATTTCAAATAGGAAATTATCTCCTAAGTAGTCCGTGGGAACTACAGAGTCTGATGGCTTAAAATTGACTGGGGTAAAGTCTTTATCATTAAGAGCAGGTTCTTCAACGATGTTCTTTTGAGGAAGCATCTTAATTCCTTTGCTTGTCATGATGGAAATCATATTAGAATGTTTGAAAGGATTAGGGTTTGAGTTTTGAAATTTGCAGAGTAATAGTATGTAATTATTGCTCGCGTGAAGAAGATAGAAATTTTAGGGGATATTTATAGGGTTTCCAAAGTGAGGGTATTTTGGTAATTTGGATGTCGTTAAATTTGGCTGGATTGATGACATGGCAGGCCAAGTTTTAGGAGAGAGGTAAATTTCGTTTAACCGGAGAATGGGAACGGTTTGTTTTAAATTCCAGCTGTTGTATTTACCGTGCGTGTAACTCCCAATAGACGTTTGAAATTCAAAAAGGAACAGTTATTTTAATTGCCTTTACTGCCATTTGTCCTTTCTGTCTGCTAATGTGCCAATATTCCCTCCAGAGCAGAGCTAACTTCCTTTCTTCTACTTTTTTGGATTCCTTGACTTGCTAAGACTCCAAGTTGACTTTGAACTATCTTCCGAATTTTCTTCAAATTAGACTATACATTCCAATTAACTCCCTTAGCTTGCCAAATTGATCTGTACTTAATGGTTTGGTAAAGATATCTGCTCTTTGTTCAATGGTTAAAATGTATACCAGTGCAACATCCTTCTTCATCATATGATCCCGGATGAAATAATGCCTTTTGTTTACATGTTTCTTCCTGCTATGGGGTATTGGATTCTTTGACATATCTATGGCACTCTTGTTGTTACACATTGCATCCACACATCCGAATTGGACTCTATAATCTTCTAGTTATTGCTTGATCTAAAGCAGTTGAGTTGCACAACTTCCAGCTGCCATATATTATACTTCTATCATTGATAAGGCAATTGAAGTTTACTTCATGCTATACCATGATACTAGGCAATCTCCGGATGTACACTTTCTTTTAAGAGTCTCTGCCATAATCTGCATCAGTATACCCTTAAAGTGTGAATTCTCCATTACTAGGATACTATAAACCCAATTTAGTGGTACCTATTTGGTATCTAAGGATCCTTTTAACTGCCTGCAAATGTGAGTCCTTAGGATTGGCTTGATACTATGCACAGTAGCAGATTGCATAATGTATGTCAGGCTTACTAGATGTCAAGTATAGAAGTGATCTAATGATTCCTCTATATAGCTTTTGATCAATATCTTCTCTTTCACAATCCTTGGATAGGACTGGAGTGGACATTGTCTTCCTTTTGTCCATTTCAAACTTCTTGAGAATCTCCTTGGTATATTTAGATTGGTTGATGAAAATTCCATCAGGACTTTGCTTAATTTGCAACCCAAGGAGGAAATTAAGTTCTCCCATCATGGATATCTCAAACTCCTTTTGCATTTGAGAGCTGAATTCCTCATACATCTTTTCATCTATTGCTCCGAATATGATATCATCCACATAGATTTGGACTAGAATTATATCATCCTTCTTCTTCTTGATGAAAAGAGTTGTATCTGCTTTGCCCCGGATATATCCTTCAGATATGAGAAATGTAGTGAGTCTCTCATACCAATCTCTTGGTCCTTGTTTCAATCCATAGAAGGCTTTCTTCAGTTTGTAGACATGATCTAGATGATTTAAGTCTTCAAATCCAGGTGGCTGCTTTACATGGACTTCTTCCTGGATAACTCCATTGAGAAATGCACTTTTGACATCCATTTGAAACAATGTGAATCCCATGAATGATGCAAAAGCACATAGAATCTGGATTGCCTCCAATCTTGCTATAGGGGCAAATGTTTCTTTAAAGTCAATCCCTTCCTATTGATTGTATCCTTGGGCAACTAGTCTTGCCTTGTTTCCCACCACTACTCCGGATTCATTTAGCTTGTTCCAGAATACCCATTTAGTGCTAATGATTAACTTTCCTCTTGGTGTTGCTACTAGATCCCACACATCATTCCTTATAAATTGATCTAGCTCTTCTTATATGGCCATCATCCGGCTTTCATCTCCTTCTGCATCTTCGAATTTCTTTGGCTCAATAAGAAAGACAAAGGCAACATAGCTCATCATCCTGTTAAGTTATCCTCTGGTTCTGACTGAATTTTGGATATCATCCAAAATGGCTTTAATTAGATGATCTTTATGAGTCTGGACTTCCCTTGGTAGATCTTCATGTTGGATTGGAGCTTATTCCACTTCTGCTTCAACTTCTCCTTCTTGACCTTCATTGAAGTCTATCTCATATCGGTTGAGATAAACCTTTTGTACTTCTAGATTAAAAGATATTCCTTCATCTTCTTCTTTGTACTTCTTGATTTGGAAAGAATCAGGACTTTTGGCTTCACTCTTTTATCCAACATTTTCAGCTTCCGGAATGGGATCTTCTGAAGTGGAACTTCTTTTGCCTGTATGGTTAGTCTCATCGAAATCTACAAATATTGACTCTAGCACAGTTTGGGTTTGTTTGTTGAAGACTCTATAAGCCTTGCTATATGTTGAGTAGCCAAGGAAAAGTGCTTCGTCAAATTTAGGATCAAATTTTCCTAGTTGCTCTCTATTATTAAGGACGTAGCATTTACATCCAAAGGCTTTGAAATACCCAATTTTGGGTTTTCTTCCTATCTAGATTTTATAGGGGTCTTTTCTAAGGTTTTTCTAATAAAAGCTCCATTCAAAATATAGCATGTTGTGTTTACGGCCTCACCCCAGAAAGACTTTGGCAAACAATTCTCACTTAGCATTGTTCTAGCCATCTCAACTATGGTTCTATTCTTTCTCTCAACAACTCCATTCTGTTGAGGTGTATGAGGGGTAAAAAAGTTATGTTCAATGCCCTTGGAGTCACAAAATTCAGCAAAATGCTTATTTTTGAACTCGCCACCATTATCAGTCTGAATGCCCTCAATGCTTATGCCTTGTTCTAATTCTATCCGGATTATTTTTTTGAGAATTGGTCAAAGGTTTCATCTTTGCTTGCTAGCTAGAGAACCCAGGTATAACGAGAATAATCATCAACAATCACCATGGTATATTCTCTTCTACCTAAACTCAATGGTTTGATTGGACCAAAGAGATCAATATGTAAGAGTTCAAGCACTCTTTTGGTAGGAATGTAAGAGATGGAAGGGAAAATTTTCTTATGTTGTTTACCTAATTGACATGCAGTGCATAGATGATCCTTATCAAAGGCAACGTTAGGCAAACCCACAACCAATTCCTTTTTGGCTAATTTGGACATGAGGTTCATGCTAACATGTCCCAACCTCTAGTGCCATACCCATGATTCTTCTTCTTTAGACACCAAGCAGATATTCTTTTTTTCTCATTTTTAATGTTAACATAATAGGCATTATTTACTCTAGGCGTAAAAAGAATGAATTGATTAGACTTAGTATCAAAGATTGAGCAGCCTCCGGAGTCAAAGGTGACTTTTCTTCCTTTGTCACAGAGTTGGGCTACACTTAGTAAGTTGAACATCAGTTCATCAACCAGTGAGACATCTTCTATCTTTAATTCAGATCAAATGGTTCCATGTCCAATAATTTGTCCTTTTTTATTATCTCCAAAGCTTACTTTGCCTCCCTTCTTTTGGGTTAATGTGATGAAGGCCTTCTCATCACCTATCATATGCCTTGTGCATCCACTATCAATGTACCAAGTGTGTTTATCTACTGTGGATCTGAGGCATACCTGTAAAATAGATCAAGTGGGTTTGGGTACCCAATCAGATTTGGGTCTTCTCGGGTTATTAACCATTTCAGGCCAAGGATAAATATCATAATAACCATTTTTTAATCTACATAATTTAGTAACATGGTTGTTTTTCCTACAAAACCTGAACCCTGAAATAGGTTTGTTCTGCACTTGCTTCTTCTCGATCTTTTCGAGATCATCCTTCCTATAGTTCCATCTATATCCAGCTTCTTGTACAGTTATAGTTAATCCGGTGTGTATCCGGAAGCTGGTTGGGGGTGTAACTTCTACTGCATAATTCCTTCTTTATTTGGCAGGTTGCTGAGTGTACACTATCTTAGCCTTTCCTTTTTGTGCAGCAGTGTATCTTTGAGCTTGAGGTTGTTTGCTAACTTCCTTCTCCTTATGGTTGGAAGGCTTTGAATTTTTCTTGGCAGCTTGCCCTGTATTTCCTCTTGGTTGTGAGGGAGTGGATCTCCTTCCTGATGCTTCCTTCATCAGTGTTAGTTCCCTATCTAACCCTGTTACGTTGGCACTCAAGCTCTAAACTTAACCTTTCAGGAAGTTTTCTTCCATTACATCCATGTATTTTGTGGTTCTCATCAAGTTAATGTCTTGTGACAAAGCTTTAGCATCTTCAGCCAATTCCAGAATTTGTCATTTATAGATTTTATAGCTTTAGTGTTCTTTCTCATGTTGTGGATCACCACCTTTAGAGCTCTAGCAAGATCAATGTTAGAAACAGAATTAGAATGAGAGTTTACCTCAATATTTACTGATTCTGATTCTGAATCCCCAATTGGCTTAGTGTCTTGCTTGGATGACTTTCTTCTGGATTGTCCTGCTTCCGGATCTGTCAGTACCATAAAATGCATAATGAGCAGTTTCTTCTTCTTCTATTGAAGATGAACTACTGCTTTCTTCACTATTGCTCCATGTACCCACCATAACTTTCTTCTTATACTTCTTTTCCTTTCTCAGCTTAGGGCATTTGGTTCTGAAGTGCCCCTTTTCCCCACATTCAAAGCAGGCAACATCCTTCTCCGGATCTTTCTTTTCTTCCAAAGCCTTTCTTGGCTTATCCCTTCTTGAAGTGCCTTCCTTAGGCCTTCTTGACTCGAATCTTCTGGAACTCCTTCTTCCCTTTTTCTTTAGGAATTATTCAAAGTACTTGGCTAGCATAACCATATCTTCTTCACTGTACTTTGACTCTTTTGGCTGCTTTTCTGATTCGAAAGAGGCTGATTTGAGAGAGTCTGCCTTAAGAGCAATAGCCTTCTTCTTTTCTTTTGGCTTTCTTTCTTATTGGCTATATCTCTCCAGGGATAATTCTTGAGTCAAGAGATTACCAATGAGCTCATCGTAACTATAGAAGTTTAAGTCATGAGCCTTCTCAATGGCAGTCTTCTTGTTGTCCCATTCCTTAGTGAGACTCCGGAGTATTTTCTTGACCATGTCAACTTTTGAGATTTCCTTCCCTAGCCTCTTTAATTCATTTACAATATTGGTGTATCTAGAATTCATACTGTTGATGGATTCTTTAGGCTCCATCTTGAAGGATTTAAGCTTCTGTTGGAGTAGATCGATTTTGGCTTCTTTGACCTTGTTTGTTCCTTAATAGGTCACTTCTAGCTTATGCCATATCTCTTGTGCAGTTTTGCATTCGGATATCCTATTAAATTTGGTGCACTAAGAGCACAATGAAGCATGTTAATAACATTTACGTTTTCATGCAATCTTATATAATTATTCTCATCCCATAAGCTTGAGGGCTTGCGGGTGGTTAAACTATCTACCTCATAAGTAGGCTCATATGGACCATCTTTAATGGCCATCCATGCCATCATGCTTTGAGCCTAAATGAAATTCTTCATCTGATTTTTCCAGAACATGTAGTGTTCATCGGTGAAGAGTGGAGGTCGGGTAATAGACATATCCTCTCGAAGGAGCTGAGAGCTTTGGAAACTCATTTTGATTCTTGAATCAAAATATATGGACCTTCAGCTCGAGATTGTGAGATCTCTAGTTTGAGCACTTTCTCTTATACCACTTATTGGTCCTTGTTCTTATGTAAGCAAGGTCAGAGGGGGGGTGAATGACCTATTTTGTGGAAATATTAGACTTTCAAAAAGTCTTGTGTAGCGTGTTTTAATGTTTCGGATATTTTGGATCCGGATGATGCAAATAATATAAATTGCAATAAATTAGAGACAGAGTAAAGAAAATTCAAACACAAGAGATTTATACCAGTTTGGCCCCGCCTATATCTAGTCCCCAAAGGTTCCTTCCTTTGTGCTTTTCCACTAGTGTAATTTCTCTCCAACTGGTAGAAATCAAGCCTTACAGTTTGTCTCGGATGTTACCCCCTTTTGGATGTAGGATATACCACTAGAAGCACCAACTCCTAGTTGAGTCCTCTTATCTTTAGCAGGATATACCACTTAGATTTCTACCCAAACCTAAGCTGAGTCCTATAGGGAGATCCCACTCAAAGGACCTACTTTAAGCTATATCTCAATCTCACAACTCACCTAAGTTGGAGATCTTTACATTTTGTTTTCTCAAAGGTTTTGGTTTTGGACTTCCTCATGTTTATACTTCCACTTGGGAATCCTTACAACAGATTTGGAAATTAATTAATTCTTAGAGGGATGTGTTAATTGATTGCTCTTGCAAATTCTCTTGTGTATACTTTCACAAATCAACCAGCACCTTCTCAATATGTGAAGCTTCCCTTTTATAGGCTTTGATCATAAATGTAGCCATTGTGGGTTGGTGAGCTGTAATTAAATCTTCACCGTTGATCAGGTAAGATGTGGGGCTTCCAGAGCTGTTGATCAATCCATTAGACAGAGATTTTGTCACATTTGAATCCTTGGGATTGAGGCTGGAAAGTTTTCAGTGATCGTTTTCCTTGTATTTTAGCGATACACCAACTTTTATACCGGTAGCTTTTTGGTGTGAGCTCTACGAGCCTTCTTACTAGTCCAGGTGAAAAGGATTGTTACCTATTTCTCTATCTGGTGTCAGTCCTTTGTCCTTTTTCTTAAAAGTGCTAGCTGTTAATTTTGTCTTACTTTAGGGAAAATGATCTTTGACTTGGAGACCGAAAGAATGGAGGGAATGGAATTATTGAATCATTCCCTTTGTCTGAAATATTAAGTCTTCTAGATGTCTTCAGACTTAATATATCTGAATTTGTCTTCTTCCAGATGCTTCTGCAATTAGTTCTTCTGGATGTTGTTTTGGACTGTTCAAAGTCTGTTTCCTTTCCAAACTTTAACCAGATGCTTCCATTTATGCTTAGGTAACTGTCCTCACTTGTCTTGGGCTTTGAATGTTTTAGATATGAGTCTAGATTAGTGACTTAGGTCTTTTTATACTTAGGTTTTTTGTTTACTTCAAACCTGATCGGATTGTTTGTGTTCCGGATCCTTGTTTCCCAATAAGGAAGAATCTGGTTTCTGGGAGCCTTTTGAGTGCACACGGCTTCAAAATGGTATTTGAATCCCAAAAATTTATTTTGTCTAAATTAGACATGTATGTGGGGAAGGGATATGAATGTAATGGAATATTTAAATTATGTTGTATTTCTTGTAAGCAAAATTCTATGAATAAGAATAAAGTTGTTGCTTACATGATTGAGTCTTCTAATTTGTGGCATAGTAGACTTGGACATGATAATTTTGATATATTAAGCCATTTAATTAACTTGAATAATATTCCCACATTTCTTATTGATAAAACACATAAATGTGAAATTTGTGTTGAGACAAAATTGACAAGATCTTCATTTCAATCCGTTGAAAGAAATTCAGAACCACTTGATTTGATACATACATATATTTGTGACTTGAAATTTGTTCAATCAAGGGGAGGAAATAAATATTTTATTACCTTCATTGATGATAGCACAAAATATTGTTATGTATATTTGCTTAAAAGCAAAGATGAAGCTTTAGAGAAATTTTTACTCTATAAGCAAGAAGCAGAAAACCAACTTAATAAGAAAATTAAGAAGGAAAAAAGTGATCGTGGTGGTGAATATGTTGCACCATTTGGTGAGTTTTGCTCCCAACATGGAATTATTCACGAAGTAACACCACCATATTCTCCTCAATCAAATGGAGTAGGTGAACGCAAAAATCGTACTCTAAAAGAGATGATGAATGCAATGTTAACCAGTTCTGGTTTACCATAAAACATATGAGATGATGTTGTTTTGTCAGCAAATTATCTTTTAAATAAGATACCACGTAAGAAATAAGACAAAAGTCCTTATGAATTATGAAAGGGTAGAAAACCTTCATATAATTACTTGAAAGTGTGGGTTGTCTTGCAAAGGTAATGGCTCCATTACCTAAATGAATGAAAATAGGTCCAAAAATGGTGGATTGTATTTTCATTGGATACGCTGAGAATAGTAATGCATATCAGTTTCTTGTGCATGATGTTAAAAACCCAGAAATACCCAAGAATACTTTGATAGAATCAAAGGATGCTTCATTTTTTGAAGATGTGTTTCCTTGTAAGGAAATAAATGAAGGGTCAAGATCTAAAAGATCTCGTGAACTTATTGAAAGTGAAGGTCAAGTTGATCAACAAGATGTTGATAACAATGATAATCTTCAATCAATGGTTGAAGAAGATGATCAATATTCTCAAGAAGAGAATAATATGGATCATGAGGTGGAACCTAGAAGAAGTTAACGGGCAAGGGTGGTTGAAAAATCCTATGGTCTAGATTTCTTAACGTATATGGTTGAAGCGGAATCTCAAACTTATAAAGAAGCTATAAGTTCTACTAAAAGTCCATTATGGAAAGAAGCTATAAGGATTGAAATTGATTCCATTTTGCAAAATAATACTTGAGAATTAGTGGACCTTCCTCAAGGAACAAAACCACTAAATTGTAAATGGATTTTCAAACGTAAGCTAAAAACTGATGGAATAATTGAAAAGTATAAGGCTCGATTAGTCATAAACGGTTATAAACAAAAAGAAGGCCTTGATTGCTTTGATACGTATTCTCTAATGTCGAGAATAACCTCCATTAGGATGATACTTGAAATTACAGCTTTGCAGAATCTTGAAGTACATCAAATGGATGTGAAAACTGCCTTTCTGAATTGAGATATTGAAGAAGAAATCTATATGGAACAACCTGAAGGTTGTGTAGCTCCAGGTCAGGAAAGGAAAGTTTGTAAATTGGTGAATGTTGGGAAACAATGATCCGGATAAAAATCTAAAAACAAATCCGGATCAAGTTTGATAGAAACAAAAATAATGTATGTAGTTCTCCCAAATCCAAATGGAAATATCCGGTCAAAGATCAAGATACAAGTCATCCATTAAACAAATTACAAACCTAAGCACTAAAGGAAATCATCCGGATGAAGTTTGGAAAGGAAACAAACTTCTGTCCTTCAAGACCAGCATCCGAAAGAACTGATTGAAGTCATCTCCGGAAGAAAGATCCGGAGCATATAGGTCCAAAAGACATCCGAAAGACCTAGAGTTTAAATCTAATGTAAGTCTCAAATATAACTTCCCTTTTACCTTTTTGGTCTATGAAAGTCAAAGATCCTTTCCCCAAGACAAAGACAAAATGACAGCTTGCATATTTCAAAGAAAATTTAAAAGGGTTTGACATCGGACAGAGAAAAGCTAACTACCTTTTCTCCTAGACCAATAAAGGGGCACTTGGATCTCACATCATAAAGCAATTGGTATGAAAGTTGGTGCATCACAAAATGACAAGCAAAACGATCACTGACAACTTTCTAGCCTCAATCTCAAGATTTTAAACAAATCAAAATACAGTCTAACTCACCAACCACAAATGGCTACATTTATAATCAAAGCCTATAAAAGGAGCTCTTCACCAAATGAGAAGGTCAACTAGTTGATGTACAAAAGCAAGTAACAAAGCAATACTTATTCAATCAGTTGATATAATCCCTCCAATAACCCTTGATTCAAAATCAGTTTATAAGGATTCCCAAGTGAAACTACAAACTTGAGGAACTCCAAAAACCAACCCTTTATTAAAAACCAAAGTGTAAGAATCTCCAACTTGGGTAAGTTGGGAGATTAGGATATAGGTTGTAGTAGGTGCTTTGAGTGAGATCTCCCTGTAGGACTCAGGTTAGATTCAAGGTAGAAGGCTAAGTGGTATATCCTACTAAAGATAAGAGGACTCAGCTAGGAGTTGGTGTTTCTAGTGGTATATCCTACTTTTGGAAGGGGTTACCATCCGGAGAGAAATCTGTAAGGCTTGATTCTTGCTAGTTGAAAAGGAATCCACTAGTGGATAAGCTCGAAGGAATGAAACTCTGGGGACTGGACGTAGGTGGGGTCGAACTAGTATAAAATACTTGTATTTGATTTTCTTTCTCTTTTACTTAATTGCACATATTTGCATCATCCGGATTCATCTTCCGGATCACAATCAAACACGCTACACTAAGACTTTTCTAAGTCTGCTAATTCACCCAAAAAAGGGCCATTCGCCCTCCTCTATCCTTATAAATACTCTTACAGGGACCAACAAGTGGTATCAGAGCAAGTGCTCAAACTAGAGATCTAACAATCTCGAGCTAAAGGTCCATATATTTTGATTCACATATCAAAATGAGTTTCCAAAAGTCACAACTCCTTCCTGAGGGTATGTAACGCCCCGTCTATATAGGAAGCGTCACGGTAACAATAATCACCCAATCGACAACTCTACTTCATTATATAGAGTTCAATACTTATAGATTACAATATGTACAAATGCCAATATAATGTTTGAGACTCCAAATTATTCTCCAAATATCACTTTATATTTCTCACACTATCTAGTACATGCCATTATTCTACAAACCATAATATTACATTAAAATACATATCCACCTCGAGTCTTTCCTTATTTGCTCTTTAAGCTGATCCTCCTGTACCACTTTGGTCCAAGCTATCTACAAGTTCTCCACCTACGCGTAGAAAATCAACTACACGCTAAGCAATTTGCTTAGTGGTGTCCATAAAAAAAAATATAACAACTTTGAACATTTTTAAAATAGAAACAAAGTATAATCAAATTTATATCCAATTTTTTTCCAAACACTTTAACCATATATTGCCCAAAGTAAACAAGTCCTGAATAACGGTAAAATGGTTACGGGAGCGGACAAGCCCGAAGCCAAAGCTTCAAAATCAATATATCGGTCAAGCCCGAAGCCGAAGCTTCAAAATCAATATATCGGTCAAGCCCGAAGCCGAAGCTTCAAAATCAATATATCGGTCAAGCCCGAAGCCGAAGCTTCAATATCAATACATATATATCATAATATCGGCCAAAGCCCGAAGCCAAAGCTTCAATTGTTTGTACAGTATTGTACCCCCCTTTATTGGCGTCAATCTACCCTGACCCGTATTCTACTCGTTTAATAAGGGCAATAAATCAAAGTAACATCTCAAAAATTCCAGTATAAACTATCAACCATAATTCAACATAACTTCAGTAATTAAGAAATTCAAATCCCAAATTTTTAAGCATCAAACTTCAATTAAAACTCAATAAAATCAATATCATATTTCCAGAATTTTTTTCCAGGTTTCATAGCCTGACTTTCCCTGCATTGTTCACTATCAAAACGTCATCTAATCGAAGAACTTTCTTCTAAACATAATTAGCCACATATCTCAGCTTTTCAAAACCACCAGAATCACAGAAATTCAAATTGTATAACCAAAGTTATGTTCAAAATACTAAACAGTGTACCAAGCTGAGATTTTCCGAAAACAGATTTCGTGACTCAACTTCAAACGAAATTTCACATTGAAAACGAACGAAATTCAATAAGGTTTCTTCTGAACATATGTTCCTTACTTTCTGTAGATATTAATAGAATCAAGAATCGTTCAAATCAGATTTATATAATGAGAGAAAACATTAAAACAAAACAGGTATACAATCTGGAAAATTTCCCGAAAAACCGAGAAATCGAAATTCGGGACACAAACTTTTTTCTATGCTCTTTCTAGCTCTCTTCTACCTCTTTTGCCTTTGATTTACTTGTAATAGCTTTCTCTACAACAGCCATATAAAATTCTATCAAGATATTGCATAAATAAACTTCCTAATACCATAAATATGCTTAATCTATCATGAATTCTACTAATTAAGCTTTAATTTTACCAAAAATCACTCACCTCAAACTCGGGTTACTATTCATCCAAATCTTAATATCTGAAATCCTCCTTTTCTAGTCTTGATTGACTGAAATTGATGATGATAGAGGGCTTAAGGATTGATTTCCAACAAGAATTCGAAGTTGAATCGAAGAAATCGGAAGTTTTTGGATTAGGGAGAATTTTGGTTAAAGGAAAGGAAGAAATGGAGAAAATGATGAAATGATGGAGAAGAAGAGAAGTGGCCGCAATGTATTGAGTTTTTGTTTTTTTTTTTAAATTTCCAATATTGCCCTTAGACAAATAATTAAATGTCCAATTCATCCCTCTTACTTAATTAACTCGTCTTTCCTCATGTCTTATATCCAATAACAATAATAACAATAAAAAAAATAATTTCCATGATATTTTAATACCATAGTAATTTATTATAAGCAAATTTTGAAAATTTCAGTTCATTACAATTCTCCCCCTCTTATGAATTTTCGTCCCGAAAATTTCCTGAAAACAGTTGCGGATATTGAGTTTTCATTGTATCCTCCGGTTCCCAAGTTGCTTCTTCAACCTTATGATTCCTCCAAGGTACTTTTACCAAAGGTATAGACTTGTTTCTCAATTGTTTAACCTCTCTCGCTAAGATTTGTACCGGTTCCTCTTCATACGTCAGGTCGGGTTCGATTTCTACAACATCAGGAGATAAGATATGTGATGGATCTGATCTGTATCTCCTTAACATTGACACATGGAACACATTATGAATTTTGTCGAGTGTTGGGGGTAGTGCCAACCGATAAGCTACCGGTCCAACCTTCTCTATAACCTCATATGGGCCAATGAATCTCGGACTGAGTTTGCCTTTCTTGCCAAATCGCAGGACTTTCTTCCAAGGAGATACTTTGAGAAATACTTTATCTCCCACTTCATAAGTAATATCTTTTCTTTTTAGATCAGCATAAGATTTTTGTCTATCCGACGCAGCCTTCAATCTCTCTTGAATAAGTTTTACCTTCTCCTTTGTCTCCTGAATTAAATCCACTCCCACAATCTTGTTTTCACTAAGTTCGGTCCAATATAATGGAGTTCGACATTTTCTTCCATACAATGCTTCATATGGCGCCATTTGTATGCTTGACTGATAGCTGTTATTATAGGCAAACTCCATGAGGGACAAATACTTATCCCAACTTCCTTCAAATTCAATGATACAACTTCTCATCATGTCTTCCAACACCTGAATTACTCTTTCAGATTGACCATCTGTTTGAGGATGAAATGAAGTACTGAAATGAAGTTTGCTACCTAAGGCCTCTTGCAACCTCTTCCAAAATCTCGAAGTAAATCTTGGATCTCGGTCAGAAATGATTGAAATAGGCACTCCGTGTAGTCTTACTATCTCATCTACATATAACTGAGCCAACCTATCAAGTGAATAATCCATTCTAACTGGAAGAAAGTGGGCAGACTTTGTCAATCTATCTACAACAACCCACACTGCATCATGTTTCTTCTGTGTACGTGGTAAAGACATCAAGAAGGCTATTGTGATTCTTTCCCATTTCCATTCTGGAATTTTTATTGGTTGCAACAATCCAGAAGGAACTTGATGTTCTGCTTTCACCTGTTGATAAGTTAGACATTGAGCAACATAGTTAGTAATGTCTTTCTTCATTCCATTCCACCAATAATGGCTCTTCAAATTTTGGTACATCTTGTTTGCTCCTGGATGCATTGCATAAGGACTACTATGCCCCTCTTGTAAGATATTCTTCTTTAATTCTTCATTGTTTGGCACACATAGTCTATCTTTAAAATATAGACACCCATCTTCTCGAACCATATAGTCGTCTACGATACCCACTTGTGTCCGTGCTCTAATAATCTTTAAGTCATCATCTTCATTTTGTGCTTGCTTAACCTGTTGTAGTAGTACAGGTTGAATCTTCAATTCTGCAATTAAGGCTCCACTACTAGTAAGAGCTAACCCCGTATTCATAGCCCTTAGTGCCATCATTGTCTTTCTACTGAGAGCATCTGCCACTACATTAGCCTTTCCTGGATGGTAATCAATAAGACAATCGTAATCTTTAATGAATTCCATCCACCTTCTTTGCCTTAAATTCAACTCTTTCTGTGTTGGCAAATATTTCAAGCTTTTGTGATCTGTGTAAATATAACATTTTTCTCCATAAAGATAATGTTGCCAAATTTTCAAGGCAAAGACTATTGCAGCCATTTCCAAATCATGAGTAGGATAATTCCTTTCATGATTCTTCAATTGCCTGGAAGCATAGGCAATCACTTTGCCTTCTTGCATCAAAACACACCCAAGACCACTATGTGAAGCATCACTATAGATTACAAAATCTTTTCCAGGTTCTGGTTGGGTAAGGATGGGTGCTTCTGTTAACATCGCTTTCAACTTCTCAAAACTTTCTTGACACTTGTGATTCCACTCAAATTTTGCATTCTTTTGAAGTAGTTTCGTCAGTGGGGTAGCAATGACTGAAAATCCTTTCAAAAATCTTCTATAATACCCTGCTAAGCTAAGGAAACTTCTGACTTCCGTAGGGTTCTTTGGTGGTTTCCATTCTACAACTGCTTCTATCTTTTTAGGATCCACTTTAATTCCTTCTGCAGAAACAATATGGCCTAAGAAAGAAACTTCTTCAAGCCAAAACTCACATTTGCTAAGTTTGGCATACAATTTATTTTCCCTTAAAGTTTGGAAAACTATCCGCAAATGTTGATCATGCTCTTCCCGTGACTTAGAATACACCAAAATGTCATCAATGAAAACCACTACAAACCTGTCTAAATATAAGTAAAAGACACGGTTCATAAGGTCCATAAATGCTGCTGGTGCATTAGTTAGACCAAATGGCATCACCAAAAATTCATAGTGCCCATATCTGGTTCGGAAAGCGGTCTTTACAATATCATCATCTTTCACTCTCATGTGATAGTAGCCCGATCTCAACTCAATCTTGGAGAAGTATTTAGCACCCTTGAGTTGATCAAATAAGTCTTCAATCCTCGGTAATGGATACTTGTTCTTCACTGTCAATTTATTTAACTCCCGGTAATCAATACATAATCGGAGCGACCCATCTTTCTTCTTAACAAACAACACTGGTGCACTCCACGGGGATATACTTGGGCGTATGTGTCCTTTGTCTAACAATTCTTGCAACTGAATCTTCAACTCTTTCAGTTCAGCAGGCGCCATTTTGTATGGTGCTTTGGATACTGGTGCGGTACCCGGCAATACATCAATTGCGAATTCTACCTCTCTTTTTGGTGGTAAACCCGGTAGTTCTTCTAGAAATACATCTGAAAAATCACATACCGTGGGAATATTCTGCAATTCTAACTCACCTTCCTTTAATTCTAGAGTGAAGATTAGGTAGGCCTGACATCCCTTCCTAACCAGCCTTTTAGTCTTCATAAAAGAAATTATGTTACAGAGATAATCTGATCTTTCACCCACGATAACTATTTCTTCTCCATCAGAAACTTGAAGTGACATTCTTTTATTTTTTCAATCCACCACAGCTCGATGTTCCGATAACCAATCCATTCCCAAGATAACATCATAATCTCGGAAAGGTAACTCAATTAAATTTGCATGGAAAAGTTGATGTTGAATCGTAATAGGGCAATTCATATACACTTTGCTTACTATCACACTGTGTCCTAAAGGATTAGTCACTTCAATATTTTCTCCTAATTCTTCTACATGCAACCCTTTCTCTTGTGCTAATGCAGTACATATATATGAATGAGATGAACCAGGATCTATCAAAGCATAAACATCATGATTAAAGAATGAAAATTTACCGACAATAACTTCGGTAGATTCTCTAGTCTCAGGCCCTCGGATTGCATAACTTCGGGCCATTCCTCCCGGTCTACCACTCTACGGTGCTTGTTGAGCCACATTATGTCCACTTGTCTCACTAGCATTTCCTCTTCCCCTTCCTCTTCCACCTTGTATTGTAGGAGTAGCAACTACTATAGGTGCAGATGTACTTATCTGTCTTTGAGGACAATTTGCAATCAAATGTTCCCTCGAGCCACATTTAAAGCAGACTCTACCTTTTCCCCAACATTCCCCTGTATGCATCCTTCCATAATTAGAACATTGTGGAATATTTCCTCTGCCTCGACCTGAAGGTACACTAGCCGCTGACCCCGTACTTATGGTTTGTCTCGGTGAAAACCCTCTGAAATGAGATTGTGTTTGTTTTGATGTTCCCTTCTGTTTCTTACTTGGAGATTCTGAACTAGCTGGACCCTGTGATCCCTTTTGAAGTCCAGACCTTTTTGCCATTCTTTGTTGTCTATCTGAATTAATCTTCTCAATGCCCGTAGCAGCATCAACCAAGTCATTGAACACCCTAATCCTTTGTGCAAGTAAATGTACTCTAATTTCATCATTCAGCCCATCCTCGAATCTCTTACATCACCTCACTTCACTGTCAATGATATCACAAGCATACCTCTCGAGTTTGAGGAATTAAACTTCATATTCTGATACAGTCATTCATCCCTGTCTCAAAGACAAGAACAATTTCCTCTACTCATCCTTAAATCATTCGCTAACGTATTTCTTGTCAAATTGTTCCAAGAAAAGGCCCCAAGTGATTTCTCCGGGTCGCCTTTCTCTTACAATATTATCCCATCACCTCCTAGCTTATTCTTTGAGTAGACCTTGCACACAGTCTAATCTTTCTTCATCTGTAAAATGAAGCCTAGTCATACACCATTTAGTATGATCAAGCCAATCTTCTGCAATTGCAGGATTCACTGTGTCCCCTTTGAAGTCATCAGCCGGAAGCTTCTTGATTCTTTCAAGAGGAGTTCTCTCCTCTCTTCTTTCGATGTGAGGTACAATAGGAACTTGAGGGATTTGTATGTTTCGTAGTACTTGTGTGATTACTTCAGTAGTCATATGCTGAAGTAAAGCAGCTTGTGCTGGAGTAGGTTGTTCAGGAAAGCCATGAACTGGTGGAGGTTCATGTCTCTGTTCATCCCCTTGTCTAATACGGACCGTACTCTCAGCATCCTCTTCCTCACTCGGGTTGTGACTACTACTAGCCATTCTTATTCCTGAAAATTGGACCAAAGTGGATCAAACAACCAACATAACATATTTATATCCTAAATGGCATGTACATACTAGTCCTAGAATCACCTAAACCTCAGCTCTGATACCAACAAATGTAACACCCCGCCTATATAGGAAGCGCCACGGTAACAATAATCACCCAATCGACAACTCTACTTCATTATATAGAGTTCAATACTTATAGATTACAATATGTACAAATGCCAATATAATGTTTGAGACTCCAAATTATTCTCCAAATATCACTTTATATTTCTCACACTATCTAGTACATGCCATTATTCTACAAACCATAATATTACATTAAAATACATATCCACCTCGAGTCTTTCCTTATTTGCTCTTTAAGCTGATCCTCCTGTACCACTTTGGTCCAAGCTATCTACAAGTTCTCCACCTACGCGTAGAAAATCAACTACATGCTAAGTAATTTGCTTAGTGGTGTCCATAAAAAAAAATATAACAACTTTGAACATTTTTAAAATAGAAACAAAGTATAATCAAATTTATATCCAATTTTTTTTCCAAACACTTTAACCATATATTGCCCAAAGTAAACAAGTCCTGAATAACGGTAAAATGGATACGGGAGCGGACAAGCCCGAAGCCAAAGCTTCAAAATCAATATATCGGTCAAGCCCGAAGCCGAAGCTTCAAAATCAATATATCGGTCAAGCCCGAAGCCGAAGCTTCAAAATCAATATATCGGTCAAGCCCGAAGCCAAAGCTTCAATATCAATACATATATATCATAATATCGGCCAAAGCCCGAAGCCAAAGCTTCAATTGTTTGTACAGTATTGTACCCCCCTTTATTGGCGCCAATCTACCCTGACCCGTATTCTACTCGTTTAATAAGGGCAATAAATCAAAGTAACATCTCAAAAATTCCAGTATAAACTATCAACCATAATTCAACATAACTTCAGTAATTAAGAAATTCAAATCCCAAATTTTTAAGCATCAAACTTCAATTAAAACTCAATAAAATCAATATCATACTTTCCAGAATTTTTTTCCAGGTTTCATGGCCTGACTTTCCCTGCATTGTTCACTATCAAAACGTCATCCAATCGAAGAACTTTCTTCCAAACATAATTAGCCACATGTCTCAGCTTTTCAAAACCACTAGAATCACAGAAATTCAAATTGTATAACCAAAGTTATGTTCAAAATACTAAATAGTGTACCAAGCTGAGATTTTCCGAAAACAGATTTCGTGACTCAACTTCAAAGAAAATTTCACATTGAAAACGAACGAAATTCAATAAGGTTTCTTCTGAACATATGTTCCTTACTTTCTGTAGATATTAACAGAATCAAGAATCGTTCAAATCAGATTTATATAACGAGAGAAAACATTAAAACAAAACAGGTATACAATCTGGAAAATTTCCCGAAAAACCGAGAAATCGAAATTCGGGACACAAACCTTTTTCTATGCTCTTTCTAGCTCTCTTCTACCTCTTTTGCCTTTAATTTACTTGTAATAGCTTCCTCTACAACAGCCATATAAAATTCTATCAAGATATTGCATAAATAAACTTCCTAATACCATAAATATGCTTAATCTATCATGAATTCTACTAATTAAGCTTTAATTTTACCAAAAATCACTCACCTCAAACTCGGGTTACTATTCATCCGAATCTTAATATCTGAAATCCTCCTTTTCTAGTCTTAATAGACTGAAATTGATGATGATAGAGGGCTTAAGGATCGATTTCCAACAAGAATTCGAAGTTGAATCGAAGAAATCGGAAGTTTTTGGATTAGGGAGAATTTTGGTTAAAGGAAAGGAAGAAATGGAGAAAATGATGAAATGATGGAGAAGAAGAGAAGTGGCTGCAATGTATTGAGTTTTTTTTTTTAATTTCCAATATTGCCCTTAGACAAATAATTAAATGTCCAATTCATCCCTCTTACTTAATTAACTCGTATTTCCTCATGTCTTATATCCAATAATAATAATAACAATAAAAAAATAATTTCCATGATATTTTAATACCATAGTAATTTATTATAAGCAAATTTTGAAAATTTCGGTTCGTTACAGGGTATTTCTGTTACCTGTCCTCCACTCTTTATAGTAAACACTATACATTCTAGAAAAATCAGATGAAGAACTTTATCCAGTCATAAAGTATGCAAGCATGGTTAGTTATTAAAGATGGCTAGTATGAACCTACTTATGAAGTAGAGGGTATAACTACCCGAAAGCCATCAAGCATGTGGGATGACAATGACTTTAAAAATTTGCATGAAAATGCAAATGCTATTAACATGCTTCATTGTAATCTTAGTGCAGCTGAATTCAACAAGATATCCGGATGTGAGACTGCAAAAGAGATATGGAAGAAGCTAGAGGTAACCTATAAAGGAACTACCAAAGTAAGAGATGCCAAGCTTGATCTACTCCAACAAAGATGGAGCCTAAAGAATCAATCAGCACTATGAACACTAGATACACAAATCTAATAAATGAAATGAAAAGGCTAGAGAAGGAGATTCCAGAAGTAGAAATGGTCAAGAAAATGCTCCGAAGTCTCACCAAGGAATGAGACAATAAAAAGACTATCATTGAGGAAGCTCATGACTTGAATTTTTATGGTTATGATGAACTCATTGGCAATCTTCTAACCCAAGAATTGTCCTTGGAGAGATATAGCCAACAAGAAATGAAACCCGAGGAGAAAAAGAAGGCCATTGCTCTTAAGGCAGAATCCACTGGATCGTCCTTATCCGGAGAGGAAGAGCAAATCGATGAATCAATGAGCACCAAAGATCAACTTGCTCTATTGACCAGAAGGCTAAATCGATTCATACAAAAGAAAGATAGAAGGAAATCAAAGAGGTATGAATCTTGGAGACCAAGAGAAGGCACCTCCGGAAGAGGTAAGCCCAGAAGGAATCCAGAAGAAAAGAAAGATCCATAGAAAGATGCTGCATGTTTTGAATGTTGTGAAAAAAAGCCACTTCAGAACAAAGTGCCCCAAGCTCAAAAGAACCAAGAAGTTAAAAAAGAAGGCAATGGTTGCTACCTGGAGCAACAGTGAAGAAAGCAGTAGCTCATCTTTAACATAAGAGGAGGAGACTGCTAACTGTGCATTCATGGGTCTGACTAAACCGAAAGCAGAGCAATCCCGAAGGAATGCCTATAAGCAAGAAATAGTGCAAATCAAAAAATCAGAATTAGATATAGCAAACTCTGAGGTAAACTCTTGCTCTAATTCTTCCTCTAACTTTGATCTTGCAAAAGCTCTTTCTATTATTATCAAGGGAGTAGAGAAGAATGCGAAAGCCATCAAATCTCTGAAAAGAGAAATACTAGAATTGGCTAAAGATGCTGAGGTAATGGCATAAGACATCAATCTGCTTAGATCAACCAAGCATATTGATGTAGTAGAAGAAAACTTCATAAGGAATCAAGTCTAGATTCTCAATGCAAATGTAATGGGACTGGATAGAGAAGTCAATCTATTAAAGGAAGCATCCAGGAAGAAACCTGAAACGAAGGATCCAAGAAGAGATAATCCTTCTCCTCCTCAGAACAGGGTTCAAAGGAACCCAAATCAAAAGACAAATGGAGTTAGCAGGCAGCCACAAGATCAAAGATATACTACTGCTCAGAAAGGAAAGGCTAAGGTAGCTTAGAACTAACAACCTATCAAACAAAGAAGAAATTATAGAGCTGAAGTTGCACCTCCAACCAACTTTTGGATTTATACCGGACCATCTACTAGTGTACAAGAAGCTAGGTATAAAGGCAACTATGGAAGGAAGGATCAGTGAGAAGCAAAAGCAAAACATACCCATTTCAGGGTATAGGTTTTGTGGAAAAAATAATCATATTACTAAATCATATAGATTAAAAAATGGTTATCATGATGTTTATCCTTGGCCTGAGATGGTTATTAACCCGAGAGGACCCAAATATAATTGGGTACCCAAACCCACTTGATCTGTTTTACAGGTATGCCTTAGATCCACAGTCGATCAACACACTTGGTATATTGATAGTGGATGCTCAAGGCACATGATAGGTGATGAGAAGGCCTTCATCATATTAACCTTGAAGAAGGGAGGCAAAGTAAGCTTTGGAGATAATCAAAAGGGATAGATCATTGGTCATGGAACCATTGGTTCTGGATTTAAGATTGAAGATGTCTTACTAGTTGATGGACTGAAATTCAACTTGCTAAGTGTGGCCCAATTATGTGACAAAGGAAGAAAAGTCACATTTGACTATAGAGGCTACTCAATATATGATAGTAAGTCTAATCAACTTATTCTTTATGCACCTAGAGTAAATAATGTCTATTCTGTTAACATTAAAAATGATAACAAGAATATATGCTTGGTGTCTAAAGAAGAAGAGTCATGGCTATGGCACCGGAGGTTGGGACATGTAAGCATGAACCTCCTGTCTAAATTACCTAAAACGGAATTAGTTGTGGGTTTGCCTAAGGTTGCTTTTGATAAAGATCATCTATGCATTGTATGCCAACTAGAAAAACAGCATAAGAAAAGTTTCCCTTCCGTCTCATACATTCCTTCCAAAAGAGTACTTGAGCTCTTACATATTGATCTCTTTGGTCCAATTAAGCCACTGAGTTTAGGTAGAAGAGAATACACCATGGTCATTGTAGATGACTATTCTCGATATACCTGGGTTATCCTGCTAACAAGTAAGGATGAAGCTTTTAACCAATTCTCCAAAACATTCATCCGGATAGAAGTAGAATAGAGCATATGCATTGCACGCACCTGGAGTGATAATGGTGAAGAATTAAAAAATAAGCATTTTGCTGACTTTTGTTACTCCAAGGGCATTGAACATAACTTCTCTACCCCTCCCCCCCATACACACACTCCTCAACAGAATGGAGTGGTTGAGAGAAAGAACTAGATTGTAGTAGAAATGGCTAGAACAATGCTTAGTGAAAATTGTTTGCTAAAATATTTCGGGGGTGTGGGTGTAAACACAGCATGCTATATCTTAAATAGAGCTCTCATTAGAAAGACCATAGAAAAGACCTAATATGAAATCTGGAAGGGAATAAAACCCAAAATTGGATACTTCAAAGCATTCAGGTGTAAATGCTACATCCTTATGATAGAGAGCAATTAGGAAAATTTGATCCTAAATCTGATGAAGCAGTTTTCCTCATCTACTCAACACATAGTAAGGCTTACAGAATCTTCAATAAATGAACCCAAACTGTGGTAGAGTCTATAGATGTAGATTTCAATGAGACTAACACTACAGGAAAGAAAAGCTACACTCCGAAAGATCAAGTTCCAGAAGCTGAAAATCTGGAGAAAATTAGGAAGCAGGAATTCCTGATTCATTTCAAATCAAGAAGTACAAAGAGGAAGATGAAGGAATATCCTTTGATCCAAAGATATAACAAGTCAATCTTAATCCACAGGGGATTAACTTTAATGAAGGAGTAGTTGAAACTGAAGTGGAGTAAGTCCAAGTTCAACATGAAGGCCTGGAAAGGGAGATTCGAACCCATAGAGATCATTCCATTGAAAATATTCTGGATGATGTTCAGAATCCAGTTACAACTAGAGGTCAGCTCAACCGGATGATGAGCCATGCTACTTTTGTCTCTCTCATAGAGCCAAAGAAATTTCAAGAAGCTGACGGGGATGAAAGCTGGATGATGGCGATGCAGGAAGAGCTAGATCAATTCACTAGGAATGATGTATGAGATCTTGTGCCCCTTTCAAAAGGAAAATCAATTATAGGCACTAAATGGGTATTTTGGAACAAACTTGATGAATCCAGAGTAGTAGTAAGAAATAAGGCAAGACTATTCATCCAAGGTTACAACCAGCAAGAAGGAATTGATTTTGAAGAAACTTTTGCCCATGTAGCAAGACTGGAAGCAATCCGGATCCTATATGCTTTTGCATCATTCATGGGGTTCACATTATATCAAATGGATGTCAAAAGTGCATTTCTAAATGGTGTCATTCAAGAAGAAGTATATGCCAGGCAACCACCCGGATTTGAAGATCCAAAGCATCTAGATCATGTCTACAAACTGAAGAAAGCTCTCTATGGATTAAAGCAAGCACCAAGAGCCTGGTAGGAAAGATTAACCTCATTCCTTATATCCAAGGAATATACTAGAGGTAGGGCAGATACCACACTCTTCATCAAGAAGAAGAAAAATGATATTATTCTAGTCTAGATCTATATGGATAATTTCATTTTTGGCACCACTGATGAAAAGCTATGCAAAGAATTCAGCTCTCAAATGCAGAAGGAATTTGAGATGTCCATGATGGGAGAGCTTAACTTCTTCCTTGGTCTACAAATCAAGCAAAGTCTAGATGGGATCTTCATTAATAAATAAAAATACACCAAGAAGATTCTGAAGAAGTTTGAAATGGACAACAGCAAACCTATATCCACTCCAATGGGTTCAGACACAACCTTATCCAGGGACTGTGAAGGAGAAGATGTTGATCAGAAGCTCTATAGAGTAATGATTGGCTCACTCCTATACTTGACAACTAGCAGACTTGACATACACTATGAAGTATGCTACTGTGCAAGGTATCAAGCCAATCCTAAGGACTCTTATCTCAAGGCTATCAAAAGGATCCTTAGATATCTCCTAGGAACCACTGAAGTTGGGTTATAGTATCCTAGTAATGGAGACTTCACACTCCAAGGGTTCACAGATGCAGACTATGGTAGAGATACTCTTGAGAGAAAAAGTACATTCGGAGGATGTCATTTCCTTGGAGATTGCTTAGTCTCATGGTATATCAAGAAGCAAACTTCAGTTGCTTTATCCACCACAGAAGTAGAGTATATGGCAGCTGGAAGTTATGTTGCTCAACTCCTATAGATTAAATAGTAAATTGAAGATTATGGAGTGCAATCCAGATGTGTGGATGTAATGTGTGACACTAAAAGTGTTATTGATGTGTCAAAGAATCCGATGCTTCATAGCAGGATGAAGCATGTCAACATAAGGCATCACTTCATCCTAGATCATGTGATGAAGAAGGATGTTGCATTGGTATATATACCAACCAATGAACAAAGAGCTGATATCTTTACTAAACCATTAACTAAAGATCAATTTAGGAAACTGAGAGAATCAATTGGGACGTCAAATCCAATTTAGGAAAACTCCGGAAGATAGTTTTTAAACCAAGCCGGATCCTGAGAAAAAACTTACTTCGGAAGACAAGGATCATTGGGAAGATCTATTCTGAAGATTGCCACGTCAGCCGACAAAGATGACATATGGCAGTAAGAGTCCATAAAGGTAACTGTTACTTTTTGAATTTTAAAAGTCCATTGACTGTTACTCGCGCGGTAAATACAACAGTTAATTTAAAAATAAACTGTTCCCATTCTTCGATTAAACTGATTTCACCTCTCTCCTAAAAATCTGACTGCCATGTCATCAATCCAGTCAAAAAACCCGAAGTCCTGATTACCAATATACCCTCACTTCAGAAAAATCTATATAAATCCCTCAAAATCACTTCTCTTCTTCACGCAACTTCTCTACTGTTACTCTGCAAAAATTCAAACCTAGAACTCACCTTTCAAAATCTCTCTAAAATGGTAGCTACAAACACCTCCAACACCCTCGAAATCCTACCTATCAAAAATTTCTTTCAAGTATCTGACTTGAAGGATACTGATTTTGAACCTCTAAATCTAAAAACCTCCAACTTCATCATCCCTACTGATCACCTAGGTGATGATTACCTATTTAAAACTCCCCCTTTCTTCACCCTAATTAAAGATCAAAGTCTAGGCGATCTCCTGAAGAAAAATTGCCCTACCTACCTAAATCTGGTGAAAGAGTTCTTTTTAAATCTTAGTGATCATAACCATTTTAATGCCTTACGTACTGAAGTCCAGGGGAAGGTCATAATTCTCACTCCCAAATTCTTTGAGATGAATCTACACATGAAGAACTCCAGAATAATGTTGAGAAAAGATGGGGATGATACTGGAGTTGTGTATGATTCCAAACTGTGGCTCCACAAGAACTACTTTGGCCATAAATTCTCAACGTACTTCCCTAGAACGCCTAGATTCCTGCAGCATGTTCTGGCTAAGCTCATCCTGATAAGGAAGGGATCATTAACTATAGTTTCTTCACTCCAGCACTACATCTTACAGCACTGGGTTGGAAGTGTGGAAGTAAACTGGCCAATCTTAATCATTCACTATCTCAAGATACATTTAAACTCACATGGCGCCTTGATCATAAGAACTCTAGAAGCAGCAGAAGTAGATCTGACCAGATTTGAAGGCATTTACGGAAAGCCTATCCTTGAGAAGAATTTCCTCAATCTCCGCTTTGATGAGGAATGGGATGAAGAGAAGGCAAAACTGAAAAGGGATAAGCGAAAAATTAAATCCCAGAAGATAGTTGATCCGGAAGAGGAGGCTCCTATTCCCAAGAGGCCCATAACCACTAAAGCCAAGGCCAAAAAGCAAGTAGAAATGGTTCCAGATGAGATTGATGAGGACTCTCTGCCCCTCACTCAAATCCTGAGCTTAGAAAAGCCAAGACCCAGGGGCAAACTATCCAAGGCTGCAGCTAAGAAGGGTCAGTTTGCGCTTGCTACAGGTCTACCTCAAATTGCTACAAAAGCAATTGAGGTCAGAAGAAGGAAAACCAAAAGAACATTGGCTGGAATGGAAGAAGAGGCAGGTGATGAGGAGACAGAGGATGAGGCTCCTTCTCAAAATTAGCTCGGGAAAAAGGACTCACTTTTGATGAGGCCCTTACTGCCCAAGAAAAGAAAGCCAGTGAAGGCAGGAGGCTCACTAGAATTGTCCTGAATGAGGAAGCCAAGTAGTATAGGGAGAAAGCCGCTTTAGAACAAGCAAAGTCTAGTAAAGGGAAAAATGTTCCCAGCGCAATAGAAATTGTGGGGAAAGATGATGAGCAATACGACTTCATTCAAGCAGCAATAATTGACAATAATTAAATAAATTGGGGGAGAACTAAAGGACCCAGAGAATCATCTCAAGTTCCCCCAATTCTAGTAGATCCAAAAGATATGGATGCTCTGTCAAAGATTCTGTAAGCTGATGAATTCATCTTTGCTAATAGAACAGGACCACTTCCGAAAAATCTGCTTGAAATCGAGAATGTAATAATTAATCTTGAAAGTCTTGAAAAGGCATTGGAGAAGGATGTTAAGGAAAATGCCAACATGCCTAAGGGAGAAAAAGAAAGTCTTGAAAAGTCAGTTGTAAGGGTGGTTGAGGACAGTTCCAACCATTCAGAGGTAAGGCTGGAAGAAGAGAAGAAGGATGATGTAGACCATCAGGACCAGACACTACAAACCACAGAGGTAACCCCTAATCTCTTTCATCTCAATTCTGATCGTGAAGAGCATAACTTGGCTACAGTCTCTCATAATGTAGCTGAGGATATAGTGCCAAACCCGGATGAAATAACTCTAGAGGAGGGAGAGAGTCTAAGTTCCAAAGGGCACACTTCTGAAGTGGATCCCACGGGCGAGGCTCATCCGGAGGAATGGATGGAAGAAGAGAACGAAGAAGATAGTGAGGAAGAGACCTCATCCAGCTCATCTGATGAGGAATTCCCTTCAAAGATTCCAGCCATGAGATTACCTCTAAATAACACCATAAAATCCAAAGTTACAATTACGCTTTAATTACTAAATAAGGTCTCTAAGGAGGAGAGTGAAGAGGGATATGTGAAGCAGAGCCTCAGAACCATATGCGCTCATCTTTGAGAAGTTGAGAAGAAATTGCTCAGGAGTAAAACTGATAAAGCAATCCAAAAGGATTTGTGTGAGATCAAAGAGAGTTTGAAATGTCTCCCCAAAATTGAGCAACAAGTCATAAACTTCCCAACTCCAGGAGCTATAGCGGCTATCCGAAATCCAGCCACTTCTAAATGAGCTAAAAGAAAGTACCTCTACAGCAAATTGAAATGCCAGTCAAGCCAATACTTTGGCCTTTGATAACTGTACAACAGTCCTGGAAAGAATGTCCTCATCCACCACTGATCTATCCAGAAATTAAGGACTACATTGACTCCAAGTTTGAAAACTTGACAAAATTCATGGAAGACAAAGATCTAAAACCCACTCTACTCAACCTGGAGACTGATCAGCAAATAACCCAGGATATGCTTGCTCACTTCATAGATAAAACCATCCCTAAACTCAAAGAGAAAATACTAGATGATATGGGTGATGAGATGCATGCTAGGAACTCTGGTATTGACAGACAATAAAAGAATGGAAGAAGACTATCTCTAAAGAGATAAAAGATCAAACGGAGTCTATCCATAATATTCAAAAGGGCCTTAGCGATGAAATAACCTTCCTTCAATCTGGATTAAATAAATTATCTATCTCCGGATCCTCCTCGTCTCCAGATATTCCAAAAAGTCAGCTCATTCCAGTTCTGTATAATCTTGTTCAAGCCATAGGGGACTCAGGGTTCATGAGCCAAAAAGGTATGACTACTCTTATCAAGGCCATGTTTCCTTATTTTGATCCCAAGGACTAAGAGCACATTCTGCGAATTCTTCCTCAAGTCTCAAAATCATATGATCAACTCCGGAGGTCCCTTCGCCCTTATTATTTGACTTTGCCTATAGAGGATCATATTATAGATGAGCAGGCTAAAGGCAATAAAGACTACTATATCTGCTCCTCTGCCTGGCAGAAATCTTGGGACAAGCTGAGTCATCAAGGAGAAGGAAGTGGCAAGAGAAAAACGTTGCAAGTCTGGAAGAGTGGTCCATCCGGAGAGATAGTTCAGCTAGCTAAATAATCTTGTAATACTCATATAATAGCTAGATTCACTTTATATGTATTTCTATAAATTGTAATTCTGAACTTCATGATGTTAACCATTGTTAACAATAGAAGTCTATATGAAGTGAAAAATGTTAACTATCAAAACAATCGCTTCTAAAGTACAATCTGTAATTGTACTAAAACAAACTTAGAAGCAGGAATCATAAAATTATAGGGGAGTTAGGATGCTAAAATTATGGAGGAGCCATTGTAAAAGGCTAAGTAACAAATAATTATACTTAGTTCATACACCCATGCTTAGATGACTTAGGTTTTTGATTCCATCAAATGGGGGAGATTATTGGGAAATAATGATCTTGATAAAAATTTAAAAACAAATCCGGATCAAGTTTGATAGAAACAAAAATAATGTATGTAGTTCTCCCAAATCCAAATGGAAATATCCAGTCAAAGATCAAGATACAAGTTATCCATTGAACAAATTACAAACCTAAGCACTAGAGGAAATCATCTGGACAAAGTTTGGAAAGGAAACAAACTTCTGTCCTTCAAGACCAGCATCTGAAAGAACTGATTGAAGTTATCTTTGTAAGAAAGATCCGGAGCATATAGGTCCAAAAGACATCCGGAAGACCTAGAGTTTAAATCTAATGAAAGTCTCAAATATATCTTTCCCTTTACCTTTTTGGTCTATGAAATTCAAAGATCCTTTCCCCAAGATAAAGACAAAATGACAGCTTGCATATTTTAGAGAAAAGTCAAAAGGGTCTGACACCGGATAGAGAAAAGCTAACTACCTTTTCTCCTAGACCAATAAAGGGGCGCGTGGAGCTCACATCATAAAGCAATTGGTATGAAAGTTGGTGCATCACAAAAATGACAAGCAAAACGATCACTGACAACTTTCTATCCTCAATCCAAGATTTCAAATGGATCAAATACAGTCTAACGTTTTGATCTACGGATCCAGAAGCTCCACATCATGACCTGATCAAGGGTAAAGATTGAATGAAAGCTCACCAACCATAAACGGCTACATTTATGATCAAAGCCTATAAAAGGAGCTCTTCACCAAATGATAAGGTCAATTGGTTGATCTATAAAAGCAAGTAACAAAGCAATACTTATTCAATCAGTTAATATAATCCCTCCAAGAACCCTTGATTCAAAATCTGTTTGTAAGGACTCCCAAGTGAAATTATAAACTTAAGGAACTCCAAAAACCAACCCTTTGTTAAAAACCAAAGTGTAAGAATCTCCAACTTAGGTAAGTTCGGAGATTGGGATATAGCTTGATGTAGGTGCTTTGAGTGAGATCTCCCTATAGGACTTAGCTTAGATTCAAGGTAGAAGGCTAAGTGGTATATCCTACTAAAGATAAGAGGACTCAGCTAGGAGTTGGTGCTTCTATTGGTATATCCTACTTTCGGAAGGGGTTACCATCCGGTGACAAATCTATAAGGCTTGATTCCTGCCAGTTGGAAAGGAATCCACTAGTGGATAAGCTCGGAGGAAGGAAACTCTAGGGACTAGACGTAGGTAGGGCCGAACCAGTATAAAATACTTGTGTTTGATTTTCGTTCTCTTTTACTTAATTGCACATATTTGCATCATCCGAATTCATCTTCTGGATCATAATCAAACACGCTACACTAAGACTTTTCTAAGTCTACTAATTCCGTGAAAAAGGGTCATTCACCCCCTACTGCCCTTATAAATACTCTCAAAGGGACCAACAGTGAAGTCTTTATATATGGGTTGAAGCAAGCACCAAAATAAGGGCATAAGAAATTTGATGATGTCATGATGGCTAGTGGTTATCGCATAAACGAGTATGACAGATGTGTTTATGTCAAAACTATAAATGAAGGATTTGTCATTCTATGCTTGTACGTTGATGGCATACTCATTGTAGGAAGCAATGAAAAGATGGTAAAAAATACCAAAGATATGTTAAATTCTAGATTTGACATGAAAGATATGGGACTAGCGGATATAATTTTGGGCATCCAAGTTAAACGTTCACCTCAAGGTCTCATATTGACTCAGTCACACTATATGGACAAAATACTTAACAAGTTTAATAAAGACGATTCTGGCATAGCCAACACTCCATTAGACATCAGTAAACACTTATCTAAGAACAAAGGTGAATGCATAGACCAAGTGGAATATGCAAGGGTTATAGGCAGTCTTATGTACCTTACAAGTTGTACAAGACCTGATATTGCTTATATTGTAAATAGTTTAAGCAAATTTACGAGTAACCCAGGTAAAAACCATTGGGAAGCAATCGTGAGAATACTACGATATTGACTGCGCTATACGAGAGAGCCCGTTGTACTAGAAGCATATTCTGATGCTAGTTGGATAGCTGACATCAAGAATTCTAAAGGCACAAGTGGGTATGTATTCACTCTAGGAGGAGGAGCAGTGTTATGGAAATCCTCAAGGAAAACAATTATAACTCGTTCCATAATGGAAGCTGAGTTTGTAGCCTTAGATAAAACGGGTGAAGAAGCCGAATGGCTACGTAACTTCTTAGAGGATGTTCCTGAATGGCCTAAGCTTGTGCCCACAATTTGTATACATTGTGATAATCAAGCAACGATTAAAAGAGCATAAAATGTTATGTACAATGGTAAGTCGAGACACATGAGTAGTAGACATAATACCGTTAGACAATTGATCTCAACGAGAGTTATCTTTATTGATTTTGTAGGATCAAAGGATAACATAGCGGATCCGCTAACCAAAGGGTAAAACCGAGATCAAGTTGAAAAGACATCTAAGGGAATGGGACTAAAGCCCATGAATATTTAAGGCTCTATGTGAAGGAAAACCCAACCATGTTTGATTGGAGATCCCAAGATCTTGGTTCAATGGGATAACCTATTTGTATAGACCTTGTGAGTCACTGTGGGGGTAACCCCGTGTCCATTCCTATGATGTAAATAGTGACAAAATGTGTTAAGCTTAAGCAATTAATGCTTTTAATGATTCTTTGTGCATCAAAAGTTTGAGCAAAAGAGATCACCTATGTGAGAGTGAAGTAGGTCGATTTAAAAGAAACTAATGGGGCTTAGTTGTCCGAAACTCTTGCAGAACCAGGAGATGTTCATGACCATAATGAACATAACCATGAGAACCAAAAACCGAGTTAGATTAATATTTGTGTGAGGTATATCATCGTTTACACAAACGACAGAATAGTTGAAGGATATCACGTCTACTAGTCAGTCAGTAAAGTAAATATGCTTTCACAAAGGAAGGTTCAAGGACTGTAATCCACCTATTCTATGTAAATATTAATGTAGAATTTTATCACCGAATCGAGTCTGCCGTTTTCTTATTTTCTTTTATGTGGGGAATTGTTGAAAAATTAAAGTAAAAGAAAATAATAATAATAATAATAATAATAATAATAATAATAATAATAATGAACTGAAAGTTTGATAAGCAGTTGGAAGGCCATGAATACTATTTCTTAATTATCTTTTATATCAATTTTTCATAAAATTAATATATATATATATATTCTTGTTTTTTAGCAAAGAAAATAAAAAAGATGAAAGTATTTCTCAGTTGCTGTTTCAAATTCTCTGTTCAATCTCTAAGTTTCTATCCTTTAGACAGTTTATCATATACGGGGCAAAATCTGTCTTAAGGAAATCGATTCGGACCTCAACTGAACCTTCTTTACGGTTAAAAGATTATTTTAATATTTTATATCATTTTGTTAAATATTTTACTATTACATTTTCGTAATTCAAATTACTAACATCTTGTTGCATTTTATCTCTTAAAAAAATTTATTGTATCTAATAATCTCTCTCACCTCTAAAAAATTTTACTTTTATGGATCTTTAATTAAACACCAATATTTTTTATTAGACGGATAACATAAGGTCTTTTACCAAACTCTCCACAGATATCACTTTTTACTGAGATCATGAATGCACACTCTTAATTTTATAAGATGTGAACATGAGAGAGCAGTGTTCATGAAAGTGACCTTTATCTCTTTACGGTTAACTCTACTTTCTACTCATTTAACTTCGTATTTCTGAGTGTGTCAGACTATCGGCTATTCTTTCTTTTTGGATCATAAAACAGTGGTTTCTCCTTTTTGACATCTTCACCGACTTGTCTAGGAATCTTTAATTTGAATATTCCTCTTAATCTTCGAGTTCACAATTTAATATCTTTCGGATGCATTATTTGATGAGCTTCTAATGACTTTGATCTTTCAACTTATTTTAAAATGAAGATTGCTTTCGATGAATTCCTACTCTTCTTTTGACCTCCATCTTCTTAAGCATTTGGTTTACGCAATGTAATTTTGGAAATCTTCGTAGCTCTTTGCTGAGGGTGGATTCCAACAAATTTATTTTTGTTCATTTTTATGTGAGAATGAAATTGTACGCAAGACATTTTTTTATTCTTGTATTTAAAAATATATCCATTCATATTAACACATTATTCCATTATTTATAAACTTATTTTTTTAGGAAAAAAATTGACGTTTTATTATATCTGCTTTCTTTTCTTTTCTGATTTCGTGTTATCGAGAAAACAAGTCTTCATATATCCATAAGATAATAAATATGATATTTTCATAAGCTATGATTAGGGCTGTAAACGAATCGAACCGAGCTCGAACATTGACTGTTCAAGCTCTATTCATTTAGATTTTAACGAACACGAACCGAGCTCGAGCTTGGTCCAATCAAGTCCGAGCCGAGCTTCGAGCCTATCTCGAGCTTTGTTTAAATCGAGAGCTCAGCTTATAAAAAAGATAGAATCCGTAAAATGAAAAATCAGAGATGAATGATCGAAACACCACAAATGATTTTCACTATACTAAGAAGAGGAAGAGGAGTGTTGTATTGGCGGCTACGTTTTTTCAGAGGAAAATGGGATTAGAGTTTTACAGAACATATAAAGATTAATGAATATATATAGTAGGGATTGGATTGAATCCGAATTGCCTTTGTTAGACTTTATCTTTTCTCTTTTTTATCTATATTTTATATACCACTTTATACATATTTTTACTTTAATCTTTTTTTTTATATTTTTATATTTCTCTTTGTACATTTTTATATCCATTTTACGCATTCACACTATTTTATATTCATTCGTAATCTATCTATTTCATAAATATAATGTATGAAGTTTTCAAATATGTTAACGAGCCTGTTAATGAGCCTGTTGGTGAACTAGTTCGCGAGCCTCTTATCGAGCATGTTCACGAGCTTTCGAGCCGAGTATCCCCTTGTTCAAGTTTGGTTCGTTTACGATAACGAGCCTGAAATTTTGTTCACGAACAAGCTCATTTATTAACGAACCGAGCTCGAACGAGCTTTGACCTAGCCGAACGTCGAGTAGTTTACGAGTAGTTCGGCTCGTTTACAATCCTATGACATAGCTTCCTTCCAAGAGATGTGTTAAACCAACAAAAGATCACAAGAGAACATATACAAATTCTCTATAACTAGTATAAGATAAACTTGATAAAATTCAAATAATTCATTGTCGTCATTAACACCCAAAGCAACTGAAAAGTCCAATACCACCATCACAAGACCAGGAAACAAGAATTTCATATCTAATTTAAACCTCATATATAGGTTTAAAAAGTATATACATGATAAAACCGCTAAAAATGAGTCCATAAGAAAATAAAAATTTTACTTATTTTTCACAGATGGATTTAAGTGATAAGCGGCATAATATTACTTAAGCAATGTTTTAGGTTTGGACCTTGTGAATGTAAAATTTCTTAATTAGGAGACATACCCATTATAGCAAGGTTTATGACTTGAGTCAGATCTAAATGTAGTTAGAGCAAAGCTCCGGTGAATCACCAGCAACCAAAAAAAAAAACATTTCACTTAGTTTCCTTCTTTTTCACACCATAACTAGATTAGAACAACGAGCCCCAAAATTCATTATAATTTTTCATACCTTTAATTATTTTCACGAAAAACTAGTGTAGTATCTCGTGCGATACATGAATAGGTCATTTGTAATAAGTGTTGGATATGATGTATGCCCTTAAGATAATTAGGGCGATATATCTTAATTATGTAATAGTACGAATAATTTATTTAATCAATAAAGACATTTGTTCTTTTGTTTAGATCAATGTGTTTCTATATATTATAGCTGGTTAAAATATATTCATTGATGTATGTATACAAAAGTCTTTGACATATCATAGCATGAAATCGGAGAAACTATAGTTGGGCTATATTTGGTGGAACCTGCTTCATGTGCAATTATAATTATATCTAAACTATCCCCAGTCATAGTTTCATCAAGAAAGGATATTGATGAAACGGAAAGACTAGCATGTGGTCAACTTTCTTAGAAAGGGTCCAAGCAGTTAATCTCCTAAAAACTGAAGGTGGTGCCTTAAGCTTGATACATGGATATATCTGGGAGATATATTGGAGACCGCAGCAAGATAAACACTTGGTATAAATATCAATGTGTTAGTGTTTATCTTCATGCAATAAGCTTTGCGAATGTCCTCATACTTGAGATGCTAGTTACCTTGTGTGGTACTATTGCTATACTTTGGGTCATTACTATACACTAATTTATTTAAGGTGCTACGGGTGATTGCGGGTATAGTGATGACAACACGTTGGCAAGTTGAGTAGTCAGAAAGAATCCATCGCTCCGGATATATTAAGGAGTTATACCTGGCCACTTGTTGAAGTGATGATTGCCATAAACCTCTTATCAGAGTATGTGTTTAATAGAAATGGTTTCTAGTCAAACACACTTTGGCAAAAGGCAATATACTTCGATAACAAGTAAATAACTGGGATAGCTTGGAGCAACCTCACTATTAGTGGGTTAACACTTTGACCGAACCCTATAAACCAAATGGTACTAATATTAAAGAATGAAAGGAATTTATCACACTGGATAATTATTGCATTAACCGGGATTAAGTCATAAGCATAAATAACGTTTCGAGTAATGGGGGATGGTAGACCCTTACTAGAGGCGTACTACAGTCGTTTAAGGTAATCGAATTCTATTCACGGTCTAGAGCATCGAGCCAATGGTTCCATTAGAACAAGGGTTAGTTAAGCCTTAACAGCTCAATACTTCGGGATCCTGTAAGGTCACACACATTGGACCTTCATCGGACTAAGTAAAGGACTAATAGATTTATTCTATTATGAAAATATAAAATAAATAATAATTGGATTATTATTTGATTGGTTAAAATTGATTAGATCAATTTTAGATAGACCAAGGAATTTATTTTGACCCGAGTCATAAATAAATTATAATTGATTAGATCAATTTTGGTTTGACCAAGAAATTTATTTTGACTGGTAACTAATTTATTAGAGTCAAAAATAAATATTTATTTGAAAGGATTTAAAGGGGATTTTGCATTGGCAAGTTAAAATCGAAAAGTATGAAATATTTTGTACAAAGTTCGGTTGCGCGGAGTACACCTAAAGGTGCGCGAACACTGCTAGGCAGTGTTCGCGGCAGCCCTTATTCATGGGTTGCACAAAGGCAGCCCATGGAAAGGGCTACGCAGGGGCTTACCTTGAAACATGCAGCGTGCTATGCACGCTGCATGTACACGGGGCACACGCCGATTGGATCTGCGAGTGCAACCCATGTGGGATGGGAGAATTACTCCTATCCCATATCGCCCGGTGGGGGAGCATTTCTGCTCCCCCAAGCCTATATATAGGCTATCCCCTTTCCTTTCAAATTGTACCAAGCTCAAAACATAAATCTTAAGCAAGATAATTAATCTCTTGGGTAATTGAGCAAGTTATTTTTGTGGAGCCTGAATTTATTCGGGTACCACTAGTTTATATTTTTGGGTGAGGCTTCTGGAGTGGTCTAACAACTACTCGAGCCTTCTTAGTTTTTCCTCCTGGGGAGGTTTTGGTTGGTGGGGTTCGTGTGGATACTGATAGAGGTTATCCTACGATTGGAGGCTTGTGCAAGAAGGTTCTGTAAAAGCATGCTTCAACTGGTAAGTTCTTTTTCTTTCTCTTTTAATTATTAAGTCTTTTTTTTAAGTGTTTTTAGACTTAATAATTATGCTTAGGTAATTTTTGCATGCTTATTTTATTTTATGCTTAGGTTATAACTTAGAGTTATAACATGCTTAGTATAAAATAAATGTGCTAGGATATAATTTGGAATTATGGTATGCCTAGTCCTTTAGCATGCTAACCTAGGTAGATAATTATTTAGTTAAGGCTTTATTTAATTTATATGCAATTAATAGGAGTTCCTGGGGACAGGGATAAAATTTTGAATTTCCGTCATGCCTCTATGCATGTTCAATTTGACTGTCAGTTCCCAACAATAAGTATATCAATGATAAGTTTATTTTGTAATATATATAGAAAATATTAAAGCTAAAAAATATCTTATATTGTGTTTCAAATTATATTGCGAAAAAACACTTTATATACAACATTTCCAGCTTCATCTGTTACTTGTTCATCATTATCATAGACCAGAATTTTCAAACACTCTCATTGTGTCACTCGCGATGGAGCTACATAAAGTTGACCGTGTGAGAACACGAATCTTCTAAGAAATAATCCCACATAAGAAAGTGATTGTCCTTTTGTTGATAGTCGTAGCAAATGACAATGCAAGTGGGTATTGTTTTCTATGAAATTTGAAAGGTAGTTGTGCATCAAATGGTGTTAATGCCATTTTGGGGATGAACACTTTTTCTCCAGCCTTATTTCCTGATAGAATCTCTGCTTTAGTGACCCGATCTCCTAGTCTCATGATAATCAACCTCGTACAGTTACACAATTATGATGCTTGATCTATATCCCTAAGTTGCATCATTGGCACACCTTCTTTCAAAATGATTGAGTGATTCAGAATGCCTGAAGATTTGATACTATTTAAGATTTGATGCACGGATAGGTTATTTGTGAAACACCCTTATCATATAATAACTATAGAAAAATACCATAAATTTTTTTTTTACATAAATATTCATATATTAATACAACCATTAATATTTTATATTAACTCTAATATCATTCATTTATATTACAACCCATAATTATGTTTGATTAGCAAAACCAAAACCCGACCACCTATATTCTATATGCATGTCATATGAGGAGAGAGAGCGAGATGGACACAGCCGACAGACCTTTCTTCCATGACAGCTACGGATAAGGACCTTCTAGACCAAAAGTCTATCTACAACCTTGTCAAACTGGAAAAACATAGCGATTTATATGAGTCGCCACTCAGTGAGTATAAACAATCAATGAATTTAACAATCATATACAGTCATTCATATATGCTATTGGATGATTCATTTATTTAATTGTTGTGACATTTTCGGCCAAACTATTGCCCGGGGAACATGTAACATTTGTAACAATTATCAATTGATTTGTTGGCCAGCTATATAACAATTGGTTGACCTTTCGGTCCATTTGTCAAATATTGCAATTGGTTGACCATATAGGTCCAGATAACAGAACATGTATTGCAATGTTTGATCGGCTATGTCACAACGTCTCTCTTTATTTCATTTGTTCCTGTACAAATGCGTATATCATGTATAATTTAATAACTTATGTTTCACCAAATAAACATAGGTGCATATAATTCAAATTCATCAAATAACATATAATCTTTCAATTCACAACAATTCACCAGACATTCAAATACCACATAACAAAACATTTCACCCATAAATTCATATCAAGTTTATACTCACAGATTATCCGAGTTAACCTTCTCAAAAATGACTAGGACCTTCCACTTGAATCCCTTCACACTCTTGGACTCCCATAAATATAAACACATATTAAATGTACATACAACTTATTTCATTTCTAATAAAAATCATCATTAACCAAAATCCTGTTTTTAGCATGTGTATTTCTGACCTTATTTCACTTACAAATTCATAACTCTCAAATTACTAAATCAAACAAAGTGATTCCTATTTTATTTTACTCCTAACACACAAGGGCATCATATATTCCAATCTTAAAATTTTCTGATCTTAGTACTATTTACAGTGAATTTTACATTCATACTCTATTTCCATTTCGTGTTACCTGAACAGTATCTTAGTAAAATGATCATAACTCTCTCTACACATAATGAATCGACCTGATTCCCTTTTCCACTTAAAATAGACATATGAGGGTACCACATATCAAAATTTTAGAATTATACAATTGGTAGAGAAATTACAGACTTAATTTGAATCTCACTCTATTACAGTGACCTAACAGCTCTGAATAGTTTGGGTTCTAAAAATCATAGAGAAAACCCTACCAATTCTAAAATCCCCAAATTTTGCAGGATGAACCCTGAAATAAAGAGGAACAATTCATCTTTTACTAAAACTTCTAATTCTAACTTTAACCTAACAAAAACTGCACTACAAAGTTACTAAAATACCTTATTCCTTCCTTCTAGCTCTCTTCTTCTCTTCTTCCTTATGCTTCGTTTTTTGCTTTGTTTTTTGGAGATGAAAACCTGATCTAAATCTATTCTTATCAGGTCATACAAAAATCTAAGGGGAAAAAGACCAATTTGCCCTCAAATTCTTTATTTAATACAAATACTAACTATACTAAATACATATACGTATATCTATATCATATTAATACTAATGCTTATACTTAAATCCTTATGATATATCACAATTTTATTCAACTTCATATGTTCAAATAATTATTTTATATCTATAACATAACTATACTCCACTTATTCCTTAAAATTCTATAGCTATATAATTCGGTACCTAGATATTAAATATCGTATTTTGTATGGTTAAAATAACTATTATTTTAACTAACCAATTTTAATAAATATAAAATGTAAAATATAAATATAATAATTTCATGACATGTAACAGATGTGGACAAATGCAAATATAATGCGTGAAATGGGATGTTATAATTCTCCCCCTCTTAAAGAATTTTGTCCTCAAAATTAAATACCCGGATCAGAAAATAAATAAGGATGGTCCTTTCTCATTCAATCTTCTGTTTCCCAAGTGGCTTCTTCTACTGAATGACTTTTCCAAAGTACTTTTACCATTGATATTTCTTTGTCTCGCAATTGTTTGGTCTTATACCCGATAATTGCTACTGGTTCTTCTACATAACTCATATTATCAGCAATCTCTATCTCTTGGTCCTTCAATACATGTGTAGGGTCTGACCGACACTTCCTTAGCATGCTCACATGAAAGACATTGTGAATTTGAGCTAACTCTAGTGGTAATGCCAATTTATAAGCAAGTGGACCAATTCTTTCAAGAATTTCATAAGGCCCTATATACCGCGAACTAAACTTCCCTTTCTTCTTAAACATTAACACGTCTTTCCAAGGTGATACGCGAAGAAAAACTTTATCCCCTACTTTATATTCCATTTCCCTTCTAAGTTGATCAGCATAACTTTTCTGTCCATCTTGTGTTGCCTTGATTCTTTCTCTTACTATCTTCACCTTTTTAATTGTGTCTTGTACTATTTCTGGACCCTCTAAAACCCTTCTTCAACCCAACAAATAGGACTTCTGCATTTTCTTCCATAAAGAGCCTCATACGGTGTCATTCCAATACTGCTATGATAGTGATTATTATAAGCAAATTCCATTAGAGAAATATATTTGCCCTACGCACCTTTGAATTCCATAGCACAAGCTCGAAGCATTTCTTCCAAAGTCTAAATTGTTCTTTCTGATTGACCATCTGTTTGAGGATGAAAAGAAGTACTAATGTTCAATTTCGTGCCCAATGTCTGCTGTAAACTTCTCCAAAATCGAGATGTAAATCGAGGATCTCTATCTGACACAATAGATATAGGTATTCCATTTAACCTGACAATTTTATTCACATACTTCTTTGCCAAATTCTCCAATGAACAACCCCAATGTATGGGCAAAAAATGTCCTGATTTCGTCAATCTATCAACAATAACCCAAATAGCATCATTCTTTCTTGAAGTTTTAGGAGACCCGTACACAAAATCCATAGTAACTATCTCTCATTTCCAAACTAGTAAAGGCAATGGTCGTAATTTCCTTGTTGGAGCTTGATGTTCGATCTTTACTTGTTGACATATGAAACACTTTGAAATGTATTCAGCAATATCCTTCTTCAATCCAAACCACAAAAAATGAGAGCGCAAGGTATGATATATTTTTATCATTCTCGGATGCATGGCATATGGAGCAGCATGAGCTTCTTCTAAAATTTCATTCTTCAAATTATCAACATCAGGCACACAAATTCTTTGTCCCAACATCAAAGTATCATTTTCTACTGTAAAATCAGTGCTCTTTCCTTACTTGACATTTTCCATAATCTCTTTTAATTGAGGATCTTGAACCGGAACTTCCTAAATTCTGTCATGTTACACTGGTCTTACCTTGAAGTTAGCTAATAATGCACCATTTTTGCCCAATTTTAAGTCAACATTCACTGCTCATAATTGAACTAAGTATGGGAGTTTAGAAACTTGAACATTAGCTATTACACTACTGAATTTTCTACTTAAGGCATCAGCTACAACATTCGCTTTTCCCGGATGATATTCTATCATGAAATCATAGTCTTTCAACAATTCTAGCCAACTCCTCTGCCTCATATTCAATTCTTTCTGACTCAACTAATATTTCAAATTCTTATGATCAGTGAAAATCTAAAAAGTTTCTCCATACAAATAATGTCTCCAAATTTTCAAAGCAAACACAATAGCAGTAAGTTCTAAATCATGCACTGGATAAGATAATTCATATAGTTTTAATTGTCTAGATGCATATGCAATTAACTTCCCGTGTTGCATAAGAACACAACCCCAACCTTGGTGAGAAGCATCACTGTAAACAACCAATCCACCAGTGCCAGTTGGAATTGTCAAAATCGAAGCTGTAGTATATCGTTTCTTTAATTCATCAAAACTTTTTTGGGAATCATCTATCCACTAGAACTATAAATTCTTTCATAGTAATTTTGTCATTGGAGCAGCAATAAGAGAAAACCCATAAACAAATCTTTGATAATATCCTGCAAATCCCAGAAAACTTCTTACTTCTGCTACATTTTTCGAAGCTTCCCATGGAACCATTACTTCGATCTCTTTAGGTTCAACCTGAATGCCTTGACCAGAAACCACACGTCCCAAAAATAAAACATGATCCAACCCGAATTCATATTTGCTAAACTTTGCATACAACTATTTTTCTCTCAAAATATGAAGCAAAATTCTCAAATGTTGCTCGTGTTCTTCATTGCTTTTCGAGTACATAAGTATGTCATCAATGAAAACAATAACAAACTTATTAAGATACTATTGAAATACCTTGTTCATCAAAGCCATGAAAGCTACAGTTGCATTCGTAAAACCAAACGGCATGACCAGAAATTCATAATGTCCATATCGAGTTCTGAAAGATGTTTTTGGAACATCTTGCGCTGAATTTCCAAGTTGATAATACCTTGACCTCAAATCAATTTTAGAAAATACGCGTGCTCCTTGCAATTGATTGAATAAATCATCAATACGAGGTAAAGGATATTTATTCTTCATAGTTACCCGATTCAACTATCTGTAATCAATGCAAAGTCGCATAGTGTCATCCTTTTTCTTAACAAACAATGTCGAAGAGCCCCAAGGAGATACACTAGGTCTAATAAATCCCTTATCAAGTAACTCTTATAATTGTTTTTTCAACTCTTTTAATTCCATTGGAGCCATTCTATATGGAGAAATAGAAATTGGTGCAATTCTTAGAATACAATCAATAGTAAATTCTGCTTCTCTATCAGGTGGCAATCCCCGCAAGTCAGCGGGAAATACATCTGGAAATTCTTTAACAATAAGAATATCATTAAGTGATACATCTGATGCTTTAGTGTCAATAACATGTGCTAAATATGCCTCACATCCAACTTTGATTAGCCGAAAATTACTAATTGCAGAAATTAAACAAGTAGGCACTATCTGACGTTCACCTCGAAAAATAACTTTTGAATGATCTTGTGATTCTAAAATGGCTCCTTTTGTATAATAATTAATGATTGCATGATGCTTTCTTAACCAATCCATACCCAAAATCACATCAAAGTCTCTGATATTCAATCTAATCAAATTTGCACTGAAAACTTCTCTATCAATTTGAATTGAACAATTCTGATACATATAATTTACAGCCACTAACTCACCGAAAGGAGTTCCCACGTTAAGATCAAATCCCAAAAGTTTGCAATTCATATGCAAATGTGATGATAAGTTTGATGATATGAATGAATAAGTAGATCTAGGATCAATTAATGCATAAACATCCATGTTGCAAATAAAAATCTTACCCGTAACAACTTCTAGTGTGTCAATAGATTCTTGTCGAGTCATGATAAAAATACGAGCCTGTGTTGGAGGCCTAGAACTTTGAGCCTCAAATCTACCAATATTGCTTGTTGTTGTTCCTCTACCCCTACCTCTACCTGCTACTACACCAGCTCCCCTACCTATGGTATTTGAACTATAGCCTCTGATTGAGCTCTTTCAGTTGCTTCTATTCATTTTGGACAATCACTTATTAAATGTTCAAAAGAGCCACATAAGTAACAAGCTCCAGTCAGTTTCTTGCATTCTCCTTCATACAATTTACCACATAGCATACACTGAGGTTTTTGTCCCGAGCTTTGTCCTTGACTTTGTCTCAAATGAGTTTGCGTATTCATTCTTCCTCCACTATTGCCAGAATATCCTCCTCTAGCTGTAAACTATGATGGAGAAGAATTTGTTTGATGTTTACCAAAATTTTTACTTTGGTCACCACCAAAATCACTGTAACCTCTTCTAGCTTTATAATCTGCTTTCTCTTTTTCTAGTCTTTTAGCCCTAACTGCAACATTTTTCAACTTTAGGTAACTTTTAAGTTCAAATGATGATATCTTGGTTCGAATTTCATATCCAAGCCCATCCTTAAATTTCCTGCATCTATCCTTTTTAGTAGCCACTAATATTGGTACATAACTAGATAGCTGATTGAACTTAACTTCATACTCGGCCACTGTCATCCTCCCTTGTCTCAAGTTCAAAGTTGTCTACTTTTATCATCAATGTACACATCTGGCATATAATTACTTTTGAATTCCTGCACAAAATCATCCCAATTCAAGATAGGAGGTTGAACAGTACTCCCCGGGATAGTTCCTACCAGTCATAAGCATCATCTTGAAGTAAAAATACCGCATAATCGAACTTCTCATCAGGAGTACAATGCATCATATTGAAAATGCTTTCCAGCCTTTTTAACTATCTTTCTGCTATTGTAGGATCTGTAGTTCCCTTGAATTCTTCTGCACCTTATTTCTTCAATTCATCGAACCTTCTTTCTCTTTGGACAAATGTTGCAGGTGCTTGTACCACAGGTATTTCCTGATAATGCTGCAAATTTGATGCATGAGAATGTATAGGTGATGCAAATGTAATTGGTTAAGTTTCTATCGGTTGATTTATGGCTGGTCCCTCTCTCCTTGGGTTAACATTTTGGTTCTCATCAGCCCGATATGAATATGATAACATCTTATAAGATAACATATACTAATCTCATATTATGTATACATTTGTATGTGTCTCTATGACCATATGCCCGCTCTGATACCAACTAAAACACCCTTATCATATAATAACTATAGAAAATAGCATAAATTTTTTTTTGTACATAAATATTCATATATTAATACAGCCATTAATATTTTATATTAACTCTAATATCATTCCTTTATATTACAAACCATAATTATGTTTAATTAGCAAAATCAAAACCTGACCACCTCTATTCTATATGCATGTCATATAAGGAGAGAGAGCAAGATGGATATAGCCGACAGACCTTTCTTCCATGACAACTATGGATAAGGACCTTCTAGACCAAAAGTCTATCTACAACCTTGTCAAACTAGAAAAGCGATTTATATGAGTCGCCACTCAGTGAATATAAATAATTAATGAATTTAACAATCACATACAGTCACACCTTCAAAATAAACATACAGTCATTCATATATGCTATTGGATGATTCATTTATTTAATTGTTGTGACATTTCCGGCCAAATTGTTACCCCGGGAACATGTAACATGTGTAACAATTGTCAATTGATTTGCTGGCCAGCTAAATAACAATTCGTTGACCTTTCTATCCAGATAAACCATTCATTGACCTTTTGGTCCAATTGTAAAATATTGCAATTGGTTGACCATATAGGCCCAGATAACAGAACATATATTGCAATGTTTGATCGGCTATGTCACAACGTTTCTCTTTATTTCATTTGTTCCTGTACAAATGCGTATATCATGTATAATTCAATTAACTCATGTTTCACCAAATAAATATATGTGCATACAATTCAAATTCATCAAATAACATATAATAATTCAATTCACAACAATTCACTAGACATTCAAATATCACATAAATCAACCATAAATTCATATCATGTTTATACTCACAGATTATCCGAGCTAACCCTCTCGGAAATGATTAGGACCTTCTTATTGAATCCCTTCACAATCCTAGACTCCTATAGATATAGATACATATTAAATGTACATACAATTTATTTTATTTCTAATAAAAATCATCATTAACCAAAATCCTATTTTTAGCATGTGTATTTCTGACCTTATCTCACTTACAAATTCATAACTCTCAATAAATCAAACAAAGTGATTCCTATTTTATTTTACTCCTAACACACAAGGGCATCATATATTCCAATCTTAAAATTTTCTAATCTTAGTACTAGTTATAGTGCATTTTACATTCATACTCTGTTTCAATTTCGTGTTACCTAGACAGTATCTTAGTAAAATGACCATAATTCTCTCTACACAATTTGAATCGACCTGATTCCTTTTCCCATTTAAAATAGACATATGATGGTATCACATATCAAAATTTTAGAATTATACAATTAGTAGAAAAATCACAGACTTAATTTTAATCTTACTCTATTGCAGTGGCCTAACAGCTCTAAATAGTATGGATTCAAAAAATCATGGAGAAAAACCTACCAATTCTAAAATCCCCAAATTTTTCAGGATGAACCCTAACATAAAGAGGAACAATTCATCTTTTACTAAAACTTCTAATTATAACTTTAACCTAATAAAAATCACACTACAAAGTTACTAAAATACATGATTCCTTCCTTCTAGCTCTCTTCTTCTCTTCTTCCTTATGCTTCATTCTTTGCTTTGTTTTTGGAAGATAAAGACCTGATCTAAATCTATTCTTATCAGGCCATATAAAAATCTAAGGGATAAAAGACCAATTTGCTCTCAAATTCTTTATTTAATACAAATACTAACTATACTAAATACATATACATATATATTTATATACCATATTAATATTAATTCTAATACTGATGCTTATACTTAATTCCTTATGATATATCACAATTTTATTCAACTTCATATGTTCAAATAATCATTTTATATCTATAACATAACTATAAAATATTGGTACCTAGATATTAAATATCGTATTTTGTATGGTTAAAATAACTATTATTTTAACTAACCAATTTTAAAAAATATAAAATTCAAAATATTAAATATAATAATTTCATGACATATAACAGATGTGGACAAATGCAAATATAACGCGTAAAATGGGATGTTATAATTCTCTCCCTCTTAAAGAATTTCATCCTCGAAATTAAATACCTGAATCAGAAAACAAATAAGGATAGTCATTTCTCATTCGATCTTCTGTTTCCCAAGTGGCTTCTTCTACTGAATGACTTTTCCAAAGTACTTTTACCGATGGTATTTCTTTGTTTCGCAATTGATTGGTCTTATACCCAATAATTGCTACTAGTTCTTCTACATAACTCAAATTATCAGCAATCTCTATCTCTTGGTCCTTCAATACATGTGTAGGGTCTAACCGATACTTCCTTAGCATGCTCACATGAAAGACATTGTGAATTTGAGCTAACTCTGGTAGTAATGCCAATTTATAAGCAAGCGAACCAATTATTTCAAGAATTTCATAAGGGCCTATATACAGCAGACTAAGCTTCCCTTTCTTCTTAAACATTAACATGCCTTTCCAAGGTGATACGCGAAGAAAAACTTTGTCCCCTACTTCATATTCCATTTCCCTTTAATGTTGATCAGCATAACTTTTTTGTCTATCTTGTGCTGCCTTGATTCTTTCTCTTACTATCTTCACCTTTTTAACTGTGTCTTGTATTATTTCTGGACCCTCTAAAACCCTTCTTCATCCCAACAAATAGGACTTCTGCATTTTCATCCATAAAGAGCCTCATACGGTGTCATTCCAATACTACTATGATAGTGATTATTATAAGCAAATTCCATTAGAGAAACATATTAGCCCTACGCATCTTTGAATTCCATAGGACAAGCTCGAAGCATTTCTTCTAAAGTCTAAAGTGTTCTTTATGATTGACCATCTGTTTGAGGATGAAAAGAAGTGCTAATGTTCAATTTCTTGCCTAATGTCTGCTATAAACTTCTCCAAAATTGAGATTTAAATCTAGGATCTCTATCTAATACAATAGACACAGGTATTCCATGTAACCTGACAATTTCATTCATATATTTCTACGCTGAATTCTCCAATGAACAACCCCAATGTATGGGCAAAAAATGGGCTGATTTCGTCAATCTATCAACAATAACCTAAATAGCATCATTCTTTCTTGGAGTTTTAGGAAACCCGTGCATAAAATCCATATTAACCATCTCCCATTTCCAAATTGGTATAGGCAATGGTCGTAATTTCCCTTATCGAGCTTGATGTTCAATCTTTACTTGTTGACATATCAAATATTTTGAAATGTATTCAATAATATCCTCCTTTATTCCAGACCACCAAAAATGAGAGCGCAAGGTATGATACATTTTTGTCATTCCCGGATGCATGGCATATGGAGCAGTATGAGCTTCTTCTAAAATTTCCTTCTTCAAATTATCAACATCAGGCACACAAATTCTTTGTCCCAACATCAAAGTATCATTTTCTACTGTAAAATCAGTGCTCTTTCCTTGCTTGAAATTTTCCATAATCTCATTTAGTTGAGGATCTCGAACCTGAGCTTCCTTAATTCTGTCATGTAACACTAGTCTTACCTTGAAGTTACCTAATAATGCACCATTTTCACCCAATTTTAAGTCAACATACACTGCTCATAATTGAACTAAGTATGGGAGTTTAGAAACTTGAACATTAGCCATTACACTACTGGATTTTCTACTTAAGGCATCAGCTACAACATTGGCTTTTCCTGGATGATATTCTATCGTGAAATCATAGTCTTTTAATAATTCTAGCCATCTCCTCTGCCTCATATTCAATTCTTTCTGACTCAACAAATATTTTAAACTCTTATGATCAGTGAAAATCTAAAAAGTTTCTCCATACAAATAATGTCTCCAAATTTTCAAAGCAAACACAATAGCAACAAGTTCTAAATCATGCACTAGATAAGATAATTCATATGGTTTTAATTATCAAGATGCATACACAATTACCTTCCCGTGTTGCATTAGAACACAACCCAAAACTTGGTGAGAAGCATCACTATAAACAACAAATCCACCAGTGCCAGTTGGAATTGTCAAAATCGAAGCTGTATTCAATCGTTTCTTTAATTTATCAAAACTTTTCTGGCAATCATCTGTCCACTGGAACTGTACATTCTTTTATAGTAATTTTGTCAGTGGAGCAGCAATAAGAGAAAATTCATTAATAAATCGTTGATAATATCCTGCTAATCCCAAAAAACTTCTTACTTCTGCTACATTTTTCGGAGCTTCCCATTGAACCACTGCTTCGATCTTTTTAGGATCAATCTGAATGCCTTGACCAGAAACCACATGTCCCAAAAATAAAACATGATCCAACCAGAATTCACATTTGCTAAACTTTGCATACAACTATTTTTCTCTCAAAATCTGAAGCACAATTCTCAAATGTTGATCGTGTTCTTCATTGCTTTTCGAGTACACAAGTATGTCATCAATAAAAATAATAACAAACTTATCAAGATACTATTGAAATACATTGTTCATCAAAGCCATGAAAGCTGTAGGTGCATTCATCAAACCAAACGGCATCACCAGAAATTCATAATGTCCATATCGAGTTCTGAAAGATGTTTTTGGAACATCTTGCGCTGAAATTCCGAGTTGATAATACCCTGACCTCAAATCAATTTTAGAAAATACACGTGCTCCTTGCAATTGATTGAATAATCATCAATAAGAGGTAAAGGATATTTATTCTTCATAGTTACCTGATTCGACTGTCTGTAATCAATGCAAAGTCACATAGTGCCATCCATTTTCTTAACAAACAATGTCGGAGCGCCCCAAGGAGACACACTAGGTATAATAAATCCCTTATCAAGTAACTCTTATAATTGCTTTTTCAACTCTTTTAATTCCATTGGAGCCATTCTATATAGAGAAATAGAAATTGGTGCAGTTCCTAGAATCAAATCAATAGTAAATTCTGCTTCTCTATCAGGTGGCAATCCCCGCAAGTCAGCAGGAAATACATCTGGAAATTCATTAACAATAAGAATATCATCAAGTGATACATCTGATGCTTTAGTATCAATAACATGTGCAAAATATGCCTCACATCCACTATTAATTAACTGAAAAGTACTAATTATAGAAATTAAACAAGTAGGCACTATCTGACGTTCACCTCAAAAAATAACTTTTGAATGATCCGGTGTTTCTAAAACAACTTCTTTTGTATAACAATTAATGATTGCATAATGCTTTGTTAACCAATCCATACCCAAAATCACATCAAAGTCTCTGATATTCAATCTAATCAAATTTGCACTAAAAACTTCTCTATCAATTTGAATTGAACAATTCCAGTACATATAATTTACAGCCATTAACTCACCCAAAGGAGTTCCCATATTAAGATAAAATCCCAAAGGTTTGCAATTCATATGCAAATGTGATGATAAGTTTGATGATATGAATGAATAAGTAGATCCAGGATCAATTAATGCACAAACATCCATGTTGCAAATAAAAATCTTACCGATAACAACTGCTAGTGCGTCAATAGCTTCTTGTTAAGTCATGGCAAAAATGTGAGCCTGTGTTGGAGGCCTAGAACTCTAAGCCTCGGATCTACCAATATTACTTGTTGTTGTTCCTCTACCCCTACCTCTACCTGCTACTACACCAGCTCCCCTACCTATGGTATTTGAACTATAGCCTCTGATTGAGCTCTTTCAGTTGCTTCTATTCATTTTGGACAATCACGTATTAAATGTTCAAAAGAGCCACATAAGTAACAGGCTCCAGTCAGTTTCTTGCATTCGCCTTCATACAATTTACCACGTAGCATACACTAAGGTTTTTGTCCCGAGCTTTGTCCTTGACTTTGTCTCGAATGAGTTTGCGTATTCGTTCTTCCTCCACTATTCCCAGAATATCCTCCTCTAGCTATAAACTGTGATGGAGAAGAATTTGTTTGATGTTTAGCAGACTTTTTACTTTGGTTGCCACCAAAATCACTGTAACCTCTTCTAGCTTTATAATCTGCTTTCTCTTTTTCTAGTCTTTCAGCCCTAACTGCAACATTTTTCAACTTTAGGTAACTTTCAAGTTCAAATGATGATATCTTGGTTCGAATTTCATATCTAAGTACATAACTGGATAGTTGATTGAACTTAACTTCATACTCGGCCACTGTCATCCTCCCTTGTCTCAAGTTCAAAGTTGTCTTCTTTTATCATCAATGTACACATCTGGCATATAATTACTTTTGAATTCCCGCACAAAATCATCCCAATTCAAGATAAAAGGCTGAATAGTACTCCCCGGGATAGTCTCCCACCAGTCATAAGCATCATCTTAAAGTAAAAATACCGTATAATCGAACTTCTCATTAGGAGTACAATGCATCATATTAAAAACTCTTTCCAGCCTTTTTAACCATCTTTCCACTATTGTAGGATCTGTAGTTCCCTTGAATTCTTCTGCACCTTATTTCTTAAATTTATCGAACCTTCTTTCTCTTTGGACAAATGTTGCAGGTGCTTGCACCACAGGTATTTCCTGATCCTGCTGCAAATTTGATGCATAAGAATGCATAGGTGATGCAGATCTAATGGGTTGAGTTTCTACATGTTGATTTATGGCTGGTCCCTCTCTCCTCGGGTTAACATTTTGGTTCTCATAAGCCCTATATGAATATGATAACATATTATAAGATAACATATACTAATATCATATTATGTATACATTTGTATGTGTCTCTATGACCATATCCCCGCTCTGATACAAACTGAAACACCCTTATCATATAATAACTATAGAAAAATACCATAAATTTTTTTTGTACGTAAATATTCATATATTAACACAACCATTAATATTTTATATTAACTCTAATATCATTCCTTTATATTACAAACCATAATTATGTTTGATTAGCAAAACCAAAACCCGACCACCTCTATTCTATATGCCCGTCATATGAGGAGAGAGAGAGAGATGGACATAGCCGACAGACCTTTCTTCCATGACAGCTATAGATAAGGATCTTCTAGACCAAAAGTCTATCTACAACCGTGTCTAACTAGAAAAACATAGCGATTTATATGAGTCGCCACTTAGTGAATTTAAATAATCAATGAATTTAACAATCACATACCATCACACCTTCAAAATAAACATACAGTCATTCATATATGCTATTGGATGATTCAATTATTTAATTGTTGTGACATTTCTAGCCAAACTATTGCCCCGGGAATATGTAACATTTGTAACAATTGTCAATTGATTTGTTGGCCACCTATATAACAATTGGTTGACCTTTCGGTCTAGATAAACAATTCGTTGACCTTTTGGTCCATTTGTCAAATATTGCAATTGGTTGACCATATATGTCCAGATAACAGAACATGTATTGCAATGTTTGATCGGCTATATCACAACGTCTCTCTTTATTTCATTTGTTCCTGTACAAATGCGTATATCATGTATAATTCAATTAACTCATGTTTCACCAAATAAATATATGTGCATATAATTCAAATTCATCAAATAACATATAATCATTCAATTCACAACAATTCACCAGACATTCAAATGTCATATAAATCACTCATAAATTCATATCATGTTTATACTCACAGATTATCCGAGCTAACCCTCTCAGAAACGACTAGGACCTTCCTTTTGAGTCCCTTCACACTCTTGGACTCCCATAAATATAAACACATATTAAATGTACATACAATTTATTTCATTTCTAATAAAAATCATCATTAACCAAAATCCTGTTTTTAGCACGTATATTTCTGACATTATTTCACTTACAAATTCATAACTCTCAAATTACTAAATTAAACGAAGTGATTCCTATTTTATTTTACTCCTAACACACAAGGGCATCATATATTCCAATCTTAAAATTTTCTGATCTTATTACTATTTACAGTGAATTTTACATTCATACTCTGTTTCAATTTTGTGTTACTTGGACATTATCTTAGTAAAACGACCATAACTCTCTCTACACAATATGAATCGACCTGATTCCTTTTCCCATTTAAAATAGACATATGAGGGTATCACATATCAAAATTTTAGAATTATACAATTAGTAGAAAAATCACAGACTTAATTTTAATCTCACTCTATTGCAGTGACCTAACAGCTCTGAATAGTTTGGATTCAAAAAATCATAAAGAAAACCCTACCAATTCTAAAATCCCCAAATTTTGCAAATGAACTGTGACATAAAGAGGAACAATTCATCTTTTACTAAAACTTCTAATTCTAACTTTAACCCAACAAAAATCGTACTACAAAGTTACTAAAATACCTGATTCCTTCCTTCTAGCTCTCTTCTTCTCTTCTTCCTTATGCTTCGTTCTTTGCTTTGTTTTTTGGAGATGAAAACCTGATCTAAATCTATTATTATCAGGCCATACAAAAATCTAAGGGGCAAAAGACCAATTTGCCCTCAAATTCTTTATTTAAAATAAATACTAACTATACTAAATACATATACATATATCTATACCATATTAATACTAATTCTAATACTAATGCTTATACTTAAATCCTTATGATATATCACAATTTTATTCAACGTCATATGTTCAAATAATTATTTTATATCTATAACATAACTATACTCCACTTATTCCTTAAAATTCTATAGCTATATAATTCGGTACCTAGATATTAAATATCGTATTTTATATGGTTAAAATAACTATTATTTTAACTAACCAATTTTAATAAATATAAAATGTAAAATATTAAATATAATAATTTCATGACATATAACATATGTGGACGAATGCAAATATAATGCGTGAAATGTGATGTTATAATTTGTAACAAGTATATCATTGATATATATATTAAAGCTAAAAAAAATTATATTATGTATCAAATTAAATTGCAAAAAACCTCTTTATATATAATATCTGAGTGGTATGTATTTCCAAATTATAAAATATTGAAGTCAATCACTATTTTTTAAAATACACCCACACAAAGACTAAACCATAGTCATTTCCTATATCGTTGAAATTTGATGATGTTCGTTGCTCATTTTTTCCATCGAATCTTCATTTATTCCTAAAAATATTAATGTAGTTAATCAAAAATAACTTTTTATAATTTAATTATTGTTAGAAAAACTATATTTATAACATCCAAATTCACGAAAAATATTATTTTTTTAATGATGCTAAAAATAATTTATCTTAATTGTAATAAAGACAAAAAAAGTCTAATTTTTTAGCTAAATATTTTTTTCAAAAAAAAAGAATTAGGATTGTTTGGAGGAAAATTTTTTTTTTTCAAAAAAAAGTCCAATTGAAATAATCATACATACAAATTTAATTCACGAAAAAATATAAGGGTCAATTAATTCCACTAATCAGCTACTTAGCTTCTGAATTTCGTTTCACTTGTTTCCTTTATTGATTCCGAACTGCCAATTAATTCCACTAATTAGCTACTTAGCTTCTTAATTTCCTTTTTTGTTCAATGTTCATTATTTAATATTATATATATATATACTGTCTTCCTTTAAATAAAATTTCTTATTTAGCATTTTTTTCCTTAATTAATTTCAATAATTAATCATCTTAACATATGGAATAGACAAAAAAATAAACATTTATTGTGATAATATTAGAATTTTTTTAATTATTTCACTTGATCAAATAATTAAAAATATTCCATTATTATCCATAAGAAGGAGTAAGTACTATTATAAAATTCAATTTTTTTCTTAAATAGAATTATAATCAACAGAACCAAATAAAATAAAAAAACAACAAATTAAATTTTAAGAAAATAGATTTATGAGATATATTAGTTGATAGATATACTTAATGGATAATTATGAAATTTGAATTCACTTGATCAAATAATTAAAAATATTCCATTATTATCCAAATGAAGGAATGATTACTATTATAAAATTCAAATTTTTTTAATATATGGAATTCAATTTAAAATAGTAATAAAAAAATATATACATACCAAATAGAACATTTTCATTGAATTTGTTTGGATCAAGCAATTCTGTATAAGAGACTAATTCGATTAAATTCAAACTAAAATTTTGGTCATTGACCTCCCGAAGATCCTCATATGGTAAACCTTAAATTCTTGAAGATTATCAACAAACTTGGAAATATTATTTTTGTTACCGTCGCTTAAATGTGATCTCCCTATTGCAATATTACAAAACATCAAAAAGATTAGATTTTTTTTGTTAGCTATGTGATTTTATTAAATATTTATTGTGATAAATTTTTTAATATTCAATGACAAATAATTTATTAACATACCTTGCAAAACCATTTCAATAGTCAATATTGAATTTGGTTTATTACGTTCTGGAATGGTCCAAAGGCGGAGAACACATCCTTTGAGGGGCCATTGCATCTTAGTTGGATTTATATCACATATAAAATCCGTCTTTAATTGCACCCTTATTGGGTTGATATCATACACCTAATTATATTTATGCTTCAACATAATAAACACTATACTGTTCTATAATTATCTTGTCATTTCTTGTCAAAATTTGATGAAGAAAAATGCGTCACACTGATTCTTAATTGCTATATTAGTTGAAATATTTCTTTTGAAAGGTATAGGGGCAAAGAAATCATTTAATACTTCTTTGCTTATATATATATATATATATATATATATATATATATATATATATATATATATATATATATATATATATATATATATATATATATATATATATATATATATATATATATATATAGATTCGTTTGATGTTTTTTTAATTTATTCATAAAATTTTAAAATATGAATTAAAAAATAAAGATAAAGTATACCCGGCGAGGGCCTGCATTTTTTTTAAAATGTGTTTGGACAAACTAATTGATTAATAAGAAAAAAAAGTCCAAACCAATCGAAACCTTCAGAGCCCTGAATTTTGCACGTGATGAGCTTGATTTTATTATATATACACAATTCTATTAAAGTATTTGTATTTTTGAAACCTTCAGTTTTTTTATAAAATTTAACATCTCAACTTAATTTTATAACTTAAGAGATATTAAACCGAACTTAAATTTTGACTATTTTAAAAGATTCAGTCTAACTTGAACTCAACTATTATCTTTTATAGGTTGAGACGGACTTACGCCATAAGTTTTTAGCTAAGCCCGATTAAGACTGGCCTTAACCCTGTCGATGACCAAGCCCAACAGTCAAAAATACCAAAAAAAATTAATGGGTAATGGGTCTAATTCTCATACACAAGGCCCAAAATATCAGCCCGACCCGAAATTCCGAACCCTAAAAACCCCTACTATATAAAATTAAACCCAATCCTAACCATTCTTCTCTAACCTCTGCAGCCTCCCTCTCTCCCTCTCGTTTACTCCTTCACCGGCGACATGGTAAGCTCCAGTTTCAATTTTATTTAGTTGCTGAAATTCTTTGAAATGACGAGTCTTGATTAATTAATGTTTCTGTTAATTCGTAAAGTGAAGAAAAATTTACATCAGCTCCAAATTGCTTGTATTTTATAGGGTTTTCGTAACTTTTGGCTTCTATCTGAGAGTTAAAAATGGTTTTTCCGCAATTATTTGAAAGGATTTGCTAATATTTCATGTTGGCTGCGTCTTTCATTTTGGAAGATTCATAATTGTCAACTGGTATTTGGATTGTATTGAATGTCCGGAATTTTTTTTGTAGATGACATTCTTCGTTTTTGATGGGTTAAAACTGTTTACAGGCTCCTAAAAGAGGTGTGAAGACCCCAGCACTGGCAAAGAAGAAACCTGTAAGTAATTTCTGTTTATTTTATGGGCTTAATGCGTGTGATTGTTAACCATTATTGTGTTCTAATTTCCTGAATACTGCTGACTTTATGTGTTAATTTGTTGCTTACAGGAAAAGGTTGTGAACCCTTTGTTTGAAAAGCGGCCTAAGCAATTTGGAATAGGGGGTGCATTGCCTCCTAAAAAGGACTTGACTAGATTTGTCAAGTGGCCTCATGTTGTTCGTATTCAGAGGCAAAGAAGGATTCTCAAACAGCGCTTGAAGGTTCCTCCTGCTATCAATCAGTTCACAAAGACTTTGGACAAGAACCTCGGTAAGTTTTATGTTAATCTAATCATCATTGCCATGTGAAAAACACCATACCAGAAGCGTTTCTTAACTATTTTACCAGTTTCATGAATGCCCACAAACTAGAATTCATCAATAGGTTTTATGCTATAATTTAGCAAGATATGTGTTGTGTTTTATATTTAGTGTCACATTTGTTGTTCGGTTCAAAAAGAAGACAACATTTTATTTGGTTTATTAGGCCTTACTGTTTTATGTCATTTTTGACAAGGTCATTTATCGTTGTATAAATTTTAATAGCAATTCTATATTATTAGCAAATTTGATTTGATGTTAATAAGAATCTTTCCAAAATTTAGTTGATGTTGTGACTTGCGATTCTTCATTCTTTCGGTAACTAATTAGCAGTTTCTGATGAATTTAAAATTTATGCATAAAACATATATATGGTTTGTAGTAGTTTGGTACTGCACTGGAAGTGTCTAATTATCTAGTTTTCCAAAAGAACTAGGCTTTGTGGACGTTAAGATAAATCAACTACTAGTTTGTACTTCAAATAAGTGCCTCTGTGAATGTTTTCTTGAATTTGTATACACCTGTGTTTCATGTGATACTGAAAGTTCTAGCTTTTGGTATTTTAATGAATCTCAATCAACGGCTTAATTTACAATAGTAAGGAATGGAAATGGAAGAGTTTGATGAAACATTGAGATGTAATATATAGTGTTCTGTTTTAGTTAGATTGTCTTAGCAACATTGTATTAAGGCGAACTGAGGCGCCAAGGGGTCAGGCGCTCCGTCGCTCGCCCAAGGAACTTGAGGTGCATACTGAAAAAAGAGGCAGTAAAGTATTATTTACTAGCCATAATAAACATAAAATGCAATAAATAGTAAAAAAAACATACTAAATCACATTCAATATGACTAACCATAATCACTCTCAATCTAACTACCCATAATCAAACCCTTGTTAATGCAAAATCTGAATAAAAAGTTCAATCAAACTACAAAAAGTTACCAAATAATACTTTTAATTTATGTTGTAGGCTCCATAGATAAACTAAAACATAAAGTTGAACTATATTCTAATTGCCAATCTCATATCCAACATTTCATTCATCATCTTCAAACTCATCCACCTCAAAGCTATTGTTTTCTTCATCGTCATTTAGAGAGAATGAAGCAACATTTTCAACACTAGATAATACTATTTTATCATTTCCCCTACTACTTTAGCACTATAAGAAATGATTAAATTTTAATTTGAATGGGTTGATTTCTTTCCTTTTCGTTATGAAAAGTCCGATTGATGATATCATATCTAATGAAATAGATATTACTTCTTTAATCTTATTTTCTTTCTTTTTTAACTAAGACATTATTCTATTATAATGGTCAATATCATATATGTGACACAATGCTAAAAAATAGTTAAAAACTTTCTTTATGCACTGAGGTGCGGCCGAGGAGTAAAAGGCGCGAGGCGAGTGGCACGCCTGGGTGCAAAAGGCGTGCGCCTCATGAACCTCGCCTCGCCTGATCCTCTGTGAGGCGCTGGCCCTTGAGCCTCGAGAGCCTGGAGCCCGAGGCGCGCCCGTAACAACTATGCTGAGCAACTTCTGTTATTGTCTTGAATGCAGCAACCCAGCTTTTCAAGTTGTTGCTGAAATACAGACCTGAAGACAAAGCAGCTAAGAAGGAAAGGCTTATTCAAAGGGCACGAGCTGAAGCTGAGGGAAAAACTGTCGAATCAAAGAAGCCTATTGTTGTTAAATATGGGCTTAACCATGTTACTTACCTCATTGAGCAGGTATATTCATATTTCAACCCAGCTCTTGCACAATTGCATCCCATCCATGGTTATCAGAGCGGTAATTTCATAGTGTGGCAACCTTCGATTGTGTTATTCCTTATATTTGTATTATAAGCTAGTGATTTCTATTTTGCTATGAAATTTGCAGTTGTCTATTTGTGTCAAAATTCTTGATTGGCTGCTTTGGTTTTCCAGTTTTTTCATTAACAACTTTGAGACTCCCTGTACTTAGATTTTTCCACCTTTTGTTTCTATTTCAAACACTGGGCACGAGACGTGTCTATGTCCTTTCCATAAATAATGAAAGTTGTAGACTCATTTCCTTGATATTGGGAAACCCTTTCTAGCAAATTAGCGTCCACTTTTTTTTGCAACAACTTCTATAAAATAAAATTCCTTTTGCAATTAGTTTTCTTGTAATTAATCTTTTCATACTTTCTTGTAGAGTACAATTATTTTTCTTTTAGTTAATCTTTTATTTTCTAAAAGTAATAATCAGATGATGAACACCCTATTTATGATTTTTTATATTTATAATTATACCCCTCTATTTTTATTATTTACACGTTTCCCGCTGTTCCCAAACCTTTTCTTGAAGTCGCATTTTCGTGTGTCAATTTCCATGCATGTTTCCGTTTTTGTGCTGCCTAGCATCTCTTGTATTGTATTCTAACAATAGTCATCCTTGTCCTTGTAGAACAAAGCTCAACTGGTTGTAATAGCACACGATGTTGATCCAATTGAGCTTGTTGTATGGTTGCCTGCCTTATGCCGCAAGATGGAGGTTCCTTACGCAATTGTGAAGGGCAAGTCCAGGCTTGGAGCGGCAAGTATTTTGCAATTATTCCATTTTGTATTGATTATGTCAAGTGCATTTTGGAATGGTCTCTTTTAATTGTTCTCTGTTTTTGTGTAATCAGATTGTCCACCAGAAAACAGCTGCAGCTTTGTGCATTACATCGGTAAAAAATGAAGATAAATTGGAATTCTCCAAAATCTTGGAGGCAGTTAAGGTAATTAACCCGACAGCAAGTGTTATAGTGCTGTTAGTCTTAATTCCATCATGAGAATATCATAGGCAAAAAGACCTATTTAGATCCCGTGGTATCATTAGCTTGCCACTTTGGTCCTTGTGCTGTACATGTTGTCTATTTGGTCCATGTGCCAATGTTACCCTTTTTGTCCCTTTAGTACGGATTACATGAAATATTACTAATACGAATAGAGTCTACCGTACATGGTCCAAAAAGATAGCAGATTGCATAGCACTAGGACTAAACGAGTGATGATTATTACACATCACGTGGACCATTTGGATAATGATTGAATAGCAGTGTTTTAGAACTCCCCGCCTAGCTCCGCCTAAGCCTCGACTAGGTGCTATTTTGAGGCTCGCCGCCCGACTTTTCATTTCTTGGGCGCTATCAGGCGTTGGACCGACATATTGCCGCCTAGGCACCGCCTAGTCCGATTTTTCCCCCAATTTTTAAGATACTGATACCTATAATAATTATAGTTCAATTTTTTCAATTAAAAAAAGGTCGCATGGTTGGTAAAACTAATGTGCAACGAAATATTCTCACCATACAATTTTCATTTTGAATCTCAAACTGATAAATAGTACGCTATAAACCACAAAAAGTTAGTGAGGATATTTGTTTTTAAGAAATTGATTTTAATGTTGATGTGTGTTTATGTTAAAATTAACTAAGACTTTTATGTTTTCATATGCTAAACTATGTTTTTTGTAAAATATTATCGTATTATAATTAATTTTTTAGTTGAATTTATATGTTTATCTATTAATAAATGTAAAAAATAAAAAATTTACAAATCCGCCTAGGCCCCGTCTAGGCGTTCCAAGCCCCGGCCGCCTGACTAGCGCCCGGCCCTTTTAAAAACCTTGTTGAATAGCACAGGAACCAAAAAGGAACCCGCTAACATGAGAATATTATGGGAAGAAAGACCTTTTTAGGCCGTGTGGTATCATCAGTTTGCCCCTTTGGTCCCTGTGCTATACATGCTATCTATTTGGTCCATTTGCTATTCAGTTTGCTACCTTTTTTGTCCCTTTAGTAGGCATGAAATAGCACTAATAGTCTCAACCGTACAAGGTCCAAAAATATAACAGAGTGCATAGCACAAAGACAAAACGAGTGATGATCACATAGCATGTGGACCATTTAGGTAATGAATGAATAGCACAAGGGCTGAAAAAGGAAAATGTTGCATGACATAGGGACCATAAAGATAATTTGTTGATTGGAGTTTTTTTTATTGAAATATAGGCGAATTTCAACGACAAGTTTGACGAGCACCGTAAGAAGTGGGGTGGTGGCATTATGGGCTCGAAATCTCAGGCAAAGACCAAAGCTAAGGAAAGAGTTTTAGCTAAGGAAGCAGCTCAGAGAATGAACTGAGGTTGTTAACAGTTAGAGGAGATTACTACCAGAAGGTACTTTGATAGTGAGTTTTGTACCTTTTTTTTATGAAAAGTTTTGTTATGACAGGGTTTATGTTAGTTTTGCTGTGGGATAATTGCCGTTTATTGTTTTCGAATTGTTTTGTTGTCTTGCAATTGAAAATGAATACTAGAATGTCTTAATTTTCCTACAAGAACAATTAGGCAAGAACTGATCTTATCTAATATGATCCTAAGGTCCTAAGAACATATTACCTCCATTCAATGTTTTAAAAAATTGCCATGTGCTAGTCGGGCGGTGGCGCCTTGGCGGATGTGTATTTTTATTTTTCTAATATTTATTAATAAATAAAAATATTAATTCAATTATAAAATATAGTATCATAAAGTATTTAAAACATATTCAGGACGACATTTTAAAAATTGTTAGGTGCTAGTCTAATGGTATGAGTCTCCTTGTTTGTGGTATAAAGTAAATTGTTTTTAGGAATGAAAGATAGTTTTATTGTAAGAATATTTTAATGTACATTAGTTTTATTAATTCAGTTACCTTTTATGGTAAATAAAAAATTAAAATTATAATTAATACAAATATTAGTGTCTTCAAAATGGAGTTTAGGTGTGGTCTAGGCAGAAAAAATTGGACTAGGCGGTGTATGAGTGGTAATATATTTGTCAAGCTCCAAAATAGTGTACTTCGACGGAGATTTTTGAAATGTTCCACTTGGTACCGAGATCCTTGCTCTTGTGGCTCTTGAGTTTTGACCTTGATGCATATTAGCCTGATGATCCCTATTGTGCCATGGGCTTTATTAGGTCATGGTCAATTTTATGCTCTATATAAATAGAGATAATTTTATACTTAAAAAAATGTTGTATTAGTTGGAATGAATATTAAATACTCTCTCCTTTATAAATTAATTAAAGATTTTTGTTCTTTTGAAAGATAATTGAATATTATATATCTTTTTTACTATTTATAATATGCATTAAACAAGACTAAAATAAAAATGATATTTAGATAGTTGCATTGAAATTTGAAAACGAAACTTATTTTAAAATTTTTTATAGGCTCTAAAATAATACTTATTTAAAATGGAAGGAAGTGTATATTGTAGGAGGAGAATTAATCTTGGCCATTAAATGTAACTAACTAATTAACTTGTCAAGTTGTCATACAAAAACTCAATTAAGAGAGCATCCCCATTGGTAAAGTTAAAAAAAAGCCATTTTCTTTTGAAAAGGAAAAGGAGATTAAAGAGTGTGGTAAAATTTAAAATTCACCAAGAATTATTTTTAAATAAGGGGTTTGTAACACCCTCTTTATAAAGAGTGTCACATTAACTATAATTACTCAATAAATAACTCTACTCCATTATATAAAGTTCAATACTTATAGGTTTAATATGTACAAATATATTGTTTCAAACTCCAAATTATTCTCCAAATATTTCTCAATATAACTTTTACATTTCTCACACTATCTAATACATGCCATTATCCTACAAACCATAATATTACATTAAAATATAAATCCACCTCGAGTCTTTCCCTATATGCACTTCAAGCAGATCCACTTATACCACTTTGGTTCAAACTATCTACAAGCTTCACTATCTGCGTATAGAAAATAAACTACACGCTAAGCAATTTGCTTAGTGGCGTACATAAAAGAAATACAATAACTTTGAACATTTTTAACACTTTAAAAATAACAAAGTATGTTCATAAGTCAAAAATAAATTAAACAACTTTATAAAACCAAAACACAAAACTTATATTATAAACCTTTCGAAGTACAATTAAATTTATATCCAATTTTTACAAACACATTAACCATATATTGCCCAAAGTAAACAAGTCATGAATAACGGTAAAATGGATATAGGAGCGGACAAGCCCGAAGCCGAAGCTTCAATATCAATGTATCGGTCAAGCCCGAAGCCGAAGCTTCAATATCAATATATTTTTATCAGAATACCGGCCGAAGACCGAAACCAAAGCTTCAATTGTTTGTACAGTACTGTACCCCCCTTTATTGGCACCAATCTACCATGACCTGTATTCTACTCGTTTAATAAGGGCAATAATCAAAGTAACATCTTAAAAATTCCAGTATAAATCATCAAACATAATTCAACATAACTTCAGCAATTAAGAAATTCAAATCCTAAATTTTAAAGCATAAAACTTCAATTAAAACACAATAAAATCAATATTCATATTTTCCAGATTTCTAGATTTCGTGATCTGACTTCCCCTGCATTTTTCACTATTAAAACATCATTCAATCGAAGAACTTTCTTCTAAACATAATTAGCCACATGTCTCAGCTTTCCAAATCCACCAGAATCATAGAAATTCACATTGTATAATCAAAGTGATGATCAAAATACTAAAAAGTGTACAAAGCTGAGATTTTCCGAAAACAGATTTCATGACTCAACTTCAAACGAAAATTTCACATTGAAAACGAATGAAATTCAACAAAGTTTCTTCTGAACATATATTTCTTACTTTCTGTAGATATCAATAGAATTAAGAATCATTCAAATCGGATTTATATAACAAGAGAAAACATTAAAACAAAACAGGGATACAAATCTGGAAATTTTTCTGAAAAACCGAGAAATCGAAATTAGAGACACAAACCTTTTTCTAAGCTCTTTCTAGCTCTCTTCTACCTCTTTTGCCTTTGATTTGCTTGCACTAGCTTCCTCTACAATAGCCATATATAATTCTATCAAGATATTGTATAATTAAACACCCTAATACCATAAATATGCTTAATCTACCATAAATTCTACTAATTAAGCTTCAATTTCATCAAAAATCACTCACCTCAAATTCGGGTTACTATTCATCCGAACCTTAAAAACTGAAATCCTTCTCTTCTAGTCTTGATTCACTGAAATTGATGATGATAGAGGGCTTAAGGATCAATTTTTAATAAGAATTTGAAGTTGAATCGAAGAAATCGAAAGTTTTTAGGTTAGGTAAAATTTTGATAAGGGAAGGAAATGAGTAGGAGAAGAAGATGATGGAGAAGAAGAGAAAGGCTGGATATATGTTATGTAATTTTTTTTTCAATTTCCAATAATGCCCTTGAACAAATAATTAAATGTCTATTTCATCCCTCTAACTTAATTAACTTACTTCCTCATGTCTTATATCCAATAATAATAATAATAACTACAAAAATAATTTTCATGATATTTTAATATCACAATAATTTACTATAAGTAAATTTTAAAATTTTAAGTAGTTACAATTCTCGCCCTCTTATGAATTTTCGTTCTCGAAAATTACCAGAAAATAGCTGTGGATATTGAGTTTTCATTGTATTCTCCGGTTCCCAAGTTGCTTCTTCAACCTTATGATTCCTCCAATGTACTTTTACCAAAGGAATAAACTTGTTTCTCAATTGTTTAACTTCTCTCGTCAAGATTTGTACCGGTTCCTCTTCATACGTCAAGTCGGGTTCGATTTCTACGACATCAAGAGATAAGATATGTGATGGATCTTATCTGTATCTCCTTAACATTGACACATGGAACACATTATGAATTTTGTCGAGCTTCGGTGGTAGTGCCAACCGATAAGCTATCGGTCCAACCTTCTCTACAACCTCATATGGGCCAATGAATCTCGGACTGAGCTTGCCTTTCTTGCCAAATCACAGGACTTTCTTCCAAGGAGATACTTTGAGAAATACTTTATCCCCCACTTCATAAGTAATGTCTTTTCTTTTTAGATCAGCATAAGATTTTTGTCTTACCGATGCAGCCTTCAATCTCTCTTGAATAAGTTTTACCTTCTCCTTTGTCTCCTGAATCAAATCCACTCCCACAATCTTGTTTTCACTAAGCTCGGTCCAATATAATGGAGTTCAACATTTTCTTCCATACAATGCTTCATATGGCGCCATTTGTATGCTTGATTGATAGCTGTTATTATAGGCAAACTCCATGAGGGACAAATACTTATCCCAACTCCCCTCAAATTCAATGACACAACTTCCCATCATGTCTTCTAACACCTGAATTACTCTTTCAGATTGACCATCTATTTAAGGATGAAATGAAGTACTGAAATGAAGTTTACTACCTACGGCTTCTTGCAACTTTTTCCAAAATCTCGAAGTAAATCTTGGATCTCGGTCAGAAATGATTGAAACAAGCACTCCATGTAGCCGCACAATCTCATCTACATATAACTGCGCCAACCTATCAAGTGAATAATCCATTCTAATTGGAAGAAAGTGGGCAGAATTTGTCAATCTATCTACACCAACCCACACTGCACCATGTTTCTTCTGTGTAAGTGGTAAAAATGTCACGAAGTCCATTGTGATTCCTTCCCATTTCCATTCTGGAATTGTTATTGGTTGCAACAATCCAGAAGGAACTTGATGTTCAGCTTTCACCTGTTGACAAGTTAGACATTGAGCAACATAGTTAGTAATGTCTTTCTTCATCCCATTCCACCAATAATGGCTCTTCAAATTTTGGTACATCTTATTTGCTCCTGGATGCATCGCATAAGGACTACTATGCACCTCATGTAAGATATTCTTCTTTAATTCTTCATTATTTGGCACACATAGCCTATCTTTAAAATATAGACACCCATCATCTCGAACCATATAGTTGTCTACGATACCTACTTGTGTCCTTGCTCGAATGACCTTCAAGTCATCATCTTCATTTTGTGCTTGCTTAACCTGTTGTAGTAGTACAGGTTGAATCTTCAATTCTACAATTAAGGCTCCACCACTGGTAAGAGCTAACCCCGTATTCATAGCCCTTAGTGCCATCATTGTCTTTCTACTGAGAGCATCTGCCACTACATTAGCCTTTTCTGGATGGTAATCAATAAGACAATCATAATCTTTAATGAATTCCATCCACCTTCTCTGCCTTAAATTCAACTCCTTCTGTGTTGGCAAATATTTTAAGCTTTTGTGATCAGTATAAATATAACATTTTTCTCCATAAAGATAGTGTCGCCAAATTTTCAAGGCAAAGACTATTGCAGCCATTTCCAAATCATGAGTAGGATAATTCCTTTCATGATTCTTCAATTGCCTGGAAGCATAGGCAATCACTTTCCCTTCTTGCATCAAAACACACCCAAGACCACTATGCGAAGCATCACTATAGATTACAAAGTCTTTTCCAGGCTCTGGTTGGGTAAGGATGGGTGCTTTTGTCAACATCGCCTTCAACTTCTTAAAACTTTCTTGGCACTTGTCATTCCACTCAAATTTTGCATTCTTTTGAAGTAGTTTCGTCAGCGGGGCAGTAATGACTGAAAATCCCTTCACAAATCTTCTATAATACCCTGCTAAGCCAAGGAAACTTCTGACTTCCGAAGGGTTCTTTGGCGGTTTCCATTCAACAACTGCTTCTATCTTTTTAGGATCCACTTTAATTCCTTCTACCGAAACAACATGGCCTAAGAAAGAAATTTCTTCAAGCTAAAACTCACATTTGCTAAGTTTGGCATATAATTTATTTTCCCTCAAAGTTTGGAAGACTATTCGCAAATGTTGATCATGCTCTTCCCGTGACTTAGAATACACCAAAATGTCATCAATGAAAACCACAACAAACCTGTCTAAATATAAGTAAAAGACACGGTTCATAAGGTCCATAAATGCTGCTGGTGCATTAGTTAGACCAAATGGCATTACAAAAAATTCATAGTGCCCATATCTGGTTCGGGAAGCCGTCTTTGCAATATCATCATCTTTCACTCTCATCTGATAGTAACCCGATCTCAAATCAATCTTGGAGAAGTATTTAGCACCCTTGAGTTGATCAAATACATCTTCAATCCTTGGCAATGGATACTTGTTCTTCACTGTCAATTTATTCAACTCCAGGTAATCAATACATAATCGAAGTGACCCATCTTTCTTCTTAACAAACAACACTAGTGCACCCTACGTGGATATACTTGGGCGTATGAATCCTTTGTCTAACAATTCTTGTAACTGAATCTTCAGATCTTTCAGTTCAGCAGGCGCCATTCTGTATGGTGCTTTGGATACTGGTGTGGTACCCGGCAATACATCAATTGCGAATTCTACCTCTCTTTTCGGTGGCAGCCCCGGTAGTTCTTCTGGAAATACATCGGGAAAATCACATACTGTAGGAATATTCTGCAATTCTAACTCACCTTTCTTCAATTCTAGAGTGAAGATTAGGTAGGCCTGACATCCCTTCCTAACTAGTCTTTTAGTCTTCATAAAAGAAATTATGTTACAGAGATAATCTCCCACAATAACTATTTCTTCTGCATCAGAAACTTAAAGTGATATTCTTTTGTTTTTGCAATCCACCACAGCTCAATGTTTCGATAACCAATCCATTCCCAAGATAACATCGTAATCTTGGAAAGGTAACTCAATTAAATTTGCTAGGAAAAGTTGATGTTGAATCATAATAGGGCAATTCATATGCACTTTATTTACTATCACACTGTGTCCTAAAGGATTAGTCACTTCAATATTTCTCCTAATTCTTCTACATGCAACCCTTTCTCTTGTGCCAATGTGGTACATATATATGAATGAGATGAACCGGGATCTATCAAAGCATAAACATCGTGATTAAAGAATGAAAATTTACCGACAATAACTTCAGTAGATTCCCGAGTCTCAGGCCCTCGGATTGCATAACTTCGTGCCATTCCTCCCAGTCTACCACTCTGCGGTGCTTGTTGAGCCACAATAAGTCCACTTGCCTCACTAGCATTTCCTCTTCCCCTTCCTCTTCAACCTTGCATTGTAGGAGTAGGAACTACTGCAGGTGCAGATGTACTTATCTGTCTTTGAGGGCCATTTGCAATCAAATGCTCCCTCGAGCCATATTTAAAGCAGACTTTACCTTTTCCCTAACATTCCCCTGTATGTATCCTTCTACAATTAGAACATTGTGGAATATTTCCTCTGCCTTGACCTAAAGGTACACTAGCCGCTGACCCCGTACTTGTGGTTTGTCTCGGTGGAAATTCTCTGAAATGAGATTGTGTTTGTTCTGATGTTCCCTTCTGTTTCTTACTTGGAGATTCTAAACTAGCTGGACCCTATGACCCCTTTTTAAATCCAGATCTTTTAGCCATTCTTTGTTGCCTATCTGAATTGATCTTCTCAATGCCTGTAGCAGCATCAACCAAGTCATTGAACACCCTAATCTTTTGTGCAAGTAAATGCACTCTAATTTCATCATTCAGCCCATCGTTAAATCTCTTACATCGCTTTACTTCACTGTCAACGATATCACGAGTATACCTCTCGAGTTTGAGGAATTGAATTTCATATTCTGATACAATCATTCGTCCATGCCTCAAAGACAAGAACAATTTTCTCTGCTCATCTATGAATCATTCACTAACGTACTTTTTATCAAATTGTTCCAAGAAAAGTGTCCAAGTGATTTCTTAGGGGCGCCTTTCTCTCACAATGTTATCCCACCACCTCCTAGCTTATTCTTTGAGTAGACCTTGCACACAGTCTAATCTCTCTTCATCTGTAAAATGAAGCCTAGTCATACACCATTTAGTATGATCAAGCCAATCTTTTACAATTGCAGGATCCACTGTGTCCCCTTTGAAGTCATCAGTTGGAAGCTTCTTGATTCTTTCAAGAGGAGTTCTCTCCTCTCTTCTTTCAACATGAGGTACTATAGGAACTTGGGGGATTGGTATGTTTTGAAGTACTTGTGTGATTACTTCAGTAGTCATATGCTGAAGTAAAGCAGCTTGTGCTGGAGTAGGTTGTTCGGGAAAGCCATGAACTGGCGAAGGTTCACGTCTTTGTTCATCCCCTTGTCTAATACAGACCGTACTCTCAGAATCCTCTTCCTCATTCTGACTATGACTACTAGCCATAACTTATTCCTGAAAATTAGACCAAAGTGGAACAAACAACTAACATAACATATTTATATCCTAAATGACATGTACATACTAGTCCTAGAATCGCCTAAACCTCGCTCTGATACCAATAAATGTATCACCCCCTTTATAAGGAGTGTCACAGTAACTATAATCAACCAATAAACAACTCTACTCCACTATATTAAGTTCAATACTTATAGATTTAATACGTATAAATACAAATATAATGTTTCAAACTCCAAATTATTCTCCAAATATTTCTCAATGCCATGCCATTATTCTACAAACCATAATATTACATTAGAATACAAATCCACCTCGAGTCTTTCCTTATTTGCTCTTCAAGTTGATCCACTTATATCACTTTGGTCCAAGCTATCTACAATCTTCACTATCTGCGTGTAGAAAATAAACTACACACTAAGCGATTTACTTAGTGGTGTACATAAAAGAAATACAGTAACTTTGAACATTTTTAACACTTTAAAAATAACAAAGTATGTTCATAAGTCAAAAACAAATTAAATAACTTTATAAAACCAAAACACAAAACTTATATTATAAACCTTTCAAAGTACAATCAAATTTATATCCAATTTTTCCAAACACATTAACCATATATTGCCCAAAGTAAACAAGTCATGAATAACGGTAAAATGGATACGGGAGCGGATAAGCCCGAAGCCGAAGCTTCAATATCAATGTATCGGTCAAGTCCGAAGCAGTAGCTTCAAAATCAATATATCGGTCAAGCCCGAAGCCGAAGCTTCAAAATCAATATATCGGTCAAGCCCGAAGTCGAAGCTTCAATATCAATATATTTTTATTAGAATAACGATCGAAGCCCAAAGCCAAAGCTTCAATTGTTTGTACAGTACTGTACCCCCCTTTATTGGCGTCAATCTACCCTGACCTGGTTTTCTACTCGTTTAATAAGGGCAATAAATCAAAGTAACATCTTAAAAATTCCAGTATAAACCATCAAACATAATTCAACATAACTTCAGTAATTAAAAAATTTTAATCATAAATTTTAAAGCATCAAACTTCAATTAAAACACAATAAAATCAACATTCATATTTTCCAGATTTCCAGATTTCGTGATCTGACTTCCCCTGCATTTTTCACTATTAAAACGTCATCCAATCTAAGAACTTTCTTCTAAACATAATTAGCCACATGTCTCAGCTTTCCAAATCCACCAGAATCATATAAATCCACATTGTATAACCAAAGTTATGATCAATATACTAAACAGTGTACAAAGTTGAGATTTTCCTAAAACAGATTTCATGACTCAACTTCAAACGAAAATTTCACATTGAAAACGAACGAAATTCAACAAGGTTTATTCTGAACATATATTCCTTACTTTCTGTAGATATCAATAGAATTAAGAATCATTCAAATCGGATTTATATAACAAGAGAAAACATTAAAACAAAACTATACAAATCTGAAAATTTTTCCGAAAAACCGAGAAATCAAAATTAGAGACACAAACCTTTTTCTAAGCTCTTTCTAGCTCTCTTCTACCTCTTTTGCCTTTGATTTGCTTGCACAACCTTCCTCTACAATAGCCATGTATAATTCTATCAAGATATTATATAATTAAACTTTCTAATACCATAAATATGCTTAATCTACCATGAATTCTACTAATTAAGCTTCAATTTCATAAAAATCGAAAGTTGAAGTTGATGATGATAGAGGGGTTAAGGATAGATTTTTAACAAGAATTTGAAGTTGAATCGAAGAAATCGAAAGTTTTTAGGTTAGGTAAAATTTTGATAAGGGAAGGAAATGAGTAGGAGAATAAGATGATGGAGAAGAAGAGAAAGGCTCGATATATGTTATGTAATTTTTTTTTCAATTTCCAATATGCATTTGAACAAATAATTAAATGCATATTTCATCCATCTAACCTAATTAACTTACTTTCTCATGTCTTATATCCAATAATAATAATAATAACTACAAAAATAATTTTCATGATATTTTAATACCATAATAATTTATTATAAATAAATTTTGAAATTTTAGATCGTTACAGGGTTAGTCTACTTTTTCAAACTGCACCAAAATGCAACTTTTATAAAAAAAATTTGTGATTTAAATTTTAATTATCCTAAATGTTAAAGGAATATTTATTTATTTGTAGTATCTCTATAAACGTATAGAACCTTCGAAGCCATTGAAGAAGTTTTTGACTTCTTGCTAATAATGAAATCGGGTACATATTACTACTATTTTTTTTTACATTAATCAATTGATTGTTCTCAATATATTATCTCAGGTTTTGTTTTCCCCTTCCCTTCAAAATTACATTTTTTTTAACTAGCATTGCCCTTCCCTTATGTTTTGTTTTTGTATTGATGTTTAATTTGGGATCATAGGTGGCGATGAAATATAATGACGATGCAGGTTTTAGTATGTGTTTGGACTTTGGAACTTAATTTGTTATTTAAATATTGTCTTTTCAAGTTTAATTTGGAATTGGGTATTCTTTGTGGGTTCGTTTGTTTTTAATTATATTGATTATGTTGAAAGGCAATATGTTAACATTGATGAACTAAAATGTGGTAATCTAGGCTATATAATTTTAGCCAAAATATGAATGAGGGGCTGTATGAGAGTATTGTCAACTGTAATACACGATTATTTTTATTTATTTTGTTATAAAAATTTAATTATTATTATTATTGATTTTCTAAATTATTTAAATTATGCCCATTTTAATAATTTATATCTCTAACCGCAACCGTAAATTATATTTTTACCAAACATCAAGTATAAATCAATTAATAACAGCAATATGAAACCGCAACTAGAATTAACAACAGAAAACTGCAACAGTAACAGCAACAATTTTTCACGGGGCTAAAGAAAGATCTTTAAAATTGAAAACCAATCCCAACTTTCTCTTTAACTAGTATTTCTACACCAGTAATACTCCAAAGTCAAACTTAAACAAGATCTTAATTTTTTCCCAAGTAAATCAACTTTCCAACACAATTCACCCTTTACAAATATTCAATACCAATGCAAAGTATGCATAATAATGGCCAGCCAATGACACAATATTCAATACCCATTGGCAATTTATATTTGTTTTTTGGTAAACATGGAATTCATATAAATGAAATGAATAGTCAAAGTGGCCACGTGAAGAGAGTGAAAGTATTGCATTTGCACAAAGTCAACTCAAAGTGTTGGGCTTCTTCTGCAATGGGCCTGGGCCCACTTTCCTCGCTAGTTTGTCGTTGTGAATTCACACAAATAATCAAGGTTTTAAAAAGCGTTAGGTCCTAGTTGGATGGTTGGAGCTTTAAATATTTAGGTGGGGTCTGGGCGGTATCTAGGCGGATTTATAAATTTTTTATTTTTTATAATTATTAATAAATAAAAATATAAATTGAACTAAAAAATTAATTATAATACAATAATATTTTTTTAAAAAATATAGTTTAGCATATGAAAACATAAGTCTTAGTTAATTTTTACATAAAAACATATCAACATTAAAATCAATTCCTTAAAAACAAATATCTTCGCTAATTTTTGTGGTTTATATCGTACTATTTCTCGGTTTGAGATTCAAAATGAAATTGTATGGTGAGAATATTTTGGTGTATATTAGTTTTACCAAATGTGCTACCTTTTTTTAATTGAAAAAATTCAACTATAATTATTATACTTGGAGGGAAAATATTTCTAAGGATATGCGTTTGCTCGGTATGGACGAAAATTTGGCTTTTGATAGAGCTTCATGGCGTCGAAAGATCCATATAGCCGACCCCACCTAGTGTGGGATTTAAGGCTTGGTTGGTTGGTTGGTATCAGTATCTTAAAAATTGGGAAAAAAAATTGGACTAGGCGGTGCCTAAGCCGAAAAAATCGGACTAGGCGGTGCCTAGGCGGCAATATGACGGTCCAGCGCCTGATAGCGCCCGAGGAATGAAAAGTCGGGCGGCGAGCCTTAAAATAGCGTCTAGACGGAGCCTAGGCGGGGAATTTTAAAACACTGCAAATAATAGGAATCAAAGCTGCTGCACAACTTGCTATCAGTACAAGTATAACCATAACAACTATGGCTTTCAAGGCTGATTCTTTTGGACTAGACACAGGTTGTGCTGTAAGAACTCCATTTTCACCAATCTCTGAACCGTAAAATTTAACAGCTCGAATCGACGATCCATACGCCCTTTCGTTTTCTTGTGTTTCGTGGTTGGTATGATGAACAAAGCTCCCAGCAGGCTGCATCCCATAAACAAAAAGTCATTGATTAACTATGGCCAAGCCCATCCAACTTGACTTGGTTTTCAGGTTTCCCCCTCAACTCCTAAATATCTCTTCTAGTACTGACTCTTCAAACTTAACAAAAAAAAGTACACATGCGAGCTCTTTAGTGCCACATGTCACGTCTTTATATGAGGGAAAAATAAAAAATCTTGGCATCTTTGAAAGTCAATCAACCAGAAGGTAACACATGAGAATGAAGGGGGCTTGCAGGTACATTTTTGCCAAGTTTAGGAATATAGTAGTAAACCTGTTCACGGCCGGCATACCCGCCTGGCCCGGCCCTCGCCCGCTCAAACGGGTAAGGCTTGAGCGCTCATTTTTTTATAAAACCCCACCCGGGCCAAACCCACAAAGCTCAAAGTTTTATGGGCCGATCTTGCTTTTTATATAAATACCAAGTCCGATCCAAGTCCAGTCTGATGAATAATAATTATATTTATTAAATATTTATATAGTATATTTAATAATTGTTTTAGAGTTTTATATTTTAATCTATTGAACTTCTACAATATTTCCTTACTAATTTATTAAATTATTTAAGAAAGAATATAATTATATGTAAAATCTAGACATATTTGTATGAAAGTTTGTCTTTTTTTACTCTTTTGGTGCTTTGGGTCAGATTTGGAAACGAACTCATAAGCTCAAACCGAGCTTGAACTTTTAAAATGTGGGCTATACCGAGTTTAGGTTGATGTTTTCAAATCAAAAGGCCGATGAGACCCGACCCAACCCATTTGGCGAACATGTCTAATTAGTACGGACAATTCAAAGTTCAGGGCCCCACTTTTGGAAAAACTTGCCTAGTTGGATACGTTAAACATGTATTTGGCCATTAACTATTCGAATCAAACAGTGTTTTTTTTAAAGTAATGTGCTATTTTTGTCCAATTATTGATTATGGATTTCAACCCAAAAGTCTACACTTGTTAATTTTTTCTAATAAGGTGGTGGCCACTAGACCAAAGCTAGTGGTTCGAATTGAACAGTTCGTACTTACTATATCTGAAAAAAATCCTAAGAAATTGAGTTGGTAATGTCTAATAATGCCTATGCAACCGTTTGTGAATTATAAGTGTTGCAGTGCACTTTCAGTTTGTAGTGGAGAATTCTGGCCTCTGCTAATATGGCACTAAAAGTAGTTAAAATAAATAAGTAGAAACTGAATCTTGGTCGCCATTTGGAACAAAAGAGTATATATATTAAACTTGGATAATTAATTAGGATTTAACTTTTATTTTATTCCCTAATCTTTCTAGGCATGACAAGGCATGAGGGATTAAGGCTTCCAGATGTCTTGAAAAGTCATCGTAACATCTTGTAATGAAAATTCCGATAAGTTTGGTAGCTCCAAACATTTTCTCTATTTTCCATTCTTCGGACCCTATTTTACAGGATTTATAGCGTTGTTGCTACAATCATTTTTTCTATTTTTCATTCCACATATTAGGATCCCAAAATAATAATATTTTTTTATTATTATATTAATTCTATTCTGGTCAATTAATAAAACAATTTAGAAAAATAAAAATAAAAACAAGTATTAATATAATATTAAACCTCATTATAGGGATATACCATATGGAGAATGGTTGGACTCAACCATTCCACATATATGTCCCCATTTTGGGGAACAATTGGACATGCTCTTAGAGCAAGTCCAACCATTTTTCTCATTTTTCATTCCCCAAATCTCATTTTGGGGATCTACGGTACTTTTGCTCTAATCATCTTGTAGAAATTATGTATTAGAAAGATATTTTTTTGGATGTAAAAAGTTAGTTAAAGTTAGTTATTTTAGCTCCTAACTAGCCGTTGAACTCAAGGGCATTTTAGACCATTCCCTACGGATATATAATCATAATCCCTAGAAACGTTTTTTTCCACTTCTTCTTCCTCGGTTACGATTTGTTTTCTGTAATTCTTTTCTCAAGTTCAATGGAATCAATTCTTGATCAAGTTCTCATCATGGTATCAGAGCTCTAATCGGCTCGTTACCGCAGTTTTTCTTTTTCTTTAATCAGAAAATCTTTCTTTGTTTCTTTCTTTCTCGATCGTTTCTTTAACCAAAAACAGAATCTTCTTCATTTTTCCCTTCGAAACTTTAACAATGGCGAATAGAAATCCAGGTAGAATAGATGAGAATAGTCCTTTCTATCTTCATCTGGGAGAAAAATCCTTCTTTGGTGCTTGTAACCCCTCTTTTAGATGGATCAAATTCTCATACTTAAGTCAGATATATGAAGATGGCGTTAATGAGCAAAAACAAAATGGAATTCATTGATGGTTCAAGAAAGGCCAAATCTAGGAGATGCCATGTTCAACGCGTGGAGAAGATGCAATATTATGGTTCTTTCATGGCTGATTCGATCTCTGAGTAACTCTGTTGCGCAAACTTCTATGGGATTCGATACTACAAAACGCCTATGGGACAACTTAAAGGAGTGCTTCTCTCAGTCAGATGCCTATAGAATTGCGGATTTACAAGGTAAAATCTTCACAATCACTCAAGGTTCAAGATCTGTAACAGATTATTTCGCTTCACTTAAGGTTCTTTGGGATGAATTTAATAGTCTTAGTCCAATTCCTGTCTATGTATGCGATGGATGTTTCTGTAATGTAGTTGAAGCTTTGAGGAAGACATAGGAAACAAACCTGGTAATTTGCTTCTTAAAGGGTTTGAGTGGCTCGTTTTCAGGGGTAAAGGCTCAAATCATGGCCATAGATCCTTTGCCTACTATGAACAAGACTTTTTCATTGGTACTGCAATTTGAGAGAGAGTTTGTGGTTATGAATAAAGAAAACATAATGCAAGATTTGGCACCTTTCGTTCGTAGAGGTGATAATACACAGTACAACAACAACTTTACTAGAAATCAAGGAAATTTTTCAGGGCATTATGGAGAAAATAGTCAGTCATCTGGGTTTCAAGGAAACCAGGCAAACGGTTTTCACAATGGCAATGTTTTTAACAATGGACAAGGCTTCAATAACAATTACAGAAGGCAAATAGGGAAAAAGATTCAGTGCTCTTTTTGTAATGGAAGTCACTCTGTCATGAACTGCTGGAAAAAGAACGGCTATCCACCATATATCAAATAAAGGTTTGCTAAAGCTAATGCAGTTACTAATTTTACTTGAAATGAGGATGAAGAATTCCTGGGTCAAGATAGCTATGAGAGTAACAACTGTAACTACATTCAAGATGATCCAGTAATGCATAATGTTCAAACATTCACACCAGAATAGATGGCTCAAATTGCTGAAATGATACAAGCACAGACTCAATAGAACTTTCAAACACAGCCTGCAATGTCAAACAACTTCTTGGCAGCCTCAACAAGAGTGATTGCTCCACTTAACATTGATAGCAGCAACAATGTGTCATCAGGTACTGTCTCTAACAACAAAACTAATACCTGGATTGTTGATACATGGGCTAGCAACCATATTGCTAGTACTATGAAAGATTTTGTAAATATAAGACCTATAAATAACTGGCATGTTCTTCTACCTAACAATCTTAGATTAGAGGCCACTTACTTAGGAGACATTCATTTCAGTAAAGATTTTGTGCATTATGATTTGCTCTATGTGCTTTCATTTCATTATAACTTGCTATCTGCCATAAAGCTGTCTGCATCTCTGCATTGTGAACTAGTTTTTTGTTCCACTTATTGTGTTATACAAGATTTGAATTCGAAGAAGAAGATTGGTCCAACTGAAGTGTTTAATGGCTTGTATCACCTGAACCCTACAAAGTTTCATAATAGAAAACTGGATTTTGGTTTTACTGCTTCCTGTGACAAAAATGATATATGGCACTATAGATTAGGTCATCCTTCCAATGGTAGAATAGCTGTTTTGAATAAAAAATTTCCTGACATTTGTATATCCACAGATTTTGTATGTGATGTTTATCCTAAATCAAAACAAAAGAAACTTTCTTACAATGCCTCTGAATCCAATTCAAAGGATGTTTTTAATCTTATACATGTGGACATTTGTGGCCCTACTGTTTTATCTATTGATGGCTTTAGATACTTTGTTATATTTGTTAATGATTGCACAAGATTCACCTGGACCATTATGATCAAGTCTGGAGCAGATGCTAGTGATGCTGTCAAAAATTTTCATGCCATGATCAAAACATAGTTTAATAAAAACATTAAGATAATAAGATTTAACAATGGACCTGAGTTCAAACTGGTTGATTTTTATGCCAAAAATAGAATCATTCATCAGCTCTCATGTGTTGAAACTCCTCAACAAAATGGGTTAGTAGAGAGAAAACATCAGCATATTTTGAATGTAGCTAGAAGTTTAAAGTATTAAAGTAATTTGCCTGATTTTTTCTGGAATTTTTCATTTATCATACTATGCATATAATAAATAGGTTACCTACTCCTATCTTGAATAATCACAGTCCATATGAAAAACTTTACAACAAAGAACCTGATTATAGCACAATGAAAGCTTTTGGTTGTCTATGCTATGTTAGTACTTTAATGAGAAATAGGACCAAGTTTGATAGTAGAGCAGAAAAAGGAGTGTTCATTGGCTTTGCAAATGGCATAAAAGGGTACAGAGTTTATAGTCTTGACATACATGAAATAGTGGTCTCTCAGAATGTTAAATTCCATGAACACATATATCCTTATGATAACACTGGAAAGGAAATGAGGCTATTGATATAAACAAACTCAGAGATACAATAGAGAAAAATGAGAAAACAACCAAAAGGCCAGAAAGAATATACAATCAGCCATCATATCTTAGAGATTACCACTGCAATCTATTGGAAGGTAACTGTGAAAGCCAAGAACAACTTGAAAGAGGTAAACTGTATCCTATCTCCAATGTATTAAATTATAAGAAACTGTCAAAAGAACATAGGATTTTTTCAATCAAAATAACTACAGATATAGAACCTCAGCCCTATACTGAAGCTTCTAAATCCAGTGATTGGAAAAATCCTATGCAAAATGAAATTTATGCCTTGAACATTAATAAGACTTGGGATATTGTCACCTTACCACCTAGAAAAACATCCATTAGCTGCAAATGGATTTACAAAATAAAAAGGAAAAGTGATGGCTCCATTGAGAGGTATAAGGCTGGGTTCGTATTAAAGGGGTATACACAATAAGAAGGGATTGATTATTTAGTAACATTTTCTCCTGTTGCTAAAATAACTACTGTGAGAATGTTGTTGGCACTTGTAGTTAAGAAAAACTGGATTATGGAACAACTGGACATCAACAATGCCTTCCTCCATAGAGAACTAGAAGAAGATATCTACATGAAGCTACCACAAGGAATAAGCACAAGCGTTCTAAATGCCGTTTGCAAGCTACAAAAGTCCTTGTATGGCCAAAAACAGGCTAGCAGACAATGGAATTCAACACTTACATCAGCTCTCAAAAGCAAAGGTTTTCCTCAATCTATGGCAGATCCTTCTCTTTTCATAAAAAGTGGTAATGATTTCTTTATTGCATTAACTGTCTATGTAGATGATATAATAGTAGCTAGTAATTCTCAAACTGCTATAAATGTGATCAAGGCATTCCTAAATGAAACTTTCAGCATTAAAGATATAGGAAAACTAAAATTTATCCTAGGACTCGAAGTTTCAAGAAATAAGAAAGGAATACTATTATGTCAAAGAAAATACACACTTGACCTCCTAGCTGAATATGGTTTCTTAGAATGCAAACCCTACTCTACTCCTATTTCTATGGATAAACAAGATTACAGGTCAAGTGAGAGGCTAGAAGACAACACAACATACAAGAAGCTCATAGGGAAGCTATTATAATTCACAAATATCAGGCCTGATATTTCCTTTGTAGTTCAGCAAATGTCTCAACATTTGGAGGCACCCAATCAAGCACATCTCATGACAGCACATCATATTCTTAGATATCTAAAGGGGAGACCAACTCAAGGATTATTCTACTCAGCAGATGAAGATTTCCAGATAAAAAGTTATAGTGATTCAGATTGGGGCAATTGTAAAGAGACAAGGAAATCTATAACTGGTTTCTGTGTGTTTATGGGTAACTCATTGATATCTTGGAAATAAAAAAAGCACAACACCATTTCAAGAAGCTCCACAGAAGCAGAGTGTAATACATAATTTCTTTGACAAAAAGCTTTGAACCTCTGGTGAATGAAGCTCCACAGAAGCAGAGTGTAATACATAATTGATATCTTGATTTCTTGTAGTGTAATACATAATTTCTTTGACAACATTATGTGATAATAAATAGTTGTCACGGGGTCGTTGCTAATAACTCAGTAACAGATAATATGTCTATTTTTGCATCAAAATATTATCACAAATATTTAGCTTTTTGTGACAATAATTTCTTGTGACAACATTAGTTGTAACTGAAAAGAAAATATTATCGTCACAAATAAGCTACTTGTCACATATAAAACACCAAAATGAACAAAAATTACATGACAACATGAAAAAGTCGTCAGGCAAAAATGTACTTGTGACAATAAAGTTGTCACATGTATTACATGTTTTTGTGACAACAATTTACTTGACACAATATTTTTTATTAGTTACAACTTTCGTTGTAACTGAAAAGAAAACTACTTCTCACAAATAATATTGTTATCACGGATTATAACATATGTGACAATAATTGATGTCACGAAAAAGGTTTGACATTGTCACAGAAGACTATATGTGACAAGAGTAGCTGTCACAAAGATATCATCGCTAATAAATCCGTTGCTGATAATATTTCCAAATGTGTTGTCACAAAAATTACAATTTTAGTGATAATATTTTCATGTCACATAAAATTAATTGTACAAATAGAGTGAATTGTCACGTATTGTACTACAAAATAAATATTTATGACAACTTTGGATTGAAGGAAACTCAAATTTATAATATTATTTTTAACAAACCTGAAAAAATAATAAAAAAGAAATTTGCATATTATACCAAAATGTTTCCATTGCCAATTACATGACAAAAGTCCATTTCCAAATGCAATAGGCTCCATTCTTTTCAACTTATTTTCTGTTCAGTTCAGTACCAATCAATTCAGTACAGTTCAGTTCAATTTCAGTATTCAGCATTCAGAATTCAATATTAAGTTTCAGTTTATGTATTATATCAATATTATTAATGTGTTATTATTCATAAATATTAAAAGTAATGAATATTAATGATAATATCATTTCAATTTCAATTTTAGTTCATTTCTATTTATACATTATATAAATATTATTAATTAATATCAATAATCACAAATAACAACAAAAAAAAGAAACCAATAATAATATTTTTAACATTATCAATTATTATTTCTACGTTAAATAATTTTATAGGAAAAATAAATAAATAAATAAAAGTAATAAATATTTTATAAATATTAATAACTAAATTAATAAGGTAATATTCATAATAATAATTATAATAAAATATAATAATAATAATAATAATTTTTAATGATATATTTAATTATTATTATATGTAATAATTAATAAATTTTATTAGAATGTATAGTATTATTTAAAGTGTTATTAATTATTATGTATTTTAATATTTTTAAAGTATTATTTATATTATTAATTATAATTCAGTTTCAGTATTTTTAGTATCAGTATTTTCAGTTTTAGTATTGTTCAGTTTCAGTATTTTCAATTTCAGTATCATACAGTTCAGTTCAGTACCATTCAGTTCAGTTCAGTACCAATCAGTCCAGTTTAGTTCAGTACCAATCAGTTGAAAAGAACATGGCCTAATAAATCATACAAAATTTACACATTTTAGAAGTGGTAATAGACTTTCTGAAAGAAAACAAAAAAATGATTATAAAACAACAAAGCATACGTTTTGTGAGGATTAATATAATCCCCTCTTATAAGTTGATAATGACTCTAAAATTCACAAACAGCAGTACACAAAATACTCAAGAACCTAACATCGAATTGAGTAGACAAACATCAAAATGAACAATAAATCATATTAGCTAAAAAAAGAAGTGCAAGCACAAAATAGCTGCCAAAATCGAACAAGATAAGCAATTAGAGATCCAATATTAGCTTAAAAGGATGGTAGGATATCAAGGCTAGATATTTTTCAAGGTTTTAACTTATTTTAATCTGTGTCGTCCATCTATTTTCAAGAGTTTTAACAATAATTTAAGGCTAGATATTCCTAATTCAATTTCTATTAAGGATAGATTAACTCAAGGCTAGATATTCCTAATGCAATATGTAAATTTTACATACATATGTACATCTAACAATTCTCTTAGTCCTTTTTATAGTATTGTTATTGCATTTAACTTCACTTTTCAAGAAAATATTTTTTGCAAATTTTATGCGCTTAGCATACCTCAAGCACGCGCCTCGCCCTGAGGCGCGCCTAGACCCCTGGTGCCTAGCGCCTTGACAACTATGCATCCTACACATACAAGGGCAATTCTTTTTAGCATAAAAAACGGAAAACGGCTCATTATTGGGGACTCATTTGTCAAGCACTTATACTCTTTAAACTTCTTTATATAATAAACCTATGGATGAAAACTCATTCCTCAAGTGTCACATTCTGAATTATCCTTATATCATAGCATGTGGAAACTTCAAATAAGTAGTCTGTTCATTATGGCTATTCAAAATTTCCTGACAACGCATACAAGACTTGCCCATTTAAAACAATATTTGTTCTTAGAAGAAAAAGCTGAATCAGCATGTTTCTTGTTTATGTCTTTGGCATTCAAAAAAAATTCTGCTATATTTATATAATTGGCATTAATTTTGGCAGCTAGTGTAGCACACTATTATAGAAATAGAATATTATGATAAGCTTGGAAATTGAAAACCTCAAGATTCTGCAAGTGATTTGAAAGGTCCATAGTCGTAACACCAACACTATTGGCTACAGTAGGTATGTCAAACACATATTGCCCTTGCTTTGTTTCAAATCTGAACCATGATTAAAAGAACTTGTTAAACCAAAAGTTTGCATACAGAAACTATCAATAAATGTAACGCTCACGAAATTTAAACTATTTACTTTCTTAGAATTGTAAAACCACAATATCCTTGTTATAGCCGGTACCGATGGAGAAGTCTGAATTTACATCTAAAGCATTAAAGTGTGAGTGCGTACCTTCACATTATGAGTAATCTTTTATGAAAATGCCAGTTCTAGCAAAGAATCCTAAAACAAATTAATCTATAGCTTCCTTTAAACGGGCAGACCAATATATATATATATATATATATATATATATATATATATATATATATAAGTTGATAAACTTCAAAACAAAGGGATTGAAACTATTTTGGAGCTGAGCACAACATATTTATGTATACTAAGAAAAACAAGTCACGTCGTCAAATTTGGACAAGGAAAGCCTAAAACTATAAAACTACCACAAAAGTTTTCAAGCTCACAGATATCCAACATGGAAATACATACCTTACAGAAATTCATAATGCAGGTGACATTTAACTCTGGCAATAGACTCGAGTGTTGCACTTCTCCTAACTCCAGCTGGTTTAAAAGTATGATCATGACCTGCCAGAAAAGAAAAACATCATCCTCCGATATATCAAAAACACTATGACAGAGGATATTATAAAAGCAAATTTGGGGCAAATACCATGCCAGAATATAAATAGTCAAATTATTTTCAGCTGGATAATCCAACATATGAAAATACAAAGTATCTAAAATTTGATGCAGTGTAGGATAATGAGATAGACCTCCTCTTTCATATCAAATGTTCAAGATGCAGATTCTTTGCTTATTGAACAAATCTTCCCAGGCATGCCGTTGTCAAATACTTGATGAAGGAACTTGCTTACAGCATATTCGTCAACCCCTTCACTGTGAACACAATTCTATGAATAAATTCCTAATATTTGAAATATGAAATCCGGGAAATACAAGATCAAGTTTGTAAATCAGCACCTGTGCATAAGACTTTGAAGCTTGTAATAAGTGATATCATCATAAAAAAGATGGCAATAGGACAACCTCCCATCTCGCCCAGCACGACCAATCTCCTGTAAAGCAAGAGAAACTATTTTATTTAGTGTACTGTCATACAGAATCTCTCAACTTAAGAGCTATGATTGAATCAATTTCCACCTGAACACACTCTTCCAAACTTTCTGGTAGGCTATAATGAATTACCTGAAACAGATGAAGGCAATGAATTTGAAATATAATCACATTTCAGCTAGAACCTTATAAAACATATATTGTTAACTTCAAACCAGAACAAGGTTGTGACTGTAAAACCTAGCCATTAAGAATGTCGTCTTAATCAGTTATTTTGGTAAAAAAAATAGAAGACTGCCACATGTAAACCAAATAGCTTGAAGCAAAGCAAAATAAAGTACACTTCATTTCACTAGCCCAAAGAACAATTGCTTGGGTCAACTAATATAATGTATCACATTATATTCAAACTTCAAACAAAAAAGAAACAAATATTTGAAACAAATATGTGAAAATAAAAAAATGGGTAGAGCTTTCTTACAGCTCCAACATCGCTTTTATCTAGCCCCATGCCAAATGCCACAGTTGCAACCACCTTACAAATTCAATTCATCAGTTATAGAAATGACACAGCTATACTACGTGGTTTGCATCAAAACTTATGTTTATATGAACATGGAGACTCTTCTCACCACTCTGATCATGTTGGAACAAAATAACTCTTGTACACATCTGCAATCCTTTGAGAACATAGCACTATGGTAGCTCTAGAAAAAAATGAATTCATACTGTCATCTTTTATCTAGCAATAACACAAAAAAATAGGAAATATACAATTCTGTAAATACTAACCTTTGCAGAGATATTGTTATCACACAAGTAACTTCTTATTATATCAGTTTCATGCTGCAAAAAATCAATGCGTAGTCGTTAACTTCACCAATGACAATTAAAATTTTAAATCACTTGTCAACAAAACTGAACAAAAACTAGTCAGGTGCTAGCCAATTCTTGGAAATGCATCAAAAGAGGCCAATTATAGCCTAAGTCAAAAGGCAAACATGAATTTGTTTAATAGGTTATTTAGTACGGTAATAGCATGTCTAGAATATGATTCCACCTTTTTAAGTAATATACATCCAACAAGGGAACCATATTTTGTGTAAGCAGCAGGCAATAATATGAAAAAAAAACGATAGCAAAAATCATATAATCAATAAGGAATAACCAAGTTTAATAGATTTGACATAGTAATACCTGAAATTTGCAATTTATGATAATGCTCTTAACTTTCACGAATGGAGGAGACTATATCAACACCAGCAAATCTTTCATTCTATCAAAACCAAAACCAAAAATCAGTATCCCAACAAGTTTATCCGATCACTTCCAAGGGAATAAAATTTCCAAGGTGAAAAAGAGCAATCTGGACTAACCTATTTCCACTCTTAGATATTGATAATTGTAGATTGTCCCTCAACTGAGCCTTTTGAATGAGATTAGTTGAAGGAATCTCTAAAGCAGACATAATAGTTTTTAAAGTTGTGGTGGTCACGGTCGCTGTCATTACTAGAATGCATCCAACTTTGAGTTTAGCACAGAGTATTGACGCCCTGAGTCTCATGTATGATGGTCGAAAGTTATGTGACCTATTGAAACATAGATGATACTTTTCATTAACTACAGATAATGTGAGATGCTTACAATGCAAAGGAACTGCCAAAAGTCCGATAGAAAGGCACAAAGCAGACAACTCACCATTCAGAGACACAGTGAGCTTCATCCACCACAAGAAGTGATATAGAAGTTGCAGAGAACTTTGACAAGACCTCCCTGTTTAAAAATCTCTCAGGTGAAATAAAGGTACCTAACATGTAGACAAGAAACCTTAATGAACAGAAGAAGCAATACATAGCAATGATATGGCACTATCACAATTCCTAAGTTGCATAAAGCAATAAACATAAGTATAATGGAAACACAAAACGGAATTTAGAGGGCATGTTTGGTATTGCTTAACAAGCTGTTGTCCCAATAAGTTGATCTCACAAACTTTTAATATAACTACATATTTTGGCTTTGAACAACACATTTTTTTTATCTTTCATACTAATTAATTAGGAATTGTCTGATTTGTTTTTCCCAAAATTAAATCCGATGCTTCTAGGAAAAGCTTGAAAATGAAGCTTTTCAGAAAAGCAGTTGAAATAAGCACAGCGAAACTGGCCCATTATCAATGAATGATGATCAAATTGCAACTTATCTCACCTTTATGGTCCCTACTTCAACAAGTCTAAGTGTCTCAGCAGCCTCTTGGGGTGTCTCAGCAGCCTCTTGGGGTGTCTGCAGCAATTCCAGAAATAAAACTAAAGTTAAATCATTTTCCAAATAACAGAACAAGTAAAAGAGGGAAAACAAACCAACCTGGCTGCTACATAATAGGCCGCCATGAATAGCGGGAGGCAGTTGGTTCAATTGATCAATCATCAATGCCACTAAAGGGCTCACCACAAGTGTAATCCCTGGCAAAACCATAGCAGGTATTTGATAACACAGAGATTTACCAGCACCAGTATGCAGAACAAGCATGATCCTTAACCTCATATGTAATTTCTCCCTTTGACTATAAAAATCCAGTAAAAATCACAGAAAATATGAAGTTAGGCTTACCATCCTACCATAGTTGTTAAAGACGAGCCTCACGCAAGGCTTAGGGTCCTTACTAACAATGACCCTCACTATTAATCTAAATTATAATTGTTCATACAACAAAACTTCTATTCTAATCCAACCCAAACTCACATCTCCAAGACCTAAAATCAGACCCACCCACATTCGAATTAGGCCAAACTTAACTAACCCGGATGGATCCAACAGAAAAATTAAACTGAAATCACAAAAATCGTAGTACTTATAGTCTGATTCTAATATGAACACAATATGAAAATCTCAAATTAAATAAACTTAAATTACGGGTTTATCAGCGAATCTGAGTGCCGACTGGTTTCTCTGGTGAGGAATGGGCTATCTGTTTCTGTTGAGTAGAGGTGAGGTCTGATGAGTGTGCAGCTAAGGTTATTGGCGACGCATCGGGGAAAGCAAGCTTCGTGACCTTGGTTGGTGGCGCATTTGAGTAGCAAGTTGGTTGCAGGACAACGACGGTGTTAATCTGCTTCAAATCAGTGTGGCATCCGGTGACGCTTGACCCCGGTGGTGAGATGTGCGTGAAATGAACAAAGGAGAGAAGTGGGGGGTGGCGGCTGTGGGTTCAGAGAAGGTGATGGTTTTGTCTATGTGAGGGGTAGAGAGTTAGGTCATTATTTTCCAATTTTTTTCAAATTTTTCAAATCTCAATTTTCTAAGTCATGTATTTTTCAACTTAATATATTTCATTTCACCTTCATTATATACAATTAATTCATTTATATTATTTATTATTATTATTATTATTAATTATTAATTATATACATTAATAATTAATAATGTAAATAATAAATTATAATGATTAAATAATAACATACATAAAATAAAATAATAATTTTAATTATTATTATAATGTTGATAGGTATATAAAATTTTATTTTATTTTGTAATAATGATTTATAAAATCATTTATATGACATAATTTTAAATTAATTCAAGCAAATATCTATAAAAACAATATATTGATAATCGTAGTTAATTAAATTATTTAAATAATAAATATTTATTATCAAGATTCTAGGTTAAGGCATTGATTATGATAGTTAAGATCTTTTTTATGGTTCTGATGACTCTATAGGTCATAGATTTAAACCACATTTGAGGTGGGTTGATAATTTTTCATTGTATTTAATAATATAAGAGCATTTGCGTAATTTTAAAAAAAATTATAATGAGATTTTAAATTTTACTTTTTAGCTAATAATTATAAAATAATTTTATATGTCTCAGAGAAATAATTTTATTCCTTAAAAGTTAAAAAAGTATCGATAAGCATAATATATTATGTATTATAATTAATTAAAATATTTGGCGTTTAGGGTTTAGGATTGGATTTAGGGTTAGAGTTAGGGTATATATTTTTAGAGTTTAAGAATTATTTTTTATGCTTAATTCCACAAAATAATTGTTGTTCAATTATGTCTAATTCATAATAATAATAATAATTATATATCGGTCAAGCTCGAAGCCGAAGCTTCAAAATCAACATATCGGTCAAGCCCGAAGCCGAAGCTTCAATATCAATACATATATATATCATAATATCGGCCAAAACCCGAAGCCAAAGCTTCAATTGTTTGTACAGTACTGTACCCCCTTTATTGGCGCCAATCTACCCTGACATGTATTCTACTCGTTTAATAAGGGCAATAAATCAAAGTAACATCTTAAAAATTCCAGTATAAACCATCAATCATAATTCAACATAACTTCAGTAATTAAGAAATCAAAATCCCAAATTTTTAAGCATCAAACTTCAATTAAAACTCAATAAAATCAATATTCATACTTTCCAGAATTTTTCCAGGTTTCGTAACCTGACTTCCTCTGCATTTTTCACTATGAAAACATCACCCAATCGAAGAACTTTCTTCTAAACATAATTAGCCACATGTCTGAGCTTTCCAAAACCACCAGAATCACAGAAATCCAAATTTTATAACCAAAGTTATGATCAAAATACTAAACAGTATACCAAGCTGAGATTTTCTGAAAACAGATTTCGTGATTCAACTTCAAACGAAAATTTCACATTGAAAACGAACGAAATTCAATAAGGTTTCTTTTGAACATATATTCCTCACTTTCTTTAGATATCAATAAAATCAAGAATCGTTCAAATCGGATTTATATAATGAGAGAAAACATGAAAACAAAACAGGTATACAATCTGGAAAATTTTCCGAAAAATCGAGAAAACGAAATTCGAGACACAAACCTTTTTCTATGCTCTTTCTAGCTCTCTTCTACCTCTTTTGCCTTTGATTTACTTGCAATAGCTTCCTCTACAACAGCCATATATAATTCTATCAAGATATTGTATAAATAAACTTCCTAATACCATAAATATGCTTAATCTACCATGAATTCTACTAATTAAGCTTTAATTTCACCAAAAATCACTCACCTCAAACTCGGGTTACTATTCATCCGAACCTTAAAATCTCAAATCCTCCTCTTCTAGTCTTAATTGACTGAAATTGATGATGATAGAGGGCTTAAGGATCGATTTCTAACAAGAATTCGAAGTTGAATCGAAGAAATCGGAAGTTTTAGGTTATGGAAATTTTTGATTAAAGAGAGGAAGAATGGAGAAGGAAATGAAGAAATGAGATAAGGAAATGAAGACGCTGTAATGTATTTGTTTGTTTATTTTTTTTTCCAATATTGCCATTGGATAAATAATTAAATGCCCATTTCATCCCTATTACTTAATTAGCTCTTATTTCCTCATGCCTTATATCCAATAACAATAATAACAATAAAAAATAATTTTCATGATATTTTAATACCATAGTAATTTATTATAAGCAAATTTTTAGAAATTTCGGTTCGTTACAGCTATATCCGTTACCCATTAGATCCATGTGGTATTAATTCCATTACCTAATTAGTCCATTTTTTAACAGATAATTTATTTCAACATCACATAAGATTCATGTGGATTATGTGCCACATGGATTTAATTGAAAAATTAATTAAGGGATTAAAAATAAGATTAATAAGCTGTTAATTTAATATTAGAAAATATCGTCGTAGAAAATCAATTTCTTTACATAATCAAACTCAATTTCTAGCAAATCCAGTTTCTTTTTCAAATCAAACCCTAAAAGTCTCTAACTTGTAGAAATTTCTAAAATCCTTAACCAAAATATTACTGCAAATCAAATATTTATCTCATTAATCTGTCAACATGTTGAACTTGCAGAAAATTGTCTATTTTTTCCTGTATTAATTTGATCAGTTCCTTCAATATTAATGATTTAGTGTTTGATTTTACGAGGAAATAAATTTCTGCTACGATTTCTTTCTTATATTAACCCCTCAAATTAATCCCTTAATTAATTTTTCAATTAAATCCATGTGCCACATAATCAAGTTTTTTCCACATGGATCTTACGTGGCGTTGTTGATCTTATGTGGCGTTGTTGATCTTGGGTTCTTTTACACGGGACCGGGTATCTAATACTCCTCCCGTTGGATGATCGACACATATGCAGTTTTTATATAATAATAATAAAAAATGCATACATGTCAAGCATCCAACAGGAGGGGTATTAAATATCCGGTCCTGTATAAAATTTGCCTGTTGATCTTATTGGGGTAATGTTGTTGTTGATCTTATGTGGCGTTAAAATGAATCATCGATTAAAAAACGGACTAATTAGATAACGGAATTAATACCACAAAGACCTAATGGGTAACGGGCATAGCAGAGAGACCAAAAGGATAAATGAGTTATAGCACGGGGCCCAAAATGGTGGTTAGGACCTGGATTTTGTAACATGCTTTCTGTTAGTTTTGTGGCGATTAACTGAAAGCAGTGTGTTTATGGTGAATGGGAACATAGGACGTCAATATAACATTGGTCTATAAACATACACTAAAATTTTACAAATTTATTTCTTATTAAATTTATACTATTGCGCACATATTATGTCTCTTTACCTATAAACTTTTTCTAAACCAAACATTGACCAGTAAACAATAGAGACCGAATCTCAAAATTTACATATATCCAGTAAATAAGAAATCATTAAGCTGGGATTAAATCTTAGTTGATCTTTAACTTTATTTAGTAAATGAATATAAACGAGCCTGGACATAGGGCAAGTTCTTTATACAAAACCACGAAATGAACAATCGAAATGGATCAAAAAACGAAAATCGAGAAAGGTGCAATTTCGTAAAGTTAAGGTTTGAGAAGGATAGTAGTCTCAGCAATCATGGAAGTAACAATGTAAGGATCCATATTAGAAGAAGGCCTTCGGTCCTCAAAATAGCCTTTATTCGCTTTCTCGGTTTCCCTTCCTACCCTTACAGACACTCCCCTATTTGCCACTCCCTGCATCATTTCCAAACAACAATAAATTTATGAGTGTTTTTTCAATGTCTCCATTTTAAGTTATGGCCAGTTTAGGAATTTTGTTAGCAAAAAGAACTTTTATGTGTCATGTAGTTTTAAATTGAGTAGAATAGAGCGGAATATAATATGTATTTTAAAAGAAAATTTTAATTTATTCCACCATATTTCATTTTGTTCTGCGAACCCCGCGATAGCCAACAGATTAGTGTTAAGTGCAAAGATATGAATAAGTTACCCAAGAGAAGGAGTTGATGTCTGCCGTTTCGTGATTCCCAGTCAAACGCCGCTCGTTCCCTTCTCCATAGGCAGCTATATGTTCCTTGTGCCTTTTCCCTAGCTTTTCTATTGCTTCTTTTATTACTTCAAACCCTCCTTCACTCCTCATCGATTTCGTGCTGAAAAAGATACAAATAATCGGAATTCCAACATAAGAAAACATAAGATAAGTTTAGTATGATATCAGTCCAATTTGACCAGTCGAGTCTACTTAAACTCAAACCATTTAGCAGGGTCCCTAGGGATTGATAAGGTCGGTCATGACATATCGAGGGCCCTATACGAAATAGGAAATAATGGCCTAGTTGATTAAGATTTTTTATAGTTTTTTAATTTTAAGTTTATTATCTAGGTCATTTGCATTGAAAAACTTCATGAAATTTCCTACAACTTATACACACACACGAATAATAAAAAATATGTGTCATTTTGATCATAGACCCTAGGCCGTCGCAATGGTGACCTATGTCTAGGGTCAGTCTTGGGAATGACCACAAACTAAGCCACTAGCTACATCTTAAAGAGGTGCTATATCGACCACATGTTTGAGTCGGTAGCCCCTAGTTCGCCTTTTTGTTAGGAGAAAAGTAAGCTCAACATATATTAAAAGCTAACACAAAAAAAATATTACCTATAGTTAGTGTGAGCTCCAGCTCCATTCCAGTTTCCCTGTATGTAAGCCTTAATCCATGAAATTAAACATGAACAAGCAAGCAATTTGAAAAATCCTGAATCACAATTGACAGAAAATATCGAACCTCGACAGGCTTCGGGTCAAAAGAAAGGACTGCGCCAGCCATCTCTGTAATCCTCTGTCATTCCACATATAAATTACATAATCAAATCTTTGTATTTACTCTTTTCTCTAAAGATCAAGCAACTAATTAGATTATTTTTATACGAGATATAGTCACTATTGCAAATCCAGAAACCTTTTAATATGGCGTCCATTATACATATACCCAAATTAAAAATAATAGTATTATCTCATAATATAAATAAGAATTCTGAAGAAAGTGATGAATTTTAAGAATGGATTCGATTGTCCAATAAGTAGTAAATATAACATCGGATCAATTAATAAAGTATCCAATTTAAGAAATATTTGATATTTCAATTTGATATTTGCTAGAATTTCATAATATCAAAAGTAGAAATTTCTAAACGATTTCTAATTTTTATTTAGTACTTATTGGACAATCGAACGTATTTGATATTTTAATTGTTTAGAAATTTATGTTTTTTAATTGATTGAGTAGTTTCAATATATATATAGTATCTAATTAATATAGGTCCACACTTAATTTATCTACATTTTATATTAATGTTTAAAAGATAACGGGGTTCATGGACTCCATTATGGTGAATGTGGATTCACCTATGCAGTTAAACATCATCATCGACTGAGCTACGAGAGATAGTACCTCGAGAATGTATCGAGCAACCCACAACTCATCTCCGGCCGAGATCCCAACCGCTGGCCCAACTTGAAACTCCCACTGTATCACATTATATATTAATTAACTAAAAACACAACCCACATATAATAAAAAGAAATATAGGAGCATATATGTATATATAGTTAGTTAGTTACCTGGGAAGGCATAACTTCAGCATTGATGCCTGAAATGTTAACGCCAGCATAAAGACATGCCTTGTAATGAGCATCTACTATGTCCCTCCCGTAGGCCTTATCGGCACCTACCCCACAGTAATAAGGACCCTGCTTCGGGCGAATAAATTTATTAGGATAAACTCGATTTGTCAAGTGTCGCATTACTTGTAAACTTGAAAAGTTGACATGTAACGTACTCTTGACAAACTATCCAAAACTTTCCGAGGGTAAAAAGAATAATGATACGCCTTCCAATTCTTTTAAATTGCCCAATTCGCGGAATCATCAAAACCAGTAAAAAAATTTTATTACGATAACTAATCTAAATTGTTATTTGCCACTTATTTTTACTTAATTCTTTACACTATTATATAAAATTTTTAAATACCAATTTATATTTTCATCAATGCATAATTTCTTAATACAAATGTGAATTAAAGAAAAAAAATAATGAAAATAAATTAATAATTTAACTTGACAGTTAAAAAGGAAACGATAAAAAGCCAATTAAAAATAAATTGGAGGGAGTATTATATACCTGAGGTCCAGGATAACCACCAGTGGGCCATTGATATGGCCAATTGACTTCTTTTTTCAGCAGAGTGTACTCTTGTTCTATCCCGTACCTTAATTATTACATAATAATCAAATATGGTATAGTTTAGTTATAGTTTTTTTTTTTGATAGGAAGTTTAGTTATAGTTAGTATTGAAGACATTGAGAATCATAAGAAAATAATTGATTGAGTAAAAAAAATAATAACAAAATATATACCAGGGCTCCTCAGCAACAACATCTGGATTACTGAAAATCTTTGCAGCATTATACCTAGTGTTTGATGGTATTGGCTCTCCAGTTGATGTATAAGCATCACACATCACCTATAATTAAAGAAAAATAAAAATATTATGTATGGATTCTCACAAGTTTCTTAACAAATAGTAAAGGGCAGTCTGGTACACAAAACATTCTGCACTCACGCAGAGTTTAGAAAAGGGTCGTAATTTAAGGGGTGAATTGTAAATAAAAATGTGGAAAGGGACTAACCAGGATATTCTTGCCTCTTCTAAATGGGTCCCTGAATACAGCCTGAGGGCTATTATAAACACACACAAAAACAGCAAATTACAAATAAAATTGACAAATACCAGAAACAAAAAATAGAATTAGACAAAGTGATTGCATTACTATAAAATAACTTCACTATTTTCTCCTGGGGCTTGGTCTGTGCTTGATCCATCGTAGCTCCATTTCGGTAGCTTTTCTGGATCACTTATTTCTTCATTTAGAGTCTGTATTTTTTCAAAAAAATATTTATCAATTTATAATTCTACTTAAATTTCACAATTAATGTGAGTATTTCAGTGTAATTGGATCAACTAATTGACTAATCTATCACGATTTCTTGGTCCAGGGGCAGCGCCCCGGCTGGGGTCTTTTATTTTGAATAAAAGTTCTTTGACAATTATGTATATAATTTTAAACCTGAAAATACATGTTTTTTGGACACAACCTTTCGCAACCCTTTTTGAATTGTCGCGAAGGCTGGAACGGGCACTGCTTTTCGCAACGTTTTTTTCTTGAACCGTTGTTGCGAATGCTCGTTTCAGGTTTATAAAAACCTGGTATTGTGTTGGTTCATAATCTTCACAACAAAAATTCATTCTAAGTTCCTGATTTTTACTTTGATTTTATCCGATTGAAAAATTTAAGAGAACCACCAAATTAGATTCAATCTGAAAGTGTTATCACGACTTTAGATATTATCCAAGTTATTTTCAATAATTCCCCGGCAATCAATATATGAGTGCAAGTGGAAAACAATGAGAGTACCCTGGCTTTGCTTCGCATATCAGTTCCAGATCCACCGATCCTACAAAATAGTAAAACAAATCTTCATGAATACCTTTGAAAAATAATGAAACCCAGTTAAGGAAAACCTGAAATAATGTTTAACAATATCAACAACAATTTTGTTATCAAAACTTTTTGAATAATTTCGCTGATGTTAATCAAACCCAGTTAAATAAATCATGGAATAAAGTATAATAATCTAAAAAAATTACACAACCATATATATTCAGCAACGATCTTGTCAGTAGTATGAGAGAGGTTCAAGTTGATCAAATCTGATAGCAAAGACATCTTTAAAGAGAAAATTGTGATTTTTTTTGTATTATAATATGAAGCTATAGAAGAAGAAGAGAGAAAATAAATAGAAGTGAAATTAGGAGGTATGAGTACAATGAATAAAATGAAAACAATGACACCCATTGAAATTTATTTACTCTAATTAGACAATTAAAAAATAGAGTTCGTTTAAGATACGATTTTTTGGGTAGTCCAATGATGTCACATAGGACTTGGTCCAATGAGGTCTTGATAAGAATCACTCCTCGATGTTCGGATGAAACTGCTGCCATGCTTGAGTTAGCGGCAAATGTACAATGAAATAAAAATGTTTATATAATTTATTTTTGATGTGGTAGTGGAATGAGGGAAAAAAATCAATTAGAGTTGAAAGTGGGGCAGGGTTCTCTAAACTTGATGGAGACGGAGAATCCCTGATAAGAATCACTACGGAGCGGGGATGAGAAATTTTAATTCCCCAAACCTTAATAAGGATGGGGATGAAAATAGCATTCTCCAACCCGAACCCGAAGTCGATAAGCATAAATATATTTTAAATTTGCATTAAGTACAAGCATAAAATTTAAGAATTAAAATAATTAAATAAGTAAAAACAATTTACTTAAAAACATAAAAAAAGCTTAGACTTATCATTTTTTATTTTCTTATATCACCACCAAAAAAGACAATCGATGTAAAAATGACATCTAGCACTATTAACTAGTCATTGCTAGTAATTTAAATTGAGTTAGTGTTAAATATAAGTTTTATTTTTAGTTTATTTTGATAGTTTTCATATATATATATATATATATATATATATATATATATATATATATATATATATATGTTAAACTATTTTTTTTTTAAGTATCGATATGAAAGTATATTAGTTTTAAGTTGTTTTAGCTAAAAGTTTGTATTTAGTTTTCGAAATGGAATTGGAGGGTTCCTGAAGGAGAATGGGGAATATCTAATGGAGAATGGGGAAAATCTTTTCCCCAATTCCCTAATGAGGATGAGGATGAGGACAATTTTTTACTAGTAAACGTATTCATTAGGCGGGATGGGCCGGGATCGGGCAGGATTTGGTCGGACTTTTAACTGAAAACATTAAACCAAGCTCATGATTTAGAACTTTAGGCTCGGGCTGGGCTTATTAAAAAATTTTAATCCTGGCCCATGGCCCATATATAATTTGTGTCTTTTAATATTTTGTAAAATAAATTTAAAAAATTACAATTTTTATTAAAAAATGTCTAAATTTTGCATACAATTATATTATTTTAGTAAAATTCTTTTAACATAGTTAAAAATTTAATAGGTTAAAATATAAAATCTATAAAAAAATCAATTAAATAAAATATAAAATAAATATAATTTTTATTCGTTGGGCCGGACTTGTATGGTTACATAAAAACCAAGCCCGGCTAGTATAACTTCAGGCTTTTGCGGGCACAGGCTCGGGCCGGGCTTTGTAATAAAATGAGTGTTTAAGTCCAACCCATTTAAACGAATTCGGGTTAGGCTTGATGGGTAGCCCAACCTGCGAACAGGTCTAGTTACTACGGCGTAATAACTTTTTTTATACTTATTATAAATTCATAAAAATTTAAATGCAATTTTAGTAATATAATTAAAAAATATATTATTTTAAGGGGCTTATGTTGGGTTTTCAAGCAAAACCCCGACCGGAATCGAGCCCATCTTAATATAAAAATGGATTAGGGCTTTTTATTTAAATAGACATAAAAAAATAAAATAATTTGGACAAAAAAATAATAATAATATAAACATGCATAACAGGGGGAAATATTCCCACAAATACGTTCCAAGAGATTAGAAATAACAAGAGTCTCTACCACCACTAATGCTTCTCGTCGTTCTCCACCACCGGTGCCCTCTTCTCTCTTTATCGGTCGCCGTCGCCGTTGCCGTCCTCTTCTCCTCCTCCTCTTCTAGAATCACTTCTATTCCCATCTCTAGTTGCCCAGCTTCTCCTAATATCCCTGACGGCAAAAATACCGACTCCAACTCGCTCACTACTTTGAATGTCGACTTCTACTTCGAATTTCTCTGCTACTTCACCTTGTCCTTCTGTTTCCAAATTCGTCGGTTTCGGCTCCAAAAGTAGTAAGTGGAGATCGGATTTGTTGTTGATTCGGACTTTGAGGTCTAGTCCTGGTAGGAGGTCGTTGTGTGTTCATAATGTGTCTAGCCAGCCCAAGCCTAAGCTCAAAGATCTGGTCTCCACCCAAGGTACGTTCTTCCTGGTCCTTTTTTCACAAACAATCTGTCGGTGATTGTGAATTTAGGCTTTTTTCTATATGCTATTTCTGTTGTTTAATTGACTACTTTTTGCTGGTGTGGTCTTCCAGATTTGGATGAGAGATCTTTAGTTTCAGCTTGTTTGTATTTCAAGAGTAATTTCGCAATTTGGTTGAATATGGGTGTTTGTTTAAGTTAATTAGACAGTGTGATCATGATCAATCTTTAGTTCCATTTTGTAAGAGAAGATGTTCATTTTATACTGAACACTTCCATTAAGATGCAATTAACAATTCAAATTATAGTGTTATTATAGAAAAAGGATTGGGGCCACCATCTCTTAAATTGATGATCATTCTGTTCAGAATTATGCACATGAAGTGTTTGTAGAAATGCATGAATGAAGTTTGATTAATGAGTATTTGATTTATATTGGATGTCTATAGGATTAATAGTGGATGTCTATTAGATTTCTATTGGTTCTTACATATGAATAGTTCCTTATCAGGTTCTGTAGTTGAGGGAAGTGTGAATTGGATTTCTCTTTTGGTTGAATATGTGGAAGAGTCTTTTCTCCTTCTTTGGTCCCTAGCATGCAATGGAGACCTAGAAGTCGAGTCGATATCTTATCTATCTTATACATGTGCATTTTCTATCTAGTGCTTGGGGTTGATACAGTTAGTAATTGCACGGAAAAATAGACTACAGTAAAATAATAAGGTTATACAATAGCATGACACTACAAGCCACTATCTTAGTATCTTGAAGCTTATATTTGTTCAATTCATCATTATACCTGCCATCAAATATCAATATTTCATCTGTTCAATCTCAAATGACACTGAGTGTTAAGGTCCTTTATGTAAAATGAAGTTTGATTAATGAGTATTTGATCTATATTAGATGTCTATGGGATTTATATTGGATGTCTGTTGGATTTCTATAGGTTCTTACATATTATTAATTCCTTATCAGGTTCTATAGTTGAGGGAAATGTGAATTATATTGTTCTTTTTGTTGTGCAATAAATATTAGTTGCTGCCATAAACAAAACTTCATTTTTGCATTGAGACGCACAAGGTGTATCCAAGGCGCACAAAGGTGCACCCGAAGAGCACCTGATGAACCTCGCCTTGCCTGACCCTCCACGAGGCACTAACCCTTGAGCCTCGAGCGCCTAGCGCCCAAGGCGCGCCCGCCTGTAGCAACTATGTTATACCTGCCATCAAATGTCAATATTTCATCTGTTCAATCTTAAATGACACTGACTATTAAGCTCCTATATGTAAAATTGAAGTTTGATTAATGAGTATTTGATTTATATTGGATGTCTATAGGATTTATATTAGATGTCTGTTGGATTTCTATTGGTTCATACATATTATTAATTCATTGTCAGGTTCTGTAGTTGAGGGAAGTTCGAATTATATTATTAACAAGCAGCCTCTATTATGCAATCCAAGCAATTTTCACACTCTATTCGGCTTGAATTATATAAGTTCAAATATTTCAAAACTGAAAAATGCATTCTTTTTTTAATTTATATGAAGCCTTTCAATAATAAGTGATATTTTATATATCAAAACAACGATTCAAGTTTCCTGTTTCCTATTGCAGGTTTGTTAACTTGAAAGCTTGAACAACATGGCACACACGACATCATACGTGGCATGACATTGTATAGGTTCTAGTTGACTTTTTGGAGATAGCAACTGCTATGGTTCGGGCTCCAACTTACAAATCGAGGCCTCAGTTTTCATATTCTTGTTATGCGAAATGCTGGAAGCCTCCTAAACCGAACATTGCATTTCTACTGCTGAATAGGTTTCTTTACAAGTTTATAAGGAATTCCAGCACTCCGTCATGTATATTGGATGTATATAGAATGTCTATTGGGTCTCTATTGGATTTCTATTGGTTCTTACTTATTTTTAATCCATTGTCAGGATCTGTAGTTGAGCAAGAACCAATCCCAGATCAGCTTCATGTCCAAATCCACAGAACACGGTTGGCTAGCTTTAAGCTTATACAGGCATGGAAGGGAACGTCTAGGAAATAAACTTGAGAGCCACGAGTAATATATCGACACAATAGACGGTCAATAGAGATAGTTTTTATGATCAATTATGTTTGAATTCTAGAAATCTTGTGTAATTAGGGATCTAAGTAGTTGGAATTGATGTCCCTTTGAACATATTTGAAGTTTACAAGATATAGAATTGTCTTCTTCTACCATAATACAATATCTGTTTCGCAATTCAATTGAAAAAATACGACACTTACAGTAGATATCAGACATGTTCAATATATGAAACAGAAAGTTAGAAAAACTTTCAAGAATGACAGCAATACACTGGTATCAGTAGGGATCATATACAATCCCTATAGAAATCCTATAAAAACGCATTTTACATCCTATAGAAATCCTATAGACATAAAAAATTTATCAGTATACAGCAAAAGCATACCACTTAATTCAAACAAAGTAAAAAAATGAAACAGTAACTAAAAATGATTATTATTCAATATACAAAATAACAAATGACATTCTATTAGAAATCTATTGAAACGCTAATTGAAAACACACAAGTCAATTACATATACTTGTACAAATATCTAATATTAACTTCTAAACAAGTGACAGTTGAAATTTTGTATACTTCTACATATATCGAATATCAATTTCAAACCAGATTTTCTAATACAATTCTAGATGTCCAAAAGATGTCTGACAGATATCCAATAGATGTTCAATTCCTGAAAAGCACATCCTAGAAGACCAACAATCGATGCTGCTGCTAGTGATACAAACATTACTCCAAAATAAAATTAAACCATACCATATATTAGCAAGAATGAATGAATTACATATCATATCGTTGGTTTTCAAAGATTTAAGCTTAATTGAAAAAGTAGCAACTAATCCACCATGGGAATAAGCACTAAAACAGATAGCCAATCTTTCCAATCAATCACCATAACGATTTGTGATCTAACTGAATGTCGTATCATATATGTTGAGACTTAAATAGAATTGTAACGTTCTTCCATTCAATATATGCCCAATAGACGTCCTATATATGCCATATAGGCATGCAATAGACATTCAATTTCACACCACAACTTTCTTCAACATTCTATCGAATAGTTGGTGTGCACCTCAGTTTCACACAAAAACAACTTTTATCAACAATCTGAAAACTACCAAAAAGTCCAAATCTGCAAATAAACTCCTAACATATCGATTTTTCCTGCTCCGGCAAATGCTGAACAGACTGCCGCTTAATAACTTTCTGAATCACACTACACATGCTTAAGCAAACAGATTAGATAGCAAAAGAAGAAATTCGAGAAGACAATAGCAGTCACACAACTTAAAAACCAATCGAGATTTATCAGAATTCATCAATCGCAGGCGACTCTTTCTATACCGATTTCAGTGAATAAAATAAATCGACCAGCGAAGAATAAAAAAAAACTTACTACTTCAATTTAAACCTCCTACTCTTCTCATCGAGATCGAGCCCATCAGACCGAGGTTTCCCGTCCTCTGACTGCCTCTTCTGCAACATTATCAGAAAGCCACAGCAGCAGCAAAAAAACATAACTCACAATTTGTGAAAGCAAAAACGATCATCAACAAGAGGAAGAAGATAGAATAATTGAGGGAATTAAGAAAGAAAAATAATGATTAGCAATGAAGGACTAGAATCTAAAGACAAATTGAAGAATCTAAGGACAAATTGAAGTGGAGCCTGCTTGCCTGCCTAATGATTTAGTTGAGGATGAGCATAACGTAATTATGTAAATATTTAGAAAAAGATATTTTAGTTGTGAAATAATTAAATTACATAATGAAGGTGTAAATATTTTAAAAATATTGTACGATCATGATAAATATCGAATGGATTAGCCTAACCTTTTGTGTAGGCCCAAATCCTGGCCTATAAACTATTTTATTTTAGTTGAGTTCATCTTATTCGCGAGATCTACAATTTATAATGGGCTTGAACACAGAAGATCAATAAGCCATCTCTCCCTTGGCACCACCACCGACCACCGCACCCCTCGGTCCTCCACTACCTCCGACTCTCTGAAACTCCTAAAACCCCAAAAGAAACGCCCTGTGAAGGTCTCCATTTACAATTCGGCGATTCCCTTGTTTCGGCCCGATTTTTTCACCAAAGTCAGTATCTCCTCTCTATCCTTCCGTATTTTTCTGTTTTAGTTATTGATTTCGTAGGTTTATTCTGCAATTGGTGAAAATTATGGCCTTCTTGTTTCCTGATTTAGCCTTTTGTTTTCTTGTATGCTTTTGTTATTGACCTTGAACTCGCTCTAATACAGTTTAGTGTTACTAAGCCCTACTGATTTTCAGTTTCCTTTTGAGCAAATTAGTTTGATTTTGGAGCTTTTTTCTTTTATTTGGTATGTTTGTTCTTTTAATTCATTCTTAATAGCAGAAGATATATATATATATATATATATATATATATATATATATATATATATATATATATATATATATATACACTAACTTCTTTTTGTGTCAGCTGAAATACTGAATAGTTTGAAGAGAAATGTGTTTGATTTGGATTCTTATAATTTTAATTTCATCATGATTGAAAAGGAGTATATATTTGAATTTGAATATCTGTATTAAATGATGGCTATCAGAAGATATTGATGCTATTTTTTTGCTATAATTTCTAGTGGCATACTTTCGAAACACATAAATTGTGCTATTTTGAGTTAAAATAGTATTTGACTTCTAACTGAACAAGATTTGTTTGAGTTTTTCATTGACAGTTTCAAATGTTAGACAATAAAAAAACTAGACAAATTTTGCTGTGTTAGCTCCAAAATAGCACCCTTTATGTGATTTTAAAGCATGCATGTGGATATTGTAGAGGAATGTAGCATCAATTTCAATTGGTGGCCACCATTTACTAAAACAATTCAAACTCAAGCATATTCTCAGTACCAATCATGGTGAAGTCCATTGTTATAGGAATCCAAATTAAATACATTTTTCACAAAACTATTCAACATTACAGCTGACATGGAAAGATGTTAGTATACAACTATTTCTGCTATTAAGAATGATATTAAGAATGAATTAAAACACAATATAAAAATAGAAAGTCCCAACTCAAAGCAAAATTTTTTTTAATTTGCCCTAATGGAAACTGAAAAACGCATGGCCTAATTACAGTAGACAGTATTAGAGGGAGTTGAAGGCCAAGAACAACAACATACAAGCAATTAAAAACTGAATTAGGAAACAACTTGATGCATTCAGCTTTTAAATGTATGCCAATCTAAGTCTATTAGTAGCATTTTTCATTTCCGGCCTCCAATTCATTTTTTGCCTTTTTCTACCTTTGGTCTCACCATTGATAGTTGATGACATCTTTGTTTTCCTGTCCTCGTATAGATAGGATTTATGGTTTATGATTAGTGTTTTACTTCTCAAATTGGAAATATCGGTTGCCTATATTATTTTAAATGGTCTGACCCAATCATTTCGATGATAGTGGATTTGGATAAAGAAGTCGAACAAGCTGACAGCCCTATGGAAGAAAAACCCGTCTCTTTAGAAGAAGAAGATGGAATTCTAGAACCATATGTAGGTATGGAATTCGACTCTGAAGATGCTGCTAGGAAATTTTACATGGAGTATGCTAGAAAAGTCGGATTCGTTGTTCGTATAATGCAACGCCGTAGATCTGGTATTGATGGAAGAACTCTTGCTCGTCGACTTGGATGTAACAAACAAGGATTTTCTCCTAATCATAGGAGCTCATTGGGACCCGATAAGAAGCCGAGATCTAGTGCTCGAGAAGGTTGCAAAGCTACAATTTTGGTCAAAATGGAAAAATCTGGAAAGTGGGTCGTTACGAGATTTGAGAAGGACCATAATCATCCTTTGGTTGTAACGGCTAATGGATTCAGCACAGCGGTTAGTATGTTTACCCGAAATCTTTTTTGATTTCTTTCTAGTAAAGTATCTAATATCATCGCGGTTTCAACTTTTTTTGATGTATTGTTAAAGGGATGCCGTTATATAGTAAATGCTCCAATTGTGGAAAAACTTGTGTGATTGAATATTTGATTTTTTAACTTATCAGTTATCGAGGGTGTTCAAACCGGATATTTCATTTGTTTGCTTGCGATAATTTGGTGAGTATATTGCAATCGACAGGACTTAAATAACTTTTAGAGCCCTGTTCTATAACTCGAGTCCTTTTTGTGTTTGTACGATTGAAATGGCCCATTTGGTGCCTGGCATATTCAATTTTTGCGTATTTGGTATCTGACGTAATCAATATTTGCCTATTTTGTACACGGAATCGACAAGACTTAAATAACTTTTAGAGCCCTGTTCTATAACTCGAGTCTTTTTTGTGTTTGTACGATTGAAATGGCCCATTTGGTGCCTGGCATATTCAATTTTTGCGTATTTGTTATATGACGTAATCAATATTTGCCTATTTTGTACACGGCCTATTTAATTTTAGTATATTAAACACCCATCTAATTTTGTATTGGTATTTGGAGCATAGATATGTTTTGTTGACTATGCATATAATTGTCCACCCTCAGTGATCCCTTAAGTAGTCGCATTAAAATTGGATATATCAGGCACCAAATAGGCAAATTTTGAATACATTAGGCACCAAACAAACATTTTCAACAGGTCAGACACCAAAAGAGCATTTGAGTTACAATGTGGTTGGGAAACTAGTGAGTAGTGACCTATCTAACCAATGTCGGCAGTTATCTCGTCTTGTGCTTACTCGTAAGAGTTCAATGCTTTTAAGGTGATTTGGTTCTTGTTTTGTTTCGTGTAGGGCGACAAGGATAAGAAAATTGAGGAACTAACTAAAGAGTTGGAGCATCAGGAACAGTTATGCGGACTTTACAGAGAAAGATTGCTTAGTTTTATGAAAAATGTCGAAGAGCAAACCGATGAACTCTCTTCGAAAATTCAAGTGATTGTTGACAATGTGCGAAAAGTTGAATCGGAAGCACAAAAGTTTTCTCAACGTAGATAGCCTTTGCTCTCTTTACTTGACCGTTTAGTCAGGCATTGTATGTATCATAATCTCGGGGTATTTAGCATTAGTGATCTGTAAAACTTCTCGTAGTAAATTTTTACACAAACTTTATCCGGTTGGCCCTTAAGTTCAAACTGTGTAGTATGTTAATGTGTTGTTTTGTGAATATGTTGGTGCGGAAGTAATTTTTATGCATGGAGACAGTCAGTCAAGTCCAAGTCCAGAGTCATCAATGCTGGACCCGGCACCATATCGGTGAAGTCAATGGTACGCGGTATTATTGGTATGATTGGTGGTTTTACAGGTTTCTTATTTTTATAACAATATATATTATTTAGGGTTTTTAATGGTTATTGCAACGTTTTTTTGTTTTTAGCAACGCTTTGCCATATTTGAACTGGTACGTTGGTTTATCGGTTTTTCCGGTTCAACTTGATTTTTTCCCTTTTTTTCCAGAAACCAGTCAAGTCTGTATGCCAAAAAACTAAAGTGATATTGCTGCATTAATTTCTGGTACAGAGGTACAAATAAAAAATTGATGTTCCTTTTATTTTACAAAAGTAGTGTGGTTCCAAATATGAATAAGATGTTAGGGTTGTTAACAGGAATCATTAAATTAAGGTTTTTAGTGATATTTTTTCCTCCTATTCATACTTATTAAGAATTCAGATAATTTTTCTCATTCCCCATTATATATGGTATTTCCCGATTACCCCTTAAACATAAATATATGCAATTTTTTATAAGTTTCAATTTTCATATAACGAAACTAGTTTTTTTACCAGACTGAAATACCTAATTGATAAACATAAAAATCATATCCATTCTCCATTTTAATTTATTTCAAATCATACGTTAACATGATTTCAAATGCACCATATATAATGTGAACTTACTATTGAGAATTGCTTCCGCTTTATTTTATATCACAATGTTTTTCTTTTATATTAACATCACAATGTTATACTTAACTAGTGCATATAAATATCAACAACGATTTGGTCCAAGTGGTAAGCGGCTTGATATCGCTTAAGTAAGGTCTCGAGTTCGAGTCCTAGTGAATACAAAAAATTCTTATTAGGAGGCTCACCCACCATAGCCAGATGCGCGATCCGGGTCGGATCTGAATGTAGTCGGTGCAAAGCTCTAATAAATCAGATGGGCAACTAAAAAAACTACTGCATATAAATAAAAACAAAAAAAATGGAAATCAATAAACTGTTAAGACGACTAAAATGGGTTTTCTTAGAAAAATTACCACACCACTTGGCACTTATTCATCCTCATCTTTTAGAAATTCATAATTTGTAAATTATCTAATATAGCATTTATCATATTTTGATTTTCAACCACATTTTTAACTCGTTGTGGTTGGAAAAATTACCCCTTACTCATCTTCATCATTTAGAAGTTCATAATATTGATATGTTCCGAAAAATCACTCAAATTTTAAAGTTCATAATATTGATATATTCTAAAAAGCCGCTTAAATTTAGAAGTTCATAATATTAATATATTCTGAAAAACCGCTCAAATAAAATATATAATAAGCGTACGAGTATCTTAGGCATCAACATCAATATTGGTAGCATGTCACTTAACTTACCAATAGACTCCTTATTTATAGAAATGAAAATACACTTAGCTTAATGTCTCATTTATCGGTGCTTTATATGCTTACTTTAAAATAATCAGTGTATTGTCTTTATCATAACCACAAATTGCCTAATATGAATGAATTAGTTTAGCAATACACTGAACAACGGTTTTTTAAAAGAAAGCTAAATAATTACATATGTTTTTTTATGATTATAGACTTATAGTAACAATTATTTTTCATTTAATGCGCATAAACTTTGAATAGAAATTACTTTTGTATTTAAAACCTTGACATTATATTCTTATAAAGAATATCTATATTTTTTTTTATTGTCCATCTGATTCATCGAAGCTTTGCTCCGACTACATCCAGATCCGTTCTTGGTCGCGCACCTGACTGTGATGGGTGAGTCTCCCTCACAATTAGGATTTTCTGCATTCATAAGGACCGAATTCAAGACCTTGCTTAAACGATACCAAGCCGATAAAGAATATCTATATAATTTTGGATGATTCTTGTCATTCAATTGAATTGTGCCGCATGTTTATCTGTTTTGTAATAATTATCATAATATTAAAAAAATAAAATATCTATTTATTCTTTTATTGTTTCCGAATTTTCTGCTACCATTTGATCTCAATAAAAAATCTGATCTATTTTATTTTCTGTTGAAGTCTAATTAATTAGGATCAATTTTGTCTCTCTATTTTTCTGATTCTCTGTGGGTTTTGTTCTACGAGTAGTAGGGGAAAATATATTAACCAAGAATGGTCCAACTGAATCATGAGGAACAATAACAATTTGATGAAAGGAGGTGGCTCCCAATTGAAAATCATGGGCAAGATATTCAATTAGACCGGATATATTACAAAAATTGAATTACAACTTTACAGATTGATGAGATAATTGAATAAGTTAAATGACAACTTGTGGGTCTGTTATAAATTATGAATTCAATCCCGATAGCACTCCATTCTTTGAATCATGATCTTGCAAAGTCTAGTTTTTTGGTTTGGTCATAAGATTAGTTTTCCGCAAGAGAAAACAAACAAATTAGAAAGGAGTAGAATTATAAAGCTGAGTTATTTGTGAATGGAGATCAATGAATTTAGTAAAATAATATGGTAACAGATAACCAGTCGTTACTGCAGAGAAAAAAGGGAAAAAAATTTGATATCCCTAACCCCTTTCATATCTCTCCTTGTAAATATTAGTACCTATAAATATTTTAATATCGTTAGAAATAAATCCCATCCGTGTATAATTAGGAAAAGGAATTATAAGTGGGGTCCATTTATATTTTTCTTAAAATACAACAATAATTTATATTTTTCTTAAAATACAACTATAGGCAGGATTTTCAATAATTTATTAACTTCCACAATTATACTTTTTCATTGGTTAATATATTATAATAAAATTTTATGGTTGATTGTAATTTATCTACTAAATATTAGTACCATTCATTACCCAATCAAAAAACATAATCAAAAAACATAGTTGTGGTTTAGCCGAGTGGCACAAATGTCTCCCTTAATGCCACGTCTCCTCTCCATTTCACTTTCCAATTTCTTTTTCCATTTACAATATTTTTTCAATAACTTCTTCCAACGCTAATTAATCACTTCTTTGTTTCTCTAGTTACTGTTGTTATTCTGGTTATTATTTTAAAATTGAATTCAAACCTCCAATTCGAGTTGTAACAAAAACCAGAAATTACAAATTGAACCTAAATAGTTGTTCTCAAAGTGAAGCAAATCGCTGAAACGTTGACAATGGTGGCTGAAACGCCATGGTGGTCTGCGGTTTCAGAATCCCAGCAATAGAGAGTTTGCTAACGAGATTGTTAGACTGGATTCGGAGCATGGTAGCAGAAGAGATGGATTTGAAATATTGAGTTGTGGGTTTTTTAATGCTAAACCTAACCCTTGGTTGCCTTCCCTCCCCTATGGATCTTATAGCTCTTTCTTCCAACTCTGCAGTTGGTGACAAAACAAACTCGATGTACAAATTAATAGACCTAGTGTTAGCTTCTAATTTCGCTCTAGTTAATTTGATGGTTTTATCGAATTTTTCTTTTCATAGCATTTTGTTTGTAAAAATTCAATTGAAGCTACATTTCTTCTATTTTTCAGCTTTTTACCTAGTTTTTCTTTCATAGTTGTCCAAATCAATAGATACCTTTTGTATTTCTGGCAGCGGTCTTCAAAGGGCGGCAAAGGTTAGGTCTTTTGTCTTGAGATTTTTTTTGGTCATTACGACGAAAGCGGTGACAATTAATGGGGGTTGAGCCTATGAGGTTGAGGTTTCTGATCATTGGTCGGAGTTTTTGGCACGGCAAGTTGAGATTCCGGCGACAAAGGCAGCAAGAAAGAAGGATTAGAGAGAGAAGGATTCCATAGTGCCTGTAATGAGGAAGGAAAATAAATATCAATAATTTTTTATTTTATTTTTAAATGGATATTATGGTCATGTAGAATCATCCTTTTATATATGTCACAGTAATTCTAATAACTAATATTAACTAAAATCACGAAAACAAAATGTTCATAAACTACTAAGTATTTAGTAATTACATATGAAACTTGAGCCACATCAATCCTCAATTTTCTTTCAAGAAAAAATAAAATTTAAAGAAAATATTTACAACATGACCCAAAATAGAAAGTCTAAAAACAGGGAAACAGAAAAAGAGGATCAAATGATTCAAAACTGATTGATCGGCGATGCCCGTCTTTATCCGTACTAGTTAGTTGCCGTTTCAGGTGGCCGTTGCTAATCCTAACGGCGACGGAGATAGATGACGGCCGCCGTTGATTTCTCTCAAAACAGGTCTAAATCCGATCTCCGGCGGGAATTCCTCAATCTGGATCGACTCTTCCTGTATCTTTTTCACTTGATTGTGGATCGGAATCTTCACATCCGGCGGCGACACTCTGTCTTCATTGCCGTAAATTCTCTGCGCCATTTTTTTTTTCAAATTGCTTTTTTCTCGTTGTGTGTGTGTTTTGGAGTAAAAGTGAAGCAATTTGGGTATAAATAGCAAGGGAGAAAGTCCGGTTAGAAAATTTAATTCAAATTCCGTTTGGATTGGGTTGGTTGGTTTCATTTTCAAAGACGACTATTTTGGACCAAGTTTTATTATTTTGTTTTTTTATCACATTTTTTTCCACCTCCCTTGGAATATAACCTTGAATATTCACAATTACAATTTTTATTCGAGTTGTCCATTTGGTTCATCGGAGTTTACTTTGACTATATTTAAATTTGATCCGGGTCGCGCACCTGACTGTGGTGGGTGAGTCTTCTAATAAGGATTTTTTCCCATTCACTAGGATTCAAACTCAAGTCCTTACTTAAGCGATATCAAGTCACTTTCTACTTATACCAATTGGAATCTAAACATGGAATATTTTCATTTGATTTGAAATGAAGACCTTTTCTTTAATATTTATAAGTATTTTCGCTGTAATAATCATTTTCGATCCTTAATCACAGTTAAGACTCCTCACCCCTCTCAATAAGTGTATTTAGAGGGATTCGATCCTTATTCTCGTCCAACTTAGCTTACGTTGCTAATTGAGCTACAGTATATGAAATGAATTATTGCAACGTTTTAGTCTTTTGAAACTCTTCTGCATATTGCCAGAGGTGTTTAGAATATTTTTTATGTTTTCCAGTGATTATTGCAACATTTATTGGATCTTTTGCAACATTTTCTGAGTATATTGCAACACGTTCTTGGTCTTCTGTGCAACACTTTTTTTATTGTTGCCATAGTCTTTTTTAAAAAAACTAGTTTTAAATGAACCGTACCGTAGCCATGGCCGGTTTGCGATAAAACCGATCGAATCGGCCGGTACAGTACGATTTTGATAACATTGCTTTGAGCCCCTTTTAAAAATAAGCTAAACCATATAACATGTTATTGAATTTTACCCTACATACATAACTGGAATAATTAGTCCATTAAGAATAATAGTTTAACAAAAAAAACTTACAAACATGAAAATAAGAAAGAAAAATGAATTATCAACCTTCAAACTTCGAAAAAAGGCTGCCATTGCCAAGCAAATTTGATGTTTGATACTACAGTATATATAGAATATTCGAAAAGTCAAATGAGTTTTGGTAAAAGAGCACGCACGAGGATGATTTTCACGAAAACTAGGTGCTTTTTTTTATATTGTTTGTTTCACTATGGATTAGGATTAAGGATGTTTGACTTGCCGTTGACGATGTAGGTTGTGGAGCCGGCTAAGGTTACTTATTTGGTACACACGGAAGAGCTCATCTTCAAGTTGATATTTGTTTTTACTATTTAATTTTCACCAAGTTTTCTTTGATCGAGAATATTGTATACATGTGAAATAAGAACTATTGCAGTTTTAATTAAATCTGAATAAATATAAAGTTAAGTCATTTGATATGTCGAATAATTAATTGTTTTAATTAATAATTGTGTAGAATTATTTGTAGATTAATAAATATAAATAAGTTTAAAAATACTATATAATTTACTGAAGTTGAAATACGGGATAAAACACACAAATATATCTTTAGACAAGATTTAAACTGAAGACAAAAGATAAAATGCTGCAACCTATATTTCCTTAACTCTCAACTAACGATTTCGAATATCCACAATCATAACATGCTTACACCGTAACATCAATCGCGTAGTCGATAAGAAAATAGTTGATACAAATTATTCTCACAAAATACACCAAAAATATACTAAATTTAAAAATACACCAAGTTAGATTACTACTATTTGATGTAAAACAATACTGTACTTTTCAAATTGGTATCTTAATTTTTATCTATATTTTTTTAATATTTACAACTATCTTGATGGAGCTTATTCGGGGCTTAATCATAGTTAAGACTCCTCACCCCTCCTAATAAGTATATTTAGTAGGATTCCGACCTTATTCTCCTCCAACTTACTTAGCTTGCTTAGCCAACTAAGCTATACCTTGTTTGTTAATTTCTATCTATATTATATATGACGGAAATCGTAAAGAAATGGATTCAAATACTTACCTTTTCCGTGCCCGAAAACGAAGAACGCCGCATTGAAACCGTATGTATGCTAAGTCGTTGACTAACCCACGGTATGTCGGGATTAAGTCATTCACAACTTCTGCAGCGATAGAAAATCAGTAACGATTGATTGTACGGGATTTCTCCGTCGTAGGAAGAACCCCGGGAGAGAAATTATAGAGAGAAAATGAATTTTCCATCAATATAAAAACGTTCCTACGAACGTCTATTTATAGAGGTGGAAATGGAAAAATGCCCATTAGGCACTTATGGAGAAAACTTATTTCAATTAGGTTCTAAAATAATTCAATTAAGTCCCTTAACTTAATTAGTTTCCGATTGAGCCCAGTTGACCAATTAGATCGGATCCTTTGACCCAATTGACCCGCTCACAGGTGGACCTGTTATTTCCAACATCTCCCACTCGCACTTGACGGGTCACATTCCGTACAAGGTTATCAAATCTTCTTTATGCTGTGAAGTCGTGCGACCAGCATATTATCAGGAACACTTTGTCTTGCACCCGTTAGGGTCTGCCAAGACTATCCTGAGTGGTACTTAACCAAATAGGTTAAAAACTTGTATTCAGAACATCTTGCACCCATTAGGGTTTGCCAAGACTAATCTAAAATTAGTACTCAACCATTTTGTTAACATCTTATATGTAAAAAATAATATCATATGATATCTTTTGCGCGTATGTTTTACCCTAGATTGGTTGATAATCACCCACTTCCACATCATTAGGGATCTCGAAAGCCTTAATCTGTTGTTCACTATCTTACATCAAATGTAATGATAGGCTAGCCGGTGAACTAACAGAACTCTAGTGAATGTTCATTGGCCATATCTTCCTTTCGAGTTATCCATTCCATACAGAACTAGTTCGGACCACCAACCAATCTCTCCCAAATCGAATCAAATCATAATCTCTCGGTGATTGATCAAATTCTCTTGGATAGTCCATACTTCTCAAGATAACACAATAGTAATGAGGGTAAGGTCCAAAAACACTTCAGTGAATGGATTGAGTCTCACATTAGAGAAGTTGAGATCCTTGTACATCGTACAAACTTCTCATCTCATGGTCGCTAACCACACATTTTCTTGAGGACTCACCCCTCTCCCACTTTGATAATGTGTCATGGTGTTCTTTCCTTTTACCCTTATAAGGAGCACATGTCTATTTTCATCAAAATGAACTAACACCATGTAAAGGTTTCAGTTACAATGCACCTTAGCATTTAACCTTGTTCTACTCTAGGAACTACCTTTAGCTAATTAGACAGAACATGACCTATCGTCATGTGAACTACATAGTTCTTACCTGATTCCTTCTTGGATTCAGTACACATTGTTCCATTCAATGCAGCTTTTCTTGTTACTTGAACAAGCCGATTCATGATTTTGAATAGGTTCTAGAATTACACACAGTATGCTCAAAATCAATCTCATCCTATTCTGTAACCACGTGGTAACACTAGGGTAAACACCCATATGAGTAGGCTACTTCTCTGTCCGACATGCTATGAACGATAAATAATATATGTACATAACACACACACACACACACACATACACACACACACACACACACATACACACACACACACACATTGCTCATATTACAAAACTAATTTATATCATCACGTTATCATTCATGATTTGAAGGATATGTCAAATGAGGTAATTAAACAAAAAATTATATACATATATTTATCCCTTTAATGTATTTCACATATACATCTTTAGAGACATGCTTCATAAACAAATCTGCAAGCATGTAATACATAGACAAATACCTTATGTTGACCTCTCCTCATATACGTAAGTCTGTAACTAAATGATACTTGATTTCGTTATGCTTATACCTTAAATGATATTTTGGGTCTATCATATAAGCTATCAATGTTTGACTATTACTTATAAATAGCCAATAGTTGTTTGGAGCACCTAGCAGGTAAAGACTCACTAGTCTCTCTAGCCAAACAATATGTTGGACCATGGCTGGAAAAAAATAAATAGTTTTGGCCTTTGCTAATCTGCATCTGAGTATCTAAAAGGTCTATTTCCTTAGCCTGATACACCAGAGCATAACCAACGGTCTTTTATAAGTATCTCAAAATTTCTTAACGATGTTCCAGTTCTCTATTAATGGAACATAAAAATATTTATCTGCAATGCCCATGGCATTACAAATATTAGGTCTGGAGTACAACATAACAATATATAATGTTTCCATCAGATGGAACTATTTCCATATCCTCCCACCTTTTAGGAGTTTTAGGACAAATGCTTTTACTAAGAAACTACACTATTAGTCATAGGAATACTTATGGATTTATAATTATGCGTAAAGAATCTTTGACAAACTCTTTTTATGCAAGATTCTTGAGGCAAAGATACTCATTTATCTTTTGATCCATTGAGATCTTAATCCCTAAGATATATGTAAACTCCCCCATGTCTTACATATCGAAGTTACTTAACAACCAATCTTTCACTCAATGGTATATATACAATGATCTTCATTTACCATTGAATACCATAACCTTAAGACCACATGAGATCGTAAATTGACTTATTCAATTATGCAAACCTCGTGTTCACAAACAATGTGGACAAACTATCTTAATTGTACCATATAGATATCTAATGACAATTCTCCATTGAGAAAAGAAGTGTGTACATTCATTTAATGTAAGTCTAAGGTAAAGTAAAACTACCAAAGCTATACAATTCTTATATATGTAAGTATTGAAACTGAAAAGAAAATATTCTCATAATATATTCTTATTAGTTTGAGTATACGTATTCCTTTTAATTATAAGTCGAGTGCTTTTACTTTAACTTGAGAATTCACTTATTCTCAATAACTTTATGTCCTTCATGTATGTCAACTTAATTCTCCTTCCATCACATACAACTATTCATCTCCCTTAAATCACTTAATTTTCAAGGTGGAACATTTTTCATTTTGACCACTTAGGCTCCGAGTCTTTATAAATGTATCTTATATATTTATCGTAACTCGAAATTATTTCCTTTAAGCTCATTTCTATACTCCCACTTGGATTCGAAATACTATAATGATCTGAGCTCCCACTTGAGCTAAAAACATTGACTCCCACTTGGAATAATAACATTGACTCCCACTTGAATCAACAACATTGATGGGTTCTCGGCTCCCCCATGGAACTAGATCCCTTTGATTAAAATGATCATTATGAACCACTTCGTTTGAAATACTCCCACTTGAAGATACATCCAAAATATCAGGTTTAAGAGTCTTATTTAAAGGAAATGTTTTTGCCCAATACGCACAGTCTTTGAAACTCATTTTCTAAGAAGTTGACATCTTGTGATTCAAATTATGTCATATATCTTTCCACATTCTCCTCCACAAAAACATATCCTTTTGATATGTCAGAGTAACTTGTAAAGACACTCTTTCTACCTTGTAAGCCTAATTTATCAATGGTATGTGGGTATAAGAGGTACAACTACAAAGTTGTAAATAGGATAAACTCAAAATTCTTCCAATTCACATCTCATATGGGATGGAAGAAACAAATTTTCAAGGGTATTAGCTGATACACATATCAAACCATTTCAAGGATAAGTTTATTCTTCTTTAATAGACTCCATATTACTACAGAGCATTGAAACACCCTTATCATATAATAACTATAGAAAAATACCATAAATTTTTTTTCGTACAAAAATATTCATATATTAACACAACCATAATATTTCACATTAACTCCAATATCATTCGTTTATATTACAAACCATAATTATGTTTGATTAACAAAACCAAAACCCGACCACTTTCTATTCTATATGCTTGTTATGTGAGGAGAGAGAGCGAGATGGACACAGCCGACAGACCTTTCTTCCATGAAAGCTACGGGTAAGGACCTTCTAGTACAATACTTTATCTACAACTTCAACAACTGAAAAATATAGCGATTTATATGAGTCGCCACTTAGTGAATATAAACAATCAATGAATTTATCAATCACATACAGTCACACCTTCAAAATAAACATCATTCATTCTTATATACTATTGGATGATTCATTTATCTAATTGTTGGGACATTTTCGGCCAAACTATTGCCCCAGAATACATGTAACATTTGTAATAGATAACAATTGATTTGTTGGACAGCTATATAACAATTGGTTGACCTTTCGGTCTAGATAAATAATTGGTTGACCTTTCGGTCCAGATAAGCAATTGGTTGACCTTTCGGTTCATTTGTCAAATATTGCAATTGGTTGACCATATAGGTCCAGATAACAGAACATGTATTGCAATGTTTGATTGGCTATGTCACAACATCTCTCTTTATTTCATTTGTTCCTGTATAACTGCGTATATCATGAATAATTCAATTATCTTATGTTTCACCAAATAAGCATAGGTTCATATAATTCAAATTCACCCATACATTCATTTCATGTTTATACTCACATAGTATCAAGCTAATTCCCTTGGAAGCCACTTGAATCTTCCTCCAAAATACCTTCACAATTTTGAGCTCCTATAAAAATAATTTCAATATTATATACACATAATTATCATATTTCCTTTCCTATAAGCAAATGTTCACAAAACAGAATTACTTTCCTTATGACCTTATTCTACTTAAAAATTCATAACTTTCAATTAACTCTACCAAACTATCTGATTCTTCTTTTATTCTATCCCTAATACACAAAGCTGTGACACACTAAAACTTCAAAATTTTCAAAGCTTTATACGATTTATAGTGAATTTTCTTTCAAAACCTGTTTCAGTCCCGCTTAACTTGGACAACAGCGTAATAAAATGAGTATAACTCTCACTACGCAACATGAATCGCCCTGTTTCTTTTCTAACTTAAACTATACACATAAGGAAATAACATATAAAAAAATCAGAATTTTCTAAGTAGTTTAACAATCCCAGATTAATTTTGAATCTCACCGTATCTCTTTGATCATCCAATTTTGCACACTTCATCTTATAAAAATCATAGCTATTGATCTACTCATCTAAAAATCCCCAAATTTTGCAGACTAAATCCTAACGTATAGACAAACAATTCACCCTCTTATGACAACTTCTAATTCTGTCTATAACATAACAAAAATCGCTTCACAATGTTATCAAAATACCTGATTCTTCTACCTTTCCTTCCTCTCTATTTCTCTTCTTCTTTGTCTATTGAGTTTCAGTCTCTCAACTAATTTAGAGGTTTCTAGTAATTGAATCTAATCCTAATCCCACCTCCTCATATGTATCTATTAATTTAGGGTAAAAGACTAACTTTGCCCTTATGAATTCTCTTAATACCAAAATAATAATAATAATAATTTTTAAAGATAAAACATATAATCTCTTTACCTTATATATAATAAACATAACAATATTATTAATATAATAATTATCATATCTTAAACTTAATTGTACAAATACTAAAATATTAGAATTTCAAGGTTTTGCAACTAAGTACCTATATACTAAGATGACTATCCTTTACCTAATCAAATATCATATAGTTATAACATGTATAATTCAAAATATATTTTATCTAATGTCATTTCATGGCATGTATACATGGATATGATCAAATGCAAATATAATGTATGACATGGGATATTATAATTCTCCCCATCTTAAAGAATTTCGTCCTCGAAATTAATACCTATATCTGAAAACAAATATGGATAATCCATTCTCATTTGCTCTTCAGTTTCCTAAGTTGCTTCTTCAACTAAATGACTTCTCCAAAGTACTTTAACTAATGGTATTTCTTTGTTTCGCAATTGTTTGGTCTTATACCTGATAATTGCTACTGATTCTTCTACATAACTTAAATTATCAGCAATTTCTATCTCTTGGTCCTTCAATACATGAGTAGGGTCTGACCGATACTTTCTTAGCATGCTCACATGAAAAACATTGTGAATTTGAGTTAACTCTGGCGGTAATGCCAATTTATAAGCAAGCGGACCAATTCTTTCAAGAATTTCATAAGGCCCTATGTATCGTGGACTAAGCTTCCCTTTCTTCTTAAACCTTAACACGCCTTTCCAAGGTGATACACAGAGAAAAACTTTGTCCCCTACTTCATATTTCATTTCCCTTCTATGTTGACCAGCATAACTTTTCTGTCTATCCTGTGCTGCCTTGAGTCTTTCTGTTACTATCTTCACCTTTTCAACTGTGTCTTGTACTATTTTCGGACCCTCTAAAACTCTCATCCCTTCTTCATTCCAACAAATAGGACTTCTGCATTTTCTTCCATAAAGAGCCTCATACAGTGCCATTCCAATACTACTATGATAGTGATTATTATAAGTGAATTCCATTAAAGCAACATATTCGTCCCATGCACCTTTGAATTCCATAGCACAAGCTCGAAGCATTTCTTCCAAAGTCTGAATTGTTCTTTCTGATTAACCATCTGTTTGAGGTTGAAAAGCAGCACTAAAGTTCAATTTTGTGCCCAATGCCTGCTGTAAACTTCTCCAAAATTGAGATGTAAATCGAGGATCTCTATCTTATACAATAGACACAGGTATTCCATGTAACCCGACAATTTCATTCACATACTTCTTCACTAAATTCTCTAATGAACAACCCCAATGTATGGGCAAAAAGTGGGCTGATTTCGTCAATCTATCAATAATAACCCATTGAGCATCATTCTTTCTTGGAGTTTTCGGAAACCCGTACACAAAATCCATAGTAACCATCTCCCATTTCCAAACTGGTATAGGCAATGGATGTAATTTCACTACAGGAGCATAATGTTCAATCTTTACTTGTTGACATATCAAACACTTTGAAATGTATTCAGCAATATCCTTCTTCATTGCAGACCACCAAAAATGAGAGCGCAAGGTATAATACATTTTTCTCATTCCCGGATGCATAGCACATGGAGCAATATGAGCTTCTTCTAAAATTTCCTTCTTCAAATTATCAACATCAGGCACACAAATTCTTTGTCCCAACATCAAAGTATCATTTTCTACTATAAAATCAGTACTCTTTCCTTGCTTGACATTTTCCATAATCTCTTTTAATTGAGGATCTCGAACTTGAGCTTCCTTAATTCTATCATGTAACACTACTCTTACCTTGAAGTTAGCTAATAATGCACCATTTTCACCCAATTTTAAGTCAACATTCATTGCTTGCAATTGAACTAAGTATGGGAGTTTAGAAACTTGAACATTAGTGATTACACTACTGGATTTTCTACTTAAGGCAGCAGCTATAACATTCGCTTTTCCCGGATGATATTCTATCGTGAAATCATAATCTTTTAACAATTCTAGCCATCTCCTCTGCCTCATATTCAATTCTTTCTGACTCAACAAATATTTCAAACTCTAATGATCAGTGAAAATCTGAAAAGTTTCTCCATATGAATAATGCCTCCAAATTTTCAAAGCAAACACAATAGCAGCCAGTTCTAAATCATGCTCTAGATAAGATAATTCATTTGGTATTAATTGTCTAGATTCATTCGCAATTACCTTCCCACGTTGCATTAGAACACAACCCAAACCTTGGTGAGAAGCATCACTGTAAATAACAAATCCACCAGTGCCAGTTGGAATTGCCAAAATCGGAGCTATAGTCAATCGTTTCTTTAATTCATCAAAACTTTTCTGGCAATCATCTGTCCACTGGAACTGTACATTCTTTCGTAGTAATTTTGTTATTGGAGCAGCAATAAGAGAAAAGCCATCAATAAATAGTCGATAATATCCTGCTAATTCCATAAAACTTCTTACTTCTGCTACATTTTTCGGAGCTTCCCATTAAACCACTGCTTCGATCTTTTTAGGATCAACCTAAATGCCTTGACCAGAAACCACATGTCTCAAAAATAAAACATGATCCAACCAGAATTCACATTTGCTAAACTTTGCATACAGCTGTTTTTCTCTCAAAATCTGAAGCACAATTCTCAAATGTTGCTCGTGTTCTTCATTGCTTTTCGAGTACGCAAGTATGTCATCAATGAAAACAATAACAAACTGGTCAAGATACTATTGAAATACCTTATTCATCATAGCCATGAAACCTGCAGGTGCATTCATCAAACCAAACGGTATCACCAGAAATTCATAAGGTCCATATCAAGTTCTGAAAGCTGTTTTTGGAACATCTTACGCTGAAATTTTGAGTTGATAATACCCTGACCTCAAATCAATTTTAGAAAATACACGTGCTCCTTGCAATTGATTGAATAAATCATCAATATGAGGTAAAGGATATTTATTCTTCATAGTTACCCGATTCAACTGTCTGTAATCAATGGAAAGTCGCATAGTGCCATCCTTTTTCTTAGCAAACAATACCGGAGTGCCCCGAGGAGACACACTAGGTCTAATAAATCCCTTATCAAGTAACTCTTGTAACTACTTTTTCAAATCTTTTAATTCCACTGGAGCCATTCTATATGGAGAAATAGAAATCGGTGCAGTTCCTAGAACTAAATCAATCGTAAATTCTACTTGTCTATCAGGTGGCAATCTTAGTAAGTCCATAGGAAATACATCAGGAAATTCTTTAACAATAAGAATATCATCAAATGAAACATCTGATACTTTGGTGTCAATAACATGTGCTAAATATGCCTCACATCCACCCTTGATTAACCGAAAATATTAATTGCAGAAATTAAACAAGTAGGCACTATCTGACGTTCACCTTGAAAAATGACTTTCAGCTTATCTGATGTCTCTAAAATAACTTCCTTGGTGAAACAATTTACTACTACATAATGTTTTTCCAGCCAATCCATACCTAAAATCACACCAAACTCTCTAATAGTCAATCTAATCAAATCCGCACTTAATATAACTTTGTCAATTTGAATCAAATAATTTCGATACACATGATTTGCAATCACCAATTCACCCTAAGGAGTTCCCACATATAGATCAAATCCCAAAGGTTCATAAGCCATATGCAATTATGATGCCAAGTTTGATGATATAAATGAATGAGTTGATCCAGGATCAATTAATGCACAAACATCCATGTTACAAATAGAAATCTTACTGGTAACAACTTCTAGTATATCAATAGCTTCTTTTCGATGGCAAAAATGCAAGCCTGTGTTGGAGGCCTAGAACTCTGAGCCTCAGATCTACCAATATTGCTTGTTGTTATTCCTCTACCCCTACCTCTACATGCTCTTACACCAGCTGCCCTACCTCTGGTATTCTGAACTATAGCCTCTGATTAAGCTCTTTCAGTTGCTTCTATTCATTTTGGACAATCACGTACTAAATGTTCAAAAGAGCCACATAAGTAATAGGCTCCAGTCGATTTCCTGCATTCACCTTTATGCAATTTACCACATAGCATACACTGAGGTTTTTATCCCGAGCTTTGTCCCTGACTTTGTCTTGAATGAGTTTGTGTATTCGTTCTTCCTCTTCTATTCCTAGAATATCCTCCTCTAGCTGTAAACTGTGATGGAGAAGAATTTGTTTGATGTTTAGCAGACTTTTTACTTTGGTCACCACCAAAATCACTGTAACCTCTTCTAGCTTTATAATCTGCTTTCTCTTTTTCTAGTCTTTCAGCCCTAACCATAGCATTTTTCAACTTTAGGTAACTTTCAAGTTCAAATGATGATATCTTGGTTCGAATTTCATATCTAAGCCCATCCTCAAATTTCCTGCATCTATCCTTTTCAGTCGCCACTATTGTTGGTACATAACTGGATAACTGATTGAACTTAACTTCATACTCGACCACTGTCATCCTCCCTTGTCTCAAGTTTAAAAATTGTCTTCTTTTATCATCAATGTACACATTAGGCATATAATTACTTTTAAATTCCCGCACAAAATCATCCCAAGTTAAGATAGGAAGCTGAACAGTGCTCCCCGGGATAGTCTCCCACCAGTCATAAGCATCATCTTGAAGTAAAAATACTGCATAATCGAACTTCTCATTAGGAGTAAAATGCATCATATTAAAAACTCTTTCCAACCTTTTTAACCATCTTTCCGCTATTGTAGGATCTGTAGTTCCCTTGAATTCTTCTGCACCTTGTTTCTTCAATTTATCGAACCTTCTTTCTCTTTGGACAAATGTTACAGGTGCTTGCACCACAGGTATTTCCTGATGATGCTGCAAATTTGATGCATAAGAATGCATAGGTGATGCAGTTGTAATAGGTTGGATTTCTACTGGTTGATTTACGGCTGTCCCTCTCTCCTCGGGTTAACATTTTGGTTCTCATCAGCCCTATATGAATATGATAACATGTTATAAGATAACATATACTAATCTCATATTATGTATGCATTTTTATGTGTCCTTATGACTATATCCCCGCTCTGATACAAACTGAAACACCCTTATCATATAACAACTATAGAAAAATACCATAAAAAAAATTTTGTACAAAAATGTTCATATATTAACACAACCATAATATTTCACATTAACTCTAATATCATTCGTTTATAATACAAACCATAATAATGTTTGATTAGAAAAACCAAAAACCGACCACTTTCTATTCTATATGCTTGTCATGTGAGGAGAGAGAGCGAGATGGACACAGCCGACAGACCTTTCTTCCATGACAGCTACGGGTAAGGACCTTCTAGTACAATACTTTATCTACAACTTCAACAACTAAAAAATATAGCGATTTATATGAGTCGCCACTCAGTGAATATAAACAATCAATGAATTTAACAATCACATACAGTCACACCTTCAAAATAAACATACAGTCATTCTTATATACTATTGGATGATTCATTTATTTAATTGTTGTGATATTTCCGGCCAAACTATTGCTCCGGGATACATGTAACATTTGTAACAGATAACAATTGATTTGCTGGCCAGCTATATAACAATTGGTTGACCTTTCGGTCCAGATAAACAATTGGTTGACCTTTCGGTCCATTTTTCAAATATTACAATTGGTTGACCATATAGGTCCAGATAACAGAACATGTATTGCAATGTTTGATTGGCTATGTCACAACGTCTCTCTTTATTTCATTTGTTCCTGTATAATTGCATATATCATGAATAATTCAATTATCTTATGTTTCACCAAATAAACATAGGTTCATATAATTCAAATTCCCCAAATAACATATAATCATTCAATTCACAATAATTTACCAAACATTCAAATATCATATATCAAAACATTTTACCCATAAATGCATTTCATGTTTATACTCATATAGTATCAAGCTAATTCCCTCGGAAGCGACTTGAATCTTCCTCCGGAATACCTCCACGATTTTGAGCACCTATAAAAATAATTTCAATATCATATACACATAATTATCATATTTCCTTTCCTACAAGCAAATGTTCACAAAACAGAATTACTTCCCTTATGACCTTATTCTACTTAAAAATTCATAACTTTCAATTGAATTCACCAAACGATCTGATTCTTCTTTTATTCTATCTCTAATACACAAAGCCATAACATACTAAAACCTCAAAATTTTCAAAGTCTTATACAATTTATAGTGAATTTTCTTTCAAAACCTATTTCAGTCCCGCTTAACTTGGACAGCAGCGTAATAAAATGAGTATAACTCTCTCTACACAATATGAATCGACCTGATTATTTTTCCTAATTAAACTATATACATCAGGGAATAACATATCAAAAAATCAGAATTTTCTAAGCAGTATAACAATCCCAGATTAATTTTGAAACTCACCCTATCTCTTTGATCATCCAATTCTGCACACTTTGTCTTATAAAAATCATAGCTATTGATATACTTATCTAAAAATCTCCAAATTTTGTAGACTAAATCCTAACATATAGAGGAACAATTCACCTTCTTATGACAACTTCTAATTCTATCTATAACATAACAAAAATCGCATCACAAAGTTATCAAAATACCTGATTCTTCTACCTTTCCTTCCTCTCTATTTCTCTTCTTCTTTGTCTATTGAGTTTCAGTCTCTCAACTAATTTAGAGGTTTCTAGTAATTGAATCTGATCCTAATCCCACCTCCTTGTATGTATCTATTAATTTGGGGCAAAAGACTAACTTTACCCTTATGAATTCTCTTAATACCAAAATAATACTAATAATAATTTTTAATGATAAAACATATAATCTCTTTACCTTATATATAATAAACACAATAATATTATTAATATAATAATTATCATATCTTAAACTTAATTGTACAAATACTAAAATAATACTAAAATATTAGAATTTCAAGGTTTTGCAACTAAGTACCTATATACTAAGTTGACTATCCTTTACCTAATCAATATCCTTTACCTAATAAAATATCATATAGCTATAACATGTATAATTCAAAATATATTTTATCTAATGTCATTCCATGGCATGTATATATGGATATGATCAAATGCAAATATAATGTATGACATGGGATATTATAGCATACAGAACAAACAACTAATGTTTAGTCCTTTATGCATCACATGAAACTGTAAACGTAACTGAAAATAACTTCTTACCATTTCATTTCTAATACTTTATAGTCAAATCCAATTGATTTGCTACAAGATTCATAAATCTTTTGATAGCTAAAAGCTTCAGATCTTTGGAAAATCAAGTAGTTGATTCCATTACGAGTCTGGACATCAATCAAAGTGATGAAATGTTAGGCCTATGCCTTACCCTTAATGTCTATTGAACCACATATGTTATGGTAAATAGGTTGCAAAAGATAATATGTTCTAGTTCATTTTTAAGAATTGATTCTTTGTTTGCTTTCCTTTTGTGGAACCAATCACACGGTGGAAATTTAACATTTTTAAATTATCCGTCACAATATGCCTAGAGAACTCAATCTTCTTAGCATTTATGATCTAATCGCCTATGCGATATACCAACATTATGCTATTAAAGATGAGTTAGTCAATTGAAAAACAAACATTATCCATTTGATAATTAGTAATGTGCACTCATTACAATAATATCAATCTTATAAGAACTAGACACATAGAATCTACTTTAGGAATGAAGAAACTAAAAATTGGAAAAATTCAAGAATAAACTAACTGATTAATCATAAAACCATATCATAAATTAAATTTTGACAAATAATAGGAGAGTACAACACATCATGTAGATATTTGATTTGCTCTTGTTGCAAATCTAATCTACATTTGCCAATCTAAAGAACTCCAACCCGATGGTTGTTTTCTATACAGATACTTATGTCTCTCGTGATAATTGTCGGAATTTCACAAAGATACTTCGGTCCTTGCTTATATTACATGTTGCACTTGAATTAATTCCCAAGGAATAAGATTCCATTAGCAACATAGAGTTTGATACAAAAGTATAATTCACATTAGAATTTAATACTTATACCAGTCTAGGTTCCATGCACCATAACATAGTTCCTTTTATTGTGGCAATTTTAGTAAATCACCTCTGTAATGTTGACTGTCTATTGCCTTTGGACCTCTTAAGTTATGTTCGTATGATTAAGATATATTTTCCTTGTTCTTTTAGCTTTACATAGATGCTTTACACTAACCAAAAGTCCTCAGGATACTTCCTTTTTAAGTTGTCTATACTCCAAATGCATTTAAGACAAAATTTAGTTGACAGAGGACAACATTTTTCCAGATCCAAAGAGCTGGTGACATCGTCAAAAGAAGCTAATCTATAAAAAATGAGTTAGATGCATCACATATGCTCCCACTCAAAGCAAAGAACAAATCACCAATTAGAACTTTTTTCATATTGGTAATCAAAAAATACAAGTCTCACATACATGTAATCCTTTAGCAATATAATCATTAATAGCACTTAGAAAAATGATTTGGGTCAGTGAATTCTTCCTCCCCATTTCAGAAACATATTCTTGTCATTCAGGAGTTTGTTTGTGCTGCTTTCTTTGAACTCATACACAATAGTTCCCAAAGCATGAAACGATTGTGTTCATCCGCATAAACCCAATTTATAAATTCCAGATTTGCTAATAATTACCATTAAGTTTTAAGTCTGCTACAGATACTTTTGAAGCAGTAACCATTACTGATCTTATTTATCAGTAATGGTGAGACTAAACACGAATTTAAGGGTTTAGGTCAATTATTATGAACAATTGTATATTAATTACTATTCACTTAAGAATAAACTATCCGAGAAATATAAGCATTAACCCTAGTTTCGAAAGAAGTACGTATACCCCATCATCAACCAAGTGATAACACTCATATTTGTTCAATTCATTCCGCCATATAATAATAATTATATGTGTTTGATTATTTATTATAGCTCTCTTTAACTATAAGGAATAACCTTTAAATGTACTTTGGACCTATTGTCATCAATTAGTTCGTTTAGCTAATGACATTTAAGGTAATGTATTTAGACAAATTTATTATGCATTATTATTGAAACTATTTGGGATTTCAGATTGGGCACTTTAGTCCTAAGAGTTTTATTGTGGCTTAAATAAATTATGTTATTTAAAATTTCTTTAAACAAATATATGGAATATAAATAAATAATAATTAAATAAACCACGAATCACATAGTTTTCAGAATAAAACATATTCCAAAACTATTCAATAAATAACATGCAATAAACTTTTTATTCAAGTAAACACAACAAACAAACACAAAAATGATGCTAAACAAATAACAGTCTTATACTGTTAACCACCACATAATGTAATCTATGTGTGTAAATATACTTATACACCATTTTAGAAGTGAGACGGACACTGAGTATCTCAGATCCAAAAATGAATATCATTCTCAATGACATTATTCTTTTTGAATTACTCTAGACCAGCTCAATAGGTCAATGTTCATTCCTTTGATCGAACAAGATGGTAATTAATTAAATAACATATTAAAGAGCCTAATTGTTCCTTAATAAGTGTCAAATAAAAATTCAAACAAATTGAATAGTAAGTTATATGAGCTTTTGTAGCTCAAAGACGTGTTTATATAATCTATATTGCTTTCCAATAAGGTAATTAATACACACTTATTGCATTCATATATGTAATATAAATACTTGATCCACAAAGTATCAATATTTAATGTACAACTACATTGTGGAGAACCTATTTTTCTCAAATTTTTCATCATATCCTGACCCTTGTCCATTGAAAAGGTCTTCTTGATAACGTGAGGTTTGCATCATTGTTGACCATCTACAACATATGTATTAAGTCAATGTCAATAATTGCACAAATTATTAACTTAAATATATTACAAAAATATATATTTATACCCATAGATATAAAATAAGTTAATTGTTTATAAATAGTTGACTATATTAAATATATAACTAAAATATATTTAATATCAAATCTATATCACATAAATATAAATTTCACATGAATTATCACAAAGATAATTAATAACTCACATATATATTACCAAAATATATTTATTAAATTATAAAACTAAAGTATAATCATAGTCAACATATGTTAACAATTAACTTAGTTAATTTAATGGTAATTTTCAAATATAATAAATATATGTAACTTATACATAATCATGTGAATTTGATTTTCTAAATTAATCAACAAATGAAAAAAAAATTCAGAAAGATTCACCATTAGGTTCTGAAAACAATTTCTAACATATTAGAAATTTTTATAAAATTCAGAAACTATTTCTATAATTTTTATGAATTTATTTACACAAAATAAATCAAAAACTCATTTTTGGAGCGAAACGGCATTGTTTAAGGCCTTAGAACACAAAAATACATATTGGACCATTAGGAGCACGCCACATGTCATGAAGTTAACCAGTCAACTTCTGACAGACACGTGGCAGTCTACCATTGGACAATCCACCAATGTGGGTTGACCGGTCAATGCCACATGGCTGGATAAGATAAAAAAGGTTTATGGCAACGCTTTAAGGAGGCGTCACAAAAGACATCAGTTACTTTTCTTTTAAATTTGGCAACGCTTTTTGAAGCGTTGCAATAACTGCTTCACAAATCATCGCCATTGTTCATGAACCGTCGCCTAAAATTGTCGCAACAAACACTACTGTCGTGCCTTATCATTTTGGAACAGATTCTGCAACGGACATAGAGTCCCTTGCAGAATGCAGAAACTTGTCCTCCGGTTTCTTAAATGTTTCGAAAACAATTCCGGCCTCTGACCGGATACTTCCTAAGGTTTTTTAACGTCCCGAGTCCAATGACATGTTCATTTCCACCAAAAAACAACTAGAAATATGACGTTTGCCAAAATGACATGGAAACTGAGGTTCTTTTCCGTGAAAACGATGAAAAACGGCCATTAACGAATATGAACGCCATGACACACATTTTCAGGTGCTGGAATTACATATATTCCCCATATAATTGACCAAAAAACAGAGAGTTATTGTCAAAATGCTCCAAAAACTCGAATTTCCTACGATTTTCATACTTTTTCCATTATTTCCACAAGAAATTACGAGAACGAATTATAGAAACACTTTTCTGGAATTTCAAAATTAAGAAGAACAAGAAATTATGCAAATAACATAAAAATCATCGTAAAAGACCTCACTCTGATACCAATGACGGAAATCGTAAAGAAACGGATTCGAATACTTACCTTTTCCGTGCCCGAGATCGAAGAACGCCGCATTAAAACTGTATGTATGCTAAGCTATTGACTAACCCACGGTATGTCGGAATTAAGTCGTTGTTCACAACTTTTGCAGCGATAGAAGATCAATAACGATTGATCGTATGAGATCTCTCCGTTGTAGGAAGAAACCCAGGAGAGAAATTATAGAGAGAAAATGAATTTTCCATCAATATAAAACGTTTCTACGAACGTCTATTTATAGAGGAGGAAAATGGAAAAATGCCCATTACGCACCTATGGAGAAAAATTATTTCAATTAGGTCCTAAAATAATTCAATGAAGTCCCTTAACTGAATTAGTTTCCAATTGAGTCCAGTTGACCAATTAGATTGGATCCTTTGACCCGATTGACCCGCTCACGAGCGGACTTGTTATTTCTAACAATATATATTAATGTGTGTTTGTAGAAAATAAAGAGAAGAAATATAAAAATGACAAGTAAATATTATTTTATTTTTGTAAGTATTTTATGATTAAAATTTATTATCTGAAAAATCAACAAGAAATCAGTGGTAGCAAGAATAGAGTGAAAAAGAGATGCTCTATATTTATTAGTTTCTTATGAATTACAAGAGCTCATCTGCCCCTTTTATATTGATTATAGGGAGAAGAAAAGGGATTTGACGCCAAGTCTCTAACTGAATGTAACAGACTAGCTGATGTGGTGATCCTTGTCTTATTCTTATTATTTGAGTGAAGTTAGGGCGGATTGCTGACTTGGCAATGGTTAGGCCTGTTTAGTTGGGCTTTGAGCTTTTCATTCTTCAGCCCTCCTCATAACAAAATGCTTCGTTTTGCTTGTGAACTAGGTTTATCAAACCCATTAGTTTCAGAGCGGGAAGCATTGCATTTAAACTTGTTGGTTTTGTGAAAAAATCTGTGAGTTGTTCATTAGATTTGACATATGCCAGTTGAAGGAATCCACTTTCTACATAACTTCAAATAACATGGCAATCAATCTCCAGATGTTTCGTACGCTCATAGAAAACTGGGGTTTTTGCGATGGCAATAGCAGCCTGATTGTCACTGTAGAGTTGGATTGGTAATGGTATTTCCAGTTGGAAATCTTTCACGAGGTAACTAATCCACTTTAATTCGCTCCCTGTGTGGCTCAAGCTTCTATATTCCGCTTTGGTGGTGGATTTGCTTACTGTCGTTTGCTTCTTTGTTTTTCAGGAAATGAGTGATTTTCCCAAGAAAATGTAGTAGCCAGTTATGGATCTTCGAGTGAGCTTGCATCTCCCCCAATCTGCAACATATTAGCCCTCTATGGTGGGATTGTTGTTGGCTGGATAGAAGAGCCCAATTTTCAATGTGGCCTTCACATATTTCAGTAAGTAGATTACTACATTGTAATGATTTTTACATGGCAATTGCATGAATTGGCTTAGTTGTTGAGTAGCATAGGCTATGTCAGGCCTTGTGAAGCCCAAGTAGATTAGCCTCCCCACTATCCTTCTATATTTCTCTAGCTTTGTGATTGGTTCATCTTTAATTGATAGATCAGTGCCATGTGGTAGTGGACTTGAGTTTGCTTTTGCATCTAGCAACCCCACATCAAGTAATATATCTCTTGCATACTTTGATTGAGAAATAGTGATTCCTTCATTTCTTCTTTCCAGTTCCACCCCTAGAAAATAGTTAGCTTCCCCCATGTCTTTTATGGTAAACAGGGAGTGGAGATAGTCTTTGACTACTTTGATCTCTTCTGGATTGGATCCACTAATTAGTATATCATCAACATATATCACTAGGGCCAGGTAGGTAGTTTCTATTAACTTGATGAATAGGCAGTAATCATTATCTGACCTGGTGATTCCATATGAGATCAGTTTTGTTGTCAGCTCCTTGTGCCACTGTCTCCTTGCCTGTTTTAGGCCATATAATGAATTAGTCAGCTTGCATACTTGCCCATCCTTGGCCATAGCATATCCTTAGGGTGGTTCTAGGTAGATATCTTCCTCTAGGTGCCTATAGAGATAGGCATTATTGATGTCAATTTGATGCAACTGCCACCTTTTTATTACTGCCACAGCTATTAACATTCTGACTATTATAATCCTAGCAACGATACTGAAACTCTCAAAAAAATCTACCCCATATTGTTGGGTGTAGCCCTTTACCATAAGTCTTACCTTGAACCTGTCTATCTCTCCATTTGGTGTGAACTTGACTCTATAAACCCATTTGGATGCTATAGGTCTCTTATTTGGAGGAAGACATGTGAGTTCCCAAGCTCTGTTTTTCTCCAATGCCTCTAGCTCATCATTCATAGCTTTTATCCAGTTAGGATCTTGTGAAGCTTCTTGGTAATCCTTAGGCTCCTTAGTTAAGTGGATCTTACTTAGGAAAGCCAAGTGTGTATCTGTTGCTTGTGCAACATAGTCTGCCAACCATGATGGTTGCTTTATAGCCCTGCCAACTTTTGTTTGAGTGTTGTTTCTCCCTACATTTTAGTTTGTTGGTGTTGTGGGAATGGTGGTACATCCATGTTATAAGAGGTATCAGGAAAAATATCTTCCTGAAATTTCACATCCGTGGAGACAATAACTTATCCACTTTTAATGTCCACTAGTTTCCAACCCTTTTAGCATGGTGAAAAGCCTAAAAAGATTGCTTTATATGCCCTATTTGTGAATTTGTCTTTGTGACGCAATTTGTTAGTATAGAAGCATTGCATCTAAAAACCTTGAATTTGAGATAGTTAGGTGGGATGCCAGCATTTAGGACTTCACGTGGTGTCTTCCAATTAAGTATTTTGCTAGGTACCACATTTATTATGCTAGTTGCCATTAGCAGGGCTTCCCCCCAAATTTTTTCTGGTAAATTTGCTTGGAATAGCAGTGCTCTGGCCACTTATAATAAGTGTCTATGCTTCCTCTCAACTAACCCATTTTGTTGGGGGGAATAAGGGCAACTCCTTTAATGAGAAATGCCCTTAGATTGTAGTAGATTAATGCATTCATTGTTTACAAAATCAGTCCCATTATCACTTCTTAGCACCTGTATTTTCTCCTGGTACTATCTCTCAACATTTTCCATGCAAACCTTTAAAGCATGCTGTGTTTGTGCTTTATTTTGCAGCATAATAACCCATACAACATTAAGAAATCATCAACAAGTGTAAGGAAATAGTTTGCTCCTGTTAAACTTGCTAGATGGTATAGTCCCCATAGGTCCACATGTATTATTTGCAAAATCTTAGTAGTTTTAATACAACTCTTCATAAAAGGCAATCTAGTCTTTTTTGTTGTATGACAAATTGGATAATCCTCTTTGATACAATTAATACCTAAAACAGGAATATGTGATATAGTTTCATTAGAGGGATGACCTAATCTATTATGCCAGATATCTACCTTATTCTTATCAGTACTACTTAAACTGTAAACAACTTTCTCCAAATATTGTTGATTAGAAGAGTCTTTTATCAGCCTGTAAAGCCCATTACTCTTCCAAGGTATAGCCTTGGCTTTCCTTGTAGCTTAGTCCTATAAAATGCAATAATCAGGCCAGTATTATACTGATACCCTTAGATCCTCTAACAGTTTCCCTACAAACAATAGGTTGAACTAAAAATTCCTTATGTATAGTACATTTTTCAAGATCAGTTGATTTGACAACACCACATCACCAACTTGATCTACTTTTTGTTTTGAGCCATCAGGTAATATGACAGTATAATAAAGACTGCCTTTTCTTAAATTTTGGAAAATTTCCTTTTGTAAGCTCATGTGGGAAGTAGCACCACTATCAATGATCCAAATTTCAGAATCACTTTAAGCTTTAGAGAGATTACCTGAGTATCCTGCAAAACTTGTAAAATCCTCACTTGATCCTCCATTGTTTGGATAGGAAATTGGGCTTTCAGCTATGTTTTTCCTCTTCATCATCCTGCACATTTCTTGGGCTATGTAATTGAGTTGTTGAGTTGTCATTCCTCCATAATTGCTTTGTGTTCTATTTTCTTATATTTTTATTTCAGTTCTGTAATGTTCATCTTCTCCTACCATCATATGTGTCTGAGAAATCAGTGGTTTTCTCCTTTCTTCATGGTACCAATCTGGATACCCTACCAAATGAAAACATCTTTCCCTACAATGACTTGTGCTATAGCATATAGAACATTTTTTACCATCTTTCTTTGCAAACTTGTTTCCCCCATAGTTTCCTCCTTTCTATGGAAATCTTGAAGCATATTTGGCTATCTCCACTGGTTGATTGATTATCACTTCCTTCTGTTTCTCTATCCTCAATATCATTGCATTTGCTTTGTTTAGGTTTGGAAAGGGATCCAATAACAAGATCTGGCCCCTCACAGAATCATAGGCTTCATTTAGCCCTATAAGAAATTGCATCAACTTATCTTCTTCATTGATATCAGCTTTTTTCTTGTTTATATTACATATACAATTAGCCATTGTTCCACATTTACAAGTTGGATATTTTCTTAACAGGTCAAGCTCATCCCACAACTTCTTGAGTTGAGTAAAATAGATCATGATAGAGGAATTACCTTACGTTAAGAGACTGATTTCTCTCTTAAGCTGGTACAATATCGGTCCATTGCTGCCTCCAAACCTCTCTTCCAGCTCTCTACATAGATCTTGCTCGCTTTCAGTGTACAGAAAAGCTTTTGCAAATTCCTTCGTCATCGAATTCAAGATCCTTGAGGTAACCATACAATCGTTTCTTTGCTATTGGTTGAAATTGGCCATTCTTTCCTTTGGTATTTGCGCATCTTCCTGTATGTAGGATAACTTTTCTTTAGCTATTAGAGACCTTCTTATAGGTAGTTTTCGCCGTTGAACAGCATCGAAACTAGCATAGTTCCTGGATTTTCGATTGCGGATGAACATAAGTCACCCTTTAATCTCATTCTTCTATGTTTTCTTCATTTAGATTGCTCATAACATTGAATTTATTTCCTTTCCTTGCCATTTCGTGGCTCTGATGCCATGAAAAATCAATGAGAAATCAGTGGTAGCAAGAAGGGAGTGAAAAAGAGATGCTCTGTATTGATTAATTTCGTATGGATTACAAGAGCTCATTTTCCCCTTTTATATTGATTATAGGGAGAAGAAAAGGGACTTGGCGCCAAGTCCCTAACTAAATGTAACAGACTAGCTGACGTGGCGATCCTTGGCTTATTCTGATTGTTTGAGTGAAGTTGGGGCGTATTGCTGACTCGGCAATGGTTGGGCCTGTTTAGTTGGGTTTTGAGCTTTTCATTCTTCATTATCTCCTCAAATTGTCACGTGCCACATATTTTGTTCTTCTTTCTTATTATAAAACCTTAATTTTTTTGTTGCCACTTAAAATATTGACATTTATACAAAAATAGATGAGAGATGAAGAAGAAATTTCTTGTGGCTCAACAGATTTTTATAATATTGCTCTTAAATGAGAAAAATCACAGTAATAATTAATTTGTAAAGTGATAAAGTAATAATAAAAATTTATACCTTTGATTGTAATATGTTTTTTTATAAAATTTTGTAGAAAAGAAAATCCTTTTTAAATTAGGTGTGATTCGAATACATAACCTCCTTTAATCACTAGGGGGCATTGAATTACTTGAGCTAAGCCCTGCCCACTTGATTACAATACTTAATTTTATCTCAATATTGAAAATTCCTATGGCTACTATGAAATAACTATTACATTCTCTATCCAACTATTAGATCAAATTTTATACAACTTACTAAATCATAGAAAAAGTGAAATAAAAACCCAATGGCGTGGTTTAATGGCAGAGACTAGTCTATCCTTAAGTATCCACCAGGGATCGAACCTTGGGATGTGTATGGAATAATCTTAAATCTTGGGCTAGTCATCTTGCCCTTTGAGGCACCCTCAAATTGGTGATCGAGGATTAGTCTGGATATGGATATGCCTTAAAGGTGCCGCCCATAGTTAGGACCCTTCTAAAACCACCTCGTGGCAAAAACCAAAAAATAAAACAGGGAAATAATTATTAATTCAAAATCACCAAATTATTTTTTTTGATCAAAACCAAATTATAAGCAAGATAAAGATTACATTCAATAGCTCTATCACTATACTGTTGGTTGATTGGGGTGTGCAAAATCGAATAAAAATAACTAAACTGAACTGAATTGAATTTATATCGGTTCGGTTTATTGGTAAATGTTTTGTGTAAAATGAATTTCAGAGGGAAAACTGAGTTGAGTCACGTAGGAGGTTGTCCTTAAAGGATACTTCGTAGTTCCTTCCAGGATTAAACAACTCCATGAAGCTCGATTTGAACTTGGAGACAGGAATCAAAAATGCATGTATATATCCAGAAAATAGAGAAGAGAAGAGAATTCGGTGTGTTTGAAAATGAAACACTAAAAGCCTTTTTATAGGTGTAAGTAACAGCTGGTACAAAACATTGAAAGCCATCCATTAAAAATCGTAACCGATAGGAGTTACAAAAATATAAATGAGAATATAACTGTTGGTAACCAATTTGCAGTAGAAATGGCTTTGGGCCATTTCTATTATGTATGCGAGAGCCCACGTATTCCCTCTCCTAACTTAGCAAGCCCATACGAAACATCTTAATATAAAGTCAAAAATTCACTTGTCAAAAACCCATGTGGGATATTGGTTCCTTTAAAAGTAGCTTTAAACATAAGTTTTCCAACAATACCCTACAACTTTCAAAAGAAGATTTAAAATAAAAGAATTTTCTGGATATCTCTAGTTTGACATATAATGCATGGAACTAGTGTCTTGTGGACTATGAACCAGAACTTGATAGATAAAATTTAACTAATGGAATATTCGATGAAACATATAGTTTCTATGAACCAAATAAAATCTATTGTAAGATAGGGATTTTACCATATCGCATTATACCAAGTACATTTCTGTTCATCGCGGTTCTGTGCAAATAGGTCGTGCGTGCCTGGCCTTTGATGAGTGCTCTAGAGATAGCGCCAAAATTATATCTCATAGAAGCAGACCCACTTCACACTCACATAGGCGATATCATCAAATGTATATTGCACTTTATACACCACTCATAAGAGCTATGAAATCTCATTAAGAGTCCTTTTGACTCAACCTCTCAAGATATGCAACACAACACCTTTCTCACATCTAGGATTGGGACAATAATTTTTAGTGCTAGCAGAACTAACGGAAGGCTTGTTAGTACCCATATGAACCTATTCCATGGGATCTCCACTCATCTAGGTTGGGTTCCCACCCTTTATTAATTTTAAATTGCCTTAAGTCCCATCCCCTCGGATGTTTCGAAGATTAATTTCTTCCCCACAGGCTTGGTCAGAGGATCGGCCAAATTCACTTCCGACCTTACATAATTTATGGATATTACTCCATCTTTTAACAATTGCTTCACAACATTATGTCTCTAACGGATACGTTTATTCTTGCCATTGAAGGTCTTATTTTTCAATATCGATATTGCCGCTTGGCAATCACAATGTATATAAACAGAGGGTGTTGGCTTTACTCCCAAAGGCGCACCTGCTAAGAAGTTTCTTAACCACTCAGCCTCATTACAAGTCAACTCTAATGCCACAAGCTCAGATTCCATTATGGACTTCCCAAGAATAGTTTGTCTAGTTGACTTTCATGTTATTGCTCCACCACCAAGGGTGAAAATATAACCACCAGTGGACTTAGTCTCATCTAAATCAGAGATCCAGTTTGCATCACTGTACCCCTCTATGACAACGGGTTTTCCACTATACAAAATATCATAATTTATGGTACCTCTCAAATATTTCATAAGCCTCAATATGGCTGCCCATTGATCATTATTTGGATTAGGTGTATATCTACTCAATCTACACATAACATATGCTATGCCAGGACGTGTTAAATTCATCAAGTGCAACAAACTACCTATAATTTATGCATACTTGGATTGAGCAATTGGCTCACCTTTATTTTTATTCAAATGGATATTGGAATCATAAGGGGTACTCACATGATTTACATCATAATATTCAAACTTCTTTAGAAGTTTCTTAATATAGTGCTCTTGAGTTAACAAGATGCCATAATCCTTCCTTATGATTCTCATTCCCAATATCACACTTGCTTCACCCATGTCTTTCATATCAAACTTTGATGATAAGAATATCTTTATTCCATTCATAATATCAATACTTGGACTAAATATAAGCATATCATCAACATAAAGACATATAATCACACACACGCCATCAACAACTTTAGAATATACACATTTATCCACCTCAAGTGATGTGAAACCATCGTCTAATAAAGTTTGATCAAATTTCTCATGCCATTGTTTAGGTGCTTGTTTTAAATCATATAAAGACTTTATCAATTTACAAACTTTCCCCGCTTGTCCAGGCATAATATACCCCTCGGGTTGCACCATATGAATTTCTTCATCTAAATCTCCATTTAGAAAGGCAGTTTTAACATCCATTTGGTGAATAAAAAGATTATGAACTGAAGCCAAAGCAATAAGAATACGAATAGAAGAAATTCTAGCCATCGGAGCATATGTATCAAAATAATCAATATTTTCTTTTTGAGTAAAACCTTTTGCAATAAGACGAGCTTTAAATTTATCAATAGAGCCATTGAGATGGCACTTCTTTTTGAAAATCCATTTGCAACCAATAGATTTAGCTCCCGGAGGTAAATCAACCAAAATCCAAGTTCCATTTTTCAAAATAGAATCAAGCTCAATTTTAATGGCTTCTCGCCAAAACTTTAACTCAGAAGATGAAATAGCTTCACAAAAACTCACAGGTCCATCTTTAATTAATTAAGTATAAAAATCATCACCAAAAGTTTTTGCTTTTCGAATTCTCTTGTCTTCCCTCAAAATCTCTTTTCAAAATTAATTTAAGAAATGGGTGCAACCGGGTTAACATCTAGATCAACTCTAGATTCGGGAAATTCACTAGTCTTTAATGGAAAAACATTCTCAAAAAAGTCAGCATTCTTAGTCTCAATAACTGTGTCATATTCATACACATCACTTTTAAGCACAAGAAATCTATTGGCAATACTATTTGGAACATAGCCTACGAAAACACAATCTGAAGTTTTTGAACCTATTTTCTTCTTTTTAGGTTCGGGAAGAAGAACCTTAGCTAGACACCCCCACACTTTTAAATAATTCAAACTAGGAGGATAGCCTTCCATAATTCATAAGGTGTCTTATTGGTCTTCTTTTAAGGAATTCTATTTTGTACATGACAACCAGACAAAATAGCCTCAGCCCACAAATTATCAGGAGCACCAGAACTTAAAAGCATACAATTCATCATCTCTTTTAAGGTTCGATTTTTCCTCTCAGCTATACCGTTGGATTTAGGTGAATAAGGAGGTGTGGTCTCATGTATAATACCATGTTTCTCTCAAAAATCATTTAAGGCAATATGCTCACCACCCCTATTGGATCTAATCCTTTTAATCTTCTTATTCAACTAATTCTCAACCTCATTTTTGTATAGCACAAATTTAGGAAAAGCCTCATCTTTACTATTAAGTAAATACACTTTTGTATACCTTGAAAAATCATGAATAAAAGTAATATAATACTTTTTCCCACCTCTAGTCATGGTATTTTTCAAGTCTCCCAAATCTGAATGTATTAAACTTAGCAATTTAGATTCTCTATGTATTGAACTAAAAGACTTTCTAGTTTATTTTGATTTAACACATATTTCACATTTATCAAAACTAGAAAAGTTAAAGTTTGAGATCAAGCCACTAGAGTTCAAAAGTTTCAAATATGGCAAACTAACCTTATCTAATCTAGCATGCCACATATCACAAGAAACAACAATATAAGCAGAAGTACTAGCATGATTCTTATAATTAATTTGAGCAACATTGAGTACAAAAAGTCCATGGTTCAAATAACCCTTTCCGACAAACAAATTATTTTTAGTCATTACAACTTTGTCGGGCTCAAAAGCTACCTTCACACCACTCTTGCCTAAAAGGCCCACAGAAACCAAATTGGCTCTAATATTAGGGACATGTAACACCTCAGAGAGTGCTAATATTTTGCCTGATGTGAGCTTAAGAAGAACTTTCCCTTTTCCAAGAACAAGTGTAGTTCTAGAATCACTAAGGTAAATAGTTTCTTCTCCACTTTCAACTGGAGTATATGATTTGAAAGCATTTCTATTCACACAAATGTGCCTCGTAGCTCCAGAATCAAGAATCCACTCATTTTCATCAGCCACCAAATTTACTTGTGAAATGATCGCAACAATAATTTCATCATTCGCTTCAACCAGATTAGCTCTAGGTTTAACGGGATTGTCATTCACAACTCATTTCCTACATTGAGGAGCATGATGGTCGGGTTTTCCACATATGAAATAGATCCCTTTCTTTTTGAAGGTTTTACCACTTTTGGGTTTGAAGCCATGATGAGATTCGTACCTTTTCTTTTGACGAGGAGCAGTTTCCACAATATTTGCCTTGGAGACTATCTCTTTCCCTTTAGCAATGCTGACCTCTCTCTGATTAGCATCCTCGATGATGATGTGCTTGATTAGCTCAGTGAGAGATAAGGTCTTTTATTTGTGTTTAAGCTGTTGCTTGTACACATTTCATGAAGAAGGCAACTTCTTAATAAGAACTCCCGCTAAGAACTCATTGGGAAGTACAATCTCCTCAGCCTTCAAATCCTTAATGAGTTTTTTATACTCATTGATTTGAATATTGATGTCCTTGTCTTCAACCATCTCCCATTTGTAATATTTTTCAATTACAAAATTTTGTTTCCCGGCATCCTCTGTAGTGTATTTAGAAATCAAGGATTCCCAAATCTCTTTACCTTGCTTGTAGGGACAGTAGACATCAAAAAGGTCATTAGATAAAGTTCTGAGAATGCAATGTCTACATACCTTGTTAGCATGAATCCAAGAATTCACATCAGCAGCAGGGTCGGTAGGAGCAGATTCAGTGAGAGTAGTAGCGACTCCATGCATATCTAGCATAGAGAAAATTCTTTATTGCCATATCTTGAAATTCTCGCCACTAAATATCTCAATTTTGGAGATATCAGGAAAAGGCTTAGCGAAAATCGGAGAGGATAGTGGTGGAACATTGACATTGATAATGTTGATGCCAGTGTTAGTTTCATAACCATCACCAGCAGGAGGGATAACATCAGCCATTGTAAGGTATCCTTAAAGATTGTTGGTAAATGTTTTGTGCAAAATGAATTTCAGAGGGAAAACTGAGTTAAGTCACGTAGGAGTCGATGTCCTTAAAGGATACTTCGTAGTTCCTTCTAGGATTAAACAACTCCGTGAAGCTCGATTTGAACTTGGAGACAGGAATCAGAAATGCATGTATATATCCAGAAAATAAAGAAGAGAAGAGAATTCGGTGTGTTTGAAAATGAAACACCAAAAGCCTTTTTATAGGTGTAAGTAACAGGTGGTACAAGACATTGAAAGGCGGCCATAAAAAATCGTAACTGATAGGAGTTACAAAAATATAAATGAGATCTGTTACAATTTGAACGTAAATAGTTGTCTGCATTTAACACTCTTAAAATACAATAGTTATGGGCAATCAATTTAAATTCAAAAAATATTTTTGACAAATATTATTTTCTCAATAAAAATAATAAAATAGTTCTGAGCATGGTCCCCATCGCCCACGCAGGGGGAGGAATCTATTGATTTGCACTATAAATTGTTTTGGACCATTTCTCTCATGTGAGCGAGAGCCCACCTATTCCCTTTCACAACTTAGCAAACCCATATGGAACATCTCAATATAAAGTCAAAAATTCACTTGTCAAAAACCCATGTGGGATATTGATTCTTTTAAAAGTAGCTTTAAACACAAGTTTTTCCAACACGATTTCGATTTTTAAAATTCTTAAAAATCAGATTTCTGTTCAGCTTCGGTTTTTGTAACAAAAAATTGAAATAAAACGAACCGAATAAAGTAATAAATATTATTTTAATATATATTTATATTATATCTAGCATTCTAACTATATTGACGATATATAACACACTAATTAGTAAAAAATAATAACAAATATGAAATTTTAACTTATTTAAGAAAGTGTTTTCAACTTTAGGAATAAGATTCGTTCACTAATTCATTATATATGCATGCCATACCACTTGAATTAATATTTTTATGTATCAATATAAATATAAATTCCAAAGTTTAATTACCATCCAATTTAACGCATGTCAATATAAAATTACTTTAAATCTCTCTCCTATAGCTATAAAACGACAAAATAAATTAGAAATTATTTTGTAAATTATATAGTCTGAACAATTTGATATAACCGAACCGATTATAATTCGGTTCGGTTATTGAACCGAACTGTATTCGGTTCAGTTTTAGTTTTTATTTTTTTACTAATTCAGATTTTGATTTGGGTCGGCTCGGTCCGATTTTTAGACCAAACCAACATTTACTCACCCCTAACCCTTGGTAAGTGAGAGAAGAATGCCCCTTTACATATTAGAATTTGTTTATCTTTCTCACCACACTACCAATTGATTCCTATCGTAGCAAAGAGTAATGTGTAAATAACTAAATGTATTTGTAAAGGAGAAATTCTAACCAAACGACTCTTGCAGTTTATGCTCATGAAAATAAAAACGCCAAATGGCTGGTGCTAGAAATTTTGTGAACTGTAATAAATAAGTTGTTCCTTTTTATTCACAATTGAACAAATTTCATATTATTAAATGATGCAAAAATGCAACATAATAGTTTCTCACGTCCTAAAAAGCACATGTACATGCCTACTATCATGAATCTATTTAATTTTCGCCGTTTGTCAAGTTTGCAGGAGAGAAAATATAAAAAGTCGGAAAGGAAAAATAAAAAATAAAATAATAATAATAATAACATTATTATTTTTTATTATTATGTGTTGAAATTTAAATGGAAAATCTGGAAGGAAACATAAATTTTAAAAGATATCAGTTTTAAAACACACGTGATTTTATTTTTACTTTTTTTTAAAAAAATCTACCTTTGAAAGGGAGGAATCATGTTAGGCCTAGAAGTGTAACACAATTATGGAGAAAGATGGAAAAATTACGATATCTCAATTCGGTATCCTCCATTTATTTTTTAATATGTGTTATATATTTTATTTTTTATTATATCTTCATTTTCTTTATCTCATGTTTTAAATTTCTTTCTCTTATGAACTGCCATATGTGGAAAAGTAGATGGGAGGCACCGAATTTGGGACAACAAATTTTTTCCCTCGAAAAAGAGGATAAATCTTTTTGGGTCTACATTTGTAGGCTTAATAGATAATTTGGGCCTGGAAGTGCACAATGGGCTCTTAAGACCCACAAACATAAGAAAGCCTGCTACATTTTGAAGAGTCCAAAGTTTAGTTTAGGAAAAAAGTTATTAAATAACCAAAAAATTGCTATCTATGATGTCTCCAAAATCTGAGATATAGTCCGAAACAAATTTTGATGCTTATTTTAGGAAAAAGTTATCTAAAAAAACCCAAGTCGAATGTTCTTAGAGAAGCAATGATTTACCATGGGGTGCATGTCAACGGTTGATAACTTAATAAATATATTCTCATCGTCTCAGTCTTGGAGATTGGGTCAATTTAGACCGCTTGGACCATTACCTTGGGAAGGATAACCAATTAGCAGTCATGTTTTAAGAGGACCGCTCAGATAGCATTCTAGCCGGTAATGTTAGGACAAAGCATTTACACGAGGCACTTGCCCGCCCTAAGCTGGGAGAGTCTCGAGCAGATCGCATGACGGTTGAACTATGATTCCGTGTCGCACAAGTAGGGAGAATCCAACTAAAATTTTAATCCCCGTATTCTCTCTAACCAGCGATTATACGCTAACTTACTTAGGATTCAAGTATTAGATAAATGGGAAAGGAGTCATACTCCCATGGTAACTAAGACTTCTTATTCCAATAGGAATATGACAATTCTAATGCCTATATAAAGGCATCATTGTCAGGTCTAAGGTATCACATTCTAAACTCACAACTACATTATTCTCTCAAAAACTTTTATTAACTTAAGTATCGGAGAGTCCCCCAAGAAGCAACCCCGATTGCTCCCAAATCCGTGTGTTATTTTTCTGGATTCATTCAAAGAATCAGCTTAGTTCGTTACATCAATTATGAAATATCGGCAATTGAAGGTACGATATTTCCAACGGTTAAAAATAATAGTAAATCTTTTAATGTAGAAAAATATTTTACGTTGTTATATGAATAAAAAAAATCAACTAGATTTGTTTTTCATTTGTATTGCTGTGGCAAGATTATTTGACTACAGTGGTGTTCTATGCTTGTTGCTCGGATTAGGGTTCTTTACAGTTAGAATTCTCAATTGTAGATAAAAATTATAATCTGAGTCATTCATTTCAAAACGGACGGCTCAGATTTTTTTCAAAAACTAATAATTAATTTTAAATGAAAAATTTTGAGCCATCCATCTCAAATTGGATGGCTCATATCTTACAAATGTACTCTGCAGTTGGATTTCCAACTGCAGAGAATCTGAATCCTAATTTGACACATTGAGCTGTTAAGTTGCCATATAATATCTGTCAAACTCTTTTTTTATGACAAACTATCAAGAATAATCATATTTTGTAAACTATTTACAAATTCATTATTAAATTAAATTATTTACAAATGCACATTCCCTTATATTTACATATCATGCCACCCACTGGTTTCTTCTCCTTTTCTCTTGATTTTTTTCTTATTTTTCATTTATTTCTTAAACCGTTTATTTTTTCGACATGCCGCTCTAGAGTTTTTTGTTCATCTTATTTTTGTCTTCGAAATGACATTCACTGTGACATTTTCGAATTTTTTGAACCAGTAGACATAGGATAGATGTCCAATAGACATGTGATAGAAGCCCGGTAGACATATGGTAGATATTAGTTTTTGATGGTTTTTTATGGGATCGTTAGGTTAGTTTGTACAAACCTTGAAATCAAACCACCAGCTAAACAATGATAAATTAGTGGCGAAAATCAAACAAATAACAAGAAGAGAAGAGAATCGAGATACGATTTCCAGATCAAGAAAAGAACGCAAGAACATATCCAATAGAGAGAAAGTATAGTATACAGATCATAAGAGAAAAAAGACTAATGAAAAAAAAATAGATTTCACACATCTACCAGACTTCTATAACATGTCTATCAGACATCTATCACATGTGTATCAGTTAAAAAAGTTCGAAAAAATCACAGTTGATGTCAATTCGAAGATAAAAAAGAGACGAACGAAAAATTTTAAAGCTGCATGTCGAAAAAAATAACGGTTTGAAAGATAAATACAAAAGAAAGTAAATAAAATAAAAAAACCCAACTTGTAGAGGGCCGTATTGTTGAAAATATTTTGTCTTTTAGTACAAATTATTTTATGAAGAGTGGTATTTTTTAAGAGACCCTTTTTTTATTCATTGTATAAAGGACATGGCCTCTTTTGCATTAGTAAAAACATATATAATAGAGTAAACCTCTATAATTTAATATTCATTAAAATAATATTTTCGTTAAATAAATATTTTTCTTCGGTCCCAATTTGGACCAGTTATTATTGAAGTAATATGGAAAATTGTTAAAAATATATATGTCCCATTAAAATATTTATAAAATTGACCATTAAGTTTAACTATTTACATATCTACTATCCAACTATAAACAATTTACAAATTAACAAAAACAAGAGAAAATAATTACATGAATACGGTCTGACCAGATAAGTACTAGACGATTACCAGATATTTACCAGCCAGACGATTACTAAATATTTACCAGATAAAAACCACACTGTATTTTTGTAATTATTTACCTTTATTTTTGTAAACTTGTAAATTATTTATGGTATCATTAAATTATTTTGGTTCTTTGTGGGATTTTTGTAAGAACTCCAAATAATATTCTCGTTAAATGCGTTAAATAATAATTAAAAATAAAGTATTAAACTCTTAAAAAATGTAAAGTAATAATTACTAAAATAAATCAAGAATTTATATATATTTCTAGACTAATAATACAAGCTCAATAATTATTTCTTTTTAAAATATGAATCTATATATGACTTTTGTATGTCGTTCAAATGATGAGAAGACATTATCTTGGATTATGATTTTTAAACATCTAGCATTTTTCTTTTACAGTTAACATAAAACATATTCATATTCTATATACATGAATATAATTACATAGAAACATTAAACTTCATTTATTCTTTTACCTTTCCTAGATTTGAATAATAAATAAGCAAAACAATACCTTTTGTTTTCTATATATATATGCATGAACTCATTAATTTTCATTAAAACTTATAAAATTTTTAATTCAATTATTTTTTTCTTTCTTATGACATATACTACAAAATACTCGTTAAAATAATAAATATTTATTTATCGATAAATGAATATTTTATGCATTTATAAATAAATTAATAATCTCGATAAATAAAGATTTTTTCCGGTCCCAAATATATGCATTTACGAGGATTTTACTGTATATTTATTCTTGTAAATTAACAGAAAAATAGCTTAGAGCTCTCACATTCCGTTATGATTATCGATATAATTCATTTTGTAAGAGAGCACTTAAAATTAATGGCTAGTGAGAAATTTTATAATGCAAATTTTTCATTGTTTTTCGCAATTATGAATTTATTTTTAAATTATATTTTGAATGGAAAATTTGTGAAATTGACGACCTAAAATATTAGCAAGTTACCGTTAAGACATATGAAAGTGCGACTTCGAACCCACAAATAAGTTATTGAAATCCCAATTCTAGAAACGAAATTTTAATAATCATGGAATTAACAAAATTCTTAAGTCATGAAAACGAAATTATGATTGTAATTGTATGCTTACACACTACAACTACCAATTGAAAAACTTCCATCAATATCATAACAAAATATAATAGGCAAACGAAATCACTGGGATTGTTTGATAATCAATTTTAGTGCAAAAATAATAAATCCGCAACGAACTTATAATTTTATAATTCATCGGAAGCTTTTTTTTGGATGAAATTCGACCTTCGAACTCTTCATCCACTTTAAGGATGTACCGTTTGGATTATACCGAATTGATAGCATTTTTTAACTTATAAGTTGGAGGGACGAAATTAGTGTTTTAAAACTCCCCGCCTAGTTCTGTTTAGGTGTTATTTTGGGGTTCGTCGCCCGACTTTTCATTCCTCGGGCCCTATCAGCCGTTGGACCGACATATTGCCGCCCGAGTACCGCTTAGTCCGATTTTTTCCCTAATTTTTAAGATACTGATACCTATAATAATTATAGTTCAATTTTTTAATCCAAAAAAGGTAGCACGGTTGGTAAAACTAATGTACAACAAAATATTCTCACCATACAATTTTCATTTTGAATCTTAAACCGAGAAATAGTACGCTATAAACCATAAAAAAATTAGTGAGGATATTTATTTTTAAGGAATTGATTTTAATATTGATGTGTTTTTATGTAAAAAATAACTAAAACCTATATTTTCATATGCTAAACTATGTTTTTTGTAAAATATTATTATATTATAATTTATTTTTTAATTGAATTTATACTTTTATCTATTAATAATTATAAAAAATAAAAAATTTATAAATCCGCTTAGACCCTGCCTAGGCCCCGCCTAGACATTCAAAGCCCCAACCACTCGACTAGCGCTTAACGCTTTTTAAAACCTTGGATGAGGCCAATATTTTAACTTAAAAGTAACAATAAACTAAGAGGTACTTCATGTAATCCTTATTATTAATTTTCTTAACATTTTCATCAAAACTAATAAAAATTATATTTTTGGTAACTATTTTATTATTTGTATTTTACTCAAAAATCTATTCTTATTAATTATAAAAGTATATTTTCACATATGCATAATATCTCTTTTAATTAATACATGCATATATTAGAAAAAAAAGATGTACATTATAATGATAATCTAAATTAATAAATGAAAAGAATCAAAACAAAAAAACTAGAACGAGAATTAAAAAGAAAGGAGGGAGTATAATATAGTATTTGAAGTTCATCATTTCAAGCAACTTAGAAGTACTTATGAGCTGACCAAATAAAAAATATATCCTCGTTTGATTGAATAAATACACTTGTTTGAGTCTTGTTTTATAACCCAAATTTTCTCTTGATATCTTTAGTTATTGAAATTACTTATTTAGTTTCTAATGGATTCTGTTTTTGTCTATTTGGTATTAGATCAGGCCTGACCCTAATAATTTAGGAGTCCTAGATAAATTAATATTAAAAGTAATAGCATAGGGTTCTCAACAAAAAAAAATATGAAATAAAATATATTTTTTTGTAAAAATTAAGTATTGAACCCTTATCCTCTCACAACTTTAATAAACACCTTACCATTTCTATTAACATTAATTTATGTCCATTTTTATCTTTCAAATAATAACAACTAAATTTCTAAATAAAAAATATTTTTGGGACCCTTCCAGCTATAGGCCTTAGGCAGTAGCATCCGTTGCCCACCTAAGGCCAGGCCTCTACTAGGTATATTCAATAATTGATTATTGAAACATTACCTGTTTAATTTTAGTACATTAATCTTCCATTTAGTAACATGAAAAAACGTGAAATATCTGTATTATCATTTGGAGCATGAATATATTTTTTCACCATGCATAGATTTTTTGTCAACCGTCGATGAATATGTTAAGTTGTTATAAAAAAATTGTATATGTCAAACACCGTATATCTAAAAATTTTATATGTTATCATCAAATAAATAATTTTAATAATCAGACACGAAAAAGACAATTGAGTTATGGAAGGAAACGGAAAAAGGTTATTAAGTCCTTATGAACTAGTAATAAGTCAATTTTTATCAAATACATCTTTGCTTATTTTTAAGTTAAAATTAGCTTATAAACAAAAATACATTATAAGCAATAAATTTAAAATATCTTATAAACAATAATATTTTTTTAAAATAGCACAATTACTCCTTTAATTAAATACAAATAAAAATTTTCACCCGCCCTAAATATGACTTAAATCTGAGATTTTTAGAGTCCATAAATTCAATTATATAGGTAACCTACATTAAAAACCACCAACATGAAACTTTCCTATTTTAAGTTTATTTTATAATACAATTACAGTTTGTAATTAATTAAATCAAAAACTTTTTAATCTAATTATTTTTTAATTTAAAATTTCAAGTTTCCTATGTTTGAAATTATTTAGTTTTCTTTTTTTCTTGTGATAAATTTGCCAAAATAATTGTACGAAAAGCTATTTATTTACTCTTTAAATATATTTATATTACAATTTTTTTATAAATGGAGATTTTAAAGACGTTGACTATTGTGGTAAAAAGGTTTAGCCTAGTGGTTCAGTCCGGGACCAGCCTTACAAATTAGGGAGCCCTAGGTAAAAAATATAGATTTTAATAATCTTATAATCAATTAAAATTAATTTATTAAATACTAGTAAGAAAAAATAATTTTTCTTATGTGTAGTGATATATTTTCTTAAGAATATAACAGATAGTATTAAATTCATAAAGAAAAAATATATAGGGGCCCTCATTTTTATAAGGCACTAAGTGGCCGCCTTAGTGGCTTCTACTGTAGGGCCAACCCTGGTTGAGCCTTGAAGCTGTAATCCTGGAGGTCACAGGTTCCACATATAGGTGGGGTGAGATGAAGTTTTTCTTTATTATTATTGTAAATTTTTTTTAAAAAAAAGTTGACTATTAAACTCATTACCTTCCGCCTCTATATTAGAAGATGTAACATTTGAGCTACACTCAATTAATATATTACAATGTTGTATATAATGTATCAAATGAACAAAATAACTTTTATTTTTCAAAATACTATAGGTTTATGATTCATCAAACAACTATATCATTTCATAATTTCAAGATATGTATAAAGACCAGCTCGATAAGCAAATCACCGGATGCTCGTGTATGAAAGAGTCGTAAGTCGATGAGTAAATTGTAGGTAATCTACCAGCCATATAGTGATTAATTTAGTAGCTCAAACCCATAACATAAACTCTACTACGAATCAAAGCCTCTCATTCAATTCAACATGTATATGATATATAAAATAATTACATATATTTATATTTTTGAGAATTTGATTTGTAGTATGACCAAATAAACACCTAGAAAAGAGATTTAATAAGCCTCGTAAATGATGTATTTAATAAATAAATGAACACATAAATAAAGTTGAGACGATACAATATAATACCAATTAACTAATGCTAAATCTAATTTACATCACTTATATGCGAACCTTCTTTTCTTTCCGTAAACAACTATATCTGAATATGCCAACTGGAATGAGAAAGAAAAAAATCAAAGCAACCATTCAAATTATCAAACGTATAATAAATATGTGACTATTAATATGATAAGCATAAAGGAGTGGACAAAACATAATGAATAGCATTCTCAGACCCTTTCAAACTTCCACACATATCTATCCAGTTGATGTGGCAATTTGTTGTCTTTGTCCTCCAGCAACCCTTGAAAGGGATTGCTTCAAAACAATATACAATTTTTATAATTTAATTCTTACAAAAAAAATAAAACGAGACTAGCCGAAAAATAATAAAACACAGCAACTATGTTAACACCTCTTATCGTTCCGAAAAACTAGAATTCAAGAATAGATTAGTAAAATAGCTCAAGAGAGTAAAATTGAGAGTTTTTTTTAGTGTACATCTGATTTATTGAAACTTTACTCTGACTACATTTAAATTTGATTCGAGTCGTCTATCTGGCTATTGTTGGTAAGTGTTTCAATAAAAATTTTTTTTACCTTTACTAAAACTCAAATTTAAAATCTTATTTAAGTGATATCAAATTACTTATCATTTAGACCAATCTTTATATTAAAATCCAGGGCTTTATGATAACATAACTCATTATTGAAAATTTTGAAAATTTAATAGAAAAAGACAACAGCAAAAGCTCAAAAACCGTTGATTGTATTTTTAATCAATATTTCCACCATAGTTTTCTATGGTTATCACTAAAGTCTTCCAAGTCAACTTCCATATAATTTTTTTTGTTTTCATGTCTTTGTCTTTAAATTATTCAATTGATATTTGTCAGTATACTTCGTGGGTAGAGTAGTCTGAACTCTGAAGTTTTTTATACGGCTAAAGTCATATTTTAGGTTCTATATTTATTATGTATGTTTACTTATCATTGCTAGAAAGTGATTTAAGCTATTTTATCGGTACTTCGTTATAGTTAAAATTATTTACTTCTTGTTATAAATATATTTAGTGAAGATCAAATTATATTAATTTTCTCACGCAAATTGAACACTGAATTTCACATTGCATATGGATTAATTGTAAGATTTTTCAAACTTGTAATAAAATAGAAAATAAGTACTTCGATTATAGCGAACATATCAAAATGGTTTGAGGATGAGGAGGCACAACTCATCTTACGTACACCACTGCTTAGTGTTCCAACGGCTGATGTACCTTATTGGCCTCATGAACTAAATGGTTTTTACTCGGTTAAGAGCTCGTATCGGGCTTTATCGCGCTTACATAATGCGAATCTCCCTGTAACAAATCTAAGGTGGAACACTCTTTGGAATCTCAAGATACCTTCCAAGCTCCGTGTTTTTGTTTGCCGTGTAGTGTTGAATGTTCTCCCGACTCAGGAAAAATTGCTTCGAAGAAATGTGGTTGATAGTGCTCTATGCCCGTTTTGTTTTGTTGGAATGGAAACTATTGCACATGTTTTGTTTGAATGTATTTATGCACTCAATGTTTGGGCATGCTATGATCGAAATTTTATTTTTCCGCACAATTTTTCTGTGCCCTTTATGATCGATACTTGGCTTCAATGTGATAACGTTGAGACTTTGCGGCGGCTGTTTTATCAGCTATGGGTAATCTGGAATGCTCGGAACAGGCTGGTGTGGAGGCGGGAATACAATCCACCGTGAGCTGTCAACAATTGGGGAGCTATCGCTTTCGCACAGTGGCGTTTAGCCTGCAATTTACCAACTGCTGGCGAGCATCAGGATGGACCGGTGATACAGCAGCAGGTGATTGGTGTGATGGGAAGTTCGGGTGGTCGAAGGCAACGGGTGGCTCCAATTGTTCCGTTTATTAAGTGCAATTCTGACGCAGCTATTTTCAACTCTGGTGAAACGTCGATTTTTGGTTTGTTTATACGAAATGCAGGTGGCTCTTTTCTTGGTGCTAAATCGGGTTTTTTGCCACCTCATGTGTCCATTCTACATGCGGAAGCGCTATCGGTACGAGAGGCATTATCATGGCTTAAGCATATGGGAAATACACATATGGTAATTGAGATAGACAATATTATTCTCTTTAATGCTTTAACAAACTCTGAGGCGGGTTTTCCCTATTTTTCGTCCATTGTTTTGGATCGTAGGACTGTAGCTCGTGATTTCCCTACTTGTGTTTTTAGCTTAGTTGCTAGGGATGCAAAAATTTTGGCTCATTTGATAGCTAGGGTTGTTTATCTCGAGAAGGCTATGGGGTTTGACTAGCATTGCCGTCTCTTTGTATCTCCCATCTTCTATAAGTAATACAATCCAAACTTTCTAAATTTTTTTATTATATATATATATATATATATATATATATATATATATATATATATATATATTTTGTTGTTTTTGATAAAATAGTTTAAAAAGAGATTATAATAATTTGTAAGATATTATTAATAACTAAATGAAATATGTAGTTTCGATTTTGAACTTTAACGAGCTCCAAAAAACTACACAATAAACATAGTAGGAGTCACTAAATAATTGTCTTAAATACTCCAAATTAAAGCAAATTGTATCCTTGTAAGAGTGAAAGATATACAAAAACAATTCATAAGGAACAATTGCACATTAAATAAAATGTAAAGTGTTATTCTTATGCATTTGAAAAATGGAGTTATTTAGGATTTTCTCCCTTGTAATCTTTTTTTTAATAAATTATTATGATTAAGATAATTTTGTTATTTTCCATGCACTTCCTACAAATGTAAAGTTGAAACTATTAGATATGATGTATGCCCTAGAGGCAATTAGGGCGATATATCTTAGTTAGTTTTATTTGTACGAATAAAGTTATATTAATAAAGACATTCTTTTATTATATCAATGACTATGAAAATATATTATGACTGTTTTAGAAAATATTCATTGATGTATTTGTAAAAGTCCATGACATATCATAACACGTATTGCAAGGGCATAGTGGGACTATGTTGGTGAGAACTAGTTCGTGTGCAATTATGATTTGTCTAAGTATCCCTAGTCATAGTATCATCAAGACTGGACATTGATGGATACGGATAGACTAGCATGTGTCGTCATACCTCTTGAATCTGATTCAGAGTAGCATATCTCCAATGCTAGAGGGTGGTACCTTGGGTTAACACATGGATGTATTTAGGGAAATACATTGTAGACCGCTATGAGACAACACACGGTAATCTATATTATGTGTTGGTGTGTTATCGTCTCATTGCAATAGCAATACGAATATCCTTAGACCTGAGATACTAGTTACCTTGTTCAGATGTTACTGCACTTTGGGTCATACCTAAGCATTCCATTGACTCAATGATACAGATGACTTCAGGTATAGTTGATGTTTGTCCGTTGGTAACCTAAGTAGTCAAGATGGAATTTATCACTCCATTATAGCAAAATAAAGGAGATGTACCTTGGCCACTTGTTAGAAGTGGCACACTCATAAACCTCCGATCAAAGTATGAGTTGACAGGATTCGATCCTGATCAACACATTAATATGATTGAGTGGTGTACTTTTGTAGCAAGACTAAATACCGGGGTAGCCATTTTGGCTACTAGTGAACTAATAATTAAGTCGAGTCCTAGAAACCAGAAGGTACTTAACCACTGATAGAAGGAGTGAATTGTATTGATACTATTACAGAATCAGGATTAAGTCACAATGCATGTGACGTTTTGAATATTGAGGGGTCATATGCCCTATACTAGAGAGCCACTATGATTGATCAAAGTCATCGGAGTCCACAACGGTCTGGAGCTCTGAGTCAGTCAATTCCTAAAAGGAATTGAGCTAGGTTGAACTTTTGACGGCTTGATATTATGGGATCCTATAAGGTCACACACTTTGAGTTACAACCGAGCCATGTAAAGAATCGTTAGACTAGGTCTAATCTAGAAGAGCAAAATATATGGTTAGACCATATTATTGGTTAGACCAATATTCACTGGTTGGATCAGTGAACCTGTTAAATAATAAGGAGGTTAAAATAAATAAAGGGAATTTGGAACTGGAACTTAGCGAGATTTGTTAATATTAAATATCAAATAAATCTGCGCGAGTAGGCCTATAAATGTACTGTGAGACAGTACATATATAGGCCTGCGCATAGGCCACTTGGCAGCACTATTTAGAATAGTGTTGCGTGTTGCCCATGGGGCACGTATAAGAGGGCTGCAAGATGCATACCGCAAAGGGCTGCTCAGGCTTGCGTAACATGTAGCGCAGCCCACAATTGCCTGCGCACCATGCCCAAGCCTGCGTGCATGGCGCAGGCCCATAAGGACTGCTGACCGAATGACCAGCAGTCTCCTAGTCCAACTGGGAGCTTGCTCCTTAAGCAAGCTCACAGTGTTTGAGTTAGGTGCTAACTCTATTTAGGTTATTAATTAACCTTTTTCCCCTTTGTATTTTAATTCTAATTGGTTGAGGTTAGGGACTTTATTGCCTTTTGATTTATTCCTAACCACTATAAATAGAAGCCTTCTCCTTCATTATTTTTTGTCCTTAATTTCATAACTCCTTCTCTTGCTCTCTTATTCTCTTAGTTGTTCTGGTTCATAAGTAATCTGTCAAAAGACCTATTTACTTTGAATAGAAAACTAAGGGAATTTCTTCTAGAATTAATTAGTAGGGATGATCTAGCTGTCTTCTACTTATTTATCAGTGTTCCCTTCCTAGAAGTTTTGGTCGATAGTGCTCGTGTGGACTATTTATAGAGGGTTTCCACTTTGGAGTCTATGCACGTAGCTGAGGGATCTTTTCTACCAACTACATGATTCACTTCAACTGGTAAGTGGTTAAATTATTGTTAGGTCCTTTTAATAAGTGTTTATGACCTAGAATAATTTTAGACTAGTAATATTGTCAATCATGCCATGCTTAGGGGATCCTTGGACTTTAGATTAAATTTTAAAATTCTGTCATGCCTGCTTTGCATGATCAAACCCGTGAATCTAGACCAACAGTGGTATCATGAGCCTGCCTAATGCGATTGTATGATTGACTAGAAATATGCTAGGTCTTGTTTTCTATGAAAGATTTTTTAGTATGCAATGCCATGCCTCGAAATTTATTTCTTGCAATTGGGAATGTTGTGATAACTAGATTAAGTGTTGCTCAAACTTAGTCAGGGTAGTTATTTAAGAATTAACAATGTCTTACTTAAATGCTTTAATTTTTGAGTTAAGTGGAATTATTCTTAAATTAGAAAAGAGCAAAATCTTTAATTTAATTAGTCTATGGTTAACTTAATCAGAAGGGCCCGTGGTTGTTCTGGCAAGGATTGGACTTAGCTGCTCATTTACTTCAAGGGGCCTATCCTACCTAGGAATTTCCATTGGTTCTAGATTCTAATTACCAAATGGATTGTTTTGAATTGCTTGATTTCTAGTATAATGAATCAGATTCGTTATATGGTTTTACAAATAAAAGTTTAAATTGTTAAATTAGAACTTATAGACATAGGTGCAAGAACTTGAACAATGAATCCCTTTGTTTGTTTTGCATGCTATGTGGAGTCTTGGCATGATGGAATGATTATGAATTACCAGTTGAGCATGACCCCTAGGTTGGACCTATTGGAGATATCCCACATGGGAAACCTACAAGTGAAAAGAGTGGTATATAAGTGGAGTAGATTGGGCCTTAACACAAGCCAATTGGTTTTGTGTTAGATGAGCTCAAACCCACTTGTATGCTTACTTTACCTATCAAGCCTAACACTCTCGAGGCCCACGAATTTTTTACATGGTATTAAAGCGGTGAAAAGGCCTAACAGCCAGTAATCTTGGGTTCATGTTAAAAGTCCTGGTGGAGTTTGGGCTAATAGAGAAAGGCTAGACCCGATGTTGACCTTGAGCCTCGAAGATGATAGGCCAAGGAATGTTGACAAGTGGCAACTGGTCCAGGCCCAGATGCACTTAAGGGGGAGTGTTGGAGTTATCCTACATGGAAAACCTACAAGTGAAACGAGTGGTATATAAATGGAGTAGATTGGGCATTAACACAAGCCAATTGGTTATGTGTTAGAAGAGCTCAACCCCACTTATATGCTCACTCAACCTATCGAGCCCAACACTCTCAAGGCCCATGAATTTTCAACAAACCCAAGTCCCACATTGGAAGATTTGGAGAGCTTGCACCAAAATATAAATGTCCACCAAAGACTCCATTAGTATGAGGCGTTTTAGAGGAAGGAGCCCCAAGAACAAAACTGTGAGGGCTTAGCCTAAAGCGGACAATATCATACTAATGTCAGGTCCCGGGTGGCACCGATCGGAGTTCAACTTGGTATCAGAGCTACAGTTCAGAATTAGCAAAAAGGAGCAGAGTGTATGGTGAAAATTCTCAATTATGTCTAGGATGCACAAGTTATGGTCCTTGGTTTAAGGGGGGGATGTTGGAGAGTAAACCTAAGTCCCACATTGGAAGATTTGGAGAGCTTGCACCAAAATATAAGTGTCCACCAAAGACTCCATTAGTATGAGGCCTATTGGGGAAGGAGCCCCAAGAACAAAACTGTAAGGGCTCGACCTAAAGCGGACAATATCAAACTAATGCGCAGTCCCGAGTGGCGTGTTCAACAGTTGCTACTAATTCCTTTTACCCCAGAATTAATTATAATTTCATAATCATGTCCATGTATAATTCCTAGATTAGGCAAGACCTGTTGCACCAATAAATCCCCATTAAAATATTAAGACAAAATTAGCTTTCCTATAATTGAATATGTGATTCTAGGCCTTTTTATCGAATGAATTGCTTCATGCACCACATGCCTTCTTCTTTAACATTGTATATTCACATGATTCAAATTAGGGTTAAGTCTTAATCAGAATGAGTTAGTTGTCTATAATATCGGAGCTAATACCGAGCTGGAGGCATCATTTGAGGAGTCATATAATTGGTTATGCACGTCCATTGGTTGGAACTCAATTGGATTAGCAATTGCATTAGATGCAAATGGACTAGATCCTCCTATAGCTGATTAAGTTAGCTTGACTCGTGGTAGCGGGGTTAGCTTAAATGAGTTATAGATGCTACCTACTAAGGAGAATGGTTAGACCATGTTTCTCGAAAGACAATAGAGGGGGCTATTATGTTTTCGAGCAAATTTTAATAAAACAGTAGGAAAATATATTTAATTAAAAGGCCTTATATTAAATGCATGTACAAGAATTAAGTCTAAAGCAACAATTCTTTTCTTATATCTAGGTTAAATATGACTACAAACATAAACCCTCGCCCAATTCTTGACAAGAAATTAATTGGATGTCATTTTGACACATGGTTTGAGGCTTTTAGAGAGTAATTAAAGAAAAATGATCTAGACTATGTTCTGGATCATCCCAAACCAATTAGACCAAATGTTGATGCATCCGACAAACAGAAGGAAGCATACAAAAAGCACAAGAAGGATGTGTATATAGTATCTTTAGTGATACTAGAAAACATGTCTTCCAAACTTAAAAGGCAACATTTGGACATGGACTTGGAGTCTATGTTGATTCATCTTAAAGCATATAGAGAAAGCATCAAGATTGAGATAGCTGAAATTGCAAAATTCTTTAGGACTACCGATGAAGCAAATAATGACATCTTGGCGTCTTAATATTACACAAGATACCTGGAGTATTCTAAACGTATGGTTCAGATAGGAGTCAAGGAAGACTCTGTATTGGAAATCAATTTTATGATAGACCATCTATCAGAAAGTATTCAACCTTTGTAAATGACTATCGAATCTTAAAACTTCAGAGTTTATGAGTAAACTTAGAAATTTTTAAAGAGAGCATTTTTCAAAGAATTCCAAAAGTCCTAAAGATAGGATAAAAGGAAATTTAAAAGTCAACAAGAAAAGTGTCAAAAGAAAAATTAGAAAGGAGAAAACAATTACTGAGAATGTCTGTTTTCAATGTCGTAGGACCGATCATTGGAAGAAACACTGCATGGCTGCATTTTCTGAGCATGAGAAGACATAGCTGAAAGATGCTTATACTTTAGGCATGTTCATGATTGAAAGTTTCACTAGTGTTCTTTATGAGTGTACATAGGTATTAGATACTAGATGTGGTACTCATATCTATACTTCTGTGCATGGGTTACGGAACCGTAGAAGGATGGCTAACGGAGAGTTGGACGTACGAGTTAGAAATGGAGCACGGGTTGCTGCATCAGCTGTAGGAACATATAGTCTCAAGTTGCCAAGTGGCCTAGTTTTAGAATTAAATAAATGCTATTATATTCCGGTTATGACTAAGAATATTATTTATGTTGCATGTTTAGCAGCAGAAGGATTTGAAGTTTTATTTAATAATAAAGATTGTAAAATTCGCAAAAATAGTGTTCTTTATGACAATGGAATTTTGATTGATAGCATATTTATTTTAATTATTAAAGCTGAAATTTTTAATATGAATGATGCTAAGAGATGGAAATTAGATAAGGACAAATCATCCTACTTATGGCATTGTCGTTTAGGCCATATAAATGAAACCCGCTTAACTAAGTTACACAAAAGGGGTGACTAGGGTCCAATAGACTGGTAGTCTTATGGGGCATGAGAACCTTGTTTATTAGGTAAAATGACAAAGAAACCCTTCAAAGGAAAAGGGCAACGTGTCACAAGTACATTGGAAATAATACACATAGATTTATGTTGTCCAATAAATGTGCAAGCACATGGAGGATTCGTCTGCTTCATATCCTTTATCGATGATTACTCATGATATGGGTATTTGTACCTTATGAGGCATAAATCTTATAGTTTTGAAAGATTCAAAGACTACAAGAATGAAGTTGAGAAACAGCTTGGAAAAAATATTAAGGCACTACGGTCAGACCGAGGTGGAGAATATTTAAGCCAAGAGTTTCAAGATTATCTAAGGGATAATGGAATATTGCTCCAATGGACCCCTCTGTATACCCCTCGGCACAATCGTGTGTCTAAGATGAGGAATAGAACTTTGCTAGACATGGTTCGACCTATGATGAGCCAAGAAAGTCTCAGCAAATCCTTTTGGGGATATGCACTTAAGAGCACAGTTTATATACTAAACTGTGTGCCCTCAAAATCAGTTAATACAACACCATATGAAAGGTTGTATGGTAAGAAACCCTCTCTTTCTCACCCGAGAATTTGGGGATGTCTTGCTTATGTTAAAAGGACAATGTCAGATAAGCTGGGTGCTAGAGCGTACAGGTGCTTGTTCATAGGATATCCTAAAGAGACAATAGGATATACCTTTTATGATCCTGAGGAACAAGAGGTGTTTGTTTCTAGGACCGCTCAGTTCCTTGAGAAGGAACACTTGCTTGCAAAAGCTAGTGGGAGAGACCTTGAACTTGAGGTTCAGGTAAGCAAACAAGATGATCAACTGATAATTCCTACGCCTGATACACAAGAGAATGTGATCAAGGAACAACCTGTTACACAACAACCATTGTGCAGATCTGGTAGGGTTCCTAATGCTCCTAAAAGATATGGATTATTCATCACGGCTGATAAATAAATCTTTCTAATAGAGGATGATGAACCTAAGACCTACAAGGAAGCAATGGAGAGCTCAGACTCTGATAAATAGTTAAAAGCCATGAAATCAGAAATGGATTCCATGTATGAAAACTAAGTATGAGAATTGGTCGATGCACCGGATGAGGTTAGACCTATAGGTTGCAAATGGGTTTTCAAGAAGAAAACCGACATGGATGGTAATGTAATTACCTATAAGGCAAGGTTGGTGGTAAAGGGTTATAGTCCAAGAGAATGTATTGACTATAATGAAACATTTTCATCGGTAGTCATGTTTAAATCTATATGGATACTCTTGGCCATTGCTGCTCATTATGATTATGAGATCCGGCATATGGATATGAAAACCGCTTTCCTAAATGGAAACTCAGATCTAGATTTATATATGATATAGCCTGAGGGTTTTACATCTCAAAATGGCTCGAAGGTATGCAAACTGTAAAGATCCATTTATAGACTTCAACAGGCATCCAGGAGTTGGAATATAAGGTTCGATGATACGATCAAAGAGTTAGATTTTATATCAAATGCTTATGAGCCTTGTGTGTATAAGGAGGTTAGTGGGAGTGCAATCATTTTCCTTGTGTTGTATGTTGATGACATACTAATAGGAAATGACATTTCTCTTCTTCAAATGGTTAAGTCGTGGTTATCAAGAAAGTTCTCCATAAAGGACCTTGGAGAAGTAGCATTTATACTAGGTATAAAGATCTATAGAGATAGACCCAAGAGGCTGCTAAGTCTTTCACAAGATACATATATAGACAAGGTATTGACTAGGTTCAACCTTGAGCAATAAAGAAAGGGTTATCTTCCTATGTCTCATGGAATTAGCCTTTCTAAATTTGAGTGTCCAGGGACACAAGAGGAGAGACTGTGCATAAGTAGAATACCTTATGCATCCGTAATAGGATTTATCATGTATGCTATGGTATGTACACGGCCAGATGTCTCACACTCATTGAGCATCACGAGAAGATTTCAATCTAACCCAGGTGAGAAGCACTAGATGTCTGTTAAGAAAATCCTTAAGTACTTGAGAAGGACTAAGGAACTGTTCTTGGTATATGCAGGTGATCTCTCAGTAAATATATTCACTAATGCAAGTTTTCAATCTGACAAAGATGACTGCAAGTCACAATCAGGTTACCTGTTTATATTAAATGAGGGGCGATTGTTTGGAAAAGTTCCAAACATGATACAACTGCCGATTCAACTACTGAATTTGAGTACATTGCTACTTCAAAGGCAGCAAAACAAGCTATCTAGATAAAGAGATTTATTGGTGATCTCGGTGTGGTGTCTAAAAGTGAGGATCTAATAGTATTATATTGTGATGACACTAGGGCTATTGCTCAGGCAAAAGAACCATGATCTCGTCAGAGAAACGAAGGTGCATACAGAAAATATCATATAGTTCAAGATATGATAAAGGATAAGGATATACAGATGGAATACACACCCATAGATCAGAACCTGGCGGATGGTCTGACCAAGCCTTTAACATAGATTAAGCATGACCAGCATGTTAATAGTTATGACTTACGACATGTAGTTAATTAGCTCTAGTGTAAGTGAGAGATTGTAAGATATGATGTATGCCCTAGAGGCAATTAGGGCTATATATCTTAGTTTAATTTGTACGAACCAAGTTATATTAATAAAGGCATTCTTTTGTTATATCAATGACTGTGAAAATATATTATGACTGGTTTAAAATATATTTATTGATGTGTTTACAAAAGTCCATTACATAATCATAGCACGTATTGAAAGGGCATAGTGGGACTATGTTGGTGAGAACTGGTTCGTGTGCAATTATGATAAGATTGGACATTGATGAATACAGATAGATTAGCATGTGTCATCATACCTCTTAAATCTGATTTAGAGTAGCACATCTCCAGTGCTAGAGGGTGGTACCTTGGGGTTAACACATGGATGTATTCAGGGAAATACATTAGAGACCGATATGAGATAACACTCGATAATATATATTATGTGTTGGTGTTTTATCATCTCAATGCAATAGTAATACGAATATCCTTAGACCTGAGATACTATTTACCTTGTTCAGATGTTGCTATACTTTGGGGTCATACCTAAGCATTCTATAGACTGGATGATACGAATGATGTCTGTCCGTTGGTAAGCTGAGTAGCCAAGATGGAATGTATAACTCCATTATAACAATATAAAGGAGATGTACCTTGGCCACTTGTTGAAAGTGACACACTCATAAACCTCTTATCAAAGTACGAGTGGATAGGATTATATCTTGATCAACACATTAAAATGGTTGAGTGGTGTACTTTTGTAGCAAGACTAAATACTGGGGTAGCCATTATGGCTACTAGTGGACTAACACTTAACCGAATCCTAGAAACCAGATGGTACTTAACCACTGATAGAAGGAGTGAATTGTATTAATACTATTGCAGAACCGAGATTAAGTCACAATGCACGTGACATTCTGAATATCGAGGGGTCATATGCCCTATGTTAGAGAGCCACTATAACTGATCAAAGTCATCAGAGTTCACAAAGGTCTGGAGCTCCAAGCCAGTCAATTCCTAAAAGGAATTGAGCTAGGTTAAACTTATGACGGCTCGATATTATGAGATCCTACAAGGTCACACACTTTGAGTTACGATCAAGCCACGTAAAGAACCGTTAGACTAGGTTTAATCTGGAAGAGAAGAATACATGGTTAGACTAAATTATTGGTTAGACCAATATTCATTGGTTGGATCAGTGAACCTGTTAAATAATAAGGAGATTAAAATAAATAAAGGAAATTTAGAACTGAAACTTAGCGAGATTTATTAATATTAGATATTAAATAAATTTGCGCGAGTGGCCTATAAATGTACTATGCGATAGTACATATATGAGCCTGCGGATGGGCCATACAGCACCACTGTTTGGAACAGTGTTGCAAGTGGCCCATGGGGCACACGTAAGTGGGCTGCGCAGGAGCGCAACCCTTTGGGCATGTGCACCATGCGGAAGCCTGCGCGCATGGAGCAGGCTTGTAGGCCTGCGCTCCTGCGTAGGCCTACAAGGATTGCTGGCCGAATGGCCAGCAGTCTCCTAGTCCAACTGGGAGCTTGGTTCCTAAGCAAGTTCCCAGTGTTTGAGTTAGGTGTTAACTCTGTTTAGGTTATTAATTAACTTGTTTGCCGTTTTTATTTTAATTCTGATTGGTTGGAGTTAGAGACTTTATTGTCTTTTGATTTATTCCTAACCAGTATAATAGAAGCCTCCTCCTTCATTATTTTTCGTCCTTAATTTCATAACTCCTTCTCTTGCTCTCATAAGTAATCCGTTGAAAGACGTATTTACTTTGAATAGAAAACTAAGGGAATTTCTTCTAGAATAAATTAGTAGGAAATTTATCGTTACTTTCTTTCTAGAAGGTTTTGGTCGGTAGTGCTCGTGTGGACTATATATATAGAGGGCCTCTACTTTGGAGTATGTGCACGTAGTTGAGGGATCTTTTATGCCAACTATAAGATTCACGCTTCAACTGGTAAGTGGTTGAATTATTGTTAGATCCTTTTAATAAGTGTTTATGACCTAAAATAATTTTAGACTAAAATATTATCAATCATACCATACTTAAAAGATCTTTAAACTTTGAGATTAAATTTTGAAATTCTACCATAAAAACTTGTATGTTTAATCTTATCTAATTTAAATGTATTTGAATTTAACAAATTTAGTTTATGGAATATTCGTATGGATAACATATTTGTGAGGAAAAAAAAAGAACAAGAAAATGATGAAAGGTAAAGACGCAATTTTCTTCTTATTTTTATATAATAAATTTGTAAGAAGAAAATGGTAGGATTCCAAAACTCATAAAGAGATATGCACAAATTGAAACTCTAGAAAATATAAACAATACGACAACACTTTCCGAGTTTCAAAATCATATACTGTGGATTGTTGGAGACTTCGGGAGCCGCAAATTTTGTTGAAATTTGATGAGTAGTAGTAGTTACAACCTACACCTAAAATCCGATTCAGTTCCCTTTATTATAAATCTAGAATCCATTTTATTTTTAATATTCCATTTTGAATTAACATATAGATATAATTTTTTAAGTTTTATTATGCATATTTGATAATTATTTTATTTAAAGGATTAAAATAATCATCATTCATTCTACGATGAAAAAGTATAAAGTAATGGGTATTTTAAAAAAAATAAAGTAACCATGGAATGCACCGTTTCATTAATATCGTTCGCCATCGTTAGCTTATATTTTATACCATTAAATTTTTTTGTCGACGGCGATGATGATGATGATAATAAAAAAGGAAAATCCTACTTCATCCCATTCGAGTGTGAATTCGAACCTGCAACTTATAGAATCATAGCTTTAAGGCTTAACCACTAGACCAAGTCTTTGTCACAATTTTATACCATTAAATACTAAATCAATGAGAACAAAGGAAAACCTTATCCCACTCTATCCGAGTGTGGACTCGAACCTACAACTTTTAAGATCACAGATTCAAGGTTCAACTACTAGACCAAGCATTTGCCACAGTTTTATACCATTAAATATTATTTCAATGATAATGGAGAATAAAGTGGTTATTATCGAATAAAATATGTTATTTTCAAATAGATGTCTTCTTCTATGTTAATTTATTTATCAATTGACATGTAGTATATTGATAAAAAATAAAAAATAAAAATTAAAAATAAATAAATAATAATAAATATAGACACATGACGATAATTAAATGATGGACATAAAATAAAATATCAATTTAAGGACATCAAATTTAAATTCCAATATTACTTTACAAGAAACAGAGTAAACATCAAATGCACTTATACAAGAATTTCTAACATATATGGTGAAAACTTGAAATAAAAATTACAATTTTGAATAACATGTACTAGAATAGCGTAAAATTGACATTTGCTTTTTTTTTTTCGGAAAGACATTTGCTTTTATTGTTTTGTTCATTCCGAATTGTGAAGCAATTTTTATGTTAAAACTAATTATTTTCAATTATACCATTCCATTTTTTCCTTGGTTCGAGTTCTAGTGACTTCCTCCAAAATTAAATTAATTATAAAAAATTAATATTTTTGTATTTGAAAAATCATTTTTCAATGTTTATTTCTTTTTATCCATATATTATAACTACCTTGAAAGTATAATAAAATTTCTAGATTCTAAATCATAATATTATGTAAATCCTGAAACAACAAATTTATTCAAATTATAATTATTAAAAACTCACTGATATTTGTAGAAATAATATGGATATAACAAAAATGGTCAGAAGGTTTTTTTTACTGAAAAAAAATGGTTAGAAGGAAAATTATAAAAAATACAAATATTTAGAGGGTTTAGATGCGTTTTACTAATAATCTAAGGACTAAATGGATTAGTATATTATTCGGTCAGATAAAAATTAACTACTACTCTTGTAGAAACTGTTTAAGCGTCACGCATACGCACGCGCCCCCTTTTTTATTACAATCACGCAAATTTCGGCATCCACGTCCCACGCGCTTACGTTTTATTGGTATAAATTGTCCACGTACCACATGCACTTTTGCTTTCTAAAACGAAAAGTCTGCACATGCTTTTCCGCGCGTGACTCCATTATTAATTTAATTTGCCTTTAAAGTATCTACTTTTTTTTTACTTGTTAAAATCTTTTACAAACAAAAAATATTACTCTAGTAATTTGAACTTTCAACCTCCAAATATCGGATTTAAATTTATTATCCCTAAATTTATATACACTTTCTATATTTATTTATTTATTATTTAATATATTTCATAGTTATAGAATTAATAAATTAAAAAATAATAAAAATAATAATAAAATAGATATATGTTAATATTTAAATAAAGAATATGGAAGGGAATACAAATTTAAAAATAATAGATTTAAATTCTTAAATATTAAAGGTTAAATAGATATAAGTTACTTTAAAAATACTTACTTTAAATGCTTTTAGTTAAAGAGTTTTTAAAAGTAAGGTTTTAAAAAGCGCTAGACGTTAGTCGGGCGGTTGGGGCTTCAAACGCCTAGGCGGTACCTGGGCGGTTAGGCGGATTTGTAAATTTTTAATTTTTTATAATTATTAATAGATAAAAGTATAAATTTAACTAAAAAATAAATTATAATATAAATATATTTTTAAAAAAATATAGTTTAGCATATGAAAACATAAGTCTGAGTTAATTTTTACATAAAAATACATTAACATTAAAATCAATTCCTTAAAAACAAATATTCTCACTAATTTTTTGTGTTTATAGCGTATTATTTCTCGATTTAATATTCAAAATGAAAATTGTATGTTGAGAATATTTTGTTGTACATTAGTTTTACCAACCGTACTACCTTTTTTGAATTGAAAAAATTAAACTATAATTATTATAGGTATCAATATCTTAAAAATTGGGGAAAATATCGGACTAGGCGGTGCCCAGGCGGAAAAAATCGGACTAGGCGGTGCCTATGCGGTAATATGTCGGTCTAGCGCCTGATAGCGCCCGAGGAATAAAAAGTCGGGCGGCGAGCCCCAAAATAGGGCCTAAGCGGAGCCTAAACGGAGTTAAGCGGGGAATTTTAAAACACTGTTTAAAAGAGTGGAGAAATGATCTCTTATCATTCTCACTAACCATTTTATAGATATATTAATTGAACTTAGTTAATGCTATTTTTTCATGCAAGGAAGAATATTGATATGTTGTTTTAATAACTGAATCGAATTAAATGAAGCTAATATCTAATAAAAAAATTAGAGACTATAAAAGTTACTGTTTAAATAAAGAAAAAACTTGTAACACTCCAATTTACACGTGATATATAATATGCATATATGTAAGTAGTGCAGTTTATACTCGTCAAGTTGACAATATGAACGTATTAGCCTAGGTGATTGTGTACAAATTTAGTTCTAAGTTAGCTCTAAATAATATTGCTTTTTTTTAATTGACAGTAGTGTGGTTCATATTATTTTGAATTTTTTAGAAGAATCTTGATTAATGATATAATATGGGCTAAAGAGAATATTTTGAAAAGGAAAATTCGAAATGAGCATTGTTGAACAAGGAGGGAATGGAGAATAGCATATCATCCCATTAGTGGGAATTGGGAATCCATGAAGAAAAATTTATAATCTTTCAAATTTTATGTGGTAATTAATTTCTACGAGGGGCAAAGCCATGATATCGAATTCAGTAGAATACCTTAATATTTATAATTCTGAGGTATTCATATTATCGGCTGAGGAAAGAATCCTATATTAGAGAATTTTCGGTAGTTGGCAGGGTTCACCATCCCCACCCTCCCTCTGTCATTGATTCTCATTCGAATGATTTAATAAGTTATGTATTTTATACAACATAGAAACTATATCTCTTCTTTAGTGTAGTTCTACAACATTTATGCTTTGTTACAAAGTATTTTCTTCGCAACATTGCAGATAATACTAGGATTGTGTGTGACTAAAACAAGGAAAAGGAAGACACATGTGAACCACGATTCATCTCATTTCAATTTATATAGTGACTAAAACGAAGACAACACAGAGACCACTACATCATGCTTCAACTCATCTCAGTAGATGGAGGGAGGTTTTTCCGATTTTATCTTAGTGAAAAGGTAATATCGGAAGTATTCTGCTCGTGCGGGGACAAATTTCCATCTGGAGTGGGACAAAATGTTGGTTTAGCTTCCACAAGATTAAGTCGTGGAAAAGCCCAACATGTATAAGATTTAACGGCGTGCACCTAAAGTGATTGACCTTTTGTGCTACACTGAGCACCTCACATGCCACAATTAGGATATTCTAAAGTTGGAAAATCGGTGAAATTTTAAAGTTATTAAATCAATTTCAAGCAATGATTCAAATTAAATGGTTGAGATCTGATGTTTCTTTCACTACACCTGTGGGCAGTGATAATGTTATTGTTTCGTTTAACTCGGTAAATGCCATGCATGATTTTGTAGGTGGCGAATGGAAAGTTATGCAACATATTTTCAAGAACGTGCAATTGCTGCCTGCTGACTTCAAACCGACAGAATGCATCATGTACGTCAATTTTATGGGAATCCCACCCATACTAATTGGGGAGAAACTGATTAGACAATTGGCTGCCTCTTTTGGCCGAATTATCTCCTTGGACTTTGACTTCAACAAACAGGATCGTCTTGATGTTGTCTCATATATTGTTTCGGTCCCTTTTGAAACAACCAATCGCTCCTTTAAGCTACTTGTCCGTTCTATGGAAGTGGAAGTTCAGACTAATCTCAGACAAGGTGTGGGTTGTGAACACTGCCAGGATAATGAATCTGATGAAACAACCAATCGCTCCTTTAAGCTGCTTATCCGTTCTATCGAAGTGGAAGTTTATACTAATCTCAGACAAGGTGTGGGTTGTGAACACTGCCAGGATAATGAATCTGACGCTTCAAGTGACTCTAGTGAGGTTTCTATTGACCCAAGTATTTCAAACAATTCGTTCTGATCCGAATTTCAAGAGGTTAACGCAGTAAATCATGCTAACCTTGAAATCAGCCCTGTTCCAGACCATTCTAACATCAATTTGAGCATCATTCCTGAGACTAACATGGCAGCTCTTGAGCCTCATGTAGTGACCGAACCAATCGTACAGGTGGCAGAATTATAGGCGGGTGTCACACACCAACCTATGACCTCAGAATCTTTGGGGCCTGACATTCCAAACATGAATCGTGTCATCATCTTATCTCAATCAAGGACATCTCTGACTCTTGAAAAGGAGTTGACTATAGACATGGGAAAGAAGTTAGGATTATTCAATGAGAGACATAAATCGATTGTTTTGGCAGTCATGGATAAGCTGGTTAATTGATCGGATATCACGCGCCTAGGTATTTTATTTTTTCCATATGTCATTAGATTTTTTAAGTTGGAATTGTCGAGGAGGCATTAATAATGGGGCAAATTAGCAATTCGTGTTATCACGCATACGGAAACACAATCTGAAATTTTTTGTTATGTTGGAGACGAAAATTGAAAGTATCTCTGACCATGTGGTTCGACGTTTTTGGGGCCATAATGATTTCGCTAATCACTATATCCCATCAATTGGTCTTTCGGGTGGAATCTTATTTTCGTGGAATTCTTCCCTTCTTAATGGATCGGTAATTCTTTCATCTTCTAGATGGGCAGTATTCAAATTTTCGTTACAACAATAGGATTTTCACGTACTAAGTCTTTATGCCCCGAATAGTCACTTGGAAAGAAATGCATTGTGGTTGGAAATTATTCCGATTATTCAGGATTTTTAGAGGATTTTGATTTATGGTGATTTTAATGAGGTGTTACACATATCTGAGAGAGCGAGAGGACGTTTCTATCCTTCTATGATGGCTTTTCAGGATTTTGTCTTGCAAGGTGAACTTTATGATCTCCCCCTTCATGGACGCAATTACACATGGCATAATAGGCTTTCCTTTTCATGTATTGACAGGGTTCTTGTTTTGGATGCTACTCTAGATACTTGGCCAAATTTGTATATCTCGACGGTAGACACCACCCTATCCAATCATTTATCGATTCTATTCCTATCGTGCATTACTCTAACTATAGGCCCTAGACCTTTTAGATTGTTAAACCTTTAGTGGGATAAGGCAGAATTTCTTCCTTTCATTCAAAATTTGTGGCAATCTATATGCCAATCTTACCCTCACAGGGATATCTCCTTCAAATTGATGAAACTAAGCTCAGCCATTCGTCCTTGGCATATAGAGAATTTTGGGGATCTACAGAGAAAAATTTCAGATTTAGAGGAGAAAATCTTAGCTCTTACGTCTAGCAACGTCCCTCGGCTACTTACTTTGCTACAAAATTCAGAGCTAAACCACCACCATTCTTTACTTCATGACAAGCGAGCCTCTATGGAGAAACTGAGACACCAACAATCTAGGTTACTTGGACTCTTTTAGGGAACAATAATACATCTTTTTTTCACCGCATTGCATTATCCTAGTTCCGTAATAATCAAATCACGCAACTAGATATTGAGGGGGAAATTGTCACAGATTCTAATGTAATATCGGACGTTATTCATGGATATTATGAACAACTATTCAGGGATGCCCCAAAGGCACCTTTCTTACTTTGTAAACTCCATTTTAACACCGTGAATGCATAACAACATATGGCCCTAACCGCTTCTTTCTCGGTGGAAGTGATTTGGAATTGTATATGCGAGTGTGGTGAGAATAAGGCACCGGGACCAGATGGTTTTAATTTCTTATTTTACAAGCGGTTCTGGGAAGATGTGAAATCAGAATTTATGCAGATTTTTGAGCATTTTCATGTCACTTCTCAGCTGCTCGATTCTATAAAATCGTCCTTCACAGTGCTGATACCCAAAGTCCTAGGTTCTGGTTCTTTGGATAACTTTAGACCAATGTCTCTTATTCATGGGGTCTACAAAATTATTGCAAAGCTGCTATCTAGTCGTTTACAAGTTGTTCTACCATCACTAATTTTGAATAATCAATTTGCATTCATTAAGGGAAGAAGTATTCATGAATGTTCTTTCTTGGTGTCTGAGGTTGTTCATGGCTTACACGCTAAAAGAAAATCTAGTCTGATTTTGAAATTAGACTTCCATAAGGCCTTTGATAGTATTTCTTGGACTTATATTGACTCGATTCTTCAGAAGATGGGTTTTGATAAAAAAAATGGATTTCATGGCTATCTAACTGTAGGAAGAACTCCACTACTTCTGTTTTGATTAACGGCACACCATGTGCTCCTATTCGTATAAGAAGAGGAGAAAAGCAAGGAGATCCTTTATCGGCTTTCATTTTTGTGCTAGCCGTGGAAGGTCTAAAACAACTCATTGACTGCAGCATAAGAGAAGGTGTGTTATCAGGTTTTCGCTTGGATGATTCTCTTCCGGACATTTCGTTACTACGGTTTGCAGATGACATAATTTGCTTTCTTCCGGCGGAGGAGTTGTTGGTCCCTGTGAGGGTCTAAATAAGGTCAGAGGGGGTGAATGACCCCTTTTTTGCGGAATTAACATACTTTTAGAAAGTCTTTGTGTAGCGTGTTTGATAATGTTCTGGATGATGGATCCGGATGATGCAGATAAAAAATATAATTCAGAAAGTAAATAGTTAGAAAGTTAAACATAAGGATTTTTATCCTGGTTCGGCCCTGCCTACTCCAGTCCCTAGAGTTTCCTTCCTCCGAGCTTTTCACTAGTGGATTCCTTTTCAACTGGCAAGAATCAAGCCTTACAATTTATCTCTCGATGGTACGCCTTCCGGATGTAGGATATACCACTAGAAGCACCAAATCCTAGCTGAGTCCTTTTGTCTTTAGTAGGATATACCACTTAGATTTCTACCCAAACCTAAGCTGAGTCCTATTGGGAGATCCTACTCAAAGCACCTACTTCAATCTATATCCCAATCTCATAACTTACCCAACTAGGAGATCTTTTACACTTTGTTTTTCTCAAAGATTTTGGTTTTGGACTTCCTCAAGTTTATAGTTTCACTTAGGAATCCATACAAATAGATTTTGAATGATTTGGTTGTTGGAGGGATTAAGTACCTGATTGTTTTTAGCCAATTCTCTTGTGTATGCTTTCTCAAAATCAACCAGCACCTTCTCAACTTGTGAAGCTTCCCTTTTATAGGCTTCCATTATAAATATAGTCGTCATGGGTTGTTGAGCTGTAATTAAATCTTCACCGTTGATCAGGTAATATGTGGCTCTTCAGGAACCGTTGATCAATCCGTTAGACAGAGATTTTGACTCGTTTGAATTCTTGGGATTGAGGCTGAAAAGTTGTCAGTGATCGTTTTCCTTGTATTTTAGTGACTCACCTACTTTTACGCTATTACATTTTTGGTGTGAGTTCCACGTGCCTTTCTCATTGGTCTAGGTGAAAAAGGTTGTTACCTTTTTTCTCTTTCCTATGTCAGTCCTTTATCATTATTCTGAAAAGTGCTAGCTGTCAATTTTGTCTTGCTTTAGGGAAAATGATCTTTGACTTGGAGACCAAAAGAATGGAGGGAATTTAACATTTTGAATTATTACCTTTGTCTTGATATTTAAGTCTTCTGGATGTTTTTAGACTTAATATCTTTCGGATGCTAGCGCAATCAGTTCTTCTGGTTGCTATTTTGGGTGGTTCAAAGTTTGTTTCCTTTCCATACTTTAACCGGGTGTTTCCCTTTATGCTTAGGTAACTGCCTTCACTTGTCTTGGACTTTGGATGTTTTGGTTATATGTCTGGATTGAGTGACTTAGGTCCTTTTGTTCTTAGGTGTTTTGTTTACTTCAAACCTGATCTAGATTGTTTATTGTTTCGGATCATTGTTCCAACAATCTTCCCCATTTGATGGAAACAAAAACCTAAGTTATCTCAGTATATGGAAAATGGGGTTTTTATGATCTAAGTATGATTTTTGATATTTAGTGTACAATTTTTACTCCCCCATAATTTTTTGCATCCTTGACTCCCCCATCATTTTTCAATTCTAGCTTCTGAGGGTTTTCTAGTACAACTGCAGATTGTACTTTAGAAGCAATTTTTTATAGCAATTTTTCACTATATATACTTCTGCTGTTAACAATAATTAACATCAATGAAGTTTCAGAATTACAATTACAGAAATATATAAGTGAAAAAGATGAAACTAGCTATTACAGATTTTACATTTTATACATGGCTATATCTATTATAAAAATTATTGCTTTCTGGATGCTTCTCCTTTCTTTTCCTTGCCTTTGCCCCTTGTACCCTTTTCAGTTTCAACAGCTTTATCTTCCCCTTTTTTATTCTTCCCCTTTTTGTTTGCATCAGCTTGGGGGTCTATCACCATGTAGGTTTTACCATCCTAGCTTTCCTGCCAAGCCTTAGAGTAAATAGAATAATCCATATTCCCTTTCCTTCTACGGTCTATGATTGTATGCACAGTGGTTGGAGCTAGATGCAGGGGCTAGAAGACCTTCCGAAGTTGGGTGTAGGACTTTGTGAGGTAAGGATGTATTTGTAGGACATGTTCGCGGTCCTTCTCATCAAAGTAGGGGAAGATTGCCTTAAGAAGGGTGGCAATCCCTTTATGGCCAAAGAAGCAGGTATCCCTAGTATGTTGAATGAGATCCTGAAGCACCGGGATGAGTTGACTTGCCAGAACAGAAGGTGAGGAAGATCCGAAAATGGATAAGTTAGATAAAGTGGATAGTACTTTTTCAATTTCTTTTCCCATATCTCTGCCACAGTTGTAGATGCTGCTATTTACACTCATAAGGTCTTTGTGAAGTTCCTCCTTGACATTATTTATGACTGTATCCTGCCCATTTATTTGGCCTGCAACCTCCTATGCAAAATTTTCCATCTGTTTGGCAAAGAGGTTGGGCATTTCTTCATCCATGAATTTTGTGAGCTAGTCTAAGATGGCTTATTGCTTTTCATTTAGGCTAGGGAGTGTTGATTTCTTCTTTTTCTTTAATGAATTTTGACAAGTTTTCAAACTTGGAATCCAGATACTCCATGATTTCAATAGAAAGTTCTAAGGAGGAGGATGTAATTTTATCCAAGATAGAGGTGCAGTTATTTGTGGCTCCAGCGTTAGCTTGATCAGCAGAATGGTTTGCTGCTGCAATACTTGTTTTTAGCTCATTTAGAACAGGAGTGACTTTGGCAAGTGACACTTCTGCCACTAAATCAGCAGTGGGAAAATCCTCCACTTTCTTCTCAATTCTTTGCACGCTCCCTTTTATCTCCCCTATATCAGCCTTCAAATCCGGAGATGAGGATTTTTTATTTAACATTTTCTCCATGGATTTGAGTTATTTACAGATATTCTGGAGACTCTGCTTGATATAGCTTTCCTTACGTTCGTCATGTGTTGCATCTTGTAGCATTTTCAGCTTTATCATAATCTTTTTAACTCTTGTTTGATTTATACTAACATTTGGCTTTTTGATCAGACTTTCAGAGGAGGAGGTTTCAGATCTAGAGCTACTTCCAGTTTCATCTGATCAGGATGAGTCTTTCTTACTTGTATCTTCTTTAGAGGACTCCTCCTCTTCTTTTTCTTTCCCTTCTTCCAACCTTCCCTCCGAAAAGGCCTCACCCTTAGAGTCTACTTTAGAAGTGTTCTTATTGGGTCCCAGACCATATCCCTCCTCCGGAATGATGTGTTTTGGGATAAGCTGGTTGTCCTTAGATATGTTTTGAATTTTAGTATCTAAGTTGCCCTTATTTGTATCTGTTGTTTTAGCAGTAGTAGCAGCATTAATATTAAAAGAAACTGTGTCAGGGATTATCTCATTTGCTACCAATTCGGGATTATTTACAGCTGCTCTACCTACTTCCACCTCTACAACCCCCGGATGACTAGAAATGTCCTTAGTCATCCCTTCAAATGCCTTTTCAGGATTTTTAACTACTTCATCAGGCATGTTGGCAGTGTCCTCAACATCCTATTCACTTGTCTTTTCAAGTCTTGCTTCATTGGTGATCTCACCTTTCGGATTAAGTAGATTCTCTAGGAGTGGTCTGGTTCTCGGTGTGAAGGTAAAAAGGTCAGCTTCCGGATCCTAGGTGATGGTTGCCATATCTATTAGATCAATTAAAATTGTCTAGGCACCGGACTAGCCTATAGGTCCTTCTGTTGTCAGCTTGGTGATCCAGTTATTATCTTTCATGGCCTCTCTTATGATCTCATACTGAGGATCATCCGGAGTGACTTCCTCAGTAGATCCAGGCACATGCTTGCCCTTAGTTTTCTTGGCCTTAGCTAATTCTACCTCTTCAACTCTTTTTGCAGCGCCTTCATCAATCACTATTCTGGCAGGCTTCTTGGTTTTGCTCTTTTAGGCTCCCAAAACCTCATCAAATGTGCAACCCTTCTTTGTAAATTGTCTCCTCTTTTGTTTAGGAGCTTCATCTTCAGTCTCCTCATCCTCCACAATGATTTCTGGGCTTTTTGCAGTTTTTCTTTTCTTATTTGCTGCTTTTATCAACCTTTCCCTCGGCTTGGGCTTCTCTGGATTCTTTTTCAATAGTCGATTGAGGGTTTGGGTATCCTCATCAACCTTTTCTACCGGAACCAAAGCAAGATCCGGTTGTTCTTTTGGCTTGGTAGTTCTAGCCTTCTTTGGAATAGGGGCATCTTCAATAGGATTTGCTGCCTTCCTAGCCCAGGTCTTTTTCTCATCTCTTAGCTTTTTGGCTTTCTCCTCATTCCATGTCTCACCAAAATTCAGTTCTTAAAATTCTTCTCCAAAATCTCTTTTCCATGGACAGCTTCAAATCCGAAGAGATTTATTTCATTGGCCATGAGGATTCTGGTGATGAGGGCACCATGGGAGTTTCTGAGTTGTTTCAGATAGTGAATAATCAGCATCGGTATGTTCATCACCCTTCTCTCCACCCAATGTTTTAATACACGATGTTGAAAAGAGGAGACAATGGTTAGAGAGCCCTTCTGGATAAGGATCAGCTTGGCAAGAGCGTGTTGGAGATATCTTGGTACTTCCCGAAAGTAGGTTGAGAATTTATCTCCAAAGTAATTTGGATGAAGCCACATTTTAGGGTGATACTTTATGAGCAATTCATCTCCGTCATTCTTTACCTAAACACCATCATTCTTCATATTAAGGTATTTCTCAAAGAATGCATGTGAGATGGTTATTTCCTTTCCCTGAACCTTGGTTCTGAGAGCGTCATAATAGGAGTGAGCTCTTAGATTGTTGTAATATTCGTGCACCAAATTCGGATAAGTTGGGCAATTGATCTTGAGGAAATCACCCAGATGTTGATCTTCAATGAGTTTTGAGTAGGGGTCTGTTTCGAATAGAAAATTATCTCCCAAGTAGTCAGTGGAAACTATTGAGTCAGTGGGTTTTAGGTTTATGGGAGTGAAGTCTTCATCTTTAAGAGCAGATTCTTCAAAGATGTTCATTTGAGAAAGCATTTAGATTTTGTTGTTTAACATTATGGCTGCCATTTGAGAGGTTTTGAAGAAGTTAGGGTTTGAGAAAGGATTTTTGCATAGTAATAGTAGTGTGTTGCTTACGTGAGGAAGAAGGGGAAATTTGGGGGGTTTATATAGAATTTCCAAAGTGAGAGTATAATAGTAATCCAGACGCAGTTAAAATTAACTGTATTGATGACATGGCAGACTGCATTTATGAGAGAAGTAAATGGTGTTAAAATCGGAGAATGACAATGGTTTATTGTGAAAACAACCATTTAATTTTACCGCGCATGTAATACCTAATAAACTTTTGAAATTCAAAACGTGTACAATTACTTTTCAGCGCCTTTTCTGCCATGTGTCCTTTCTTTCTGCTAAGCTGGCAATCTTTATTCCAGATCCTGAGTCAGCATAAAATTTTCTCCCTCTCTGGATTCCGTGACTCATAGAGCTTCAAACTAATCCCAAATTTTCTTTCAGATTTGCCTCTAAATTGGATTTGACATTCCAAATGACTCCCTTAGCTTGTTGAATTGATCTTTACTCAGAGGCTTGGTAAAGATATCAGCTCTTTGCTTATTGGTTGGAATGTATACCAATGCAACATCCTTCTTCAGCACATGATACCGGATGAAATAATGCCTGATGTTTACATGCTTTATCCTGCTATGGAGCACATGATTCTTTGACACATCAATGGCACTTTTGTTGTCACACATTACTTCAACACATTTGGATTGAACTCCATAATCTTTCAATTATTGCTTGATCCATAGGATTTGAGCTACACAACTTCCTGCTGCTATATATTCAGCTTCTATGGTTGATAAGGCAACTAAGGTTTGCTTTTTGCTATACCATGAAACCAAGGAATCTCAAAGAAAGTGATAGCCTCCGGATGTGCTCTTCCTCTCAAGAGTGTCTTTGCCATAGTCTGCATCAGTAAAGCCTTGGAGTGTGAATTCTCCTTTACTAGGATACCATAAGCCAACTTCAGTGGTTTCTATGAGGTATTTAAGGATTCTCTTTACTGCATTGACTTGATATCTTACACAATAGCAAACTGCATAGTGTATATCAAGTCTGCTAACTATCAAGTATAGAAGTGATCCAATCATTCCTATATAGCTTCTGATCAACATCTTCTCCTTAACAATCCTTGGATAGGAATGTATCTGAACCCATTGGAGTGGACATTGGCTTGCTTTTGTCCATTTTAAACTTCTTGAGAATCTCCTTGGTGTACTTAGACTGGTTTATAAAAATCCCATCTGGACTCTGCTTGCTATGTAAACCAAGGAAGAAGTTAAGTTTTACATTATGGACATCTCATATTCCTTATGCAATTGAGAGCTGAATTCTCCACACATCCTCTCATCTGTTGCTCCAAAAATGATGTCATCAACATAAATTTGGACAAGAATGATATCATCCTTCTTCTTCTTGATGAAAAGAGTTATATCTTCCTTACACTAAATATATCCCTTGGATATGAGAAATGTAGTGAGTCTCTCATATCAAGCTCTTAGTGCTTGCTTTAATCCATAAAGAGCCTTTTTCAGTTTGTATACATGATTCGGATGCAATAGGTCTTCAAATCTAGGTGGCTGCTTCACATAGACTTCTTCCTGGATAACTCCATTGAGGAATGCACTTTTGACATCCATTTGGAACAATGTGGATCCCATAAATGATGTAAAAGCACATAGAATCTAGATCACCTCCAATCTTGCTATAGGGGCAAATGTTTCTTCAAAGTCAATCCCTTCCTATTAATTGTAGCCTTAGGCAACCAATCTTGCCTTGTTACTCACCACTACTCCAGATTCATCTAGCTTATTCTGGAATACCCCTTTGATGCCAATGATTAACTTTCCTTTTGGTGGTGACACTAGATCCCAAACATTAATTCTGATGAATTGATCTAGTTCTTCTTGCATAGCCATCATCCAGCTTTCATCTCCTTCAGCATCTTAAAATTTCTTTGGCTCAATGAGAGGGACAAAGGCAGCATGACCCATCATCCTATTGAGTTATCCCCTTATTCTTACTGAATTTTGGACATTATCAAAAATAGCTGCAACCGGATATCTCTGTGAGTCCTGACTTCTCTTGGTAGCTCTCCATGCTAGATTGGGGCTTGTTCCTCGGCTTTTCCTTCTTGATCACCAAAATTTATATCATAATTATTGATATAGCCTTGTGGTTCTTCTGAATTGAGATTGATTCCTTCGTCTTCTTCCTTGTACTTCTTGATCCGGAAGGAATCTGGATTTTACACTTCTTCTTTTTCTCCAGTGCTTTCAACTTTTGAAGTTAGATCTTTCGGATTGAAATTTCTTCTTCCTACATGGTTAGTCTCATCGAAATCTGCATGTATTGACTCTACCATAGTTTGGGTTCGTTTGTTATAGACTCTGTAAGCTTTGCTATGTGTTGAGTAGCCAAGAAAAATTGCTTCATCAAACTTAGGATCAAATTTTCCTAATTGCTTTCTATCATTCAATATGTAGCATTTACATCCAAAGGCTTTGAAATACCCAATTTTGGGTTCCTTCCCTTTCAGATTTCATAGGGGGTCTTTTCTAAGGTCTTTCTAAAGATTTCGTTGAAATTGTTCGTTTGGAAATTTCCCGAAAAGCGATTTTTTTTCCTGTTCAAGATGAATTCTAAATTCTTAATGAGAGCTCTATTTAACATATAGCATGATGTATTTACGGCCTCTCCCCAAAAATATTTTGGTAAACAATTCTCACTTAGCATTATTCTAGCCATCTCAACTATGGTTCTATTTTTCCTCTCAATAGCTCCATTTTGTTGAGGAGTATGAGGGGCAGAGAAGTTATGTTCAATACCCTAGGAGTCACAAAATTCAGCAAAGTGCTTATTTTTTAACTCACCACCATTATCACTCCGGATGCATGCGATGCTAATGCCTTGTTCTACTTTAATCCGGATGAATATTTTTAAGAATTGGTCAAAGGCTTCATCTTTGCTAGCTAGCAATGCTACCCAGGTATAGCGAGAACAATCATCCACAATGACCATGGTGTATTCTCTTCTACCTAGACTCAATGGTTTGATTAGACCAAAGAAATCAATATGCAAGAGTTCAAGAACTCTCTTGGAAGGTATGTATGAGATGGAAGTGAAGCTTTTCTTATGTTGTTTACCTAATTGATATGCAGTGTATATGTGATTTTTATAAAAAAACTACCTTAGGTAAACCCACAACCAATTCCTTTTTGGCTAATTTGGACAGAAGGTTCATGCTTGCTTGTCCCAACCTCTGGTGCCATAGCCATGATTCTTCTTCTTTAGACACCAAGCATATATTCTTTTTATAATTTTTAAGTTGACACAATAATCAATATTAACTCTAGGTGCGTAAAGAATGAGTTGATTTCACTTACCATCATAGATTGAGCATCCTCCGGAGTCAAAGGTGACTTTTCTTCCTTTATCACAGAGTTATGCTACACTAAGTAAGTTGAACTTCAGTCCATCAACTAGAGAGACATCTTCTATCTGTATTTCAGATCCAATGGTTCCATGGCCAATGATCTATCCTTTTTATAGTCTCTAAAGCTTAATTTTCCACCTTTCTTCCGAATTAAAGTGATGAAGGCTTTCTCATCACCAGTCATGTGCCTTAAGCATCCACTATCAATGTACCAGGTATGTTGATCTTCTGTGGATCTAAGGCATACTTGCAAAATAGATCAAGTGGGTTTGGGTACACAACCAGATTTGGGTCCTCTAGGGTTATCAACCATTTTAGGCTAAGGATAAACATCATAATAACCATTTTTTAATCTACACAATTTAGTAATATAGTTGTTTTTCCCAAAAAAAACCTGCACCCTGAGATAGGTCTGCTTTGCTCCTGCTTCTTCTGGATCTTCTTTAGATCCTCCTTTCCATAGTTCCCAATATATCCAGCTTCTTGTATACTAGTCTATCTAATATGTATCCGAAAGCTGGTTGAAGGTGCAACTTCTACTTTATAATTCTTTCTTTGCTTGACAGGTTACTCATTTGATACAGCCTTAGCTTTTCCCTTTTGAGCAGCTGAGAATCTTTGTGTTGGTGGCTGCCTCTGAGGTTTCCTTTCCTTTTAATTTGATGGTCCTGGATTCTTTCTTTGTTGAGAAGGACCTGGTTTCCTTTCGGATACTTCCTTCATCAGAGTTAACTCCCTTTCTAATCCCATCAAGTTGGCACTTAAGATCTGCACTTGATTTCTCAAGAAGTTCTCTTCAACCACATCAATGTGTTTAGTGGATCTTATCAGGTTGACATCTTGTGCCAATGCTTCACCATCCTCAGCGAGCTCCATTACTTATCTTCTTAGGGATTTGATGGCATTTGTATTCTTTCTTACATTCTTGATCACAAACCCTAAAGCTCTAGCAAGTTTAAAGTTAGAAACAAAATTAGAGTGAGAGTTTACCTTAGTATTGGATGTCTATGATTCTGAGTCTTCAATTTTCACAGTATCTTACTTGGATGGATTTCTTCCGGATTATTCTGCTTCTGGATTAGTCAATGCCATGAATGCACAGTTGTCAGTTTCTTCTTCTTCTATTGAAGATGAGCTATTGCTTTCTTCACTGTTGCTCTAAGTGGCCAGTATTACCTTCTTCTTGTGTCTCTTATCCCTTTTAATCTTGGGGCACTTGGTTCTAAAGTGGCTTTGCTCTCCACATTTGAAACAGGCAGCTTCTTTTTTCAGATCCTTCTTTTCTTTCGGAGCCTTTCTTGGCCTATCTCTTCTTGAGGTGCCTTCCTTGGACCTCTTGGAGTCATATCTTCTGGATCTCCTCCTATCTTTATTCTTTAGGAATCTATCAAAATATCTGGCTAGCATAGCCATATCTTCTTTGTTGTAGCTAGATTCCTTTGGTAGCTTGTCTGATCCGAAAGAGGCTGATTCGACAGAGTCTGCCTTAAATGCAATGGCCTTCTTCTTTTCTTCCGATTTTTTCTCTTATTGGCTATATCTCTCCAAGGATAATTCTTGATTTAAAAGATTACCAATGAGTTCATCATAAATATAGAAGTTTAAGTCATGAGCTTCCTCAATGGTAGTCTTCTTGTTGTCTCATTCCTTAGTGAGACTCCGGAGCAATTTTTTTACCATCTCTACTTCAGAGATTTCCTTCTCAAGCCTTTTCATCTCATTCACTAGATTGGTGTATCTAGTGTTCATGCTACTAATTGACTCTTTTGGCTCCTTCTTGAAGGTTTCAAGCTTTTGCTGGAGTAAATCAAGCTTGGCTACTCTCACTTTGTTGGTTCCTTCATAGGTTACTTCCAGCTTCTGCCAAATCTCATGTATAGTCTCACATCCGGATATCCTATTAAATTCTGCTTCACTAAGAGCATAATGAAGCATGTTAATAGCATTTATGTTTTCACGTAATTTCTTAAAATCATTCTTATCCCATAAACTTGAGGGCTTCCGGGTAGTGATACCCGCTACTTCGTGAGTAGGCTCATATGAGCTATCTTTGATGACCAACCATGCTTGCATGCTCTATGCTTGAATGAAGTTCTTCATCCGATTTTTCTAGAACTTGTAGTGTTCACCGGTGAAGAGTGGAGGATGGGTAATAGACATACCCGTGGGAAGGAGTTGTGAGTTTTGGAAACTCATTTTGATGCTTGGATCAAAATTTGGACCTTTAGCTTGAGATTGTTAGATCTCTAGTTTTGAGCACTTGCTCTGATACCGCGTGTTGGTCCCTGTGAGGGTCTAAATAAGGACATATGGTGGTGAATGACCCTTTTTTGTGGAATTAATAGACTTTTAAAAAGTCTTTCTTTAGCATGTCTGATTATATTTGGGATGATGGATCCGGATGATGCAGATATAAAATATAATGCAGGAAAGTAAATAGTTAGAAAATCAAACACAAGGATTTTTACCCTGCCAAACACAGCTTCTCTTTCCTGTAACAGTCCTTTGTCATTTTTTAAAAAGTACTAGCTGTCATTTTTATTCTTACTTTAGGGAAAAGGATCTTTGACTTGGAGACCAACAGAATGGAGGGAATTTAATATTTTGAATTATTCCCTTTGTCTTGATATTTAAGTCTTTCGGATGTTTTCAGATTTAATATCCCCGGATCTGTCTTCTTCAGGATGCTAGTGCAATCAGTTCTTCCTGATGCTATTTTGGGCGGTTCAAAGTTTGTTTCCTTTCCAAACTTTAATCGTATGCTTTCCTTCATGCTTAGGTAATTGTCTTACTTGTCTTGGACTTTGGATGTTTTGGTTATATGTCAGGATTGAGTGACTTAGACCTTTTTGTTCTTAGGTGTTTTGTTTACTTCAAACCTGATCTGCATTGTTTATTATTCTGGATCATTGTTTCCAACATGAGTCAATTATTCCCAGTTTCATACACATTTTGAGGTCTTTTGAAATAATTTCTGATCTTCAGATTAATTATCAGAAGAGCGCAATTATGGGGGTTCATGTTAACGAAATCACCTTGGCTTCATATGCATCATTATTTGGCTATCGAGTAGACAAATTCCCGATTAAATACTTGGGCGCACCTCTTTGCATAAATCAGCCACCTACTACCGCTTGGGATCCTTTGATTAAGAAGTTTAACACTCGATTCGCTAATTGGAAGGGAAGTTGTTTATCTTATGCGGGGCGACCCATCCTTATTAAATCGGTACTTTCTTCCCTTCCTATTTACTTATCGGTACTTTCTTCCCTCCATATTTACTTACTATCCATTTTTCGCATGCCAAGCTCCGCGATTTCCATTTTAAATCGATTGATGCATAATTTTTTATGGCAAGGTGATTCTTCGGTAAATGGCATGTGCAAAGTGAGTTGGAACACAATCAATTTACCATACCACCTTGGGGGACTGGTCATTCGTGACTTCAAGCTTGTGAACATCGGCCTGCTTTTTAAATGGATCTAGAAATTACGAGATCCCCATGATGATCCCTTTTGGTTTGCCTACTGTGTCCATCGCTATGGGGTGCGATCTTGGCATGAAATGATACTCTTATATTCCAAATCAGTTTCTCCATTATGGCATGAGATTCTAAAATGTTGCTCTAGGATCGAGAGGAATTGGGCTTTTTTTCTCATCTTAGGTGCGTGTTTGAGTGGGCGACGGACGGATCGATTTGTTTTGGCACGATAATTGGACCTCCAACACTCCAATCAAAGCCCTCTTCCTAGATTTATTTGCTATTTGTAATAGGAAATTCTCTACTATTTTTTAGGGGTGTAGTTAAGTATTTGCAAACCACAAACCCGTCCCTTTTGGAAAAGAAGTTTACGTATCACAAGGCAGCATCATTGTAGGGACCTTCAGGCATGGATTTCAGCATCACTCCCTTCTCTTTTCCAAGGTCCCAGAATCATTGATCATCCAATTTTTTTACCGAACGTTGACATGTATATTTGGGAAATTGGAGTTAATCTTATTGTCAAGGATATTATCAACAGCCCCAATGGCCTACTCCTTCGAAAGATTTTAAACTTATTTGGGAAGCTCATGTGCTTCCTAAAATAAAATTCTTTGGCTAGATGGTGTTTCATGATAGGTTATCAACTCGTGAGTTTTTATTAAGCCGGGAATGTCGCACGGTCATTAACGACACTTGCCCATTTTGTCCATTCTCGAAATCTATGGATCATTGCCTTTTCCTATGTCAAGCAAGTTTTCAGATATGGAGGGATACTTTCCGTTGGTTGGGTGTTTCAATAGTAATGCCGGAAAACGGATATAATTTTCTTCTTTTATGGCGTTCCTTTTTTAAACACTGGGTCACTCATGATTTTGGAACTTCGCTATGATTCATCGTATCTTGGAATTTATGGAAGCAACGTAATAGGAAGATCTTTGAAATCGAGACTGACAATGGGGACATATTAGTAGCTAGTATCAATTTTTGTTGGTTTCTTTTCAATTCGTACAAATGTGGCTTCTGCCTCTCGGTCTCGAATTTATTTACTAATCCGAGTTTGTTACTTGCTTATAATTGACTTTCTCATGATCTCATATTGTGACCTTGAGCTTGATTATATTTTATTAATAAAAAGAGTGGTGGGTGTTTTATAGGCAAGCGGAAGTCCCAACCTAGTTGGGATGTCCGCCCTAAAATTTTCACCCGCCCCAAACTTTTTTCCTTTAGGGGGACACGCTGTTCCTCGGGGGTTTTTTAAAAAAAATGGTTGAGATCTAATGTGTTATAACTTATAAGCATGCAAGAACAACAAATTCATTCAGGATTATTAATCATATCTTTATGAACGTCTTAACTTTATGAAGAACATATGGAGTATTATTTCATCTCTCTCCTAATAAAAGCAGAGAGTAAAATAATCTCCACCATATACAAGGTAAGTGGAAAAAACCTCTATTTCTCTCGAAGTTTCTCACAATCTTCGTCTTTATTCTAAGCATCTGGTTATTTTGTACTGTTTTTGTAAGTCTAAAGCTATGAAAGTTCATATTTCGGAATGCTCGATAAAAATATTATAATTAATTGTGTTTAGGTGTTTTACCTTTTACTACCCTCGTAAGATTACTCGATTGTGAAATTATTATTAGCATACTCCAGATCATAACGATTCTTTTATTCTCTATATATATCATTCATGCTTCCATTGTTTATGTGATTTCAATATATATATTCCTTTATTATAAAAAAATCTCTACCATATTTATTTATTTATTTGTTGAAATTAGTTCTATTTATTTAATTATTGAAATTAAATTCGAGAGAACTTTCATTCAATATATATATATATATATATATATATATTATGAAACATGCTAGAAATAGAATAAATTTGATTATATTTTTTATTTTTTAAATCTTATTTTAAAATAATTTTAATATTTTTATTTTAATTATTTTTTTTTATTTTTTATTTTTTATATTACATTTTAAAAAAAATAATAATTTATATTAATATATAATTTTTTTACATTATTACTATTCTAATTTAGATTTTGGATTTGAATGGTTGGGTTTCCTTACACAGGAAAGAATAAGAATTATCCATAAAGTAGACATCCCCCACCCCACACGTCAAGTCGCGTGTATCAAATTGAAAGTAGGCGCGTGTATTATTCTCTCTCTTCCACCGAGTACATGAAGATAGCAAGAATAAGAGCGAGCCTTTTCCATCTCTATTAATACCCATTAAACACTCTCTTTCGTTAGAACTCAAAGCATAACAAATCCACCCAACTGGGTTTCTATTACTTGAAACCAAAAACAAAATCAATTATTTCCGTTTTCATTTTCTGGGTAAACGAACAATAATAATGGGAGGATTCACTTTCTTTCTAAGAAATTTTACGACTTTACTTTCTTTTCTCATTAATCTACTCGAAAAATTCCCTTCTAAATCACTTCCTGCTCAACTTGAGAAATTTGTCTCGTCGCTGGCTCGAACTGGCCGTGATCTACAGCGTTATGATCATAGGGGTTACCGTCAAGTTGTTGGGTGAGTTTACCCCAATTTTATTCGATTAATTTGGGGTTTTTTTCAAGTGGGCATGGGCGGAATTTGTGAAAGTTTGAATCTTTTTAATAATTTGGGGTTTTTTTTCAAGTGGGTATGTGTTAAATTTGTTAAAGTTTGAATCTTTTTATTAATGGGGTTGTTTAATTGTACAGGTGTATTCCATATAGATACAAGAAAACTGATTCCAATAAAGAAATTGAAGTTCTTGTTATAAGTGCTATGAAGGGTGATGGAATGTTATTCCCAAAGGTAATTTGCTTTAAAACCCTAATTAATCCAATTTTTAATTTTCTGATTTGGGTGATTAGGAAAATCTAATTAAGATTTATGGTATGCAGGGAGGATGGGAAAATGATGAATCAATGGAAGATGCAGGAAAAAGAGAGACATTTGAAGAAGCAGGAGTAATTGGGAAAATTGAGGTCAGTATCTTTAATGAACTCTCTGAATTAACGTTAAACTGTCAGAATTTAATGTTTGAATCATTTGTTTTTATTTTGTCGTTTTACAGTGTGAATTGGGGAAATGGTTCTATATGAGTAAAAGAGGTGACATTATGCATGAAGGCTACATGTTTGCCTTGTTGGTTAACAAAGAATTGGATATTTGGCCTGAAAAGAATACAAGAACACGCAGATGGGTAAGTCTAATTTTACCCATTTCGGGTTTCAAGCTAATTGATTCGATTCATAAGAACGGTAAGTTGAAATCTTTGGCTTGAATTTTGTTTTCAGGTGTCTGTAAAAGAAGCAAGAGAAGTATGCAAATTGACATGGATGAGAGAAGCTTTAGAAGCTTTAGTTCAGAGGCAAACTGATGCTCAACAACAATAGCAAACAACATCAAACAATTTGTATATACAAAAATGGTGTAATGGCCGGTTATTCGTCTGCCTTTTTCGTGTTTTTGGTTTTATGCGCTGCATAACCAAGAAGATTTGTACAGAGTATGCTTGCAGATGTTCAAACTGTAAAACATCAATCAATATTCTTTCATTCTTTTAACACAATAAACTTTGATCCCTTGGCTCTTTATAACTCGATTCAAAATTCCGTTTATCATTTTTGTTGCATTTGTATGGAATTCGTTTGGAATTGTTGGATCCTCTTCAAGAATTTTGAGTGTTTTGTTTGTAAATAATCGGTTCTCTATAATATTCATTCCAATGAAGCTAAAACCTTTATAACCAAGCTGCAATGAATAGGGTAGGTGTGATAATGCTATGGATAACCCAATATCCAATAGTGCTAAAAAAAATTAGCAAACGAAGTATCTCTGTAAAATTTGAGTGTTCTGATCATATATAATCGACTCTACAATATTCGTTCGGAATAACCAATATGCAAGGAATAGGGAAGGTATAATAATGTTATGAATAACCTAATATCAATTTTTGACATTACAATTTGCAGGTAACAATTTTTAAGAAATAAATGAATAATAATAAATAAAAAATTAGTACGTGTTGAAATTTGAACATGGTGGGGTTGAGTGTTGTTCTATGGATCCACTTATTAATTAAAAAAATAAATAGAGGCGGAAGAATGTTTTTCAAGTGTACAGTAAAATTATTGTACATTGAATTTCGAGGGGAGTTTTGCTCATTTGAAGAGCAGACCAACACAGAAAGTAATAGAGAAGAAACACAGATAAAAATGTAATCTGTGTAGAGAGCCTTAGGAAAAGGGTTCCTAAGAGCTGGGTAAGAGAGAAAATAGTGAAGTTTTGGGAAACACTTGGTGTACCTACTATTATTTTATAGTGGAAGAATTATTCGGAGTTGGTCCCGTGGTTTTTCCCTAATTCATTTGGGGTTTCTACGTAAAAATCTGCGTGTCCTTTATTCTGCTGATATTATTTTTTCTCGTAATCTATTATTGGGCCTAACAAGTGGTATCAGAGCTGAAGGTTGTTTTATCAGTAAAATCCGTGGATATATTTTTCAAAAATAAATATACCACGACGACGAGAAAATTATGGGGAATCCGGTGACGCAATCCGTTCGAAAAATCGTCACACATAGGGCAATTTAGGTGAATAGTAAAATAGTAACTTGAGTAATAGTATTCATATATAATAACTATTCATATTCGGCCATCTCTTATGAATAGTATTATGTAAGTATACGGGCATACTGTTACTATTCCAATATACAAGTATTATTTGGGTATACGGTACTATTCATATATAGTCATTATTTATGTGAATAGTGAAATTCGTGAATAGTAAAATTTTGCCATTTTTAAAGTTTCGACATGGCGAATAACGGTGTAATGATGAAATTGACGGATACAAATTATTCAATGTGGAAATCCAGAATGGAGGACTACCTCAATTGCAAAGATTTGTACGATCCAATTGAGGGTGACGACGCAAAGCCGGAGGATATGAAAGATCAGCAGTGGATAAAGTTGAAGAAGCAGACATTGGGTACAATACGCCAATGGATAGATGCTAGCCTGTACAACCACGTGAGGAATGAAACAGATCCCAAAGTTCTCTGGAAGAAGCTAGATGATATGTACGAGGCTAAAAATGCTCAAGAAAAAGTGTTCATGATTCGCAAAGTCATGAACTTGAAACTGACAGAGGGACGATCAATCACACAACACCTGAACGACTTTGAAGGATTCATAAGTGAGTTAGCAGTCATTGGTATGTCCTTGGATGATGAGATGCAAGCATGTCTTTTGATGGGAACTCTACCAGATAGCTGGAATACTCTTGTTGTATCACTGAGTAACTCAGCTCCAAATGGTATGGTAACAATGTCTATGGTAAAGAATAGCCTACTTAATAAAGAACTTCGTAGAAGAGACGTTGCCAGTACCAGTTCACAAACCCTTGTCACGGAAAACAGGGGCCGAAGAGTAGAGGACGTGGAAATGGAAAATCCAGAGATAGATCCAAGTCCCGGGAGAAGAGGTCATGCTACCACTGTGGAAAGCGGGGCCATCTTAAAAGGAACTGCCGCTTCTTTAAACAAGAGAATGCAAACCGAAGTCATGATAATGACAAAAATACATATGCTACAGTCACAAAAGAAGATGGAGAGGTGGCTTTAGTATCTCATGATGCAGATTGTTCTCATGTTGAAGACGTAGATACCGAGTGGATTGTAGATTATGGTGCCTCATACCACTGTGTTCCAAAAAGGGAATACTTCTCAACCTATAAAGTGGGCGATTATAGTACTATTAAAATGGGAAATAATAGTTTCTCGCAAATGGTGGGAATCGGCGATATCTGCGTGAAGACAAGTGTCGGAAGCACATTAATACTTAAAAATGTGCGACACGTTCCAGATCTTCGGTTGAACTTGTTGTCTGTTAGTGTATTGGAAAAGGAGGGTTATCACAATCATACAGGCAATGGAAATTGGAAACTCACGAAAGGATCGTTGGTGGTGGCGAAAGGAAGATTGTGTTGCTCGCTATACAAAATGCAAGCAACAATATGTGCGGGTCAACTGAATACAGTTAGAGACGATGCTTCACCAAATTTGTGGCATAGGCGACTGGCGCATGTTAGTGAGAAAGGGTTGAATATACTGGCTAAGAAGTCCCTCATCCCATTAGCCAAAGGAAAAATTAACCCGTGTGATCACTGTTTATTTGGGAAGCAACATCGAGTTTCATTTCAGTAAAGCTCTATAAGGAGAAATAATAAGTTAGAGTTGGTACACTCTAACGTTTGTGGTCCCATGGATACAGAATCCATTGGAAGAAGAATATACTTGCTTGTATTTCATGAGAATGATGTCATCAGTGAAAGATCTACAAGTGATGGTGTTATCGATATTACATCAGAGAGCATTATATCAGATGATGCCACAGAAAGAAGAATGCATCAACCAGAACAAGATGGAGAAGAAGAGCCAGTTGTGAGGGATCAAGATACGATTGTAGATGAAGATATGAATAAAGAGGGTATTGAGCAGGGGGAGCCAGAGAACCCCATTCTACCAGAAGAAGAACCCCAATTAAGGAGGTCAATCAGAGAACGCCAACCATCTACAAAATACTCCAGTTCTGATTATACTTTAATCACTGATGAGGGGGAGCCCAAAAGCTTCCAAGATGTGCAATCTTGTAAAGATAAAGATTGTTGGATGAAGGCCATGCAAGAGGAGATGAATTCTTTGAAGAAGAATGACACGTACGAGTTGGTAAAACTTCCTAAAGGGAAGAGAACACTCAAGAACAAATGGGTGTACAAGCTGAAGAAAGATGATGGAAACCTAGTGAGATTCAAAGCTCGATTGGTTGTCAAAGGTTTTACTCAAAAGAAAGGTATCGACTTTGACGAGATTTTTTCACCAGTTGTGAAAATGAGTTCCATTCGAGTTGTGCTAGGTCTTGTAGCCAGCTTGAACCTTGAGTTAGAAAAGCTTGATGTAAAGACCGCGTTCTTGCATGGGGATTTAGAAGAAGAAATTTATATGGAACAACCAGAAGGTTTCAAGGTCAAGGGAAATGAGGACATGGTTTGTCGCCTGAAGAAAAGTTTGTATGGGCTAAAACAAGCCCCGCGACAATGGTATAAAAAGTTTGATTCCTTCATGGTGAATCAAGGATACAAGAGGACAGAAGCTGATCCATGTATATACGTCCAGAAATTCCCGGATGGAAAATTTATCATTCTTCTCTTATATGTTGGTGATATGCTAATCGTTGGACCAGATGCCAAAATGATTAGTAAGTTGAAGTGTGATTTGTCTAAGGCGTTTGACATGAAGGATTTGGGACCGGCAAGGCGAATTCTCGGAATGGAGATTACCCGAGATCGGAGGTCCTGCAGGCTATGGTTATCGCAAGAAAAATATATTGAACGAGTACTAGAAAGGTTCAATATGAAGAATGCTAAACCAGTTAGCACTCCATTTGCTACTCATTAGAAGTTGAGTAAGAAATCCTACCCTTCAACAGAGAAAAATAGAGAAGATATGTTAAATGTTTCATATTCTTCAGCGTTCGGAAGTTTGATGTATGCAATGGTGTGTACGAGACCAAACATCGCTCATGCAGTTGGAGTTGTGAGTAGATTCCTGTCAAATCCCCAGAAGACACATTGGGAAGCAGTTAAATGGATCTTTAGATACCTGAGAGGAACTTCAAAGTTATGTTTAACATTTGGAGGTGGAAAGCCAACACTTGTTGGTTACACAGATGCAGATATGGCTGGTGACCTTGATAAAAGAAAATCTACATCAGGTTACTTATTTACATTCTCAGGGGGAGCTATTTCATGGCAGTCACGGTTACAAAAGTGTGTTTCATTATCAACAACTGAAGCAGAGTACGTTGCAGCAACAGAAGCAGGAAAGGATATGCTTTGGTTAAAGCGATTCTTTGAAGAATTGGGTGTGCAACAAGAAGACTATATAGTTTATTGTGATAGTCAAAGTGCACTAGACTTGAGCAAAAATACTATGTATCATGCACGGACGGAACATATTGATGTAAGATATCATTGGCTCAGACTTGCCATTGAAGAAAAAGAGTTTAAGTTGCAGAAGATTCATACAAACAATAATGCTGCTGATATGCTGACAAAGGTTGTACCAAAAGAAAAGTTTGACCAGTGCGTTGAAGCAACCGGGATGGAGAGTCCCACAATGTAGTCGGGAGGGGGAGATTTGTTGAGTGGTGTCCCTCTTATTGTGGGATCCACTGATTAATTAAAAAAAACAAATAGAGGCAGGTCGGCAGAACGTTTTTCAAAAAGTGCACAGTAAAATTACTGTACACAATTTGGCCATACGCGTTTTGAATCTCCTATAAATAGAGGAGAGTTTTGCTCATTTGAAGAGCAGACCAACACAGAAAGTAATAGAGAAGAAACACAGATAAAAATGTAATATGTGTAGAGAGCCTTAGGAAAAAGGGTTCCTAAGAGCTGAGTAAGAGAGAAAATAGTGAGGTTTTGGGAAACAATTGAGTGCCACTATTTTGTAATCTCTTGGTGTACCTACTATTATTTTATAGTGGAAGAATTATTCGGAGTTGGTCCCGTGGTTTTTCCCTAATTCATTTGGGGTTTCTACGTAAAAATCTGCGTGTCCTTTATTCTGCTGATATTATTTTTTCTCGTAATCTATTATTGGGCCTAACAGGTGGAAACATAAAATGGGAGACATCTGCTTTTTTTTTTCCCTTCTATTGGCATACTGAACTCCATATGTACACATTCTCGTAAAATAAAAAAGGGCTCGATCCCGTAAAAGACGTGGTTGTGAATGAAATAGTTAGATTCGTGTAAATAAGTATGCTTTTGTTATGTGCAAGTGGTGGTGTTTAGATGAATGATTGGTAAGCATGATTTATGATTATAAGTTGTGATTGATTAAGAAATGAAGAAGATAAATTAGGCATTGATAAAGGAAAAAAAGAAAGTGGGCTGTCCCCTTAACAACCCAAAGGATAAATAATGGAGATTAGGAAATCATGTGAAGACAGAAAACATCAACATCAATGTGGGGGCACAGATAACGTAAACTTGCATCTCTTTGGCAATTTCCTAGTGGATTCCTCTCCTTGGAAAATCCCTTCATAAATTATTGTATTTGGTTCATAGGGTGGGAACGCCTTGGGAAGTGTTACGTTTCATATTTATTTGATTTTTTTTTTAATGTGTCCTAAGTTAGTATATCTTGCACCTCACTTTCCACACATTCACGTAATTTTGTTGTTAATCTTATTAGAGTATGAACTAGTTGGGTTTGTGTCATCAAGCTTTCAATTTCTTATTGTGGAAACTTTGGTCAATGATTTTTGTTTTATAGCAAGTCTATGTTTTTTTACCCAAGTACATTTTTAAGTTTGTATGTAATAAACTCAAATATTGACGTATTAAAATTGTTTATTAGATGTCTTTTTTAGGGTAGAATAAAAAAAAATCTAGCTAAATTAAAAAATTGAACCAAATCTAACTAAATTTGGTTTGATTTCGGTTCATGAAATTTGCGATTTTTGGGTTCAGTTTCGGTTTGATTCAGTTCGATTTTTGGAATGATATAATAAAAAAGAAAGAAAATCGAACCAAATCGAAAACCTAACCAAAGCAAAGCAAACCAAATTATTTCGGTTTAATTTTTGGATTATATATTCTCTCTTAATGGTTTTCGGTTCGATTTTTGAATCAAACTGAATTTTACTATGCCCTTACCTGTTTAATTTCTATTTTTTTGATATTTCATTTATCTAATTTAGGACGATAACTTAATGAATTATATGAGATTGACAAGTGTATATATAGTCAGCAAAACATGTTTTGCTCCGATTGATGATATTGGTTTCACGTTAGTTGTTCCAATTAGATAGATACTTAATATGTTAAAACTGAATAGACTATACATCAATAAGGCAAATATTGGAATGAATAGACACTAAATAAGTAAAACTTGAATAACCGTCAAATAATCAATTTTAACATGTAAGACACTAAAAAATATATAAATATAAAATATAAGAAAATTGTATTTAATCCGTATTTTAAATCCATAATTTTACAACATATTATTTGACCATGTCTTCAACATCAATGGCAAGTGGGCATAAAAGTATGTCCTACTTGTCTCTATATCCAACATACAAATTCACATGCCGACATAAAAAAAATTGCATGGAGTTGATTTATTAGCTAATGTAAGATACTTATGAACCATTGTCTTAACATGAGAGTATTTATTATCACTTAAGGATATGAGATGTTCAACCGAATTGATTGCATAGGACACAGCGATAACATGATGTAAATAAAGCTTATTTGATTAACTCAATGCTTTCAAACAACTAAAAGCCTCACCTAAAGTCGATTCTCTAATACTTCAAGCAACTAAAGCCTTCTTAATGCCATCACGAATAGTACAACCATGACCTGAAAAACCGTTCCCTCCACTGTACATTTGATTCAACCACGGGTTAGTGTTCTCCATTCTCGTTGGGATATAGTTGAGAAACATGCATGTAAACACTCTTCTAAGTGTTTGTAGCTTACCCTTAACCTTATTGTTGTAGCGAGAATTTATATGTAGCTAATTTTCCGGGTTATCGTTATTTCCCAAAATAGGAATTTTCTGTATTCTTATTCTAGATATGATTTGTTTTTCAAATTATCGGTTGATTGAATGACTCAATAAGCAATCTTTACCATGAAGAAACATAAAGTGGAGACTTTTGAATAAGCAACAAGTTCATTGTTGCTTCCTCGCTAGTTGTTAACTGATTCTTATTATAATTATTTTTTTTTCAAAAAAATTTAACTAAGATGTTTGATAGGGATTAAAAACTGTTCTATTAATTTAGTGTCCTTCATTCAAAATCTATGTAAGGATTTTTAAGAGAGAGCCTTGGATATATAAGGAGGGAAAATGAAAAGAAGCAAAAGATAAAATATATTTCCATGTTATCTTATTTTAAATGAAAGAGTGAAGGGGACACTAAAACCGGCAAATGGCAAGAATTTTCCAACAAAAATCTAGATTTTGAAATTTTAGGCCTATACTTTCGTATATAACAAACACATATATGTTTTAAAAGGTGATGCAATGCCATTTGACACTAATGTGTATCTTATGATTCCTTGAATTTTCTAAAGTTTATTACAAATGTGGTACAGAAAATGGAATAAATGGATGAAAATAAATAGCTTAAATTCTCTAAAGTGGAATTTAGACTTAAGAAGAGTAAAGAAAACGAGAAAACAGTTGAACTTGAAGTTAAAAGGATACTTCAAATAAGTTAGCGGAGAAAATGAGTTGCTTTATCTTTAATCGAGGTGATTAATAAGCATTGTTTTAAAAATCTCTGCCTAGTCTCGCTTAGGCCTCGCCTATATTCTATTTTAAAGTTTGTCGTCCGACTTTACGTTCTCATGACGCTATCAGGCCCCTAATCGATTTATTGCTGCCTAGACATCGCCTAATCCATTTTTTTCTGTCTAGACGACGCCCCGAATTCAATTTTTTAAGATATCGATATCTATAATAATTATAGTTTGATATTTTTAACCTACTAAAAATAGCTTAGTTGGTAAAATAAAGGTACATAAAAGTGTTCTCACAATAAAAGCATCATTTCCACTTTTAAAACATGCTCTATAATATTTTTTTAATATTTTATAATTTATTTTTTAATTGAAATTATATTTTTATGTATAAATAATAAAAAATTAAAAAATACAAATTCGCCTAGGCCACCGTCAGGCCCCGCCTAGTACCTGCTCAGGCCCCATCTAGTACCTGCTCAGGCCCCATCTAAATTCTTTGAAGCCTTGACTGCCCGACTAGCGCATAGCGCTTTTTAAAACACTGCTAATAAGACGTTGTAGAAGTTCTCAGAGTTATTAAGCTATTGCAGGACATTATTAGCCCTATTTTTTTAACTCATCAAAAGTGAACAGAGCTGAAGTGAATTTATTTTAGTGTAAATTTTTTAATTTTTTGAACTATAATTCAGTGTAGTTCAGTCTACTTCAGTTCAATTCAGTTCAGTCCACTTCACTTCAGTTTAGTTCACTTCAGCTATGCGTAGTTATAAATTCAAACTGAAATAAGTTCAGTTCAGTTCAGCCCACTTCAGTTCAGCCAACTTTAGTTCAGTTTAGCTTTCAGAAATTGAAAAGAACATGGCCTTATAACTACGCGTAGCTGAACTAAACTAAACTACAATGGTCTGAACTAAACTGAATTGAATTGGAGTAAAGAGAATATGGCCTTAGGATAAACTTAAAAAACATGCCATGTGGTTTGGCCGTTTTGCAAAAAGGTCCTTGTGGAATTTTTTATTTCAAAATAGTGCTTGTGATTTCAAAAGTTAACAAAAACATGTTTCTCAAAATTTTGAAACCACATTTAGAAGGGTAATCTCGGTTATTTCAATAAATTCAAAATTTCTATATTTCAACTATATTATTTGTGAATTATTTATATGTTTTGAGTAAATTTCGGAAAATTTTCATTTTGTTGTGACTTTTTTAAAATTATCGTCAATTTTTAATTAATATAAATTTTTGTACTTCTACAAAAATTTTAAAATTATCACTAATGTGTATTGTATTTTCATAAACAAAGATGCAAAATTTCACTTTAGAATGATTAAAATTACCCTTCTAAATATAATTCTAAAATTTTAAAAAGAATATTTTAACTAATTTTTAAAATCATATATCTATTTTAAAAAAATTTCACAAACTTTTTTTTACAAAATTTCCAAATTAGATGCCCAATGGCCTCAATCTCAACTTTACTGGAAATTTAACCGAAAATCCAAATCCGCCAAAAATAGTTCTATGCTTTGGTTGGTAGAATCTTTAGGTGGTGGGCTACGAATCAAAATTAAGCCCAAAATATCCTTACTGGGTTAGGGTTTCGCCATTGGTGAAACAACGGCCTTCTTCAAGTTTTTGAATACAGATGACCTCCATGCTCTCTGATCGTTCTCCTTTCTATGCACAACAGAGTGACGGAGGGCAGCGAGAAGCAAAAGCTACTTCCTCTATCTTGCTCAATGAGTCAATTGTTAAATTTCGACGATGGAAACATTTTGATCGATACTGATGACCAGGAGAAGCTATCTTCGTCCTCAGTCTCAGGCTACAAATTGGTGCCCTGGTTAAATTGGGACTAATGGGAATCGGTTAGAGCTTCTCTATTCTCCGATTCTCCACAGAAGATAGCTTCCGCCATTAAAAGAGTAAGTGCTCATACTTTCCAATTCTCAGTACAACTAATATTGGGAATTATGGTAAATTAGGGTTGTTTTAGTTCAGTTTGATCAAATTAATGACTATTTAGAATGTGAAATCTTGGGTTAAAGACTTAGAGTAATTTGCTATGTTTCTTTATTTGTTTTTCTTTTGGGATTTTAGATATCAACTTGGCGAAGTAGAGGATGCCTACCAGTTGTGGTTGATGTTACAGCTTCACTTGTTGAAATTCAACAGAAGGATCCAGTTTTTAGGTGAATTAGTGCTTTCTGGATTCCCTTTTTGCTTTGAGAGTTTAAAATTGGACTTAAAAGTGAACAATCTAATGCAATGAAAATAATATTGTGTTCTGGTTCGTTTAGCTTGCTGTTTGGGAGGTTCTTATTGAGGCATATCCACCTTTTTGGACCATGTGGTATAATTCATTTATCCATTTGGTCCCTTTGGTACACAAGTTACCTATTTGGTCTCTATGCTTTGTAACTTGTTATCTTTTTGGTCCCTCTAGTGCATATTATATTATTATGTATAATTACATCTGTCCATTATTTCGATGGGGCCAAAGATTCATCATTCTTTGGCTTTAGATTATAATGGAATAAAGTAAAATGATTCATTAAACTGTCCGAGCTTCTTTTATTGTGAAGTCACGGATAGCTGTTGCAACTCCACTTCAGGGTCAATTGGAAACAACCCGACCCCCCTTACCCCGCTTGTGCGGGAGCCTTGTTAGGCATTTGGGGTAATGTTATTGTTGTTGTTGTATGTATAATTACATCAATAGATATTCTACAATGTGGTGCCCAAAAAGATAACAAATTGTATGGTATTAGTATAGGGACTTAATGGATAATGGTTACATAGCACATGGTTTAAAAAGGTTAAACAAATTGTATGGTATTAGTATAGGGACTTAATGGATAATGGTTACATAGCACATGGTTCAAAAAGGTTAAACAAATTGCATAGCACTGGGACCCATAGGGTAACATGAATAGTAGAGAGACCAAATGGGCAAATGAGTTATACCACAGGGACCGAAAAGGCCCTTTTGCCTTCTTATTTATATTTTTCAGATTCAGATATCATAAATGATTTGACGTTTTCGTGTTGCAGGAAAGGCCTACCTAATGATGCCTTACACTCGGCAAATGTGGGCAATGCTCTATGCAATGGCTATCTTGAGGTTAGATAACTGACTTGGCTTTGCTTTTCTTCTTCCTTTTGTTAATATATCTTCTCTAAATTACAATTGAAAGTGTTTATATTGATTTTTTGTTTTTGAAGGCTTGTGAACTGTGTTGTCGAGAAGACTCGAAAAAAAACTGAAATTTCAATTGCTGAAGCTGCTGCTGCAATTGGGATTCCTCGAACACTCATTGACATTCGTCATGGTAAGGTTATGCATATTCCAGCCAATAATTAATGTAGTTATGAGAGTTGAACTTGCTTAAAATGCTGAATTTTGTATTTTGTTGGAGCTTTTCTGAGCAGAGAAGAAATTTGAGTTTCTGTTGGCACATGATTCATTGTTAATGTTTATTTTGAAACTGCTGTGTAAGAAATATTAGAAATGTGATTATTACGTACAGATCATGTCTTGATTCTCTTGAATTCTAGTCTTATATGGGCATGTATACCTCTGGATCAAGTTCTACTTATGCATAGTTGTCAAGGCGCTAGGCGCAACCCAGGCTCCTTGGGTCCTGGAGTCTAGGCATAAGGCACACTTTAGGCTCATGCTAGGCGGACCAACTAAAAAAAACTTATAAATTATGCCAAGTGTTAAAACCATGAACACAATAACAGGTTTATCAATTTATATTATGATTATCTTATGTGTTTCAAATCAATTAAAACTATAATTTTTTCTAAGTTGGAGTCATCGTTTATCATTAATAACTATATTATTACTGTTTTATTATCATTTACTAATCATTTAGGAGATAAGCTTTCATAAGTAATATTTTCCCCTAATTTTTCTTCCACAATTTCTTTTTTTTTTTCAATTTCTTTTCTTGACTAAACTCTAATCATACTTAAATCATTACATTTCCCATAAAAAACCTAATTTTGGTATCAGGCGCGCCTAGGCGCATGCCTTTAGTGCTTGGAGCCTAGAGCCTAATGCATCTAGGTGTGCGCCTTTTGAATGTAAGGAGCCTAATAGGCGCCTGGGCGATGAGGCTGGAGCCTGGTGAGCCGGGAGCCTAAGGTGCGCCTGAGGCACGCCTTTGACAACTATGTTCTTATGCCCCTTCAATTCATTTTTTTTGCAATATATTTTTCAACTCGTGTTTTATATTGGATGTTCATTTGATTGCAGAGAGTTCTCACCATGATCTGCCTTCTCTGACCCTAGTACGTGATTCAGCAGTTAAGGTTTGTCTTTGTAAATTTTTTGTGATCAATTGAGTGTTTTCTGAAAATCACAGAAACTGGGTATGAGATGTTTCTGGGCTGTTTCCGTAAATAACAAAAGTTGGAAACTCATTTCCTTAAGAATAGGAGTGTCTTTTCAGCAGATTATCCTCCCGTTTTTACTACTGCCCCTTTAACATAATATTTCTTTATAATTAATACTCCAAATCAATAGTTTACAACTTTTCCATGTTTACTTGCATAATAGAGTCATATTTTTTTTTAATTATCGTAATGATCTTCTACTTTATGAAAGAAATCATATGAATATCTGTTCATAATTTTTATATTTATAAATATACCCTTCTATTTTTAATATTTACACCTTTCTTCACAGTTTGCAAACCTATATTTTTTTGAAACGGCCAAAGATTGGTTGTACTAGGTCATCTTAAATACTTTCTAGGATACAAGGCAGACATTCCCTTTGAAGTTATCCTCTATTTTTGTTAAAAGATTCTGGGTATTTAACTATTTAGGACATCGTGCTTTTAATTTAGGCATAATAGAAACATTTTTTTTGTATGTGCTCTTTGTTCAGAGATTGAATTCCTTGATACGAAACTTCTAATTATTCTCTGCTTAGGCCATTTTAGGCTTATAGTTTGTTATTAGTTTTGTCAAAGGAAGGGAATTGTAGAGGAAATCTTTAGCTGTTTGTTGGCAATGATGTCCTAGTACTAGCATCCAATGTATACTGTGTGTAGCGTGTAATTAACACGTCTTCTGTGATAATTTTAGGCAATTGATTGGCTAAAATCTTATTATTGGGAGCCTGAAATGGAACTGATTCCATACCAGAGAAACGGAATTGCCGGTATCAGGAAAGAAATTAAATCGAAACTCCAGCAATTGGCTTCAAGTAGTGAGTGCGGTGTTCTTTCTTTTTCTGTTTCTCTTATATGGTGTTTTATAATTTCAAAGTTTCATATTTAAATAAGGTCTTATATATCCTGAACTTGGCCGCCCGTTTGTCCACTATATATTACCAACAGATACTGTATCTCTTGATCCATCAAATTAAATAAACAAAACAATTCAATTAGAATTTTAAAACAAGAAAAATCAATTACTGTACAATGCCCAATATCAAATAATTGGAATTCGATACACGGAATATCAAAACAAAGAAATTGGGAACAGTACAATCCCAATATCTAACTTGATTGAAATTAAAACCCAAAATTAAAAGAGTTTAAAATTGATTATAATTACAAGAGTTTAAAATTGATTATAATTACAACTTAAGAATCGGACAGTATATAATTCTCATTCGACTGATACGCAATTCCTTTTACTTTTCGTAATTCCAATTCTTCAAGATCAATCTTATGGCGCTTGCGATTTTTGGTTGAATTGTTTACTTATATGAAAAAATACTTTTTCAATTGCCTAAGACCAAAACAATTTGAAATTTTATGTAATCAATACTAGAACAATTTGCTCGGACACCAATTGTTAGATCATTTACAGGATTTCAATAAACTCTAGAATCGATTTGTTCTAGAAATTAATAACAGTACATATTGTAAAACAGTAATTGGAAGCGTATCTTGATCCATTAAACCTGAAATAGATTTCTCAGGGAGCAAATGGGTGTTCATGGGTGAGGGGTCCCAATGTACTAAGCCTTCAAATAATTTTTTTCATTATAAAAATTTGGCCTAATACATTGGGACCTCACTGGAGTAGGCCTACAAATGCCCATTTACCATTGAAGTTGAACTTGTAAAAGTTCTACGTAACTCTCTGAACTTGTTTAAACTTTAAAGTGCGACTCATAACCACTTGAATGCTACGTTTTAACTTGTGGTTGAAAACAGAAAAATTAGGAATCTTGTGAGAATAATCTGTCTTCTAAACAGAGTATGCAGATGCTTGAAATGTTTCAGAATTTCAAATGGTAATCTATAGCTGACACCAATGTCCAAATGTGCAATATGCATCAATTGTGCTGATGATATTTACATGTCTTCAGGCATAAAGAAGAAAAAGACGGAGATCACGAAGAGTGTTGTTCATTTATATTCTTCCTTTTCCTCTGAAGTGTTATCTGCATTGTTGAACTTCCTGTCCGAGGCCCTAGATTGCTCAAATGTGGCGGATTTTACTGAAATGCCCTCAGCACTTGAAAATTGGAAAGTTGTGATAACAAAATTATCGAACAAAGAACCCGAATTACTTCTAATGCTTGTGAAGTCCATTTTAAATCTATAATGCACGGACACTACTCCAAAGCTTGGAGTGTCCCTGTGTCGGATATGTGTCCGACACCGACACGCGTCGGACACGTGTCCGACACTCCATTTTCAAAACGGGCACGCCACGTAAGCTCGATACGGCACGGACACTCCGTGGACACTTTTCAGACACGGAACGGATTTTTTTTACAGGGAAAAAGTTAGGTTAAGGACACTTCTCTATCTTCTGACTCCGACACCGGCAACCCACGTTGCTTCAGACTTCGGCGCTGATAATATTTGCTGCTTCATACGGTAACTCCGGCACTGACAAACCAACTGAAGATGAAGAGATGGTGGAGAAGATAGCTCACTTCAACCACTAGAGATGAAAAAAAACAGAGAAAAAAATAAAGGAAGAGATGAGACCGAAGAAGAAAAAAGAGAAAAATAAATTACAGCTGTACTACTGGCATAGGGAAGAGGGAATATAGGGTAGGGTGGGTGTGGGAAAATGGTAATACAGCTGTAATTAAACTACAGCCTACATCCCAATTTTTACTTTATTCCATTGGTTTTATCGAAACACATATCCAAAAAATAATGAAAAAGTACTTTTTAATCAACGTTAAATGAAAGTGCGGGTATCGTCTGCAATTCAAATTTAAAATACTAAAAATGTACAAAAGTTTTAAATTTTATATTTTTTTAATCACCGTGTCCAAGTAGTGTTCAAATGCATATTTTTTTCAAAATTGCCGAATTCTCGTGTCTGTGCAACCTAGTTTTAAATGTGATCGAGACTGAATAAGCCTTCAGACGCGAAACAGGTAACTGCAATTACAGTCTTTGAATATATCTGTTTCATAGTTTCCAAATGGAAAATTCAGCCCATATACTTGACACAATTTGCCACTTCGACCTCTGTTCTTCTGCCAATTGGCACATTTGACCTTGACTTTATATTCTCTTTGAATTTGGCTCTTGGAAATATGATGCTTGACTGGCAGTTTCATCAGAAGTGTGCTACAAACTGTCTTTCAATGTTCAAATTAAATGTCGAGCATCAGACTTTTCGCAAAAATTGAAGTACAATGTAGAAAAGTTCAAGTACAGAGATCTCATGTATAATGTATAGGGTCTAAAGTAAGAAATTTACCAAGTACAAGGGCTTAATTTTTACTTCTGCCATCCACTAAATCATGTTATTTTTTACATTAAATACCAAATTGACATGATATTATTAATTTTATTAGGCCTTATGCATCAGTAGATACGTATGCTTGTTCCAAAAAACATATTACCCCCTGAACTTTTAAAGTGATTCCGTTGCTCCCTCAATTTTCAAAAAGTGCACCACTTTGCCCCCTAAATGCAACGGATTGGAGAGAGAAAATAAAAAATAACATCCTTGAAAAGTCAAACCAATCATAAGCTGACACATGGCGTTCAGAGCAAAGTGATGCGTCCACTTTTCAAAAATTGAGGGAGCTACAGGGTCACTTTGAAAGTTTAGAGGGCAGTAGGTTTTCTGGGACAAGTTGAGGAGATGCATTAAGCCATTTTATTATGCTTTCTGATTTTTGAGATTGTTATGTATAGGAACATATTTCTTACCAAATGAGTCCAAACCTGGAAAAATCAAACAACTTTCTACTTTGTTTACATGGCTTATCGAACAACTCAAGTTACTGAAGCCCTTTCGGAAGAAACATTCGAAAATCAAAACTAAAGTTTCTGCTTCAGAAACGAACAAATTGAACACAGTTTTAAAGGATTTGCTTCGAAAATGTCTCATCCTCGCATTAGGTGGAAACAAAAAGCTTATGGAATCAGCATTGCAACCCGCTAAGCTATTAGCCTTTTAATAGTGAAACTCAGCAAGCTAAAGTTGCCTGACTTTTCAATTTCAAGTACCCCTAAAGAAAACAACTTTATCAAGAGTTGTAGTACAAAGGGCAGAACGGTCAAAGTAAAATCGGGTAATTCAGGAACTAGAAGGAGATGGAGTGTGGTTGCCTCTTAATCTCGGGTCTTCTGGTTGTTTTCCTGTTCTTGACATTAATGATAATGATAACAATAAGTCTTTAGATTCATTAGAGATGAGTCAAATATGTCATAATGTTGGTAAAAAGAGGGGAGCTACTTCTGATGATTTTTTTATCGGATAAACCGAATGCTAAGAAACTGAGGGAGGCAATAGAGAATTGTGAAGAATTTAAGGGGTGTCTGATGATAAATGGAGTGTGGAAGAAAGTCAGTGAAGAAGAAGTAGATAGAATTAAATCTAGTGTAAGAATCTTGATTTGATTGCTTTAGGGCCAGTTTGCCTCAGTTTTTGAGGCTTTTTTCCCCAGCTTTCCTGCAAGATTTTTTTGAAAACTGCAGATTTGATTTTGAAAAAAATAAATTAGACACTTCTTATTAGTACGAAAGATCAAAACGTGTTGTTCAAACCCAAAATATATAGTTTTATTAAAAGTTTGTGAGAACAATTTATTTTGAGAGCAACTTAAAAAGCAATGCCAAACTGACCCTTAATCTATTAATCTTACTTAATTATTGGCATTTTCATTTCCCCTTAGAAGCCGGTGAAGGTAAACCTGGCATGCTCTGATTCTGTGTTTTGGTGTATGTGTGCTTTTTTTTGGCGGCGATAGAACCGATTATTGATTAGGTTCGAAGAATAGAATGGAATAGAAAGAATAATATGGTTATTACATATTTTATTCCGTACTATTTTAAACTATTTCGTGAACCAAACGACATGTATTGTTGAAAATGAGCCAACTAAATCGGCCCTTAATGTATCAAAATTGCGTGGTTTCTGGGAAAAAGGGCCATTTTTATTTAAGTGGTAGAACTCATCTACCCATTTGATCTATTTGCTATGTATGTTACTCATTATATCTATTTGCTATGCAATTTGTTATATTTTAAATCCTTTGCAATACAACCATTACAAATGAAGTCCCTATCTTACACAGCTATATTTTTGGAACCTGTATTATAGAATTTTTTCTGATGTAACTATATATAATATGTACTAAAAAAACAAAAAAGTAATAGATTGCATAGCATAAGAACCAAATATTTAACCTGCATACTAGATAGACCAAATGAGTTACTGGATTTTACAGGCACAAGGTCAAAAAAAATGCGGTTTGGGGTCAAATTTGTTCTCCCCAAACCATGCATTTTGACGCTAAAACCCTGCAAGAAAAAAAGAATGGAGATGTGTACACACTTTACATTTTAACCATGTATTTCTAACAAATAAACCAAATAAAAAACCCATATACTAAAGAGATCAAATGGATAAATGAATTATACCACAAGGTTCAAAAAGGTGGTTCTGCCATGGATTCTTACATTAAGGTCAAATTTGTTCTCCCCAAACCATGCATTTAGACACTTTTAACCCTGTAAAAAATAAAGAACGAAGAATCATAATAGACATACCATTAAGGAGGTTGCGTCGAATCCCGAACATAATACATATGAATCGATTTGAGATGTGTAGAAGAAGTGAAGGAAATCCCGGCAGGGGCGACCTGAGAACACATGAAAAGCGTAACTCGAAAGTATTCTTAAAGTACATGTGATATCAGGTCGCTCCTGTAGGAATCCTCCACTTACATATTCACTAGCCACCAATCCTTTTTTTGCTTCTACCCTGCCACTGTTATTTGAATTAGTTAAAATGAATGGGTGATTTGATTGGTTTCAAAATATAGTTTGTTTATTTCTATATATAATGAGAACCATTAGTTCTCAAATTATATCATATGTACTACAATATGCATAGAAGTTGTAGTAGTACTTGTCTTGTTATTTGTTTTAACGCAAATGCAATGTACAAATTGTACTTCTTAAGTTGAGCCATGATTTACTTTCAGTACTATTGTACTAGTACAATTCATTACACTTCACAGTACATAAGGTTTTTGGAAAAGATGTACTACTTCATATATAATATGTACTACACGCGCACTCTACTGTGAAATAAAGTCTATGATTTGAAACAACCTATCCATTTCTTGGTGGCCAGTAGACCTCTTCGTCAGCCGGGTTTGAGCCGAGCTTAATCGGTCTTTTCACTAAGAACCTCAACTTAAGCCCGTCCCGATTAATACTTTAAAATTTTGGGCTTGTACCGAATTTTGAAGGTCATTCACAAGTCCCGATCCAAAGCCCATATATAATTTTCTTTTAAATTTTTTGGTATACTAAAAAAAGTAATAAAAGACGCATTTCATGCGAATATGTTTAAATCTTACATATAATTAATTTCTTTATTTGAATAATTTAATAAATAGATAGAATTATTATATATGTTCTATAGATTAAAATTAAAAACTAAAATATTCTGGGTAAACTTAAAAAAAAAATATCCAATAATTTCGTACATTTATAAAATGAGGCTTGTAGAATTTTTTTTAGAAAAGAGACCTGAGATTTCACATCGTTAGCATTTGAGGGAATTTTTCCAAACACCGTTAAAAAATGGCAATTTTGTAAATTCCAAATTTTCTTGTTCTCCTTCATCGCTATGTCCATGACAAAACCTAATTTGTTCATCAAACAACCTGTTTTTCAATTTCCTTCAAACAACACAAACTCTCCTCCTATATTCTCTCTTCTATCTCCATTCCAATCTATAACTGAATCACAAGAACAAGAAGGAATTGCAAAGGACCTAAAAAATCAGTGAAATAATTAAAAAATAAGGATAATATGAGGATCAGTAATTGACTTTTGTTTCTCAACATAACGATATGGATCTGAAGCTGCAACCGCTAGTACAGCCCTTTCCTGCATATTAATTGGAGAAAAAAATAAGTATTTGTTACAGATCCAATAGTTTCATTAAGGCTAGGGTTCGTAAATCCCAAGATTCAATCGTCTTCCCTGAGTGTGGCGACGGTTTTGTCGCTCTTCCCTTGAACGGTCGCGTCCCGATCCGGCCAATGATAGAGCTTCTGATGGTGCTGGGTCTGGCCTCCGTCTTCTGCCCACGAGTATGTCGGATTTTGATGGGTTTAGGATCGATTTTCTTGAGCAGTTGAAATGGGCAATTCTCTTGTTGTTGAGAAACAGTACTTTTCCTTGATTTATTTGCTGTGTTTTCTTCAAATTTTGTGTTCTAGAAACACCCAGAAATTGGATTGTGAAAATATATATTTGGTTTATGAGATTACAAACTTAATTAGAAAATGTATAATGGCAGCATAAGCTTTTTCAATTGCTGTTTTAGTAAATTAATTTGAATGGTAAGTGTTGAACTCTGTTATTTCTTGAAATTTTGTGACTTGAAAATTCTTGATCTACTACTGGAAAATAGATGAACATATTAGGTTAGAGATGAAGGACAATAAGGAAATTTTGAATTTACAAAAATGCCTTTTTCAGCATTTTTTAACGGTGTTAGAAAAATTCCCTCGTGAAATTTCAGGCCCCTTTTGAAAAAAAATAATTCTACAAGCCTCAATTTGTAAATTCATAGAATCACAAAGTATTTTTTTAAAGTTTACCTAAATAATTATTAAATATATTACATAAATATTTAATAAATATAATTTTTACATAAGGTCAAACTTAAATATTTATATAAAAATCAAGTCTGACACATAAAACTTCGAGCTATAATAATCTTAGATCGAACTTTATAAAAAAAATAAGAGTTCACGCCTAACCTATTTAAATGGGCTCGTTATCAGGTATAAGTGGCCACCAATTTTTTTAGAAAAAAATAAAAAAAGTAGGGCTTTGAATTCAATTTTACAATTTTTAAAATTTGAAAAAAAACCCTTTGTTTTTAAATACAACTTTCTGATTCGAGAAGTCATGTGGCTTTTTTTAGTTGGTAAAAAAATTTCTCAATAACATATATAAGATCCAACCACTTGACTTAGGGGGAGTTTGATATTGCTGTTAAAATAAGTTGTTCTTACAAACTTTGAATAGAATTACATATTTTGGCTTTAAATAACACATTTTGATCCTTTATATATATTAATTAATTAAAAATTGTCTGATTTATTTTTTTCAAAATAAAATATACTGATTCTAGAAAAAGCTTGAAAATGGAATTTAAAAAAAAAGCTGTTGAAAAAAAGCTTTGTCAAACTAACCCTTAGAAGTCCAAATACTTCTTATCATGGGTATTTAAAGGAAAACTTTAAAAAAAATGTACTATGGTTTCACTCATAAACGAGATTTGTGATTCTAAAAAATTGATAAAAAAAGATACAAATTATTTTTTTTTTCATAATAGTGATATTACAGAAAATATTTTAATTAATTCAATATTCTCATTATTTGACCTTATTATTTAAAAATTATATGTCACAATTTGAGTAAGTTTCAGAGATTTTTTTCCATTTTTATAATTTTTAAAAATTTATCATCATATTTTAATTTTAAAAAATATATGCAATGTTAAAAACATTCAAAATTTATGACGGATGTGTATTACATTTTTATTAACCAACCCACCAAATTTTGGATAAAAATGAACAAGAGATTACCTATTATCTTGATGTAATTTAATATTAAAAATCCCTTTTTTGCCAAATTTTTGAAATCATTGACCCCATTTTACAAAAAGAAATTTTTTCAGAGCTCGTTTTACAAATGAATGAAACCACGTAATACTTTTTCAAAATTTGCAAACCTAACTGAAATAATCGTCATATATCGTAGAGAGTATGACGGCATTGACGTTATTCCCTTTCTCTTTCTCATCCTGAATTAAAACACCTGCAGCTGCCTTGAAGTTATTCCCTCGCACCGGAAACACAGAAAGACACCACAAAAGTTGTCATGTACAAAGTATGGATGCATTTGGCCTTTCTGGCTACAAATACTTCATCTATTGCTTAAGGGTGAATGTAGTATAATATATAATTACTATTGCAAAACTCCCCGCCCAGCTCCGCCTAGGCGCTATTCTGAGGCTTGCCGTCCGACTTTTCATTCTTAGGGCGTTACCAGGCGCTGGACCGGTATATTGCCGCCTAGGCACCGCCTAATCCGATTTTTCCGCAATTTTTAAGATACCAACACTTATAATACTTGTAGTTCAAAACATCCTCACCGTATAATTCTCATTCTAAATCTCAAATCGAGAAATAATACGCTATATACCAAAAAATTTTTGTGAGGATATGCATTTTTAAGGAATTGATTTTAGTATTGATGTATTTTTATATAAGAATCCATTAAGACTTATGTTGTCATATGCTAAGCTATGTTTTTGTAATATATTATTACATTATAATTTGTTTTTAGTTGAAATTATACTTTTATTTACTGATAAATATGAAAAAATAAAAAAAATCATGTCTGCCTAGGCACCACCCAGGCCCCGCCTAGGCGCTGGAAGCCCTGACCGTCCGACTAGGGCCTAACATTGTATATAATTTCCTAACATTTATATTAGAATTTTGGCTTAATTTTACTCAACTAGAGATCTTTCAAATGAAAAAGAGCGAAAGAAAAAGATTTGAACCCTTAATATCTTGATTATGAATATTTCAAAAGATTATGAAAACACAATTCTTTTGTAATTATCACCATTCAATAAATTTATAATAAATATAGAAATTTCTTTATATTATTTGTTAAAAATCAATATGAAGCATGAGCATTCCAGCTTCATTAATATATAAACACAAGACTTACATCATGCCATAATTCTTCTTCTTATAATCCTATAGACTCCAGACTTTCACTACACAAGAACAAATTTAAAGTATGCATCGTCTTCATCTTCAAATCAAGATCATATGAATACATATCTCCATGTGTGAAAATAAGAATTTTGTTTCCTTCTTTTCAATAACCAATTGGTTTTTTCAAATGGTCTAGCACACAAGCATAACATAATTCAATCCACCTAAAACCAACTCCGTCGTTTTTGCTAAAATAAAATGTAGCTCCAGAACCACAGCCATTTGATTTCTTATACGAAAGACACCCACCAAAACAATGCAAACCTAAGCGAGTCCTCGAATTTTGTTTTTCAGGCTGAGCTACTATAGAGAACGTCTCTTTTGCCACATCAAATGCTACTATTACAAGTTCACCCTCATAATATAAGAAATAATACAAAGCACCATCTGCATAGCAACTTCCATTACCGAATCTATTAGTTGATCTAATATCATAAGGAAAATTCTCGAGAGCTCTTCTCCAGCGACTCGACTTCAATTCGAAAGTCCAAACAGACATATAAGAGAGTGTTACTACCTTGCAATCATATGTAGTAGAGTCAAACCCAATAGTCAACCTCCTCAATGTCCTGGCTTTAAATGGACAATGCGGAAGTATCCTGTGTTGTCTAGTGGATGGATTCCGTACACATACTTTGTTAGACTTATAGCCTAAATACAAGGAAAACAAACCATTGCAACTATCAATGTGATAATCATTGGATGACACAGGTTGATCGAACACCAACTCTTGTCGGAAATCATTGTCGAAATCCAAAACACAGAGTTTTCTTAAAGTTTGGTTTCCATTAGCCTCAGAAGCATCAGGTTGAATCGAAATCAACTTGCACGGTTTCTTTTGGCGATGAAAGAGTGGCTGCTGCTGATGGCATAGATGGGTTTACTAACGCATTTGAAACGAACAAGAGATTTCAGAGGCAGCAATAACAAAATATCGTATATTACTTCCAGTGGTATATTTGACATAGCTCCAAAGGTAGGGTTTTGTTTCAGCTACTTGACAATTCCTTGCTTGACTATATAGTTAATGTTTAAAGTAGAATACTTGACTATATCGGAGATTAGAAGTATGTTTCGCTTGCTTATGAAGCAGTAGATGTATCTTAGTTGATTTTTTTTTCTATTTATTCTCATATTTATCGGCACAAATTTTGAATTACATATTGCTGTGTGACGTGTCAATTAAATTATTATTGGCATTTGAATCAAATTATCAATATATTACCGTTTAATAAGATATTAAATTAAATTGTCAGTTTACAAATTTGTGAGAAACATTAGTATAGAATGTAATTTCCAGAATAAGAAAATGACAAAATATTGAAAACTTAAACAATCAAATTTAGTTGGGGGTTTTAGAATCAAAATTGGTAATCCCTTTATTGTTGTTTGGTTGGACTTGAAAAAATTGAAATCATTATCCATTTAAGGTATTTCTGATAATGATTTCTCTTTTTTTTTTCATGGCTGCAGTTAGAGAAAGCAACAGGGATAATAAAAATTGAACTAAAAAAACTTAGTTCATTGATAAACTGAAACACAAACTTTTACACACTAGAGTATTATAACTATTACTTACTCTCACATATAAAATACTACTTGTTTCTTTTTACTCCTTTCACTCTACTCAATCTGATGAAAAAAATTGAAAGAAGCACCTTTGCCTTGTATAGGCATTTTCAAACTTGAGTATATGGATATATAATGGCCACATCTCCTACTTTTGAAACCACAAAAAAAACTAATCATAATATATATAACTTACTATCCTAATTTATTTTAGTTACAACTTACTATCCTAATTTATTTTAGTTACAACTTACTATTAATGAATCTGGACATACAATTATCACATCTGCCACCTCTCCAAACCACATAATTTTAATTATTAATGCCACTTGCTATTGATTGCCTTGTACTCTAATATATCAATTATACAAATAATTTGCATATATGCCTTATTCTAATTTTTTTATTTTATAAATTTGGTATGTTTGGTCACATGCCACCCCCAACTTTCAAGTGAATCACTTTACCCCTAAAGTTGGCAAAATTGATATAGTTTGCCCCTCAGTGCCACTTGCCAGTTTCTGGTTGGTTTGACTTTTCAAAGATGTCATTTTTTAGATTTTTCTCGCTACAGTTAGAAGTTGACATGTGGCATTGAAGGGGCAAACTATATCAGTTTTGCCAACTTTAGAGTGTAAAGTGATTCATTTGAAAGTTGAGGGTGACATATGACAAAACGTGCCAAATTTAGGGGGCAATAGATGCGTTAAGCCTTTTATTTTTTATGAGTTAAGTTTAATCTACACTGTTTTACAACAGTACAAATACTACAGAAATTTGTATTACAGTTTACATTAATGCTATTAATATGAGATAAAACCTTAGTTGATACAAGCACTGTCCTATAATGCCAAATATTTGGCTTATTACATACTTTAGTACCACTTAAACTTAATGAGAACTTTGTCAACAATTCTTCCTTGAGAGACAACTCATTTATCCAGTAAAGTCCATCAGTTTTCCAGGTAATCCCCAAAACAATTTGTGTTGCAAGGTCCTATACGTAACAACAGTCAGTTTTGAATACAACAGAAATCTATGTTTCTTGAAGCAATTATCCTGCATATAAAAGATTGTATTTAAACTGAGGTATAAACAATACCTTCTATAGTTTCAACTTTTCAGATAATTTGACTGAACCAACATGAGTCACACATTTCTTCGTACCATCAGGCAATATAACAATGTGAACATTTTTCTCCTTTGAATGATCAGAGAAAAGATTAAAAATCTAAAACCATGTGTGAGGTGGCTCCACTATCAATTATCCACTGAGCAGGAAAGGGTGATGATGTACCTGATTAACAAGCGAAAGCAGTGAAATATGTTTGTTTTTCCCTTCCATTGCTGGTGTTGCTTATGGGAGTATCTTGAACATGTTTTCCCTTTAGCATTGTGTAAAGCTCCCTATATTGAATAAATAGTTTCATCATCTGATAGGTTTTGACTTTCTTGGTATGAGTTGGAGTTGCATTATGAGCCTGAGATTGGGGAAATCTCTTTCCTTTCTTCTTGGATCTTGGGTGCCAATCTAGGTAACCATTTACTTTCCGGCAATTTTCCCTCGAGTATGTATTGCAAACATTGCACCCCTGATCTCCTTTCTTTTTGTTTTCAACAATGACTGTAGTTTTAACAGGACCTTTTCCAATTCCAGAGTAATTAGCTAGCTCAATTGGTTGTTCAATTGCGATCTCCCTTTGCTTCTCTATCCTTTGCTACATAGAGTTAGCCTTATGTAGAGACGAGAAAGGAACCATAAGAAGGATATGTGATCTCACTACCTCATATCGATCGTGCAATCCCATCAAGAATTGCATTAACTTGTCTTCCTAGTTGAAAGCCATAGTTTTTTATTGGATATTGCAAACACAGTTCTTGAGAATGCCACATTGACAGCTTGGATAAACCCTAAGTAGATCCAATTCATCCCAAAGTTTCTTCAGTTTGGTATAATAGATCATAATCAAGTGATTGCCTTGCTGCAACATCGTCGATCACTCTCAATGTCTACTTTGATTCCGACTAGGCTGGGGATCCTGATGATTGGCGATCTATCATTGTTTTTGTCGTCTGCCACGGTACCAATCTTATTTCTTGGCCTGATCGCAAATAGAAAACAGTTTCTCGCTCATCCACTGAAGCAGAGTATAGAGCTTTGGCGGCAGCTACTTCTTAATTATCTTGGTTATGGATGCTTTTGTGCCACATTCGTTTTCCATTGACAACAACTCCAACTCTATGGTGTGACAACTCTTTTAATTGTTACATATAATAATAATAATAATAATAATAATAATAATAATAATAATAATAATAATAATTATTATTATTATACGAATTATATATGTCATTATAAATTATTATTATTATTTATATATTTTATTTTATTAGAATTATTATTATGAATATAATATTAATATTTTAATTATTATAACTATTTATAAAATATTATTACTTTTATTTATTTATCCTAAAAAATTATTTATCACAAAAATAATAATTGATAAATTCAAAAATATTATTATTGATAACTTTTTCTTTATTTTTGTTTGTAATTACTAATACTAATTAATAATATTGATATAATGTATAAATAGAAATGAATTGAAATTGAAAGGATATTATCTTTAATATTTGTTGCTTTATATTTATATATTTTAATATAATTAATAATATTGATATAGTGCATAAACTGAAACTTAATACTGAAATTTGAATACTGAATACTGAAACTGAACTGAACTGGATGGTACTGAACTGAATATAAAATAAGTTGAAAAGATTAGGGCCTAAATAAGGGATAAAAAGTTAGGGTTCTACTTGCTTATCAAGCATTAGATGTATTTAGTTGATTTTCCCCTTTTTTTTCTCATATTTATGGGCACTAAATTTAAATTTCCATGGTGCTGGGTCAATAAAATTATGGGAAATACACATTACCTTATTTGGTGAAAATAGTTACATAAGAGGAAAACACAGAACTTTAACAAAACAATTCCTTTTAAATTTCTCATACACAATTTACTCTCATTTTGATTCTCTAAAGTTTGGAGATAGCAAAGTTACATTTTAGTTAATCTCAACTATCTATTTAATTTTAATGATTGAGATTTAATTGTACCGTGGTCTCTACACACCTCTTTAAATTAGGGCAACTTAGCTAAATACTCCCTCCATCTATTTTTTATTGTCCATTTAACCGAATCATCAATACCAATAAAACATTCATTACATTGTTAAGATGACTAATTTATCCCTTACACTTTATATAAACGTTCTCTTTCTTCTTAATTACCACTTATAATTTTCATTCATATACAACCTCTCTCATCATTAATATTAGGGCAAATTAGAGAAAAAGTGGTAAAAAATGCATTGAAAATATAAGTTGACAACTAAAAAGAGAACTAAAAATATAGCTAAAAAGACAATAAAAACTAGATGGGTGGAGTACAAGTTTTGAGCTTTCAATTTTGTAAATACCAATCCAACATTTTTTAAATCCCACCATAAAAACTTATGTTTCTTAATTAACTAAACTCTTTCTTAAATACAATATTTTAACTTTTGAATTTTGTTTTTGCATGGATACAAGAACCTCATTGTAACAACTCTCTATTTCCTAATTAATTTAATTTTTCCTACTTAAAAACGACTATATCTCACAAATCGTTAATTTTTTCGACACGAGCCTTTAGAATATTTTGTTCGTCTTATTTTTATCTTTAAAACAAAATACATATTGAATATTTTTTGAGCGAAATTTTTTTTCGCATCTTATACCAATTTTACTAATGTTTCATAAATTCTTATACCTGGTATAAGAGTGGTATAATGTCTTTATAGCACCATTTTTCTATTTATTTCTAGGTAGATAACATAAAAAATTAGTAACATTGTTCTATTTGAAGCAAAAAAAACTCTTATACCTGGTATAAAGGTAGTAAAAAACTGGTATAAGACTGCTCCAAAAATATTTAATATGGATTTCGTTTTAAAGATAAAAATAAGATGAACAAAATATTCTAAAGGCTCATGTCGAAAAAATTAATGGTATGTGAGACATAATCATTTTAAATTGTGAAAATCAAATTAAATATGAGAGAGAAGATTGTGGTAAAGAGAAAAATGACAATCTTAAAAGTAGTAGACATCTAAAGTTAAAAAAATATATTTCCTCGTATTTCCCTTAAATTAAGTCTTTATAAGCAACAAAATCACATCATGAATCAAGATCTTAATAAGCTTTCACCATCATTACGGGAGACATACGAAAGGTACCAAGTTAATATTTTGAAAGAATGGGTCAATGATGGACTTTTTGCAAACTAAATAATATTTATTGATTCGATAGAGAGGATATTAGACGATACACAATATTAGCTTTTACGTTTTATGAAACTGTCTTTATTTTTCCACATATTTAGAATTTTGTATTCTTCTTATGTTCTATAGCATACATATTGAGAATATTGAGTTTAATTGATCGTTAGTTTGCATACTACGTATGGCATTTGCATTCTAAATTACTACAAAGCAAACAATAATACAAGTACTATTACAAGTTTGATGCCTTCAACAAATTTATAGTAATTAGAGAACTTTCTTAATATCATTATTAATAATTAACATAAACCAAAATTAAAGATATATCATGTAACAAAATGCAAGATTGGGCTCTATTATATAATGCTATCTAAAAATTAATTAAATTATTCTAAAAAAAGATATGTGCTATATCCTTATTATAATTCAATTGACACAAAACTTTCACTGCACAAATAATACATATTTGAAGTCCGCTTTTTCTTCTCTTTGTTCTTCTTCTGTTTGAAAATATCAAATTTCAAACAACCCAAACTTGCTGGATGAGCTTCCATAGAGAATGTCTGCTTTGCAACATCAAATGCTACAATTTCATAAGTAGGGCTAAGCACGTTTTGATGTTTGGTGTATGAAAAATGCAGAGCAAATTCCATCGCCTAATGAATTAGGTGATGTAATATCACCAGGAAAATTCTCTTTAGCTCTCCTCCATTGACTTGACTTCAGTTCAAAAACCCAAACCGATGAAATATGAGAGAGCGCTACTATCTTGTAATCATCTCTAGTAGAGTCATAACCGATAGTCAACCTAGTCAAACTTGTTGTGTCTTTAAAAGGACAAGGCGGAAGTATCCTATGTTGTCTGGTGGTTGGATTCCATACAATAACTCTGTTATAATTAGAACCTAAATACAAGGCAAACAAACCATTGCATTGATCGATGAGATAATCATTGGGCGACTAAACTATTTGTTCGAACACAAACTCTGGTTTCAAATCATCGCAAACACAAAGTGCTATGGAGGTTTGATCCTCGAAAGGTTCGGATTGTAAGGAAATCAACTTGCTTTTCTTGGAGGATTTTTTGGGGAAAAAAGACGAGCTGCAATATTTGTACAAAATTGCCATTTTTCATTATTTGTTCATTTTACTCATTTTCATGATTTGAATATATTTTTCATTCACTCGAATTATTACATTATGTATATTTTGGTATGAAATGATGAACTAAAAGTGATGTAGATACAATTATTTTATTTGTTATAAAAGGAGTAAATAAGTAATATTAAGTCTAGAAATTGTTACTTTACAAGATTGAGATACATGCCGCCAAAATATTAGTTTAGTTGTATTACAACTAAAAAGGAAAAAAATATAATGGTCTTCCTACAAATTCATTTTACCATCACATATTTGTTCTCCATAAATCAAACTTACCCCTACACCTATTACCGATATAAGATCTACTCCTTCTTCCCCTTTCCCTTCTGTCTAACAGGTTGTGAATATTTCATTACATCTCTAGCATAAGTTGTTGTCTTCGCTAAGATTTTTTTTATTGTTGTAAAAAATTAATTAGATAATATAACATTGTCTTTTTCAAATTGTATATTATAATATAAGCATATATTTTGTTGTTTTGTAATTCTGAACATTTTTGTGAAGCTTTTATAAAAAATAATCTACTGTTCAAGTGAAGGAATACTCATCATTTAATAAACTAAAGTGAATGAAAAAAGTATTTTGTTCAAATATTAGTTATTTGGATGAAAAACTGAAAATTTTTAATAGAAGGAGGCAGTAGATCGATAGAATCAGAACACTTGTAGATATTAATTACATTGAACAAGAAGGAGGTAGTTGCAAACTTGGAGGGTGGTTATAATTATTTACCCATTTAATTAAGATGTCATATATTTTTCTCAATGCCAAAATTATAATTGTGTGTCTTCTTTATTCGATCTAAAACTAATCAACTCATTACATAATAGCCTGTTTAGGCAAAATATTGGAATCAAATAAAATTCCTCAATCACTATAACTCTTAATTAGGCTAGACTAAGCATATTAAAATAACTAAAATACAAACAAAATATTAAATCAATCGAGATATTGATCACGCAAACCTTTATTTTGTTCGGATTTCCTTTGTTGGTTTCAATTTTGTAGCTTTTCTATTTATATTAGTCCTATTAGCTTTCTAAGACTGTTCAATACCGACCATATCCTTATTCTCTAAAAAAAAATATCTGAAACATTAGGCTATGTCAAGTGTACCTTCGGATGTGATCCATGATATTCTGCTATTGTTGCCTTTGAAATCTATTCTTCAATTTAAATGCATTTGTAAATCGGTTTATGCCATCATTCGCAGCCAATCTTTCACATCCAAAAAGGCTTCCAAGAAAAGGAAGTTGATTTCCCTACAATCTGATGCTAGTACAATGGATGATCAAATTTCCATCGTATTTCGATTTTTCGATTTTGACAATATTTTCCAACCAGAGTTTGTGTTCGATGAACTAGTTGCGTCATCCAATAATTATGTCATTGACAATAATTATCAGATTGATCATTGCAATCGTTTGTTTTCCGTGTATTTAGGTACTATTTCTCACAGAGTTCTTGCGTGGAATCCAACCACCAGACAACAAAGGACACTTCCGCCTTGTCCATTTGAAGCCACAACCTTATGGCGGTTGAATATCGGTTAGTACGGTTCTGAGTTTAGGTGGATTAAATTATATTCGCGTAAATTTATGCGATTCAAGGAATAACATATAATGGAAGGGAAAATAATTGGATATTCGGATGAAGAAAAAGTGATTCTTATTTTCTGGGAAAATGGTATTGTCGAACAGATTAAAATGGAGAAGAAGAACGAAAAGGAGATAAAGCTGTTAGAGAAATTGGAGAGGAATATCAAAGAAAACAACTTATAAGAGATGAAAGACTTAATACTTTCTATTTGTTTCTTTGAATTGGATAATTACAACCTTCATACCATGCTCTATTTATAGTGCAAGAGAAACAATTATAACCATTCATTGTGCAACAATAAAAACATAAACTAATACACCATTAACTCTAAATTATCACCACACAAAATCCACCAACTCTAGTGTTTCAATTTCTACCACATAAATAAATTAAGTTTATTATTTTAACACCCCCTCTTAAACTTAATTCTCGATTATTCCAAGTGATGCTCGCAACTGGTTGAACACATCGTACTTGAGCGGCTTTGTGAAAATATCCGCGATTTGATCTTGAGTCCTCACGTATTTAAGTATGACTTCCTTCTGCTCAATGCATTCTCGAATGAAATGAAACCTTGTGTCGATGTGCTTACTTCTATCATGAAAAATTGGATTTTTTGATAGTGCCAGCGCAGACTTGTTATCAACCAAAATTTCTGTTGGTTCTTGCTGAGTCATTTGAAGCTCCTTCAATATTCGTCTTAGCCAAATTGCATGGCACACACAAGATGTTGCAGCTACATATTCAGCTTCACAAGTTGACAGTGTCACAATAGGTTGCTTCTTTGAACTCCAAGTAAACGCCGTGTCACCAAGAAAAAATGCAAAACCGCTTGTACTCTTTCGATCATTTTTGTCACCAGCCCAATCACTATCGCTGTAGCCAACTAATTTGAACTCATTAGACTTTGAATATCGTAATCCAAAATTAGTTGTACCTTTCAAATAACGGAGTATTCTTTTCGCGGCATTCCAATGTGACTCCTTTGGTGTTTCCATATATCTGCTGACTAGTCCGACTGCGTACAAAATATCAGGCCTTGTGCACGTCAAATATCTTAGACTTCCAACCAAGCTTCTGAACATTGTTGGATTGACATTTTCTCCATCTTCATCTTTGGTCAATTTTAAGTTGCATTCTACCGGTGTGTTGACAGGGTTGCACTTCTCCATTTTGAACTTATTCAAAATCTCCTTAGCAAATCCACTTTGAGAAATGAAAATGCCATTATCATCTTGCTTCACTTCGATGCCTAGATAATATGACATCAGGCCAATATCGGTCATCTCAAATTCGCGAGTCATCGTCTTCTTGAAATCTTCAAACATTTGAGGATTACTTCCAGTAAAAATGAGATCATCCACATACAAGCAGACAAGCAGCATATCTCCTTTCTCCACCTTCACATACAGCGCGTATTCATGTGGGCACTTGTTGAAACCATTCTCTTGGAAATATTTATCAATTCGGCTGTTCCATGCTCTCGGTGCTTGTTTGAGACCGTACAATGCTTTCTTCAACTTCAACACTTTTCCTTCTTGGCCTTTGACAACATAACCCGGTGGTTGTTGCACGTAAATTTCTTCCTCCAAGTATCCATTCAAAAATGCTGACTTGACATCCATTTGATGAATCTTCCATCCGTTTTGAGCAGCAATAGAAATCACCAGTCTGATTGTCTCCATTCTTGCGACGGGTGCAAACACTTCATCATAGTCGATACCTTGTTTCTGACTATACCCTTTCGCAACGAGCCTTGCTTTGTATCGCACAATTTTTCCACTTGCTTCTTTCTTCGCCTTGAAAACCCACTTAACTCCAATGGGCTTTTTGTCAGCTGGAAGTTTAGTTAACTCCCAAGTCTTGTTCTTCTCAATTGCTTGGATCTCTTCTTCCATGGCTTTTCTCCAATTCTTGTTCTCCATGGCTTCTTCAACGTCAATGGGCTCACTATCAATGAGATAGCAATAATTAAACTCTCTACTGATATCTCTTGTCACATCAAGAAGATCTTCAACACGTCGAAATTTTCTAGGTCTCTCCTTCGGACATGTACTTCCACTTTCGCTATCGTCATTCCCTTGAGTTGCATATGAAATAGGAGTTCTTATTGGTGTGGCAGGTGTCTCTTCAGCGTCTTGATCATCACTTTCATCTATTGGGAAAGGATAAAAATTATAACTTTTTTGTTGGTGATCATTCCAATCCCATGTTGCTTCTTCATCGATAGTCACATCCCTACTGATTACTATTTTCCCGGTGTCAGGATCAAAGACCTTGTAGCCTTTTGAAGATTCTGAGTATCCCACGAACAAGTATTTTTTGCTTTTATCATCCAATTTTCTTCTTTCTTCATCCGCCACGTGAACATGAGCAACACTCCCAAAAACACGAAAATGAGAGATGTTAGGCTTTCTCCCACTCCATGCTTCTTGAGGTGTCATATCTGTAACACTTGTAGTTGGGGACCGGTTCAGGATGTAGACTGCACAATCAACAGCTTCTGCCCATAACTCCTTTGGTAAATCTTTACTCTTCAACATGCTCCGCACCATGTCTAGCACAGTTCTATTCTTCCTTTCAACAACTCCATTTTGTTGAGGAGATCTTGGGACTGATAAGAAATGGCGAATTCCATTTTCTTCGCAAAAATTCTTGAATTCATTGGATGTGAATTCTCCCCCTCTGTCGGATCTTAAGGCTTTAATGTACTGATCGCTCTCCTTTTCCACGCGCACTTTGAACTTCTTGAATGCTCCAAAAACTTCTGATTTCTCCTTCAGAAAGTAAACCCATGTCTTCCTGCTATAGTCATCAATGAACAGCAGAAAATATTTATTTCCTCCTAATGACGATGGAGTTATCGGTCCACAAACATCAGCATGAATTAGCTCTAGCGGCGCCTTTGCCCTTGACATGGACTCCTTTGGAAAACTGGTTCGTGATTGCTTCCCAACGAGACATCCTTCACAAAGTTGATGAGGTTTGTCGATAGGGGGAAGACCGTGCACCATCTTACTTTGACTTAGCAGCTTTAGCCCTCCAAAGTTCAGATGTCCGAACCTTAGATGCCAAAGCCAATGAGGATCCTTCACGCAAGCCTTCAAGCATTTCGCCACATCCGTCTTGATGTTAAGAGTGAACATTCGATTTTTTGACATCGGCACACTTGCTAACAGCTCCTTCTTCTCGTTCAACAACACCAACCTCCGATCCACCATGTGAATTTGGTAGTTTTTCTCCAACAACTGTCCCAAACTCAAAATATTACTTTTCATGTCCGGGACATAGTAGACGTTGTTGATGAATTGATGTTCACCATTCTTTAGACGAATAAGAATGGTTCCTTTGCCTTTGATTGGAACTTTTGAAGAATCACCGAAAATAACGTTTCCACCGAATGACTGATCCAACTCCGTAAACATGTTCTTGTTGCCACACATATGATTGCTTGCGCCATTGTCGAGATACCATAGGTTGTTTTCTTGTCCATGTTCTCCTTCACGAGTTAGTAAAACCGTGTTGTTTTCCTCCTCATCTTGAATATGGTTCGCCGTCTCCTCTACTTGTTTTTTCTGATACCAGCACTCGGATGCGTAGTGACCAAATTTACCACAATTGTAACACTTTACATTTGACTTGTCATGTCCGTCATTTTGCCTCCAGGCTCCTCGTCCTCGGCCTCGTCCATGTCCACGACCTCTGCCTCTAGTGGACTGGTTACTTTCTCTACTGTTATCATCTCTTCCATGTTGTTGATTTCTTCCACGTCCTCTTCCTCTTCCATTTCCTCCACGACCTCTACCCCGACCTCGTCCATATTGACTAGCATCTTGGCTTGTTTCACCTTCTCTAATCGAAGCCTTTGTAGCCAGGACTTGTTCCATAGACTCTTCTCGTTGTCTATTTAGCCTCTCCTCATGTGCTTGTAGTGATCCAACAACTTCGTCAATGGTCATTGTACTAGTATCACGTGCTTCTCCAATGGCTACTACTATGTGTTCAAACTTCGGTAGTAGTGATCGCAAAATTTTTTCAACAACTTCACTTTGCTCCATTTGCTTTCCATACTGCCGCATTTGATGAACGACAGACTTTACTCTCGAGGTATAATCCACGATTGAATCGGTCTCCTTCATCTTCAACGACTCGAACTCGCCTCTTAACATTTGAAGCCGCACCTTCTGTACTTTCTCCTCTCCTTGAAGAGAAACTCGTAATATATCCCAAGCTTGTTTGGAGGTAGTAGCTTCAGCCACCTTCTCAAACATCACGTCATCTAACCCTTGGTGGATTAGACTAAGTGCCTTCTGATCATTTCGACGGTTCTTATTAAGAGCTTCTTTTTCGGCTTGGGACATTTCTGCACCTTGTGCTGGAACTGGAACTACGTAACCATTTTCGACAACATCCCAAACATCATGGGCTCCAAGGATGGCTTTCATTTTAATACACCAATTTTTGTAATTGGTTTTGGTGAGCTGGGGAAAGTTGTAACTGTTGACATTCATTTTTTCGGGTAGGGTCTCTCAACACTCAAAATATATTTGGAGAAAAATAAGAAACCTCACAAGGGTTTTTGTGATTCGGAAACCAAATATAATTCTTTTCTGATGTGGAAGATCAGACTACGCTGCAACCACAGAGCATACTTGGAATTAAACTCGGCTCTGACACCACTTTGTTAGAGAAATTGGAGAGGAATATCAAAGAAAACAACTTATAAGAGATGAAAGACTTAATACTTTCTATTTGTTTCTTTGAATTGGATAATTACAACCTTCATACCATGCTCTATTTATAGTGCAAGAGAAACAATTATAACCATTCATTGTGCAACAATAAAAACATAAACTAATACACCATTAACTCTAAATTATCACCACACAAAATCCACCAACTCTAGTGTTTCAATTTCTACCACATAAATAAATTAAGTTTATTATTTTAACAAAAGCAAACTTCGGATTTGTTTTTGTGTAGTGAAAGTCTTGTGTCTATAGAATTATAAGAAGGATCTTGCCGATGTCATAATTTGTTTTGGAATAATTATATTATATTTTTAGATAGGCATTTTATGATTTATCAAAAAAAAAAGATAGGCATTTTATGGAAATACAAACAAATAATTAAAAAAAACACTATGTTCTAACTTTAGCTTCTTCTTTTTACGTGAATTGGTGACTTGCGAGATTCAGCAATTTCAATTCCAATTCCAATTCCAAGTCTCATCTTTGCGGCAATTGTAAAAAGCCCATAAACTGAAACTAAATTCTAATTTTACGTGATTTATTTATAACCATCAATCAAATGCGTATCTCCAACCAGCGCTCTAAACTCATTGCCGGCTTTTTTCCCATCAATGGAATGCGAAATCTCCTTACTGATCAACAAACAAGTTTTCTTTGACTTCAATCAGCTATTCCAAAGAACAGAGAACAAGTTTTCATCCATAAAACAATCAGTAGTAATTCTAAACCTAAATCCAATTGCGATTAACCTAATACAAGTCTTGAAGGACTCGAATCCATTCCTATATTAATTCTTTCCATTATTGTATTTTCCGACATAATTATTTAGTTAAGATGTCATATATTTTCTTTTTTTTTTTTGAAAAACATGTCATATATTTTCTAAATGCCAAAATTATAATTGTGTATAGTTCGTTTTGTCTTCTTTATTCAATCCGAATCACTATAACTCCTAATTGATATACTGAGAATATTAAAATAACTAAAATACAGACAAAATAGTAAATCAATTGAGATACGGATCACGTCAACCCTTTATTTTCTTAGGGTTTCTTTTGTCGGTCACAAATTTGTAGCTTTTCTATATATACAGCTAATTCTATATCAGTCCTACTAGCTTTCTGAGACTGTTCTCTGCTGATCATATCCTTATTCTCTTCGTAAAAAATCTTAGAACTTGAGTCATGTCAAGTGCACCTTCGGAAGTAATCTTTGATATTCTGCTATTGTTGGCTTTGAAATCTATTCTGCGTTTTAAATGTGTTTGTATATCGGTCTATGCCATCATTCGCAACCAATGTTTCACATCCAAAAAAGCTTCCAAGAAAAGGAAGTTGATTTCTTTACAATCTGATGCTAGTACAATGGATGATCAAACTTCCATAGTATTTCGAGTTTTTGATTTTGACGGTGATTTAAAACCACAGTTTGTGTTTGATCAACTAGTTGTGTCGTCCAATTATTATCTCATTGACAATGATAACCACATTTATCATTGCAATGGTGTGTTTGCTATGTATTTAGGTACTAGTTTTCATAGAGTTCTTGTATGGAATCCAACCACCAAACAACAAAGGACACTTCCGCCTTGTCGTTTTAAAGCCGCAACCACTATTTATGATCTCAAAAGTTTGACTACGTTGACTATCAGTTACGACTCTACTATAGATGATTACAAGATAGTAGCACTCACGAGGATGTCATCAGCTTGGGTTTTTGAACTGAAGTCGAGTCAATGGAGGAGAGCTCATGAGGATGCTCCTGGTTATATGGATGGCGATGGAAGTTGCTTTGCATTTTTCATACACCGAATCAAAAAACGTGATTAACCGTGAAGGTTACTTGTGTACTGATCATTTGGAAAGAATTGTAGCATTTGATGTTGCAAAGGAGACTTTCTCTATAATAGCTCACCCGGAGAACTAAATCTGATGAGTCGATTAAGTTTACGTTGTTTTGGAGGGTATCTTTCTATTAGGATATCGGGAAACCGAAAAATACAAATATATGTTAGGAAGAAGTGCGGTTCTGATTTTAGGTGGACTAAATTATATTCGTACCAACGCCATTTGACGGATGGGAAAATAATTGGATATTTAGAGGAAGAAAACAAAGTTCTTATTTTCTCAGATGAAAAATTGTATTCATATGATTTGGAAAATGGTTTTATGGAACAGATAGAAATTGAGAAGGAAAAGAAGAATCGGAAGAGGAAGAGGGAGGAGAAGAAGAACAAAAAGGAGATAAAGAAGACATCAAATTTGTTTTTGTGTAGTGAAAGTTTGGTGTCTATAGAATTATAAGAAGGAGTAATTATATTTTTAGATAGCATTAAAATAAAGCCTAACCTTGCATTGTTGTTACATGATATATCTCTTTTTTAGGTATATATACCAGTTAATTCTAAAATTATACAGAAATTTCTATCAATGTTATGAATTTGTTGAATGCTATGAACAAATAAACGAAAATAGATTCAGTTCTTTTTCTTTCTTTTTCATTTGCAAGATCTCTATGAGTTGATTATACAAAGCAAACGAATCCACTTATATAGGCATAAAATATTAAGGAGATAAATTAATTTATTTCTGAAAAAATGGAGGGCGAACCCCCCAATTCATTTGAATCATTCAAGACCATAGGAGGCCCTTGCTTAAATATTATGAAATATTATTAAGGAGATAAAATACGTCTTTCTTATTACTTTTCTATTATATAGGATGGTGTGTCTTTGTCGAGAACTTTTGTGTCGTAAGAATTAAAAACTATGTTGCCCACTCGTTAGCAACAAGTTGTTCATTTGTGTTAGAGTATATATCTTGTATTAGAATATATTATGTATATATTCCTGTATATACTAGGTAGGATTCCTAAAAATCTCTCTCTCTCTCTCTCTCACACACACACACATATACACACACTAGGTATTGAGAAAGAGTCTTCCTCTTTTGTGTTTCTTGTATAGGCAAACTCTACCACATACCTCTATATATATCTTGTAAACACATCATAACAATACAACTATTCAACAAGAGTTTTCATGGTATTAGAGCTAGGGTCTTCATGGGTTTTCTCGTGTTCATGATGTTGCTAATTGTTCACTTCAAAGGGTTCTATGGTTAATCTTGGAGATGTGTTAAATATGTGATGGTTTTCATAGCTTTTTTTTGAATGAATACACCCTGAACGCAGCCAATGCGGCTGGTCTGGGCGTTTATTAAATAAATAATGCTAATCACAAGATGTCATCAACCAAATCAAGTACATGAGAGTAGCAATTGAGAGTAAGTAAATACAGCAGAAATAACGAAGCCCATATTACCCCGCTTACAAGTAAATAAAAACCAGCTATAATAGATAATTGTAACAAGTATATCCTCCGATGTGTTGACACCCTCAAAGACCATCTTGTTCCGTAGTTTCCAAATAGACCATGAAATCACGAACCCATAGTGCTATAGCAAATTCACGTTTCGAACCCGCAACAAAATACGAACTACATAGTTCCAAAAACTCCCATGGCGAAGACGGAATAGGTAGCGGAATCTCGAATAAACGAAAAAGCTGGTGCCAAATACTAAGACTTCGCGAACAAAAGAATATAGCATGTGTTGTCCTCTCACTATCCGTGCAAAAGGGACATACATCATTCTCCACTGCCCTACTTCCCATCATAAGCAACATTGTTTTTGTTGATAAGCTATTATGGAACAATAGCCAACCAAAAAATCGAATTTTCGGTATGATGGTAGAATCCTAAATTCTTCTAAATTTAAGAGGGGGTGTGTCCCACCTTGGTAAGCGATAAAATGCACGATAAAAGGATCTCGCTGAATAACCATTATTAGTCTCACACACCCAAGTTAGTCTCTCCGCCACCCATGGAAAATTACACGCCAAGTTGATATCTCTCGTTGAACTAAAACCAATCACTTGGAAAAGAGATGGACACGCCTCATACATCCACATTCTCAGCTGCCGACAATGATCCCTAGCTGTGATTTGTAGATTCCTTTTCCAAAACGGTCTATCGAAAGGATCTGCCCCTAGCAAGTACTCACAACCTTGTTGTACCGTGCAAGACTTCCTATTACAAAGAGAATAGATGTCCCAAATAAATAACGCAAAGGGGACGATCCGAGGTCCAGTTATCATGCCAAAAGGATGCCACAGTCCCATTGCCCGTAACACCCCTTGAGTTAGTTTTGAAGAGGGTCCAAAACAATCCCTCCTTCAGGCACACCGAATACACACCTTTCCAAATAGGGGGTAGATTTCGCAATTCAGCCATTTCAAAAGCCATCCACGAGTCAAAACCATAATGCCTTACACAAACATCGTACCATAACGAGTATTGGTTCAACTCCTCGTAGTCTCCAAAGCCACTTCAATAATAAATTGCAGTTAACGAGCCTTAAGTCCCTAATATATAAGCCGCCCAATTCCTTAGGCAATACAACCGTGCTCCAAGCAACCTTACACAGGCCTCTTGTACACGCATCTCCCTTCCACAGGAAGTTCCTTATGAAACAATTCAGCCTGTCGATGATAGATCCCGGCATTTTATATAAGGCCAGAAGATAAATTGGAAGCGATGACAACACTGATATAATCAACATAAGTGGGCCTCCATATGATAAACAGTTCTCCTTCCAACCCGCTAGTCTGTTCTGAAATTTCACCACTAGAGCATTCCAAGATGAGATCGGTAATCTCTTTCAACTGATAGGGGCTCCTAGATACGTGATCGGAAACTTCTCAACTTTACAACCAACGAAATCAGCACACGCCTGTAATACGTAATCCTGGACATTGACCCCATTATCGAACTCTTACCATAATTAATCCTTAGACCCGAAATTATTTCAAAGCATCGAAGTACTCTAATGAACACAGGCAAACTATTTTCATGGGTTTTTTTTTCGTTCTTTATTCTTGTTTGTCTATTTTCATGGTTTTATTTTCCTCTTTTTTTTTCTTTTCCATTCTTTATTTATGTTTGTCTATTTTCATGGGTATTCTCGTGTTCATGACGTAGCTACCATGTTTACTTTATCGGGTTCTATGATTAATATTAGAAATTTGTCAAGGCTGCTAGATCTCAGTCTCTCTAATGGTGTTTTATCGACATCGGTTGTTGGCAATCCCGTTGACCAGAGTATCTCAATGTTTCATCAACGTTGGTTGCTGTCAGTCTCATTGACCAAAGTATTTGGTCAATTACATTTTTTTAGTGTTTCAATAGCGTTATTGGTCCCATTGACCAAGGTATTTCAGTGTTTCGTCAACATTGGTTGTTGTCAATCCCGTTGACCAAGCTTTAAATATTTTATGGAGATTACACATGCGTCTACTCGATTTGATGATATATTGCTTACTTTGGGTTTCTTACACTCCTACTCAAGGACAAATGGCAGTTAGTCTACCAAACTAGTAAACAAAAATCGTTTTCTACCTTTCAAGGCTAAGTTGGGCATTTTCGCCAATCCTATGCATAACTTGAGGGAGGGTATTCGAGTATAACTCTTGTATTAGAATATATTATGTATATATTTCCTATATATACTAGGTAGGATTCCTATATCATATGTATTCCTCTATTGGAATAGGAGTAATCCGCTTTTATGTTTCTTGTATAGGCAAACTCTATTGCAAAAAATGTAAAGGCCTACATTTGACTAAATCTTGATTAAAACATAAAAAAACCGTAAACTCACAATCAAAGCTTTATTCAAGAATAACACCATTGAAGGACTACATTTTTATACTCTCATATATTGAAAACTAAAGAATTTTGCTCTTTTTATAAAGAGCTCACAAGAAATCCATACATTAATGTATATCTTAAATTTTTTCTGTTAAACGTAAATTACAAACAAAACTAATGCACTTGTAACTCTTTTCTAAATTGATCTTTGCGGCTACAAAATGTAATTCATTTCTTATATTAATTGTTACTTTATTTCCTCTGTTTTTTTTTCTTCAATTAATGCTCTCTTAGTCATTTCGTCTTCAACAATTATTATTCAAATGGCATTTAAGTTTATTTTACAAAACTCCCCCGCAAACTTAAATATTTTTACCATCTTTCATATTGAGTAACTTCTTACAATTTTCGAGAAGTACCGTTGATAGCGGTTTTGTGAAAATATCAGCAACTTGGTTTCGACTTGCCACGTGCACTGATTCAACATTTCCTTCATATCACATGTTGTCCTTCTTCATTTTCTTCCTTTGTATAATTTCTACGGAGAGCCACAAACATTGACTTACTTCTCACAAAATGTGTATCATATTCAAACTAATTAAGTTTATAATCCAACGCGCCTCCTTAAACTTAATTCTTGGTTATTTCCAATTGTGCTTTTAAATACAAAAAATACAACAACTCAAACTTGTCACATCCAAAAAAAACAGTGAGGAGAGAGATGTAGCTTCAATAATTAAATGAAGTTTGGAAATCACCAATCTACCGTAAAAAAGGATCACACTTGAGACCTTCAAATGATGCTACTTCTAGTAGTCTACCCTAAACTCACACAGAGTCCTACAACTGGCAATTCCAAGGGAACTTCTTTTCTTAACTATTTGCCATAAATCTTACTGCACCCTTTTGGCAATATACAAAAATGACACTGCAAGTAGTGATATTTCCTTTATATAACAAATTTTCACTGACTCAACCTTAATCTCACAAAACGATAAACACTCAGACAAAATTAACAAATAAACTTTTCCTTTTTCTTTCTTTTTCATTTTTTTTATCAAAACCAATATACTGAACAAACACTAAAAAAATAACTCAGAATAAGCCGAGCTCTGATACTATGTTAAAAAAATATAAAGGGCTACATTTGACTAAACCTTAATTAAAACATAAAAAAACCGTAAACCCACAATTAAAGCTTTATTCGAAAAAGTATTAGTAAAAAAGGAAATAAAATTATAGAAAGGTAATAAATTTAAGAAAAATATATGATAATAAAAAATAAAAACTAAATTAACCTCTCTCCCTCACCCACTCTTGATCGCGACTCATTCTTTCTTGCTATTCATCCACGACTTAAAGCCTAGATCTCCTCTCCTCTCTCACAGATTTCCATCGTCTTTGACCTATCCTCACCAAGCACGACTCCGATTTCAAAATGGCAGGTTTGAAATACATCTCCTTTATTCTATTTCTCTCTTCAATAGATTAGGTCGCCACTGTGTCAGGCTTCTATAGAACTGGAAGTATTAGCCGCTGAATTAGCCGCTGCTCATCTTCGCCGCCCCCTTATTCTACAATTTCTTAACTCTCTGTTTCGCCGCCATACGTATCGATTTCGAGCGGTATCGATTTCGAGCTATCCATTCCACTTTTTTCCGGTCGGTGAAATGCATTTGTCATGTAAGCTATTTCACTTGTATTTTCATGATTTGCGATAGTTTAATTTGTGGCGCCGGTATAAATTGCTTATCTAGGTTATAAATTTTTGTTCCAACAATGCTGCTACTTAATTAATTAATAGCAATATTTATGCTAATGTGCTTATGTAGCTTGTTGATATCATGATCGGCTCTTCTGAATTTTAAATGTACATATAGTAGATTCTTATATGATTTTAGATTATATAAGAAAAGGCTGTTCTTTTATTTTTGATAATTGATGCCCGATTTTTTTTTTTTTTTTGATAATCAGGGTTTTTTTGAAGAGGCTCGGTATTGAACCTAGGATCTCTCACAATAATATTGAAACTGTGTACCAATTGAGCTACACCCAATTGGTATTGATGCCCAATTTTCAATTGCGGAATATGTATATCCTGCATTTATATATCCCACTCAAACTTACTTCTTTAATTATGCTTGTGTATAAGATACAACAATTCATTTCCAAAGCCTCTTTCTCACCCTTTTTCTTGCCTGAAACAGTTGATTCTCTATTGAAAGAGAACAAAATGCTCTATTAGATATATGACTCACTTGGGTTTTAGATCAATATAATAGAACAATAATTGATGAACACTACTGCTACTTCTAGAATTATGTGAGCTAAAACACTTCTTTAAGTTGAAGCTATCAGTATCAATCTATCTTCAGGTTCAACAGATAGGTAATGTAACTTACTATACTCTGTTCTAAGGGGTCTTCTGTATTTGAATTGGTGCCCCGCTGAAATTCTAATCAGATCTTTTGTATTTCTTTATATTTCTACTGTTTGTAACTCTGTTACTGCAATGTATATTCCTAAAATTAGGGTAATATAAGGTTTTTTTTTAAACAATGAATAACGTATTTGCAATCTTGTGAACTGTGAACCTCTCCATTCTTATGAGGTATTTGCAATCTTGTGAACTGTTATTCTGCTGATTTTTTTGGTACTATAATATTGGATTGTACATCTTTATCTGGTCAATTGTCACCTAAAGTTTAATCAGCTATACTAATTGAGTGTAGCCGTTTTAAGCAGCATGAGGTGGAGTTCATATGTACTGATGTTGAAATTCTCAACACAGCTGAGAGCAAGAGGGCAATAATCTGTTATAGATTGGATTATTCGTTTGAATTATAATATATATTGATTCTTGCCATTGCTACCTTTTTGAGTATCTTTCAAATAGTTTTTTTATAATACAGCAAAGATTTGAAGCCATTTTCCTTTTGTCTGCTGGATGGATCTATTTTGTTACGCATTTCAGGAGATTATTGTTCATATTGAATTCGTTACTTTTATACGTAACCTGACATTCACAGTCCATGTTTCTCAAATATGAGATTTCATCAATTTATTGTACTCTTGTGACCATGGATCAAATAAGACGTGTTAAACACGAATATCCCATCAACTGAGATATTTGGTTTTGGCATCAATGAGAAGATCGTTAGTTCTATACGTAATTTGTATTAAATGACATGGTCTTATATAGTGATCGTAATGAATTAGTATTGCATAGCTTGTTCATTAGAGGTTGATATTGATGTTCCTCTTCCATTGTTAGATCCTGCTGTATCCTTTCTAGCTCTCTTCAATTTGTTGTTTTTGAGATAGAAGTTATGAAGCTTTTACTGTATTGTTAGACTACTTAATTAGTCTAGTTAGCATCTATTACAAGTTATACGAGAGAGCTTACCAAAAACCAGCACATATTAACTTATACATCCTTTATTGGCTGCCCATACAACCAATATAGGTAGCGTACCTCAGGCGTGCGCCTTGTGTGCCCAGGCGCTCCTTTTGGTGTGCACCTCGTGCGCCTCTGGCGCGCCCCAAGTACACTTTTATTTTTCAAGGTTTTAGCTTACTTTAATATGTATTGTCCATCAACATCTTAATACCGATCATTCAGGAGTCTGCCTTATCAACATCTTAATACCGATCATTCAGTAAAGATTCCACCAAGTGAGCATGCTACTTTCTCGAAGAATATCGAATAAGGTTTTGTACTTTCTACAAGCTTCCAATGGTAAATATACTTTCACAGTCTTGTAAACTATGTTAAATTGTTACTCATCATGTGTATGTTTAATTTAAGCTTGTGGCTTCTTTTTACTCGGACATAAGCAGGGAGTAGTGTTGTATTGTTAAAATTAGGGGATTGAAAGTTGCCATATTTGATAAATACTTGTCTGATGGTGGCTAATTTGTGGCATGCAGTAAAAAAAGCAAAGGGAAAATTGGTAAAAGTTAATTAAACTTAATTACAAAAAATCCTTCATTACCAAATGTTTTTATTATGCAAATAATTAAGTCAATATTTGTGATTTTGGGCATAAGGATTAGATTGATGAAAATTTGCACATGATTAATGAATAGTTTTAGCATGCCAAGTTGTATTGATGGGCATCATTTGTTGACATAAGATGTTGAAGATATATTTGGAAAATATTTTAGTTGGAATAGAAGATTTGTGGGGAATTATTGTTTTGTATTTTGTGACTTGTAAGCTCTATATAAGAGCTGATATCTGAATGTATAAGTAGAATGGTATCTTATAAAAATATAAGTTTTGTGGGTTGTATTTTTAGAGCTTTATATTTTAAGTTTTGCCATTTTATTAAGTTAACCCTTCCTCAATCCAACAAAGTGGTACCAGAGCCTTTTTTTAAACTCGATCCTCTTCCTGAGAAATTTTTTCGAGTGAAAAAGTCGAGTTTGAGAAATTGTAGGCGTTACAGTAATCCAGAAGTGTCGCAATAAGACTGTCAGAAGCGTTGCTAAAATCTGCAGAAACTGTTGCAGTACGTATTTTGTGTTGCCAGAGATCCAGAAGCGTTGCAACAACACCTGTACGAAATAAAATCAAGTTCTTTGAAAAGTCTCTACAAAAATGAATACAAACAACATTCCCTTCAATTTTCCTCAACTTACCAAAACCAATTACAAAAATTGATGCATTAAAATGAAGGCAATTCTTGGAGCCCAAGATGTTTGGGATATTATCGAAAAAGGTTACGAAGTCCCAGCTGAAAATGCACAACTCTCTCAAGCAGAGAGACAGTTTGCACAAGAATTGAAGAAACGACCAGAAGGCACTTAGTCTAATCCATCAAGAATGTTTGAGAAAGTGGCAGAAGCAACCACTTCCAAGAAAGCATGAGACATACTGCGAGTTTCACTTCAAGGAGCAGAGAAAGTTCAAAAGGTTCGACTATAAATGTTGAGGGGAGAATTTGAAATGATGAGAATGAAGGAGAAAGAAGGAATTGCAGATTATTCCTCACGAGTAAAATCCGTCGTTAATCAAATGCGGCAGTACAGAGAAAAACTCGACGAATCAAGAACCGTTGAAAAAATTCTACGGTCACTACTACCGAAGTTTGACTACATAGTAGTGGCCATAGAAGAATCGCGAGACACAAGTGCAATGACCGTTGATGAACTTGTTGGCTCGTTGCAAGCACGTGAGGAAAGACTAAATAGAAAGAAAGATGAGTCTATTGAGCAAGTCCTAGTAGCAAAGGCTTGGTTAAAAGAAGGTGAAAATAACCAAGCTGGCAATCAATTCAAACGAGGATATAGTAGAGGCCGCGAAGGAAATGGAAGAGGACGTGGCAGAAATCAACAATTTGGTAGAAACGAAAATGATAACAGAGATAATCAGTCCACAAGAGGTAGAGGTCGTGGACGTGGACGTGGACGTGGACGTGGACGAGGACGAGGAAGAGGCGACTGGAGACAAAACGACAGATAAGATAAGTCCAATGTTTAATGCTATAATTGCTCGAGATTTGGCCACTACGCAATAGAGTGCCGGAGCCTACCAAACTAAGCAGAGGAGACAGCTAATAACATCCAAGATGATGAGGTGATCGACATGGTTTTACTAACCCGTGAAGGTAACCCTAGTCAAGAAAACTACATTTGGTATCTTGACAACGGAGCGAGCAATCACATGTGCGGGGATGATAAGATGTTTGTAGAACTGGACAAGTCGTTCAGTGTAAATGTAATCTTCGGAGATTCGTCAAAAGTTCCTATTCGAGGCAAAAGAACTATTCTCATTCGTTTGAAGAATGGAAAGCACCAGTTCATCAGCAATGTCTATTATGTTCCAAACATGAAAAGTAATATTTTAAGTTTAGGACAGATGTTGGAGAAAAATTATCAAGTTCACATGGTGAACAGAAAGTTAGTGCTACTAAATGATAAAAAGGAGCTGCTTGCAAGTGTGCCTATATCAAATAACCGGATGTTCACTCTAAACATCAAGACGGATGTGGCCAAGTGTATGAAAACTTGTGTGTAGGTTTCCCATTGACTTTGGCATTTACGATTTGGGCATCTAAATTTTAGAGGACTGAAATTGTTAAACCAGAAGAAGATGGTGCATGGTCTTCCCCCAATTGACAAATGGTTTTCCCCCAATTGACAAACCCCATCAGCTTTGTGAAGGATGTCTTGTTGGAAAACAATCAAGAGCTAGTTTTCGGAGTCCATTTCAAGGGCAAAGGCGCCGCTTGAACTCATCCACGCCAATGTTTGCGGACCAATGACACCAACATCATTGGGAGGCAACAAATATTTCCTGCAATTCGTTGATGACTATAGTAGAAAAATGTGGGTGTATCTTCTGAAGGAGAAATCAGAAGTTTTTGGAGCATTCAAGAAGTTCAAGGCGCTCGTCAAGAAAGAAAGTGGCTATTACATCAAAGCCCTGAGATCTGATAGAGGGGGAGAGTTTACATGAAATGAATTTAAAACATTCTGCGAGTATCATGGAATTCGTCATTTACTGTCAGTCCTGAGATCACCACAACAAAATGGTGTCGTTGAATGAAAGAATCGAACGGTGATGGATGTGGTGAGAAGCATGCTGAAAAGTAAGAATTTGCCCAAGGAGTTGTAGGCAGAGGCTATCGATTGCGCTATTTACTTCTCAAACTGATCCCCAACAACAAGTGTGTCAGATATGACACCCTAAGAAGCGTGGAGTGGGAAAAATCCAAATATCTCTCATTTACGTGTTTTTGGGAATGTTGCACATGTTCATGTTACTGATGAAAAAAGGAGAAAGTTAGATGATAAAAGTAAAAAATACTTATTCGTGGGATACTCAGAATTTTCTAAAGTATACAAGATGTTCGATCCTGATAAGGGAAAGATGATTATCAGCAGAGATGTCACCATTGACGAAGAAGTAGTTTGGGATTGGAACAATGAAAAGAAAAATTACAGTTTTTATCCTTTCACCATGGATGAAAACAATGATCATGTTTTGGAGGAGCCCACCACAACATCAATGTCATATAGTCCCATTCCAATTGCATCTCCAGGACAAAATGATGATGAAAGTAAAAGTCCAAGAGAAAGACCTAGAAAATTTTGTCTTGTTGAAGATCTTTACGATGCGACTAGAGAGCTCAATGAAGAATTAACTCTTTACTGTCATCTTATTGATAGTGAGCCTATTGATGCTGAAAAAGCAATGAAAGATGAGAAATGGAGAAAAGCCATGGAAGAGGAGATCAATTCAATTGAGAAGAACAAGACATGGGAGTTAACAAAACTTCCAGCTGATAAAAAGCCCATTGGTGTCAAATGGGTCTTTAAAGTAAAGAATGATGCAAATGGAAAAATTGTACGACACATGGCAAGACTCGTTGCAAAAGGATATTGTCAAAAGCCCGGTATTAACTACGATGAAGTTTTTATTAACTACGATGAAGTTTTTACACCGGTTGCTGGAATGGAGGTGATCAGATTAGTGATTTTAGTTGCTGCCTAAAATGGATGGAATATCCACCAAATGGATGTGAAGTCAGCATTTCTCAATGGATATTTGGAGGAGGAAATCTATATCTAACAATCACCGGGGTTATATCGTCAAAGGCCAGGAGGAAAAAGTGCTTAAGCTAAAGAAGGCACTTTACGGGCTCAAGCAAGCACCAAGAGCATGGAACAGTCACATTGACAAATATTTTCAAGAAAATGGATTTGTCAAGTGCCCACATGAGTATGCCTTGTATGTGAAAGTGAAAGATGGAGATGTGTTGCTTGTTTGCTTGTACGTGGATGATCTCATTTTCACCGGAAATAATCCTTAAATGTTTGAAGATTTCAAGAGGACGATGACTCAGGAATTTGAGATGACTGACCTTAGTATGATATCATTTTATCTCGGCATTAAATTGAAGTAGAATGATGATGGCATCTTTATTAGTCAAAGAAGCTTTGCTAAGGAGATCTTGAAGAAATTCAAGATGGAGAATTGCAATCCTGTTAGCACTCCCGTCGAATGCAGCCAAAAATTGACCAAGGATGAGGATGGAATTAGCATGAAACTACCAAATTTTCAAAGTCTAATTGGGAGTCTCAGATACCTAACATGCACAAGGCCCGATATTCTTTATGCGGTGGGCTAGTTAGTAGATACATGGAAGATCCAAAGGAGTCTCATTGGAATGCAGCGAAAAGAATAGTTCGTTATGTCAAAGGTACAACTAATTTTGGACTTCGATATTCAGAATCTGATAAGTTCAAATTAGTTGGTTATAGTGACAGTGATTGGGCTGGTGATAAAAATGATCGAAAAAGTACTAGCGGATTTGTATTTTTTCTTGGTGAAACGGCGGTCACATGGAGTTCAAAAAAGCGACCTATCGTCACATTGTCAACATGTGAAGCTGAATATGTTGCTGCAATATCATGTGTGTGTCATGCAGTATGGCTGAGAAGATTGTTAAAGGAGCTTCAAATGACACAACATGAACCTACAGATATTTTTGTGGATAACAAGTTGGCATTGGCGTTGGCAAAAAATCCAGTCTTCAATGATCGAAGTAAGCATATTGATACAAGGTATCATTTTATCAGAGAGTGCATTGAGCAAAAGGAAGTCACATTGAAGTACGTGAAAACACAACATCAAGTTGCTGATATTTTCACGAAGCCACTGAAGTTTGAGGTGTTTAATCGATTGCGAGCGTTGTTGGGAATAACAGAAAATTAAGTTTAAGGGAGAGTGTTAAAAGTTAATTAAACTTAATTACAAAAAATCCTTCATTACCACATGTTTTTATTATGCAAATAATTAAGTCAATATTTGTGATTTTGGGCAGATATTGTGCAAAGAAGATAAGGATAAGATTGATGAAAATTTGCACATGATTAATGAATAGTTTTAGCATGCCAAGTTGTATTGATGGGCATCATTTGTTGACATAAGATGTAGAAGATATATTTGGAAAATATTTTAGTTGGAATAGAAGATTTGTGGGGTATTATTGTTTTGTATTTAGTGACTTGTAAGCTCTATATAAGAGCTGATATCTGAATGTATAAGTAGATTGGTATTTTATAAAAATATAAGTTTTACGGGTTATATTTTTAGAGCTTTGTATTTCAAGTTTTGCCATTTTATTAAGTTAAGCCCTTCCTCAATCCAACAAAAATATGTGGCAAGGTTGGATGAGATAAAACAACAATTAAGGAGCCAAATGGAGGCAAAAATGGAGTCGAAAATGAACCAAATAATGATGTGATTTGTTAAGAAGTTGCAATAAGAAAATCCCAATTTAAACCTTAGTTTGGATGCCTTAGGTGAGTGCTCAAGTGAGAATGATAATGCCTCCTCCAAAGAGACACAAGAGTAATGCCTTTGGATGTAACTAGTGCTTTATGAAAGTTATGTTAGTACTTTATCGATGTTATGTTAGTACTTTATGGATGTAACTAGCACTTTCAACGAGTTTTTATGAATGTTATATTAGTACCTTTTGAACTTAATAGGATTGCAATCATATCACAATATGATAATATAGACAAATGTAGAACAAAAAAGTGTTGGCAAATCTATAAAAATAAGTTGATGCTAACATTAAATGTATAAATGAAAAGAGTTGGTATTTCTAATAAAAGTGTCGCCATATCACGTGGTAGTGTAACCAAAACTTGATAAATGTCGTCAAAAGACAGAGAAACGTTACTAAAGGGCTATGTTCCAACACTTTTTACTATGTGGCCATAAGTGACCAAAAGTGTCGGCATAGGGACCTATGGCCACGCTGCCATATGGAACACCTTTTTTTTTGACAAAAGTGTAACCAGTTCCTCTATGATTACACATTTTTGACATTAGACTTCACTTTTTCGGTGTTGACAGAGCCAATATATGGTGTAGTGTTAATTTGACTTTATTTCCAACGTTGTTTTTTTCTTCAATTAATAATCACTTAGTCATTTCATCTTCAACATTTATTCTTCAAATGTCATTTAAGTTTATTTAACAAATTCTACCTCCTACCTCTATATGTATCTTGTACACACATCATAACAACTCAAGTGTTACAAGAGTTTTCAATTCAGAGTCTGTGATTGGTGAACGATTATCCAACCCACCTCCTTGTATTGCTACTTTACACTACAAAAAAACTTCGCTTTAGCGTCGGAAATTAGCGTCAACCAGTATTCTGCTTCTATTAGCGATGACATTGCGTAGAATTAGAGTAAAAAATTGTTATAAAAAATTGCAACAGGTTTGCATCGACTTAGCTACAAAAGTATATGGAGACGACTTCTGTCAACGCTAATTGCGTCAACTTAGCGACGACACGTGTTATGGAAGAAATTTGCTACGACTTAGCGTCGAGTGAAAATTATTTATTCCCGGTTTTTAGGGAGGGGGAAAGTAGCGTCGGAATATTTCCCCTCTAAATTTAAAGTAGTGTCACTTTCTCATCGCACTCTCTTAGCTATTAGGTTCGTATCTCTCATTTCTCTTCCCTTCTTCGTTCGATTAGGTCTTCAATTTCTTCATCTCTAAAAATCTTTTGCAGGTCTTATAAGATTATTTCTCATCTGCGCTCCCCAATCGTACGTTTTCTAATTTCCCCACTGTTTTGTTTGTTTTTCGCATCATTTAATCGGAAAAGCAACGATTTCAGCTTCTAATTTTGATTCGGTGCAGGGATAAATCCATGTCTGGTCATTCAGTGATAGTTAGAGAAATGCTCACTGCCTTTTTTGTTGAAATCGGTGGCGCTACTGCTGCTTTTGAAGTTTCTGGGGATGATATTCATTTACTCTGTGTAATTTGGAATCATGATATGATTTGAAAGAGAATTGCCTAATTTCAACATTTATGCACAATTCGTAATGTGATAATCGCGATCTATAGTATTGGCTATGTTATGTGAATCAGAATATGCTTGTTTGAATGAGTTGTGTTCTTGTGGGCAACTATTGATAGTATATGTGCTGGTAATGCTACAAAAGTTAGACTATAATCTGTTTGCTTGTTGCAACAACTTCCTAATACGTATTTGACATCTTAAAGTGCTACTTCTAACTTAATTGTTTGTGTTGAACTAGTGTTTTTAATTAGTTATTGGATGCTCCAAGATCTTCTCCTCGCTTGAGCTTTTTTGATATTTGCCTAGGGAAGAAGAATGCGCTACGTCCAATTGTTGATAGAATGAATCCATGACAATGCTTCTTTTTTTTTTTCAGTTTTTGGCATTTGTATGATTTTCTTTTCTTTACTCATACTTGATATCTAGGAAGCACATAAATAGAAATGGACATGTTAGTGTTGCATGCTTATTTTGATCAAGGTCTATCTGTGTTGTGTATTTATGAAGACCTTATTCTATTGACCTGTAATGAGGTTATAGTTGCAATGTTTTTAGATTTGGATTTTATAATCTTTTTCATTTTAAAAGTCTATATGATTATTGATACTATCTTAGTCTGTGATCAGATTAAGTAATATTGTTGAAAGATTCTCAGCTTCGATCTCCAGCTTTGAACTGTAAGTTATGATATTTGTGATAAATTTCAGTGATTCTGCAGTGTTCATAAAATAATTGTATTTACAATTTTTTTAATCACAAATCTATAAAATACGACATAATTAAAAATTTTAAGTAACAGGCCAAATTGGGCTTAAAATTGATTATTCAATAGAGAATTGCAGGAGTCCAATAAGTATTGATACCTAAATTTTAGCTAGGCCCATTAAACCTATAACTCACCCCATCCCAACAACAAAATCTGATGATGGCCAGTGGTCATATATATAATACATCAAATGCTATTACAAGGTAATATTAACTAGGCAGTAGTTCCTCATTTGCTGACTCCTATGGCCTCAATTACTTTATGTTACAAAAGCTGTAGCCACTAATACAAGCTCTTCCTCAATTACTTTATCTTTGTGTATCATTTCATTTATAGCTTTGGAAAGGCTTGTAATCCCCAGAAGTTTCGTTAGCAACAGCTTGATGAAGAGGCATTTAAAATTTTATGAATTATATTATATGTCACTGTGAGATTCATTTAAAATAATTAAATTATTTGAATATGAAGTCTGTTTATTTGCCTATATGTCTGTTTCGTTCGCTCTTACTGTTGGGGATAAATTTGACTCAATGAATCAAGGAAAAGGAAGTAAAATGAATCAAAGCTTAAACACAAAAGGATTTTTGATTGAAACTTGGAGCTTTATATATTACAAAGTTTGCTCTCTTCTTTTCCTTTGCTCACACTCTAATTGCCTTACTTTTTTTCACAGTACTCTCTTCTGATACAACAAATTGAAATCTATATATAGTAATTGTGAATCACAAAATAGAGAAATTTCAGCCCATCATGATGAATTGCCAGCCATAAAGTCACTCATGATGTTTGCCCATCATGATGAATTGCCACCCAAATTAATATATTTGCTGCCCGTATACAACTTGCAAATTAATGATGAGTTGCCAAACATGTCTTTTCTTTCCTTTATAATTTTCATTTTTTTTTCTTATTAAGTTTAATTTTTCAACACTCCCCCTTAAACTTAATTCTTTATTATTTCCAACAATGCTCGTAGTTGGTTAAACACTTCATACTTCAGTGGCTTCGTAAAGATATCCGCAATTTGATCTTGCGTTTTCACGTATTTCAACTTGACTATCTTTTGCTCAATGCACTCTCTGATAAAATAAAATCTCGTGTCGATGTGTTTACTTCGATCATGAAACACTGGATTTTTTGCTAACGCCAGGGCTGACTTGTTATCGACAAAAATATCGGTTGGATCATGTTGTGTCATTTGAAGTTCCTTCAATAATCAATGTAGCCATATCGCAAGACATACACACGAGGTTGCAGCTACAAATTCAGCTTCACAGGTTGACAATGTAACAATTGGTTGCTTCTTTGAACTCCAAGTTAATGCTTTTTCGCTAAGAAAAAATACAAATCCGCTCGTGCTTTTCCGATCATTTTTATCTCCGGCTCAATCACTATCGTTATATCCGACTAATTTAAATTCTTCTGATTTTGAATAATGTAATCCAAAATTAGTTGTACCTTTGAATAATGAATTCTTTTCGCTGCATTCCAATGAGACTCCTTCGGTTCTTCCATGTATCTACTTACTAGTCCAACTGAATACAGAATATCTGGCCTTGTGCACGTCATGTATCTGAGACTCCCTATCAAACTTCGAAAAATTGTCGGGTTCACTCTGACTCCATTTTCATCCTTGGTCAATTTCAAACTACATTCGACCAGAGTACTGACAGGGTTGCAATTTTCCATTTTGAATTTCTTCACTATCTCCTTAGCAAAGCCACTTTGACTAATAAAGATGCCATCATCATTCTGATTCACTTTAATGCCAAGATAGTATGACATTAGGCCAATATCAGTCATTTCGAATTCACGAGTCATCGTCTTCTTGAAATCATTAAACAATTGAGGATTGTTCCCGGTAAATATAGGATCATCCACATACAAGCAAACAATCAATATGTCTCCACCTTTCACTTTCACGTACAAGGCATACTCGTGTGGGCACTTGACAAATCCATTCTCGCAAAAGTATTTGTCGATGCGGTTGTTCCAAGCTCTCGGTGCTTGATTAAGTCCGTACAATGCCTTCTTCAGCTTCAACACTTTTCGTTCATGACCTTTGACAATGTAACTAGGCGGTTGTTCGACATAGATCTCTTCCTCCAAGTATCCATTCAGAAATGGTGACTTTACATTCATTTGATGGATCTTCCATCAATTTTAGGCAGCGACTGAGATCACCAGTCTTATAGTCTCCATTCTTGCCACTGGTGCAAATACTTCATCATAGTCAATACTGGGTTTTTGATTATATCCCTTTGCGACTAGCCTCGCTTTATGTCGAATGATTTCTCCATTTGCATCCTTCTTTGCCTTGAACACCCATTTGACTCCAGTGGGCTTTTTGTCAGCTGGAAGTTTGGTCAACTCCCATGTCTCATTCTTCTCAATTGCTTGGATTTCCTCATCCATGGCTCTTCTCCAGTTTTTATCTTTCATGGCCTCTTCAGCATCAATGGGCTCACTACCAATGAGATGGCAGTAAAGAGTTAATTCTTCATTGAGCTCTCTAGTTGCATCGTAAAGATCTTCAACAAGATAAAATTTTCTAGGTCTTTCTCTTAGACTTTGACTTTCATCATCATCGTGTCCTGGAGATGCAATTAGAATGGGACTATATGACGTTGATGCTTTGCCTGGCTCCTTCACATCTCGATCATTGTTTTCATCCATGGTGAAAGGATAAAAATGTAATTGTTGTGCTTGTCATTATTCCATTCCCAAATTGCTTCCTCGTCAATAGTCACATCCCTAGTGATGATAGTCTTTCCAGTATCAGGATCAAACATCTTGTATCCTTTGGAAAATTCTGAGTATCCCACAAACAAGTATTTTTTGCTTTTATCATCCAGCTTTCTCCTTTCTTCATCTGCGACATGAACATGTGCAACACTCCCAAAAACACGAAAATGAGAGATAGTAGGCTTTCTCCCACTCCATGCTTCTTGGGGGGTCATATCCGAAATACTTATCGTTGGGGATCGGTTCAAGATATAAATTACACAACCAACCGCTTCTGCCCATAACTCTTTGGGCAAATTTTTACTCTTCAGCATGCTCCTCACCATATCCATCACTGTACGATTCTTTCTTTCTACAACACCATTTTGTTATGGTGATCTCGGGACTGATAGGAAATGACGGATTCCATGGTGCTCACAAAATCTTTTGAATTCATTTGAAGTGAATTCTCCACCTTTGTCGGATCTTAAAGCTTTGATGTAATAGCCACTTTCTTTTTCCACCATAGCTTTAAACTTTTTGAATGCTTAAAAAACTTCTGATTTCTCTTTCAGAAAATAAACCCACGTCTTTCTGCTATAATCATCAATGAGTAGCAAGAAATATTTATTGCCTCCTAATGATACTGGTGTCATTGGTCCGCAAACATCGGCATGAATAAGCTCAAGGGGAGCCTTTGTTCTTGACATGGACTCTTTTGGAAAACTAGTTCTGGAATGTTTTCAACAAGACATCCTTCACAAAGCCGATGGGGTTTATTGATCAGCGGAAGGCCATGCACCATCTTCTTCTGGCTTAGCAATTTCAACCCTCCAAAGTTGAGATGCCCAAATCTCAAATGCCAAAGCCAATTCAATTCTTTCACGCGAGCTTTTAAGCATCTTGCTACATCCGTCTTGATGTTGAGGGTGAACATTCTTTTTTTTGACATTGGCACACTAGCTAGCAGCTCCTTCTTTTCATTTAACAGCACCAACTTTCGATTCACCATGTGAATTTGGTAATTTTTCTCCAATAGTTATCCCAAACTTAAAATGTTGCTTTTTATGTTTGGAACGTAATAAACATTACTGATGAATTGGTGCTCTCCATTCTTTAAACGAATAAGAATAGTTCCTTTTCCTTGAATAGGAACTTTTGAGGAATCCCCAAAAACAACATTACCACTGAACGACTGGTCCAACTCTATGAACATTTTCTTATCTCCACACATATGGTTACTTACACCATTATCAAGATACCATATGTTGTTTTCGTGACTGTATTCACCTTCACGGGTTAGTAATACCGTGTCGGTTACGTCCTCTTCTTGAATGTTCTTCACTGTTTCCTCTGTTTGCTTCGGAGGGCTCCGACAATCTGCTGCATAGTGGCCATATCTAGAGCAATTGTAGCATTGAACATTGGACTTATCACGTCCATCATTCTGCCTCCAGTTTCCTCTTCCTCATCCATGTCCACGACCTCTGCCTCTTGTGGACTGATCAACTCTATTATTATTGTCACTTCTCTCGTGTTGTTGAAATCTGTCACGTCCTCTTCCTCTTCTGTTTCCTCCTGACCTCTACCACATCCTCGTCTATAATGGTTAGAATCCTGGCTACTTTCACCTTTGAGTGAAACCTTTGCTGCCAAGACTTGTTCTACAATCTCTTCTTTTTATCTGTTTAGTCTCTCCTCACGTGCTTGTAATGAGCCAACTACTTCATCGACGGTCATTTTACTTATATCCCTAGATTTTTCTATTGCCACTACTATGTAATCAAACTTTGGTAGTAGTGACCTTAGAAGTTTTTCAACAACCATGGATTCTTCAAGCTTTTCTCCATATTGCCACATTTAGTTAGCGACAGATTTTAATCGTGAGGAGTAACCTACAATCGCTTCTGTCTCCTTCATCTTCATCATCTTGAACTCTTCTCTCAACATTTGGAGACGAACTTTCTGTACTTTCTCCTCTCCTGGAAGAGAAACTCGTAGTATGTCCCAAGCTTGCCTGGAGGTGGTCGCTTCTGCCACCTTCTCAAACATAACATCAGCTAACCCTTGATGGATGATACTAAGAGCCTTCTGGTCATTACGACGACTCTTATGCAAACTGTCATTTTCGGCTTGCGACAGTTGTGCATCTGCAACTGGGACTTCATAGCCTTTTTCAACAATATCCCAAATATCTTGGGATCCTAGAATGGCTTTCATCTTGATACACCAATTTTTGTAATTGGCTTTTGTAAGTTGGAAAATGAAGGAAACACCGTTGAGATTCATTTCTGTAGAGGAAAAATTTGTTTCAAAAAGTACAGGGGCTGTTGCAACGCTTTTGAGTCTATTGCAACACTTTAGTGCGTCGCTATAGCTTTCAGACAGATTTTGCAAGGACAACAGCAAGGGGAAAATTTCCTTGCAATTCTGGATGAATTTTTGCAACGAAAAAATTTTCCAGAAAAAATTTTCTGGGCGTACAAGGCTACTGCAACAGTTTTGAGTATTAGGCAACACTTTAAGTGTAATGCGACATTTTGTGAATTTTAGCAACGCTTTGTGCTGCCTTTTGCAACACTTTTCTGGGCAGCAGCAGATTTTTGAAACTTGATCTTTTTTCACTCGGGATTTTTTCGGGAAGACAATTGGATACGAAAGGGCTCTGGTACCACTTTGTTGGGGATAAATTTGACTTAATGAATCAAGGAAGAGGAAGTAAACTGAATCAAAGCTTAAACACAAAAGGATTTTTTTATTGAAACTTGGATCTTTATGTATTACAAAGTTTGCTCTCTTCTTTTCCTTTGCTCACACTCTAATTGCCTTACTTTTTTTCACACTACTCTCTTCTGATACAACAATTGAAACCTATATATATAGTAATTGTGAATCACAAAATAGAGAAATTTCAGCCCATCATGTTGAATTGCCACCCATAAAGTCATTCATGATGTTTACCCATCATGATGAATTGCCACCCAAATTAATATATTTGTTGCCCATATACAACTTGCAAATTAATGATGAGTTGCCAACCATGTCTTCTCTTTCCTTTATCATTTTCATTTTTTTCTTATTAAGTTTAATTTTTCAACACTCCCTAACAGTTTAAAGTTTTAACCATTACTATTTGCCTAACAGTTCTTCACTTTGTTTTGCCAAGTCTATACATAATTGGCGGTTCTTCTTCCAAGTTTATATTGTAAAACTAATAAATGTTGTTTTATCTTTTTTTTTTGCATAAATTAGATGTTTTCTAGTAGTACTGCAAATAAATATATTTTTCCTGATAAATGATATTTGTGTGGGCTAGTATGGCTGTGAGTGAATACATGATGATATTTGTGTGTGGCCAATGGATACAATAATTGTTTTCAGCAGTTTGTGTTGGAATTAAAACACTCAAATGAACAGCTTTTATTAAACTCAAAAATATTACAAGAACACTCTCACTCAAAATACAAAACTACAACTCACTCTTTTAATTCTTTTCTCTCTAAAGAAGTTCTTATTTTTGTTGATGAAAAATAACTAAAGAACTCCCCTATTTATAGGTGAATTATACAACTCCCAACTCCCACAATTAATAACCACAATTCTTAATTAACACAATTACTTACCACCACCTCCAACTAATACAATTAATAGCCAACTTATTTAGTTAATTTAATGGCCTCCAAATTGGTTGTAGTTAATAGCCTCCAATTTGGTTATCACACACAAAAATCTACATACTTAAAATAGCTAAATAAATTTACTACATTTTGGATTTGTGGGCTTGGACTCCAATTGATTGGATTTGAATTTTGGGTTTCCATTGATATGGATCAAGTTTATAATCCAACACCCCCCTTAATCTTGATCTTGTCATTCCAAGTGAGCTTCTCAATCTGACGTAGTTTTCGCTTGAGAGCGGCTTAGTAAATATATCCGCAATTTGATCTTGTGTCTTCACGTATTCAACTTGTACTTCCTTTCTTGCAACACACTCTCTTATGTAATGGTAGCGGATGTCGATGTGTTTGCTTCGATCATGGAATACAAGATTCTTTGCTAAGGCAATGGCTGACTTGTTGTCAACACAGATCTCAGTCGGCTCCCTTGCATTAACCCAATCTCCTTCAATAAATTTCTAAGCCAAATTGCATGACAGACGCACGAGGTTGCTGCAACATATTCTGCTTCACATGTAGACAAAGTTACAATTGCTTGTTTCTTTGACATCCATGTGAAAGTAGTGTCTCCCATGAAAAACATGAATCTACTAGTGCTTCTTCGGTTATCTACGTCTCCACCCCAATCGCTATCGCTATATCCAACAAGCTTGTAATCATTAGATACCGAATAAAACAAGCCAAAGTCGGTTGTACCTTTCAAATAGCGAAGAATTCTCTTAGCGGCTTTGAAATGGGTGGTTGTTGGTGACTCCATATAGCGGCTTACTAATCTGACTGCATGAAGGATATCTGGCCTCGTGCATGTAAGATAGCATAGACTTCCAACCAAACTTTTGAAAAATGTTGGATCTACACTTTCCCCTTCTTCATGTTTGGACATCTTAATCCTGTACTCCACCGGTGTGCTTATCGGCTTGCAGTTATCCATCTTGAACTTTTTCAAGATCTCCTTTGCATAGCTTTCTTGTGAAATGAATATTCCATTCTTTTGTTGCTTTACTTCTATACCGAGGTAGTGCGTCATGAGCCCCATGTCTTTCATCTCAAACTCCTTCGTCATCACTTTCTTGAATTCATCGAACATTCTTTGGTTGCTTCCAGTGAATATCAAATCGTCCACATAGAGGCGCACAATCAAAATATCTCCATCTTTGATCTTGATGTACAAAGCATGCTCAAAGGGGCATTTATTGAAGCCATTTTCTTGGAAGTACTTGTCAATTCTGCTATTCCATGCCCTTGGTGCTTGTTTTAGCCCATAAAGAGCCTTCTTCAATTTCAACACCTTGTCGTCATGGCCTTTGACTTCATAACCTGGTGGTTGTTGGATGTAAACTTCCTCTTCAAGAACTCCATTTAGGAACGTCGATTTTACATCCATTTGATGAATTCTCCACTTGTTTTGAGCCGCTAAAGAAATTATTAGCCTGATAGTTTCCAATCGAGCAACTGGAGCGAATACCTCATCATAGTCAATTCCAGCCTTTTGACAATAGCCTTTTACAACAAGCCTTGCCTTGTGTCTTTCGATCTCTCCCTTGGCATTCCGCTTTGTTTTGTACACCCATTTGACACCTATCGCCTTGTGTCCTTTAGGAAGTGAAGTGAGTTCCCATGTATCATTCTTCTCAACGGCCTTGATTTCTTCGTCCATTGCATTTCTCCACCTTTTCTCTTTTGCAGCTTCTTGAAATGTCACTGGCTCACAGTCAACAAATAGATAAAATAATATAAGATTGTCTAGTTGTTCAATCACCTTATAGAGTTCTCGAAGACTTCTCGTACGAGGTTGCACTTCTCTTTCATCTTCAGTCTCGCTTGAGGATGGAGATGATGATGACCTATCTCTATGAGTAGGAGAAGTTGGTGGAGTTGTGAGGCCTTGTTGAAGTTGTCTTGGTTGCTCAGGTGTTGTCGGCTCATCTTCCTCAAATGGAGAAAAATTGAAGTCCTCCGTTTGAGAATCAAAGTTCCATTCTCCTTCTTCATCAAATATCACATCTCGGCTGATCATAAATTTCTTCTCATTCGGATTGTATAGCTTATAGCCTTTTGAGCTTGAGTCATAACCGATGAAAATAAAACTTTTGCTTTTATCATCAAGCTTGGTTCGATTCTCATCTAGTACATGAACATGAGCTACATTCCCGAAGACTCGAAGATGGAAAATTCCGGGCTTTCTTCTGCTCCATGATTCTTATGGTGTCTTTCCCCACACGCTTCTTGTAGGAGAACGATTTAATAGGTAGACTGCATATGCCACTACTTCCGCCCAAAACTCCTTGGGTAGTTTCTTGCTTTTGAGTATACTCCGTGCCATATCAAGAATTGTTCTATTCTTCCTTTCTGCCACACCATTTTGTTGGGGGGGTCTAGGAACCGTTAAGGGTCGACGGATTCCATGTGCTGCACAAAACTCATTCAATTCATTGGATGTGAATTCTCCTCCTCAATTAGATCTCATGGCTTTAATCTTATGACCACTCTCCTTTTGTACGGCTGCTTTGAACTTCTGAAACACTCCAAAGACTTCTGATTTCTGCTTCAAGAAATATACCCATGTTTTTCTTGAGTAATCATCAATAAAAAGAAGGAAGTAGTTACTATTAGCGAGAGAACTTGGCTTGATAGGACCACACACGTCGGTATGGATGAGTTCGAGCGGTTTCTTGGCTCTATAGTCTGACTCCTTTGGAAAGCTTCTTCTGAATTGCTTCCCTTGTAAACATCCTTCGCACAATTGATCAGGATTGTTGATACATAGTAAGCCTCTAACCATTCCTTTCTTCGATAGTAGATCCAATCCTCCGAAGTTGAGATGACCAAATCGAAGATGCTATAGCCACGATGCGTCTTTGTAACACGCCTTCAAACACTTCACAACATCATATTGAATGTTCAAAGGAAACATTCGATTCTTTGACATTTGTACTTTAGCAATCAGATCTCCTTTGCCATCTCTTATTAAAAGACTACAATCTTTCATGTGAATATCATAGCCTTTTTCTAAGAGTTGGCCCAAACTTAGAATGTTGCACTTCATATTAGGCACATAGTAGACATTTGAAATTAATTGGTGGCTACCATCTTTAGCACGAAAGAGGATGTTACCTTTCCCCTTCACCGATATCTTGCTATCATCTCTAAATGAGACATCGCCACTTACTTCTTCAGTCAGCTCCATGAATAAGCTTCTTTTTCCGCATATGTGGTTGCTTGCACCGGTGTCGAGATATCATGTATTGTCTTGATGATCACTGTTATTGTTGTTTGCTAATAATAGCATTTCTTTCTCCTTAATCTTCTCCTCCATGAAATTTGCCTTCTCTACAACTTGATAATTTCGAGCTCTACATTCTGAAGCATAATGCCTAAACTTTTGACAATTATAGCATCGTACTTAAGATTTGTCATACCTCAAGTTTGAATTTCCTTTTCCACGACCTTCCGTGGAGCTTTCTCCTTTCTCATAGTTGTTGTTGGAATTGTTGTTGTAATTCTAACTCCGTCCAAGACCACAGCTTCCTCCTTGTCCGCGGCCTCGTCCTCTGCCTCTGCCTCTGCCATGGATGTTTCTACCATTGCCTTGGCCTTCACTCGTATCCTTAAGTTATAACTTGAGGAGTTGCTCAGAGATACCTTGCTTCTTTTTATGCTTTTCTTCATAGGCTTGTAGTGATCCTTGGAGTTCTTTAATCGTCATCTCCTCCAAGTCTTTGGTTTCTTCAATCGTCACCACAATATGCTTAAATTTGTGATCCAACGAGCGAAGTATCTTCTCTATTATTCTTACATCTTCTAACTTCACACCGTTTCTTTTCAATTGATTAGAAACGACTGCTACTCTTGAAAAGTAATCGGAGATAGACTCAGATGGTTTCATGTGCAAGGATTCAAACTCACCTCTTAGTGTTTGGAGACGGACCTTCTTCACCTTTTCGGCTCCTTTGTAAGAGGTTTGTAGCTTCTCCCATGCTTGCTTGGCGGAAGTTGCACTTGAAATATTTTCAAAACCGTCATCATCTAATGCTTGATAGATGAGGAAGAGATCTTTCTTGTCTCTCTTTCGGGAATCCTTCAAAGCTATAACTTGATCTGGCGTGAGAGAGGCTTTATTTTCGGGCTCCTTGAATCCTTTCTCTACGATATCCCAAACATCATGAGCACCGAGAAGAGCCTTCATCTTGATACTCCAATTGTCGTAGTTGTTGTTGTTGAGTGTTGGAACTTGAAAGGATGCCACGTTATTCGCCATCTTACTCAAATAGCTTTTCTAGACGTACAGAAGCTATTGCGACACTTTCTAGAGTCTGCTGCGACACTTCTGGATTCTCTGCGACACTTCTGGTGTCTTTTGCAACACACTGGACGTATTGCAACCCTTTTGGCAGTCTATTACGACACTTTCTGGGCATTCTAGCTACTGCAACGCTCGATTTTTCCACACTCGGGAAAAAAAATCTTTTCGGGAGGAGGACTCGAGCTTTCAACCTAGCACTGGTACCACTTTGTTAGAATTAAAACACTCAAATGAACAACTTTTATTAAACTCAAAAATATTACAAGAACACTCTCACTCAAAATACAAAACTACAACTGACTCTTTTACTTCTTTTCTCTCTAAAGAAGTTCTTATTTTTGTTGATGAAAAACAACTAAAGAACTCCCCTATTTATAGGTGAATTATACAACTCCCAACTCCCACAATTAATAACCACAATTCTTAACTAACACAATTACTTACCACCACCTCCAACTAATACAATTAATAGCCAACTTATTTAGTTAATTTAATGGCCTCCAAATTGGTTGTAGTTAATAGCCTCCAATTTGGTTATCACAAACAAAAATCTACATTCTTAAAATTCCTAAATAAATTTACTACATTTTGGATTTGTGAGCTTGGACTCCAATTGATTGGATTTGAATTTTGGGTTTCCATTGATATGGAACAAGTTTATAATCCAACATTTGATTTTAGAAAATAATCAAGACTTGTAACCAATTATTGTGATATAGGTTCCATCAACAAAGACATTGATCACACATGTCTGGTGTAAATCCTTGTGGAGGCAATTCAAGGCAGAGACTGTTCAAATTATTAAACTTAATATGATAAAAAAATAATGAAAAAAAAGGGTCAAAAATAGCAAGCCACCTAAATTGGACTTTGAAAAAATTGGTATTTGTAGGTTTGTTAGTTGGATTTTGTAGAAAATTAAAGTAAGTTGTTAAACCTAAATTTGAAATTTGTAATAGATTGAATTATTGAGAAAATGATAGCATCATTGCAGAATTCATCAAATGCCTATATAAGGCAATGTAATTTGCTATTTTAAAGAGAGTAAGAGAGTGAAAAAATAATAAGAGTTTATGAGTGTATTATAATAAAATTAGTGTGAATTACTCATTTTTATGTTTTGAGCATTTTTTGCTTGATTATTTTCCTCTTCAATCCAACAAAGTGGTATCAGAGCCATTTCGTATCCAATCCTCTTCCCAAAAATCCCCAAGTAAAAAAGTCGAGTTTAAAGAGTTTCAGAAGCAGCCCATAAAGTGTCGCAATAGGCTGTCAAAAGTGTTGCAAAAAATTGCAGAAAGTGTCGCAGTTAGCATAAAGTGTCGCAAATACTCAAAAAAGTTGCAATAGCCTCTGTTCTTCCTTTCTGGAAAATTTTCAAGTTCATCTAAAATTGCAAGGAAATATTTTCCCTTGCTGTTCTCCTTGCAAAATCTGTCTAAAGCTATAGCGACGTACCAAAGTGTCGCAATAGACTCAAAAGCGTTGCAACAACCCCTGTACTCTTCGAAACAAATTTTCCTTTACAAAAATGAATCCCAACGGTGTTTCCTTCGTTTTTCCTCAACTGACAAAAACCAATTACAAAAATTGGTGTATCAAGATGAAAGCCATTCTAGGATCCCAAGATGTTTGGGATATTGTTGAAAAAGGCTATGAAGTCCCAGCTGCAGATTCACAACTGTCGCAAGTCGAAAAGGACAGTTTGCATAAGAGTCGTCGTAATGACCAGAAGGCTCTTAGTATCATCCATCAAGGGTTAGATGATGTTATGTTTGAGAAGGTGGCAGAAGCGAGCACCTCAAAGCAAGCTTGGGATATACTACGAGTTTCTCTTCAAGGAGAGGAGAAAGTACAAAAAGTTTGGCTCCAAATGTTGAGAGGAGAGTTCGAGATGATGAAGATGAAGGAGACAGAAGTGATTGTAGATTACTCCTCACGATTAAAATCTGTCGCTAACCAAATGCGGCAATATGGAGAAAAGCTTGAAGAATCCAGGGTTGTTGAAAAACTTCTAAGGTCACTACTACCAAAGTTTGACTACGTAGTAGTGGCAATAGAAGAATCTCGGGATATAAGTAAAATGACCGTCGATGAAGTAGTTGGCTCTTTACAAGCACGTGAGGAGAGACTAAACAGACAAAGAGAAGAGTCTGTAGAACAAGTCTTGGCAGCAAAGGTTTCAGTCAAAGGTGAAAGTAGCCAGGATTCTAGCCATTACGGACGAGGACGTGGAGAAAATGGAAGAGGAAGAGGACGTGGTAGAAATCAACCATTCGGTAGAGGTGAAAATAATAATGGAGATAATCAGTCCGTACGAGGCAGAGGTCGCGGTCATGGACGTGGACGAGGAAGAGGAAACTGGAGGCATAATGATGGACGTGACAAGTCCAATGTTTAATGCTATAATTGCTCCAGATATGGCCACTATGCAGCAGAATGTCGGAGCCCACCGAAGCAAACAAAGGAAATGGCGAACAACATTCAAGAAGAGGACGTAACCAACACGGTATTACTAACCCGTGAAGGTGAATACAGTCAAGAAAACAACATATGGTATCTTGATAATGGTGCAAGTAACCATATGTGTGGAGATAAGAAAATGTTCGTAGAGCTGGACCAGTGATTCAATGGTAATGTTGTTTTTGGGGATTCCTCAAGAGTTCCTATTCAAGGAAAAGGAACTATTCTTATTCGTTTAAAGAATGGAGAGCACCAATTCATCAGCAATGTTTATTACGTTCCAAACATAAAAAGCAACACTTTAAGTTTGGGACAACTACTGGAGAAAAATTACCAAATTCACATGGTGAACCGAAAGTTGGTGCTGTTAAACGAAAAGAAGGAGCTGCTAGCTAGTGTACCAATGTCAAAAAATAGAATGTTCACTCTCAACATCAAGACAGATGTAGCAAGATGCTTAAAAGCTTGCGTGAAAGAATCTGATTGGCTTTGGCATTTGAGATTCGGTCATCTCAATTTTGGAGGGTTGAAATTGCTAAGCCAGAAGAAGATGGTGCATGGTCTTCCGCTGATTAATAAACCCCATCAGCTTTGTGAAGGATGTCTTGTTGGAAAACATTCTAGAACTAGTTTTCCAAAAGAGTCTATGTCAAGAGCAAAGGCTCCCCTTGAGCTTATTCATGCCGATGTCTGTGGACCAATGACACTAGTATCATTGGGAGGCAACAAATATTTCTTGCTATTCATTGATGATTATAGCAGAAAGATGTGGGTTATTTTCTGAAAGAGAAATCAGAAGTTTTTGAAGCATTTAAAAAGTTTAAAGCTATGGTGGAAAAAGAAAGTGGCTATTACATCAAAGCTTTAAGATCCGACAGAGGGGGAGAATTCACGTCAAATGAATTCAAAAGATTCTGCGAACATCAAGGAATCCGTCATTTCTTATCAGTCCCGAGATCGCCTCAGCAAAATGGTGTTGTTGAATGAAAGAATAGAACCGTGATGGATATGGTAAGGAGCATGTTAAAGAGCAAGAATTTGCCCAAAGAGTTGTGGGCAGAAGCTGTTGATTGTGCTGTCTACATCTTGAACCGATCTCCAACAACAAGTGTGTCGGATATGACACCCCAAGTAGCATGGAGTGGGAGAAAGCCTAATATCTCTCATTTTCGTGTTTTTGGGAGTGTTGCACATGTTCATGTTGCGGATGAAGAAAGGAGAAAGCTGGACAACAAAAGCAAAAAATACTTGTTCGTGGGATATTCAGAATTTTCAAAAGGTTATAAGATGTTTGATCCTGACACAAGGAAGACGATTATCAGTAGGGATGTGACTATTGACGAGGATGCAATTTGGGAATGGAATAATGACAAGCAGAAGAATTATAGTTTTTATCCTTTCACCATGGATGAAAACAATGATCGAGATGTGGAGGAGTCAGGCAAAGCATCGACGTCATATAGTCCCATTCCAATTGCATCTCTAGGACACGATGATGATGAAAGTCAAAGTCCAAGAGAAAGACCTAGAAAATTTCGTCTTATTGAAGATCTTTATGATGCAACTAGAGAGCTCAATGAAGAATTGACTCTTTATTGTCATCTTATTGATAGTGAACCTATTGATGCTGAAGAAGCCATGAAAGATGAGAAATGGAGAAAAGCCATGGAGGAGGAGATCAATTCAATTGAGAAAAACAAGACGTGGGAGTTGACCAAACTTCCAGCTGACAAAAAACCCATTGGAGTCAAATGGGTGTTCAAGGCAAAGAAGGATGCAAATGGAGAAATCGTTCGACATAAAGCGAGGCTAGTCGCAAAGGGATATAATCAAAAACCCGGTATTGACTATGATGAAGTATTTGCACCAGTAGCAAGAATGGAGACTATCAGACTAGTGATCTCAGTCGCTGCCCAAAATGGATGGAAGATACACCAAATGGATGTAAAGTCAGCATTTCTGAATGGATTCTTGGAGGAAGAGATCTATGTCCAACAACCACCTGGTTACATTGTCAAAGGTCATGAACGAAAAGTGTTGAAGCTGAAGAAGGCGTTGTACGGTCTTAAGTAAGCACCGAGAGCTTGGAACAGTCGCATCGACAAATACTTTTGCGAGAATGGATTTATCAAGTGCCCACATGAGTATGCCTTGTATGTGAAAGTGAAAGGTGGAGACATATTACTTGTTTGCTTATATGTGGACGATCTCATATTTACCGGAAACAATCCTCAAATGTTTAATGATTTCAAGAAAACAATGACTCGTGAATTCGAAATGACTGATATTGGCTTGATGTCGTACTATCTTGGCATTGAAGTGAAGCAAAGGGATGATGGAATTTTTATTTGTCAAAGTGGCTTCGCCAAAGAGATCTTGAGGAAATTTAAGATGGAAAATTGCAACCCTATCAGCACTCCGGCCGAATGCAGTTTAAAATTGACCAAGGATGAAAATGGAGTCAGGGTGAACCCGACAATTTTTCGAAGTTTGATTGGGAGTCTCAGATACCTGATGTGCACAAGGCCAGATATTCTGTATGCAGTTGGACTAGTGAGCAGATACATGGAAGAACCGAAGGAGTCTCATTGGAATGCAGCGAAAAGAATACTCCGCTATGTTAAAGGTACAACTAATTTTGGATTGCATTATTCAAAATCTGACGAATTTAAATTAGTTGGCTATAGCGACAGTGATTGGGCTGGCGATAAAAATGACCAAAAAAGTACAAGCGGGTTTGTATTTTTTCTCGGTAACACGGCATTTACTTGGAGTTCAAAGAAGCAACCTATAGTGACGTTGTCAACATGTGAAGCTGAATATGTTGCTGCAACATCATGTGTGTGTCATGCAATATGGCTGAGAAGACTATTAACGGAACTTCAAATGACACAACATGATCCAACGAATATTTTTGTCGATAACAAATCGGCATTGGCGAAAAATCCTGTCTTCCATGATCGAAGCAAACACATTGATACAAGGTATCATTTCATTCGAGAGTGTATTGAGCAGAAGGAAGTCACATTGAAGTATGTCAAAACACAAGATCAGATAGCGGACATCTTTACAAAGCCATTGAAGTATAACATGTTCAATCAATTGCGAGCGTTATTGGGAATAACGGATAATTAAGTTTACGGGGGAATGTTCAAATTATTAAACTTAATATGATAAAAAAATAATGAAAAAAAAGGGTCAAAAATAGCAAGCCACCTAAATTGGACTTTGAAAAAATTGGTATTTGTAGGATTTGTTAGTTAGATTTTGTAGAAAATTAAAGTAAGTTGTTAAACCTAAATTTGAATTTTGTAATAGATTGAATTATTGAGAAAATGATAGCATCATTGCAGAATTCATCAAATGCCTATATAAGGCAATGTAATTTGCTATTTTAAAGAGAGTAAGAGAGTGAAAAAATAATAAGAGTTTATGAGTGTATTGTAATAAAATTAGTGTGAATTACTCATTTTTATGTTTTGAGCATTTTTTGCTTGATTATTTTCCTCTTCAATCCAACAGAGACATAGTATAGTGTCACTCAGGCAATTTCTGCTCAGGTATGATATTTCTCAGATAATTCATCTTATTGTTGATTGCGTGTAATTCTTTTTTTTTTCCTTATTTGGGAAATCATTCTGAAATAAATCATTGTGATTTTTGACTGTTCTAGTGTGGCAGCTGGATTTTTATTCCAGAAACTAACTGTTGTTGTACTGTACTTAAGCTAGATTTATGTGTATAAATGTGTAATATTCGGTTTCTATACATGTTGTGATATTGCAGCGAAACCGTAATTATCGAACTTGAAAGACAACGAGCTCCTGTTGTTGTTATATCTCATCAGGTTAGAACTTCATAGTTCCTATAATGTCAGCAAAAGTATATATTTAGCTTCCATACTTGGCATAATTTATCACTTTGGCCCCCTGCTCGAATTTTGGGGTAATCTTGGCCCTGAACAAAAAGAGTTTGGCTTTTGACAGCGGTTTATTACATACATTATGATATGCTTGTTAACAGATTTATAAGTCAAGGATCAGTTTTTACAAAAAGAAAAAAATAAGTACGAGGGCTGAAGTGACAAATTGTGACAAATAAAAAAGTTTAAGGATATATGCTTACGTTGCTGATAGGCCTGTTAAAGAAATTCCTCATATTGAGGTAATTCTTTAATACTCAGGAGTCTAAGAGTAATGTGTTGATATTATTGTCGACTATAGTTTTGTTGAAAGTCATAATATGCTCCATGTACTTGGCATTATATGTTATTTCCCACGATTTATTTGAGAGGTTGCTTGTAACTGACTTATAAGTAGATAAAATTGGGAAGGAGTTGAAATGGGTTATAAAACTAGTTTAATGTCAGATGGAGATTGTTTTTCCTAAACCTCTCCGTTAGCTTTTGAGTAAAAACTTTTAGAATTTGAGAAAGTGGTTCCAAATTGGTCTCTATATGAAACTTAGCTACTTGGTGGAAGAGAATACGGGAAAAAAAATTGAGAGATGTACAAATTTAGTCTTAAAAGCCCATTCGAACTAACAGTGAAAATTGAGTAAGGCCCAACATCTATCCTAATTCTAAAGAGACCAACTAAATAAGGCCTCTTAGCCCTTATTCTCTTCTTAGCGTTACTCGTTTCACCCATCTCATCTGCTCAATCTCTCTCTCTCTCTGCTTTTCAATCTCTTTTCCTAGTCGCTGAAATCATCGTTATTCACATGCTTGCGTGGTGCTCAATTTTCTTTCATTTGAGGCTTTTCTTTCATTTGAGGCTCGATTCTGGTAATTCCTCTTTTCATCTCTGACATGCAGTATTTGATTTTGATTAAAATAATAAGTTAATTTTGTTTACTATAGTGGTCCTCCTGGAGATTTAGGATTATCATAAGATTCTACTGTGTGCAACTTGTGGTGGGGAGTTCAAGTTCAATGAGATTTGCTATTTTAGGATGCTCTTACATAACATATTTCATGTCTGACGTAACTTAAATTTATCTATTAATTTAAGATAACTAACTTTTCCCGTATATTTTATATATTTATACAGACATGGCTCGAAGACTAATGCATAATGCGAGAGGTAGAGGAAGGAGTGGTTGTGGTTGTGGAGGGCGTGGGAGTGAGCATACATCTAATCGTTTTGATGCACAATCTGATGGAAGGAGTGACAATATGGGAATTTGCAATCATCAACGCCCAACTGAAAATCAGAATGAGCAATCTTAAAGCATTGAAAATCAAAATAATCATGCACAAGAAATGGAAAATCAGAGTAATAATGTTGTTGGAGAACAACATGGCGACAGTGATGATGAAGTTATTTTGGAAGAGCAATTTGTGCATGAAGAGCAATTTGTGAATGGATGCCGAGTTGTGACACTTGTTGGTGATACGTAAGTTTATATAAATTTTGTTATTAGATTAAGTAATTTATTGATTTTATCTTAAAAAATTGTAAACGAGACAAACGTAATTTATATTTATATTTATTTTATCACGTAATCACTCTGATATTATATTTGACTTGTTTTTCGTCGTGTCTTAGGTTTTTATCATCCCATTTAGTTGCTCAACCTATTTTTCGTGCATTTAAATCAAGAATTGATCTACAAGGATCAAGTTGGGAGAAGGTATCCAGTGAAACCAAGGACTACTACTTTGAAGAATTTCGGGTATATTCTTTTCCTTTAATTCTAATGTCTTTAAAAGCTAATAGTGAAAAGAAATGATGCTGCCTAAGGCTATCATGTTATAATCGAATTCTGGTATGTTCTTCAAGTTTTTTAAATGTTTACTAGTTGGTTAAGCTTTGAATCTCTTATGCATTTTTAGAAAGTATATCAATGGGAAGATGGCATGGAGGCAAGGGTAAAGCAAGCATGGACAACAAAGGCCTCAAAAAGTTATTCTAATAAGCCTGAATATGTGCAAGAAAATGTATGGAAAGAATGGTGGACACACTGGGAGCAAGATGAAGCTAAGCGTAAAGCTGAGAGGAACAGGGAGAATAGGAAGGGAAAGAATGGAGGTGGTCCTTCCAAACACACTGGAGGTTCTGGTAGTTCGATGGACCATAAGATAAGACTTGTAAGTACTTCTACATATGTTAAATATGACTAATTTACTGGAACCCTAATTTTCGAGTCACTGTTACTTTTCAAGCATTTGGGCTTAAAGCAACTGCTCAGGTTACTATGACCATTCCATTTCTGACAAAGTATTCTGATGATCTTCTTTGGAAAAATATTATTCTCACTATTTTTAACAATTTCAAGAGGTGGATCTACAAGTTTTTGCTTTACCACATATTACCCTGATGACTCTTAGCAGTTTCCTTATTTGGGACACTATAGCCAATTATTTTGTGAATGGCCATATCAGTTTTTGTCTATTCATCTATGTTCCTACTAGTTTTCTTCATTTTATGTTTACCATACTGAGTTTCTTCATTCGTGGATAAATTATGTTCATATGAAGTACTAAATTATGTTCATAAAGTTCTTACAGAATTATTAGCCTCCGAAAGTTCAGTTTTAATCCTGTAGTTAGATGTTATAATATTTGATGTTTTAATGACTTAAATGATATTTTGTATGTGATTTCTAGTACAACTGAAATGATATTTTGTTCTTTACATGTATAGGCAAAAAAGTTGGGCCGAGCACCTACGCATACTAAACTTTTTTTGCAAACTCATACGAGAAAGGGTGATGGGCAAACTTTTGTTGATTTGAAATCAAAAGCAGTTCATGTGAGTTATATCTTGGTCTTTCTTTATTCATATATTTTTCTAAGAATACTTTAATTATAAATTGCATTATTCTTTATAGAACGGCATATTGGCTATACGGCAATAGCGAGAAGATGATTCTGAGGACATAGATGATAATAAAATCTATTTAGAGGCTGCAGCGGGAAAGAGGAATGATCGCGTGTATGGCCTTGGATCAGTTGGCATTGAGCATTGCAAAAAACAAAAACCAGGTATTAGTTTTTTGCCATTCTTGAATTTCGATTGTTTCATATGCCTAGTTTTATTTTATTAGTTATCCTCCAGAATGCTTGATATTCTGTCTTTTACTAGTTGGTAACTAGACAGAGTGCTCTGTATCTCGAATAATGATAGTGAAAACATTGTAGAGATTACTGTCAGGTGTAACAGTCCAGGGTTTTTATTTCAAATAGCACGAAATAGCACGTTAGACTCGGATTCGCTGCTTCTAGTATACATCTATAAGCTATGAATTTATTCCAAATGTAGAGATGTAATAATCACAAAGACGTAAAAAAAATGAATAAATATTGAAGATGGTAATTAGTTCGTGGAGTAGTTGAAGTGTCAGGGTTTATATATGGGGGTTCCATCACTGTAGTATTTGCAAAAGAATACGTGTCAAAATGGGTAAAACCTTTGTAAAATACAATTAACCGTTGGTCAATTAATGATTCTATTTTCCCATCACAAAATAAAAAGGTAAATATTTGTATTATTTTATTCTTTTATAGCAATGTGTACTCATCAAGGCTATGCTAAATGCCTAGAACACATTTGAAAAGAGAGGAAATGTATAGGACCATCTTAGAGTTTACTAAATCATACAAAATTGTACTCTCTAGTATACAAGAAAAGAAAAGTTGAGATATTTTCTAATTGTTCGAATTATTTACTATGTAAATAAAAAAAAATTGTTACACTTATTTTTTATATTTTAGAAGTAGTATACAAGTTTTGAAATCTCACGCTATTTAATCACGGAGTTTTTCTATCAATACTCTGCTTTTTCAACCCCACCGCATCCAGCGACTGTGGACTCGAACCTGTGACCTATAGGATCATAACTTAATCGGGGTCAACCAATAGCCTAAGACACTAGCCTAAGACCTTACCTTTGCCACTGAATGCTCTAGTTGAACTATGACATAGTAACATAAAACTGAATTTTAATTGTCAAGTGCCACTAAAATAGTTACTTGGTTTTTATTGAAGTTGAAGAGTATAATGGGGATGCATTAGAAAAATTTATGGTGCAAATTGGTCTGAAAGTTGGGCTTGGTTTTTTAGAGTTAAATAGAGATGAATTGTGATTGTAATGTTTAGGTGACTACAAAAGACAAAGTTATTCTTTGAATTGTGTGATTGTACCAAATGTGCTTCAACTTGTGTTATTACTCTTTATTGTAAGTACTTGGCTGCACCCTTCCACTTGTGTTTATTCAGTTTCACATTTAGGAAATGAACAATTAAGGAATTGTTTATATGCTAATGTGACAATTTTGTCTTCATAATGTGCATTGATCAATTCTGTCTTTTGTAATAAATTTACGTATGCTACTCTGTTTCTTCAAGCAAGCTTAAGCACTTGTTATAGCATTTGTGTGTGAAGTTCATATAAATATGAATCTAAAAAAGATATGAAGCTGAAGCTGAAAGAATTTTGATACGATTCATTTCATTGTTAATGTGTCTTTTCATTTGGTAATTGAGCAATACATTTTTTAGGTATATTTGTTGCTACTTCGATATATATAATTTTTTTCTACATTTTTTTCCAGGTTCTACATCCACTGCTTATACAAGTAAATTGGAGAATAAAGTCAAGGAATTGGAGCAAGTGGTTAGCAATTACACTCAACAATTAGAAGAAACAAAGCAAGGAATGGATGAGCGTGTGCGGCAACTTTTTCAAGAAATGGTAGCTAACATGTATCAACTAGTTCAAGTACTAATAGGTCATTCCCTCCCCTGTTTTAGGATGTTAAACAAACTTTTAGGAACTTAAGACCTAATATTTTGATGCACCAAACTTGATATTTTGACGAGTAAATCTCATGAGCATACTAATCTAAGTTTAATTAATGGATTGTTGTGGATATACATATTTTGATTATATATGTATCAACTTTTGTACATAATCCATTGCGAATCTTCAAAAATAGTAATTTTAACAGCAAAAATGTTATAATAGTATAAAAATATTAAAATAAGCACATCAATATATTGCGTCGATGTAGCGTCGATAATAATTCAGCGTCGGCTTAGTGTCCACAAATATATGTTTGATTTCAACGTCGGCTTAGCGTCCACGTATATATGTTTGATTTGAGCGTCAGTTCAGCGTCGACTCATTTAGCATCAATTTAGCGTCAATTCCGTTGTCTCCATTTCGCGTCAGAAAGTTGAATAAAACTTTGATAGAGATGACATAGCGACGACAATCTGTCGCTACTTTGCCTTGACAAAAAAAATGTCGCGGCTAATGAATCAGCGTCGAGCTTCATAGCATTCACAACATTTTCATCGCTAAATCGACGCTAGGTTACTTTTCTGCAGCTAAATCGACAGAAATCTCGTTTTAGAGGCAAATTTGTCGACGTTATTTTACGATGCTAATGCGAAGTTTTCTTGTAGTGTTATGAATTAATCACAATCCTGCTTATTCAAAAAAAACAAAGCCCTTGCTCGATCATTATTAAAAACAAAGAAGGTCCATTCAGAAAGACGATAATGCTAAAAATAAAATAAACCATACAAAATGAAAACGCCCCCTAAAATTTAAATCTTATAAATGGGTTCCACACAGAAGGAGATGTGTGCCATCCCCTGTCTTAATCTCATGGATTATCAACAGGATATGGGGCCTTAATTCCATGTTATGCAAGGATTATCACCTGGATTTGGGGCCTTAATTCCTCATGGCAATTGATCTTGTTAGGCTGATCATGTGATGCAATATGGAGTCATGGAAGTCTAAACTTACGACCTGTAGTTCTAAGGCTTCGACCTTGGTTCTTGACTTTGATCCTTTCGATCAGAAGTCATCTAATGCACAAGTTTTGGTTCGACTGCAATCACTACCATAGGAGAACTTTGGACCCCTTAATATTTTACTATTTAAGTTTACCCCTCAATACCACGTGTCAGATTATGGCTGGTTTGACTTTTCAAAGATGCCATTTTTCTGATTTTTTTTCTCCAATCAAAAGTTGACACATGGCACTGAGGGTAAACTGTTCAGTTTTGCCAACTTTAGGGGGTTAAGTATCACACTTAAAAGTTGGGGGTGGCCAAGGACTGTCTGAGCCAGCTTTAGGGGGCTCCATATGTGTTTGGCCAAAAATATAACTACATTATTCTATTGACACATGACTTTCAGTGCACAAAAACAAATTTGAAGTCCGCTTTATCTCACTTTTGTTCTTTTCGATTTCAATCTGCTTGATAGTACGATTTTCCAAATCACATAAATATAGTTGTTCATCAAAGAAATTAAGAATCTTGTTTTCGTCCCTCGAATATCCAATTATTTTCCCGTCCATCAGGTATTGCTCGAATTGCATATTTTTTCCGGAATATATTTCAATCCATCTAAAGTCAGAACCGTACTTCTTCCTAACATATATTTCTATTTTTCCGTATCCCGATATCCTGATAGAAAGATTCCCTCCAAAACATTGCAAACTTAATCGGCTCATCACCTTCAGTTTTCCCGGGTAAGCTACCATAGAGAACGTCTCCTTTGCAACATCAAATGCTACAATTTTTTCCGAACTATCGGTATACAGGTAACCTTCACGGTTAATCAAGTTTTTTGATTCGGTGTATGAAAAATGCAAAGCACCATCTGCAAAGAGACTCCCATTTCCATTCATATAAACAGGAGCATCCTCGTTAGCTCTCCTCCACTGACTCGACTTCAGTTCAAAAACCCAAACTGATGACATATGAGCGAGTGCTACGATCTTGTAATCATCTATAATAGAGTCATAACTGATTGCCAACCTTCTCAAACTTTTGAAATGATAGTAAGTATCCTTAATTGCTTTAAAAGGACAAGGCGGAAGTATCCTTTGTTGCCTGGTGCTTGGATTCCATACAAGAACTCTGTTAGAAATAGTACCTAAATACAAGGCAAACAAACCATTGCAATGATCAATGTGATGATCATTTTCAATGAGATAATTATTGGACGACGCAACTAGTTGATCGAACACAAACTCTGGTTTTAAATCATTGTCAAAATTATAAACACTAAGTACTACGGAAGTTTGATCATCCATTGTACTAGCATCAGATTGTAAGGAAATCAACTTCTTTTTTTCCGAAGCTTTTTTGGATGTGAAAGATTGGCTGCGAATGATGGCATAGACCGATTTACAAACGCATTTAAAACGAAGAATAGATTTCAAAGTCAACAATAGCAGAATATCAAAGATTACATCCGAAGGTGCACTTGACATAGCTCGATGAATCAGATATTTTTTGAGGGAATAATGAAATGATCAGTATAGATATATAGGTACAATGACTAATATAGAATTAGTTGTAGAAATAGAAAAGCTACAGAACTGCAACTGAAAATGAAATCCTAAACAAATAAAGGGGTGAACGTGATAAATTCTCATTTGATTTGTTTCTATCTTAAAGGAATATAACTCATTTGCATTATCTTTATATGAATTTGAATTGAATTTTTTTCAATATTTTTACTTATTAAAATACAATAACGTCCATCCATTCTGATATTTAAGTTGTAATGCAATTTTTCAATCGAAATTGCTGCATATTTATTTAATATTTCTGTGATATTAATTTTTGGGAAATTGTTAAAAATATACTATTTAAGTTTTATATTTACATCTTTACTTCCTTATTTATTCTTGCACTCTCTAACTAATTTTAAGTTTCCATTATCAAGGAATACGCTCCACCACTATTCATGCTACTGTTCACATGCACTGTTCACGTACTATTATTTTTTCATCTTATTTTGACATTGTCTTTCGAACCGTTCATTTTTTGACATGTCGCTTTAGAGTTTTTTATCATCTCATTTTTATCTCCGAAATGCTATACATTGTGATACACTTTTTCGAAAAAAAAATTTCGGCTATTCGATATCTGGTAAGTAACTGGTAGATATGATCTGGTAAGAATTGTATTTTCATATGTTTGAATTTCTGTTTTTAATTTAATAGAATCTGATAGGTATCTGGTAGGATACTAACATATATTTGTGAAGTGTAGTAAAAACCACATACAAACATAAACTTGGTGGATTGAACAAACTTCCAATGGACAGTTGAAGGATGAATCTGGTAGGTATCTAGTAAGTACCCGGTAAGTATCTGGTAAAATGCTACTTATATGTTTGAATTCTGTTTTGAATGATAACAATGAAATATGTGGTTCCTACCATAATACTACTTGATATTGAGTAGTTGAAAAAAGTTTTTGAATGTATCTAGTAGGTATATGGCAAGTACCTGTTAAGTATCTGGTAGAAAACTTGGTGGACTGAAAAACTGTCAATGCAATTTAAGTTTCATAACAGGTTCCTACCTGATATATACTAGATACCTACCAGATATTGAACAATTGGAAAAGATTTCGAAAAAGTATATCACAATGGATAGCGTTTCGAAGATAAAAATGAGATGAACAAAAAACTCTGAACCGGCATGTAAAAAAAATCAACGGTTTGAGAGATAATGCCAAAATAAGATGAATTTTTTTTTAAAAAAATGAATAGTGCACGTGAAGAGCGGAGATAAGGGTGGAATATAGTACTTTAATTTTAAAACTTATTTAATTAGAAAAGTTAGGATTCACATGTTGGGATAATAAAAAACTTAATTTTTAATATATTTTTATAAAAAGCCCTATAAAAATAGTATAATTGCACATAATTTAATTTGTATTGTACAAATAGAAAAGCTAGAGAACTGCACCAGAAAAAAAATCGTAAACAATCAAAGGATTTACGTGATCAATATCTCCTTTGATTTCTTTTTATCTTAAGGGAATATATAACCATAAAAATTTCTTTGCATTCTAATTATTAATTAATAAGAAGATGAACCCAAATTATAATATAATTATCATCTACAAGACACAAGACTTTCACTACACAAAAACATATATTTTTTTTTTACCTTGAGGAACAGTGTGTTCCTTCAAAGGAAAAAAGATTGAGGTGGGTGAAAATTTTGGGGCCGATGACCACACTAGGTTGGCCGATCCGCCTACCTACAAAACACTCATCCATCATTTCATTAAAATGTAATGGTTCTCAAAATAAGAACCAAAGTTTGTGTTACAAGATAAGTAGCAAACTCGGGTTTGTAAATAAGTCCGAGACCGAAATGCAAAAATTACATTTGTAAGAATTGAAAAGAAACAATACATGCAAATAGCAAATCTCCCCCATCGGTCTCGCCTTTGAAGACTTTATTGTTACGTCTCTTCCATAAATTCCAACATAAGATGATCCATAATGCAAGCCCAAAGTCATGGTAGATACCCGGTTTAAAGAAGGAACACCATAGAAGAAGAAAGTTATAACCCGAGTGAGGCATTACCATTGAGATTCCCAACCAGCGAAAAGTGTCCCGCCACTGTCTGTAACTCTCCTGGCAAAGGAAAAGAAAATTGTCTAAAGATTCTGTGGATGAGCAGAAAGGGTAAATATCTTTCTCAATCAAGCTGCATCCCCGGTGGAATAAAAATTCGAGAGTAGGTAACTGATTCTGAAACACAATCCACCTGAAGAATTTAATTTTGGGGAGCAAATGAGTATTTTAAATAAGTTTTAAGTTTCTCGAGGGAGATGTCCAAAGAGGTTGTTGGTAGAACCTGTGGCAAAAAGAAGCTGCCGAATACACATTATGAACTCCAATTTCCCAAAGTGATCGGCTAGTGGCAGAAAGATTGGGTGTTGATGACGTTAGGATCCTAAAACAATTGCGGGCAAGATGACGTGATCAAAGCTCTTAATTCCATGCAATTTTGCTGCCTCGAGAGTCGAAGACTCTTTTTCCAAAATGGACGAGTTGGTGCGCTATTAGAAAATAGGAAAGAACACCCTTCTTCAATCATCGCGAATTTCCTATTGCAAATAGCAAATAAATCTAGAAAGAGGGTCTTGATAGGGGTATTTGCTGCCCAATTATCATGCCAAAAAGTGCCCAAAAGTCCGTTGCCAACATGAACACGCGTATGGGACGAGAAAAAATCATAATTGGTAGCATTGTTAACACAACATTTCATAATACCGCGCCAAATGAGTGAAATAGCTTTAGAGTCCAGGACAAACAATTCCTGCCAAGTATGAACTCTATAACGTTGAACACAATAGACATATCAAAGAGAATCATTGTTGGGTTCATGAAGTCTCCAGATCCATTTGAAGAGTAAACTAGAGTTGACCACTTTAAGATCATGAATGAAAAGACCACTGAGATGCCTTGGTAAATTAATGGTGCTCCAGCTCACTTCGCACATTCCATTGACATTAGAGTCACCTCGCCATAAAAAGTTACGCATTAATCGATTTAGAATTGTAACCACAGAGTTAGGCATGCAAAGAATAGATAATAAGTAAATAGGAAGGGACGATAATACAAATTTGATAAAAATGGTGCGCTCTATATAGGAAAGATAGCTTCCTTTCCAATTAGCTAATCGGTTCTTGAACTTTACAATCAAGGGTCCCCAAGAAGCGATAGGGGGCTGATTAATGCAAAGAGTTGCTCCTAGATATTTAATTGGAAATTTTTCCACCCGACAACCAAATTGCGCCGCATATGATGCTAAGGAGATTTCGTTAACATGAATCCCCATCAGAGCACTCTTGTGATAATTGATACGAAGTCCAGAAATTAATTCAAAGCACCTTAATATTCGAATGAAACAAGGGATAATTCCCTCATCAGCTAGTACAAAGCAGTTAGTATCATCCGCAAATTGGAGTAATGAAATATCCGGTAAAGATTAGTCAAGTTGGAAACCTGGTAATACACCTTTCCTGATACTGTAGTCAAATAATTGTTTCAAGCCTTCCATGGCAAGCACAAATATGAATGGTGATAAATGATCTCCTTGTTTCATGCCTCTCTTAATACGAATTGGAGCATAGGGCTTACCATTGATTAGGATAGAACTGGTTGAGTTTTTCCCGCAATTAGCCAGCCAAGATATCCATTTCTGCTCAAAACCCATTCTATGAAGAACTGAGTCAATGTAAGTCCATGAGATATTGTCGAAAGCTTTATGGAAATCTAATTTCGGAATCAGACATGATTTTTGCCTAGCATGCAAACTGTGAATAATCTCAGACGCCAAGACAGAACACTAATGAACACTCCTTCCCATAAAGAATGCAAACTGATTACTCGAAATTAAAGAAGGTAAAATAGCTTGAAGTCGAAAAGAAAGCAACTTTGCAATAATTTTGTAAACACCATGGATGAGGGAAATTAGTCTAAAATTATTCAAAGAGCAAGAACCTGGAACTTTAGGGATCAAAACTGTGAAGGAAGTTTTCAAGGTATCCGGGAGCCGTGAGGTAGTGTGGAAACGGTAAAAAATCCCCATCAATTCAGGCTTTAGATCCTCCAAAAAATGCTTATAGAAGAAGAAGTTGAAATCATCAGGCCTCGGGGCTTTGTTTTCACTATATGCACAAATAAACCGCCAAATATCATGCAAAGTGAATGGGGTAGTCAAGGCAGAATTTCTGTTGATAGTAACGATGGAAAATTGGAGATTACGCAGCAAAAAAGGAACATCGGGATTGGCCATGAATAGACACTTATAGTAGTTACGGATTGCATTGGAGATTTCTGAAATGTCTGAGATGATATGCCCTCAATATCAAGTTGCGTTATTATTTTAGTACCTGGCAGAAGTAGTACGGTGAAAAAAGGATGTATTACTATCTCCTAATAAGGTCTAATTAACACCAGATTGTTGATGACGAAGTTTTTCCAAGGCATTACGGTGTTCTTGAAGAGAATTATGAAAATTAACTAGATCCGTGTTCTGTGCTAGGGTGAGAGGATGAGGGACATCGCTAGAGGTGAGTGCTATAATTTTCCTTTCCAAATCAGAAATCGATGAATTTAAATCCCTAAAATTCTCAGAATGCCAAGGACGAATAGCCTTGCTCAACATAGACAGTTTGAAGGAGATGTTCCTATGTGGATAGGAAGAACAAATTGATTGCCACTTGTATCGAATGAAAGGCAAAAATTCAGATTTATCCCACCAAAAGTTTAAAGATCTGAACAGTTTCGGATCAGCAGCTTGCACCACAGAGGAATGGAATAAAATAGGGAAATGATCAGCTAAGGTTGTGTCTATAGTCAAAATAGACAGATTCGGCAAACGATCAATGATATCACCCGAAACAAAAATCCTATCAATGCGTGAGAAAGAAAGTCTGTTATGCCAAGTAAAATCACGGCCATGTAGAGGTAAATTATGAATCTTGGCTTCCAATAGGAAATCCTGGAACCCCAGCTCTTTCTAATTCGTGTAACACTTCATTAAAATCCCCACATATCAAGACCATCTGTAAGTTTTGAATTATCAAAAGAATTTAAGACCACAATGCATTTCGGTCAATAAGAATTGTTGGTGCATAGAGTCTACGCACATGAAAATTCAACTGTTGTATAGTAAATTTCATCCACACCCATCTCGGGAGTGAGTGGATAACCATTCCAACAAGTAAAGAAGAATTCCAAGAGAGTAAGATTCCACCCGAAAGACCAATGGATGGGAGATAATGGTATGTGAAATCATTATGACCCTAAAAGCGACAGATCATAATATCAGAGACACCTTCAGTCTTCGCCTTCAATGGAACTAAAAATTTCAAGTTATGTTTCCAAATGCAAGACAATACGAGTTATTGTTTAGAGCCATTATTCACCCCTCCTCGACAATTCCAACATAAGAAATCCAATAACATAAGAAAGAAAGATGATACCCAGATGAAAATAATCTAATCTGTTGATCAGATTATCCATAGCTGCAATAATAATTGATCTATGGTGCTCTTTGAATAAGCCTAATTTGTTGCCAATATCAATGGTCTGCTCTTTTTCATGATTTGGAGATGTCCGTGATTGTGAAAGGATGATAACCCGATTTATATTCTAAATGTCGGGACCGAAAGATTCTGAATTCACAGGCTGAGGTGTTGGGCTAGCCTGAAAAACTATCAACTGCCTGTTCTGTTTGGATACATTATGCGTCTCAGGTACAACCAAATTAGTCTCGGGGTTAGTACTTAGATAAGTACCAGAATGTTCTGGACCTGGGTGGAGTTGCGCAAGGTCATGAGTAGCATCGTTATATTGCTGAAAATCTGCTTGAAATGAAACAGATGAATTACTATAATCAATTGAGGCATCACTGGAGTCACATGGAATATCAGAATCGTTATCGACGTAATGCTCACAACCAACTCCCTGTCTGAGATTAGTGTAGATGACTACTTCTGTGCTACCATTAAGGAGTTTGAATGAGCGGTAAGTAGTTCCTAAAGGAACTGAGATAAGGCGTGAGACCACATCCAGATGATCGGGACTATTGAAATCAAAATCTAAAGAAACAATTGTACCGAAAGAGGCTGCCAAGTGTCTGATCAGGTTTTCTTTGATTAACAAGGGGGGAATTCCCATAAAGTTGACATACATGATGCATTCCTTTGGAGAAAAATCTACCGGTAAGGGTAAGACCCGACTGAAAATGTGTTGCATAACCTTCCAATCTCCGCCTACAAAGTCATTCACAGCATTAACTGAATTAAAAGAGACAACAACATTGTCATTACCCACAGGGGCCGAAAAAGATATATCGAAGCCTTGATCATGTAATAATTCATAAGTGATGCGAATATTTGAAATATTAATCAACGAAATGAGGCACGACTTATCTTTCCAAGGGGCCACCTCTAAAATAAGATCATGGCCCCGGGAAGAAAATGCATTGTTGGAAGAAAGAAGGCACGACTTATTTTTCCAAGGGTCATTCACGCCCCTCTGACCCTAGTTACCACTCACAAGGGACCATAAGAACTCTTGACCCCTTTCAATAAATATGTCAAGGATCTAAAAGATTGAAATATTATTACCTAAAGTACTTGAAAATATCATCACCAGCAATTAATATCTCAACATAGTTGATAAAAACCTAGATTAAAGCCGTTCCGAGCCAGGTGCTTTATCTAGGTACATTGCAAAAACTGTTGGATCATAAACTTGATCCAAATTAAAAATAAAAATTCCAGATTCAACAAATTTAAGTTTAAGCCCATATGTAAAATTACAGCAAATATTTAAGATATTTTATGAATGAAAATTTTTAATTTATGCGTAGAAAATGCGTGATGTGTTAAAAAGTTATGTTTGGTTTATGGAGAGTTAGGCTCTGTTCTTTTAGATTGAACTGAATTGAACGGATCTGAACTGAACCGAATGGACCTGAACTGAATTGAAATAAATATAACTTATTAATTAGGGTTAACTTCACAAAAGTACCTTGTGGTTTCGCTCATTTGCAAAATGGGGCATGAGGAATTTTTTTTTGCAAAATGGGGTCTGTGGTTTCAAAAAATTTGCAAAGAGGGGCCTATGGGTTTGGAATAGTGGTGTTACATTGAATATTTCTAACAATTCAACATTCTAATAATTTAACCTTATTATTTAAAAAATATACGTCATGATTTGAGTAATTTTTAGAGATTTTTTATTTTTTTATGATTTTTTAAAGTTTGTTATCATAATTTAGTTAAAAAAATATTTGCACTATTAAAAATTTTTTAAAAATTTTCACCGATGTGTATTGTATATTTAGTAACCATCCTACAAAACTTCAGACATAAACGAATAAGATTACCCATTTTTGTGACATAATTTAATATTAAAGATCCTTTATTTGCGAATGTTTTGAAACCACGGACCTCATTTTGCTAAAAAAAATTCCTCATGCCCCCTTTTGCAAATGAGTGAAACCATAAGGTACTTTTTTTAAGTTAACCTTATTAATTATATATATTATTAATTCTAAGTCATTATCTAAGTAAAGAAATCTATAATTCTTCAAAATAACAAATCATAAATACTAAATAATATTAACTAATTCGATATGTAACAATGAATACTTATAAATAATAATAAAATTAATAATACCAATAAGTTAATGAATTTAATAGATACTAGTTTCAATAAAAAAATTATTAAAAAATTAATTTGTACTAACTAATAAAGATAATTAGTAATAATAAATTATACTAATAAATAACTATTAATAATTATAATAATATTAGATAATAAATAAAATAATTATCAAAATAACATAAAATTTTATAATAAAAAACAATTCTTATAATATATGGATTTACAAATTACAATTTTTATTATCAAATTGGAAAGAAAGCAAGACCAAATTGAATTTTATTTTTGGGCTTCTTACATAATTGCTACCAAAACCCAAAATAATTTGGCTCTACCATAAATAATCTATAAGAAAGCAAAAATAAAGGAAATTAATTATATGAATACCATGTACACATATAAAATCTCAACACTTCTCTCCCTCCCTGACACGTTTACATGTTTAATTATAATTTCTTTTGCCTTATTTTGCATTGATCTATTAAACCGTTCATCTTTTTGACATGTCGCTTTAGAGTTTTTTATTCGTCTCTTTTTTATCTTCAAAATGATATCCACTATGATATGTTTTTTCCAAATTTTTTTTGAACTGTTAGATATCTAGTAGATATCTATTAGTTATCTGGTAATTGTCTAGTAGTTATCTAGTAGTAATCCATAGTAAATCATAACTTCAAATGGATTTCTAACACAATTTATAACAGATTCAAATAGATTTTTTTAAGAGGATACATATCTATTAGATGTTATATTTTATAAAATACTCCATAAAAACTATCAAAATCAAGATCTACTAGATATCTAATACAGATATACTAGATGTATGAAATATATGTTAGATGTCATCAGATTCCATAAAAAACTGTTAATATTAAGATATACTAGATATCCAACAGTGATTACTAGATGTTTACTAGATATCTACTAGATGTTATATTTTATAAAATAATCATCGTAAAAAAGATATAGATCTATTTATAATTTGTGAAATCATCATATACACATTTGTTATATATCTATTAAATATATGTTTGATTTCATTATATTCCATAAAAACTATTACAATTAAGATATACTAGATATCTAACAATGAACTACTGGATACCTGCTAGATAAATATTGGATAAAAAATTTTGAAATTGTCATAGTGGATATCATTTCAAAGATAAAAATAAGACAAACAAAAAACTCTAAAGCAAAATATCGAAAAAATAAATGATTTGAGAGATAAATGAAAAATAAGAAAGAAAATCAAAAGAAAAGGAGATGAGAGAAACACGGTGGGGGACTTAATTACATGACATTTCTGTAAATAATTTGTATGTTTGGCAAGCATGACAAATTTATAGATATTTTAGTGAGGCATGTATGTTTTTTGACAATTTTCCTTTATTTTTCTTACTATTTTTATTCCTAAAGAAGATTCCCAATTAAATTGAAATAGCTAGTCAAATTAGTGACAAAGGTTTAGCCTAGCGGTTGAGCCTTAAAGTTATGATCTTAGAGGTCACAAGTTCCAGTCTACATACGGATAGGGTGGGGTATGAGTTTTTTATTATTATTGTAAGCCCAATGAGATAAAAATTTTTAAAAAATAGCTAGTAAAATTAGAATTAAAATCAATTAGAATAAATGAAGATTTGATTACAAGGAAAATCAACTAACCGACCAACTAGCCTTAAATCCCATGCTAGGTGGGGTTGGCTACATAGATCTTATGATGCCATGAAGCTGCATCAAAAGCCAAACTCTCATCCATACCTTGCAAACACATATCCTTCGAAATAGTTTCGCTCCAAGTATTCTTAGGTCTACACCTCTCCCTCTAACCTTACTCTCTATCCTTATGTTCTAATATTCCCAAATTGGAGAATCTATTGGACTACGTAACACATGACCATACTATCTTAGTCGACCTTCTCTCAATTTATCCTCAATATGTGCCACACTAGTCTTTTAGCGGATGCACTCATTTCTAATTCGATCCATCCTTGTATGACCACTCATCCACCTACGCATCCTCATCTCAGCCACATTCATCCTTTGAATATGTTAGGGAAAAACACCTAAATACACTAGTTTGACAAAAATAATTTCATGTAAACTTTTATTAAATTACAAAAATACCTCAAAGCAAAATACCACAAACTTATTCACTTTTTATATCACGATTATACACTCTTAATGACTTTTCATATATCCTTATACAAGTTCAAGCCTTTTGGATGTTTATTTTTAATTTTTTTTTGACTTATTTTGCATTTATCTTTCAAACTGTTCATTTTTTAACATACCGCTTTAGATTTTTTTGTTCGTCTCATTTTTATCTTCGAAACGTCATCCATTGTGATATATTTTTTCCTAATTTTTTTTGAACTGTTATATATCTGTTATAATTCTAATATAAATTTTTTTGTATTTGCAATGCTCATTGAACTGTTATAAATCTATTATAAATCTGTTATAAGTCTAAAATAAGTTCGTTATAAGTCTAATATAAGTCTCTTTGTATTTGTAATGCTTATTAAACTATTACATATCTAATATACATACATACATACATACATACATACATACATACATACATACATATATATATATATATATATATATATATATATATATATATATATATATATATATATATATATATATACATGTATGCTATAAGTCTAATACAATGGCCATTTAACTGTTATACTTCTGTTATAAATCTATTATAAGTCTAATATAAGTTCGTTATAGCTCTAATACAAGTCTCTTTGTATTTGAAATGCTTATTGAACTATTACATATCTAATATACATCTATTATAAGTCTAATATAAGTTTCTTCGTATTTGGAATGCTTATAGAAACCATTACATATCTAATATAAATTTGTTATAAGTCTTTGTTATATAACAAAAGCGTGCGCTTTTTTGCGCTTTATACTCCCCTTGTGCTTTGTCTTAACAAAAATGCAAACGGTGTGCTTCGCTGTGCTTTTACGCTTCAAGTGCAAAAGCGAGCGCTTTTGACAACTATTCGTCTGCTACAAGCCTGATAAATGTCTAATAGCTACAACCCTGATAAATGTCGAATACATGTGTTTGATGAAATATATAATAGATTTATAGCATTTTTGTATTAGATATGACTATTACAAAATTGTTTGACATAATTTGTATGTTTTTTCTATATCTGTTACAAATATGTTATAAATGTGTTATATATCTGTTATAAACATAGAATAAATCTATATGTCTGCTACAAGCTTGATAAATTTCTAATATAGGTGTTTGATGAAATATATAATAGATTTATAACAGTTTTGTATTAGATATGACTGTTATAAAATTGTTTGGCATAATCTGTATGTTCTTTTGTGTCTGTCACAAATCTGTTATACATGTGTTATATAGCTTTTATAAACCTAGAATAAATCTTTATGCCTACTACAAGCATGATAAATGTTTGCTACAAGTGTTTGATGAAATATATAACAAATTTATAACATTTTTGTATTAGATATGACTATTATAAAAGAGTTTGACACAATTTGTATGTTCTTTTGTATCTGTTACAAATATGCTATAAATCTGCTACAAATCTAATATAAATGTGTTATATATCTATTATAACAGATGTATATAAGTTTAATGAACATTGTAAATACAAAAAGACTTATATTAGACTTATAACATATTTATAACAGATTTATAACAGCTGTATATTAGATATGTAATAGTTCAATAAGCATTCAAAAAACAAAGAGACTTATATTATACCTATAACAAATTTATATTAGACTTATAACAGATTTATAGTAGATTTATAACAGATGTATAAGAGTTCAATTAACATACACATATATAACAGATATGTAACAGTTCAAAAAATTTTGGAAAAAATATATAACAATGGATGGTATTTCGAAGAAAAAAATGAGACGAGCAAAAAACTGTAAAGCGGCATGTCGTAAAAATGAACCGTTTGAGAGATAAATGCAAAACAAGCCAAAAAAATTAAAAAAACCCACCAAATCGCATGAGATGTGAATATGGTGTATAAAGGTAAAAAAGAAAACTTAAAATGGTTAGAAAGATATTATTTGCTTATAGGAATTTTAGTTTTTATTTTGGGCAAATGAGTCATAAGTGACAATTTCTCAATATGTTACGTCTTAATAGCCCAACATTCACTCCCATATGTCATGGCTGGCCTAACCACTATAGAATTTACCTTTCACTTTCAAAGGTATCTTTTTGTCACATAAGACTCCGGTAGCACTTCCCCATTTTGCCCATCCTACATTGATTATAAGGAAAATCAATGCTATAAATTATTATTGTATGTATATCTTGTAGATTGTAGTACTTATTAAACATGATATCGAGGTACTTTAGATCCGTTTACCATGCATTGATTTTGCTATATTTAAATATTGTAATTATTAATTTTAAATAATAAAAAATACTAAATAATAATATAATTATAATTAACAAATAAAATATATTACTAACAATAATTAATAATTATTTTTAAGTATTTTTAATACTCATTACCACAATAATACCAATAATTACTCCCTGCAGGTTTAAATAAGTGATCTTTTAGGCTTTTAATCATTCACCTATAAATAGGTGAGTGTTGTTTATGCATCAAGAAAAAGATAAAAGCTTTTTGGAGAGAAAAAAAAGTAAAAGTAAGTTGTAGCATTATAATTTGAGTGAGAGTGTTGTTGTAATATTTTTGAATTTAATAAAATTTATTTATTTAAGTGTTTTAATTCTAACAAAGCTCCCTAACCTGATCCTTCGTAAAAGACCTGCAAAGCTCCCTAACCTGATCTGCATCTACCCGTTCTTCAGTGAAATCAATTGACACGTGGCAGAGATACTCAGTACGATAAACAATTGGTTGTAAAAATCAATAATGTGCGCGTACTAGTCCCCCTTAGCTACTCCTCTATCAAGATGACATACATTTTCAATCTATTACTTTCATTTTAAAATAGAAGGCACGTATTGAACCAATACTAAAATGAGTTTCAAAATAGAACATTTAAAATAAAAGGCATGAATTGAACCAATGTAAGCTGCAAATCCATCTTAATGTGTTTCAAAACAACTCTTTCTTTTTTTCACTATAAAATGCACCTTAATTGTGTTTTGAGCTACATATAAGAGAAATATGGAAATGAGATGAGAGAATTGAAAAAATCAGAAAAAAAAAATTTGAATATTGAGAAAAAGAAAAATAAGTATACAGAGGAGATTCCAAAATATAAGTTTTCAATATTTTATTACTTTCTTATTCTGGAAATCACATTTATATTAATGTTACCCTCAAATTGGAAAAAATCACATGTCCCCAATTTGGTGCCCTCTTTTATGTCTCCCATTCTTTCCACCTGTGGCAAATTTGTAGGAGAGATGTGATGAAAAGTAGGAAAGTAAATATGATAAATAATAAAATAATAATAAATATTGCCACATGTCAAAATATGAATGGGGGACATGGAAGAGGACACCAAATTGGGAACATGTGATTTTTTTCCAAATTTGTAAACTGAAATTAGTGTTTACCTTAATTTAATTTAATATCTTACCAAACCATTATGTATTGATAATTTAATTCATTTCAAATACCAAAAATAATTTGATTGACACAGCAATATGTGATTCAAAATTTGTGCCGATAAATATGAGAATAAATAGGGAAAAAATAACTAAAATACATCTAATGCTTGATAAGCAAGCAAAACATTACCTTTTATTCTCATATATATCATAGTATTTTGGTTTAGCTTGAACATAACCCTACATTTGGAGCTATGTCAAATTTACCATTGGAAGTAATATACGATATTTTGTTATTGTTGCCTTTGAAATCTCTTGTTCGTTTCAAATGCATTTGCAAACCCATTTACGCCATCATCCGCAGCCACTCTTTCATCGCCAAAAGAGATCGAAATAGAGTTCCCCCACGCAAGCTAATTTCGGTTCAATCTGACGCTTTCGATGCTAATGGAAACCAAATTTCAATTAAACTTTGTGTTTCAGATTTCGAAAATGACTTCGAACAAGAGTTTGTTTTCGATCAACCCGTGTCATCCAATAGTTATCACATTGATTGTTGCAATGGTTTGTTTGCCTTGTATTTAGGCTATAATTCTAACAAAGTTTGTGTATGGAATCCATCCACTAGACAACGAAGGATACTTCCGTGTTGTCCATTTAAAGCCAAAACCTTGAGGAGGTTGACTATTGGCTATGACTCTACTAGGGATGATTACAAGATAGTAGCACTCTCTTGTATGTCGGTTTGGGTTTTCGAATTGAAGTCATGTTTCTGGAGAAGAGCTCCGGAGAATTTTCCTTATGATCATATTAGATCAATTAATAAGTTCAGAGATAGATTAGGCGATGGAAGTTGCTATGCAGATGGTGCTTTGCATTTTTTATACAATGAGGGTGACCACTGGTATCCAAATTTTTTTCGTGTAATTATTGCATTTGATCTCGCAAAAGAGTCATTCTCTATAGTATCTCATCCTGATATTCAGTATAGGTGTTATAACTTCAGTTTGCATTGTTTTGGAGGGTATTTTTGTATCAAAAAATCATGTAAGTTTTATGATACAATCTATGTTCGGAAGAAAGACGGAGCTGGTTTTAGGTGGATTGAATTATGTTATGCCAGTATTCGGGACCATTTGAAAAATCCAATTGGATATTCCGAAGAAGGAAGCAAAATTCTTAGTTTCTCAGATGGAGATTTGTATTCTTATGATCTTGATGGAAAAAGTACTGGGACAAAGAAGATGAAGACGATGCAGACTTTGAATTTATTTTTGTGTAGTGAAAGTCTTGTGTCCGTAGATTATAAGAAGAACAATCGAGCAAGCTTACATTACACTGTGTGACATGTTATAGATCTGGTGTTTATGTATTGATTTGTTGATTTTCAAAATATAATAAAAAGAAATTTCATGGTTCTTACAAATTTGTTGAATGATGATAGTTACAAATGGATGATGTACTTTTAAGTGACATCAATTGCGCAAATCGTTTCAATTCTTTATTTTTTTCTCTTTTTCATTTGCAAAATCCCTAATTGAGTGAAATATTATGTAGATATATTTTTTCCGATAAATATACTCTCATAAATACTCAACCGTTGGATTGCACAAGAGTATTAAATACCCGGTACCATATATAATTTCCCCTGCTTTGGATGACTTCTTTTCTTTATTCTTTAATAATACACTGAGTCCTTGCTATTCTTTTCGAGGGTCGCAAGGGTGCCAACCAAGTTGGGATTTCTTGCCTTTTAAAAATAATAGGCCTCCATTTTAATAAAAAAAATTATACTAATATAAATGTTAGGAATTTTAAGAAAATTTCCTGGTTACAGTTATAGAAGACACTACACCTTTAAAAGTATTTATAGAAGAACATAACAATCATTTATCAATCCAAATATTTATCTGAAAGAAAAGGGACGGGTGTCTTGGTTAACGGCAGGGGATCGAAATACAAAATTTTTTCATCGACATTTGGGTTTGCGTAGAACACAGCTGGGTATTAACTCCTTGCGAATAGATGGCAGTATGACGACTGATAAGGCTGCTACTTCGGAACATATACAGCCTTCTATCAAAATTTGTTCAAAAATCCGGGGACAAGTTGGCCTCAAATCGAGAAAGTTACAGGAGTTATTCCTACTACGGTTACTGAAGAGGAAAAATTTGGCTTGATCATGAAGTCGGCGATTGATGAGATTAGAGATGTGGTCTTCTCGCTGAAGGGAGATAGTGCGTCGGGACCTGACGGTTTCACTGGGAAATTTTACCAATCCTTTTGGAGTGTTATTGAGCAAGAAATCTGTAGGTGTGTATGGTATTTCTTTAAGCATGGGAAATTGACTACAGGTCTCAATTTGAGTGTTATGGTTCTTATTCCTAAGGTGAAGGGGGCCGATGTGGTGGAAAATTTTAGAACGATCGCTTGTTCGAATTTTATTTTCAAAGTAATAACAGAGATTCTAGCAAATCGGTTAGGGACAATTTCATCTTGAATTGTTTCTAACCAATAATTCCGCTTTATTATGGGGAGACGCAATTGCATTGGCCTCAGAAGGAATTAATGTGCTTGATGGTAGGGAGGTTGGAAGACGTATGGCAATTAAAATCGATATTAGAAAGGCATTTGATACTTTAGATTGGTGCTTTCTTCTAGACGTCCTTGACTGTTTTGGGTTCTTATAGCATTTTTGTGAGTGGATTCTTGGGATTCTTTGATCTTGTTGAATCTCGATTTCTCTTAACCGGGGGTCTTTCAGGTTACTTCGGCTGCTTGCGAGGGGTTAGTCAGGGTGACCCACTACTTCCATTGCTTTTTTTGTCTTGTTAAGGAGTTCCTAAGTCGGTCAATTCAGCGTATGGTAGAGGAGGGATCTTTTGCACCTATGAGGTATACATCAAATACTTTTTTCCCGAGTTATATTCTTTATGTAGATGATGTGGTGATCTTTGGAAAAGGTACTGAGAAAAAGCTGAGGGCTTTACAAATAAATTTTCAATGATTATGCGTCGTTATCTGGACAAGTGGTCAATTGGAATAAAAATTCTATCTTTTTCAGTTTGGGAGTTAGTTCAACACGAGCTAGAAGCTTGGTAAGTATGTTTAGGGTTCAGAATTTGGATGCCCCTTTTGATTATCTTGGGGTTCCCCTATTTAGTTGCGTGCCTAAGAGGCTCTCTTTGTGGAAAATTATGGGTAAAATCTTAAGTCAATTCACAGGTTGGGCTGGTTCTTCTCTTTCTATGGCTGGCTGATTATGTATTGTAAATTTGGTCATTCAGAGCTCTTTCATACACTCTTTTACGGTGTATCGTTGGCCAGTTAGGTTATCAAGGGAATTGGAAAAGGCAATGAGAAAATTCATTTGGAAAGGTTCAATTATTCAAAGGAAATTGGTTACAGTTCCATGGCATGAATGTTACAAACCTATTCATCAGGGTGGATTGGGGGTAAAAAGCTTGCACAAACTAAATGATTCGTTACTCGAGAAGCTTAGTTGGGAAATACTTGAGGGCATCGCTTACATTATGGCTATCCTTAAAAAGTGATTCCTTCTAAGTTACGGTGACATTAGAAGGCTTCCTATTGCTTCTACGATCTGGAGTTCCATCAAATCCACTTTTCAGCATTAAAGACCACACAAGTTGGTTGATCTCAGATGGTAGTAATGTTAGTTTCTGGTTTGATAATTGGGAGGGTATGAATTTTGGGAATAGGATGAATTTTACGGAGATGGATCAAAGGACTTATAGTGGAATGGTTGGGGATTTTTTCAAAACCGGTGAATGGCAAGTTCCTGAATTACCTGATGATATTATGAACGATATTTTGCATACATCGTGATTTATGTGTTTGGAGTCCTGAGGGGGATGATTTTTATTATGTTAAAAGCGCCTATAATCTTTTGAATAATTCGGATCACCGGGACCTGGCTTTTTCTTTCATCTGGAAAGCGTTTCTTCCTCCTTTGAGATCAACTTTTTGTTGGCGTTTGGCATAGGGATATCTGTTAGATGTGATGTATTCCCTAGAACAATTAGGGCGATATATCTTAGTTAGTTAAATTTGTACGAACAAATATAAAGGCCTTTCTTTTGTTACATCGATGGCTACAAAAATATAATGACTGGTTAAGAATATATTCATTGATGTGTTTGTAAAAGTCCTTGACAAAATCATAGCACATATAGCAAGGGCATAGTGGGACTATGTTGGTGGGAATTGGTTCATATGCAATTATGATTTGTCTATATATCCTTAGTCATAGTATCATCAAGACTGGACATTGATGATATGGATAGACAAGCATGTGTCGGCATACCTCTTGAATTTGATTTAGAGTAGCATATCTCCAGTGCTAGAGGGTGGTACCTTGGGTTAACACATGAATGTATTCAGGGAAATACATTAGAGACCGCTATAAGACAACACCCGGTAATCTATATTATGTGATGGTGTTTTATCATCTTATTGCAATAGTAATACGAATATCCTTAGACCTGAGATACTAGTTACCTTGTTCAGATGTTTCTATACTTTTGGTCATACTTAAGCACTCTATAGACTGGGTGATACGGGTGATGGTAAGCTGAGTAGTCAAGATGGAATCTATCACTCCATTATAGTAATGTAAGGGAGTTATACCTTGGCTACTTGTTAGAAGTGACACACTCATAAACCTCTATAGAGTATGGGTTTATAGGATGAGATCCTAGTCAACACATTAATATGGTTGAGTAGTGTACTTAGGTAGCAAGACTAAACTATTGGGTAGCCTCTAAGGCTGCTAGTGGACTGACACTTAAACCAAGTCCAAGAAACCAGATGGTACTTAACAGTTGATAGAAGGAGTGAAATGTATTGATATTATTGCAGAACCGGGATTAAGTCACATGCACATGACATTTCGAATATTAAAGGGTCATATGCCCTTTGCTAGAAAGCCACTATGACCGATCAAAGTAATCAGAGTCCACAACAGTCTGGAGCTCCGAGCCAGTCAATTCCTAAAAGGGATTGAGCTAGGTTAAACTTTTGACGGCTCGATATTATGTGATCCTACAAGGTCACACACTTTGAGTTACGACCGAGCCATGTAAAGAACCGTTAGACCGGGTCTAATCTAAAAGAGCAAGGAAATATGGTTAGACCATAATATTGGTTAGACCAACAATCATTGGTTGGACCAATGAACCTATTATGTAATAAGGAGGATAAAATAAATAAAGGGAATTGAGAACCAAAAAAATATAGTTAAAGAGTACTAGGTATTGCTTAAATTGGTGCAAGTGGATCGGTAAGAAAATTGTTGGACAATTTTAGACTTGATATGTGTGCGGGCCAAAGTAGTGTTGTGTGTGAACTACACTGCTCAAGGCCCACTTTTGGGGCCTTGGGAAAAGTGGGCTACAAAGTGCAGCCCACTGCAGACAAGAGCGTGGCCTTCTAGGCTGCACTAGTGCGCGGCCTAGTAGGGGTGCTGCACCATGCCCAGCCTATTGGGCTGCACAGGTGCGCGACCCAATAGGTACATCGCATGGCGCTGAGCTATGTAGGGATATTGGTCTACGCACTTGTGCAGGCCTAGCCTACACTACTAGCCATTTGGCTAGCTGTGTTTGATTGGGATGGGGAGTTTGCTCAATTTGGTTTCAAACTCTATTTGGTTTTTGAAAAGTCTTAATTGTCCCTTTTATTTTTATTCTAATTGGTTGAGGTTAAGGATGAATTTGCCCTTTGAAAAATTCCTAACCACTATGAATAGAGGCATCCTCCTTCATTATTTTTTGTCCTTAATTTCATACTCCTTCTCTTGCTCTCTTATTCTCTTAGTTGTTCTAGTTCCTAAAAGTAATCCGTCAAAGACGTATTTATTTAGAATAGAAAACTAAGGGAATTTCTTCTAGAATAAATTAGTAGGGAAGATCTAGCTATCTTCCACTTATTTATAGGTACTCCATTTCTAGAAGGTTTTGGTCGGTGGTGCTCTTATGGACTATTTATAGAGGGCTTCTACTTTGGAGTCTATGCAAGTAGCTGAGGGGTCTTTCTACCAACTACGGAATTCACGCTTCAACTTGTAAGTGGTTAAATTATTATTAGATCCTTTTAATAAGTATTTATGACCTAGAATAATTTAAGATTGGCACTATTATCAATCAAGCCATGCTTAGGAGATCTTGGACACAAGATTAAATTTTTGAATTTCTGATGTGCCTGTTTTACTTGCTAAAACACTTAATCTAGACCAACAGTGGTATCAGAGCCTGCCTAATGCGATTGTATGATTGACTAACAATATGTCAGGTCTGATTTTCTATGAAATATTTTCAAGTATGCTATGCGATGCCTAGGAATTTATTTATTGCAATAGAAAATGATATGATAACTAGATTAAGTGTTGCTCAAACTTAGTCCTGGTAGTTATCTAAGAATTAACAATGTTTTACTTGAAATTGTAAATGCTTGAATTTTTGAATTAAGTGAAATAATTCTTAAATTAGAAAAGAACGAAATCTTTAATTTAATTAGTCTATGGTTAACTGAGTCAGAAGGGCCCGTGTTAGTTCTGGCAAGGATTGGACAAGGCTGCTCATTTACTTCAAGGGGGCCTCTCCTAGCTGAGAATTTCCATTGGTTCTAGATTTTAATTACCAAAGGGAATGTTACGAATTAGTTGATTTCTAGTATAATAAATTGGATTCATTATATGGTTTTACAATGAAAGTTTAAATTGTTAAATTAAAACTTATAGACATAGGTGCAAGAACTTGAACATTGAACACCCTTGTTTGTTTTGCATGCTATGTGGAGTCTTGGCATGATGGAATGATTATGAATTACCAGTTGAGCATGACTCCTAGGTTGGACCTACTAATTCCTCATACCCCGGAATTAGTTATAGTTTCATAATCATGTCCATGTATAAGTCCTAGATTAGGCGTGACCTGTTGCACTATTAAGACAAAATTAACTTTCCTAAAAATTAAAGTGCGATTCTAGGCCTTTTTATTGAATGAATTGCTCATGCACATCGTGCTTTCTTCTTTTAACATCGTCTGGTCATATGATTCGAATTACGATTAAGTCTTAACCGGATTGTGTTAGTTGTCCATAATATCAGAGCTAATGCCGGGCTGGAGGCATCATTTGAGGAGTCATATAATTAGTTATGCACATCCATTGGTTGGAACTCAAATGGATTAGCAATTGCATTAGATGCAAATGGATTAGATCATCCTACAGCTATTTAAGTTAGCTTGACTCGTGATAACGGGGGTTAGTTCAAATGAGTTATAGATGCTACCTACTAAGGAGAATGGTTAGACCATGTTTCCTGAAAGATAATAGAAGGGGTTATTACGTTTTTGAAAATCTCTAATAAAATAGTAGGAAAATATATTTAATTTAAAGGCCTTAAAAATTAAATGCATGTACAAAACTAAGTCTAAGCATTTATTTTATTTATTATATCTAGGTTGAATCTTTATTTCTTACATAAATTTTGCATGATTTGATAATTATATTTAACTGGCTCTAGCTTCAAAAGGTTAGTTTAGTAATGTGAGGATAGTCCTCAAACCCTAGGGCTTGACCCATATACTATATGAGCACAATACTAAACAAAATGATGCAAGTATTTCTACCTCGAGTAGAAATGCAGAAATTACATGAAGAAAACAAGGATACAACACCTTAGAGGTAGTTAAGATCCATGTTACCTTATGTAAGTAGCATAAAGGAAAATAGGATATAAACACCTTGGAGGTTGTTATGATCCATGTTACCTTATGTGAATAGCTTGAAGGAAACGAAGATAGACATCAAGTAGATATTAGGATCTATGTTACCTTAAGCATTGGAAGCGTCATGAAATCGTGGACTTGGAAGTCTGTCTTTACATCTTAGAAAGGGTTTTTCCAAGGAAGGAAAAATGATTCAAAGTTATTCTAAGGATGTAAAGGGACACGGGTTATCCAATATATAGTAGCAAAAAGAGCGAAGTTAAGAGAAAACGAAATGATTTTGAGAACTTTGTTTTGGAAACAAAGTAATTGTATCAATATGGGATATTGGAAACACGATCTTCATTTAAATATGAAATTAAAAGGCTTTTGTCTCATAGCATGAGAAGAAGAGGTTTTGGAAACTTCCACTTCAAGGTGTTGTAGTTGAGAAAGTTCTATATCTCATGGGGATTCGACATAGGTATGAGATACCAAGTGTGTGAATCACATATCTGTACAAGGTATAGGTATTGAAGAGAAGTGGATGATTAGCAAAAGGAGAGTTGTATCTACGAAATATTGTTAGAGCTTGGTAGTTGCCATTGATGTAGGAACTTAAAATCTCCATTTAATTATTTTGTAATAAGGACATAATTATTGTTATACTTCTATGAATACTGTTTCCTGCTTCACAGCAGAAGGAATTAATTCCAATTGGCCTAATGCATTCGGACTCCTCTGAACTTGGCCCTAATCACCCCTCGCCCCCCTGAATTTTCAAAAGTTCTTCTTGCCCCTTGAACTTGTCTAAACTGCATCAATTAACCTCATAAATCCTACATGGCAGGTGATGTGGCTAAAGTTGAAAATCCTAGCACGTTATTTGACTAAAGATTGGAAAAAAAAAGGATATGTTAGGGATTATGTGAATTCCCAAGGACAAAATTGAAAAAATTATCTCTCCACCAAACTACCATTTCAAGCTTATTTAAAACTTCTCAATCTGTAATTTTTTTTTCTTTTTTTCCGTTCAATTCAATTAAGTCTCTATTTTATTTTTCTTCTCTGATTTCAATTTTAATGGTACTAGTTGATCTTGATTTCATTTGTATTCAATTACCGAAGAGGAAATCATTTTCAATCGGGATTAAAGAGTGTGATTTTGGGGTTTTGCTAAGTGGTGGAAGGTGATGTTTTTAATGGCGGCGGTGGAGTGATTCTTGTAGGTGGTGGTGGCGCTTTTAATGGCGGTGGTGCTTTAAGTGGCGGAATGGCAAATTCAGTATTTCTAGGTTTTTAATAGAGGTAAGATTAATTGGAAAGACCTGCTTTTAATAATCTGGGAATTCATTGGTTGGATTGGGTCAAACATTAATTGGAAAGAATTGCTTTACTAGAACGTAGATTTATCTTGGAATTTTTTTTTCAAATGCCAAAAAATTAAAACTTTGAGGGATTTGAAATTTCTTCAGAACTTGAGCGATGGCTTTCTTCAGAACAGCTACCATTGACCCGAATTTCAAATCGATTTATCTTTGAATCATCGATTCTCTATTCTCCAGAGCTCGTTCCTGATCTCGCCGCTGGTTCCTGATCGTGGCCGCCGCCGTGTGGAATTTTTTGCTTTGTTGTTGGTTTTCCGAATAGCCCGAATTCGATTTCATTTCAAGTAGCCTGAATTGTGCATTTGGGTTTTGTTTTTTTAATTGAAAAGAGGAGCAGTAGAGGGTGGGAGTTGGCGGTGCAGAGTTAAGTTCATTGATGCCCAGGTTGATTTTTCAACCATTTTTAATTTTAGTTTTGTGCTAGCGGTTGGGGAGCAGCTGTTGAAGCTCCGGCGAAGTAATTCTGATGCGATGGCGGAAATTGAGGCAATATTCGTTTATAATGGAAGAAGAAGAAAAAAAAATGGAGATCTGATTAGGAGTTTGGAAATGGCCATTACAGAGAAAGAGCAAATAGGAGAAGACGGGTGAGCTGTAATTTTGGGTTTCTTTTTAATTTTTAAATGACACATGTAATTTTATAATTGGCTTGACCTTTCAAACTTGTACATGTGGGGAGAGTGTATTACACTCTCTATGTTGAGACTGGTTGACTGAGCTCTAGGGGGGGTGTGAGATACGTTTTTTATAAGTTTAAGGTGGCGAGAGAAACTTTTGAAAGTTCATGGGGGCGAGGGGAGATTAGGGCCAAATTCAGGGGAGTCCGGATGCAATTCCAATTCGATAAAAGATGTTATCAAAGATTATGAAAAAAATATTCCGGATAGAAGTGTAATAAAAGATATTTTGTGATTATAAAAGCGTATTCTCAATATTAACCTTGCTAATAGAAATAGATAAAGACAAGTAATCTTACTCATGAATTGCTCAAGCTAAAATAATCACAAAAAATCAAGCCAACGTATCAGCAAAATACACAACAACCAAGTTATCGAGTGACTAACCCAATGCCGAAGACGGTGACAGATTTCTCACCAAAGACATAAAATCCAGAGCAAAGAGAAGAAAGATACCTTTCCACTTCACGAAAATTAGGAAGCTACCGGCCATCATGGTTAGAGAGGTGGACAGATTGACTTCTCAAAATGTGGCAATATCAGATCTGATCTAGAGTAGGGAAGAAACCCTAGGAAATCATAGAAAGAGAGGGAAATTAAAAGAGAATAGGAAAGACTAAGTAGAACGAAAAGATAAAAAGAGGCGAAGTTGAGAACATCACCATAAGATATAGATTCAGGAGAATGATGGTACGAAGGCGAATACCTTGAACGGCGAAATCTTTCCAGAAACGGAGAGGAAATAGTCATCGGCAAGCAGAATAAACGTCACGTTCAGGAGGAGCAGGCGATAGTGAGTGATGGCGGAGGAGAAGCAGCGGTGAGGGATGGAGGAGAAGGCGGCGACTACGGGGGACGTGGGAGAGAGATCGTAGATATGGAAATAATCAGTTGAGATTTGGATTATCTTAATTAAAGAATTGATAAAGTGGTAGATTCACTCGATTTGACCATTCATGGAATCATTTTAACGTTTCAGATTCAATTTTGAAATTAAATTCTATAAATAAAACATATTCATAAAAATAATATAACTAGTAATTTAGTTCAACTTATTTTACACTTAATTTAGTTCAGTTCGGTTTCAATATTCAAAGTTTCCGTTTAATTTTTTATAAGTTACAGTACAGTTTAGTTTCAGTAATTAATAATTAATAATTAATTTTATTATAATTTGATATTATTTAAAGTATTATAGATTATTGTTATTATTAATATAATACTATTTTGATGTATTATTATTTATACTATTAATTATCTTTCAATTTACTTTCAGTGTTTTACGGTTTCTATTCAGCTGCAGTTTTAGTATCTTCAATTTTAGTTTAGCCCAATTCAATTCAAATTAGTTCAATTTAGTTCAGTACGACTACTTATTTATAAATTCAAAAGTCTGATTTTAACATCGGCCCCAAATTTAATTATTTTATTTATTTATTATTATATGAGATACAGTTTTTTTATTTACTTTATTGCCAAAGGAAACGAGTGGGAGAGAATCCCGCCACATTTTGACTATTCATGGTATTAAAGGCAACCCTTTTAAAAGTAGTTGCAGTTAATAGATTGTTTTGTAAATTTTTTATATAATGCAACTTCTTTCAAACAATTTATAAAAAGTTGCTGAAAATCAATTTTTCATCACAAATGCAACTACTCTGGGCATTGCCTTTCCATCTTGGTTGCGGTAAGCCATCTATGGTGTAGTGGAAATCCCATTTTATTCTATTTTTTTTATATAAATCTTTTTTAATTAAGAGCTAAAATGAGGTTCTGTTTGGGTCCAAACAGGACTCGTACGGGTCCCCCCAGTAGCCGTACGGGTGTCCTCCATCCGTATGGGTACTGGCCCCCAGGCAGAATATCATCTTCTCCACAAACTATAAAATGAATCTAACATCACCATTTGCCATGAGATCATTTTCAATAATAATCGGTAAATCAACTCATGAAATGCTAAAATGTGTTTTCATAACAAAATACGTTGAAGACCCATTATTTCTTTTCGATCCTGGAAGCCGCCCGGGCACTATCGATCGCAAAAGCACCACGCTAACATAATCACATTTTTCCTAAACAAATGCTGACTTATGATGTGCCGTAACTGCGCTAACGTTTTCGTGCAGGCGAAGTTATTTATTTTTGTTTTATAACTTAGAACAAATGTATAAGTTCCCTTGCAATTCCCTTTTCCCCCGATTGTAATTTTTATTCCCTCTTTATTATTTGTGCTTTATTATAAACTGTTAAACGCATGAATCATGTGTGAAAGAGTGTAGAAAAATAAGATTTTTATAATAGTTCCCCAAATGATTAAAGGAAAATGGTTTCACGCGGCGAATGTAATTTTGAATTGACTAAATGAGAAATAAGTGACTCATCCGATACCCGAATCTCTGATCCAAAAGGTATGAGTCTCCCGCCCAATAGGAATCATACCAAAACTTTTTCCCAAGTAGACAACTTGGGTGGCGACTTATCATTTATATCGGGAAATGGGTCTCGATTCTTTTATTCATAAAATTGGGTAAAATGTGCAAACTTGAACTAATTGGTTTTATCACGCTTAAATCAACAAACCCCTAGTGGACCCCAGCTCAAGGCGCCAAGGGAAATCCACATATTTTTGCCTGACACTTCACAGATGCGCTGAAAAACCAAAGTAGGGAGAAACTTACCTAAAAACCTTGATGTCGCCGGAGATAAAGCCAAAGAGCTTGAGCGTAAGAGAGAGAGAGAGATAGAGGAAAATGGAGAAATGCCATTGAAATAAACTCTTATAGGCGATAAAGAACAGTTAAAAAGACATTTTTTAAAAAACCATAGGATCAGAAACACATGTCATCTCATCAATGAAGTGCACAATGAACGATGTACAGTTGTTGAAACCATATGTCAAATAGTTACTCCGCAAAGGAGGTGAAAATTTGGCGCTGGATGAAAACTCGGCGACCTATGAAGAATGGAGAAGGAGAAAAGTTTCGCCAAGAAAGCATCAATTTGAAATCAAAACCTGAAGGATTTAACCGAGACTTAGGTGGGGGGGCTTTTGATAATCCGGTACTTCACATATACCGCGTGAAAGAACAACGTGGCACCTAGCTATCAGTTAGCCTCAAGAATGGATGACCATCTTCAATTCCTTTACTATTCAGATATATAGGAATAATATTTTATCCCAATCAGATAATCAAGAAGGATCCTCATGAAGGGGAAGTTATATCTCAATAGGATCCTTGGACAACAAGGACTCCCCATGCCAGTTGTAAAATACACTCCTATTGTAATCAAGAAACATCACTCTATAAATTGGGGCCTAACCCCAAAATCAGGTATCTCATTTCTCAACCCTAAATCTCTCTTGCCTCCTCTTTTAGCCGATACGTACCTAGGCATCGAAGAGGCTACACGAATCACACGGCTAATCATCCGTAACGCCCTTTTTTTCTTGCAGCCAGAACACAATTGTCCCCACCTACGGCGAAGCCAAAACACAATTCTTATTCTGAAGGTAAGTCACAAGAACTCACTCTTTGACCAATCTTTCGATAATCTCTCTCATAGTCACTGTGGGAGATTACACAAACCCTAGAGCTGTCAACTGCAACATATATTTAAATAAATGTTTTTTGTATTATATTTTTATTTGGTAAAGAAGAAAATGAAAAAGTATGACATACATTATTTATAAAGTCAAAATTATATTTCAAATAGAGTGAGAGCCAATATTTTAAGTTTACTATAGTTAAAGTGCTTATACGTGTGAGGTAACTTGCAATATAAAGTCATAAGTACAACAATAGGAGGACACATACAAATTTATGTACGATAGTGGACAAAAATAAAGTTCATGTACGAAATTGAAACACTCTAAATGAAATTAGCCCTAAAATATTCTTAGCTATATCCATTATAGTGGTTGTTTCATCATAATACTTGAGGGCATCACTTACATTATGGCTATCCATAAAAAGTGATTCCTTCTAAGTTACGGTGACATTAGTAGGCTCCCTCTTGCTTCTACGATCTGGAGTTCCATCAAATCCACTTTTCAATGTTAGAGACCATACAAGTTGGTTGATCTCGGATGGTAGTAATGTTAGTTTCTGGTTTGATAATTGGGTGGGTATGAATTTAGGGAATAGGATTAATTTTACGGAGATGGATCAAAGGACTCATAGTGGAATGGTTGGGGATTTTTTCAAAACTAGTGAATGGTAAGTTCCTGAATTACCTGATGATATTATGAACGATATTTTGCATACGCCGTGATTTATGTGTTTGGAGTCCCGAGGGGGATGATTTTTATTCTGTTAAAAGCACCTATAATCTTTTGAATAATTTGAATCACCGGGACCTGGCTTTTTCTTTCATCTGGAAAGTGTTTCTTCCTCCTTCGAGATCAACTTTTTGTTGGCGTTTGGCATAGGGATATCTGTTAGATGTGATGTATCCCCTACAACAATTAGGGCGATATATCTTAGTTAGTTAAATTTGTACGAACAAATATAAAGGCATTTCTTTTGTTACATCGATGACTGCAAAAATATATTATGACTGGTTAAGAATATATTCATTGATGTGTTTGCAAAAGTCCTTGACAAAATCATAGCACATATAGCAAGGGCATAGTGGGACTATGTTGGTGAAAAGTGGTTCGTGTGCAATTATGATTTGTCTATATATCCCTAGTCATAGTATCATCAAGACTGGACATTGATGATATGGATAGACAAGCATGTGTCGTCATACCTCTTGAATTTGATTCAGAGTAGCATATCTCTAGTGCTAGAGGGTGGTACCTTGTGTTAACATATGAATGTATTTAGGGAAATACATTAGAGACCGCTATGAGACAACACTCGGTAATCTATATTATGTGATGGTGTTTTATCATCTCATTGCAATAGCAATACGAATATCCTTAGACCTAAGATACTAATATAAATGTTAGGAATTTTAATAAAAAAAATTATACTAATATAAATGTTAGGAATTTTAAGAAAATTTCCTGGTTACAGTTATAGAAGACACTACACCTTTAAAAGTATTTATAGACGAACATAACAATCATTTATCAATCCAAATATTTATCTGAAAGAAAAGGGACGGGGTGTCTTGGTTAACGGCAGGGGATCGAAATACAAAATCTTTTCATCAACATTTGGGTTTGCGTAGAACACAGCTGGGTATTAACTCCTTGCGAATAGATGGCAGTATGACGACAGATAAGGCTGCTATTTTGGAACATATTGCGGCCTTCTATCAAAATTTGTTCAAAAATCCGGGGACAAGTTGGCCTCAAATCGAGAAAGTTACAGGAGTTATTCCTACAATGGTTACTAAAGAGGAAAATTTTGGCTTGATCATGAAGTCGACGATTGATGAGATTAGAGATGTGGTCTTCTCGATGAAGGGAGATAGTGCGTCGGGACCTGACGGTTTCACTGAGAAATTTTACCAATCCTTTTGGAGTGTTATTGAGCAAGAAATCTGTAGGTGTGTATGGTATTTCTTTGAGCATGGGAAATTGACTACAAGTCTCAATTTGAGTGTTATGGTTCTTATTCCTAAGGTGGAGGGGGCCGATGTGGTGGAAAATTTTAGATCGATCGCTTGTTCAAATTTTATTTTCAAAGTAATAACAGAGATTCTAGCAAATCGGCTAGGGACAATTTCATCTTGAATTGTTTCGAACCAATAATTCCGCTTTATTAAGGGGAGACGCAATTGCATTGGCCTTAGAAGGAATTAATGTGCTTGATGGCAGGGAGTTTGGAGGACGTATGGCAATTAAAATCGATATTAGAAAGGCGTTTGATACTTTAGATTGGTGCTTTCTTCTTGACGTCCTTGACTGTTTCGGGTTCTTGTTGCGTTTTCGTGAGTGGATTCTTGGGATTCTTTGATCTTGTTGAATCTCGATTTCTCTTAACGGGGGGGGGGGGGGGGGGGGGTCTTTCAGGTTGCTTCGGCTGCTTGGGAAGGGTTAGTCAGGGTGACCCACTACCTCCATTGCTTTTTTTGTCTTGTTGAGGAGTTCCTAAGTTAGTCAATTCAGCGTATGGTATGATAGTGGACAAAAATTAAGTTCATGTACGAAATTGAAACACTCTAGATGAAATTAGCCCTAAAATATTCTTAGCTATATCCATTATAATGGTTGTTTCATTATAATAAATTTTAAAACCATTTAAGAGATAAATATACACGATGTAAGCTCCGTTTTTTTAGTTTGTGCAGTTGCATTTATATCATTAAATACAAAGAAAACATCCACTTTACTCCTAAAGTGACTCGAACATGGAACCTCTAATAAAATCATGCATTGTGAACGAAGGTATTCCTATTAGGGAGTATCAATGGCGAAGCCACATGTTGGGATGTGGGGTCCTTGGACCCCACATTTTTTTCAAGAAGTGGTACTAATTTATGTATATATTTTGTTTGGACCCCACTAAAATTTATAGTTGGACCCTATATTAGTACTAAAATTACTCATTTATTCTAAAAATAATAATTTATTTAATAAATACTTATATATAACTATGAAAAGTTACAATTGTGTTAGTTCATTTACAATTTGATGTTGCTAAATTTATAATTTAATAATAATTTTTCAGCATTTTATGATATATATATATATATATGGATACCACGGTAAAAAATTTCTGGATTCGCCACTGGGGAGTCTCAGTTTTGAACATTAAACCATGGGAGAAGAGCTTGAGATTTGTGTTAAATCAATTAATCTACTACTCAAAAAAAATTAAGGAGCGCAAAATACTCTATATCAGAGCAAATTACTTGTAAAAAAATCAATGTCACAAAAAAAATTAAATAAATTCGAAACAATTTCAACTGAATTACAACTTAAAAATGAGAACTTGATGGACGTTACCGTATTTTAACAAGTAAAAAATTGGGAGAAAAACCAATTCAAATTCAAATAAAGATAATGCAAATGAGATATTCCATTAAGATAGAAAGAAATCAAATGAGATATTGATCACGTCCAGTCCTTTATCTGTTTAAGATTTCGTTTTCCGTTGCAGTTCTGTAGCTTTTCTATTTCTACAACTAATTGTATATTAGTCATTGTGCCATCTATACTTATCATTTCATTATTCTCTCAAAAAATATCTGAAACATTGAGCTATGTCAAGTGCACCTTGGGATGTAATCTTTGATATTCTGCTATTGTTGCCTTTGAAATCTATTCTTCGTTTTAAATGCGTTTGTAAATCGGTCTATGCCATCACTCGCAGCCAATCTTTCACATCCAAAAAAGCTTCCAAAAAAAAGAAGTTGATTTCCTTACAATCTGATGCTAGTACAATGGGTAATCAAACTTCCATAGTATTTAGTGTTTATGATTTTGACAATGATTTAAAACTAGAGGTTGTGTTCGATCAACTAGTTGAGTCGTCCAATAATTATCTCATTGAAAATGATCATCACATTGATCATTGCAATGGTTTGTTTGCCTTGTATTTAGGTACTATTTCCAACATAGTTCTTGTATTGAATCCAACCACCAGGCAACAAAGGATACTTCCGCCTTTTCCTTTTAAAGCTACAACCTTTTTCTATAATTTCAAAAGTTTGAGAAGGTTGACTATCGGTTACGACTCTATTATAGATGATTATAAGATAGTAGCACTGCTGATATGTCATCAGTTTGGGTTTTTGAACTGAAGCCGAGTCAGTGGAGGAGAGTTCATGAGGATGCTCCCGGTTATATGGGTAGCTAAGGAAGTTGCTTTACAGATGGTGCTTTGCATTTTTCATTCACCGAATAAAAAAACTTGATTAACCGTGAAGGTTGCTTGTATACCGATCATTCGGAAAAAATTGTAGCATTTGATGTTGCAAAGGAGACTTTCTCGATGGTAGCTCACCCGGGGAAACTAGAGGTGATGAGTCGATTACGTTTGCATTGTTTTGGAGGATATCTTTCTATCAAGATATCAGGTTACGGAAAAATACAAATATATGTTAGGCAGAAGTACGGTTCTGCTTTTAGATGGATTGAAATATATTCCGGAAACAATATGCAATTCGAGAAATACCTGATGGATGGGAAATTAATTGGATATTCGGGGGACGAAAACAAGATTCTTAATTTCTCAGATGAAAAACTATATTTATGTGACTTGGAAAATTGTACTATAAAGCGGATTGAAATCGAGAAGAACAAAAATGAGATAAAGCGGACTTCAAATTTGTTTTTGTGTAGTGAAAGTTATGTGTCAATAGAATTAAAAGAATGATCTTGCAGATGCCTTTATTGAATAATTTTATTATATTTTTTTCAAATTTAATAATGTTTTTAGATAGAATTAGAATGAAGCCCAATCTTGCATTTACATGATGGATCTTTTGTTTATGTTTATATATTAATTATTGTAAGTAATAATATATAGAATTTTCTATAATTTGTTGTATGATGAACAAATAAAAATAACAAAATTAGATTCTTTTTCATCTGCAAGATCTGTTTATGTAGTTAGGCTTCGTTATTTTAAACTTCTGAAAGTTGAACTGAATTAAAGTTGGTTAAATCGAACTGAAATGGACTGAACTAAATTAAACTAAAGTTATTATAGTGTAAATTTATAACCACGCATAGCTGAATTGAAGAGGACTGAAGTGATTTGAATTGAACTGTACTGAATTGAATTGCTCTCTTGGACCTTAATTATACAAAGCAAACAAATTTACTTATACATGCGTAAAATATTAAGGAAATGCATTAATACAAACATTGGAGATTTTGGATAATTCGAGTTTAGTAAAATATTAGGAGGTCCAAGTTGTCCCTGTTGATTATTGGACAATGAATGCTGCAAACTATTTATTTTTATTTAATGTATTTGGTGTCTACACATTATTAGTACAAGAAAACAGCGTTTTAGTGACAGAATTCTGGCGACGGAACATTATCCGTCATTATTCCGTGACGGGGCTCCCATTCCGTCATACGCAGTGACGGAGTTTATACGGATAAAAATTTTCCGTCATAAAGTTTTGGCGGCAAGGACTCCCTCCAAAATATTTTGCCAGTGACAGCTTTTGTGACATCATTACCGTCACAAATGAGGATATTTTATTAAACAAATAATTAAAGGTAATACGAGGTGTAGCGCAATCTAGTCAGCGCATAAAAATTATTCTGCAATTTAAATTAAATATTAATCATTTAATAAATATTGATTAGATTTTTAAAAATATTCTAGGTTAGATATAAACATTCTATTAAATTTCTATTTCGTATCGAGCCATCCATGTATAGCTCGGTATTTGTATCAATAAAAGCTCAAATCAATTTGATTTGATTCATAAATGAGCCATTCGTGAACGCGATTTTTGGCTCAATTTGTAAATGAGCCGAAGATGTACAAGTTAAAGCTCAGCTCGTTAACTTGTGAACAAATTTATTTAAAGGCTCGTGAATAAATTTATGAACATGAAAAGCTCGTAAACTAGCTCAATTACAATACTCACATAATAAAATCTTATAACTTTGATAAAATATATATTTTTTAAAAAATAATGATTGGTAATTTATAAATAATTAGTTTGTGAAATAATTTATATTTATAACATTAGCAATATTATGGGCCATATTGAAATTACTTGTTGGCCCATTTTAGCATCAAACCTAATGACTTATGGTATATGTGCTTAAATTAGGGTTACTTTCTCACAACTCTCCACTGCTGCTGTCTCTCTAATCTCTCTCTCAATAGTGTCGTTCCTTTGATACATCACTCATCTGCAACGGACTGCAAAATCCTCACCATTTTAGTTCAATTAGCCGTTCAATCCATATCTTCTTTTCTTATATATTAAAGGGTAAATTTATTGTGTATCAATCAGTGGCGGAGCCAGGGGTGGCGAGCGGTGGCGGTTGCCCCTGTCTCCGCCGGAAAAGTACCACCTACCTATACCACTCGTCTCCTCCGGTGACAAAGTTCGCCCCTCCTCACCATTTAGTGGCATATAAAAATTGGAGTAAATTGTTAAAGCAAACAAAAACATAAAAGGTCTAGGTGTGCACTAAATTGAGGGGATTAAAGGAGGTGGAGGTAGAAGATAATGAGAGTGCATGACTGTAGTCTCTATTCTAGATAGAGATTGTATTATCTTCTCTTTTCAATTAAGTCCATTTTCGTAAAATGTTTTTATTTTATCTTTTCAAGAAAGTGGAAACAATGTGGATAACAACTAGCCCTTGACCCAAATGAATTTTAGGAGTTTTTATTATAGTTATGGAATATAAAAAGCAAAGTGTAGTCTGATTATCATAAATGGCAGGGGTAATAAATTTGACATCTCAGTAATTAAGAATTAATTTGTTGAATGAAATTACACATAAATACAAATTTAAAATATTTTTAATTTTATATTAAAAAGATTATGTGAATATAGATTGTAGAATCCTCATAACTAGACCCAATAAATCTATTACTACTAGTTGCCAATTGTTAACTTGAAATCTCAGTATACTATCAAACATTTGATAGGTCCTTATATACCCAAACTACAAAAAAAATGTATCGAAACATATGTACGAATTGAAATAGAAATTATGTACTTACCTTCAAAATTTGTTTATAATTTCGTCGGAAATACATTTTGTTCATTAACATGTTTGAAATGTAACAAATTTATACTAACTAGTGATATCTTGTGGCAAGGGTGTTAGTCTAGTGGTTGAGCCTTAAAGTTGTGATCCTAGAGGTTGCAGGTTTGCATACATATACGGGTAAGGTGCGATGAAGTTTTTCTTTATTATTATTGTAAGCCTAAATGAGACTAACTATTGATAACCTTTCCAATCTCTAATCAATTTTTCCAAAACTCATTCATAATTGATGTAGAGTTACTCTGTTTTTTGTGTTATTTGATTTTGTAATTGATAGAATTTCATTTTGCAATACAAACTATACAATTATGTGTAAATTTGTAGTAAGATTAAATCTGAAATTGTTATGAGATAAGAATGTAGATTTTTCCCGAATTTTTTTTCTATAATGTACGCCCACCCTCTTTTGGAATCCTAGCTCCGGCACTCGACTTGATTGAAATATTGTGCTTATATAAAAAAAGACCTAAATAGGGAGGAGGAGGCTTAAGTTACTAATTACAGATAAGAATCTATTACGTGTATACTTTTTTCATCTTTAAATATATGACAGTGTTGGTATCATTTGTAGTTGCTTTTAGGCTTAGTTGGCGTTTATTATAGTTGCTGTGATCCTCTATTTCTGAATCTTTACCTGATGGCTTGTCAAATTAAACATTATGTTGCCTACAAAGCTTTTTCTTTTTGCTCCAAATACTGAATTCTTTTATATTTTGATAGAAGCAAGCAAGTTCTACCTTCCATTGATTGGATTTGATTATGTTTTTTTGTAGTCACCAAGCTCTTCATGTTGAACACTATATAATACATGTAATGGATTATTCGTCATATTATTTGATTAGAATGTTAATTAGCGAATTTGTTTTCATTTTTCTTTAGTTTCTTCACCTATTGTCTCTAGCTATGTCTGCTCATTTTGTATCAATTCAGATCGATTGAATACCCCTCTATCTTCTTGTTGTCCTCAATTCAAGTCCACCTTGGCAATGTTCTCTGAAGTATATGTTGGATTTTCTATATTTGTGTGTAATTCGATCATGTGGATTAAATGGAGTAATTTCTTATTAATTTAATAAGTTTAGTTTGCTTTGAGTACATGTGTTTGAGAATGTAACGAAGTGCATTTACCTTATGTTATTTCTCATTATGTCAGTTCTGTTAAAGAAATTGGATGACTTGTACTTCGACACTTCAATGTGTAGTTGACTAGTGTTGTATGAGGCAATGACCATGAAAGTTGAAGTTTAATCTATTAGTATGCTCTTAGGTAAATCTCGAACTGAAACTTTTTTCTTGTAGATCGGTAATAGTTGTATACACCCTCACCATCTAGTTGTGCAAAGAGTGCAAAGTGGTCTGTCCATAAGGTTGTTTCTTAAAATACTTATTTGCATTTGAAGCTTAATTTGGACTTTTGTAGGCGATTGTTTGATTTCGACCTAAAACTACAACGAGTGTGCTTTGAAGAGTCAATATGAGTCAAGCATATATATGTCTCCAAGTATTGTTTTAGGTTGAATTGGCTTTTATCACATAACAACTCAATCTTAACCACCTGTTACTTCTCTTATATTGTGTATGATGCTTCAATTCTTATAGTGGATAATTACTCTATTTGGCTTCAGTTTATCCCCTCCATTATTGATGCTCTTAAATATTTTGTGCTTTTTTCTTTGTAGGTTTGAATTTAACAATCTGAAAAGTACGTACGCTGACTTTATTTTGTGTTTTTGATCTGCAAAGGATGAATACATTGAAGTTCTTTTGGTTATTGAAGTAGAGATTAATTGGTTGTATGTAGCTAGTTAAAGATTAGGAATTGATATTATACTATTTGAGTACTGTTATATATTCATTAGCTTTCTGATCAGCTGATTAATTGGACAAGATTATATATATTTTGATATATACAATCAATATTGATTTTAGATTTTACATGTTATTTTGATTTTAATCATTCAATGGATGATAATATCAGAAAAAAATTTGCAAAATATTGGACATTATTGTCAAAATTATAATTTTGTGACAGAAAATCGTCACAAAAATCTCAGTTAATGTGACGGACAAAATGTCAAAGAATGTCATAAAATTATGACAACAAAATTTCAAAAAATATGTCATAGTTTTGTGACGGAAACTCTGTCACAGAACCTATCACGTATATTCCGTCACGACGACATCATAAAAAGGATGTCATTAAAATAGTGATGCAGCTTTTTATGACAGAAAGTAATCCGTCACATTATCCGTTACTGATGATAATTGTTACGGATTTTTGAGTTTTGTGACGGAAATTTCCGTCTACAGATTCGCATTTTTCTTGTAGATGTCATAGTTAGCTAAGAGTCATGTTGGTTCATGAATAATTATGTTATTTACGATGAGTTATGTTGGTTCATTAAGGGACATGTCTTTTCCTGAAAATTCATGTAATATTTAAAAATAGGTACTTCATTGTGAAATGATAATATATGATAGACATCTATCCCCATCAAGTTTAAGTGAAAATCAACAGTGGTATCAGAGCTTAGGTGTGCAATATTGTGGCCAACGCCAATGATGGAACGCTTGTGGTGATTCACGCATCATATGTTTTGGGTGTGAGGGGTTGTGTTGGTATCCCAATTTGCTTAGACATGAGCTTAACCTCAATGAGTAAGTTTTGGGGTTGTGTTGGTATCCCAATTTGCTTAGCCATGAGCTCTATATCTGGTTGGATGAAATGGAAGAACGTATGAGTATGAAGACTTCCATAAATATAAAGAAGAAGTTGCAAATGGAGGATGGATTGGATGCAACAAATGAATGGACATCTGCAAGAAGAGTTGTAAGATTCTTAAAGGGAGCACTCATTTTTTTGCGCGATGTTCAATAGAGTTGAAAAAGTGAACTTGAAAAGACATGTTGATAATGATTGGGTAGAGTGCTTTCATGATACGAGAACCACATATGGAGGTTGTTTCTCATTGGAAATTGGTAATAAAATTGAGATGGGTCTAAAGTCATTTGCTTTTATTAAGTGTTAATAGGATTAATGTATGTTTAAGGTTGATTTGGTGAACAAATAAAATTTAACCAATTATTATTCATTGTATAGGAAGAAAGCATGATGAATAAATCACTTATAATTTCCACCTGCAGAAATTACCTACAGAATTAGAAATACACTAGTACAAATTAGAATAGAATATAAATTATTACAAAAAAGTATAAAAAGAAATATTCAACCTTTTTACCGAAGAAGAAGTTTATTGCGGAGGCATGAAACTCAATTTCCTTAAGACAATTATTCGTCCACTACAGGTGAATTTATCTCCCAGGATACAACCGCAATCGTAGGCGAACTCTAACCGTGTGAAGAGTAATTTACAAGAACCTAATACTATGTAGCCTTCATTTAAAAATGAATGAAAACTTTGAGAAATATTTTTAGTTTATAAAACAGAAAATGAACCACAAAGTAACCAATTGAACAAGTACCAGCGCTAGATTTTTATCAATAGAAAATTGTATTTTTGAAAGTTAGTAAGAAGGCTACAAGAGAAGGAGTTTATATGGATCATATGACATTAACGTGGTTTAATTGTGTTTAATGGAGATTAAACACATGTAACCACCTCTTTTTATGGTGAGTAACTCATATATGTTATGTGTATTAAATACAATTAAACCACCACTTTTTATGGTGAGTAATTCATATATGTTATGAGTATCTTATTGACTAATGGAGTTACAACTCATTAATCCATAAACTAAAACATATGAGAAAGTGAATTGACAAATTGTCTTTCTATAGAAATACCGACCTGGCACATCAAAGTTTGACAAATATTCAAACTTTAATCTTTCAATTTCTCATTCACCATAACACGTTTTAGGCTTATAATATATCGTGAAAAACTCATAATTCGTAGAATAAATGACATATTCCATTTTATTCAAATAATGGTTTTTTTATATTATAATTTAACCTAAAGTTGATAATGCACATCATTATCATTTATGTCATATTTCCAACAGTAGGTTGAGTTGAATTTTTGAGTAATCACCTCAATTCATTTTGTCTTTGAGTGAACTAAAATTGTTACATGGTATGAGTGCTTAAGGGGAGGTACTTAAGGTTTGATACGAAGAACACGGGGCCATTGTTCGCTTCAAAGAGAGAATTGACTCTCTTGTTTTTTTTTATCTTGAACCCCATTGGATGGGAAGCTACACTATTTAATTTTTTTTGTTGAGTATACATTTGGCTAAAATTGAAGACGAATTTATATAAAGACCTATTTATGTAGCTGGAGACCTTATACAAATACCTAATAATAAAATGTTATTATAATGGTCTTCTTACCCACAATGTTGGGACTTTGTTTACATTTTTCCATCGTAAAATGTTATAATTACCTATAGTGGTCTTCATACCCAATCACTATATTTTGCCTCAAAAGGCCGAATGCAGAGTTTTTCAAATGATCGGATATCAACTTACAAAAGTTCAAGTTTTTACCCTGAATTTAATCTCCACACGTTTTTGGGAAATTATCAAGATTGTTTGTACATTACTAAAATAATTACAAATTAACCGTCAAGTCAAACTATTTACAAATACATATTCCCTTCAATTCTATTTACATGCAATGTCATCCATTTGTTTTTCCCCTTTTTTCTTTTAATTTTCTTTCTTATTTTTCATTTATCTCTCAAACCGTTGATTTTTTCGACATGCTGTTTTAGAGTTTTTCGTTCGTCTTATTTTTATCTTTAAAATGATACCCACTGTGACATTTTCGAACTTTTTCAACTGGCTGACATCTGGTAAATGTCTAGTAGACATCAGGTAGATATCTAGTAGATATCTAATATATCTAAGTTTTGACAGTTCTTTTATGGAATTATTATGTTAGTTTGCGTTGTTGTTTCTTTGATTGTATCTAGTGCTGCTTTGGGTTTCAAATGAGATTTTGCTCTATTTGTTGCTCAAAATACGAATTTTAATTTGTTGTTCTTCATTTGGATTTTGCAAGTTTAGCTCTAAATCTTATGCTGATGAAGATTCTACACTAATATTAGCGTATATTTATTTTGGAAATTTAGCAACTGTAGCCTTAGGCGACTGGACATCTACTGGACATATACCAAACATTTACCAGATTTCTACTAGACATCTATCAGATGTCTACTAGATGTCTACCAGTTGAAAAAGTTCGAAAATGTCACAGTGGGTATCATTTCAAATATAAAAATGAGACGAACGAAAAACTCTAAAGCGGCATGTCGAAAAAATGAATGGTTTAAAAGATAAATGCAAAATAAAGCAAAACAATTAAAAAAGCATAAACAATAACAACCATGGATAAGGAGGAAGGGTTTCATGTTAATTATTTGAAGAGTGGTGTAAGTTTGTAATTAGTTTCAGTTATGTGTAAAGATTTTTCAATTTGACCTAATTAATTTGATATTTATGGATATTTATATAAGAAGCCCCACATTTTTTCTACACTACTTCAACTCACTGCTCTAGGCGGGCGTTTGACGATTCCAAGCAGTGATATTATCATACTACTAAAAATTGTGTTGAGCATTGTACTTGTAACAAAAAGGCTACATTCTCTAATAGATTTCCTAACGACATTGTTGGATCCCTTACACATAGCGAAACTTTTTCAAAGGAGTGCATCAAAGGGAATTCTTGGTTTCACATTTGTTGGGAAATTTGGAAATTTGGTTGAGTTTCAATTGTTTTATGAAATTAAAGATGTCAACCGTTAGTAGGGGTGTTTAGCTTTCTTTTTTGACTGAATAATACATCATTCGTGATTAATCAGAAGCAATTACATCTCTAATCAAAGGTGGACAAGAATTGAACCAAGTCCCCCACCTGTCGAAGAACCAGCTGCTCTAGCTAACAAATGCGCAGCCTGGTTCGCAGACTAATTAACGTAAGCATAACGTAAAGAAGAAAACTGACTCAATAAGTTCTTACAATCAAAAAAAATAAAGCCTTGGGAGAAAAATAGGAGACTTCATTATTCGAGGCATTGACCACATTCAACGCATCGAGCTCAAAGATGATATTAAAAAAAAAATTGTTCTTAAGCTAAGAGAGGGCCTCCCTGCAACTAATTGCTTCTGCTAAAAATGGGTCTCCTCCACCCTGCAATAAAAAGAACTAGCCACGATGACATGACCATTAGCATTTCTAACCACACAATCGTGACCAACAACATTTCCCAAATCAAAGAGGCTTGCATCGATGTTGCACTTTTGCCAAGATGGGGGTGGACGGCCCCAAGAACTGTGCGACGAAGCAACCGAGGTGGTATGATGGTGAGTAGCCGAACGCCATTCGTTTAAAAATCCAAGTCCGTGGTGTAAAATCTGCGATGGGTTCATGAACTTGTTATTCCAAATGAAATGGTTTCTCCTCCCCCAAATAGCCCATTGCACATATGAAGCATTTGCTATAATATCACTAGAGTGCATGGATAACCATCGCCACCAATCATTCAAGTTTTGTATAGTCCAGCCACCCTTCACCGAACAACTCATTCCATATTGGATCTATAAAAGCACAACCCACAAGAGCATGGAAGCTAGTGTTAAGGGCATCACCGCATAATGGATAAATGTTTTCAACATCAACATACCTCCCTCGAAGTCTACAAAGTGGAGACAACGAGTTCATAGCAATTTTCCAAAGAAAATTATGAACTTTTGGTGGAATTTTAATGCCCCAAATATTGCTCTAGATCTGATCCATAAAGTTTGAAGGAAGAGAATTAGAATCGGAGAGCTGTAACGAAGAATAATAACATGACTTTACTGTAAACAAGCCCAATTGCTCGAATCATCAGTAAATCTCATCGCATTGACACTACCTAGGAAGTTGTATTTTCCGAATCAATTGTCGTTCATCCTCAGGGAAACAAAAAAATCCAGCATTTCATCGTTCCATGTGTGGCCATTTGAAGCTATCAAACAATCAACGATAGCCTGCTCAAAACCCGGTGGTGGTGTGGACTGCACTGCTAGAATCGAGACTTAGGGCAGCTAGTTATCCGCCCAAATTTTCACCTTTAAACCATTCCCGATACGCCAAGCCATCCCATATCGAACAATGTCTTCGCTACTACAAGTCCCTTCCATGAAAAACTAGCATTTATTTTAGGAGGAGCCTCAAAGATAGAGCAGGTAGTATTTTGCATAAAAAATGCGACTCATGAGTGCCATAGGTGTTGAAACTAAACGCCAAACTTGCTTAGCCATAAGTGCTTTATTGAATTTGCGTAAAGTATGAAAGTTAAGCCCACCTTCGTCTTTAGATTGAAAAAGGTGTTCCCACCTCATCCAGTGAATGGATGAACCCCACCAATAGTTAGAGAAAATTTTCTCTAAATTTTCCACTGTATGGGATGGAAGAAGGAAGACCTGCATAGCGTAAGTTGGCAAACCTTGAGTCACCGACTTCAACATCACTTCTCTACCACCTTAGGAAAGCTTCTTGTTTCTCCAACCTTGAACCTTTTTATGCACCTTTTCCACGATAAAATTATAAGCACTTTTTTGGATCTACCAATTAGAGACAGTAGTTCTAAATAAGTGCCATGGCCATCCACAACATTAACGCTCAAGATGCCTGCAATAGATTGCTTCATATCTTCTGTTACATTGGGACTGAAAACAATGGAAGATTTATTATAGTTGATTTTCTCACCTGAGGCAATCTTATATAAGCAAAAGATATTCTTGAGGGTGTAAGGTTCCTCCTTAGAGGCTTTGAAAAAGAATATGCTATCATCTGCAAAGAATAAATGCAAAACAACCTGGGCTCTAAGGGTGATTTCACTGCCATGAAGATGCCCTTTAGCAATCCTATCCTGACTCAATACACACAAGCCTTCAGCATATATAATGAATAGGCATGGGGAAAGAGGATCACCCTGTTTGAGACCTCTTTGACGAATAAATTTTTGGAAATCACCATCTCTAAGGTTAATAGTATGGGTTACAGTGGTTTTTTTTAATTAAACTTACCCGAGAGAGGGAAAAGGTAGGTGGAAATGGTTTCCACCGCCGTTAAAAACCATCTCTAAGGATTTTTATCAAATAAATGAAAATTAAAAGAGTCATCAAAGAAATAGTGAGAACAAACCGATCATATCGATAAACAAACAGTAACCTGAGGCATACCCCGAGGTAAAAACTAAGAAATAAAATGAAACTTCGGACGCAAGACATAGTCATCCATAATAAAACTATTAATAAACTCCAGGTGAGAAGACCACCAATCGTCACCATCATCCACCCCATGCCAAGCTAGCGCATTAGCTGCCTGGTTACCCTCACAATAAATATGAGAAACGATAATGCACATTCATTCTTGCAGCTTCATAGACTCCTCCCATCTAATGCGAAGAGAATAAGGGATTCGAATATTCTTTTTATTAAAGACCTGAACCACAAACATAGAATCTGATTCAATCCATAAATGATGCCATCCAAACTAAAAGGATTTTTCAATTGCCACAATAGCCGCCAACAATTCAGCCTCAAACGTAAAATCCATGATAATTCTTCCCAAAAAGGCACCATGAGGGAAACCCCTAGTGTTACAGAAAACACCATCATAACCTACCAGCCCCGGAGTTCCCAAAGCCTAACCATCAACATTCACCCTCATAAAAGATAGAGAAGGAGGTTTCCAAGTAACCTCAATGATCCTCTCAGTTTTACTAGGCTTAATACGAAAACCAAGCTATTTTAAAGGCCTAAAATCCTCAATGCATTTAGTGGTTCCAACTCCAAAAAGTTCAACCTCTTTCATAGATTTCCACAGCAAACGTAAACAGTCTCCAATAATTGGCATTTTATTTTCAAAACGTGCAAGATTTCTAGTGTACCATATGACCCAGAAACTAGTTAGGATTGCAACATTTCAAACTGAGAAAAGTTAAGAACCACACCAACGAGTATTGACTTTTTCAATAAAATTTTGAATTTTGTTGTCCAAGTCAATAGAAGTACCAAAAAATCCAGCAATTATAGTCTATAAACTCCTCAAAAAAGGACATAGGAGAAAAATATGAATGTTAGTTTCAATCGAATGTCCACAAAGGGAACAACAAGAGGCCGAAGAGATACCTTTGGCTTGCAAAACATCATCCATTGGAATTTTACCATAAATAACATGCCAACAAAAAGTAGACCTAGAAGGTGGAAGAAAATCCTTCCAAATAAAATCATACCATAGCACGCTATGACGAGAATTTTGAAGAATAGCATAAGCACTTTTAGTACTAAATTCATCATCCACAGAAGGTTTCCAAACATAAAGATTCGAACCCGATTTAAGCCTTTTTAACTCAAGAATTTCCTGCTGAACTCTATGAGATAAAATATGTGGTAAATCCCTAGTACCACAGTGTAAATAATCTATAACCAGCCCCGAATTCTGATTATTTTAAAAATCAGAAATTGTGTTGGATTCCAGCCAATTGTCGTACTAAAAACTTATCCTCTCCCCATTAGCTATGAGCCACTTAGAGTAATTACGCACAATACTGAAAATTGATTTGATGGCGCTCTAAACAGAAGAAGAGAAAGGCAGCCTTCTAATGTCCCCAGAGTTTTGCAAAAAAAATTTCTTCAAAAAACCCGTAACAAAAGTATTTCCTTCCAAAATATCCCAACAGATTTTCCCTAGAAGAGCAGATTTAAGATTCCACAGATTTTTTATTCCCTGGCCACCATTTTTTAATGGCTTGCAATAAGTTTGCCATGATACCGAAAGAAATTTCTTTTTGGTCACCGAACCCAACCAAACAAAATTCCTCTTGGCTTTTTCCATATCTTTGAGCAAACTAGGTGGCCAACGATACACCATAAACAAGTGAAAAAAGGAACTTTGTATCACCGAATTAACAAGGTAAACTCTTTCAGCCATAGATAAGGCATTCCCTTTCCAACCAGCAAATTTACTAATAATTTTGTCTGCCAAAGCACGTAGGGAAGAACGCCTTGGAATACCCCAAAAATGTGGAACTCTAAGGTAAGAAAATGGGGTATCCAACTGTTTAACCCCAAGAAGGGAGGAAAGATTACGAGCATGAGTAGTATGAAAACCTGATCCAAAGAAAAATGAAGACTTACCCCAATTGACAAAGTAGAGGCGTAATCATAAAAAAAAATTTGGATAACTCTAAGATTGTTGGTTATAGCGGCTCTAAAAATCACAACATCGTCAGGATAGAGTAAATGGGAAGGAAAGTGTAAGGTAGAGTTATACCTCATTTGAGTAAAAGAACCATTTACAATAATCAATGACAAGCACGGCTAAGATATTCCTCAGCAATGCAAAAAAGAAGAGGAGAGAGTGGATCCCCTTGCCTAACTCCCTGAGAGCAAGCGAAATAACCCGTGGAGTTACCATTAACCGTAAGAGAAATACGGGAAGTTTGAAAATTTTCAAAAATCTAGTTCTTGAATAAATCTGAAAAACTGAAAGAGTCCAAAACATCTAAAACAAATCCCCAATCTATAGTATCGAAAGCCTTATGAATATCAATTTTCAATGGCATACGACCCCCGAATTCACGTTTGTCAAGAACATTAATACCTTCAGACGCAAGGGCAATGCAGTGACTAATGTTATGACCTTTAACGAAACAAATTATTGATCCAAGATAATGTGAGTCGTAACCATCTCAAACCTATTTGCCAAGATTTTAGAAATAATTTTGAACATGAAATTGGAGCATCCTATCAGCCGAAAATGATCAATAGAATATGCATCCTTAACCTTGGGAATAAGTACCATAATGCTAGAGTTAACACCCGAAGTGAGCTTACCATTATCAAAAAAGCACCAAATGTATCGGCAAACATCATTAGCAATCAAATACTAAAAGGATTGGTAAAATTTCCAAGTAAAAACATCGGGTCCATGAGCACTATTCCCATTCATTTGAAATACTAACTTCCTAATTTCATCACCATAGTTAAAGAAATCATAATGATATCAATAATCACAACCGGGAAACCCAATTTAAGCAACATTGCCTGAATAAAATTCTATTCCACCCTATCATAAGCTTTAGACATATCAATCTTTAAAGAGCCCATACTCGAAATCGCCAATCGCTTTATATATAATAATATAATGTCCTGCTTTAAAACCAATCAAGATATTATCTATAATTAACCTCCCAAGAATAAACGCACTCTGGGACTCTAAAATAACAGAATTTAAAATAGGTTGAATTCTATTAGCGAGCATTTTTGACATAATCTTGAATAGAACATTACATAACAAAATAGGTCGAAGGTCAGAAACAGAGGTCGACACTATTTTCTTAGGAATCAAAACAACATTTGTGTCATTCAAACTAGGTGCAAACATTTTATTATGCAGGCAATTCAAGCAAAAAGATGTTACCTCAAACCTGATGATGTGCGTCTGAAAAAATCCTGAATTAAATCCATCAGGTCCTGGAGCTTTATCAAGAAACATTTGAAACAAGGCATTTTTAACATCATCAAGACTAAAAGGCCTTTGTAAATCAGATTGAACTTCACTGGATATGCATGAATTTACAAGGGATAGAAAATGCTCCATATGTGTACCATCCGATAGAAATGAATTGAAACAAAAATTTTGAATCAGCTCCTCCAAGCCGCCACCACAGCTTACCCTACTACTGTCTACCCCTTGAAGCTTACGAAAAGAATTTTTGCGTTGCCTAGAAGAAGCAACCAGATGAAAATAGGCTGAGTTTTGATCCCCATCCTGAAGCCAAGTAACTTTCGAACGTTGTTTCCAATATGCCGATTGTTGCTTTAAAAGGCTACCAAGTTCCTTTTTTATCAGATATAAATCTGAACTTTCCACATCGGAATAGACTGTTAGCTGCTCAAGTTCATGTCTGCGGGCCTTTAGTTGACATTTGAAATTACCATGTTGGTGGTTGCCCCATTCCTCTAATTGTGTTGCACACCTCACTAATTTAGCATATGTCGATTCTTGAGTAGAGACGGTCCACCAATTCGCCACGAAATCCTCACAGCCTAGTAGTTGGGACCAATTATTTTCATGATGAAAGGGTGGTTTGCTATGAATAGGCATGGCCTCACAGTGAAGAACCAAAGTCGAATGATCTGACTCAGATGTTGGGATATTTTGAACCCATGCATTACTGAAAAGCTCAAGCCAGTCCATGTTACAAACTGCTCGGTCCAACCTCTCAGCTGTCTACGAATCTAAGCCACGACTACGTTTCCATGTAAATTCGTACCCAAGCATTCCAAAATCCATCAAACCACAATCAGTCAATGTCTTCTTAAATCCCACCAACCAACTAATTAGTCTTGTTCTACCCCCAATTTTCTCTTCTGCACTAACCGTGTCGTTAAAGTCACCAGTAATGCACCACGGTAATGAACTAATATCAACAAGACTTTTTAGACAATTCTAAGACTCTCTCCTTCTTTCATTAGTATTCTATGGATGACAATAGAATCCTATAAGTCTCCAAAAAGCAACTTTACCATTCATAATAGAAATATCAATAAAATTTCTACTGTATTTATTCAGCCTTACCATCTCCAATTTTCTCCACAACAAATCCAAACCACCACCACCATTAACAGCAGGGACATAAAAACACCCCTCAAAACGAATACTCCTCTTAGCCCTCTTAGCCATACTTCTACCTGATTTAACCTCCATGAGAAACACCACATCAGATATGTTAAAAGACACTAGGTCCTCTAATTCCTGAATTATCGGGTCCATGCCCAATCCCCGACCATTCCAGCTGATAATTTTTATAATGCCTAGTGAGCTCTCGCAACGGAGCCCACGTTACTATCAGATGAGTTATCACGACCTGATCCCATGGTGATTTCTGCATCATGTACCACTAATCTTTTGCATTTTGAATCAATAATAGTGACAGCATGATTATCCTCTTCCATACTAACTATTGTATTAATATTTCCAGTAATCCAAGATCACGATAAGCCTCCTCTACCCTAATTGACTTTGCCACCAAACATGTTGGCACTAAACTATAGCCATTTTGGTTACGTAACCAATGGTCCTCCTTCGTAATCATATTCTTTCTTATAGTGGCCCTAATTGATTGTTCATACATTTTCTTTGGTGGAGTGGGAGAGAAATATACTACAGGATACAATATATCAGTATGTTAGAACATACCACATATAAAGCACATTAATGGCAACTGTTCACACTGAAACTGCACCGTTATATATATACCTTCATTAACACACAATCTCATCTTTCTTTTATGATGGCTTTGTAGTGTCAATCAAAAACTTTATTCTTAAGTAGAGAGGCCTAGATATTTTGAAGTTGTTGCTGTTGGCCTCAATGAAATCACCACAGAAATTCCATATCATTTCATAGACATGTACTAAAATACAACACAAAGGAACTCCAAACACTTGTATCCAAATCAGCACCATTTTAACCACTATCATATCAAGGTCCTCGTTAGGAAGACTTGGTGATAACATAAATAGTTTGTTATTGAATGTCCAGGGGGAACCATTCTAAACCCTATCATAGTCAACTTTGTGAAAAAAAAATTTAGAAGAAATCGATTCTTAGGGCCAATTCTCTTGAAGTTAACACCAATCTTAGGCTCCCATATTTTTAACAAAGTCCGATAGAATACTCAATCATCAATATCTTTCTCATAGAATAGGACTCCAATGTAGAAAAACTCCGGTAAGGGCGGTTTGTTTACTGGAACCCTAACAATAACCACATCGTTACTCTCTTCCTCATCTTATAGTTTGAGATCATTGTACTTCTCCTCATTTCCTTAGCCTCAACCTCGAGGTCTATGAGAGACAATATTACCACCGTAAATTGATGACAAATGGAAAAGATAAAGTGAATAGACACTTGCTGGCGACGCGCAAGACAACAAACCCTAGGGTTTAGGGTCAGATAGCAAACCGTTTATTTTAAGGGAAAATTGGGTGTTTAGCTTTCTTCATATTCTAACTCAATCATTTCTTAAAAAAATTTAAAAAAATGTAACATGTACATTAAAATTTTTAGGTTATGATTTTATATATTTTTATAAAAAATATAATATCTAACAAAGTTTACTTTGAAAATTTCCCAAACAGATATGATGCGGATGCGATGAAGAGTGTGTTTTACAAACATGGTGTATTAGGGTTGGTCTACATCACAAGGAAGAAGAATGTTGGGTTCCTTACTCCCAATCACAGGACTTCTATTCATGAGGTGATTTCGAGACTAAATTCTATTATTATTGGTGTCATAAGATTGCGTGTTTTTAGGGCTAGGTATTTAAGTCTAAAGTTTGAGGCGCCTAGGGCTGTCAAGATGAAAGCTACTTTGAAGGAAAGACATGTGTTTCGTGATTCTCCTCATGATTCCAAGATGTATAAAAATGTCATTTTGAATGAGCCAGAAGTTACGAAGCATAAATCTAAGGAGCGCCATTCTTCAGGTGGTATTTCTTTGAATGGAAATAGGGCTTTGGAACTTAATATCGCAACTCCTCCATAGAAAGCAAAATCTTGCCTTACAAGTCTTATTAATATTTCAAATATTCAAAACATTGTCGATTTATTGGAGGACAGTGGATTTGAAATCCAGTTTGCAGCCCCGGCTGGAGGAGAGAAAGTTATTGTTGGCTTTAGATCGGTGGATATGATGAAGGATTTTATCGATGGTGAATGGAAAAGTACGGAGCACATCTTTAGCTATGTTGTTGATTTATCGATGGATTTTATTCTAACTGATTCTATTTTGTATATTGATTTCATGGGTGTCCCATCATCCTTTGTAAGCAAACCCTTGATCCGTAACTTGGCTGAGCAGTTTGGGAGAATTATCTCGGTGGATTTTGACTTTGACAATCCGGAGAGGTTTGATGTGATATCATGCCTTGTTTCTATACCTTTAGGTATTATGAGTAGGGAGATTCGGATTACTATAGGTTCAGTTGAGACGGTGGTTCCCATAAATTTTAGACAAGGCATTGGATGTCAAAATTGTGTGGATATGGCTTATAATAGGAGTACATCAGATGCAACGCATTCTGTTTCAAACGAACGGAGAGCTTGGAAGTGCTGGAATAGGAATCTGATAAGGAAATGGAGATTTCTAAATCTCCAAAATTATGCGTGAGTATTGTGCCGAACATAGATTTGGGTTTATCGGTTGGGGATCAGGCATTGGTAATTCGATCTTCAGATCTAATTGATGATTCAAATAATACAATCTCAATAACCTGAGGCCTAGATATCTCAAATATGAATAGAGAGACTATTCATTCTAATGCCAACTTAGAGAATGTGAGTGAGAATCCACAAATAGCACTTTTGGGAGAGGAGATGCATCTCTTCAAGGTACAGTAGAGGAAATTTATTTTGAAGGCATTGGAAGAGTTAGAGTAAATTATTCGGCTGATTCTGGGTTTGTGCTATATTGTTATGTCTCTAAATCTTTTGTGTTGGAATTGTCGAGGAGGATGAAGATCTAATGCTAAAAATTCCTTCGTAAGGTCTTGTGTCTTAAAATGGAAGTTACATTTTGTGGTTTTAGTGGAGATAAAGGCTGTTATAGCCTCGGATCAAATTATTCAAGGATTATGGGGCCATAATGACTTTGCTTTTCATTACGTTCCTTCCATTGGTATGTCAGGTGGTCTAGTTGTTTCATAGAACTCATCGATTGTTAGTGCTAGGGTGTTTTTGTCGGATTCAAGATGGTGTGTATTACAGGTTGTAGAAAATGGCTTGGAATTTAAATTAGTGGGTGTATATGCCCCCATTAATCAGGTGGAAAGACATCAATTATGGCTGGAAATTGCTACTGTTATACGTGACCTTTCTAATGTTGTGGTTTATGGCGATTTCAATGAAGTTATCCATTCTAATGAAAGATCGGGAGGGAATAGGGGAGTTAAAATTTCTATGGTACATTTTCATGAATTTATGAATGGATGTGCTCTTTATGATGTCCCGTTGCATGGAAGGGATTACATGTGGTTTAATAGCATGGCTTACTCAAGGATTGATAGCGTATTCACTACGGGTGATATTTTAGATGTGTGGCCTAGGATGAACTTGACAATGGTAGATTCTTCACTATCAGATCATTTGCCTATAGTCTTCACTTCTCATGGTGTGGAATCTCATAAACTAAGGATTTTTCATTCACTGAATTGTTGGTGGGACAACGATGAATTTTTACCATTCTTATGTCAAAAATGGGCTGATATTTATCGAGAATTGAAGCACAGAAATATAAATTATAAGCAGTCCCGTTTGAGGGAGTATATTAAACCTTGGCACTCGAGGAATTATGGGTCGATGGAGCATCGAATTAAAACTTTAGAGAATAAGGTGTTGGAGCTGTAATCTAGTGGGGTTCCTCGGGCTATTGATGTGGACAATGGGTCAGAACTAAATTTGGCAAGGGTATCTTTGGTAGAATGTAGGCGGAATTTGGAGAAAATCTGACACCAACAATCGAGAGTAAATTGGGCGGTATTAGGTGATAATAACACATCCTTTTTTCATCACATAGCTTCTGCAAGGTCACTGCAAAACTATATTAGTCAATTAGAGGTGGAGGGGGTGCTTTCTTCGAACCTGATATAGATTTTGAATGCAATTAGAGCATATTATGTTAAGCTATTTGCGGCACCTACCGAAATTCCGTATTCCCTTTATGAGCTGAACTTTAAAACCATAAGTCACATATCAAATGTTGCTCTCATTACTCTTTTTCAGAAAATGAAATATGGGAGGCATTGTCGTGTAATGAGAATAAAGCCCCGGGTCCAGATGGTTTTAATTTTTTCTTTTACAAAAGATTTTCGGGGGATATGAAGGAGGAAATTATTGCTTTCTTTCAAAATTTCTATTCAACCGCTGAATTTCCAGACTCTCTAAAGAAGTCACACACGGTCTTAATACGCAAGGTGCCGGGCTCCAACAATAGGTCGATTGCTCTCATTCACGGGTATATAAATTGCTATCGAAGGTTCTAGCTCGGTGTCTTCAACCGTTGCTCCCTAGTTTGATTTTTGATAACCAATTTGGTTTTATTAAAGGCAGGAATATACATGAATGCTCATTTATTGCTTCTGAAGTTGTGCATTCTATAAAATCCAGTAGACAATCATGTTTCATTCTCAAATTGGATTTTCAAAAAGCGTATGACAGTATATCATGGACTTTTTTAGATGCAGTGTGTAGAAGAATTATTTTTAATGATAAATGGATTAGTTGGTTGAAGGGATGCAGGGTGGGCTCTTCTACATCAGTCCTAATTAATGGGGTGTCATGTGATCCAATATATTTAGAGAGGGGGGTAAAACAAGGGGACCCTATCTCCCCCTTCCTATTCATTCTGGCCATTGAGGGCCTCAAATAGCTTTTTGATGTGGCTATAGCTTTGGGTCATCTGCCTGGGTTTCGTGTAAATGGAATAGGTAGAGATATTTCACTCCTGCAATTTGTGGATAATACCCTGTGTTTTTTGCCTGCAGATGCGACGGTAATACCTACTTTTATTCGTGTACTTAAATGCTTTGAATTAATTTTGAGATTACGAATTAACTTTCACAAGAGCTCGATAATTGGTGTAAATGCTTGTGATTCCCTTGTTACTTTGTGTGGGGAGATGCTAGGGTGTAAGATTGATAAATTTCCAGTATCTGGGTGTTCCATTGAGTGTGAGAAGAATTCCAATGGATTATTGGAATGGTTTAATTGCAAAATTCAATAGCCAACTAAGTGGATGGAAGGGACAGTGCTTATCCTATAGTGGACGTATGGTGTTGATTAAATCGGTGTTGTCATCATTACCTAATCTATTTTCTTTCTTTACATCGACTTCCGGTAGGTGTAGATTCTAAGTTGAGAAGTTTGATGCAGAATTTCTTATGGAAGGGCGATGCTTTGGTAAAAGGCTTTAGTAAAGTAAGTTGGGATACAATTACACTACCCAAGAGGCATGGGGGGCTTTATATTCAGGATTTTTGACTTGTTAACTGTAGTTTACTTCTTAAGTGGATTTGAAAGTCAAAAGGCGGATGATGGGAACTCGTTGTGGTACGAGTTTTGTGTACAAAAGTATGGTATAACTTATTAGGTGAGTCTCGTAGGTTATGATGTATACCGATTATCACATACGTAGAGAGGGGTGGCGTATTGTTGTATGCGGAATCAGCAATTATGGAAGTGTTTTAAGGACATTGTAACAGTTATGGTTGGTAATGGTAATCGGGCTCCCTTTTGGCACGACAATTGGACGGCTAGACATACCTTGAAAGATCTTTTTCTTGACTTATTTGTCATAAATAATCGGAAAAATTGCACAATTAAATAGGGGTGTTTGATGCTTTTTGGGGCTGATGGTTTTGGCAGACCATTTTGGAAGAGGAGATTACGCATTTCTGCCCGAGAAAGATGTGTACAGATTTGTCATTGGATCATGCAATCTAGGCCGCATATGTTTCATAGGAATTGGGGGAACTGGTTGAATGGGGAGCGGGGTAATGTCTTTTTCGCTGATGTGCCGGATAAAATAGAGTGGAATATTGGATCAGGGGCCAGGTTTTTTGCATCTTCATTCTTGAAAGGGTACTATAACTCACCACATTGGCCTACCTTAAATAGAAATTTTATGGCAATTTGGGATTCGTGCCTTATTCCGAAAGTTCGCTTCTTTGGATGGCTTCTTTTTCACGATAGACTGCCAACAAAAGAGTTTCTTTTTAATAGGGGCTGCCAATACGTTATTGACTCGAGTTGCCGATTTTGCGACACGGTTGAATCATGCGACCATGCTATTGTCCATTGCGCTGCTTCTAATAGCATGTAGAAGGGGCTGTTTGTTTTTTGGAATCCAACTGGTAATTTCGTGCGCATCCTATAACTTTTTGCAGGTGTGGAGGTCTTTCTTTCGTCCGGGAGTGTGCCGTGATTTTGGGAAATCGCTATGGTTTTTGGTTGCTTGTTCCCTATGGAAACGCAGGAATCTTTATGTGTTTGAAGACCGCATAGGTGGAGAGGATCATATTGTCGCTAGCATTTGTCTTTGTTTCTTTATTTTTCGATGTAATAGGCGCCCTTTGACTTTTATGGTGTTGGATATTTTCAATAACCCGAAACACCTTCTAGGCTGTAATTGATTATCAATGATGGTCTCACCTTGAGAACCTAAATTGGTATTTATTTAATAAAGAGATGTGGGTGTTTTGTAGGTAAATAGATGTACTAACTTAGCTGGGACGTCCGCCCCGAAACTTTTACCCACTTTAATCTTTTTCCTTTTGGAGGGACGCAATGTTCCTCTGGGGGGTTTTCAAAAAAAATTAAGTTACATTTAATTGTTTAAAAATGATACGAAATGTTTACTTTTCCATCAAAACTCTTAGTCATAACAAATATTTATATTTCATTTATCAAATATTTATAGTTCATTTGGAAAATTGGTTTTAATAGTACTATGTCATGTAACTAAATTTAGTTTATGAAAAAAATTGGTGATACTCTCTCAATAAACCATCCTCTAAGAAAACCATGATATTTTTTTTAAGAAAAATAGTGCAATTCATAACATTAATGTAAAGGAAAATCCTGTGGTTTTCATATGGGACCTTTACATGTCACAAGTTCAATCTTAATCACTAGGCTAAAACTTCATCACAAGGCTAAGAAAACCATAATGTAAAGGGTAAACTTCAAATACATGTCATATAGTTTGACTATTTTGCAAAAAGGTAAATGAGAAATTTTTTCTTCAAATGGGTGCATGTGGTTTCAAAAATTAGCAAAAACATGTTTCTCAAAATTTTGAAACCACATTCGAAAGGGTAATCTTATCCATTTTGAAGTGAAATTTTGCAGCTTTGTTTATAAAAATCTAATACACACTAGTGATAAATTTAAAATTTTTTTAGAAGTATAAATATTTATATTAATTAAAAATTGCCGATAACTTTAAAAAAATCATAACAAAATGAAAATTTTCTGAAATTTACTCAAATCTTGATAAATAATTTACAAATAATATAGTTGAAATATAGGAATGTTAAATTTATTGAAATAATTGAGATTAATGTTAAATTTATTGAAATAATTGAGATTACCCTTCTAAATGTGATTTCAAAATTTTGAAAAGCATGTTTTTGCTCACTTTTGAAACCATATGCGCACCCTTTTGAAACAAAAAATTTCACAAGGACCTTTTTACAAAACGGTAAAACCAAATGACATGTTTTTTAAGTTTACCCTAATATAAATTGAATCAGTATTAAACTTAGTTTAATTTATTATCTTACAAAACGATAATGCAAAATCGCCAATTGATCGATACAGAGGAGCTTGCTGACTTAATTTAAAATTCAAACACTAACAATAATTCCATTAACCAACACGCATAGAGTTAAAAAAAAATTTGTTGATAAACACTAGAAAATCATATATATATATATATATATATATGTGTGTGTGGAAAAAAATAATTAAAATAAAGAAAGTTCTTGATAAGCAAGCAAAAGCATTCCTTTAAGATTAAACCGAAATCAAATGAGATATTCTTTATTTTGTTAAGATTTCTTTTCTATTTCTACAACAAATTTAGTCCTATTATTCTCTCAAAAAATATCTGATACACTGAGCTATGTCAAATATACCATTGGAAGTAATCCATGATATTCTCTTGTTTTTACCTGTGAAATCTCTTGTTCGTTTCAAATGCGTTTGTAAACCGGTCTATGCCATCATCTGCAGCCACTCTTTCGGCGCCCAAAGAGTTCCCCAAGAACACAACTTTATTTCGGTACAATCCGATGCTTTGGAAAAACTCGGAGATCGAACTTTAAGAAAGCTTAGTGTTTTAAATTTCGACAATGATTTCACACAAGAGTTTGTGTTCGATTAATGTGTCCTCCAATAATTACTTCATTGATGATTGCAATGGTTTATTTGCCTTGTATTTAGGTTCTCACGAAGTTTGTGTATGGAATCCATCCACTAGACAACACAAGATACTCCCGCCTTGTCCGTTTAAAGCCCGAACCTTGAGGAGGTTGACTATTGGGTTTGACTCTACTACATATGATTACAAGATAGTAGCACTCTCTTTTATGTCGGTCTGGGTTTTCGAATTGAAGTCGAGTTGTTGGAGAAGAGCTCTTCAGGATTTTCCTTATGATATTAAATCACGTAATTTCATCCATAGATTAGGAGACGGGGGTTGCTTTGCAGATGGTGCTTTGCATTTTTTATACTACGAGGTGACATATCTTTCACATAGAAATCGAATTGTAGCATTCAATGTCTCTAAAGAGACATTTTCCGTGGTAGCTCATCCTGAAAATCAAAGTGAGTGGAATAAATTAAGTTTGCATTGTTTTGGAGGGTACCTTTCTATTAAGATTATAAAGTCCAGTCACATTATATTATATGTTAGGAAGAAGGACGATGTTGATTTTAGTTGGATTGAATTATGTTCGGTTCGGGTCTACGAGGACTACCATGTTTACCATTTGTTGCAATTTGGGAAAGAGATTGGATATTCAATGGAAGAAAACAAGATTTTTATTTTCTCAAACAGAGAGATGTATTCATATGATCTTGTAGAGAAAAGTACCGAGAAGATCGAAATCGCGAAGACAAAGATAAAGAAGAAGTGGCGGAGTTTAAATTTATTTTTGTGTGCCGAAAGTCATGGTTATGAATTATAGAGAGCTGCAAATGTCTTTTATTTAGAACATGTTAATTATTGGTAGAGATAAAAATAGAAGAAAGTCTGATCTTGCACATTGTGACATGATATGTACTGTGTTTATGTTGATCTTGATATTTATTTTATTAAAATAAACATAAAGAGTTTTCTATTGCTATTATGTATTTGATGAATGGTAATAAACAAATAAAATATACGACTTCAGACCTTGATTGAGTTATATTACCTATGATCTCGTTTGGAGGACAGACCATTATCAACCCTTTTAGAACGTCAATGGACAGCCTCAATCATTTAAAATAGCTTCATTTTCTTCAGGTTTGGTATGCCATCTCAATTCTTTAAATCCCATCACGGTTTTTGCTCCTTTAAGCTTGATTTGGGAAGCTACCACCTTGCCGAAAGTAAAATTTTCCAGCTGGTTATTGTTCCATATTACGCTGCCACTTGCTCTTTCTTGGCTTCTCGAAATATTATTTCATTTGATAATTCTCTCTGTTTAGTAACAATGTGGAAACTCAAGAACATCTTATCTTCCACTGTGATGTTAGTCATAAAGTTTTGTATTCTTTGTTCAATTGGCTAGGAGTTCAATCGCCAATTCCGTTTAAAGCAATTGACTTTCTTGAAATTTTGCGGGGATTCTTCCAAAGTAAGCTTCAATGGGACTTTGGTACATCTCTATAGTTTTTCTTATGCTGGGAGATATGGAACCGTAGAACAAGTTTATTCTTTAGGGTTCTAATTCTTCGGTTGATCTATTGTATAAGGGCATTCATTTTACTTGGTCTATCTTCCGTCGTTATAGGCGTTTTGTTTCTCTTTTTGTTTCAGACCTCTTTGTAAATGCTTCAAAACTACTGTTGTAATTTTGACCTTATCTTAAGTTTTTTTAATGAAATATCAAGCTAGATGTCTTTAGAATTGTTAAAGGTACCAACTTAGTTGGGATGTTTAGCCCTCTTTTGACTTCTAGTTTGTTCACTTGTAAAAAAAAATACGAGAAAGGATGATGGATTTTAAATTCTCACGAAATATTTGAATCAATTTGATTCTTTTTCATTTTCAAGATTTCTAGTTGAGTAAAATATTATGTAAATAAATCAACATAACTATTAGGAATTTCAAGAAAGTTACCAAATAAAATACTCTGAAAATGTTATCAACTACAAATAAAATATTCGAGTCTGGATTGTCTCAGGAACTCTTGAAAGGTCTCAATTGACCCTCAACTTACAAAAAGTGCACCAATTTGTCAGTTATTGCTGACTTGGCGCTAGTGTAGCAAGGAAAAACAGGTGATTAACCTTTGACAAGTTTTCAACTTGTGACATGTCAACTTAATTACTATTGATTTAACTTTTCTGTATATTGACATGTGACATGCGTGTACTATGCATAGTTGGTTCATGCTTGTTTCAGTTTAGTCCTTCGTATTTGTTTCTTTGAAAAAATAGTGTTATTCATTTTCCTATAAAAACTTCATATACCAATTAAACATCCGATTACATGTTAGATGTACTTAAGCAATTTCATTCCCCTTAATTGTCAAAGAATCAAGTTACCTGATTCACAAACTCAAAACTAAATTCAAATAGTGCTATGGGCTCATAATATAAATTCCCCTTGGAGTACACCTCCTACACGTAATATAATAATTGTTTTGTTATTGGTATATTTAACTCTGCTCCGATCACCCCTTTGAATAACAACTTTGGGTGAGTGTTACTCATTTTTTTTTTTTTATTGCCCATCTGGTACACCGGAGCTTTGCTCCAACTACATCCAGATCTGATCTGGGTCGCGCACCTGGCTGTGGTGGATGAGTCTCCCAATAAGGATTTTTTGGATTCAGTAGCACTAGAATTTGAGACCTTGCTTAAGCGATACAAAACCGCTTACCACTTGGACCGACCCTTATTGGTGAGTGTTACTCATTTTAATATGATGGAGTTGCATTTGTACAAAACATTTAAAAATAAGTTACTTTCCGAAAATTAAAAATGCAATTTCAGTTCCGTTCACATCCTTACCAATTAGTCCTCACACAAGTAAAACTTTAGGGTAAATAAATATAACATTCCCCATATTTGACAAAATGCAATACTACATTTCTATGTTTTAAAAACCTAATTTATGTGGTAAAGGCTTGGTCTAGAGGTTGAGCTGTGAAGTTGCGATCCTAGAGGTCGTAGGTTCGAGTCCACACTCGGGCAGGGTGGGATAAGGTTTTCCTTTCTTATTATTGTAAGCTCATATGAGACATATTTTTAAAAAAAACCTAATTTAAACCTCCCTATGTTTTGCAATTTCTTGTTACTACCTCCATCTATCTATTGTTAAGTCTTTTCATATAAAATTATTGATGTTATATATACTTTTTGACAATATTTGCTTAACCAGAGATTATAACTACTGGTTTTTAAAGATATTTCATAAATAAATTGGTTGTTTTACTTTTTTTTATATTTTATTACATTCCAATCTTATGATTGCATTAGAAAAAATAAGCATAAACTTGACAAATGAAAAGAAAATTGAGTATAAAAACATTACAAGAAATAGAAGTTTTAATATAATAATGACATAATAACATACAAAGAGACCAATTGACCTTTGGTCAAGTGGTACATCCATTAATTTGGATGGGGATAACCAGGGATCGGACCCTGACTCCTGAAAAAAATCTCACTTCTTCAAAAAAAAACATACAAAGAGACAACAATGAGAAAATACAAAACATAAGAATGTATAAATTAGTTTTTAAAATACAGGAGGTAGTAGTGTATTTTGTCAAACATTAGGGAGGTTATAATTATTTACCCTTATTTTTTTTATGATTTCTCGTTCAAACCTATTATTTTTTTAATTAAAGGGGAGGCTGGAGAACCGGTCTCGTTTTTATTAAATAAAAGAAAAAAAAACAAAGAAGTAAAAAGCTTAAAACAAAAAAAAGTCAAACAACCATTTAGGCTGTAAAAAAAGTACTATCAGCTAAGGAGAGTATTTCAGAGGAGGTTTGCGCTCCCGTTTAGCTTGTTCCTTGCGCTCCTGCTCGGCTTGTTCCTTGCGCTCCTGCTTAGTTCAAAGCTATTAATTTATTTTGACTTTTCTATCTGATGAAGGTTGTGTGTTTAGTCCATGCTTACCGCACCAATGAAATGCTTGTCTTACACTCAAGTTAGTAAGAGATCGTGGTGGAGAATAAGAATAATATGATTTAGATTGGAATATGATAACTACCTTTGAGGCATTGAGCCCTTTACATAGGATCCAAATAGTACTAAATAGATTGGAAGTAGAAATAATAGGTTGAGTAATATTGTATTACCTCTTTTGATATTATCTCCACTTGCAACACACTTATTTCCTAAGTAGAATTGAATCTCTTTCTTACATAGGAATTATCCTGTATAGGAATTACTTTCCAGAGTTACCACTAACCGGTTGATATGTAAGGAACTGGTGCTTAATAATTTTATAAATAAATAAAAATTCATGTAAGTTAAGGATGAAGTTATTTTCCAAGTTAGAATAGTTATTACTTTTCAAGTCATATGCTTATTTGGAGTCTAAACCCTAGCGAGTGTTCTTTAAATAGGGAATAAATTAACAACTCTTGCTTTTGTTACTGTCGTGAGCTATCAAAGCAACTGTAACAATCACAACACTCAAACTACCTACAGATTTATAGCTGAGCCATGTCAAATGTTCCAGAAGAATTAATCCATGATATCCTCTTACGGCTGCCTGTGAAATCTCTTCTTCGTTTTAAATGCGTTTGTAAACGGCTTAATGCCATGATCTGCAGCCAATCTTTCACCGCCAAAAGATCTTCCGGGAGTAGATTACACCGCAAGTTGATTTCGGTACAATCTGATACTTTGGAGACTAAAGGAAACCCTAGATTAAGAAAACTTCATGTTTTGGTCTTTGACGAAAATTTCCAACAAGAGTTTGTGTTCGATCAACCTGTGACATCCAATAATTCTTTGGATGATTACTGTAATGGCTTGTTTGTGTTCTACTTAGATTCTAAGGAAGTTTGTGTATGGAATCCATTTATGAGACAACACAGGATACTTCCGCCTTGTCCATTTAAAACCCGAAATTTGAGAAGATTGACTATTGGTTATGAATCTACTAAAGATGATTTCAAGATTGTCGCAATCTCTTGTGTTTCGGTTTGGGTATTCGAATTGAAGTCGACCCAATGGAGGAGAGCTCAAGAGAATTTTCCTTATGATATTAGATAACCTTACATTTTGTGTGATATAGACAATGAAAAACGCACTGAAGACGAAAGTTGCTTTGCGGATGGTGCTTTGCATTTTTTGTACATGCAAAATATTGTAGCATTTGATGTTGCAAAAGAGACGTTTTCAGTGGTTGATCGTTCGTTTTGTTGCTGGAACATATTGAATTTGCATTGTTTTGAAGGGAGTCTTTCTTTCAAGGTGTTACCATGTAATGGCAGATGGGGTGTTGAATTATATGTTAGGAAGAAAGTTGGAGTTGATTTTAGTTTGATTAAATGATTTTCTGTTTTAGATAATCCTCTGCAAAAATTAGTCTCTAAAGTGATTGGATATTCGAAGGAAGAAGATACAATCCTTATTTTCTCATCAGATGATAGACAGATGTATTCATACAATTTTAGAAAGATAAGTATCAAGCCGATTGTGATTAAGAAGTCGACAGGGAAGAACAACAAAGAGGACTTTAAATCTGTATTTATGTACTGAAAGTCTCGTGTCTTTGGAATAATTATAAGAAGATTAAAGAATTTCTCTAGAATATTTTGTTATTTGATTGCTACATTGGCAAAACCCAACAAATCAAGCAAAATGTACTATCAAATTTAGAAAAACAAAATCTCACCATATTAGGAGATAGAACAAACTTGCCACATGAGCAATAGGAAAACATAAATAAAAATAAAAGACAAAAAGAATTTTTGTTATCGTAGTAGATCCACAGCCATACGTACTTCGACATACTCCATAACATCAGCCGGTTATGCATATCTGAAGTGATCTTGCTCAAAAGAGATAGATCTGGGTACCTTATATAAAAGATCGACATGTACCTTTAACTAGAAACAAATGGAGCCCAATCCAGCGGTAAAACTATCAAAGTTGTGTTGTGTAGCAGCGTATCCACAATTGAGAAAGATTGCGCATTTGAAACTTAATAAAATTATTAGATGCAGGTTATTCCCCACAAAATCTAAAACCACAAAAACTAAATTAGACCAAATAGAAAAAAAAAACTGATGGAGGAGGTGGAAGAAGAATGCTCAAATTAAAGTTGAACTATAGAAAACTCAACTTGACTTGGTAATATCTCAAAATAATCTCAAACTCGAGTCAAACTCTAAGCCTTTGGTTGGTTGATGGTTTTTCGTGGTTCATTAAAGTATGGTATTGTATTGTGTAGTATGATATGATTTTTCTTAATTCTTGTTTGGATATATGTATGGCATGTTATAGTTTTTTAAAAATTTTAATTTAATTTGACGGAGAATTATTAATCTTGATGAGAACGTTATTTATTTGGAAAAGTTACACCGTTAAAATGGGTTGTTTTGGCACCGTTGGATTTTAGTGTTAATTCAAGGCCTTATTCTCGTAAAAAAAAGCCCAACAAACAAGACACATAGCTATCCAATGGTCTACGCAATTTTCGGCAAAAATATTGATTAGACCTTCAATTTTAGGTTTTTCTATTTAAACCAAATTACAATATTTTAAAAGATTGTTTGCTTGTTATTTGCTTTTGCGCTAGCTTTAAACCTTTGCTTCAATATGCTATATTTGACGTGTAAAACCTTCGATATTTGGCTATTTCAGCCGTCACAAAAATTTTTAAATTTCCCCTGAATTTTGCGAATTCTAAGAGTATTACAAAGACGAAGAGTCCATTATTATTGATTTTGTAATGTCTTCAACTTTTTTACTATAAATATTCATATACATTGTTTATTGATTCTAATTTCTTGGTTTTCTAAAGGATAAACTTAAAAAATATGATATGTGATTTGACCGTTTTGCAAAAAGATTCTTATAGAATTTTTGTTTTAAAAGGGTGCATGTGATTTTAAAAGTTAGCAAAAACATACTTTTCAAAATTTTGAAACCACATTTGGAAGAGTAATTTCAGTTATTTCAATAAATTCAACATTCCTATATTTCAACTATATTATTTGTGAATTATTTATCAAGATTTGAGTAAAATTCAGAAACTTTTCATTTTATTATAATTTTTTAAAGGTATCGTCAATTTTTAATTAATATAAATATTTGTACTTCTAAATTTATTTTTATAAACAAAACTGTAAAATTTCACTTTAAAATGGATAAGATTACCCTTCCAAATATGGTTTAAAAATTTCAAAAAGTATAATTTTACTAATTTTTAAAACTACAAACACCCTTTTAAAATAAAAAATTCCATAAAATTTTTTTTAAAAAAGGGCCAAAATTTTTGAAGTTTATGTTTTCTAAAACTATAAAAGCATCATACTTCAAAAACCATGAAACCAAATATTTGAAGTTGGAACCATATCAAACCGGGTTTTTTTTACCGCCTGTACTCGGCATATTGTATGTGTCGCCCTAGCACAACTCGGAATTCCACCGATCTGAGAATATAACTGCCAAAACCCCATTTCTGCTGTATACATCATGCTCTAATTTCAATTTTAATGAGAATGCAAGTTGCCCAACTCCCCTGCTATCCTAATCTAAAACCCATCTCCAATTTCTCCCCAATTCCAGATTTTCCAATCAAACCCTCTTCTGTCAAAACCCTCCCTCAGCTCTGTCCGGGCGCAAAAGCTCATTTTTTGAACCCAAAGCTCGGCTCTTTCAAGGGAAAACGGCGTCGTTTCAATTGGGTAATCAGGGCAGCTGCTTCTGATTACTATTCCACTTTAAATGTTTCCAAGACTGCATCTTTGCAGGAAATCAAAACCTCCTACAGGAAGCTCGCCCGCAAGGTTCGTTTTGAATTGCTTGGTTGCTAGAAAAATTTAAGGCTGCTTGTTTTAGCTAGCTATATATTTAATTGCTTTGTTGAATTAGCTACTCTGTTTTAAATTATGTAAAATTGGCTTGTAATTTTGTTGATTCTGTTGTTTTGGAATAGTTTCATCCGGACATGAACAAGGCCCCTGGGGCAGAAGAGAAGTTCAAAGAGATAAGTGCTGCATACGAGGTAAATTTCCTAAAACTCTGCTTTATGCCTTCACTTGTAATCTTTGTATTTGATTGAGGTTTGGTTTGATTTGTTTGAGTCTTAATTTATGATGCTTTATTAGTTTATTGGTTTGTTCTTAAATGTCATAGCATGATTTGCTCTCTGCGCATGTGCATGGCCTAATGTTGTGATACGGATTGCATAATAAGAATAGACTAGACTCAAATGATTCTAATGGCTTTGCTCATCATTTTGAAGCCTGGTGGTTCTGCTTAAATTTCATTTCATTTTGTTTAGGCCAAATACATCAGCAACTCCTCCAAGTTGGCATGTTCCACCTATTGCCTCTTTGAACTTGAAAAGATCCGGTAGCACCCTCAACTTTCAAAATGCACACGCCTGGTGTCAGCTTCTGGTTGGTTTGACTTTTCGAAGATATCATTTTTCTGATTTCTCTCTCCAATCAGACGTCGGCACGTGGCATTCAGGAGCAAGCTGTGCATTTTTCCAAGTTGAGGGAGCTATGGGAATACTTTTGCCAACTTGGAGGTGATGTTGATGTATTTGGCCTTTCAAAATACTTTGAGATGGCGACTAATGTATGCATGGTCCATTGAACAGCGTTGCTAAACCATGTTAATGGATATCCGAGTTAACATCTTTATGAAAGATACAAAAATTTATTCTTCAAACCTTATCTATCATTTCAAAGTGTTTTTGGTTAAATGATTCTTTGACATGGTATTAGAGCTTTTTGGACAAATAGGTATAGGGTTCAGATCCTTGCAACCAAATTTGTAAATGAAATTTCTAAGCAAGGGGTGTGCTAATGACGGCAAACACTATTCTGGGAGCCTCTCCTTTAAGCTTTAGCTTTCGGGTCAAATGCTTAATTCGAAACATTGGTATTTATTATCAAACTATGATAATAGCATCGGTCTTTTTACCCCTTTTACTTTCATGTGTTGATGAAGCATTCATGTAGGTCCTATCAGATGACGAGAAAAGATCTTTATATGATCGCTTTGGCGAGGCAGGTGTACAAGGAGAATACGATGGGCCAGGCCCTGGTTCACAAGGGGTAAGATCTTATTTAACTTCACGCTCTTTTGCTACTATCATGTCTTGTGATTTTTGTGCCTTTTTTTATGATTGTAGAGAAAATATCCCAATTTGGGGCTGGTCACTGTTGCATTTGCAAATTCAGTTTAATGTTGTATATTATAGGCCAAATGCATCCACTACCCGCTAAACTTGGCAACTTTTGCCAATGCTACCTTGAAGTTTCAAAAGCTCCGGTCACCTTAAACTTGGCAAAAGTGCTCTGGTTTGCCCCCTCAATTCCACTTGTCAACTTCTAGTTGGAGAATGAAAAATCAGGAAAATGACATTTTTGAAAAGTCAAACAAACCTTGAGCTGATACGTGGCATTGAGGGGGCAAACTGGTGCACTTTTTCCAAGTTTAATGGGTTAATTGAAAATTCTGAAAGTGCAGGGTGACATCCAGCAAAAGTTACCAAATTCATGAGGGTCTAAATGCATTTGCCCTACTATATGGCTTTTCGCTTATTAACTCGTAAATTTCATCTTGTACGATTCGCGATACGAATCGTACGATCCACAAATTTGGATTTCGATTCTCGATTTTACAACTACGGTCGCTTATTAACTCGTCAATTTCGTTTTTTTCAGGTGGATCCTTTTGAGATATATAATGCATTCTTTGGTAATTCAGATGAGTTTTTTGGAGGAAGAGGTGGATCTGGAGGCATGAACTTCAGTTTTAGCAATACATCGAACATAGATCTTGATCTCCAGTAAGGACCCTTCAACTTTTCGTTATTTACTTCGATGCAACTTATGGCATGATTTTTATGTACATTGTTCAATCAAGTAACTAAAGTTTTAGGGAATTTTATACATTTTTTATTCATTTCATTTGTAGATATGACATTCATTTGAGCTTTGAGGAATCAATCTATGGGGCAAAGCGGGATATCGAAATTTCATGTTTCGAGACATGTGGTAACTGTGGTGGAACAGGTGCTAAATCTGATAGGTACTTAAAAACTTGTACGGACTGTGGAGGTCGTGGAGGAGTGATGAAAACCCAAAGGACACCATTTGGAATGATGTCACAGGTATACTGACTCAAATGCCCACAGTACTTGAAATTGCATTAAGTTCGACCTTTTAATTTCTCAATGATCATGATTTTGTGCTCAAAATTTTATAGTTGTTTATGTTTTCGTGTTCGGAATTTGCTTATTTTTTCCAAATGGCATAATGCATCTCTGGGTACCTGAACTTGTCCCAAAAAATTTACTGCCCCCCTGAACTTTAATGGTGAACTCATAGCACCCTCAACTTTCAAAAAGTGCACCACTTTGCCCCTGAACACCACGTGTCAGCTTCTGGTTGGTTTGACTTTTCCAAGTTGTCATTTTTGTGGTTTTCTCTCTCTTATTAGAAGCTGACATGTAGCGTTCAAGCATCAAATTGGCGACTCTTTGAAAGTTGAGGGAGCTACGTGGTCATTTTGAGAGTTTAGGGGGGGCACCGGCGCAGTATGTTTTTTGGGACATGTTCAATTACCTGGTGATGCATTAAGCCGTACTCTTCGTGAATGAGTCTAATTGCCAACTGTTAGAAATTGGTTACAAAATCTGTGAACATTATCTTTTGTTATTCAATTAGATAAGATCAATATTAGATTGGAATTTGAGTTTGAGCTTGAATTTGTACTAAGATGTTTTAAGATTTGGTTATCTTGTAAGCCTATATAAATAGGCATCATAATATAAAAGTGTGCTCAATGAACCCATGAAATGCAAGTATGAGTTTGTTATGTTATTGAATAGAAATGACAGCACCAACTAGGCATGAGAATATGATTCTTGCCTTTTCTTATCATTGTTGTATGGGTTTTAGGTATCTACTTGCTCAAAATGTGGCGGTGATGGCAGGATAATTACCGATCCCTGCCAAAAGTGTGGCGGTAAAGGCAAAATAAGTTCCAAGCGGTCTATGAAAATGTCAATTCCGGCTGGTATTAGAGATGGAACTACAATGAAGGTTCAAGGAGAGGGCAATGTTGACGAGGAAAGGTGCGAATAGTTTTTTTTGCTCCATTCACTTACTTGGTGGTCTTTACATGCAATGTTGTGCTCTAATTTTTCTACTTGGTGCATTGCCAGTATATGCTGCTGTAAAATTGAACAATTAATTTAGACAAAAAGTGGGAGAGGGTCGTGGATACATAATACTGAAATATATTATCATTGTCTCCTAAAATCACGACCTACTTCATGGGAATGTTTACTGGTAATGCTTTTTATTGAGATCTATGTGGTTAGTTATTGCAATGCACTATGGAGTTGTATGCTGGTTAGGTTTTACTCAAGTAGCAAAATTGGTACAAGTTTGGAGCACATAGTTGTTAAAGGCACAACTTAGGTATGCTAGGCACTAGCAAACGATACTGCTGAGGAATTTACAATACTAAGCTACTTAATTGAAACTACAAAACTAATATTGTTTGCACTTTGTAGTGTTCATATTAGAAGAAAGAAGATAATTAGAAATTTAGAACTTCGAAGAGATAAATGACTTTGTTGAGAAATTAGTGAATGTAAAATTTAACTTATAACAGAAAAGCTAAAAGATTAAGAAAAAAAAAGAGTAGAAATTTTCGGAGGTTAAACCAAGCACAAGAAGCCTCCAACTCCTTCACTTACGTACTCAATTATTCATATATAAATTCAATTATATATATATTGAATATGTGATTATTATTACAAATCATAACTTTACGCACATGTTTATATATGTAGGGATGCATGTCTTTTTGAATATATGCTATTGATATGTGTTTTCCACTACAGAAATTCTTTAAACTTTCAAAGAATTGCTAAAAAAATTTCCAATATAAACTATTTGTTTAATTAACTTTTAATTATATTGTTGTATTCTTGTTTTCCATGATGGAAAATTTTGATGATATTATTTATACATATGTTTGTTATTTTTTCCGAAGTAGAGCCTCACTTCGCTCGGGGTAAGAGCCTTAGGCAGTTTTGGGTCTTAGTACCTAGCGCTTTAAACAACACTAATTGGGAAAGTAGTCAAAGGAGAGCCAGGCGCGTGCCTAGGGGCACGGATGGCTCCCTCTACCTGTCAAGTCTTCCTTTTCCCTTTTTAGTCAAGCCGTCATTATTTGTTTTCTTCTTTTGACAGGGGCATTTCTGGCGATCTGTATATAACCGTCCATATCAAGGAAAAACATGGAATATGGAGAGATGGTCTCAATCTTTACTCAAAAGTAAATATCGATTACACTCAGGCAATACTCGGGACTGCGTTAAAGGTAATAACATTTTCCAGTTTTACTAGACTTCAGAATATTTTTAGAATGTTTCATATAAGGAATAATTGATTCCTGATTCTGCTTAAACTAAGTTGTTTAATATAATTTGTTGAATAATTCCAGGTAGAGACGGTAGATGGGTTGAAAGATATTCAGATTCCTTCGGGAATTCAACCTGGTGATACAGTAAAGTTACTGAAAATGGGCGTTCCAGACATCAATAGACCTCATGTTCGTGGTGATCATCGCTTTATTGTGAATGTTTTAATACCAAAAGACCTCAGGTATACATACTCTAGCTAGTTTATTCTTTAAAGCTTTTCATTTGACAGATTTTTAAGCCTTCCATTTTCTATTTTCGTGTAAGATACGAGACATCTATATCAATTTCACCTTTTTCTTCTAAAGTTGTATAGCTACTTGAGATATTTTTTTTAAAAACTGAATATACTTAGTTGTTAATGACAAAATATGATAAAAAAAAAAAAAGAAAATACCTTGAGTTTCAATCATAATGTATATTAGAAAAACAGGCAAAACAACTTTATTGGGCCATGTGGTATAGATAGACCATTTGTCCGTTTGGTCTCTGTGGTATGCCATCTATTACCTTTTTGGTCCCTTTAGTGCATATCATTGTTACATCAATAGAGATTCTACGTTGCATGGTCCGAAAAGGTAACAAATTGCATAGTAAGTGGACCAAATGGGTAATGGTTGCATAGCACATGGTTGATAGTGTAACACATTGCATAGCATATGAACCAAATGGGCAAATAAGCTATACCACAGGGACCAAAAAGGCACTTTTGCCTAAGAAAACATCTTTTAAACCTATAATGTTGGACCTATGACGTTTAGTGAAATCGAAATTTTAATGTGAGCTTAGTGAAATGCTGCAGTGACAAGGAACGTGTACTTGTTGAGGAATTGGCTTCTCTCAAGTCAGATAGCAAACAACACGAGGCTTCTTCGGACCGCTCTGGTATTGATATTTATTGTTCAAGTGCATCTAAACTATGAAATATTAGTGATTTATCTTACTTGAATTATTTTCATATCTCCGTCTCTTACATGATCGGTTTACTTGTGTACTTGAAATTAATGCATCGAGGACCCTTGAAGTCTGCCTTCAACGGCTAATGTCACATGAACTTTCAAAAGTTCCAAATACTCCCTTGAGCTTGGAAATAATGCACCAGTTTGCTCATGAACGCCACGTGCCGACTCCTAATTGGTTTCACTTTTCAAACATGCCATTTTCCTGATTTTTCTCGCTCCAACCAGAAGCTGACATGTGGCATGTGGCATGTGGCATTGAAGGGCCAAATTGGTGCACTTTTAGCAAGTTCAGTGGTTATGTCAAATTCTTTGTTTTTCTCTCTCCAACCAGAAGCTGACACATGACATTCAAGGAATTAAAAAGTGCATTTTAATCAAGTTGAAGTGGTTATTTGGAACAACTGAAAGTTCAGGGGGGTGAATGGGCGTTTTAAGGCCAAGTTCAGGGGGGTCTCGATGTATCGGACCTTTTATTTATCTATTTTTTTTCTTCAATTACGCTTTTCCATATTACATAATGTACCTTAAATTTGGAGAACCTACTGGTGTATAGTAATTTACTTTCTTTTTCTATAAACACAAATTTCAGGTACCAAAGATGCAAAAAGACATGCCACAACTCAGAAAAAATCTACCAAATCCCTTTGGAATTCAATCAGAGACTTGTTGGGGTGCCCATTACGAAATTACATTCATTTTTCACATCAAAGTAACGTTTTATAGCAGTAAAATCACACTTTTGCTGGATTTGCAGGCAAAGGAATTCAGGAGAACGATTTACATCTATCACCATGGGCACATCAGAATTGTTATGGAAGCATAGCAAGCCAAATTTCTCATTTACGTATTCATTGTTCGCAGTTTTCATTTTCACGTGTACTTTGACCATTGTGCATGAGATTCACGGTTTTCGGCGTAGATATCTGAAGAATTTAAGAGAGTAGGCATCAAAAGCAACGATTCTTCTAGGACTCTTTCAGGTGAAATTACTCCATTTAGTCCTTGTGCTATGTAATTTGTTATTTTTTTGGTCCTCGTGTTGTGCATTTGTTACCCATTTGGTCCATGTGGTATGCAGTTTGTTAACATTTTGGGTAGCAAAATTGTATGTAATATGGTTCTAAAGGGACAAAAAAGGTAACGTTATATAGCATAGGGACAAAATGGATAACGTGTATATCACATGGACCAAATGGGTAAACTGATCATACCACATGGCTTAAGGTCTTTTTGACGGCATAAAAGGGGCATTTTGTAATCCACTTCTATGCATGGAGAGAGAGTTACTGCCTCTATATCTATACTAGGTGCTTTGATTAAATTTGAAAATGGTAATCTTGTTTTGTTCTCAATTTTTGCAACATTGGAGTTGAGAGATCTGTTGCAATATTAGGATATATGCCAAATGAGCTGAAATTGCTAATTTCGGTTCTTGATGTATCTCTTTTTACACTAGTGATTGTTGTTCGAGTTGTTTCTTGAAACGCAGCTTAAAGACTTATTGCACAGTTTGGTACTCAAACTGCAGATTGTTCATTCTATCATCTGTTTTATTTTCAAAAATAGCAGTAAAAAGCGAAAAGTTCGCCTTTTCATGATCCATATTGTCATACTTATACTTCTGTGGCAGGTTTGTTATAGAAAATCTGAATGTTAAATGTAGTTTGGTTATTAACACAAGTTCCATTATGTTCAAACTTCATACTATGTATTGTCCAATTATATAACCGTGTTCATTGGATTTTGTTAAAATTCAGTTGACAAGTGAGATGTAAATTCTTTGTAATACTAATGCATCAGGGCACTTGAACTTTTAAAAGTTCCTCATTCTTCTTGAACTTATTTAAAATGTACCTCATAGCCTCCAAAACATAATAAAATCAAATATGAAAAGTAGAATCAATGGTATTTCGACATGTCATTGGCATTGAAAAGCTCCAAAATATCTAAAAATTTTGTCAGTCCCTAATAATTTCTTTCAAGTTTGTTATACGAGAAAGCCATGTAAATTTGGGTGTTATGCCAATGCTACACGTATATAAGCAATAGCATCATTAAAACCTAGTTGAAACAAATTGAAAGCAAGTAGAAAGTAAAATGGCCAAGCTGGACAAAGTTCAAAAGCTCTATGTTTGATTTTGATTGATGATTTTTCTTCTGAAATGGAATTTGTAGTCATGAAAGACACAACTAATAATATATGTACAATTAGTTTGTTAAAATGATTTGTAAAACCTAATAAAATCTTAAATTAAGTTGTCCAATATAAAAACAAAAAATCCCAGGACCTAACTCGAGCCTAGGTAGGGCATTTATTATTTTTGTTTGGATTGAACTATATGTTTCTCTTCGAAACACAAAAAGAATTAAAAGCTCTAAAACTATCCATCTTCTTCCCCCGCCTACTCTTTCTTCATTGCAGCTTTTTTCGTCCTCCAATGTAGAAATATTACATGCTCCAATAGGTATCATGAGATTTCATTTCTAAGACTATGAGAGCGTTATGCAACCAACATTACAAATCAATTACAGTTTCTTTTTTGTTAATAAAAATAACAAACTCACTCACCACGAAATGATATGCCTAAATTTGATCCCTAGCAATTAACTCTTGAGCTGGAGGTTCCTGTGTGAAGTCCTGCAAGTCAGTTCAAGATAATTCAAGCTAAATTTCAACCACAAGGAAAATACTAATGCAGTGAGTAGAAGCTAAACAAATGGTCGCATTGTACACTGAGCTCATTACTATATATGGCAAACAATGTATTACTAAATAAATACAATTGATTTGAAGAAAAGACTGAGCTGATTTTCTTCTCTTCTTTTTTTCTGAATATTTTCACTCAACTTTAGAGAAGTAAATAAATAGTTGCAATTCTTCACAATATTTACAGCATGGGAGTTATCCTTCTCGTTCAACCTAAACAAACAGCCGTATTTATAATTTATTACAGAATCGTCTAACAAAAAGACGATACATATAGATCAAAAGGGAAGACATGGAATTGGGATATTGAATCATAATCAAGCAAATTAAGAAAACCCCATCAAACAATTGGTCATTCATTCTGAATAGACCTCATGAGCTCCCTGTGATTTGTAGACCATGCCGTTTTAGATTGAAATGCTGTTTAAGGCCCTTCACAACTGTACGAGACAAGTGCTTGATGCTAACCGTGTACTAGACCAAAAGCTTGTCCGATCAGTTCAAATATATCAAACAACATTCAGATATAAATAGCTCGAATTGGACTTGACCAAAAAATCAAGAAAAACCGGATAACATTTATAAATAATCTTAACTTCACCAGTCGTTTTGTCCGGTCCGCTTTTTATAACATTATGAAAGAATAAATACCTTGAGAATGGTTTCTGTAAGCTGGGCATGCCTTCTGGAAGAGAAAAATGAAACAACTGGTGTTGGTTTATAGTGCAACATATCAGTTGTTGGAAGAATAGTTGCAGTTGGTTTTCTCCCAAAAATAAAATCAACACCTGCTGCAAGGAAACGAGGAAAGCGTCATTAAATGTTATAGAATCAACATAACTGTTTTAAATTTAAAAGGAAAGAGACTGAATAGGAGAACATACTCCAAAACTGCAGTTACAGCAGGTAGCAACCATTCCTCTGAATTTGTTTGCCATCAACAGAAATATCAGGAATGTGAGAAATCTTAGGCCAATCCTCAGCTATGTTGTTCTTGCATCTACCTGATAGTTGCGGACAATCATCAATTCTCAAATACTGTAATGCATTGAGGTTATCCATCCACTCTGGTATAGACAACAAATGTGGACATCTAAAGATATTTATACTCTTCAAAGTGGTAACGTATTGAAGCCCCTTCAGCAGAGAAACCAAGTTCGACATGTACTTAAATGAAACATATTTAAGGGCTCGAAGGCTTCGCCACTGCATGCCACCATCCTTCTCATCACTAGGCAGACTTTCGAAATCACCATAAACAATGTGAAGTTCTCGAAGAGAAGTAAGGTATTGCAACAACTCGTCTGGAAACTCTTCCTTTTCCAAGATTTTCAGATGTTGCAACTGAGAGAGAGCAGTGAATGGTGAAGAGGTGGTTTTCGACGACAAAGTTGACATCTTCTTCAGCATTTCCTTCAGAGATTTTACACCATTGTTCCTCAATTCCAACTTTTTAAGGTATGGAAAATGTGGCATGTAAGCCAGATTGGCACAACCTTCAATTGCCAACTCAGAAACACAAGGAAAGCAAGGCAACTCTTCCATTCTGAAATCAGTCCCATGTCTCAAAAATCCCTTCAGATTAGAGCATTCTGTGAGACGAATATCTCTTAGTGAAGGAAAGAACGAGAAAGATCCTCCATTTGCAGCTACTTCTATATGCTCGAGGTCAGTTAACGTAAATAACAATAAACGCTTAAGACAAGGGAGCTGATTAAATGCCGGCAGCCACTTTATGCTTTTGCAGTTTTCTAAACAAATGGATACCAAATTATTGAGAGATGGTAGCCAGCTCGGAGGCCTCACTCCCCTGTAGGACATCACCAGCAATTCTTTCAAACTTTGGTGTGGCCGTAATGCTTCCAGCCCCATTTCATCAGCAGCAGCATCATTTGCACAGAAACTTTCATGATCATCTGCATATCCGTTCCAGTTTGGTTTCAATATCTGAACATGTTGCTTTGCATCCAATTCAGCTGCCTTGAATTCAGATGCAGCATTTCTCACGTATCTCAAATTCTTGATAGCCAATTTACCTCTTAAGTTGTTTAATGTATGTAACTCGTCCAGCCCACCACAATGCTTAGAGATAGAATAATCCTTAGCTATTACAAAAGTAGATAACTTCTCAAGTCGAGTGAGTTGTCCGATACCCCGTGGCATATGGGTTAACCCATAGCATAGGTAGTTGTCAAGATGTCCAAGATTTCCCAACTTCGTGAATCTTTCTGGCAGTTGAATGAGCTGTGCACAGCGACTTAACATCAACACTTGTAAGTTATGCAGATCAGCGATTGAATCTGGAAGTTTCTTAATATCCTTATTGTGCGAAAAATTGAGATGTCTTAAATGCTTTAATTTATAAATGGAACCTGGTATTGAACTAATTCCCATGTGTGATAAATTAAGCATTCTCAAACATCTCAGATTACAAAATACTGCATGAAGTTCATCTTCTTTGATGCGAGCTTGTTTTTTTTGAACGAACGGAAATAAAGTTCTTGTCTTTTTTGCCTCCAACAAGGAAGAAAAATCTTGTAACATAGAGTTCCTATCTATCTTAAACGATAAATGCCGAGTTTTACCATCAATGCATGCCATTTCGAATGTGATATTGAAAAATTGTCTCCCGCAACTAATATGGCCAGATCATGCATTAAATCGTGCAGTTTACAGCTTTGAATGTTACCAAACGTATCCTTTTGAACATCTTGGAAGAACGACATCCGAAAAAGATCCATGAAATATCCAAGGCCTACATCTTGGAGACACTGATTTGAATCTGTTGATTTGAGATACCCTTATGCCTTCCATAGATGTATCAGTTCTTCGACAGAAATTCTAAAATCTTTCGGATATAAACTGCAATAAGCAAAGCAATGCTTATAATGGGAAGGGAGATGGTTGTAACTCAACTTAAGAGCAGGTAAAATATCTTTCTTGTACGCATCCATCTTTGGGAGTTCTTCATTTCTGAACAATAGCCATTCGGACTCCGATTCCTTGTAGTAGAGCATGCCCCCTATAGTTCTTATTGCTAAAGGAACTCCACCACACTTTGCTACAATTTCTCTTCCTATAGCTTCATGGCTTGGATTCAGCACTTGCCCTTGCTTGAATGCCATTTGTTTGAACAATGACCATCCCTCATTTTCAGATAGACCTCTTAATTCGTGGATGGTGATTGGTCGACTCATATCTGCAACTGTTCTAAGTCGTGTAGTAATTAGAATTTTACTTCCTCTAGCACCACCGCTTAACAAGTCTTTAAAGCTGGACCATTTATTCACATCCTCATTCCACACATCGTCCAATATAAGAAGGTACCTCCTCCCATTAATCTTTTTGTGGAGGAGATTTTTCGATGCGTCCATTTGGGTGCTTGAAGGCGCCTGTCCAAATGCAGATTCTAAAACATTTTTCACCAACAACTGCAAGTCAAAGTCATCAGAGACGCTCCCCCACATCTTCAACTCAAAATGGTTTTCGACTCTATCATCGTTATATACCAATTGAGCAAGAGTAGTCTTACCCAAACCCCCAATTCCAACAATTGGAACAACAGAAACATTCTCTTCAGAATCAGAAGAGAGTAAAAGCTGTATAATTGCCTCCTTGTCATGCTCTCTACCAATAACCACTTGCGGCGGAGAGGAGTGAGTTTGGCCCCTGCCCTTACCCATAAAACCCCTCTCCACATAAGACCGCTCCTCTAAATGGTACTTTCTATTTGCAGCAATTTCATCTAACCTCTCCCTAAGGTCCTTAACCTTATGACCCATTTTGAGTCCAAAAGTAAACTGGTTGGAGCTGGAAAAGAAAAGACGCACCTTTTTAGCAGTTTTAGAACCGCCCATAGATTGTTGACGCAAGGCCTCGGTAGAAAACTCATCGAGCAAGTCATCAGCATCATACATGGCTTCACTGAGCATGCCAAGCCAATTTTTGACCTGAGGATTCTCCATGAACTGCTCCTCGCCATGAAGAAGAACAGCTTCAATTGTGGAAACAGTTCTCTTGAGTCTGTCAAACTCATCTTTGAAAACCCAACTCAACACTATCTCGTTCAGCAGCAAAGAACCCACCTTTAAAATGAGACCAGCAGCAATGTCAGAAAGGATCGCTTCAGCCATAATTTAGGGCAAGAATCTAAAAGGAGCTGATTGTAAATACTAAGTAGAGAAATGTTCCTACCAATATTATAAGAATTTGAAGACTAGATGCCAAAAGAGTTGACTGGCAATAGGTCAATAGTCGTTGTTAATAATTGGTTAATTAGTTGTTAATGATTATATCCGTTGTTAATATAATTTCGTACCATAATTATATTATAATATTGAATTAATTTCTAAATATGTCCAACTATCTTTGTAAAAATGAATGAAAAGTTAAGAAAATTAGATAAGTAAGACACAACGGCGATACATGTAATTGAAATCTAGTGAAATTGAATGAAGTGCCACAAAAACTGTAATCTCTTTAACAATATACATGTTTGCACTTTATTTTCGTTTGTTACTACATTTTATTGTTGCTAAAAAGAAAATTAGGTTATAATCTCTTCAACTTATAAGTAACAGTACCGAACTGAACTGAAAAGGAAAATACCGAAACTGAACTGCAGCTGAACAGAAATTGAAAATAAATTGAAAGATAATTAATAATATAGATATTAATACATCAAAATATTATTATGTTATAATAACAATTATCTATAATACTTTAAATACTATTATATTATAATAAAATTAATTATTGACTACTGAAACTGAACTGAAACTTATTTGAAACTGAAAATACTGAAACTGAAATAATCTAAATTAGATAGATTATAACTTAAAAAGAACAGGGTCTTAGTCCCCACAAATATATCACATTGTCACATATTATCGTTTAATTTAACTGACTTGACAACTTTAGCTAGTAGTCACAAAAGAAAACCTAGTAGTCACAAAAAAAAATTCCTCACAACCAGTTACGTTATATAGGTGGTGAAAATAATTTTATTGTAACAAAGGATATCAGTTATTACCAAAAAAAACAAAGGATATCAGTTACAAGTTTGCTCCTTGTCACCATGTATCTTTACAATTTGAACTTGTTGCAGTAGAATATTTGTGACAGTTGACTATATAGTAGGATTGAAGGTAACTCAAACTTGTAAAATCAGTCCACAGATTCTCAAATCACTAATTACTAGAAGAAACCTCGGAAGAGATAATTTTTGTTTTAACAAAATAGGCAAAACCAATTGGTGATATAACTGAACATGTAAAGAAAATCAATTGGTGATATAAACTAGACATGTTCATGGTCCGACCGCCCCGGTCCGACCTCACTAAAGCCCAAAGATTTATGGGTCGGGCTTGGTTTTTATATAAATACCCAAGCCCGACCCATCAAATAATAATTATAAATATTAAATATTTGTATATCCATTTATAATTAATATATTGGATATTTATGTTTAAATGCTTTGAACTTTTACAATATCTCTCACTATTTAATAAGTTATTTAATTAAAAATGTAACTATATGTAGGATTTGAACAAATTTTCATAAAATTTATATCGTTAACTCTTTTTAGTTTACCTAAAAATTTAAATGAAAAACTGTTAGGATTTGGGCCGGGCTTGGGAATTACCTCTTAAGCTATAGACCCTAGCCCAACCCGAGCCTGAAGTTTTAAATTGTGGGTCAGGCCGGGCTTGGGTTGATGTTTATAGAAAAAGCCCAACAAGGCCCAGCCTGAACCCGGCGCAGCCCCTCCGACAAACCGGTCACGGATATATGACGATAGGTACCAGCAAGTCTTCTAGTAGTGCCTGTAAAACTGTGTAAAAATCAGGGACAAATATTTCTATAAAGATCCAAAACAAAATCCAGCAAAAGAGAACTAGTACACTCGACCAACAAAGTTAGCCCAACAAATCCAAATATCAAACAAAACAAGTATCAGTACTACACAAATATCAAACAGTTCTATGTTATATGCCAATAAGAAAACATATAAGCTGATTATCGACTATAATGACATAAAACAGCACTGTGCGCGCACCCTGAGCAAATGTATCTGAAAATAATAATCTTAGTTTTGGCATGAAACTAAGATTGACAACTAAAAGACTATTTTGAAGGAAGGAACAAAAAAATGCCAAAACTATAAATAGAAACCATTGGATGACAGAATGAGGCATTAGAATATAGCAAAGAAACATAGAGCTACAAAGAACAAGGACAAAGTACCTCAGAGGCAGCAACATATCAACAACTACACCAACAAACAGTTATAGAAATGAAATAATTTTTTAGGACAAGGCCTTACAACAGAAAGATAGAAAAGAGGTTCAGTATTAGAAATGAAGAAATATAACTGCAAAATTTATCTTCAATTAATCCTACCACTTTGGAGTAAAAAGACAAAACCAAATACTTGCACATCAAAACATTTCCTCCGGTTGTCAATTGTCTGGACCAGATAAGGTAAACAAGTAATCTTTTTGACATATTGACAAGTAGATTGACCCTATAGAATAGTCCTGAATTTATTGGTAGGAAGAATCATTGAGCTTGAAATAGGAGCACCCCGAGAGTAAGAGTCAAATAGTTAGAGTGCCAAAGTTCATCTCGAGCTAAAGAGAATATATTGAACTGAAAAACTCAACACTATCTTCCAGGTATAAGAAACGCTGCTAACTTTCCATGTCCCTCTACCAATACTAATACTACCATTAAGGGTCAAACATATCTCTTCAATATTTAATGCAAATACTAGACAAGTTACTTGATAGGCTTAAAATTCTGAAACTAAAAGAAATCAGGAAGGCTTTCGAGACATGTCAAATGAAGCAATTGACACTGTTAAAAGACTACCTTTCTTGGTCAGCAGGACATGATTTTTAGTTATAGCATGATACAGATGGTTAGTTTGTTCCAACTCAGCAATTTGGAGCACCCTCTGTAAATAACCTATGTTGATGCGGCCTTTTGTTAATCTAGAGAAACAAATAACTGAGAAATATTAAACAAAGTCTGATGGTTATCAAAATAAAAAAAAAAAAATTCCAAGGCTAGGTTACATGGGATTCTGTTAGCCCATCTCCACTAAACTAATTGCTTTTGAAATTTGAAGCCACAATGAAAAACAACAAGCTTGGGTGATTATCAAACGTAAGTTTAATGACAGGAAACAGAACTCATTTATGTTAAAATCTATTAATCTTGTAATTTTTTATCGCTAATCACAAAGAAAGAAGTTGCAGTACAGTTAGTAATTATAAAAGAAAAGGACTCACATGCCAGAATAAGCCAAATTAGATGAACCTAAAAGTAGCAAGTATGAAGATATACTTACAGGAACATGAGATTCTCTAACACTCATCTCAGAATCCGTAGCAGAAAAAACGGTGTAAACAAGAAGTACCAAGAATCTCAGCACCCAAAGCAGTCGTTTGCTGTATCCACTTCAGTCCAAACAGAACAAAAGAATCAAGTTTTTAAAACACCTCTAAACTTAATATCTAATAAATGGACATGGTTCCAGCACACAAAGGTCACTCCTATCAACACAGTCCGCATAATCTATCAAAAATTAATCGTGTTACAAGTAAACTTAATTGTATCGAATTTTATTATATCACAATATAGATACTAGATGCAAGAATAACAGAAGTTGACTCTAACTTGAAAATAGCCTAAGAGTATGTTCAATTTATCAACAACTAATTCTCATGACATTCCACCTGTACGACCTCCAATAGAGCATGAACATATATGCCATTAATCTAATAAGTGGTAACACATATCTACTTCTTCAAAGGCATGACTGTATATACTTAGCATTGCTCTCCGCAATACAGTTTAAGGAACTTCTAAAATGAACTGACTATATGGAAGACACATGATATTGATTCACATAAACTGTCTTACCAGTAACACAGTTACAATTACTCTACAAATATTCCTCTAATAACCAATCAATCAAAATAGTCATTGATCCGTTATTCCCCAACAGAAAGCAATATAAAAAAAGAAGAAGTCAATAGGCATATAGCAGAATCATGGAATAAACAACAGCAACTCGAACTGAAGGAAGGAGCAGAAAAATATGTAGACTGATTCATACATAAATAATTTGGGCACTACAAAGGAACATAATCGGAGAACAGGAAAATCGATGGTTTAATCATCATACGTAACAAATCAGAGCCCGTTTACCATCCGATCGACGAAATCATCTGAATGGATTCCAGCACCGGCGGTGTAAGACCAGGCCAGAAATCATCAGCGACGACAGTTCATTGCAGGCGCAGGATCTGATCGGAGCAGCTGACACCATGGCGGAGGGGAACGCGTTTGCGTCGGATCTGTTCCCGGCAGTGGAGCAGCCTTCGGATTGCGGGATCGATTCAAGACTTCAAGCAGTTGATGATGCGAGGAAGAAGAAGTGCTCTGTTAGCGCTAAAAACCGTTGGTGAAAGCCCTACATACGTATTCGAGTAAGAGCAGCCACACAAATTGTCAAACGCTGCGTTTCTTTCTTTCTTTCTTTGTAATTGTTGACCGTGGACTGTAAATAGGGTAGAGCAAATGGTTCAAAAACCGAATTAAATCGAACCGAACTGAAAATCAATAAGAAAGAAAATAGAAACCAAAAGCTAAACTAAAATAATTTGGTTTGATTCGGTTTGGTTCGGTTTTTGGTTTTCTTTCTCTTTTGTTCTGTAATTTAAAAAATCAAACTGAGTCAAACCGAAATTGAACCAAATATATTTGATTTTGTTCGATTCGATTCAATATTTTGATTTGATTCGGTTTTTAATTTTTTTCTCTTGTATACAGTTAAGATAGACACTTGTAACAAACTATGGGTAGCTTCACACAGGTTCACAGATATACAGAAAAGGAGCAAATTATGAGCCTCCCTGTCTCCAACTCAGGCATTTATTTCTCTATAATCTATTTATTTTTGCCAAATACAATCCTTCACACAATCAAAGGGGCTGATCTTACTTGACTAATAGGTAGGCTTTCAAACGAGCCGAGCCATTTATGAGCAATTTAGTGTTCAGCTCGATTTATTAATGAATTATTCGTGAACGTAATTTTTGAGTTTGGTTCGTAAATGAATCGAACATGAGCAAGTTTAAGCTCACCTTGGAAGCTCGATTAGAGGCTCGTGAATAAGTTCATAAACTAGCTCATTAAAAGCTCGTGAACTATGTTCATTATCATTTTTGTATCATTTTTACACATTAAAAATCAAACTTTAATAATGAGTAAAAATTATCATAAGTATATACTTGAAATATTTATAATTTTAATTCTATCTATTTATCATTTAATTTAAAAAATGTTAATTTAACAATTTATTATATAATAATTTAAACCATATTACAATTATAAAATCTAATGTAACAAATTTTATATTATTATTTTTATTTGTAAGCAGAATAAATAAGCTTGTTAATATTCATGAACAGCTCGTGAACAATCAAATTATTAAATGAACCGTTCGTGAATATAAATTTTGAATTCGAACCAAGCTTAAAGCTCAACTCGAGCTTGTTAAAAACTTAGTAAATGAACATAAATATGCTAAAGCTCGGCTCGTTTAGAGCCCTCATAGGCATCTCCCAAATACTTAGACATACCACCAACACATTGAAAAAATCTCAAATCTTAATAATCATTTGGTTCTTTTTAACATAAAAGGGTTTGATTACGGTTGGAGTTGTTATCACGAAAAGTTCAACTTACAAACTTTTAATAGAACATATAACGAACCGAAATTTCTAAAAATTTGCTTATAGTAAATTACTATGATATTAAAATATCATGGAAATTATTTTTGTAGTTATTATTATTGTTATTGGATATAAGGCATGAGGAAATAAGAGCTAATTAAGTAAGAGGGATGAATTAGGCATTTAATTATTTGTACAATGGCATTATTGGAAATTGAAAAAAAAAACAAAAATAAAAACAAAAACTCAATACATTCCAGCCTCTTCTCTTCTTCTTCATCATTTTATCATTTCCTCCATTTCTTCCTATCCCTTTACCAAATTTTTCCCTTCTCTAAAAACTTCTGATTTCTTCGATCCAACTTCGAATTCTTGTTAGAAATCGATCATAAAGCCCTCTATCATCATCAATTTCAGTCAATCAAGACTATAAGAGGAGGATTTCAGATGTTAAGATTCAGATGAATAGTAACCCGAATTTGAGGTGAGTGATTTTTGGTGAAATTAAAGCTTAATTAGTAGAATTCATGGTAGATTAAGCATATTTATGGTATTAGAAAGTTTATTTATACAATATCTTGATAGAATTATATATGGCTGTTGTAGAGGAAGCTAGTGCAAGCAAATCAAAGGCAAAAGAGGTAGAAGAGAGCTAGAAAGAGCTTAGAAAAAGGTTTGTGTCTCGAATTTCGATTTCTCGATTTTTCGGAAAATTTTCCAGATTGTATACCTGTTTTGTTTTAATGTTTTCTCTCGTTATATAAATCCGATTTGAACGATTCTTGATTCTATTGATATCTAGAGAAAGTAAGGAATATATGTTCAGAAGAAACCTTATTGAATTTCATTCGTTTTCAATGTGAAATTTTCGTTTGAAGTTGAGTCACGAAATCTGTTTTCGGAAAATTTCAGCTTGGTACACTGTTTAGTATTTTGATCATAACTTTGGTTATAAAATTTGGATTTCTGTGATTCTAGTGGCTTTGGAAAGCTGAGACATGTGTCTAATTATGTTTAGAAGAAAGTTCTTCGGTTGGGTGATGTTTTAATAGTGAATAATGCAGGGGAAGTTAGGTTATGAAACCTGGAAAAATTTTGGAAAGTATGAATATTGATTTTATTGAGTTTTAATTGAAGTTTGATGCTTAAAAATTTAGGATTTGAAATTCCTAATTTCTGAAGTTATGTTGAATTATGATTGATGGTTTATACTGAAATTTTTAAGATGTTACTTTGATTTATTGCCCTTATTAAACGAGTAGAATACGGGTCAGGGTAGATTGGCGCCAATAAAGGGGGGTACAGTACTGTACAAACAATTGAAGCTTTGGCTTCGGGCTTGACCGATATATTGATTTTGAAGCTTCGGCTTTGGGCTTGACCGATATATTGATTTTGAAGCTTCGGCTTCGGGCTTGTCCGCTCCCGCATCCATTTTACCGTTATTCAGGACTTGTTTACCTTGGGCAATATGTGGTTAAAGTGTTTGGAAAAAATTGGATACAAATTTGATTATACTTTGAAAGGATTACTATATAAGTTTTGTGATTTGGTTCCATAAAGTTGGTTAATTTATTTTTTACTAATGAACAATCTTGGTTTCTATTTTAAAGTGTTAAAAATATTCAAAGTTGTTATATTTCTTTTATGAACACCACTAAACAAATTGCTTAGCATGTAGTTTTTTTCTACACGTAGGTGGAGAACTTGTAGATAGCTTAGACCAAAGTGGAATGAGTGGATCAGCTTGAAGAGCAATTAAGGAGAGACTCGAGGTGGATTTGTAATTTAATGTAATATTATGGTTTATAGAATAATGGCATGTACTAGATAGTGTGAGAAATATTATGGAGAATAATTTGGAGTTGGAAACATTATATTTGCATTTGTACATATTAAATCTATAAGTTTTGAACTTTATATAGTGGAGTATAATTGTTTATTGGGTGAGTATAGTTACCGTATCACTCCCTATAGGGGGGTGTTACATTTGTTGGTATCAGAGCTAAGGTTTAAGCGATTCTCGGAATAGATATACATGCCATTTAGGATATAAATATGATGTGTTAGTTGTTGATCCACTTTGGTCCAATTTTCAAGAATAAGAATGGCTAGTAGTAATCACAACCAGAATGAGGAAGAGGATGCTGAGAGTACGGTCCATATTAGACAAGGGGATGAATAAAGACATGAACCTCCACCAGTTCATGGCTTTTCCGAACAACCTACTTCAGCACAAGCTGCTTTACTTCAGCATATGACTACTGAAGTAATCACACAAGTACTTTGAAACATACAAATCCCTCAAGTTCCTGTAGTACCTCACATTGAAAGACGGGAGGAGAGAACTCCTCTTGAAAGAATCAAGAAGCTTCCGACTGATGACTTCAAAAGGGGACACAGTGAATCCTGCAATTGTAAAAGATTGGCTTGATCATACTAAATGGTGTATGACTAGGCTGCATTTTACAGATGAAGAGAGATTAGACTATGTGCAAGGTCTACTCAAAGAACAAGCTAGGAGGTGGTGGGATAATATTATGAGAGAAAGGCGACCCGAAGAAATCACCTAGGGTCTTTTCTTGGAACAATTTGACAAGAAGTACGTTAGTGAAAGATTCAAAGATGAGCAGAGGAAAATTTTCTTATCTTTGAGACATGGATGAATGACTGTATCAGAATATGAAGTTCAATTCCTCAAACTCAAGAGGTATGCTTGTGATATCGTTGACAGTGAAGTAAAGCAATGTAAGAGATTCGAGGATGGGCTGAATGATGAAATTAGAGTGCATTTACTTGCACAAAAGGATTAAGGTGTTCAATGACTTGGTTGATGCTGCTACGGGCATTGAGAAGATTAATTCAGATAGACAACAAAGAATGGCTAAAAGGTCTGGATTTCAAAAGGGATCGCAGGGTTCAGCTAGTTCAGAATCTCCAAGTAAGAAACAGAAGGGAACATTAGAACAAACACAATCTCATTTCAGAGGGTTTTCACCGAGACAAACCATAAGTACGGGGTCAGCGGCTAGTGCACCTTCAGGTAAAGGGAGAGGAATATTCCATAATATTCTAATTATGGAAGGATGCATACAGGGGAATGCTGGCTCGAGGGAACATTTGATTGCAAATTGTCCTCAAAGATAGATAAGTACGTTTGCACCTACAGTAGTTCCTACTCCTACAATGCAAGGTGGAAGAGGAAGGGGAAGAGGAAATGCTAGTGAGGCAAGTGGACATAATGTGGCTCAACAAGCACCATAGAGTGGTAGACCGGGAGGAATGGCATAAAGTTATGCAATCCGAGGGCCTAAGACTCGGGAATCTACTGAAGTTATTGTCGGTAAATTTTCATTCTTTAATCATGATGTTTATGCTTTGATAGATCCTGGTTCATCTCATTCATATATATGTACTGCATTAGCACAAGAGAAAGGGTTGCATGTAGAAGAATTAGGAGAAAATATTGAAGTGACTAATCCTTTAGGACACAGTGTGATAGTAAACAAAGTGTACATGAATTGCCCTATTATGATTCAACATCAAATTTTCCATGCAAATTTAATTGAGTTACCTTTCCGAGATTATGATGTTATCTTGGGAATGGATTGGTTATCGGAACATCGAGCTATGGTGGGTTGCAAAAATAAAAGAATGTCACTTCAAGTTTCTAATGGAGAAGAAATAGTTATCGTGGGTGAAAGATCAGATTATCTCTGTAATATAATTTCTTTTATGAAGACTAAAAGGCTGGTTAGGAAGGGATGTCACGCCTACCTAATCTTTGCTCTAAAATTGAAGAAAGGTGAGTTAGAATTACAGAATATTCCTACGGTATGTGATTTTCCTAATGTATTTCTAGAAGAACTATCGGGGTTGCCACCAAAAAGAGAGGTAGAATTCGCAATTGATGTATTACCAGGTACCGCACCAATATCCAAAGCACCATACAGAATGGTGCCTGCTGAACTAAAAGAGTTGAAGATTCAGTTGCAAGAATTGTTAGACAAAGGGTTCATATGCCCGAGTATATCCCCGTGGGGTGCTCCAGTGTTATTTGTTAAGAAGAAAGATGGGTCGCTCTGATTATGTATTGATTACCAGGAGTTGAATAAATTGACAGCTGACAGTCAAGAACAAGTATTCATTGCTAAGGATTGAAGACTTATTTGATCAACTCAAGGGTGCCAAATACTTCTCTAAGATTGATTTGAGATCGGGCTACTATCAGATGAGAGTGAAAGATGATGATATTACAAAGATGGCTTTCCGAACCAGATATAGGCACTATGAATTTTTGGTGATGTCATTTGGTCTTACTAATGCACCAGCAGCATTTATGGACCTTATGAACCGTGTCATTTATTTATATTTAGACAAGTTTGTAGTGGTTTTCATTGATGATATTTTGGTGTATTCTAAGTCACGGGAAGAGCATGATCAACATTTGCGAATAGTTTTCCAAACTTTGAGGGAAAATAAATTGTATGCCAAACTTAGCAAATGTGAGTTTTGGCTTGAAGAAGTTTCTTTCTTAGGCCATGTTGTTTCTGCAGAAGGAATTAAAGTGGATCCTAAGAAGATAGAAGCAATTGTAGAATGGAAACCACCAAAGAACCCTACGAAAGTCAGAAGTTTCCTTGGTTTAGCTGGGTGTTATAGAAGATTTGTTGAGAGGTTTTCAGTCATTGCTGCCCCACTGACGAAACTACTTCAAAAGAATGCAAAATTTGAGTGGGATGACAAGTGCCAAGAAAGTTTTGAGAAGTTGAAGGCGATGTTAATAGAAGCACCCATCCTTACCCAACCAGAGCCTGGAAAAGACTTTGTAATCTATAGTGATGCTTCACATAGTGGTCTTGGGTGTGTTTTGATGCAAGAAGGGAAAGTGGTTACCTATGCTTCCAGGCAATTGAAGAATCATAAAAGGAATTATCCTACTCATGATTTGGAAATGGCTACAATAGTCTTTGCCTTAAAAATTTGGCGACACTATCTTTATGGAGAAAAATGTTATATTTATACAGATCACAAAAGCTTGAAATATTTGCCAACACAGAAGGAGTTGAATTTAAGGCAGAGAAGGTGAATGGAATTCATTAAAGATTACGATTGTCTTATTGATTACCATCCAGGAAAGGCTAATGTAGTGGTAGATGCTCTTAGTAGAAAGACAATGATGGCACTAAGGGCTATGAATACGGGGTTATCTCTTACCAGTGGTGGAGCCTTAATTGCAGAATTGAAGATTCAACCTATACTACTACAACAGGTTAAGCAAGCACAAAATGAAGATGATGACTTGAAGGTCATTCGAGCAAGGACACAAGTGGGTATCATAGACGACTATATGGTTCGAGAAGATGGGAGTCTATATTTTAAAGATAGACTATGTGTGCCAAACAATGCAGAATTAGAGAAGAATATCCTACATGAGGCGCATAGTAGTCCTTATGCGATGCATCCAGGAGCAAACAAGATGTACCAAAATTTGAAGAGCCATTATTGGTGGAATGGAATGAAGAAAGACATTACTAACTATGTTGCTCAATGTCTAACTTGTCAACAGGTGAAAGCAGAACATCAAGTTCCTTCTGGATTGTTGCAACCCATAACAATTCCAGAATGGAAATGGGAAAGAATCACAATGGACTTCATGACATCTTTACCACTTTCACAGAAGAAACATGATGCAGTGTGGGTTGTTGTAGATAGATTGACAAAGTCCGCCCACTTTCTTCCAGTTAGAATGGATTATTCACTTGATAGGTTGGCTCAGTTATATGTAGATGAGATAGTGCGACTACACGGAGTGCCTATTTCAATCATTTCTGACCGAGATCTAAGATTTACTTCGAGATTTTGGAAGAAATTGTAAGAAGCCTTAGGTAGTAAACTTCATTTCAGTACTTCATTTCATCCTCAAACAGATGGTCAATCTGAAAGAGTAATTCAAGTGTTGGAAGACATGATGAGAAGTTGTATCATTGAATTTGAAGGAAGTTGGGATAAGTATTTATCCCTCATGGAGTTTGCCTATAATAATAGCTATCAATCAAGTATACAAATGGTGCCATATGAAGCATTGTATGGAAGAAAATGTTGAACTCCATTACATTGGACCGAGCTTAGTGAAAACAAGATTGTGAGAGTGGATTTGATTCAGGAGACAAAGGAGAAGGTAAAACTTATTCAAGAAAGATTGAAGGCTGCATCGGATAGACAAAAGTCTTATCCTGATCTAAAAATAAAAGACATTACTTATGAAGTGGGGGATAAAGTATTTCTCAAAGTATCTCCTTGGAAGAAAGTCATGGGATTTGGCAAGAAAGGCAAGCTCAGTCCAAGATTCATTGGCCCATATGAAGTTATAGAGAAGGTTGGATCGGTAGCTTATCGGTTGGCACTACCCCCGACACTCGACAAAATTCATAATGTGTTCCATGTGTCGATGTTAAGGTGATACAGATCAGATCTATCACATATCTTATCTCCTAATGTCGTAGAAATCGAACCCGACCAGACGTATGAAGATGAACCGGTACAAATCTTGGCGAGAGAGGTTAAACAATTGAGAAACAAGTCTATTCCTTTGGTAAAAGTACTTTGGAGGAATCATAAGGTTGAAGAAGCAACTTGGGAACCGAAGGATACAATGAAAACTCAATATCCGCAACTGTTTTCAGGGAATTTTCGGGATGAAAATTCATAACAGGGGAGAATTGTAACGAACCGAAATTTCTAAAAATTTTCTTATAATAAATTACTATGGTATTAAAATATCATGAAAATTATTTTTGTAGTTATTATTATTGTTATTGGATATAAGGCATGAGGAAATAAGAGCTAATTAAGTAAGAGGGATGAATTGGGCATTTAATTATTTGTTCAAGGGCATTATTGAAAATTGAAAAAAAAATAAAAACTCAATACATTCCAGCCTCTTCTCTTCTTCTCCATCATTTCATCATTTCCTCCATTTCTTCCTATCCCTTAACCAAAATTTTCCCTTATCTAAAAACTTCCGATTTCTTCGATTCAACTTCGAATTCTTGTTAGAAATCGATCACAAAGCCCTCTATCATCATCAATTTCAGTCAATTAAGACTATAAGAGGAGGATTTCAGATGTTAAGATTCAGATGAATAGTAACCCGAATTTGAGGTGAGTGATTTTTGGTGAAATTAAAGCTTAATTAGTAGAATTCATGGTAGATTAAGCATAATTATGGTATTAGAAAGTTTATTTATACAATATCTTGATAGAATTATATATGGTTGTTGTAGAGGAAGCTAGTGCAAGCAAATCAAAGGCAAAAGAGGTAGAAAAGAGCTAGAAAGAGCTTAGAAAAAGGTTTGTGTCTCGAATTTCGATTTCTCGATTTTTCGGAAAATTTTCCAGATTGTATACCTGCTTTGTTTTAATGTTTTCTCTCATTATATAAATCCGATTTGATAGATTCTTGATTCTATTGATATCTAGAGAAAGTAAGGAATATATGTTCAGAAGAAATCTTATTGAATTTCATTCGTTTTCAATGTGAAATTTTCGTTTAAAGTTGAGTCACGAAATCTGTTTTCGGAAAATCTCAGCTTGGTACACTATTTAGTATTTTGATCATAACTTTGGTTATAAAATTTGGATTTCTATTATTCTGGTGGCTTTGGAAAGCTGAGACATGTGTCTAATTATGTTTAGACGAAAGTTCTTCGATTGGGTGATGTTTTAATAGTGAAAAACGCAGGAGAATCCGGGTTATGAAACCTGGAAAAATTCTGGAAAGTATGAATATTGATTTTATTGAGTTTTAATTGAAGTTTGATGCTTAAAAATTTAGGATTTGAAATTCCTAATTTCTGAAGTTATGTTGAATTATGATTGATGGTTTATACTGAAATTTTTAAGATGTTACTTTGATTTATTGCCCTTATTAAACGAGTAGAATATGGGTCAGGGTAGATTGGCGTCAATAAAGGGGGTACAATATTGTACAAACAATTGAAGCTTTTGCTTCGGGCTTGACCGATATATTGATTTTGAAGCTTCGGCTTCGGGCTTGACCGATATATTGATTTTGAAGCTTTGGCTTAGGGCTTGTTTGCTCCCGTATCCATTTTACCGTTATTCAGGGCTTGTTTACTTTGGGCAATATGTGGTTAAAGTGTTTGGAAAAAATTGGATACAAATTTGATTGTACTTTGAAAGGATTACTATATAAGTTTTGTGATTTGGCTCCATAAAGTTGGTTAATTTGTTTTGACTAATGAACAATCTTGGTTTCTATTTTAAAGTGTTAAAATTGTTCAAAGTTGTTATATTTCTTTTATGGACACCACTAAGCAAATTGCATAGCGTGTAGTTTTTTTTCTACACATAAGTGGAGAACTTGTAGATAGCTTGGACAAAAGTGGAATAAGTGGATCAGCTTGAAGAGCAATTAAGGAAAGACTCGAGGTGGATTTGTAATTTAATGTAATATTATGGTTTGTAGAATAATAGTATGTACTAGATACTGTGAGAAATATTATGGAGAATAATTTGGAGTTGGAAACATTATATTTGTATTTGTACATATTAAATCTATAAGTTTTGAACTTTATATAGTGGAGTATAATTGTTTATTGGGTGAGTATAGTTACTGTAGCGCTTCCTGCAAAGGGGGTGTTACATAATAACATATTTTGATATTGAACAAAAGATTTTAATTCTTAATACTAATTAATTGTGAACTATATACTATTAAATTCCAGAATTTTTCGGTACATCAGCTTGGAGAAGTTTGAAAAGAGAGCTTTTCGGAATAGCCGTCTGGTAAAGTAACCCCAGACTAAGATTAAGAGAAAGGTCTTGATCTTTTCAACTTATAAGTAGCAGAAGTGAACTGACAAATACTTATTTTAGTATAAATTTATATGTATGTAGTACTGATAAGTACTGAACAATGCTGAATTAAAGGTATTATAAGTTGAAAACAACAGGGCCAAAGAGATATTTAGGGGGTGTTTCTCCAAACTTATATTTATTGACTTTTAACTTAAAATAAGTAGAAGTTAAAAATAAATCCTCTTTACTTTTATAATTTTAACTTATAAATTAAAATTAAGATACAAGAAACACTTCACATCACTTTTTATAAGTTAAAAGTCCTTATAAGAAATACCCTTCAGTTGACTTGAATGTTATGTTCGTTGTCTAACGAAATATTTCTGCAGTAAGAAAAAATTCTAGTACTTTTTTTTATAAAAAGAAAAAGTTCTGGTACTATAATCAATAAATTGATTTTATTAGGCACCTAAAAAGAAATTAACAAGCGGTGAAACAAGCTTGTCCAGCGGTCCTCGTTTCCCTCTACATATATGGAAAAGCCACCGGCGACCCAACTGAGCTTCACCAACGCCTCTTTCTAGGCTTCCATTCCGATTTCCACCGCCAAAACAGGTCAACTTCAATCCTTCTCTCTCCTCCCTCGTCAATTCAGAAATTCTGCTCCTCTTTTGGTTTTTAGCATTTTAATTGTGTTGCAATGATTTTTATGCTGATTTTCCCTGTAGTATGGTAGTTGGATGAACAATTCCGAGTTATGAGAGGTTTTTCTTTTCTTTGTGCGTATGCCTCTACGATTTCAGGAAGCTTCTCTGGTGATTCTAAGGTCCCTGCAATGGTGCCGTACTGTTTGTTTGACCTACTTCACTGTGGCACTAACCATCATTGGATTGATTAATATACAGTATAATTGTTGTTGATCTACTATAATTGGCATGCCTCTCATTGTATCTGTGTTTAATATATGGCTCTAGTTTTAGCAAGGAAAATGCAGTTGCATCGGCAAATCATCAAGATATTTTCACATAGGCTTGCTATGGTTTCTGCTGTTAATCACAAGTTTTTGTTTAACAGTAATTTTAGGCAATTTCAAGTACTTTATTCATTCGGTAGACATCATGGTTTTATCAATTTCCAGTCTTTTTCAACTAGCTCTCAACCCGAAAGCATAGTCTGGGAATGTTCCTCTCGTGCTGTTCTTTTGAACAGGCTCGAAGTTTCATTGAAGTACCACAAACTAAATGAAGCATGGTTAACCTATAACGACTTCAAAAGTTTATACGGCTTTCCTACAGATTTATTGGTTAGAAAGCTTATCACAGAGTTGTCCTACTCGTCTAATCCTCATTGGCTTCAGAAAGCAAGTGATCTAGTGTTCCAACTCTTGAAAGAGAAACCAAATTTACTCAATGTTGAAATCCTAACAAAGCTTTCACTCTCCTTAGCTAGAGCATTGTTGCCTATTCCGTCCTGTATGATCCTAAGAGTAATGCTCGAGCGGGAGAACATGCCCCAATTAAGTGTACTACACTTGATTTTTTCCCACTTGGTTAAAACCGAAATTGGGACTTGCCTTGCTTCCAATTTGTTGATTCAAATTTGTGATAATTATCAGGGAAAGGTTAAAAAACCCGATACAATGACCTTCAACCTTGTTTTGGATGCTTGTGTGAGGTTCAAATCATCTCTAAAAGGCCAAATGCTCGTGGAATGGATGTCGCGAATTGGAGTCCAAGCTGATGCACATTCAATCATAAGTATTGCTCGTATCTACGAAATTAACGGTCTTAGGGACGAGATAAATAAATTCAAAGATCATATCAATCAAGTGTCTGCTCCTTTTGTTTGTCATTACAAACAATTCTATGATTCCTTGTTGAATTTGCACTTCAAATTTGACGATCTCGATTCTGCAGCAGAGCTAGTGAAAGATTTCAATAAATTCGACATTCATCGAAAGCCTCGGGACAGCATTAAACAGACTTATTTTGTTCCAATTGGGTCTAAAAATCTTCGAGATGGGTTAAAATTACAAATTATACCCGAGTTGCTGCATAATGATTCGGTTATTGAATTGGGCTGTGAAAAAGAACTCATAATTAGTAGGAAAGGGAAGCTTCTCCTTAGTAATAGAGCCGTGGCAAAACTCCTCCATGGTTATAAGAGACACGGCAGAATAACCGAACTTACCGATGTTTTATTGAGCTTACAGAAAAACTTAGAGACTCTCGCAGGATCTGAACTATGTTCTGATGTGATCGATGCTTGTATTTGTTTGGATTGGCTGGAAACTGCTCATGATATATTAGATGACATGGAGAATTTCGGTTTTCCTATGGGCTCATCAGCATATACAAAACTTATAAGTTCTTATAATGGCAGAAAGTTGTTCAAAGAAGCCGAGGTCCTGCTTACACAAATTAGAAAGACGGGCTTTATAGAAGAAAACGGATCGAATTCTGTTACTAAATCACGTCTAACCGATGTATTAGTTCGAGAAACTGTGGAGGATGAGAAAAAATTTCCTACTATATTGTATGAGTTAAATTCTTCAATTTATTTCTTTTGCCAGGCGAAAATGATGGATGATGCTTTAAAAAGCTATAGGAGAATGCAAGCGCGTGATATCCAACCAAATGAGCAGACATTTGCGTATCTAATAAAGGGATATTCATCGGTTGGAAAATTTCGAGAATTAACGATATTATGGGGAGACATTAAGAGGAAAATGGAGAGCCGTAATTTATTGGCGAGTAGGGACTTGTTCGAGTTATTGCTGGTGAAATTTATCCGAGGTGGTTACTTTGAGAGAGTGATGGAGGTAATTGGTTATATGAAAGAGCGGAATATGTGTATCGATAGGTGTATGTGTAAAAGCGAGTTCTTGAAGTGTCATAGGGATTTGTATAGGAGTTTGAGAGTATCAGAGGCACGAACTGAGGCTCAAAGAAAGAGAGTTGAATTTGTTCTTACGTTTCGGAAATGGCTCGGCTTAGATTGAAGTTCAAACCGGATTTGTAAGGGAAAAATGAGGTAACTATATGTGCATCTTTGATTTTACACTAAACTTTCTGTAGAATTTTTAAGCTAATTATAGGAGTGTTAGTTTAGTATTAGATTCAATTTTATGTGTACCACATTGGAAGTTTGTATACCTATATGCTTGTGATAATAAATGGTATATGCCTGTTTTCTTTTGATAATCCTTCAAAACAGAGCAAGTTTAAAATGACAGAATGAATCCAAATAGTTGTCCCTAAACGCCCATTTACCCTCTTGAAATTGGAATAATGCACCAGGTTGCCGCTGAAAGCCACGTGTCTTCTTTTGGTTGGTTTGACTTTTGAAATATGTCATTTTCCTGATTTTTCTCTCTTCAAACTAGAAGTTGGCGCATGACATTCAAGGGGTTATGAGATGCGCTTTAAACAAGTTCAGGAGTTATGTGAAACTTTTAAAAGTTCAAGGAGGAAATTGGTGGTTATAGACAATTATAGGGGGGCCAATGTATTAGGACTAAAAATTACTAGAGCCGATATGTCGCCTGCTTGTAACTTGTTACCATTGCGAATGGAAATCTTACTCAAACTTTAAAGCAGAAAAGCCAGGTACGGATGATGTTGTCAAAGCCGTTTGGTACCCTTGAGGCAATAAACTTCTGTATATATAGGCTCCTAAACAAGACGCAAACCAAAGATAACCTTATAAAAACTTCCATTAAATTGCAACTTGATCTAGTCCATGATGAGCACCAGAAATGTAGTACTAAGAAGTAGACCGGTTCGTGGGCCAGGTTATCAATCGGGCCCGGCTCGAGCCTGAGCTCGCTAAAGTCCGAAGTTTTATGGGTTAGGGTTGATTTTTGTATAAATACCCAAGTCTGGCTCAAGTCCGGCCCATAAAATAATAATGTAATTTTTTATTTATATTATATTATATTAAATAATTATTTTCAACTTTTATATTTTATATTAATGGTTTTTTTTTGACAAAAATGAATTTTTAAATTTAAATACAAGAAGTTGTATGATGTATTAAGAACTTCAAATAAATAATTTAGTTTTACATATTTTTGTCAATTTTTTTAAAATCCACAAAAAAAATTATTAAAAAATTGTCTACTGACCTTGGGTCGGACTAGGGAATGACCTTGTTATGTCCGGCTCAAGCCCAAAGTTTTAAAATGTGGGCTAAGCTGAGCTTGGATATTAATATTTTTAGTCAAAAGCCTGACGAAGCCCGGGCCACAGGCCTCCTCATAAGAATCTACATTTATACAAAAACTTTGTAACCATTCTTGTGGGCTTTGCAAGGTGAAGTTGGCTAATGGGCCTTTGGGTCTACAATAAGCAAAATGTTATCAAATACTGGTAATATGATATTTCAAAAATATAATATATCTTGTTATGTTTTTTTTTATAAATATATGTTGTTATGTTTATCTGTTAATTTGGTATTTTATAGATACCGGGTGGAAGATTCACCGGGTGCCACATCATCAGTCGGCCTCACGACCGGGTCACCATTCGTCCAGCCAAGTGAAGGGCCTAGACCCCATCGACCTAAATGGAAGATATAGTCCCGCCATAACTCCTCTTCCTAAACAGATAAATAGGAAGATTATCCTTTCATAATCGAATAAACAGGAAGAAACCTCTTATAGAGGAAGTCACGCCTAAGTAGGATCCTTAGCTAATAAGGACTCCTCATCCCAATATAGGAAATACTCTCTCGACGAAATAAGGAGACCATTCACTATAAATATGGGGTCACCCCATGCTCAGGTATCACATTCTAAATCCTAGAACTCACTCACTTACTTGCCTCCTCTTTATTACCGTCGCTGAATGAAGCATCGGAGAGGCTACGCCGTCCACACGGCTAGTCACTTTGACGCTTTTTTCTGTCTTGCAGCCAACATCTCCGGTGAAGGCAAACTCTCTCTCTCTTTATGTAAAGACTGGCTCAAGGGACCCTCTCTTTGACCAATCTTTCAGTAGTGCGGTGAGTGTGGACAAACTTACTTGCTCTGGCTAGAATTTTGTCTTCCGACGAACACAAAATCCAACCACATGGACGACAGCCAAAACCATGATAAAAAGGCCAAGGACAACGCCGATGGCTCAGGGACGACGATCAACTCCCAACCAACTACAGCATCACCCCTCTCCTCCACGATCCCAGCCATGGACTCTGCCATGACGCCGCCGACAAACTCTACAATCGAAATGGCATTCTTTGAAAGCCTCGCTCAATGCTACCAGGTTTCCCCTGAAGACCAAAATTAACTGCGAAGGAACCTGTTTGGAGTAATGAGGGAAGGAATAGCGGGACATATGGTCAGTGGACCGCTACACCATATGGGCGCTCTCATCCACCCTGACACTTACTAGGTTGGGCCTTACAACGCCCAGCCGAGAGGACCCTCCAACACCAATCAGGGGGCCACACAACGCCCGCCAAGTCTTAATGTCCCAGGAGGCGGATCCCAACCGGCTCAACACAGCTCCAACCTTGACGCATCTTTCACAGACAGGAGCACGGAGGTCCCCTCATGGAGGGATCTAATTGGGATGTCAAGAGCGCGATAAGTAGAGTGGGTTGCGGCGAACGAACCTACATACGGTGCACACTACCTACGAGGACCAACTCCATCAGGCTTCTTTCACCCGGGCGGTCCGTATCAAGGTCCAAACCACTCCACCCATCTTCCTCCGCCACCACCGTTAGGCTCACAGTTGAAGCCCAAGAAGTTTAGATACTGGGATGACCCGGAGTTCTAAAAGATGTTTAAGGAAGGCCTCAACGGCTACATTGTTTCTCTATAAGAACCACTGTTGGAAATTTCTGACTCCCCATTCAGTGCGGAGATCCTCGCAGAATAGCTCAACTCCCGAGTCAAGCTACCATTCATCAATAACTACAACAAAGACACAGATCCACAGACCCATGTCCGAACTTACGAGAACAAGATGGACCTGGCGTACACCTCGAAAGCACATATATACAGGAACTTCCCCAACACATTAATCGGCCCTGCGACATACTGGTTCGACTCACTACCGATTGAGTCCATTGATTCATGGGAAGATCTAAGATAAAAGTTTTGCATGCAATTCATTGGCTCCATCCCTGTAGGAACCACCACTCGTACTCTCAACGAGATCACTTAAAAGGCAGACGAGTCACTTTGCTCATACATTGAGCAATTTAACAAAGCCTGCCTGTAAATACGATACCTAGACTACAACACAGCGAGGGAAGCCATGATTAAAGGCACAAGAAATGAGAGACTCCATGCAGAACTCATTCAAAGGCAACCAAAGAAGCTAGACTAGATGATCACCATTACGAAGAACCTGATTAAGGTAGACGAAGTCGATGGGCCACACAGGATGTCAGAAAGGACTCAGTCTGAAGATTAAAGGACCAGGAGGAAAGGAGAAAACTATCGCAAGCAATCATCCACCAAATATAGACCAGAATTGAACGCCCCCTTGCAAAAATCTTGCTAGCCGTACAAAAGAGCAACGACAGGAAATCTATTAAATACCCAAGGGTGACACCTGAACAGTTCGTGGGGAAGGACACGAACAAGTATTGCGAGTTCCATAAGTCAAGATGCCACGACACAGACATATATCGTGTCCTAGCAGATGAGATCCATGCCCTGATCGAACAAGGGAAACTTTCACAATTTGTGAGAGGAATCACTAAAGAAAGCAGATCCGGATCGAGGAAGGATGATGAAGATAAGTCTTCACAGAAATCAAAAGGATTGGTCATGGTGATTAGAGGTGGACCAAGCTTTGAAGGGTCTTCCTCAACAAGAAAAAGATCTGAACACAAGAGATTGAATACAGACGATAACTCGGAACTAAGCAGACCGTTTCGAAAGAAGAGTCTAGTGAAGAAACCGCGTGCGGACCCCCCCTTAATAGAAGGATACGCCGTTAGGTGGATCATCATCGATATGGGAAGCTCCATTAACTTAATTAGAAAGGAAGTAATTGACAAGCTGGAGGTCCGTCACAGCCGGATACTACCGGCCCATTCACCACTCGTGGGTCTTAGCAGCCATTCGGTCCCAGCACTAGGTCTGACCACCCTGGAGGTTGAGCTTGGCGATCATGGAATCAAGTGCAGGGCAAAAATGGACTTCATAATTGCTGATGCGCCAATCGACTACAACATTATCTTGCGCAGACCATTCTTAGCCGAGTCGGACATGCTTATCTCGATCAAATACCTGGTCATGCAGATTCTTACCATGATGGGAGTAGCGGTTGTTGCGGGTAACCCCCTAGTGGCGCAAGAGACCTACCTAGCATCACTAAAGACGAGCGAGACAATCATGGAGCCGGAAGAAATAGAGAGTGCTAAACCGGTCGATCTCATTGAAACATTAACGGTAGGGCCTAATCGACAGGTACGCATAGCCACCGATCTCCCAAAACCTGTGAAGACGGACATCAACCGAGTACTGGTGGAAGAATAACACACTTTCTCTTGGACAAACGAAGACATGATCGGAGTGCCCCCTAAAGTAATTCAACATAGCTTGAACCTTGACCCAAGAGCATCTCCGGTGAAATAAAAGAAGCGTAATCATGCTCCAGATAGACAGAAAGCAATCGAAGCCGAAATCCTAAAGCTCCTAAAAGCCAATCACATTTGGGGGGTGCGCTACCCTAAGTGGCTTGCGAATGTAGTTTTGGTAAAGAAGATAAGTGGAGCTTAGCGAATGTGTGTAGACTTCATAGACTCAATAAAGCAATGCCAAAGAATAACTACCTGCCTCCGAGCATTGACCAGCTGGTAGACTCAACAGCCGGCTTTGCTATATACTCCTTGTTGGATGTAAAAGCGGGATATCACCAGATTCCAATGGATCTGGCTGACGAAGAGAAGACATCCTTTATAATGCATGAAGGAACATACTGCTACAGGGTTATGCCATTCGGTTTAAAGAACACTGGAGCCACCTATCAACGCCTAGTGAACGACATGTTCAAAGCTAAATAGGAAAAATAGTGGAAGTCTACGTTGATGACATGATTATCAAGAGTAGAAGCCTAGAAGAACATGCAGAAGACATTAGAGCCATGTTCAAAACCTTGCAACAGTATCAGCTCAAATTAAATCCAAAAACGTGCACCTTTGGAGTAAGAGGTGGGAAGTTCCTCGGTTTCCTAATCTCTCAAAGGGGAATCGAGGCTAACCCTGAGAAGATAAAGGCCATCATGAAGATGGAGCTGCCTAAGACACTGAATAAGGTTCAAAAGCTGAATGGAAGGGTGAACCCGCTTGGCCGCTTCATATCATTTTTAGCCAAAAGATGTCTCCCGTTCTACAGAGCCATCAAGAAAGATAAAGCCTTCAGTTGGGACAAACACTGTCAGGAAGCCTTCAAGAACATCAAAGAATTCTTAAGCACACCTCCTCTCTTGAGTAGGCCAGAGAAGGATGAAGAACTGGTCATGTATCTAGCGGCTATAGACGAAGCGCTAGGGTCAGTTTTGATTAGAAAATAGATAGGAACCAACACTCGGTATACTACGCAAGTAAAGTACTAAAGAACGCCGAACTCAGATACTTAAGAATTGAGAAGTTAGCCCTAGCCCTAGTCTCAGCAGCAGAACAGCTTTGGCCGTATTTCCAAGCCCACACGGTCACAGTCAGAACCAACTTTTTGCTAAAAAAAGTTTTACAGAGGCCAGAGAGCTCTGGATGGCTAGCTGGATGGGCCATACGGCTAGGGGAGTTTCATATACGATTCGAGGGAAGAAAGCCGCAGAAAGTGCAAGTCTTGGCAGACTTTGTCATGGAGTTTGCAGGGCTTAATCCTTCACCCGGCCTCAAGACCGAGTCATAGAATATATACGTCAATGGGGCATCTTCCCACAAAGGAGCTGAAATTGGAGTTTGGGTAGAAGGACCAGAGAAGATACGGATGAGCTATGCAGCAAAACTAGCCTTTCCACTCACCAATCTGAATATGAGGCAATGATTAAAGGCTTGGAACTAGCCAAGGAAATGTCTCCAGATAGAGTAAGCATCAAGAGTGACTTAAAGCTGGTCCCTACAACAAAGGAGGATGGAATGGTGAGATACTTAGCCAAAGTAGAGGCCTTATTGAAGGAGTTGGAGTCAAAAGGGGTTGTGTGGGTACTTGAGTACATTCCTAGAGAGGATAATGAGAAAGCAGATGAGCTCGCTAAAGAAGCAGCTAGCACAGACCGATGGAAGAAACTCAGCTGCCCATTCGAAGTCATTCATGCCCCAATAATAGAAGAGCAAAACTTGATGCTAATAGAACAGAGGAAGCCTGAATGGATGCAACCATTGATTGATTACTTAGCCAATGACGTCCTTCCGGAAGACAAGGTTGAGGCATCTAGAATCGTGAGAAAATCATCAAGGTACTTGGTCATGAATGGAACATTTTACAAACGCTCCTACTCGGATGCCTTGCTGAAATGCATTACCCCGAAAGAAGGAAAATACGTAATTTAGGAAATACACGAAGGAAGTTTCGGCTCCCATCAAGCGGCCTCCACCATCACTCGGAGAGCCAAGCTCCTAGGATACTATTGGCCAACCATGGAAGCTGACTCAACCCACTATATGCAGTCCTGTCATCAATGCCAAATCTATGCAGAGAAGTCACACATCCCGCATGTAATACAAAAGCCTCTACTGATCGGGTGGCCATTCGCCACTTGGGGAATTGATATTGCCGGACCGATGCCTGAAGCTATAAGGTAGACGAAATTTATCATTGTGGCAATTGATCACTTCTCAAAATGGGTGGAAGTAGTGACCGTTAGTACCATCACTCCGGAGAAAGTGATTGACTTCATTTGGGATCACATCATCATCCATTTCGACGTGGCAAATGAAATTGTCTCAGACAAAGGGTCACAGTTCATCTCCGAAAAGTTCCTAAAATTCTACGAAGGGTTGAAGATTCAAAATTGATTCGCATCCATAGCACACCCGCAAATGAATGGCAAATGGAAAGAACTAACAAGATGCTTGGAGAAGGATTGAGAAAGCGGCTAGAAGGAAAGAAAAGTGCATGGCCGGAAGAGCTAAATAACGTTCTCTGGTCGTACAGAATGACTCTATGCCCGCAGACCGGTGAAGCTCCGTTTTCCTTACTCCACGGGGTGGAGGCAATTGTACTTGTAGGGATTGGCGCCCCCTTAGATCGAGTTATCTATTATACAGAAGCGGAAAATGACATCAACTTAAGGCATCACTTGGACAGTTTGGAAGAACTCTGAGACCGAGCTTACATCCTAATGGCCGCTTATAAATCTAGAATTACCAAATACCATGATAAGAAAGTTAAAGAAGTGAGACTTAAGGAAGGCGATCTAGTGTTCAGAGATGTGGCAGCGTCACAGAGCAAAGAAGTCAAAGGCAGGCTAGGAGCCAACTGGGAAGGACCTTACAAAGTCACTCAGGTCGTAGGACCTGCCACCTACCGACTCAGCAGAATGGATTGAAAAGAACTCCCCGGGACCTGGAATATAGCTAGCCTTAGGAAATACTATATGGCAACAAACCCTTATGGACCAAGTGCCTACACTCTTTTTCCCTTGCCATAGACTTTTTCCTACTGGGTTTTTTCTATGGCAAGGTTTTTAACGAGGCAGCACTCCCTAAGCAGGCTTTTATCCGGTATCACACTATAAGCCCGGACATTGTAATCTTTCTATTTTTCTAATAAATAAAGATTCAACTTTCTTACACATCTGTGCATATTAGAAGTTCTTATCAAAATCTCTTAGCACTACACCCGACCACAGAGTCGGCGTTATACCGGTTATGCGCACCCGACTCTACAAAAAGCCCTAGGCTAGTTAAGCCCTCAGGAATGATAAAAAGTCCTAGACCACACTTGAGCTCTTAGGCATATTGAAAGTCCTAGGCTAAACTTATAAGACCGCAGGCATAACAAAAGTCCTAGGCCCCAGAAGCCATCAGGCAAACAAAAGTCCTAGGCCATTCGTAAGCCCGCAGACACACCGTGTAAGACCTAGGCCACACTTGAGTACTCAGGCATCCTAAAAGCCCTAAGCCACACTTGAGCCTCTAGGCATATTATAAAGACCTAAGTGCGTAATAAGACTTACGGCACTATAAAAAAAATATATCATTCGTCCTAATACCAATTGAAAGAATAAAAGGCATGATACATGCAAAAAATAAATCTTAAGATGGACCACCCATCCTCGGGACTGAGTGCGGTATACTTAAATTTTTTTCTCAAACAGAAATACCCATCACGAATAATGAATAAATACATGCAGAAGAAGAAACTTAAGTCCAAATTCACTCATCCCAGAGGTTGAGTGAAGACGCTTAAGTAAAGCCTACAACAACCATCCTTATGACTGAATGTAAACATTCATTCTTTTGGAAGGGTCGGTAAGCAAACAAACATAGCAGAAGTAGTAAAAGAAAAATAACAAAGCATATGGATGGAAAAGAAAAAGGGAAATACATAAATAAAAAGCTGCAGAGGTTAATTGTATGAATATTACAAAACAAGACCCGAAGGCCTAAACAAAATACGAAGTAAAAAGAAAGTTCACTCGGCGGGAGGAGTGGCGTCCTTTGACCCGGAGTTAGGATCCTCGTCGGCAGCCTTCTCGGTGGGCACATTGAAGCTGTCCGCTAAAGGATTCATGGACAGAGTTTGATCGCCCCCCCAAACCCTCTTGGTTCATAATCTCTTCCCCATCCTTCTCTGCCTCCGCCTGAGTAGCCTTATGCACGGCTAGATCATCATAGGAGGGGAAGTCCACATTATCTATGTCCGATCAAGAGAGATCCGGGTGGACACGTTGGCACGCTTGAAAGATCAGCTCGCCATAAAGAAAGCCGCAGTCACCGAGCTTATCGGTAGTCATCTCACCCTTCCCCTTGCTTTAGCCGCCTCCTCTCTAGCAGCCGCTAATGCCTTCTCCAGAGTGTCCACCTTGGCCTCTGCCTCCTCCCTCAGCCAGGCATTCTTCGCCTGAAGCTTCAGGGCCTCATCTCTCTCACTCTTAAGGTTGAAAACACTTTTCTGAGCCAAGGCCAGCTTCTGCTTTGTCTTAGTAAGCTCCTTCTCCTTCAACTTCAGCTTAGTCTTACTCTTATCAAGGGACCTCCGGATGAGCTTCAAGCCTCTAGACATGGCCTGAGAACAAAAGAAAAACACTTAGCACAAACACGCAAGTCAGAAAATCTGCAAAAGGCACTAATAAGTACTCGGGTGAGGTCCTAGAAGAAGAGAGAAGAGAGCAGGGCTGTAGGCTCCTCCTTATAGCCCTCCGCGTCAGCACGGAGAGGAAAGGCGCCTCAAAACACCTTGCACTACAAAAAATTGGATATTTGAAGACAAAAAGTTAGGGACAATTTTGTTATATTGTCTTATATTTCAATTATATAACTAATATAGGAGACAACTATATTTATGGTGCCCATTTCATTACTTTATTGTTATAGGAGACAACTTTTTTTATATATTTTAAATATTATTAAATATTTAATTTATTAAAATGAGGGCACAATTTATATTATAGTTGTCTTGATTTTATTTCACAATGTACAACTGTCTTTCTCCTCCTCCTCATCTTCTCCCTGTCACTTCCGCCATATTCATTTTCTTCTTGAGTGACGCACTTTGGGTGTTTCTCAAAACTTATTCTTATTGTCTTATAACTTAAAATAAGGAGAAGTTAAGAAGTAGGTAATACCTACTTCTATAATTTTTAACTCTTCACAAGGCTTTTTATAAGTTAAAAGCTCCTTGTAAGAAACTTTTAAGGTTGGAGAAACACCCACCCCCAATTTTAATTTTAGACAAGCATGCTATTAAACTCCTCTCCTTCCTCCTCACTTCTCAATTTTACCAACTCCAAATTTCAATTCTTTTCAATTTTAGATGCAAACCCATTTTTCTTGTTCATCCTCTTTCATCCCATTTCTCTACAAAAATCATGTTCTTAGTTAAATACCCACTCCAGAAAAGACTTGATTTCAGGTGTTGTGCCTCTTTGGGATTTGATTTTTCCAGCTTTCGGTCTGTTGGTGATGCAGCTAGAGGTGTGACACTCATCTATGAACTTTTAAGGTTTTTCGGTTAAAAAATGAAAAGAATAAAGATCCGTTCCTTGCTATCCTACTTGAAAGTTACTGTATTAGTTTGGACATATGAAGAATCCAATTGTAATAATTTTTTCATATCTCCATGTATTTGAAATTCATCTTATTTTCTATATTGCTTAATTATGAACTTCTGTTGAATTGGTGAAGATGGGTTAATTAATTGAGTTGGGTAGATCATGTTGCATGTACTTTTTTGTGGTTGAAAGTGCGTTTGTGTTATTCCAGGTTGAGAATTAGTATTGATTTTCTGTCAAGCAACTGTGCTCTTATGGCTTATGCTACCATCATTGACTCACTTCAACGGCTGAATGGTCTGATTGGAATTGTTCATTTCACCAGCAATTAATGTCCAAGAGAAAGAGAGGAAAAGAAGAAGTGGAAGAACTCAATATTTTCTACTAACACAAAAGTTTGATGCTTCTAAAAGCTTTGTTAATAAGGGCTTATGTTACTTGCCGGATATTCTGAGATCTGAGTTAAACAAACAGAAGAGGATTGTAATGCAGTGGAAGGTAATGAAACATATTGTTGTTATTGTTGAAAAAAATAAATTATAAATATTTTCTTACTATTATTACATCTATATATGGTATTAGAAGTCCTTGCATAAACTAATTTTCATGTTATTGAAAGTTTCTTACATTCTGTTATATATGGTACAGAAAATAGGGTATTTCTCTCAAGTTCAACATTAACTAGGGGCATTTTTTAGTTTAAATTTGTCTTTTACATTACCGAGTTATTAGTAGGCGACAAAATACCTGATTGCCATAATACCTAATTTATATGAACTAAAGCAGGGAACGACTCCTCCGTATTAATACAATTTATTTATTATTTATTTTATTTTTAATATATATGAATTTAGTTTATTTGTTTGATGACTAATTATTGTCCAGTTTGGAAATGCCTTCTTTATGCAAAGACTAAATTTGTCTTCTTAATTAAAGATAAATTATAGTCTTGCATTCTTTAGGAAAATCATCATCATTGTGTGAAAGTCGTCACCATTGTGTAGGGACGACATTTGTCTCCTTTTAGTTGAGACGAAAATTGTCCCATTAATTAGGGATACAATATTGTCCTCTAATCTAAGGGACACATGTCGTCTCTAATTCATAAGGACAATTCTTGTCCCTCTAATTAAAGACTGTTGAACCAAGCACGAGTTAGGACTGACTCAGAGATGACTCAGTTGTACTTAAGTTTTTATCATAACAATTAAGTTCAGTTTGAGATAATTAAATCAATATTAGTGTGAAAATAAATAGTCTATGGGCTTAAGCGAGTTAGTAAATTCAAGGGTAGAATTTCAAGTCTCCCCTGACCTAAGCTATTTTGTTCACTCTGAGTGGTTTCTAGGCTGAGTGCTTACGTGGTCGCTGACCTTATTTTATTCGCTCAAAACACTTAGTATTTAGATTCAGTTTTTCAGCTCTGCTTTATGAACATTTATTCCGCTGAGTTAACCTTTATCTTTCAAAGGGACTGACATTACCTTTTAAGGTAAAATAGGATCTTTGTTTTAGTGTTGCTTTTTGTAGGAACATTAATGAGACAAAGACAAAAAGAATTAATGCCTTTGACAAGACTCAAATAATGAAGAAAATGACAAAGTCTTCCAATACAAGTCTACAATAAGTCAATTGCCATTTCAAGCAAATCTGCAGATTTACTAACCTTGTATCGCGCACTCTGCAACATGTCAGAAAACCAAAGGGAATGGAATGAAGACACGTGGTGAGTCAACAACAATTCTCTCTAACGGAAGACAGACATCAAATGACAAAGAATTCAAATGAGAGCTTGAATTTCTATCTAACGGATTGAAATGTATTTCACAACGGTGCAATTCTATCTCTTAATGGATCGATTTGAAGAAGCAACAGGTGAATTACTGAGCTGTCATTTTCAGAAGATGCCGAGGCAAGTTCAACGGCTACTTTCTCAATCTATCTATAAAAGGAGCAAGAAGGCAAGTGTTAGAACTTGGTGATTACACCTGAATTTCCTAGAAGCTAAAACTCTGTCAAATTTACAAGCTTAAAGAAATTCAAGCAAGAAAAGCAACTCAGCGAGAATCTGCTATGTACAAGAGAGAATAGAATAGATCACTCAATTGTAATATTAGATCATTTGTAACTGGAAAAATGTTATATATATTATTTGCAGCTCTTGTTTAGAATCTTGATTAGATTGCTGATAGAAGAGGGTATTCTAGTCAGCGGGTGAGCGATTGCAGATTGGAGGGTACTTTCTGTTATTGGGGAATTTGTGAAAGGCTTCTCCCCCTAGGGTAAAGGAGTTGAGATTAGTGGATTAAAGCCGAGACACTCTCTCGGGACTGGATGTAAGCACAAGTTGCCGAAACAGTATAAAAATCTCTGTGTTCTTTACTTACTTCGCATTTTCCTGTTTTCACTCTGACTTTGAGTTCACTCAGCGGAGCTTCGCTCAGCGTGCGAAAAAGTTTCACTTATTTAGTAGTGAGTCATTCACCCCCCTCTAACTCAGTAGTGTATGCATAGGGACCAATAAGTGATATCAGAGCAGTTCTTTATTGAAAAGATTTCACAATCTCTGAGACAAAGACCATGGCATACGAAGGACAATCTAGTGGAAGGGCTCAAGCCTACATTCTGCCCGAAGGCATGTCAGGGACCAGGCCACCCATGTTCAATGGAGAGCATTATACCTACTGGAAGAACCAAATGAAGAATTTCATTCAGTCTCAGAGTATGCATGCTTTGGATGGCTATTGTTGAAGGGCCAGATATTCCCACCATTGTGAAGAATAGAGTTAAAGTAGATAAATACTCTGATGAATGGGACAGTCAGGACTTAAGTCAAACTAAAAGAGAATGCAGCTACTATCAACTATCTTCACTGTGCCCTTAATTCTACTGAGTTTAATCGTGTCTTAGGATGCAAAACAGCCAAAGAGATTTAGAAGAAGTTGGAGATAGCATATGAAGGTACTAACAAAGTGAAAGAGTCCAAGATCAATATCCCCATGAGATATTATGAGTGGTTTCATATGAAGCCTAAGGACGATATCTCTAACATGAACACCAGGTTCATGAACATAGTCAATGAGCTAAAGAGGCTTGGTAAGACCTTTATAGAAGAAGAGACTGTCAAAAAGATTCTTAGAAGCTTGACTCAAGACTAGGAAGCTAAGAAGAGTGCTGTTGAAGAGGCTAATGATCTGAAAACCTATAAGTTTGATGAGCTGATTGGAACTCTGCTGACTCATGAGATGTCTCTGAAGCAATAAGAAGATGAGTCCAAGAAGCACAGGTCCAAGGACAAAGAAAGCTCAAGTAGAGTAGTTGTCTTAAGAGTTGATGATAATGAAGAAGAAGAAGAATCCTCTGAGGAAGAGTATCTAGAGGACAGAAAAGAAGAGATAACTCTTATGACTAAGAACTTTAGAAGATATCTTGGTAAAGAGAAGAATTTCTAGGAGTTCAGAAAGACAGGAAAGTTTAAGAAGGGAGCAGTTGATAGACCACGAAGAGAATTCAACAAAGAGCATAACAAGGATATCAAATTCTTTGAATGTGGTGTAAAGGGGCATATTCAGTCGAGTTGTCCTAAAGCCAAAAAGGACAAGTTCAAGAAGAAGAAGACCAACAAAGCTCTCTTGCTGCTACCTGGAGTGGCTCTGAACAAGATTCATCATGATTCAGATGAAGAAGCACATGATTTTGCAAATGTGTGTTTGATGGCTAAGAATGATCGAGTTCACTTAGAGTTAGCTGACCAACCATCTACATCGGCTGCCAGAAAGTTCGCTGACCAAAACAAAGACAAGGGAACATATTCTGAGGTAAATTCTGAACCCCCTTATCTTCTAATGAGCTTGTCACAGTACTTAATGATGTTATTAATGTGACTAAAAAGTCAACCAAATACATCAGAGTATTTCAGAGGAGGTGTGATGATATAGAAGATGTCAATTCTTCTACATTACTTGATATCCTATACTTGATGGAAAAAGCTGAGCAACATGATGGATATAACAGCAAAATCACTAAGAAATTGGATGAGCTAGCAACTGAATTAACAACTTTGAAAAAGGTGCTGGTCCCTCCACAATCTAGCAGGAATACTCAGAGTAATCACACTCACTACTCTGAGAAGGTTTCTCAAATGAGTAAAGTGAGCAGGCCTAGCCCTAAGGCCACATGTAATTTTTATGGTAAACCAGGACATGCAATAGCCATGTATAGGCACAAAAATGGTCACTATGATGAGTATGACTGGTCAAGGATAACCACCACTAACAAGGGAGGACCCAGCTAGAAAAAGGCTTGGGTACCTAAGAAAACTTAACTATTTTGCAGGTGAGTCTGAGATCCACTGATGATACCAGAATGTGGTATTTGGATAGTGGATGCTCAAGGGATATGACAAGTGATGAAAGCCAATTCATCATATTAGAGCAAAAAAGAAATGGAACTGTCAGTTTTAGAGACAACAAGAAAGGCAAAATTGTTGGCAATGGCACTGTAGGTGTGAAGCCATCAATTGACAATATGTCTCTAGTGAAAGGCCTAAAGTTCAACTTGCTAAGCGAAGCTCAACTGTATGAGAAAGGCAGAAAAGTGATTTTTGACTCGGCGGGCTACTTAGTCATTAATAGTAATTCTAATAAAACTATTCTTTATGCTCCTAGAATCAATAATGTTTTTATGGTTGATTTATCCCCTGGCTCCAATGATATATGCTTAGTTTCTAAGGAAGAAAACTCGTGGCTATGGCACAGAAGGTTAGGACATATCAATATGACCAATCTGTCTAAATTAGCCAGAAATGAACTTGTTGAAGGTTTACCTAATCTAGCCTTTGAAAAAGATAGGCTCTGCTCAGCATGCCAACTTGGGAAACAATTTAGGAAGACCTTTAAATCTATAGCTGATATATCTTCCTCTCGTCCCCTTGATCTTTTACACATGGACTTGTTTGGGCTTGTTGTGCCAACTAGTCTAGGTGGAATGAAGTACACCCTTGTGGTTGTAGATGATCTGACCAGGTTACTTGGATTATCTTGGTATCCAGCAAAGATGAGATATTTGAATAATTCTCTAGGTTGGCTACCTGAATCTTGAATGAAAAAGACCTTAAAATTAATAGGATCCGTAGTGACCGTGGAAGAGAATTCGAAAATAGGCAGTTTGAGGAATTCTGTTCTAAGTATGGTATTGACCACAATTTTTCTGCCCCTCTTACACCTCAACAGAAGGGGGTTGTTGAGAGAAAGAATCGCACTATTATAGAGATGGGTCATTCTATGCTGAGTGATAACAACCTACCAAAGTACTTCTGGGGAGAAGCTGTTAACACAGCCTGCTATATTCTAAACAAGGTTTTAATACGCCCAGTTTTGAATAAAACTCCTTATGAACTTTGGAAGGGGTGCAAGCCTAATATTGGTCATCTCAAGGCCTTTGGTTGTAGATGCTTCATTCTAAATACTAAAGACCAATTGGCTAAATCTGATCCCAAGGCTGATGAAGGAATCTTTCTGGGTTACTCAACACACAGTAGGGCATACAGAGTGTATGTCAAGAGAACTGGCATTTTAGAGGAGTCCATGCATGCAAATTTCGATGAAACTAATAATATAGGTAGAGAAGCTAGTGATGATGAAAGAGAAAAGGATCCAGTCAGTGGATCAGTCAGTCAGCCCATAGTCATACCTGATCTAATTCAAGAAAAGGATGAAGAAGAAGTTGACATGGACCAATCAATTAACTTTGGTGATGACGAAGGTGCTCAACCAATGTCTGTAGCTCAGCGAGCTAATCCTAATCTACCCAAAGAAGTAAGAGCAAGAAGAGATCACCCAATTGATAGAATTATTGACAGTGTGCAAAATCTATTGTTTACTAGAGGTCTGCTGAACAAGATGATGAGCCATTCAGCATTTATGTCATTTTGAACCAAAGAAGTTTAAAGATGCTGAATTTGATAATAACTGGATGATTGCAATGCAAGAAGAACTTGACCAATTTAGAAGAAATGAAGTATGGGATTTGGTGGAAAAACCCAAGGGTAAGTCAATCATTGGCACCAAGTGGGTTTTCAAAAACAAGCTAGATGAAGTTGGAAATGTCGTCAGAAACAACGCTAGACTAGTTGCTCAAGGGTATAATCAACAAGAAGGCATTGATTATGGAGAAACCTTTGCACCAGTAGCAAGACTTGAAGACATAAGAATCGTTTGTGCCTTTGCATCCCATATGAATTTCAAATTATTTCAAATGGATGTGAAGAGTGCATTTCTTAATGGTTATATTCAAGAATAAGTATATGTCAGACAACCCTTTGGCTTTAAAGACCCTAAATATCCAAACCATGTCTTCAAACTAAAAAAAGCTCTGTATAGACTGAAACAGGCTCCAAGAGCTTGGTATGAGAGACTGACTAACTTTCTGATCAGCAAAGGTTATGTCAGAGGAAAAGCAGATACAACTCTGTTTATCAAAAGAAGGCATCAAGATGTGTTGCTATTCCAAATCTATGTGGATGACATTATTTTTAGAGCAACTAATAAGAAACTATGGAAGGAGTTCGGTTAGTAGATGAAGAAAGAGTTTGAAATGTCAATGATGGGAGATCTTAATTTCTATCTTGGTCTGCAAATCAAGCAAGGTGATGATGGGATCTTCATCAGCCAAGCTAAGTATGCCAAAGAAGTACTCAAGAAGTTTGATGTGGATAAAGCCAAACAAATGTCAACACCCATGGCCACTGATACGCTACTGTGTAAAGATGAGGAAGGTAAACCTATAGAGAGTAAGATCTACAGAGGTATTATTGGTTCTCTACTTTACTTAACTGCTAGTAGGCCTAACATTCAATATGCTGTATGTTATTGTACAAGATATCAAGCTAACTCCAGAGAATCTCACTTAGCTGCTATTAAGAGAATTCTATGGTACTTGCTAGGCTTTATTGATGCAGGTTAATGGTATCCAAGTAATGCAGATTTCACTATGAGAGGATACAATGATGCTGACTATGGAAGAGACAAATTAGAAAGGAAAAGCACCACTGGAGGATGTCATTTCCTTGGTGATTATCTAGTTACATGGTACAACAAGAAGCAAACTTCTGTAGCTCTGATTACAGCTGAGGCTAAGTACATAGCTACAGGAAGTTGTGTAGCATAATGGCTGTGGATCAAGCAGCAACTGGAGGATAATGGTATAAAGTCAAATTGTCTTGAAGTCATGTGTGACAACAAGAGTGCAATTAACCTAACTAAGATTCTAGTTCAACATGGCAGGATGAAGCATGTCAATATTAGACATCACTTCATAAGGGATCTTGTACTAGAAGGTGAAGTCAAGCTCACATACATTCCCACTGAAGAACACAAGCTGATATATTTACAAAGCCCATTGGAAAGGATCAATTCAATACTCTCAGATAGCTGATCGGAATGTCCAATCCAATATGAAGAGATACAACTCACCCTAACCTATTCTGGAGCTAACTAAACTAGGGCACACTCTGAGCTTCAGTAAAAAGGTTAAGTATTTCTTTTACCGCTTGAATTTTGGACACGTCATTAAATTGCCATTGGTTATCTTTCAAATTTAAACTTGGTAGAAACGGTAGTAAGTTTTGAAACGATCCATATTCGGAGCAGTTATTCCATGTTTCTCGCCCCCATTAATCCTACCTTTGTGTTATGAAATCTAATCGTTTATCCTTGAGACTATGGATTGTGAGTCATACACGTAGCATTGCAGGTTCCTACTTAGAAAAGTTAGCTATTTAAGGAGAAGTTGAGAAAGGAGAAGAGTCATTTTCACTCAAATTCTCTTCTCTATAATTCACTCTCTTTGAATCCCTAATTTTCTTTTCTCTCTCAAAGGAATTCTCTTATAGCGAGTACATCAGGAAGCAGACCTGAGTTGCTTAAGAAGAGCAAGGATAATACTCATTAGTTTACAACAAAGCACTATATGGCTCAGATGGCTATCAGCATAGACAAGTTTGAAGAGATCAACATTCCTGCAGGAACCAAGTATGTTCCTTCAAAATGTTGCTTTCAAGAAAAGGTTAAGGTAGAACAACCATTTGTGGTAGATATGTTGAGTTTCTATAGCGACGAGAAGTTTGGAAGGTGGGCTCGGTAGCACCACTTGCGAGGGTTCTTTGAGCTGCCTAATGGTTGCTATGAAGAGATTATCAAGCAGTTCTACTAGGGAATCCACACAATTGAAGGTCTAAAGGACGTCTTTGTGACTACTCTGATAGGGAGAAAGGTGTATGTTACCCCAAAGCTTATTGCAGGTCTGTTGGGAATGCATGAGAGAGGGCTCAGAATGCGAGTCATAAAAGATGAAGAGCATGTAGACATCCCAATAGATTATGATGTTCTAGCAGATTACAAAGCTGGTGAACTAATTGCTTCAATATTCAGCAAGGAGGGAAAGTAAGCCCATGAGCTTGTGATAAAGGTCTTGCTGCCAAAAATAGGATTAACTAGTAGTTGCTCCAAGTTTGAAAGGGTATTTGTTTGTGCTCTAATTCACGGGATGAGCATCAACTGGCCTTTAGCCATTCTACATAGATTTCTCAAAAAAAATCTTGTGTATGGTCAGTTAGTTATGGAGATTTACAGGGCGTATGAGATAGATATGGAATGATGGGCTGGTCACAATAATATACAGCTGACCATAGTTGAGTCCAGAGTTCTCAGCAATGCGCATTTTCATGGACTTAAAGCAAATGGCAAACCACTTAACACTAAGTACATCAAGTTGAAGCAAGGAGAAGTAAGGGTGAAAGATCCCAAAGCTATAATAGAGCTAAAGCCTATCAGACCAGAGGATGAAGATCTCACTCTGAGTGCCTTTGTTGAAAAGGAGCTAGAAAGAGCTACAAGGCAGAGAGCTGAGAAAGAGAAAGAAGCTAAGATTGCTGAGAACAAGGAGGTCAGGAAGGACTCCAAGAAGGTTAAGAAAGCTGGTTCAGCGAATACAACTCAAGTTGTTGTTCCCAAGAAAATAAGGTCCTCAAAGGGCATAAGTATCAGGGAACCAACTTTCAAGGAGGTAATGGAAGAGCAGGCAGCTGAGAAAGAGCTAAGGGAGGAAGCTCCCTTAAAAAGGAAGAGGAAGTTTGATGAGGCTGAGCTGGATAAGGTGACTACCAGGGGAAAGGAAGCTACATCATTTCCTATTCCTCAGGTAGGTCAGCCTAAGAAGAAGCTGATGGTGAAGAGAGGGACATGAATAGTCTAAGATCTGGAGGAGGCTGAGAAGTTGAAAGCTATAGGCAAAGAAAGAATTTTGAAAAGGCAGGAAGAGATTGAAGAGACAATCAGGAAGAAAGCTAAGGAAGTAGCAATAGCAGCCAAAGTAAAAAACACTCAGGAAGTTCTTCATAAGGCAATGGCTAGCCTCATTGAGAAGGAAGTTGATGAAGTAGTGGAGGATGTAATAGGTGCCTTAGATGGGATTGATGAGCAAGTGGAAGGAGAAGAGGAGGAAGAAGTTGTTGAAATTAAGAAAGGGGAGTTTGCTGAAAAATCTGACCAATAGGTCATTTTGATTGCTGAGGAAGTTAAGGAGGCTAGGAAGCAAAGGAAGAGAGGATTGTTGAATAGGAAGAAGGTGATCATTGATGAAGATAAGGGAGATTTGGAAGATAAGGAAGAGGAGGAAGTTGAGCACAGAGCTCAGCTGACTGAGTCATCTCAAGCTCAGGTCAGTGAGTCTGTTGTTGAAGGTACAAGTGAGAAGAAGACTTTTTCATATTTCCAAGCACCACAGAAACACCTCTATCCCCTACACCTATCTCATCCTTACCTCTACCAAGCCAAATACCATCCACACCCTCCTCATCAAACACCAACCAAACCAGTCAGCCATCTAAACAAACAGCCATAATTCCATACCTTTCGCCCCCAGGATCTCCTAGCCAAGAAATGTTGCAATTAGAATGTCCTACTACTATCAGAGGACCTCCTATTATTGAAGAGATTCTTGATCAACCATAACCTCCACAACAACCATAACCTCAACCCCAATTCAACCCAACAGTCGAGTTATTGGGAGACATAAGGAGGATGGGAAGAAAAAGATATCCGGAACTAAGGATAGATGCAGAAATTGATGCCAAGATTGCTCAATCTATTTTGTCTGAGGACGTTTCGAGGAGAATAGCCAAGGCTGTTGAGCCAGTCAAGGGCTTTATGGGCAGTAGAGGAGAAGAAGGCTCATATTTAGTCTGTTCCTACCCAGTTCTCCCTGCTCAAGGCAATAGTGTCACATTATTTGCCCTTGTTATCCATTGCAGGTAGGCAAGCAGCTGGCTTGAAAATGGAAGTAGAGGAGCTTAAGAAGATGATGCTGAAGATCTATGAGGTCAACTACAAGGTGGTAAATCAAGAAAGGGACTTTATAAATTCACTGATCAACAAGTTCAACCCTCTGCTTGAAGCTATGATTAAAGTCCTTGATGGCTATAGCATCCTGTCTAAGGAAAATGATGAGAATACAATACAGTTAGATGCACTCGTTAATGGAGTTAACTCTCTTATCACCATTGTTACAAGTCACATGGGTCTGAATGCTCAGTTCAAGACCTTGAAGGAGGATGTGCTGGAAGGAGTGAAGCACTTAGAGTCAGCTATGCTAATTGCCTTAAAGAGGCTTAATATTTTTGATGCTCTGAGTAGTGATATAGTTATGGCAGAAGCTAAATAGGAGCCTAATCTTCATTAAAAGCTTGGTCACATTTGTGATCAAATCAAACAGGTTCAGGCTCATGTTCTAAATGATGGAGAAGCCCTAGACAAAGTGCATAATGATATATCTACTAACATAAGGAGCACTCCAATCCTAGAGCGCATTTTGAGGGAGAGCAACCAAGCAAAAGCTCTAGCTAGTCTCACCCAGATTTCTAGAGAAGGTCTGAATGCTCAGTATCAGGTGAATCTATCTTAATCTCGAGCTCTAGTTGGTCTTTTTGCATTTCTCAAAGAACATGAAGCTATTTCTCAAGAGATTTATAAGCTGCTGGTTCAGAATTTTTCTTCCAATATCTATGGACAGGTCAAAGATTTTGAGAATTCTCTGAGCTTGTTTGATCATCAAACTCAGGCCATTTTGGATTCAATGGCAATGGGGCAGAAGGATTGCGAGAAGCGTGAAAGAGAACAGAAGAAGAGTGAGCAGAGGATAGCTGAATTCTCATATAACCTATCGACGGATCTGGAGTGCATTCAAAGAGAATATCTTAAGACCAAGAAAAGGAAAGGCAAAGAAGTTGTTCAGCCAAAGGAGAAGAGAAGCAGGTAAGATCAGCAGGACAACAAGCAAAGAAGAGCCAATCTCGGAGCGCCACCTGTGCCTAAAGACTAGAATAGGATTTTTGTAACCGCTAGATTTGATCTATAAAACTTAGGATAGATTGACTTCTTGTTATCTATACTTAAGTTTCTATATATAAAGAGATTACATTTCATATTCTAAGTTAAGATCTTCTTAACTTCATATATTATTCTGTTGTACACATATATATGCTCTGATTATTTGCAGAAATATATGAAGCGCTTGAGGAATGCGAAACTCAGAAGAGCCAAGAGTTATGGCGGAGTCTACAATCACTCTGAGCAAGTTAAAGATGCCCAACAAGAGATATATCAAGCATGAGTATAAGGTAACTCTGATCTAAATACCATATTGATTTAATTCTCGCTCAAGTTAATTGCCATTGATCAAAATGGAGGAGATTGTTGAACCAAGCACGAGCTAGGACTGACTTAGAGATGACTCAGTTGTGCTTAAGTTTTGATCATAACAATTAAGTTCAGTTTGAGATAATTAAATCAATATTAGTGTGAAAATAAATAGTCTATGGGTTTAAGCGAGTTAGTAAATTCAAGGGTAGAATTTCAAGTCTCCGCTGACCTAAGCTATTTAGTTTCACTCTGAGTGGTTTCTGGGCTGAGTGCTTACATGGTCCCTAACCTTATTTTATTTGTTCAAAACACTTAGTATTTAGATTTAGTTTTTCAGCTGTACTTTACGAACATTTATTCCATTGAGTTAACCTTTATCTGTCAAAGGAACTGACATTACCTTTTAAGGTAAAATAGGATCTTTTCTTTTAGTGTTGCTTTTTGCAGGAACATTAATGAGTTAAAGATAAAAAGAATTAATGCCTTTGACAAGACTTAAATAATGAAGAAAATGACAAAGTCTTCCAATACAAGTCTGCAACAAGTCAATTGCCATTTCAAGCAAATATGCAGATATACCAACCTTGTATCGGGCACTCTGCAACATGTCAGAAAACCAGAGGGAATGGGATGAAGATACATGACAAGTCAGCGCGAGTTCTCTCTAACGGAAGACTGGCATCAAATGACAAAGAATTCAAATGAGAGCTTGAATTTCTATCTAACGAATTGAAATGTATTTCACAACGGTGCAATTCTATCTCTTAACGGATCGATTTAAAGAAGCAACGGGTGAATTACTAAGCTGTCATTTTCAGAAGATGCCGAGATAAGTTCAACAGCTACTTTCTCAATCCATCTATAAAAGGAGCAAGAAGGCAAGTGTTAGAACTTGGTGATTACACCTGAATTTTCTAGAAGCTAAAACTCTGTCAAATTTACAAGCTTAAAGAAATTCAAGCAAGAAAAGCAACTCAACGAGAATCTGCTGTATACAAGAGAGAATAGAATAGATCACTCAATTGTACTATTAGATCATTAGTAACTGGAACAATGTTATATAAGTTGTTTCCAGCTCTTGTTTAGAATCTTGATTAGATTGCTGATAGAAGAGGGTATTCTAGTCAGCGAGTGAGCGACTGCAGATTAAAGGGTACTTTCTGTAAGTGGGGAATTTGTGAAAGGCTTCTCCGCCTAGGGTAAAGGAGTTGAGATTAGTGGATTAAAGCCGAGACACTCTCTCGGGATTGGATGTAAGCATAAGTTACTGAACCAGTATAAAAATCTCTGTGTTCTTTACTTACTTTGCACTTTCCTATTTTCACTCTGACTCTGAGCTCACTCAATGGAGCTTTGCTCAGCATGCGAAAAAGTTTTACTTATTCAGTAGTGAGTCATTCACCCCCCTGACTCAGGTAGTGTACGCAAAGGGACCAACAAAGATAAATAATTATCCTCTATTCATGGGAAGAAATTCGTCTACTTAGTTTGGGGATGAAAATGGTCCCTTTGTTTGAAGACAAATAATTGCATTTGAAAGTAGTGACTAAAGTCATCTTTTTATATTAAGACGAAAATTGTCCCAATTTTTAAGGACAAATAGTTATCTCCTAACATATGGACAAAAGTCGTCTTCTTATAATAGGGATGAAAATCGTCTCTCGCATTGGAGATGAAATTCGTCCATAGCCTTAGAGATGAAAATTGTCTTAAAAGAAAGGGATGAAATGCTATTTTTCGTCCCCTATAGTTTTAGGGATGGAGTAATTGGTAACGACTATAGAGCATAAAAAAGTCGTCCTCAAAAGTTTAGAGGATGATTTTTCATACTTTCGGAGATAATTTGAGTTATCCCCGAAAGTTTATTTTTTTGTGGTGTTGCATGGTCATATCCGTGCAAGGGAGGTTGGGAAAAGATTGGTCTAGGAACTCAGCTACTGCGGGTTGAGGAGAAGGGCGAGGGGAGATAGAACCCCTATCCGTCCTTAGACCGGATGGGGTAACCTACAAAAAGAAAATCATCAAGATGCATGTCACGCGATGAAACCAAAGCAACAAGTGTCAAAGAATATAGAAAATATACCTCAGAATGCGGTACCTGCACATCTAGAGTAGAAGATGTGTCCAGAAGTGTCATAGCGGCCCGTTTACTGGACCCTGCAAACTCAGAAGGTTTCCTCTTTGACCCGCTCCCAGCAACCGCTTGAGTGCAGTTGTTCTTGCGCTGTGACTTCTTTGCCGCTAGAAGAGCATTAGCAGAATCAAGATCGGACATGATTACCTAAAATACAAAAATACACAAGTAAGAAAAGAAGTATACCAGCTGCTGCAATCGGCCCAGGAAGATAGATTATCCTAGTCGGCGAGTGAGCAAGTAGATGGTATCCAAAAATAGAGGCCCAGGCGACCGAATTAAAACTCCACTTATATTGCTCCAGGGAGCAAAAAACTTGTAGCCGAGGATCAGAATCATTGGCCTTAGTCCTCCTTTTAGACGGGGTTGCGATGGACCAGGTTGTAGGGAAAGAAGGGTAGTCCTCATTCACCCGGATGTAGAACCAAAACTCCTTATAATGGTGACCGGAAGGATGGTTGGGGAAGCGGTACATCCCATTCTTCCTCACAAACTAATAGTGGTCGTCATCCTTGTTTCGCTTGATAGAGCAAAGTTTGCAGAAGAAAGTGGCGTCAAAGCCCAGTTCCAAATCAAGGCATAACTGGTAACGTCCCATCATCACCACCCAGGCGTTCAGATGCAACTCAGCCGAACATAACCCCCACACCTCTAGCAAGTTGGCCACGAACGCAGGAAGAGGATACCTGAAACTGCCTATGATCACGTCCAAGTACATGCTAAAGTACCCAATCGGAGGAGCATTCACTCGTTGATCTACACTCGGAAGAAGGACGTGACAATCCCTTAGCCATGGATACTTCATGGCCTCCTTCTCAATATGGTCCTCGTGGATGTATGAGACCATATAATCCATAAGGGGCGTCATGTTTCTCCCTTCCTCTTCCTCTTCCTCTTCTTCAGCGGAGCCCTCCTCTTCTCGGCCACTAGTGCCCACCGCCTCATCTAGATGAACGCCATCTTCATCCCTATAGTTCTCTACCTCCTCCATTACTTTAGAGGAATCCGCCACAAGGCTAGCATCGCACATATGCTCCACACTTATATCATCTGCCAAACGAACCCGGCTGGACGCATCTGAGTTAATCAATCTCCTCCTGGCGATACGCTTAACCCTTGGGGTGGGATGACAATTAGACTTATCAATTCGCAAAGGGGGGCACAACCTAGATAATAGTTCATCCATTTCACGTTGCAATTCGCGGGATTCCTTGCTATCATAACTACTATCGGATGAGGATTCATCGCATCCTTTCCTTATTTCTAGTAAATTAGAAAAACCAAAGGCGCTAAATTGAAGAACAATGACTAGGAATGTAGCAAAGCAGAAATTCCAGAAATCGAAGCACATTTTCGCGAAATATAGCTCGAAATAAAAGGAAAAGGGAGAAATTAAAGACTCACCGGAGGTGAAAAGAAGACGATGAAAAAACTTGTTGGAAATTCCACCGGAAGTCGCTGAGAAAACGAGGGAGCAAAAATCGTGAAGAAGAAGACGAAGTGTAAAAATTGCAACAAGAACAGAAACGCGCTATTTAAGACAGTTGAGAAAAGACAACTCCTCGAATTTAACCGTTGATCAAAGCCACTTGTTACTTAATCCACGGTTTGCACATTCCTCGAGAAAAAGTTAATGATGAGTTAGCTGTCGTGAGCTGGCCATAGACGAAGATGAAGAGTTGGAGCCGAGTGCCTACTCGGTGTGTGCCAGGACAGAAGATGAAGAGTCTGACCGGCTGCACACGCGGACAGAACAAATCCCAAAGAATTTAACAAAACACTTGGGGGAACTTCTGTTGACTCGGTATTTTATAGATACCGAGTGGAAGATTCACCGGGTGCCACGTCACCAGTTGGCCTCACGACCGAGTCACCATCCGTCCAGCCGAGTGAAGGGTCGAGACCCCACCGACCTAATTGAGAGATATAATCCTACCATAACTCCTCTTCCTAAACAGATAAATAGGAAGATTATCCTTTCCTAATCGGATAAACAGGAAGAAACCTCTTATAGAGGAAGTCATGCCTAAGTAGGATCCTTAGCTAATAAAAACTCCTCACCGCCAATGTGGGAAATACTCTCTCGAAGAAACAAGGAGACCACTCACTATAAATATGTGGTCACCCCATACTTAGGTATCACATTCTAAACCCTAGAACTCACTTACTTACTTGCCTCATCTTTATTACTGTCGCTGACTTAAGCATCGGAGAGGCTACACCATTCACACGGCTAGTCACTTTGACGCTCTTTTCTGTCTTGTAGCCAGCATCTCCGACAAAGACAAACTCTCTCTTTTTCTGTGAAGAGTGGCTTAAGAGACCCCCTCTTTAACCAATCTTTCAGCGTGGCTCTCTGTTTATTTATAAAACAATAACATACAGTTTAGAAACAATTGATTCCTATTTGGTCATTTGAAAATCAATTTTTCTTTTAAATGAAAAATTAGAAATTCAAATTGATTTCAAACTGAGCCGCAAAATTTTTATGACAATATATACCTTTTAGTGTATGTATTTGTTGTGTTTTAACACGGTATTACAATTATTTTGGTTTGCCGATTGTTGTGACGGTGGGGATTTAAATTCTCGAAAATTAAAAATTTATAAAATTGTATATTTCAGTTAAATTTAACTATACAAAATTTTAATAGTTTAGATTTAATTTTACTGTACCCCACAAATCACTCATTTTGTTCTGTAATATATGGAAAGTTTAGTTCTAATTTTCAAATTGATTTTTGGGCTTCTTACAGAAGCTCCGTAAAAATTAAAATAATTTGGACACGCCCTAAACTATTTATAAATTAACAAAAATATCACAAAACAAATACAAAAATTCGTGTAGTAGTTATCTGGTAAATATCTAGTAATCGTGTAGTAGTTAGTAAAAATCTAGTAGATCATTATTAGATATGTAGTAGATATATAGTAGATATCTAGTACATATCTAGTAGATCGATTACTAGATATTTACCATATCACTAATATATGATATTTATGTAATTATTTTCTCTTGTTTTTGTCAATTTGTAAATTGTTTATATATATATATATATATATATATATATATATATATATATATATATAATTATTTTGACTTAATGGTGAGTTTTGTAAATATTTTAATAAAACATGTATATTTTTGACAATTTTTAAGCAAAATCAAAAAACAATGCTAAAGAAAAATAAAACTCGTCGGTTATACCAGACAATTCAGGTATATTTGTATTTATGAAATCAAAATTAGACCGGCCGACCAGACGTGCTTCAATCAAGATAAGAGGTTGGTCAGTCGATTTTCAACAAATTTTAATATGGTCAACAATGCCGGCCCTACGTGGTCCAACGGTTGTCACCGTCTAGGGCCTATACTTGGAAGGGATCCGATTTTTTTAATTTTTAGTTTTTATATTTTTAAAAAATAAAAATAATTTATTTTTATTGTTTCTCAATAAAAAAATTCTAATTAATTTTCAATAAACTATAATATAATAGCATAAATTAAAAATTTAAGTGGTTTTATTTTTAGTTTCATTTTCCTCCAAACAATTAGATATAATTAATTTTATAATTGTTATTCAATTATGTATATTATTTTATAATTAGATTCCATGATTATTGTTCATCGTGGTAAAATGACTAGTTGAAATTCAAAGGTTGAAAGTTTACTCCTAAGAAAAAATGTTTTAATCATGTCCATGTCGGAATTATGTAAACAATTATCCCCTAATTTATTTAAAAAAATATAATTGAACCATTTTTTTTATTGAAAGGGACCAATGTATATGTTTCATGTACTATTTTACCTAGGGCCTTGAAAATATCAGGACCGGGCCTGATGGTCAAGAACTGGTCAACAATTGGTTGAATAGACATGCTAGATCGAAAACTGACCGTACATCTCTCTTTGATATCACTATCTCACGTATTTCATATTTGATGCATTTATATTCATTCATGTTCTTTGTCTTCTTATCCCTTATTCTGGCTAGCTTATATTCGTATCTTTTATCAACTTTTGATACAAACTTTATAAGTATTCATCTTGTGCATGGCTAACAACTATTTTATCCTTCTTCTTAGCCCTCTTGTAGTTCTCAAGAGCCTCACCTTTATATGCTTTTGAATCCATCTTATACTAATAGATCTTCTCTTTTGTAACATTTTGAACCTTCTCATTTCATTACCATACTTCTTGAGGGCAAGAACCTTGTCCTTTAGTAATCCATAACGCTTCACTTGGCACTTTCCTTATACCCTCTTCCATCTCTTTCCATAGTGAGTTTGTGCCAATTTGCAAGGGTTGGTCCATATGGTAAGCGCCTTGGTATTGTTTAAGTAAAACCTCGAGTTTGAGTCTAATGAATGCAAAAAATCCTTATTGGAAAGACTCACCCACCACTGCCAGATGCACGACCCCGGGTCGGATCTGCATGTAGTCGGAGGAAAGCTTTAGTGAACCAGATGGGCAACACAAAAAATCCTACTTTTTATACCTTTTTTTTGAAACTCCAACATGTTGATACCTTTAAGATCTCACCATCTAATCTTAGGGTTCTTACATTCTTTTTTCTTTATTCAAATATATGTTTTCTTGATATCTAAGACTAATAACCTATATTGATATGTTACCGCTTCTCCCGGTATAAACTTACGATCTTTGCACATAGACTTATTTCTGCATCTCATAAGCAGAAAATCTACTTGGCTTTGATTACCCTCGTTCTCATAGGTAATCAAGTGTCAATGTAATGAGTTCCTAGAAGAGCCCGATACAATCTAATACTTTGATTATCAAAGATCTATGTAAGAATATGACATCTTTTATACGCTGGATGCTTACCCATACCACGCTGGCTGCTTACTTCTCATTGACGAATTGGAATGTTTTATTCTTTCATTTTATATTAATAATGAGTCCTTTTTTGGCTTGGAGTCCACGAATGGTAGCCCAGTTGGGATGTCCTGCCATGTAAACTAAGTAAGCCTCCACATTTATAAATTTTTTTTTATTAAAATTAAGGACAACAATCTATAAAGGGCGGACATTTCAACTAGGTCAGCACTCCATGGACCCTAAAGAGTGTTGGAGATGTTGGAGTTATCTCATATGAGAAATAAACAAAGATTATGAGTAGTATATAAATGGTGTAGATTGTGCCTTAACATAAGCAATTGGTTTTGTGTTAAATGAGCTCAGGCTCACTTGTATGCTCATTCAACTCATCGAGCCCAACACTCTCATGGCTCACAGATTCTCTACATGGTATCAAAACAAAACAAGGCCTGACAACAAATGATCCTGTGTTCAATGATTAAAGTCTTGGTAGAGTTTGGACTAGCGGAGAAGACTAAACTCGATGATGACTTTGGGCCTCGAAGAAATAGGCCAAGGAATATTCGGTAAGTGGCAATTGGTTCAGGCCCAGTTTTACTTGAGGGGGAGTGTTGGAGATGTTAGAGTTATCTCACATCGAAAATAAACAAAGATTATGAGTAGTATATAAGTGGTGTAGATCAAGCCTTAACATAAGCCAATTAGTTTTGTGTTAGATGAGTTCAACTCCACTTGTATGCTCACTCAACTTATCGAGCCCGACACTCTCAAGTCTCAATAATTCTCTATAAAGAGATATGATAAAAGAAAATAACAAAGCCATGTTATACAAGTTTTCAAAAAAAAAAGCCATGTTATACAAAATCTATTTTTGTGTACATATATATGTGTATTTGACATATTGTAGTAGAGTAAGCACGTGCTTATGTGATATTATCCATACTATCTTTTTTTTGTCAATTTCGACTTTCGAATGGTACTTATTTATCAAGCAATATGCCAAAGTGTCATCGTATCTCAAGACAAATGATCACTTTTATTAGGGTAAGCACGTGCTAATGTGATATTATACGTATTTTATGAAGCAATACGCCAAAGAATCGTCCTATCTTAAGAAAAATGATATCCACTTTCAGTAAGTTGAGCATTTGCTATTGTCATATTATCCAATACAACCTCCATCTAGTTTTAATATAACTTTTAGCCTTTTATCTTTATTTTTTTTGCCCATCTGGTTCACCGGAGTCTGGAGCTTTGCTTCGTCTATATTCAGATCCGACCTGGGTCGTGCACCTGGCTGTGGTAGGTGAGCCTCCCAATAAAAATTTTCTACATTCACTAGGACTTGAACTCGAGACCTTGCTAAAGCGATGCCAAGCCGATTACCACTTGGATCAACCCTTATTGGTTTTTAGCCTTATATTTAGTTCTCTTTCAGTTGTCAATTTAGATTACTAATATACTTTTTTTTATCATTTTTTCTCTAATTTGCCTTGAATAAACTATTAATATTTAAAGGATAAATTAGTCATTTTGACAGTTTAATATATTTTCATCATCATTTGTGTAGAAGTTACGGGAAGCACTTGGACACATATTTCCCACACATGGTGTGACATTGTCCACTTTAGAACTAAGCCTTCATGAATTTGCTCTTGGACTTTACCTTGAAAGACATCATACTAGTGAGGTAATTATCCATCTATATCAACCATTCTTATTAATCAATGTGGGCCATTTGTTCGCAACAAAAAAATTTGCGACTTCCCATAGATAGTTATTTTATTTTATGTTTTCAAAAATAGATACTTATTTTATAAAGCAATATGCCATTGTATCAACTTTCAGATTCTGTAGTTTTTTATAATTTAAGATCATATGGTTAGGGTTTACTTTTCTCTATAAATTGCCTGGCATGTTACATTATATTACACAACTCAGAATACTAAACACTCTTTCCAATTTACCTTTTCTTCTTCTTTGTGCAATGGATTCTTCATTTTCTCTCTCTTCCTTTAATCTCTTTACAATTCCAAAAGTTCCCAAACTTCATCTCATTTCTCCAACTCGATGTAATTCGTTTTCCCCTCCTCCTACCTTTTCTTTAAGGCCCTTATCGCCAGTTCTCCACCCGCCTTTCAAATGTGTGTCGAACTCTGCTGCATCATTTTGTACCTCTAATGTCGGTGCAACTCGTGCAGGGGCTATAGGAGTTTCAGAAGCTATTGTACTCGACATTGGTGTAAGAATTTGATGTTACACTCTTTCTGTTTGCAAATTTTTTGATACTCAAAGAAACATGTACTAGTCAGGGCTAGTCCTGACATTTCGAGGGCCAGGGCGAACCAAAAATTAAAGACCTCTTTGTTTAGAAATTTTTTACGTAAGATCAAATATGCTATTATAAATATTTACTAATTTAAAGTTTAAAGTTTTTATTCTAAGTTAATAATCTGATTCACTCTCATTCCATAAGTTTAGAAAATTACTTAAAACTTTTTTTTGATGAATCAGATATGATCGTAGAGACATAATAATCTAATTACTTAAAACTACATATATCCATAGAGGCATATATATATATATATATATATATATATATATATAGAGTCGTGCACCCTAGTTTGTTGTAACTTTGGCCTATGCACGAGGCATGCCCTGTATAAACGTAACTAGAGTAAGAGAGAAATACTCAAATTATATTTTTTTTGCGTTTTTTGCTATGTACTAATTTTGGTTTGCACTCTCTTTGGAAGGGAATGAACAGCAGCGGATGTGCATCAAGAGTTAAGAGAATACTGGAAAATCATGTAAGTATTTTGGAGTATTTTTGTTGTATAATTTGTTTTTTTTTTGTGTTATTGGGAAATGGTGTACTTATGCCACAAATTGTGCAGGAACACGTGTATGTAGCGAGTGTGAATCTCGCAACAAAGACTGCAATAGTGTGGCCTGTATCTACGACAAAGGTTTTGCCGAGCTGGGAAAAACAACTAGGAGATGAGCTCTCAAACTATCTCACTGCTTTTGGTTTCAAATCTAACCTTGGAGGTAACCTTCTTACATTAATTTGTTATGGGTGACATCATCATTACGCCGTCATTTTTTTTAATAATTGACTTAACTCCGGGGTTTGAACCTGGCAGATGAAGACACTTTCCATGGTTGTTTAAAAAACACTCCGTATAGCGACTGGCCTGGTCATACCTTTGCTTCGCTTGCTCCGCAAGATTCGGTATGTGTCTCTTAGTTTAGAATAGTCCTAGCCCTTGATATATGGCACTAATCGGAAGACACTAGACGAGAATAGTTAATGAGAATTTGTTATTGTATGTGTAAATTTTTTATAGGAATTGGAATCACATGCCAAAGAGGTGGACACACTGAAAGTAAAAGTGAAGGATTTGATACTTGACTTTACTAGAGAGTTAACCGAAAACATTCAGTGCATTATTTTATTGTGTCGTCTTGGTGTGTCCTATCATTTTGAGGAAGAGATCGAAGAACAACTCAATTATATTTTTACTATGCTTCCTAAATTTGTTGAAGATAATGACTATGACCTCTGTACTGTGGCAAATTTCTTTCGAATTTTGAGACAACATGGATACTATGTGACCAGCGGTAAATATATATATATATTTTTCATCTTACCCAAATCATAACATTGTTAGTGTGTTCTTCCAATATTAGTGGTTCTTGAATTTATTGATTGATTTATAATTTATATCTGCAGTGCCAAATTATTTATCTTTAGCACACATAAATATTGATCTTAGAGTTTATATAAAATAGAAAACTTACTTTTCGAGTCAAGAATTAATAATTTCAGAAAAAGGAAACTCTTTTCTTGTAATAGAAATTTTTTTCAATACACTCTATAGAAGAGACATTATCCAAAATTTGTTTAATTTCATCGTGAGTTTAAAGCATTTTACTTTCATTAAGCTACTAGGAAGGTATAAATGAGTTATAAGTAAGGTATAAGTAATATATAACCTAGTAAATTCAATTTTACTTGCAAATTGATCATTGTATAGATGTGTTTAAGAAGTTCCAAAGTAGAGGTGGAGAATTCAAGAATGAAATAGCTGCTGATATCAAAGGCATCCTTTCCCTCTATGAAGCGTGTTTTCTTGCGATTCCTGGCGAAGATATATTAGATGAAGCCCTTGCTTTTACAAGGAAACATCTCGAGGTTTTAGCTGAAAATTCAAGTCCAAGTCTTCAAAAATATGTAAGGCATGTGCTGATGTTCCCATGCCACCATAATATGGAAAGGCTCGATACTTTGCATTATATTCCGTACTACGAAGAAGATGAATCAGCAAATAAAACTCTTCTAAAATTTGCGAAATTGGATTTTAATAGACTACAGTTACTCTACAAGAAAGAGTTATCCGTACTATCAAAGTAAGCGATTTGTTTTTTTTTTCTTTTTATAGCTTTATTGTCCAACACATTTTTGGTTGATAGTATTATGTTTTAATTTTTTTTAGGTGGTGGATAGATACAAATGTCATGGAAAGATTTCCATTTATCAGGGATAGACTTGTAGAGTCATATTTTTGGGCAGTTGGATGTGTTTACGAGCCACAATATAGTTCATCTCGAATGATGAATGCGAAGTGCACAGTCATGTTCACATCGGTGGATGATACGTTTGATACTTATGGTTCATTTGAGGATCTCGAACTCTTCACAGATTCACTGCAACGGTAACTAATAAATGCATTTTGAATTTGCTTATTTTTTTATCAATTGGTTAACAACGTGATACATATATGCTTTAAATCCAAAATATTTTGCAAGCTATTACGTAGAGAATACCAAATTTGCAATACTCAAAATTGCCAAATGAAATTTCAAATGAATTCTATTTTGTTTGGAAATGAAGGAATTCAATCATTTCCTTTATAAAAAGAGCAAAGTAATAAATGATACTTGTATTTTTTTCATAAAGTTTATTCTCTGGTGAAACTATTGATACATAAGTTACAAAATTTTATCGTTTTTTTAGGCTCAAAGATCCGAGTGATGAACTACCCGAGTATATGAAACAAATTTGTAGTCTTTATATAGATGACTTCGAGAATTATAAGGGCTTGAAAGGATGCTCCATTGACGATTTAGAGAATGTTGGCACGAAAACATGCTCCTATAAAACTGCTTACCTTGAGGAAATGGTATGTATATTCGATAGGGTAAATATCTATTGATTCATATTGGTTTCATTTGAAAGAAGCCGGAGTTCGAACTCAAGACCATGTGAAGTTTTTTTAATCTCTTCTCTTTATCAAGATTTTCTAACAAGATCAAAGATAAATATATGAGCTTAATATATCAACATATATATACATTTTTTTTTATTGCAAGCTCAAAGAGATAGTGAGGTGCCACTTAGTGGAGGCCAATTGGAAGAAATCGGGGAAAGCACCATTCTTCGACGAGTATATGGAAATTGGAAGAGTGACAAGTGCTTATGAGATGTTCACATCAGCATTTATGCTTGGAATACAAAATATGGGCATGAAGGAGATCTTGTGGGTACGAAATCATTCGAAAATGGTTATTGCTGCTCAGTTCCTTGGTCGACTCTTGAATGACATATCAGGAATAACCGTGAGTTACTTCAACTTATATTACATTCATAGCAAATTGAATTTAATCCTTAAAAACTTAAAAAGTCAGTGTTTCAGAAGAACTCCTACACATTTTTGACACAACTACTGGCTAATACTTAGCCAGAAACATGATGGAGACATCAAAGTTATTGCATGTTTTTGCTATAAAATTTGGGTTGTATATCACATAGTAATGACATTATTATATAAAGGATGAGAAGGAGAGACAAGACTTTCCAAAAGGCGAGGATTGCTATATGAAACAATACGGGGTGTCAGAAGAAGAAGCTATCGAAGGCATTAAAGAAATAATCCAAAATAAGTGGAGGGTCATGTACGAAGAAATGATTAAGGAACGTAACATGCCGAAAATATTGCTCAAGTACACTCTCAACTATTGTCGTTCGACACTTCTCGTTAATGGAGTCAATGATCTTTATACTTATCCAGCAGACTTAAAAGAACTCATCGTATCATTTTTTCTCAAACCATTTCCAATGTGATACTAAATATGATTAAGGGTTTGTTAATTAGCTACATTTTGAAGTTTGTAATAAAGGGTTTTATTCTCTGGCATCACATGATTTGTCAAGTATGTGTATTTTTTTAATGTCATATTGTTTATCTAATCTAAACTCTGTGTTATGGTTATTAAATATGGTTTTCAACACATACTTATATTTTTATTTTGAAGTCTTGAATAATCCTTCTCAATTTCACGTATTATTTGCTAGCACTCAACAATAAATAGTACTCTTATATGATTCAAATTAACAAATAAATTTATAAGATCAAGGCATGTTATTGACATTAAATAAGTTTATTGTCAATATAATTCTTTTGAAGATTTACTTAAATTTCTGAACTGAAGACAGTCGGCACACTGACTGATACCAACTTGATGCCATCGGTAGGATGTTGTGTGAAGTTCAACGGAAGACTTATGGTCTATAAATACATGCCAAAATTGTTTATAATAAAGTGGAGGACGGGAGATTGGGCTTGAATATTGTTAAATAAAAGTAAAAGACAAATAAAATCAAAGAAAGAAAAATAAAAAAATGAAAGCAGAATAATGAAAAAATGCTTGCAAGAAATAATATCATGAAGCCAACAAACCTCTAACTAAAGAGTTTTTTTTTTTAATGAATATACCCTCAACGCAGCCACTGCGACTGGTTCGGGCGTTTATTAAATAAATAATGCTAATCACAAGATGTGATCAACTAAATCAAGTACATGAGACTAGCAATTGCGAGTAAGTAAATACATTGGAAATAACGAAGCCCATATTACGCCGCTTACAAGTAAATAAAAACCAATTATAATAGATACTTGTAACAAGTATATCCTCCGATGTGTCGACACCCTCAAAGACCATCTTGTTCCGTCGTTTCCAAATAGACCATGAGATCACGAACCATAGAGCTATAGCAAATTCACGTTTCGGACCCGGCGGAGTGTTTGCCAGGTTTTTTCTTCGTGCTTGGGCTCGTTATATACTGGCCACATAAATTTTATTTCTAAGAGCAAACGATTGTCGTGGAATAATATCTTCGTCATCTCTCTCGTGCCAAAAGCGAGGAATTCTCTTCCAAGAAAAGTTTGTTGGTGTAACATTGCAAGTCAATCAAATTTCGGCCATCTACAGCACGAGTGGCGTGATATATGATGCATGAACATCCTTTCTTACTATCACACCACAAACTAAAACTTTATGTGGCAATAGAGGTGTCACCTTCTCAGTTGCGAGCAATGGCTGATGTCGATCTTTAGGTGTTGTCACATCTCCAAGAGCATCTCTTATAGAAAAATGAGCTGCCAAAATAAAAATCGCAACATTGACATCACTACTTACCTTCAGAGAGCTTCTTTTACCTCATTACACCTGATTCTTGTTATGTAATTTGGATTCTTATTTGTTCTACATACTTCTATATCTATAATTTTATCTTCTTTTCCATCATTGAGTAAGCAATGAAAATAGTTTCTCCATCTCTCTTTGGCTTTCATCACAATTGAATAAAATTTCACACTAGTATAGTGCAATAGTAATGAAGATCAAACTAACTTTTACTTTGTAAAAAACAAAGTCACTATAGTACCATTTATTTATTGACTCCATAATATATATATTTATGTATAATATATAAAAAATATTAAAACCTCATCACCTAATCAAATTCGAATCTGTAAATCAACTTATATATCATTTCAATTTATATTTTTTAATGTATTCAACTTTCAGGCACCCAATGTGCATGGAGCAACCTTAAATCTTGGGGCACGTCAGCCTATCCTTCGAGGCACTTGCAGATAGGCGATCGAGGATTAGTATGGATGTGGATATCGCTTAAAGATGTCGCCCACAGTTGGGACCAAACCACCTCGCGGTGAAAACCTAAAAAGAAAACTTTCGGGTAACAGCACCCAATGGCCCTAGTTTTGTGAACTTCATTAAATGTGAAAGTAATGGATCAATTGAATATGAAAAAATTAACTGCTGGATCTCTTCTATCCCTGGAACGACGCTTGATATTGTCGCCTAATAAATCTCATTTCCCAGATCTCAAACAATTGTATCAACTTCAAGTCTTACTACACGTGCTCAGACTCGGCCTAAATTCATTTGAGAGCTTTTTTCACATCATTATGCATGATTGTTCTTGTGTAATTTAGATTCTTATCTATGTTCTTTGATCTTCATCACCATTAAATTAAATTTCACACTGCTAATACAATAGTAATGAAGACCAAAGTAGTTTTTACTTTGTAAAAAATAAAGTCACCGTGAAATGCACAATTTATTTAGGTTTTCTGATCAATATCATGAAAGAGACTAGTAATAATTATTCTGATTAGGACTCTCCAAAGTTGGGAATTGGTAAGGTTGTACATTTCAGTTAATTTCAATCATCCACTGAATTTTAATGGTTCGGATTTAATTTCACTGTAGACCGCACAAACCACTAAAACTCATTAGATGGTTGAGATTGACTGAAATGTACAACTTTACCCATTTCAAATTTTAGAGAACCTTTATCCTAATTATTCAATGACAACATAAATAATAATAAAAAAAATACATATCTAATTTTAAAACCAAAATCAACTAATCAATAATCAAAACTAATAAGGGTTGGTCCAAGTCGTAAGCGGCTTGGTATCGCTTAAGCAAGGTCTCGTGTTCGAGTCCTAGTGAATGCAGAAAATCTTTATTGGGAGACTCACCCACCATAACCATGTGCGCGACCCGGGTTAGATCTGTATGTAGTCGGGGTAAAGCTTCGGTGAACCAGATGGGCAACAAGAAAAAAAATCACCCAATAAAATCAACTCATATTTCATTTCAATTTATATTGGATTCTTAATGTATTCGACTTTAGGAATAACAACACCCAATGCCCCTAGTTTTGTGCATTAAAATTTGAAGGTAATGAATTAATTGAAATATGAAAAAAATGAGTTCTGGATCTCCTCAATCCCTGAATTGACGCGCCTAATAAATCTCATTTTCCAATCTCAGAAAAAGTATCCACTTCAAGTCCTACTACACATACTATAAAAGAACTAAGCCGTTCCTGAACAGCTCGGTGTTTGATTTGATAAAAGCTTGACTCGGCTCGACTCAATTTATAAATGAACAGTCCATGAACATGATTTTATGGCTCGAATTATAAATGAACTGAACATGAACAAGCCAAAGCTCGGCTCGTTAACTCGTGAACAAATTCAATTAGAAGTTTGCGAACAAGTTCGTGAACTGACTCGATAAATGTTCGTGAACTAGCTCGATTATTATTATTACATATCAAAAATAAAATTTTATAGAATTAAAATAAAGTATGGCTATATAAAATTAAACTCAAGGTTTTAAAAGGCGCTAGGTGCAAGTCGGGCGGCCGGGGCTTCGAACGCCTTGGCGGGCCTGGGCGGGGCCTAGGCGGATTTGTAAATTTTTTTATTTTTTATTTTTATTAATAGATAAAAGAATAAATTCAACTAAAAAATTAATTATAATACAATAATATTTTACATAAAACATAGTTTAGCATATGAAAAAATAAGTCTTATTTAATTTTTACATAAAAACACATCAACATTAAAATCAATTCCTTAAAAACAAATATCCTCACTAGGTTTTTGTGGTTTATAGCGTACTATTTCTGGGTTTGAGATACAAAATGAAAATTGTATGGTGAAAATATTTTGTTGTACATTAGTTTTGGAACCGTACTACCTTTTTTTAATTGAAAAAATTGATCTATAATTATTACAGGTATCAATATCTTAAAAATTGGGGGAAAAATCGGACTAAGCGTGCCTAGGCGGCAATATGTTGGTCCAGCGCCTGATAGCGCCCGAGGAATGAAAATTCGGGCGGCGACCCTTAAAATAGCTCCTAGGCGGAGCTAGGCGGGGAGTTTTAAAACACTGATTAAACTAATACAACATGTATGTTTATAACATTACGCAACCCAATTTTATGGTCCACTTTAAATTATGTATTGAATTGGCAATATCATTCATGAACAATAAGTAGACAAGCTTGTTCGTGAATAAATTAACAAACTATTCATGAAAAAAATAAATGAGTTGTTCGTGAACAAACGAATACTTAAATGAATCGAACACGAACTTAATTTTGAGCTCAATTTCGAGCTCCGCTCGGCTCGTGTTCGATTAAAAATTAAACAAACGAACACGAATATAAATTTGTAATTTCCACACTTAAACTCAACGAAACTGAATTGCAGTTGAAAAAAACAAGCTTTAATCAAATTGCAGTTGTTAATCATTACCTAAAAGTGCTCTCTCGGCTTGTTCACTAGATACTTTCCAGTTCATCTAATGGAGCTTATCCAAATCCCCTCTCTCCCAACTTTTTTCATTTCCTGCTCTTCATCTTCCTTGCATTAAAAATAGTACTAAGCAAGAAAACCGAAACCCTAAAACTACCACCTGGACCATGGAAGCTACCTCTAATCGGCAGCATTCACCACTTAATCACCTCTCTTCCTCACACCTTGCTCACTTATCTAAAATCTATGGACCTATTATGCACCTCAACTCGGGAACTTTCAACCATTGTAATTTCTTCACCCGAAACTACTAAAGAGGCCTTGAAAACGCATATCACATTTTCCAAGCCGCCCCATCCCTTCGCAATGTCTATCATAAGTTATAATTGTACAGATATTGCATTCGCACCCTATAGCGATTATTGGAGACAACTCCGAAAGATTTGCACAATTGAGCTTCTAACTGCAAAACGCGTGGACTCATTTAGACCCGTTCGAGAAGAACAAGTATCGAAACTCGTTAAATCGATATCTTCGAGTAGTTCAGCTGGAGTAACTCTCAATCTAAGCAAGTTGTTATGTTCTTTGACCTATAGCATTGTTTCGCAAACCGCTTTTGGTAAGACATTTGTAAAAGCGATTATGGAGTTCATTGATGCTACCAGAGGTTTTAGCCTTGTTGATTTGTATCCTTCGGTGAAACTCTTTCAAGTTTCTAACCAGACGATTTCTAAAGTTAAGAGGCATCAAGTGAAAATCAACAAAATCTATCAAAGCATCATTGATGAACATAGGGTAAGAAGGGCAATCAGAAGTGGCAGTGCTGAAGGCCATGAAGATCTAATAGATGTGCTTTTGAATGTTCAAGAACAAGGAGAACTTCAAATCCCTCTCACAGATGCCAAAATCAAAGCAATCATAACGGTTAGTTTTTTTTTTCTATTTGCAATATGTTCATTACTTGTTTTTACTCTAAGTGTTAGAATTGATTCAAAATAGTTTTAAATTAGATTTTCTATTATTTATTATTTAGTTGTTAGGAGTTTGAATTAGTCATTTATTTGATTTAAGAAATAAGTTTGTTTAGGATTTTATGCTATTTTGTTATTTTTTAGGCCTATATAAAGAGGCTTAATTGTTAAAGGTGATTAACTCTTAAATAATAAGGTTTGAGTTCAAAGTTCTCCATTTTTTCTGCTAAAAAATCCAACAATTGGTAATCAGAGCCTATTTGTTCTTGAGGGACCTGTGAGTTGTGAGATAAAAAAAATGTCAAGTAGCAATTCTTCTCGCCTCCAATCTTCAATGGGGAAAATTATCAAGTTTGGGCTATTAAAATGAAAACTCATTTGAGAGGGTCAGGATTATGGCAATGGGTAGAAGCTGAGAGGGAAATACCACTCTTGGAAACAACCCAACATTAAATCAAATTAGAGCTCATGAAGATGAACAAGCTAAGGCACCAAGAGCCTTATCTCAAATTCATGCTAGTGTTACCGACTTGATCTTTCCAAGAATTATGGGTTGTGAAACTACAAAGGAAGCTTGGGATACATTGAAGCAACTCTATTATGGCAATGATAGAACAAGAAGGATGCAATTGCTCAATTTGAAGAGTGATTTCGAGATGATACGGATGGAAGAAAAGGAGACTCTACAAGAGTTTTCTGACAGGATAGTGACGGTGATCAATAAAATCAGATTGATGGGTGAAGATCTACCAGATAGCAGAATAGTGGAGAAGGTCCTTATGAGTTTGCCTAAAAGATTTGAGGCAAAGATTTCGTCTCTAGAAGATTCGAGAGATCTTACTCAAATTTCATTTTCTAACTTGATCAACGCTTTTCATGCGCTTGAACAAAGAGGTAAATTGAGAAAAGAGGAAACTCAACAAGTGGTTGAAGGGGTTTTAGTAGGAAAGGCCCCAAGTTCAAATTATGTTCGATCTAAATGTGGCATTTGCAATAAGTCTACTCACAAGGAAGAAAATTGTTGGTAAAATCTGAAGACTCAATGTTACAAGTGCAAGAAGTTTGGGCATGTTCAAAGGTTTTGTCAAATGAAGACCAAAGAAATGGTCAATTTGACACAAGAAACTCAAGAAGAAGAAATGTTGTTTTAATTTGGTGCCATGTGTGCAAAGAGAAGTGCTCCAAATGTTAGATGGTGGAAGAGTACATCATCAAAGAGAATAAAAAGATTTTGAATCAAGAGAGAATGTTCAGAATTGATTCAAAATAGTTTTGAATTAGACTTTCTATTATTCATTATTTAGTTTTTAGGAGTTTGAATTAGTTATTTGATTTGAGAAATAAGTTTGTTTAGTGTTTTATGCCATTTTGTTATTTTTTAGGCCTATATAAAGAGGCTTAATTGTTAAAGGTGATTAACTCATAAATAATAAGGTTTGAGTTCAAGTTCTCCATTTTTTCTGCTAAAAAATCCAACACTAAGTTATTAGAAATAAATTCTAGAATATATTTGGTACAGGTATCGAGACATCATCGAATGTTTTAGAATGGGCGATGTTAGAGCTAATGAAAAATCCAATAGTAATGGTGAGACGAGTCTTTACTATTGGATTTTTCATTATCTCTAATTATAGAATTATATGTGGCTATTGTAGAGGAAGCTAGTGCAAGCAAATCAAAGGTAAAAGAGGTAGAAGAGAGCTAGAAAGAGCTTAGAAAAAGGTTTGTGTCTCAAAATTCAATTTCTCGGTTTTTCGGAAAAACTTTCCAGATTGTATCCCTGTTTTGTTTTAATGTTTTTTGTTGTTATATAAATCTGATTTGAATGATTCTTAATTCTATTGATATCTATAGAAACTAAGGAATATATGTTCAGAAGAAACCTTGTTAAATTTCGTTCGTTTTCAATGTGAAACTTTCGTTTGAAGTTGAGTAATGAAATCTGTTTTCGGAAAATCTCAGCTTTGTACACTGTTTAGTATTTTGATCATAACTTTGGTTATACAATTTGGATTTCTATGATTCTGGTGGATTTGGAAAGCTGAGACATGTAGTTAATTATGTTTAGAAAAAAACCTTTGATTGGATGATGTGTTGATAGTGAAAAATGCAGGGGAAGTCAGGTCACAGAATCTGGAAATTTCTGGAAAATATGAATATTGATTTTATTGTGTTTTAATTGAAGTTTGATGCTTTAAAATTTAGGATTTGAATTTCTTGATTGCTGAAGTTGTGTTGAATTATGATTGATGGTTCATACCAGAATTTTTAACATGTTACTTTGATTTTTTGCCCTTATTAAACGAGTAGAATACGGGTCAGGGTAGATTGATGCCAATAAAGGGGGGTACAGTACTGTACAAACAATTAAAGCTTTGGCTTTGGGCTTTGGCCGATATATATATATATATATATATATATATATATATATATATATATATATAAGCTTCGGCTTCGGGCTTGATCGATATATTGATTTTGAAGCTTTGGCTTTGGGCTTGGCCGATATATTAATTTTGAAGCTTCGGCTTCGGGCTTGACCGATACATTGATATTGAAGCTTCGGCTTCGGGCTTGTCCGCTCCCGTATCCATTTTACCATTATTCAGGACTTGTTTACTTTGGGCAATATATGGTTAAAGTGTTTGGAAAAATTGGATGTAAATTTGATTGTACTTTGAAAGGATTACTATATAAGTTTTGTGATTTGGTTTTATAAAGTTGTTTAATTTGTTTTGATTTATGAACGTACTTTGTTTCTATTTTAAAATGTTAAAAAAAATGTTCAAAGTTGTTGTATTTCTTTTATGTACACCACTAAGCAAATTGCTTAGCAAATTGCTTAACGTGTAGTTTATTTTCTACACGCAGATACTGAAGATTGTAGATAGCTTGGACCAAAGTGGTATAAGTGCATCAGCTTGAAGAGCATATAAGGAAAGACTCGAGGTGGATTTGAATTTTAATGTAATATTACGGTCTGTAGAATAATGGCATGTACTAGATAGTGTGAGAAATATAAAGTGGTATTGGGAAATATGTGGAGAATAATTAGCATTGAGAAATATTTGGAGAAAAATTTGGAGTTTGAAACATTATATTTGCATTTGTACGTATTAAATCTATAAGTATTGAACTTCATATAATGGAGTAGAGTTGTTTATTGGGTTTTTATAGTTACTGTGGCACTCCCTATAAAGGGGGTGTTACACTTGTTGGTATTAGAGCGAGGTTTAGGCGATTCTAGGACTAGATGTACATGCCATTTAAGATATAAATATGTTATGTTAGTTGTTTGTTCCACTTTGGTCCAATTTTCAGGAATAAGTAATGGCTAGTAGTAGTCATAACCAGAGTGAGGAAGAGGATGCTGAGAGTACTATCCGTATTAGACAAGCGATGAACAAAGATGTGAACCTTCACCAGTTCATGGCTTTCCCGAACAACCTACTCCAGCACAAGCTGCTTTACTTCAGCATATGACTACTGAAGTAATCACATAAGTACTTCGAAACTTACTAATTCCCCAAGTTCTTATAGTACCTCATGTTGAAAGAAGAGAGAAGAGAACTCCTCTTGAAATAATTAAGAAGCTTCCGGCTGATGACTTCAAAGGGGACACAGTGAATCCAACATTTGCAAAAGATTGGCTTGATCATACTAAATGGTGTATGACTAGGCTTCATTTTACAGATGAAGAGAGATTAGACTATGTGCAAGGTCTTCTCAAAGAAAAAGTTAGGAGGTGGTGGGATAATATTGTGAGAGAAAGGCGACCTGGAGAAATCACTTGGGGTCTTTTCTTAGAACAATTCGACAAGAAGTTCATTAGTGAACGATTTAAGGATGAGCAGAGGAAATTGTTCTTGTCTTTGAGACAGGGACGAATGACTGTATCAGAATATGAAATTCAATTCCTTAAACTCGAGAGGTATGCTCGTGATATCGTTGACAGTGAAGTAAAGCGATGTAAGAGATTCGAGGATGGGCTGACTGATGAAATTAGAGTGCATTTACTTACACAAAGGATTAGGGTGTTCAATGACTTGGTTGATGCTGCTACGGGCATTGAGAAGATCAATTTAGATAGATAACAAAGAATGGCTAAAAGATCTGGATTTCAAAAGGGGTCGCAGGGTCCAGCTAGTTCAGAATCTTCAAGTAAGAAACAGAAGGGAACATGAGAACAAACACAATCTCATTTCAGAGGGTTTTCACCGAGATAAACCATGAGTATGGGATCAGCAGCTAGTGTACCTTTAGGTAGAGGCAGAGGAAATATTCCACAATGTTCTAATCGTGGAAGGATGCATACAGGGGAATGTTGGGGAAAAGGTAGAGTCTGCTTTAAATGTGGCTCGAGGGAACATTTGATTGCAAATTGTCCTCAAAGACAGATAAGTACATCTACACCTACATTAGTTCCTACTCCTACAATGCAAGGTGGAAGAGGAAGGGGAAGAGGAAATGCTAGTGAGGCAAGTGGACATAATGTGGCTCAACAAGCACCGCAGAGTGGTAGACCGAGAGGAATGGTGTGAAGTTATGCAATCCGAGGGCATGAGGCTTGAGAATCTACTAAAGTTATTGTCGGTAAATTTTCATTCTTTAATCACGATGTTTATGCTTTGATAGATTCCGGTTCATCACATTCATATATATGTACTGCATTAGCATAAGAGAAAGGGTTGCATGTAGAAGAATTAGGAGAAAATATTGAAGTGACTAATCCTTTAGGACACAGTGTGATAGTAAACTAAGTGTATATGAAATGCCCTATTATGATTTAACATCAACTTTTCCATGCAAATTTAATTGAGTTACCTTTCCGAGATTATGATGTTGTCTTAGGAATGGATTGGTTATCGGAACATCGAGCTGTGGTGGATTGCAAAAACAAAAGAATGTCACTTCAAGTTTATGATGGAGAAGAAATAGTTATCGTGGGGGAAAGATCAGGTTATCTCTGTAACATAATTTCTTTTATGAAGACTAAAAGGCTGGTTAGGAAGGGATGTAAGGCCTACCTAATCTTCGCTCTAGAATTGAAGAAAGGTGAGTTAGAATTGCAGAATATTCCTACGATATGTGATTTTCCAATTGTATTTCCAAAAGAACTACTGGGGTTGCCACCAAAAAAGAGGTAGAATTCGCAATTGATGTATTGCCGGGTACCGTACCAGTGTCTAAAGCACCATACAGAATGGCCCCTGCTGAACTGAAAGATTTGAAGATCCAGTTGCAAGAATTATTAGACAAAGGATTCATACGCCCGAGTATATCCCCGTGGGGTGCACCAGTGTTGTTTGTTAAGAAGAAAGATGGGTCGCTCCGATTATGTATTGATTACCGGAGTTGAATAAATTGACAGTGAAGAATAAGTATCCATTGCCAAGGATTGAAGACTTATTTGATCAACTCAAGGGTGCCAAATACTTCTCCAAGATTGATTTGAGACCGGGTTACTGTCAGATGAGAGTGAAAGATGATGATATTGCAAAGACGGCTTTCCAAACCAGATATGGGCACTATGAATTTTTGGTGATGCCATTTGGTCTAACTAATGTGTCAGCAGCATTTATGGACCTTATGAGCTGTGTCTTTTACTTATATTTAGACAGGTTTGTAGTGGTTTTCATTGATGATATTTTGGTGTATTCTAAGTCACGGGAAGAGCATGATCAACATTTGCAGATAGTCTTCCAAACTTTAAGGGAAAATAAATTGTATGCCAAACTTAGCAAATGTGAGTTTTGGCTTGAAGAAGTTTCTTTCTTAGGCCATGTTATTTCTGCAGAAGGAATTAAAGTGGATCCTAAAAAGATAGAAGCAGTTGTAGAATGGAAACTACCAAAGAACCCTACGGAAGTTAGAAGTTTCCTTGCCTTAGCAGGGTATTATAGAAGATTTGTGAAGGGATTTTCTATCATTGCTATCCCACTGATGAAACTACTTCAAAAGAATGCAAAATTTGAGTGGAATGATAAGTGCCAAGAAAGTTTTGAGAACTTGAAGGCGACGTTGACAAAAGCACCCATCCTTACGCAACCAGAGCCTGGAAAAGACTTTGTAATCTATGGTGATGCTTTGCATAGTGGTCTTGGGTGTGTTTTGATGCTAGAAGGGAAAGTGATTGCCTATGCTTCCAGGCAATTAAAGAATCATGATAGGAATTATCCTACTCATGATTTAGCAATGGCTGCAATAGTCTTTGCCTTGAAAATTTGGCGACACTATCTTTATGGAGAAAAATGTTGTATTTATACAGATCACAAAAGCTTGAAATATTTACCAATACAGAAGGAGTTGAATTTAAGGCAGAGAAGGTGGATGGAATTCATTAAAGATTATGATTGTCTTATTAATTACCATCCAGGAAAGGCTAATGTAGTGGCAGATACTTTCAGTAGAAAGACAATGATGACACTAAGGTCTATGAATACGTGGTGCTCTTATCAGTGGTGGAGCCTTAATTATAGAATTGAAGATTCAACCTGTACTACTATAACAGGTTAAGCAGGCACAAAATGAAGAGGATGGCTTGAAGGTCATTCGAGCAAGGACACAAGTGGGTATCATAGACAACTATATGGTTTAAGAAGATGGATGTCTATATTTTAAAGATAGACTATGTGTGCCATACAATGAAGAATTAACGAAGAATATCCTACATGAGGCGTATAGTAGTCCTTATGCGATGCTTCCATGAGTAAACAAGATGTACAAAAATTTGAAGAGCCATTATTGGTGGAATGGGACGAAGAAAGACATTAATAACTATGTTGCTCAATGTCTAACTTGTCAACAGGTGAAAGCCAAACATCAAGTTCCTTCTGAATTGTTGCAACCAATAACAATTCCAGAATGGAAATGGGAAAGAATCACAATGGACTTCATGACGTCTTTACCACTTACACAGAAGAAACATGATGCAGTGTGGGTTGTTGTAGATAGATTGACAAAGTTTGCCTATTTTCTTCCAGTTAGGATGGATTATTCACTTGATAAGTTGGCTCAGTTATATATAGATGAGATAGTGCAGCTACACGGAGTGCCTATTTCAATCATTTCTGACCGAGATTCAAGTTACTTCGAGATTTTGGAAGAGGTTACAAGACGCCTTAGGTAGTAAACTTCATTTCATCCTCAAATAGATGGTCAATCTGAAAGAGTAATTCAAGTGTTGGAAGACATGATGAGAAGTTGTATCATTGAATTTGAGGGAAGTTGGGATAAGTATTTGTCCCTCATGGAGTTTACCTATAATAACAACTATCAGTCAAGCATACAAATGGCGCCATATGAAGCATCGTATGGAAGAAACTGTCGAACTCCATTACATTGGACCGAGCTTAGTGAAAACAAGATTATGGGAGTAGGTTTAATTTAGGAGACAAAGGAGAAGGTAAAACTTATTCAAGAGAGATTGAAGGCTGCATCGGATAGAAAAAAGTCTTATGTTGATCTAAAAAGAAAAGACATTACTTATGAAGTTGGGGATAAAGTATTTCTCAAAGTATCTCCTTGGAAGAAAGTCCTGCGATTTGGCTAGAAAGGCAAGCTCAGCCCAAGATTCATTGCCCCATATGAGGTTATAGAGAAGGTTGGACCGGTAGCTTATCTGTTGGCACTACCCCCGATGCTCGACAAAATTCATAATGTGTTCCATGTGTTAATGTTAAGGAGATACAGATCAGATCCATCACATATCTTATCTCTTGATGTCGTAAAAATTGAACCCGACCTGACGTATGAAGAGGAATCGGTACAAATCTTGGCAAGAGAAGTTAAACAATTGAGAAAAAAGTCTATTCCATTGGTAAAAGTACTTTGGAGGAATCATAAGGTTGAAGGAGCAACTTGGGAACCAGAGGATACAATGAAAACTCAATATTCGTAATTGTTTTCAGGTAATTTTCGAGGACGAAAATTCATAAGAGGGGGAGAATTGTACTGAACCGAAATTTCAAAATTTTCTTATAATATATTACTATGGTATTAAAATATCATGGAAATTATTTTTGTAGTAATTATTATTGGATATAAGACATGAGGAAATAAGAGTTAATTAAGTAAGAGGGATGAATTGGGCATTTAATTATTTGTTCAAGGGTATTATTGGAAATTGGAAAAAAAATCCAAAATCTATACGTAACCTCTCTTCTCTCTCCCTTTCATCTTCTTCATTTGCCTCCTACTCATTCCTTACCTTTCCTTTATCAAAATTTTCCTTAACCTAAAAACTTCCGATTTCTTCGATTCAACTTCAAATTCTTATTAGAAATTGATCCTTAAGCCCTCTATTATCATCAATTTCAGTGAATTGAGGTTAGAAGAAGAGGATTTCAGATTTTAAAATTCGGTTGAATAGTAACTCGAATTTGAGGTGAGTGATTTTTGATGAAATTAAAGCTTAATTAGTAGAATTCATGGTAGATTAAGCATATTTATGGTGTTAGGAAGTTTATTTATACAATATCTTGATAGAATTATATATGGTTATTGTAGAGGAAGCTAATGCAAGCAAATCAAAGGCAAAAGAGGTAGAAGAGAGCTAGAAAGAGCTTAGAAAAAGGTTTGTGTCTCAAAATTCGATTTCTCGATTTTTCGGAAAAATTTTCCAGATTGTATCCCTGGTTTGTTTTAATGTTTTCTCTTGCTATATAAATCCGATTTGAATGATTCTTGATTCTATTGATATGTACAAAAACTAAGAAATATATATTCAGAAGAAATCTTGTTAAATTTCGTTCGTTTTTAATGTGAAATTTTCGTTTGAAGTTGAGTAATGAAATCTGTTTTCGGAAAATCTCAGCTTTGTACACGGTTTAGTATTTTGATCATAACTTTCGTTATACAATTTGGATTTCTGTGATTCTGGTGGCTTTGGAAACCTGAGACATGTTTCTAATTATGTTTAGAAAAAACTTCTTCAATTGGATGATGTTTTGATAGTGAAAAATGCAAGGGAAATCAGGTCACAGAATCTGGAAATTTCTGGAAAATATGAATGTTGATTTTATTGTGTTTTAATTGAAGTTTGATGCTTTAAAATTTAGGATTTAAATTTCTTGATTACTGAAGTTATGTTAAATTATGATTGATGGTTTATACTGGAATTTTTAAGATGTTACTTTGATTTTTTGCCCTTATTAAACGAGTAGAATACGGGTTAGGGTAGATTGGCGCCAATAAAGGGGGGTACAGTACTGTACAAATAATTGAAGCTTTGGCTTCGGGCTTTGGTCGATATTATATATATATATATATATATATATATATATATATATATATATATATATATATATATATATATATATATATATTGATTTTGAAGCTTCGGCTTCGGCTTGGCTGATATATTGATTTTGAAGCTTCGGCTTCGGGCTTGACCGATACATTGATATTGAAGCTTCGACTTCAGGCTTGTCCGCTCCCGTATCCATTTTACCGTTATTCAGGACTTGTTTACTTTGGACAATGTATGGTTAAAGCGTTTGGAAAAATTGGATGTAAATTTGATTGTACTTTGAACGGATTACTATATAAGTTTTGTGATTTGGTTTTATAAAGTTGTTTAATTTGTTTTGATTTATGAACCTACTTTGTTTCTATTTTAAAATGTTAAAAAAAATGTTCAAAGTTGTTGTATTTCTTTTATGTACACCACTAAGCAAATTGCTTAGCGTGTAGTTTATTTTCTACACGCAGATACTGAAGGTTGTAGATAGCTTGGACTAAAGTGGTATAAGTGGATCAGCTTGAAGAGCATATAAGGATAGACTTGAGGTGGATTTGCATTTTAATGTAATATTATGGTTTGTAGAATAATGGCATGTACTAGATAGTGTGAGAAATATAAAGTGGTATTGAGAAATATGTGGAGAATAATTAGCATTGAGAAATATTTAGAGAAAAATTTGGAGTTTGAAACATTATATTTGTATTTGTATGTATTAAATCTATAAGTATTGAACTTCATATAATGGAGTAGAGTTGTTTATTGGTTGTTTATAGTTACTGTGGCACTTCTTATAAAGGGGGTGTTACAAAAATTGCTCCAGGTATGGCCATTATACTGCAGAATGTCGGAGCCCACCGAAGCAAACAGAGGAAACTGTGAACAACATTCAAGAAGAGGACGTAACCGACACGGTATTACTAACCCGTGAAGGTGGATACAGTCATAAAAACAACATATGGTAACTTGATAATGGTGCAAGTAACCATATGTGTGGAGACAAGAAAATGTTCGTTGAGCTGGACCAATCGTTCTGTGGTAATGTTGTTTTTGGGGATTCCTCAAAAGTTCCTATTTAAGGAAAAGGAACTATTCTTATTCTTTTGAAGAATGGAGAGCACCAATTCATCAGCAATGTTTATTACGTTCCAAACCTGAAAAGCAACATTTTAAGTTTGGGACAACCATTGGAGAAAAATTACCAAATTCACATGGTGAACCGAAAGCTGGTGCTGTTAAATGAAAAGAAGGAGCTGCTAGCTAGTGTGCCAATGTCGAAAAATACAATGTTCCCTCTCAAGATCAAGACAAATGTAGCAAGATGCTTATAAGCTTGCGTGAAAGAATCGGATTGGATTTGGCATTTGAGATTTGGGCATCTCAACTTTGGGGGGTTGAAATTGCTAAGCCAGAAGAAGATGGTGCATGGTCCTTTGCTGATTAATAAACCCCATCAGCTTTGTGAAGGATGTCTTGTTAGAAAACATTCCAGAACTAGTTTTCCAAAAGAGTCCATGTCAAGAGCAAAGGCTCCCCTTGAGCTTATTCATGCCGATGTTTGCGGACCAATGACATCATTAATGATTATAGCAGAAAGACGTGGGTTTATTTTCTGAAAGAGAAATCATAAGTTTTTGAAGCATTCAAAAAGTTTAAAGCTATGGTGGAAAAAGAAAGTGGCTATTACATCAAAGCTTTAAGATCCGACAGAGGAGAAGAATTCACTTCAAATGAATTCAAAAGATTTTGTAAGCACCATGGAATCCATCATTTCCTATCAGTCCTGAGATTGCCATAATAAAATGGTATTGTGGAAAGAAAGAACCAAACGGTGATGGATATGGTGAGGAGCATGCTGAAGAGTAAAAATTTGCCCGAAGAGTTGTGGGCAGAAGTGGTTGGTTGTGCAATTATATCTTAAACCGATCCCCAACGACAAGTATTTCGGATATGACACATTAGGAAGAATGGAGCAGGAGAAAGCCTACTATCTCTCATTTTTGTGTTTTTAGGAGTGTTACACATGTTCATGTTATGGATGAAGAAAGGAGAAAGTTAGATGATAAAAGCAAAAAATAATTGTTCGTGGGATACTCAGAATTTTCCAAAGGTTACAAGATGTTTGATCCTGATACTAGAACCAATTTGGGAATAGAATAATGACAAGAAGAAGAATTATAGTTTTTATCCTTTCACCATGGATGCAAACAATGATTGAGATGTGTAGGAGCCAGGCAAAGCATAGACGTCATATAGTCCCATTCCAATTGCATCTCCAGGACACGATGATGATAAAAGTCAAAGTCTAAGAGAAAGACTTAGAAAATTTCATTTTGTTGAAGATCTTTATGATGCAACTAGAGAGCTCAATGAAGAATTGACTCTTTACTGTCATCTTATTGATAGTGAACCTATTGATGCTGAGGAGGCCATGAAAGATGAGAAATGGAGAAAAGCCATGGAGGAGGACATCAATTCAATTGAGATAAACAAGATATGGGAGTTGACAAAACTTCCAGCTGATAAAAAGACCATTGGTGTCAAATTGGTCTTCAAAGCAAAGAAGGATGCAAATGGAGAAATTGTATGACACAAAGCGAGACTTGTTGCCGAAGGATATAGTCAAAAGCTCGGTATGGACTATGATGAAATTTTTGCACCGGTTGCCTGAAAGGAGACGATCAGATTGGTGATTTCAGTTACTGCCCAAAATGGATGGAGTATCCACCAAATGGATGTGAAGTCAGCATTTCTCAATGGATACTTAGAGGACAAAAATTATATCCAACAACCGGTGGGTTACATTGTCAAAGACCGTGAAGAAAAAGTGCTAAAACTAAAGAAGGCACTATACAGACTAAAGCAAGCACCAAGAGCTTGGAACAGTCCCATTGAGAAATATTTTCAAGAACATGGATTTGTCAAATGCCCACATAAGTATGCCTTGTATGTGAAAGTAAAAGATGGAGACATGTTGCTTGTTTGCTTGTACGTGGATGATCTTATTTTTACCAGAAATAACTCTCAAATGTTTGAAGATTTCAAAAAGGAAGATGACCCGCGAATTTGAAATGACTGACATTGGCTTGATATCATACTATCTCAGCATTGAAGTGAATCAGAATGATGATGACATCTTTATTAGTCAAAGTTGCTTTGCTAAGGAGATGGTGAAGAAATTCAAAATGGAAAATTGCAACCTAGTCAGTACTCTGGTCGAATACAGTTTAAAATTGGCCATGGATGAAGATGGAATCAGGGTAAACCCGACAATTTTTCAAAGTCTGATTGGGAGTCTCAGATACTTGACATGCACAAGGCCAGATATTTTTTATGCAGTTGGATTAGTGAGCAGATACATGAAAGCATCGAAGGAATCTCACTGGAATGCAGCAAAAAGAATACTCCGCTATGTTAAAGGTACAACTAATTTTGGATTGCATTATTCAAAATCTGATGAATTCAAATTAGTTGGCTACAGTGATAGTGATTGAGCTGGAGATAAAAATGACCGAAAAAGCACTAGCGGATTCATATTTTTTCTTGGTGACACCGCTTTCACATGGAGTTCAAAGAAGCAACCAATTGTGACGTTGTCAACCTGTGAAACTGAATATGTAGCTGCAACCTCGTGTGTATGTCATGCGATATGGCTACGTCGATTATTGAAGGAACTTCAAATGACACAACATGATCCAACCGATATTTTTGTCGATAACAAGTCAGCCCTGGCGTTAGCAAAAAATCCAGTGTTTCATGATCGAAGTAAACACATCGACACGAGATTTCATTTTATCAGAGAGTGCATTGAACAAAATGAGGTTACATTGAAATACGTGAAAATGTAAGATCAAATTGCGTACATCTTTACAAAGTCACTTAAGCATGAAGTGTTTAGCCAGTTACGAGCATCGTTGGGAATAACAGAGATTTAAGTTTATGGGGGAGTGTTGAAATATTTTTAAACTTAATCTTTAATATTTAAATAATAAAATAAGTTAAAGTTGCAAGTTGGTAATTCAATAATGAATTTGCAAGTTGTAATGGGCTGCAACAGGTAGATTGAGGGCAAATAATCATCATTAAAGATGCAAGTGGCATAAGCAAATCATCATAATTGCAAGTGACTTTATGGGTGACAATTCATTATGACGGGCTGAAATTTCTCAATTTTGTGATTCACAATCACTACATATAGGTTTCAATTTGTTGGATGAGAGAGAGTGAAAAAAAGTAAGGTAATTAGAGTGTGAGTAAAAGAAAAAAAGAGAGCAAACTTTGTAATATATAAAGCTCCAAGTTTCAATCAAAATCCTTTTATGTTTAAGCTTTGATTCATTTTACTTCCTCTTTCTTAATTCATTAAGTCAAATTGATCCCCAACACGCTGCACATCCAACATTACAAATCACCTACAGTTTCTTATTCATAAAAAAATCAATTTAACAACACACAAATAGAACAATAGCTCACCATGAAAGATACGACTAAATTTGGTCCCAAGCAATTAACTCCTGTATTGGAGGTTGCTGTGTGAAGTCCTGCAAGTCAGTTCAAGATGCTTCAAGCTAAATTTCAACCATAAGGAACATAGACTAATGCAAAGATTACACAGGAAAATTGAAGCTTTACCAATGGTCACATTGCGAAGCTGACAGATAAGTTGTGATCACATTGTACAGTGAGCTCATTACTACGCAAGTCAAACATTGTATTGCTGAATACAGTTGAATTGAAGAAAAGTTTGAGCTGATTTTCTTCTCCTCTCTTGTTTTTTGAATATTTTCTCTCAACTTTATAAATGTAAATAAACAGTTGCAATTCTTCACAGTATTTATAGCATGGGAGTTATCCTTCTCGTTCAACCTAAAAAAAAGCAGTATTACAGAATCTTTAAACAGAAAGAAGATATATATAGATTAAAAGGGAAGACATGGAATTGGAATATTGAATCGTAATGAAGCAAATTAAGAAAAACCCATAAAAACAATTGGTCATTCATTAGCTATGAAGCACAGAAACTCCGGTTACATGCCGTTTCGGCGTTTCCGTTTCCGTTTCCTATCCGTTTCTGTATTCGTTTCCCCACAGTTTCCAAGCCTATATTTTTTAGAAATGGCGTTTCCCGGTTTCCGTTTCTGTTTCCGTATCCGTATCCGTTTCCGTTTCCGTGCTACATAGTTCATTAGGAATAGACCTTGTGAACTTCCCGTGATTTGTAGACCATGCCGTTTTAGATTGAAATGGTGTTTAAGGTCCTTGACAACTGTACAAGACATGTGCATGTTTTTTGGAATTTATAAAGACCGGACTAGAACGACTTAGGCATCAGAGAGTCCTCCAACAGACACCCCGATACTATTTTTTGTTGATTGTTGAAGGTTAGTTAGAGAACTCCAACGAGAATGTTCTCAAATTTATCGCCTAATTCTTTCACTAAATGAGTTGATATTATAGAGATGAACAAGCAGTTGCAGCATCACTAAGATACAATATCACAAATAAAGACATATTTAACAAAATCGAGACAACTAACTACAATTTAAAGTTTGAACAACCATTAACAGTTTTCTGCTTGCCCTGGGTTTCTACAACAGCAAAAGGGGCAAGCACAAGCAATCTGCAAAATCAGAAAAACACTAATAATTTCCACAATTTAACTCCAAATTAAGTGATTCTAAAGCCAAATTACTTGTATTTTATTGGTACATTTTACCCTTATCGATAGGCTAATTTAGAAACACATCCTTCTCCTTCAACCCACTGAAACAGCAGTACTTGCATTTATTACAGAATCTTCTAGCAAAAACTAAAACCAAATTTGAACAAATGAATTTGTTTTCACAGAAGCAAAAACAGATGCAGAGTTTAGCAATTTCATTAAGCAAATTGCTGCATTCAATTCAAAATGTCTGATGCTTCGCATCCAATTTAAAGTCAATTTCTGAATGTGTTGCTACGCATCCAATTTTGCTGTCTTGAATTCCGATGCAGCATTTCTTGCGTATCTCAAATTCTCGATTGCCAATCCACCTCTCAAGTTGTTTAATGCATGTAACTCATCCAGCCCACCGCAATGCTTGGAGATTAATTCATCCTTAGCTATTACAAAAGTAGATAACTTCTCAAGTCGGGTGAGTTGTCCAATACCCTGTGGCATATGAGTTACTCGGGGCATATGTTGTTATCAAGATGTCCAAGATTACCCAACTTTGTGATATTTTCGGGGAGTTCAATGAGCTGTACACAGTAACTTAACTTCAACACTTGTAAGTCATACAGATCAGTGATTGAATCCGGAAGTTTCTTCATATCCTTATTGTGCGAAAGATCGAGATATCTTAATTGCTTTAATTTATAAATGGAACTTGGTAGTAAAATAATTCCCATGCGTGATAAATTAAGCATTCTCAAACATCTCAGATTACAAAATACTGCATGAAGTTCATCTTCTTTGACGCGAGCTTGTTGGTTTTGAACCAACGGCAATAAAGTTCTAGTCTTTTTTGCCTCCAACAAGGAAGGAAAATCTTGTAAAGTAGAGTTCCTATCAACCTGAAACGATAAATGCCGAGTTTTACCATCAATGCATGCCATTTCCAAATGTGATATTGAAATATTGTCTCCCACAACTAACATTGCCAGATCATGCATTAAATGATGCATTTTACATCTTTTAATATTACCAAACATGCCCTTACGAATATCTTGAAAGAACGACATCCGAAAAAGATCCATGAAATATCCAAGGCCTACATCTTGGAGACACTGATTTTGATCTGTCGATCTGAGATACCCTTGTGCCTCCCAAAGAAGTATGAGTTCTTCTACAGGAATTTCAAAATCTTTCGGATATAGGCTCCAATAAGAAAAGCAATGCTTATAGTGGGAAGGAAGATGGTTGTAACTCAACTTAAAAACTGGTAAAATATCTTTCTTGTTCACATTTATCTTCGAGAGCTCTTCATTACTGAACAATAGCCATTCAGACTGCACTTCCCTATAGTAGAGCATTCCCCCTATAGTTCTTATTGCTAAAGGAACTCCACCACATTTTGCTACAATTTCTCTTCCTATAGCTTCGTGGCTTGGATTCGGCACTGGCCCTTGTTTGAATGCCATTTTTTTGAACAGTGACCATCCCTCAATTTCGGATAGACCTCTTAATTCATGTATGGCGATTGGTCGACTCATATCAGTAATTGTTCTAAGTCGTGTAGTAATTAAAATTTTACTTCCTCTAGAACCACCGCTTAACAAGTCTTCAAAGTTGGACCATTTATTCACATCCTCATTCCACACATCGTCAAATATAAGAAGGTACCTCCTCCCATTAATCTTTTCGTGGAGGAGATTTTTCAATGCATCCAATTGGGTGATTGAAGGCGCCTGCCCAAATGCAGATTCTAAAACATTTTTCACCAGTAACTATACGTCAAAGTCATCAGAGACACACGCCCACATCTTCAAATCAAAATGGTTTTTGACCCTATCGTCGGTATATACCAACTGAGCAAGAGTAGTCTTACCCAAACCCCCGATTCCAATAATTGGAACAACATAAACATTTTCTTCATAATTAGAAGAGAGTAAAAGCTGTATAATTGCCTCCTTATCATGCTCTCTACCAATAACGACTTGTGGCGGAGAGGAGTGAGTTTGGCCCCTGCCCTTACCCATAAAGCCCCACTCCACGTAAGAACGCTCCACTAAATGAAACCTTCTATTTGCAGCAATTCAACTAATCTCTCCCTAAGGTCCTTAACCTTATGACCCATTTTGCGCCTAAAACTGGAAAAGAAAAGACGCATCTTTTTAATTGTTTTAGAACCGGCCATAGCTTGTTGGCGCAAGGCTTCAGTATTAAACTCATCAAGCAAGTCATCAGCATCATACATGGCTTCACTAAGCATGCCAAGCCAATTTTTTACCTGAGGATTCTCCATGAACTGCTCCTCGCCATGAAGAAGAACAACTTTTATGGTGGAAACAGTTCTCTTGAGTTTTTCAAACTCATCTTTGACACCCCAACTCAGTGTTGGAATTAAAACACTCAAATGAACAACTTTTATTAAACTCGAAGATATTACAAGAACACTCTCACTCAAAATATAAAACTACAACTCACTCTTTACTTCTTTTCACTCATAAGAAGTTCTTATTTTTTGTTGATAATAAACAATAAAACAACTTACCTATTTATAGGTGAATCATACAACTCTCAACTAACACAATTACTCACCACCACCTCCAACTAATACAATTAATAGCCAACTTATTTAGTTAATTTAATGGCCTCCAAATTGGTTGTAGTTAATAACCTCCGATTTGGTTATCACACACAAAAATCTACGTATTTAAAATACCTAAATAAATTTACTACATTTTGGATTTGTGGGCTTGGACTCCAATTGACTGGATTTGGATTTTGGGTTTTTATTGATATGGATCAAGTTTATAATCCAACACCCCCCCGTAAACTTGATCTTGTCATTCCGAGTGTGTACAACCCCTTTATAGGAGTGCCACAGTAACTATAATCACCCAATAAACAACTCTACTCCACTATATAAAGTTCAATACTTATAGATTTAATACGTACAAATACAAATATAATGTTTCTAACTCCAAATTATGCTCCAACTATTTCTCAATGCCACTTTACATTTCTCACACTATCTAGTACATGCCATTATTCTACAAACCATAATATTACATTAAAATACAAATCCACCTCGAGTCTTTCCTTATTTGCTCTTCAAGCTAATCCACTTATACCACTTTGGTCCAAGCTATCTACAATCTTCAGTATCTGCGTGTAGAAATTAAACTACAGGCTAAGCAGTTTGCTTAGTGGTGTACACAAAAGAAATACAACTACTTTGAACATTTTTAACATTTTAAAAATAGAAACAAAGTATTTCATAAGTCAAAAATAAATAAATCAACTTTATAAAACCAAAACACAAAACTTTTATTATAAACCTTTCAAAGTACAATCAAATTTATATCCTATATTTCCAAACACATTAACCATATATTGCCCAAAGTAAACAAATCATGAATAACGATAAAATGGATACGGGAGCGGACAAGCCCGAAGCCGAAGCTTCAATATCAATGTATCGATCAAGCTCGAAGCTGAAGCTTCAAAATCAATACATCGGTTAAGCCCGAAGCCGAAGCTTCAATATCAATATATTTTTATCAGAATATAGGCCGAAGCCCAAAGCCAAAGCTTCAATTGTTTTAACAGTACTGTACCCCCCTTTATTGGCGCCAATTTACCATGACCCGTATTGTACTCGTTTAATAAGGGCAATAAATCAAAGTAACATCTTAAAAATTCCAATATAAAACATCAAACATAATTCAACATAACTTCAGTAATTAAGAGATTCAAGTACTAAATTTTAAAGCATCAAACTTTAATTAAAACTCAATAAAATCAACATTCATTTTTTTTCCAGATTTCCAGATTTCGTGATCTGACTTCCCTTGCATTTTTCACTATTAAAACATCATCCAATCTAAGAACTTTCTTCTAAACATAATTAGCTACATGTCTCTGCTTTCCAAACTCACCATGATCATAGAAATCCAAATTGTGTAACCAAAGTTATGATCAAAATACTAAACAGTGTACAAAGCTGAGATTTTCCAAAAACAGATTTTATGACTCAACTTCAAACGAAAATTTCACATTGAAAACGAACGAAATTCAACAAGGTTTTTCTAAACATATATTCCTTATTTTTTGTAGATATCAATAGAATCAAGAATCATTCAAATCGGATTTGTATAACAAGAGAAAACATTAAAACAAAGCAGGGATACAAATCTAGAAATTTTTTGAAAAACCGATAAATCGAAATTTGAGGCACAAACCTTTTTCTAAGCTCTTTCTAGCTCTCTTCTACCTCTTTTGTCTTTGATTTGCTTGCACTAGCTTCCTCTACAATAGCCATACACAATTCTATCAAGATATTGTATAAATAAACTTCCTAATACCATAAATATGCTTAATCTACCATGAATTCTACTAATTAAGCTTTAATTTCATCAAAAATCACTCACCTCAAATTTGGGTTACTATTCATCTGAACCTTAAAAACTGAAATCCTCCTCTTCTAGTCTTGATTCACTGAAATTGATGATGATAGAGGGCTTAAGGATCGATTTCTAACAAGAATTGAAGTTGAATCAAAGAAATCGGAAGTTTTTAGATTAGGAAAAATTTTGGATAAAGGAAAAGAAATAGAGAAGAAGATGAAATGGAGAAGGAAGAAAGGATACGTACAGATTTTATGATAGGTTTTTTTCCAATTTCCAATAATGCCCTTAAACAAATAATTAAATGCCCAATTCATCCCTTTAACTTAATTAACTCTTATTTCTTCATGTCTTAAATCTAATAACAATAATAATAACTACAAAAATAAATTTCATGATATTTTAATACCATAATAATTTATTATAAGTAAATTTTGAAATTTTAGGTCGTTACAATTCTCCCCCTCTTATGAATTTCTGTCCTAAAAAATTACCTCAAAACAGTTGCGGATATTGAGTTTTCATTGTATCCTCATGTTCCCAAGTTGCTTCTTCAACCTTATGATTCCTCCAAAGTACTTTTGCCAGTGGAATAGACTTATTTCTCAATTGTTTAACTTCCCTCGCCAAGATTTGTAACGGTTCCTCTTCGTATGTCAGGTCGGGTTTGATTTCTACGACATCCGGTGATAAGATATGCGATGGATCTGATCTATATGTCCTTAACATGGATACATGGAACATATTATGAATTTTGTCGAGTGTCGGGGGTAGTGCCAACTGATAAGCTATCGGTCCAATCTTCTTTATAACCTCATATGTGCCAATAAATCTCGAACTGAGCTTGCCTTTCTTGCCAAATCGCAGGACTTTCTTCCAAGGAGATACTTTGAGAAATACTTTATCCCCAACTTCATAAGTAATGTCTTTTCTTTTTAGATCAGCATAAGACTTTTGTCTATCCAATGTAGCCTTCTATCTTTCTTGAATAAGTTTTACCTTCTCATTTGTCTCCTGAATCAAATCCATTCCCACAATCTTGTTTTCGCTAAGCTCGGTCCAATATAATGGAGTTCGACATTTTCTTCCATACAATGCTTTATATGGCGCCATTTGTATGATTGACTGATAACTGTTATTGTAGGAAAACTCAATGAGGGATAAATACTTATCCTAACTCCTCTCAAATTCAATGATACAACTTCTCATCATGTCTTCTAACACCTGAATTACTCTTTCAGATTGACCATCTGTTTGAGGATGAAATGAAGTACTGAAATGAAGTTTACAACCTGAGGCTTCTTGCAACTTCCTCCAAAATCTCAAAGTAAATCTTGGATCTCGATCAGAAATGATTGAAACAGGCACTCCGTGTAGTCCCACTATCTTATCTACATATAACTGAGCCAACCTATCAAGTGAATAATTCATCCTAACTGGAAGAAAGTGGGCAGACTATGTTAATCTATCTATAATAACCCACACTACATCATGTTTCTTCTGTGTAAGTGGTAAAGATGTCACGAAGTCCATTGTGATTCTTTCCCATTTCCATTCTGGAATTGTTATTGGTTGCAACAATCTAGAAGGAACTTGATGTTCTGCTTTCACCTGTTGACAAGTTAGACATTGAGCAACATAGTTAGTAATGTCTTTCTTCATTCCATTCCACCAATAATGGCTCTTCAAATTTTGGTACATTTTGTTTGCTCTTGGATGCATAGCATAAGGACTACTATGCTCCTCATGTAAGATATTCTTCTTTAATTCATCATTGTTTGGCACACATAGTCTATCTTTAAAATATAGACATCCATCTTCTCGAACCATATAGTCATCTGCGATACCCACTTGTGTCCTTGCTCTAATGACCTTCTAGTCATCATCTTCATTTTGTGCTTGCTTCACCTGTTATAGTAGTATAGGCTGAATCTTCAATTCTGCAATTAAGGCTCCACCACTAGTAAGAGCTAACCCTGTCTTTCTACTGAGAGCATCTGCCACTACATTAGCCTTTCCTGGATGGTAATCAATAAGACAATCGTAATCTTTAATGAATTCCATCCACCTTCTCTGCCTTAAATTTAACTCCTTCTGTGTTGGCAAATATTTCAAGCTTTTGTGATCTGTATAAATATAACATTTTTCTCTATAAAGATAAAGGCGCCAAATTTTCAAGGCAAAGACTATTGCAGCCATTTCCAAATCATGAGTAGGATAATTCCTTTCATGATTCTTCAATTGCCTGGAAGCATAGGCAATCACTTTCCCTTCTTGCATTAAAACACACCCAAGACCACTATGCGAAGCATCACTATAGATTACATAGTCTTTTCCAAGCTCTGGTTGGGTAAGGATGGGTGCTTTTGTCAACATCGCCTTCAACTTCTAAAAACTTTCTTGGCACCTGTCATTCCACTCAAATTTTTCATTCTTTTGAAGTAGTTTCATCAGTAGGACAGCAATAACTGAAAATCCCTGCACAAATCTTCGATAATACCCTGCTAAGCCAAGGAAACTTCAGACTTCCGTAATTTTCTTTGGTGGTTTCCATTCGACAACTGCTTCTATCTTTTTAGGATTCACTTTAATTCCTTCTACAGAAACAACATGGCCTAAGAAAGAAACTTCTTCAAGCCAAAACTCACATTTTCTAAGTTTGGCATATAATTTATTTTCTGTCAAAGTTTGGAAGACTACCCACAAATGTTGATCATGCTCTTCCTGTGACTTTGAATACACCAAAATGTCTTCAATGAAAACCACTACAAACGTGTCTAAATATAAGTAAAAGACACAGTTCATAAGGTCCATAAATGCTGCTGGTGCATTAGTTAGACCAAATGGCATCACCAAAAATTCATAGTGCCTATATTTGGTTCGGAAAGCCGTCTTTGCAATATCATCATTTTTCACTCTCATTTAATAGTAACCCGATCTCAAATCAATCTTGGAGAAGTATTTGGCACCCTTGAGTTGATCGAATAAGTCTTCAATCCTTGGCAATGGATACTTGTTCTTCACTATCAATTTATTCAACTCCCGGTAATCAATACATAATCGGAGCGACCCATCTATCTTCTTAGCAAACAACACTGGTGCACCCCATGGGGATATACTCGGGCATATGAATCCTTTGTCTAACAACTCTTGCAACTGGATATTCAACTCTTTCAATTCAGCAGGTGCCATTCTGTATGGTGCTTTGGATACTGGTGCAGTACACGGCAATACATTAATTGCGAATTCTACCTCTCTTTTTGGTGGCAAACCCGGTAGTTCTTCTGGAAATGCATCGGGAAAATCACATACTGTAGGAATATTTTGCAATTCTAACTCACCTTTCATCGATTCTAGAGCAAAGATTAGGAAGGCCTGACATCCCTTCTTAGTCTTCATAAAAGAAATTATGTTACAGAGATAATTTGGTCTTTCCCCTACGATAACTATTTCTTCTCCATCAGAAACTTGAAGTGACATTCTTTTGTTTTTGCAATCCACCACAGCTCGAGGTTCCAATAACCAATCCATTCCCAAGATAACATCGTAATCTCGAAAAGGTAACTCAATTAAATTTGCAATGAAAAGTTGATGTTGAATCGTAATAGGGCAATTCATATACACTTTATTTACTATCACATTGTGTCCTAAAGGATTAGTCACTTCAATATTTTCTCCTAATTCTTCTACATGTAACCCTTTCTCTTGCGCTAACGCAGTACATATATATGAATGAGATGAACCGGGATCTATCAAAGCATAAACATCATGATTAAAGAATGAAAATTTACTGACATTAACTTTAGTAGATTCCCGAGTCTCAGGCCCTCAGATTGCATAACTTTGCGCCATTCCTCCCGGTCTACCACTCTGCGGTGCTTGTTGAGCCACATCACGCCCACTTGAACCACTAGCATTTCCTCTTCCCCTTCCTCTTCCACCTTGCATAGTAGGAGTAGGAACTATCACAGGTGCAGATGTACTTATCTGTCTTTGAGGATAATTTGCAATCAAATGTTCCCTTGAGCCACATTTAAAGAAGACTCTACCTTTTTCCCAACATTCCTTTGTTTGCATCCTTCCATAATTAGAACATTGCGGAATATTTCCTTTGCCTCTACCTGAAGGTACACTAGCCACTGACCCCGTACTTATGGTTTGTCTCGGTGAAAACCCTCTGAAATAAGATTGTGTTTGTTCTGATGTTCCCTTCTGTTTCTTACTTAGAGATTCTGAACTAGCTGGACCCTACGACTCTTTTTGAAATCCAGATCTTTTAGCCATTCTTTGTTGCTTATCTGAATAGATCTTCTCAATGCCCATAGCAGCATCAACTAAGTCATTGAACACCCTAATCTTTTGTGCAAGTAAATGCACTCTAATTTCATCATTCAGCCCATCCTTGAATCTCTTATATCGCTTTATTTCGCTTTCAACGATATCATGAGCATACCTCTCGAGTTTGAGGAATTAAATTTCATATTCTGATATAGTCATTCATCCCTGTCTCAAAGATAAGAACAATTTCCTCTACTCATCTTTGAATCGTTCGCTAATGTAATTCTTGTCAAATTGTTCCAAGAAAAGGCCCCAAGTGATTTCTCCGGGTCGCCTTTCTCTCATAATATTATCCCACCACCTCCTAGCTTGTTCTTTGAGTAGACCTTGCACACAGTCTAATCTCTCTTCATCTAAAAAATAAAGCCTAGTCATACACCATTTAGTATGATTAAGCCAATCTTCTGCAAATGCAGGATTCACTGTGTCCCCTTTGAAGTCATCAGCCGGAAGCTTCTTGATTCTTTCAAGAGGAGTTCTCTCCTCTCTTCTTTCAATAAGAGGTGCATGAACTTAGGGGATTGTTATGTTTCGTAACACTTGTGTGATTACTTCAGTAGTCATATGCTTAAGTAAGGCAGCTTGTGCTGGAGTAGGTTATTCGGGAAAGCCATGAACTGGTGGACGTTTACGTCTTTGTTCATCTCCTTGTCTAACACGGACTGTACTCTCAGCATCCTCTTCCTCATTCTGGTTGTGACTACTACTAGCCATTACTTATTCTTGAAAATTGGACCAAAGTGGATCAAACAACTAACATAACATATTTATATCCTAAATGGCATGTACATACTAGTCATAAAATCGCCTAAACCTCGCTCTGATACCAACAGATATAACACCCCCTTTTTAGGGAGTGCCACAGTAACTATAATCACCTAATAAACAACTCTACTCCACTATATAAAGTTCAATACTTATAGATTTAATATGTACAAATACAAATATAATGTTTCCAACTCCAAATTATTCACCAAATATTTTTCAATGCCACTTTACATTTCTCACACTATCTAGTACATGCCATTATTCTACAAACCATAATATTACATTAAAATACAAATCCACCTCGAGTCTTTCCTTATTTGCTCTTCAAGCTAATCCACTTATACCACTTTGGTCCAAGCTATCTACAATCTTCAGTATCTGCGTGTAGAAATTAAACTACAGGCTAAGCAATTTGCTTAGTGGTGTACACAAAAGAAATACAACTACTTTGAACATTTTTAACATTTTAAAAATAGAAACAAAGTATTTCATAAGTCAAAAATAAATAAAACAACTTTATAAAACCAAAACACAAAACTTTTATTATAAAACTTTCAAAGTACAATCAAATTTATATCCAATTTTTCTAAACACATTAACCATATATTGCCCAAAGTAAACAAGTCATGAATAACAGTAAAATGGATACGGGAGGGGACAAGCCTGAAGCCGAAGCTTCAATATCAATGTATCGGTCAAGCCCAAAGCCGTAGCTTTAAAGTCAATATATCGGTCAAGCCCGAAGCCGAAGCTTCAAAATCAATATATCGGTCAAGCCGGAAGCCGAAGCTTCAATATCAATATATTTTTATTAGAATACTGGCCGAAGCCCAAAGCCAAAGCTTCAATTGTTTGTACAATACTGTACCCCCCTTTATTGGCGCCAATCAACCCTGACCCGTATTTTATTCGTTTAATAAGGGCAATAAATCAAAGTAATATCTTAAGTATTCCAATATAAAACCTCAAACATAATTTAACATAACTTCAGTAATTAAGAGATTCAAATACTAAATTTTAATGCATCAAACTTCAATTAAAACTCAATGAAATCAACATTCATTTTTTTCCAGATTTCTAGATTTCGTGATCTGACTTCCCTTGAATTTTTCACTATTAAAAGATCATCCAATCGAAGAATGTGATTCTAAACATAATTAGCCACGTGTCTCATGTTTCCAAAGCCACTAGAATCACAGAAATCCAAATCGTATAACCAAAGTTATGATCAAAATACTAAACAGTGTACAAAGCTGAGATTTTCTAAAAATAGATTTTATGACTCAATTTCAAACGAAAATTTCACATTGAAAACGAACGCAATTCAACAAGGTATCTTCTAAACATATATTACTTACTTTCTGTAGATATCAATAGAATCAAGAATCATTCAAATCGGATTTATATAACAAGAGAAAACATCAAAACAAAACAGGGATACAAATCTGGAAATTTTCTGAAAAACAGATAAATCAAAATTTGAGACACAAACCTTTTTCTAAGCTCTTTCTAGCTCTCTTCTACCTCTTTTGCCTTTGATTTGCTTGCACTAGCTTCCTCTACAACAGCCATATACAATTCTATCAAGATATTATATAAATAAACTTCCTAATACCATAAATATGCTTAATCTACCATGAATTTTACTAATTAAGCTTTAATTTCATCAAAAATCACTCACCTCAAATTCAGGTTACTATTCATCTGAACCTTAAAAACTGAAATCCTCCTCTTCCAGTCTTGATTCACTGAAATTGATGATGATAGAGGGCTTAAGGATCAATTTCTAACAAGAATTTGAAGTTGAATCGAAGAAATCGGAAGTTTTTAGATTAGGGAAAATTTTGGATAAAGGAAAGGAAATGGAGAAGAAGATGAAATGGAGAAGGAAGAAAGGATACGTAGAGATTTTACGATAGGTTTTTTTTTCCAATTTTCAATAATGCCCTTGGACAAATAATTAAAAGCCCAATTCATCCCTTTAACTTAATTAACTCTTATTTCCTCATGTCTTATATCCAATAACAATAATAATAACTACAAAATTAATTTCCATGATATTTTAATACCATAATAATTTATTATAAGTAAATTTTAAAATTTCAGGTCGTTTTCAGGTCGTTATAGAGTGAGCTTCTCAATCTGATGTAGTTTTCCCTTTTGAGCGGCTTAGTGAAGATATCCACAATTTGATCTTCTGTCTTCACGTATTCAACTTGTACTTCCTTTCTTGCAACACACTCTCTTATGTAATGGCAGTGGATGTTGATGTGTTTACTTTAATCATAGAATACATTACTCTTTGCTAAGGTAATGGCTGACTTGTTGTCAACACGGATCTCAGTCGGCTCCTCTTGCATTAACCCAATCTCCTTCAATAAATTTCTAAGCCAAATTGCATGACAGACGCACGAGGTTGCTGCAATATATTGTGCTTCACATGTAGAAAAAGTTACAATCGGTTGTTTCTTTGACATCCATATGAAAGTAGTGTCTCCCATGAAAAACACGGATCCACTAGTGCTTTTTCGGTTATCTATGTCTCCACCCCAATCGCTATTGCTATATCCAACAAGCTTCCAATCATTAGATACCGAATAAAATAAGCCAAAGTCGGTTGTACCTTTCAAATAGCGAAGAATTCTTTTAGCGACTTTGAAATGGGTGGTTGTTGGTGACTCCATATAGCGGCTTAGTAATCCGACTCCATGAAGGATATCTGGCCTCGTGCATGTAAGATAGCATAGACTTCCAACCAAACTTTTGAAAAATGTTGCATCTACACTTCCCCTTCTTCATATTTGGACATCTTGATCCCGTACTCCACCGGTGTGCTTATCGGCTTGCAATTATCCATCTTGAACTTTTTCAAGATTTTCTTCACATAGCTTTCTTGTGAAATGAAAATTCCATCATTTTGTTGCTTTACTTCTATGCCGAGGTAGCATACCATGAGTCCCATGTCAGTCATCTCGAACTCCTTCATCATCACTTTCTTGAATTCATCGAACATTCTTTGGTTGCTTTAGGTAAAGATCAAATCATCCACATAGAGGCACACAATCAAATATCTCCATCTTTGATCTTGATGTACAAAGCTTGCTTATAGGGACATTTATTGAAGCCATTTTCTTGGAAGTACTTGTCGATTCTACTATTCCATGCCCTTGGTCCATGTTTTAGCCCATAAAGAGCCTTCTTCAACTTCAACACCTTGCCTTCATGGCCTTTTGCTTCGTAGCCTGGTGGTTGTTGAATGTAGACTTCCTCTTCAAGAACTTCATTTAGGAAGGCTGATTTTACATCAATTTGATGAATCCTCCATTTGTTTTGAGCCGCCATAGATATGATTAGTCTAACAGTTTCCAATCAAGCAACTGGAGCAAACACCTCATCGTAGTCAATTCCAAGATTTTGATAGTAGCCTTTTTCAACAAGCCTTGCTTTATGTCTTTCGATCTCTCCCTTGGCATTTTGCCTTATTTTGCACACCCATTTGACACCTATTGCCTCGTGTCCTTTGGGAAGTGAAGTGAGTTCCCATGTGTCGTTCTTCTCAATGGCCTTGATTTCTTCGTCCATTGTATCTCTCCATTGTTTCTCTTCTGCAGCTTCTTGAAATGTCACCGGGTCATAATCAATAAATAGACAGAATAGTGTAAGATTGCCTAATTGTTCATTCACCTCATAGAGTTCTCGAAGACTTCTCGTACAATGCACTTCTCTTTCATCTTCAGTCTCACTTGAGGATGGGGAATGCGATGATGATGACCCGTCTCCACAAGTAAGAGAATTTGGTAGAGTTGTGAGGCCTTGCTAAAGTTGCCTTGGTTGCTCAAGCGTTGTCTGCTCATCTTCCTCTGAGAATCAAAGTTCCATTCGCCTTCTTCATCAAATATCCCATCTCGACTAATAAAAAACTTCTTGCCATTCGGATTGTATAGCCTGTAGCCTTTTAAGATTGAGTCATAATCGATGAAAATAAAACTTTTCCTTTTATCATCAAGCTTGGTTCGATTCTCATCTGGTACATGAACATGAGCTAAGCTCCTAAAGACTTGAAGGTGGGAAATTCTGGGCTTTCTTCTGCTCCATGCTTCTTGTGGTTTATTTCCCCATACACTTCTTGTAGGAGAACGATTTAATAGGTAGACTGCACATGCCACTGCTTTCGCACAAAACTCCTTGGGTAGTTTCTTGCTTTTGAGAATACTCCGTGCCATATCAAGAATTGTTCTATTCTTCCTTTCTATCACACCATTTTATTGGGGGGGATCTAGGAACCGTTAAGGGTCGACGGATTCTATGTGCTGCATAAAACTCGTTGAATTCATTGGATGTAAATTCTCCTCCTCGATCAGATCTCATGGCTTTGATCTTATGATCTCCTTTTCCATGACTGCTTTCAACTTCTGAAACACTCCAAAGACTTCTGATTTCTATTTCAAGAAATATACCCAAGTTTTTCTTGAATAATCGTTAATAAAGAGAAGGAAGTAGTTACTATTAGCGTGAGAACTTGGCTTAATAGGGCCACACACGTCGGTATGGATGAGCTCGAGCTACTTCTTGGCTCTATAGTCTGACTCCTTTGGAAAGCTTCTTCTAAATTGCTTCCCTTGTAGACATCCTTCGCACAATTGATCGGGATTATTGATATATGGTAAACCTCTAACCATTCCCTTCTTGGATAACAGCTCCAATCCTTCAAAGTTTAGATGCCCAAATTGAAGATGCCATAACCACGATGCGTCTTTGTAACAAGTCTTTAGACACTTTGAAATATCATTTCTGATATTCAAAGGGAACATTCTATTCTTCGACAGCTATACCTTAGCGATTAGATTCCTATTGCCATCTCTTATAAAAAGACTACAATCTTTAATATAAATATCATAGCCTTTTTCTAAGAGTTAGCCCAAACTAAGAATGTGGAATTTCATACCAGGTACATAGTAGACATTTGAAATCATTTGGTGGCTATCATCCTTTGCTCTAAAAAGGACGTTACCTCTTCCCTTCACTGATATCTTTCTGTCATCTCTAAATGAGACATCGCCGCTTACTGCTTCATTAAGCTCCACGAACATGTTCCTTCTTCCATACATGTAGTTGCTTGTACCGGTGTCGAGATACCGTGTGTTGTCTTGATGATTATTGTTGTTGTTATATGCTAGTAATAGCATTTCTTTCTCCTCGATATTCTCCTCCACAAAATTCATCTTCTCCTCGACTTGATTGTTAGGAGTTCTACATTCTGAAGCGTAATGCCCAAACTTTTGAGAATTATAGCACTGGACTTGAGATTTATCATACCTCGCGTTTGAATTGCCTCTTCCATGACCTAGTGTGGAACTTTGTCCTTTCTAGTGGTTATTGCTGGAATTATTGTTGTAATTCTAACTTTGTCCACGACCACGACTATCACCTCGTCCGCGGCCCTGTCCTCTACCTTTGCCTCTTTCATGGTTGTTTGTACCATTGCCTTGACCTTCACTCATATCCTTGAGTTATAGCTTGAGGAGTTGCTCAGAGATACCAAGTTTCTTCTTGTGCTTTTCTTCCTGGGCTTGTAGTGATCCTTGGAGTTCCACAATCGTCATTTCCTCTAAGTCTTTGGTTTCTTCAATCGTCACCATGATGTGCTCAAATTTGGGATCCAACGAGCGAAGTATCTTCTCTATTATTCTTACATCTTCTAACTTCTCATCGTTTCTTTTCAATTGATTAGAAATGGCTGCTACTCTAGAAAAGTATTCGAAGATTGACTCAGATGGTTTCATGAGCAAGGATTCAAACTCACCTCTTACTATTTGGAGACGAACCTTCTTCACCTTTTCGACTCGTTTGTAAGAGGTTTGTAGCTTCTCCCATGCTTGCTTAGAGGAAGTTGCACTTGAAATCTTTTCAAAACCGTCATCATCTAATGCTTGATAGATGAGGAAGAGAGCTTTCTTGTCTCTCTTTCGGGAATCCTTCAAAGTTGTAGCTTGATCTGGCGTGAAAGAGGCTTCATTTTCGGGCTCCTTGAAACCTTTCTCTACGATATCCTAGACATCATGCGCACCGAGAAGAGCCTCATCTTGATACTCCAATTGTCATAGTTGTTGTTGTTGAGTGTTGGAACTTGAAACTTACTCAAATAGCTTTTCTAGACGTACGGGGGCTGTTGCGACACTTTCTGGAATCCTTGGCAACACACTGGACGTATTGCAACGCTTTTGGCAATCTACTGCAACACTTTTTGGGCTTTTTAGCTACTGCAACGCCTGGGCAGTTTCAACTCGATTTTTTCGCACTCGGAAAAAAATTCTTTTCGGGAGGAGGACTCGAGCTCTCAACCTAGCTCTGGTACCACTTTGTTGGAATTAAAACACTCAAATAAACAACTTTTATTAAACTCGAAGATATTACAACAACACTCTCACTCAAAATACAAAACTACAACTCACTCTTTACTTCTTTTCTCTCTAAAGAAGTTCTTATTTGTTGTTGATAATAAACACCTAAACAAGTCACCTATTTATAGGTGAATTATATAACTCTCAACTAACACAATTACTCACCACCACCTCCAACTAATACAATTAATAGCCAGCTTATTTAGTTAATTTAATGGCCTCCAAATTGGTTGTAGTTAATAGCCTCCAATTTGGTTATCACACACAAAAATCTGTTTACTTAAAATACCTAAATAAATTTACTACATTTTGGATTTGTAGGGTTGGACTCCAATTGATTGGATTTGGATTTTGGGTTTTCATTGATACGGATCAAGTTTAGAATCCAACACTCAGCACTATCTCGTTCAGCAGCAAAGAACCCGCCTTTAAAATGAGACCAGCAGCATTGTCAGAAAGGATCGCTTCAGCCAAAATTTAGGGTAAGAGAAGCAAGAGAGATCTAAACTAGGATGATAGCAAGGAGAGAAAAGTTCATTGCAGATGTATGTAAATTTGCAGAAGACTAGATAATAGATGCAAAAAGAGTTGACTTGCAATAGGCCAATTGTCGTTGTTTATATCATAATCTGGCAGGAACAAAACAATAAAGCAGGTTATAATATTATATGCATAACAATTGGGAGGGTAGTTGTTGAGTCCAGCCTTGTTCTACGCAATTATACATGTTACCCACTTCCACACTCTTAACAATTATAATAATAATCTATGTTTTTGTACCATGATTACATTATAATATTGAATTAATTTCTAAATATGTCCAAATACCTAAGTGAAATTGAGTGAAGTGTATATGTAAATTGTGTAAGACACAATGGCAATGCATGTAACTAGTTGAATTCTTGTGTGAGGAGACCGCATCTCACTTAAGAATTTGAATTATGTTTCCATTCGACTGAAATCCATAGAATTGAATTGAGAGGTTCACATCCAAAAACTACAAGCTATATGTGAAATTCACAAAAGCAATATGCTATCAAACTAAAAGCACGTGCTTATAACATAAGAACTACAAGATTCCTAGCTTTTTATGACAACATATTTGTAACAATTTTAACTTGTTAGAATAAAATATTTGTAACAGTAGGCTTAATGATTTGGATTGAAGGTAACTCTATTTTTTGAGAATCAGTCCACCGATTCTCAAAACACTAACAAATAGAAGAAACTATCGATCAATGAAGATAAAATGAATAAATGAACAATAAGACAAAACCTTGAAACAAATTGTTTATGCACTTAAAATAAATAAACATGTATATAAAGATAGTCAATTGGTGATATATGAAGATAGAGACCAGAAAGTCTTCTAGTAGTACCTTTAAAACGTGTGCAACAACCGGGGGCAAATCTTCCTATAGAAGATCCAAAACAAAATAAAGTAAAAGAGAATTAGAACACTCAACCAACAAAATCATACAAGGCCAACAAATCCAAATGTCAAAGTCAAACTAAACAAGTATAACACAAATTGTCAAACAAAACTATATTATATGCAGATAAGTAATCAAATAACTTGAGTATAGAGCATAATCAACGAAGTCAGCAAATGTATCCGAAGATAATAATCTTAGTTTTGGCATGAAACAAAGTTTGATAACTCAAAAACTAAATTGAAGAAAAGAACAAAAAATGTCAAAACTACAAATAGAAGCCATTGGATTAGGCACTAAGATGCATCAGAGAAACCTAGAGCCACAAAGAAAAAGGACAAAGTACCTCTAAGACAGGAACAATATTAAACAATACTATAACAACAAACAGTTATAGAAACGTAATATTTTTCTTCATTGTCGCCTTACAACAGAAAGATAGAACAGAGGTTCAATACTAACAAGAAGAAAGATAACTGCAAAATTCATCTTTAATCGATCCTAGCACTTTGGAGTAAAAATATAAAACCAAATACTTGCAGAAGTCGCAACTAAAGAAACACCAAAACTTTTCCACTTGCCAATCCCAAGAAAGCAAAAGAATCAATTTTTTATAACACCTCTAAACTTAGTATTTAATGAATAGACTGTCGGAGTAGAGTGAGGATTAAGTGAATTTAATCAACAACGACTAATACAATACACTCTTTTGAATTACACAAATTCAAAAACAAATTACAATTTTTTTATTCTCACAACTCACTCTCACACTCACTACTTATTTCACTCAACTCAACTCAAACACTAAACAAAACCAATTTCAGCTCTTTATATAGAGCTTGTGACCGACACTCAAGGCTAAATTAAGCCACAAATTATTAATCTCTATTGCTGCCATATCCTCATGATTTTTCACATCCATATTATTGGATTTTTTTTTTATAAATATATTATTGGATTTTTGATATGGCTTTTGTGGATGATAATAAAGTAAGTAGATAAGGATTAGTTACCTGCCACCAATTTGAAATCAAGACTAATCACCATGTTTCCATTCTTTCCAGCATGTAGACGTGTCCTTATGGCTTACTCATCTTTATTTTTGTTTTTATTTTTTATTTCTTTAATTAAGTTTAATTTCTAACACTCCCCCTTAAACTTAATTTTGTCATCCCAAGTAAGTCCCTCAACCTTATAAAGGTTTCGCTCGTTAATGGCTTGGTGAAGATATCCGCAACTCGATCCTGTGTCTTCACATATTCAACTTGCACTTCCTTTCTTGCAACACACTCTTTTATGTAATGTAGCGAATATCAATGTGCTTGCTTCGATCATGAAATACAGGATTCTTTGCTAAGGCAATGGCTGACTTGTTGTCAACACGGATCTCAGTCGGCTCCTCTTGTGTCAAGCCAATCTCCTTTAATAAATTTCTGAGCTAAATTGCATGACAAACGCACTAGGTTGCTGCAACATATTCTGCTTCACATATAGACAAGGTTTCAATTGGTTGTTTCTTTGACATCCATGTAAAAGCAGTGTCTCCCATGAAGAACATAAATCCAGTGGTGCTCCTTCGATTGTCTACGTCTCTACCCCAATCACTGTCACTATATCCAACAAGCTTGTAATCATGAGCAACTGAATAGAACAAGCCCAAGTCGATTATGCCTTTCAAATAACGCAGAATTCTCTTAGCGGCTTTGAAATTGGTGGTTGTTGGTGATTCCATGTAGCGGCTGACTAATCCTACTACATGAAGGATATCTGGCCTCGTACAGGTAAGGCAGCGTAGACTTCCCACCAAGCTTTTAATGAGTGTTGGATCTACACTTTCACCTTCTTCATGTTTGGACATCTTGATTCCATACTCCGCAGGTGTGCTTATCGGCTTACAGTTTTCCATCTTGGACTTTTTCAAGATCTCTTTGGCATAGCTTTCTTGCAAAATGAAAATTCCATCACTTTGTTGCTTTACTTCAATACCGAGGTAGTATGACATGAGTCCTATGTCTTTCATCTCGAATTCCTTCGTCATGACTTCCATGAATTCTTTAAACATGATTGGGTTGCTTCCTGTGAAGATCAAATCATCCACGTAGAGGCACACGATCAAAATATCTCCATCTTTGATCTTGATAAATAAAGCATGTTCGAAGGGACATTTGTTGAAGCCATTTTCTCAAAAGTACTTCTCAATTCTGCTATTCCATGCCCTTGGTGCTTGTTTTAGCCAGTAAAGAGCCTTTTTCAATTTCAACACCTTGTCTTCATGACCTTTGGCTTCGTAACCTGGTGGTTGCTGTATGTAGACTTCCTCTTCAAGAAAACCATTCAGGAAGGCGGATTTCACATCCATTTGATGGATCCTCAACTTGTTTTGAGCCCCCAAAGAAATGATTAGTCTAACAGTTTCCAATCAAGTGACTGGAGCAAATACCTCATTTTAGTCAATTCCAGCCTTTTAACAGTAGCCTTTTGCGACTAGTCTTGCTTTGTGTCTTTCAATCTCTCCTTTGGAATTTCGCTTTATCTTGTACACCCATTTGACACCTATCACCCTGTGTCCTTTGGGAAGTGAGGTGACTTCCCATGTGTCGCTTTTCTCAATGGCCTTAATTTCTTCATCCGTTGCATCTCTCCACTGTTTCTCTTGTACAGCTTCTTGAAATATCACTGGCTCACAATCAACAAATAGACAAAATGTTGGATACGATGTATGCCCTTAAGGCAATTAGGGCGATATATCTTAATTATGTAATAGTATGAATAATTTATTTAATCAATAAAGGCATTTGTGCTTTTGTTTATATCAATGTGTTTTTATACATATATATTATAGCTGGTTAAAATATATTCATTGATGTATGTATACAAAAGTCCTTGACATATCATAGCATGAAGTAAGAGAAATTATAGTTGGACTATATTTGGTGGAACCTACTTCATATACAATTATGATTATGTCTAAACTATCCCTAGTCACAGTGTCATCAAGAAAGGATATTGATGAAACGGAAAGACTAGCATGTGGTCAACTTTCTTCGAAAGGGTCCAAGTAGTTAATCTCCTAAAGACTGAAGGTGGTGCCTTAAGCCTGACACATGGATATATCTGGGAGATATATTAGAGACCACAACAAGATAAACACTTGGTATAAATATCAATGTGTTAGTGTTTATCTTCATGCAATAAGCTTTGCGAATGTCCTCATACTTGAGATGCTAGTTGCCTTGTGTGGTACTATTGCTATACTTTGGGTCATTGCTATGCACTCATTAATTTAGGGTGCTACGGGTGATTACGGGTATAGAGATAACAACACGTTGGTAGACTGAGTAGTCGGAAAGAATCCATCGCTCCGGATATATTAAGGAGTTGTACCTAGCCACTTGTTGAAGTGATGATTGCCATAAACCTCTGATCAGAGTATGTATTTGATAGAAATGGTTTCTAGTCAAACACACTATGGTAAAAGGCAATATACTTCGGTAACAAGTAAATAACTAGGATAGCTTGGAGCAACCTTGCTATTAGTGGGTTAACACTTTAACCGAACCCAATAAACCAAATGGTACTAATATTAAAGAATGGAAGGAATTTATCATACTGGATAACTATTGCATTAACCGGGATTAAGTCATAAGCATAAATGACGTTCCAAGTAATGGGGGATGGTAGACCTTTGCTAGAGGCATACTACAGTCGTTTAAGGTAATCGAGTTCTATTTACAGTCTAGAGTATCGAGCCAATGGTTCCATTAAAACAAGGGTTTGTTAAGCCTTAACAGCTCAATACTTCGGGATCCTATAAGGTCATACACATTGGACCTTCATCGGACTAAGTAAAGAACTAATAGATTTATTCTATTACAAGAATATAACATAAATAATAATTGGATTATTATTTGATTGGTTAAAATTGATTAAATCAATTTTCGATAGACCAAGGAATTTATTTTGACCGGTAACTAATTAATTAGAGTCATAAATAAATTATAATTGATTAGATCAATTTTGGTTGGACCAATAAATTTATTTTGACTGATAACTAATTTATTAGAGTCAAAAATAAATATTTATTTGAAATGATTTAAATGGGATTTTGCATTGTCGAGTTAAAACCGAAAAGTATAAATATTTTATACAATGTTCGGTTGTATGAAACACATCGAAAGGTGCACGAACACTGCTGGGCAGTGTTCGTGGTGGCCCATATTCATGGGTTGCACAAAGGCAGCCCATGAATACCACATGCAACACGTGCAGGTGGTAGGTGTGTAGGATGGGAGTTTTACTCCCATCCCACATCGTTAATGGGGAGCAAATTTTTGCTCCCCAAGCCTATATATAGGCTGTCCCTTCTCCTTTCAAAATGTACCAAGCTCAAAGCATAAATCCTAAGCGAGATAATTAATCTCTCGGGTACTTGAGCAAGTTATTTTTGTGGAGCCTGAATTTATTCGGGCAACGCTAGTTTATATTTTTGGGTGAGGCTTCTAGAGTGGTCTAGCAACTACTCGAGGCTTCTTAGTTCTTCCTCCTGGGGAGGTTTTGGTTGGTGGGGTTCATGTGGATACTGATAGAGGCTATCCTACGATTGGAGGCATGTGCAAGAAGGTCCTGCAAAAGCACGCTTCAACTGGTAAGTTCTTTTTCTTTCTCTTTTAATTATTAAGTCTTTTTCTTTAAGTGTTTTTAGACTTAATAATTATGCTTAGGTTATTTTTGCATGCTTGGTTTATTTTATGCTTAGGTTATAACTTAGAGTTATAACATGCTTAGTATAAAATAAATATGCTAGGATATAATTTGGAATTATGGTATGCCTAGTCCTTTAGCATCCTAACCTAGGTAGAGAATTATTTAGTTAAGGCTTTATTTAATTTATATGCAACTAATAGGAGTTCCTGGGACAGGGACAAAATTTTGAATTTCCGTCATGCCTCTTATGCATGTTCAATTTAACTGTCAGTTCCTAACACAAAATAATGTTAAATTGTCTAATTGTTCGGTCACCTCATAGAGTTCTCGAAGGCTTCTTGTACGATGCACAGTTCTTTCATCATCAAACCTACTTGAAGATGGAGAGGATGATGAGGATGACATGTCTCTATGAGTTGGAGAAGTTGGTGGAGTGGTGCGACGTTGTTGAAGTTCTCTTTGTTGCTCAGCTGTTGTTTGATCATCTTCTTTGAAATGGAAAAAGTTGAAGTCCTCCATCTGAGAATCAAAATTCCATTCTCCTTCTTCATCAAATATCACATCTCGACTTATCACAACCTTCTTGTCAGTTGGATTATATAGCTTGTAGCCTTTTGAGCTTGAGTCATAACCGATAAAAATGAAACTCTTGCTTTTATCATCAAGTTTGGTTCGATTCTCATCTGGTATATGAACATGAGCTATGCTGCCAAAGACTCGCAAGTGGGAGATTCCAGGCTTTCTTCCACTCCATGCCTCTTATAGTGTCTTTCCCGATACACTTCTTGTAGGAGATCGATTTGACAAGTAGACTGCAAATGCCACTGCTTCTGCCCAAAACTCCCTAGGCATTTTCTTGCATTTGAGCATACTTCATGCCATATCGAGGATTGTTCTATTCTTCCTTCCCACCACACCATTTTGTTGGGGGGATCTAGTGACTATTAGGAGGTGATAGATTCCATATGCTTCATAGAACCTTGGAATTGAATTCTCCTCCTCGGTCTGATCTCATGGCTTTGATCTTATGACCACTCTCCTTTTCGAAGGTTGCTTTGAACTTCTTAAATACTTTGAAGACTTCTGATTTTTGTTGCAAGATCATCAATAAAGAGAAGGAAGTAATTTTTATTACCAAAAGAACTTGGCTTAAAAGGACGGCACACGTCCGTGTAGATGAGCTCGAGCTGCTTCTTGGCTCTAGAATCTGACTCCTTTGGAAAGCTTCTCCTGTATTGCTTCCTTTGTAAACATCCTTTACACAATTGATCAAGATTGTTGATATATGGTAAGCCTTTAACCATTCCCTTCTTTGATAGTAGTTCCAATCCTCCAAAGTTGAGATGACCAAATCGAAGATGCCATAGCCATAATGCATCTTTATAACACGCCTTCAAACACTTTGCAACATCATTCTGAATGTTCAAAGGAAATATTCTATTTTTTTACATTTGCACTTTGGCGATTAGATCTCCTTTGCCATCTCTTATGAAAAGACTACAATTTTTCATGTGAATATCATAGCCTTTTTCTAAGAGCTGGCCTAGACTTAGAATGTTGCATTTCATATTAGGCACATAGTAGACATTTGAGATTAATTGGTGGCTACCATCTTTTGCCCGGAAAAGTATGTTACCTTTTCCTTTCAAATTTTGCTGTCATCTCCAAAAGAGACATCGCCACTTACTTCTTCAGTGAGCTTAATGAATAAGCTTCTTTTTCCACACATGTGATTGCTTGCACCGGTGTCGAGATACCATGTGTTCGCTTGATGATCATTGTTGTTGTTGTATGCCAACAATAACGTTTCTTTCTCTTCAGTCTTCACTTCCATGAAGTTGGCCTTCTCCTCGACCTTATTGCTAGGAACTCTACATTTTGAAGCGTAATGTCCAAGCTTTTGACAATTATAGCATTGGACTTGAGATTTGTCATACCGTGAGTTTGAGTTGCCTCTTCCACGACCTTGTGTGGAGCTTTCTCCCTTCTCGTAGTTATTGTTGGAATTGTCGTTGTTGTGATTCCAACTTCATCCACGACCACGGCCACCGCCTCGTCCACGACTTCGACCTCTGCCTATGCCTCTGCCTCCGCCTCTTCCATGTTGGTCTTTACTATTACCACGGCTTTCACTCGTATCCTTGAGTTGTAGTTTGAGGAGTTGCTCATTTATCCCTTGCTTGTTCTTGTGCTTTTCTTCATAGGCTTGTAGCGATCCTTCGAGTTCCTCAATTGTGATTTCTTCCAAGTCTTTGGTTTCTTCAATTGTCACCACGATGTGCTCGAATTTGGGATCCAACCACCGGAGTATCTTCTCAATTATCCTTATATCTTCTAACTTTTCACCATTTCTTTTTAATTGATTGGAAACAGCAGCTACTCTTGAAAAATAATCCAAAATGGACTCGGACGCTTTCATGTGTAAGGATTCGAATTCACCTCTTAATGTTTGGACCTTCTTCACCTTTTCGACTCCTTTGTAAGAGGTTTGCAACTTCTCCCATGCTTGCTTGGCAAAGGTTGCATTTGAAATTTTCTCAAAACCATCGTCATCTAATCCTTGATAGATGAGGAAGAGAGTTTTCTTGTCTCTCTTTCAGGAATCCTTCAAAGCTGTAGCTTGATCAGGCGTGAGAGATGCTTCATTTTTGGGCTCTTTGAAGCCTTTCTCTACGATATCCCAGACATCATGCGCACCGAGAAGAGCCTTTATTTTGATACTCCAATTGTCGTAGTTGTTGTTGTTGAGTGTTGGAACTTGAAACGATGCCACGCTATTCGCTATCTAACTCAAATAGCTTTTCTAGACCTATAGGAGCTATTGCGACACTTCTAGAGTCTGCTGCAACACTTCTGGAGTCTGCTGCGACACTTCTAGGGTCTTCTACGACACTTTTGCGTCACTAGAAACCTCTGACAAATTCTGCAGTGAAATTTTCCGTCGCAAAATGCAGATTTTCTTAGACTCGACTTTAGCTCTCGAAATAAAATTTTTCCGGAAGCGTAATCGACTTTTAAATGTGGCTCTGATACCACTTTATTGGAGTAGAGTGAGGATTAAGTGAATTTAATCAACAACGAATAATACAATACACTCTTTTGGATTACACAAACTCAAAAATAAATTACAATTTTTTTATTCTTACAACTCGCTCTCACACTCACTGAGTCAACTCACTCTACACTCACTGCTTATTTCACTCAACTCAACTCACACACTAAACAAAACCAACTTCAGCTCTTTATATAGAGCTTGTGACCGACACTCAAGGCTAAATTAAGCCACAAATTATTAATCTCTATTGCTGCCATATCCTCATGATTTTTCACATCCATATTATTGGATTTTTTTTATAAATATATTATTGGATTTTTGATATGGCTTTTGTGGATGATAATAAAGTAAGTAGATAAGGATTAGTTACCTCTGCCACCAATTTGAAATCAAGACTAATCACCATATTTCCATTCTTTCCAGCATGTAAACGTGTCCTTATGGCTTACTCATCTTTATTTTTGTTTTTATTTTTTATTTCTTTAATTAAGTTTAATTTCTAGCATAGACATGGTTCCAGCACACAAAGGTAACTCATAGCAACAGTCAGCATAATCATGTAATGGAATACATGATATTGATTTATGTAATTTTTGTACCAGTAACACAATAAGAACTAAGAAAGAAAAGTTATAGCCAACTTTCAAGAGAGGAAAATGAGTCACTCAAAATTTCCCAAAATTCTCCAAAAATTCTCCAATTCGGAGAGCTCGTTTTATCGAAATGTAAATCAAACGATTTATGAGAAGAAGAGAAATTCGGTGTTTTCCTGTCTCAATCAGACAAAAATAACTGCTGAATAATTATAATAGATAAGTATAGGATAGAAGATATCATCCGAATGGATTCTACCACCGGCGGTGTGAGACCACGCCAGAGATCATCGCTTGAATCGAGCGACAGTTTAGAGCAGCTGATAACATGGCGGAGAGGAACGCGGTACGTGTCGGAATTGTTTTAGGCAGTGGGGCAGCCTTCGCCTTTGCTAGATCGATTCAGGCAGTTGAGACCTCAACATTGAGAACGGACGAGAAATTCCGATGAGTTTGTGATTTTCCACTATATAATATATTCTTTTTCAATATCGCCTGATAAATCTTGCAAAATTAAGAATAAAATTAAAAGGTAATTTATACTACTGTTTAATAAAATGACTTGCCATTTTCAAATTTTATCATAAAAATTCCAATATTTTATCCAACTTCTTGTTAATATTTTAATATAATTGGATCAACTAGTTTGATCAATGCAATCGTGACATTTCATCGAATAAGTATAGAGAGTGCGGATTGCATACTTGTTCGGGTTCTATTTACGATTAGGGGGGTCCGAGCCAGCGCCCCGGGTGCGGGGTCCAAGGGACGGTAGCCCCTGGTGGAGTCCAGGGGCAGCGCCCCTGGCTGGGGTCGAGCTGAACCCACGCATTCTTTGGAAAAATTCATCAGAAAATAAATTTTTTTATCCCTGAACCCACGCATCTTTTGTAAAAATTCATCAGAAAATAAAATTTTGTCCGAAACGGTGTGTCTGTTGGACACAACTGAATCTCGGAATAAACATGTCTTTTGGATATAGCTGCTACCCCAAACAGCATGTCTGTTGACGTTTTGACTATTTATTTCACCAAAATGATATTGACAAATATAGAAAAATTCGGTTGAAATTTCATTACAAATAAAATTCTTGTTCTCGAATCTTTTTCTGATTTTATCCAATTGAAAATTTGGTAAACCGGCCAAATAAATTTCAATCTGACAGCATTTTCGCGACTTCCGAAATATTCACGTAATCCCCGACTTCAAATGTAGTTTTAGTGTCCGAATTATTGAATTTCGTATTCATTTTTTCTTGTTTAGTAGTATCCGATGTATTCAATATTAGCTTATTTGAAAAATGACCTATTTAATTTTAATACATTAAGCATCTATCTAATAACATAGAAAAAAGTGAAATACATATATCGTCATTTGAAACGAAATATATTTTGCTAATTATGTAAGAACTTGTCAACCATGAATAGTCAAAACTATTACATTAAAATTGAATATGTAACACCGAGCCGGCTCAATAGAAGTTGCACGACGTGCTACCGTGATCGGTCCATAAACAGGTCCAATCAACCCAAATGAGCTTCACCAAAGGTTCTCTTTTTCCCCCTAGCCACCGGCGGTCCAACTGAGCTTCACTAACGCCTCTTGTTTCCACCTCCATTTCCGCTGCCAAATCAAGTAAAAACTATTCTTCTTTGCGTTATTTTTCGTCATTTTTGAAATTCTGCTCTTCCCGTGAATCTAATTTCCCGATCCCGATCACAAGGTACCTAACAACTTGGCCAATAACAACCCCTACACCGGTGGATTTCGGTGGCTCCGCTTCTGAATGCAGTGATTTCTATGCTGATTTCCCCCCTTTTATATATTAGCTAGATGAACAATTCTGAGGTAGGTAAGCTATTTCTTTCTTGTACCTAGTGGAATGGTTCTCAGTGTGAAATGATTCCCCTTTTATACAATTATAGTTATTCCAAGTTGTTTCATATGGAACTTCAATTCTGTATCTGAGGTCTCTGTAATCTTGATGTCTTTGGTTTACTCTGCTAGTGCCTTACTTTAACCAGCCTTGCATTAAGTAATTTACAGTATAATTGTGGCTCTAGTGTAATTGGCAAGGCTCTAATATATCTGTGATTAATATATGGCACTAGTTTTAGCAAGGAAATTGCAGTTGCAGCGGCAAATCATCAAGATATTTTCACATAGGCTTGTTATTGTTTCTGCTGTTAATCACAAGTTTCTGGTTCACAATAGTTTTAGACAATTCATTCGGTAGACATCATGATATTATCAATTTCCAGCCTTTTTCAACTAGCTCTCAACCCGAAAGCATAGTCTGGGAATGTTCCTCTCGTGCGGTTCTTTTGAACAGGCTCGAAGATAAATTGAAGAACCACAAATTAGATGTATCATGTTTGACCTTTACAGATTTGCTAATTAGAAAGCTTATCACAGAATTATCCTACTCGTCTGATCCTCATTGGCTACAGAAAGCAAGTGATCTAGTGTTCCAAATCTTTAAAGAGAAACCGAATTTACTCAATGTTGAAGTCCTAACAAAGCTTTCACTCTCCTTAGCAAGAGCATTGTTGCCTATTCCTTCCTGTATGATCCTAAGAGTAATGCTCGAGGGATAGAATTTGCCCCCATTAAGTGTACTACACCTGATATTTTTCCACTTGGTTAAAACCGAAACTGGGACGTGCCTTGCATCCAATTTTTTGATTCAAACTTGTGATCATTACCAGGGAAAGGTTAAAAAACCCGATACAATTATCTTCAACCTTGTTTTGGATGCTTGTGTGAGGTTCAAATCATCTCTAAAAGGCCAAATGCTTGTTGAATGGATGTCACGAACTGGTGTCCTTGCTGATGCACATTCAATCACGAGTATTGCTCGTCTCTACGAAATTATCGGTCTTAGGGACGAGATAAATAAATTCAAAGATCATATCAATCAAGTGTCTGCTCCTTTTCTTTGTCACTACCAGCAATTTTATAATTACTTGTTGAACTTACACTCCAAATTTGACGATCTCGATTCTGCAGCAGAGCTAGTGAAAGATTTCAATAAATTCGACACTCATCGAAAGCCTCGGGACAGCACTAAACAGACTTATTTTGTTCCAATTGGGTCTAAAAATCTTCGAGATGGGTTAAAATTACAAATTGTACCCAAGTTGCTGCATAATGACTCGGTAATTGAATTGGGCTGTGAAAATGAACTCGTAATTAATAGGAAAGGGAAGCTTCTCCTTAGTAAAAGAGCCGTCGCAAAACTCCTCCATGATTATAAGACACGGGAGAATTACCGGACTTACCGATGTTTTATTGAGCTTACAGAAAAACTTAGAGACTCTCGCAGGATCTGAACTATGTTCTGATGTGATCGATGCTTGTATTTGTTTGGATTGGCTGGAAACGGCTCATGATATATTAGATGAAATGGAGAAATTCAGTTTTCCTATGGGCTCATCAGCATATATAAAACTTATAAGGGCTTATAATGGCAGAAAGATGTTCAAAGAAGCCGAGGTCCTGCTTACAGAAATTAGAAAGACGGGTTTTATAGAAGAAAACGGATCGAATTCTGTTACTAAATCACATCTAACCAATGTATTAGTTCGAGAAATTGTGGAGGATGAGAAAAAATTTCCTACTATATTGTATGAGTTAAATTCTTCAATTTATTTCTTTTGCCAGGCGAAAATGATGGATGATGCTTTAAAAAGCTATAGAAGAATGCAAGCACGGGAAATACAACCAAATGAGCAGACATTTGCATATCTAATAAATGGGTATTCATCGGTTGGGAGATTTCGAGAATTAACGATATTATGGGGAGACATTAAGAGGAAAATTGAGAGCCGTAATTTATTGGCGAGTAGGGACTTGTTCGAGTTATTGCTGGTGAAATTTATCCAAGGTGGTTACTTTGAGAGAGTGGAGGTAATTGGTTATATGAAAGGGCGGAATATGTGTATCGATAGGTGTATGTGTAAAAGCGAGTTCTTGGAGTGTCGTAGGGATTTGTATAGGAGTTTGAGAGTATCAGAGACACGAACTGAGGCTCAAAGAAAGAGAGTTGAATTTGTTAGTACGTTTCAGAAATGGCTTGGCTTAGATTGAAGTTCAAACCGGATTTGCAAGGGAAAAATGAGGTAACTATATGTGCATCTTTGATTTTACACTAAAATTTCTGTAAAATTTTTAAGCTAATTGTGAGAGTGTTGGTCTGGTGTTAGATTCAATTTGATATATACCACATTGGAAGTTTGTATACCTATATGCTTGTGATAATAAATGGTATATGCCTGTTTTCTTCTGATAATCCTTCAAAACAGAGCAAGTTTAAAATGACAGAATGAATCCAACTAGTGAAACTAAAAATTGGGTCTAATACATCAAGATTTCTTGTAGTTGTCCCTAAACGCCCATTTACCCCATGAACTTTCAAAAGTTTCAGTAATCCCCTTGAAATTGGAAAAAATGCACCAGTTTGACCCCTTGATGCCACGTGTCTTATTTTGGTTGGTTTGACTTTTGAAATGTCATTTTCCTGTTTTTTCTCTATTCAAACTAGAAGGTGGTGCGTGCCACGTCGCATTTAAGGGGTTATGAGATGTGATTTAAACAAGTTCAGGAGTATGTGGAACTTTTGAAAGCTTAGGGAGGAAATTGGTGTTTATGAACAACTATAAGGGGCCGATATATTACGACTAAAAATTACTAAAGCGGATATATCGCCTGCTTGTTACCATTGCGTATGCAACTCTTGTAAATCAAATGTAGTACTCAGAAGAATCTGTATTTATACAAGAACTTTGTAACATTCTTGTGGGCCTTGCAAGGTGAAGTGGGTTAATGGGCCTTTGGGTCTACAATAACCAAATGTTATCAGGTACTAGTAGTAACAATTTAGTAAAAAGAATAGAATATGATATTTCAAAAATATAATATATGTTGGTATTTTTAAATGTTGGTGCTGGTACGGCTTCCTGTTTATTTATAAAACAATAACATACAGTTTAGAACAAATTGATTCCTATTTGGTCATTTGAAAAATAATTTTTTCTTTTAAATGAAAAAATTAGAAATTCAAATTGATTTCAAATTGTGAGGAGCAAAGTTTTTTTATGATAGTATTTACCTTTTAGTGTGATTGTGTATTTGTTGTGTTTTAACACGGTATTACAACTATTTTGGTTTGCCGATTTCAGTGATTGTGAATTTATAAAGTTGTACGTTTTAGTTAATTTCAATCAATTACTGGATTTTAATGGTTTAAATTTAATTTTATTGTGAATCCTATAAATCTCTATAACTCAATCTGAACCATCAAAACTTATTGGATGATTGAAATTGACTAAAATATACAATTTTTCCAGTTTCAAACTTCAGATAATCTTAATCGTTATTATTGTGAACTGTACAAGGAAATAATCGATTCCAATTTGGTTGGGAAGTTTTAGAAGTTCATTTTATTCTCAATATATGGAAAGTTTAGTTCTAATTTGCAAATTGTTTTTTTTATAAGGATAAAAATATTTTAAAAGGTATAAGGGTAAAAAAGTTTTTTATAACTTGCTTTTATATATATAGATTAAAAGCCAATGCTAAAGAAAAATAAAACTCGCCACTTAGATAATCTGTACAAGAAAATTCAGGTATAGTTGTATTTATGAAATTAAAATTGGATCCGCCGATCAGACGTGCTTAATCAAGATAGGAGGTTGGTCAGTCGATTTTCAATGAATTTTAATATGGTCAAGAACTGATCAACAATTGGTTGAATAGGCATAGATCGAAAACCGACCTGCACATCTCTCTTTATATCCTTATGTCATGTCAGGACTCTTTGTATTTCATCTTTAATGCACTTATATTCATTCAAGTTCTTTGTCTTCTTATCCCTTATTGTGGCTACTTATATATGTATCTTTGTCCCTAGTATGTTCCCAACTTTTTGTGTGTTTTACCTTGTGCATGGCTAACAACTTTTTATCCTACTTCTTAGCCCTTCAGTAATTCTCAAAAGTCTAACCTTTATATGCTTTTGAAACCATCCTATACTAATACATCTCTTTTATAACATTTGGAACCTGCTCATTCCATTACCATGCTTCTTGAGGGCAAAATCCTTGTCCTTTAGAAATCCCCACCACTTCACTTGCTACTTTGCTTATACATTCTTCCATCTCTTTCCATAGCGAGTTTGCGCCAATTTGCATATCTCCAAATCCTACTTCTAATACCTTTTTCTTAAACTCCAACATCTTGATATCCTTAAAATCTCACCATCTAATCCTAGGTTTCCTACATTCTTTTTCCTTTCTTCAAATATATGTTTTTGTGTTATATAAGACTAATAACTTATGTTGAGATGTTAGCGCTTCTCCTAATATAAACTTTCGATCTTCTGCTTCTCACAAGCAGAAAATCTATTTGACTTTAATTGCCCTTATTCTTATAGGTAATCAAGTGCCAATGTAATGTATGCCTAAAAGAGCACGACACAACATTATACTTTAATTATCAAAGATCCATGTGAGAATATGACATCTTTTATGCGTTGGCTGCTAACTTATACCACGCTATCCTCCTTTATCCGTGCCAGCTTGGGTCAGCAATGTACAAGTGTACAGTGGTGGAGTTCTCATCCTCCTATTGTTAATAGATTTATTTTTTAGGATTATGTTTTAGATATCTTGAGAAGTATATTGTTTTTTTTCTTACTTCTCGTTGACAATTGTAATGTTTTATTCTTAGGTAAACTTAAAAAATTTGCTAAGTGGTTTGACCGTTTTGTAAAAAGGTTCTTGTGGAATTTTTTTGTTTTAAAAGGGTCCATGTGATTCCAAAAGTTATAGCAAAAACATGCTTTTCAAAATTTTGAAACCACATTTGGAAGGATGATCTTGTTAATTTTGAAGTGAAATTTTGCAGCTTTGTTTATGAAAATACAATACACATTAGTGATAAATTTTAGAATTTTTTTAGAAATACAAATATTTATATTAATTAAAAAATCACGACAAAATAAAAGTTTCCGAAATTTACTCAAATCTTAATAAATGATTTACAAATAATATAGTTGAATATAAGAATGTTAAATTTATTGAAATAACTGAGATTACCCTTCCAAATATGGTTTCAAAATTTTGAGAAACATATTTTTACTAATTTTTGAAACCACAAACACTATTTTAAAATAAAAAATTCCACTAATACTTTTTTATAAAACTATCAAATCACATTATATATTTTTTAAGTTTACCCTTTATTCTTTCATTTTATATTAATAATATGAGTCGTCTTATTTTGGCTTGGAGTCCAGGAATGGTAGCCAGCTGGAATATCCTGCCATGTAAACTAAGCAAGCCTCCACATGTAAAAAAAAAAAATCTTTTTTTATTACAATTAAGGACAACAATTTATAATAAAGGGTGCACATTTCAACTAGGTCAGCGCTCCATAAATCCTAAAGAGTATTAGAGATATTGGAATTATTTCACATGAGAAATAAAAAAAGATTATGAGTGATATATAAATAATGTAGATTGGACCTTAATATAAGTCAATTGATTTTATATTAGATGAGCTCAACCCCACTTATATGCTCATTTAGCTTATCGAACCCACCACTCTCAAGGCTCATAAATTCTTTACATGGTATCAAAACAGAAGAAGGCCTGACAGCCAGTAATCTTGTGTTCAATGATTAAAATCTTGATAGAGTTTGGACTAGCGATAAAGACTAAACACGTTTGACAACCATGTCATACAAAATCCTTTTTTGTGTATATATGTATATGCATGTATATATATGTGTGTATTTGACATATTGTAGTAGAGTAAGCACGTGCTAATGTGACATTATCCATACTATCTTTTTTGTCAATTTTGACTGTCGAATGATACTTATTTTATCAAGCAATATGCGAAAGTGCCATCGTATCTTAAGACAAATGATCACTTTTACTAGGGTAAGCACGCGCTAATGTGATATTATACTTATTTTATGAAGCAATACGCCAAAGAATTGTCCTATCTCAAGAAAAATGATATCCACTTTCAGTACGTTAAGCTTTTTTGTTTGCTATTGAATTTGTGATATTATCCAATACAACCTCCAAATAATTTTAGTAGTACTTTTAGCCTTTTATATTTTTTTTTCTGATCTGGTTCACCGGAGTCGGGAACTTTACTCCGACTATATCCAGATCTGATCCGGGTCGCGCACCTGGCTGTGGTAGGTGAGTCCCCCAATAAGAATTTTCTGCATTCACTAGGACTCGAACTCTAGACCTTGCTTAAGCGATACCATGCCAATTACCACGTGGACCAACCCTTACTAGTTTTTAGCCTTTTATTTAGTTCTCTTTGAGTTGTTAGTTTAGATTACCAATGCACTTTTTTACCATTTTTTCTTTAATTTACCTTGAATAAACTATTATTATTTAAAGGATAAATTAGTCATTTTGACTGTATAATATATTTTCATTATCATTTGTGTAGAAGTTACCGGAAGCACTTGGACTCATATCTCTCTCATATGGCATGACATTGTCTACTTTGGAACTAAATCCTCATGAATATGCTCTTGGACTTTACCCCGAAAGACATCATACTAATGAGAATATTGTCCATCTATTTTGTACCTCTAATGTCGGCGGTACTCGCGCAGGGGCTATAGGAGTATCAGAAGCTATTGTACTCGACGTTGGAGTAAGAATTTGATGTTACACTCTTTTCGTTTGCAAATTTTTTTATCCTTGAAGAAACATGTACTGTTCTGGGCTAGTCCTGACATTTCGAGGGCCAGTGCGAGACAAAAATTAAGGACCGCTTTGTTTAGAAATTTTCACGTAAAATAAAAATATATATTATTGTAAATTTTAATTAATTCTAGGTTAAAAGTTTAAATTAATAATCTGGTTCATTCTCATTCCATAAGTTGAGAAAATTACTTTTTGTGAAGAATTTTGAAGAGGCTAGGTATTGAACTTAAGAACTCCCACCACTAACATTGAGTGGTGTACCAATTGAGCTACACCCAATTGGTAGTTGAGAAAATTACTTAAAACTTACAAATATCCGTAGAGACATGATAAAAAAGGGCAAACCAAAAAAAGTACTATGTGTACTTATTTGCAAAACGATGTCTGAGAAATATTTTTTTGCAAAATAAGGTATGTGGTTTCAAAAAAACTGGCAAAAAGAGGATAAAAAATATTTTCGTATTCAGAGTAGTAATGTTACAGAAAGTATTTTAATCAATTCAACATTCTCATAATTTAATCTTATTATTTAAAAATTATACGTTATGATTTGAGTAAATTTCGCAGATGTTTTCCATTTTTTATGACATTTTAAAGTTTATCATCATATTTTGATTAAAAAAATATTTGCACTATTAAAAAAATTTAAAAATTATAACTGATGTGTATTACATTTTTATTAACCAATCCAGGAAATTTCAGATAAAAACGAACAAGATTAATCATTGTTGTGACAAAATTTAATATTGAGAATCCTCTTTTTGCCAATTTTTTGAAACCAAATACCCTATTTTGGAAAAAAAAGAATTTCTCAGACCACATTTTACAAATGAGTGAAACTACATGATACTTTATTAAAGTTTTCCCAAAAAATATAGGCTCCTTATAGTCGTGTGCCCTAGGTTAGCGCAATTCTGACCTATGCACAAGGCATGCCCCATATATACATAACTAGAGTAAGAGAGAAATACTGAAATTATATTATTTTTTGCGCTTTTTGGTATGTACTGAGTTTGGATTGCAATCTTTTTGGAAGGGAATGAGCAGCAGCGGATGTGCATCAAATGTTAAGAGAATACTGGAAAATCATGTAAGTATTTTGGAGTATTTTTGTTGTATAATTTGTTTTTTTTTCGTAACGGAGAAATGGTATGCCTATGCCACAAATTGCGCAGGAACAAGTGTATGTAGCGAGTGTGAATCTCGCAACAAAGACTGCAATAGTGTGGCCTGTATCTACGGCAAAGGTTTTGCCGAGCTGGGAAAAAACAACTAGGAGATGAGGTCGCAAACTATCTCACTACTTTTGGTTTCAAATCTAACCTCCAAGGTAACCTTCTCAAATTACTCCGTTATCTTTTTTTATAATTGACTTAACCTCGGAGGAACTGGGTTTGAACCTGGCAGATGAAGACACTTTTCATGGTTGTTTAAAAAACACTCCATATAGCGACTGGCCTGGTCATACCTTTGCTTCGCTTGCTCCGCATGATTCGGTATGTGCCTCTTAGTTTAGAATACTCCTAGTTCTTGATATATGGGACTTGTAACATCCTCTTATAGGGAGTGCCACGGTAACTATAAACACCCAATAAAAAACTCTACTCCACAATATAAAGTTCAATACTTATAGATTACAATATGTACAAATACCAATATAATGTTTGAGACTCCAAATTATTTCTCAATGTTAATTATTCTCCAAATATTTCTCAATATTACTTTATATTTCTCACACTATCTAGTACATGTCATTATTCTACAAACCATAATATTACATTAAATTACAAATCCACCTCGAGTTTTTCTTTAATTGCTCTTCAAGTTGATCCACTTATTCCACTTTGGTCCAAGCTATCTACAAGTTCTCCACCTACGTGTAGAAAAAAAAATTACACGCTAAGCAATTTGCTTAGTGGTGTCCATAAAAAAAATATAACAACTTTGAATATTTTTAAAATAGAAACAATGTATATTTATAAGTTAAAAACAAATTAACCAACTTTTTGGAACCAAATCACAAAACATATATAGTAATCCTTTCAAAGTACAATCAAATTTGTACCCAATTTTTCCAAACACTTTAACCACATATTGCCCAAAGTAAACAAGTCCTGAATAACGGTAAAATGGATACGGGAGCGGACAAGCCCGAAGCCGAAGCTTCAAAATCAATATATCGGTCAAGCCCGAAGCCGAAGCTTCAAAATCAATATATATCGGTCAAGCCCGAAGCCGAAGCTTCAATATCAATATATATATATATATATATCATAATATCGGCCAAAGCCCGAAGCCAAAGCTTCAATTGTTTGTACAGTACTGTACCCCCCTTTATTGGCGCCAATCTACCCTGACCCTATATTCTACTCGTTTAATAAGGGCAATAAATCAAAGTAACATCTTAAAAATTTTAGTATAAACCATCAATCATAATTCAACATAACTTCAGTAATTAAGAAATCCAAATCCCAAATTTTTAAGCAGCAAACTTCAATTAAAACTCAATAAAATCAATATTCATACTTTCCAGAACTTTTCCAGGTTTCGTAACCTGACTTCCCCTGCATTTTTCACTATTAAAACATCATTCAATCGAAGAACTTTCTTTTAAACATAAGTAGCCACATGTCTCAGGTTTCCAAAACCACCAGAATCATAGAAATCGAAATTGTATAACCAAAGTTATGATCAAAATACTAAACAGTGTACAAAGCTGAGATTTTCCGAAAACAGATTTCATGACTCAACTTCAAACGAAAATTTCACATTGAAAACGAACGAAATTCAATAAGGTTTCTTCTGAAAATATATTCCTTACTTTCTGTAGATATCAATAAAATCAAGAATCATTCAAATCAGTTTTATATAACGAGACAAAACATTAAAACAAAACAGGTATACAAATCTAGAAAATATTCCGAAAAACCGAGAAATCGAAATTCGAGACACAAACCTTTTTCTATGCTCTTTCTAGCTCTCTTCTACCCCTTTTGCCTTAGATTTGCTTGCACTAGCTTCCTCTACAACAGTCATATATAATTCTATCAAGATATTGTATAAATAAACTTCCTAATACCATAAATATGCTTAATCTACCATGAATTCTACTAATTAAGCTTTAATTTCACCAAAAATCACTCACCTCAAACTCGGGTTACTATTCATCCGAGCCTTAAAATCTGAAATCCTCCTCTTCTAGTCTTGATTGACTGAAATTGATGATGATAGAGGGTTTAAGGATCGATTTCTAACAAGAATTCGAAGTTAAATCGAAGAAATCGGAAGTTTTTGGATTAGGGAAAATTTGATAAAGGATTTAGGAAGAGAGAAAAATGGAGAAGAAGATGAAGGGAAGAAAGAAGAGAGGTTACGTATAGATTTAGGATTTTTCTTTTTTTTTTTCAATTTCCAATATTGCCCTTGGACAAATAATTAAATGCCCAATTCATCCCTCTTACTTAATTAGCTCTTATTTCCTCATGTCTTATATCCAATAACAATAATAACAATAAAAATAATTTCAATGATATTTTAATACCATAGTAATTTATTATAAGCATTTTTTTGGAAATTTCGGTTCGTTGCAATTCTCCCCCTCTTATGAATTTTCGTCCCGAAAATTTCCTCAAAACAATTGCGGATATTGAGTTTTCATTGTATCCTCCGGTTCCCAAGTTGCTTCTTCAACCTTATGATTCTTCCAAAGTACTTTTACCAGTGGAATAGACTTGTTTCACAATTGTTTAACCTCTCTCGCCAAGATTTGTACCGGTTCCTCTTCATATGTCAGGTTGGGTTCGATTTCTATGACATCAGGAGATAAGATATGCGATGGATCTGATCTGTATCTCCTTAACATTGACACATAGAACACATTATGAATTTTGTCGAGCATCGGAGGTAGTGCCAACCGATAAGCTACCGGTCCAACCTTCTCTATAACCGCATATGGGCCAATGAATCTTGGACTGAGCTTGCCTTTCTTGCCAAATCGTAGGACTTTCTTCCAAGGAGATACTTTGAGAAATACTTTATCCCCCACTTCATAAGTAATGTCTTTTCTTTTTAGATCAGCATAAGACTTTTGTCTATCCGATGCAGCCTTCAATCTCTCTTGAATAAGTTTTACCTTCTCCTTTATCTCCTGAATTAAATCCACTCCCACAATCTTGTTTTCACTAAGTTCGGTCTAATATAATGGAGTTTGACATTTTCTTCCATACAATGCTTTATATGGCACCATTTGTATGCTTGACTGATAGCTGTTATTATAGGCAAACTCCATGAGGGACAAATACTTATCCCAACTCCCCTCAAATTCAATGATACAACTTTTCATCATGTCTTCCAACACCTGAATTACTCTTTCAGATTGACCATCTGTTTGCGGATGAAATGAAGTACTAAAATGAAGTTTACTACCTAAGGCTTCTTGCAACTTCTTCCAAAATCTCAAAGTAAATCTTGGATCTCGGTCAGAAATGATTAAAATAGGCACTCCGTGTAGCCTTACTATCTCATCTACATATAACTGAGCCAACCTATCAAGTGAATAATCCATCCTAACTGGAAGAAAGTGGGCAGACTTTGTAAATCTATCTACAATAACCCACACTGCATCATGTTTCTTCTGTGTAAGTGGTAAAAATGTCACAAAGTCCATTGTGATTCTTTCCCATTTCCATTCTGGAATTGTTATAGGTTGCAACAATCTAGAAGGAACTTGATGTTCTGCTTTCACCTATTGACAAGTTAGACATTGAGCAACGTAATTAGTAATGTCTTTCTTCATTCCATTCCACCAATAATGGCTCTTCAAATTTTGGTACATCTTGTTTGCTCCTGGATGCATCGCATAAGGACTACTATGCGCCTCATGTAAAATATTCTTCTTTAATTCTTCATTGTTTGGCACACACAGTCTATCTTTAAAATATAGACACCCATCTTCTCGAACCATATAGTTGTCTACGATACGCACTTGTGTCCTTGCTCGAATGATCTTTAAGTCACCATCTTCATTTTGTGCTTGCTTAACCTGTTGTAGTAGTACAGGTTGAATCTTTAATTCTACAATTAAGGCTCCACTACTGGAAAGAGCTAACCCCGTTTTCATAGCCCTTAGTGCCAACAATGTCTTTCTACTGAGAGCATCCGCCACGACATTATCCTTTCCTGGATGGGAGTCAATAAGACAATCATAATCTTTGATGAATTCCATCCACCTTCTCTGCCTTAAATTCAACTCCTTCTACGTTGGCAAATATTTCAAACTTTTGTGATCTGTATAAATATAACATTTTTCTCCATAAAGATATTGTTGCCAAATTTTCAGGGCAAAGACTATTGCAGCCATTTCCAAATCATGAGTAGGATAATTCCTTTCATGATTCTTCAATTGCTTGGAAGCATAGGCAATCACTTTCCCTTCTTGCATCAAAACACACCCAAGACCACTATGTGAAGCATCACTATAGATTATAAAATCTTTTCCAGGCTCTGGTTGGGTAAGGATGGGTGCTTCTGTTAACATCGCCTTCAATTTCTCAAAACTTTCTTGGCACTTGTCATTCCACTCAAATTTTGCATTCTTTTGAAGTAGTTTCGTCAGTGGAGCAGCAATGACAGAAAATCCCTTCACAAACCTTCTATAATACCCTGCTAAACTAAGGAAACTTCTGACTTTCATAGGATTCTTTGGTGGTTTCCATTCTACAACTGCTTCTATCTTTTTAGGATCCACTTTAATTCCATCTACAGAAACAACATGGCCTAAGAAAGAAACTTCTTCAAGCCAAAACTCACATTTGCTAAGTTTGGCATACAATTTATTTTCCCTCAAAGTTTGGAAGACTATCCGCAAATGTTGATCATGCTCTTCCCGTGACTTAGAATACACCAAAATCTCATCAATGAAAACCACTACAAACCTGTCTAAATATAAGTAAAAGACATGGTTCATAAGGTCCATAAATGCTGCTGGTGCAATAGTTAGACCAAATGGCATCACCAAAAATTCATAGTGCCCATATCTGGTTCGAAAAGCCATCTTTACAATATCATCATCTTTCACTCTCATCTGATAGTAACCCGATCTTAAATCAATCTTGGAAAAGTATTTGGCACCCTTGAGTTGATCCAATAAGTCTTCAATCCTTGGCAATGGATACTTGTTCTTCATTGTCAATTTATTCAACTCCCGGTAATCAATACATAATCGGAGTGATCCATCTTTCTTCTTAACAAACAACACTGGTGCACCCCACGGGGATATACTCGGGCGTATGAATCCTTTGTCTAACAATTCTTGCAACTGAATCTTCAACTCTTTCAGCTCAGCAGGCACCATTCTATATGGTGCTTTGGATACTGTGCGGTACCCGGTAATACATCAATTGCGAATTCTACCTCTCTTTCTGGTTGCAACCCCGGTAGTTCTTCTGGAAATACTTCTGGAAAATCATATACCGTAAAAATATTCTGCAATTCTAACTCACCTTTCTTCGATTCTAGAGCAAAGATTAGGTAGGCCTGACATCCCTTCCTAACTAATCTTTTAGTCTTCATAAAAGAAATTATGTTATAGAGGTAATCTGATCTTTCCCCCACGATAACTAATTCTTCTCCATCAGAAACTTGAAGTGACATTCTTTTGTTTTTGCAATCCACCACAGCTCGATGTTCCGATAACCAATCCATTCCCAAGATAACATCGTAATCTCGGAAAGGTAACTCAATTAAATTTGCAAGGAAAAGTTGATGTTGAATCATAATAGGGCAATTCATATACACTTTGTTTACTATCACACTGTGTCCTAAAGGATTAGTCACTTCAATATTTTCTCCTAATTCTTCTACATGTAACCCTTTCTCTTGTGCTAATGCAGTACATATATATGAATGAGATGAACCGGGATCTATCAAAGCATAAACATCGTGATTGTAGAATGAAAATTTACCGACAATAACTTCGGTAGATTCTCTAGTCTCAGGCCCTCGGATTGCATAACTTCACGCCATTCCTCCCGGTCTACCACTCTGTGGGTGCTTGTTGAGCCACATCATGTCCACTTGAACCACTAGCATTTCCTCTTCCCCTTCCTCTTCCACCTTACATTGTAGGAGTAGGAACTACTGCAGGTGCAGATGTACTTATCTATTTTTGAGGACAATTTGCAATCAAATGTTCCCTCGAGCCACATTTAAAGTAGACTCTACCTTTTCCCTAACATTCCCCTGTATGCATCCTTCCACAATTAGAACATTATGGAATATTTCCTCTGCCTCGACCTAAAGGTACACTAGCTGTTGACCCTGTACTTATGGTTTGTCTCGGTGAAAACCCTCTGAAATGAGATTGTGTTTGTTCTGATGTTTCCTTCTGTTTCTTACTTGGAGATTCTGAACTAGCTAGACCTTGCGATCCCTTTTGAAATCCAGATCTTTTAGCCATTCTTTGTTGGCTATCTGAATTGATCTTCTCAATGCCCATAGCAGTATTAACTAAGTCATTGAACACTCTAATCTTTAGTGCAAGTAAATACACTCTAATTTCATCATTCAGCCCATCCTCGAATCTCTTACATCGCCTTACTTCACGAGCATACCTCTCAAGTTTGATGAATTGAATTCATATTCTGATACAGTCATTCGTCCCTATCTCAAAGATAAGAACAATTTCCTCTGCTTATCCTTGAATCTTTCACTAACGTACTTCTTGTCAAATTGTTCCAAGAAAAGACACCAAGTGATTTCTCCGGGTTGCCTTTCTCTCACAATATTATCCCACCACCTCCTAGCTTGTTCTTTGAGTAGACCTTGCACACAGTCTAATCTCTCTTCATCTATAAAATGAAGCCTAGTCATACACCATTTAGTATGATCAAGCTAATCTTCTACAATTGCAGGATTCACTGTGTCCCCTTTGAAGTCATCAGCCGGAAGCTTCTTGATTCTTTCAAGAGGAGTTCTCTCCTCTCTTCTTTCGATGTGAGGTATAACAGGAACTTGAGGGATTTGTATATTTCGTAGTACTTGTGTGATTACTTCAGTAGTCATATGCTGAAGTAAAGCAGCTTATGCTGGAGTAGGTTGTTTAGGAAAGCCATGAACTGGTGGAGGTTCATGTCTTTGTTTATCCCCTTATCTAATACGGACCGTACTCTAAGCATCCTCTTCCTCACTCTGGTTGTGACTTCTACTAGCCATAACTTATTCCTGCAAATTGGACCAAAGTGGATCAAACAACTAACATATCATATTTATATCCTAAATGGCATATATATACTAGTCGTAGAATCGCCTAAACCTCGCTTTGATACCAATAAGTGTAACACCCCCTTATAGGGAGTGTTAAAATAGAAACAAAGTATATTTATAAGTTAAAAACAAATTAACCAACTTTTAGGAACCAAATCACAAAACTTATAAAGTAATCCTTTCAAAGTATAATCAAATTTGTACCCAATTTTTCCAAACATTTTAACCACATATTGCCCAAAGTAAACAAGTCCTGAAGATACGGGAGCGGACAAGCCCGGAGCTGAACCTTCAAAATCAATATATCGGTCAAGCCCGAAGCCGAAGCTTCAAAATCAATATATATCGGTCAAGCCCGAAGCCGAAGCTTCAAAATCAACATATCGGTCAAGCCCGAAGCCGAAGCTTCAATATCAATATATATATATATATATACATATATATATATATATATATATATATATATATATATATGTATATATATATATATATATATATATATATATATATATATATATCATAATATCGGCCAAAGCCCGAAGCCAAAGCTTCAATTGTTTGTACAGTACTGTACCCCCCTTTATTGGCACCAATCTACCCTGACCCGTATTCTACTCGTTTAATAAGGGCAATAAATCAAAGTAACATCTTAAAAATTTTAGTATAAACCATCAATCATAATTCAACATAACTTCAGTAATTAAGAAATCCAAATCCCAAATTTTTAAGCATCAAACTTCAATTAAAACTCAATAAAATCAATATTCATACTTTGCAGAACTTTTCCAGGTTTTGTAACCTGACTACCCCTGCATTTTTCACTATTAAAACATCATCCAATCGAAGCAAATTCTTTAAAACATAATTAGCCACATGTCTCAGCTTTCCAGAACAACAAGAATCGTAGAAATCCAAATTGTATAACCAAAGTTATGATCAAAATACTAAACAGTGTACAAAGCTGAGATTTTCCGAAAACAGATTTCATGACTCAACTTCAAACGAAAATTTCACATTGAAAATGAACGAAATTCAATAAGGTTTCTTCTGAACATATATTCCTTACGTTCTGTAGATATCAATAAAATCAAGAATCGTTCAAATCGGATTTATATAACGAGACAAAACATTAAAACAAAATAGGTATACAAATCTAGAAAATATTCCGAAAAACCGAGAAATCGAAATTCGAGACACAAACCTTTTTCTATGCTCTTTCTAGCTCTCTTCTACCCCTTTTGCCTTTGATTTGCTTGCACTAGCTTCCTCTACAACAGTCATATATAATTCTATCAAGATATTGTATAAATAAACTTCCTAATACCATAAATATGCTTAATCTACCATGAATTCTACTAATTAAGCTTTAATTTCACCAAAAATCACTCACCTCAAACTCGGGTTACTATTCATTCGAACCTTAAAATCTGAAATCCTCCTCTTCTAGTCTTGATTGACTGAAATTGATGATGATAGAGGGCTTAAGGATCGAATTCTAATAAGAATTCGAAGTTAAATTGAAGAAATCGGAAGTTTTTGGATTAGAGAAAATTTGATAAAGGATTTAGGAAGAGAGAAAAATGGAGAAGAAGATGAAGGGAAGAGAGAAGAGAGGTTACGTATAGATTTACGATTTTTCTTTTTTTTTTCAATTTCCAATATTGCCCTTAGACAAATAATTAAATGCTCAATTCATCTCTCTTACTTAATTAGCTCTTATTTCCTCATGTCTTATATCCAATAACAATAATAACAATAAAAATAATTTCCATGATATTTTAATACCTTAGTAATTTATTATAAGTAAATTTTTGGAAATTTCGATTCGTTACAGGACTAATCTGAGGACCCTAGACCAGAATAGTTAATGATAAGTTGTTATTGTATGTGTAAATTTTGTATAGGAATTGGAGTCGCATGCCAAAGAGGTGGAGGCACTGAAAGTAAAAGTGAAGGATTTGTTACTTAACTCTACTAGAGAGTTAACTGACAATATTCAGTGCCTTAATTTATTGTGTCGTCTTGGTGCTTCCTATCATTTTGGGGAAGAGATTTTAGAACAACTCAATCATATTTTTACTATACTTCCTAGATTTGTTGAAGATAATGACTATGACCACTGTGCCGTGGCAAATTTCTTTCCAATTTTGAGAGAGCATGGATACTACGTTACCAGAGGTAAATACTTATTTTTCTATCTTACTCACCCAAATCATAAAAATATTATTGTGTTCTTCCAATGCTAATAGTTCTTGAATTTATTGATTGATTCATAATTTATATTTGCAATACCAAATTTTTTAATGTTTCACACACATAAATATTGATCTTTGAGACTATATGAAACAGAAAACTTACTTTTCAAGTCAAGAATTGATAATTCCAAAAACGCTTGTATTGTAATAGGAAACTTATTTTAATATATGCCTCTATAGAAGAGACAATATCCATAATTTGTACTGGTTCATCATGTGTTTCAAGGATCAGAAGCCCTAGGTGTCATGGAACCGTTTTACCTAAAAGGTTAAGCTGATAGGTAAAGCCTAATCATAGTATTTATATTATTACTAACAATCCCCCGCACGCGAATGCCCATAGGCTTGAAGCGGGTACAACACAGATCCATTTTGCTACGTATTGTAACTTAATTCAACAAATGGAGCTGTCAGGATTCGAATCCTTGACCTTTAAACTACTCTAATATCATATCATGGAACAGTTTTATCCAAAAATTTAAGCTGATAGATAAGACTCAATCATAATATTTATATTATTCCTAACGCCCGAAAGGCATCAATGAGTCAAAATTAAGGTATCAGTAAAATATAGCCTAGTTATATTATCTAATTATAGGCTGGCATTTAATTTTATACATCGTTTATGCATTAATCTTATACACAATCAGCTTAGTTATACTTTATTGTTGAGCGTGGTGGGATCCATTAAATTAATTAAAAAAATGTATGCCGACATAAATTTTTTTTTAAATGTACAGTAAAATTACTGTGCACAATTCGGCCATACGTGTTTTGAATCTCCTATAAATAGAGGAGGTTTTGCTCATTTTAAGCAGAGAGCAGAAGAGAGCAAAAAGTGAGAAACACAGATAAAAATGTAATCTACGTAGAGAGCCTTAGGAAAAAGGTTCCTAAGAGCTGGGTAAGAGAGAAAAATAGTGAGGTTTTGGGAAACACTTGAGTGCCACTATTTTGTAATCTCTTGGTGTACCTACTATTATTTTATAGTGGAAGAATTATTCGGAGTTGATCCCGTGGGTTTTCCCTAATTCATTTGGGGTTTCCACGTAAAAATCTGCGTGTCTTTTATTCTGCTGCTATTATTTTTCTCGTAATCTATTATTGGGCCTAACAAGTAGTATCATAGCCGATGGTTGTTTTATCAGTAAAATCCGTGGATATATTTTTCGAAAATAAATATACCACGGCGACGAGAAAATTACGGCGAATCCAGTGGCGCATTCCGTTCGAAAAACTGTCACAGATACGCAATTTGAGTAAATAGTAAAATAGTAACTTAGTAAAATAGTTTCTTGAATAATACTATTCATATTTTGTCATCTTATGAATAGTATTATATAAGTATACGGGAGGCATACTGTTACTATTCCAATATACAAGTACTATTTGGGTATATGGTACCATTCACATATACAGTCACGATTTACTTGAATAGTAAAAGTTATGAATAGTAAAATTTTACCATTTTTAAAGTTTCGACATGGCGAATGACGGTGTAATGATCAAATTGACGGATATAAATTATTCAATGTGGAAATCCAGAATAGAGGACTACCTCAATTGCAAAGATCTGTACGATCCAATTGAGGCTGATGACGCAAATCCGAAGGTTATGAAAGAATAGCTGTGGATAAAGTTGAAGAAGTAGAAATTGGGTACAATATGCCAATGGATAGATGCTAGCCTGTACAACCACGTGAGGAACGAAACAGATCCCAAAGTTCTTTGGAAGAAGCTAGAGGATATGTATGAGGCTAAAAATGCTGAAGGAAAAGTGTTCATGATTCGCAAAGTCATGAACTTGAAACTGACAGAGGGACGATCAATCACACAACACCTGAACGACTTTGAAGGATTCATAAGTGAGTTAGCAGTCACTGGTATGTCCTTGGATGATGAGATGCAAGCATTTTTTTTATGGGAACTCTACCAGATAGCTGGGATACTCTTGTCATATCATTGTGTAACTCAGCTCCAAATGGTGTGGTAACAATGTCTATGGTAAAGAATAGTCTACTTAATAAAGAGCTTCGTAGAAGGGATATTGCCAGTACCAGTTCACAAGCCCTTGTCACAGAGAATAAGGGCCGAAGTAAGAGTAGAGGTCGTGGGAATGGAAAATCAAAAGATAGATCCAAGTACCGGGAGAAGAGGTCATGCTACCACTGTGGAAAGTAGGGTCATCTCAAAAGGAACTGCCATTTCTTTAAACAAGAGAATGCAAACTGAAGTCATGATAATGACAAAAACACATCTGTTATAGTCACAATAGAAGATGGAGAGGTGGCTTTAGTATCTCATGATGTAGATTGTTGTCATGTTGGAGATGCAGATACCGAGTGGATTGTAGATTATGGTGCCTCGTACCACTGTGTTCCAAAAAGGGAATACTTCTCAACCTATAAAGTTGATGATTATGGTACTATTAAAATAGGAAATAGCAGTGTCTCGCAAATGGTGGGAATCGGCGATATCTGCGTGAAGACAAGTGTCGGATTCACATTAACACTTAAAAATGTGCGACTCGCTCCAGATCTTTGGTTGAACCTATTGTCTGTTAGTGTATTGGATAAGGAAGGTTCTCACAATCATACAGGAAATGGAAATTGGAAACTCACCAAAGGATCATTGGTGGTGGCGAAAGGAAGATTGTGTTGCTCGCTATACAAAAAGCACTCAATAATATGTGTGGGTCAACTGAATACAGTTGGAAATGATGCTTCACCAAATTTGTGGCATAGGCGTCTGGCGCATATTTGTGACAAAGGTTGAATATACTGGATAACAAGTCCCTTATACCATTAGCCGAAGGAAAAATTAACCCTTGTGATCACTTTTTATTTGGGAAGCAACATCGAGTTTCATTTCAGAAAAGCTCTAGAAGGAGAAATAATAAGTTAGAGTTGGTACACTCTGACATTTGTGGTCCTATGGATACAGAATCCATTGGAGGAAGAAGATACTTTCTTGTATTTCATGAGAATGGTATCATCAGTGAAAGATCTACAAGTAACGGTGTTATCGATATTACACCAGAGAGCATTCTATCAGATGATGCCACAAAAAGAAGAATGCATCAATCAAAACAAGATGGAGAAGAAGTGCCAGTTGTGAGGGATCAAGATACGATTGTAGATGAAGATATGAATGAAGAGGGTATCGAGCAAGGGGAGCCAGAGAACCCCATTCTACCAGAAGAAGAACCTCAATTAAGGAGGTCAATTAGAGAGCGCCAACCATCTACAAAATACTTCAGTTCTGATTATATTTTAATCACTAATGAGGGGGAGCCTGAAAGATTCCAAGATGTGCAATCTTGTAAAGATAAAGATTGTTGGATGAAGGCCATGCAGGAGGAGATTAATTCTTTGAATAAGAATGACACGTACGAGCTGGTGTAACTTCCTAAAGGGAAGAGAACACTCAAGAACAAATGGGTGTACAAGATGAAGAAAGATGATGGAAACCTAGTGAGATTCAAAGCTTGATTAGTTGCCAAAGGCTTTACTCAAAAGAAACGTATTGACTTTGACAAGATTTTTTCACCAGTTGTGAAATTGAGCTCCATTCAAGTTGTGCTAGGTCTTGTAGCCAGCTTGAACCTTTAGTTAGAACAGTTTGATGTAAAGACCGCGTTCTTGCATGGGGATTTAGAAGAAGAAATTTATATGGAACAACCATAAGGTTTCAAGGTCAAGGGAAAGGAGGACATGGTTTGTCGCCTGAAGAAAAGTTTGTATGGGTTAAAACAAGCCCCGCGACAATGGTATAAAAAGTTTGATTCCTTCATGGTGAATCAAGGATACAAGAGGACAGAAGCTAATCCATGTGTATATGTCCAGAAATTCCCTGGTGGAAAATTCATCATTCTTCTCTTATATGTTGATGATATGCTAGTCGTTGGGCCAGATGCCAAAATGATTAGTAAGTTGAAGTGTGATTTGTCTAAGGCATTTGACATGAAGGATTTGGGACCGGCAAGGCGAATTCTTGGAATGGAGATTATTCGAGATCGGAAGTCCAGTAGGCTGTGGTTATCGCAAGAAAAATATATCGAACGGGTACTAGAAAGGTTCAATATAAAGAATGCTAAATCAGTTAGCACTCCACTTGCCGCTCATTTCAAGTTGAGTAAGAAATCCTACCATTCAACAGAGAAAAATAAAGAAGATATGTCAAATGTTCCATATTCTTCAGCGGTCGGAAGTTTAATGTATGCAATGGTATGTACGAGACCAGACATCGCTCATGCAGTTGGAGTTGTGAGTAAATTCCTGTCAAATACCCAGAAGAGACATTGGGACGCAGTAAAATGGATCTTTAGATACCTGAGAGGAACTTTAAAGTTATGTTTAACCTTTGGAGGTGGAAAGCCAACACTTGTTGGTTACACATATGCTGATATGGCTAGTGACCTTGATGAAAGAAAATCTACATCGGGATACTTATTTACATTCTCGGGGGGAGCTATTTCATGGCAGTCACGGTTACAAAAGTGTGTTTCGTTATCAACAACCGAAGCAGAGTACGTTGCAGCAGCGGAAGCAGGAAAGGAAATGCTTTGGTTAAAGCTATTCTTTACCGAATTAGGTGCGCAAGAAGAAGAATACGTAGTTTATTGTGATAGTCAAAATGCATTAGACTTGAGCAAAAATAATATGTACCATGTTCGGATGAAACATATTGATGTAAAGTATCATTGGCTCAGACTTGCCATTGAAGAAATAGAGTTCAAGTTGCAGAAGATTCATACCAACAACAATGCTACTGATATCCTAACGAAGGTCGTACCAAAAGAAAAGTTCCACCAGTGCGTTGAAGCAACCTGGATGGAGAGTCCCACAATGTAGTCGGCAGGGGGAGATTTTTTGAGTGGTGTCCCTCCTTATGGTGGGACCCAATAAATTAATTAAAAAAAGAAAAAGAGTATGTCGACAGAAGATTTTTACAATTCGGCCATACGCTTTTTGAATCTCCTATAAATAGAGGAGGTTTTGCTCATTTTAAGCGGAGAGCAGAAGAGAGCAAAAAGTGAGAAACACAGATAAAAATGTAATCTGTGTAGAGAGCCTTAGGAAAAGGGTTCCTAAGAGCTGGGTAAGAGAGAAAAATAGTGAGGTTTTAGGAAACACTTGAGTGCCACTATTTTGTAATCTCTTGGTGTACCTACTATTATTTTATAGTGGAAGAATTATTCGGAGTTGGTCCCGTGGTTTTTCTCTAATTCATTTGGGGTTTCCACGTAAAAATTTGCGTGTCTTTTATTCTGCTGCTATTATTTTTTTCGTAATCTATTATTGGGCCTAACATTTATGTCTCACTGACTTACTCAACTATAATACTGAAATTTAATCAACAAGTACAGCTTTCAGGATCAAAACCTTTGGTCTTTAAATCTAAGAGGAAAGGCCGGTCCTTCAAAACATTTGAAGGGCTCTAGCTAGGTGAAATAAGCAATCAGATCCTCTTTGAATAAAAAAAAATTACGGATAATTGAAATATATTAAAGAACGTTAAATAAAAATTTTAAAGTTTTTTTTATGTTAATAATCCAACTATTTATGTTGATTAAATTCCGAAAGTTTCTTATAACTTACACATGAATTTTGAATGTGTATGCGTTTGGTTCCCTTTTTATGACAAAAAAAGGATGGTTTCATAAGTCAGGTTTCTGTTTTTGTTGATGTGATGTACAGGTAAATACAATCTCACTTACGAATTGATCACTGTATCAGATGTGTTCAAGAAGTTCCAAAACAGAGATGGAGAATTCAAGGAAGAGATAGCTGCTAATGTCAAAGGCATCCTTTCCCTCTACGAAGCGTGTTTTCTTGCGGTTCCTGGCGAAGATATATTAGATGAAGCCCTTGCTTTTACAAGGAAACATCTTCAAAAATATGTAAGGCATGTACTGATGTTCCCATGCCACCGTAATATGGAAAGGCTCGATACTTTGCATTATATTCCCTACTAAGAAGAAGATGAATCGGCAAATGAAACTCTTCTCAAATTTGAGAAATTGGACTTCAATAGACTCCAATTACTCTACAGGAAAGAGTTATCCGTACTATCAAAGTAAGTGGTTTGTTTTTTTTTTAATTTTTATAGTTTTATTGTCCGATACATTTTTGGTTACTAGAATTATATTTTATTTTTTTTAGGTGGTGGATAGATACAAATGTTATGGAAAGATTTCCATTTATCAGGGATAGACTTGTAGAGTCAAATTTTTGGCCAGTTGGATGTGTTTTCGATCCACAATATAGTTCATCTCGAATGATGAATGCGAAGTGCACAGTAATGTTCAAATCGGTGGATGACACCTTTGATACTTATGGTTCATTTGAGGATCTCGAACTCTTCACAGATTCACTGCAACGGTAACTAATGCATTTTAAATTTGCTTAGTTTTAGATCAATTGGTAAATAACGTGTTACATAAATGCAAAATATTAATACAGTACAAAATTTTATTTTTTTTTTCCAATATTCAGGCTCAAAGATCCGAGTGATGAACTACCAGAGTATATGAAACAAATTTGTAGGCTTTATATCGATGACCTCGAGAACTATAAGGGCTTGAAAGGATGCTCCATTGACGATTTAGAGAATCTTGTCACGAAAGCATGCTCCTATATAACTGCTTACCTTGAGGAAATGGTATGTATATTCGATAGGATAAATATCTATTGATTCATATTGGTTTCATTTGAAAGAAGCTGGGGTTCGAACTCAAGTCCACGTTGAAATTTTTTTATCTCTTCTCTTTATCCATGTTTTCTAACAAGATCAAAGATGAATATATGAGCTTAATATATCAACATATATATACATTTGTTCTCCAGTCTAAAAAAAACATACGTATACATTTTTTTTATTGCAAGCTCAAAGATATAGTGAGGTGCCACTTAGTGGAGGCCAATTGGAAGAAATCGGGGAAAGCACCATTCTTCGACGAGTATATGGAGATTGGAAGAGTGACAAGTGCTTACGAGATGTTCACACCGGCATTTATGCTTGGAATACAAAATATGGGCATGAAGGAGATCTTGTGGGTACGAAATCATCCGGAAATGGTTATTGCTGCTCAGTTCCTTGGTCGACTCAATGACATATCAGGAATGACCGTGAGTTAGTTGAACTTATATTACATTCATAGCAAATTGAATTTAATTCTCAAGAACTTAGAAAGTCACTGTGTCAGAAGAACTACTACACGTTTCCCGACAGAAATACTGGCTAATACTCGGTCAGAAACATGAAGGAGACATCAAAGTTGTTGCATGTTTTTGCTATAAAAGTTCGGTTGTATCACATAGTAATGAAATTATCATACATTTGAAGGATGAGAAGGAGAGACAAGACTTTCCAAAAGGTGAGGATGTTGGGCCCAATAATAGATTACGAGAAAAGATAATAGCAGCAGAATAAAAAAGACATAAAGATTTTTACGTGGAAACCCCAAATGAATTAGGGAAAAACTACGGGACAAACTCCGAATAATTGTCCACTATAAAATAATAGTAGCTATACCAAGAGATAACAAAATAGTGGCACACAAGTGTTTCCCAAAACCTCACTATTTTCTCTCTTACCCAACTCTTAGGAACCCCTTTCCTAAGTTTATATGCACAGATTATATTCTTATATCTGTGCTTTTTTCAATCTCAGTCTGTCACTCAAATGAGGTAGAATGCCTCTTTATTTATAGGAATTGAAGACGCGTGAAATGGCTGTCTTTCAATTCCTTTAATTACGCCACCAATCACCACCGAATTCGACCACCCCTTTTTTGTATTTTTCTTCTTTTCTTTTTCTTTTTTTTATTATTTCAGTGGGTCCCACATTCAAAGGGACACCACTCAAAAAATCTCCCATTCCCGACTACATTGTAGGACTCTCCATCCTAGTTGCTTTGACACACTGATCAAACTTTTCTTTTGGAACGATCTTTGTCAGCATATCGGCAACATTGTTGTTTGCATAAATCTTCTGCAACTTGAACTGTTTTTCTTTAATGGCAAGTCTGAGCCAATGATACCTTACATCAATATGTTTTGTCCGCACATGATACATAATATTCGTGCTCAAGTCTAGTGCACTTTGACTATCACAAAAAACTATGTAGTCTTCTTCTTGCACACCCAAGTCTTGAAAGAATCGCTTTAACCAAAGCATTTCCTTTCCTGCTTCCCTTGCTGCAACGTACTCTACTACAGTTGTTGATAATGAAACACACTTTTGTAACCGTGACTGCCATGAAATAGCTCCCCCTGAGAATGTAAATAAGTAACCTGATGTAGATTTTCTTTCATCAAGGTCACCAGCCATATCTGCATCTGTGTAACCAACAAGTGCTGGCTTTCTACCTCCAAAGGTTAAACATAACTTTGAAGTTCCTCTCAGGTATCTAAAGATCCATTTAACTGCTTCCCAATGTGTCTTCTAGGGATTTGACAGGAATCTACTCATAACTCCAACTGCATGAGCGATGTCTGGTCTCGTACACACCATTGCATACATTAAACTGCCGACCGCTGAAGAGTATGGAACATTTGACATATCTTCTTTATTTTTCTCTATTGATGGGAAGGATTTCTTACTCAACTTGAAATGAGCGGCAAGTGGAGTGCTAACTGGTTTAGCATTCTTCATATTGGACCTTTCTAGTACCCGTTCAATATATTTTTCTTGCGATAACCACAGCCTGTTGGACCTTCGATCTCGGGTAATCTCCATTCCAAGAATTCGCCTTACCGGTCCCAAATCCTTCATGTTAAACGCCTTAGACAAATCACCCTTCAACTTACGAATCATTTTGGCATCTGGCCCAACGATTAGCATATCATCAACATATAAAAGAAGAATGATAAATTTTCTATCAGGTAATTTCTAGACATACACACTTGGATTAGCTTCTGTCCTTCTATATCCTTGATTCACCATGAAGGAATCAAACTTTTTATACCATTGTTGGGGAGCTTGTTTTGACCCATACAAACTTTTCTTCAATCGAATAACCATGTCCTCATTTCCCTTGACCTTGAAACCTTCTGTTTGTTCCATATAAATTTCTTCTTCTACATCCCTATGCAAGAACGCGGTCTTTACATCAAACTGTTCTAACTCAAGGTTCAAGCTGGCTACACGACCTAGCACAACTCAAATGGAACTCATTTTCACAACTGGTGAAAAAATCTCGTCAAAGACGATACCTATCTTTTGAGTAAAACTTTTGACAACCAATCGAGCTTTGAATCTCACTAGGTTTCCATCATCTTTCTTCAGCTTGTACACCCATTTGTTCTTGAGTGTTCTCTTCCCTTTAGGAAGTTTCACCAGCTCGTACGTGTCATTCTTCTTTAAAGAATTCTTCTCCTCCTGCATGGCCTTCATCCAACAATCTTTATCTTTACAAGATTGCACATCTTGGAAACTTTCAGGCTCCCCCTCAATAGTGATTAAAATATAATCAGATCTGGAATATTTTGTAGATGGTTGGCATTCTCTGACTGACCTCCTTACTTGAGGTTCTTCTTCTGGTAGAATGGGGTTCTCTGGCTCCCCCTGCTCAATACCCTCTTCATTCGTATCTTCATCTGCAATCGCATCTTGATCCCTCACAACTGGCTCTTCTTCTCCATCTTGTTCTGATTGATACATTCTTCTTTCTGTGGCATTATTTGATTGAATGCTCTTTGGTGTTATATCGATAACACCGTCACTTATAGATCTTTCACCGATGATATCATTCTCGTGAAATACAACATCTCGGCTCCATACAATTTCTTTTTCACTGGATCCCATAATCTATAGCCAAACTCTTCATCTCCATAACCGACGAAAGTGCAAGGAACTAATTTATCATCAAGTTTTAGCCTTTGCTCTTTAGGAACATGCATTAATGCCTTGCAGCCAAATACCCTCAATTGAGAGTATGAGATATTTCTACCTATCCAGACCCTCTCTGGAATATCAAAATCCAAAGGTGCTGAAGGTAGTCGGTTGATGAGATAGACAACAGTATTGACAGCTTCTCCCCAAAATGACTTAGGTAAGTTAGCCATTTTGAGCATGGATCTAACTCTTTCAATAATGGTACGATTCATTCGTTCAGTAATGCCATTGTGTTGAGGTGTACCAGGAACTGTCTTTTCATGCCTGATACCATGTTGACTACAGTAATTCTTGAACTCCTTGGAGATATACTCACCACCATTATTTGTGCGTAAACACGTCAATGGCACTCCAGTCTCCCCTTCCACCATTGCATGGAATTGCTGAAAGTGCTTGAATACTTCATCCTCTGTGCGCAGCATATAAATCCATGTCTTCCTTGAAAAATCATCAATGAAGGTAAGAAAGTATCTTCTTCCTCCAATGGATTCTGTATCCATGGGACCATAAACATCAGAGTGTACCAACTCTAACTTATTATTTCTCCTTCTAGAGCTTTTCTGAAATGAAACTCGATGTTGCTTCCCAAATAAACAGTGATCACATGGGTTAATTTTTCCTTTGGCTAATAGGATGTGGGACTTCTTAGCCAGTGCCAGTCGCCTATGCCACAAATTGGTAAAGCATCATCTCCAACTGTATTCAATTGACCCGCACATATTGTTGCGTGTGTTTTGTATAGCGAGCAACACAATCTTCCTTTCACCACCACCAACGTTCCTTTGGTGAGTTCCCAATTTCCATTGCCTGTATGATTGTGATAACCTTCCTTGTCCAATACACTAACAGACAACAGGTTCAACCGAAGATCTGGAATGTGTCTCACATTTTTAAGTGTTAATGTGCATCCGACACTTGTCTTCATGCAGATGTCACCGATTCCCACCATTTACGAGACACTATTATTTCCCATTTAATAGTACCATAATCGCCTGCTTTATATGTTGAGAAGTATTCCCTTTTTGGAACACAGTGGTATGAGGCACCAGAATCTACAATCCACTCGGTATCTGCATCTCCAACATGACAATAATCTGCATCATGAGATACTAAAGCCACCTTTCCATCTTCTTTTGTGGCTGTAGCAGATGTATTTTTATCATTATCATGACTTCGGTTTGCATTCTCTTGTTTAAAGAAACGACAGTTCCTTTTGAGATGGCCCTACTTTCCACAGTGGTAGCATGACCACTTCTCTCGGGACTTGGATCTATCTTTTGATTTTCCATTCCCACGACCTCTACTCTTGCTTCGACCCTTGTTTTCCGTGATAAGGGCTTGTGAACTGGTACAGGTAACTTCTCTTCTACGAAGTTCTTCATTAAGTAGGCTATTCTTTACCATAGAAATTGTTACCACACCATTTGGAGTTGAGTTACTCAGATATACAACAAGAGTATCCAAACTATCTGGTAGAGTTTCCATCAAAAGACATGCTTGCATCTCATCATCCAAGGACATACCGATGACTGCTAACTCACTTATTAATCCTTCAAAGTCGTTCAAGTATTGTGTGATTGATCACCCCTCTATCAGTTTCAAGTTCATGACTTTGCGAATCATGAACACTTTTCTTTCAGCATTTTTAGCCTCGTACATATCCTCTAGCTTCTTCCAGAGAGCTTTGGGATCTGTTTCGTTCCTCACGTGGTTGTACATGCTAGCATCTATCCATTGGCGTACTGTACCCAATGTTGCTTCTTCAACTTTATCCACTGCTGATCTTTCATATCCTTCGGCTTTGCGTCGTCACCCTCAATTGGATCATACAAATCTTTGCAATTGAAGTAGTCCTCCATTCCAGATTTCCACATTGAATAATTTATATCCATCAATTTGATCATTACACCATCATTCGCCATGTTGAAAATTTAAAAAGGCAAGATTTTACTATTCACGCATTTTACTATTCACATAAATAGTGATGTATATGTGAATAGTACCGTATACCCAAATCATACTTGTATATTGAAATAGTAACAGTATGCCTCCCGTATACTTAAATAATACTATCAGTAAGATGATCGAATATGAATAGTATTATATATGAATACTATCATTCAAGTTACTATTTTACTATTCACTCAAATTGCGTATCTGCGACGGTTTTTCGAACGGATTGCACCATCGGATTTATCGTAATTTTCTCGTCGTCGTGGTATATTTATTTTTGAAAAATATATCTACGAATTTTACTGATAAAACAACCTTCGGCTCTGATACCACTTGTTAGGCCCAATAATAGATTACGAGAAAAGATAATAGCAGCAGAATAAAAAAGACACAGATTTTTACGTGGAAACCCCAAATGAATTAGGGAAAAACCACGGGACAAACTCCGAATAATTCTCCACTATAAAATAATAGTAGCTACACCAAGAGATTACAAAATAGCGGCATACATGTGTTTCCCAAAACCTCACTATTTTCTCTCTTACCCAACTCTTATGAACCCCTTTCTTAAGTTTATATGCACAGATTATATTCTTATATCTGTGCTTTTTTCAATCTCAGTCTGTCACTTAAATGAGGCAGAATGCCTCTCTATTTATAGAAATTGAAGACGCGTGAAATGGCTGTCTTTCAATTCCTTTAATTACGCCACCAATCACCACCGAATCCGGCCACTCCTTTTTTGTATTTTTCTTCTTTTTCTTTTTCTTTTTTCATTTATTTCAGTGGGTCCCACATTTAAAGGGACTCCACTCAACAGAGGATTGCTATATGGAACAATACGGGGTGTCAGAAGAAGAAGCTATCGAAGGCGTTACAAAAATAATTGAAAACAAGTGGAGGGTAATGTACGAAGAAATGATGAAGGATCGTAATATACCGAAAATATTGCTCAAGTACACTCTCAACTATTGTCGTTCGACACTTCTAGTGAATGGAGTCAATGATCTTTATACTTATCCAGCAGACTTAAAAGAACTCATCGTATCATTTTTTCTCAAACCATTTCCAATGTGATACTAAATATGATTAAGGGTTTGTTAATTAGCTACATTTTGCAGTTTGAAATAAAGGGTTTTATTGCATCACATGGTTTGTCAAGTATGTGTATTTTTTTTAATGTCATATTGTTTATCTAATCTAAACTCTGTGTTATGGTTATTATAAATATGATTTTCAACACATACTTATATTTTTATTTTGAAGTATTGAATAATCCTTTTCAATTTCATATATTATTTGCTAGCACTCAACAATAAATAGTACTCTTATATGATTCAAATTAAACAAATAAATTTATAAGATCAAGGCATGTTATTGACATTAAATAGTTTATTGTTAATATAATTCTTTTGAAGATTTACTTTTAGTTTCTGAACTGAAGACAGTTGGCACACTGACAGATACAACTTGATGCCATCGGTAGGATGTTGTTTGAAGTTCAAGGGAAGACTTATGGTATATTATTGTATGCTAAAATTGTGTTGAGTGGTGGCCCTCTTATCGTGGGATTCACTGATTATTAAAACAACAAAAAAGTAAAAAGAGGCAGGTCGGCAAAACATTTTTTAAAAAGTGCACTGTAAAATTACTGTGCACAATTCGACCATACGCTTTTTGAATCTCCTATAAGTAGAGGAGGGTTTCGCTCATTTTAAAAGCAGACCAAAGCAGAGAGCAAGAGAGAAGAAACACAGATAAAAATGTAATCTGTATAGAGAGCCTTAGGAAAAGGGTTTCTAAGAGCTGGGTAAGAGAGAAAATAGTGAGGTTTTGGAAAACACTTGAGTGCCACTATTTTGTAATCTCTTGGTGTACCTACTATTATTTTATAGTGGATGAATTATTCGGAGTTGGTCCTGTGGTTTTTCCCTAATTCATTTGAGGTTTCCACGTAAAAATCTGCGTGTCTTTTATTTTGCTGATATTATTTTTTCTCGTAATCTATTATTGGGCCTAACAAGTGGTATCAGAGCCGAAGGTTGTTTTATCAGTAGAATCCGTGGATATATTTTTCAAAAATAAATATACCACGACGACGAGAAGATTACGGGGAATCCGGTGGCGCAATCCGTTCGAAAAACCGTCGCAAATATGCAATTTGAGTAAATAGTAAAATAGTAACTTGAATAATAGTATTCATATATAATACTATCCATATTCGGCCATCTTTTATGAATAGTATTGTTTAAGTATACGAGACACTCTATTACTATTCCAATGTACAAGTATTATTTGGATATATGGTACTACTCACATATACAGTCACTATTTATGTGAATAGTGAAATTCATGAATAGTAAAATTTTGCCATTCTTAAATTTTTGACATGGCGAATGACGGTGTAATGATCAAATTGACGGATACAAATTATTCAATGTGGAAATCCAGAGTGGAGGACTACCTCAATTGCAAAGATTTGTACGATCTAATTGAGGGTGACGACGCAAAGCCGAAGGATATGAAAGATCAGCAGCGGATAAAGTTGAAGAAGCAGACATTGGGTATAACACGCCAATGGATAGATGCTAGCCTGTACAACCACGTGAGGAATGAAACAGATCCCAAAGTTCTCTAGAAGAAGCTAGAAGATATGTACAAGGCTAAAACTGCTCAAGGAAAAGTGTTCATGATTCGCAAAGTTGTGAACTTGAAACTGACAGAGGGACGATCAATCACACAACACTTGAACGACTTTGAAGGATTCATAAGTGAGTTGGCAGTCACCGGTATGTCCTTGGATGATGAGATGCAAGCATGTCTTTTGATGGAAACTCTACCAGATAGTTGGGATACTCTTGTAGTATCATTGAGTAACTCAGCTCCAAATGGTGTGGTAACAATGTCTATGGTAAAGAATAGTCTACTTAATGTAGAGCTTCGTAGAAGGGACGTTGCTAGTACCAGTTTACAAGCCCTTGTCACAGAGAATAGGGGCCGAAGCAAGAGTAGAGGTCGTGGGAATGGAAAATCGAAAGATAGATCCAAGTCCTGAGAGAAGAGGTCATGCTACCACTGTGGAAAGCAGGGTCATCTCAAAAGGAACTGCCGTTTCCTTAAACAAGAGAATGCAAACCGAAGTCATGATGATGACAAAAACACATCTGGTGCAGTCATAATAGAAGATGGAGAGATGGCTTTAGTATCTCATGATGCAGATTGTTGTCATGTTGGAGATGCAGATACCGAGTGGATTGTGGATTATGGTGCCTCATACCACTGTGTTCCCAAAAGGGAATACTTCTCAACCTATAAAGCGGGCGATTATGGTACTATTAAAATGAGAAATAATAGTGTCACGCAAATGGTGGGAATCGGCGATATCTATATAAAGACAAGTGTCGGATGCATATTAACACTTAAAAATGTGCAACACGTTCTAGATCTTCGGTTGAACTTGTTGTCTGTTAGTGTATTAGACAAGGAAGGTTATCAAAATCATACAGGCGATGGAAATTGGAAACTCACTAAAGGATCATTGGTGGTGGCGAAAGGAAGATTGTGTTGCTGGCTATACAAAACGCACGCAACAACACGTGCGGGTCAACTGAATACAGTTGGAGATGATGCTTCACCAAATTTGTGGCATAGGCGACTGGCGCATGTTAGTGACAAAGGGTTGAATATACTGGCTAAGAAGTCCCTCATCCTATTAGCCAAAGGAAAAATTAACCCATGTGATCACTATTTATCTAGGAAGCAACATCGAGTTTCATTTCAGAAAAGCTCTAGAAGGAGAAATAATAAGTTAGAGTTGGTACACTCTGACATTTGTGGTCCTATAGATACAGAATCCATTGGAGGAAGAAGATACTTTCTTGTATTTCATGAGAATGATATCATCAGTGAAAGATCTACAAGTGATGGTGTTATCGATATTACACCAAAGAGCATTCTATCAGATGATGCCACAAAAAGAAGAATGCATCAATCAAAACAAGATGGAGAAGAAGTGCCAGTTGTGAGGGATCAAGATACGATTGTAGATGAAGATACGAATGAAGAGGGTATCGAGCAAGGGGAGCCAGAGAACCCCATTCTACCAGAAGAAGAACCTCAATTAAGGAGGTCAATTAGAGAGCGCCAACCATCTACAAAATACTTCAGTTCTGATTATATTTTAATCACTGATGAGGGGGAGCCTGAAAGCTTCCAAGATGTGCAATCTTGTAAAGATAAAGATTGTTGGATGAAGGCCATGCAGGAGGAGATAAATTCTTTGAATAAGAATGACACGTACGAGCTGGTGAAACTTCCTAAAGGGAAGAGAACACTCAAGAACAAATGGGTGTACAAGATGAAGAAAGATGATGGAGACCTAGTGAGATACAAAGCTCGATTGGTTGTCAAAGGCTTTACTCAAAAGAAAGGTATTGACTTTGATGAGATTTTTTCACCAGTTGTGAAAATAAGTTCAATTCAAGTTATGTTAGGTCTTGTAGCCAGCTTGAACCTTGAGTTAGAATAGCTTGATGTAAAGACCGCATTCTTGCATGGGGATTTAGAAGAAGAAATCTATATGGAACAACCAGAAGGTTTCAAGGTCAAGGGAAAGGAGGACATGGTTTGTCGCTTGAAGAAAAGTTTGTATGGGTTAAAACAAGCCCCGCGACAATGGTATAAAAAGTTTGATTCCTTCATGGTGAATCAAGGATACAAGAGGACAGAAGCTGATCCATGTGTATATGTCCAGAAATTCCCTGATGGAAAATTCATTATTCTTCTCTTATATGTTGATGATATGCTAGTCGTTGGGCCAGATGCCAAAATGATTAGTAAGCTGAAGTGTGATTTGTCTAAGGCATTTGACATGAAGGATTTGGGACCGGCAAGGCAAATTCTTGAAATGGAGATTATCCGAGATCGGAGGTCCGGCAGGCTGTGGTTATCGCAAGAAAAATATATCGAACCGGTACTAGAAAGGTTCAATATGAAGAATGCTAAATCAATATGAAGAATGCTGCAGTTGAGTAAGAAATCCTACCATTCAATAGAGAAAATAGAGAAGATATATCAAAAGTTCCGTATTCTTCAACGGTCGGAAGTTTAATGTATGCAATGGTGTGTACGAGACCAAACATCGCTCATGCAGTTGAAGTTGTGAGTAGATTCCTATCAAATCCCAAAAGACACATTGGGAAGTAGTAAAATGGATCTTCAAATACCTGAGAGGAACTTCAAAGTTATGTTTGACTTTTGGAGTTGGAAAAGCTGCACTTGTTGGTTACACAGATGCAGATATAGCTGGTGACCTTGATGAAAGAAATTCTACATCGGGTTATTTCTTTACATTCTCAGGGGGAGCTATTTCATGGCAGTCACAGTTACAAAAGTGTGTTTCATTATCAACAATTGAAGCAGAGTACATTGCAGCAACAGAAGCAGGAAATGAAATGCTTTGGTTAAAGCGATTCTTTCAAGAATTGGGTGTGCAAGAAGAAGACTACATAGTTTATTGTGATAGTCAAAGTGAACTAGACTTGAGCAAAAATACTATATGTCATGCACGGACGAAATATATTGATGTAAGATATCATTGGCTCAGACTTGCCATTGAAGAAAAAGAGTTCAAGTTGCAGAAGATTCATACAAATAAAAATGTTGCTAATATGCTGACAAAGGTCATTCCAAAAGAAAAGTTCGACCAGTGCATTGAAACAACCGGGATGGAGAGTCCCACAATGTAGTCGGAAGGGGTAGATTTGTTGAGTGGTGTCCCTCTTATTGTGGGACCCACTGATTAATTATAAAAAAAAAGAAAAAAACAAAAAGAGGCAGGTCGGCAAAACGTTTTTTCAAAAAGTGCGCAGTAAAATTACTGTGCACAATTCGGCCATACGCATTTTGAATCTCCTATAAATAGAGAAGGGTTTTGCTCATTTTAAGAGCAGACCAAAGTAGAGAGCAAGAGAGAAGAAACACAGATAAAAATGTAATCTGTGTAGAGAGCCTTAGGAAAAGGATTCCTAAGAGTTGGGTAAGGGAGAAAATAGTGTGGTTTTGGGAAACACTTGAGTGCCACTATTTTGTAATCTCTTGGTGTACCTACTTTTATTTTATAGTGGAAGAATTATTCGGAGTTGGTTCCGTGGTTTTTCCCTAATTCATTTGGGGTTTCCACGTAAAAATCTGCGTGTCTTTTATTTTGCTGATATTATTTTTTCTCGTAATCTATTATTGGGTCTAACAAATTGTTTATAATAAAATGGAGGACAGGAGACCGGGCTCAAATATTGTTAAATAAAAGTAAAAGATAAACAAAATCAAAGAAGGAAAAATAAAAATGAAAGTAGAATAACGAAAAAAAATGTTTGCAAGAAGTAACATCATGAAGCCAACAGACCTTCAGCTAAAAAGTTAATGAGAGTATTGTCAGGTTTTCCATGCCCTGAGCTTGTTGTCTACTGGACACATGATTTTTTTTCTAAGAGCAAATGATTGTAGTGGAATGTCGTCTTCGTCATCTTTCTTGTGCCAAAAGCTTTATATGTCAAAAGCGTTGAAGTCTCTTCCACGAAAGGTTTGTTGTTGTGTCATTGTAAGGCTCTCCTCTTTTCAACATTTCAAAGCTGAACTGAACTGAACTGAAGTTGACTGAATTGAACTGAACTTATTTTAGTGTAAATTTATAACTACCCATAGATGAACTGAACTAAATTGAACTGCAGTTGACTGAACTAAATTGAACTGAACTGAAGTGGTCTGAACTGAGCTGAACTGAACTGAGTTAAATTGTAGTCCAAAATAACAAAGCCTAGATCAATCAAATTTCGGCCATCTAGAACACCAAGTGGCGCGATATATGATGCATGAACATCCTTTCTTACTATCGCACCGCAAACTAAAACTTTATGTGGCAATAGAGGTGTCTCAATTGCGAGCGATGGCTGATGTCCATCTCGAGGTGTTGTCACATCTCCAAGAGCATCTCTTATAGAAAATGCGCTGCGACATCGCGACATCACTAGCTACCTTCATCATTTTTCAGAGCTTCTTTTACTTCATTACGCCTGAATCTTGTTATGTAATCTGGATTCTTATTTGTTTCACTTACCTCTATATCTATAATTTCATCACAATTGAACTGAATTTCGAGCTAGCAATAATATTGAAGACCAAATTAATTTTTTAAATTTTTTTTTTGCCTCATATGGACTTACAATAATAATAAAAGAAAATCTTATCCCACCTCACCCAAATTTGGACTAGACCAAAGAGATTAGTAATTATTATTTATTGAGTCCACAAACTATATATATATAATTTTATAACCAAATCACGCAATCAAATTCAAATATGTAAATCAACTTATATTTCATTTCAATTTATATATATTTTTTAATACATTCAACTTTCGGATAACAACACCCAATGTGCATGTAACAACCTTAAATCTTGGGGTTAGCCATCCTGCACTTTGAGGCACATGCAAATTTGAAATCGGGGATTAGCCTGGATGTGGATATTGCTTAAAGATGTCGCCCGCAGTTAGGACCCATCTAGGACCACCTCGTGGTGGAAACCGAACAAGAAAACTTTCGGGTAACAGCACCCAATGGCCCTAGTTTTGTGCACTCCATTAAATGTGAAAGTAATGAATTAATTGAATATGAAAAAATTAAGTGCTGGATCTCTTCAATCCCCGCTTGATATTGTCGCCTAATAAATCTCATTTCCAGATCTATAAAAATTGCATCAAACTCAAGTCTTACTACACGTGCTTAGACTTGGATTTATAAAACAGAATTGTTAAGTCAAACAAATATTTCACATTGGCTTAAAGGAAAGAGATTCTACGGCTTACAAGTGTGAATCGTATATGGTATGAACCTTTTTGGGGTAAAAGCTCAAGAGCATAACCATGAGGTCTTAGTCTTAAAGTGGATAATATCATACCATGTTTGGGGATATGGGTGTCCAAACTCTTCCTAGCCTGGTCACAATAATGAGTTAAACTATGTACTCCCTCCGGTTCCAAAAACTAGTCACTTTTAGACTTTTCATTAAAATCAATAAAAATTTAATACTCGACTAAAATGACTAATGTTTTTTTTGGAAAACCTTCGGAGGGACAGTGTATCCCTCTAACGGCTAAAAGTTTGGAGCAGGTGAAAATTTCGAAGCGAAGTCCCCAACTAGGCTGGTTTCCCCGCTTACCTACAAAACACCTACCCCTCTTTTATTAAAAAATAAACTTACCCAAGATCTCAAGATGAGATCGTGAGCAAATCAATTACATGAGGGTAGCAAATTTGGGAACATAAATACATCAGATGCAACTAGGCTAACATCACAATTCCTAAGCTTAAAAATAAACCAACATAAATAAATGCTAGAGCCAAGGACGTCGTCCAGCCCAGTAGTCGGGTTTTCGAAGATGTGTTTGTTGCTTCTTTCTCCAAATATTCCATGCGACAGTGAACCACAGAGATGTCCCAAATTCACGTCCAATGCTGCTTTTGAAGAAAGATTGACATAATAGGAGAAATGCATAACCCATTTGTGGCAGGGCAATAGAAATGTCCAGCCATGAAAACGCCTCTCTCCAAAACCTGTAACTCGACTAAAATGACTAATGTATTCTTGAAGAAATTCTCTTTCTTCTTAATTACCACTTTATAATTTCATCAATACATACACTCTTTCTTAATTAATACAATGGTAAATTAGAGAAAAAATTATAAAATTTGCATTGATATTCTAAAATGACAAGTAGAAGAAATCAAGGTAAAATCTCTGAAGCGACTAGTTTTTGAAACTAGAGTGAGCAGTAGTTTTTTAATTGTTAACAAATGAATCAAATTATATCCAATGTAAATTTCCAACTTTCCACATTTCAACCCAACTAAACTTAACAGGAGTATCAACTTTACTACACGTGCTCATACTCTATTTTATTAGACCAAATGAAACTTAATTAAATTGAATTCAGAGTAAATTTATGGCTGTAAATAAATGAATTGAAATGAATTCAGTGCAAATTCGTAAATTTCCACACTTAAACTCAACGAAACTGAATTCAGCTGAAAAAAAAAACAAAGCTTTAATCAAATTGCAGTTGACACTTGTTAATCATTACCTAAAAGTGCTCTCTTAGCTTCTTCACTAGATACTTTCCACTTCATCTAATGGAGTTTATCCAAATCCCCTCTCTCCCAACTCTTTTCATTTCCCTACTCTTCATCTTCCTTGCGTTAAAAATAATGCTATCCATGAAAACCGAAACCCTAAAGCTACCACCCGGACCATGGAAGCTACCTCTAATCGGCAGCATTCACCACTTAATCACCTCTCTTCCTCACAAGCGCCTTGCTCACTTAGCCAAAATCTATGGACCTATTATGCACCTTCAACTCGGGGAACTTTCAACCATTGTGATTTCTTCACCCGAAACCGCTAAAGAGGTCTTGAAAACACATGATATCACATTTTCCGAGCGGCCCCGTCTTGTCGCAATGTCTATCATAAGTTATAATTATACAGATATTGCATTCGCTCCCTATGGCAATTATTGGAGACAACTCCGAAAGATTTGCACAATCGAGCTTCTAACTGCTAAACGCGTGGACTCATTTAGACCCGTTCGAGAAGAACAAGTTTTGAAACTCGTTAAATCGATATCTTCGAGTAGTAAAGATGGAGTACCTATCAATTTAAGCAAGATGTTATGTTCTTTAACTTATAGCATTGTTTCGAGAACTGCGTTTGGTAAGATATGGGAAGGTGAAGAGACATTTGTAAAAGCTATTATGGAGTTCGTTGATGCCACCGGAGGTTTTAGTCTTGTTGATTTGTATCCTTCGGGGAAACTTTTTCAAATTTTTAACCGAACGATTTCTAAAGTGAAGAGGCATCAAGCGAAAATCGACAAAATCTATCAAAGCATCATTGATGAACATAGGGCAAGAAGGGCAGTTGGAAACGACCTAGGTGAAGTCCATGAAGATCTAATAGATGTGCTTTTGAATGTTCAAGAACAAGGAGACCTTCAAATCCCTCTCACAGATGACAACATCAAAGCAATCATAATGGTTAGTTTTATCTATTTGCAATATGTTTACTACTTTTTTACTCTAATTAATTTATTAGAATTAAATTCAGAATATATTTGGAGCGGGTACCGAGACATCAACGAATGTTTTAGAATGGGCGATGTCAGAGCTAATAAAAAATCCGATAGCAGAGGAAAAGGCGCAAGCAGAGGTGAGACGAGTCTTTAGTAAAGAAGGGAACATAGATGAATCACGCCTTCACGAACTTGAGTACTTGAAGATGGTGATCAAGGAAACACTAAGATTACACCCGCCATTTTCATTGTTGCCTCCAAGAGAAAGTAGGGAGGAGTGTTCTATATATGGTTATGAGATTCCTGTCAAATCTAAAGTTATCGTGAATGCATGGGCAATAGGAAGGGATCCGAATTACTGGGTAGAACCTGAGAAGTTTAATCCAGAGAGATTCGCAAATAGCTCGATAGATTACAAGGGCAATAATTTTGAGTTGCTGCCGTTTGGTAGTGGAAGAAGAATTTGTCCTGGAATAACATTCGGTATGGCTAGTGTTGAATATACACTGGCACAACTGTTGTTTCATTTTGATTGGAAACTTCCTTGTGGGATTACACATGAAAGTCTTGATATGCATGAGCTCTTTGGAGTTGCGGTAAAGAGGAGAAATGACCTACAATTGATTCCCATTCCGTATGGTTCTTCAAATTAAAGATCTTCGAAGTAAAGAATTTATTTGAGTTGTTTAATTGTTTCATTTTCCGAGTCTTGTACGGTTTCATTAAATAGCTTACAGCGAGAATCCCTTGTTTTTTCTATTAATTCCTCCGCCACCGCGAAACCGTAGTTAGATATGCATTATTGTTGTTAAAGCATGTGCCTTGTGCTTGCGCAATAGAACTTCCGTTTGATTAGTGGAATGGGGACCAATAATGATACCCTTGATTATATTGAATGGGGTCATATTGTCTTTTCCTCAAACTCATAAATGTTTGTAATATAAAAATAATATAAAAAATTGTTTATAACTTTTAACTTATAACTCACTTATAAATTAAAATATGTCCATCAAAAACACTTTATCACCTAGTTTATAAGTTAAAAGTTGACTGTCTTATAAACAATGAGAAATGTCCTATATATTAACTCGCACTAGTACAAATCTTGATTTCTTAAGAAACTCTGCAGACCATGATGCATGATTGAGGATATATGTGAGACTGCTTTCTTCTAACACGAAATTAACTTTCTTGTATAAAGGTCAATTCTATATACATGTATTCTATTATGTGTCGGGTCAATTAATAAAGTTGTGGCCACCAACCTTTATGTCTTAGAACCATTTGACCAAAAAATGTTAGCTAATAGGTAAAACTCAATTGTAATTTTTACATTACTTTTACAGTTTTATATTATTTTTTCAGTTTTAAGAATATAACATCTTGGGAAATGGTCAATAGTAAACTTTCTCATAATTAAATGGATCTTTAAAGTTGAGTTATGTACTAAAGTTGAGCTATAGCCATAGTACTGAGTTAACGTTTCATGCTGAGCTAGTTTGTCGATGCACAAAACACTTACGCTGAGTTTGGTCCAACATAAAAATTTTCAAGTTCTTTGTAATAGTCTTGTTAGCAATTCATCTTTATTTCAAGTTCATTATATGCCCCAAGCACATGCTTAGTTGTATCTTGTTGACTTAAATAAATATTAATCTTATTTTATCAACCTTGAATATCTGCATTTCAAGAACTAAGTTGAAAAATTCAAATTAAGTAGAAAAAAAATGTAATTTTAAGAAATGGAGATTTTACAAAATTGAAACTAAAAAAAAGTGATATTCGTAACATGTTCCCGTGAGAAATAAATATTATTTACGCTCCAAATACAACCATGTACAAAATAATTTCATCTTATTTTCTCTTTTATCTTTTCCAATACTTACTTTTGTCATTCCAATAGCTGCTTGGCATATTACAGGTACTGTTTGTCAGTCCAACTGTGCTTGGCATTATTTGCTGCTGTTATATTATCTAATTTTTGTATAAGTTTCTCATTAGGTTTTTCTCATTAAGTAATTAAAAAAAATTGTGTCAATTTTTCGAAATTTATTTAAGCTTTTTCTGGAGATAACTTTTTTTCAAAAAAATTTGTCTCATTTGGCCTAGCATTAAATGGAAGAAAAATCTCCAACTCGCCCCAGTTGTGACTTAAACTTGGGACCTCTAGAGAACACAGCTTCAATATTAACCACTAGGCCAACATACATAATTTATTATCTTTATCAATGGTTCAAATTCATATTACTTTGGACTCATTACCACGCATGAAATTTTTGTTTAAAGGTTTTGTTTTCAGGTCAGAGAATTTGGTTCTATTTTAATGATGTTAGACTATAAGTTTTAGGGCTAGTTTCAGATTACTTTCGTAGGCTGCTTTTCTGAAAAGCTTCATTTTCAAGCTTTTCCATGCTGTTGTCACAAAAAGTTTTGAAAATCAATAGTAAACAGTTCCTAATTAATTAATATTAATAGTTAAAATCTTTTGCCTAAGAGCTTTTCATGACAACAGCTCTGACAGCAATCCTAAACATATAAATCAACCATTTCAGCTTATATAAAAAAACATTTTTATATTTTTTAAGACCTTTGATATATTTGAATTAACCAAATATTATTAAAATAATCTAAAACTTTAAAAAAATGTAACAGATGAAAAATCTAAATTAGCCAAATGCTATATCGTCTAAACCCTAGGGTTTTGTTGTCTTGCACCGCAGGCAAGGTTTGTGTTTTCTGATCATTTGTTTTCCGATCCCGATTATCGGAACTGTATCCACTATGAATCCTGACGACATGGAAGACGAAATCAGGAGAAGGTACGATGAACTGGCCTTAGATAATGAAGAGGAGAACCCGATTCCTGTCCCTGTCGTGAGTGCACCAAAGCATGAATATTATTATGTGGGAGTTCTCTGTACTGACAAAGCTTTTGATGAAAAGGCTTTCCGTAGGACGTTATTGAAGTTATGGGATCCAGAACGGGGAGTGAATATCAAGTGTATTGGGCCATACAAACGATCCCTTTTTACTTTCTTCCATCAAAGGGATTTTGATAGAGTCTGGCAGGGCTCTCCATGGAACTTTAACAATAAGCTACTTGCCCTAGCTCCAAGAAAGCCGAATGAAGATCTTGACTCAATTGAGATATGCAAGGTTCCGATGTGGATCCAAGTGTTTGGGGTTCCCATAGGCTATATAACAGTGCAAGTTTACGAAGGGCAATTTGCAGGGGAGTTGATTGAAGTCGACGAGAATAATTTTAAAGTCTCCAGGTCGTTGTATGTAAGAATTACGGTTTCGGCTAACACAAAAAAACCCTTGAAAGGTAGAATGCGACTATGTATTAATGGGGGAACCTATGTAACAGTCCAATTGCAGTACGAAAGATTGCCAGCCATGTGCCTTATTTGCAGAATGTTCCAACATACGGAAATTCAATGCCCAATCACCTATATCGAAGGAAGGGAGCCACCAAAGAGGATGTATGATAAGTCAATTCGTGCATTGTTACGTAAGGATATGATTACGGAAGAGGATCGTTGGCTTAGAGATGAGAATGGTTGTAGTTATGTCCCAACAGGTTCGGCCTTGACATCGAAAGGGATAGAGGAGGCAAGGAAGGAGTTATTTGGGGAAGGAATTGATGTTGTGACTAGAATGGAGGAGGATGCAGAGAATGTTGTTGATGTTAATGATTCTAAAAGAAAGCGAATTATGGATTCTGGTTCAAATTCAGTCACGGAATCAGGTCGTGTTATATTTGATAAACAAGCGAGCTCTGTTGAGAGAGCACGCTCGGAGCAATGAACGTTATGAGTTGGAATTGTCGCGGTTTGGGCATGGACTCGACAATTGATGAGCTTGAGGACTTGGTGTCATCTTACATGCTTGAGTTACTGTTCTTGATGGAAATAAAGGTAGGAAGATCTGTGGTAGAGAGAGTGCAACGCCGGATTCATTTTGAAGGTATTTTCAATGTACCTCATGACAATAATGGTGGTGGTATAACGTTTCTTTGGAGGAAAAATGAATTAGTGAGACTTAATAAATTTAGCAGGAACTTTATTGATCTTCTTGTGGTTGATGAGCATGCTCCATGGAGGTTAACTAGTTTTTATGGGTTTGCTGAGAATGACAATAGACGAAGACAAGCATTGTGGGAGTGTTTAAAATCATGAGCGAGTCTTAGTAATCTCCCTTGGTGTGTGATTACGGATTTTAATGATATGCTTACGGCGTCAGAAAAGGTGGGGGGAAGGCTAAGGCCGATTAACTGGTTAGTAGGCTTTCAAGAAGCTTTGGCAGATTGCAAATTAGAGGATATTGGAATGCGTGGGTATCCATTCACCTGGGATAGGGGTAGGGGCCGTGATACTTGGATGGCGGAATGGCTTGATAGGGTGGTGTGTATCATGGAATGGACAGAACTATTTAGCGAAGCGTAGGTTCAAAACATCGTGACTTCGGAGTCAGATAACTCGACCATTCTTCTTCATTGCTCTACCATTGAAATTCATAGAAGGCCGCCTTTTCAATTTGAAAACAATTGGGTTGCCTTGCCAGGCTGTGAGGAGCTGGTGACGGAATGTTGGGAGGCTGAATTGACCGAAACGGTGCCGGATAAGTTAGCGAGGTGTGCTAGAGAGCTTGAAATATGGGGTAGACAGCAGCATGGGAATTTTAAAAGAAGAATTAGAGATTGTCGTGCTGAGTTGGATCGGTTGAAGCAAGTGTCAGGCTATGAAAATGAAGCAACCTACATGGAAACGAAAAAAGAAATTGGCAAACTCAGAAAGCAATAGTCTTATTATTGGAGACAGCGGTCAAAAGTTACATGGTTAAAGGGGGTGATCAAAATTCTAATTATTTCCATCGTGTTGCATCGGCTAGACAGCGGAAAAATACTTTCCAACAACTGCGGAATAACAACGGTGAGTGGGTGACGTGGGGCAATGGTCTTGAGGGACTGATACAAAACTTTTACTCCAACTTGTTTGAGACTCAAGGCTCGCATTTTGATCATATTCTAGACCTTAATCAGCCGAAAATTTCATCTGAGAATGCAGCCGATTTGCAACGCCCCTTTGTAATGGAAGATGTGAAGCATGCCCTCTTTAAGATGTATCTTGATAAAGCGCCAGACCCAGACGATTTTAACCAGGGTTTCTACTAGAAGTTCTCGATTATTGTGGGTAATGATGTTTCATCCCTCTATTTGAATTGCTTGAATAACAAATCTTTTCCTTGTGGCCTGAATGATAAGAATATTGTATTGATCCCTAAGAAGAAAGTGTCTTCTGTTGTTTCGGATCTTTGGCCTATATCTCTACGTAATGTTCTTTTCAAAATTATGTAAACAATGCTTGCTAATAGAATTCAGTCGTCTATGAATTTTATTATTTTAGAGGCCTAGAGTGCATTTATTCCTGGGCGGTTAATAACAGACAAAATGTAACGACCTGAAATTTCAAAATTTACTTATAATAAATTATTATGGTATTAAAATTTAATGGAAATTATTTTTGTATTTATAGTTATTATTATTATTAGATTTAAGACATAATGAAATAAGAGTTAATTAAGTTAGAGGGATGATTAAGGCATTTAATTATTTGTTCAAGGCCATTATTGGTAATTTAAAAAAAAAGAAAATCAAAATCATATATACATATTATTCTTCCTTTCTCCCCTTCATCCCCTTCATTTTCTTCATTTATCTCTCCCTTATCAAAAATTTCCCTAATCTAAAAACTTTCGATTTCTTCAGTTCAACTTCAAATTCTTGTTAGAAATCGATCCTTAAGCCCTCTATCATCATCAATTTCAGTGAATCAAGACTAGAAGAGGAGGATTTCAATTTTTAAGGTTCGGATGAATAGTAACCAGAATTTGAGGTGAGTGATTTTTGATGAAATTGAAGCTTAATTAGTAGAATTCCTGGTAGATTAAGCATATTTATGGTATTAGGAAGTTTAATTATACAATATCTTGATAGAATTATATATGGATATTGTAGAGGAAGCTAGTACAAGCAAATCAATGGCAAAAGAGGTAGAAGAGAGCTAGAAAGAGTTTAGGAAAAGGTTTGTGTCTCTAATTTCAATTTCTCGGTTTTTTTGAAAAATTTCCAGATTTGTATCCCTATTTTTTTTAATGTTTTCTCTTATTATATAAATCCAATTTGAATGATTCTTGATTCAATTGATATCTAAAGATACTAAGGAATATATGTTCAGAAGAAACCTTGTTGAATTTCGTTCGTTTTCAATGTGAAATTTTCGTTTGAAGTTGAGTCATGAAATCTGTTTTCGGAAAATCTCAGCTTTGTACACTGTTTAGTATTTTGATCATAACTTTGGTTATACAATTTGGATTTCTGTGATTTTGATGGATTTGGAAAGTTAAGACATGTGGCTAATTATGTTTAGAAGAAACTTATTCAATTGGATGATGTTTTAATAGTGAAAATGCAGGGGAAGTCAGGTCACAAAATCTAGAAATTTCTAGAAAATATGAATGTTGATTTTATTGTGTTTTAATTGAAGTTTTCGATGCTTTAGAATTTAGGATTTGAAATTCTTAATTACTGAAGTTATGTTGAATTATGTTTGATGGTTTATACTGGAATTTTTGAGATGTTACATTTGTTGGTATCAGAGCGAGGTTTAGGCGATTCTAGGACTAGTATGTACATGCCATTTAGGATATAAATATGTTATGTTAGTTGTTTGATCCACTTTGGCTCAATTTTTAGGAAAAAGTACTGGCTAGTAGTAGTCATAACCAGAATGAGGAAGAGGATACTGAGAGTATAGTCCATATTGGGCATGGGGATTAACAAAGACGTGAACCTCCACTAGTTCATGGCTTTCCCAAACAACCTACTCCAGCACAAGCTGCTTTACTTCAGCATATGACTACTGGTGTAATCACACAAGAGTTATGAAACATACCAATCCCTTAAGTTCCTATAGTACCTCACATTGAAAGAAGAGATGAGAGAACTCCTCTTGGAAGAATCAAGAAGCTTTTAGCTGATGACTGCAAAGGGGACACAGTGAATCCTGCATTTATAGAAGATTGGCTTGATCATACTAAATGGTGTATGACTAGGCTTCATTTTACAGATGACAAGAGACTAGATTGTGTGCAAGGCCTACTCAAAGAACAAGCTAGGAGGTGGTGGGATAACATTGTGAGAGAAATGCACCCCAAAGAAATCACTTGGGGTCTCTTCTTGGAACAATTTGACGAGAAGTATGTTAGCAAACGATTCAAGGATGGGCAGAGGAAATTGTTCTTGTCCTTAAGACAGGGACGAATGGCTGTATCAGAATATAAAATTCAATTCCTCAAACTTGAGAGGTATGCTTGTGATAACATTGACAGTGAAGTAAAGCGATGTAAGAGATTCGAGGATGGGCTGAATGATGAAATTAGAGTGCATTTACTTGCATAAAGGATTAGGGTGTTTAATGACTTGGTTGATGTTGCTACGGGCATTGAGAAGATTAATTCATATAGGCAACAAAGAATGGCTAAAAGATCTGGATTTCAAAAGGGGTCATAGGGTCCAGCTAGTTCAGAATCTCCAAGTAAGAAATATAAGGGAACATCAGAAAAACCTAATCTCATTTCAGTGGGTTTTCACCGAGACAAACTATAAGTACGGGGTCAGCGGCTAGTGTACCTTTAGGTCAAGGCAGAGGAAATATTCCACAATGTTCTAATTGTGGAAGAATACATATAGGGGAATGTTGGGGAAAAGGTAGAGTCTGCTTTAAATATGGCTCGAGGGAACATTTGATTGTAAATTATCCTTAAAGATAGATAAGTACATCTGCACCTACAGTAGTTCCTACTCCTATAATGCAAGGTGGAAGAGAAAGGGGAAGAGGAAATGCTAGTGAGGCAAGTGGACATGATGTGGCTTAAAGAGCACCGTAGAGTGGTAGACCGGGAGGAATGGCACGAAGTTATGCAATCCGAGGGCCTGAGACTTAGGAATCTACTGAAGTTATTATCGGTAAATTTTCATTCTTTAATCACAATGTTTATGCTTTGATAGATCCTGGTTCATCTCATTCATATATATGTACTGCGTTAGCATAAGAGAAAGGGTTACATGTAGAAGAATTAGGAGAAAATATTGAAGTGACTAATCCTTTAGGACACAGTGTGATAGTAAACAAAGAGTATATGAATTGCCCTATTATGACTCAACATCAACTTTTCCTTGCAAATTTAATTGAGTTACCTTTCGGAGATTACGATGTTATCTTAGGAATGGATTAGTTATCGGAACATCGAGCTGTGGTGGATATCAAAAATAAAAGAATGTCACTTCAAGTTTCTGATGGAGAAGAAATAGTTATCGTGGGGGAAAGATCAGATTATCTCTGTAACATAATTTCTTTTATAAAGACTAAAAGGCTGGTTAGGAAGGGATGTCAGGCCTACCTAATCTTTGCTTTAGAATTGAAGAAAGGTGAGTTAGAATTGCAGAATATTCCTACGGTATGTGATTTTCCCGATGTATTTCTAGAAGAACTACCGGGGTTGCCACCAAAAAGAGAGGTAGAATTCGCAATTGATGTATTGCCGGGTACCGCACCAGTATCCAAAGCACCATACAGAATGGCGCCTACTGAACTAAAAGAGTTAAAGATCCAGTTGCAAGAATTGTTAAACAAAGGATTCATACGCCCGAATATATTCCCGTGGGGTGCACCAGTGTTGTTTATTAAGAAGAAAGATGGGTCGCTCCGATTATGTATTGATTACCGGGAGTTGAATAAATTGATAGTGAAGAACAAGTATCCATTGTCAAGGATTGAAGAATTATTTGATCAACTCAAGGCTGCCAAATAATTCTCCAAGATTGATTTTAGATCGAGTTACTATCAGATGAGAGTGAAAGATGATGATATTGCAAAGACGGCTTTCCGAACTAGATATGGGCACTATGAATTTTTGGTGATCCATTTGGTCTAACTAATGCACCAGCAACATTTATGGACCTTATGAACTATGTCTTTTACTTATATTTAGATAGGTTTGTAGTGGTTTTCATTGATGATATTTTGGTGTATTCTAAGTTACAGGAAGATCATGATCAACATTTGCGGATAGTCTTCCAAACTTTGAGGGAAATAAATTATATGCCAAACTTAGCAAATGTGAGTTTTGGCTTGAAGAATTTTCTTTCTTAGGCCATGTTGTGTTAATATTTTAGTGTAATTGGATCAACTAGTTTGACCAATGCGATCGTGACATTTCACTGAATAAGTATGGAGAGTGCGGAGTGCACACTTGTTCAGGTACTGTTTACGATTTGGGGGGTCCAGGGGTAGCGCCCCCGGGTGCGGGTTCCAAGGGCCAGCAGCCCCTAGCAGGGTCTAGGGGCAGCGCCCCTAGGCAGCATCCTTTGGAAAAATTCATCAGAAAATGAATTTTTGTCCGAAACAGTGTATCTGTTGGACACAACTGAATCTCGGAAGAAACATGTCTTTTGGACATGGCTGCTACCCCTAAACAGCATGTCTGTTGACATTTTTGGCTATTTATTTCACCAAAAACGATGTTGGCCAAAAAACACAGAAAAACTCGGTTGAAATTTCACTACAAACAAATTCTTGTTCTTGATTCTCTTTTTGATTTTATCCGATTGAAAAATTTGGTAAATCGGCCAAATAAATTTCAACCTGACAGTGTTTTTCGTGACTTCAGAAATATCCAAGTAATCTCAGATTTCCAACAGAGATTGAAATTTATTTTTTCTGAAGATGTCGAATGATGAAACTGTTGAAGAGATGTCCAGTAAATTTGCAAAACTAGATAAGTTTGAGGGTCAGGATTTTCGAAGATGGCAGAAAAAGATGCATTTTCTATTGACAACACTGAAAGTGGTTTATGTTCTGAACTCTCTTATGCCAGAGATCATAGAGAATGAAACTGTGGAACAAACGAGGAAGCGCTGCAAATGGGAGAATGATGATTACATCTGTTGTGGGCATATTCTAAATGGTATGTCTAATTCTCTATTTGATAAATATCAAAATGTTGAATCTGTAAAAGAACTATAGGATTCTCTGGAATCAAAGTATATGGCAGAGGATGCTTCTAGCAAGAAGTTTCTGGTTAGTAATTTCATCAATTACAGGATGGTTGATACTAGACCTGTCATGGAACAATATAATGAATTGTTAAGGATTTTGGGACAATTTGTTCAACATGATATGAAGATGGATGAATCCATTTCTGTTTCTAGTATCATTGACAAACTGCCACCATCTTGGAGAGATTTCAAGCATACATTGAAACATAATAAAGAGGAGTTGACTCTGGTTCAACTTGGCAGTCATCTTAGGATCGAAGAATCCTTAAGGGCTCAAGAGATTGAGAATAATCCTAAGAGTAAGAACTAAGTTGGTACTATTTCTATAAATATGGTTGAAGAAGGTGGGATTTCTAAGAATCCAAACAGTGACAAAGGCAGTAAACGCAAGTTTAAAGGAAACAACAATAAGTTCTCCAATAAGAAGCCTAAAGTGGCATGTTGGAAGTGTGGCAAACCTGGTCATTTCAAGAAGGATTGCCGATTTGGTAAAGGGAAGAACTATTCTGGTTCGAGTGGATCTAAGGATCCTGAAAAGCAACAAGGTCAGATTTTAATGCCAAATTGTAATTCTAATCACAATTATGCGTCTTTAATATCTGAAGCATTTTATGTGCAGGATGATGATGTTGCTTGGTGGATTGATTCGGGTGCAACAAGCCATGTTTGTAAGGACCTTCGTTGGTTCAAAGATTTTCAACCAATCGAAGATGGATCTATATTAAAGATGGGAAATGTTGCGACTGAACCAATCAAAGGACTTGGAAAAGTAGATATTGTCTTTACTTGTAGAAAATGTATTTGTTTAAGTAATGTATTGTATGTTCCTGGGATTTGAAAGAATCTGTTGTCTGGTGTTGTATTAAATAACTATGGGTACAAACAAGTGTATGAAAGTGGCAAGTATATCTTGTCGAAACATGGTACTTTTGTAGGATTTGGATATTTATGTAATGGTATGTTTATGTTAAATATTAAAGTTTCTTTTAGTGATCAATCTTCTTTTGTGCTTTCCTATAGTGATAGTAAAAATTTGAATAAATCAGAATTATGGCATGCTAGACTAGGACATGTACATTATAAAAGATTAAAAGATATGTCTAAAATGAGTCTTATACCCGCCATTGATTTAAACCGTGAGAAATGTAAAACTTGTATGTTGACAAAGATAACCAGAAAACCTTTCAAGAATGCTAATCGAGTGACTAATGTATTGGATCTAATACATAGTGACTTGTGCGATTTTCACTCTATGCCTTCAATAGGAAATAAAAAGTACGTTATTACTTTTATTGATGATGCATCCAGATATTGCTATATTTATCTATTGCATGCAAAGGATGAGGCTTTTGATAAATTTAAAATCTATAAACAAGAGGTAGAGTTACATCAAAGTAATTTCATTAAAAGTTTATGCACTGATAGGGGAGGTGAGTATTGTGATTCAGTATATTTTCAATCTACTGGTATAATACATCAAACCACAGCTCCCTATACACCACAACAAAATGGTGTGGCAGAAAGGAAGAATAGAACCTTGAAAGAAATGGTTAATTCTTTGTTGTCCTATTCAGGTTTGAGTGAAGGATTCTGGGGTGAGGCTATGCTAACAGCATGTTATTTATTAAATAGAATTCCTAATAAAAGGAATAAAATTACCCCCTATGAATGTTGGTTTAAAAAGCCACCAAAGTTGAGTTTTCTAAGAGTTTGGAGTTGTAGAGCAGTGGTAAGAATCACTGAACCGAAAAGACAAAACTTGGGTGAAAGAGGTATAGACTGTATCTTCATTGGGTATGCAGAGCATTCCCATGCATATAGGTTCTATGTAATAGAATCTAATGACTATGTATCTGTAAATTCGGTTGTAGAGCCAAGAGATGTTATTTTTTATGAAGATAGATTTACATCTATATCTAGACCAAGAGACATGATTCAGAATTCATGTAGTGAGAACCCTGTTCGTTCTGAAAGTTTATCTGGTGGAAATGTTTCCTTACCTGGGCCATCTAGGAAAAGTACTAGAGTTAGAAAAGCTAAATTTGGAGATGACTTTCATCTTTATTTAGTTGAAGGATCGAGGGATGAGGTTGAGAATCAGTATCAATATTGTTTTATTGTTGAAGAGGATCCAAAAATGTTTAATGAAGCTATGGCTTCGAGAGATGTTGCATTCTAGAAAGAAGCAATCCACGATGAGATGGACTCCATCATGCACAATAATACATGGGAATTGACTGATTTACCACCCGGATGCAAACCACTAGGAAATAGGTGGATCTTCAAAAGGAAAATGAAAGTGGATGGTACCATAGAAAAGTATAAAGCCAGATTGGTTATCCAAGGCTTTAGGCAAAAAGAAGGAATTGACTTCTTTGATACTTATGCTCCTGTTACGAGGACTTCAACTATTAGGTTGTTGATAGCCCTGGCAGCTATACACAACCTTGTAATTCATCAAATGGATGTTAAAACTGCATTCCTAAATGGTGAATTAGATGAGGAAATCTATATGAAACAACTGGAAGGGTTTGTTGTGTCAGGTTATGAAAATAAGGTATGTAAGTTGAAGAAATCCTTATATGGATTGAAACAAGCGCCGAAAGCTTGGCATCAAAAATTTGATGATGTGGTTTTGTCTAATGATTTTCATATCAACCAAGCAGACAAATGTGTATATAGCAAGTTTGATCTTTCTGGTAAAGGAGTTATGATTTGCTTATTCGTGGATGACATGTTGATTTTTGGTACTGACCAAAATCATGTTAATGAAATGAAGAAATTCTTGTCATCTAGTTTTGAAATGAAGGATTTGGGGGAGGCTGAGGTGATTCTTGTTATACGAATTAAGTGGAAGAACAATGTTATTTCAATCTCCCAATCTCATTATATTGAGAAGATTTTGAATAAATTCAATTTCAAGGATTGTTCTCCAGTTAGCACTCCCTTGGATCCTTGTGTTAAGCTTCTACCTAATAAAGGTGTTGCAGTATATCAACTTGAATACTCGAGAGCCATTGATAGTCTTATGTATGCGATGATTAGCACTAGGCTTGATATAGCCTTTGCTGTTGGAAAACTTAGTAGGTTTACTAGTAATCCTAGTTCACATCATTGGCAAGCTTTAAGGCGAGTATTCAAGTACTTAAAAGGAACCAAGGATTATGGTTTGACCTATACTGGATTTCCTTCAATTTTTTAGGGTTATTCAGATGCAAGTTATATATCCAATGAAGAAGATAGTTCTTCCACAAGTGGATGGGTATTCCTTCTTGGGGGAGGCGCTATCTCTTGGGCGTCAAAGAAACAGACTTGTATCGCTGATTCAACAATGGAATCTAAATTTGTTGCATTAGCAGCAGCTGGTAAAGAAGCTGAATAGCTGAGAGATCTTGTTTATGATATTCCATTGTGGCCTAAACCAATATCACCTATATCTATTAGGTGTGATAGTGAAGCTGCCTTGGCCAATGCTTACAGACAAGTATATAGGGGCAGGTCTAGACATTTAAGTGTTAGATATAGCATGATTCGGGAATGCATCAAGCAAGGTGTCATATCACTAGAGTTTGTAAAAACTGAGCAAAATTTAGCCAATCATTTAACTAAGGGGTTAAGAAGAGATCTTGTGCACAAGTCGGCTATGGGGATGGGATTAAAGTCCATCTGAAATCTCCCATATTGAGATACCCAATTCCCATCTAATATGACATTAGATGTAGAATTCAATGTGGAAAGCTTAACATTTAGAGGTTGGAACACATTAGTAACATCATCCCAAGGTATGTGTTCAGACCTGCAAGATAAAGGAGGTTGAAGTTTGTCTTCTTAATAGTTCCTTTGAAAAATTGCATATGCAGGTGCAAGAGTAAAAGAGCTACCTATGAGAGCATGAAGTTTAGCTGCTTCAAGAAGCTTGAACTTGGCTTTGATATGCTTATGAAGGATAAGGACACAAGGCTAGTAAAAGATAGTGTCAAGTTAGAACTTTTAGAATTTTGACTTATGTGTATATTATCTTCATGTATTTATAATGAATAACTAAGGTTCAATCTATAGTGACACCTCGGTATTCGAATATTTGGAATGTGTAATATACTAAGATGAAATTCAATCGTCACGATATTTCATTTATGCATAAGTTTGTTATTTGTTGTGATTTTGTTTAGTTAATCAAGGACTACACTAAAATGGGGGAGGATTGTTAATATTTTAGTGTAATTAGATCAACTAGTTTGACCAATGCGATCGTGACATTTCACTGAATAAGTATGGAGATTGCGGAGTGCACACTTGTTTGGGTACTATTTACTATTTGGGGGTCCGGGGTCTAAGACTCGGCAGCCCCTAGTGGGGTCTAGGGGCAGCGCCCCTAGGCAGGGTCCGAGGGGCGACAACCCCTGGCAGGGTCCTGGGGCAGTGTGTCTGTTGGACACAACTGAATCTCAGAAGAAACATGTCTTTTGGACATGGCTGCTACCCCAAACAGCATGTCTGTTGACGTTTTTGGCTATTTATTTAACCAAAAACGATGTTGCCCAAAAAACACAGAAAAACTCGGTTGAAATTTCACTGCAAACAAATTCTTGTTCTTGATTCTCTTTCTGATTTTATCCGATTGAAAAATTTGGTAAACCGGCCAAATAAATTTCAATCTGATAGTGTTTTTCGTGACTTCAGAAATATCCAAGTAATCCCAGATTTCCAACATGTTGTTTCTGTAGAAGGAATTAAAGTGGATCCTAAAAGTATAGAAGCAGTTGTAGAATGGAAACCACCAAAGAACCCTACAGAAGTTAGAAGTTTCCTTGGCTTGGCAGGGTATTATAGAAGATTTGTGAGGGGATTTTCAGTCACTGCTGCCTCACTGATGAAACTACTTCAAAAGAATGTAAAATTTGAGTGGAATGACAAGTGCCAAGAAAGTTTTGAGAAGTTGAAGGCGATGTTAACAAAAGCACTCATCCTTACCCAACGAGACCCTGGAAAATACTTTGTAATCTATAGTGATGCTTTGCATAGTGTTGTTGGGTGTGTTTTGATGAAAGAAGGGAAAGTGATTACCTATGCTTTCGGGCAATTGAAGAATCATGAAAGGAATTATCCTACTCATGATTTGGAAATGGCTGCAATAATTTTTGACTTAAAAATTTGGCGACACTATCTTTATGGAGAAAAATGTTATATTTATACAGATCATAAAGGCTTGAAATATTTGCCAACATAGAAGAAGTTGAATTTAAGGCAGAGAAGGTGGATGGAATTCATTAAAGATTACGATTATCCTATAGATTACCATCCAAGAAAGGCTAATGTAGTGGTAAATGCTCTCAGTAGAAAGATAATGATGGCACTAAGTGCTATGAATACGGGGTTAGCTCTTACCAGTGGTGGAGCCTTAATTGTAGAATGGAAGATTCAAACTGTACTACTACAAAAGGTTAAACAAGCATAGAATGAAGATGATGACTTGAAGGTCATTCGAGCAAGGACACAAGTGGGTATCGTAGACAACTATAAGGTTCGAGAAGATGGGTGTCTATATTTTAAAGATAGACTATGTGTGCCAAACAATGAAGAATTAAAGAAGAATATTTTACATGAGATGCATAGTAGTCCTTATGCGATGCATCCAGGAGCAAACAAGATGTACAAAAATTTGAAGAGCCATTATTAGTGGAATGGGATGAAGAAAGACATTACCAATTATGTTGCTCAATGTCTAACTTGTCAACAAGTGAAAGCCGAACATCAAGTTCCTTCTGGATTGTTGCAACCAATAACAATTTGGAAATGGGAAAGAATCACAATAGACTTCATGATGTCTTTACCACTTACATAGAAGAAACATAATATACTGTGGGTTGTTGTAGATAGATTGACAAAGTCTGCCCACTTTCTTCCAGTTAGGATGGATTATTCACTTGATAGGTTGGCTCAGTTATATGTAGATGAGATAGCGGCTACACAGAGTGCCTATTTCAATCATTTCTAACGAGATCCAAGATTTACTTCAAGATTTTGGAAGAAGTTACAAGATGCCTTAGGTAGTAAACTTCATTTCAGTACTTCATTTCATCCTCAAATAGATGGTCAATCTAAAAGAGTAATTCAGGTGTTAGAAGACATGATGAGAAGTTGTATCATTGAATTTGAGGGAAGTTGGGATAAGCCTTTGTCTCTCATGGAGTTTTCCTACAATAACAGCTATTAGTTATGCATACAAATGGCGCCATATGAAGCATTGTATGGAAGAAAATGTTGAACTCTATTACATTGGACCAAACTTAATGAAAACAAGATTGTGGGAGTGGATTTGATTCAAGAGACAAAGGAGAAGGTAAAACTTATTCAAGAGAGATTGAAGGCTGCATCGGATTGACAAAAGTCTTATGCTGATTTAAAAAGATAAGACATTACTTATGAAGTTAGGGATAAAGTATTTCTCAAAGTATCTCCTTGGAAGAAAGTCCTGCGATTTGGAAAGAAAGGCAAGCTCAGTCCCAGATTCATTGGCCCATATGAGGTTATAGAGAAGGTTGGACCGGTAGCTTATCGATTGGCACTACCCCTGAAACTGGACAAAATTCATAATGTGTTCCATGTGTCGATGTTAAGGAGATACAGATCAAATCCATCACATATCTTATCTCCGGATGTAGTAGAAATCGAACCCGACTTGACGTACGAAGAGGAACTGGTACAAATCTTGGTGAGAGAAGTTAAACAATTCAGAAACAAGTCTATTCCTTCGGTAAAAGTACTTTGGAAAAATCATAAGGTTGAAGACGCAACTTGGGAATCGGAGGATACAATGAAAACTCAATATCCGCAACTGTTTTCAGTTAATTTTCGAGGACGAAAATTTGTAAGAGGGGGAGAATTGTAACGACCTGAAATTTCAAAATTTACTTATAATAAATTATTATAGTATTAAAATATAATGGAAATTATTTTTGTAATTATTGTTATTATTATTATTGGATATAAGACATGAGGAAATAAGAGTTAATTAAGTTAGAGAAATGATTTAGGCATTTAATTATTTATTCAAGGGCATTATTGAAAATTCAAAAAAAAAAGAGAAAATCAAAATCATATATACCTATTATCCTTCCTTTCTCCCTTTTATCCCCTTCATCTTCTTCATTCATCTCTCCCTTATCAAAAATTTCCCTAATCTAAAAACTTCCGTTTTCTTTGATTCAACTTCAAATTCTTGCTAGAAATTGATCCTAAAGCCCTCTATCATCATCAATTTCAGTGAATCAAGACTAGAAAAGGAGGATTTCAATTTTTAAGGTTCGGATGAATAGTAACCCGAATTTCAGGTGAGTGATTTTTGATGAAATTGAAGCTTAATTAGTAGAATTTATGGTAGATGAAGCATATTTATGGTATTAGGAAGTTCAATTATACAATATCTTGATAGAATTATATATGGCTATTGTAGAGGAAGCTAGTACAAGCAAATTAAAGGCAAAAGAGGTAGAAGAGAGCTAGAAAGAGCTTAGGAAAAGGTTTCTGTCTCTAATTACGATTTCTCGGTTTTTTTTGAAAAATTTCCAAATTTGTATCTCTATTTTGTTTTAATGTTTTCTCTTATTATATAAATTCAATTTCAATGATTCTTGATTCCATTCATATTTACAGAAACTAAGGAATATATGTTCAGAAGAAATCTTGTTGAATTTTGTTCGTTTTCAATGTGAAATTCTTGTTTGAAGTTGAGTCATGAAATCTGTTTTTGGAAAATCTCAACTTTGTACACTGTTTAGTGTTTTGATCATAACTTTGGTTATATAATTTGGATTTCTATGATTCTGGTGGATTTAGAAATATGAGACCTGTGGCTAATTATGCTTAGAAGAAACTTCTTCAATTGGATGATGTTTTAAAAGTGAAAAATGCAGGGGAAGTCAGGTCACAAAATCTAAAAATTTCTTGAAAATTTGAATGTTGAGTTTGTTGTGTTTTAATTGAAGTTTGATGCTTTAAAATTTAGGATTTGAAATTCTTAATTACTAAAGTTATGTTGAATTATGTTTGATGGTTTATACTAGTATTTTTAAGATGTTACACAATATTTTGATTGGTTTTGAAATAGGATATTATATTAATAGGCGACAGTTGGGCTAAATTGGTATGTGTTCCTTGAAGATTGATATGTCTAAAGCTTATGATGGGGTGGAATGGAATTTTATTCATATGATGCTTTTGAAATTGGGGTTTCCTGCAGCCTTAACTGATTTAATTATATTGTCTATCAAGACAGTTACCTACACTATTACTCACAGGAGCAATAACTTCCAGATTTTTGTTCCACAAAGAGGCCTTCATCAAGGAGATCCTATTTCTCCTTATTTATTCATTATCTGCTCAAAAGGATTATTCACACTGATTCAGGATCATATTTTCAGGGGTGTACTTCACGGTTGTAAGATCACACCATCTGCGAGTGTCTCTCATCTTCTATTTGCAAATGATAGTCTTTTTGTTCTTCAGATCCATGGTGGCGGAGGCTCGTAATTTGAAAAATATTTTTTGCTTTACAAATTGGTGTTAGGAAAAAAGATAAAGTTCAGTAAATCTTCCATTGTTTTTAGCCCAAATGTGGATTCTACAATTATGATGGATATAACGAATTATTTGGGAGTGAGTGAAGCGGAGGGTCACGATTTGTACGTAGGATTGCCATCATTTATTGGTAGATCCAAGAAAAGCACATTTGACTACATAGTTGAGAAGGCTAGTAAAAAGATTCAGGAGTGGAAGAGGAAGCAGTTATTGCAGGGAGAGAAGGAAGTTTTATTTAAGTCTGTAGCACAAGCTTTACCAAACTATGCCATGCAGGTCTTTCTTTTACCTTCTTATACCGTTGCTACATTGGAAAAAAATTTCACCAAGTTCTGGTGGGGTTCTTCGATCCATTGGATGAGGTGGGAAAGATTATGCTTACCTAGAGTCAAAGGAGGACTTAATTTCCGCAATCTGAACAAATTCAATAAAGCTCTACTTGCAAAACATGCTTAGAGACTTGTTACACAACCGGATCTCTTGGTGAGTCAAATTTTCAAGCATAAGTATTATCCTAAATGCTCCATTTTTTATGCAACTCCAAAATCAAATGCTAGCTTAGTTTGGAGGAGCATTAGCGCAACATTGAGCATAGTGCAATTTGGCATGGCATGGCATGTAGGGGACGGCACAAAAATAAATATGTGGATTTAAAATTGGCTCCTATCTAAAGATTTCCCATCAGTGCAGTCAGGCATGGTCCCGAGTTTTGAGAAAGCAACTGTGGATTGTTTGATAGACAACAATAATCGAACCTGGAACTTGAATATGCTGCAGTTCCTCCTTTCTGATGTCGAGCAGCAGGTAGTTCAACAAATTAGCTTACCATGGCAATCGCAACCTGATGGTATTTATTGGAGATTAGAGCAATTCGGGGAATTCACGGTAAAATCTTATTATTATGCTTTATCACAGCATTCAGATTATACCTCTCAAGCTTGGCATTCTATTTGGAATATTAAAGTCCTGCCTTGTGTTCTTAATTTCTTGTGGAGAATCGCTACGAATTCTCTACCAACTTTACATAGGCTTAGATAAAGATATGTTGATGTTAATAATCTTTGTCCTCTATGTGGAGATGCTGTTGAGAATGATTTTCATGTGCTTGTTAGTTGTTCTTTCTCCTATTCGGTATGGGATGGAGTTTTTTCAGAAAGTTGGCCAAGTAGCATTAGCTCTTTGATGGGATGGTGGTGTTGCTACAGTCGAGGGGTAACGAGAATATCGTAAAGTTATCTTGTGTCTTGTGGGATATTTGGCAAAGAAGGAATAATTTTGTATGGAATGACAAATTTAGAATTACTTCCCATGTGCTATGACACAACATTAGTTTTCTATCTGAATGGAGCTCGGCTAATAGAGTAGCTAATCCAACGGCACCTCATACTCGTCAAGAATGGAGTCGTCCCCCAAGGGGTTGCATAAAATGTAATGTCGATGCTAGTATTCTTGATTCTGGTAATGCTGTTGGACATGCCTGTGTGGTACGTGATGTAGAGGGTAGATTTATTGCTGTGAAATCTACATTAATGGCGGGAGGAGGTGACAATTTCCAAGCTGAGGCACTAAGTTGTAGAGAAGCATTGAGCTAGCTCAAAGACAACCATTTTGATCACATTATTCTAGAGCTTGATGCTCTAAATGTGGTTAACGCTTTGAATAATAATGTGGCATTTCTTTTGCCCATTGGTTTGGTTTTTTCAGATTGTAAGAACCTTGTTAGATGTTTCTCTTTTATTCGTATTGTTTTCGTGAATAGGTCTGCGAACCATGCTGCGCATTTGTTAGCTAGAGCAGCAGGCTCTTCGATAAGTAGGGGAACATGGTTTCATTCTTGTCACCTTTGATTAGAGTTGTAATAGCATCTGATTAATGATATCGACGTACTCTTCAGTAAAAAAAAATACTACATCGAAAGTATAATTCTAACTATAATTGTGGCGTGGTAAAAAATAAAGTTTAATTCTACCAAAAAAATGTTTAAAGCTACAGTTATTAAAACGGAACTATTTAATTAAATATTTGATGAGAGAACCAATTACAAATTTTACAATAATAACTATTTGTCATGTTTTTTAGTAAACCAATAGAAATCATGAGAATAACAACCCAAATACTTACTCCCTCCGATTCCGAAAACTAGTCGCTTTAGAGAAATTTATAAATTTTAAGAAGTAATTAATGGAGGGTATAAAATTACTTGTTTACCCTTAGATTAGCATTAATTGAGTAATATGTTTATTGAGATTGAGCTACAATTAATGAGGGTATAATAGGGAAAAAGGAATAAAAGCTTACATTGAAAATAGAGAATGACAAGTAAAAAGAGCAAAGGAAAATTGTATAGAGTGACTAGTTTTTGGAAAAATTGTGTAGAGTGACTAGTTTTTAGAACCGAATGGAGTATTATAAAGTAAGGGCTCTCTTGGTTTTCAAGAATTGAGGCGTGTTTGAAATCAGATGGATGATGAAGATTCTTCATCTTTTGCTTCCATTCAAGCCAATAAAATCATGGAAGACCATAGCCAAGTGGAATCTGGTTCAAGGTCGATCTTTATTGGTATCTATGATGGCCATGGTGGGCCCCGAAGCTTCTCGTTTTATTTCCCAACATTTGTTCAAACATTTGTTGAAACATTTGGTCATATATATATATATATATATATATATATCAGGATTGGGGCTGGGGTCCGAATTAAGGATTCAATTAAAAATGTATATTAAAATCGTCAGATTCAGATAAAATAATTGATGTTAATTCAAGATTATAACAGCAAATTTCTGATTCTAATTTTTCTTTAATGATTCTAAGTCGAATTATTTGATTAGTGTATTCTTTTATATGTTTCTTATACCAATTATATAAATCAAAACATCCTTTATAATTTATAAGTTCATTATTACAAAAATCTAGGCTATTCTGATAAAATTCAAGATTATAATTTATTCTTATTAGTTCTTCTGTTATAGATTCTAATTTCTGTTTAACTCTAAGAACTCTATTCATCTTAAATTCTAAAAGATGTATCTTTACTTTCTAATAGAACTAAAGAAGTTAATTCTAAGTTCAATTCTTGTATTTCTCTTTCTAAAATTGGTATTCTTTCAGTATATCTATCTAATCCTTCTGTATATCGATTTATTGTCTGTCTCTTCCAGTTTAATAATATAGAATGAAATCTATAAACTCTCTCTCTTCTCAGTTCTTCAGTATGTATTCTTATTCTATCGGTATAAAATCTTAATAAAATTCTAGATCTCTGTAATTCTAATTCTTTTCTTTCTAGTTTATTTTTTACTTCTAAAATTCTATTCATAATAAACAAAAGATTTTCTCGTCACTTATCTGGATAGATCACTCAAGGTGCAACCTAGAAAGGAGAGGATACTTATTTGAATATATGAACAAAGTATTTAAATTATACCTTTTCAGCTTATAGTTCTCTATGTTGATGGTTTTCTGCAAGCTATAGAATTTTGAAAGTTTTGTGGTGTTGTGTATATTATGCAGAGAATCAGTCTTATTTATAGCTGATAAAGGGGGAGTATACCGGCTACTTATTAGCTACCGGATCTTTCTATCACGTCATTGCTTACGTCTTGATAAGTATTATTGCAAGTATGACTCATCATTTTGTCTGTTCTTTTATCTGAATTATTATGGCGTATGTCGTCATTGCTTACGTTATAGTTAAATAATATAATTTTGTCTTTTATTTCTAAATTATTTTGCAAGTATATCTGAATTATTTTATCAGTATAAGGGAGTATTATTAATTTATTACATTTGGCATTAAACCTTTCAGAAGTTTAAATGTTGCAAGAATTTCTTTAAAGAAGTTTTTGTTGAAAACACCTAACCTGGATTTCTTTATCTAGATAACCTACTAAGAGATTTTTTAATAAGGAATTTAAATTTCAACTCAAAAACTTTTGTTAAAATTCAGCTTGACATTTAAAATTCAATTGCTCCTTTTACTTCCAGATTTCTCTAAAATTAAAAAGACTTTTGTATTTATTTAGCTCATCCAACTGGTACTTCTAAGCGGGACTTACAGCTTTTGCCCTAATTTTCCCAAGGCCTTTTGCTATTTTATTTTAAAAATTTTTAAATCTAAAGAAATCTTTTCGTAAATTAAAATTTAAGATCGAGCCAACAAGAACTTATAACATATTATTATTCAACTATATTATACAAAAAGTATTACAAAAAGTATAGTCAAGTTATAAAAAGTATTACAAAACTAAAACCAAACTAATAACGAAAATTTCTAACTGAGTTCTAAAGTATCAGAGTTATGGTCTGAATTAAGTATAGAGAATTAAATTTAGAGAAGTTGGTAAGGCTTCTTTCTAAAAAAAAAATCCTCCTCCTTAAAAGAAAAAACAACATATTTATAGCATATAATGGTGGGGACATTTTCCCACTGCATTATTATTATTACTATTTTATCTTTACAGCTGTCTTCTATCTTTACAGCTATTTCCTTATGTCTATCTTGGAAATCTTCTAGAGAGGAATGTTCTGGCTCTTTGTACTGGAAGCCGAGCTTCCTTCCTTTTGGGCTGCCTTTTGGGCCTTTCCTTCTGTTGAAGTCTCAATCGTTTCGTTTCTCTGCCCAAATTCTAGGTCCATATTCTGAGTATTATTAAAGTTTATATTGGGCCTTTGTAGCTTCAATTGTAACTGACTGGGAAGCTCAAATATTTTATTAAACCAGTCAGCCCAACCTTCTGAAGGCTGAGTATCTATTGCTTCTAAGCCTTCCATCATATTATTTTGTACCTTTTCTATTTTATCGGTAGTATTCTTTACATCTAATATTACTTCTTTTGTATTCTCGGTACTTTCGTATATCATTTCTAACCTTTCCAGTATTAGGTCTTCTTTAGTCTTTCCCTGATTACTTATAACTCCTGCATAGGAGGTTTGATTCTTACTATGTTCTAATCTAGCTACTAAGTCTAGTATCTTCTTTTTCAGGAGGTTTTCCTAGCTCTTCTTTATTAATTATTTGTCCCTCTAAGTCATGTATTTTCTTCTTCATATTTATCATTTCTTGGGGTATATCTTTGGGTATCTCTACTTGCATGGACAGTATGTCTGAAGTATCCATTGTTTGTCCCGTTATCTCAGGACTAGTATAAAAGGCTGTCAGGTATTTCTTTGCTTCTGTATAGGCTTCCTGTATTGATAGGTATTTCTTATATTTAGGGTCTTTATGTTTTGTATTCTGTATTACTTGCTCCCACGTCTTATAAATCCCTGGTTGAGGACCATTGTATATGACATAAGCAATATTATTATTGTTTCTTTGCATGAAGTATAAATTGAACCCATTTATAGCAGCAATAGCATGTTTGTCATCTTTTCTTTTTACTGCTACCCAAAGGTTGTCTAGCAAGATTCTTTCAGTATCATTAAGTATAGTTCCCTTGGGGTAATTAAACGCCCAAGAAGTCTCTCCAAAGTCTGAGAAGTTTAATTTGTCTGAGAAAACCAAAGCCTTTGGTTTAGGTTGGTTTCTGTTTATCATCTGTATATCCTCTGGTAGTTGTCTGTTATCAGAAGTATTTATCAATTTGTCTATTGTAGGTCTTGAGGAGGTATTTCCTTGGTATCTGGTCATTTTTCCTGTTCCCCGGTCTGAGGCTCTCATTGTATTGTATTTGTCTTCTAATTTCCTGTCAAATTATCAAATTGTAAGAGTCTAGACAATATATCAGCAATTTTATTATGTTCTCCATGTATATGTTCTAACAAAGGTTTATATCCTTTCTGCAATAGGAGTGATGTTAACTTATGCCATCTTTTATAAGAAGATCTTTTCTTTTCTCTTTTTAAATTATTATAGTATTTAACAATGGCAATACAATCTGTTCTAATTATGAATTCATTCTTACCAATTATAAAGAATTCAAAGGATTCTAATGCATAGTATATTGCTAGCAATTCTGAGTCTATGGTACTAATTTCTCCCTTTTCCTTAAAGGATCCACTAATATATCTGCAAATTCTTTCTTCAGTTTTATTAGAGGTCTTATGGGGTTTACTTATTAGAACAGCTCCCCATCCAGATGCTGACCCATCTGTTTCTATTATTAAATAATCTGTGTCTAAAGGAATTTCTAATTTTGGTAAACTTCTTACCCTTTCTTTTAGATTTCTAATTATTTCATAGTCTTTATAATTTAATTTCTCAAAAATTTCTTTACCAGTCTTCAGGTATAATGGTTTTAAGTATTTAGATAAATCTTTTATAAAAGGTCTAGCATAGTTCAACAATCCTAAAAATTGCTGAAGTTGCTTCTTTTCTTTTATATTTTCTGGAAAGTCTAGTATTTTAGTAGTTATATGAGGTTGTAATTCTATCTGTCCTTCTCCGATTACAACTCCTAGAAAGTTTATTTTTGTCTTTCCCAGTTCTATCTTTTTCTTAGATATTATTAGTCCATTCTCTTCAAATTTCTTAAAGACTTGCTTAAGATGTCTGTTATGATCTTTAGCGGTTTTACTAAAGACTAGTATATCATCTATGTATACTGCAGTGAAATCTGTAAGTTTCTCAAATATTTTATCCATTCTTTTTTGAAAAACTGCAGGTGCATTCTTAAGACCTAGTGGCATTATGGTCCATTCCCAATGTCCTATGGGATTTGGACAAATAAATGCAGTCCATTCTATTGAGTCTTTATGCATTCTAATTTGATAGTATCCTGATTTTAGATCAAATTTACTCATGAATTTTGATCCTTGTATTTTATTTATAAGCATTTCTTTGTTAGGTATATCATATCCATTATTTTCAGTATTATCATTAAGTTGTTTATAATTTATAACCATTCTAGGTTTTCCTCGTTTCTTTTCTACATTATTATTAACGAAGAAACTAGGAGATCTATGTCTTGATTCTGATCGTCTAATAAATTTATTTTTTATAAGTTCTTCTAAGGCTTCTTTATACCATTCTAATTCTTGATTATTAGTTGGTATTGCTTTTGCTCTTATAGTTATATCGGGGTTTATAATTTCTAACTTATATTCTGTAGGGTTTTTATCCCAGTATTTTTGAGGATTTTCTCCTATTATTTCTAATTTCTCAAGTCTAGATTGGTATTGTAAAATTTCATTATCTAAAATTATATTATTCAATTGGTTTGAATATATATAATCTGATTCTATTTCATAGAAGTCTGATTGTCTTTCTAGGTAGTCTTTATCAATATATGTCTCTGTAGGTAGTATACATTTGTCTTCTACCCTTTCACCCTTATCGAAAAAAGTTTTAGGAACAATTGGTATTGAAAAATTATTGAAACTAAAACTTATATAGTCTTTTGTTATAACTGCCATTCTATTATCATGTATAAGATAGTCTAAGCCTAAAATAGCTAAATATCCCAATTGGTATAAGTTTTGTATTGGAATATTCTTTATAGTAGTTATTAATTTATCTTTATTTATATCTATCATTTCTATTGAGATTTCTGGTATATATTGTGAACATGTAGTTATACTACCATCCATTTGTCTACCAATAGTAGGTCTTTCTAAGTTATGTTTATATTTTGAAGGAATTAGTTTATCATCTATTTTAGATGTTGAACATCCAGAGTCTATTAATGCTAATCCTTGTATTTTGAAGTCCTGTATTATACATGTTATTTTAATAGTATAGCTTGTATATGGTGCTTCATAAGGTTGTCTATTAATTCTATGGTAGTGAAATCTTTTTCATATAATTCTAATAAGATTTCATCATTTATGTCTAGTTCTAATAGTTCTAGTATATTTTGCTGACTATTCTCTTGTATATATTGTTCTAGTTTTTCTTCTTCTAATAGACTGATTCTGTTTTCTAAGTTAGCAATTCTATCTTCCATTAGTCTAAACCTTTCTTTCCAAGTTATTTGTTCTATATTATCTCTAAAAGTATAAGAGCTTCTAGCTTCTGTTATTAATGTTGGCCATTCTGAATCGTTATGTTCTTCCCAACAAAATTTATAAATTTCAATATAACAATTATTACATTGAGCTCTTAATTCTATAATTGGGTATAAACGACATTTATAACATTCCTTATCATCATTTCCCTTTCTATAACTCCAAGTATGTTCTATGCATTCTGTTTTATCCATAAATTCTATATTTATATTTTTATATTTCTCCATTGCTTCTAATAAGTCTGTTGGTTCATTATCATCTTCTTCTTCAGAAGTATATTCTTCTATTTCACTTACAATTGAGTATATTGTCTCAGTATCACTAACTTCTTCGGTTATTGCTAGTAGATCTAGATTAATATTTTCTACTAATCTTGATTCTCTAGTATGTATATTATGTTTATTAGGACATTTAGTTGATAAATGACCTATTTCTCCACATGCATAACATGTAATGGTATCTTTATATTGTCTTTTATCATTAAATCTTCTAACATGCCTTTTTGGATTTAAAAAAGGTTTTCTAGCATTGGTCTTAGATTTTCTAATATAGTATGATTTTCTTTTATTGTTAGTATAGGGTCTTCCCCTTTTATAATACTTAGTATTTTTATTTCTTGGTTTTCTGTTACAAGAGGTACAAGCTTCCTGTCCGTATTGTTGTGGTGTATAAATATTATTACAAAATCCATAATTGTCTTTCATTTGTCTTTGTATACTTATTTCTGTACATTTCTTTTCTAAATGTTTCATTATTTGATATACTAAAGTATTTATATTTAAAGTATAATTGCTTTCTTTTTCTAAGAACTTATTTCCTTCTTCTTGTATTTCCTGTAACGTAAGCAATGACGACATACGCCATAATAATTCAGATAAAAGAACAGACAAAATGATGAGTCATACTTGCAATAATACTTATCAAGACGTAAGCAATGACGTGATAGAAAGATCCGGTAGCTAATAAGTAGCCGGTATACTCCCCCTTTATCAGCTATAAATAAGACTGATTCTCTGCATAATATACACAACACCACAAAACTTTCAAAATTCTATAGCTTGCAGAAAACCATCAACATAGAGAACTATAAGCTGAAAAGGTATAATTTAAATACTTTGTTCATATATTCAAATAAGTATCCTCTCCTTTCTAGGTTGCACCTTGAGTGATCTATCCAGATAAGTGACGAGAAAATATTTTGTTTATTATGAATAGAATTTTAGAAGTAAAAAATAAACTAGAAAGAAAAGAATTAGAATTACAGAGATCTAGAATTTTATTAAGATTTTATACCGATAGAATAAGAATACATACTGAAGAACTGAGAAGAGAGAGAGTTTATAGATTTCATTCTATATTATTAAACTGGAAGAGACAGACAATAAATCGATATACAGAAGGATTAGATAGATATACTGAAAGAATACAAATTTTAGAAAGAGAAATACAAGAATTGAACTTAGAATTAACTTCTTTAGTTCTATTAGAAAGTAAAGATACATCTTTTAGAATTTAAGATGAATAGAGTTCTTAGAGTTAAACAGAAATTAGAATCTATAACAGAAGAACTAATAAGAATAAATTATAATCTTGAATTTTATCAGAATATATATATATATATATTATGGCCTCTTTTTCTGTATTCATATGCAATCTGGAGTCTTCAACAGTTTTGAACAATTGGGAGTTTTGATCTTCAATTTATCATAACGACAATTAATCTCAGCCGACATTATTTCATGGGGCCAGGTAAAGAACGAGGAACCATCTCTAAAGAAATTCTGCAAGAGGTTTTCTCTAAAACTGAGACTGGATTTCACACAGGACCTGTGGAATTAAGCCAAGATTATGACAACTGGATCTTCTTGTTTGGTAGGAGTTATATACAAAGGGACGCTATATATTGCCAATTATGGGACTCTCGAGCAGTACCGGGTTATGTAGATAAACGTATAGTAACAATTGATAAATGATCATAATGCTAGATTGAAAAAAAGTTAGGGAAGAACTCAAATCTCTATATCCTAATGATCAACAAATTGTAATGGAGAAGCAATGTATATATAGCAGATGATAGAATTGCATTCATATTTTGGGTTATTTTTAGGTATCGCGATCTATAGGGGATGCATCCTTAAAGAATCCTGAAATGTCTCTCGCCCTTCAGCTCATTAGTCACCCTATGCTTGGATCAGACCTTTCAGTATGTTCACGAGTTGTACAACTTAAGCATGAATTTCTCATCTTTGCATATAAAACCAGGCGGTAGTGGAGACAGTGTGTACTGTTGTTTATTGGTCAAATACATCATTTTCCTCTGGAACTTGGCACGAAAAGCCGGATGCTGCTCTATGTAAGATTATTTAATATAATCTGTGTGGCTCATGTGTATTATGGATCCCCAGTTTAATGATTATATGTAGCTTCATATGATGGTCACAAAGACTTTCGGACATTAAATCGGATGAGGTTTAAATTCCCTTCCCTCTATGATTAAATTGACATAAAGTTAAAGGATTGAATAAGAAAAGAACAATGCATAAATGCATAAATGCATAACTGCGGTTATTTGTTTCAAATAACTAATCAATTATTGTTTTCTATTGTTTAATTAACAATAGTTGTATATTGTTAATTAACTTTCATTTATTCACATTTATGAAATTAAAGAACAGAAACAAACGGTTGATAAAAGATAAAAAAAAATGAAATGAAAGTTAGTGAATGAAAAGGAAAACATAAAGTTATCACAATGCCATAATGATTGTATTTGTTATTTATAAATGGTAATGTTTCTTTATAAATTAATATATAACATAGACATAATGATTGTATTTGTTATTTATAAATGGTAATGTTTCTTTATAAATTGGTATATAACATAGAATATAAAGGATATACACCACTATATATATGAGTTTTCCTTTTCTCCGAAAGTATTAATTTCATACAAGTTATTAAAGATTTCAATCCTTATATCTCTTATCATCAAGAGGTCAATTGCGAAAAATAGAGGAGAAAGAATGGTTCGATTTCTTCATTATGGTTCAATACACATTAAGGTACACTTCCACTAATCCTTAATTTACTATATTTATCAATCAATTCTAGACAAGTTGTTCTTGTGGTTTTATCTCGATTAAATACTATGGATTAGAGTTGGTATGAATTTCATTATTGAAATCGTTATGGGATAATAAAATTGCTTACAATTGGTATTAGAGCCATCTTGTCATAGGATTATTTGTATGAAAGTTTGATTGAATTATGGTTCACGAGAAAATTTTTTAGATTTCAAAGTTGAATAGATACTCTTGAAATTAAAGTTGTTTTTACCATATGATTGAATTGTGGTTATTGGATCAATTGATTTCACGAGATTTTTTTTGAGTTTTCCTAATTCAGGATTAATTAAATTGTTTTCTATATTATTTATATTTCTTCCGTTCTAATTAAGAACAATATAAGAATGATGGTTTATTTCTTTGAGAATAAATATGAAAGTATAAATCTGTTTCTTTTAAAATTACATTATTTTTATTATTTTTATTCAATGAAAAGTTTAATTGGATAAAATGAAAGAATAAGAAAAAAAAGAACAGAATAGATATCAAAATAAAAGAAAATGAAGAAATATAAATGAAAGTTATGAAAAAAAATATGAAAGTAAAGAATTCATTTAGGATTTTTTTTCTCGTGAAAATAAAGATATGCACAAGTATAAATTTCAAATTTTAGGGTTGTGATGGTTAAATGTATATTTAATATGATTATGGTTAAAATCAAATAAAAAAATGATTATTTTTTTATTTGATATTATGACTTATTGATGTACATTTAATGTAAAAGATCAACTATGATTGTATTGTATGTTTTATTTGTGTATAAATCACAGTTTAAATAACTATAATGATTATATTAGTATTATAGTTATCAATAAAAGATTAAAGTTTAAAGGCTAATTTGTGAAGTGGTTAATTAAAAAGTTGTCAAATAATCAAAGTTATAGTTTAATTGACATCTATGAGTTTTTTAATTAATCAATTCTAATAACTGTCATATATTTTTATATATGAAATTCAACTATATAAAAGGTTTATAATATAAATGGGTAGTTAATTACATTTATTTGAACAATAATTTACCCTCTCATGAAACGTCTTTCATATATTAATTATGTATATATGTGGTTAATTAGAATTGAAAATAGACATAATGGGTAATTGTCCTTAAATTATTTATTTATATATATATATAAATTAAAGATTTTATTTGTTTCAAACAAAAAATTGATTGTAATGATTAATTTTCATTAGTTGTAATTGACACTAACGGTTTGTCAATTAATAACCGAATGTATACTGTCATATATAAAAATTAAAAGAAAGAAATTAATAGTTTAAGAATAATGAATAAAGGGAACTGAAAACAAAGGAATATAAAAGGGTTTATGGTAGTTTTCTATTTGATTAATTAGCAATAATTGTGTTTTGCTAATTAACTATTATATATTAAAGAATGGAAATCTACAGTTTGATATAATAAAAGACAAAATTAAAGGAACTATTTTTTATATTCCTTTAATTAAAAGGCATTATTTTTTTATTCTATTCGGTACATGAATTGAATTTATAGTAGTAAAAGAAAGCAAAAATGTAAATGGGTTTCCATTTCCTTAATTAAAGTGAATAGTTTTCTTTGTTTTCGGTTATAATTGTTCTAATTCTTCAACATGAATAATGATGTAATATATTATATGATATAAATAAAATTACATGTATAATGGAATAAATTACATAATGAAATTATATATCCTTAAATGAATTAAAGATAAGGATCAAGAATTGATCATTAAGTTAATCATTTATGTTAAATATCAATTAAGGCTTTATGGTTGCCATAATAGTATAATTGAAGAGTTAGGATTATCATTTAAAGATTAAGGAATTAATTTGTAACTGTTATTTCTATTGATTTGGCAATAATGGATGTTTATTATTTAATAATAATATATATGCCCCAAATTGAAAAGAAAAATGAATGACAATAGAAATGCAGTGAACAAATAATAAAGGAATGAGATGGAAAGAAAGAGAAGTTTTTCTTAATTAATATTGTTTTCTATTCTTTAATTAAAAAGGAATGAAATAGAAAACATAAAAGTTGGTAAATAGAGAGGTAAGAAAAATTAAAAGGAGTCTCTTTGTTTCTTTAATAATTCAAATTGGTCTATATTGATTAAGATCAAATGACAATTAATTTATGACATGTGAGAAATGAATTTACATATATGATGAAATAAGTTAAAGTTACAAATTGAAGTAAATGGCAATGAAAGTATTTAGGATTTTAATTTATCTTATAATAGTTTTAGCTGCAGAAAATAAATTATTTATTGTATGAAAAGCATTTTAGTCACTAAAGTGATATTGCTTAATTTGTTCAAACATTTATTTATGCATATAAATGGTCATATGTAAAAGACTAAAATTAATGTTATATGACAATAAAATATTCAAATTTATAAATGTTAAATACATGGAAGGCAGGTCAATCACCAAAGTGGTCTTGCTTTATTTAATTAAACATTTCATATGGGTTGTATATATTTAAAAATTTATTGAATAGAGAACATGTTAGTCACCAAAGTGGCCTTGTTCGGTATAAATAAATTTTGAATATGGTTAGATCAATTGTCTTAGTGAGAGGCACGCTTAATGATATAAAATGTTTACACTAGACAATTGAGATTATTAATCACAACGCTAGGAGATGACCTAAAGGTAGATCATTGTTTGTGGTTAATGACATTATATGATTTTCTTGTTGTATGTATGGTTAACATGTATATTCTGCCCAATCGTGTTTTGCGTGTTAGTCAAAACGTAATGGAATAAAATCAATTATTTGATTAAAGTTATAGCATCAATGATAGTTAATGTTATGTATTTAATTTTCAGCCCAAAGGTGATGTTAAATACATAAAATGAAAGTCAAAGGATTAAAGAAAGTATTTATGTATATTGTTGGTCCTTGTGAGGGTCTATATAAGGTCAGAGGGGGATGAGTGACCCTTTTTCACGAAATTAATTGACTTTAACAAGTATAAGTGTAGTGTGTTTCATTATGATCCGTAGGATGGATCCGGATAATGCAAATATGACAATATAATGCAGTAAGTAAAGGAAAGAAAATCAATAACAGTGATTTATACTGGTTCGGCCCTGCCTACATCCAGTCCCCGGAGTTTCCTTCCTCTGAGCTTATCCACTAGTGGATTCCTTTCCAACTAGCAGGAATTAAGCCTTACAGGTTGTCTCCAGATGGTAACCCCTTCTAGATGTACGATATACCACTAGAAGCACCAACTCCTAGCTGAGTCCTTTTGTCTTTAGCAGGATATACCACTTAGACTTCTACCTCGAATCTAAGCCGAGTCCTACAGGGAGATCCCACTCAAAACTCCTACTTCAAGCTATATCCTAATCTCACTACTCACCCAACTAGCAGATCTTTTACACTTTGGTGTTTGTCAAAGGTTTTTGGTTTTTGGATTTCCTTAAGTTTATAACTCACTTAGGAATCCTTACAAACTGATTTGGAATTGTTTGATTCTTGGAGGGATGAATGTCTGATTGCTTCTTGCGAATTCTCTTTGTTAATTGCTATCTCAAGTCAACCAGCCAACCTTCTCAATGTGTGAAGCTTCCCTCTTATAAGCTTCTGTCATAAATGTAGCCGTTGTAGGTTGTTGAGCTTGAATTTAATCTTCACCCTTGATCAGGTGGTATGTTGTGCTTTCAGAGCCGTTGATCAATCCGTTAGACAGTGATTTGACCCATTTGAATCCTTGGGATTGAGGCTGAAAAGATGTCAGTGATCATTTTCCTTATATTTTAGTGTCACACCAACTTTTATATTAGTAACTTTTTGGTGTGAGCTCCACACACCACCTAATTAGTCTAGGTGAAAAAGGTTGTTAACTTTTTTTGTCCGGTGTCAGTCCTTTTGTCCTTTTTTCTGAAAAAGTGCAAGGTATCTCTTTTGTCTTGCATATGGGGAAAGGATCTTTGACTATGTACACCAAAAAGGTGGAGGGAAAAGTTGTCTTTGAAGCTTTTCCCATTATCTTGATATCTGAGTCTTCCGGATGCTCTCACACTCAGAATCTCCGGATCTGTCTTCTTGCGGAGTTAATGCAATCAGTTCTTCTAGATGCTAGTCTGGAGAGATTAAAGCTTGTTTCCTTATCAAACTATCTTGATGAGTCAAATATATGCTTAGGTACTTGATGTCTTCAATGGATGACTTTGTAGCTGAATCTTGTCTGGATGCTTCAATTTGGATTTAGGAGATTCTAACTTTTTGTTTCTTTTAAACCTGATCCGGATATTTTAATCTAATTGTGATTCCGGATCATTATTTTTCAACTATCTCCCTCGTTTGATGTAAACAAAAACTAAGACAATTGAACATAAGGGAAAAGGAGTATGTATGAGCTAAGTTTGATTCTTGATACTTAGTCATTTACAAATTTTACTACCTTATAATTTTAGAATTTTACCTTCTAATATTTTTATAGTACAATTTCATATTGTACTTTAGAAGTAATTTTTCAGAATTAGATTTTCACTATATATGTACTTCTGCTGTTAACAATGGTTAACATCATTGAAGCTTTGGATTACAGATTACAGAGATACATATCAGTGAATCTAGCTATTAAAAAAATTGTTACAAAATTATAGCTAGTCTATTTCCCACCAGATGGTCCTCCCTCATTTTCCTTATCTTTTCTGGTCCCTTCCCCGTGTTAACTTTGCTGACTTTCCTCCCCCTTTTTGTTTTCAGCTTGGGATCAATTACCATGTAGGTTCTGTTATCCTAGGCTTCTTGCCAAGCTTTTAAGTATATAGAGTAGTCAACATTACCTTTGCTCCTCTCGTCAATAATATGATCAACGGTTGTTAGAGTGAGGTAGTAGGGTCGGATGGCTCTCTTTAGTTGAGTATAAGTCTATTTTATGGTAGGATGTATGTGTAGTATGAACTCTTGATCCTTCTTATCAAAATAAAGGAAGAGAACTTTAAATAATGTTGTTACCCCTTTTTGTCCGAAGAAGCCGAAGTTCCCAATGACTTGGACCAAATTGTGGAAGATTAGAAGGAGTTGCCTTTCAGGAATTGATGGGCCAGAAGAAGATTCGGATAAGGATAGTTTATTGAGTCCGGTTTGAATGAGAGTGATCTCTTCACTAATACCTCTCTAGATGTTATGGATAGATTCTATTTAGAGTGACAGCTCCTTTATGACGGAGGCTTTCCAATAATTTATTATCTTTTCTATTCCAGCCAAGTGACCTCCCATCTCATCACCTATATCATCCAACATCTTTTCTTGGATTTTTGGAAGTACAAGCATCTCCTGGATAGCTTGATGTTCTTCTCCCAATTCTATGGTTGCAAGCTTGAGATCCCTTTCAGCCATGAATTTTGACAAGTTTTCAAACTTGGTATCAACATACTCTTTGATTTCAATTGAGAACTTGGAGGAGGAGGTTGTTTTATCTAGGATGGTTGCATAATTATTTCAAGCCATAATGTTGGCTTGAGCAGCTGATCTATTGGCTATTGTAGCGCTCGCTTTAAGCTCATTGAGGATTGGGGTGACTTTAGCGAGAGAAACCTCTGCTACTAGATCAGCAGTGGGAAAATCCTCCACTTTTTTTGCTATCTTCTGCACATTCCCCTTTATTTACCCAAGCTCTCCATTTAAATCTAGAGGCTAAAATTCAGCCAAGAGTACCCTTTCTACAGCCTTTAAATGTTTACAGATTTTCTGCAGGTTCTACTTGATATAGCTTTCCTCATGTTCCTCATGAGTAGCCTCCTGAAGAATCTTAAGGGCAGTAGATATTCTCTTGGCACGCATGGGATTAACACTTGATGTTGGGATGTGAATTGGGCTTGCTAAGGGAGACTCAAAGCTAGAAGTGCTTCCGATATCAGTTGATCCGGATGATGCTCTCCTACTGGATTCTTTTTCTTCTTCTTCCTTCTCCTCTTCCAACCTATCCTCCGGACTAGCCTCGCCCCTTGAGTCCACTCCAAGAACATGCTCTTGGGAACCCAGATCAAGTCCCTCCTTCGAAATCAGGTTTTTTAGGTCAGACTGGTTTTCCTGGGCTGCACTTTGAGATTGGTCATCCAAGTTATCCTCGGTTGTTTTAATAGTAGTAGCAGAACAATTTATAATTACATCAAATGAGACAGAGTTAGGAATTACCTCAAGGACTGGCATTTGATTCTTATCAACTCCTCTTTCTTCTTCATTTGCATCCACGACCCCCGAATGACTAGCAATGTCCTCAGTCACCCCTTCTAATGCCTTAATAAGACTTATAGCCTCTCCCCTAGGTGCATTGGAAATGTTCTCAATGCCTTAATGATTTGCCTTTACAAGACTTTTCTCAGTAGTGGTTCCATCTTCCACATGTAGTAGGATATCCAGAAGGGTCCGGATCTAGAAGTGAAAATTTGCTGCTTCCCGATCCCGGGAGATTTCTACCATATCCTCCGGATCAATTTGGATAAGTTAGGCACCAAAAGAGCCACTAGAGCCTTCTATTATCTGATTGTTGTTCTAGTTATTTTCAGCAACCGATGACATCATTTCTTCATAGTGAGGATCCTCCGGAAGGATGTCTTCATTTGATCCGGCCACATGTTTGCCCTTGGAGACTTTTGCCTTACCCAATTCTTCCACTACCACCCTCCTAGTAGCTTCCTCATCAATAATTATGCCTACAGGATTATTGGCCTTCTTATTTTGGTGTGTTTGAGCTTTTTAGGCCTTTACAGCCTCATCAAAGGTACAACTCTTCCGGGTGAATTGCTTCCGGGGAATTAGAGCTTCATCCTCTAATTCTTTCTCCTTAGATCCATGCTCTTTTGTTAGCATTTCTGTTGCCTTTCTTTGCTATACCTTTTTGCACCCTTCTCTGATTGTAGCAGTAGCTTTTGCAATAGACTCCCTTGCCTCTAGGTCACAGACTGGCTTTTTCATTTTATCAGCTGCTTTGATCAATCTATCTCTTGACTTAAGCTTCTCTATGGATTTGGCCAATAGCTGGGTTAAGGATAAAGCATCCTCATTAACTTCCCCAGCCGGAATAAAAGCTAGTTCCTTCTTTGCCTTGGGCTTTATGGTTCGTGCTTTTTTAGGAATCGGAGGTGATTCCATTGTACCTATAGCTTTTCTAGCTTGTGCCTTATTATCATCCTGTAGCTTTTTAGCCCTTTCCTCGTTCCAAATTTCCCTAAAGGTTAGCTTTCTGAAATTCTTCTCAAGAATTTCCTTTCTGGTGATTGACTAAAATCCGAATAGGTTAACTTCGCGCGGTGTGAATTCCTGTGCTACCTCAAGTAGTGAATGATTAGTATTGGCATATTTACCACTCTACTCTCCACCCAATGCTATAAGAAATAGTGCTAGAAGGAAGACACTATGGTGAGAGATCCCTTCCGGATAAGCACCAATTTAGCCATTGCATGTTGTAGGTATCTTGGTACATCCGGGAAGTTCGTTGAACACTTATCCTCAAAATAGTTAGGATGCAGCCATTGCTTGGGTTCATACTTTACTTTTAGTTCATCTCCATCACTTCCAAGCTGGATCCTATCATTTTTCATGTTGAGAAACTTTTCAAAAAATCTTAGAGTTGTGATGATTACTTTCCCTTGAACTTTAGTTCTTAGAGCATCATGAAACTTATGTTCTCTGATATTTGAGTAGAATTCATGTATGAGGTCCTGATATGTTGGACAATTTATCTTAAGAAAGTCTCCCAAGTGCCGATCTTTGATGAGTTTAGAATACAGATCTGTCTCGAACAAGAAGTTGTCTCCCAAATAATCAGTGGGGATTAAAGAGTCGGAAGGTTTATAGTTTATAGGAATGAAGCCTTTGTCGTTGAGATCAGATTCTTCGACATAATTCTTTTAGGGAAGCATTTTGGGTCCCTCACTGGTCATGATAGCTGCCATTTGACAAATTTGAAGAAATTAGTGTTTGAGACAGAATTTTTACAGAGAAACAGTGTAGGAATGTTGCTCGCGTAAAGAGGAAATGGATTTTTGGGGGGTTTATATAGATTTTTAAGGGCAAGGGTATTTTAGTAATCTGAATGCCATTAATTTTAGCTGGATTGATGACATGGCAGATGGATGTTCTAAAGAGGGGCAAATTCAGTTTAACCGAAGAATGGGAACGGTTTATTTTGAAAACTAACCATTGAATTTACCACTCATGTAACCCCCAATAAACGTTTGAAATTCAAAAAAGGGACAGTTACTTTTCAGTGCCTTTACTGCCACGTGTCCTATCTTGTCTACTTACATGACAATATTTCTTTCAGATCTAGACTTAACTCAATTTTCTTCAATTTCTAGATTCCTTGGCATGTGCAAGAGTAAGATGATTCCTTACTATCTTCTGGATTACCCTCCAGATTGGATTTGAAATTCCAATTACTTCTCTTAGCTTGTTGAATTGATCTTTACTTAATGTCTTGGTAAAGATGTCTGCCCCATGCTCATTTATGGAGATGTAGATAAGAGCCATATCCTTTTTTTATGACATGATCTCTAATGAAGTGGTGCCTGATATCAACATGCTTCATCTTGCTCTGTAGTACTGGATTCTTAGATACATCAATAGCACTTTTGTTTTCATACATCACATCTACACATCTGAATTGGACTCCATAATCTTTTAGTTGTTGCTTGATCTAAAGGAGTTAAGCTACACAACTTCTAGCTGCCATATATTCTACTTCTGTGGTTGATAAAGCAACTGAAGTTTGCTTCTTGCTGTACCATGATACTAAGCAGTCACTAACGAAATGGTAACCTCCGGATGTACTCTTTCTCTCAAGAGTATCTCTTCCATAGTCTGCATCAGTGAAACCTTGGAGTATGAAATTTCCATTACTAGGATACCATAATCCAACTTCTATGGTTCCTAGGAGGTATCTAAGAATCCACTTTACTGCCTTGAGATGTGCATCCTTATGATTGGTTTAATACCTTGCATAGTAACAGACTGGATAGTGTATGTCAGGTCTGCTAGCTATCAAATTTAGCAAGGATCTAATCATTCCTCTGTAGATCTTCTGATTAACATCTTCTCCTTTACAATCCTTGGATAGGATTGTATCTAATCCCATTGGAGTGGACATGGGCTTGCTCTTGTCCATTTCAAACTTCTTCAAGATTTCCTTGGCATATTGTGAATGGTTAATGAAGATTCCATCCGGACTTTGCTTGATTTATAAACCAAGGAAGAAATTAAGTTATCCTATCATGGACATCTCAAATTCCTTCTGCATTTGAGAGCTCAATTCTTGACATATCCATTCATCAGTTGCTCTAAATATGATATCATCCACATAAATTTTATTGGTCCCTGTGAGGGTCTATCTAAGGTCAGAGGGGGGATGAATGACCCTTTTTTGCGGAATTAATAGACTTTAATAAGTCTAAGTATAGCGTGTTTGATTATGATCTGGAGGATGGATCTGGATAATGTAAATGTAACAATATAATGCAATAAGTAAAGGAAAGAAAATCAAACACAGTGATTTATACTAGCAGGAATCAAGCCTTACAGATTGTCTCCAAATGGTAACTCCTTCCGAATGTAGGATTTACCACTAAAAGCTCCAACTCCTAGCTGAGTCCTTTTGTCTTTAGCAAGATATACCACTTAGAATTCTACCCTAAATCTAAGCTGAGTCCTACAGGGAGATCCCACTCAAAGCACCTACTTTAAGCTATATCCCAATCTCACTACTCACCCAAGTATGAGATCTTTTACTCTTTAGATTTTCTCAAAGGTTTTGATTTTTGGATTTCCTTAAGTTTGTAACTCACTTAAGAATCCTTACAGATTGATTTGGAATTGTTTGATTCTTTGAGGGATGAATGTCTGATTGCTTTTTGTGAGTTTTCTTTGTTAATTTCTATCACAAGTCAACCGGCAAACCTTCTCAATGTATGAAGCTTCCCTTTTATAGGCTTCTATCATAAATATAGCCCTATCGGTTGTTGAGCTTGAATTTAATCTCTACCCTTGATTAGGTTGTATGAGGCACTTCCGGAGCCATTGATCAATCCGTTAGACTGCATTTTAACCCATTTGAATCCTTGGGATTGAGGCTGAAAAGATGTTAGTGATCATTTTCCTTGTATTTTAGTGTCACACCAACTTTTACTCTATTATCTTTTTTATGTGAGCTCCATGTGCCTCCTCATTGGTCTAGGTGAAAAAGGTCGTTAACTTTTTCAGTCTGGTATCAGTACTTTCGTCCTTTTTCTGAAAAGTGTAAGCTATCTCTTTTATCTTGCATATGAGGAAAGGATCTTTGACTATGCAGACCAAAATAGTGGAGGAAAAGTTATCTTTGAAACTTTTCCCAATGTCTTGATATCTGAGTCTTCCGGATGCTCTTAGACTTAGAGTCTCCGGATCTGTCTTCTTCCGGAGATAGTGCAATCTATTCTTCTGGATGCTAGACTGGAGAGATTAAAGTTTGTTTCCTTTCTAAAATTTTACCTTGATGATTCCAATATATGCTTAGGTGCTTGATTTCTTTAATGGATGACTTTATTGTTGGATCTTGTCCGTATGCTTCCCTTTGGATTTAGGAGATTCTAAGTTTCTGTTTCTTTCAAACCTGATCCGGATATTTTAATTCAATTATGATTCCTGATCATTGATTTCCGACAATCTCCCCCATTTGATGGAAACAAAAACTAAGCATAAGGGAAGAGGAGCTTATATGAGCTAAGTATGATTCTTGACACTTAGTCATTTACAAATTTTACTCCCCCATAGTTTTAGCATCCTTACTCCTCCATAATTTTAGAATTTTAGCTTCTAATGTTTTTATAGTACAATTTCATATTGTACTTTTAGAAGCAATTTTTTAGAATTAGATTTTCACTATATATGTACTTCTACTGTTAGCAATGTGTTAGGTCCCTGTGAAGGTCTTTAAAAAAAGGGCAGAGGGGGTGAATGGCCTTTTTTCGTGGAATAACCAGACTTTGAAAAGTCTTAGTGTAGCGTGTTTGATTATGATCCGGAAGATGGATCCGGATAATGCTAATATGACAATAATGCAATAAGGCCCTGTTCTTTTTAACTTATTTTCTGTTCAGTTCAGTACTAATCAGTTCAGTTCAGTACTGTTTAGTTCAGTTCAGTTTCAGTATTTAGTATTCAGTTTCAGTATTCAATATTTAGTTTCAGTATTCAATATTCAGTATCCAGCATTCAGCATTCAGAATTCAATATTAAGTTTCAGTTTATGCATTATATCAATATTATTAATGTATATTTTTATTCATAAATATTAAAAAGCAATGCATATTAATGATAATATCATTTCAATTTTAATTTTAGTTCATTTCTATTTATACATTATATAAATATTATTAATTAACATCAGTAATAAAAAATAACAACAAAGAAAAAGAAATCAATAATAATATTTTTAAAATTATTAATTATTATTTCTACCATAAATAATTTTGTAAGAAAAATAGATAAATAAATAAAAGTAATAATGTTTTATAAATATTGATAATAATTAAAATAATAAGGTAATATTCATAACAATAATTACAATAAATAATAATAATAATAATAATAATAATTTATAATTGTGTATTTAATTATTATTATATGTAACAATTAATAAATTTTATTAGAATATATAGTATTATTTAAAGTGCTATTAATTATTGTAAATTTTAATATTTTTAAAATATTATTTATATTATTAATTGTAATTCAGTTTTAGTATTGTTCAGTTTCAGTAACATTCAGTTCAGTTTAGTACAGTTCAGTTTAGTTCAGTACCATTCAGTTCAATTCAATACCAATCAATTCACTTTAGTTTAGTACACCTACTTATCAGTTGAAAAGAGCAGGGCCTATGTAAAAGGAAAGAAAATCAAACATAGTGATTTTATACTGGTTTGGCCCCGCCTACGTCTAGTCCCAGAAGTTTCCTTCCTCTGAGCTTATCCACTAGTGGATTCCTTTTCAACTGGCAGGATTTAAGCCTTACAATTTGTCTCGGATGGTAACCCCTTCCGGATGTAGGATATACCACTAGAAGCACCAACTCCTAGCTGAGTCCTTTTGCCTTCAGCAGGATATACCACTTAGACTTCTACCCCGAATCTAAGCTGAGTCCTATAGGGAGATCCCACTCAAAGCACCTACTTTAAGTTGTATCCCAATCTCACAACTCACCCAAGTTGGAGATCCTTACACACTCTTTCAGAAAGGTTTTAATTTTGGATTTTCTTAAGTTTATAACTCACTTAGGAATCCTTACAACAGATTTGAATTTGTTTGATTCTTGGAGGGATTATGATTACTGATTGCTTGAGCAAATGTTCTTATGAATAGCTTTTTCAAATCAATCAGCCAACCTTCTCAATTGGTGAAGCTTCCCTTTTATAGGCTTCTACAAATGTAGCCATTATGGGTTGTTTAGCTTGCATTAAATCTTCACCCTTGATCAGGTTGAATGAGGCACTTCCCGAGCCATTGATTAATTCGTTAGATAGAATTTTGACGTATTTGATTTCTTGGGATTGAGACTGAAAGGATGTTAGTGACCTTTTTTTCTTGTATTTTTGTGTCACACCAACTTTTATACTAGTAGCTTTTTGGTGTGAGATCCACGCGACTCCTTTTTGGTCTAGGTGAAAAAGGTTATTAACTGTCCAGTATTAGTACTTTTGTCCCTATTCTGAAAAAATGCAAGTTTTCTCTTTTGTATTGCATATGGCGAAAGGATGTTTGACTTTGAAGACCAAAAGGTAGAGGGAAAAGCTATCTTAGAAACTTTTCCATTTTCTTGATATTTGAGTCTTCCGGATGCTCTTAGACTCAGATCTCCAGATTTATCTTCTTCCGAAGATAGTGCAATCAGTTCTTCCAGATGTTGATTTTTGAAGGATTAAACTTCGTTTCCTTTCCAAACTTTATCCTAATCGTCCAGTATATGCTTAGGTACTTGATGTCTTCAATGGATGACATTGTGGTTGGATTTAGTCCGGATGTTTCCATTTGGATTTAGGAGATTAAGTTTTTATTTCTTTCAAACTTGATCCGGATATTTTAGTTTAATTTTATGATACAGATCATTGTTTCCCAATACTCTCTCCCATTTGTTGGAAATAAAAACTAAGTCAACTAACCATGATAAAGGGGGTATATGATCTAAGAATGATTTTTGATACTTAGTCATTTACAATTACTCCCCCATAATTCTAGCATCCCAACTCCCCCAACATTTTTCAGTTCTAGCTTCTAAGTCTGTTTTATTACAATTATATATTGTACTTCAGAAGCAATTTTTGAGAATTAGATTGTTTCACTATATATACTTCTGTTGTTAATAATAGTTAACATCAATGAAGTTTCAGGTTACAAAACACAGACATATACAATAGTGAATCTAGCTATTACAAGCTTTTACAAAATTATAGCTATTCTAATTCCCACCGGATGGTCCTCCTTCCTTTTCCTTGCCCTTGCTAGATCTAGACCCTCGTTGATTTATTAGACTTATCTCCCCCTTTTTATGTGCAGCTTAGGGATCGATTACCATATAGGTTCTATTATACCAGGCTTCTTGCCAAGCTTTTGAGTATACAGAGTAGTCAACATTACCTTTGCTCCTTTTTTTAATAATGTGATCAACAGTTGTTGGAGTGAGGTAGTAGGGTCGGATGGTTTTCTTAACTTGAGTATAGGCATGTTTGATTGCTGGATGGATATGGAGCACAAACTCTTAATCCTTTTTGTCAAAATAGGGGAAGAGAACTTTAAGAAGAGTTATCATCCCTTTTTTGACAAAAGAAGCTAGAGTCTCCAATGGCTTGAATTAAGTTATGGAAGACGGGAAGGAGCTGACTTTTCAGAATTGTAGGAGAGGAAGAAGATCCAGATATTGAAAGCTTATGTAGTCTGGTTTGGAGGAGAGATATTTCTTCACTTATTCCTCTTCGAATGTTATGTACAGATTCTGTTTGGAGAGATATTTCCTTTGTGATGGAAGCTTTCCAATCAGTTATAATCTTTTCAAGTCCTGCCAAATGGTTTCCCATCTCCTCACCCATCTTATCTAGCAATTTTTCTTGGATCTGAGGGAGAGAAGTATCCAAAAACTTTTGAAGCACTTGAACTACCTACTGGTCTATTCTCAGTTTTGTGATTGTTGGCTTGAGATCCCTTTCTTCCATTAATTTTGACAAGTTTTCAAACTTGGAATCCACGTATGCCTTTATTTCATCTTATAACTTGGAGTAAGAGGAAGTAATCTTATCAAACACTGTTCCACAGTTGTTTGATGCCAAAGTGTTGGCTTGATCAGCAGTCCGATTAGCTGTGGTAATACCATCCTTAAGCTCAGAGATTTTTGGATTAATGTGGGACAAGGAGGCTTCAGCAATTGCTCCGGGAGTGGGAAAATCCAAAACTTTTTCTTCTATTTTCTTTACTAAATGCTTTATTTCACCTAAATCCTGCTTCAAATTTGGACCAGAAGATTGTTTGAGTAGTTCCTTTTCAACGCCTCTTAGATGTGTACATATAGTCCAGAGACTCTGCGCTATGTACCCTTCCTCATTCTCCTCTAAGATAGCCTTTTTCAGTAATTTTAGCACTATTGTAACCTTTGCTTATGTAGTATTTTTAGCAAGAACTCACATAATACTAACATTAGGAGGGAATCTTTCTCCAGATGAGCTGGAGGAATCATCTCTGGAGCTGGAACTACTTTCGGTGGGTATATTGTCATTAGCTTCTTCCTCATCACTCTCCTCCGAGCTTGAGTTATATTTTTCTTCTTCTCTGTCATCCACCCATCCTCCTAGACTAGCCTCGCCCCTTGAGTCCACTTGAGAAGTATGCTCATAAGAACCCAGACCAAATCCCTCCTCTAGAATGATCTTATTAAGGTTAGGCACTTGTTCCTTAGACACATTTTAATTTTCAATGTCTAAGTTATCCGTCATGGTGTCTATTACGAAATCACCAATAGTAGAATCAGCATTAATATTTAATATAGTTGTGGTAAGAGTTATCTCATTGATTGGTGCTTGGGAAAGGATGATTGCATCTTCTATGATTGAATCATTTCCTTCCACCTCAACCCCTAGATGATAGGAAATATCCTTTGTCATCCCTTCAAGTGCCTTTTTAGGACTTTTAATACCTCCCCCAGGCTTGTTGGAGATGTCCTCAACACCCTCTACAATTGCCTTTATAGGACTTAGTTCAGTTTAGATTTCAGCTTCCGAATTTAGCAGGTTGTCCGGAAGAGGTTCTGTGATGGCTTGGAAATTGAATGAGTCAAATTCAAGAATCTTTGATAGTTGAGCTGAGGCAGCTTGATCTTTAAGGATGGGTGTAACAGAGGATCCTCCGGGTCCTTTGATGGTTAGATTATTTTGTCTGTAATTATCTACTACATATGCCATCATTTCCTCATATTGAGGATCTTCAGGATGGATGTCTTCATTTTAAAGTTTAGCCTTGGCTAATTCTTCTAACACTACCCTCTTCGCAGCTTCCTCATCAATTACAATTGCAGCTGGCTTTTTAGCTATTTTCTTTTGATGCTTTTGAGCCTTGACTGGTTCATCAAAAGTATAACCCTTCTGGGTGAATTACTTCTTTGCCATTGGAACCTCATCATCTGTTTCCTCTTCATTAGACCCATGCTCTTCTATTAGCATGTCTGTTATTTTTCTCTTTTGTTCCTTTTGATAACCCTTCCTGGTCTCAGCAGCTGCTACTATGATTGTCTCCCTTGCTTTCGGATCATAAATCGGTCTTTTCAACTTGTCAGCTATTTTGATTAGCCTTCCCCTTGACTTTGGCTTTTCTGGACTACCCTTTAAATTTTGGTTTAGGGTGAGCGCATCCTCATCCACTTCTTTCTCTTCCAGAACTATAACCAATTGCTTTTGAGCACTTGACTTGGTGGTTCTACGCTTTTGGGGAACTGGGGCCCCACCTGCTAGATTAACGACCTTTCTTGCCTTATTCTTCTTTTCCTCTTTTTGTCATAGGGCTTTGGCTTCATCCCACTCCTTATTAAATCTTAGGTTTGGGAAGTTCTTTTTTAGAATTGCTTTGCCACTTATGCCCTGGAATCTGGTGAGATTTATCTCATTTGCTTGAAGGATTCAGGTGATAAGAGCCTCATAGGAATTCCTATAGTGCTTGAGATAGTGGATAATGAGTACTGGCATGTTGACTTCTCTTGATTCTACCCAGTGTTGGAGTACACAGTGTTGAAAGCAGGACACTATTATTATAGATCCCTTCCGGATGAGTACTAACTTGGCAAGCACATGTTGAAGAATACTTGGTCCCTGTGGCCAGTAGGTGGAGAATTTTTCTCCAAGGTACCTCTTCGGAAGCCATAACTCTGGCTTATACTTCACCTTCAATTCATTCCTATCCACTCGCATTTGAACTCCACTATTTTTCATGTGGAGATATTTTTCAAAAAAATCAGGCGTTATTATGATTTCCTTGTTCTGAACCTTAGTTCACAGTGCATCAAACTTCTTATGGGCATAGAGGTTGTTATAGAATTTATTTACCAAGTCCTGATAAGTTGGGCAGTTGATCTGGAGAAATTTTATCAAATGTTGATCCTCGATCAACTTAGAATATGGGTCCGTTTTGAATAGGAATTTATCACCCAATTAGTCAGTGGGTACGACTGAATCGTTGTCTTTGAGTTTAAGGTCTTTCAGATCAAATTATGTAAAGATGTTCAGGGTTGCAAGCATCACGGGACTAGCTTCTATCATGATTGCTGCCATTTCTAGAAAGTATGAAGAAATTAGGGTTTTGGGTTTTTAAATTTGTAGAGTAACAATACTTAGTTGCTCGTGTAGAGAAGAAAGGTGATTTTGAGGGCTTTATATAGGATTTTTAAAGTGAGGGTAGTTTGGTGATCCAGAAGCAGACAATTTTGCTGGATTGATGACATGGCAATCAGATTTTTGAGAGAGAGATAAATTCAGTTTAATCGGAGAATGGGAACGGTTTATTTAAAAATAAACTATCAAATTTATCGCGCATGTAACCCCTAATAGACATTTGAAATTCAAAAAGTGACAGTTACCTTTAAGCGCTTTTATTGCCATATGTCATTATTATCTGCTTACGTGGCAGTGTTTCTTCTGGAATAGATGCTTCTTCTATTTCGAATTAATTTTTCTTGCCAAGGATCTGACTTGATTTCAAGCTGTCTTCCGGATTAACTTTAAATTGGATTGGACATTCTAATTGACTCCCTTAGCTTCCCAAATTGATCTTTACTCAGTGGCTTAGTAAAGATATCTGCTCTTTGCTCATTAGTTGGAATGTATACCAATGCAACATCCTTCTTCATCACATGATCCCTGATGAAATGATGTCTTATGTTCACATGCTTCATCTTGCTCTGGAGTATAGGATTCTTTGACACATCAATAGCACTTTTGCTGTCAGACATGACATCCACACATCCGTATTGAACTCCATAGTCTTGAAGTTGTTGCTTGATCTATAGGAGTTGAGCTACACAACTTCCAGCTGTCATATATTTAGCTTCTATAGTGGACAAGGCAACTGAAGTTTGCTTCTTGTTATGCCATGATACTAAGCAATATCCAAGGAAATGACAACCTCCGGATGTACTTTTTCTCTCAAGAGTATCACCATAATCTGCATCAGTGAACCCTTGAAGTGTGAAATCTCCATTACTAGTATACCATAACCCAACTTCAGGAGTTCCTAGTAGGTATCTAAGGATCCTTTTTATAGCTTTAAGATGAGAGTCCTTAGAATTGGCTTGATATCTTGCACCATAATAGACTGCATAATGTATGTCAGGCCTGCTAGCTATCAAGTATAGGAGTGAGCCAATTATCCCTCTATAGAGCTTCTGATCAACATCTTCTCCTTCACAATCCTTGGATAGGACTGTATCTGATCCCACTGGAATGGACATAGGCTTGCTCTTGTCCATTTTAAACTTCTTTAAGATCTCCTTGGTGTACTTTGATTGGTTAATGAAAATCCCATCCGGACTTTGCTTAATTTGTAACCCAAGTAAGAAATTGAGTTCTCCCATCATGGACATCTCAAATTCCTTATGCATTTGAGAGCTAAATTCCTCATACATTCTTTCATCAGTTGCTCCAAATATGATATCATCTACATAAATTTGAACTAGAATAATGTCTTTTTTCTTCTTTCTGATGAAGAGTGTGTATCTGCCTTGCCTCTGATGTAACCCTTGGATATAAGGAATGAGGTGAGTCTCTCATACCAAGCTCTTGGTGCTTGCTTTAGTCCATAGAGAGCTTTCTTCAGTTTGTAGACATGATCCGGATGCTTTGAGTTCTCAATTCCAGGTGGCTGCTTTACATAGACTTCTTCTCGGATAACTCCATTGAGAAATGTGCTTTTGACATCCATTTGGAACAATGTGAATCCCATGAATGATGCAAAAGCACATAAAATCTGGATTGCTTCTAGTCTTGGTATAAGGGAAAAGGTTTCTTCATTGACAATCACTTCCTATTGATTGTAACCTTGGGCAACCAATCTTGCCTTGTTCCTTACCATAATTTCGGATTCATCAAGCTTGTTCCAGAATACCCACTTGGTACCAATTATTGACTTTCCCTTTGGTAGTGCCACTAGATCCCATACATTATTCCTGGCGAATTGATCTAGTTCTTCCTACATTGCCATCATCCAGTTTTCATCTCCTTCAGCATCATGAAATTTCTTTGGCTCAATGAGAGAGACAAAAGCAGCATGACTCATCATCCTGCTAAGTTGTCCTCTAGTTTTGATTGGATTTTGGACATTATCCAAAATGGCTTCTACAAGATGATTTTCACGAGTCCGGATCTCCCTTTGTAAGACTTCATGCTGAACTGGGACTTACTCTATTTTAGCTTTAATCACTCTTTCTTGGACTTTATTGAAGTCAATCTCCCGTGGATTGAGATTAACCTGTTGTACCTCTGGATCAAAAGACATTCCTTCATCTTTCTCTTTGTACTTCTTGATTTGGAATGAATCTGAAATTCCCTCTTCCTTATTTTCTCCAGATTTTTCAGCTTTTAGAACTAGATCTGTCGGAGTTGAACTTCTTTTACCTGCATGGTTAGTCTCATCAAAATCTACATGTATTGACTTTACCACAATTTGGGTTCACTTATTAAAGACTCTGTAAGCCATACTATGTGTTGAGTAGCCAAGGAAAATTGCTTCATCAGATTTAGGATCAAATTTTTCTAGTTGCTCTCTATCATTTAGGATGTAGCATTTACATCCAAATGCCTTAAAGTACCTAATTTTGGGTTTTCTTCCCTTCCAGATTTCATAGGGGGTCATTTCTATGGTTTTTCTGATAAGAGCTCTATTCAAAATATATCATGATGCATTTATGGCCTCACCCCAAAAGTATTTTGGCAAATAATTCTCATTAACCATTGTTCTAGCCATTTAAACTATGGTCATCTTCTTTCTCTCAATAACTCTATTCTGTTGAGGAGTATGAGGGGTAGAGAAGTTATGCTCAATGCCCTTGGAGTCACAAAATTCAGTAAATTTCCTATTTTTGAACTCTCCATCATTATCACTCCGGATGCGTGCATTGCTTATGCCCTGTTCTACTTCTATCCGGATGAATATTTTTAAGAATTGGTCAAAGGCCTCATCTTTGCTTGCTAGCAAGAGTACCCAGGTATATCGAGAATAATCATCCACAATGACCCTGGTGTATTCTCTTCTACCTAAACTCAATAGTTTGATTGGACCAAAGAGACCAATATGCAAGAGCTCAAGTACTCTTTTAGAAGGAAGATGGAAGGGAAACTTTTCTTATGCTATTTACCTAATTGACATGTAGTGCATAGATGATCCTTATCAAAAGCAACCTTAGGCAAACCCACTACTAATTCCTTTTTGGCTAGTTTGGACACGAGGTTCATGCTAACATGTCTCAACCTCCGGTGCCATAGCCATGATTCTTCTTCATTAAACACCAAGCATATATTCTTTTTCTCATTTTTAATACTAATAGAATAGACATTGTTTACTCTAGGTGTATAAAGAATAAGTTGATTAGACTTACTATCATGGATTGAGCAGCCTCTGGAATAAAAAATGAATTTTCTTCCTTTGTCACAGAGTTGAGCTACACTTAGTAAGTTGAACTTCAGTCCATCAACCAGTGAGACATCTTCAATTTTTAATCCAAATCCAATGGTTCCATGTCTAATTATCTGTCCTTTTTTATTGTCTCCAAAGCTTATTGTGCCTCCCTTCTTCCGAGTTAATGTGATAAAGGCCTTCTCATCACCTGTCATGTGCCTTGAGCATCCACTATCAATTTACCAAGTGTGTTGATCTACTATGGATCTAAGACATATATTAGTGTTTTTTGTTTCTGATTCTAATTCTAATTCCTCAATTTGCACTGTATCTTACTTAGAGGCATTTCTTTCGGATTGCCCTGCTTCCAGATCAGTCAGTGCCATGAATGCACAGTTAGCAGTCTCTTCTTCTTCTATTGAAGATGAGCTGCTACTTTCTTCACTGTTGCTCCAGGTAGCTACCATTGTCTTCTTTTTGAACTTTTTAGTTCTCTTAAGCTTGGGACATTTTGTTATGAAATGGCCTTTTTCTCCACATTCAAAACATGCAGCTTCTTTTTCTGGATCCTTCTTTTCTTCCGGATTGTTTCTAGGTCTGTCCCTTCTAGATGTGCCTTGTTTTGATTTCCGCAATTCATATTTTCTTGATTTCTTTCTATCTTTCTTTTGTATGAATCTTTTGAGTTTTGTGGTCAATAGAGCAAGTTGATCTTTGGTGCTTAGTGATTCAAAGATTTGCTCTTCTTCTTCGAATGAAGCTGATCTGGTGCATTCTTCCTTTAGTGCAATAGCTTTCTTCTTTTCTTTAGGCTTTTTCTCCTATTGGCCATATCTCTCCAGGGACAACTCTTGAGTCAGGAGATTGCCAATGAGCTCATCATAACTATAAGCATTTAAGTCATGAGCTTCCTCAATAGCAGTCTTTTTGTTATCCCACTCCTTGGTGAGACTCTTGAGCACCTTTTTCACCATTTCAACTTCAGACACTTCCTTTTCAAGCCTTTTCACCTCATTCACTAGATTGGTACATCTAGTGTTCATGCTATTGATGGATTCTTTTGGCTCCATTTTGAAGGATTCGAGTTTTTGCTGGAGTGGATCCATCTTTGTTTCTTTCATTTTACTTGTTCCTTCATAGGTTACTTTCAGCTTCTCCCAGATCTCCTTTGCAGTCGCACATTCGGATATCCTGTTGAATTTTGTTGCACTAAGAGCAAAATCAAGCATGTTAATAACATTTGCATTTTCACGCAGCTTTTTAAAATCATTGTCATCCCACAAACCTAATGGCTTTCGGGTGATCATACCCTCCACTTCATAAGTAGGCTCATATGGGCCATCCTTGATAACTAACCATGCTTGCATGCTTTGTGCTTGAATGAAATTCTTTATCTAGTTTTTCCAAAATGTGTTGTGTTCACCGATGAAGAGTGGAGGACAGGTAACGGGCATACCCTTAGGAAGGAGTTATGAGTTTTGGAAACTCATTTTGATATTTGAATCAAAATATATGGACCTTTAGCTTGAGATTGTTAGATCGCTAGTTTAAGCACTTACTCTGATACCACTTTTTGGTCCTTGTGCATGTCTTTAAAAAAGGGCAGAGGGGGTAAATGGCCCTTTTTCACATAATAACAAGACTTTGAAAAGTCTTAGTATAACGTGTTTTATTATGATTCGGAAGATGGATCCGAATAATGCTAATATGACAATAATGCAATAAATAAAGGAAAGAAAATCAAACACAATGATTTTATACTAGTTCAACCCTACCTACGTCTAGTCCCTTAAGTTTCCTTCTTCCGAGCTTATCCACTAGTGGATTCCTTTCCAACTAGTAGGAATCAACCCTTACAATTTATCTCTGGATGGTAACCCTTTCCAGATGTAGCTAGAAGCACCAACTCCTAGATGAGTCCTTTTATCTTTAGGAGGATATACAACTTAGACTTCTACCCCGAATCTAAGTTGAGTCCTACATGGAGATCCCACTCAAAGCACCTACTTTAAGTTATATCCCAATCACACAACTCACCCAAGTTGGAGATCCTTACACACTTGTTTTCATAAGGGTTTTAGTTTTGGATTTCCTTAAGTTTATAACTCACTTAGGAATCCGTACAACATATTTGAATTTATTTAAATCTTAAAGGGATTATGATTACTGATTGCTTCAGCAAATGTTCTTGTGAATAGCTTTTTGAAATCAATCAGCCAACCTTCTCAATTGGTGAAGCTTCCCTTTTATAGGCTTTTATAAATGTAGCCATTATAGGTTGTTAAGCTTGAATTAAATCTTCACCCTTGATAAGGTTGAATGAGGCGCTTCCGGAGCCGTTGATCAATCCGTTAGATAGAATTTTGACCCATTTGATTTCTTGGGATTGAGACTGAAAGGATATCAGTGATCATTTTTCTTGTATTTTTGTGTCACACCGACTTTTATACCAATAGCTTCTTGGTGTGAGCTCCACTTGCTTCCTTATTGGTCTAGGTGAAAAAGGTAGTTAACGTTTTCTATCCGATGTCAGTATTTTTTTCCTTTTTCTGAAAAAATGCAAGCTGTCTCTTTTGTATTGCATATGGGGAAAGGCTCTTTGACTTTGTAGACCAAAAGGTGGAGCGAAAAGCTGTCTTAGAAACTTTTTCCATTTTCTTGATATCTAAGTCTTTCGGATGCTTTTGGACTCAGAATCTCCGAATCTGTCTTCTTCTGAAGATAGTGCAATCAGTTCTTCCGAATGTTGATTTTTTAAGGATTAAAGTTTGTTTCCTTTCGAAACTTTGCCATGATAGTTCTAGTATATGCTTAGGTACTTGATGTCTTCAATGGATGACATTGTTGGATTTTGTCCTGATGTTTCCATTTGGATTTAGGAGATTAAGTTTTTATTTCTTTCAAACTTGATCCAAATATTTTAGTTTAATCTTATGATCTGGATCATTGTTTCCCAACACAATGGTTAACATCTATGTCGCTTTGGATTAAAGATTACAGAGATACTTAATAGTGAATCTAGCTATTACAAAAATTGTTACAAAATTATAGCTAGACTAATTCCCTCCAGATGGTCCTCCCTCCTTTTCCTTGTCTTTTCTAGATCCTTCCCCTTGTTTACTCTTCTCCCCCTTTTTGTTTTCAGCTAGGGGATCAATTACCATGTAGGTTATGTTATCCCAGGCTTCTTGCTACGCTTTAGAGTATATGGAGAAGTCAACATTACCTTGCTCCTTTCATTAATGATATGATCAACGGTGGCTGGAGTAAGGTAGTAGGGTCGAATGGCTTTCTTTAGCTCAATATAAGTCTGTTTTATGGCAGGATGAATGCATAGTATGAACTCTTGATCCTTCTTATCAAAATAAGGGAAGAGAGCCTTAACCAGTGTGGTCACCCCTTTTTGTCCAAAGAAACCGAAGTCCCCAATAACTTGAACTAGATTATGGAAGACTGGAAGGAGTTGGCTTTCCGGAATTGATCGGCCAGAAGAAGATCTGGATAAAGATAGTTTATTGATTCTAATTTGAAGAAGAGTAATCTCTTCACTAGTACCTCTCCAGATGTTATGGATAGATTCTATTAAGAGCTTTACTTCCTTTGTGAAGTAGGCTTTCCAGTCATTTATTATTTTCTCCAATTCAACCAAATGGCTACTAATCTCATCTCCCATATCATCTAGCTTTTTTTCTTGGATCTTGGGGAGAGATTCATCCCAGAAGTTGACGATCATTTCTTCGACAGCCTGCTATTCTTCCCTCAGTTCCATGAGGGTAGGCGTAGGATCCCTTTTAACTATGAATTTTGACAAGTTTTCAAATTTGGTATCAATATACTCTTTTATTTTTTTTTGAAAGCTTGGAGGAGGAAGAGATTATTTTATCCAGAACAGTTGCACAGTTATTAGTTGCACTTTTGTTTGCTTGATTGGCAATCTGGTTTGCTTATACTATACTTGATTTGAGTTCCTCAAGTACCGGTTTAACTTGAGATAAGGATGCTTCTGCCAGAGTGCCTGGAGAGGGAAAATCTTCCACTTTCTCTACTATCTTCTACACTTTCCATTTTATTTCCCCAAGCTCTGCCTTCAAGTCCAGAGTTTGGAATTCATCCAGGAGCACTTTTTCAACAGCTTTTAAATGTCTGCAGATATTTTAAAGACTCTTCTTGATATACCCTTCTTCATTCTCTTCAAGAACAGGTTCTTGTAGGAATTTTAGCGCAGCTATGACTTTGGCTTGTTTGGTATTAGCTGCAGGTATTTTGATAGGGCTGACAGCAGAAGGAATTGTATCTTTAGATGAGCTTGAGGAATCATCTCCGGATGATCTGGAAGAGCCCCTGTTGTTTTCTTCTTCTTCCTCCAACCGTTCCTACCGACTAGCCTCGCCCTTTGAGTCCACTCTAGGAGCATTTTAATCGGATCTCAAACTAACTCCCTCCTCCAGAACTTTATGTTCCGAGTTAGACTCCTAATCTTTAGATGCAATTGGAGAATTTACATCTAAGTTGTCCCTTTGTTCATCTGCTATTTCAGTACTAGCAGCAACATCAACATTGATATTAAAGATACTAAGTTAGGGATTACCTTAGTGGATGACATTTTGTTCAAATCAACTGCTTCCCTGCTTCCTTCCTCAACCTCCTCAACCCTTAAAAGGCTGGTAATGTGCTCAGCCACCCCTTCTAATGCCTTAGTAGGACTTGGAATAGCTCCCCCAGGCATATTGGAAATGTCCTCAATGCCCTCTTCATATGCCTTTATAGGAATTATTTCAATTGGGATTTCAGCTTCTGAATTAAGAAGATTCTCCAGAAGGGTTCCGAATCTAGGTAAGAAATGTAAATTTGCTGCTTCCAGATCTCGAGAGATTTCTACCATATCCACTGGATCAAGTTGAATGAGTTGAGCACTGGTAGAGCCACCGGGCCCTTCAATTGTCTAATTGTTGATTCGATAATTGTTAGCAACTGATGCCATCATTTCCTCATTCTAAGGATCCTTAGAAAGGATGTCTTCATTTGATCCGGGCATATGTTTTCCCTTGGAGACTTTTAGCCTTAGACAATTCCTCTACTACTACCCTCTTAGCTGCTTCCTCATCAATAATTATGCCCGCAGGCTTTTTAGCCATCTTCTTTTGATGAGTTTGAGCTTTTTGGGCCTTTACAGCCTCATCAAAGGTGCACCCCTTCTAGGTGAATTGCTTTCGGGGAATTAGAGCTTCATCCTCTGTCTCTTCCTCCTCAAATCCATGCTCTTCTACTAGCATATTTGTTGTCTTTCTTTTTTGCCCTTTTCGATATCCCTTTCTTATAGCAGCAGCAGCCACTGCGATGGTCTTCTTTGCCTCAAGTTCACATAAAGGCTTTTTCATTTTGTTAGTTACTTTGATCAATCTGCCTCTTAACTTAGGCTTCTCTATGGACTTGGCCAATAGCTGAGATAAGGATAAAGCATCCTCATTAACTTCCCCATCCGGAACTAAGGTTAGTTCCTTCCTTGCCTTAGGCTTGGAGGTTCGTGCTTTCTTAGGAGGCGGAGTAATTGCATCCGAATTGGTAGCTTTCCTTGCTCTGCTCTGCTTCTCATCCCGGAGCTTCTTAGCCTTCTTTTCATTCTATGCTTCCCCATACGTTAATTTCTTGAAGTTTTTCTCCAAGATTTCTTTTCCATTTACTCCTTCAAATCCGAAGAAGTTAACATCATGGGCTTAAAGAATTCGGGTGATTAGTGCCCTATGGGAATTTCTATACTGCTTTAAGTAGTGAATTATCAACACTGGCATGTTCAACTCTCTACATTCTGCCCAGTTTTATTATACACAGTGTTGGAAATTGGAAACAGTTGTGAGTGATCCCTTCCGGATGAGCACTAATTTTGCAAGCACATGCTGGAGATATCTTGGTGCTTGTGGCTAGTAGGCAGAGAACTTTTCCCCAAAGCATCTGGTGGGAAGCCACATTTCTGGATCGTACTTCACTTTTGTCTCATCTCCATTAGCTCTCATCAAAACTCCGATGTTATTCATATTGAGGGAATTTTCAAAGAAATCAGGAGTTATGGTGATCTCTTTACCTTGAACCTTGGTTCGCATGGCATCAAAGTGCTCTTTGGCTCTCAAGTTATCATATAATTCCTGGACTAACTCTGGGTATGTTGGGCAATTTATCTTGAGAAAGTTTGTCAAGTGTCGATCCTCAATTAGCCTAGAGTAGGGAGAGGAAGAGGAAGTTATCATCCAAATAGTCTGTGGGGATGACAGAGTCAAAAGGCTTGAAGTTTATGGGGGTGAAGTCTTTATCTTTTACATTTCAAAGATATTTTTAGTGGGTAGCATTCTGGGTCCTTCGCTAGTCATAATAGCAGCATTTTAGAAAGAGTGAAGGAATTAGGGTTTAGGTTTTGAAATTTGGAGAGTAACAGTAAGGTAGTTACTCGCATAAAGAGGAAAGGGATTTTTGGGGGGTTTATATAGATTTTACAAGGTGAGGGTGTTTTAGTAATCCGAGTGCCATTAATTTTGGCTGGATTGATGATATGGCAATCGGAAGTTTAGGAGAGAGGTGAATTCAGTTTAGCTGGAGAATGAGAACGGTTTATTTTAAAAACTAACTATCAAATTTACCACGTGTGTAACCCCCAATAAACGTTTGAAATTCAAAAAGTAATAGTTACTTTTCATCGCTTTTACTACCATAAGTCATTATTGTTTACTGACGTGGCAGTGTTTCTTCCAGAAGTTATTTTTCTTCTATGCCTCTTCTCTTCCAGATTAATTGTCTTGCCAAGGATCCAAATTGATTTTAGATTGTCTTTCGGATTAAGTTCAAAATGGATTACACATACAAATTGACTCCCTTAGCTTCCCAAATTGATCTTTACTTAGTGGCTTAGTAAAGATGTCTACTCTTTGCTCATTGGTTGGGATGTACACTAATGCAACATCCTTCTTTATCACATGATCTCAAATGAAAGATGCCTTATGTTGACATGCTTCATCATACTATGGAGCACTGGATTTTTTGACACATCAATAGCACTTTTGTTGTCACACATAACATCCACACATCCGGATTGAACTCCATAGTCTTCTAGTTATTACTTGATCCAAAGGAGTCGAGCTACACAACTTCCAACTGCCATATATTTTGCTTCTTTAGTAGATAAACTAACTGAAGTTTACTTATTATTATACGATGATGCCAAGCAATCTCCAAGGAAATGGCAGCCTTCGGATGTACTTTTTCTCTCAAGAGTATCTCTCCCATAATCTGCACTAGTGAATCCTTAGAGTGTGAAGTTTCCATTACTAGGATACCATAACCCAACTTCGGTGGTTCCTAGGAGGTTTCTAAGAATCCTCTTTACTGCCTTGAGCTGAGAATCCTTAGGATTGGCTTGATACCTTGCACAGTAGCAAACTGCATAGTATATGTCAGGCCTGCTAGCTGTCAAGTATAGGAGAGAACCAATCATTCCTCTATAGAGCTTTTGATCAATATCTTCTCCTTCACAATCCTTGGATAGGGTTGTATCTGATCCCAATGGAGTAGACATAGGCTTGCTCTTGTCCATTTCAAACTCCTTCAAGATCTCCTTGGTATACTTTGACTGGTTAATGAAAATCCCATTCGAACTTTGCTTGATTTGTAACCCAAGGAAGAAATTGAGTTCTCCCATCATGGATATCTCAAATTCTTTCTGCATTTGAGAGCTGAACTCCTTACACATCTTGTCATCAGTAGCTCCAAAAATGATATCATCCACATAAATTTGAACCAGGATAACATCATCCTTCTTCCTCTTGATGAAAAATGTGGTGTTTTCCTTGCCTTTGATATATCCCTTGGATATAAGGAATGAGGTTAATCTTCCATACCAAGCTCAAGGTACCTGCTTTAATCCATAGAGAGCCTTCTTCAGTTTGTACACAAGATATGGGTGCTTTAGGTCTTCAAATTTGGGTACTTGCTTAACATAGACTTCTTCTTGGATAACACCATTTAGAAATGCACTTTTGACATCCATTTGGTATAGTGTAAACCCCATGAATGATGCAAAAGCATATAGAATCCAGATTGCCTCCAATCATGCTATAGGAGCAAATGTTTCTTCAAAGTCAATCCCCTCCTGTTGATTGTAACCAATCTTGCTTTGTTTCTTAAGACTATTTCGGATTCATCTAGCTTGTTTTGGAATATCCACTTTGTCCCAATGATTGATTTTCCTTTGGGAGGTGGTATTAGATTCCAGACATCATTTCTGGAGAATTGATCTAGTTCTTCTTGCATGGCCATCATCCAACTTTCATGACCTTCTACATCCTGGAATTTATTTGGCTCAATTAATGAGATAAAAGCAGCTTGACTTATCATCTTGTTGAGTTGACCTCTAGTTCTTATTAGATTCTGAACATCGTCCAGGATATTATCCATTGAATGATCTCTGAGAGTTCAAATTTCCCTTTGTAATCCTTCATGTTGGATTGGAGCTTGTTCCACTTCTGCCTCAGCTGCTTCTTCTTGTCCTTCATTGAAATTAATCTCTTATGGGTTGAGATTAACTTGTTGCACTTCTGAAGCAAAGGATACTCCTTTATCTTCTTCTTTATACTTCTTGATTGGGAATGAATTAGGAATTTCTGCTTCCTTCATTTCTGCAGATTTTTTAGCTTCCGGAATTGGATCTTCCGGAGTTAAACTTCTTTTACCTGTGTGGTTAATCTCATCAAAATCTACATGTATTGACTCTACCATAATTTGGTTTTATTTATTGAAGACTCTATAAGCCTTACTATGTGTTGAGTAGCCAAGGAAAATTGCTTCATCAGATTTAGGATCAAATTTTCCTAGTTGCTCTCTATTATTTAGGATGTAGCATTTACATCCAAATGCCTTAAAGTACCCAATTTTGGGTTTTCTTCCCTTCCAAATTTCCTAGGGAGTTTTTTCTATGGTTTTTCTAATGAGAGCTCTATTCAAGATATAGCATGTTGTATTTACGGCCTCACCCCAAAAGTACTTTGGTAAACAATTTTAATTTAGCATTGTTCTAGCCATTTCAACTATAGTCTTGTTCTTTCTCTCAACAACTCTATTTTTTTGAGGAGTGTGAGGGGTAGAGAATTTATTTTCAATGCCCTTAGAGTCACAAAATTCAGCAAAATGCCTATTTTTGAACTCACCACCATTATCACTCTGGATGCGTGCAATGCTTATGCCCCATTCTACTTCTATCCAGATGAATGTTTTTGAGAATTGGTCCAAGGCTTCATCTTTGCTTGCTAGCAAGAGAACCCAGGTATATCGAGAATAATCATCCATAATGACCATGGTATATTCTCTTCTACCTAAACTCAAGGGTTTAATAGGGCTAAAAAGATCAATATGCAAGAGCTCAAGTACTCTCTTGGAAGGAATGTAGGAGATAGAAGAGAAACTTTTCTTATGTTGTTTACCTAATTGATATGTAGTGCATAGATGATCATTATCAAAAGCAACCTTAGGCAAACCACTACCAATTCCTTTTTGGTCAGTTTGGGCAGGAGGTTCATGCTAACATGTCCCAACCTCTAGTGCCATAGCCATGATTCTTCTTCTTTAGACACCAAGCAGATATTCTTTTTCTCATTTTTAATGTTAACAGAATAGACATTATTTACTCTAGGTGCATAAAGTATAAGTTGATTAGACTTACTATCATAACTTGAGCAGCCTCTGGCATCGAATGTGACTTTTCTTCCTTTATCACAGAGTTGGGCTACACTTAGTAAGTTGAACTTCAGTCCATCAACCAGTGAGATATCTTCAATCTTTAATTCGGATCCAATGGTTCCATGTCCAATGATATGTCCTTTTTTATTATCTCCAATGCTCACTTTGCCTCCCTTCATCTGGGTTAATGTGATGAAGGCCTTCTCATCACCTGTCATGTGCCTTATGCATCCACTATCAATGTACCAAGTGTGTTGATCTGCTATGGATCTAAGGCATACCTGTAAAACAGATCAAGTGGGTTGGGTACCCAATCAAACTTGGGTCCTCTTGGGTTAATAACCATCTCAGGCCAAGGATTAACATCATAATAACCATTTTTTAATCTACATAATTTAGTAATATGATTGTTTTTCCCACAAAACTACACCCTGAGATGGATCTGTTCTGTTTTTGCTTCTTTTTATCTTTTCCAAATCTTCCTTCCTATAGTTTCCTTTATATCTAGCTTCTTGTACACTTGTGGATGGTCTGGAAAGAGTCCAAAAGCTGGTTGGAGGTGCAATTTCTGCTGCATAATTCCTCTTCTGGTTGGCAGGTTGTTAACTATAATTCACTTTAGCCTTTCCCTTTTCAGCAGCAGTATATCTATGGGCTTATGGTTGCCTACTGGCTTCTTTCACCTTTTAGTTAGAGGGTTTTGGATTTTTTGATGTAGTCTTCCCTGGATTTCTCCTTCTTTGTGGAGAATTGGATTTCCATCTAGATGCCTCCTTTATTAGGGCTATTTCTTTATCCAACCCAATCAAATTTGCACTTAGCATTTGCACTTGATTCTTCAAGTAGTTCTCCTTAACTATATCAATGTTCTTATTAGGTTGACATCTTGTGCCAAGGCTTCATCATCCTTAGCAAACTCTAACACTTGTCTTCTTAAGGACTTGATTGCTTTTACATTCTCCTTCATACTCTTGATCATAATAGATAAAGCTCTAGCAAGGTCAAAGTTAAAAGCAGAATTAGAGTAAGAGTTTACCTTTCTAATTCTTTGATTTGTATTGTATCTTGCTTGGAAACATTTTTTCCGGATTGCTCTACTTCCAGATTAGTCAGTGCCATAAATGCACAGTTGGTAGTCTCTTCTTCTTCTATTGAAGATGAACTGCTACTTTCCTCACTATTGCTCCAGGTAGCCACCATTGCCTTCTTTTTCAACTTCTTGGTTCTCTTAAGCTTGGGGCATTTTGTTCTAAAATGGCCTTTCTCTCCATATTCAAAATAGGCAGCTTCTTTTTCTAGATCCTTCTTTTCTTTCAGATTTTTTCTAGGCCTGGCTTTTCTGGATGTAACTTCTTTTGGTTTTCGAGATTCATACTTTCTTGATTTCCTTATATCCTTCTTTTGTATAAATCTATTGAGCTAGCTAGTTAATAGATCAAGTTGTTCTTTAGTGCTTAGAGATTCAGTGACTTGCTCTTCTTCTCCGGATGAAGCTGATCCGGTGGATTCTGCCTTTAGTGCAATAGCTTTCTTCATTTCTTCAGGCTTCTTCTCCTGTTGGCTATATCTTTCTAGGGATAGCTCTTGAGTCAAGAGGTTGCCAATGAGCTCATCATAACTATAAACATTTAAGTCATGAGCTTCTTCAATGGCAGTCTTCTTGTTATCCTACTCCTTGGTGAGACTCCGGATCACCTTTTTCACCATTTCTACTTCAGAGACTTCCTTTTTGAGCCTTTTCATCTCATTTGCTAGATTTGTATATCTAGTGTTCATGCTACTGATGGATTCTTTAGGCTCCATCTTGAAGGATTTAAGTTTTTGCTGGAGTAGATCAATATTTACTTCTTTCACTTTACTAGTTCCTTCATAGGTTACCTCCAGCTTCTCCCATATCTCCTTTGCAGTCTCACATCCGGATATCCTATTGAATTATGTTGCACTGAGAGCACAATGAAGCATGTTAATAGTATTTGCATTTTCACGCAATGTTTTAAAATCATTCTCATCCCATAAATGTGATAGCTTTCCCTCTACTTCATGAGTAGGTTCATATGGACCATCCTAGATAACCAGCCATGCTTGCATATTTTATGCTTGAATGAAGTTCTTCATCCGATTTTTCTAGAACATGTAGTGTTCACTAGTGAAGAGTGGAGCACGGGTAACGGACATACCCTCGGGAAGGAGTTGTGAGTTTTGGAAACTCATTTTGATGTTTGAATCAAAATTTTGGACCTTTAGCTTGAGATTGTTAGATCCCTAGTTTTGAGCACTTACTTTGATACCACTTATTGGTCCCTATGAGGGTCTATCTAAGGTAAGAGGGGGGGGTGAATGACCCTTTTTTTCAGAATTAATAGACTTTAACAAGTCTAAGTGTAGTGTGTTTGATTATGCTCTACAGAATGGATCGGGATAATACAAATGTAACAATATAATGCAATAAGTAAAGGAAAGCAAATCAAACACAGTGATTTATACTAGTTTGGCCCCGCCTATGTCCAGTTCCCGGAGTTTCCTTCCTCCGAGCTTATCCGCTAGTGGATTCCTTTCCAACCGGCAGGAATCAAGCCTTACATATTATCTTCGGATGGTAACTCCTTCAGGATGTAGGATATACCACTAGAAGCTCTAACTCCTAGCTGAGTCCTTTTGTCTTTAGCAGGATGTACCACTTAGAATTCTACCCTGAATCTAAGTTGCATTCTACAGGGAGATCCCACTCAAACCACCTACTTCAAGCTATATCCCAATCTCACTACTCACCCAAGTGTGAGATCTTTTACACTTTAGATTTTCTCAAAGGTTTTGGTTTTTGGATTTCCTTAAGTTTATAACTCACTTAGAAATCCTTACAAACTGATTTGGAATTATTTGATTCTTTGAGGGATGAATGTTTGATTGCTTTTTGCGCGTTTTCTTTGTTAATTGCTATCAAAAGTCAACCATCCAACCTTCTCAATGTGTGAAGCTTTCCTTTTTATAGGCTTCTGTCATAAATGTAGCCGTTGTGGGTTATTGAGCTTGAATTTAATCTTCACCCTTTGTTAGGTTGTATGAGGCGCTTTCGGAGCCATTGATCAATCCGTTAGACCGTATTCTGACCCGTTTGAATCCTTACTATTGAGGCTGAAAAGATGTCAGTCATCGTTTTCCTTGTATTTTAGTGTCACACTAACTTTTATGCCATTAGCTTTTTTATGTGAGTTCCACGCTCCTCCTCATTGGTCTAGGTGAAAAAGGTTGTTAACTTTTTCAGTCCGGTGTTAGAACTTTTATCCTTTTTCTGAAAAGCACAAGCTGTCTCTTTTGTCTCGCATATGGGGAAAGGATCTTTAACTATGCAGACCAAAAAGGTGGAAGAAAAGTTGTCTTTGAAACTTTTCCCAATGTCTTGATATCTAAGTCTTCCGGATGCTCTTAGACTCATAGTCTCTGGATCTATCTTCTTCCGGAGATAGGGCAATCAGTTCTTTCGGATGCTAGACTGGAGAGATTAAAGTTTGTTTCCTTTCCAAACTTTTATCTTGATGATTCTAGTATATTCTTAGGTTCTTGATGTCTTTAATGGATGACTTTGTTGCCGGATCTTGTTCGGATGCTTCCATTTGGATTTAGGAGATTCTAAGTTTTTGTTTCTTTCAAACCTGATCCGGATATTTTAATTTAATTGTGATTCCAATCATTGATTTCCAACAAATTTGGACTAGAATAATACCATGAGTAAACTTCAAAAAAGTACCTTGTGGTTTCACTCATTTGCAAAATGGGGCCTAAGGAATTTTTTTTTTGCAAAACAGGGTCTCTGGTTTCAAAAAATTTGCAAAAGGGGGCCTACGAATTCAAAATAGTGATGTTACATTAAATATTTTTAACAATTCAATATTTTAATAATTTAACCTTATTATTTAAAAATTAAACGTCATATTTGAGTAATTTTCGGAGATATTTTTTATTTTTTATAATTTTTTAAAGTTTGTTATCATAATTTTAATACAAAAAATATTTGCACTATTCAAAAAATTTCAAAAAAATTCACCGATGTGTATTGTATTTTTAATAACCATCTTGCAAAAATTCAGATAAAAAAGAACAAGATTACCTATTTTCGTGACATAATTTAATATTAAGAATCCTTTATTTGCAAATTTTTTGAAACCACAGACCCTGTTTTGCAAAAAAAATTCCTCAGACCCCATTTTGCAAATGAGTGAAATCACAAGGCACTTTTTTAAAGTTTACTCTAATATCATTTATCTTCTTTTTGATGAAGAGTGTTGTGTCTACCTTGCCCCGGATATACCCCTTGGATACGAGGAATATAGTGAGTCTCTCATACCAAGCTCTTGGTGCTTGCTTCAATCCATAGAGAGCTTTCTTTAGTTTGTAGACATGATCTGGATGCTTTGAATCTTCAAATCCAGGTGGCTGCTTCACATAGACTTCTTTCTGGATAACTCCATTGAGGAACGCACTTTTGACATCCATTTGGAACAATGTGAATCCCATGAATGATGCGCAAGCACATAGAATCCGGATTTCTTCCAGTCTTGCTATAGGGGAAAATGTTTCTTCAAAGTCAATCCCTTCCTATTGATTGTAGCCTTGTCCAACCAATCTTGCTTTTTTTCTCACTACTACTCCTGATTCATCTAGCTTGTTCCAGAATATCCACTTAGTGCCAATGACTGATTCTCCTTTGGGTGGTGGTATAAGATCCCAGACATCATTTTTGAAAAATTAATCCAGTTCTTCTTGCATAGCCATCATCCAACTTTCATCACCTTCTGCATCCTGGAATTTCTTTGGCTCAATTAATGAGACAAAGGCAGCACAACTCATCATCCTGTTGAGTTGACCTCTAGTTCTTACTAGATTCTGGACATCATCCAGAATATTATCCATTGAGTGATCTCTGTGAGTCTAAATTTCCCTTCGTAAGCCTTCATCTTGGATTGGAGCTTTTTCCACTTCTGCCTCAACTACTTCTTCTTGACCTTTATTGAAGTTAATCTCTTGTGGATTCAGATTAACATGTTATGCATCTGGATCAAAGGATATTTCTTCATCTTCTTCTTTATACTTCTTAATTTGGAATGAATCAGGAATTTCTGCTTTCTTCTTTTCTCCAAATTTTTCAGCTTCCGGAACTGGATCTTTCGAAGTTAAGCTTCTTTTACCTGCATTGTTAGTCTCATTGAAATCTATATGTATAGACTCTACCACAGTTTGGTTTCGTTTATTGAAGACTCTGTAAGCCTTACTATATGTTGAGTAGCCAAGGAAAAATGCTTCATCAGATTTAGGATCAAATTTTCCTAGTTGCTCTCTATCATTTAGGATGTAGCATTTACATCCAAATGCCTTAAAGTACCCAATTTTGGGTTTTCTTCCCTTCCATATCTCATTGGGGGTCTTTTCTATGGTTTTTCTAATGAGAGCTCTATTCAAAATATAGCATGTTGTATTTATGGCCTCACCCCAAAAGTACTTTGGCAAAAAATTCTCATTTAGCATTGTTCTAGCCATTTCAACTATGGTCTTGTTCTTTCTCTCAACAACTCCATTTTGTTCAGGGGTGTGAGGGGCAGAGAAGTTATGTTCAATGCTCTTGGAGTCACAAAATTCAACAAAATGCCTATTTTTGAACTTACCACCACTATCTCTCCGGATGCATACAATGCTTATGCCATGTTCTACTTCTATTCGGATGAATGTTTTTAAGAATTGGTTAAAGGCTTCATCTTTGCTTGCTAGCAAGAGACCTCAGGTATATCGAGAATAATCATCCATAATGACCATGGTGTATTCGCTTCTACCAAAACTCAAAGGTTTAATTAGACCAAACAGATCAATATGCAAGAGCTCAAGTACTCTCTTGGAAGATATGTAGGAGATGGAAGGGAAACTTTTCTTATGTTGTTTAACTAATTGACAGGCAGTGATGATCCTTATCAAAAGTAACCTTAGGAAAACCAACTATTAATTCCTTTTTGGCTAGTTTGGACAGGAGATTCATGCTAACATGTCCCAACCTTCGGTTCCATAGCCATGATTCTTCTCCTTTAGACACCAAGCAGATATTCTTTTTCTCATTTTTAATGTTAACAGAATAGACATTATTTACTCTAGGTGCATAAAGAATAAGTTGATTAGACTTACAATCATGGATTGAGCAACCTCCGGAATCAAATGTGACTTTTCTTCCTTTGTCACAGAGTTTAGCTACACTTAGCAAGTTGAACTTCAGTCCATCAACTAGTGAGACATCTTCTATTTTTAATTCAGATCCAATGGTCCCATGTACAATGATCTGTCCTTTTTTATTATCTCCAAAGCTCACTTTGCCTCCCTTCTTCCGGGTTAATGTAATTAAGACCTTCTCATCACCTGTCATGTACCCTGAGCATCCAATATCAATGTACCAAAAGTGGTTATCTACTATAGATCTAAGGCATACCTACAAAACAGATCAAGTGGGTTTGGTTACCTAATCAAATTTGGGTCCTCTCGGGTTAATAACCATCTCAGGCCAAGGATTGACATCATAATAACCATTTTTTAGTCTACATAATTTAGTGATATGATTGTTTTTCCCATAAAACCTGCACCCTGAGATGGGTCTGTTCTGCTCCTGCTTCTTTTTAATCTTTTCAAGATCCTCCTTCCCATAGTTTCCTCTATATCCTTTTTGTGGTTGTCTGCTAACCTCCTTCACTTTTTGGTTTGAAGGCTTTCGATTCCCTTTGGCAGATTGGTATTGATTTCTATGTGTATTCTGCATTGGATTCCTTCTTGGTTGAGGGGGTTTTGATCTCCTTCTGGATGCTTCCTTTATTAGGGTCAGTTCCCTATCTAACCCTATCAAGTTAGCACTTAAGATTTGTACTTGATTTCTCAGGAAGTTTTCTTCAACTTCATCAATGTGATTTGTTGTTCTGATCAAGTTGACATCTTGTGCTAAATCTTCATTGTCTTCAGCTATTTCCAACACTTGCCTTCTCAAGCACTTTATTGCTTTGGTGTTCTTCTTTACACTCTTGATCACAATAGCTAAAGCTTTAAAAAGTTCAAAGTTAGAAGTAGAATTAGAGTAAAAATTTATCTCAGTATTTGTTGTTTTTGATTCTGATTCCTCAATTTATACTGTATCTTGCTTGGAGGCATTCTTTCTGGATTGCTCTACTTTCGAATCAGTTAGTGCCATGAATGCACAGTTTGCAGTCTATTCTTCTTCTGTTGAAGATGATCTGCTACTTTCCTCACTGTTGCTTCAAGTAGCCACCAATGCCTTCTTCTTGTGCTTCTTGGTTCTTTTAAGCTTTGGGCATTTTGTTCTGAAGTGGCCTTTCTCCCTACATTCAAAATAGGCAGCTTCTTTTTCTGGATCCCTCTTTTCATCCAGATTCCTTCTAGGCCTGTCTCTTTTGGATATGCCTTCCCTTGGTTTTCGGGGTTCATATTTTCTGGATTTCCTCCTTTCCTTCTTTTGTATGAATCCCTTAATCTGTTTAGTTAGTAGAGCTAGTTGCTCCTTGGTGCTTACAGGTTTAGTCACTTGTTCTTCTTCTCCGAATGAAGCTAATCAGGTGGATTCTGCCTTAAGCACAATAGCTTTCTTCTTCTCTTCAAGCTTCTTTTCCTGTTAGCTATATCACTCTAGAGACAGCTCTTGAGTCAAGAGATTTCTAATGAGATCATTATAACTATAACTATTTAAGTCATGAGCTTCCTTAATGGCAGTCTTCTTTGTACCACTCCTTGGTGAGACTCCGGAGCACCTTTTTCACCATTTCTACTTCAGAGACTTCCTTTCCGAGCCTTTTCATCTTATTTACTAGATTGGTTTATCTAGTGTTCATGCTGCTAATAGATTCTTTTGGCACCATCTTGAAGGATTCAAGTTTTTGCTGAAGTAGATCAATCTTTGCTTCCTTCACGTTATTTGTTCCTTCATAAGTTACCTCCACTTTTTCCCAGACCTCCGTTGCAGTTTCACATCCGGATATTCTATTAAATTTTGTTGCACTAAGAGCACAGTGAAGCATATTAATAGCATTTTCATTTTTGTGTAACTTTTTAAAATCATTCTCATCCTATAAATGTGATGGCTTTCGGGTGATCATACCCTCTACTTCACAAGTAGGCTCTTATGGACTATCCTTGATAACCAACCATGCTTGCATGCTTTTGTGCTTGAATGAAGTTCTTCATCCAATTTTTCAAGAACCTGTAGCATTCACCAGTGAAGAGTGGAGGACGGATAATGGACATACCCTCAGGAAGGAGTTATGAGTTTTGGAAACTCATTTTGATGTTTGAATCAAAATTTAAGACCTTTAGCTCGAGATTATTAGATCTCTGGTTTTGAGCACTTGCTTTGATACCACTTGTTGGTCCCTGTGAGGGTCTATATAAGGTTAAAGAGGGTGAATGACCCTTATTGGCGGAACTAATAGACTTTAACAAGCCTAAGAGTAGCGTGTTTAATTATGATCCGGAGGATGGAACCGGATAATGCAAATATGACAATATAATGTAGTAAGTAAAGGAAAGAAAATCAAATACAGTGATTTATACTGGTTCAGCCTCGCCTATGACCCCCGGAGTTTCCTTCCTCCGAGCTTATCCACTAGTGGATTCCTTTCCAACTGGCAGGAATCAAGCCTTACAGGTTATCTTCGGATGGTAACCCCTTCCGGACTTAGGATATACCACTAGAAGCACCAACTCCTAGCTAAGTCCTTTTATCTTTAGTAGGATATACCACTTAGAATTTTACCCCGAATATAAGTTGAGTCCTATAGGGAGATCCCACTCAAAGCACCTACTTTAAGCTATATCCCAATCTCACTACTCACCTAAGTATGAGATCTTTTACACTTTGGTTTTTGTCAAAGGTTTTTAGATTTTGGATTTTGTTAAGTTTGTAACTCACTTAGGAATCCTTACAAAGTGATTTGGCATTATTTGATTCTTGGAGGGATGAATGTTTGATTGCTTCTTGTGAATTCTCTTTGTTAATTGCTATCTCAAGTCAACCAGCCAACCTTCTCAATATGTGAAGCTTCCCTTTTATAGGCTTCTATCATAAATGTAGCCGTTGTGGGTTGTTGAGCTTGAATTTAATCTTCACCCTTGATCAGGTTGTATGTGGCGCTTCCGGAGCCGTTGATCAATCTGTTAGACAATAATTTAACCCATTTGAATCCTTGGGATTGAGGCTGAAAAGATGTCAGTGATCGTCTTCCTTGTATTTTAGTGTCACACCAACTTTTATATCGATAACTTTTTGGTGTGTTCTCCACGCACCTCCTTATTGGTCTAGGTGAAAAAGGTTGTTAACTTTTTCTGTCCGGTGTCAGTCCTTTTCTGAAAAAGTGCAAGCTGTCTCTTTTATCTTGCATATGGGGAAAGGATCTTTGACTATGTAGACCAAAAAGGTGGAGGGAAAAGTTATCTTTGAAACTTTTTCCGTTGTCTTGATATATGAGTCTTCTGGATGCTTTCAGACTCTAAATCTCTGGATCTATCTTCTTTCGGAGTTAGTGCAATCAATTCTTCCGGATGGTAGTATGGAGAGATTAAAGTTTGTTTCCTTTCCAAACTTTATCTTGATGCTCTGGTACTTGATGTCTTCAATGGATAACTTTATAGATGGATCTTGTCCGGATGCTTCCATTTGGATTTAGGAGATTCTAAATTTTTGTTTCTTTCAAACCTGATCTGGATATTTTAATCTAATTGTGATTCCGGATCATTGTTTTTCAACATATATAAATTAAAGAGGTCAATATATGAATTGAAATAAAGTTCCTCTCAATGGTATTTAAGTTTAACAATAACATTATGTGTTACTATTATGGATATATATAAGCTCAATGGGAGTTTGTTCTATATTTTGACAACATACTTCTTGTCACTTATGACATGTGATGCAAAGAATTACTATCCGAGAAAAGATATTGGAGTGGTATAATAGAAAAGTGGGAGTAAGTTGTCATTGCTACTTCCACTACGAATGTTGAAAAAGTGGCGTTCTTTGAGACCATGATTCAATGATTGTGGTTGTGGAACTTAATCTCAAGTAAGGATTAGTCGATATTATTGTTAAATGGTTGAGGTTGTACAGTGATAGTTCTACAACAGTCTTCTTTTGAAAGATTGAAAAGTATTGTAAGGGTGTGAAACACATCAATATAAAGTATTTTACATAAAAGAAGAAGTGCAAAAATGCAAGTATCAGTTGAGCATATCAGAATAAAATCGAATGTATAGACTATCACTCAAAAAGTTTATTGGCCATGTATTGAATATGGGCATTATAAAAAGTCCTTGTTAGCATTGCAATTGTATGTACGTATAATAAAAGTTTTAGCTCAATACGACTGTAACAATACTTTAGGAATATTCGACTGAAGTTGGATTTTTGCATGTTTAATTGTTATCTACATTACAGTTGTGCAATAAAGTTTATTTGAGTGTGATAACATTATAGTTATATATTTAGTAACAATAAAATATTTGTTACATTAAAGTGAGCAATAATGTAATGTTTATTGTATGATAGTATAAATTGGGGGTTAAAATGATTTATGGTACATGAAAGGGAACGGGACGACATTAATGACTTGTAACCGCCATGACTCAATTGTTTTAATTCTTGTAAAGGTTATATATGTGTGTTAAGTTTTGTAAATTAAAGATGACTCGTATATACATATTTGTTTTCACATGGGCCAAGTGGAAGATTGTAAGATAATTTAATATAATCTGTGTGACCCATGTGTATTATGGATCCCCGGTTGTAGCTTCGTATAATGGTCTCAAAGCCTTTCGGACATTAAATTGAATGAGATTTAAATTCCCTTTCCTCTATGATTAAATTGACATAAAGGTAGAGGATTGAATAAGAAAAGAATAATGCATAAATGCTTAACTCTAGTTATTTGTTTCAAATAACTAATCAATTGTTGTTTTCTATTGTTTAATTAACAATAGTTAGTGAATGAAAAGGAAAACATAAAGTATAGCACAATGTTACAATGGTTCTCTCTGTTATTTATAAATGGTAATGTTTCTTTATAAATTAATATATAACAGGATATACAAAGTTGTCCTTTTCTCTAAAAGTATTAATTTCATACAAGTTATTAAAGATTTCAATTCTTATATCTCTTATTATTAAGAGGTCAGTTGTGAAAAATAGAGCAGAAAGAATGGTTCGATTTCTTCGTTATGGTTCAATACAGATTAAGGTACGCTTCCGCTAATTGTTACTTTACTATATTTATCAATCAATTCTAGACAATTTGTTCTTGTGGTTCTATCTCGATTAAATTCTATGGCTTATAATTGGTATAGATTTCATTATTGAAATCGTTATAGGATAATAAAATTGTTGACACTCTAAACTTTCAAAAGATCCTACTTGTACCTTAAATTTGGCAAAAATGCACCAGTTCCTACCCCTCATTGTCACATGCCACTTTCTGATTGGAGAAATAAAATAAAAAATAAAATATTTAAAAAATCTAACCAATCAAAAGTTGAAACATAATATCGAGAGATAAACTAATAGATTTATGTTAAATTTAAAATACTAAATACTAAAATTTTTAAAAATTCATGATAGCACTTGAATTTTCGTTTAAGGTCTCAATGCATTTTGGACTTTTTATAACCATAAAATCAACATATATATGTGATTATTCTATCTTTGACTTTTGAAGAAGGCGTTAAAGGCAGCAGCAAGGAAGTCGTGTACGAGATAGAGATGATAATAGATTTTGTATTTATCCATATATTTTTATTCAAATTCATTTTATAGGATTTAAATTCTTTTATTTTTAAATTTATTGAATTTAGATTGGATTTGGATCCAATAAAAATATATTTAAATTTGGAGTGGATATCCACTTGGATTTGAATTTGGTTTATCTATACAAAATTTAATTACTTTGCGTAATCTATTTTGGTCTATCTATACCACATTTATTTTCTTTATTTTCCATAATTTTTTGGGACTTTACAATTTTTTACGAAACTGGTCCCTGAAACGTATTTTCACATTTTCAAGCCCTTCCAATAATATTTTCTGAAAAATTCTTGCACTACATTTATTTTCTTTACTTTTCGGATTTTCCATAATTTTTTGGGAGTTTTCGATGAAAAGTATTTTTACATTTTTGAGCCCTTCCAAAAATATTTTTTAAAAATTTTTTGCACCACATTTATTCTCTATTTTTCGGATTTTTCATAATTTTTTGGGATTTTTTTGATTCTTTACGAAACTGATCCCTAAAACGTATTTTCACATTTCCGAGCCCTTCCAAAAAATTTTTTAAAAAATTTCTTACACTTTATTTATTTTCTCTATTTTCTGGATTTTTTAAAACTTTTTACGATTCTTTTTATTTGTCCCTGAAACGTATTTTCACATTTTCGGACCATTCCAAAAATATTTTCTAAAAGTTTCTTGCACCATATTTAATTTCTCTATTTTTTAAATTTTCCCTTTTTTAGAATTTTTTTAAATATTTTACGAAACCAATCCCTAAAATATATTTTTACATTTTGCGGATCACACCAAAAATATTTTCCATTTATAATTCATATCCTAAAATATAGATAAAGATATAAAATTTTTAATAGACAAGCCATATCGATGTGACAGTGGTTATTATCTTCATAGAATACACAAAGTTGCATTTTACATACCCTATACCTAACGTGTCCATACGAGGCTTTGAGGGTAAATTTGGACCGTCAAATTTTACCATTCTCCATCACCATGAAAATTAGATCATTGAAAAAATTTAGCACACGTATAAAATGTAATTTTCGCATTCGTTTTACGGGGAAGGCTGTAAATTTTTTTTTTCTGGTCTCAGATGTCTTGTGAAATGTTGTATATACTCAGCTTGTAAATCCATAGATAATGTTTCAATAAATCTCTCTATATCAAGATCAAATCTAAACTGAATAAACCTGAACTAAACTGAATAATCTGTATTAAACCGAATTGAAGTTGAAAATAACAGGCCTTAGTGAGACCAAATTCTAATCCACAAAATGCATTATAAGCTACATGAATTTTTTTCTGGAAAACATGATTATCTTTTTTTATAGAAAAACAATAGGTTTATAAATAACTGCTTTTGTACACACTAGACACAGAACAAAGTAAAATTGTGTCCATATGCAATTAACCTTGCTATAGAAGGTTTATTGTAATAGATTAACTAGTAAATATAAAAATAAAAAACATGACATTTTGTTTGACTATTTATATATTAATTATTTTTTAAATCAGGCCATGCGATTTTAAAAGTTAGTAAACAAAAAGGAAAACACAGTTACTTTTTAAAATTAGTATTTTTTTGTTTAAAATTAGTTTTTTTTGTTAATCCTATATCAGTTATTTTAATAAATTCAACATATAGGTACGGTGAGAGTCAGGGTACCAATCAGATTCTCTAGCCCCACACCAAGAATAACGAGATGAAGTAACCCGGGGAAATTGCGTTCCCGCAAGTCAAGATCCAACAAAAGACTCCTATATTTTAACAATATTATTAAAAAATTATATATCAAGATTCGAGCAAATTTCGACAATTTTTCAATTTTTTATGATCTTTTAAAGTTAGCATCAATTTTTAGTCAAATATATATTTATTCTTAATTCTAAAAACTACCACTAAGGTAAGCACCACAATTTTACTTTAAAATGGACATTACCCGTCAAAATGTAGTTTCAAAAGTTTGAGAATCTTTAATTTACTGACTTTTGAAACCACATGCCCCTTTGAAAAAAAAATTATAAAGACCTTTTTACAAAACAAGTCAAATCACAATGCATGTTTTTAAAATTTACCCTAAATTAAATTGATTAACTCGTCTTCTAGCATTCAATTTTTTTAATGAAAAAGTGGGAATCCTTGAATTCAAGGTGACTGGCTGAAAAGAGAGTAGTTTTGAAATTCAATAGAGAGATTCATATTCCAACAACAATATTCCTCTAAAATCACCCATAACTATATCAAGCAGTCTTTAAGTAAGCTTTTTGGAACAACAGGAAATATAGTCTTGCAAGCTTTAAAATCCTAGATATCACCAATTGGCTTTTGGTTAAGTGGTACATCCACTAGTTTAGATGGATCGAACCTTGGCTCCTGCAAAAATCCTACTTCAAAAAAAAAATCCTAGATATCTTATTCTGGCTAGAAGACTGCCTTCTTCATCTATAAATTTTCAATTCTAAAAGTTCAGATATTTCCCAAGTGACAGCATGCTAGAAAAAGATAGGGATGCATTCTCATTGATTTGGAAAACGAATCACAAACAGTACACCATAGGTTAAAGAGCGTATACCATCACTGAGGCATTTAAATCACAGTGCCACAAAGATCCTCAGCTCAATCAAAACGACTCGATATAAAATTCAAACCTCAGCATGGATCCATTACCTATAATGTGGAAAGAGAGCATCCCCCGAGCAGTTCCATTGTTTTTCGAGTTTTCTTCTATTTCTGCAGAGCCCCAATATCAAATCAGATAGTGACACAGTAAAACTAAAAGGCAAAAAGAACTTTTTAGGTCCTGTGGTAGAGGTTGTTTGTAAATTTAGTCCCTGTGGTATACACGTTATCTGTTTAGTGCTTATACTATGTAATTTGTTACTTTTTTGCCCTCGTGCTATGAAATTGTTATCCAGTTGGTCCTGTGGTATGCATTTTGTTAACATTTTGGGCCCGGTATCATAGACACCAATGTTATTAAAACCAGACCTGCTGGCTCAACCAGAAAACCACAGTTGAACCACTAAAACCGTGAACCACTTTCTTCACCGGTTCGACATCTAGTCCAGTTTCGATAAAATTGGTAGAAACTATTTTTGCAAAATTGTATGTAATATGTACTAAATGGACCAAAAAGGTAACATATTATATAGCACAAGGACCAAATGTATAACGTGTGTGTCGCACAGAGACCAAATGGGCAAACTGATCATACCACGGCCCAAAAAAGTCTTCTTGCCAAAATTAAAAAAGTGAATGAACCAGTTGTAATGATGAATCATACATGTACAGGGTATACAAACACTGCCAATCAGACAACACGTAAATGCTCAGATCGAATCAATGCCAAAACAAACAAACAATTTCGGCAGTTGAGAGCAGGTACAAGTGTCATGATTTGGAATTTGTAGATGGATCGTCCTTCCAACCCTTCGAGAGAAGATCGTAGTTGATTGAAGCAAGCTGGGACAGATTCTATAACCACAAGCAAAGAGAATATATATGAGAAAAAAGAACTGAATTGTTAAACACTGTTCAAAATTACTTGGTGCCACCCCATGAAATGTCAATTTGGCCCCTGTTTAAAAATATTGAAATTAGGCCACCCAACGGAGAAAAGAAGAAAATGAGTTTTATTGGCGTAAGGGCAAAATCGTCATTTCATCCGGCAGCATCTAACACAACCCAAGAAAAATCTGCTTTTATTTTCTATTAGATAGTTGGCTCTAAAACACGGTAAATTCCAAACCACAAAATGCGCTAATAGATGGTCAATGGCTTAGCGAATTGGACGAATTAAATAAATCACCAAATTAATAAAACAGCAAGCTGGGGAAGAGGAATGCTCGTGAGCAACTCAAATACCGATTCGATATTTAACCAAATCGAAATTTAGCCATTACTACATGCATTGGTGGATCCAATGTAATAGGGTGGGGTCCTTGGACCCCATTATTTTTCAAAATATAGTAAAACTTGTAGATAATTGAAATATGAACACCACAAATAATTTGTTGGACCCATACAAATACTGAACTACACATTCACTCTAAGAAAATGAAATTAATTAAGAAATTTCTAACTTACGTCTTAAGAATTTCATATATACATGTTATTGATTGAACAACTGTCTAATTAAAATATCAAACAAGTCACAAGCTAGATAGTTAATTAATTGATCAGATATTTGATTTCCACCATATTGGGCAGCTAGATTATGTTATTATTCATGAAAATTTTATAGAATTTACATTTCAATAGTAATATTAAATTTAAATATACATGTATATATGGACACCGTGATAAAAAGTTTCAAGATTCGCCACTGACTACATGAAAAGATAATACCTTGAATGAGAAATTACTGAACGAGTAATTGACCGATGAGCCAGACTCGAACTCTGCAAGACCCCCACATTCATCTCCCTGTTTTGCCATCATAAGCAAAAAGTAATCTTTCGGCTATAAATAACAAATATAAGAAATTGTTGACCGTTTTTACCACTTCATCTGGACGGTTGCTAAGGCAACTACTGCTCCCGCTCAAGCTGTCAGAATCACTAGAATCCTCGAAATCACTAGCTGGATATGCATTGTTATCCATAGCATTCCATGAATATCGGCTTGTAAAGTAACTGGTATCAAGTGCACTATCTGAACTGGGAACAAACGCAGCCTATAAGCAACAAAGAACAAACTCAGCTGATCATTCCAAAAATGTTGTCATAGTTGTCAAATCGAGAATCAAAATCCGAATTTTGTGAATCATGAATCGAATCATAAGATTTAATTCAAGTTCATAATATTATAAAATTAAAATATTTAGCATGTTTCCTGTCTTCATTCTCGCCCTTTTCTTCCGTTTCTTCAGTTGAGTTCATGAATCGGAGGTTGACAGAATCGACAGATTCGGATTCACCGCCAATTCATGGTGGATTTTGGTTCACCCCATAGATTCGTTTCTATTTTGGGGTCATTCAAATCGAATCGTAGGATTTGAAATATCTATGAATGTTGTATAATTAAAAATGTAATTTTAAGGTTTTTAGAGAAGGCTTTTGCACCTTCTGCCTGGCCAGTGTATCCCAGTTAATATCTTTGAAGAACACATGCTGCTTCACCTGCATCACAAGTTGTCGATTATCGCAAACTACATATAATGATGGAATCTAGAAACTGAAACAAAGGGCACCTCAGCTGCTCCTCCAGCTCCAAGTCTCTGATTGGGATCTTCAGTTAATAGCCTGGAGATTGATAGTATCAGCACTTGAGACAGACAGTATTGTAAAAGCTTTGAATTTAAGCATGCCGTGATGAATTATTAAGTTCATGGCTTCTAATATTATAAAATGTGGATTTGCAACTTCTACCTAATTTGGTGGGATTTTGTTATAGCATGATGAATTCCATGGAATTCGAATGACAAGTCAAATTTTTGTTCATTCCACAAAAAAATTGGAATTAGAAATGAATTCAATCAAATTTGATGGAATTCATTTGTTCCATCCAAGCAATGCCAAAGAGGTCTCATTGAATGGAAGAGATGAAAATAACTGATTCAGTTGGCCCTAAAGTCCTTAGGGTAAGCAGAAAATGATGCTAAGCAAATCCAGGAACAAAGAAGCAATTATAATTGTGTACTGCTGTCTATATCAGGCAGCTTTCTTACCTATCGATAAGATCCTGTGCTTCAGGGCTCATTTCTTCGGGCACCAGAGGCCATGGTATCTTCCGGTTGAGAATATTATCAAATATTAACTATCAGGAAAAGATAATAAGAACACAGGAATATAAATTAAAATAAAATGAAAATAAACAAAAATCAATATGAAACCTATCAATTCAATGGCATTCTGGTTGATGATACCTAGTTATATATGCATATACACTCGCTGCAGAAGTAACCAGTTTTCATGTATTTAATTTCACAGCTTTTAATTACTCAGTAATAGCTATGCTGTGGAGTTAACTGAAGATGACAAGTGGACCCAAACACAGGTCAATCTCCATAGCCTGCTTGAGGATTTCTTTTCAATGTAAGCAGAGCTTAATGAGAGTTCAATTTTTATACCATCTAGTACCTCCTTACACCTATTCTTTCAGTCTTCGGATCACGAGATTCGAAGTTGTAATTAAAAAAACTACAAAGACACGATAGAAAAAATGAATTTTTAATGGATTCTTCTTACTTCTAAAACCAATTATCTCATGATAGCACCTTCCTACCAAATTAATTAGAAACTAAGAGTTAGAATGAAAAACAACGATAAAAATTAGTAGCAACCATAATTCAAACTAAATCATAGTGAGAAGTGTAAGTGTTACCTGGGGATGCTCTGCATTAAACGGTGGAATACCGACAATCAGCTCAAACAGAATGACACCGACAGACCACCAATCCGCAGTTGCACCTGAACAAATTACGGTATTCGAAATTGAAATGTCAATTTACAATATAGAGCAAGTGGCAAAAAGAGGATATAAGGAAGAAAAGGTAAGTTGCTAGAACAGCCCTACTATATTATTTCCCATGATTTGCATAGAACTACGCAATAAGTTAGCCTCCAACAAATGTGATACTAATAGCCAGAGTTCAATCAATCCTTGACTGATTCTAGAGTTACAAATAAGTAAGGTGAAGACAATCATAGCACCTTAAACTAAAAAAAGGCTATACGAACCATGTCCTGTTCCCAAAAGTATCTCTGGCGCCAAATAGTCAGGTGTACCTACAGCAGAACGTTTCTTCCTCCTTTCGTTTTGCTCCTCAGAAAAGGATCGTTGTGGTTCATCGTCTACAAGCATAGAGGTCCCACCGACTGCTGGACCAGATAAATCAGTGCTGTTGATAAGACCGACCTTAGAAAGACCAAAGTCTGTCAGCTGTTCAAAAAGAAAATGAGTCTTGGTTACTTATTCGAGAATTAATACAGTCCTGGAAAAACAAAATACCAAAGCAATACAGCCACACAATAAGGCAAGTGCATGAAAAGAATATATGCACCCTAAAAGCACGTGAGCTACTAATTCCAATAATCTTAACTGAACCTCAGATGGTCAGATTGCTCAAACTATTCACTACCAAGCTTAACTTTATAAATCCTCACACAGAATTCAGGATTTTTATATTGATTGACGATTTTGAGATGGTAAAAAGTAAAATACGAGATACAGAACCAACTGTACACCCTGTTCCCAAAGTTAGCATTGAATGGAAAAACAAAACATCTCTAGACAGTCTGCGTTTACTCTAGCATTAAAGATCCATCCATGCATGTATATTCAAATAAGTTAACTAAAAGTCAAGAGCTCCATAGCCATAGGTTTCTAAGATATTTTAGTAAGTTTCTGGACCATTGAAATGATTCAGAGAATGAATTGGAATCTGTGTGCAGCCTAATTGAACAGATGTTCAAGTCTTCACTCAAATTGAATCAGATACTCTACGAAATTCATATGATTTCCATCAATTAACCTTAAGAAACTCAAAGCAATCCTACTATTCTGTTTTAAAGACAATTCAGTCTGACTTATAGTTTAATTGTAAAATCAAATTTCATTTCCATAGCTCCAGGTATCAAAAAACAAGTTTGAACAGGTAAGGACTTTCAAATGCCCATTTCAGGGTTGGTCCGAGTGGATACTTCGCCGACACAAATGTTATATGAATATGAGATGATATTATCAAATACGACGATTTCTAAATGACATTTTGAAGAACGGGTCAAGAGATATGACTGTTCATGACAAAATTTTGCGAAATCTATTTTTATAGATCACTACCTAAAAATTTTGAAGATTATGGAACTTTCTTTCAGCGAGCTGGTTGGCTTGAAAGTTGAAACCTATCCACATCATCAGAGATCAAAGATTCATGTTGGGAATTCAGAACCTAACCTAGCAATTCACAAGGCCCAATAGGCCAAAGCAGACAAATATTCAAAAATTGGCATGAAAGCGACACTGAGAATACAACCATTGGCCTGCACCAACAATGGCAAAGAGATAAAGACTACTAGACACTAGCATTTGGTGTCTGTTTAATTTCACATTTAATGCTACAGGAAATTGGGCATTCAGAGGAACTAGATCAGTAATTCTACCAAGCACCTTCAAAAAGTTAAATCCAACAAGCCTGATGGATTAGACCAAATTGTTAGTATGGGTGAAGTAACAAAGAATACAGTATAACTGGATGATTCCATGCTCAGATGTAAGATATCAAATGGAATTAAACGTGGTGTGGTCTCTCAGGATAAACATGCAGATAGTTACTTGAAAAAAAATCAAATCATATATTTTTTTGTGTAAATTCAAACCAACAGACATTCAACAATTAGAGAAGATTCTGGACATTATAGAAACGGTATTCCAACATTTAGGTATTATAAATTAATCAAATTGTTCAAAAGCTTCACCAAGGCTACATAAAACTTTGCTAGAAAAATAAACTATGGATAACTTATACATAAACTATGAAGGTTAAGTAACCCATCTTTAGAGTGAAATAAAAACGTGTGAGTTATCATATTTCTCGTTTTCATTAAGAACAAGGTAGCAGCAAAGTAAAACACACGGTTACCTTGATATGGCCATCATGTGCAATTAGCAAATTATCAGGCTTCAAATCACGATGAACCACACGCAAAGAATGTAGATATTCCAAAGCAAGCACCTTAAGAGAAACAAAAATTGAGTATAGATGGAGGCCATACCAGAATGGAAACAAAGATTATCTAAAGAAAAACAGAAACTTACGACTTCTGCAATGTATACTCGAGCAACATCTTCATCTAAGCAACCTAAATTTCTCAAGAGAGAGTATAGATCTCCTCCATTCAAGTACTCCATCACAAGATATAAATTCTCACGACAAGTAAATGAATAAAAGAAGCGAACCTGTGAAGATCACTTTTATGTTAGAACAGGTGAGAATATGTAACAGGGGCATGTGGAAAATAATTTGCAAGCATATCTTCTCACCACAAAAGGATTGCGAACTGAAATTAAAATATCTCGTTCAGCGAGAATACTTTCAACAGCATTTTTCCGAATCATGTCAGCTTTCTTAAGAACCTACGCAAAGTACACAAGTATGTAATTCATGGTAAAAAAAAAAAAGAATATTCATGTATGGTTTGCTTTGTCAATTTAAATTAGAACCATGTGCATGATATTATAAGTAAATGTCATTTTGTCTATGAATATCCCAACAGTTATTGAATTGTTTACACTTGAAAAATATTTTTTGGCCCCATAATTTTGCATCTCTTTTCAATTGAGCTCCTGTTGCTTTAATTTTCTGCATAAACCTTCTAAAATTTATAAATGTGAAAATTGGGCCCCTAATGATCCACTGTGTTATATTTCTCAAACTATTATGGATAGATATTGTGCTTTATAAACTAAGGCTTCAATACAAACAAATAACCGAAGGAAGAAGAGACTAGAGAGCTTAATACAATATAACAGAATATTCAGGTTTAAACCCTTAATCCAGAAAAATAAAATAATAGTATCTCCATAGAGGAAGCTCAAAAAGGTTTGAGAGCCCAAATAATGCAATAAAGCCATTTTCTCTTATCTCCTAAGGTAAGCTATAATTCCTTTTTTTCTTAGACATGGTCAACTAACTGGTCTAATTATGTTTTGTATATTTTTTTTCATTTTCAATGCATGTTCCTTTTTTGTTTTTATTTCACCCTCACTGCATTGATAAACTTTAGCAAAAATAACTTGCTTGTCACAGTGCATTGCAACACTGAAGATACAGAAGTATTTTTTTATTATATATCATGCATGTGCAAAAAGAACTTGGCATCTTTATTCCATTTTTTAGGGACAAATACCTTGATGGCAAAAAGATCTCCAGTTGTCCTCTTTTTAGCCAAGAAAACCCGTCCAAATGCCCCACGGCTTATCGGTTTTATTATCTCAAAATCATCTATGGATGTTCGGTCCTTAGTAGAGTGTATGGGGCTTGTCCTCAAACTCCGAACCACATCATCTTCCAAAGGAGCATCTTCATCTATTATAGTGCTTGTTATATCAACTTTTTCGTCCTCTACAAGTTCACATAGCTGCAGATACTTCTCCCTGAAGAATTGACGACTCTTAGTAAGAAGTCAAAGTTGACAAAGATCTCTAAATGGACACTTTGTAAACAGTGTGGAATGATAAACAAAAACTTCATAGTGCTAAGATGTACTCCACAAATTAGAAATAAATTTTCCAAAGGAATAATGCCCACCTGATAAGCTTTTCAATGCGTGTTCCAAATGTTTCAACAGTAAGTGAATCGAACTTTCTTCGTCCAATGACAACTCCCAAGTCTTCGAGACAGGAAATTAAATAGGGAATGGCACGATCATCATCTAAAAGAGTATTTGCAGCACATCTAGCAATATCTGCAAGTTCATTCATCTGCATCCAAACGAGAAATATATTCCAAGTCCTCAAATTAGCACATCAAAGATACAAATAAAAATAATCCACCACACTACCAAGCCTGTGACTCACTGCAATGATCATATTCCCTTCTAAGATAGACTACACAGATATTTTCTTTTCATATAAAGTTAAAGGCCAAATGCATCGAGATTCCCCTAAACTTGGCATGAAAGCCGGATGCCACCCTGGACTTCCAAAGTTCCAACTGGCCCCTTGAACTTGGCAAAAGTGCACCAGTTCCCCCCCCCCCCCAAGCCACACGTCAACTTCTAGTTGGTTTGACTTTTCAAATGTCATTTTTCTGATTTTTCTTTCTCCAATCAGAAGCTGACATGTGGCAATGAGGGGGCGAACTGGTTTTGCAAAGTCCAAGGGGCTATCCGCCTTTTCATGCCAAGTTCGAGGGGCAAATGATGTACTTGGCCAAAGTTAAATGACAGTGGAATTTCAAGTCACATAAGCACAAGAGATATGAATAGACATTTTCGGCAAGATCCTAATAGTGTATCTCGAAGAGAAAAAAAGAAGAAAACTATAACATATACCTGAGGAAGATCATCGTGCTCAGAAAAAGCACCCTTCCCCACTAGGAGCAAGTCCATCTGGCTAGTCCTAGGGGTTAACAACGGAGATCTAGGAGTCATGCTACCAGCTGAAGATGTAGCCATCCCTTGATCTGATTTTGGCCCAAAACGGGTTTTGCACGACATTGAAGGCAAACCCTTCAGGTCATCCATAAAAACAGAACTGTCAGATTCAGGAAAACAGTCAAGCATATCCTCTGACCCTCTCCTGGACCAATCACTGAGTTTTGGAGAGAGAACATCAGACTCTTCAGTAACACTGGAATTCGATACTTTCGCAACATCCGGACTTCCTGCTGCTTGATGAGTATCTTTCTGTGTATAGGACTCTATCATCTTCTCAAGAGCTTCAGAAATACTGACAAGGCGTTCATTTACATTAATACCTGCCTGATCATATCGATCTGCAATCGCACAAATTCTTGAATGTTCTTCGACATGTGAAGTTGGAACCTCTTCCTCACAAATGCGACAAATAATCGAAGCATCATCAGCAATATTCTGTTGATCTCCCCAGTAACCCCAAGAAACTTTGTGTTGGTGCTTCACAGAATGTTCTTGAGTATCTTTTGCTGCTGGAGGCTCTAAAACCTTAGCAGCAACAAGGTCAGCTTCAGAAGTACCTTTCTTACCGATAAATGTCTTCGAAGGCTCAGCAACTTTGTTATCAATGTGTTCAACAACCTTGTTATCAATGTTTTCCTTAGGACTCACTTCCTTTGTGCTTTTCCCTACTGGAGATGGAAGTTTTTTCCATGAAGCCATACGATTTCGGCCTCTAGGGGAATCCATATTTTTTGAAGCACCCTCATTGCTAGGCGCACTCTCAGTGCTAGGCAGAGAATTTTCAGGTTGTGCAGCCTGGTTTTTGTTCCAATCAAAGCCATGCTGCTCTTGACTATACGATTTCCTTGCTGAAGAAGCTGTCTTTGATACCTTCGTAGCACTTGAACTCTTGCTATCTCTTCCAAGGTTCCCAGATAGACGTTTATCAGCAGAATTCAGAATCCTAGAATGGCGAAACTGAAAAACATTCTCATCCTCAGCGAGCCCACTTTCTTTGTGGAATTGCAACAGCCTGGTACACCTTGTGAGAATGAAAAGCATTCGTGTATGTAGCTGCTTTAGCACTCCTGGAGGAAGTTCTTGTCGCCTATCATCCAATTCTTGTACTATGCCTTCACACTGTAGCCAAAACTCATTGGGTGTTGCCATAGCACAACTCCGAGCCAAAATCAACAAGTCCTCGATGGTTTCTTGCCACTCAGGATGACTTTCTGCATTTTTCTCGAGCACACCGACAAGATCAGCAGCAAAGATAGCCAAATCAGAATTAACTTCTTCCTTTGCTTTATCAAACCTTGCTCTTATAACCACCAAGATTTCCTGTACAAAATGGTCAGTTAATTGAAGCACACATTTAACTTGATCAAACAGAGACAGCCAAGTTACCCACCTCTAAGTTATTTCTCCCTCGCGGCTTCCAAAATGGATAGGGCCGCACTCCTTTAGAATTCAGTTCATGAGAGAAACTTTTGATATCAGCAGGAAACCTCTTTCTAGGTGCACTAGTAACTCGGAGGATAGCTTGAAAACGGGGAGATTCAGATTCCTTTGGATTTTCACAATCAAATGTCTACAAAAGGAAACAATTGTAAAGAATGTAAGAAACATATCAAAAGACGTTGAAGTGAAATTAATTTACCAAGTGGACCAACAAGTATCCTTCACTGATACCTCAGGCGTAAATAGCTCAGAACTTCTTAAGCCGCCAGCACGACCCCATGATGACTCATGTTGACCTATCATATCAAGGTATACCAAGAAATCTTGTTAAATATTAAGAATAAGACTTGAAATTTTTCCAATAACAGCACCATTTAGCAACTGAAATTCATTTATATGAGTTCACTAGTATAAATTTCATGGATTAACGTCCCCACCTATATGTTAACACTATCAAACTGAAGATTTTCAAGAATTCAATCATAATGAGCTTTTCACAACCACAGAGAAATCAAAATACAACTACAACTACAACATGCTAGAAATACAAAAATGCAGCATCGTGCTATCTCCAGAATAGAGAAGAGGTCTTGGAGAAGAGAGCAATTCATTAATTCATTGCATCTCTCTACATATTTAAGCAAGTTAAACTTGCAAAGAAGCAAGTTGCTTGTTCCCCTCTAAGCAAACATTAGTACAAATAATTTGTTCTAGTCATCCCAACTTACAACATTAAAATGTCAGCACCAGAACTGTATAGATATGAGCATAAACACACAGAAATTATATCATTACAATAATATTATTTTACATATCCAAGATCAGATGACCTCATATTAGTCCAGATACAGAATTGGCACATGTCATCATTTTTCATACAATCAAGTGATGTACAATCCCATAGTCCATACAAATATGTATGGAAGTGAAAATCCCTCAAGAGGACAAGAGAATGCAAAAGACACCATTCAAACCTTCAACTCAAGAAAATATTTGACAAATAACAACCAATGTTAAAGAGACTCCATAATCTGCAGTATTATATAAATCAGCAATCCACTCTGATTAGTGATTTCACAGCTCATGAACATGCCAAATGCCTTAAGGCTCTGTGCCATTCAGCTTTACCGTGGTTGACATGTTATCTCGTTTCCCAACAGCTTAAGCACTTACACATCATACATTACGGATCATTAATAAAGCCAAGGACACTAACAATAATTTTAAATAAACAAATGGCAAAACGTATGATAATTGGGCAGCTCGTGCTTTTATGGATAAAAGATTTACATAATTTTGCAAAGTTTTAACATATGAATTTATAACTCATTACTCATCTAATTTCCATTTAAACCGGTTCAAAAAAATCTCTTTAACGTTCAAACAGTCTCAAAGACATTCTCAGCCAATGGTCCACTGAAGATAGTACTTTAGAGTTTTCTCCCTTCTCCAAATACCAACAGAAGTCTATCTCAAATTCTCCTTTGAATCTTCACCTCAATTCATCTAAGTTACTTTAATCCAAAATATGGAAATTTCAAATTTGAATCTTTCCTTTTAGAACCTGATTAGTTGAAAAAGCAGTCTTTCTAAATAGAGAAATAAAGATAGGAAAAAAGAACATAAGTCATCTTAGGGCATGTAGCATAACAAAGCACAAATCACAATAATTTTCTAATGTTCAACATTCTTATGATGCCTAGGTACATGAATAGTTTTCCCAGATATCCTAGATATGATTAAATATAACATGATTAAATGATTTGGCAATCACTTTTTAAACACAAAACCTAGGTTGCACGGACACGCCCCAAGCGTCCGACACGACACGGACACGCAGACGGCAATTTGGAAAAAATATGCATTTGAACACGGCTAGGACACGGCAACTAAAATAAACTTTCAAACATAAATATATATATACAAAAATCCATAGTAATTTGATCAATTACAAAACAACAAAAAAAAAATTCAAAATAGTTGTCATGTCTTGTGACTTTATTGCACATGTTAATACCTTTACCAACTGTGAGCAACAAATGTTCTTTAAGGCCCTGTTCTTTTCAACTTATATTCAGTTCTGTTCAGTACTGTTCAGTACTGTTCAGTACTTATCAGTACTGCATACATATAAATTTACACTGAAATAAGTACTGATAAGTTCAGTTCAGTACTGCTACTTATAAGTTGAAAAGAACAGGGCCTAACTCTAGTGTATGATTCTTACTTTCTTGCCCACTTTGTTGCATTTAAATGTCGTATTACCCCACCTTCACTACGTTTTTCTATTTTTGACACATATTTCCACAAAGGAGATTCATTAACTTCTACATGGAGTGTCCGAGGTGTGTCCGAGGTGTGTCCAAGAAGTGTCCATCCTACGTGGAGTGTCCGTTTGAAATTGGAGTGTCGGACACATGTTCGACGAGTGTCCGGGGAGTGTAGGTGTCCGACACATGTTGGACACGGGGACACTCCAGGTTTTGGAACGTTCATGCTTCATAGCACACATCTGTAATCATATGACTTGACATTAATATTAAATTATGTACCAATAAAATCATTTGTACCCGTCATAATTGCTTCCAATCTAACTCAATAGCATAAACGATTCCTCAGGATCAACATGACACCCCCATATAACATGGCTTTAGAAGCCTATATGTTAAAGAGCCAACTTCTCGATTCCATCAGCTTAATTTCTGGGTGTAGTATAGAATTATTACACAGCATGTAGATGTAGCAGATAACTTTTCAAATACATGGCTTTTGTTGCTTATTTTTAACTCTGACTTTTTTCTCACTTTTGTATTACAACTTTAAGAACCTAGCTACAGTAGCAACAGCATAAAAATTTATAGCATTTCTCAAAATTATATGGTCTAAACATCGCAACACAATACTTTCAGTAAATATGATCAGAGCTATCAACAAACAAAAGTAACGATGAAGTTCTAGCAGCTTACAACAAAACCTTATCAAACCAAAAAGTAAGGATCACAATTAACCACCTAAAGGCTTTTATCTATATTGAAAATCTCACTAAATGCAGCTTATATGTAGATTTTAAGTCTTACGCCACCAAATTTATAGACCTCAAGGATAAGAGAAAGACACTGCTAAATAAAACAGCTACATCTTATTTATGGTTGTTAATTCCAGCAATTCATAACCACGCTATAAACAAACAACACGTATTGCTCTATATGATAGCAACCGTCCCATCAGAACCATAGCAAATTAAGAAACATCTACAATAGACACAACATGAAGAACACACTGTGAGCATGGTCAGCCGAAACTCACAACTACATAAAAATAATTAAGCATCTAAATCACAAATAAACACCCACAATGATCGTCAATTGTGATGTTGCAGCTATTAACAATGTAACAAGGGCAACCTATCTTCTGAAGCTCATGAAAACCGAGGAAATCAGGGTTTATCATCCTCTATTGTGCAGAAACAGTAACCAGCTATATTCACTAAGTCATCTACCACAAACATCTAATCTAACATATGAGCATTCCCAGATCAAAGGCCAATTACTCGATCAATGAGTGGTTATAACTTATAATAGTTCCAAAATGAAGTAATTCATCGTTTGCAAATGTACTAGATCCATTCAAGGCAAAATTAAAACCAGTAAGCTAGTACTGAATTCATTAAAGATAGAAAAGAAAATGGCAACTAATTACCTGCCTCCACGGATGATTCCCCATTAGGCAACCGTGATTTAGCCGGCAAATTAGGACTAATCTCTGTAGACTGCCCACTTCCACCGGGGATACTATAGTTGTGGCTATTACCGCCACAGCCGCCGCCGCTGCCGGCACCCTGAAATCCCATCGGCCTACTTTGCCCTAAAACCTCCTTTTTCTTCCCTGCCCCAGAACTTGAATTCGATACCCCATCCCCACTAGGCCTTGACAAATTACTAGAACCCAGCCCCTTATCCCCTCTAAAACTGAAAAAGCTCTCCTGCGGCAACGGCCCCGATCTAGTCTTTATCCTGTTCAACCCTAAAGACGATGCCAGAATTGGAGACACAGACGACGCATCCTTTTTCGCCCCCGCTTCCTTCGATTGCGGAACCGCCGCCACCGCCGTAGCATCAGCCGCCGCCTTTTTAGAGGAAGAACTGGAGAAACTCAGTTTCCTCGACGGCTGAACGGCGGTTTCTTTTCCCTTGGCGGACTCTTTCTTCTTGACTCCATCTTTGACTTGCGTTTGCTTACACGAAGCAGGAGAGAATCCGGTGGGCGTGCTAGTATTAGAAGTGGGACTCTCGTCCTTGAAGCTAGATTTGGATTTCTTCTTATCCGATCGGCTCGGGGAATTAGAGCCGATAGATCGAGGGCTGCTATTGGATCCATCAGGGCTGGAAGTGTCAGATTTCTTTGAAGAGAAGAACAATTTGTTCTTGAACACCATTGTTGTTGTAGCTCTTGTTCTTATTGTATATAAAACAGAAAACCCAGAAAAGAAAACGGGTTTTTCTCTTCTTTTACTTGTTGTTTTGCAGCCCTAGCAAAGATGCGAGGGCTGCTAAGAGAGTAACATTGAGAAAAGGGGGTTTTGTGCGATTAGAATTGTGGAGAGAGAAAGTGGAGCAGCGGTTGCAGTTTGAAATATTAGAGAGAGAAGTTGAAGGAGGAAGAAATTGAGACTGTTGAGTGTAAAGAGAGGAGGAAATCAACTGAAAATGAGGGATGTGGGAATGTGATAGAGAGAGAGAGCAGCCTTAAATGACTGCCACGGTGTTTTACTCGTTGAAGGTTTTTTTAATGGGCTTGTACCAAAATTATTCCATGTTCGGTCAATAATTTTTTAAAATTAGCGATACCCATCAAACGGCAGCGATTTTGATTGAGAAATTTATCTAATAACAACGATTTTAACTGAAGAAAGAGCAATAATTTCCTTCATTTTTAAAAATAATGTTTTCCTTTGTAATTTTTCATAATTTAGATAAGGTTTTTTGTTTAATTATTTTAGTATTTCATTAGGTTTTTCTCTATTTTTGAATTTAATTTGATTTTCGTTTTGAATCTCTGATTTGATTCGATTATCTGGATCAAATTATTTTATTTTCAGATTTATTGGATAAAAAGTTGAATATCTGATTTGATTCGGTTATCTCTGATTTGTTTTCAGATTTAAATCTATGTTGGATATAAAGAGTTTGCATATAAGGTGTTTGATGAATTGTCTGAGTGGTGGTGAGATTGTTGGATATAGAGTTCTTAGAGTTTTATTTACAAATTCATCAAGCTTTGATTTGATTCGCAACTTATTTGTTTAATTTGAGCTTTTGAATTTCTGTTTTGAATAATAACAATTAAAGATATTGATGTGTTTTTATCAGATATGTATTTCATTTTGCATTTTCATTATTTTTTTGCGTATTTGGTAGTTATCTGGTATTTACCTGGTAAGAAATTGAAGGTTTTCTAAATTCGCAATATTCATCATGTTGGTAGGTAAGTGGTAGATATCTGGTAGAAACCTTATATTTTATTGGAAATATGTTCAATCCATCAATTTTATGTTTGTAACATATTTCTACCATATTTCATATATTTAGTAGCATTCTACCAGATATTTACCGTGTAATTACCAGATTCCTACAGATTCATTCAAAACTTTTTTACAAATGTTCAAAATCTGGTAAGTAACTGGTAGATATCTAGTAGGAACCCGGTATGAACCTTATATTTCATTAAAAGTTTGTTCAATCCACCAAGTTTATGTTTGTAACAACTTTCTACATTATTTCATGAATTTACTAACATCCTACCAGATATATTTTAAAACTTTTTTCAACTGTTGAGTTAAAAACAAATACTTACCAGATACCTACCAGATTCTGTTGAATTAAAAACAGAAATTAAAAACATATGAAAATACGATTCTTACCAGTTACCTACCAGATTCTGTTGAACTAAAAATAGAATCTAAAAACAAATGAAAATACGATTCTTACCAGTTACCTACCGATTACTTACCAGATACCTACCAGATTCTGTTGAAGTAAAAACAAAAATTAAACATATATGAAAATGGTATCTGATAAGTAAGTGGTAGTTACGTGGTAGGATGATGTTATATATACGAATTTGTTTTAATCATTCTTAATATGCAGTAATATGTTGTTATATGATTAGTTTATGTCTAATGTAGTTTTATTGTTGCATTTGTTATGAAATATATGCTACTTTTACAAAGTAAACTATGATTCTCCAATTTTTTAATCTTATTGTGAATATGTAGCAGGAAAGTAGTAGGGTACTAGTATGTAGTAGTATATGTTGTTTCTCATTCAAATTATTGGGAAATACCTCCAGATATTGAAGATCAAGTTATTCTTCCGCCGAACGCTATCATAAGAGTTGCGAGACCGAGGAAACATAGAATTAGGGTTGCTTATAAGCTAGAGAGGAATGTCAGTGTACGTTGCAGCTCTTGTGGGGTTAGTAGCCATAACAGGAGAACTTGTCCGGGAGCCAAGTGATGTTTTTTCTTCTTGTTCTTAATAAGATCATTTATTATTCTAACCATTTTTCGTCTTCTAACTTATATAAACTCGGCTTTTGTACCTTTGATTGTTGAGAAATCATTTTTAAGATGATAATTTACTATTTATTCATTTTTTAATGATACTTTTGATAATATTTGGTTACTTCAGGTATTGATACCAGATTTGAAGTAATTTATCTTTTTAATGGATTCTTGGATATTACCAGTTTCCTATAAGTTTAGCATTGACATAAACTTATTGGAGACCACTATGATTTCTTTTACTGATTACAAATTAAGTTTCACTAGAATGATTTTTCATACCAAGTATCTATCACTTACCTACCAGTTTTCTACCTGTTTTGTATTCCATTACTTGTATTTTGTTTTTGTTTATTTGTAAATTTATTGTAATTAATCTGTATTTAAATTGAGTTACTTACAAAATTTTTCTTAATCAAATAAAAATTGAGTACATAAATTCTTCACGATCTAAAATTTTAAATTAAACTATTGAAAACTTGTTCTCAATCATATGAGACTGAAAAAAATAACTTACTTTGTTCTGAATCAAACCACAGTGAACCATACATGTCATTATATGTGTGATACAACATCTCCTTTCCATTATCATTTGGCGCATTCCCTTGAATGAATTCAATCACATCTTGGTTTGATGTAACATGTACAACAGCTTTGTATTTCTCCTTTGGCTGAATCATAAAGTTTCAGCTATAACAATTACCAGTTTCTCAGCAGATGCATAACACATTTAACACAGTTGGTCTTCATACCAGATAATTACCACTTAGATACCAGTTACATAACTGGTTCAATCACTTTAAGATATATTGTTGAAAGTTTATTTCTATGGGAGGATTTCCAGCAGAAACTTAAAATTCAATTTTCAAATCTTCTAACTTATCATCTAGCCTTAAGCTGTCAAACAGAAGTTTTTTGAAATCACCAAAACTTGTAGTGCTAGAGATCGCAACACTAGCAACTTTATATCTGACAAATTTGAAGTCGTCAATCCAAGAACCATAATAGTACATCAAAATAGGAAGACGATCCCAATCTACATAGATTAAAAAACAAAAATCAAATAAGATGCAAAAACAGAGAAAAAGGAAAATAATCGCTCCACCAAGGTTAACATCAACAAAGAATGTAAATAAGCAACAACAAATTCAATTACATACTAGCACCCTACCACTTTCCTACTATATATGCACAATAAGATTAAAAAAAAATAAGAGAATCGTAGTTTACAATGTAAAAGTGGCTTATAATTCATAACAAATGCAACAATAAAACTACTGTTGGTCCATATGCGTACACTCAATGAGTTAGAGGGGGGGTGAATGACTCACTTAAAAACTTAGTAAACTTTTTCGTAATTAAGTGAGCTCCTTTTAGTGGGTTAGCTGGCTGAGTGAAATCTGGAAAAATTTCAAAGTAAAGGACACAGAGATTTTTATATTAGTTCGGCAACCTGTGCTTAAATCTAGTCCTGAGAGAGTGTCTCGACTTTAATCCTCTAATCTCAACTCCTTTACTCTAGGCGGAGAAGCCTTTCACAAATTCCCCAATTACAGTACGTACCCTCCAAACTGCAATTGCTCACCCGCTGAGTAGAATACCCTCTTCTGTCTGTAACTCAATGAGAGTCTAAACAAGAGCTGGATTCAACTTATAAAATATTGATCCAATTACAAATATCTAATATTACAAATCTATGATCTATTCTATTCTCTCTTGTTCTAAAGAAGATTCTCGTTGAGTAGTGCTTTTCTTGATTGAATTTCTTTAAAGCTTGCAAATTGGAAGAGTTTTAGCTTCTGAGAAATTCAGATGTAATCACCAAGTTCTAACGTTTGCCTTCTTGCTCCTTTTATAGATGGATTCAGAAAGTAGCCGTAGAACTTGCTTTGACATCTTCTAAAATTGACAGCTCATCTATTCACCCGTTGCTTCTTCAAATTGATCTATTAGGAGATGGAATCACACCGTTGTGAGATAGAAAATCAATCCGTTAGAGACAGATTGAAATTCAAGCTTCAATTTAAATTCTTTATCATTTGATGCCAGTCTTCCGTTAGAGAGAACTCGCACTGACTTGCCACGTATCTTCTTCCCATACCTTCTAGTAATCTGACATGTTGCAGAGCTCACAATACTATGTTGTTGATCCGCAGAATTGCCTAAATTAGCAAAAGACTTTTTGCAGCTTGAATAAGGAAGACTTTATCATTTTCTTCATTAAACTAGGTCTTGTGAAGGCATTAATTCTTTTTGTCTTTGTCTCATTAATGTCATGCAAAAAGCAACACTAAAAGCAAAGATTCCATCTTTCCTTAAACAAAAAAGTTAGTACTTTTGACAGACATAAAATAACTCAGCGAAATAATATATCGTAAAGCACAACTGAAGCAAAGTCTAAACATCAAGCGCTGAGTGAATATTACTTAGTCAGCGACTAAAGTAGATACTCACCCCAGAATTCTCAAAGTTAAACTAAATAACTAGGTCAGCGGAGAATTGATATTCTACCCTCGAATTCAATAACTCACATATAACCATAGATTATTTATTTTAACATCATTATTGATTTAATTAACTCAAACTGAACTTAATTGTTATGATCAAAACTTAAGCACTACTAAGTCATCCACTAAGTCAGTTCAAATATATGCTTGGTTCAATAACTACATTAGACATATATTGGTCATATAGCAACATATTAATGCATACTAAGAATGATTAAAACATATTCATATACATAGCATCATCCTACCACGTAACTACCACTTACCTACCAGATACTTACTAGATGATAAATGTTCATTATCTACACATCATACATAGAATGTGAATGAAAAATGATAGATTCAATTACATACCAGCACCCTACCACTTTCCTACTACATACAATAAGATCAAAAAATCAAAAAATAGCATAATCATAATTTACTTTGTAAAAGAAGCATATATTTCATAACAAATGCAACAATAAAACTACCAGATTCCTTCAAAATTTTTTCTTAACTATTCAATATCTGGTAAGAACCTTATAGGAGTCATATATTTCATTTTTATCATTCAAAACAAAAATTCAAAAAGCTATAAACAAACAAACTTGCGAATTTAGAAAACTATCAGCCTCCTACCAGATACCTACCAGGTAACTACCAGATATGCAAAAAAATGAAAATGCAAAATCAAATACAAATTTGATAAAAATCACATCAAATATCTTTAATTGTTATCATTCAAAATAGAAATTCAAAAAGCTCTAATCAAACAAATAAGTTGTGAATCAAATAAAAACACGATGAAATTGAAAGCAAAACTTCAACAACTATATATCCAACAATCTCACCATCATTTAGGCAATTCATCAAACACCGTATGTGCATGACTCTTTATATCCAACAATCTGAAATCATCAGTCCAAAGATCAAGAGCAGTGTAACGAAACATGAACACAATCCATTCTACAGAGATTTAAACAAAAATCAAAATCAGATTGAAAAACTAGATAAAAAACAAATCAAAATTTCAAAATTGAAAACGAAAATCAAAATCAGATTTAACCTGATTCAGAGAATCGAAGTATGCAGAAAACATGACCGTTGCATAGAAGAGCAAAACTAAACAATGCAGAGAAGATGAAACATATAAGAGATCGTAGAGAGAATAGAGAGAAGCAAGGAAAATAGAAAGAAGCGGAGAAGAGATCGCAGAGCTAATGAGGGAAAAATAGTTAACTCCACTATTTAGATAGAACATATCGGAGAAAAATGAAAACTTAAATTTGGTCAAAGAGTACAAAGAAAACATAAAAGGTTAATTTGGTAAATATGAAACTTAAACCATATTTTTTTAACAATTTCCCTTTTTTAATATAGAAATTTGAGTAAATTTTCAAGTTTTATTGCAAATTTCATCCCCTATAAGCTACGGGTGGAAATTTTTTTACCCCAGAATTTTTAATGGGGATGGGGACATCATCCCTAATCTGAAAAATCCCCAAACCCAACAAAAAAAGTTAGTGATTAATTTATAATAAGCCTTAACATCTAACTTACCAAATTCTTGAATATGTATAAACAATTTATTATAAAATGTAATAACAAAATATTTATTATCGTTAATTTCTATACATTAGTACAAAAAAGTAACATTATACTTAAAATATATGATATTCGATACCGTTTAATTATTTATTAATTATCAAATAAATTTTACAATTACATTAATATTAATTACATTTTTTTGTTTATTTAATTAATTTCACTAATTATATATCTTATATTATTTTTTTATATATTTACATGAGGTACTTTTAGTTATATGTTACTTTGATAAAAAAATTTGCATAACTTTTTGTTTAGTGCGAATTGAGGAATCTCATATGGGAAATGGGGGTTCCCCGATAGGAAACGGGGAAAAACATTCCCCGGAGATGGGGAAAATTTATTCTGCAAAACCTTAATCGAGATGAAAAATACATTCTCCGTCTCCAACAAGCCCCACTTTCAACCATATCTCCCATCAAACAACAACGGCGACCACCGCTCTCCTCGCTCTCTTGCAATTTCACTCGTTATCTCCTTACTTTTGGGCTAGAATCCCTGCTCAAGTTTTATTCTTTTACCTATTTTAATTCTCTTTTTCAAATTTTCACACTGATATTGCATCAGTTTGATCAACGAAATTGATTTACAATTGGAATAAATTATTGGGTTTATGATTTCATAGCTCATAATACAAATCAGGTATTTCTTTACCATTTGTGTCCTGGGCAAGCCTGTTGCAGGGACTGATTATTGCTGAATCTCGGCAGAGTTTGTGCAATTTTTTGTTTCCTTGTGCACTTGTATTATGCTTTCTTATGACTGCATATTTCTTCATTTCTTTCTTGTTTTATTGCTAGAACCTTTCACAGATATTAGAAAATAAATATTACTGGGTATGTTTAATATACTTAATTACTTGTGTTTATGTTTGTTGTGTGTTGAGAGGGTGAGAATAGAATATTGAGGTTCTGTACTTCTATTTGGGTAAGTCAAATGGTAGCAGTGTAGTTTTGGTGTAAGACAAATGGTTGAATAATGGGGTTCTATAATGGGGGTTGTGTGTTGTGTTTATGTTTTGTAATTGGATTTAAACCACTGTTAAAATTTTCAAAAGTAGGTGTTTAAAAATTCATTTTTTTATCCATCTGGTTCACTAAAGCTTTGCTCCGACTACGTCTATATCCAACCCGGGTCGTGCACATGGCTATGGTGGATAAGTCTCTCAATAAGGATTTTTTGCATTCATTAGGACTCGAACTCGAGACATTGCTTAAGCGATACCAAGTCGTTTAAAACTTAATGTTTGGAAGATGCAGATCATGATTCAGAAAAAGATGAAGTTTTATATGACGTATGTTTGTGTAATTTTGTTCCTTTTGTAAAACTAAATAAGCAATCTGCAAAACCAAGACACCTGAAAAGCTGGCAATCCAAGACACCTGACAAGCTGGCAATCCCTCAGCTAAGCAGCAGCTGCAGTGTAAGCACTACAGTTGGATGTACCTAATCAAGCCCCATGTTAACTACCAATTAACAGATTCACTAGATTTACGGGTTAAAAGACATCTAGCACCGATTTAGTTTTCTTTTGTAGATATTTTCTGTAATAGCTGTTGAAGTATAAATACTGCTATTGTATCCAGTTTCTGATAACGAATGAACAATCAATAAAGTTCATAATTTTCTCAATCAAATCTATCCAGTTTCTCATGGTTCAGAGCAGTAATCATGGTGAGACACAATAATCAAAGAAGAAATGAAGCTGGAGATACTTTCATCAACGAAATAGATTTAGAATTGAACAACAGAGCAGAGGAGATAATGGAGAGGAATACTGAAAATCCAGGAGCAGTGATTTCTACCACGATCTTGAATGGTAGCAGCAACTTTCTAGCATGGAAGAATGTGATAATGAGAGCTTTAACAACAAAAGATAGATTGAGTTACATAAAGGAAGATGAAGATGTACCTGTAGAAGGATCAACATAGTACAGAAAATGGCTCAAGAATGACTGCCTGGTAATTTCTTGGATACTTATTACAATTTCGAAAGATCTTGCTGAAGGTTTTACTTACGTATCCACTGCTCAAGATCTATGGAGAGAGATAGAGAAAAGATTTGGTGATTACAATTCTCCAATGCTTTTCCGAATCAAAAGCGAGATAAGCTTGTTTACACAAGGTAATCTTTCAATATTGCAATATTATAACAAATTGAAGAAATTTTGGGATGAATTGATGATGTTGAGGCCCATACCAAGCTGTAAATGTGCAGCTGTGAGGGGGTGTAACTGTAATGCCTTCAAGAAAATGATAGATCAGTTTGAGGAAGATAAACTGATTCAATTCCTAATGGGATTGAATGAACACTATAATCATATAAAGGACCAAATATTGCTGATGGACCCTCTGCCAATGATTGATAAGGCCTTCTTTATGCTTAGTAGGGTTGAGAGGCAAGAAGAAGGTAACGATGGAAGAATATATGAGATAGATAGTAATGTGAGCCAGCTTGTGGAGAAGCAGTTCTATCAAGGCAGTCAAAGCCAAGATATTGTAAATTTTTCCAAAGGAGGAGGAAATCAAGGCAGAATTAGAAAAGTAAACAAGAATCATCTCTTTTGTGATTACTGTAAAGGAACGAAACATAAAAGAGAGGGCTATTTTGAACTAATAGGCTATCCCCACTGGTGGACAGGGCCAAGGTTGGGCCGACAGACACAATAAAACTAACAACAACATTAGCCTACTTACAAGACTCATGCTAATCAGGCTAGCTCAAGCATGTCAGAAGTTGGTGGTGTCAACCAAAGAGAAGAGAGCGAAAATCTTAATTACATGATGCAGGAGGTTAACAAAATGTTGATAGGAAAATGAATCACAGAATCACCAATCGAAACTCCATACACAATAGATTTTTCTAACTTTGCTGGTTTTTCTGGTGAGTTAAATCCATACATTAAAACTTATAATATATCCTAGATACTTGATAATGGAGCTAGTTTTCACATGAGTTCTAGGAAGGACATTTTCACTAGAATACATAAAATAACAAATAAACATGAGGTAGTGTTTCCTGATGTGTTGGTCCCTGTGAGGGTCTTTGTAGGGTCAAAGGGGGGTGAATTACCATTTTTCATGGAATAAATAGACCTTAAAAAGTCTTAGTGTAGCATGTTTGAATATGATTCTGATGATGCAGTTATGACAATATAATGCAAGGAAGTAAAAAGTTAGAGAATTCAAACACAAGAGGATTTTATCCTAGTTCGGCCCTGCCTACTCCAGTTCTCGGAGTTTCCTTCCTCCGAGATTTTCACTAGTGGATTCCTTTCCAACTAGCAGGAACCAATCCTTACAATTTATCTCCGGATGGTACCCCCTTTCAGATGTAGGATATACCGCTAAATGCACCCACTCCTAGTTGAGTCCTCTAAGTCTTTTGCAGGATATACCACTTAGCCTTCTACCCCGAATCTAAGCTGAGTCCTACATGGAGTTCCTGCTTTAAGCACCAACTTTAACTTATATCCCAATCTCACAACTCACCCAAGTTGGAGATTCTTACACTCTTGTTTTCACAAAGGTTTTGGATTTTGGATTTCCTTAAGTTTATAACTCACTTAGGAATCTTTACAATAGATTTGGAATTGGTTGATTCTTGGAGGGATTGTGAACTGAATGAATGCTTGTTCTTTGTTACTTATTTTTGTCAATCAAATAACCAACCTTCTCATTTAGTGAAGCTTACCTTTTATAGGCTTCTATCATAAATGTAGCCGTTAGGTTGTTGAGCTTGTAATAAATCTTTGCCCTTGATCAGGTTAAAGGTGGCGCTTCCGAAGCCATTGATCAATCCGTTAGACTATAATTTGACCCGTTTGAATCCTAGGGATTGATGTTGAAAAGTGGTAAGTGATCGTTTTACTTGGCATTTTGTGATGCACTAACTTTTACACCATTAGCTTGTTGATGTGAGCTCCACGCGCCTTCTTATTGGTCTAGGTGAAAAAGTTTGTTAACTTTTTTAGTTTGGTGTCAGTCTTTTTATCCTTTTACTAAAAAGTGTAAGCTGTCATTTTTGTCTTGTAAGCGAGGAAAGGATCTTTGACTTCGTAGACCAAAAGGTGGAGGGAAAAGCTATCTTTGAAACTATTCCCTTTGTTTTTGATATCTGAGTCTTCCGAATATGTTGGACTTAGGATCTCTGGATTTGTCTTCTTCCGGATGTTATTGGGCTCAAAACCTCCAGATCTATCTTCTTCCGGAGCTAGGTTATTCAGTTCTTCTAGATGTTATTTTTGAGGAATTAAAGCTTGTAAGGAAACAATGATCTGGATCACAACTAAAACAAATTATCTGGATCAAGTTTGAAAGAAACAAAAATAATGTAATTGTGAGCCGACGACCCCCGATCCCCCTATTCGCATGGTAAGCTTTAAAGCTCTTCGGCATCTGGTGGAGAAACAACGAGCGCTTTGAAGCGTGCTAAGGGATGACCCTTACTTTAGCGTGATGAGAATGGATAATGGAAGCGATGTTGAAGTTGAAATTTAGTCCGATTAATGTGTTAAGGGATACGAGACTTAGAATCCCATATTTTAAGATAGAGTCGCCACCCAGTTAAGCTCCACTAGGAATTTGGGTACGATATTCCCACTGGGTGGTTGGACCGCACCTTAAAACAGAGATTCTAGGTTCGGATGATGTTGCTTACTTTTCAAGTTTTAAATCAAGTCGATTATGTTTTAATAAATGTGACATTAGTTCTTATACGATTTAATCCGATTATTATTCGGTGGTTTCGGTTTATATGCCATACATCACACGGAAAGCGATAAATAAACAAAACAAGGAAATAAAATTATTATAAGGCTTTACGAGTACCTATACATTTTTCTAATGCGAGAAAATAAAGCAATAAATAAATAAACGGGCAAAACCGGGTTTTAACCAAGCTTACCGACTCGGACCCGACTCCAAATGCGGCAAGAAATACGGGAGTAATCACAAATAAAGCATGGATAAATAAATGCGGGAAATAAACACATAGCATGAATAAAACGATATTTTTGGATTTTTCCTGACAAAAATGTAATTTTCGGGCAATAATTAATTATCTAATAACCTAAAAAGGGTGAAATAAATTAACTAAACATCCTAAAATTAGATTTGATATATTCAGAATATTTTTGGTATTTTTAGTTGGTAGAAAATAATTTATTTAGATTTATTTAGTTAAAAAGGCCATTTTTAAGCCATTAAAATGCATATTAAATAAAATAAAAATAAAATAAAATCTAGAAACAGAGTAAAATTAAATAAAAATAGTTTTAGATTATTCATGAATTTTTGGGAATTTTTCGGGTTGAAATCGGGGCTAAAAACACGTTAAAATGACCAAAACCGGGTAAAAAACGACAAAACGGGGCAAAAAACAATAGATTAAAGCAAACAGGGACCATTTGGACATTTTTACCAGTAGGCCGACTCAGTGAGGTGGTAGGCCGACTCAGTGACATGGTAGACTGACTCAATGAGGTGGCTTGATGACGCTCAGTCGGCCTTCGTCCCACTGAAGTGGCCTATCGGAAAAAGTGTCTAAACAAGCCAGAATCGACTTTTTGTGCCTGAAAACCCAAGATTACTACAATTTCAAGTCGTTTCCTACACTGTTACAGTAGATTCAGACTTAAAATGCTTAAATAACTCTGGTTTTTCAATTTGGGGGGAAAGGAACCCAGAAAATCCGACAAAACAACGATTGGCCGCTTGAGCGACCCGTAGGCCAACTGAACAAAGTGGTAGGCCGACTCAGCGAGGTGGCCTCGTGGCATTCAGTCGGGCTAACGTTCGCTGGAGCGGTCAGCCGGAGTTTTGGCAGAAAATCACAAAAAGGACGAAGAAAAGGGGCAAACGCCCGGAAAAACCCCAAAAACGCAGCAACAGAAATAAATAATAGAAAGAAATAGATTGGAACTCAAAAAGTTACCTAAAGGCCGTGAATCCACTCTCGAGACCCAAACCGGGCATTTGGCAAACTTTGTGATGGATTTGAGATGAAAACCCGACGGAACAACGATTTAGCAAGGGATTTAGTGATTTGTGAGGAAAAAGTCCCTAAATCCTATTTAAACCAATTTTTACCTAAGATTTCTAATAGATTCTAATGATTTAACCTAAGAGATTAAGTCTAATAAGATTTAGAAATCAAGAACCAAGTATATTGGCTTAGATTTTCCCAATATTGTTAAACTTTTTCTCCCTAAAACCTTTAAATTCTAAGAATTTGATTTGCTTTTTAATCAGCCAAAAGACCCTAAAAACTGATTTTTGATGGGTATTTATAGACTCCCTAAGTGTAAAATTCCAGAATTGATCCCCCAAATGTCAATATTTGACGGAAAAATCCCAAAATCCAACTTGGTGGCCAAGAAAACCCGAAAAAGATCAATCTGCAGGTTCCCTGCGTGAAGGCCGCGTTAGCGACACGTGGGCCGAGGCTGCATCACATGACTCGGCCAGATCACATGGCTGATGGGGCCTGATGCGTGGTCTACGTGGCCCGGAGCATGACCACGCAGCCTAGCACCCCAGCGGCGACGCCGACCACTGTCGCCAGATCGGGGGATCCAGGGGAAAAAAGGCCAAGGGGCCCAGCTCACCGAGCCCGAGACGCGAATAACCCATACAACGGGAACCTAAAAAGGGCGATCCTTGACATTTCGGAAAGCTCCGTGAGCAAAGAACCCAAAGACATAAATGAGACTCACTGAAAATGTTCGGATTTTAAGGAAAAAATCGCGAAACAAATTACTACGCGCGAGGGGAAAGAAAGCGGTTAACATATTAAAAGCGATCCAATTATTATATTTAATCGAGGTCAAAGATCTTAAAATCGTCAACAAAGAAGTTGCCAAATGTGATTCGACTCTAAAATCATGGAACAACTAGACTATAAAAGGTTAGACCAAAAAGTCATCATCGTTCCGGGGTCACCAAAAAGCCCGTGCTCATAGGCTGCCCCTCATGAGATTATCGTTTGATGGGTCAAATGTGATCTCATGAAAGAGTGAGGGATAGGAGGTTATATCTGACACGAGGATTCTTGAACCGGTTATCTTCTGGGATTGCCATAAATAGACCTATCAAGAACAAAATTCTAACTTGGTGATTGATTAGGTATACCTGACATGCAGATTCTTGAACTGATTTTCTTTTGGGATTGCCATAAACAGACCTATTAAGAATAAAATTCTTACTTGGAGACTGATTAGGTATACCTGACATGCAGATTCTTGAATCGGTTGTCTTCTGGGATTGCCGTAAATAGACCTATCAAGAACAAAATTCTAACTTGGAGATTGATTAGGTGTTGCTTTCGTTGCCCTAAATAGTTTTGGGACAGATTGGTTGGTTGCTTTGGGAAAAAGAGGAGTAGGGATTTCTTGGAGCGGTTGTCTTTGGATGGTCGTGGGACGTATCATCAACGGAGCTATCGGAGGGTGGAGGTTGGATCAGACTTGTCAAAGACAAGGGGCATGCCAAAAATGCCGAGGGCTTCACTGAGAAATGCCGAGAACTTCTAACGAGGTTGTACTAAGGTTTACTTGGCTTAAATCACATGCCGGGAATATCAAATGAGATCCCTGGACTGGAACGCACACCAAGAACTTTACTGGAAGGTGTTGAGAACTTCTAATGAGGTTGGACTGGGATATGCTTGGCTTGAATCGCATGCCGGGAATATCAAAAGAAATCCCTAGGCCGGAACGCATATCAAGAACTTAATTGGAAGGTGTCGAGCACTTCTAACGAGGTCAGATTGGGATATGCTTGGCTTGAATTACATACCGGGAATATCAAACGAGATCCCTGGGCTGGAATGCACACCAAGAACTTAACTGGAAGGTGTCGAGCACTTTTAATGAGGTTAGACTGGGATATGCTTGGGTTGAATTACATGTCGGGAATATCAAACGAGACCCCTAGGCTGGAACGTACACCAAGAACTTAATTGGAAGGTGCCGAGCACTTTTAACGAGGTCGGACTAGGATACGTTTGGCTTGAATCGCATGTTGGGAATATCAAACGAGATTCCTAGGCTAGAACGCACACCAAGAACTTAACTGAAAGGTGCCAATCACTTCTAACGAGGTTGGGCTAGGATATGCTTGGCTTGAATCACATGCCGGGAATATCAAACGAGACCCCTGGACTGGAACTCATACCAAGAACTTAACTAGAAGGTGCCGAGCACTTCTAACGAGGTTGGACTGGGATATGCTTAGCTTGAATCGCATGCCGGGAATATCAAACTAAACCCCTAGACTGGAACGCATACCAAGAACTTAACTGGAAGGTGCTGAGCACTTCTAACGAGGTCAGACTGGGATATGCTTGGCTTGAATCGCATGCAGGGAATATCAATTGAGACCCCTGGACTGGAACGCATACCAAGAACTTAACTAGAAGGTGCCGAGCACTTCTAATGAGGTCGGACTAGGATTTACTGAAAAGAGTCTGAGGAGATCGTTGGACTAAACGCATTGTGCCTGCCACAAAAATTTTAAGATATTAGAGAGAGACATGAGCTGCGCTTTTGTTACTTAATTGATTTTATCGAGACAAAAATTTTTGCCCCTTCAATTAAGCAATAAAAATGGAAGAATGAAACCAAAATAAAGTTAAGATTTCCGGGAGTCCGGAGAGATTGTGGAGGCTGAGCGCAGAGTCTGGCTGATATGCCCCTGGGTATTTGCATTAAGGTGCCCCTAGGTATTTGCATTGAGGTGGCCCTAGGTATTTGCATTGAGGTGCCCCTAGGTATTTGCATTGAGGTGGCCCTGGGTATTTGCATTGAGGTGCCCCTAGATATTTGTATTGAGGTGCCCCTGGGTATTTGCATTAAGGTGCCCCTAGGTATTTGTATTGAGGTGCCCTTGGGAGAAACTTCTGAGTTCTAATTTTAGGATCCATCGGGATGGTCGCCCTTCTGAATTGCCCCATGGTGTGCCTGTCAAGAAGGATTTAAAGCATTAGTAAGCCATATAAATCGCATTTTTATTGCTTAATTGATTTTATGGAACAAAAATATGTTTGCCCCTTCAATTAAACAATAAGAACGGAATAAAAAGAAATAAGAGTTGAGATCTCCGAGAGGCCGGAGAAACTGCCAATGTTGAGCATTGAGACTAGCTGATGTACCCCTAGGAGAAATTCTGTCTTCAAATATAGGATAGAAGATAATACTGAGATGCCCCTTGATACAGGCTCTTGCTTGGAGGTCGAGCGCATAGTCAAAGGATATTTTTCCTTACTTTATTTCCTAGGAATTCAGCATAGAATAATAGAGATGAACATTATGCATGAATGTATGAATGCATGAGATACTCGGACTGGTCATCTTCAAGCTGATTGATTAACTTGCTTGATCGACTCTACTCAACTCGGGGAAAGATCGACTTGCTTGAAAAGGGAGGATACATGGAATTGCTTTATGGTACGGATAAGACAAGAATGCCCCTAGAGGAGGATTGGGGATGTTGTACAGATCAGGTGAGAATGCCCATGGTGGAGAACTAGGGAAGCCACGGTGAATCGACTGTAAATTGATTGCTGGATCAGGCATGACGGAGACAAAGGGGGTGCACGAAGGAAAGCTCAAGATTCTGGATAACGAACGATCGGGCGCTATCACTACCAATGAATTCTACCAAGGATGGCTTCATAAGATTAGGATATTATGGAATCAAGATGCTCGATTGCGGTCAAGAATTGATCAGACACAGGCGGAGGATGAATTTGAGTCCTTTCTAATCTATTAGACCGGTGAACATATCCATGCATTCTAATGCTGATGGCAATGATGCAGATATCTCGATGTGATCGATGACAGTCATTCATCTTTGTTCTAATTGTCTTAATTTTTGCATAGACTCGAACATTTTAGGCCTATCAAACTTGCTCATTTTGTTTTTATGTCCTAACTTTTGCCTGGACCGCCCTTTTCGGGTTTTCAATCCGGCAGACTTTCCTGGCTTTTGCATAGACCTTAATTCTTTTCAGTCTATCAGGATTTTTTGCCTTTTATCTTTGCTTTTGTTTCTTTTGAAGGAACTGAGTTGACTACACAGAACCCTACATTTGACTTACTAACAACATTTCGCCTTTAGGGCCCAATATATATTCATTCAAGCATAAACATAAAGAATTCAGTAAAAGTGACATTTCCGTTAGTTGAATTAAGTTTGAGTACATAATGATGATAATCATTTCTATTGACACAAACTCTGAAGTTAACTAGCCTATGAAGGTTTTCTAGTCAACATACTCTCATGGCTCAATTTACCCTAACTTTTGCCTAGGCTGCCCTTTTCGGGTTTTCAGCCTAGCAGGTCACTTCGCACCCTAACTTTTGCCTGACTGGTTTGTAGAATACCGATCAGCGGGATACACCCTAATTTTTGCCCGAGCAGTAGAAGACCACTCGGTGGGTGATTGATTTATATATGCTTTTTACATGCCGCTTTTTTGGATTTGATTCTTTTTAGTTAGATATGATAATGCTTTGACCTATTTTAATTGATAGGGTTTACGAACTTAGTACCATCCAAAATCTTCATGCCCCCGGAATCGGGTATCTTTCTAATCACATAAGGTCTTTCCCAATTCATATGGAACTTCCCCCTTGGGTTAGTGTTAGCATGCTTTGCTTGCTTTAGAAAAGGATCGTTGGCCTTTGACGGATACTTGATAATTGACGCGGTTGTTATTCAGCCTCGCTATGCGCTTTTGATACATCTGAAGACCGCTTAAGCTACTCAGGCTGTGCCTTAGTCCATAGGGGTCTCTTTGAAGCTAGGTTCAATACGGCTCTCAGTTTCGGTTGTCCCACTAGCTTGTGGGTAGTGCGGTGAAGATTTGCAGGCTCAGACCCAAATTTTTGATCAATTAGGGGGTGCCCCTTGGGATTGAAATCCATTGCTTGAAATGATGTGATCAGGTAGGTCGTACTGAGGCAAGATGCATTTCTCAAGGAACTTGGCCATCTTCTCGATGGTGATGCCGGTGAAAAAGGGCGGCTTCCCCCTATGCTGATGAGGGTCGAAACTTGCCAATCATATGCGTCCCCCTCACCGAGAATAGCCAAGGAGGAGAGAAATAGGAAGGTTTGGAGAGGTGGAAGAGATGGGGTATTAGGAAAAGGCAATGTTGCATGGGGGTGGGAAATTTGAGAATGGGTGGGTGAAGAAAAGATAAGCCATAACTCTGGCGAAGATGATCCGGCGATGCTCTTTATCCATAATCGGCTAACACTTTTTCGGTAGTTTGCATATAACTTTAAGGCCAGCGATGGACCGATTGACATATGGGATCTATCCAAGGAAGGACTGAGCTTCTTTTGCTATTTCAGGCATGGAGATGAGATGCTTGGGAATTTGATGACGAACTCTGGGTGCCTAGGATGACTAGGCAAAAGCATTATCATGATCTTTAAGCACTCATTATCTATCATTTTCTTTCAAAGGTTAGGTCATTAGAAAATGGTTTCCATTTTAGATTATCATCCGTACTTAAACTTATTTCAGTTAAAGAAACGTCATGAATACTGAACATATTATGCTTGTGACAAAAATGAATGCATGGACCCATTGGGCGAAACATCAAACTGATAAGCAAAAAGAGAGTCTTTCATTAAATTAAAGTGCCTTAAAGGCATAATTGTTCAAATTTGAATACTAGAAATGGAAAGAAAATTACATCATAGAAATAGACATCCTCCACAGGCGGAGGGTCTTGATTGGTAGAGCCGATAGATTAAGCATCCTTGTTAGCTTTCATTGGTGTGTCATCCAGGACGAAGTCCAAAACCTTTGCTTGCTCGGCTGATAACTTGTCTCCTTCATCCGCTAGAGACCTCACGGGATTCTTCTCAGAGTTGGTGGCAGAGCTGGTTTGCATAGGGGTATTAGCTAAACTGAAGGAGACCATGGCCGATACAATATCTTCGGGAAGACCAAAATTGATCATGCTTACTTCATCATCAGAGCTCGGTGATGGCTTCTCCTCAGCGTCAATCTTCCTTGTAGGCTCATCCATTTTTCTTTCTCTTACCAAGTGCCAAATAGCTATATCTAAAGGCTTACATTGATCTGTTGTGTGTCCCTTTTGAACGTGATAGCGACAAAAGTTCCCCTTCTCTTCAGGTGTAGGAGAATGGTATTCATGAAGAGGGTTAAGCATGCCTTTCTCTCGCAATTTGGCGTATATGATATGAAGAGGGAGCTTCCATGGAGACACGAATGCCTTCTGACTAGGGGCCCGAGCGGGTGTGGTTTGCACTACAGAAACACTTCCTTGATCGACAACTTGTACTGCGGGTGTCTTCTCCCCAGTTGGGGTCGAAGCAACCTCCAAGGATTAAGAGTTGTTGCTCTTGAACTAGGGTTTGCCACTTGGCTTGCTAGCCCTTTCCTTTTCCTCTCGGGGCTCACTCTTTTTAGCTTTTTCAAAAACTTTTTGATAGGACTCGAAAGAATCGGTCTCCATCTCTTTTCGAAGGAGTGGGAGAGCCCCGTCAAGCAATTTCGGGATCATTTCTTTAAGGCTGAGCTTTTGTTTCAAGAGGACCTGAGTGGGCATCCATCGATTGAAATAAGATTTGAAAGCTTCGCTGGGCTTTTGGTTGACTACCTCAAGATGCTGAATTATGGTCTCCATTGTAGAATTAAATCCATAATAGGCAACCAAAGCTTCAGATAGGAGCTTCCAATCCAGGATTATGGACTCCGAAAGAGTATTGTACCACTCAAGAGCAGGGCCTGAAAGGGTACACGGGAATAACTTGGCCAGCACTTTATCCCCAATCTTTTGGACATGCATGATTCGCTCATACATAACTATATGGGACTTAGGGGGGCCTTCGCCGGAATAAGCATCCATTCGGGGCATTGGGAAATTTTCAGGCACCCAATCTCTACCTCTTACTTCTTCCCTATCCTCGCTCCTGTTCAGAAATTGCCTGAAGAAAGCCGCCATTCTGGATGTCACGCTCGGAGGCTGCGTGAGCTGGTCGCACGAAGATGACCCAAACTAAAATGGCAGACCAGCCGAGGTTTCAATTTGGGGGCAAAAAAAAAGATTTTGAGGGTAAGTGGCCTCACAGGGAGTGACCACAAAGCTAGGTGGAGAGGTTGTGAAAATAGCCGACTGTACTAGAGGAACAACAAAGCCACTCGAGGGGACTGTCATTTGAGGAGTAAATCCCCCTAAGAAAGCCGGGAGAATAGGAGACTACGGAACAGGCCTCGAGTGTGTAGGGGGATAAAAACTAAAGGTTGATGGAGTAGATGATAAGGGTAGCTGAGAAGAGCTCTGTCCGAACTAAAACTGGCTTTGCTGGATAGGACAAACAGGAGGGAGCGGTGGTACCAGAAACTGATTCTAAATTGGCGGAGACTGAACTTTCTCTCCCGAAGCTTGAAAGATAGGCCCCGCTAAGAGTGGATCTAACTTGCTCTTGAATAGTGGCCCTAAACATATCTGACTGAAGGAACATAGCCCTAGCATTAGCCAATTCGGAACCCAATTGAGATCCCCCTTGACCTTGACCCTGATTAGGGGGATACGGAGAAGGGGAAGGAGTGCTCTCATGAGGTGCATTATTCAAACACGGATCAGACATTGTTGGAAGAGTAGATTCTGATACTGAACTCACTGGTCGGCAGATTAAACGATGATCTAGAAGCAACTAGAGAGTACTCTGATGATGGGGACGTCCGAATCTTACTGAGAAATCGAAAGATGATCAGCCCGAATCGAACCATGAATGAAATGAATGATTACATAATAAGTCAAGTGATGAATGCCATATATATCGGGGGCGGTTTAGAGAGGTAGAGAGCAGAAGAGCTTATGATGTGAAGCTTAGCCCCAAAATATGTGAGACATGTGAATTCCTTGCTATGCCTAGCGAACTAGGTATAGGTCGTCGGGACTCAAACGTTCTCAAGCATTTTGTTAAATTCCCCCTTCAAGCAAGGCGAGAATAGGGGTAAGCAAAAACCAAAAATAAAGATCAGGCACAGGCGGCCTATGCATGAGCTTTGCATGAATGAGCACCACACAAGTAGCACACGAAAGCAAATAAACCTCTTCCAACCTTATGACTCCTACGTAACGCCAATTTGTAGTCTAGGGTTAACTCTAGCGCCAGGAAACGGCAAGAGAGTATGCGACCTAAATCTATATTATTTTGGTGAACCTAAATGGATGTTACTATAGCTAGTTTTATCGTGATTCACAGTCTCAAACTGCTGGTGTCGTGAACGACACTGTAGAAGGGTCTCGTTTACCTTGATTCTGTGTAACTCAACCACTCCTCAAATGAGTGCGATCGCGGGAATTACACGTTGGTTGAAACGAGTGTTCCACCCATAAATATCCTCAATTCCTGGCGGGCATGAGGTATACAAGTGAGCTTCACGGGGGTGATAAAAATGGCACCATAAGACTTAGAATATAACTAAAGTGGTGGATCAAAAGGCATAAGAAATAAAGCTTTGATTTAAAAATGATTTAGGCACATCATCAAAATCCTTTAACCAAAGTTTAAAAGTGAGAGCGATTTGTCAAATTTTAAGTTAAAGGAAGATCCCTAGCAGAGTCGCCACTATGAGTCGATGACCCCCGATCCCCCGCCGCACCGTAAGCTTTAAAGGTCTTCGGCGTGGGGCGGAGAAACAATGAGCGCTGTGAAGCATGCTAAGGAATGATCCTTACTTTAGCGTGATGAGAATGGATAATGGAAGCGATGTTGAAGTTAAAATTTAGTCCGATTAATGTGTTAAGGGATATGAGACTTTAGAATTCCATATTTTAAGATAGAGTCGCCCCCCCCCCCCCCCGGTTAAGCTCCACCGGGAATTTGGGTACAATATTCCCACCGGGTGGTTGGACCGTACCTTAAAACAGAGATTCTAGGTTCGGATGATGCTGCTTACTTTTCAATTTTTAAATCAAGCCGATTATGTTTTAATAAACGTGACATTAGTTCTTATGCGATTTAATTCGATTATTGTTCGGTGTTTTCGGTTTATATGCCATACATCACACGGAAAGCGATAAATAAAAAAAGCAAGGAAATAAAATTATTACAACGCTTTACGAATACATATAAATTTTTCTAATGCGAGAAAATAAAGCGATAATAAAAAAGGGCGAAATCGGGTTTTAACCGAGCTTACCGACTCAGACCCGACTCCAAACGAGGCAAGAAATACGGGAGTAATCACAAATAAAGCATGGATAAATAAATGCGGGAAATAAACACATAGCATAAAGAAAACGATATTTTTGGATTTTTCCTGACAAAAATGTAATTTTCGGGCGTTAATTAATTATTTAACAACCTAAAAAGGGTGAAATAAATTAATTAAACATCCTAAAATCAGATTTGGTATTTTTAGTTGATAAAAAATAATTTATTTAGATTTATTTAGTTAAAAAGTTATTTTAAGCTATTAAAATGCATATTAAATCAAATAAAAATAAAATAAAATCTAAAAATAGAATAAAATTAAATAAAAATAGTTTTAGATTATTCATGAATTTTTGGGAATTTTTTGGGTTGAAATCGGGGCTAAAAACACGTTAAAATGACCAAAATCGGGTAAAAAATGACAAAATGGGGCAAAAAAAACAGATTAAAGCAAACAAGGACCATTTGGACATTTTTACTAGTAGGCCGACTCAGTGAGATGGTAGGCCGACTCAGTGAGATGGTAGGCCGACTCAACGAGGTGGCTTAGTTGACGCTCAGTCGGCCTTCGTCCCACTGAAGTGGCCTACTGGAAAAAAGTGTCTAAACAAGCCGGAATCGACTTTTTTGTGCCCGAAAACCCAAGATTACTAAAATTTGAAGTCTTTTCTTACACTGTTACTGTAGATTCGGACTTAAAATGCTTAAATAACTCTAGTTTTTCAGTTTGGGGGGAAAGGAACCCAGAAAATCCGACAAAATAACGATTGGCCGCTTGAGCGACCCATAGGCCGACTCAGCGAGACGGCCTAGGTGACTTTTAGTCGGCCTGACGTTTGCCGGAATGGTCAGTCGGAGTTTTGGTAGAAAATCACAAAAAGGACGAAGAAAAGGGGCAAACGCCCGGAAAAACAACAAAAAACGCAGCAATAGAAATAAATAATAGAAAGAAATAGATTGGAACTCAGAAAGTTACATAAAGGCCGTGAATCTACTCACGAGACCTGAACCGGATGTTTGGCAAGCTTTGTGATGGATTTGAGATAAAACCCGACGAAACAACGATTTAGCAAGGGATTTAGTGATTTGCGAGGAAAATGTCCTTAAATCCTATTTAATCTCTTAGGTTAAATCAAGAGCCAAGTATATTGGCTTAAATAAGATTTAGAAATCAAGAACCAAGTATATTGGCTTAGATTTTCCCAATATTATTAAACTTTTTCTCCCTAAAACCTTTGAATTTTAAATTTGATTTGCTTTTTAATCAGCCAAAAGACCTTAAAAACTGATTTTTGATGGGTATTTATAGACTCCTCAAGTGTAAAATTCCAGAATTAATCCCCCAAATGTCAATATTTGACAGAAAAATCCCAAATGTCAGCGACGCTGTAGGCCGCAACCTAGAAGGCCGTGTGAGGCACGCGACACAGCCTGCCGTGTGGTCCATGCTGCCCGGAGCGAGGACCACGCGGCCTAGCACCCCGGAGGCAGCGCCGGCCGTTGTCATCGAATTAGGGGGACCCAGGGGAAAAAAGGCCAAGAGGCCCGGCTCGCCAGGCCTGAGACGCGAACAACCCAAACGACGGGAACCCGAAAAGGGCGATCCTTGACATTCCGGAAAGCTTGGAGAGTGAAGAACCCAAAGACATAAACGAGACTCACTGAAAATGTTTGGATTTTAAGGAAAAAATCGCGAAACAAATTACTACGCGCGAGGGGAAAGGAAGCGGTTAACATATTGAAAGCGATCCAATTATTATATTTAATCGGGGTCAAAGATTTTAAAATCATCAACAAAGAACTTGCCAAATGTGATTCGACTCTAAAATCATGGAACAACTAGACCATAAAAGGTTAGAGCAAAAAGTCATCATCGTTTCGAGGGTCACCGAAAAGCCAGTGCTCACAGTAATTCTCCTAAATCCAAATGGAAACATCCTAACAAAGATCTAGCTACAAATTCATCCAGTTGAAGATAATAATACCTAAGCATAAAAGGAATTATACAGTTAAAGTTTGGAAAGGAAACAAATTATTAACTGTCAAGACTAGCATCCGGAAGAACTGTTTGAAGCTACACCGGAAGAAGACAGATCCGAAGATATAGAGTCTGAAGATATCCTGAAGACTCCTATACCAAAAAAAGGGAAAAGTTTCAAATATAACTTTCCCTCCACCTTTTGGCCTTTGTAGTCAAAGATCCTTTCCCCTCAAGAAAGATAAAAGAAACAGCTTGCATATTTCAGAGAAAGGACAAAAGGACTGAAACCGGACAAAAAAGGCTAACTACCTTTTTCACCTAGACCAATAAGGAGGCGTGTGGAGCTCACACCCAAAAGCAATTGGTATAAAAGTTGGTGTATCACAAAATGTCAAGGAAAACGATCACGGATAACTTTTTAGCCTCAATCCCAAGATTTCAAATGAATCAAAATTACAGTCTAACGGATTGATCGATGGCTCCGGAAGCGCCACCTATGACCTGATCAAGGGTGAAGATTTATTTCAAGTTCAACAACCCATAACAGCTACATTTATGATTGAAGCCTGTAAAAGGAGCTCTTCACCAATTAAGAAGGTTGGCTGTTTGATTGACAAAAAGAAGTAACAAAAGAACAAGCATTCAAGTAGTTTACAAATCCCTTTAAGAACCAGTTAACTCAAAATTTGTTGTAAGGATTCCTAAGTGAGCTATAAACTTATGGAACTCCAAACTAAACCTTTGATAGAAACCAAAGTGTAAAAGAATCTACAACTTAGGTAAGTGGTGAGATTGGGATACAACATAAAGTTGGTGCTTTAAGCGGGAACTCCTTATAGGACTCAGCTTAGATTCGGGGTAAAAGGCTAAGTCGTATATCCTACAAAAGACTTAAAGGACTCAGCTAGGAGTTGGTGCTTCTAGTGGTATATCCTACATCCGAAAGGGGGTACCATCTGGAGATAAGTTGTAAGGCTTGATTCCTGCTAGTTAGAAAGGAATCCACTAGTGGAAAAATCTCGAAGGAAGGAAACTCTTGGGACTGGACGTAGGTGGGGCCGAACAAGTATAAAATACTTGTGTTTGGTTTTCTTTTCCTTATCTTATTGCATTATATTATCATAACTGGATCATCTAGATCCATCACCCAAATCATAATCAAGCACGCTATATCTAGATCCAAAGTTCTGGATTAAAAGCAAACACGTTACATCAAGTCTTTTTAAAGTCTTTTAATTCCATGAAAAAGGGTCTTTCACTCCCCTTTAACCTTATAGAGACTAACAAGTAGTATTAAAGCAAGTGCTCAAACTAGAGATCTAACAATCTTGAGCTAAAAGTCCACAAATTTTGATTCATATATCAAAATGAGTTTCCATAACTCATAAATCCTTCCCGAGTGTATGTCTGTTACCCATCCTCCACTCTTCACCGTGAACACTACACATTCTGGAAAAACTGGATGAAGAACTTCATCTAGTCACAAAGTATGCAAGCATGGTTAGTTATTAAAGATGGTCCACATGAGCCTACTTATGAAGTAGAGGGTATGACTACCCGAAAGCCATCAAGCATGTGGGATGAGAATGACTTTAAAAGATTGAGTGGAAACGCATATGCTATTAACATGCTACATTATTTTCTTAGTGCTACTGAATTTAACAAAATATCCGGATGTGAGACTGCAAAAGAGATTTTGGATAAGTTGGAAGTAACATATGAAGGTACCACTAAAGTAAGAGAAGCCAAGCTTGATCTACTCCAACAAAAGCTCGAATCCTTCAAAATAGAGCCTAACGAACTATAGATACACAAATCTAGTGAACGAGATGAAGAGGCTGGGAAAAGAGATTCCAGTAGTGGACATGGTTAAGAAAGTGCTCCGGAGTCTCACCAAGGAATGGGACAATAAAAAGACTGCCATTGAGGAAGCTCATGACTTGAAATTTTACAGTTATGATGAACTCATTAGTAATCTTCTAACCCAAGAGCTATCCTTGAAGAGATACAACCAACAGGAAAAGATGCCTGATGAGAAGAAGAAGGCTATTACACTTAAAGTAAAATCTACTCGATTAGCTTCATTTAGAGAAGAAGAGTAAATAGATGAATTAATGAGCACCAAAGATCAACTTGCTCTACTAACCAGGAGGCTGAATCCATTCGTACAAAAGAAAGATAGAAGGAAATTAAGAAAGTATGAATCCAGAAAATAAGAGGAAGGCTCTTCTAGAAGTGATAGGCCTAGAAGGAATCTGGAAGAAGAGAAAGATTTCGAAGAAAAAAGCCACATGTTTCAAATGTGGTGAAAAAGGCCACTTCAGAACAAAGTGCCCCAATCTTAAAAGAACCAAGAAGCCTAAAAAGAAGGCAATGGTGGCCACTTGGGGCAATAGTGAAGAAAGAAGTAGCTCATCTTCAACAAAATAAGAAGAGACTGCCAATTGTGCATTCATGGCACTGTTTGATCCGGAAGCAAACCAATCCGAAAGAAATGCCTTAAATTAAGAAATAGTGCAAATTGAAGAATCAAAATCAGAAACAACAAACACTGAGTTAACTTCTCGTTCTAATCCTGCTTCTAACCTTGATCTTGCTAAAGCTTTATCTATTGTGATCAAAAGTGTAAAGAAGAATGCAAAAGCAATCAAGACCTTGAGAAGACAAGTGTCGGAGATTGCTGAAGATAGTGAGGCACTGGCCCAAGATGTCAATTTGATGAGAACAGCAAAGCACATTGATGAAGTAGAAGAAAACTACCTGAAGAATTAAGTGCAAATGCTAAGTGCAAATCTAATTGGGCTGGATAGAGAAATAGCCCTAATGAAGGAGGCATCTGGACGGAGATCAGGTTCTCCTCAAAGAAAGAAGAACCGAAGGTAGCCTGAAAGAAAAAATCAACCTCAAGTTGCTAAAGGGATTCCTCAACCTGCTAATCAAAAGAGAAAGGAAGTTCACGAGAAACCACAAGCACAAAGATATACGGCTGCTCAAAAGGGAAAAGCCAAAGTGGTTTACAATCATCAACCTGCACATCAAAAGAAAAATCATGGTGCAGAAATTCCTCCTCCAACCAACTTCCGGACACAATCCGGACCATCCACTAGTATTCAAAAAGCTGGATACAAAGGAAACTATGGGAAGGAGGATCTTGAAAAGATCGAAGAAAAGCAAAGGCAGAATAGACCCATCTCAAGGTGCAGGTTTTGTGGGAAAAATAATCATATTACTGATCTATATAGATTGAAAAATGGTTATTATAATATTTATCCTTGGCCTGAGATGGTTGTTAACCCGAGAGGACCCAAATCTAATTGGGTACCCAAACCCACTTAATCTATTTTACAGGTATGCCTTAAATCCACAGTAGATCAATATACTTGGTACATTGATAGTGGGTGCTCAAGGCACATGATAGGTGATGAGAAGGCCTTCATCACACTAACTAGGAAGAAGGAAGGCAAAGTAAGTTTTAGAGACAATCAAAAGGGACAGTTCATTGGTCTTGGAACCATTGGATCTGAATTTAAGATTGAAGATGTCTCACTGGTTGATGGATTGAAGTTCAATTTGCTAAGTGTGGCCCAACTATGTGACAAAGGAAGGAAAGTCACATTTGACTCCGGAGGCTGCTCAATCTATGACAGTAAGTCCAATCAACTTATGCTTTATGCACATAGAGTAAATAATGTCTATTCTATAAACATTAAAAATGATAAAAAGAATTTATGCTTGGTGTCTAAAGAGGAAGAATCATGGCTATGGCACCGGAGGTTGGGACATGTAAGCATGAACCTCCTGTCCAAACTAGCCAAAAAGGAATTGGTTGTGGGTTTGCCTAAGGTTGCTTTTAACAAGGATCATCTGTGTACTGCATGTCAACTAGGTAAACATCATAAGTAAAGTTTGCCTTCCATTTTATACATTCCTTCCAAAAGAGTAATTGAGCTCTTACATATTGATCTCTTTAGTCCAATCAAGCCATTGAGTTTAGGTAGAAGAGAATACACCATGGTCACTGTGGATGATTATTCTCGATATACCTGGGTTCTCCTACTAGCAAGCAAGGATGAAGCCTTTGATCAATTCTCTAAGACATTCATTTGGATAGAAGTAGAACAGGGCATAAGCATTGTACACATCTGGAGTGATAATGGTGGAGAATTCAAAAATAAGCTTTTTGCTGATTTTTGTGACTCCAAGGGCATTGAACATAACTTCTCTGCCCCTCACACTCCTCAACCAAATGGAGTTGTTGAGAGAAAAAATAGGACCATAGTTAAGATGGCTAGAACAATGCTCAATGAGAACTGTTTGCCAAAATACTTTTGGGGTGAGGCCATAAATGCAACATACTACGTCTTAAATAGAGCACTCATCAGGAAAACCATAGAAAAGGCCCCATACAAAATCTGGAAGGGAAGAAAACCCAAAATTGGGCATTTTAAAGCATTGGGATGTAAATGCTACATCCTTAATAATAGAGAGAAATTAGGAAAATTTGATCCTAAATTCGATGAAGCAATTTTCCTTGGCTACTCAACACATAGTAAGGCTTATAGAGTCTTTAATAAATGAACTCAAACTGTAGTAGAGTCAATACATGTAGATTTCGATGAGACTAACCCTGCAGGAAAGAAAAGTTACACTCCAGAAGATCCAGTTCCGGAAGATAAAAAATCTGGAGAAAAGAAGGAAGCAAAACTTCCTGACTCATTTACAAATCAAAAAGTACAAAGAAGAAGATGAAGGGATATCATTTGATCCAGAAGTACAACAAGTCAATCTCAACCCATAAGAGATTGAATTCAATGAAGTCCAAGAAGGAAGAGTTAAATCTGAAGTGGAGCAAGTCCTAGTTCAACATGAAGGCCTGCATAGGGGGATCTAGACTCATAGAGATCATTCCATTGAAAATATTCTAGATAATGTTTAAAATTCAGTTAGAACCAGAGGTCAGCTCAACTAAATGATGAGCCATACTGCCTTTTTCTCTCTCATAGAACCAAAGAAATTTCAAGATGCTAAAAGTGATAAAAGCTGGATGATGGCAATGTAGGAAGAGCTAGATCAATTCACCAGAAATGATGTTTGGGATCTTGTTCCACCTCCCAAAGTAAAATCCATTATTGGCACCAAATGGGTGTTCCGGAACAAGCTTGATGAATCTGGAGTAGTGGTGAGAAATAAGGTAAGATTGGTTGCTCAAGGCTACAACCAGCAAGAAGGGGTTGATTTTGAAGAAACCTTTGCTCTTTTAGCAAGGTTGGAAGCGATCCGGATTCTATGTGCTTTTGCCTCATTCATGGGGTTCACACTATACCAAATGGATGTCAAAAGTTCATTTCTAAATGGGGTTATTCAAGAAGAAGTCTATGTTAAGCAACCACCCGGATTTGAAGATCCAAAGCATCTGGATCATGTATTCAAGTTGAAGAAGGCTCTCTTTAGATTAAAGCAAGCACCAAGAGCCTAGTATGAAAGACTAACCTCAATATCCAAGGGATATCAGAGATAAGGCAGACACCACATTCTTCATCAAGAAAAAGAAGAATGATATTATTCTAGTCTAGATCTATGTAGATGATATCATATTTAGAGCCACTGATGAAAGGTTGTGTAAAGAGTTCAGCTCTCAAATGCAGAGGGAAATTAAGATGTCTATGATGGGAGAATTGAACTTCTTCCTTGGTTTATAAATCAAGCAAAGTCTGAATGGGATTTTCATCAACCAATCAAAGTATACCAAGGAGATCCTGAAGAAGTTTGAAATGGACAAGAGCAAGCCAATGTCCACTCCAATGGAATCAAATACAGTCTTATCAAAAGATTGTGAAGGAGAAGATATTGATCAAAAGCTCTATAGAGGAATGATTAGTTCACTCTTATACTTGACAGCTAGCAGACCTGACATACACTATATAGTTTGCTATTGTGCAAGGTATCAAGCCAATTCTAAGGATTCCTATCTCAAAGCAGTTAAGAGAATCCTTAGATACCTCCTAGGAACCACTAAAGTTGGATTATGGTATCCTAGTAATGGAGATTTCACACTTTAAGGGTTTACTAATGCTGATTATGGCAAAGATACTCTAGAAAGAAAGAGTACATCCGGAGGTTGTCATTTCCTTGGAGATTGCTAAGTATCATGGTATAGCTAGAAGCAAACTTCAATTGCTTTACCTACCACAGAAGCTGAATATATGGCAGCTGAAAGTTGTGTGGCACAACTCCTATAGATCAAGCAATAGCTTGAAGATTATGGAATTCAATCTGGATGTGTGGATGTCATATGTGACAACAAAAGTGCTATTGATGTGTCGAAGAATCATGTCAATATAAGGCATCATTTCATCTGGGGATCATGTCATGAAGAAGGATGTTGCATTGGTATATATTCCAACCAATGAACAAAGAGCAAATATCTTTACTAAGCCACAAAGTAAAGATCAATTTGGTAAGTTAAGGGAGTCAATTGGAATGTCAAATCCAATTTAGGGATAATCCGGAAGAAAACCTGAAGTCAAGCCAGATCTTAGACCAAATACTCAATCGGGAAGAGGAGAAGCACCGGAGGGAAATATATTCTAGAAGTATGCCACGTAAGTAGAGAGTTATGACATATGGCAGTAAAAGCGCATAAAGGTGACAGTTACTTTTTTGAATTTCAAAAGTCCATTAGCTATTATACTCGCGGTAAATACAGTAGTTATTTCAATAATAAATCGTTCCCATTCTCCGATTAATCTAAATTTACCTCTCTCTAAATATTCCGACTGCCATATCATCAATCCAATCAAACAACCGTCATCCAGATTACCAAAATACCATCACTTTGAAAACTCTATAAACCCCCAAAGTTCATCTTCTTCCTTATGCGAGCAACATACTCTTATTGTTACTCTGCAAATTTAAAAACTCAGTTCAAATCCTTCTAAATGGCAGCAATTAACACTTCCCAAACACTTGCAATCCTTCTTAGCAAAAATATCTTTCAAGAGTTTGATCTGAAAGATTCGGATTTTACCCCCTTAAACCTAAAAACTATTGAATTAGTGATTCCCACTGATTATCTGGGTGATGAATACCTTTTCAAGACTAACCCTTTCTCAAACCTGATTGAAGATCAAAATCTAGGTGACTTTCTAAAAATCAACTGCCCGACATATCTGGATCTCGTTAGAGAATTTTACGAGAATCTCAGTACGCACAACTACTTTGATGCCCTGCGAACCAAAGTCCAGAAGAAGGAGATCACCATCACCCCAGAATTCTTTGATAAGAAGTTGAACATGAAAAACTCTAAAGTACTTATGAGGAAGGATGGGGATGAAATGAAGGTGGAATATCCTCCAAAACTATGGCTTCATGAGAATTACTTCGGAGAAAAGTTCTCCACCTACTTTCCAAAAACTTCGAGATATCTCCAGCACACAATGGCAAAACTCATCCTGATTAGAAAATGATCCTCAACCATAGTCTTATCCTTCCAATACTGTGTCCTCTAGCACTGGGTTGGGTATGTAGAGCTAAACTGGCCGGTACTCATCATTAACTACCTCAAGAGCCATGTAAACTCTCATGCTGCTCTTATTACCTAGATCCTCCAAGCTGTTGGAGTTGATTTCACCGGATTTGATGGTTTATCCGGAAAGGCCATTCTCAAGAAGAACTTCAAGAATCTACAGTATGATGAGAAATGGGATGAGGAAAAGGCCAAACAGAAGTGAGATGAGAAGAAAACCAAGGCATGTAAAACTGTGGATCTGGAAGCACAAGTCCCTGCTCCTAAGAAACCCAGAACCACCAAGGCCAAAGCTCAAAAGCAAACAAAAGTGGCTACGGAAGATGTTGATGAGGATAAACTAACCCTCACTTAGATTCTAAAAGGCAGTCCTGAGAAGCCTAGGCCCAGTGGGAGATTGATTAAGGTAGCAGCAAAGAAGGGAAGTGATGTGACTGATGTAATTGCTGCCAAATCCATGAGGCGGGAAGAAAGAAAGTAAAGAGAAGCCTGGCAGAATTGGAATATGATGATGAGGAGATTGAGGATAAAAGGCTAGCACCTAAAAAATAGCTGATCCGAAAAGGCCTAACTTTTGAAGAAACTGTGGCTGTTAAAGCACAACAAGCAATATATGGAAGGAAATTGGCTGGGATTGTGCTAAATGAAGACGCCAAGCAGTATACAGAAAAAGCTGCCTTAGAGAAAGCCAAACAGTCCAAGGGGAAGAATGTGATAGGGGCCATAGAAATTTTTGGCCCGGAAGATGAGCAATTTTAAATTATTCAACAAGTCATCAAGATAACATCAAAATCAACTGAGAAAGAAATGTAGGACCTGAAAGCTTGTCCGAGGTACCTCCAATCCTGGTAGACCCTAAGGATATAGGTACTCTGTCCAAGATTTCGGAAGTGGATGCCTTCATCTTTACATCCAATTAAGAGCATCTTCCAGAGAATCTACTAAATTAGAAGGCAGTGGTCATAAATCTTGAAAGTCCTATAAAGGCATCTGGAGAGGATATTGAGGAACATGCCAACAGTCCTAGAGAGGTGATTGTAAATCCTATAAAGGCACGTGAAGGGATGGCTAAATACAGTTCTAGCTATTCGGGGGTTGGGGAGGAAAAAGTGGAGGAGGAAGAAGACTCAAATTAGAATCAGACCCAATAAACCAATGAGGTAAATCTAGCCTTAATTCAATTTGATTCAAATATAACTGCTGAAGACAAGGAAAACTTAGCAATAAACTACTAAATTGTAGTTAAAGATCTAGTGCCTATCCCAGATGAAAAGACTTCAGAGGAGGGGTTGGGTCTAGGATCCAAAGGGCACACTTCGGAAGTGAACCCTAAGGGTGAGGCTAATCCGGGGGAAAGGTGGAAGAAGAAGAAGAAGAAGACGGCGAGGATAAAGATACAAAAGATGAAGATGATGAGGAAGAAAGTTCATCTGGGTCATCCGGAGATGACTCATCTGATAACTTGGAAGACCACTTTCCCCCTACCACAGATTTAGTTACCCTGCCTACGCACAATTCTAAAGACTCTAAGGTCACTGCAGCTCTTAAACTCCTACAAGAGGCTACTCTTGAACAATATAAAGAAGGTTTTATGAAAAAGAGACTCCTGACCATATGCACACATCTGAAAGCAGTGGAGAAAGAACTCATGAAGCAGTCCGGGTCCGAAATAAAGAAAGAGTTGAGTGAGATAAAGGGGAGTCTAAAGAGGGTTGAAGAGAGAGTAATGGACTTTCCTACTCCAGGGGCCATAGTAAAAGCCTCTCTCTCCCAGATTAATCTAACCCTTAATGAACTTAAAAAAAATGTTTCTACGGCAAATAGAGTAGCTGATCAGGCCAATACCTTAGCTTCCAACAATTGTGGAACAATAATAGACAAGATCATTTCCTCCTCCTCGGAACAAGTAGAAGAAATAAAGGCCTATATGGACTCCAAGTTTGAAAACTTGTAAAAATTCATATCTAAAAAACAAGACGAAGCTTCTCTTCCATGCCTAACCGCTCAACAACAGTCTATTCTAGATAAGTTAACAAATTTTTTTAAGAAGATCTACCCAAGAAGCTCACTGTTCATGCCGCAAACATTGCTCAAGATGTATATGGACAGTTAAATGGGCAAGATGCAGTGATTAAGTGAGCCAAAGATGAAGTATGCAAAGAAATCGCCACTGTAAACACAAGTATTCACAATATTCGGAAGGGTTTAAGTGAAGAAATCTCTCTTCTATAAACCAAACTAAATAATCTCTCCATCTCCGGATCCTCTTCCTCCAGACCATCCATCCCAGAGAGTCAGCTCCTTCATGTCTTCCTCAACCTCATCCAAGCCATTCGGGACTCCGAATTCTTTGGGCAGAAAGGGGTCACAACTCTTCTCAAGTTTCTTTTCCCATATTTTGACCTCAAAGATTAAGAGCTTGTTCCGCACCTCCAACCAATTATCAAGCAGTCTTATGATGGCCTCAAGAGAAAAATTCAGCCCTACTACCTGACTCCACCTACACTAAATCAGATCATTGATGAAAGAGCAAAGGGGCATCCTAACTACTCCATTTACTCAAGCGCATGGCAGCAAGCCTGGGATAATCATACCTATATGGTCATTAATCCCTAGGATGCAAACAAAAAAGGGGAGGAAACTTAGAGTCAACCACCAAAGGAAGGATAAGGAAGTGGCAAAGTAAAGACCTTGGCAGTAAGAACAGGAGCTGGAGAGATAGTTAAGCTAGCTAGATGATATCAGATGTAAAATCTTGTAATAGTTAGATTCACTTTTATATGTATTTCTGTATCTGTAATCTCAAACTTCATGATGTAAACTACTGTTAACAATAGAAGTATATATATATATATATATATATATAAGTGAAATCTTAACTACAAAAAATTGCTTCTAAAGTACAATCTGTTATTGTACTAAAACAAACTTAGAAGCTAGAATTGAAAAATGTTGGAGGAGTTAGGATGCTCAAATTATGGGGGAGCATTGTAAGTGACTAAGTATCAAGAATCATACTTAGATCATAAAACAATCTCCTTCTTATGCTTAGTTGACTTTGTTTTTATTTCCATCAAATGGGGGAGATTGTTGGGAAACAATTCAGATCATAAGTGAAACAAATTATTCGGATCAAGTTTGAAAGAAATAAAAACAATGCAATTCTTCTAAATCCAAATGGAAACATCCAGACATAGATCCAGCTACAAAGTCATCTAGATGATAACATTAAATACTTAAGCATAAAAGGAATTATATAGTTAAAGTTTGGAAAGCGAACAAACTATTAACTGTCAAGATTAGCATCTAGTAGAACTGTTTAAAGCAACATCGGAAGAAGACAGATCCGGAGATATAGAGTCTCAAGATATCCAGAAGACTCCTATATCAAATAAAGGGAAAAGTTTTAAATAAAACTTTCCCTCCACCTTTTGGTATTCGTAGTCAAAGATCCTTTCCCCTTAAGAAAGACAAAAGTAATAGCTTGTATATTTCAGAGAAAGGACAAAAGGACTGACACCGGACAGAAAAAGCTAACTGCCTTTTTCACCTAGACTAATAAGGAGGCGCGTGGAGCTCAAACTAAAAAGCAATTGGTATAAAAGTTGGTGTATCATAAAATTCCAAGGAAAACGATCACTGACAACTTCTCAGCCTCAATCCCAAGATTTCAAACGAATCAAAATTATAGTCTAATGGATTGATCAATGGCTCCAGAAGCGCCACCTATGACCTGATCAAGGGTGAAGATTTATTTCAAGTTTAATAACCCACAACGGCTACATTTATGATCGAAGCCTATAAAAGGAGCTCTTCACCATTTGAGAAGGTTGTCTGTTTGATTGACAAAAACAAGTAATAAAAGAACGAGCATTCAAGTAGTTTATAAATCCCTTCAAGAACCAGTTAACTCAAAATCTACTGGAAGGATTCCTAAGTGAGCTATAAACTTACGGAACTCCAAAGCAAACCTTTGATAGAAACTAAAGTGTAAAAGAATCTACAACTTGGGTGAGTTGTGAGATTGGGATACAACTTATAGTTGCTGCTTTAAGCAAGAACTCCCTGTAGGACTCAGCTTAGATTTGGGGTAGAAGGCTAAGTGGTATATCCGACAAAAGACTCAAAGGACTCAGCTAGGAGTTGGTGTTTCTAGTGGTATATCCTACATCCGGAAGGGGGTACCATCTGGAGATAAGTTGTAAGGCTTGATTCCTGCCAGTTGGAAAGGAATCCACTATTAGAAAAAGCTTAGAGGAAGGAAACTCTATGGACTCTACATAGGCAGGGCCGAACTAGTATAAAATACTTGTGTTTGGTTTTCTTTTCCTTATCTTATCGCATTATATTGTCATAACTGCATCATTCGAATCTATCACACAAATCATAATCAAGCACGCTACATCTGGATCCAAACATCCAGATTAAAAGCAAACACGTTACACTAAGACTTTTCAAAGTCTGTTAATTCCGCGAAAAAGGGTCATTCACCCCCTCTGACCTTATAAGGACTAATAAAGCTTGTTTCCTTTCCAATCTTTATTCAGATGATTCCTTTTGCTTAGGTACTTGATGTCATCAATAGACAGTCTTGTAGCTGGATCTTTGTCCGGATGTTTCCATTTGGATTTGGGATTTATATGATCTAAGTTTTTATTTCTTTCAAACTAGATCCGGATTAATTTAATTTTGTGATCCGGATCATTATTTCCTAACAATCTCCCCCCATTTGATGGAAATAAAAACTAAGTACAAGGGGATGGATTTTTATATGAGCTAAGTATGATTCTTGATACTTAGTCATTTACAGAATTTTGCTCCCCCATTATTCTAGCATCTTAACTCCCCCAATATTTTTCAATTCTAGCTTCTAAGTTTGTTTTAGTATAATTTCAGATTGTACTTTTAGAAGCAATTTTTGAGAATTAGAATTTTCACTATATATACATCTGCTGTCAACAATGGTTAACATCAATGAAGTTCAGATTACAGATTACAAAATATATAATAGTGAATCTAGCTATTATAAGATTTTTACTAGATTAAGAAAAATAGCTAGTCTAATCCCCTCCGGATGGACCTCCTTCCTGTGCCTTTCCCTTTTTGGATCCATGCTCTTGAATACTCTTCTCCCCCTTTTTGTTTCTAGCTTGGGGGTCTATAACCATATATGTCTTATTTTCCCCTTGGACCTTTGATCAATGATTTTATCAACTATAGGAAGAGTGAGATAATAGGGCTAGATGGTATTCTTTAGATTATCATATGATTGCTTCATTGAAGGATGAATGCATAGGATAACTCTTGATCCTTAGGGTCATAGTAGGGGAAAAGTACCTTGAGGAGAGTTGTCATTCCTTTCTGTCCGAAGAAGCCGGAATCCCCAATTGCTTGCATAAGATTATAAAATACCGGAAGAAGCTGGCTTTCCAAAATTGTAGGAGAGGAAGAGGATCTAGATATGGAGAGATTATTCAATCCGATCTGGAGTAGGGTGATTTCTTCACTGATTCCCTTTCGGATATTATGCAGAGATTATACTTGAAGGGATAGTTCTTTAGAGATTGATGCCTTCCAATCATTTTTTTGCTTCTGTAGTCCGGTTATATGGCTTTGCAACTCATCACCATATCATCCAAAAGTTTTTCTTTGATCTTGGGGATTGTTTTCTCTATGAAGTGTGCCAAAATTTCTTGGGTTACTTGCTAGTCTACTCCCAAGTCCTTTATTGCAGGTAAGGGATCTTTCTCGGCCATGAATTTCAAACTTGTTATCCAAGTAAGCCTTGATCTCTTCTGTTTGCTCAGAGGAGGATGAGGTGATTTTATCAAGTATGGTTCCATAGTTATTGGAAGCCAATATTGGCTTGATTAATAGTTCTATTTGATGTGGAACCACTCTCCTTAAGCGCATCGAGAATTAGTGTTACCTGAGAGAGAGAAGCTTCTGCTATTGCTCTGGGAGTGGGGAAGTCCAAGATCTTATCTTCGATATTTTTTACTGATAATTTGATTTCCTCCAGCTCTTTTTTCACTTCCTTATTAGCAGCTTATCTTAGCAGCTCTTTCTTAACTCCTTGAAGATGTGTACAGATAGTCTAGAGACTCTGTTTGACATATTCCTCTTCATTTTCTTCTTGAGCAGCCTCTTTAAGCAGATGGAGAGTTGTAGAAACTTTAGATTTGAGGGAATTATTCATAGGCCCTCTCATTAGGCTTACTATGGGAGGGAATTCCTCATCAGATGAGCTGGAAGATTCATCTCCGGAGCTAGAGCTACTTCCGGAGGGTTCAGGTTCTGTTTCTTTGTCATTCTCCTCTTGATCTTCTTGCCTCTCCTCCAACCTATCCTTTAGACTTACCTCACCCCTTGAGTCTACTATAGGAGTGTGCTTAGTGGATCCCAGACACTGTCCCTCCTCTGGAATGGAATTATCCGAGTTAGGCACACCTTCCTTGGATACTTGTATATCCAAGTTGTCCTTTGTTTTAATTATTGTGACATTACCAATAACTGTATCATCAACATTAAAATTAATATTGACTGAGAAGGGATTTACCTCAGTAGATGGTAGTTGGACTTGATCATTTGTGGCTTCAGTTCTTACTTCATCTTCCACCATATCCTCCGGATGATTGGAACTATCCTCTATCATCCCTACCAATGCCTTTTTAGGGCTTTGATGCTCAATAGGCACATTGGAATTATCCTTAATGCCCTCTCCGATTACCTTTAAAGGACTTATTTCTGTAGGTTTTCCAGCTTTCGGACTTAGCAGGTTCTCCGAAAGAGGTTATGTGAAGGGTATGAAATTGAAGGATCCGAATTCTGGAATTTTGGAGAGCTCAACCATAGCATTTGAGTCAATTAGGATTGGTTTAGCAGAAGATCCCCCGGGTCCCTAAATGGCTAAATTGTTCAGCTGGTAGTTTTCTGCCATGGAGGCCATCATTTCTTCATATTGAGGATCCTCTAGAAGGATAGCCTCATTGCTTTTGGGTACATTCTTTCCCTTAGAGTTTTTAGCTTTAGCTAACTCCTCCTCAACTACCCTCTTTGCAGCCTCCTCATCTACAATTATGCCTGTTGGCTTCTTGGCTGATTTTTTTAAAGCTTTTATGCCTTTGCTGCTTCATCAAATGTACAACCCTTCTGGGTGAACTGCTTCTTAGGTGTAGGCATATCATCCTCAGTTTCTTCTTCTTTCGACCTATTTCCTCCTTACAGCAATTCTAAGGCTTTCCTCTTCTGGCCCTTTTTATACCATTTTCTGATTGCAGCAATAGTGACTATAATAGTTTCCCTTACTTTAGGGTCACATACTGGTCTTTTTAAGAGATCAGTAGTCTTAATCAGCCTTCCCCTTGGCTTTGGCTTTTTTGGGGAAGTTTTTAGCAGTTGGAAAATTGTCTATTGATCTTTATTTTCTACTTCTTCTATCAGAACCAAAGCCAATTTCTTTTGAGCCTTGGTCCTATGCTTTTTTGGGAGTTGGTACTAGAGCATCTGGATTTGCTTTCCAGGCTTTGATCTTTTTCTCATCTCGCAGCCTTATGGCTTTAGCTGCATCCCAGGTTTCATTGAACCTTAAGTTCAGGAAGTTCTTCTGAAGAATAGCCTTCCCATTTACACCCTGGAATTCGGTGAGGTCAACTTTGGAGGCTTGGAGGATCCGGGTGATCAAAGCACCATAGAAGTTCCGATGATGCTTTAGGAAGTGGATTATCAGGACTAGGAAGTTTACTTCTCTACATTCTGCCCAGTGCTGGAGTATGAAGTGTTAAAATGTTGACACTGTGGTCAAAGATCCTTTCCAGATGAGGATTAGCTTGGCCAATACATGCTGCAAGATCTGGGGTACCTAAGGCCAATAAGTGGAGACTTTTTCCCCAAAGTATCTCTCTAGAAGCCATATCTTCGGATCATACTTTACATTTGCTTCATCTCCATCAATCCTCATTTACACTCCACTATTCTTCATGTTGAGGTAGTCTTCAAAGAAATCCGAAGTTATTATGATTTCTTTGCCTTGGACTTTGGTTCGAAGAGCATCCAGATTCTTGTGAGCCTGAAGATTCTTATAGAATTCCCTTACCAACTCGGGATAAGTTGGAAAATTGATCTTTAGAAACTCTTCGAGGTGTTGATCCTCAATAAGCTTGGAAAAGGGGTCCATTTCGAACAGGAATCTATCCCCTAGATAGTCTGTAGGTACGATAGAGTCACTTTCCTTAAGGGTAATGGGTGTGAAGTCTTCATCTTTAAGATTGAAGACTGTAAAGATATTAGGGAGCTTTACAAGGTCCTTGCTAGTCATGAGTGCGGCCATTTTTTAGAAAGGATTTAAAGGAATTAGGGTTTGAGATTTGATTTTTGTAAAGTAATAGTGCTTAGTTGCTCGCGTGAAGAAGAAGGGTGATTTTGAGGGGTTTATATAGAATTTTCAAAGTGAGGGTAGTTTGGTAATCTGGACTCCAGCTATTTTGGCTGGATTGATGACATGGCAGTCGGAGTTTTAGAAGAGAGGTAAATTCAATTTAATCGGAGAATGGGAATGGTTTATTTTTGAAATAACTGTTGAATTTACCGCGCGTGTAACAGCCAATGGACTTTTGAAATTCAAAAAGCAACTGTTACCTTTATGCGCTTTTATTGCCATATGTCATTCTTGTCTATTAACATGGCATTCTTCCAGAATAGATTTCCTTTCAATGCTTCTTCTCTTCCGGAAAAAGTTTTCAGCTCAAGATCCGGCTTAATTTAAAGCTATCTTTCGGATTATCCCTAAATTGGATTTGACATTCCTATAGATTCCCTTAGCTTCCTAAATTGATCTTTACTAAGTGGCTTAGTAAAGATATCTACTCTTTGCTCATTGGTTGGAATATATACCAATGCAACATCCTTCTTCATCACATGATCCCGGATGAAATGATGCCTTATATTGACATGCTTCATCCTGCTATAGAGTACTGGATTCTTTAACACATCAATAGCACTTTTGTCATCACACATGACATCCACACATCCGGATTGAACTCCATAATCTTCAAGCTATTGTTTGATCTATAGGAGTTGTGCCACATAACTTCCAGCTGCCATATATTCTGCTTCTATAGTAGATAGAGCAACTAAAGTTTGCTTCTTGCTATACCATGATACTAAGCAATCTCCAAGAAAGTGGCAACCTTCAGATGTACTCTTTCCCTCAATAGTATCTCTACCATAATCAGCATCAGTAAACCCTTGGAGTATGAAATCTCCATTACTAGGATACCATAATCCTACGTCAGTGGTTCCTAGAAGGTATCTAAGAATTCTTTTGACTGCCTTGAGATGAGAATCCTTAGGATTGGCTTGGCACCTTGCACAGTAGCAAACTGCATAATGTATGTCAGGTCTACTAACTGTCAAGTACAGGAGTGAACCAATCATCCCTCTATAGAGATTTTGATCAACATTTTCTCCTTCATAATCCTTGGATAGGACTATATCTGATCCCATTGGAGTGGACATGGGCTTGCTATTGTCCATTTTAAATTTCTTCAAGATCTCCTTGGTGTACTTTGATTGGTTGATGAAAATCTCATCCGGACTTTGTTTGATTTGTAAACCAAGGAAGAAGTTCAATTCTCCCATCATAGACATCTCAAATTCCCTTTGCATTTGAGAGCTAAATTCTTCACACATCCTTTCATCAGTGGCTCTAAAAATGATATCATCCATATAGATCTGGACTAGAATAATATCATTCTTCTTTTTCTTGATGAAGAGTGTGGTGTCTGTCTTGCCTCTGATATATCCTTTGGATACAAGGAATGAGGTCAATCTTTCATACCAAGCTCTTGGTGCTTGCTTCAGTCCATAAAGAGATTTCTTTAGCTTGTACACATGATCCAGATGCTTTAGATCTTTGAATCTGGGTGGTTGCTTAACATAGACTTCTTCTTGAATAACACCATTTAGAAACACACTTTTGACATCCATTTGGTATAGTGTGAACCCCATGAATGATGCAAAAGCATATAGAATCCAGATCGCTTCCAGCCTTGCTTCGGGACAAAGGTTTCTTCAAAGTCAATTCCTTCTTACTGGTTGTAGCCTTGGTTAACTAATCTTGTCTTGTTTCTCACCACCACTCCGGATTCATCAAGTTTCTTCCAGAATATCCATTTGGTGCCAATGATTGATTTTCCTTTAAGATGTGGTACTAGATCCCATACATCATTCCTGGTATATTAATCTAGCTCTTCCTGCATTACCATCATCCAGCTTTCATCACCTTCAGCATCTTGAAATTTCTTTGGCTCTATGAGAGAGAAAAAAGCAGCATGGCTTATCATTCGGTTGAGCTGACCTCTCGTTCTTACTAGATTCTGAACATCATCCATAATATTCTTAATAGAATGATCTCTATGTGTCCGGATCTCCCTTTGTAATCCTTCATGCTGCATTGGAACTTCCTCCACCTCAGCCTCAACCACTCTTTTTTGTCCTTCATTAAAGTCAATCTCCTATAGGTTGAGATTAACTTGTTATACTTCTGGATAAAAGGATATTCCTTCATCTTCTTCTTTGTATTTCTTGATTTGAAATGAATCATGAATTTCTGCTTTCCTCTTTTCTCCAGATTTTTCAGCTTCTAGAACTGGATCTTCCGCAGTGTAGCTTTTCTTACCTGCAGTGTTAGTCTCATCAAAATCTACATGTATTGACTCTACCAAAGTTTGGGTTCATTTATTAAAGACTCGGTAAGCCTTACTATGTATTGAGTAGCTAAGGAAAATTGCTTGATCAGATTTAGGATCAAATTTTCCTAATTGCTCTCTATCATTAAGGATGTAGCATTTAAATTTGAATGCTTTGAAATACCCAATTTTGGGCTTTCTTCCCTTCCAGATTTCATATGGGGTCTTTTCTATGGTCTTTCTAATGAAAGCTCTATTCAAGATATAGCATGCTATATTTACGGCCTCACCCCAAAAATATTTTAGCAAACAATTCTCATTGAGCATTGTTCTAGCCATCTCAACTATAGTCCTGTTCTTTCTCTCAACAACTTCTTTTTGTTGAGGAGTTTAAGGGGCAGAGAAATTATGTTCAATGCCCGTGGCATTACAAAAATCAGCAAAGTGCTTATTTTTGAATTCTCCACCATTATCACTCCGGATGCGTGCAATGCTTATGCTTTGTTCTACTTCTATCCGGATGAATATCTTAGAGAATTGGTCAAAGGCTTCATCCTTGCTAGCTAGCAAGAGAACCTAGGTATATCGAGAATAATCATCCATAATGACCATGGTGTATTCTCTTTTACCTAAACTCAATGGTTTGATTAGACCAAAGAGATCAATATGCAAGAGCTCAAGTACTCTTTTAGAAGGAATTTATGAGATGGAAGGGAAACTCTTCTTATGTTGTTTACCTAATTGATATGCAATGCACAGGTGATCCTTATCAAAAGCAACCTTAGGCAAACCCATTACTAATTCCTTTTTGGCTAGTTTAGATAGGAGGTTCACGCTGACATGTCCTAACCTCCGGTGCCATAGCCATGATTCTTCTTCTTTAGACACCAACCATATATTCTTTTTATCATTTTTAATGTTGATAGAATAGACATTATTTACTCTAGGTGCAAAAAGAATGAGTTGATTTGACTTACTATTATAGACTGAGCATCCTCCAGAGTCAAATGTGACTTTCCTTCCTTTGTCACAGAGTTGAGCCATACTCAGCAAGTTGAACTTCAGTCCATCAACTAGTGAGACATCTTCAATCTTAAATTCAAATCCAATGGTTCCATGACCAAGGATCTGTCCCTTTTGATTGTCTCCAAAGCTTACTTTGCCTCCCTTCTTCGGGGTCAATATGATGAAGGCCTTCTTATTAGCTGTCATGTGCCTTGGGCATCCATTATCAATGTACCAAGTGTGTTGATCTACTGTGGATCTAAGGCATACTTGTGAAATAGATCAAGTGGGTTTGGGTACCCAATCAGATTTGGGTCCTCTCGGGTTAACAACCATCTCAGGCCAAGGATAAACATCATAATAACCATTCTTTAATCTACATAATTTAGTAATATAATTGTTTTTCCCATAAAAGTTGCACCCTGAGATGGGTATGTTCTGCTTTTGCTTATCTTGGATCTTTTCAAGATCCTCCTTCCCATAGTTCCCTTTATATCAAGCTTCTTGCATACTAGTGGATGGTCCGGATCATGTCCGAAAGCTGGATGGAGGAGGAATCTCTGCTCCATGATTCTTCTTCTAGTTGGCAGGTTATTAATTGTTGACCACCTTAGCCTTTCCTTTTTGAGCAGCAGTATATCTTTGGGCTTGTGGTTGCCTACTAACTTTCTTTCTCATTTGATTAGGATGTTGAGTGTTCACTTTGGCAGCTTGAGGTTGACATTTTCTTGCAGGCTGCCTTGGGTTTTTCTTTCTTTGTGGAGAATCTGATCTCCATTCGGATCCTTCCTTTATCAGGGCTATCTCTCTATCCAGCCCAATTAAATTTGCACTTAGCATTTACACTTGATTTCTTAGATAGTTCTCCTAAACTTCATCAACATGCTTTGCTGTTCTCACCAGGTTGACATCTTGTGCCAGGGCTTCATTATCTTCAGCAATCTCCAACACTTGTCTTCTCAAGGACTCGATTGCTTTTGCATTCTTCTTTACACTTTTGATCACAATAGACAAAGCTCTAGCAAGGTCAAAGTTAGAAGCAGAATTAGAGCTAGAGTTTAACTCAGTGTTTGCTTTTTCTGATTTTGATTCTTTAATCTATACTGTAACTTGCTTAGAGACATCTTTTTCAGACTGTTCTGCTTCCAGATCAGTCAGTGCCATGAATGCATATTTTGCAGTCCCTTCTTCTTCTGTTGAAGATGAGTTACTGCTTTCTTCACTATTGCTCCAGGTGACCACCATTGCCTTCTTTTTGGATTTCTTGGTTCTTTTGAGCTTAGGGCACTTTGTTCTAAAGTGACCTTTCTCACCATATTCTAAACATGCAGCTTCTTTCTCTGAATCCTTCTTCTCTTCTAGATTCCTTGTAGGCCTCTCTTCTGGAAGAGCCTTCCTTTGATTTTCAGGATTTATACTTTCTTGATTTCCTTCTATCTTTTTTTATGAATTGGTTCAGCCTCCTGGTTAGTAAAATAAGTTGATCCTTGGTGCTTATTGATTCATCTATTTGCTCTTCTTCTCCGGATAAAGCTGATCCGGTTGATTCTGCTTTAAGTGCAATGGCTTTCTTCTTCTCCTCAGGCTTCTTTTCTTGTTGGCTATATCTCTTCAAAGATAATTCTTAGGTCAGAAGATTACCAATGAGTTCATCATAATTATAAAAGTTTAACTCATAAGCTTTCTCAATGGCAGTCTTTTTGTTGTCCCATTCCTTGGTGAGACTCTAGAGTACTTTCTTGACCATTTCTACTTCCGGGATCTCCTTCCATAACCTCTTTATCTCATTCACTAGATTGGTGTATCTAGTGTTCATGCTGCTGATAGATTCTTTGGGTTCCATCTTGAAAGATTCAAGCTTTTTCTAAAGTCAATCAAGCTTGGCTTCTCTTACTTTGTTGGTTCCTTCATAGGTGACTTCCAGCTTTGCCAAATTTCTTGTGCAGTCTCGCATCCGGATATGCTATTAAATTCTGTTGCACTAAGAGCACAAGGAAGCATGTTAATAGCATTTGCATTTTCAAGCAATCTTTTATAATCATTTTCATCCCACAAGCTCTAGGGCTTGTAGGTGGTCAAACCATCTACTTCGTGAGTAGGCTCATATGGACCATCTTTAATGGCCATCCATGCCATCATACTTTGAACCTAAATGAAATTCTTCATCCGATTTTTTTAGAACGTGTAGTGTTCACCGGTGAATAGTGGAGGACGGGTAATGGACATACCCTCGGGAAGGAGTTGTGTGTGTTGGAAACTCATTTTGATATATGAATTAAAATATATGGACCTTTAGCTTGAGATTATTGGATCTCTAGTTTAAGCACTTGCTCTGATACCACTTATTGGTCCCTTTAAGGGTCTTTATAGGGTCAGAGGGGGTGAATGACACTTTTTTGTTGAATAAATAGACTTTAAAAAGTCATAGTGTAGCGAGTTTGGATATGATCCAGATGATAGATCTGGATGATGCAGTTATGATAATATAATGTAAGGAAGTAAAAAGTTAGTGAATTCAAACACAAGAGGATTTTATCTTGGTTCGGCCTCGCCTACTCCAGTCCTCGAAGTTTTCTTCCTCCGAGCTTTTCACTCGTGGATTACTTTCCAACTGGCAGGAACCAAGCCTTATAATTTATCTCCGGATGGTACCCCCTTTTGGATGTAGGATATACCACTAGAAGCATCCACTACTAGCTGAGTCCGTTTAGTCTTTTGCAGGATATACCACTTAGCCTTCTACCCCGAATCTAAGCTGAGTCCTACAGGGAGTTCCCGCTTAAAGTACCAACTTTAAGTTATATCCCAATCTCACAACTCACACAAGTTGGAGATTCTTACACCCTTGTTTTTACAAAGGTTTTGGGTTTTGGATTTCCTTAAGTTTATAACTTACTTAGGAATCCTTACAACATATTTGGAATTGGTTGATTCTTGGAGGGATTGTGAACTAAATGAATGCTTGTTCTTTGTTACTTGTTTTTGTCAATCAAATAGCCAACCTTCTCATTTGGTGAAGCTTCCCTTTTATAGGCTTCTATCGTAAATGTAGCCGTTGGGTTGTTGAGATTGTAATGAATCTTCACCCTTGATCAGGTTAAAGGTGGCACTTTCGGAGCAGTTGATCAATCTGTTAGACTATAATTTGTCCCATTTGAATCCTAGGGATTGATGTTGAAAAGTGGTTAGTGATCATTTTACTTGGCATTTTATGATGCACCAACTTTTACACCATTAGCTTGTTAATGTGAGCTCCACACGCCTTCTTATTGGTCTAGGTGGAACAGTTTGTTAACTTTTTTAGTCCGATGTTAGTCCTTTTGTCCTTTTACTGAAAAGTGCAAGCTATCATTTTTGTCTTGTAAGCGAGGAAAGGATCTTTGACTTCGTAGACCAAAAGGTGGAGGGAAAAGCTATCTTTGAAACTTTTCTCTTTGTTTTTGATATCTGAGTCTTCTAGATATGTTGGACTTAGGATCTCAGGATCTGGCTTCTTCTGGATGTTATTGGGTTTAGAACCTCTAGATCTATCTTCTTCCGGAGCTAGGTTATTCAGTTCTTCTGGGTGCTATTTTTGAGGAATTAAAATTTGTTTCCTTTCCAGGCTGTATTAAGATGATTCCTTATGCTTAGGTACTTGATGTCTTCAATAGACAGTCTTGTAGCTGGATCTTTGTCTGAAGGTTTCTATTTGGATTTGGGATTTATATGATATAAGTTTTTGTTTCTTTCAAACCTTATCCGGATTAATTTAATTTTGTGATCCGGATCATTGTTTCCCAACTTGATGGATCATTAAAATTGATCTCTTATAAGGGAGATATTGTACTAAATGACAGAATAAAGATGTATTATACATACCATAATTCAAGTGCAATCTCTTGTCTATAGGGAAATTAGCAGAAGAGAGTAGCATTGAAGTGATTTTTAGTGCTAATTATTGCCATTTGCAGGACCACAAAACTAAGGTAGTAATAGCAGTAGCTTGGTTGAACGATGGCCTGTACCAACTTGACAAGTCATCCTTTGATCAAGATATAATAAAGAAGTTCAACAAATGCAGGGTGTCAAATGCACTGTGTATAGTAGAGTCAGGCAATGAAGGAGTAGATCCTTAGCAGTTGAGTCTTAGGCATGCATCCTTTGAAAGCCTAAGTCATATACATAGTATTACACTATAGAATAACTCATAGTTCTTTGAAGTGTGTCCTTATGCCAAGCAACGCAGACATAGTTTCAGCAGGAGTGAAATGCAATTAAAGAAAGTTTTTGAACTTTTACATTTAGATGTATGGGGACCTTATAGCACTGTTTCATTAACTAGTGCCCAATATTTTTTGTCTATAGTGGATGATGTTAGTAGAGTTACCCAGATCATCCTATTAAGATATAAATCAGAAGTGTTCAATGCAATAAATGTTTTCCTAGCTATGGTTAAAACACAACTTGATAAAAAAATAGAAAATTAGAAGTGATAATGGCACAGAGTTTGTCAACTAAAACTATGCACAATTATTTCAAGCTAAAGGTATAATACATCAAAGAACTTGCCCCTACACACCACAACAAACTGGTGTAGTAGAGAGAAAACATAGGCACCTGCTTGAAGTAAGTAGAGCTATAATGTTTCAAGCCAAAAAACTAACTAAGTTTTGAGGAGAAGTAATAATGCATGCTGGTGCAATTATCAATGTGTTAACTAGTAAAATACTAGGATGGAGGAGTCCTATGGAAGTTTTCACAGGAAATAAACCTGGCTACAATATGTTTCATGTATTTGGATCACTGTGTTTCCATAAAATCCTAACAACAATCAAGAAATTTGAACCAAGGGCACTCAAAGCTATTTATTTTGGTTTTTCAGTTGGTCAAAAGGGATATAAGTTGCTAGATCTTGAGTCTGGCGAGATTGTTGTAAGCAGAGAAGTTGAATTCCATGAAACTGTATTTCCAGTTGTTAGAGATGGAAATGTACTAGAAGCCAGGGAAACTACACCTGAGATTGATCGAGTAGTGAGCAATAATGTCACTAGAAGTGGCAGACAAATCAACAAACCAAAATGGCTATCACATCATGTTCTTAATACTCAACAAAGCAGGGGTACAGCCTAGAAATCACATTATGCTTTCCTAACCGAAATTGCACAGGGAAAGGAACCTATGAATTATGCAGAAGTAGTTAAAAATCCTAACTGGATTACAGCAATGCAGCAAGAAATTAAAGCACTAGAAGACAATGGTACTTGGGAAATAGTACCACTACCACCACACAAAAGGGCCATAGCCTCAAAGTGGGTGTTCAAAATCAAATACAAGCCAAATGGAGAAGTAAAAAGATATAAAGCCAGACTGGTTACAAAGGGGTTCAACCAAATACATGGGGTGGATTTCTGTGAATCCTTTAGCCTTGTGGCCAAAACAATCACAGTAAGACTATTGTTCTCAATAGCAGCATCAAAGAGATGGCATATACATCAAATAGATATAAATAATACTTATATCCATGGACATATAGATGAAGAGTTGTACATGATGCCACCACAAGGATACAAACAAACAACAGATGGTAAAGTGTGCAAACTAGGCGAATCACTTTATGGGCTCAAACAAGCTGGTAGACAGTGGCATAAAGAGCTTACAGGAAGGTTACTTGAATTTGGCTTTACAAGGTCAAGAAATGACTATTGCTTATTTCTCAAACAGATTGAAAATGGAGAATACATTGCCCTATTGCTGTATGTGGATGACATCTTACTTATGGGGCCATCACTAGAGGAGTTGAGCAAGGTGAAGGATTTCCTATATTCACTGTTCACAATAAAAGACCTAGGGGAAGAAAAATATTTCCTAGGAGTTGAGATAGCACAAACAGAAAATGGAATTTTTCTGTCTCAAACAAAGTACATAATTGACTTGCTCAAAGATGCAGACCTCATTGATTGTAATCCAGTCGCAAGCCCTGTTGACTATAGCAGCCCTTTAACAAATGAGGGAACACCAATGGACGATTCAGAGGAGTATAGAAGGCTAGTTGGGAGATTATTATATCTCAATTTCCCTATGCCTGATCTTTCTTTCAGCACTCAATGGCTGAGTCAATTTATACGGACCCTTGCATTCTTCATTATAAGGCAGGTCTGCACATTCTCAAATACCTTAAAGGGACATTACAACTTGGCCTCTATTATCCAGGAAAAAGTAATTTACAACTGCTTGGGTTTTGTGACTCAGATTGGGGTGCATGTCCAACAAATAGAAGGTCCATTTTAGGCTATTGCATATTTCTGGGGAATGCTCTTATTTCTTGGAAAACAAAGAAGCAGCAGGTTGTGAGCAGGTCATCTGCTGAGGCAGAATACAAGAGTATGGCCAGTAGCTGTTGTGAATTGAATTGGATCATGTACCTATTGCAGGACTTCCACATTCCTGTCAAACTGTCAATCACCTTATACTATGACAACCAGGCTGCAATTGCCATTGGAAAAAATCCAATCTCTCATGACAGAATCGAACATGTTGAGATTGATTGTTACCTTGTAAGGGGCCTGGTAGATGATGGAGTTATTCATACCCCTTATGTGCATACAAGTGACCAACTTACTGATCTTTTCACAAAAGCCAAGAGCTTTAGGCACATGCTACCCTTCTTAACAAAGATGGGACTTCGAGACATGTTGAAAGGAGTTTCAGATTGAGGGGGAATGTAAGACTAAATAAGCAATCTGCAAACTCATCCTTGACATGCTAGCAATCCAAGACACCTGACAAGCTGGCAATCCCTCAGCTAAGCAGCAGCTGCAGTGTAAGCACTACAGTTGGATGTACCTGATCAAGCCCCATGTTAACTACCAAATAACAGATTCACTGGATTTATGGGTTAAAAGACATCTGGCACCGATTTAGTTTTCTTATGTAGATATTTTATGTAATAGCTGCTGTAGTATAAATACTGCTATTGTATCCAGTTTCTGATAACGAATGAACAATCAATAAAGTTCGTCATTTTATCAATCACATCTATCAAGTTTCTCACCTTTTTTTTTATGGAAGTTCCCATTTTACATGTCAGGAAGTTGCAATCTCCTATGAGTTTGTTTTGGCTTTTTATATATGGTTGATCACTATAAGAAAACAGAATTTAGTTATCTAAAGAATGAGTGAACTTTGACCATTAATTCAATGATTTTTATTTGTGTTTCCATTATTTCAGGTCTTGATGATGATCAAGTTAGAGAAAATGTGTTGATTTTGAGGGAAATTGAGTTCATCGAGAGTCTTGTGTCTTTCGTTATTTGGTTGAGCATGATTTAATTGAAACAGTTATTTAGGTTGACAATTTTTAGGCAGTATGAAATACAACAACGAGAAGACACAGGTTGGATAGACTTTTTCTATGGATTGAATTTGAAGACATTTATTTTAAGTTTGACCTTAGTATCAATTTGTGAATGTTATGTTTTAAGACTTATTAATTTAAATTTTTATTTTTTCAAATGTTACATTTTTAATGGATATCTTAATTAAAATATTCAAGGGTAAACGCAATATAATAATATATATAAATTTATGATCGAAAAATATTTTACACCATTATAATAAATGTTAGAAAATAATTTTCCGTGTTTTAACCAAACACAAGTGTTAGCATGGTCTGCTCTAGCCTGACGATGATATAAACCTTATTCATCATAGAGAAAAGACAAGAGCGCGTTGAAGCCGTATTACTGAAATACTCGAGGCCCAGACCTCAAGATCCTCAAAATCTACATTCCGCAAAATGCTTGAAGAGCTACAACATACCGAAAGGCAAACCCTAAAGTTAAAAATAGGTCAAACCTGCAAAGTACAAGTACTGATATTTTACTATGTAAACTACCTTTGAGTACGGAATTTTGCAATGCCCTTAGTTAATTATAAAAGATTGATGTTATACTTTATTTTATGCTATTATGTTAGGCTTGAAGTTGATTTTTGGGAGTTCGCCTCGGAAAAGAGCATTTGGTCCCTCATACCCCTATGAAAAATGCTGAAAATATCTTAACAGGATAACGGTATCATTATCTTCTATAACGGTACCGCTATCTATTATTTCCCGATTAATTTTAACTACCTCAATTCAAATTTCATAGTTAAAATTCACACAATAACGGTACCGTATCCCTATAACAGTTCATGTACCGCCATTGATATTTTGACAGAAAATCATTTCGAATTAAATTCATTTTTCCCATTTAGTTTGAGAAATAATTAGTTTACCCAATTTCACTTCTCATTTTCATTATAAATAGAAGCCAAAATCAATTTCGTAAACACACAACTCATACCAATCAAATCTATTATGCGAAATTAGCTCCTCAAAAGTTCATATCGAAGTTCTGTTCAAATCATTTCTAAGTTTTTAGCAAGTTTAGATTAAAAAGGGGAATTCAGTTTCGTTATTTAACCTTTACCGACCTTTAACTCATTCTTTCCTTCTCAATTGCTCTCCACGAGGCTACCCTCGTTTCATTTCGAATCTAACAACGGGTCCAAAATGAAAAGGTATACAATCTGAGACTAAAAATGAATCATAAACTCAATTTCATTTTTAATTAAATCTTAATTCACATTTTGTTATAATTCCATTTATAATCATAATCAATTTATGTTTTATAATTAGTTTCACATTTTTTTTAGTTCATTACATTTCCCGCCTTCATTTAATTTCTGTCAATTTATTAAATTATATTTGAGTAGGAAAGAGCTCTTTTGTGGTGATTTTGTTCGAGGGATTAGCTTGAGACCCTAGTACACTTCCATGTTTCCCCTCTCTTTATTTTTTAAAATTCCTTGAAAATACCTGCTGTTTTTGTATTGTTTTTGTATTCTGTAATTCTGCAAATAATCTATGATTTTGTCGATCACAGTACCGTTATGTCGAAAGAACGGTACTGTGATCTATGATGGCAGTACCGCTGTTATTCTGGGCAGAATATGCATTTTCTATTTTAACCCTTATTTTGCAGGATAATTGCCCGGAATCTAAACTAATTTGTATTTTATTCATTTTACATGTTATAAGCATGTAGTAATTGATAAAATATGATGTCAAGATCACATTGAGGTGATATGTTTTAAATAGAATAGCTCCATTTCTCACCATATTTCTTAAAATGAATCTATATAATATGTTTGACAGTTAATAAACAATTTTGGTATTTCAATTTTAATTGGCTAAACAAAATGAATAAGTAATTCATCCGGACTTGAATATCTGAATTAAGGTGTAGTTTTGTTCTTGGAAATGATAATATACCAGAATTTCCTAGAAGAGTTGATCCAGGTGGCGACTCTATGTTTTAAATCATGGATTTAGGTCCATGAATCTTTTTGACACCATTTTATAAATTTGTTTTATAAATCGTTTTATATTCTTTTCTACCGATTCTAAAATGTTTTATTAAAACCTCTGGCCGAGTTACCAAGTTGCTTCGGTTGCCTTTAAATAATGCCTCGATTGTCCCAAAAGGAAAAGTGTCCTTGGTTGATCCTAATTGACCCAAAATAAATGAACCATCAAAGTGGCGCCTCGTGAAAAACGTCGTCTGCTTATAGTGGCGACTCTGCTGGGGAATCTCTTTTTTTAATCTATTTTCTTTAAAAATCATTTAAAAGATTTTACGAATACCAAAAATTTGTTTAGCCAAATTAGCCCAATATTATTTATTTGATGCATCATGTCCATTTCAGTAGTTAGATTCTTTTGCATTTTACAGCAGGATCACCCTTGTTATTGACCGTGTTACTTAAGTGAAGCTTCGCCTATGATTCTTCACGGGACATAGGGTCGCCTAGTGGGTAACCACTCATGACAGTATTGCTAATATTCTTCACGGGAATCGAGATGCCGTAACGTCATGAGAGCCTTCTTCATCAACAACCCGACTATAACCTTGCATGTAGTAGCCTAGCAACTTCCCTTTAGGATTACCTTATCACATTTAATAGTTTAGGTCGCTCTTTACTGTCTCGTATAGATTTCAAAGATTTTTAGAGCCAAGCATAGATTTAAGAGGCTTACCCTCTTGCGCATGGAGTAAAAAGGAGATGAGAGGTACACGATTGGAGGAATGATTGCCACCTATGTGTTATTTAACCCTCATTTTTGTGCTATCTTTGTTGTCAAGCTAAATGTTGTCATGCTAAATGTTGTCATGCCATTTGCTATATGTTATCTCATGATTATTGCTGAGTTTGTCTCACATGCTAAGTTATTTTATTTATTTTCCCTAAGTCTTCCCATGAGATGTCTCATATAGTAGTCACTAGGTCCATGCAAACCCTTTAAGATGGTATCCCCCCAATATAGCCTTTTCCCCCCGTATCCTTGATACATTATTGTGCTGTCTATTTTTAGAGATGTCACCTTGATGTATCAATCGTCCATTTTAATTTCATATGCCATTACCCTTCTTAGAGTCACCTCAACGGTGTCTCACCTAAACCATTATCACCCTTAGAGGCACCCCATCGGTGTCTCACCTAAACCATCATTACTCTTCTTAGAGGCACCTCATCGATGTCTCACTTAAACCATTATCACCCGTAGAGGCATCACACTAATGTCTCGTCTAAACCCTTATGCCTATCAGGCATTAATCTATGCCTTTATATTGTATGTCTCGCCTAATCTCATGTTGTCCATGCATAGAGATATCCCACTGGTGTCTCGCTTCCACCTATACATCCTTGGAATGCGTTCCATCATGCATCACTTTAGTTAACCTTATATCAAGGCCAGGTCCTTAAACCCTAGCAAACCTTCGCCTATGTTGCAATATCCCACTAATATTGCACGTATCATGTTTTTCTAACCATCATCATGCACTAAGTCAAAACCCGAGTCATATCCATAGTCTGGTCCATCTTAAGCCTTGTCATCCTCATTTCTCATGGGAGTCTTGGGGGAAGACTTGTTTTCTTCGTGACTAATGTATTTGTTTTTGTAAGAACACCGCACACACGAGTCTTGTCCAGATCACATTATACATCATTAACTTTCATTCTGCAGCCACATAAGCATGCATTCAATTTAGGCAAGTTCTGAATTCTTAATCGTTCGCATCATTTATCCATGCACAAACCCATGCATGGCTAACTCGACCATGGTTCTCTCTCATCTTAAAAGAGGGGTGATTATCGTCTAGTCCATACCATTGTGTTCAGTTACTGAGGGGACAAGATCATCTCAGAGTCAGTTCCGAGTTTAGGGTCTGAGTCGAGTTCCGAGCAATTTGATCAGCATAGTTTAGAGATCAGTTTAGATTCTTCCAAGATCAGTAAAATGGCTCCTCCTTCAAGTGTTGATAACCTTGTGCAAGAGATCAATACCACTTTCGCCGAGTTCTTGAGGTTAGATCATTTTAGAGGTTCCATCAATGAGCAAGTTCAGGCTTATGTGAGAGAGGCTTTGGAGAAAATTCCTGGGAAAGATGTTGAGAAAGGCCTCGACAAAGGGCCTAAAGAAGATGAGTGAGAGGTCAAGACCCCTCCTAAGACTGGTGACAATTCTGATGATTTCCATAGTATGCTATTCCGATTGCTCGAAGGTGGTGGGAGGAAGATCGTCGCTAGTAATTGTGTCGAACTCTTGCCACCAGGTTTCAATATGCCTCCCCTTCCCTATTTTCACTATTAAAAAAATTTTGAAAATTATCACTGATGTGTATTGTATTTTTATTAACCAATGCACAAATTTTTGAATAAAAACGAATAAGACTTCTTATTGTCGTGACATAATTTAATATTAAGAATCCTCTTTTTGCCAATTTTTTTAAACCACAAACCCCATTTTACAAAAAAAAAATTTTCTCAAACCCCATTTTGCAAATGAATGAAACCACAAGGTACTTATTTTTTAAGTTTGCCCTTAATTTTATAGGGAAGATGGATTATATTATGTCAAAAGGAGATGGGCAATGCAAGGAGATGGTATAGACATCCAAACCCGTGTTACCTCATCCAAATGCACAGCTGGAGCAAGAAAAGAGTATTTAAGTGGGATGGGTAACAACTGAGCCCATAGGCCCACAGCAAAAGGACATGAACCTGATAAAAAGTAGGGAAAAGTACATGATTGGGCTAAAGCCCATAAAAAATTTCAACAAAAACTTTAGCCCACAACTTTTTTACCTAAAGCATGGGCAAAGCACAACATTTGTATGTTCCATTCACATTAACTTTTTTACGTTATGGTATTTTGCAAGTATAATGCTGGAATAAATGTGTTTTTGTTTGATTGAGATTTTGTTTAGTCGCACCTGGTATAATGCTGGTATAAATGTATTTTTATTTGTTCTACTAGTATAAACCTGGTATAATGCCAGTATAAATATATTATTTGTTTGATTACTATTTTGTTTAATCACACATGGTATAAACATGGTAAAATGATGATATAAATATGGTTTTTGTTTGATTTCTTTCATAAAAACATGCTTATATTTGTTTCAATTTTCCAAAACTGGTATTTTGCTGGTATAAATCTGGTATGAAGTGGTTTTCGTTTGATTTCTTCATAAAATACAAGTTTATGGGTTATTTTCATCACACCTAGTATTTTGCTGGTATAAATTGGTTTTTGTATGATTTCTTTCATAAAAACATGCTTATATTTGGTTTCAATTTTTCAGAACTAGTATTTTGCTGGTATGAGGTGGTTTTTGTTTGATTTCTTTCATGGAATGCAAGTTGATTAGTTTATTTCTTCACACCTAGTATTTTGCTGGTTTTTGTATGATTTGTTTTCATAAAAACATGCTTATGTTTGGTTTTAATTTTCCAAAATTGGTATTTTGCATGTATTTTGCTGGTATGAGGTGATTTTTATTTGATTTCTTTAATAAAATGTATGTTTATTAGTTTATTTATTCACATCTAATATTTTGCCGGTATAAGCTAGAAGACATTAAATTCGATGACCGTCGAGGACAATAATAAGGCAACCGAAACGGTGGAGCCAGTTTGACACATAAGCCCCATCCAACTTATAAATGCCTTGGAACAATTGCCTCATCCGAAAGAGTCCCAACAGGAAGAGGAAGGATTGTTGTATGCTAATGTCATCATCAACGACAAACACACTAGCGCACTAATCGACACGGGCACTACACAACTTCATGGATGCTGAAGAAGCCAAACGACTTGGTCTCAACGTCAAACCAAGCGGTGGTTCTGCCAAGCCAGTAAACACCAAAGAACAACCTATCACGGGGAAAGCAAGGAAAGTACCCATGCCAAACACCGAATTAGTTTCAAATTTCCAGAATTGGTATTTTGCTGGTATAAGGTGGTTTTTGTTTGATTTCTTTCATAAAATTGATGTTTATTAGTTTATTTCTTCATACTTAGTATTTTGCTGGTATAAACTAGTTTTTGTACGATTTATTTCATAAAAGCATGCTTATGTTTGGTTTCAATTTTTCAGAATTGGTATTTTGCTGGAATGAGGTGATATTTTGCTGGTATTTTGCTTGTATCATCTGTTACATAACTGCAAAAATAAAAATTCGAAAAAAGTATATCATCATGGATCTAGTCTCGAAGATAAAAATGAGATGAACAAAAAACTCTAAAGCGACATATTAAAAAAATCAACGGTTTGCGAGATAAATGCAAAACAAAGTAAGAAAAATATATATAAAAAAGAAGGAATGACATGACAAAAGAGGAACGTACGAAATGAAATAGAAAAGTTTAAAAAATAACCAAACAGTTAATTAAAAAAGTCGGGGCTAGAGTGGTAATTCTTTTTCCTATTCCTTACAATTTCCCTACAAAGTAAATGACAAGCCCATTTTGGGCTTTCTTCTTCCCTATGTTTTGGGGAAAAAGTGTTCCCGTAAACCTAAGCTGCAGAGATCCGAAAACACAGCAAGCACTCCTATTAAGGATGTTTCCCGGTGGTCGGAGGGTCAGCTGACCCTTCGTGACCGCCCCTGGCTGCCCGTGAACCATCTATGGATATGAAGTAAGTGCCCATTCCACATCTTGGCCATAATTCTTTTGAATCTTCCACTCGCCACCAAATATTCTCCTTGAAGATAGATGGCGGTGAGACAAATACTTTTCCAAACATAGCTTGGAGAGGGACCTAGTTCTGCTAGTAACACCGACTTCCCCTATAATTAATTAATTAGTTCTTATCATGAATATCGAAACAAATCCGAGGTCCCCAAAAAGTCGGACTCGGAGCGGTCGCTCAACCAGCTAGTATTAATAGCCGGCGTTGATTTAAGCCATTGTTGCTCTTATGCTATTGCTTATATATTGTTGTTATATTTCTCTTTCATAATTCATTAGGAATTACAATTTAGAAAGTCATTTGATCAATGATAATGGAAAATGAAGGAGATGAGGACCAAGATGGAAAGTAGTGTATTTGGGGAGGAAGGACTCAGTAAAAGCTGGTTATTAAGGTCGCACATGAATAATAACGATGGATGTTAATTAGATAGATATTTTTGTTGTTCCAAAGAAAGTCTCAGATTTTTATTATTAGGTACCTCAATTTGGAAGATATCCTGTATAAAGAAATTAGTCTGGCCATTTTTTTTTTTGTTAAGAGCTTGTTGTCAGATTTTGATTTCGATATCGATTTAATAATATTTGGGGCGGGTTCTCGGGATAGGTGGGTGGCGATGCCAACTAGCTTATGGCACTGCTGCCCCTAATTCCTTTTATTTATTTGTTTAAGTTGTCCTAGAGTGTAGAGTGTAAACCTAATTAAGATGGTTTTTTCTTCTTCGAGCTTCTAAACTTCATTGCTATAAAAAAATAATATATTTATGTGAAATCACCTAGATTTTACTATCACAGTAAATACTATGTACTATTTTTTTATAGAAAACTACGGCAACGTAAAAAAATTATGCCTTGTTTAACTCTTTTGTAACCATTGAGATGTATGTATTCAAAATATGTTTTTCTCTAAAACGTTAACAAACCAATAATGTAACAGCCATTCATAAGGAATCAATTAAAAAATGAATCAAAGAGATTAGTTTGCATCAACTACTTTCTTATCATCCACTATACGATCGTCTTCTTCAAACATGGATTTGTTACTACCTATCTCAATCTTGATAATTTTACAACTGGGTTGAACTTCATCCTCCTTTAGACAAGATACTTGTTGATCTTTCACAAAAGACACACAGATTTATCTCCGAACAAGATCATTTCAGATCTGGACTACCGGTTGATGTTATGACGTAAGCAGTTTATGGTTGTGATGGAGTTGGTAGTTGGGGGTTAAGGAAATATATGTTGCAGCGTTTTATATTTTTTGTTTTCAGGTTAAGTCTTGTCTAAGGGTATGTGTTTGTCTTGCTGTAATAGCAAGTTTAGTTTGTTTGTGTTTTGTCCGGAGTTCCAACTCCAGTAAACTGCATTTGGTATTTTTAGGTTTGTCTATGTTTATCGGTCATTCTGCACAATTGTTAGCTTGAGCGGTTGATTTTTCAACATGTAGGGGAACTTAACTTAATGTTTGTCCACCTTTAATTAGAGCTGTAATTAGTTATGATTTTATTTAATAAAAAATATTCTTCGGTGAGAAACCTCTACCGCAGTGAAAAGATAAAATTCCAAATTTGTCTAGTTACATTTCATAATGATAAATAAAATGTGCATATTTCAAAACACAAACAAGCTCACTCGATATAGCAAAATACCATAAGACGAAACACTTGTCCATCATATCAAGTACTCTTCGAGGGTAAGTCATTCTTTTGCTTGTATCCCAGACGATCATACGCAAAGCTTATTGTCTTAGACGTGATCCCTCTAGTCTTGAGATATTCCTTAGACTTCTTCATATTTTCATCTGGACAACTGAAAAAATGTGACAAATCACTGCAAAAAAAAAGACGGTATAAAAGAAAAGTTGGCTTAGCAATCATTTCAGAATCCATGAAATTACATGTTTCATATTCCATACTAAAAAAATTTACTAACAAATTACAAATGCAAAGGGATTTTCATATGTTGAATACCTCACATATACTTCATGAATATGGATTCGGTCTGGCTTAGCAATCATTTCAGAATCCATAGCCATAAAATAGTCCTTTGAAATTTCGACATAGAATGGAATAAACGGATCATCACAACTAACTTGGTCATCCTCAACCGAAAGAGAAGCTCGTAAATAGTCTTCATTATAAGTTCTCGTCATTACGATATTTGTTCTGCTAGGGCTAAGAGTATAAGATTTTAGTTCAAATGGAAAACCAGTTGGTAGAGCTACCACCCCCTGCAAGATGATTCAATCAATGAAATTACATGTCAAACAAATCAATGGCATATGGAACGAAATGCTTCTACAAAACAATGTTATGTAAAATATAACGAATCATGTGAAATACCTCATTGTAATGATAGTTTGATAATGTGAATTTACAAGTATGAGATGTGGAAATAAAAATAGAAATGTGAGGAAAACATCGTCAGTTAATAAAAAGAAAAGAAGAATAACAGAACACATGAATCATTATTGATGAGATTTTGATACATATAGAGAATCGAAAAAGAAAAAGATAACTGACATCAGAGTGGCTGGCAACATCGATTTCGTTTTTGTCAGCATTGGTAGGGGATCTCTCAGTGCAAATCCGACTCATAGGCATCCCTAACACAAACTCACAAAACACAATAAACCGTTAGGAGAATGAAAACTGTCAACACTATTTCATTGATATAACGGTATATGATTATAACCTTCTTCAGGTTTGACTAAATATATTACTACTTCCGTAATGTTCTACAAAACTAATGTATTTGGTCAAACCCGAATAACATCTAGACTGAAAATGTATTGAAAACTAGTTGAAAAGAAAATAAATAAATAATGTATTATAAGACTTCTTGATAATAATTAATTTAGAAAAATAACAGAATTAAGAAAGAAAAATAAGGAATTCTAAATAAGAAACAAATCAATTAACTATTAGAATGATGGAGAATGTAATTACTTTCTTACAAATCAATTATTTACCCAGCAAATTAAGCCTTAGTTAAGCATTGACTCTCAACAAATCAATTATTTACCCAGCAATACCATGAGTTAAGCATTAACTTTCTTACCAATTGGGGAAGAGTCTTCATTTCCAGTTGTTTCTATATGTTGTTGAACAAAAAGTTGAAATTGCAAGGTTCAAACCCTCTTTTCTTAAAATAGTCTTCGAACTCGTCCAAATGTCCTTGACCGACATTCTCATCAACTCCGATATTGCTGCAAAAAAAGAAAAAGTGTAACAAGCAAGACATTACCAGCTAGCCAATGCCGTGGATGATTTGACATTGACAATGGATTGTTTGTGAATGGCGCATTGATGGAGAATCGAAAATTGGTCCTGAATACCTCTTTTCCACGCCTCGAATAGAAACTCCATCAACAAAAATCGCATCAGGGTCGTCTAAGTCAGGGTAACCACATGAAGCTTCAAAGCACCTATTAAAATTATTCCCATAAAGAATTTTGACATCGATTGATAGCCGAGGAAGTCCATCATCAGTATAACAAATTCTATTAGATTCTTTGGAATCCCTTTCGGGACATAGTTTAATTTTAATAATCTCATCTTTGGTTTTCCTTCCAAGAGTAAGCGTTCTATGTTCAGGCTCCTCAGCGTAGTCAAATTGGTGAATAGATTCCTGAATAGAATCAAAAGGAAGTCCGTCCAGCTGAGAAACCATTGAAAACAAAAAGGAGTTCAGTTTCAATAAAACTTAAATATAGCTAAGAAAATACCACACCATAATAATAGTAAGGCCAAACACATCATTTGTCCCTCAACCTTGCCACGCTGAACTTTTAAAAGTTCCAACTAACCCATTGATTTTGACAAAAGTGCATGTCCCCTCATTGCCACGTGTCAGCTTCTGATTGAAGGAAGAAAAATCCGAAAAATCTTTGAAAAGTCAAACCAACCAGAAGCTGACACATGGAATTGAAGGCGGTGCACTTTTACCCAGTTCAAGGGGCTAGTTGGAACTTTTGAAAGTTCGGAGGGTCGTCTGGTTTTTCGTGCCATGCCTAGGGCGTCTTGATGCATTTGGCCTAAGGGCTCGTTTAGTATTGCTTTTTAAGCTACTGTCTGTCCAAATAAGTTGCTCTCACAAACTTTTGATAGAACTACATATTTTAACTTTGAACAACATAATTTGGTCCTTTATACTAATTAAGGAGGAACTGTCTGATTTTTTTTACCAAATTCTGTTGTTTCTAGGAAAAGCTTGAAAATAGAGCTTTTAAAATAAGTAGCTTGGGAAAGCACAACCAAATTGGCCTAATAGTAATAAAGTTGATTTGAATGGCTCATGATGTATAGATCTATAGGATTTTCATCAAAACCAACAAACTGCAGTGAATCCACATAATAATTAACAAAAAAAAAGTAGAGGTAGAACTTACAATAGGATTTTTGTCAGAAGCAGTACTTTGTTCATCACTCAACCTAACATTTATATTTGAAGGACAACAATAATATAAATATTTTCAAATTAGCAATTGAAAACGAATTTGAAACAAGAAACGGATTAATAACTTACTTCATACCCGTAACACGATCAAAGAACGCTCTTTGCCAGAGTCGATACAATTCATCCATATCGGAGCTGGTCGAAAATGGCTGAAACCGGGAGGTGGAGAGGCGGTTGTGAATATGAAGGGCAGATGAAGAAGATTCAAGCGAACAGGCAGCAAGGGGATTTAGAGGAGAGGGTCTGCGAAGAAGAAGAAAGGAACTCGGTGCCATAATTTCAGAGTTTGAGAACCTCAATTTAGGGTTTTTCCTCCATTTTACAGTATAGCTTAGCTAGGTGTTTTGAAAACCCTTCAAAGATACTTTAATTTCTCGGCAAATTGTCGATGTTTTAAAAAGTGTTAGGTGCAAGTCGAGCGATTAGGACTCTAAAGGGTTTAGTTGGGGTCTGAGTGGGGACTAGATGGAGCCTAGGGGTGGTGTAGGCGGATCTGTATTTTTTTAATTTTTTATTATTTATACATAAAATTATAATTTCAACTAAAAAATAAATTATAAAATATTAAAAAATATAATTTAGAACACGTTTTAAAATTGGAAATGAGACTTCTAGTGTGAGAACACTTTTATGTATTTTTATTTTACTAACTAAGCTATTTTTAGTAGGTTAAAAATATCAAACTATAATTATTATAGATATCGATATCTTAAAAAATTGAATTCAGGCGTCGTATTGGCGGAACAAATCGGAATAGGCGGTGCCTAGGCGGCAATAAATAGGTTAGGGGCCTGGAAGCACCATGAAAACGTAAAATCGAATGATAAATTTTAAAATAGGACCTAAACAAAGCTTAAACGAGACTAAACGAAAAATTTTAAAACAAAACAAATGGTATGCTCCAAGTGGTTGTACTTTATTTTTATGTCTAATAGCACTATCCCATTGGAAAAAGTAAAATGGTTTATCGGCAGCAGTAGGTGATCAAAAGGGTTTGTTAAAGTTATATTAGGCAGTACATAAATTTTTTTAAGCCTCTACCCCACCCACCTGAAGTAATACATAAATAATCTTGAATAAAATCCGTTTTGATGTCCCTTTCGGTGTTCTTTGTTCAAAATCCGACCTCTTAGAGCCAAATAAATTAATGGAATATTGAGTTTTTTCTTCAATATCCAAGGAATTGATGTCAGGCCCGGTCCTGGGGTGGGCAATGGGTGCGACCGCATAGAGCCCATACTTGGATGGGGCCCAAAAATATATTTTTGTTTAAAGATTTAATCATTATTTAAAAGATAAATGTAAATATAAATTAATGTTAGTAGAATTAGTAAGACACTTATTAAAGTTGTGAGAGGGCATAGGTTTAATTCCTAGCTTTTACAAAAAAATGTATGTTTTTAATACATTTTTTTTTGTTGAGGGCCCATATTACTACTTTTAATATTAATTTATCTAAGGCCTCGAAATTATCAGAGCTTGATTGATGCCTACAGGTAACAAGTATACATCTAGACTCGTTTTCAAATGATTTCTAAGTAGTAATTTACTTGGCAAAAGAACAATAACAAATGGGAAGAAAAACACAGTTGAGATAATCATATAAAGCAAAAAATGGCATATATTGCATTACCTATAGAATATTAAATATTTTTTTTAAGAATTATGGATTTTGAAGAGGTTAGGTATTGAACATAAGACCTCCTACCACTACATTGAGTGGTGTACCAATTGAGCTATGCCTAATTGGTATAGTATATTAAATATAATACTTATAAAATGTTAATATTAAACCAGGAAATAATAATCCATGCAGTTTATTTGTGCAAGTAACCTAGATGAATTGTGTAATTTACCCTGTTAGCAATAAGATATTTAACCAAAACAAGCAACAAGATGGAGACTAGAGGATTCATGCCTGCAAGAGACCAAGTTGCTGCATCAGCATCAAGTAAACACAATGATCCAATACTAATTGATCTTGATACAATTGGTAGATCCACAATTTGGAGGTTGGAATGACCAGAGATTAATTCATGGCTCCTGTAAAAACCCCTATTATTTTAAAAAAAAAACACAATGATCCAATGACTCAACTTAACAACTTGTGACATTTAATGATCCAATTAATCATTATTTTAGTCATCAACTTAATATTTTTAGTTTATATCATTTTCTTATATGTTACAAAAACAATACAATACCAAATACACATAAAATCATAGTGTTACATAACAAACAAAAATTAAATACATCCAATAAAAAAAATTAAAGCATGAATTGAATTAAATATTAGTACTACAAAGAGAAAAGGTCATTAGGGTCATTTTAATTTTTTATATTTATTTATATATAACTTAATTAGGGTTGGTTCTTGGTCTATTTGATTTTTTCTTCTCAAAACGGAGAACCAAACCTAAAGCCAAATAAGTAAAATATTGGAACCTAAAACCGAACCTAATAATTAAGAATAGTTCGGACCGACTTGGTTCTTAGGTTTGGTCCATTATTAGGTTTCTTACTCTCCTCTATGCAATAGGTAAATGTTATGGTGACTTTGTCTTTAACAAAGTAAAAATTATTTTTCCGTTAATCACCATTGGATTAGTGGTGTGGAAGTTAATCCAAAGGTGATAATAGCAAAATAATAAAAAAAAATAGTCACCATATAATTTGCCTAATACTATATATTACAGTAAAATTTATTAACTATTATTATTAATTTCAAAAATAATAGTTACAATCACAATCATGCACTAATATTGTATTTTAATGTTGTTATTATTATTATTATTATTATTATTATCTTAATTAAATATAATTATTTTAACAATAATTATTATGAATATAATTGAAAGGTGTATTATGATTACTTTATTTTTTACAGAGTACTCATTGCTTTGCACTTTTCCACCGTAGGATGAGTGATGGTTATTTTAATCCAATGATGAAATAGACAAAATGATGGTTAGACAAAGTAACCATAGAAAGATAATTATTATTATTTTTACTTATTTATTTGTTATTAATACAATTATTTATTACAAAAAAATAAGATTAATTTTTTAAAAAAATATTATTAATATTATTCTTAGTTACTTGTTATTGTTTTTTATTTATGAATAATAATATTAATTCACAACTTGATATGCACTATAATGCTGAAACTGAAAATAAGTTAAAAAAATTAATATTTTAAAAAAACGCTAGGCGCTAGGATACTGTCTGAATTAGATAATGTAAATTTGAGATTTCTAAATTGAAATTTTCTATTTCTTAAAAGGGTATTCTCTATAGGTGGTAGACCTCTTCAAGGGCGAGCTATTCACCGAGCCCGGCCCGAGCCCGACTCTATGAGCCGGGCTTGAACATTCATTTTCTTTCTAAGCCTGGCTTGAGCCAGAGTCCGTTAAAGCCCGAAGATCTATGGGCCGTGTTTAATTTTTATATAAATATCTGAGCCTAACCCGACGAAGAATTTTAAATTTTGTTTAGTATATTTGTACTTAAAACAGTGGGTTTTTGAGATTTAGAGTATAATATATATAATTAGATATATCACTTCTACAAATAATAAATTAGTTGTGTGTGTTATGTTTAGTAAAGGAAAGGTTGTAGGAGTTTTGATTGAACCTGTCCAGTAAAGGTTATGTTTCTGTCCAGAAGGAATGATTTATTAGTTGTAGGAGTTTTGATTAATTAGCGGACATTTTGCAGTAAAAAATTTGCATGTATTATTACAATTGTATTTCAACATTTTTTTAGTATTTTCTTCGGTAGTTTGTGTTTTAGTGTTATTTTGAATTCTTTTATAAAAAATACAGAACTTAAAGAAATGGGCTTATGGGTCGAATTTGGGAATCATTTAATAAACCCGGCCCAAGTTTAAAGTTTCAAAGTGCACGTTAAATTGAGCTTGAGCTAATACTTTTAAGGCAAAGACCGATAAGACTCGGCCCGACCCGAGCCCGCCTAATGAACAAGTCTAAATTTTAGGTGGTATATAAGTTACCCAATTTTGTTTTGAAGTATTTATGAATTGGCCCAATGCGCGGCGTGTTGGTTGAGTGGCTATAAATAGTGCAGGCGCGCATGTTCATCGACACTCAAATTGTCATAATGAGAAGCGAAAACAAACAATCGAAGAGCGGGAAGCCCAGGTATGCGATTCAATTCGATTCTTGGGTTTCAGTTCCTTTCTCCCAGTTTCTTCAGTTTCCGATCACTCATGTTTTCATTTGTTTTTCTGTCAATGGATTGAAGGGATGTGATATTAGGGTTTCTGTCCTTTTTGAAAGCTTTCGTTGTGCTTAATTCACCTTTTCCGTTTGATTTTCTCCGTAGTTTTAGGGAGAAGGCTGTAGTTGATTGCTCCGATGCTAAAGAGATTGGAAGTATCTTGTATTAGAGAAAACTTTTTCGTTTTCAGTTTTTATGTAGCTACAGACTATAGTTATGTATAGACCTTATTCATCCCATTTTAGGGTTTCTTTCCTTTCCTCTGTCTCTGTTTTCAAAAACTATCACTGTACCTAATTTACATGTATGTGTGTATTGCTGTTGTGCTTTCTTATTCTTTATCGGAGTGTAACATGATTATAGAATAACAGGTTTGATTGCTCTAATTGTTTGGATTTTCAATTGGATTTGGCTCGATCTGCCTTGGAATACTATCAATAGAGGCTCAAGGTTTAGATCTTATCTGTCTCTTTTTGTTAATTTTATATCCATTGTATACAATCCCTACTTCAATCATTTCTTCTGCAGTTGTTGGCTAAGATCCCGAGGTTTTTGATGTAGTGGACGTTTTGGCTTCTTGTTTTCTAAATTCATGGCCTAGGCATCCTTCATCGAGATTTGGGTCTACAGACAAGTGCCATATCAGCTTCTGTGCAAAACCCAGAAATAATGGTTATGATTGTGTCTCTCCAATATGGTTCTTTACTGAACTGATAGAAATTGATGGGGATTTTAGGCCCACTCTCGGTGAAATATTGAACCCTAGTGCGGCTGTATCTCACCCCTATGGTAAAGTGGCACTGCATTTTTTACTTGTACCCTTTGTTTGGCAGATACCACCAAATTTGTGGTTCTGTTTTCTTGGCTATGTCATGATTTTGGAACCAAGAAAAAGATTTCATGTAAAAATAGTTATGTATTATATAAGTGTCTTTAATTGTTTTCATGTACCAGGAAAACTGTTTGGAGGCTAAATATTTGATTTTCATTGTTTTTTTCTCTTGAAGTTATGTCTTCCTGGAGGCTAACCTCATTTTACAAAATGATAAGTTTTAGAATATGCCCAAGTCCCTTGCTTATGTCTTTGAGTGAGTTGGAATATGAGTTTCTTGGAACCGTTTGCTTGCTAAAAATTATAGCTGAATGATGCCCAGCCATTACATAAGGTGAATTCTTACTCAAAAACTAAACTGCTAACCTTGCTATTTTGCATATGAAGAAATAACCTATGGTTGTGGGTTTTGTCCAAACGACAGAAAATTTCCACATCCTCTTAAAGAGGGATCAGATTTTTTCAGGAAACATCCGGACAGAGTAGACGAACAAGGGTGTAGCGTATAAGCATCACCATCGCCCGGTCAAGTATATCCGCTTGCCTTGGTCTTGTTTTTCATATTATGATTATGATTGGTCTCCATTCTTAAGCAGTTGAAGAAATACTTAAACCTGCTGCCTACCTTATGCATCATAAGTTTTTTCCTTTTGCAATTTAGTTTGGCTCAAGCATGTCATTTTTATCACTAATGTGGTTTTTTTTCAATTAAAGGGTGAGTGATGGGTCGAAGCATGAAAAGATCAAGGGGGAGGTGTAAGGTTTTGAACACAGAATAGATATTTATGGTTTGAGCTTTATTGTAGTGGATGTTGGAATTAAAACACTCAAATAAACAACTTTCATTAAACTCAAAAATATTACAAGAACACTCTCACTCAAAATACAAAACTGCAACTCACTCTTTTACTTTTTTTCTCTCTAAAGAAGTTCTTATTTTTGTTGATGAAAAACAACTATAGAACTCACCTATTTATAGGTGAAATATACAACTCCCAACTTCCAACTCCCACAATTAATAACCACAACTCGTAACCAACACAATTACTTACCACCACCTCCAACTAATACAATTAATGGCCAACTTATTTAGTTAATTTAATGGCCTCCAAATTGGTTGTAGTTAATAGCCTCCAATTTGGTTATCACACACAAAAATCTACATACTTAAAATACCTAAATAAATTTACTACATTTTGGATTTGTTGCTTGGACTCCAATTGATTGGATTTGAATTTTGGGTTTCCATTGATATGGATTAAGTTTATAATCCAACACCCCCCCTTAAACTTGATCTTGTCATTCCGAGTGAGCTTCTCAATCTGATGTAGTTTTCGCTTGTGAGCGGCTTAGTGAATATATCCGCAATTTGATCTTGTGCCTTCATGTATTCAGCTTATACTTCCTTTCTTGCAACACACTCTCTTATGTAATGGTAGCGGATGTCGATGTGTTTGCTTCGATCATGGAATACAAGATTCTTTGTAAAGGCAATGGATGACTTGTTGTCAACACGGATCTCAGTCGGCTCCACTTGCATTAACCCAATCTCCTTCAATAAGTTTCTAAGCCAAATTGCATGACAGATGCACGAGGTTGCTGTAACATATTCTGCTTCACATGTAGACAAAGTTACAATTGGTTGTTTCTTTAACATCCATGTGAAAGTAGTGTCTCCCATGAAAAACACGAATCCACTAGTGTTTCTTCGGTTATCTACGTCTCCACCCCAATCGCTATCACTATATCTAACAAGCTTGTAATCGTTAGATATCGAATAAAACAAGCCAAAGTCGGTTGTACCTTTCAAATAGCGAAGAATTCTCTTAGCGGCTTTAAAATGGGTGGTCGTTGGTGACTCCATATAGCGGCTTACTAATCCGACTACATGAAGGACATCTGGCCTCGTGCATGTAAGATAGCATAGACTTCTAACCAAACTTTTAAAAAATGTTGGATCTACACTTCCCCTTCTTCATGTTTGGACATCTTAATCCCGTACTCCACCGGTGTGCTTATCGGCTTGCAGTTATCCATCTTGAACTTTTTCAAGATCTCCTTCGCATAGCTTTCTTGTGAAATTAAAATTCCATCCATTTGTTGCTTTACTTCTATGCCGAGGTAATACGCCATGAGCCCCATGTCTGTCATCTCGAACTCCTTCGTCATCACTTTTTGGAATTCATTGAAAATTCTTTGATTGCTTCCAGTGAAGATCAAATCATCCACATACAGACACACAATCAAAAAATCTCCATCTTTGATCTTGAGATACAAAGCTAGCTCATAGGGACATTTGTTGAAGCCATTTTCTCGGAAGTATTTGTCGATTCTACTATTTCATGCCCTTGGTGCTTGTTTTAGCCTGTAAAGAGCCTTGTTCAACTTTAACACCTTGCCTTTAAGGCCTTTTGCTTCGTAGCCTGGTGGTTCTTGAATGTAGACTTCCTCTTCAAGAACTCCATTTAGGAAGGCCGATTTTACATCCATTTGATGAATTCTCCATTTATTTTGAGCCACCAAAGATATGATTAGTCTAACAGTTTCCAATCGAGCAACTAGAGCGAACACCTCATCGTAGTCGATTCCAGCCTTTTGACAGTAGCCTTTTACAACAAGCCTCGCCTTCTATCTTTTGATCTCTCCCTTGGCATTTCGCTTTGTTTTGTACATCCATTTGACACCTATTGCCGTGTGTCCTTTAGGAAGTGAAGTGAGTTCCCATGTGTCATTCTTCTCAATGGCCTTGATTTCTTTGTCCATTGCATCTCTCCATTGTTTCTCTTGTGCAGCTTCTTGAAATGTCACCGGCTCACAATCAACAAATAGATAGAATAATGTAAGATTGTCTAATTGTTTAGTCACCTCATAGAGTTCTCGAAGACTTCTCGTACGATGCACTTCTCTTTCGTCTTCAGTCTCACTTGAGGATGGAGAATGCGATAATGATGACCCGTCTCCATGAGTAGGAGAATTTGGTGGAGTTGTGAGGCCTTGTTGAAGTTGTCTTGGTTGCTCAAGCGTTGTCTGCTCATCTTCTTCGAATGAGAAAAAATTAAAGTCCTCCGCTCGAGGATCAAAGTTCCATTCGCCTTCTTCATCAAATATCACATCTCGACCGACAAAAAACTTCTTGTCATTCGGATTGTATAGCATGTAGCCTTTTGAGCTTGAGTCATAACCGATGAAAATAAAACTTTTGCTTTTATCTTCAAGCTTGGTTCGATTCTCATCTGGTACATGAACATGATCTACGCTCCTAAAGACTCGAAGGTGGGAAATTCCGGGCTTTCTTCCACTCTATGCTTCTTATGGTGTATTTCCCCACACACTTCTTATAGGAGAATGATTTAATAGGTAGACTACACATGCCATTGCTTCTGCCCAAAACTCCTTGGGTAGTTTCTTGCTTTTGAGCATACTCCGCTCCATGTTAAGAATTATTCTATTCTTCCTTTCTGCCACACCATTTTGCTGGGGGATCTAGGAACCGTTAAGGGTCGACGGATTCCATATGCTGCACAAAACTCGTTGAATTCATTGGATGTGAATTCTCCTCCTCGATCAGATCTCATGGTTTTGATCTTATGACTGCTCTCATTTTCCACGACTGCTTTGAACTTCTAAAGCACTCCGAAGACTTCTGATTTCTGCTTCAAGAAATATACCCAAGTTTTTCTTGAATAATTGTCAATGAAGAGAAGGAAGTAGTTACTATTAGCGAGAGTACTTGGCTTAATAGAACCACACACATCGGTATGGATGAGCTCGAGCGGCTTCTTGGCTCTATAGTCTGACTCCTTTGGAAAGCTTCTTCTAAATTGCTTCCCTTGTAGACATCCTTCGCATAATTGATCGGGATTGTTAATACATGGTAAACCTCTAACCATTCCCTTCTTGGATAATAGCTCCAATCCTCCAAAGTTTAGATGCCCAAATCAAAGATGCCATAGCCACGATGCGTCTTTGTAACAAGTCTTTAGACACTTTGCAATATCATTTCTAATATTCAAAGGGAACATTCTATTCTTCGACATCCGTACCTTGGCGATTAGATTCCCGTTGCCATCTCTTATAAAAAGACTACAATCTTTCATATGAATATCATAGCCTTTTTCTAAGAGTTGGCCCAAACTAAGAATGTTGCATTTTATACCAGGTACATAGTAGACATTTGAAATCATTTGGTGGCTATCATCTTTTACTCTAAAAAGGGCGTTACCTCTTCCCATCATTGATATCTTGCTGTCATCTCCAAATGAGACATCACCGCTTACTACTTCATTGAGCTCCACGAACATGTTCCTTCTTCCACACATGTGGTTGCTTGCACCGGTGTCAAGATACCATGTGTTGTCTTGATGATCATTGTTGTTGTTATACACTAGTAATAGCGTTTCTTTTTCCTCGATCTTCTCCTCCACCAAATTCGCCTTCTCCTCGACTTGATTGTTAGGAGTTCTAAATTCTGAAGTGTAATGCCCAAACTATTGACAATTATAGCACCGGACTTGAGATTTATCATACCTCGAGTTCGAATTGCCTCTTCTACGACCCAGTGTGGAACTTTCTCCTTTCTTGTAGTTATCACTGGAATTGTTGTTGTAATTCCAACTTCATCCACAACCACGGCTACCACCTCGTCCGTGGCCTCGTCCTCTACCTTTGCCCCTTCCATGGTTGTTTCTACCATTGCTTTGACCTTCACTCGTATACTTGAGTTATAGCTTGAGGAGTTGCTCATAGATACCTTGTTTGTTCTTGTGGTTTTCTTCATAGGCTTGTAGTGATCCTTGGAGTTCCTCGATTGTCATTTCCTCTAAGTCTTTGGTTTCTTCAATCATCACCACGATGTGCTTAAATTTAGGATCCAACTAGCGGAGTATCTTCTTTATTATTCTTACATCTTCTAACTTCTCACCGTTTCTTTCCAATTGATTAGAAATGGCTGCTACTTTAGAAAAGTATTCGGAGATAGACTCGAATGGTTTCATGTGCAAGGATTCAAACTCACCTCTTAGTGTTTGGAGACGGACCTTCTTCACCTTTTCAACTCCTTTGTAAGAGGTTTGTAGGTTCTCCCATGCTTGCTTGGAGGAAGTTGCACTTGAATCTTTTCAAAACCGTCATCATCTAATGCTTGAAAGATGAGGAAGAGAGCTTTCTTGTCTCTCTTTCGGGAATCCTTCAAAGTTGTAGCTTGATCTGGCATGAGAGAGGTTTCATTTTCGGGCTCCTTAAAACCTTTCTCTATGATATCCAAACATCATGGGCACCAAGCAGAGCCTTCATCTTGATACTCCAATTGTCATAGTTGTTGTTGTTGAGTGTTGGAACTTGAAACGATGCCACGCTATTCGCCATCTTACTCAAATAGCTTTTCTAGACGTATAGGGGCTGTTGCGATGCTTTCTGGAATCTTTTGCAACACACTAGATGTATTGCAATGCTTTTGGCAGTCTACTGCGACACTTTCTGGGCTTTCTAGCTACTTTAACGCTTGGGTAGTTTCAACTCGATTTTTCCGCAATCGGGAAAAAAAATTCTTTTAGGGAGGAGGACTCGAGCTCTCAGCCTAGCTCTGGTACCACTTTGTTGGAATTAAAACACTCAAATAAACAACTTTCATTAAACTCAAAAATATTACAATAGCACTCTCACTCTCACTCGAAATACAAAACTACAACTCACTCTTTTACTTTTTTTCTCTCTAAAGAAGTTCTTATTTTTGTTGATGAAAAACAACTAAAGAACTCACCTATTTATAGGTGAATTATACAACTCCCAACTCCCAACTCCCACAATTAATAACCACAACTCTCAACTAACACAATTACTTACCACCATCTCCAACTAATACAATTAATAGCCAACTTATTTAGTTAATTTAATAGCCTCCAAATTGGTTGTAGTTAATAGCCTCCAATTTGGTTATCACACACAAAAATCTACATACTTAAAATACCTAAATAAATTTACTACATTTTGGATTTGTGGGCTTGGACTCCAATTGATTGGATTTGGATTTTGGGTTTCCATTGATATGGATCAAGTTTATAATCCAACAGTGGCATCTGTCTTTGTCAGGAGTCCTTCCATACTTGAAGCTGCAAAGATTGCTTTAACATGGGACAAAATGGTATTGAACTGTCTCCTCACATTATAGCTTATACGGATAATGTTGCAACATTTATGATTCTATATATGTTTCTTGGTTAGGATTCAATCTATGAAGTTGAAGAAGGTGTGTTCCCGGAAAAAATGCCATTTTTTTGGGTAAAAATGAAGGGTACTAATATATGGTATCACGTGGGCTTCACTGCCACTACTAAACACGGTAACACTAGTACCAGTGATGCATCTCCAAAACTCTTGTTTGGTGAATTGATGTTTGATGCAAGTGAAAACAAACTTGTGCCTATGTGCTATTCTATACTGGAGGCTAGTAGTGCTGGTAATGCTTTACCTTTTTATGCATTTCCTTTAGTTTATTCATTGATTAATTGCTCTTTGAGTATTTTGAGGGGATTTGCAGGAGTTGGAAGGAGATGTGGATTTTGTCCACCAGGCGCTCAATTTCTTCATTCAAGCGGATATTGCTGTGGTGCTTGGGAAGACCCTCCTCCATTAGAGTTCACAGATGAGTCTAATGCCAACTGTTCGTCTAATGATTGTTGTAACAGTACCAGTACACCTCTTAAGCTTAACTTACTCTAGAATCATTAGTGACACTGTTCCTAGTATTTCCTTGCTTTCTTAGCTAGAAAAACATTTTTGTTTCAGACTTTAAGGCCGTATTCTTTTGGACTACAATTCAGTTCAGTTCAGACCATTTCAGTTCGCTTTAATTAGTTTAGTTCAACTATGCGTAGTTATAAATTTGCATTGAAATATGTTCAGTTTAGTTCAAATTCAACTCACTTTAGTTTAGTTCAGTTCAATTTAGTTCAACCAACTTTAGTTTAGTTTAGTTCAGCTTTCAGAAGTTGAAAAGAATAGGATCTTAAGTCAATAGCTTATTTTTATAATTGGCCTTCTCCTTATGTTCAAATGCATATATTGCTTAATTTTAGTTGCATCCATATGTTTTTATCCTGAAGCCTATACTTCACTTCCTTGCCAAAAGTAGTCACCTTTTGATCCCGGGTCATCCCAGTTCAAGGCAAACATATTTCTCCCAATTCATTTATGCTCATGATCTCATAAAAACTGGTCAAATGACATGTGCAAAGTGATCAAACGAAATTCAACAAATCTTTTCACTAAGTCACTATCTGCTTCTATTTTCAAAAGACATGTCTATAATATTAGGATGCATCAACTCGTTAATATGTCTTGATCATTGTATTTTAGAGTGGAAGTTAACACTCACTCTTTTTCTTTTAACAAAGGTTTTCGTTGGTAAGGTTTTTAATGAGGCAATGTATCATTCGCAGTGATGGACATCAAAGGGGAAGTGTTATAAATATATGTATGTTACATATATTAAATTATACAGATGTGATGTCCGTTGATGATAAAAATAACTTTTCACCATTATATATTTTTATAATGAATTTTGTAATTGAAAGGCTCATGCAATCTATGAGTATTGGTGGGCCTAACTACCTTTTTTGGTTCCCGTGCTATAATTAGTTTATACCTTTTGGTCCCTCTGCTTTATACGTTACCCTTTAAGTTTTTTTTAATGAAAATACCCAAAGGACACCAATGTGGCATACCCCGGGCAATTTATTAATTCAAAAGCAGTGAAGAATCACAAGCAGTGATCTCACATCTCAGTTACATGAAAGTAGTCTCTATGGAAAAGTAAATACATCCGTGATGACAAAACCCATACGACATTTCCTACACACAAATGAAAACCAACAAAAATAATAGCTCGACACTAAAATATCCTCCTAGTCTAACACACCCTCAAAAATGAGTTTGTTCCTTCTTTTCCACAATAACCACTCAATCACAAACCATAACGTAGTCGCAAAATCTCTCCTAGGGCCCGCACTGAAATGAGATTGCCATAATTTGATGAACTCCCCACTCGAAGATGGAATTATGAACGAAACACTAAACAATCTGAAAAGCTGTTGCCAAACTCTCCAACTCAATGAGCAGAAAAATAGAGCATGACCCATAGACTCACACACCCTACAAAAAGGGCAATCATCATTATCAATAATCGTACTACCCCATCGTAGGAGGAAAGATCTCGTGGGAATACTTCCATGAAACATCAGCCAATAAAAAAATTGAATTTTTGGAACAAGGGTAGATGACCATATAAGATTGTAATTCACCAAAGGGGCTGTCCATATAGGTTGACTGTAATAAAGTCGGCAAAAAGAGCCTGCAGAATATCGATTATGTGACTCTCCCAACCATATGAACCTGTCCGCTACTCTAGGAAACATACAGTTCCCAACATTTGCATTATTCACTACCGCCTCATTCCTTCCAAAGTGATCCGGACATGTCTCAACAATCCATCTTTTCATCTGGCAGTGTCGTTCTTTAACCGAAATGCGTAGATTCTGTTTCCAAAAGGGGCGACAAAAAGCATAAGCCCAAACAGCCATTCGCACCCCTGGCACAATACCCTTTAAGTCCCTATACTATTAATTTTGTAACCCAATTAGTCCTTTATTTAATGGAATTGCAACTTTTATGCCACCTAGAATCCATGTGTGCTAACATTTAATGACATGGAACATAGGCTTAAATTAGAAAAAAAGAAAAAACTTAATTTATTTAGGGATCTGATCGAGAATAAGCTGTTAATTAATCTCATATAACAAGGATTCCCAATTATTATGACGACTTAAGAACACAGTCAATGACTGGTTTTCTTATTTCATTCTATTTTGTTTGCCTTTCTATCTCAATAATCAATCCTATCTAGATAAGTATTTTTTCTATTAATTGAAAACCTTGAAAATGGGGGATTCGCTTATATAGTTTATTGGGCATTTTTTTGTTGCGTAGAATTGTAGATTATGATACCTCAAATTGACATATCCAAATGGCTTGAACAATTGTAGTTTTCATCAATGACTTGACAACTGCAGTTCTCATCTATAAACGTGGAAAACAAAAACTATTTTAAATATACAAAAAAAACTTGTAAGAGGTTGTTAGAAAGCCTTCTTCGATCACATCTACACTATAATTCCCTAAACTTACTTCCCAAATTTTAGCAATCCCCAAATTTTTATCCTTGAAACACCTAAAAATGCTTAGAGTTTGCTTCTCTTATATCATTAGTTTGGAATCAAAAGCTTTATTCTAGCATACCTTCATACACTCTCAAAATCCTCTTCCACTTGTTTCAATGTCGCATGAACTCCTCCGCACAAACTTTTGGCCACATCAACACTGTAGCTCGCTAGCAAATTTAAAAAATAAAGCCAACTCAACATCGATGGGAAAGAAGAAGAAGATCATAGACATTTTCTACACTTTGATTTTGGTCAATATTTTTGGCAAATTCTTTTGGTTAAGGATTTTTCAGTGCTTGGATTGAAAAAAAATTGAGTGATGCAGTAAGGAAGAAGATGGTAGGATTGGAATTTAAAATCTGATATTAGATTACTGGCTTTACTTATTCTCAGTTCAATCACTAAATACATTAAGTTTTTTTAAGCCTATGTGCCATGTCGTTAAATGTGTATAGCAGTTCAGTTAAATAAAGGATTGATAGGGTAACAAAATTAATAGCACAGGAACTTAAAGGATAACGTGTATAGCAGAAAGACCAAATTGATAAATTGATTATAGCACATGGACCAAAAAGGTGGTTCATAAGCTTGTGTGAGAATAATAAGAATAAAATTCCATGATTCTTACTTTCTTTCATCTTTCTTGTACTCTATTTTAATAGTTTATTTTTATTGTTTATATATTTTCATATTTACTTTTTATTACAACATCTTTGTGTTTTTTAACAATTGCAAAAATAATGTTATTATAATAATAATAATAATAATAATAATAAAACATATTTGTAATACTTAATTAAAATAGTGCATGTCTATTTCTGATTCCTGTTAAAACATCATATTGTCTTTGTCTTGTGTTATTACTATTTGTACTATTAAGTCCAAACTAATTTGGAGTCTAACTAATTCAATCAAATGTCAGCACACATGGATCCTAGGTGGCATTAAAGTTGCAGTTCAGTTAAATAAAGGATTGATTGGGTAACAAAATTAATAGCACAGGAACTTAAAGGATAACGTGTATAGCAGAAAGACCAAATTGATAAATTGATTATAGCACATGGACCAAAAAGGTGGTTCATAAGCTTGTGTGAGAATAATAAGAATAAAATTCCATGATTCTTACTTTCTTTCATCTTTCTTGTACTCTATTTTAATAGTTTATTTTTATTGTTTATATATTTTCATATTTACTTTTTATTACAACATCTTTGTGTTTTTTAACAATTGCAAAAATAATGTTATTATAATAATAATAATAATAATAATAATAATAATAATAAAACATATTTGTAATACTTAATTAAAATAGTGCATGTCTATTTCTGATTCCTGTTAAAACATCATATTGTCTTTGTCTTGTGTTATTACTATTTGTACTATTAAGTCCAAACTAATTTGGAGTCTAACTAATTCAATCAATTTGGAGGCTAATTAATTGCCAATAAACAAGGTGGGAAGATGGTAGTTAGTAATTAACATATTAATTGTCAATTGGAAAGTTGAAGCAACTTTTTTTGCCTATAAATAGACATTTCCCACAATCCAAATTCATCCAAACAAAAATTGAGTTTTCTTTTGTAGAGCATTTCCTACGAAAAGAGTTTGAGAGAAATTAGGGGAGTGAGTTGAGTAGTTTGGAAAATACTACACTATTTGGGTGTAAGGGTTAATTTTTTGGGCATTCCAATTCCTCCTAAAATTATTTATACCTCAAGTTTGGGTATACTTGAGAGAGGCTTTATTGTTGTATTCCCATTATTTATTAGTGGAGTTATTTTTGGTGCCTCGTGGTTTTTCCCTTTCAAAGGGTTTCCACATAAATCTGTGTGTTTCTTTATTGCTCTTTTTTTTATACTCATTGTTGCAACATCTATTTTAGTTAACACATATCACTTTGCTACCGAATTGATATACGTGACCCAACAAGTGGTATTAGAGTTGTTGGTTCCACAAAGGTTGTTATGTTAATTAAAATGGAAGGTTCTTCAATATCCATGATCAAATTGAATGGTTTGAACTAGTTAATTTGGAAGACCATGATGGAGGATATATTGTACTGCAAAGATATGCATGAAGCAATCAAAGGAGACACCACAAAGCCGAAAGATATGAAAGACAAGCTGAATAGAAAGGCTATAGAACTATTCGCCAATGGCTAGATTTCAGCGTGTTCGGTCATGTCTTGGAAGAAAAGTCTGCCCATGAACTATGGAAGAAGCTGCAAGATCTTTATTATCGGAAAACTGTTGGAAACAAGTTGTTCCTGATAGGGAAGGTTGTCAACATGAGATACAAGGAGGGAACTCCTGTTGCCGAATTTTTGAATGAATTTCGAAGTGCTATTAATCAATTATCTTCTATGCAAACAACACTTTAAGTGTGGTCGTAAAACACCCTATAAAAACGCCTAGTCTGAAACTGCTATATTCTACAGCTGCCTGGAGTGGCGTTGCCAGGAGTCTGCTCTTGGAGGGTCAAAAACAAGACACAACAACAAGATGATAGAATGTATTCGCTTGGGGATAAATATCCCAAAAAAATCAATAGATTTTTCTTAAGTCATTCACGATTCGTCCGACAGTGAAATAGCACCCCGAATTTTTTTAGGGAAATTTTGTAGCTGATTATATCTATTTTAATATGTAAAACAATTGAAAAACTTAAATATTTGACCTGAATGGCCAAAATTATAGATATCACATAACCCATAACGTAATTCAGTAGTTCAGAACCTTAAGAAGTTGAATATAAATTATTTTTATCTTTTCCTTTTAAAACCATTACTAATTTAAAAACACAACCTTACAAAATAATAAAGTGTGGGTTCTTGGATTCAATCTTGACAAGAAGAATCCCTTATTTCTAAAAAACTAAGTATATTGGAAAGCTCCTACACTGAGTCCAAATTAGTGATTTTTCTAGCATGTACATGCATAAGTAAAATCCGTTTGTTCGAGAAAAAAATACAAGAGTATTAGAATTTTAAGTGTATCATAAGCAAAACCTAATGTACAATACAATTAATACAACATATAAAGACTAAGAAGATATTTATATTTAATTAAAAAGAAGATATCTATATTTTAGTATAAAAAAGATATTACAAAGAAAAGAGTATTTAAGTGGGATGGGTGACAACTGAGCCCGTTTATGTAATAGGCCCACAGCAAAAGGACATGAACCTGATAAAAAGTAGGGAAAAGTACATGATTGGGCTAAAGCCTATAAAAAATTTTAACAAAAACTTTAGCCCATAACTTTTTTTACCTAAAGCATGGGCAAAGCACAACATTTGTACGTTCCATTCACATTAACTTTTTTACGTTATGGTATTTTGCAAGTATATTGCTGGAATAAATGTGTTTTTGTTTGATTGAGATTTTGTTTAGTCGCACCTGGTATAATGCTGGTATAAATATATTTTTGTTTGTTCTACTAGTATAAACCTGGTATAATGCAGTATAAATATATTATTTGTTTGATTACTATTTTGTTTAATCACACATGGTATAAACATGGTAAAATGATGATATAAATATGGTTTTTGTTTGATTTCTTTTATAAAAACATGCTTATGTTTGTTTCAATTTTCTAAAACTGGTATTTTGCTGGTATAAATCCGGTATGAAGTGGTTTTTGTTTGATTTCTTCATAAAATGCAAGTTTATGGGTTATTTTCATCACACCTACTATTTTGCTGGTATAAATTGGTTTTTGTATGATTTCTTTCATAAAAACATGCTTATGTTTGGTTTCAATTTTCCAGAACTGGTATTTTGCTGGTATGAGGTGGTTTTTGTTTGATTTCTTTCATAGAATGCATGTTGATTAGTTTATTTCTTTACACTTAGTATTTTGCTGGTTTTTGTATGATTTCTTTTCATAAAAACATGCTTATGTTTGGTTTCAATTTTTCAAAATTGGTATTTTGCATGTATTTTGCTGGTATGAGGTGATTTTTATTTGATTTCTTTCATAAAATGTATGTTTATTAGTTTATTTATTCGCACCTAATATTTTGCCGGTATAAGCTAGAAGACATTAAATTCAATGACCATCGAGGACAATGACAAGGCAACCGAAACGGTGGAGCCAGTTTGACACATAAGCTCCATCAAACTTATAAATGCCTTGGAACAATTGCCTCCTCCGAAAGAGTCCCAACAGGAAGAGGAAGGATTGTTGTATGCCAATGTAATCATCAACGGCAAACACACTAGCGCACTAATCGACACGGGCACTACACATAACTTCATGGATGCTGAAGAAGCCAAACGACTTGGTCTCAATGTCAAACCAAGCGGTGGTTCTGCCAAGCCAGTAAACACCAAAGAACAACCTATCACGGGGAAAGCAAGGAAAGTACCTATGCGAAACACCGAATTGGTTTCAAATTTCCAGAACTGATATTTTGTTGGTATAAGGTGGTTTTTGTTTGATTTCTTTCATAAAATTGATGTTTATTAGTTTATTTCTTCATACTTAGTATTTTGCTGGTATAAACTAGTTTTTGTATGATTTATTTCATAAAAACATGCTTATGTTTGGTTTCAATTTTTCAGAACTGGTATTTTGCTGGTATGAGGTGATATTTTGCTGGTATTTTGCTTGTATCATCTGTTACATATCTGCAAAAATAAAAATTCGAAAAAGTATATCATCATGGATCTAGTCTCGAAGATAAAAATGAGATGAACAAAAAACTCTAAGGCGACATATAAAAAAAATCAACGGTTTGCGAGATAAATGCAAAACAAAGTGAGAAAAATATATATAAAAAAGAAGGAATGACATGGCAAAGGAGGAACGTATGAAATGAAATAGAGAAGTTTAAAAAATGACGAAATAATTAATTAAAAAAGTCAGGGGTAGAGTGGTAAATATTTTTCTTATTCCTTACAATTTCCCTAAAAAGTAAATGACAAGCCCATTTTGGGCTTTCTTCTTCCCTATGTTTTGGGGAAAAAGTGTTCCCGTAAACCTAAGCTGCAGAGATGCGAAAACACAGCAAGCACTCCTATTAAGGATGTTTCCCGGTGGTCGGAGGGTCAGCTGACCCTTCGTGACCGCCCCTGGCTGCCCGTGAACCATCTATGGATATGAAGTAAGTGCCCATTCCACATCTTGGCCATAATTCTTTTGAATCTTCCACTCGCCACCAAATATTCTCCTTGAAGATAGATGGCGCTGAGACAAATACTTCTCCAAGCATAGCTTGGAGAGGGACCTAGTTCTGCTAGTAACACCGACTTCCCCTATAATTAATTAATTAGTTCTTATCATGAATATCGAAACAAATCCGAGGTCCCCAAAAAGTCGGGCTCGGAGCGGTCGCTCAACCCGCTAGTATTAATAGCCGGCGTTGATTTAAGCCATTGTTGCTCTTATGCTATTGCTTATGTATTGTTGTTATATTTCTCTTTCATAATTCATTAGGAATTACAATTTAGAAAGTCATTTGATCAATGATAATGGAAAATGAAGGAGATGAGGACCAAGATGGAAAGTAGTGTATTTGGGGAGGAAGGACTCAGTAAAAGCTGGTTATTAAGGTCGCACATGAATAATAACGATGGATGTTAATTAGATAGATATTTTTGTTGTTCCAAAGAAAGTCTCAGATTTTTATTATTAGGTACCTCAATTTGGAAGATATCCTGTATAAAGAAATTAGTCTAGCCATTTTTTTTGTTAAGAGCTCGTTGTCAGATTTTGATTTCGATTTCAATTTAATAATATTTGGGGCGGGTTCTCGGGATAGGTGGGTGGCCCCTAATTCCTTTTTTCTCACCAGCTTTTATTTAAAAAAAAAAAAAGATTTTCATTTCAATTCCTCTGATGTTATCTCTAACCGGCAGCGTTGTTTTTTGGTCCTATTCTTGGGGGCTTTGTTTTATTTATTTGTTTTAGTTGTCGTTGAGTGTAGAGTGTAAACCTAATTAAGATGGTTTTTTCTTCTTCCAGCTTCTAAACTTCATTGCTATAAAAAAATAATATATTTATGTGAAATCACCTAGATTTTACTATCAAAGTAAATACTATTTACTATTTTTTATAGAAAACTACGGCAACCTAAAAAAATTATGCCTTGTTTAACTCTTTTGTAACCATTGAGATATATGTATTCAAAATATGTTGTTCTATAAAACGTTAACAAACCAATAATGTAACAGCCATTCATAAGTTAGGAATCAATTAAAGAAAGAATCAAAGAGATTAGTTTGGATTAACTACTTTCTTGTCATCCACTATACGATCGTCTTCTTCAAACACGGATTCGTTACTACATATCTCAATCTTGATAATTTTACAACTGGGTTGAACTTCATCCGTCTTTAGACAATATACTTGTTGATCTTTCACAAAAGACACCCAGATTTATCTCCGAACAAGATCATTTCAGATCTGGACTACCGGTTGATGTTATGGCGTAAACAGTTTATGGTTGTGGATGGAGTTGGTACTTGGGGGTTAAGGAAATATAAGTTGCAGCGTTTTATGCTTTTTGTTTTCAGGTTAAGTCTTGTCTAAAGGCATGTGTTTGTCTTGCTGTAATAACAAGTTTAGTTTGTTTGTGTTATGTCTGGAGTTTTAACTCCGGTAAACTGTATTTAGTATTTTTAGGTTTGTCTATGTTTATCGGTCATTCTGCACAATTGTTAGCTTGAGCAGTTGATTTTTCAACATGTAGGGAGACTTTACTTAATGTTTGTCCATATTTGATTGGAGCTGTAATTAGTTATGGTTTTATTTAATAGAAAATATTCTTTAGTAAAAAGAGATTAAGAGAAACCTCTACCGCAGTGAAAAGATAAAATTCCAAATTTGTCTAGTTACATTTCATAATGATAAATAAAACGTGCATATTTCAAAACACGAACAGGCTCACTCGATATAGCAAAATACCATAAGACGAAACACTTGTCCATCATATCAAGTACTCTTTGAGGGTAAGTCGTTCTTTTGCTTGTATCCCAGATGTTCATACTCAAAGCTTATTGTCTTAGACGTGATCCCTCTAGTCTTGAGATATTCCGTAAACTTCTTCATATTTTCATCAGGACAACCGAAAAAATGTGACGAATCACTGCAAAAAAAAAAGACGGTGTAAAATAAAAGCTGGCTTAGCAATCATTTCAGAATCCATGAAATTACATGCTTCATATTTAATACTAAAAAAATGTACTAACAAATTATAAATGCAAAGGGATTTTCATATGTTGAATGCCTCACATATACTTCATGAATATGGAGTCGGTCTGGCTTAGCAATCATTTCAGAATCCATAGCCATAAAATAGTCCTTTGAAATTTCGACATAGAATGGAATAAACGGATCATCACAACTAACTTGGTCATCCTCAACCGAAAGAGAAGCTCGTAAATAGTCTTCATTATAAGTTCTCGTCATTACGATATTTGTTCTGCTAGGGCTAAGAGTATAAGATTTTAGTTCAAATGGAAAACCAGTTGGTAGAGCTACCACCCCCTGCAAGATGATTCAATCAATGAAATTACATGTCAAACAAATCAATGGCATATTGAACGAAATGCTCCTACAAAACAATGTTATGTAAAATATAACGAATCATGTGAAATACCTCATTGTAATGATAGTTTGATAATGTGAATTTACAAGTATGAGATGTGGAAATAAAAATAGAAATGTGAGGAAAGTATCATCAGTTAATAAAAAGAAAAGAAGAACAACAGAACACATGAATCATTATTGATGAGATTTTGATACATATAGAGAATCGAAAAAGAAAAAGATAACTGACATTAGAGTAGTTGGCAATATCGTTTTCGTTTTTGTCAGCAACGGTAGGGGATCTCCCGTGCAAATCCGACTCATAGGCATCCCCAACACAAACTCACAAAACACAATAAACCGTTAGGAGAATGAGAACTGTCAACACTGTTTCATTGATATAACGGTATATAATTATAACCTCTTTCAGGTTTGACTAAATATAATACTACTTCCGTAATGTTCTACAAAACTAATGTATTTGGTTAAACCCGAATAATATCTAGACTGAAAATGTATTGAAAACAAGTTGAAAAGAAAATAAATAAATAAATATGTTATAAGATGTCTTGATAATAATTAATTTAGAAAAATAACAGAATTAAGAAAGAAAAATAAGGAATTCTAAATAAGAAACAAATCAATTAACTTTTAGAATGATGGAGAATGTAATTAGTTTCTTACAAATCAATTATTTACCCAGCAAATTATGCCTTAGTTAAGCGTTGACTCTCAACAAATCAATTATTACCCAGCAATACCATGAGTTAAGCATTAACTTTCTTACCAATTGTAAAAGAGTCTTTCTTCATTTCCAGTTGTTTCTTTATGTTGTTGAACAAAAAGCTGAAATTGCAAGGTTCAAACCCTCTTTTCTTAAAATAGTCTTTGAACTCGTCCAAATGTCCTTGACCGACGTTCTCATCAACTCCGATATTGCTGCAAAAAAGGAAAATATAAAGAAGCAGTGTAACAAGCAAGGCATTACCAACTTGCCAATGCCGTGGATGATTTGACATTGACAGTGGATTGTTTGTGAATGGTGCATTGATAGAGAATCAATTGGTCCTGAATTGCTGGACTCCGGATCTGGTGGGCCTATACCATTGTTGGTGTATTGCAGGAATAAGAAACTAAAGCCTTAGAAGAATGACTTAGAGAGTTAGAGAAAGAAGGTCTCCCTTCTCTCTTAGCTCTAGAGAGGAGGAGGGTCTTCCTTCTCTCTAACCAAGAGAGGAGGGTCTCCCTTCTCCTCTAAAAACCCATACTATGGGTTAAATTATCAAGCTTGTTTTACAAGCTTCTATGAATATGGGTTAGATTTTCATGCTTGTTTTTTAAGCTTCTATTGTTGGAATTAAAACACTCAAATGAACAACTTTTATTAAACTCGAAGATATTACAAGAACACTCTCACTCAAAATACAAAACTACAACTCACTCTTTACTTCTTTTCTCTCTAAAGAAGTTCTTATTTTTGTTCATGAAAAATAACTAAACAACTCACCTATTTATAGGTGAATTATACAACTCTCAACTAACACAATTACTCACCACTACCTCCAACTAATACAATTAATAGCCAACTTATTTAGTTAATTTAATGGCCTCCAAATTGGTTGTAGTTAATAGCCTCAAATTTGGTTATCACATACAAAAATCTACATACTTAAAATACCTAAATAAATTTACTACATTTTGGATTTGTGGGCTTGGACTCCAATTGATTGGATTTGGATTTTGGGTTTTCATTGATATGGATCAAGTTTATAATCCAACACCCCCCCTTAAACTTGATCTTGTCATTCCGAGTGAGCTTCTCAGTCTGATGTAGTTTTCGCTTATGAGCGGCTTAGTGAAGATATCCGCAATTTGATCTTGTGTCCTCACGTATTCAACTTGTACTTCCTTTCTTGCAACACACTCTCTTATGTAATGGTAGTGGATGTTGATGTGTTTGCTTCGATCATGGAATACATGACTTATTGTCAGCACGAATCTCAGTTGGCTCCTCTTGTATTAACCCAATCTCCTTCAATAAATTTCTAAGCCAAATTGCATGACAGACGCATGAGGTTGCTGCAACATATTCTGCTTCACATGTAGACAAAGTTACAATCGATTGTTTCTTTGACATCCATGTGAAAGCAGTGTCTCCGATGAAAAATACGAATCCACTAGTGCTTCTTTGGTTGTCTACGTCTCCACCCCAATCGCTATCGCTATATCCAACAAGCTTGTAATCATTACATACCGAATAAAACAAGCCAAAGTCGGTTGTACCTTTCAAATAGCGAAGAATTCTCTTAACGGCTTTGAAATGGGTGGTTGTTGGTGACTCCATATAGCGGCTTACTAATCCGACTGCATGAAGGATATCTGGCCTCGTACATGTAAGATAGCATAGACTTCCAATAAAACTTTGGAAAAATGTTGGATCTACACTTTCCCCTTCTTCATATTTAGACATCTTGATCCAGTACTCCACCGGTATGCTTAACGGCTTGCAGTTATCCATCTTGAACTTTTTCAAGACCTCCTTCGCATAGCTTTCTTGTGAAATGAAAATTCCATCCTTTTGTTGCTTTACTTCTATACCAAGGTAGTATGCCATAAGTCCCATATGTGTCATCTCAAACTCCTTCATCATCACTTCCTTGAATTCATCGAACATTCTTTGGTAGCTTCCGGTGAAGATCAAATCATCCACATAGAGGCATACAATCAAAATATCTCCATCTTTGATCTTGATGTACAAAGCGTGCTCATAGGGACATTTGTTGAAGCCATTTTCTCATAAGTACTTGTTGATTCTACTATTCTATGCCCTTGGTGCTTGTTTTAGCCCATAAAGAGCCTTTTTCAACTTCAACACCTTGCCTTCATAGCCTTTTGCTTCATAGCCTGGTGGTTGTTGAATGTAGACTTCCTTTTCAAAAACTCCATTTTGGAAGGCCGATTTACATCCATTTGATAAATCCTCCATTTATTTTGAGCTGCCAAAGATATGATTAGTCTAACAGTTTCCAATCGAGCAACTGAAGCGAACACCTCATCGTAGTCGATTCTAGCCTTTTGACAGTAGCCTTTTGCAACAAGCCTGGGCTTATGTCTTTCGATCTCTCCTTTGGCATTTTGCTTTGTTTTGTACACCCATTTAACACCTATTGCCTTATGTCCTTTGGGTAGTGAAGTGAGTTCCCACGTGTCGTTCTTCTCAATGGCCTTGATTTCTTCGTCCATTGCATCTCTCTATTGTTTCTCTTCCGAAGCTTCTTAAAATGTCACCGGCTCACAATTAACAAATAGAAAAAAATAATGTAAGATTGTCTAATTATTCAGTCACCTCATAGAGTTCTCAAAGACTTCTTGTACGATGCACTTCTCTTTCATCTTCAGTCTCACTTGAGCATGGAGAATACGATGATGATGACCCGTCTCCACGAGTTGGAGAATTTGGTAGAGTTGTAAGGCCTTGTTGTAGTTGTCTTTGTTGCTCAAGCATTGTCTACTCATCTTCCTCGAATGGGAAAAAAAATTAAAGTCCTCCATTTGAGAATCAAAGTTCCATTCGCCTTCTTCATCAAATATCACATCTCGACTGATCAAAAACTTCTTGTCATTCGGATTATATAGCCTGTAATCTTTTGAGATTGAGTCATAACCGATGAAAATAAAACTTTTGCTTTTATCATCAAGCTTGGTTCGATTCTCATCTGGTACATGAACATGAGCTACTCTCCTATAGACTCGAAGGTGGGGAATTCTGGGCTTTCTTCAACTCCATGCTTCTTGTTGTGTCTTTGCCACACACTTCTTGTAGGAGAATAATTTAATAGGTAGACTGCACATGCCACTACTTTCGCCAAAAACTCCTTGGGTAGTTTCTTGCTTTTGAGTATACTCCGTGCCATGTCAAGAATTGTTCTATTTTCTGCCACACCATTTTGCTGGGGGAGATCTAGGAACCATTAAGGGTCGATGGATTCCATGTGTTGCACAAAACTCATTGAATTCATTAGATGTAAATTCTCCTCCTCGATCAGATCTCATGGCTTTGATCTTATGATCGCTCTCCTTTTCCACGACTGCTTTGAACTTCCAAAATAATCCAAAGATTCTGATTTCTGCTTCAAGAAATATACCCAAGTTTTTCTTGAATAATCATCAATGGAGAGAAGGAAGTAGTTACTCTTAGCGAGAGAACTTGGCTTAATAGGACCATACACGTCGGTATGGATGAGCTCGAGCGGCTTCTTGGCTCTATAGTCTGACTCCTTTGGAAAGCTTCTTCTAAATTGCTTCCCTTGTAGACATCCTTTGCATAATTGATCCAGATTGTTGATACATGGTAAGCCTCTAACCATTCCCTTCTTAGATAACAGCTCTAATCCTCCATAGTTTAGATGCCCAAATCAAAGATGCTATAGCCACGATGCATCTTTGTAACAAGTCTTTAGACACTTTGCAATATCATTTCTGATATTCAAAGGGAACATTCTATTCTTTGACATCTGTACCTAGGCAATTAGATTCCCATTGCCATCTCTTATAAAAAGACTACAATCTTTCATATGAATATCATAGCCTTTTTCTAAGAGTTGACCCAAACTAAGAATGTTGCACTTCATACCAGGTACATAGTAGACATTTGAAATCATTTGGTGGCTATCATCCTTTGCTCTAAAAAGGACGTTGCCTCTTCCCTTCACTGATATATTGTTATCATCTCCAAATGAGACATCGCCGCTTACTGCTTCATTTTGCTTGCACCGGTGTTACGATACCATGTGTTGTCTTGATGATCATTGTTGTTGTTATATGCTAGTAATATCATTTCTTTCTCCTCGATCTTCTCCTCCACAAAATTTGCCTTCTTTTCGACTTGATTGTTAGGAGTTCTACATTCTAAAGCGTAATGCCCAAACTTTTGACAATTATAGCACCGAACTTGAGATTTGTCATACCTCGCATTCGAATTGCCTCTTTTGCAACCTAGTGTGGAACTTTCTCCTTTCTCATAGTTATTGCTAGAATCGTTGTTGTAATTCTAACTTCGTCCACGACCACGGCTACCACCTCGTCTGTAGCCTCGTCCTCTGCTTTTGCCTCTTCCATGGTTGTTTCTACCATTACCTTGACCTTCACTTATATCCTTAAGTTATAGCTTGAGGAGTTGCTCAGAGATACCTTGTTTCTTCTTGTGCTTTTCTTCATGGCCTTGTAGTGATCTTTGGAGTTCCTCAATCGTCACCATGATGTGTTCAAATTTAGGATCCAACGAGTGGAGTATATTCTCTGTTATTCTTACATCTTCTAACTTCTCATCGTTTCTTTTCAATTGATTAGAAATGGCTGCTACTCTAGAAAAGTATTCAAAGATAGACTCGGATGGTTTCATGTGCAAGGATTCAAACTCACCTCTTAGTGTTTGGAGACAGACCTTCTTCACCTTTTTGACTCCTTTGTAAGAGGTTTATAGCTTCTTCCATGCTGGCTTGGAGGAAGTTGCACTTGAAATCTTTTCAAAACTGTCATCATTTAATGCTTGATAGATGAGGAAGAGAGCTTTCTTATCTCTCTTTCGGGAATCCTTCAAAGTTGTAGCTTGATAGCGTTAGAGAGGCTTCATTTTTGAGCTCCTTGAAACCTTTCTCTATAATATCCCAAACATCATGCACACCAGGAAGAGCCTTCATCTTAATACTCCAATTGTTATAGTTGTTGTTGTTGAGTGTTGGAACTTAAAACGATGCCACGCTATTCGCCATCTTACTCAAATAGCTTTTCTAGACGTACAGGGGCTATTGCGATGCTTTCGGGAATCTTTTATAACACACTGGATGTATTGCAATGCTTTTGGCAGTCTACTGTGACACTTTTGGGGCTTTTTAGCTACTGCAATGCCTGGGCTATTTCAACTCGATTTTTCTACCCTTGGGAAAAAAATTCTTTTTGGGAGGAGGACTCGAGCTCTCAACCTAGCTCTGGTACCACTTTGTTGGAATTAAAACACTCAAATGAACAACTTTTATTAAACTCGAAGATATTACAAGAACACTCTCACTCAAAACACAAAACTATAACTCACTCTTTACTTCTTTTCTCTCTAAAGAAGTTCTTATTTATATTGATGATAATCAACTAAACAACTCACCTATTTATAGGTGAATTATACAACTCTCAACTAGCTCAATTATTCACCACCACCTCCAACTAACACAATTAATAGCTAACTTATTTAGTTAATTTAATGGCCTCCAAATTGGTTGTAGTTAATAGCCTCCAATTTGGTTATCACACACAAAAATATACGTACTTAAAATACCTAAATAAATTTAATACATTTTGGATTTGATGGCTTGGACTCCAATTGATTGGATTTGGATTTTGGGTTTTCATTGATATAGATCAAGTTTATAATCCAACATTTATGAATATAGGTTAGGTTTTCAAGCTTGTTTTTCAAGCTTTCATGAATATGTGTTTGTTTTCAAGCCTATTTTTCAAGCTCTCCTCCCCTCTTTCATCGGTTTTCTCACTGGAGACTAAGAGTGAAGAAGTGCAAGATGAACAAAGGGATGCAGTCCAAAGGAGAAACCGGTAGTCAAAGCTGGTCTTTAGTTTTCAGTTGGTCGGATCGAATTTCTTGAAGAAAGTATGGTATTCTCAGCGTGGGTAGTGGAGCACTAACATGCTACCGCCGAGTGGTAGCTTAGCTTGAAGACGGTGGTCATTATCACCGACAAGTGCAGTCGCACCTCCGATTGGAGAAGGTTCACCGATCCTGAATTGAGGATGCACTATAGTTGTTGTACCCTTTTGTTGGTGGTTCTTTTGCCATGTATGTGGCTTATTTTATGATTTTGCTTCTTGTAAGCATTGTATAAAGCTTTATGTAAGCCTATTTTTCTTTTTTTGTTTATGTTTTTTATACATCTTTTTCATTTCTTTTAATAATATTCAGGATCGGATTACCGGCCCCAACTTTTAATTAAAAAAAGTTAGTAATTCATTTTGTTGTTTTAGCTAAGCTGGCTGCTAGAGAGTAACGGATTGGCCTTCTTTTTTCTTTTTTTTATTGATATTTGCTACTGATTATTAGTTTCTCATCTCATCAATAGACAAGCAAAAATGATGAAGAATGATGTGATGACACGAAAAGGGTTGAAATTGTGTCAAGTTCATATCTGTTAGTTGGCTAGATGCTCTGATTTTTGTGTCTATTTTGGGTGAAAACATACCAGTGATCATGCCTCATGGTTATACCATGTCTATCTTTCACGAAGTATAATATGCGCCTTATTATTTTACCTAATTTTCTGTCAGGTATTGGACACTGACTTAACTGATTTTGTAACAGATAAATAGAAATAGAGGAAAAGGGAGGTTGAAGAGAAGAAATTAGATGAGAAATAGAGGAATTTAGAAGAGATTAGAAGATAATAGGAAGAAGAGAAAGTTATGGAGAAAACAAATTGATTTTTGTAATTTCATTGATTGATTCAGAATAAGATATTACTGCCTTATATAGGCTGATTACAAACTATAGTAATATTGCTATAGCTGGCATCACCCCACAAACAAACAAAATACTCTAACTAACTTGTAACAATACAAATAAGAATGGTTTATTAGCCTTAGGTATCTAAAATGCTAATTTAATCTAATAAAGACTACTATCCTAATTCCGTATACGTGACAATACTCTCCCCTTAAGAAAGTCTTGTCCTCAAGACTTATGCTGATTATCAACCACACAGAAGCAACTTGATATGAGTCGATAATTTCATGATGAGATTGGCAGATCTTCCATATTTCCTCCTCTAATCTTATTTGCCTCTTTTTCCAAGCATATCTTCACTCAACTTCGTCCTCCTTAACTAGTTTAGCTCCTTCAAGGATTTGATCATATGAAGTAAGCTTCCTGTTTCAAAAATAATTTAACGGCCCTTTCCTCAAATAGGGTTCCAATGCCCCAACAGCCATGTCCTCATCAGGATAAACCATTCTCTCCCAGGTGGCCTTAATCAAACAAAGAACACAAGTTTTAGATACAAATATAGTGGTAACACTAATCCAACTTCCCATGAACAAAGCCCCAAATCCAGAAGGATATTTAAGTTTGTCTTGTGCAACAAAATCTTCTGAACCAGCCCCTTTTACTTCCCTACAGGCATAAACTATCCTCATAGAGCAAGGCCTAGCCTTTGAAATAACAATCATATGCAAAACTTTAACATCAGGAATAAAATGAAAAGTTGAATCATTATCTTCAAGCGTTGCTCTCAAGTGTCTATAATAGACTAATTTCCAATTGTTTGCAATTACAATAGACCCAATTCTATAGCCAACAATAAGAGATTGAACAATTTGAAGCATAGAAGAGACAAACCTAGCACCGATAATAACTTGTACAGCCAGTTTACTTACAATAATATTTCTGGCTCCTAAAGTCCGAAAATGCAAGTTAGAGAAGCGTGGAAGAAGCTCAAGGTCCACTTTGACTGCATGGACATTGGAGAGGAAGGCTTCATTGCATAATTCATTCCCACTTTTGAAATCATGTTGATCGTTGGGTAGTGGAAAGAGTATATAAGGCATGTGAATTTCTTTTAAGTCATACTTGGGCTTGGGCTTGGGCCTCACTTTAGTTAGAACCCTAGCCTTTCTACCATAAAGTAAATAATACTTAAATCTTTTCTTGCTCCTTTTCCAACTCTGCAACTTGGCCCCTTTAATCCACCGTACAAGCTTCTTTTCTTTTCCTCCGTAATTCCCGATGGAAATCAGATCATGGTTGGGTCTGCTCTTGTACTTCCATCTTCTTCTTTTTATTTTAGCTTCATCTCTATGCCTTGAATCGACTATACTTCTCCATTGCTGCAGCTACTGTTTTCCAATTGAGGTCATTGTTAATTTAGGACCTGGGTCAAACTAGACTGATTTGCTTCCAATACCAAAAGAGTTACGAACCCATTTGTTGATTTCCCATTCCCTGACTCATATTGCCCTTCTTCCCTAGATTTACAGTATGGCTTTATAGTTTCATTCTTTATTACCAGTGATTCAATAGTTTTTCTAGAAATCTCTACCTGCTCTTTGATACCCAGTGATTTTGTTTCGTATTTTGGCCCCATAATTTTAGTTTTCACCACCCTTAACTCATCGTCGGTAATATATTTAGAAATCTCAAAAGTGAACATCTTACCTTTAGTGGCAGACCCTGATATTACATCAGACCTTGCAACCAGATTTTTGGATCCTCCCCATTCATTAGGGTCTCTAACTTGATTTACAGCCTTTAACTCCTCCATTTTCTTTTTAGAACTTTCATCAAACACATGGAGTGCATCATTTTCTGGTGACTTTTCCTTCTTGTTTGGAACATCATCTTCCCAAGGCTCATTCTGGATCTTTAGCTGGCAGCAATTATCCCAAATATTCCGTCCTTCAAGTAAGAACTTGGCTGATATTGCTCCATGAGAAGAATGAAAGCAAATCACGTCTCGAAGCTCATATGTAGGGTGGAACATGACGATGTAGTCCACTGAACCACAAGGCAAAAAAACTCGATGAAGAACTTCCTCCGAGATAGGATATCTCAGATTTTGAACCGTTATCCATAACTGCCGAGAAACATACGACTTTAATTTTTCGACGAGAAATTCCAGCCATGTCCGAGGTGATGGGTCCAGAAATTAATTGGTTGGCAAATTAATTTTGTTTGTCCATTGCCAAAAAGTAAACTCGAAACTTTTCAAATGTATGCAACACGGAGTTGCAATCTTTGCCCACCCAATCAATATGTTTACACCAATTTTTCAAATTGGTAAGTGAAGCCATTTGCCTATAAACGACACTCCCTACATATCCAATTTTATTAAGCAATTTAAGAGTTTCTTTGCAGAGTTGTATTCCCGCAAAAAGGAGTGTGTTTTTAGAGCATTTCCTTTTGTAGAGTTTTGTTCCTACAGGAGAGGAGTTGAGTGATTTTACCGTGTGAGTAAAATTGGGTTATTTCCAACTATTCTAAAAATATTTTACACCTCAAATTTGGGTATACTTAAGAGAGGATTTTGTGTTTTATTCCCATTATCTTTTAGTGAAGTTATTTTGGTGCCCCTTGGTTTTTCCCTTTCAAAGGGTTTCAACGTAAATCTTTGTGTCTCTTTATTGCTCTATTTTATTTTTATACTCGTTATTGCATTATCTATTTTACTTAATACATATCACCTTCCTACCAAATTGATATACGGGACCCAACAAGTGGTATCAAAGGTGTTGGTTCCATAAAGGTGGTTGTGTTAATTAAAATGGAAGGTTCTTCAACATCCATGATCAAATTAAACGGTTCAAACTGGTTAATTTAGAAGCCCATGATTGAGGATATATTATACTACAAAGACATGTATGAAGCAATCGAAGGAGACACTGCAAAGCTGAAAGACATGAAAGATCCAGATTAGAGTAACTTGAATAGAAAGGCTATCGGTACCATTCGCCAGTGGCTAGATTTCAATGTATTCGGCCATGTCTTGGAGGAAATGTCTACCCATAAACTATGGAAGAAGCTGCAAGATCTTTATGATTGCAAAACTATTGGAAATAAGTTGTTCTTGATAAGGAAGCTTGTCAACATGAAATACAAGGAGGGAACTCTTGTTGCCGAATTTTTGAATGAATTTCGAAGTGCTATTAATCAATTATCTTCTATGCAAACAATACTAGACGATGAAGTCCAATCTTTATTGTTGCTCAGCTCTCTACAGAAAAGTTGGGATACATTGGTGGTGTCTATGACCAATTCAGCTCCAGATGGAAAATTATCCTTAAACCGCATTGTTAGCAGTTTGCTCAATGAGGAGACAAGGAGGAAATTTATGATTGTCGAAAGTAGCCAAGCTCTTGTCACAGAACATAGAGGTCAGAGCAAAAATCGAGGTCCCAATAATCCTAACAAATCTAAAGGAGGAGACAAGTTTAGAGGCATATCTAAGTCTAAGGGTAGAGTCAAATGCTACCACTGTAGACTAGGAGGCCATTTGAAGAGGAATTGTTGAAAGTTGAAGAGAGAACAGAAGGATGGCAATAACCAGGAGGAAGACAAGAACACCACTGCAGCAACTAAAGATATTGTTGTTCTTTCTTTCAATCATGAAGAATAATGTCTGCAAGTCTCAAGTCAAGATGATACGGAATGGGTGATCGACACTGTATCATCTATCACGCCACTCCGAATAAGGAGTTCTTCTCTATATATAAAGCCAGAAGTTTTGGTATGGTGAAGATGGGCAATAATGGCCATTCCAAAATCATTGAAATTGGTGACATTCATATCAAGAAAAACACTGGCTGTACACTCATCCTCAAAGAAGTTAGACATGTTCTTGATTTAAGGCTCAACTTAATATCTTGTGGTGTCCTAGATCGTGAAGGCTTTGAGAATTTCTTTAGGATTAAGAAATGGAAGCTTACTAGGAATTCCTTGGTGATTGCAAAAGGTGCCATGTGTTGTACACTGTATAAAATAAATACATTCATTTTTAAAGATGCACTGCATGCTATTAAAGAAGAGTCTTCACCAGATTTATGGCACAGAAGATTGGCTCACATTAGTGAAATAGGGTTGCAAATTCTAGCCAAGAAGTAGCTCGTACCTTCGGCTAATGGTACACCACTATCCTCATGTGATTACTGCCTATTTAGCAAGAAACATAGAGTGTCATTCAGTAAGTTATCAAGTAGAAAGTCAAGTGTTCTCGACTTGGTGCACTCAGATGTTTGTGGCCCCTTTGAATTTAAGACCTTGGGAGGTAACAAGTATTTTATTACTTTTATTGACGATGCATCCCAGAAGTAATGGATATATTTCTTTAGAACAAAAGATCAGGTATTCCAGTCATTCCACAAGTTTCATGTTATGATGGAAAGAGAAATGAACAAGAAATTAAATTGCCTCCGATCCGATAATAGAGGTGAATACACATCACACGAGTTTAAGAACTATTATTCTAGATATGGAATTCAACATGAAAAGACTGTACCTGGAACCCCACAACACAATGGTGTAGCAGAAAGCATGAATCGCACTATTGTAGAGAAGGTCAGATGTATGCTCAAAATGGCTAACTTGCCAAAGTCATTTTAGGGAGAAGCAGCATGCATAGCCTGTTATCTTATTAATAGGTCACCATCTACTGCTCTAGATTTTGATATTCCAGAAAGAGTATGGACTGGAAAAGATGTTTAGTACTCTCATCTAAAGATGTTCGGCTGTAAGGCATTTGTGCATGTGCCTAAGGAGCAATGGTCAAAGCTTGATGATAAATCAAGTCCCTGTATTTTCGTTGGATATGGAGATGAAGAGTTTGGGTATAAACTATGGGACCTAGAGAAGAAAAAGACCATTAGAAGTAGAGATGTAGTCTTTTGAGAAAGTGAGACTGTAGAAAGCTTTAAGAAGAATGGCAAGTCAGGACTTGTGGATGACATCATTCCCAGCTATGTCTCTTTATCGTCAAATAGTACCATTGGTGGAGATGAGGAACAAGTTCAGAATAATGATGAAATTCCAGAGCTAATGGAGGATCACGAGCAAGAAGATGTTAATGAGTAGGGGGAGCAACCAACCCACCAAGCTGAAGTTGAACAACAACTTAGAAGATCAACCAAGGATCGCCAACCAACATCAAAGTATCCTAGTTCTGAGTATATTCTCCTTACTGATGAGGGGGAGCCGGAGGATTTACAGGAAGTTCTAAAGCATGCAAATAAAGAATCTTGGCTGGAGGTAATCCAAGATGAGATGAATTTGTTGCTAAAAAACAACACATATGAGTTAGTAGAACATCTTGAGGGAAGAAAACCATTGAAGAACAAATGGGTTTTCAAGCTTAAAAGAGATGGCAATGGAAAGCTACTGAAGTATAAAGCTTGTCTAGTAGTGAAAGGTTTCCAACAACAAAAGGGAATTGTTTTCGATGAGACTTTTTCTCCGGTGGTAAAAATGACTTCTATTCGAGCAGTTATAAGCTTAGTAGCAAGTTTAAGTCTTGATCTTGAGTAGTTAGATTTGAAAACTGCCTTCCTTCATGGCGACCTAGAGGAAGAAAGCTACATGGTGCAACCAAAAGGCTTTAAAGTGAAAGGAAAAGAGCATATGGTTTGCAAGCTGCAAAGAGTTTGTATGGGTTGAAACAAGCACCCGAGCAGTGGTATAAGAAGTTCAATTATTTCATGAGTAGTCATGGCTACAAGAAGACTCAAGCGGATCCATGTGTTTACTTCAAGAGATTCTCTAATAACAACTTTATCATATTGTTGTTATATGTTGATGATATATTGATCGAGGGATAAGATATTTCTTCAATTTGTAAATTGAAGGAACAGTTATCAAAGTCCTTTGACATGAAGGACTTGGGTCCAGCACAACAGATTTTTGGCATGAGGATTTTACATGATCGAAGCAACAAGAGGTTATGGCTGTCACAAGAAAATTATGTTGAATGTGTGCTACAACGTTTTAACATGTTGAATGGTAAACTAGTTAGCGTTCCTCTTATCGGACATCTGAAGCTGAGTAAGGAATCTTGTCCTACAACTAAAGAAGAGAAGGAAGACATGAAAAAGATTCCATATTCCTCCACAGTGGGGAGTCTAATGTATGCAATGGTTTGTACAAGGCCAGACATTGCACATGCTGTTGGAGTTGTAAGAAGATTTTTAAATAATCCGAGAAGACAACACTGGGAAGCTGTAAAGTGGATTCTCAGATATTTGAAGGGAAGTTCAAAGAAGTGCTTGTGTTATGGAGAATCTAAACCAATCCTAGAAGGATTCGATGATGCTGATGTGGCAGGAGATCTCGATCATAGAAAGTCAACTTCAGGATACGTATTTACATTTATTAGGGGAGCAATTTCTTGGCAATCTAAATTACAGAAATGTGTTGCACTTTCTACGACCGAAGTAGAGTACATTTTAGCGGCTGAAGCAGGAAAAGAGATGATTTGGTTAAAGAGATTCTTTGAAGAGCTGGATCAAAAACAAGCTGACTACATAGTATATTGCGATAGTCAAAGTGCTATAGACTTGAGCAAGAATACTATATATCATTCTCGAACTAAGCACATTGATATTCAATATCATTGGATACAGGAACAACTAGAACAAGAAGTTTTTCATCTAGAGAAAATTCCAACAGAAGAGAACCCTCCAAATATGCTGACCAAAGTAATTCATCGGGAGAAATTTGAGTTGTGCAATAAGCTTATTGACATGAAGTCTAATTAGGAGCTGACTCGATACCCCCATGAGTCTGGTGGGGGAGAATTGATGGGTCCAGACATCAATTGGTTGGCAAATTAATTTTGTTTGTCCATTGCCAAAAAGTAAACTCCAAACTTGTCAATTGTGTACAACACGGAGTCGCAATCTTTGCCTACCCCGATCAATATGTTTACACCAATTTTTCAAATTGGTAAGTGAAGCCATTTGCCTATAAAAGGCACTCAGTGCATATCCAAATTTAGTAAGCAATTTAAGAGTTTCTTTGCAGAGTTGTATTCCTGAAAAAGTGAGTGTGTTTTTAAAGCATTTCCTTATGTAGAGTTTTGTTCCAACAAGAGAGTCAGAAAATATTAGAGAGGGGGAGTTGAGTGATTTTACCTTGTGAGTCAAATCGAGTTATTTTCAACTGTCCTAAAATTATTTTATACCTCAAGTTTGGGTATACTTGAGAGAAGATTTATTGTTGTATTCCCATTATTTATTAGTGAAGTTATTTTGGTACCCCGTGGTTTTTCCCTTTTAAAGGTTTTCCATGTAAATCTTTTTGTCTCTTTATTGCTCTATTTATTTTTATACTCATTGTTGCAACATCTATTTTAGTTAATACATATCACCTTCCTACTGAATTGATATACGGGACCCAATACGAGGATCGGTGAGCTCTGGTACCATTGTCAGGTATTGGACACTGACTTAGCTGATTTTGTAACAGATAACTAGAAATAGAGGAAAAGGGAGGTTGAGAAGAAGAAATTAGATGAGAAATAGAAGAAATTAGAAGAGATTAGAAGATAATAGGAAGAAGAGAAAGTTAGGGAGAAAACAAATTGGTTTTTGTAATTTCATTGACTGATTCGGAATAAGATTTTACTGCCTTATATAGGCTGATTACAAACTACAGTTTACCCCACACACAAACAAAATATTTTAACTAACTTGAAACAATACGGATAAGAATGGTTTATCAGCCTTAGGTATCTAAAATGCTAATTTAATCTAATAAAGACTACTATCCTAATTCCATATACGTGACATCTTGCCGAATTAACGGGTTCCGATATATTAAAATATATATTATACAAAAGCAAAATATAGTTCAAATACCTCTTTTCCATGGCTCGAATAGAAACTCCATCAACAAATATCGTATCAGGGTCGTCTAAGTCAGTGTAACCAGATGAAGCTTCAAATCACCTATTAAAATTATTCCCATAAAGAATTTTGACATAGATCGACTGCTCAGGAAGACCACCATCAGTATAACAAATATTATTACAATGGTTAGAATCCCTTTGGGGACAGAGTTTAATTTTAATAATCTCATCTTTGGTTTTCCTTCCAAGAGTAACCGTTCTATGTTTAGGCTCCTCAGTGTAGTCAAATTGGTGATGAATAGATTCCTGAATAGAATCAAAAGGTAGTCCGTCTAGCAGAGAAACCATTGAAAATAAAAAAAGTTCAGTTTTAATAAAACTTAAATATAGCTAAGAAAATACCACACCATAATAATAGTAAAGCGAAACACATCATTTGCCCCTCGAACTTGGCACGAAAAGCCGGATGCCACCCTGAACTTTCAAAAGTTCCAACTAGCCATGCCCACTCATTGCTAGCAATGTGTCAGCTTCTGGTCGAAGGAAGAAAAATCTGAAAAATCTTTGAAAAGTCAAACCAACCAGAAGCTGACACATGGACTTGAAGGCAAACTGGTGCACTTTTGCCCAGTTCAAGGGGTTAGTTGGAGCTTTTGAAAGTTCAGAGGGTCATCTAGTTTTCCGTGCCAAGTTTAGGGCGTCTTGATACATTTGGCCTAAGGGCCCATTTGGTATTGCTTTTTAAGCTATTGTCCCAATAAGTTGCTCCCACAAACTTTTGATAGAACTACATATTTTAGCTTTGAACAACATATTTTGGTCCTTTATACTAATTAAGTAGGAACTGTCTGATTTGTTTTTTTTCCAAAATCTGCTGCTTTTAGGAAAAGCTTGAAAATAGAGCTTTTAAATTAAGCAGCTTAGGAAAACACGTCCAAATTGGCCCTAATAGTAATAAAGTTGATTTGAATGGCTCATGATGTATAGATCTATAGGGTTTTCATCGAAACCAGCAAACAACAATGAATCCGCATAATAATTAACCAAAAAAATAGAGGTAGAACTTACAATCAGTGTTTTAAAAATCGGGCTAGGCAGCCGCCTAAGCAGAATTTTTCATAACACCGTTGCAAATTTAGGTAGTCGGGCGGTCCTAGGCGGTTGACCAATTTAGGCGGGGCTAGGCGATCTTAGGCGGTCCTTTTTATTTTAAAAATCGGCCTAGGCGGCTGTCTAGGCAGCCCCTAGGCGGAATTTTTCAGAACACTATTTTTAAAACATGGTTTAAATTATGTTTTTTCATATTTTCTATTATTATAATTTATTTTTTAACTGAATTTATATTTTTTATATATTAAAAATATTTAATACAAATCCGCCTTGGTATTTTGAAGTCTCGACCGCCTGTCTAGCGCGTAGCGCTTTTTAAAACATTGCTTACAATAGGGTTTTTGTCAGAAGTAGTACTTTGTTCATCACCCAACCTAACATTTATATTCAAAGGACAACAATGATATAACTATTTTCAAATTAGCAATTGAAAAAGAATTTTAAACAAGTAACAGATTAATAACTTACTTCATATCTATAACATGATTAGAAAACGCTCTTTGCCAAAGTCGATTCAATTCTTCCTTATCACAAGCAGTTTGTTCGGCACTCGAAAACCTAACATTTACAATTAAAGGACAATAACAATAAGCTAGTAGTGGTGATTGTAATATAACTATTTTCAAATTAGCAATTGAATACGAATATAAATAGGAACAGATTAATAACTAACTAACTAACTCTCGATTCAAGTCACTGTTATCAGAGCTAGTCGAGAATGACTGAAACCAGAAAGAAGAAGAAGATCCAAGTGAACGGGAATCAAAAGGAATTAGAAAAGAGACTCTGCGAAGAAGAAGAAAGGAATTCAGTGTCATATTTTCTGAGTTTGAGAACTTCAATTTAGGGTTTTTCCTCCGTTTTACAATATAGCTTAGCTAGGTCTTTTTAAAACCCTAGAAAGATATTTTAATTTCTCGGGGTTTACTTAATTTTTTTTATATCTAATAGCACTATCACATTGGAAAAAGTAAAATGGTTTTATCCGCAATAGTAGGCAATCATAAGGGTTTGTATTAACTTATTGAGATAAAATTCTAGTGAGAGAGGGTCCTCCTTCTCTCTACCCCACTACGTCAATATGCACCCTTCAATCGACCAAAATCACTCAACCCTTCAGCCATCATACCATAAAATCAATCTACCCTTCACAAACCAACCCACCTCCACCTTCAACAGTAGCAATCGACCATCCAACCCCAACCTTCCTTAACTTCTGGCCACCCGAATCCGCCCAGCTTGATTCATTCAACCCCTGAATCACTGAACCACCACTATCAATTTCGACCACCGACCATCGCTCATCAACACTTTGTTCAGCCGCCATCTCCGGAAAGAACCATCTACTTTGAAGGCTTTCCCAAGTAATGGAACATTCCAGTCCTCCTTTAAGTCTTCCTTTGACTCAAAATCATCGGCACCATCATTATTGCAAGAAAAAAGAACATTAGCCAACTGCGTTTTGGGTTCATAAATCCTCACCAAGACTTGAGTATGGCCATGGCTATCAAGAAATCAACATGATCGAAATTGAGAGGGATGGAAAGGAACTTTGGATTGATGTTGTATACGAAAACCCTCCTCCCATCTGCAAATTATGCGATTTGGTTGGTCACCTTCCATCTGATAGTCGAGGACTAAAGCAACCAGAAGTTAAGCAACCACCGAACAACACTAAAGCTAATCGAACTGATGAGGGGATGAATGTAACCCATCCCCAACCAAACCTGGATCTGTTCCAAAGGAGTAAACTATGGCAAAAGAGCCTCGAGGAGAGGAACAAGGCTACCGCCGTCATCCCCACAGCCACTAGTTTCGGAAACATTAAGAGCAACCTCAAGAAAACTTAGTCTCATTCATCGCGGGAATAGAATAACACTTGCCAATTTTTGGGTGATACATCGGTAGGGAGTCAGGAAACATCGGATGGATCAAAGGATGAGGAATTCGATAAGGAGCAATCCATTGGGGATCAGAATATGACCATAGTTCAGGTAGAGGATGACGTGCATACTCGTAACACCCAGGTCAACATCAGTAATCCCGAGGGTATCAATTTAGTGGTGCAACAACACCATGATAAAGTATCCACCCCATTTAATGGGAATCAAATTTGGAGCACCCCTTTAAGAAGGATGACACTGCGGAGGAAGATAATACTTGGAAAACAGTCAAGAGGAAAAAGAAAGCTAGTTGGCAGAGTTTATTTCTGAATACGAAAATGAAAGCTCTTAGAGATTCTATTTTTGCTTATGCTTCCAAAAGGACGAGGATCTAGCCCTGATGGAAGCAGGTTTACATGTAACATGGATATAGTTTCACAAACCGCTGCCTTGAAATGGAAGCCATTTTTGACCTAGAAAAGGAAAGGCTTAGTGATTGCTACTAAGGAGCAAGCTCAAAGTGACCGCCGGAAACCGGGCTGATAGTCTCCTTCATAAGGAGTTTCTTTGTTTTAATTTTTTTTGTTTTCTTTCCGTTTTCCTTTCTTTTTTGTTGCTTTTTATTTTTCCTTTTCAATAAATGGAGACCGGGTTTCGGTTCTCAACTTTTAATTAAAAAACATGTTTGAAATTGGAAGTAGAAAATTAAGGGAATTTGTTGCTAGATTTCCCATCAAAGTCAAAAGCAATCCCACACCAGTAAATAGGAAAAATTTCCATCGGTCTCAAAGAGTTTACATTCACTTAAACCGAGACCCCAGATCTTATGCAGAGGTGGTGTCTAACAAATTAACACCCTAACAACCCCTTCTCAAATGGTAGTATGTCAACCCAATTAAGAAATTGCAATGGATCCGCACTACTTGCATTGTTATGGTAAGAAGCATAGCCACTATTCCTAATCTGGAACTAATCCTGAAGGCCAGGTGTTGGATCATAAACTTGATCCAAGTTAAAAAAAAACTCAATAAACCCAAACCAAATAAAAATGAGTCCAAGCCCACAAATCCAAATTGTATTAGATTATTTAGATATTTTTTAAGGTATGTAGATTTTATTTTGTGTATGGAAAATGTATGATGTGTTAAAAAGTTGTGTTAGGTTTGATGAACGATTAGAAAGTGTGAAATGTGGAGAGTTAGTTGGAATTTGTGGTAAGTAATTATGATATGTGGAAGGTTAGTTGAAAGTTGTGGTTAGTAATTTGTTAGTTGTAAAATGTGGTTAGTATTTTATGGTTGTATTATTTAGTTGACTTGGCTAATTTATAAGCCTTGTATTAGGATACATATTCCCCTATAAATAGGTGAGTGTTTAGTTGTTTATGTATCAACAAAAATAAGAACTTCTTTAGAGAGAAAAGAAGTAAAAAAGTGAGTTGTAGTTTTGTATTTTGAGTGAGAGTGTTCTTATAATATCTTTGAGTTTAATAAAAGTTGTTCATTTGAGTGTTTTAATTTCAAATAAAGTGGTATCAGAGCTAGGTTGGAAGCTCGAGTCCTCCTCCCAAAAAGAATTTTTTCCCGAGTGCGAAAAAATCGAGTTGAAACTGCCCAGGCATTGCAATAGCTAAAAATCCTAGATTTTGTGTCGTAGTAGACTGCCAAAAGCGTTGCAATACGTCCAGTGTGTTGCAAAAGACTGCAGAAGTGTCGCAGCAGACTCCCAAAGTGTCGCAGCAGACTTCAGAAGTGTCGCAACAGACTCTAGAAAGTGTCGTATCAGTTTCCAGAAAGTGTCGTAGTGGCTCCTGTACGTCTAGAAAAGCTATTTGAGTAAGATGGCGAATAACATGGCATCCTTTCAAGTTTCAACACTCAACAACAGCAACTACAACAATTGGAGTATCAAGATGAAGGCTCTTCTCGATGCATATGATGTTTGGGATATCGTAGAGAAACGTTTCAAGGAGCCTGAAAATGAACCCTCTCTCACGCCAGATCAAGCTACAACTTTGAAGGATTCCCGAAAGAGAGACAAGAAAGCTCTCTTCCTAATCTATCAAGCATTATATGATGACGGTTTTGAAAAGATTTCAAGTGCAACTTCCACCAAGAAAGTATGGGAGAAGCTACAAACCTCTTAAAAAGGAGTCAAAAAGGTGAACAAGGTCCATCTCCAAACACTAAGAGGTGAATTTGAATCCTTGCACATGAAACCATCCGAGTCTATCTCCAATTACTTTTCAAGAGTAGCAGTCATTTCTAATCAATTAAAAAGAAACGGTGAGAAGTTAGAAGATGTAAGAATAATAGAAAAGATACTCTGGTCATTGGATCCCAAATTTGAGCACATTATGGTGATGATTGAAGAAACCAAGAACTTAGAGGAGATGATGATTGAAGAACTCCAAGGATCACTATAAGCCTATGAAGAAGCGAGGTATCTCTGAGTAACTCCTTAAGTTATAACTTAAGGATACGAGTGAAGGCCAAGGCAATGGTAGAAACAACCATGGCAGAGGTAGAGGCAGAGGTAGAGGACGAGGCCGTGGATGAGGAGGAAGCCGTGGTCGTGGACGGAGTTAGAATTACAACAACAATTCCAACAATAACTATAAGAAAGGAGAAAGCTCCATGCAAGGTAATGGAAAAGGAAATTCGAATGCAAGGTATGATAAATCTCTGGTCCGATGCTATAATTGCCAAAAGTTTAGGCATTACGCTTCAGAATGTAGACCTCGTAATGATCAAGTTGAAGAGAAGGTAAATTTTATGGAGGAGAAGATCGAGGAGAAAGAAATGCTATTATTAGCATACAACAACAACAATAGTGATCATCAAGATAACACATGGTATCTCGACACCGGTGCAAGCAACCACATGCGTGGAAAAAGAAGCTTATTCGTGGAGCTGACTCAAGAAGTAAGTGGTGATGTCTCATTTGGAGATGATAGCAAGATATCGGTGAAGGGGAAAGGTAACATCCTCTTTCATGCTAAAGATGGTTGCCACCAATTAATTTCAAATGTCTACTATATGCCTAATATGAAGTGCAACATTCTAATTTTGGGCCAACTCTTAGAAAAAGGCTATGATATTCACATGAAAGATTGTAGTCTTTTAATAAGAGATGGCAAAGGAGATCTGATTGCTAAAGTACAAATGTCAAAGAATAGAATGTTTCCTTTGAACATTCAACATGATGTTGCAAAGTGTTTGAAGGCGTATTACAAAGATGCATCATGGCTATGGCATCTTCGATTTGGTCATCTCAACTTTGGAGGATTGGAGCTGTTATCCAAGAAGGGAATGGTTAGAGGTATACCATGTATCAATAATCCTGATCAATTATGCGAAGGATGTCTACAAGGGAAGCAATTCAGAAGAAGCTTTCCAAAGGAGTCAGACTATAGAGCCAAGAAATGACTTGAGCTTATCCATATCGACGTATGTGTTCCTATCAAGCCAAGTTCTCTCGCTAATAGTAACTACTTCCTTCTTTTCATTGATGATTACTCAAGAAAAACATGGGTATATTTCTTGAAACAGAAATCAGAAGTCTTTGGAGTGTTTCAGAAGTTTAAAGCAGCTGTGGAAAAGGAGAGTGGTTATAAGATCAAAGCCATGAGATCTGATCAAGGAGGAGAATTCACATCCAAGGCATTCAACAAATTCTGTCAAACATATAGAATTCGTTATCCTTTAACGGTTCCTAGATCCCTCCAACAAAATGGAGTGGTAGAAAGGAAGAATAGAACAATCCTCGACATGGCTCGAAGTATGCTCAAAAGCAAGAAACTACCCAAGGAGTTTTGGGCAAAAGCAGTGGCATGTACAGTGTACCTGTCAAATTGTTCTCCCAAAAGAAGTGTATGGGGAAAGACATCACAAGAGGCATAAAGCGAAAGAAAGCTTGGAATCTCCTACTTGAAAGTCTTTGGCAGCATAGCTCATATACATGTACCGGATGAGAATCGAACCAAACTCGATGATAAAAGCAAGACTTTAATTTTCATCGGTTATGACTCAAGCTCAAAAGGCTACAATCTATACAATCCAACTAATAAGAAGGTTGTGATAAGCTGAGATGTGATATTTGATGAAGAAGGAGAATGGAATTTTGTTTCTCAAATGGAAGACTTCAACTTTTTCCAGTTCGAAGAAGATGATCAGGCAACAGCTGAGCAACAAAGAGAACTTCAACAAGGTCGCACCACTCTACCAACTTCTCTAACTCTTAGAGACATGTCATCCTCATCATCCTCTCCATCTTCAAGTAGGAGTGATGATGAAAGAACCGTGCATCGTACAAGAAGCCTTCGAGAACTCTATGAGGTGACCGAATAATTAGACAATTTATCATTATCTTGTCTATTTGTTGATTGTGAACCGATGACATTTCAAGAAACTATATAAGAGAAACAATGGAGAGATGCAATAGATGGAGAAATTAAGGCCATTGAGAAGAATGATACATGGGAACTCACTTCACTTCCCAAAGGACACAAGGCGATAGGAGTCGAATGGGTGTACAAGATAAAACGAAATTCCAAGGGAGAGATTGAAAGACATAAGGGGAGACTAGTCACAAAAGGCTACTGTTAAAAGGCTGGAATTGACTATGATGAGGTATTTGTTCCAATCGCTCGATTGGAAACTATTAGACTAGTAATATATTTGGTGGCTCAAAATAAGTGTATGATTCATCAAATAGATGTAAAATCCACTTTCTAAAATGGTTTTCTTAAAGAGGAAGTTTACATTCAGCAACTACCAGATTATGAAGTCAAAGGCCATGAAGATAAGGTGTTGAAATTGAAGAAGGCTCTTTGTGGGCTAAAACAAGCACCAAGGGCATGGAATATAGAATCGATAAGTACTTCTGAGGAAATGGCTTTAATAAATGTCCGTATAAGCATGCTTTGTACATCAAGATCAAAGATGGAGATCTTTTGATCGTGTGCCTCTACGTGGATGATTTGATATTCATTAGAAACAACCAAAGAATGTTTGATGAATTCAAGAAAGTGATGATGAAGGAGTTTGAGATGACGGACATGGGGCTCATGGCATACTACCTCGGCATAGAAGTAAAGCAACAAAAGGATGGAATGTTCATTTCATAAGAAAGCTATGCCCAGGAGATCTTGAAAAAGTTCAAGATGGGGAATTGTAAGCCGATAAGCACATCAGTGGAGTACGGGATCAAGATGTCCAAACATGAAGAAGGTGAGAGTGTAGATCCAACACTTTTCAAAAGTTTGGTTGGAAGTCTACGCTATCTTACCTGTACGAGGCCAGATATTATTCATGCAATCGGGTTAGTTAGCCGCCACATGGAATCACCAACAACTACCTATTTTGAAGCTGCTAAGAGAATTCTTTGCTATTTGAAAGGTACAATCGATTTTGGTTTGTTCTATTCAGCTTCTAATGATTATAAACTTGTTGGATATAGCGACAGCGATTAGGGTGGAGACTTAGATAACCGAAGGAGCACTAGTGGATTTGTGTTTTTCATGGGAGATACTGCTTTCACATGGATGTCAAAGAAACAACCAATTGTAACTTTGTCTACATGTTAAGCTAAATATGTTGCAGCAACCTCGTGTGTTTGTCATGCAATTTGGCTCAAAAATTTATTGAAGGAGATCGGCTTGACCCAAGAAGAGTTGACTGAGATCCGTATTGATAATAACTCAGCTATTGCCTTAGCAAAGAATCTTGTATTCTATGATCGAAGCAAGTACATTGACATCTGCTACCATTATATAAGAGAGTGTGTTGCAAGAAAGGAAGTACAAGTTGAATATATTAAGACACAAGATCAAGTTGCAGATATCTTTACTAAACCACTGACAAGTGAAAACTTCATCAGACTGAGAATTTCACTTGGGATGACAAGATCAAGTTTAAGGAGGGGTGTTGGATCATAAACTTTATCCAAGTTAAAAAACCTCAAGAAACCCAAACTAAATAAAAATGAGTCTAAGCCCACAAATCCAAATTGTAGTAAATTATTTAGATATTTTTAAGTATGTAGATTTTATTTTGTATATGGAAAATGTATGATGTGTTAAAAAGTTGTGTTAGGTTTGATGAACGGTTAGAAAGTGTGAAATGTGGAGAGTTAGTTGGAATTTGTGGTAAGTAAGTGTGATATGTGGAAGGTTATCTGAAAGTTATGGTTAGTAATGTGTTAGTTCTAAAATGTGGTTAGTATTTTGTGGTTGTATTATTTAGGTGACTTGGCTAATTTATAAGCCTTGCATTAGGTACATATTCCCCTATAAATAGGTGAGTGTTTAGTTGTTTATGTATCAACAAAAATAAGAACTTCTTTAGAGAGAAAAGAAGTAAAGAAGTGAGTTGTAGTTTTGTATTTTGAGTGAGAGTGTTCTTGTAATATCTTTGAGTTTAATAAAAGTTGTTCATTTGAGTGTTTTAATTTCCAACACCAGGAACCTCCAATTTGATTTTACAGCTCGAGCAGGTAGTCTACAAGCTATTCTGGCATTTCATACCAATGAGGATCTAATTAGATTCTTACAGACCGGTTGAAAATCTATAGATAATTTAATCATTGAGATGAAGCCTATAGATGATAAATTTTCTCCCTCAAAATGCCTCATGTTCTTAAACTTCACTGGTATTCCCCCTTCATGCCTTGATGAATCTTTTATCAAATTCTTGGCAACCAAATTTGGTAAATTGGTTACTGTTGACTTCAATTTTGAGAGGCCATATAGATTAGATGTCGTGAGTTGCCTGGTTTCTATGTATTTTCACCTTGTGGGTTGTAGCTTTGACATAACAGTCAATTCCATAACTATCTAACTTCACATGTACGTCTATCAACCTTCCTCTTGTTCAAATTATGATCTTGCAACTACTCAAAAGCTCTTAGTTCTTCCTCTTGGGAAGTTTTCGGTTGGTGGGGTCCATATGGATACTCATAGAGGCTATCCTATGCTTGGAGGCTTGTGCAAGGAGGTTTTGCTAAAGCACGCTTCAACTGGTAAGTGTTGGTCACTGTGAGAGTATTTATAAGGGCAGAGGGGGGTGAATGTCCCTTTTTTGCAGAATTTATGGACTTAGAAAAGTCTTAGTGTAGCGTGTTTGATTATGATCTGGAGGATGGATCCGGATGATGCAAATATGACAATAATATTCAATAAAGTAAACGGAGAAAAAATCAAACACAAGTATTTTATAATAGTTCGGCCTCGCCTACGTCCAATCCTCGGAGTTTCCTTCCTTTGAGCTTATCCACTAGTGGATTCCTTTCCAACTGGCAGGAATCAAGCATTATAGTTTTGTCTCTAGATTGTAACCCCTTCCAAAAGTAGGATATACCACTAGAAGCACCAACTCCTAGCTGAGTCCTCTTGTCTTTAGTAGGATATACCACTTAGCCTTCTACCTCGAATCTAAGCTGAGTCCTACAGGGAGATCCCACTTAAAGCACCTACTTCAAGCTATATCCCAATGTCTCAACTCACCCAAGTTAAAGATTCTTACACTTTGATTTTTATCAAAGGTTTTATTTTGGAGTTCCTCAAGTTTATAGTTTCACATGGGAATCCTTACAAACAGATTTTGGATGCGCTATGTTCTTGGAGTAATTATATTAACTAATTGAATGTGTATTGCTTTGTTACTTATTTTTGCAAATCAACCAGCCATCCTTCTCATTTGGTGAAGAGCTCCTTTTATAGGCTTTGATAATAAATGTAGCTGTTATGGTACGTTAGCTATCATTCAATCTTCACCCTTGATCAGTTTGTGATATGGAGCTTCTAGAGCCGTTGATCAATCCGTTAGACTGTAATTTGACCCGTTTGAAATATTGGGATTGAGGCTAGAAAGTTGTTAGTGATCATTTTGCTTGTCATTTTGTGACATCAATTTTTATACCGTTTGCTTTTAGGTGTAAGCTCCACGCGCATCCTTATTGGTCTAGGTGAAAAAGGTAGTTACCTTTTTTTTGTCTCGTGTCAGTCCTTTTATCCTTTCTCTGAAAATGTGAGCTGTCAATTTTTATCTTTCCAGAGGGGAAAGGATCTTTGACTTATGAGACCAAAAGACGGAGGGAAAGTTCTAATTTATGATTTTCCCTATGTCTGGGATATAGGTCTTCTGGATGTCTTTAGACCTTTATCCTCCGTATCTTCTTCCTTTCGGAGATACCTATAATCAGTTCTTTTGGATGCTAGTCTTGAAGGACAAAAGTTTGTTTCCTTTCCAAACTTTTTTCGGATGCTTTCCTTTAGTGCTTAGGTTTTTAATGTCTTCAATGGATGACTTGTACCTTGATCTTTGTCTGGATGTTTCCATTTGGATTAGGGTGTCTTATATTGTTTTTGGTTACTTTGTTTTTCTTCCTTTCAAACTTGATCCGGATTTGTTTTTAGATTGTGATCTGAATCATTGTTTCCCAACAATCTCCCTATTTGGTGAAAACAAAAACCTAAGTTAGCACATTATAAGGATAGGGTTATATGAACTAAGTGTAATTCTTGATACTTAGTCATTTACAGGGCTCCCCCATAAGTTTAGCATCCTTTCTCCTTTTACACCCCTATAATTCTAGCTTCTAAGTTTGTTTTAGTACAATTGCAGATTGTACTTTAGAAGCGATTTTGATAGTTAAGCATTTCACTTTATATATACTTCTACTGTTAGCAATGGTTAACATCATGAAGTTCTGGATTACAAATTATAGAAATACATATAAAGTGAATCTAGCTATTACAAAATTTTACATTGATAATTACTTAGCTAGCTTAACTATCTCTCTGGATGGCCCTTCAGCCCTAGATGGTCCACTCTTCCTTACAACCAGAGACTTTGCTTGTCCACTTCCTTTTCCTGTTGTTGACTATGATTCCCACTTTGACTGTTCTCCCCGTTTTTGTTTGCATCCTGGGAATTGATTACCATATAGGTGTGATTGTCCCAGGCTTGCTACCAGGCATTAGAGTAGATTGTATAGTCTGGATTGCCCTTAGCCCTTTCATCAATAATTTGGTTTACCATTGGTGGGGTCAGGTAGTACGGCCGGATTGTATTCCTTAATTTATCATAGGACTGCTTGATTAAGGGATAAAGATGGAGAATGAAGTCTTGGTCCTTCTTATCAAAGTATGGGAACATAAACTTGAGAAGAGAGGTGACACCTTTTTGTCCAAAGAACCCAGAGTCTCCAATTGCTTGGATGAGGTTGTGGAAGATTGGGAGAAACTGGCTTTCCAGAATTAAGGGTCTAGAAGAAGAGGATCCGAAGACAGACAAATTATTGATTCTGACTTATAGGAGGGTGATTTCTTCTCTAAGTCCCTTCTGGACATTATGGATACTAGTATTTACATTGCCAATCTCCTTTATTATTGCATCCCTAGTGTTGTCAATTATGGAGTCTTGCTTGTTTAGTTGGCCACACACATCCTGGGCAATATTTACGGCATGAGTAGTTAGTGTCTTAGGCAGGTCTTCTTCTATTTCTTCAATGAATTTTGACCAAGTTTCAAACTTGAAGTCTAGGTAGTCCTTTATTTCGGTAGAAAGATCATTTGAGGAGGAGGAGATTCTTTCAAGGACCATGGCACAATTATCCGTGGCCAATTTATTTGCCTGACTAGCAGTCCGGCTAGCAGTTGTGATACTCTCCTTTAGCTCATTAATAGCTGGATTGATCTGGGAGAGAGACGCTTCTGTAATGGCACCAGAAGTGGGGAATTCTAGGACTGTGTCCTCAATCTTCTTCAAGCTTCCCTTGATCTCTTCTAGTTCCTTTTGAATACCAGTTTTGGATTGCTTTATAAGCTCATTTTTAACTGCTTTTAAATGTGTACATATTGTCAGAAGGCTCTTTTTTCACAAATCCTTCCTTATATTGTTCAAGGGTAGCATCCTGAATCAGTTTAAGTGCAGTAGTGACCTTGGAGTCTTTAGTGTTTTCATCAAGAAGAGTCACGAATTTGGTGCGAGGGGGGAACTTTCGATTGGAAGGTCCGGATGAGTCATCATCGAATGAGTTGGATTCATCTCCAGAGCTTGAACTGCTTCTAGAGGGTTTATTTTCTTCTTCCATCTCATAATCTTCTGAATTGGAGCCTCCTTTGTCCTCTTCCTCTTGTACCACCCTTTCCTCCCAATGAGCCTCGCCCATTGGGTCCACTTTAGAAGTGTGCCCTTTGGATCCCAGACTCACACCCTTTTTAGGAGTTATTTCATCTGGGTTGGGCTCTCCTTCTATGGATACATTTAGGATAGTTGTATCCATGTTGTCCCTTGTTTCTATTGCATCAAGAACAGCAATATTAGTATCAATAGGTAGGTTTATAGAAAGTGGATTTACTTGAGTGCATGGGGGTTGAACTTGGGTGCCTGTAACTCATTCTCCACCAAAACCCCCAGATGAATGGAACTGTCCTCTACCACCCCTTCTTATGCCTTTTCAGGACTTGGATTAACTCCCCCAGGCATGTTGGAAATGTCCTCAACATCCCATTTTATTTCCTTTTTAGGACTTGTTTCTTATGGAACAGTTGCTTCCAGATTGAGTAAGTTCTATGGAAGAGATTCTGTGGTAGGTTGAAAATTGAAGAAATCAACTTTTGAAAGTCTTGCAACTTAGTCCATGAGACTTGGGTCCATAAGGATTATTTGAGCAGAGAATCCTCCAGCCCCTTCCATTTTCATAGAGTTGGCTTTATAATTGTCTGCCACATTTGCCATCATCTCCTCACATTGAGGATCCTCTACAAGAATATCCTCATTAGTTCCGGGTATAAACTTTCCCTTTGAGGCTTTTGCTTTTGCTAACTCCTCCACTACTACCCTTTGAGATGCTTCTTCATCAATTATTATGCCAGAGGGTCTTTTTGCAGGCTTCTTTTGCCTCTTCCTTACTTCTATAGCCACATTAAAAGTCCCACCCCTTTAGACTAGTTGCTTTTTAGACAGAGGTAAATCATCCTCCATATCTTCTCCAGACCCATGCTCCTCCATTAGCATGTCTATGATATTTCTTTTCCTTTTCCTTTCCTGTTCATATCCCTTCCTGATAGTAATAGCAACAACTACAATAGTTTCCTGTGCCTCTAAAGCACAGACTGGCCTCTTGAGTTTGTTAGCCACCATGATCTATCTCCCTCTCAATTTTGGCTTGACAGGAGATTGATTTAGCAGTTGGGTTATAGTCTGCTCCCCTTCCTTATCCTCTACTACCACTATGGTGGATTGCTGGATAGCCTTGGGCTTCTGGGTTCTTACTTTCTTGGGGATGGGTGCATGTCCTTCCCGATCTATAGTCTTTCAGCCCCTGATCTTCTTCTCATCCCGCTTTTGTTTGGCATTCTTCTCATCCCAAACATCAACATATCGGAGATTTTTGAAGTTCTTCTCCCGAATGGGCTTTCTATAGATGCCATTGAATTCGATTAGATTCACTCCTGCGGCTTGCAGGATTCTTGTGATCAGAGCGCCATGGGAGTTCATATGAGTCTTGATATAGTGAATGATCAAGACTGGCTAGTTTACTTCCACACTTCTAACCCAAAGCAGTAGAATGCAGTGTTGAAAGGAAGAGACTATAGTCAATAATCCCTTTCTAATCAAGATAAGCTTTGCCAAGGTGTGTTGCAAGAATCTTGGCGTTATAAGAAAGTACGTAGAGAATGTCTCCAAAATAATTCTTATGGAGCCATAGCTTCTGAGTGTAGTCCACTTCATTTTCATCTCCATCTTTTCTAAGTAACATTCTAGAGTTCTTCATGTTTAGATGTTTCTTGAAAAATTCTGGATTAATAGTTATCATCTTTCCTTGGACTTGTGTTTGCAGGCCATCAAAATAAGTGTGGGTGCTAAGGTTTTCATAAAATTCCCTTACAAGAGCAGGGTATGTAGGGCAGTTTATTTTGAGGAAGTCACCCAGACTTTGGTCATTGATTAGGGTGAAGAAAGGAGGGGTTTTGAATAAATAGTCATCACCCAGGTGATCGGTGGGAATCATGGATTCAAAGGTTTTGAAATCGACGGATTCAAAATCAGTGTCTTTTAAGTCGGATACTTGAAAGAAATTTTTGCTGGGTTAGATCTCGAGTATGATTGACGTGTTAGTGGCTGCCATTTAAAAGAGATTTGGAGAGTGAAATTAGGGTTGAAGGTTTGATTTTTGCAGAGTAATAGTAGGTTAGTTGCTCACGTGAGGAAGAAAGAGCCTTTTAGGGGTATTTATAGATTTTTCGAAGTGAGGGTTATTTGATAATCTGGATTCCAGCAGTTTTGACTGGATTGATGACATGGCAGTTGGAAATTTTAGAGATAGGTAATTTCAGTTTAACTGGAGAATGTGGATGGTTTATTTTGAAAATAACTGTCCAATTTACATCGCGTGTAACCACCAATAGACTTTTGAAATTCAAAAAGTAACCGTTTCCTTTAAAGTGTTTTTATGCCATTTGTCCTTCTTATCTTCTGACGTGGCATACTCTTCTCCAGATTAGGTGTGTATTGGCAATTACCTCTATTCTGGATAATCCAGTTTGACAGGAGTCTCAATTAACCATGGATTCTCTTTTGGACTTTCATCAAATTAGATTTGACATACCAATGGCCTCCGTTAACTTCCCAAATTGATCTTTACTTAAGGGCTTAGTAAAGATATCTGCTCTTTGCTCATTGGTTGGAGTGTATACCAATGCAGCATACTTCTTTATCACATGATCTCTATTAAAGTGATGTCTTGTGTGAACATGTTTCATCCGGCTATGAAGTACTGGATCCTTTGAGACATCAATAGCACTTTTGTTGTCACACATTACATCAACACTTCCAGATTGAACTCCATAATCTTTTAGCTATTGCTTGATCCATAGGAGTTGAGCTACATAACTTCTAGCTGCCATATATTTTCTTCTATAGTAGATAACGCAACTGAAGTTTGCTTTTTATTGTACCATGATACTAAGAAATCTCCAAGGAAGTGGCATCCTCTAGATGTACTTTGTCTCTCAAGAGTGTCCCTTCCATAGTCTACATCAGTGATCCCTTTGAGAGTGAAATCTACATTACTATGATACCATAGTCTAACTTCAGTGGTCCTTAGGAGATTTCTAAGAATTCTTTTTACTATTTTGAGACGGGAATCCTTAGGATTGGTTTGATACCTTGAACAGTAGCAAACTGCATAATGTATGTCAGGTCTGCTAGCTGTCAAGTATAAAAGTGAGCCAATCATTCCTCTATATAGCTTCTGATCTACATCTTCTCCTTCCCAATCCTTAGAAAGGACTATATCTGATCCCATTGGAGTGGACATTGTCTTGCTTTTGTCCATGTCAAACTTCTTCAAGATCTTTGAATGGTTTATGAAAATCCCGTCCGAACTTTGTTTGATTTGTAAACTAAGGAAGAAATTGAGTTCTCCCATCATGGACATCTCAAATTACTTCTGCATTTGAGAGCTAAATTCTTCACACATCTTTTCATCAGTAACTCCAGAATATGATATCATCCACATAGATTTGGACTAGGATAATATCATTTTTCTTCTTTTTGATGAAAAGTGTTGTGTCTGCTTTCCCTCGGATATATCCCTTGGATATGAGAAATTTAGTGAGTCTCTCGTACCAAGCTCTTGGTGCCTGCTTAAGTCCATATAGAGCTTTCTTCAATTTGTAGACATGATCCAAGATACTTAGGGTCTTTGAATTCGGGTGGCTGCTTGGCATATACTTCTTCCTAGATTACCCTAATAAGGAAGGCACTTTTGACATCCATTTGGAATAGTGTGAATCCTATGAATGATGCAAAAGCACATAGAATCTGGATTGCCTCCAATCTGGCTACAGGGGCAAAGGTTTCTTTAAAATATATCCCATCTTACTGATTGTATCCTTGTGCCACTAATCTTGCCTTATTTCTGACCACTACTCTAGATTCATCTAGCTTATTCCGGAATACCCATTTGGTGCCAATGATAGATTTTCCTTTGGGAGATGGAACAAGATTCCAAACATCATTTCTGGTGAATTGATCCAGCTCTTCTTGCATAGCCATCATCCAACTTTCATCTCCTTCAGCGTCTTGGCACTTCTTTGGCTCAATGAGAGAGATAAAGGTTGCATTACTCATCATCCTGTTAAGTTATCCTCTGGTTCTGACTGGATTTTAGACATTGTCCAAAATGGCTTTTACCGGATGATCTCTGTGAGTATGGATCTCTCTCTGTAGCTCTTCATGTTGGATTTAGACTAGATCTACATATGCTATTTCAACTCCTTCTTAGCCTTCATTGAAGTCAATCTCTTGTTGATTAAGATTAACTTGTTGATCTTCTGGATTGAAGGAAATTCCTTCATCTTCCTTTTTGTACTTTCTGATCTGAAATGTAACAGGAGTTCCTTCTTCCTTCTTTTCTCCAGAGATTTCATCTTCTAGATTTAGATCTTTCGGAATGGAGTCTTTCTTACCTGCAGGGTTAGTCTCATCGAAATCTACATGTATAGACTCTACCACTGTTTGTGTTCTTTTATTGAAGACTCTGTAAGCCTTACTATGTGTTGAGTAGTCAGGGAAAATTGCTTCATCAGATTTAGGATCAAATTTTCCTAATTGCTCTCTATAGTTTAAGATGTAGCACTTACATTTGAATGTTTTGAAATACCCAATTTTGGGTTTTCTTCCCTTCCAGATTTCATATGGGGTCTTTTCTATGGTTTTTCTAATGAGAGCTCTATTTAAGATATAGCATGTTGTGTTTATGGCTTCACCCTAAAAGTATTTTGGCAAGCAATTTCATTTAGCATTATTCTAGCCATCTCTACTATGGTCATGTTCTTTCTCTCAACAACTCCATTTTGTTGAGGAGTGTGAGGGGCAGAGAAATTATGTTCAATGTCCTTGAAGACACAAAATTTAGCAAACTGCTTGTTTTTTAACTCCCCACCATTATCACTCCGAATGTATGTAATGCTTATGCCCTGTTCTACTTCTATCCAAATGGAAGTTTTTGAGAATTGGTCAAAAGCCTCATCTTTGCTTGCTAGCAAGTGAACCCAGGTATATCGAGAATAATCATCAACAATGACCATTGTGTATTCTCTTCTACCTAAACTCAACGGTTTAATTGGACCAAGGAGATCAATGTGTAAGAGTTCAAGTACTCTTTTGGAAGGGATGTAGGATATGGAAGGGAAACTTTTCCTATGTTATTTACCTAATTGGCATGCAGTGAATAGATGATCCTTATCAAAAGCAACCTTAGGTAAACCAACTACTAATTCCTTTTTGGCTAATTTAGACAAGAGGTTCATGCTAACATGTCCTAACCTCCGGTGCCATAGCTATGATTCCTCTTCTTTACATACTAAGCAGATATTGCTCTTTTCATTTTTAATGTTTACAGAATATACATTGTTTACTCTAGGTGTATAAAGAATTAGTTGGTTGGATTTACTATTATATATTGAGTAGCCTCCAAAATAGAAAGTGACCTTTCTTCCTTTGTCACAGAGTTGAGCTACACTTAGTAGGTTGAACTTTAGTCCATCAACTAGAGAGACATCCTCAATCTTTAATTCAGATCCAATGGTTCCATTGCCAATGATCTGTCCCTTTTAATTATCTCCAAAGCTTACTTTTCCTCCCTTCTTCCGGGTTAATGTGATGAAGGCCTTCTCATCACTTGTCATGTGCCTTGAGCATCCACTATCAATGTACCAAGTGTGTTGATCTACTGTGGATCTAAGGCATACTTGCAAAATAGATCAAGTGGGTTTGGGTACGCAATCAGATTGGGGTCCTCTTGGGTTAATAACCATCTTAGGCCAAGGATATACATCATAATAACCATTTTTTAATCTACAAAGTTTAGTACTATGGTTACTTTTCCCACAAAACCTGCACCTTATGAAGATATGTTCTGCTCATTCTTCTTTCTGATCTTATCAAGATCTTCCTTTCCATAATTCCCTTTGTATCCAGCTTCCTATATACTGGTAGATGGTCCGGAGTGTATCCAAAAGCTGGTTGGAGGTGCAACTTCTGCTGCAAAATTCTTTCTTTGTTGGACAGGCCTTTGATTGTAACTCACTTTAGCTTTTCCTTTTTGTGTGGCAGTGTATCTTTGAGCCTGTGATTGCCTTCTAACTTCCTTTACCTTTTGGTTAAAAGGCTTGGGATTTCCTTTGGTAGCTTATGGCCTTTGGTTTCTTCCTGTTTATGGAGGATTTGTTTTTCTTCCGGATGCTTCCTTCATTAGAGTTAGTTCCCTTATCTAACTCCATTAGATATGCACTTAATATCTCCACTTGATTCTTTTGGAAGTTCTCCTCAGCCACTTCTATGTGTTTAGTGGTTCTTATTGAGTAGACATCTTATGCCTATACTTCATCATCTTCAGCAGTCTCCAATACTTGTCTTTTTAAGGACTTGATAGCTTTTGCATTCTTCTTCACACTTTTGATCATAATAGATAAGGCTCTATCAAGTTCAAGGTTAGAAGCGGAATTAGAATAGGAATTTACCTCAGTGCTTGCTGTTTCTAATTCCTTGATCTGTATTGTATCTTGCTAAGAGGCATTCTTTCCAGATTGCTCTACTTCCGGATCAGTTAGTGCCATGAATGCACAGTTGGTAGTTTCTTCTTCTTTTGTTGAAGATGAACTGCTTCATTCTTCGCTATTGCTCCAGGTATCTGTATTATATTTCTTGGTCTTCTTAAGTTTGGGGCACTTAGTTCTGAAGTGGCTTTTTTCTCCATATTCAAAACAGGCAGCATCTTTCTCTAGATCCTTCTATTCTTCCGGATCCCTTCTGGGGTTATCCCTTCTAGAGGGGCCTTTTATTGCTCTTTTGGATTCATATCTTCTAGATTTTCTCCTTTCATCCTTTTGGATAAATCTACTAAGCCTTCTGGTTAATAGGGCTAATTGCTCCTTTTTACTTTGAGGTTCAGTGGCTTGAGGTTCTTCTCCGGATGGAGCTAATCCAGTGGATTCTGGTTTAAGTCCTATAGCCTTCTTTTTCTCTTCAGGTTTCTTTTATTGCTGGCTATACCTCCTCAAGGACAGTTCTTGAGTTAATAGTTTACCATTGAGCTCATCATATTTGTAGAAGTTTAGATCATGAGCTTCCTCAATGGTAGTCTTCTTGTCATCTCATTGCTTGGTGAGACTCCGGAGCACCTTCTTTACCATTTTTACTTTTGGAATTCCCTTGCCAACCTCTTTATTTCATTTACTGGGTTTATGTATCTAGTATTCATATCACTGATGGATTCCTTAGGCTCCATCTTGAAGGCTTCAAATTTCTGCAGGAGTAGATCAAGTTTGGCTTCTCTTACTTTGGTTGTCCCTTCATAGGTTACCTCCAGCTTATCCCAAATCTCTTTTGCAGTCTTGCATCCAGATATCCTGTTAAATTTAGCTGCACTAAGAGCACAATGAAGCATATTAATAGCATTTGCATTTGCACGCAATTTTTTAAAGTCATTTTCAGCCCACATGCTCGAGGGCTTTTTAGTAGTCATTCCTTCTTCATCATATGTAGGCTCATATGGACCATCCTTAATTACTGGCCATGCTTGCATGCTTTAAGATTGAATGAAATTCTTCATCCAAATTTTCTAGAACATGTATTGTACACCGGGAAAGAGTGGAGGACGGATAATAGACATACCCTCCAGCAGGAGCTATGAGTTCTAGAAACTCATTTTGATATATAATCAAAATTTTAGACCTTTAGCTCGAGATTATTAGATCTCTAGTTTTTAAGCACTAGCTCTGATACCACTTGTTGGTCTATGTGACAGTATTTATAAGGGCAGGGGGGTGAATGGCCCTTTTTTGCTGAATTTACGGGCTTATAAAAGTCTTAGTGTAGCGTGTTTGATTATGATCCGGAGGATGGATCTGGATGATGCAAATATGACAATAATATGCAATAAAGTAAAGGGAGAGAAAATCAAACACAAGTATTTTAAACTGGTTTGGCCCCATCTACGTCTAGTCCCTGGGGTTTCCTTCCTCCGAGCTTATCCACTAGTGGATTCCTTTCCAACTGGCAGGAATCAAGCCTTATAGTTTTGTCTCTTGATGGTAACCCCTTCTGGAAGTAGGATATACCACTAGAAGCACTAACTCCTAGCTGAGTCCTCTTGTCTTTAGTAGGATATACCACTTAGCCTTCTATCTCAAATCTAAGCTGAGTCCTATAGGGAGATCCCACTTAAAGCACCTACTTCAAGCTATATCCCAATCTCTCAACTCACCCAAGTTGGAGATCGTTACACTTTGGTTTTTATCAAAGGTTTTGTTTAGGAGTTCCTCAAGTTTATAGTTTCACTTGGGAATCCTTAAAAACAAATTTTGGATGCGCTATATTGTTAGAGTAATTATATCAACTGATTGAATGTGTATTGCTTTGTTACTTGTTTTTGTAAATCAACTAGCCAACCTTCTCATTTAGTGAAGAGCTCCTTTATAGGCTTTGATCATAAATGTAGCCGTTGTGGTTGGTGAGCTATCATTCAATATTCACCCTTGATTAGGTTGTGATGTGGAGCTTCTAGAGCCGTTGATCAATTTGTTAGACTGTAATTTGACCCATTTGAAATCTTGCGATTGAGGTTAGAAAGTTGTCAGTGATCGTTTTGCTTGTCATTTTGTGATGCACCAACTTTTATACCATTTGCTTTTTGGTGTGACCTCCACGCGCATCCTTATTGGTCTAGGTGAAAAAGGTAGTTACCTTTTTCTATCCGATGTCAGTCCATTTGTCCTTTCTCTGAAAATGTGAGCTGTCAATTTTTGTCTTTTTAGAGGGGAAAGAATCTTTGACTTATGAGACCAAAAGACGAAGGGAAAGTTCTAATTTGTGATTTTCCCTATGTCTGAGATATAGGTCTTCCGGATGTCTTTAGACCCTTTTATCCTCCGGATCTTCTTCCTTCCGGAGATACCTTCAATCAATTCTTCTGGATGCTAGTCTTGAAGGACAAAGTTTGTTTCCTTTTCAAACTTTGTTCGAAAGCTTTCCTTTAGTGCTTAGGTTTTTAATGTCTTCAATGGATGACTTGTGCCTTGATCTTTGTCTGGATGTTTCCATTTGGATTAGGGAGTCTTATATTGTTTTTGTATACTTTGTTTTTGTTTCTATCAAACTTGATCCAAATTTATTTTTAGATTGTAATCCGGATCATTGTTTCTCAATAGTAAGTTTCCTTTCTTTCTCTTTTTTAATTATTAGGTCTTTTTCTTGAAGCATTTTTAGACTTAATAATTATTCTTAGTTAGTTTTGCATACTTAGTTTATTTTGGAAAAAAATCACATTTCCCCAATTCCGTGTCCCCTTTCATGTCCTCCATCCATTTTTTGACACGTGGTAATTTTTAATATTATTTTTTTTATTTTTTAAATTTACTTTTTTACTTTTCATCTTGTCTCTCCTACAAACTTGACACTTGTTAAAAAATGAATGGGGGACATGGAAGGGGACACAAAATTGGGGACATGTGATTTTTTTCCTTTTATTTTATGCTTAGGTTATAGCTTAGAGTTATAACATGATTAGGTTATAGCTTAGAGTTATAACATACTTAGTAAAAAATATTCTTGCTAGGATATAATTTAGAACTATGGTATGCCTAGCCTGTGCATGCTAACCTAGGTAGAGAATTGTTTAGTTAAGGCTTTATTTAATTTATATGCATCTAATATGAGTTCCTAAGGACAGGGAAAAAATTTTGAATTTCCGCTGTGCCTGTTATGCATGTTCATATTGACTGTCAGTTTCCAATAGTGGTATCAGAGCCTACCTATTTAGTGTATAATTAAGTTAGAAGCAAATTGAATTTTATTTTCTATATGAAATGATTTATAGTTTATTATATTGTTTGGAACAATAGATGAACTTAGGATATCATTTCAAGGTTAGGAAATGGATAAGGATAATTTCGAATAAGCCTGCTCAACTTACTCAAAATTTATCAAAGACTCAATAAATTATATAAGTTATATGGTAGATGCTTTCAATTTACATGAATTGAAATAATGTAGTCCAAGAGGATCCATGTTTTTTCAAGCTTATGCCCGTATATGTTCTAGCGAAGGATTGGACATGGTGTCTACTCCTCATAGGGCTCCTCTCCTCCTTGGAAATATATATCAATGCAACTTGAGTTAACAAAGAGGGGATTAAATATGGACTAATTTATTTCTAGTATATAAGATGGTTCTTATATATGTTTCTATGACAAAGTAAATATTAAATTATTGAATAAAAGCCTAAAGGAAATGCAATATAAATATTACAAATAAAAATGTTAATTATTTTACATATAATCTAGATTGATCGAATAATTATAATAAAGAGCTTGAACCCACCTAAGGTTGGACCTGATAAATTAATTCTAAAATTCCTTGAATTAATATAAAATATTATAAATATGTCCATCTGACAAAATCTTAGATTGGGTGAGACGTTTAACATCAATAAAATCCCAAAGTAAATATATTAGACAAGTTATAGTCTTCCTTACCCAAATTTATAATACGGCCTCTTTGCGCTACAAAAGTGTTGCACAAAGCATTCCTTTTTCATCCACATTAATCGGTTATAAAAATTGAGATAGGGTCTGCCTTAACAGGACTAGGGTTGTCCACCATAAAATTGGGGGCTAGCCACAGGACTGAGATATACTCAAGGAGATGCTAATATAAGAGCACACGTCCCTAGGCATTAGGGAACTTGAATAAATTAGCAATTGCATGCAATGTAAATGGAATGGGATTCCAACTATAACTTACTAGTATGACTTGACTCATAAAATTACTAGTTACAGATGCTACCTACTAGAAAATTTAGCTGGGCTAAAATTCTCGGATTCTATAGAATGGGCTATTGTAAATTTCGTAGAAAATAGTAGGACAAATGCATTTAATTAAAAGCTTATATTAAATACATGTACTAAAACTAATATCTGAACAATTTTTTTTCTTATATCTTAAGTTGAAATCTTTATTTAAATACAAACGTTCTCATTGATAACTAATTTGGATTGGCTATAGCTTCAAAGAGTTTGTTTAGAAATGTGAGGATAGTTCTCAAAGCCTTGGGCTTGGCGTGTACTTTGTATAAGCCTGAATCGAAACAACATGATGCAAGCAATTTTGCTTGAAAAAGATATGCATCAAATACATAGAGGAAACTAGGATACAACACCTTGGAGGTTGTTAACATACCTATTACCTTATATAAGTAGCTGGCAGGAGACAAGGATAAACATCAAGTCAGATGCTAGGATCCATGGGCATCATAAAATCATCTACTCGAAAGTATATGTCTTTACATCTCAGAGAAAGGATTTCCTATAGTGGAAAATTTGAACTAAAATATTTTTGATGGAAGATTGTGGACCAGTTAGTCAGAAATTTAAATGGTTCATATCTCAAAGAAGTAAAGGGACACATTGTGTCTAGTATTGAAGCAAGATATAATAGAGTAAAGAGAAAAGCAAAAGAATACTGAGAATTTTTTCTAGAAGACAAAATGATTGTTTTCAACGTGAAATATTGAAAATAAGATCTTTATTTCAATATGGGATATAGGAAATAAGATCAAAATGGCTAAAGTCTCATAGCATGAGAAGAGGAGGCCTGAAGCTTCCACTTTAAGATGTTTGATATTGAGAAATTCTACATCTCAAGGGAATTCTAAATTGGTATGGAATACCTAATGAGAATCACATATCCATACGAAGCAGAGCTGTTGAGAAGTAGAGGTTTGGCAAAAAGGAGAGTTGTACCTATGGAAAGTCATTAGAGATTGATGGCTGCTATTGATGCAGGAACTTGAAATTTCTATTTTGCTAAAAATTTTAAAAGGATGAAATTCAATTGTCATTATAAAATATTGTTCCTGCTTCACAATAGATGGAATTTTATTCCAATTTCATAAAAGGTATTGTCAAGTTTATGAATGATATTTTATTGTAATATGATATATGATATTTCGTAATTATAAAATCATATTGTCAAATATAAACATTGTTAAGAGAAAACTAGATAATGAGAAATCTTTCTACTTATGGCATTGCCGTTTAGGCCATATAAACAAAGATTGCTTAACCAAGTTACATAAGCATGGAGACGTAGGCCCAATAGACTTAGAGTCTTATGGTGATTGTGAACCTTTTTTAAAAGGAAAAATGACAAAGTTACCCTCTAAAGGAAAGAGTGAACGAGCCACGATTACATTGGAACTCATACATACTAATGTGTGTGGTCCAATGAGTGTTTAGGAACTAGGAGGATACTCCTACTTCATAACCTTTATTGATCATTATTCACGATACAGTTATCTATACTTAATGAAGCACAAGTTTTAAAGTTTTGAAAAGTTCAAGATATTTAGAAATGAAGTAGAGAAACAAACTTGAGAAAAGTATTAAAGCACTTCGATTAGATAGAGGTGGGGAATACTTAAGTCAAGAGTTTCAAGATTATCTAAAGGAAAACGGAATAGTTCCCCAGTGGACTCCTCCTTATACACCCCAACACACTAGAGTGTCTGAAAGGAGGAATCGAACTTTATTAGATATGGTTTGATCCATGATGAGCCAAGCATATCTCAGTAAATCCTTTTAGGGATATGCATTAGAGATCATAGTTTATGTATTAAACGAAGTGCCCTCTAAATCAGTTGACTTTATGCCTTATGAAAGGTGGTGGAATAAAAGACCATCTCTAAGTCACCGTAAAGAGGATAGCATCAGATAAGCTAAGCACTGAATTTGACAAGTCTCTATTCATTAGATCTCCAAACAAAACTATTAGATATTTATTTTACCAATCTGAGATGCAAAAGGTATTTGTATCTCGGAGTGCTCACTTTATCGAAAAGGAACACTTACTTGCAAAAGTTAGTGGGAGCAATTATGAACTGGAAGTTTAAGAGGTAGAAACAGTCAATCAGCTGACTGACCCTGTACTAGATATATAAGAAAGTGTGATCCAAGAACAACCTATCAAAACACAAACATTGCGAATATTAAGTCATGTTCATAAAGGTCCCGAAAGATATGGTTTCATCATCATGGATGATAGGGAACTATATCTTATGGAGGATGACGAACCAAGAACCTATGATAAAGCAATGAAGAGCTCAAATTCTGATAAATGGCTTAAAGCCATGAAATTAGAAATGGATTCCATATATGAAAACCAAGTTTGGAACTTGGTCGATGCATCGTACGAGGTTAAACCTATTGGGTGCAAATGTAATTACCTATAAGGCAAGGTTGGTTGTGAAAGGTTATAGTCAATGTGAAGGTAATGACTATGATGAAACTTTCTCAACGGTAGCCATGTTTAAATCTATAAGGATACTCCTCGCAATTGTTGTTCATTATGATTATGAGATCTGGCAGATGGATGTTAAAACATCATTATGGGGATTTGGATTGGGATGTTTATATGACGCAGCTTGAGGGTTTTACATCTCAGAATGGCTCGAAGGTATGCAAACTACAAAGGTTCATATATGGACTTAAGCAAGCATCCAGGAGTTGGAATATAAGGTTTGATTAGACAATCCGTGAACTGGATTTCTGTCCAAACATTAATGAGCCTTGTGTTAACAAGAAGGTTAGTGGGAGTGCAGTCGTTTTCTTAGTAATATATGTCAATGACATTCTACAAATAGGAAACGACATTTCTCTTCTTCAAAGTGTTAAAATATGATCGTCAAGAAAGTTCCCCTTTAAAGACCTTGGAGAATCAACATTTATACTAGGTATAAAGATCTATAGAGATAAATCCAAGAAGCTATTAGGTTTTTCTCAAAGTACATATATAGACAAGGTTCTGAATAGGTTCAACCTTGAGCATTCCAAGAAAGGTTATCTCCCGATGACAAAGGGGATTAACCTATCTAAGGCTAAGTGTCCAAAGCCAACTCAGGAGAGAATTCACATGAAGGATATACCCTATGCATCCACAATAGGATCCATCATGTATGCTATGATATGTACTAGACCGGATGTCTCTCAAGCCTTGAGATTTACAAGTAGATATCAATTGGATCTAGGTAAAAAGCACTAGATGGCCATCAAGGCAATTCTTAAGTACTTGAGAATGAATAAAGATGAGTTCTTGATATATGGATATGGTGACCTCATAATTAGAGGTTACACTTATGCAATTTTTTAATCTGACAAGGATGACTTTAAGTCTCAGTTAGGTTTTATTAAATAGAAGGGCAGTATGCTAGAAGAGTTCCAAGCAAGAAACTATTGCTGATTCAACCATGGAGTCTGAGTACATTGCTGCCTATAAAGCAACAAAAGAAGTTGTCTGGTTAAAGGGATTTATTGGTGATCTCAGTGTGGTGCCTGAGATTATTTTTCCAATTACTTTGTATTGTGATAACAATGGTGCTATAGCCCAGGCAAAGGAACCACGGTCTCACCAAAAAAATAGACATGTACTTAGACAATATCATATAATCAGGGAGATTATTGATACTAAGATGATAAGATTAGAATATGTCCCCACTGATCAGAACCTCGTGGATGGTCTGACAAAGCATTGACTCAAGTCAAACATGACCAACATGGTAAAACATATGGATTAAGACATATGGCTAATTGGCCTTAGTGCAAGTGGGAGTTTATTAGATATGATGTATGCCCTTAAGGCAATTAGGGTGATATATCTTAATTATGTAATGGTACAAATAATTTGTTTAAATTAATAAAGGCATTTGATCTCTTGTTTATATTGATGTGTTTATATATATATATATATATATATATATATATATATATATATATATATATATATATATATATATATATATATTATGACTAGTTAAAATATATTCATTGATGTATGTATACGAAAGTCCTTGACGTATCATAGCATGAAGTCAGAGAAATTATAGTTTGACTATATTTAGTAAGACTTGCTTCGTGTGCAATTATGATTATGTCTAAACTATCCCTAGTCATAGTTTCATTAAGAAAGGATATTGATGAAGCGGTAAGACTAGCATGTAGTCAACTTTCTTGGAAAGGGTCCAAGCAATCAATCTCCTAAAGACAGAAGGTGGTGCCTTAAGTTTGACACATTGATATATCTAGAGATATATTGGAGACCGCAGTAAGGTAAACACTTGGTGTATATATGAATGTGTTAGTGTTTATCTTCATGCAATAAGATTTGCGAATACCCTCATACTTGAGATACTAGTTACCTTGTGTGGTACCAACGCTATACTTTGGGTCATTCCCATACACTCATTAATTTAGGGTGTCACGGGTGGTTACGGGTATAGTGATGATAGCACGTTGGTAAGCTATGTAGTCGGAAAGAATCCATCACTCCGGATATATTAAGGAGTTGTACCTAGCTGCTTGTTGAAGTGATGATTGCTATGAACCTTTGATTAGAGTATGTTTTGATAGAAATAGTTTCTAGCCAAACACACTATGGTAAAAGGCGATATACTTCGGTAACAAGTTAATAATTAGGATAGCTTGGAGCAACCTTGCTATTAGTGGGTTAACACTTTAACCAGACCTAATAAACCAGATGGTACTAATATTAAAGAATGGAAGGAGTTCATCGCACTGTAAAACCATTGCATTAACTAGGATTAAGTCATAAGCACAAATGACGTTCCGAGTAATGGGGGATGGCAGACCCTTGCTAGAGGCGTACTACAGTCGTTTACGGTAATCGAGTTGTATTTATGGTCTAGAACCTCCAGCCAATGGTTCCAATAGTATAGGGGTTGGTTAAGCCTTAACAACTCAATACTTCGGGATCCTATAAGGTCACACACATTGGACCTTCATCGGACTGAGTAAAGAATTAATAGATTTATTCTATTACGAAAATATAACATAATAATAATTGGATTATTATTTAATTGGTTAAAAATGATTAGATCATGTTGGATAAGCCAAGGAAATATTTTTGATCGGTAACTAATTTTATTAGGGTCACAAATAAATTAAAGTGTTGATTAAAATTATTAGATCATTTTTCGCTTAAGCCAGGAATTTATTTTGACTAATAACTAATTTTATTACTGTCATAAAATAAATCAAAATATTGACTAAAATGATTAGATCATTTTTTGGTTAAGCCAGAAATTTAATTTGACCGGTAACCAATTCTATTAGGATTATGAATAAATTAAAAAAAAGGAGAATTAATATATATATATATATATATATATATATATATATATATATATATATATATATATATATATATATATATATATATATATATATATATATATATATAAGGAAAGAAGTCTTAAAATACTTTTTTGCCCTTATAGTAATATAAAGTAATCAATCTTTTATTAATTAATTAATCAAATTCATAATTAATCATCATCTTTTATGTGGTTTTGAAATTCTTAATTAATCAAATTAAATTTAACAATTCATTCTCAAGCCGAATTATTAATATTATATTAATAAAATCAAATAAATTTTATTTTTATGAATTTATGTTAGCTAAAAGAACATATTGCAATATTTATACAAACATATTTAATCTTTCATGACAATAAAAATAACCAGAAATCAAGAATTCATGTTTTCTTTATTAATAAATATCATTATTTCAACTAATTAACAACACAACACAACTAAGGCTGTAAACGAACTGAGCCGAGCTCGAACATTGACTGTTCAAGCTCTGTTCATTTAAATTTTAACGAATACGAACCGAACTTGAGCTTTGGTCAAACCGAGTCCGAGCCGAGCTCGAGCTTGGTCAAACCGAGCCCCAAGCCGAGCTTCGAGCCCGTCTCGAGGTTTGTTTAAATCGAGAGCTCACTTTATAAAAAAGATAGAATCCATGAGATGAAGAATTAGAGATGAAAGATCTAAACGCCATGAGATGATTTTCACTGTACTAAGAAGAGGAAGGGGGGGGAGGTTTGGAGTGGTCTAACAACTACTCAAAAGCTCTTAGTTCTTCCTCTCGGGGACGTTTCGGTTGGTGGGGTTCGTGTGGATACTCATAGAGGCTATCCTAGGCTTGGAGGCTTGTACAAGGAGGTTCTGCTAAAGCACGCTTCAACTGGTAAGTTTCCTTTCTCTCTCTTTTAATTATTAGGTCTTTTTATTTAAGCGTTTTTAGACTTAATAATTATACTTAGGTTGTTTTGCATGCTTAGTTTATTTTATGTTTAGGTTATAGCTTAGAGTTATATTATAGCTTAGAGTTATAACATGCTTAGATTATAGTTTAGAGTTATAACATGCTTAGTATAAAATATTCTTGCTAGGATATAATTTAGAATTATGGTATGCCTAGCCTATACATGCTAACCTAGGTAGAGAATTGTTTAGTTAAGGCTTTATTTAATTTATATGCATCTAATAGGAGTTCCTAGGGACATGGACAAAAATTTGAATTTCCGTCGTGCCTGTTATGCATGTTCATACTGACTGTCAGTTCCCAATAGTTCTCTTAGCTCTCATGTCTGCTCCTCTAGTCAGGGAATCTCAAGTGCTGATATTAATTGCTGTAACAAATTTCTCTTATCAAACCTTTGAACCTCTGATAATGTCCAAATTACCTATGAAGCAGAGGCCACGTGGGAAATAGGCAATAGACTAGAAATTTTCATGCATTATAACAAGGAAGCTGCATTAGCAAAGCTCCGAGAGGTCGTTATATAAGATAAGTCTCAGGTTTTATCTAGGATTTCCCATACTCTCTATGTCTTTAAATTTTATGATTTGGAATTGTCGATGTGTTCACTCCCTTGACAAGCAACGACTTATTCACTCTCTCATTTGTGATCATGGCCTCAATTTTTTTTGCTTTACTCGAAACAAAGACTGCTTTAGTTAACAATCTCTATATTAGACTTTTTGGTGTCATATAGATTTTGATTTTTTCATGGTTCTGTCGGTGGGATCTTCTGGAGGAATCATCTTTTCTTGGAACTCCCTACTTTTATCATGTTCCTTGATATCATCGGATGATAGATGGTTGCTAGTGAAATTATCTGGTTCTGAGGTTAATATTCATATCCTGATTTTATATACTCCAAATGACCGGGCTGAAAGGGCAGTGTTGTGGATCTCCTTACTAGATGTTATCTCTAGTCTGGGCTCGTTATTGTTTGTGGAGACTTCAATGAAACCCTTAATGCTGAGGATTGTTCTAATGGAGTTTTGACTAACTCTAGCTCAAAATTTCAAAGTTTTGTCAATGCAGCTGAGCTGTTTGATCTTCCTCTCAATGGTAGAAGTTATACCATGTCTTACTCCAGGATTGATCGAGTTCTTGTCTCTACTCGGATCTTCGATATTTGGCCTCTCCAGATTATCTTTACTATAGACACCACTCTCTCGGTTCATTTTCCGACTATCTTCAAATCGGAGGTAAACTATAATTGGGGACCTAAGCCTTTCAGATCTCTCATTGCTTGGTGGGACGATGGGGATTTTCCCTTATTTCTGAAATCTTATTGGTTATCCATTGCATCTAATGAGGGGATGACTCTTCATGACAAATTAAAAAGCCTCAAGGGGAAAATTGCAGATTGGAACAAAGAGGTGTTTTTTTGAATTACCAACATTCAGATTGAAAATCTGGAGCAACAAATTTTATCACTCACTTCCCCAAACGTCTCTCGGCCTCTAGAGTTAAGACAACTATCAAGACTTTCTGACCTTCGCATATCTTTAGCTCAAAAAAGGAAGCATCAAGAATTAATTTGGCACCAGAAATCTCGAGTCTGTTGGTCATTTTTTGGAGATAAAAACACTTAATTCTTCCACCATACGGCTTCAGCTCATTTTCGTAACAACAGACTGATGAAAATCACACAAGATAACCTCTCTACCGTAGATCCAATTTAAATAAAGGATTGTGTCTTCCAATATTTCAAAAACCTCTTCAAAGCAAACACGGGGATTCCTTATGACTTGTCTGCTCTAGGCTTTGAAAAGCTCTCTGATTCTCAGAATAACTCCCTTATTGCACCCTTCAAGGAGGAAGATATTTGGTTGACTCTATATTCATGTGGGGTTAATAAAGCTCCAGGACCACCTATGGCTTCAATTTCTTCTAAGAACAGGAGAGCTTGGAAATTTCTCAAGGATGATATAATGCAGTTATTTCAGGAATTTCACAGCTCGGGGGGTTTTCCATCTACTCTCAAAACTTCTTTCACAGTTTTGCTTCCAAAGGTGTCGGGTACTATAGAGCTGAGTAATTTCAGACCCATATCTCTAGTTCCTGGAATCTATAAAATCCTTGCAAAACTCTTATTTCATACTAAGAGATGTCTTGCCATCAGTGATCTCTAATTGCCAGTTTGGTTTTATTAAGGGAAGAAACATCCACAATTGCTCTTTCATTGCTTCCGAGATAGTATCAAAGGTCCAACCATCCAAGAAGCCAACATTCATATTGAAACTAGATTTCCACAAAGCTTTCGATTGGATTTCATAGGATTTTCTTCTCCATGTCATGCAGCAAATGGGATTCTCGGACACATGGCTATCATGGATGAAGGGAGGTAGGACACCCTCCTACACATCTATTCTAGTCAATGGCTCTGCTACGAGAAACATTTATTTACATAAAGGGGTTAAACAAGGTGACACGTTGTCTCCTTTCCTCTTCACCTTAGCAGTGGATGTTGGAAATTCGATAAATATTACCGACTACATGTCGATAAACTCTTTACTAAAACATAAACTCTCAAACTTTAAAGCTTTATTCAAAAAACATACTAAAACAGAAAATACACTTTGTTGACAACAAAGGACTACATTTTGCTGCTCATCTTTTCTGATATTACAAGTCTTCTATTTATAGCATCTGAGCAAACACAATAGTCATCACTCTCCTAATACAAACAAGACATGTGTCTCTATTCTATTGCCACTTGCAATCATGTGTTGATACCTATCACTAACCAATATGGTGACTCATGCATTTTGCCACCCAAGCTATTCCCATCCTATTGTTGAATTGCTGCCCATTTTAGGTAACCTACTTGTTGAATTTCTTGCCATATATGCTTATTGACACTTCATGCTTCTATATTGTCAACTCATCATGCACTTGATTCAATTGACTTACACATCTATTGCCTCTAATTTAATACTTCAATGTTAATTAAGTTTAGTTTTCCAACAGTGGATTCTCTGAAAAGGCTAATGGACAAAGCTATTGATGTTGGCATCATATCTAGTTTTAAAATCCATGACTCGGCACCTTCTTTACCAATCCTTCAATTCGTCGATGATACAATTTGTTTTCTCAAGGATGACGAAAATGAGGTCATCAACTTGGTTCGAATCCTTTGTTTCTTCTAAGTAGTTTCTGATCTCCGAATAAATTTCCAAAAAAGTACGCTTGTTGGTCTTGGTGTTTCCGAAGCATTCACTTCACGTTGTGCTAGTTTAATCAATTGCAAAGTCTCCACCATTCCAATTTCATACCTCGGTGTGCCTCTTTCTCATCGGAGATTGAGAATTTCAGATTGGGATTTGTTGGTTCGGAAAATAGAAACCAAATTAGCTTTGTGGAAAGGATCATGTCTCTCTTATGCTGGAAGACTAATTCTGATTAAGTCAGTGATCAATAGCATGCCTGTTTATTTAATGTCTCTCTTTTATATGCTAACAGATGTCACTACAAGAAAATTCGATATTAGCGTCGACAAAATGTTGTCGCTAAAATTAAATTAGCGTCGAAACTGCGACGGAAATAATATCAGGGTCGACTTAGCGACGAATAATATGTAAAAGCTAAAACGCTCGTCGTTAAATATTTAGAGGGGAATATATTGATGTCGACGCAAAATAGCGACAGCAATGCTGTCGGTAATTCAGTTCAAAGTTTATTTAGTTTCTATTTTTGTACGCTAAAAGGAGACAAAGATGTCGACGCTAAGTCGACGCTAAAACTTTTGTCGCTATATTGACGCTAACTTTCCACATGTTTTGAATTGATAACTCCTGTCTCTAAATCGACACCAAATTTTGTCGCAATGTCGTCGGTATTTTTCCTTTCGTGTAGGGAAATAAGTCGTCGCTAAACTGTCGTTGTATTCGAGTCGTCGCTAGTTCGAAGCAGTTGAGGGTAATGGTAATGTTTATTTGTGGACGCAATGTCGTCGCAATACTATCTTAATTTATTTTTAATATTTTTCAGTTTTTTATATAAAATTTAATTTTTGTTGATAAAGTAACTGATCTTTTTTAACTCACACATTAATAATTAAAAATATTGTAGCTTATATTCAAACTAAAAAATATCACAATGATCCATTTGTTAAACTTCAAAATATGGCGAAGTTTGATGATCAAAGCTATACATATAGCTACCAGCATCAAAATAGAATGTGACCTATAACATCCTAAGGTTGATGTTTCAAAAGAGTGTGATTTATAACATTCTAAGGTTGAGGAGGGTGTGACCTATCGGTACTAGAGCTAGTTTGGGACATATTAAATACCATTTCTCGGACTAGTTCCCGTACACGCTCATCAGCTTGTTGTCTTTGCTCATCAATTTGTTGTCTTTGCTCTTGTAGTTGTTGAGTGACGTTGCTAACTACCTGCCTCAATTCCTTCACTTCATTCTCTAGTTTAGCAGTATAGCTACTGGATGTAGAACCTAAATACATATCAAGACATAACAAAATCAAGTAATGATAAATGGTGACAGATAGACACAGGGGAAATCCATCCAAATCAGCAAATCTGTACAGCAGAGAAATGCAACTAATGGGAAGTTTCTCATATCCAAACAATAAGGCCACTGACTGGTGTATTTCCCATTCGAATTGGTGATTCTTTAGCTAGAAATTAGACAATCATACAGAAGAATGCACTCAAAATGCTATGTAAGCAATAAAAGGCTAACACATGAGCTAGAGTTCAACTAGATAGTTAGTAAACAAACTCAATAGCAAATGACCTACTTTTCCAGCATAGTTACAAAGCCATTAGCAGAGAAAAAACAACTTGGATTCATGAACCATAGCTCTACTCATCAAATAGGTGATCATTTCAAACTAGCTTTAAACAGAACTGACTTCAAATTTCAAAATATTCGACCTAGACAAACAAGGATCAAAGTAATTATCAAGCAGAGGTGAAGTGATGGAAAGCAAAATTCTTTTGTTTTTACTTCTTTTTCGTGAAAGGGAAGAATGCAAAATGTAGTATCAAAGTCATAAGAAAGGGAAGCATTGCATTTTCCTATGAACACTGTTAAAAATTTTGTGGAGGACAGCCAAAACAATCTTTAATCTACATTCGAAAACAGTAAGCTAAATTCGATAAGAAATCGGTATAAATAGAAAAATGTGAGATTACAAGATTGGTCTAGTAATAAATTCTACTGTACATTAATGCTTTAGCCATATACTATTTCCTGCAGAAATCTAAAACTTCATAATTTAAAACAATAAGATGGTGTTAAACCTAATTTAAACTTTCCTCCCCACCTAATCACCCTAGTGAAATGAATGAATCGTATATGATCTATCATCTATCAAATACGAAACAAGGAGAAATGAAGTGTCATAGAGGTAAATGAGATTCAATCTCGACAGATACAAGCAACAACAAACAGACAAAGGTATTAGAGGGAATAAATTGATGAAACCATATTATGGAAACATTGCATAAATTGGTGAATACTAAATATTTCAAATTTGAAACCAGTTTAAACAACAACAAATTTATACAACCAAATAGGCATTTCAGCAAGGTCCAGCTACAGTTTCATCAATTTTATTTTCACATAATGCCACATATGTAATTTCGTTAGCGATTTGCTAGCCATAGATTTACTAATCATTTTAAATTCAACAATGGCTAAAATAATACCTGTTGATCCATATTTTTGATTTTTGCGAAGTTCAACACCAACTGCTCCATGACCATAGACATGGTCTCTCCTCTTTCCAGATGCAGCCTCCAAATATATTTCATTATCATCTATTTCCTCAGAATCATCTTCTCATTGTTGACGTATAGCCAAAATACGGTCCTAACAAGTATAATGTAATTGATAGAATAAATTATTCAATCAAAGATAAATGAAAGAAGAAAGCCTAAGGAGAAATAACTTACATGAACTACTTTGGACTTTGCATCCACAAACGATGTTCCATCACCCTTTTTTGTATGAGTTTGTAAAAAAAGCTCACGATGAATAGGCACTCGACCCAACTTTTTTTCCTATATATATAAACTATAAAATATAAGTAAAACAAACAGAAATTGGGTTCACATATAAATGAAATATGAAATTGGTATAATAGGGGATAGGACAAAGAGCCGAAAAACAGCTAAATAAAATCGTACTTTCTGCTACTACTAAAGCTATAGATTAAAACCGCTAAATAAAATCATACTTTCTGCCACTACTAAAGCTATAGGCAACACTAGACCAACACGAAGGAAGCTTGACTTGTCTTATTTCTCAGCTCCAATATACTAACCACATAATCAGCTATTTCTTGGGCATTCTAACAAAACATGTTACATAGTTGGACTATGGCTGAGAGTTTAGTATATTCTAATGAAAAGTTAAAGTGGTTTTAGTGGTTAATATTATGGCTGATAGAATAAACTACATTTACCATAAGTAGCAATACTCACAAGTCTTCTACTATGCTCTACAGTATTTATAGAACCCCCGGTGTGGGTAGAAGGACCACCTCCATTTTTTCCTTTCCAGTTTTCTTTATTCCTCTCTCTTAAAAGTTTAGCTTCCTTTTTATCCCAATCTTCCATCCATTTTGCCCAAATATGTTCTTGCACATAGTCAGGCTTCACTCCATCGTTTTTGGCTTTACTAAACGTATTAGAATAACGTTTTGAGGCCTTTGTGGTCCATGCTGTCTTCACCCTTGCCTCCATGCCGTCTTCCCAATGATATACTTTCTAAAAATTCATAAGAGAGTTAACAACGTTGGACATCTAAATATAGGCAGTGAGAAATATATAAATAAACTTTGAAATATGTATATAGCCAGATAGCCTATACTTTTTGGAAAGAACGCTTTCTGGCCAAAGCAAACAATATATATTCTAGAATGTACTAGGTGCAACCTTGGGCGCTTCTAATTCTACAATTTTTTATGGAAAATGCAGGAATTCTATTATAGAACCCTAAATTCATAATACTTGTGCAAGTTAAACCCTAAATTTAGCAATATCAATACTGCCAAAATAACAAAATACTCAACAAGGATGAAAATAGGTAAATTATTTATCTTCTCAACTTGTACAAGCATAATTATATTACCAGGGAAAGCATACATGAAAAAGTCATTTTATTGCATAGCCTTCAGGTCATGATCCACTACAGAACTTTAATGAATGAAAACTCAAGATTCTTATCTATTAATTTAAATTTGTTCCAATCTGTTTCTAGTGGATTGAGTTCACTTCCTCCGATGCCTCCTTTCAGTCAGGACTCATTAGAAGATCAATCCGAAAAAAACAAATTATTTATGTAAAAACTTAAATGAGCAATAGATAATGATTGCGAGACTCCTACAAGTATCAATGAAATGAATACAAGCCTAACAGGAGGCAGGGAGTATTAGCAGATTGCTGTTTTGTCTCACAGTTTCTGCTTCTTAATTTTTACTGCGAAAGGTACTTTACATTCTCATTACAGATGGAAAACTATTCCATTATCCCATATATGTTGAAGAATCGCCACCCTGGCTAATTTATGGGCTAAAAAAATCTAAATCTAAAGAAGATAACAAGTAATCTAAAGGAAAAAGACTATACCCGAAATTCTTCAAAGTAGTAGTCCTTGGTTTCATGAGTTATATCCTTCCAAGATGATCCAGCTGGATCAATTCTTGCTTTAAATATTTTTGTAATAACTCGAGCAACTTTATCTGATGACAAGAACCTACAACATTGCAATGGTACTTGTGATTAAATTTGCAGTACAATCAGTAGACATAGGCATTAATTTCTCCATACGAAATCTTTTTAAACTTACGTATCTCCAATAAGTTCTAAAACTCTGCGTCCATTCACAAAAGCTTCATACTTGTTAAATCGTCGCCGAATATTAACATCAACTATGTTATAACAATCATGAACCTTCACACCAACATTCGGCAAGGGATCAAACCACTCACAATTGAATAACACAGTCCTTTTAATCGGCAATGCAAGATATTCCAACTCCAAAATCTCAACTAATCTTCCATAGTAGTCACTTGAAGTTTCACTATAATTTTCACCCTTGATACAAAAACCACTACTCATTGTCGATCTTCTTGAACCATGTGAAGTAGTGTGAAATCTATAGCCATTTGCAAAATAAACTGGATATGATTTCACATTTCTTAATGGACCTTGAGCTAGGATGTGAATGAACCTATTTTCAATAATATTATCATGACCCTACAAAAATAGCACTGAATAAATTTTTTTCTTTGTTATGAAAAATTCATTCATATCATATATAAACTCAAAATATAAGACCTTGAAAAGTATAACTTACATATTTTCGAAACCAATCAGCAAAATGGTTATCAAGTTGAAGATCAATCTCTTCCTCACTAATAGATGGGTTTATGCCCCTTAAATAAGAGACAAACATCCTATACATATAAAATCAACGATCAATCAACTTGTAATAGTAAGTAATATAACTTAGCAGCAAAAATGTTAGTAATTACTCACTCTTTATAATCGTCCATCTTAATAGTATTCAAAAGTATGTATGTTTGAGTTGCCTTGTATTCAACTTCAGACAACAACCTTGTTTTTGACTTTCCAAAAGCTCTTCCAGGATATGTAAATATCGATAAATTATTTGGATGAAATTCTACCTTTTCACCTTCATCATTGTGAGGAACTTGTCGATTGAGCGTGGAAACATGAGGCTGGAAATAATGTGAACAAAACGTTGAAGCTTCTTCCACCAAGTATGCATTACATATAGAACCTTCGACTCGAGCTTTATTTTTTACGTTCTTTTTCGAAGGAATCTATAAGAAAAATCCTTGCCAATATTATTCTCATACAAAAGTTACAAAAGGATAGAAAATTGTAAAAACAATGAGAATCTTTACCTCTCATATGGATACATCCAATGATATTGAATAGGACTGGCAATCTTTGCTTCATACGATAAGTGTATAGGCAAATGTTCCATTGAATCAAAGAAACTTGGTGGAAATATTTTCTCTAGTTTACAAAGAATTACGGGAATATCGTTTTCCAATTTTTCCATATCTTCAACCTTAACCATTCTAGATGTTAAGTTTTTAAAAAACAAACTTAACTTAGTTAGAGCTTCCCAAACATTTGTTGGAAGTAACTCACGGAAAGTTACAGGCAGCAAACATTGCATGAACACATGGCAATCATGACTTTTCATACCAAATAATTTCAGCTTCTTCATATCAACACATCATCCCAAGTTTGATACATACCCATCAGGAAATTTAAGTTCCTTTACCCACTCACAAATGAGCTTCTTCTGATTTTTTTCCAATGTAAAACAAGCTTTAGGGTACTTGCCGGTTCTAGGATCCTTCTCAAATTCTTTCCTATTACAAAATAATTTTAAGTCTTCTCGAGACTTCGAATTATCCTTACTCTTCCCCTCAATATCCATCACCGTATTAAAGACATTATCAAATACATTCTTTTCAATGTGCATAACATCTAGAGTATGCCTTATCAGATTAGTTTTTCAATAAGGTAAATCCCAAAATATGCTACGTTTTTTCCAACCACATGTCTTACATATGTGTCTATTCACCTCTTCTGACTGAAGCTCTGTTACTTTCTTTAAACCCAAACCATTGATCTTTTGAAAAATCTCTTCCCCTCTCAAAATAGGTGATGCACGTCCACCCACAACTTTATTTTTCCTAAAACTTCTACGGTTTCTTCTAAAAGGATGATTGAATGGCAAGAATTTTCTGTGAGTGTCAAACCAAGAAGTTTTTCCCCCATTTGGTAAACTAAAAGCTTCTGAATCTTCCATACAATAAGGAAAAGCTTTTTTACCAGTAGTGCTCCAACCCGACAACATAGAATAAGCAGGGAAATCAGATATAGTCCACATAAGTGCTACTCGCATTTGAAAATTTTACTTCCTAGATGCATCATAAGTGGCTACACCAATTTCCCACAACTGTTGAAGTTCAACTATAAGAGGCTATAGATACACATCTAGTTTGTGCTTTGGATTTTTTGGACCGGGAATAACAACAGTCAAAAACATGTAAGCATCTTTCATACACATCCAGGGAGGTAAATTATATGGAGTTACTATAATAGGCCATGAAGAGTACTGCTCACCAGATTGGCCAAAAGGTTGGAAACCATCTGTGCATAAACCAAGCCTAATATTACGAGTTTCAATAGAAAAAGAAGGATAGTATTCATTAAAATGCTTCCAAGATAAAGAATCAGATGGATGTGACATTAGTCCTTCTTCATGCTCGTGCTCGGCGTGCCATCTCATAAAAGAAGCAGTTGCATTTGATGCATACAATCGTTGCAGCCTCGGTGTTAATGGAAAATAATGCATTTGTAAGTATGGAAGATTATATTTATTAGCACTACTCCTTTGGTGTTTATACCTAGGAAGACTGCAAAATTTGCACCGAGTCAAGTTGATGTCAACACCCTAATTCAACATGCAACCGGATTTGCAACAATCAATCTTTTCAACAGGTAATCCAAGAGCTTGGACTAGTTTTTTGGTACTATAAAATTTTTTGGGCAAGTTGTTTTGCTCAGGAATAAGTTCTCTTACGAAATCCAGAAATGAATCATAACAACTTTCTGGAAGTCGATACTCTGACTTTATATTCAACAGTCTTACAACAGCTGACAATTGGGAATGTGTTTGACAACCAGGAAACAACTCAGTGTCAGCAGCACCTAATAAGTCATAGAACTTTTTAGCTTCAGGATTTGGTACTTCCTCCATATGTTCAGCATCAAAATCTACTCCACCAACATCTGCAACCATTTGTCTAAAATAACTCCTTGCTTCCATATTAGGTCTACTAGATGATGTTGGTTCATGGTTGTTAGAAGTTTGAAATGTGTAAGCTTCCCCTTGGCAATTCCAGGTGTAGTAATTAGGAACAAATCCATGCTTTAATAAGTGATAGCGAACAATCTCTTCGACCTCAAACTTACAATTTTGACACTTTATACAAGGACATCTCATTTTCTCTCCATCCAAGTACTCACATTTGCTGAGAGCGAATGATATAAAAGTATTCAAATGTCTATCATATTCACTTGAAACTAAACCATCCTTGTCTAGCCTAGCATACATCCATTCTCTTCCATTGGTCATTCTAGCAATTAAAAGTATATCACATAATAAATCACTTTGCCACAAATTATGTTTCCTTATAGCTATAAGTCTTGACAATACTATGCATAAACTGTATTTATGTCTAATTTCTAAGTGAGTTAAACAACCAGCACTAATATGAATATTTTGTTGAACATGTCTATATGTAAGCTGTATATATATAATTGAGTTGGTGGATACAAAAATTCAACGAAAATATTTCAAATAAGAAGTTCTCTACAAGGACACAAACATTCAAAAGCAGCTTGCATTTGACATTTTAACAAGAATACTAGGATCAATCTGTAATTTATTGCCAATTATTATTAAAACTCTTAAATAAGTCGAGTTTGAGCAGGTCAAGTTTCAAAGACGCGATAAAACTGAGTCACTCATGCATTAAGCCTTTGAGCTATTTACTTGAAATATGAGTTTTACTAGGCTGATTTTTAGCACTCTGTTGTATGGGTAATTAGCTCAGGGAATTTTGTAATTTGCATGTAGTAACTCAAACTAAAATAGGTTTTGTTTCTATGGAAATTTTTTGTCTCAATCTGTAACTTTAAGACATTTGTAATCCACATCTTTTGGACAGCAAGTCAAGTTTGCGCCATAAGCCAAGTCAAGTTTTCGTATAATTACCAAGTCAAGAATATCTAGCAATTAATTATTATTAAAACTCTTAAAACAGATGAATGACATGTATTAAAGTAATTTAAAACCGTGAAAAAGAAAAGCGCGCCTGAGGCGCAAGGACACCATCTCGCCTATAGTATGGCGAGGCGCTGAGGGTCATGAGGTGTGCCTTGGACAAATATGGTTAGTTCTAGCTCACCTTGATCCCGACGGTAAGATAAAAACCGCAAAAGACTTTTGGGGTAGATAACAGAATAATCATGAATTTAACAAGCTACAACTATTATCAAAAAACTGGATATTACTCACATTGCAGAAAATGATAAAGAGTCCACCGATCAAATTTGTCAATCCGAGTGCTACCATGTTTACTGCATAAATGAATAATAAAAACTCTTCATTTTCCATAAACTTATACTCAAAATAAGGTGCAGCACATGTTAAAGTGAAGGGAAAGCAAAAGTGGGGAATCTTCATTATTATATTATACTTTTGTCTGTGTTTGAGAGTGCACTAGCGTGTGCATGTGGGATGGGGACTTAAAATAATACATAATACACATAAAAAGCTATTGTCATTGTCAACAAGTCTAGGCTCTATTTTAGGTGCATTGAATTGAGCTCCAATGTACTTATTTCATGTATATTAATATAAGTACTAAGTTGAAATAACATATCCATGTTCACTGCCAAACCAAAAGTATTTTGAAGCTTCAAACTCTTCTCAACCCCTATAATCTTCCACAAAACTAGGTTCACAAATCACTACAGCCTTCAAGTAAAGGAACATTGGAGCTCATAACAACAAAAGTTTCCAGTCACACATCACTCATAACTTATTCAACTAAACATCAAACTCCCAACATAAATTTTGGTGATTAAAGCTCAATTGAATCACCAAAATAGAAATGTTTTACTAAAGAAAAAATTGGACATAATACTGTTAAAATAATAAACTTAATTTATTTATGTGGTAGAAATTGAAACACTAGAGTTGGTGGATTTTGTGTGGTGATAATTTAGAGTTAATGGTGTATTAGTTTATGTTTTTATTGTTGCACAATGAATGGTTATAATTGTTTCTCTTGCACTATAAATAGAGCATGGTATGAAGGTTGTAATCATCCAATTCAAAGAAACAAATAGAAAGTATTAAGTCTTTCATCTCTTATAAGTTGTTTTCTTTGATATTCCTCTCCAATTTCTCTAACAAAGTGGTGTCAGAGCCGAGTTTAATTCCAAGTATGCTCTGTGGTTGCAGCGTAGTCTGATCTTCCACATCAGAAAAGAATTATATTTGGTTTCCGAATCACAAAAACCCTTGTGAGGTTTCTTATTTTTCTCCAAATATATTTTGAGTGTTGAGAGACCCTACCCGAAAAAATGAATGTCAACAGTTACAACTTTCCCCAGCTCACCAAAACCAATTACAAAAATTGGTGTATTAAAATGAAAGCCATCCTTGGAGCCCATGATGTTTGGGATGTTGTCGAAAATGGTTACGTAGTTCCAGTTCCAGCACAAGGTGCAGAAATGTCCCAAGCCGAAAAAGAAGCTCTTAATAAGAACCGTCGAAATGATCAGAAGGCACTTAGTCTAATCCACCAAGGGTTAGATGACGTGATGTTTGAGAAGGTGGCTGAAGCTACTACCTCCAAACAAGCTTGGGATATATTACGAGTTTCTCTTCAAGGAGAGGAGAAAGTACAGAAGGTGCGGCTTCAAATGTTAAGAGGCGAGTTCGAGTCGTTGAAGATGAAGGAGACCGATTCAATCGTGGATTATACCTCGAGAGTAAAGTCTGTCGTTCATCAAATGCGGCAGTATGGAAAGCAAATGGAGCAAAGTGAAGTTGTTGAAAAAATTTTGCGATCACTACTACCGAAGTTTGAACACATAGTAGTAGCCATTGGAGAAGCACGTGATACTAGTACAATGACCGTTGACGAAGTTGTTGGATCACTACAAGCACATGAGGAGAGGCTAAATAGACAACGAGAAGAGTCTATGGAACAAGTCCTGGCTACAAAGGCTTCGATTAGAGAAGGTGAAACAAGCCGAGATGCTAGTCAATATGGACGAGGTCGGGGTAGAGGTCGTGGAGGAAATGGAAGAGGAAGAGGACGTGGAAGAAATCAACAACATGGAAGAGATGATAACAGTAGAGAAAGTAACCAGTCCACTAGAGCCAGAGGTCGTGGACATGGACGAGGCCGAGGACGAGGAGCCTGGAGGCAAAATGACGGACATGACAAGTCAAATGTAAAGTGTTACAATTGTGGTAAATTTGGTCACTACGCATCCGAGTGCTGGTATCAGAAAAAACAAGTAGAGGAGACGGCAAACCATATTCAAGATGAGGAGGAAAACAACACGGTTTTACTAACTCGTGAAGGAGAACATGGACAAGAAAACAACCTATGGTATCTCGACAATGGCGCAAGCAATCATATGTGTGGCAACAAGAACATGTTTACGGAGTTGGATCAGTCATTCGGTGGAAACGTTATTTTCGGTGATTCTTCAAAAGTTCCAATCAAAGGCAAAGGAACCATTCTTATTCGTCTAAAGAATGGTGAACATCAATTCATCAACAACGTCTACTATGTCCCGGACATGAAAAGTAATATTTTGAGTTTGGGACAGTTGTTGGAGAAAAACTACCAAATTCACATGGTGGATCGGAGGTTGGTGTTGTTGAACGAGAAGAAGGAGCTGTTAGCAAGTGTGCCGATGTCAAAAAATTGAATGTTCACTCTTAACATCAAGACGGATGTGGCGAAATGCTTGAAGGCTTGCGTGAAGGATCCTCATTGGCTTTGGCATCTAAGGTTCGGACATCTGAACTTTGGAGGGCTAAAGCTGCTAAGTCAAAGTAAGATGGTGCACGGTCTTCCCCCTATCGACAAACCTCATCAACTTTGTGAAGGATGTCTCGTTGGAAAGCAATCAAGAACCAGTTTTCCAAAGGAGTCCATGTCAAGGGCAAAGGCGCCGCTAGAGCTAATTCATGCTGATGTTTGTGGACCGATAACTCCATCGTCATTAGGAGGAAATAAATATTTTCTGCTGTTCATTGATGACTATAGCAGGAAGACATGGGTTTACTTTCTGAAGGAGAAATCAGAAGTTTTTGGAGCATTCAAGAAGTTCAAAGTGCGCGTGGAAAAGGAGAGCGATCAGTACATTAAAGCCTTAAGATCCGACAGAGGGGGAGAATTCACATCCAATGAATTCAAGAATTTTTGCGAAGAAAATGGAATTCGCCATTTCTTATCAGTCCCAAGATCTCCTCAACAAAATGGAGTTGTTGAAAGGAAGAATAGAACTGTGCTAGACATGGTGCGGAGCATGTTGAAGAGTAAAGATTTACCAAAGGAGTTATGGGCAGAAGCTGTTGATTGTGCAGTCTACATCCTGAACCGGTCCCCAACTACAAGTGTTACAGATATGACACCTCAAGAAGCATGGAGTGGGAGAAAGCCTAACATCTCTCATTTTCGTGTTTTTGGGAGTGTTGCTCATGTTCACGTGGCGGATGAAGAAAGAAGAAAATTGGATGATAAAAGCAAAAAATACTTGTTCGTGGGATACTCAGAATCTTCAAAAGGCTACAAGGTCTTTGATCCTGACACCGGGAAAATAGTAATCAGTAGGGATGTGACTATCGATGAAGAAGCAACATGGGATTGGAATGATCACCAACTAAAAAGTTATAATTTTTATCCTTTCCCAATAGATGAAAGTGATGATCAAGACGCTGAAGAGACACCTGCCACACCAATAAGAACTCCTATTTCATATGCAACTCAAGGGAATGACGATAGCGAAAGTGGAAGTACAAGTCCGAAGGAGAGACCTAGAAAATTTCGACGTGTTGAAGATCTTCTTGATGTGACAAGAGATATCAGTAGAGAGTTTAATTATTGCTATCTCATTGATAGTGAGCCCATTGACGTTGAAGAAGCCATGGAGAACAAGAATTGGAGAAAAGCCATGGAAGAAGAGATCCAAGCAATTGAGAAGAACAAGACTTGGGAGTTAACTAAACTTCCAGCTGACAAAAAGCCCATTGGAGTTAAGTGGGTTTTCAAGGCGAAGAAAGAAGCAAGTGGAAAAATTGTGCGATACAAAGCAAGGCTCGTTGCGAAAGGGTATAGTCAGAAACAAGGTATCGACTATGATGAAGTGTTTGCACCCGTCGCAAGAATGGAGACAATCAGACTGGTGATTTCTATTGCTGCTCAAAACGGATGGAAGATTCATCAAATGGATGTCAAGTCAGCATTTTTGAATGGATACTTGGAGGAAGAAATTTACGTGCAACAACCACCGGGTTATGTTGTCAAAGGCCAAGAAGGAAAAGTGTTGAAGTTGAAGAAAGCATTGTACGGTCTCAAACAAGCACCGAGAGCATGGAACAGCCGAATTGATAAATATTTCCAAGAGAATGGTTTCAACAAGTGCCCACATGAATACGCGCTGTATGTGAAGGTGGAGAAAGGAGATATGCTGCTTGTCTGCTTGTATGTGGATGATCTCATTTTTACTGGAAGTAATCCTCAAATGTTTGAAGATTTCAAGAAGACGATGACTCGCGAATTTGAGATGACCGATATTGGCCTGATGTCATATTATCTAGGCATCGAAGTGAAGCAAGATGATAATGGCATTTTCATTTCTCAAAGTGGATTTGCTAAGGAGATTTTGAATAAGTTCAAAATGGAGAAGTGCAACCCTGTCAACACACCGGTAGAATGCAACTTAAAATTGACCAAAGATGAAGATGGAGAAAATGTCAATCCAACAATGTTCAGAAGCTTGGTTGGAAGTCTAAGATATTTGACGTGCACAAGGCCTGATATTTTGTACGCAGTCGGACTAGTCAGCAGATATATGGAAACACCAAAGGAGTCACATTGGAATGCCGCGAAAAGAATACTCCGTTATTTGAAAGGTACAACTAATTTTGGATTACGATATTCAAAGTCTAATGAGTTCAAATTAGTTGGCTACAGCGATAGTGATTGGGCTGGTGACAAAAATGATCGAAAGAGTACAAGCGGTTTTGCATTTTTTCTTGGTGACACGGCGTTTACTTGGAGTTCAAAGAAGCAACCTATTGTGACACTGTCAACTTGTGAAGCTGAATATGTAGCTGCAACATCTTGTGTGTGCCATGCAATTTGGCTAAGACGAATATTGAAGGAGCTTCAAATGACTCAGCAAGAACCAACAGAAATTTTGGTTGATAACAAGTCTGCGCTGGCACTATCAAAAAATCCAGTTTTTCATGATAGAAGTAAGCACATCGACACAAGGTTTCATTTCATTCGAGAATGCATTGAGCAGAAGGAAGTCATACTTAAATACGTGAGGACTCAAGATCAAATCGCGGATATTTTCACAAAGCCGCTCAAGTACGATGTGTTCAACCAGTTGCGAGCATCACTTGGAATAATCGAGAATTAAGTTTAAGAGGGGGTGTTAAAATAATAAACTTAATTTATTTATGTGGTAGAAATTGAAACACTAGAGTTGGTGGATTTTGTGTGGTGATAATTTAGAGTTAATGGTGTATTAGTTTATGTTTTTATTGTTGCACAATGAATGGTTATAATTGTTTCTCTTGCACTATAAATAGAGCATGGTATGAAGGTTGTAATCATCCAATTCAAAGAAACAAATAGAAAGTATTAAGTCTTTCATCTCTTATAAGTTGTTTTCTTTGATATTCCTCTCCAATTTCTCTAACAAATACGATCTCTTGGACAATTTTCAATGCTTGAATTTCTAAAAGCACCTACAAGACTTGTGAGCTGAGCTTCAGTAGACATGTAACAAAACCAGTGTAAATAAAAACAATTAATGAACTTAAGAGACTAAACAGCCATTTTCCAGTAAAACCACAACCAGTTAAGTAAGGGATTTCAGTTCTGGCAGAAAACCAGCCATTCTATCACATAAAATAAAGCCTAATAATGGTTTTGAAATTTTCATTGTCGAAACCCTCGAATCCATCCCATCCTTTTTGATGCTGCACAGTCAAAGACAAGCACCAACAGCCAAATTTCATAATAAAGAAAGGTAAAATGTTTGAAATCTAACAAGGAACGTAGGCTTTCAAATCCGATTTTATGCATAAGTTCAAAGTTTTGTATAATTAGTCGTTAGGCATATAGGGTTATACACATAAGAACAAGATTCCTGAATCATAACAGCACAAGTTATATGAGTTCACAACCAAACTTAAAAATTGAAGGAAAAAGCAATAGCAAATTCAGCTAAAAAATAGGTTAGCAGATCAAAATTGCTCTGAACTTGAAAAGCTATTGTCACTAATCTTCAAAATCAATCACAAATAAGGTCAATTTTCCCATAACACAAATCATATATATACCTAATGGAAACGTATACAGAACTGACGCTTTTCTTTCTCAATTGAATCTTAAAAAGAGGTACAAATATGAACAACATATCCTACCTGCGAGGCACAAAAAGAGTGATTTAAGGACCATTGTAAAACTGTATTTCCTAAAACTATGGAACTCGTTGACTGGTTGTTTCTGCCTCGTTTCAATTTTGGTTCTAAGAGTGTTAATTTCACTAAATTTGATTCTAATAAAATTAAAATTCCAGACACTTGATTATTTAGGCCCAAGTATCCTTATACAACCTTAAGTTAGGTTGACGGAAAAAAATTCACGGCAAGGTCGGAGAAGCCATGGCTGACGTTGGACTAAGCTAAAATCAGGTTATGAGGAAACAAAAGGGAAGAGAACAAGACAAAGATTCTACAGATTCTGATGAGAGAAAGATCAATTATGAAGAACACGATGGATTGAAGATCAATAAAAGGCAATTTTAACACTTCGATTGAAGATTCTTACCAGTATTTTTCAACAACAAAACCCTAACAGCATTAACCTAAAACAATGAGAATCGAAGTAAAGGGAAGAAGACTAACCTGATTTCAATTCGTATCTGTGGTTGGGGGTTTAGAAACAAATAGATCCATATGTATTTGATGGAGGGAGACCGTATATGTGGTTGGGGGTTTTGAAACAAAAATATATACACAACTGCAACCACTTAGCGTCCATGGGCAATTTTAAATAAAATTAAAATATTAAATTTAGAGGCATAATTAATTTTGGACGCTAATTTTCCCTCCCAACTGAAGCGCGAGCGGGAAATTATTGCTAAAAATTTCACTTACGACTCTATGTCGACGCTAAACTACCTCCATTTGAAATGTCGTCGCTAGTTCGCCACTAACAGCGTCTACCTATGTCGCCTCTAAATATGTCGATGCTATGTCGTCGGTAAATCATATTAATTTTTTAATAACATTTTAATAACATTTTTTTACGCCATGTTGTTGCTAATAGAGACGTAATTTTTGTCGACACTATTTTTCGACGCTATTCAGCAATTTTCTTGTAGTGTGTATCCATCAAAATTGAATCCTACATAAGGCATTTCCTATGGAAGGAGAATATCAACCAAAATGGACTTTGCAGAATATCTTGGGACACCATTTGTTAGCCTTATGAGTATGGGGGGCTCGATTTGCAACATATTTCAATTTGCAATGCTAGTTTATTGTTCAAATGGATATGGAAAATTCGCTCGGCAGAAACAAGGGATCTTTGGAATTTTATATGCGTAGATTTAGTTGGATTTCAAGGATGGTCTAGCTTTTCAGAGATATACCAATGTGCCTCACATGTCTAGAAGGGTATCTTCAAAGCTTGTTTTAAAAATCCACTCCCATGGGAATTTTTCATCGAAAACGTTTCTTGTAAGCTTTGTAACGGCAACAACATATGCTTATGGCAAGGCAATAGGCATCAAAACAGTAAACTCCAGTTTTTATTTCCTAATCATTTAATTTGGCCATGGACCCCTCCATTTTCGTAGCTTCTGCATTCAGATAGCTTCTATTGTAAATCGGTAGACCCGGTTGGGGGAGACATCTCTGAGGAGAGGAGAACAACACCCGGGACCAAATTAGGGAGTTGGTATCATCTTTGCTTCAACCCTAAAGTCCTAACATCATTTTGTGGGATGGAAAGGATCATTTCTTAGCACAAGTATCATTTGGGAAAAATACAGCTCCCGGAACATTTCTAGAAATTTGCAGCAATCATTCTGTTGTAGCTGGAAGTCCTTACGCCCCCTGAAAGTCAAATTTTTTGGTTGGAATCTTCTTTATGGGAAACTACCGTCCAAAGTTTCCTAGGTAGTTGAGGCATTCTTTCTACTACAAACCAAATTTTCCCATTCTGCAAAGCTGAAGAATCCCAAGACCATGCTCTTCTCCATTGTCGGGCCAATAACAAGGTTTGGAACTCACTTTTTGATTGGTTAGGATTATCCATGGTTCTACCATCTTCTTTGAAGTCTTTTTTCAACCAATGGATTGATGTTTTTAACACTCATCGGAACAAGGAGTGGGGGGCTTCTTTATGGCTTATCATTGCCTATGAAAGAAGAAAAACTCAATGGTCTTTGAAAATAAGAACCTCTCCGACGACATTTTGATGGATTCCATTTGCGATCTTGTGTTCTATACTCGTTGTAACAATGTGTCTTTTAATTATTCTTTCTCAGATGTATTTGGGAATCCATCTTCTTTCCTGTTGTAACGTTTGGTTATGTATGAGCTTTGTCCTCTTCTCGAGGATTTATAATATATTTCAGTTTTAAGGGGAAAGCATCGTGATTTGGGTCCCTTATTTCAAGGTACCAATCCATTCCCTTTCTTCTTTAAACCATCTTTCTCATAAAAAAGGTAGTACAATTGAAATGATCTATTCTCTCTTTTCTAAACAGATTCTCGCTGAGTAGTTTCTTTCTTAATTGAATTTCTTTAAGAGTTGTGATTTTGACAGAGATTAAGCTTATTCGAAATTTAGGTGTATTCACCAAGTTCTAATGTTTTCCTTCTTTCTCCTTTTATAGTTGAAATCAAGAATTGAGCCGTTGAACTTGCTTTGGCATCTTCTGCAATTTGACAGCTCAGCTATCCACCCGTTGCTTCTTCAATTCGATCTATTAGGAGATAGAATCACATTGTTGTGAGATAGAAATCAATCCATTGAGAGAGAGATTGAATCCGAGCTTCAAATTTGAATTTATTGTCTCTTTAATGCCGGAATTCCATTAGAGAGAATCTGCACTGACTTGCTATGTGTCATAATCCCATTCCTTCTAGCTATTTGATGAACTTACAGAGTCGCGCATTTGCAGGACATACATGCTGCAACAATCCGATTTAACTTTGTTGTCTTGCAGCTTTTCTCTGGACAACTTTTGTCTTTATCAGCGGTGAGCTTTTTTTCTTTATCGTGTCATTAATTCCTTTTATATTTTGTATGACATCTTTCATTAATGTCTGTAAAAGTGATAGACCGAAAAGCAAGATTTCATTTTTCCTTAGATGGAAAGGTCAGCATAACTGAATAATCAAGATAACTCAGCCAAGACATAAGATAGATAATCACAACTGAAGGATAATCTAAATATCGAGCGCTGAGTGAATAGTGCTTAGTTAGTGGACTAAGGACACAACTTAGCTCAAAGACAACTCTGAGTTAAATCATAGAGCTAGGTCAACGAAGATCTTTAATTCTACCCTTGAATTAAAATACTCAGCCAAGAACCATAGTCTAACTAATTAAACATTATTATTGATTTAATTAACTCAAACTGAGCTTAATTATTATGATCAAAACTTAAAGCACTACTGAGTCATCCACTGAGTCATTCCAATCTTATGGTGGGTTCAAAACCACAAATATCGCCTTTCCCCTATATCCTTGATACGCCGCATTGTGCTATCTATTTTTAGAGATGTCACCTTGATGTCTCAATCGCCCACATTACTTTCATATGCCATTACCCTTCTTAGAGGCAACTCATCGGTGTCTCGTCTGAAGCATTATCACCCTTAGAGGCACCTCATCGTTGTCTCACCTAAACCATCATTACTCTTCTTAGAGGTACCTCATCGGTGTCTCATCTAAACCATTATCACCCTTAGAGGCATCACACCAATATCTTGTCTAACCATGATGCCTATCATGCATTTATCCATGCCGCTATTGTGAGCACGGGCTTTTTGGTGACCCTCGAAACGATGATACTTTTTACTCTAACCTTTTACGGTCTAGTTGTTCCATTTTTTTAGAATCAAATCATGTTTCAAAAGTTTTTTATTGATGATTTTGAGATCTTCGACCCCGATTAAATAATTGGATTGCTTTTAATATGTTAGCCGCTTCCTTCCCCCTCGCGCGTAGTAAATTGTTTCGCGCTTTTTTCCTTAAAAATCCAGACATTTTGAGCGAGTCTCATTTGCATCATTGGATTCTTCACTCCCCGAGCTTTCCAGAATGTCAAGAATCACCCCGGTCGAATGCCCTGTATTGGTTGTTTGAGTTTTGGGCCTTCCAGCCGGGCCCCTTTTTGCCTTTTTCCCCCCGGTGTCCCCTATTCGGAGGCGGAGGCCGGCGCCGCCGCCGGAGCACGGGGCCGCGTGGTTTATGCGTCAGGCCCTATGGGTCACACAGCCTTCTAGGTCGCGTCGCTTGATGCAGCCTAGATCTGGCCGTGCCATGCGACGCGGCCTAGGCTGGGCCGCATCACGTGACGCGGCCTTCGTGCAGGGAATCTGCAGACTAATTTTTTTCGAGTTTTCTTAGCCACTAAGTCAGGTTTTGGGATTTTTTCGTCAAATATTGACATTTAGGGGATTGATTCGGGGATTTTACACTTGGAAAGTCTATAAACACCCATAAAAATCAGATTTGGGAGACTTTTGGCTGATTTAGAAGAGAATCAAATTCTTAGAATTTTCTAGGCTTTAAGGATAAAAAGTTTAATAATATTGAGAAAATCTAAACCAATATGCTTGGTTCTTGATTTCTAAATCTTATTAGGCTTAATCTCTTAGGTTAAATCATTAAAATCTCTTAGAAATCTTAGGTAAAATTTGGTTTAAATAGGATTTAGAGACTTTTTCCTCATAAATCACTAAATCCCTTGCTAAATCTGTTATTTCGTCGGGTTTTCATCTCAAATCCATCACAAAGCTTGCCAAATGTTCGGTTTGAGTCTCGAGAGTGGATTCACGACCTTTAGGTAACTTTCTGAGTTCAAATCTATTTCTATTGTTATTTATTTCTGCTGCTGTGTTTTTTGTTGTTTTTCTGGGCTTTTGGCCCTTTTCTACATCCTTTTTGTGATTTCCTGCCAAAACTCTGGCTGATCGTTCTGACGAATGTCAGGTCGACTGAACGTCACCTAGACCGCCTCGCTGGGTTGGCCTACCACTTCGTTCAGTCGGCCTATGGGTCATTCAATTGGCCAATCATTGTTTTGCCGATTTTTCTGGGTTCTTTCCCCCCAAACTGAAAAACCAAAGTTATTTAAGCATTTTAAGTCCGAATCTATTGTAACAGTGTAGGAAATAACTTGAAATTTTAGTAATCTTCGGTTTTCAGGCACAAAAAAGGTCGATTCTGGCTTGTTTAGACACTTTTTTCCGGCAGGCCACTTCAGTGGGACGAAGGCCAACTGAGTGTCATCTAGGCCACCTCGTTGAGTCGGCCTACCATGGTGCTGAGTCGGCCTACCATCTCACTGAGTCGGGCTGCAGGTAAAAATGTCCAAATGGTCCCTGTTTGCTTTATTCTATTGTTTTCGGCCTTATTTCTATCGTTTTTGACCCGGTTTTTGTCATTTTAATGCGTTTTCAGCCCCGATTTTTACCTTAAAAAACTTTAAAAATCACAAATAGTCTGAAATTAATTAGATCAATTTTTATAGCTGTTAGAAATTATTTTATCTATTATTTAACTGGTTAAATGACTATTTAATTGCTTAAAATTAGCGTTTTTAACTAAATAAATCTAAATAAATAATTTTCCACCAAGTAAAAATTCCAAAAATATTCTGAATATATTAAATCTAACTCTAGGATGTTTAGTTAATTTATTTTACCTTTTTAGGTTGCTTAGATAATTAATTAACACCCGAAAATTATGTTTTTATCCCAGAAAATCCAAAAATATGTTTTCTCCATGCTATGTGTTTAGTTTCCACATTTATTTATTTATACTTTATTTATGATTAGTCCTGCATATTTCTTGCCTCGTTTGAAGTAGGGTCTGAGTCGGTAAGCTCGGTTAAAACCCAGTTTCGCCCATTTATTTATTTATCGTTTTATTTATTTTCTCGCATTAGAAAAATGTATAGGTATTCGTAAAACCTTATAATAATTTTATTTTCTTTCTTTGCTTATTTATCGCTTTCCGTGTGATGTATGGCATATTAAACCGAAAACGCCAAACAATAATCAGATTAAATCGCATAAGAACTAAAGTCTCGCTTATTAAAATATAATCGGCTTGATTTAAAATTTGAAAAGTAAGCAACATAATCTGAACCCAGAATCTCTGTTTTAAGGTACGATCCAATCACCCAGTGGGAATATCGTACCCGAATTCCCGGTTGAGCTTAGCCGGGCAGCGACTCTAACTTAAAATACGGGATTCTAAGTCTCGTATCTCTTAACACATAAATCGGACTAAATTTCAACTTCAACATTGCTTTCATTATCCATTTTCATCACGCTAAAATAAGGATTATCCCTTAGCACGCTTCACAGCGCTCGTTGTTTATCCGCCCCACGTCGAAGAGCATTACAGCTTACCGTGCGAGTGGGGGGATTGGGGGTCTTTGGCTCATAGTTATGTTGTATTTCTCACCTAAACTCATATTGTCCATGCCTAGAGATATCCCACCGATGTCTTGCTTCCACCCATAAATCCTTGGAATGAGTTCCATCGTGGATCACCCTAGTTAACCTTATATCGAGTTTAGGTCCTTGAACCCTAGCAATAAACCTTCGCCTATATCGCTATATCCCACCAATATTGAACCCATCGTGTTTGTCTAACCATTATCATGCACCGAGTCAAAACTCGAGTCATGTCCACAGTAAGGTCCATCTTAAAGCCTTATCATCCTCGTTTCTCATTGGAGTTTTGAGGGAAGTCTTGTTTTCTTTGGGACTAATGTGTTTGTTTTTGTAAGCACACCGCACACACGAGTCTTGTCTAAGTCACATTACACATCATTAACTTTCATTTTGAAGCCATATTAGCATGCATTCACTTTAGGCAGGTTCTGAATTATTAATCATTTGCTTCATTTGTCCATGCATGCATGGCTAACTCGACCATGGTTCTCTCTTAGCGTGGAAATGGGTGATAATCGTCTAGTCCATACCATTGAGTTCAGTTACCGAGGGGATAAGATCATGTCAGAGTCAGTTCCAAGTCCGGGGTCTGAGTCATGTTCCGAGCAGTTTGATCAGCACAGTTTAGAGATCGGTTCAGATTCTTCTGAGATCAATAAATGGCTCCTTCTTAGTATTGATAACCTTGTGCAGGAGATGAATGCCACTTTTTCCAAGTTCTTGAGGTTAGATCATTTCAGGGGTTCCATCAATGAGCAAGTTCAGGCTTCTGTGAGAGAGGCTTTGGAGAAAATTCCTGGGAAAGATATTGAGAAAGGCCTCGATAAAGGGCCTGAAGAAGATGAGCGAGAGGTCGAGACCCCTTCGAAGACTAGTGACAATTCTGATGATTTCCGTATTATGCTTCTCTGATTGCTCGAAGGTGGTAGGAGTAAGACCGCCGCTAGTAATGGTGTTGAACTCTTGCCACCAGGTTTCAATATTCCTCCGCTTCCCTATTTTCACTATTAAAAAAATTTTGAAAATTATCACTGATGTGTGTTGTATTTTTATTAACCAATGCTCAAAATTTTGGATAAAAATGAATAAGAGTATTTATTGTCGTGACATAATTTAATATTAAGAATCCTCTTTTTGCCAATTTTTTAAAACTACATACCCCATTTTATAAAAAAAATTCTCGGACACCACCATTTTGCAAATGAGTGAAAGCACCAGGTACTTTTGTTGAAGTTTTCCCTTAACTTTTTTAGGGAAAATGGATTATATTATGTCAAAAGGAGATGGGCAACACAAAGAAACAATATAGACATCCAAACCCCCTGTTACCTTATCCAAATGCATAGTTATAGCAATTAAGCGCTCGTTTGGTTCGCGGAAATCCTATTCCGTAGAATAGAAATAGAAATGTATGGAAAGATATCAAATATGACACATTATTCATATAGAATCCGTCAACGCATGGAAAAGCTTTTTCTAATTTATATACATCTTACGAAAAAGCTATTCCTTTTTGAAACAAAGGAATATTTTTTCCTTGAGATGTATGTAAACTAGGAAAAGTTTTTTCATGCGTTGAGGGATTCCAGACATATACTCTACTATATTTGACATCTTTTCCATTCTTTTCTATATTTATTCCACGAAATAGGAATTCCGCGAACCAAACGCCACTTAAATGTGCTAGTACTTTGGCTTGTTGATATACAAGGCTAAAAATGACCGATGAAAGAAGTTATTAAGTTATTACAATCCAAAATATATAGTAGAAGAAAAATAGGAATAACTATCATCATGACTTCTTAAAGAGTTGAAAAGAATGTTATTATCGACTCCAACCATTGTCTGTGTGCACTTGAGGCTCTTTAACCACGAAAAGAGCTTCTCGGATGGAAAGGGCTTCAGCTATTGGGAGAAAATATGGAGATAGCGTATTTTAGAAGAGAGATAAGTGACTGAATATTATTCTGGTATTAACCTTGAAAATGATTACATATTTATACTAAAACATTGAGACTATTCAAGCATCTAAATAAATACAAAAGTAAATGCTAATTTATTGAATTTGGACAACTCCTCATAATGCATTGAACCTGGACAATGAATCTAGACAACTCTTCATAATACATTGAACTTGGACAATGAATCTGAACAACTCTTCACAATGCATTGAACCTAGACAATGAATCTAGACAAAAAGTTTATTTTCAACATCAGCTTCCACATTCGATAAGTGTGGTGGTAAAGCACCTTATAAAAACGCATGGTTTGAAACTGCTATATTCTATTGCTGCCTGTGAACCATCTATGGATATGAAGCTGTTAACGTAATAAGCACATTGATAAGCACTTTTAACGAAATAAGTGCCCATTCCACATCTTGGCCATAATTCTTTTGAATCTTCCACTCGCCACCAAATATTCTCCTTGAACATAGACATTGCTGAGAAAATACTTCTCCAAACATAGCTTGGAGAGGGACCTAGTTCTGCTAGTAACACCGACTTCCCCTTTAATTAATTAATTAATTAATTCTTATAACAAATACCAAAACAAATCCAAGACCCCTATATACTTGGGCTGTGAGTGGTCGCTCAGCCTGATCTCGTAAATAGCCAGCGCTGATTTAAGCCATTGTTGCTCTTGATGTTATTGCTAATATATGGTTCTCATTTTTCTTTTTCATAATTCATTAGTAATTACAATTTAGAATTAATTATTGTTTGTGGCAAGGGCTTAACCTAGTGGTTGAGCCTTGAAGTTATGTTTCAAGAGGTTACATGTTCGAGACCACATATTGGTGGGGAGAGATGTGGTTTTTCTTTGTTATTATTGTAAGCTCAATGATGCAATTTTTAAAAAAGGGAAAAGTACATAAATATACCAAAGATCATCAATAACTTCAATTAAAATTTTTTGAACAACACAAAAGTAAAAATCAGATAAAGCCAACAATATTCATATGTTCCACTATATTCCACAACATTACATATGTTCCACATGTTTCTTTTTAATTTTCTTTACTTATTTTGCATTTATCTATCAAACCATTCATTTTTTGGACATGTCGCTTTAGACTTCTTTGTTCGTCTCATTTTTATCTTCGAAATGTCATCCATTGTGATATATTTTCTTCAAATTTTTTCCAAACTTTTCATCACCCGGTAAAATGATGGTTTTTCACACCTTGTATAATGCTGGTAAAACGCTGGTAAAATGCTGATTTTTCACACCTTGTATAATGTTGGTATAATGTTGATTTTTCACTCCTTGTATAATGCTGGTAAAATGTCGGTATAGTGCTAGTAAAATGATGGTATAATGCTGGTTTTTCACACCTTGTATAATGCTGGTAAAATGGTGTTTTTTCACACCTTATATAATGCTAGTAAATGCTGGTTTTCACACCTTGTATAATGTTGGTAAAATGCTAGCAAATTGCTGGTATAATGCTCGTATCATCTGTTATATATCTTCAAAAATAAAAACTAGAAAAAAGTATATCATCATGTATCTACTTTCGAAGATAAAAACAAGATGAACAAAAAACTTTAAAGCGGCATATCGAAAAAATGAACGATTTTGGAGATAAATGCGAAACAAAGTAATAAAATACATAAATAAAGAATGAATCGTATCCTTGTGGGCAAGGAGGAGGAACGTAAATGTTGAAAAAAGAAAGTTTCAAAAGAGTTAGTTATAGAAAGTCGTAGATGGCAGAGAGGTAAATATTTTACTCAATCTCTACATTTCATACAACTTTCCTTAAAAAAAACAAGAAGCAATTACAATTTAGAAAGTCATTTTATTAATGACAATGGAAAATGAAATAGATGAGGACCAAGATGGAAAGTAGTGTATTTGGGGAGGAAGGACTCAATAAAAGCTGGCTATTAAGGTCGCACATTAATAATAACGATGGATGTTAATTAGATAGATATTTTTGCTGTTCCAAAGAAAGTCTCAGATTTTTATTAGAAGTGGAGTGCTCTTTTTCCAAGTTATCTTACTAAACATTTCGGTACCTCAATTTGGAAGATATCCTGTATAAAGAAATCAGTCTAGCCATTCTTTTTTGTTAAGAGCTTGTTGTCAGATTTTCATTTCAATTTCAATTTAATAATATTTGGGGTGGGTTCTCGGGATAGGCGGGTGGCGATTCCAACTAGCGTATGACACTGCTGATTTTCATTTCATTATCTCTGGTGTTATCTCTAACCGGCCGCGTTATTTTTTTTTGTCCTATTCTTGGGGGCTTTCTTTTATTTATTTTTTTTAGTTGTCGTTGAGTGTAGAGTGTCATCCTACTTAAGATGGTTTTTTAAACTTCATTACTATAAAAAAAACAATATATTTATGTGAAATCACCTAGATTTTACTATCACAGTAAATACTATTTCCTATTTTTTGGCAACTTAAAAATAATTATGCCTTGTTTAACTCTTTTGTAACCATTGAAATTTTTTTTTTTTTTTTTTTGAAAACCCCCCGGAGAAACATGTGTTTCTCCAGAAGGAAAAAGATCGAGATAGGTGAAAATTTCGGGGCGGGCGTCCCAACTAGGTTGATGCCCCCGCTTACCTACAAAACACCTACCTCTCTTTATTAATGCAATCCAAAGACCGCTCACATGATGAGAGCGTCAGTGAACAAGGATACAGCCTAAAGGTGATACGGATATGAAATCCGATCCCGAGGAATGACTATACAATGAGTAGGCCAACAGATGCCACCTAGCTAGTTACAGCTTAGAAATAAATCTGGACAGTTAAATACATCGGAAACAACAAAATTAAGATTCCGTCTTCGATACTTGAAAAAGAACCAGCATAGATGAATGCTTGCCCCCAAGAGATCATCTGTGCTTAAGACACCCTCGAACACGAACTTATTCCGCCTTTTCCAAATAGCCCACGCAATCATAAACCATAAAGCCGTACCAAACTCCTGTCCAATCCCTGAGGAAAAATGCGCTCGCCATACTACAAGAAAATCAGCCCCCTTGAATGGCATTGTTACCGAAATCCCTAGTAACAGAAAAGCTTGAACCCATATACGATAACTACCCAAACAGTGAAACAAACCATGATCAATTGTTTCGGATTCATCACAAAACGGACACTTGTCATTCAATACAGCTTGGCATCCGCGACAAACCAGAAAGACTTTCGTTGGGAAGCGTCTATGTAACAATAACCAGCCAAAAAATTTGACTTTAGGAATAAGACACGCATTCCAAACCACCATATAATCCGTTTCCGGCGTAGTCCTTTGAGGCGACCTATAGGACCCTAAACAAAAAGATGCAGCTGAAAATACCTTATTAGCTTCCAGGTCCCATTCAAATCTATCTGCCACCACCTGAGACCCAACGTGTGGCTGCTGCCCCCTGTTACCGATAGCCCCGGTCCCCCCAAAAACAACAGGGCAGACTTGGGAAATCCAGTTCCGCATCTGGGAGCACCTCTCCCTACTAGTAATCCTTAGACTGCGTTTCCAAAAAGGCCTAGATAATGCTGCTCCCTCAGAAATAGACAGACACCCATCCCGAATCGAACAGCTTTTTCTATTACATAATAGATACAGATCAGTGAAAAGAACAGATAATGACACATTTGCAGTCCAATTATCATGCCAAAAAGATCCGCTCGCCCCGTTCCCCACTTTAACTCTCCCATTCGATTTAAACAACTCCCAGAAGGTTGAGTTCTTTACACAACAAGATATAATGCCTTGCCAAACATACGAAATGCGGGATCTATTAACATTTTCAAACGAGTTCCATGACATGAAGCCATATCGACGGACACACAGCTCATACCACAACGAACCCTGCCCATCTGTTCTAGACCGCCATATCCATTTCAGCAATAAACTACAATTGACTAGTCTTAGATCCCTAACATATAGGCCACCTAAATTTTTTGGTAGCATAATTGTCTCCCAACTCACTTTACAGATCCCGCTAGAGTCCGCTATACCTTTCCACAAGAAATTACTCATCAGTTGAACAAGCTTATTGTTAATAGAGGCCGGCATCTTATACAATGATAACAAATATATCGGGATAGACGAGAGAACCGATTTTATAAGGACCACCCTGCCAGCATACGATAAACACTGACCTTTCCAACTTGCCAGCCTATTTTGGAACTTTCCAATCAACCCGTTCCAATAAGACACCGGGATGCGTCTCGTACTGAGAGGGGCGCCTAGATAAGTAATGGGAAATCTTTCGATCTTACAACCCATTGTCTCCGCACACCGATTCAACAAGTCGTCCTGCGCGTTAATACCCATAATTGAGCTCTTAACAAAATTTATTCGTAGACCTGAGATCAACTCAAAACATCGTAATAAACGGATAAAAGTAGGTAAGAGGGACTCATCTGCAGGTAAGAAGCACATCGTATCGTCCGCAAACTGAAGAATAGAAATATCCTTCTCTGACCCATGAATACGAAACCCAGGTAAAATACCCTTACGGACACTTGCGTCAATGAGCTGTTTAAGACCTTCCACTGCTAAGACAAAAAGAAATGGAGAAATGGGATCACCTTGTTTAACCCCTCTACCCAAATAGATCGGATCTGTAGGACTACCATTGAAAAGAATAGATGTTGTCGAGTTCGCTCTGCAGGTCACCATCCATCTAATCCACTTATCCGGGAGCCCCATCCTCTTCAACACTGAGTCAATATAAGTCCAAGAAACACTATCGTATGCTTTATGGAAATCAAGCTTGAGAGCCACAGAAGGCTGACCACTGCGGTGGATTGATTGGATCACTTCCGAGGCTATAAACGAACATTCATGAATATTACGGCCTTTAACAAAAGCAAATTGGTTGTCAGAAATCAGCTGAGGCAACACAGCCTGTAATCTTTTCGCAAGTACTTTCGACACAATTTTGTATATACCATGAATAAGGGCAATCGGTCTATAATTCCCCAATGACGACGACCCCGGGACTTTAGGAATCAATACGGTAAAAGATGACTTGATAGAGTTTGGCAGCTGATCATGCCTATAAAATTCGCCAAACAGAGCTAGCACATCCGATTTCATGTCCTCCCAGAAGCGTTTATAGAAGAAGAAATTAAATCCGTCCGGCCCCGGCGCCTTACCTTCTTGACAAGCACAAACTGCGTCCCACACTTCAGCCTCAGAAAAAGATTCCACAAGCCGCGCATTGTCCATCGCATCAACCATACGGAATTGTAGTTCACCTAAGGAAAACGGCACCACCTCTTGTTTCGAAAACAGCCTGGAATAAAAATTCCGTATCGTGGATTTAATAAGTACCGGGTTAGAAGATACATCTCCATCAATTTCCAGCTGTGAAATCTGATTCCCCCTAGCCCTCGCTGATGCCATCCTATGAAAAAAACTTGTATTATCATCACCCAGTAAAGTCCAGTTAACACGTGATTGTTGGTGACGAATTTGTTCAAGGTTCCGTCTACAGGTAAGTAATTCCGATCTCACGCACTGAAGCTCCGATCCACTCCCCTCCTCCAAAGGTCGGACCACCGAACTGGATGTCAAAAATATAATACGAGCCTCTAGCTTCTTTATTCTTCCCTCTAACCCGCCAAAATTAGATAGATGCCAAGGCCGGATACAGCTCCTTAATCGGCGTAATTTAAAATCAATGTCGCGCCCTGGATCCGCCAATTCTATGGCCTCCCACTTCGATCTTAGAAAAGGTAGAAACCCGTCCTTTTCCCACCAACAGTTCAATGATCGAAACACCTTTTTGCCATCCGATACCAATGCATGGGACCGGTATATAATCGGAAAGTGATCTGATAGCGTTGAATCAACCGTCATCAAATTCTGACCCGGCCACCTATCAAGAATATTGCACGACACCAAGACACGATCAATCCTAGAGAAGGATAGAGCTTTAGACCACGTATAGTCACGCCCATGTAATGGCAGATCAAATAGAGCACATTCATTAACAAATTCCTGGAACCTAATCATCGAAACCGCCCCCGTATTCCCACTTCTACCTCGCTCAGACCTATGTAACACTTCGTTAAAATCACCACATATCACCAAGTTATCAATGTTTTGAATATGGGGCAGCAGATCACACCAAAATTGAATCCTATCCCTGGGAGTAGGGGGACTATATAAGCATAGTAAATTTACCTCAAGCTGACTAGACACAATATGTAGCAGACACCATCTATCTGTAGAAGCAGTGATCGAGCCAAGAATTAAATTAGGATTCCATGAGATCAATAGACCTCCTGCCAAGCCATGCGACGGGATACAATGAAAATGAACATCGTTATGGCCCCAAAACTTCCTCACAACCTGATCTGTAACCGATAGGGCCTTTGTCTCAACAAGGACAAAAACCTGAAGCTGCCACTTACGAACACATGACCGCACCAAAAACTGTTTGGCCCCATTCAATAAGCCCCCGCGACAATTCCAACTCATAAAACTCAAAGACATGATAAAACTCACAACCTCCCAGATCGGCCAGCAACTCTCTCAACGCCGCTGCCCTTCCAATGCCTCTATAATCAAGCCCATATTTTGTTCGTTAAACAACTCAAGCTTCTCTCCGATTCGGAAAGTCATTAGTTCCTCACTGACAGATGGCTCATTTTCTTCCCTGCGAATGATAATTCTATTCATATTTGGGATGTTTGGGCCCGAAGAACTTGAATTCTCCATACCCGGATCCACCGCGGTGTTTCCCTCAATTAACGGCCTGTCGCCGGAAGGGTGGGTACTACCCGGACTTGTGTTGTTGCTATCCGCAACAGTCTCATCATCCTCGTCCGATCTAATTTCATCTTCGTTCCCCGATGATTCACTACTCCACCTGGCCGAAGGTTCCTCCTCTGGTTCGCTCCGCTCTTCCGACCCGCATTCGTACTCTTGACTGTGTTGGCAGCTAATTCCCTGTCTAAGGTTTGTGTATATCATTATATCTCTATCCCCTACTGCCAATGTCAAATTCCTACTGGCTGTCCCCAGCGGTACCGAAACAAGGCACGATACTACATCCAACCGATCCGGTTTTTCGAAATTACAATCTATCGAAACAACTCGTCCAAATCTCGCTGCCAGTTCCCGCACCACAGGTTCACAAACAAGAGCTGGCGGAATTCCGGTGAGATCCAGATACATAATACATTCCGTCGGCACGAAATCTACTTGAAGTGCACAAACTGACTCTACAATATGATCCATAACTTTCCAATCCTCATTCATAAAGTCCTTAAGAACCACTTCTGATCTAAACGAAACAATCACATAAAATCCACCAACAGGGGCAGCAAATACAAATTCAAAACCGTGATCGCTCAACAGATCATGTATATTCCGGATGTGAGAAATATTGTTAAGTTTAACCAAACACGATTTTGATTTCCAAGGTACAGATTTAACCACTACCTCACTTTTCAGTATAGATGCAGCAGGTACACTAGGAGAGGATGTCACCTGGATCGGGTTAGTGGTCGACTCTTCTCGTGGGGTTTGATTCGCCACAACATCCATAAAGGACCGATGATCTCGAGGGGAGTCTCTGAATATCGGCTTCTGAACTGCTACCACAGGATTAGACCGTGCTTTGGGGGCTGTTTTCGATTTGTCATACCTAGCTTTGAAAGCTTTGAGTCTAATCGCACCAATCGCTATCATATTCAGCGCATCCAACGCTTCCTTTACCCGCATAGATCCATCGAGTATGATGAACCCAAAATTAAGGTTCTTCGCGTTCCTTTTCCGGGCAATATAGACCCAGCCATACACCCCATATCTATTGAACATTCTTTTCATAGCCGCTGCATCAAAGTGGTTTGGGAAATTCTCAAAGTAAATTTTTGGGGGGTTAGGGATTTGGTAAAGGCGATTTCGGGGGGGCATAGGGTTTCGGTATTGTGACTGGCGGTGGGTGCTCACAGATCGGTTCAGGGTTGACGGTCGGTGGTGTAGCCGGCGGCTAGGGAAGGGTGCGGGTAGGGTGCGGCCGGGGAAGGGAGCGGGTAGGGTGCGGTTGCGGGTAGAGTGCGGCTGGGGAAGGGTGCGGGTAGGGTGCGGCTGCGGGTAGGGTGCGGCTAGGGATTCCATTCCTCACTCTTGAATGCTTGAAAGTATATATGATGCAGAATTGAAAATCAAGGCTTTTTCTGAGTCAGGACTTTTAACAAACACCTTGAGTGCAGCGATGAAAACCAGCTGAACCAGACAAAGGGGAGGCGGAGACGGAGCAAGGGGGGAGGCGGATTCAGGAGCAGGAGCTGGCGGGGGATCCGGTGCCGGAGCAGCGGCGGTTCAGGAGCTGGCGGGGGAGCCTGTTCAGGAGCAGGCGGCGGTTCTGTTTTGGAGATGCAGACAAAGGGGAGGCGGAGATGGAGCAAGGGGGGAGGCGGATTCAGGAGCAGGAGCTGGCGGGGGATCCGGTGCCGGAGCCGGTTCAGGAGCAGGCGGCGGTTCTGTTTTGGAGATGCAGACAAAGGGGAGGCGGAGACGGAGCAAGGGGGTAGGCGGATTCAGGAGCAGGAGCTGGCGGGGGATCCGGTGCCGGAGCAGCGGCGGTTCAGGAGCAGGCGGGGGAGCCTGATTCTTTCCAGCTTATCGGAAAGAAAGCCGTTCATAAGTTAGGAATCAATTAAAAAAGATTAAAAGAGATTAATTGAATAGTCTGCATCAACTACTTTTTTATCATCCACTATACGATCGTCTTCTTCAAACACGAATTTGTTACTACATCTCTCAATCTTGATAGTTTTACAACTAGCTTGGACTTCATCCGCCTTTAGACAAGATACTTGTTGATCTTTCATAAAAGACACCAAGATCTATCCTGAACAATTGTTAGCTTGAGCAGTTGATTCTTCGACATGTAGGAGGACTTGACTATATGTTTGTCCACATTTGATTAGAGCTATAATTGGTTATGATTTTGTTTAATAGATAATATTCTTCCGTCAAAAGAGATTAAGAGAAACCTCTACCGCAGTCAAAAGATAAAATTCCAAATTTGTCTAGTTACATTTCATAATGATAAATAAAACGTGCAAATTTCAAAACATGAACAGGCTCACTCGATCTAGCAAAATACCATAAGACGAAACACTTGTCCATCATATCAAGTACTCTTTGAGGGTAAGTCATTCTTTTGCTTGTATCCCAGACGATCAGACGCAAAGCTTATTGTCTTAGACGTGATCCCTCTATTCTTGAGATATTCCTTAAACTTCTTCATTTTTTCATCTGGACAACCACTTGTCCACAAACAAATGACAAACCACTGGAAAAAAAAAGACGGTGTTAAAGATAAGCTTTCTCTACACAAAGAAACTAGAAAATTTTTATTTACAAACCACCAAGCAAAGGCTTAGTGGCTACACCTCCCTCCCAATGTGGAGCAAGAAGGTGGAGAACCTGAGTTCAAGTCTCGGGTTCATATAAGAAACAAAATATCACATTTACTAACAAATTAAAAATGCAAAGGGATTTTCATATGTTGAATACCAGCTCATCATATATACTTCATGAATATGGAGTCGATCTGGCTTAGCAATCATTTCAGAATCCATAGCAAGTAAATAGTCTTTTTCAATTTCTACATAGAATGGAATAAATGGATCATCACAACTAACTTGGTCATCCGCAACTGAAAGAGAAGCACGTACACACTCTTCATTATACGTTCTGTTCAATACGATACTTGTTTCGCTAGGGCTATGAGTACAAGATTCTAGTTCAAATGGAAAACCAGTTGGTAGAGCTACCACCTTCTGCAAGGTGATTCAATCAATGAAATTACATGTCAAACAAATCAATGGCATATTGTACACAATGCTCCTACAAAACAATGTTATGTGAAATATCAAATCATGTGAAATACCTCTTTGTTATATAAGGGTAAAATGATAGTTTGATAATGTCAATTTACTAGTATGAGCTCCCAAAATGTTATGTGGAAAAATAATAGAAATGTGAGGAAAACATCATCAGTTAATAAAAGAACAAAAAGCAGGAATCATTCTTGATGAGATTCGGATAGTGTCCATTATTTCGATAAGGCCAAAGATTCGCCATTTTTTGGCTTTAGATTATAATAGACTAAAACAAAATGACTCGTTAAACTGTCTGAGCTTCTTCTGTTGTAAAGCCACGGATAGCTGTTGCAACTCAAATTCAGGGTCAATTGGAAGCAACCTCTTTGTAATTACCGGGGTAAGGTTGCGTACACCCGACTCCCCCTTACTCCGCTTGTGCGGGAGCCTAGTTAGGCATCGGTGTAATGTTGTTGTTGTATAGAACAAAAAAATGGCACAAAGATGAATTGAAACAAGAAAAAAGATAACTGACATTAGAGTGGTTGGCAATATCGTTTTCATTTTTGTCAGAAATATTGTGATAAGAAACGGGAGGGGATCTGTCGTTGCAAGTCCGGCCGGTTGACATCCCTAACATAAACTCACAAAACACATAAATAACGTAAGGAGAATGAAAACAGTCAACACAGTCAATAAATAAATAAATATATTATAAGATGTCTTGATAATAATTCCATTAGAACAATAACAGAATTAAGAAAGAAATGTAAGGAATTCTAATTATAAAACAAATCATTTAACTTTCAGAATGATGGAGAATGTATTTTACTTTCTTACCACTTGGGAAAGAGTCTTTCTTCATTTCCAATTGTTTCTTTATGTTGTTGAACAAAAAGTTGAAATTGCAAGGTTCAAACCCTCTTTTCTTAAAATAGTCTTCGAACTCGTCCAATCCTCGATTGACATTTACAAGAACTCCAGTACCGCTGCAACTAAGAAAAGATAAAGAAGCAGTGTGACAAGCAAGACATTGCCAACTTGCCAATGCCGTGGATGATTTGACATTGACATTGACATTGGATTGGATTGTTTGTGAATGGCTCATCTCATCAACATCCAAGCATAAATGATGCAGAACGATGTGACATATCCATTATTCTCACTGGATGCTCTGATTTAGATGATTTTGATGTCTTTTTCGGGTGGAAACTAACCACTAATCGTGCCTCATGGTCATACCATGATCCACGAGCAATTTTTGTCAAATTCCAACTTTAGAGGTCTACAAATTGGGATTTTGTTTAATTCTGAAAACTAATTGTATCTTAATTAGGAGTTTTTGTTTAAGGGACGTAGTTTATCTCTATTAGGATTTTTTGTTTATTCTATCTTGTGCTTTTACTAGATATGAATTAAGTTTATTTAGGAGTTTTAGTTATTTAGGTTCTTTTATATTTTTAAAATAATTACCTATAAAATGGCATAAATGTAACATTTCTAATGCATTTTAATTGTTTCGATGATGAATTTGATTGAATAAAATGCGTCTTATTATTTTACCTAATTTTCTTAGAAGTTTGCGATTTCTAGAATTTTAAAAGGGTCGGCTTCCGGCATCTTGCAATTATTTATCCTTTAAGCTTTCCTACCACTGCATAACTAACCAACTAGCATAATAATGCATACAGAGAGTCAAATATAGTTGGAATACCTCTTTTCCGCAATTTGAACAGAAACTCCATCAACAAAAATCGTACCAGGGTCGTCATAGTCAGGGTAATTACAGTAAGCTTCAAAGCACCTATCAAAGTTATTCCCTTAAAGAATTTTGACATTGATTGATAGCTGAGGAAGACCATCTTTTGTATAACAAATTCTATTAGATTCTTCGAAATCCCTTTCGGGAAAGAGTTTAATTTCAATAATCTCATCTTTGGTTTTCCTTCCAAGAGTAAGCGTTCTATGTTCAGGCTCCTCAGCGTAGTCAAATTGGCGAATGGATTCCTGAATAGAATCAAAAGGTAGTCCATCCAGTTGAGAAACCATTGAAAACAAAAGGATTTCAGTTCCAATCAAACTTAGCTAAGAAAATACCACACCATAATGATAGTAAAGCGTAACACATCATTTGTCCCTCAAACTTGGCATGAAAAGCCGTATTTCCATCCGAAACTTTCAAAAGTTTCAACTAGCCCATTGAACTTGGCAAAAGTGCATGCCTACTCATTGCCAGTCACGTGTCAGCTTCTGATTGAAGGAAGAAAAATCCGAAAAGTCTTTGAAAATTCAAAGCAACCAGAAGCTGACACATGAAATTGAAGGCAAACTGGTGCACTTTTGCCTAGTTCAAGGGGCTAGTTGGAACTTTTGAAAGTTCAGAGTGCCATCTGGTTTTTCGTGCCAAGTCTAGGGCGTCTGGATGCATTTGGCCTAAGGGCCCGTTTGATATTACTTTTTAAGCTATTGTCCCAATAAGTTGGTCCCACAAACTTTTGATAAAACTACATATTTTAGCTTTGAATAATATATTTTGGTCTTCCATACTAATTAAGTAAGAATTGTCTGAAAATCAAATCTATTGCTTCTAAGCAAAGCTTGAAAATGGAGCTTTTAGAATAAGTAATTGTTGGCAATTAAACACTCAAACAAACAACTTTTATTAAACTCAAAAATATTGCAAGAACACTCTCACTCAAAATACAATACTACAACTCACTCTTTACTTCTTTTCTCTCTAAAGAAGTTCTTATTTTTGTTGATGCATAAACAACTAAACACTCACCTATTTATAGGTGAATATGTATCCTAATACAAGGCTTATAAATTAGCCAAGTCACCTAAATAATACAAACACAAAATACTAACCACATTTTACAACTAACACATTACTAACCACAACTTTCAACTAACCTTCTACATATCACACTTACTTACCACAAATTCCAACTAACTCTCCACATTTCACACTTTCTAACCATTCATCAAACCTAACACAACTTTTTAACACATCATACATTTTCCATCCACAAAATAAAATCTACATACTTAAAAATATCTAAATAATTTACTACAATTTGGATTTGTGGGCTTGGACTCATTTTTATTTGGTCTGGGTTTCTTGAGTTGTTTTAACTTGGATCAAGTTTATGATCCAACACCCCCTCTTAAACTTGATCTAGTCATCCCAAGTGAACTTCTCAGTCGGATGAAGTTTTCACTTGTCAGTGGTTTAGTAAAGATATCCGCAACTTGATCTTGTGTCGTGACATATTCAACTTGTACTTCCTGTCTTGCAACACACTCTCTTATATGACGGTAGCGGATGTCGATGTGCTTGCTTCGATCGTAGAATACAGGATTCTTTGCTAAGACAATAGCTGATTTATTGTCAACACGGATCTCAATCGGCTCTTCTTGGGTCAAGTCGATCTCCTTCAATAAGTTTCTGAGCCAAATTGCATGACAAACACATGAGGTTGCTGCAACATATTCAGCTTCACATGTAGACAAAGTTACAATTGGTTGTTTCTTTGACATCCATGTGAAAGCAGTATCTCCTATGAAAAACACAAATCCACTAGTGCTCCTGCAATTATCTACGTCTCCACTCCAATCGCTGTCGCTATATCCAACAATTTTGTAATCATTAGAAACGGAATAGAATAAGCCAAAATCGATTGTACCTTTCAAATAGCGAAGAATTCTCTTAGCAGCTTTGAAATGGGTAGGTGTTGGTGATTCCATGTAGCGACTAACTAACCCGACTGCATGAAGGATATCTGGCCTCGTGCAGGTAAGATAGCGTAGACTTCAAACCAAACTTTTGAAAAGTGTTAGATCTACACTCTCACTTTCTTCATGTTTGGGCATCTTGATCCCGTACTCCACTGGTGTGCTTATCGACTTACAATTCTCCATCTTGAACTTTTTCAAGATCTCCTGGGCATAGCTTTCTTGTGAAATGAAAATTCCATCCTTTTGTTGCTTTACTTCTATACCAAGGTAGTGCGCCATGAGCCCCATGTCTGTCATCTCAAACTCCTTCGTCATCACTTTCTTGAATTCATCGAACATTCTTTGGTTGCTTCCAGTGAATATCAAATCATCCACGTAGAGGCACACGATCAAAATATCTCCATCTTTGATCTTGATGTACAAAGCGTGCTCAAAGGGGCATTTGTTGAAGCCATTTTCTCGGAAGTACTTGTCAATTCTGCTATTCCATACCCTTGGTGCTTGTTTTAGCCCATAAAGAGCCTTCTTCAATTTCAACAGCTTGTCTTCATGGCCTTTGACTTCATAACCTGGTGGTTGCTGGATGTAAACTTCCTCTTCAAGAACTCCATTTAGGAACATCGATTTTACATCCATTTGATGAATCTCCACTTGTTTTGAGCCGCTAAAGAAATTATTAATCTGATAGTTTCCAATCGAGCAACTGGAGCGAATACCTCATCATAGTCAATTCCAGCCTTTTGACAATAGCCTTTTGCAACAAGCCTTTCCTTGTATCTTTCAATCTCTCCCTTGGCATTCCGCTTTGTTTTGTACACCTATTTGACACCTATCGCCTTGTATCCTTTGGGAAGTGAAGTGAGTTCCCATGTATCATTCTTCTCAATGGCCTTGATTTCTTCGTCCATTGCGTCTCTCCACTTTTTCTCTTTTGCAGCTTCTTGAAATGTCACTGGCTCGCAGTCAACAAATAGACAAAATAATGTAAGATTGTCTAGTTGTTCAGTCACCTGATAGAGTTCTCGAAGACTTCTCGTACGATGCACTTCTCTTTCATCTTCATTCTCGCTTGAGGATGGAGATGATGATGATGATGATGACCCATCTCTATGAGTAGGAGAAGTTGGTGGAGTTGTGAGGCCTTGTTAAAGTTGTCTTGGTTGCTCAGGTGTTGTCAGCTTATCTTCCTCAAACGGAGAAAAATTGAAGTCTTCCATTTGAGAATCAAAGTTCCATTCTCCTTCTTCATCAAATATCACATCTCGACTGATCATAAATTTTTTCTCATTCGGATTGTATAGCTTATAGCCTTTTGAGCTTGAGTCATAACCGATGAAAATAAAACTTTTACTTTCATCATCAAGCTTGGTTCGATTCTCATATGGTATATGAATATGAGCTACACTCCCGAAAACTCGAAGATGGGAAATTCCAGGGTTTCTTCTGCTCCATGCTTCTTGTGGTATCTTTCCCCACACCCTTCTTGTAGGAGAACGATTTAATAGGTAGACTGCACATGCCACCGCTTCCGCCCAAAACTCCTTGGGTAGTTTCTTGCTTTTAAGCATACTCCGTGCCATGTCAAGAATTGTTCTATTCTTCCTTTCTACTACACCATTTTGTTGGGGGGATCTAGGAACCGTTAAGGGTCGACGAATTCCATGTGCTGCACAAAACTCGTTGAATTCGTTGGATGTGAATTCTCCTCCTCGATCAGATCTCATGGCTTTGATCTTATGACCACTCTCCTTTTCCATGACTGCTTTGAACTTCTGAAACACTCCAAAGACTTCTGATTTTTGCTTCAAGAAATACACCTAAGTTTTTCTTGAATAATCGTCAATGAAGAGAAGGAAGTAGTTACTATTAGCAAGAGAACTTGGCTTAATAGGACCACACACATCGGTATGGATGAGCTCGAGCGGTTTCTTGGCTCTATAGTCTGACTCCTTTTGAAAGCTTCTTCTGAATTGATTCCCTTGTAGACATCCTTCGCACAATTGATTAGGATTATTGATACATGGTAAACCTCTAACCATTCCCTTCTTGGATAATAACTCCAATCCTCCAAAGTTGAGATGACCAAATCGAAGATGCATAGCCATGATGCGTCTTTGTAACACGCCTTCAAACACTTCACAACATCGTATTGAATGTTCAAAGGAAACATTCTATTCTTTGACATTTGTACTTTAGCAATCAGATCTCCTTTGCCATCTCTTATTAAAAGACTACAATCTTTCATGTGAATATCATAGCCTTTTTCTAAGAGTTGGCCCAAACTTAGAATGTTGCACTTCATATTTGACACATAGTAGACATTTGAAATTAATTAGTGGCTACCATCTTTAGCACGAAAGAGGATGTTACCTTTCCCCTTCACCGATATCTTGCTGTCATCTCCAAATGAGACATCACCACTTACTTCTTCAGTCAGCTCCACAAATAAGCTTCTTTTTCCGCACATATGGATGCTTGCACCGGTGTCAAGATACCATGTGTTGTCTTGATGATCATTGTTGTTATTGTATGCTAATAATAGCGTTTCTTTCTCCTCGATCTTCTCCTCCACAAAATTTGCCTTCTCTACAACTTGATCATTTCGAGCTCTACATTCTGAAGCGTAATGCCCAAACTTTTGACAATTATAGCATCGGACTTGAGATTTGTCATACCTTGAGTTCGAATTTCCTTTTCCACGACCTTGTGTGGAGCTTTCTCCTTTCTCATAGTTGTTGGAATTGTTGTTGTAATTCCAACTCCGTCCACGACCACGGCTTCCTCCTCATCCGCGGCCTCGTCCTCTGCCTCTGCCTCTGCCATGGTTGTTTCTACCATTGCCTTGGCCTTCACTCGTATCCTTAAGTTGTAACTTGGGGAGTTGCTCAGAGATACCTTGCTTCTTCTTATGCTTTTCTTCATAGGCTTGTAGTGATCCTTGGAGTTCTTTAATCGTCATCTCCTCTAAGTCTTTGGTTTCTTCAATCGTCACCATGATGTGCTCAAATTTAGGATCCAACGAGCGGAGTATCTTTTCTATTATTCTTACATCTTCTAACTTCTCACCGTTTCTTTTCAATTGATTAGAAACGACTGCTACTCTTGAAAAGTAATTGGAGATAGACTCGGATGGTTTCATGTGCAAGGATTCAAACTCACCTCTTAGTGTTTGGAGACGGACCTTCTTCACCTTTTCGGCTCCTTTGTAAGAGGTTTGTAGCTTCTCCCATGCTTGCTTGGCGGAAGTTGCACTTGAAATCTTTTCAAAACCATCATCATCTAATGCTTGATAGATGAGGAAGAGTGCTTTCTTGTCTCTCTTTCGGGAATCCTTCAAAGTTGTAGCTTGATCTGGCATGAGAGAGGCTTCATTTTCGGGCTCCTTGAATCCTTTCTCTACGATATCCCAAACATCATGAGCACCGAGAAGAGCCTTCATCTTGATACTCCAATTGTCGTAGTTATTGTTGTTGAGTGTTGGAACTTGAAAGGATGCCACGTTATTCGCCATCTTACTCAAATAGCTTTTCTAGACGTACAGGAGCTATTGCGACACTTTCTGGAGTCTGCTGCGACACTTTTGGATTCTACTGCGACACTTCTGGAGTCTTTTGCAACACACTGGACGTATTGCAACGCTTTTGGCAGTCTATTGCGACACTTTCTGGGCTTTTTAGCTACTGCAACGCCTGGGCAGTTTCAACTCGATTTTTCCGTACTCGAGATAAAAAAATTCTTTTCGGGAGGAGGACTCGAGCTTTTAACCTAGCTCTGGTACCAATTTGTTGGCAATTAAACACTCAAACAAATAACTTTGATTAAACTCAAAAATATTACAAGAACACTCTCACTCAAAATACAATACTACAACTCACTCTTTACTTCTTTTCTCTCTAAAGAAGTTCCTATTTTTGTTGATGCATAAACAACTAAACACTCACCTATTTATAGGTGAATATGTATCCTATTACAAGGCTTATAAATTAGCCAAGTCACCTAAATAATACAAACACAAAATACTAACCACATTTTACAACTAACACATTACTAACCACAACTTTCAACTAACCTTCCACATATCACACTTACTTACCACAAATTCCAACTAACTCTCCACATTTCACACTTTCTAACCATTCATCAAACCTAACACAACTTTTTAACACATCATACATTTTCCATCCACAAAAAAAAATCTACATACTTAAAAATATCTAAATAATTTACTACAATTTGGATTTGTGGGCTTGGACTCATTTTTATTTGGTTTGGGTTTCTTGAGTTTTTTTAACTTGGACCAAGTTTATGATCCAACAGTAGCTTGAGAAAGCACAGCCAAACTGGCCTGACTCATATGTATAGATCTATAAGATTTTCATCGAAACCTACAAACAGCAATAAATCCACATAATTAACCAAAAAAAATAGAGGTAGAACCTACAATAGGGTTTTTGTCAGAAGCAGTACTTTGTTCATAACTCAACCTAACATTTATATTTAAAGGACAAATATAATATAACTATTTTCAAATTAGCAATTGAAAACGAATTTGAAACAAGAAACGAATTAATAACTTGCTTCATATCTGTAACACGATCGAAGAACGCTGTTTTCCAGAGTCGAATCAATTCATCCTTGTGAGAAGCAGTTTGTTCATCACTCAACCTAACATTTATAATTAAAGGACAATAACAATAAGCCAGCAGTGGTGATTGTAATATAACTATTTTCAAATTAGCAGATAGGAACGGATTAATAACTAACTTAGGCTCGATTCAATTCATTGTTATCAGAGCTGGTCGAGAATGGCTGAAACTGAAAAGAAGAAGAAGAAGATCCAAGTGAATGAGCAGCAAGCTGAATATGTGGCTGCAACATCATGTGTGTGTCATGCAATATGGCTGAGAAGACTATTAAAGAAACTTCAAATGACATAACATGACCCAACATATATTTTTGTCGATAACAAATCGACATTGGCATTGGCGAAAAATCCAGTCTTCCATGACCGAAGTAAGCATATTGATACAAGGTATCATTTCATCCGAGAGTGTATTGAGCAGAAGGAAGTCACATTGAAGTATGTCAAAACACAAGATCAGATAGCAGACATCTTTACAAAGCCACTGAAGTATGATGTGTTTAATCAATTACGAGCATTGTTGGGTATAACCACAAATTAAGTTTAAGGGGGAGTATTAAAGTTAAATAATTAAACTTAATACAAACAAAAAAAATTAAAAGAAGCAAAGGAGGAGAATTACACATGTTTTTCATTATGAAAAAAAAGAAGTCAATAAATGTGTGCAAAGAAGATATGATCAAAAGATATGACAAATTGGAGGGGACAACTTGTGATAATGAACAATGGTAATAGATGGCTCAAAATCAAAAATGGCTGCCATGAAATCATGGCTAATAAGATATGATAAGTTAGAATTAATTATTGTAACTATATGATTTGGAACATAGCCTCTTTTTATGTCACGCGAATTATCAGATTTGGAGAGATGCATTCCGGTGGCTGGATATTCAGGTTGTGATGCCGAATGATAGTTACAACTTCCTTCTGTTATGGTGCACATTCTTCAAACCTGGAATCTCCCGTGAATTTGGTAGGTCTCTCTGGTTCATTATATCATGGAATCTCTGGAAGCGCCGCAACAAGAAGATTTTTCGAGATGAAACTGACGATGGGGATATTTTAATTGCGAGTATTAATTTTTGTTGGTTTCTTTTTCATTCCTATAAGCGCAACGTTAGCCTTTCGGTTTCTGATTTGTTTACGAACCCGAGGATTCTTATTATGTAACTTTGATGTACTTTTGGTTCTTGTTTCGAGAACCATTATTAATAAAAGCGGGGTGGGTGTTTTGTAGGTAAGCAGAGGAACCAACCTAGTTGGGTACTCTGCCCCGAAATTTTCACCCACTCCAATCTTTTAGCCGTTGGAGAGATACACTGTCTCTCCAAGGGTTTTTCAAAAAAAAAACTATATGATTTGGACTTTCGTTGTATTTTAAAGCTATATAAGAGTTTATCTCCTTATGGAATTGTATGAGTGAAAAATATAATAAAAAGGTTTTATAAGTTCTATTCTAAGTGGTGTGTTTATGTTTGATTATTATTTTTGATTAATTAAGCTCCTATTTTCTCCAACATATAGCATGTGATAGGTTTCTTTTCATGTGAATTGACACCCCTTTCTATATTGGAATCACCTTTTTCTTCTTTAGGATTTTTGAGCCAAAAGAATTCTTCTTATTTTACTTTCCCTTTGAAAAAAGAACAACATCTGATTCAAAGCTCATCGCCATTTGCTTTGCAAGAGCTTCTTGATTAGAGAGTAAATTCTCTAATTCTTCAACAGAGGGTTGTTGTGACCATCCTTGAATAGAAGTGATGAAGGGCCCATACTCCTTCTTCAAGCAGCGAATAAGGAAGCGACATAGTCGAAAATCACTAAGTTTCTCATCCTCATCAATTTCTGCAATTTCAGAACAAATACCTTTAACTCGCAAGAAATATTCTAAAATTGACATAGCTTCCTGTTTCAAGACTCCCAATTCATTTTATAAGAGTTGCAACCTTGCCATATTCTTTTTGGTAAATACCTTTTCAAGTGTTGCCCAAACTGCTCTCGGAGAATTTAAATTACAAACATGATCAATGTGATCTTTGCTTATTGGCGTTCTCAAAGCAAAGAGCGCCTTCCCACACTTGATCTTCCAGTTCTATTGTAATTCGGCATTCTCGGGAGTATCTGCTGGAATTTCAGTATCATTACCAGCGACTAATTCCCATAAATCCTGCCCTTGAAGGTACGCCTCCATACACATTTTCTAGTGTTGAAATTTTAAACTTAATTCAGTTAAGAAAAGAAAAATAAATAATAAGATGGAGAAGATGAACACGTAAATGGCATTATTGATGAGAGAAAATGGACAAAATAAATTATGGGTTGGTTGGCATAAAAACAAAAAAAGTAATTGCCTATGTAATTGGTTAGGAGACATGGTATGGATGATGAGTGAACGAGATGGGCAGCAATTTGAATAGTAAAAAAATTGTGGTGTTTTGCATGAGATTGTCGGCCAACTCTCCTATATAAGGGCATCCAATTGTGTTGTAAAGGCAGTGAGTAAGGCTCTGTAAAATAAAATATTGTAAGAGTGATTTATTAATAAAAGTGTGTTGTTTTAAGATTTAGTCAAAATATAGTCTTTTTCGATTTCTAACATGGTATCATAGCCTGGTTCGATCTGAGATATTTATTTTAGTGTTTTTTCAATATATTGGTTTTTTATGAAAAAAATGAAAAAGAAAAAAAAAGAAAAAGAAAGTTTCTTTGTTAATTATTTTTTGAGGGTGTATTGTTTTTGTAATAAAAAAATCTTGTTTGAGTTTTTAAAAAATGTGTTTTGGTTTTACTGAGTTGATTAAAAAAATATAGGAGGTGTTTTGAATAATGATATTTGTGAGATTGAGGTTAAGCAAGTGCAAATTTGTTATAGCGGAAATACCACTACTTGCAGTACAATTTGTGAAAAGCTGGGAAAAGAAGTTCCCCTTATGATTTGCGAGGTTGTAGGACTCTAGTGTGAATTCTTAGAAGACTGCTAGAAGAAGCAGCATGTGTAGGTCTCTATAATGAGCCCAGTGAAGACTGCCAGAGGAGCAGTCAGTAAAGACTGTAAGAAAAGCAACCAGTGAAGACTGCCAGAGGAGCAGCCAAGAAAGACTGCCAGAGGAGTAGTGTTTGAAGAAGATTGCCAGAAGAGCAGTGGTTGAAGAAGACTGCCAGAGAAGCAGCATTTGAAGGTTTCAGTAGTGAGCCTTTCTGCAGTAGATTGGTGATTTCCGAGGTTTATTGGATTCTCAAAACTACACCTCCCTCATTACAAGTTCTGATGTTACAAGTCTAAGTTGATTTGAATTTGTTGATCAGTTGTGAGTATCATTGGGATTGACCAAGGATTAAGTTCAAGGGGGAGTGTTTAAATTTTAAACTTAATTCAGTTAAGGAAAGAAAAATAAAAAATAAGATGGAGAAGATGAACGTGTAAATGGTATTATTGATGAGAGGAAAATGGGCAAAATAAATTATGGGTTGGTTGGCATAAAAACCAAAAATGTAATTGCCTATGTAATTGGTTAGGAGACATGGTATGTAACATCCCATTTCACACATTATTTTAGTCATTTTTGCATATATATTAGAAATTATTAGATGAAGTATAAATATATAATAAATATATTATTTTTGGGATATTTGGTTTAAAATCCCTTATATATATATATATATACACTTAAATATATAAAAGGGATTTGAAATTTTGTGAGAATAAAAGTAAAAATCATAGTTGGTAATTAAATTAGTACTTGAGTTATTTATTATTGGTATAAGTATAGTATCATATAAGTGTAAGTATTATATAATAAAAAAGAAGCGCAAAATGATCATTTTAGCCTATAGATAATTGAAGAAGTGATAAGGAAGTGATAAATATCTGAAATCAACCATCAAAGAAAGAAAAATTCAGAATATGAAAGGGGTAGGAGTAGAAGAGAAGAAGAAGAACAAAGAGAGAGGAAGAATCATGTATGTATATGATTCTGTAATATAATTTTCGAGATGCTAGAGATAGAATTTGAGGTTATGACAAAAATACGAATTGATTCCCTACATCTTTGGATTACTTCTGTAAAATTTGGGAATTTTTAGATGAGTAGATCAATAGCTATGATTTTTATAAGATGAAATCTGCAGAATTGGATGATAAAAGAAATAGGGTGATTTTCAAAATTAATCTGGGATTGTTATACTACTTAGAAAATTCTGATTTTTTGAAATATTATTCCCCTATGTGTATAGTTTAATTAAGAAAAAGAATCTAGTCGATTCATGTTGTGTAGAGAGAGTTATACTCGTTTTATTACGTTGCTGTTCAGGTAAAGCGGGACTGAAATAGGTTTTGATGGGAAATTCCCTATAAATCGAATAAGACTCTAAAATTTTTGAGGTATTAGTATGTTATAGCTTTGTGTATTAGGGATAGAATAAAAGAAGAATCAGATCATTTGGTGAAGTGAATTGAAAGTTATGAATTTTGAAGTGAAGTGAGATCATAAAAACACTAGTTCTAAGTGCAGAAAACAGGACAGATTTAGAGTTTAAAATTCAAAATTCATAACAAATGGAAAAGTGATCAGAAAATTATGAAATTTTGTTATGTTATAAAGCTATGAGTTAAGAGTAAAATGAAACTATAACCAGGTCATTTGGTTGAGTACTTTGAGAGATATGATTGATTAAAGTGAGTAAGGTCATATAGATAGAAATTCTAGTTTATGTTAATCTTTATATATATACAAAAAGAAAGAAATAAGATGTATATGTATGTTATATTTGACATGAATTTATGTTATAGGAGCTCAAAACCGTGAAGGGATTCCAGAGGAATGTCCAAGTTGTTTCCGAGAGAATTAGCACGGATAATCTGTGAGTATAAACATGATATGAATATATGGGTGAAATGTGATGATGTGTTAATTGTGTGAATATGTGAATGTGAGATGAATTGTTTTGATATGAAATTGTGTGAGAAAAATGTTGATATGTGTCATTTGAATATGATAATGGATTGAATTCTTAAGTGAAGTGAATTGGTTGGTGCATATATGAATTATTGGTGGAGTATAATTGAGTATTGCATTTGATATGCTGGATTTATATGATATATGTATGTGGAATATATGTTCATTTGTATTAGTATATACTAATTGTAAGTTCAATGATTCGTATAACAAACATTTGCACTTGAATATATGAAAAGTAAAAGAGACGTTGTGACATAGTCGATCAAACATTGCAATACATGTTCTGTTCAACTGGACCTATATGGTCAACCAATTGCAATATCTGACAAATGGACCGAAAGGTCAACCAATTGTTTATCTGGACCGAAAGGTCAACCAATTGTTACATAGCTGGCCAGCAAATCAATTGACAATTGTTACAAATGTTACATGTATCCCGGGGCAATAGTTTGGCTGGTGTTGTCACAACAATTAAATAATTGGTTCGTTCATTCTCATATAAGTGTGACTGTATATTGAATATGTTAATGTATATATGTGATTTGCTATTGAATTTGTAATGTGTGTATATCTGTGATTTGCTAAATTCATAGATTGTTTATATTCATTGAGTTGCGCCTCATATAAAGAGCTAACTTTTTTAGAGCTAATAAAGTTTGTACTAGGAGCTCATTACCTGTAGATATCATGGACGAAAGATTGGTTGGTTGTGTTCCATCTCACTCTCTCTCCTCACAAAACAAGCATATAGAATAGAAGGTGGTCGAGTTTTGATTTTTCTTTGTATAAGATTGTTCTGTAAAAAGATATATTGTTACAAGTGATTATATATATATAAATGAAGTATAAGTACCAAAAAATTTTATATATAGTGATTACGATTTTGGTGATTTAGTTTAAGGTATAGGTTGTTTCATGGTATGGATGATGAGTGAATGAGATGGGCAGCAATTTGAATAGTAAAAAATTGTGGTGTTTAGTGCATGAGATTGTCGGCCAACTCTCCTATATAAGGGCATCCAATTGTGTTGTAAAGGCGTAAAGGCAGTGAGTAAGGTTGCGTAAAATAAAATATTGTAAGAGTGATTTATCAATAAAAGTGTGTTGTTTTAAGATTTAATCAAAATGTAGTCCTTTTCGATTTCTAACTTTCAGTACTTGTGATTGCTGCCTACAAGTTTCTCCATCCCATTCTATGTATTTCCATTGTTTGTCATCTCCGTCATTGCAAACAAAAAACTATTCTTTCAACACTCAAGCTAAGTTTGAATAACCTGGCGCTCTGGTACCATAAAACAAAAGAAAAGTTGCAGTAGAAAAAATACATAATATGATTAAATGAAGAAGTTTTGTATTATCAAGAAACTTTGAGAAAGTGATAAAAACTGACTCTTTATTACTTGAATTATTTATAACAGCAAAAACTAACTAATCTCCCACAAAAACTCTCCATTACGTCTGTACTTAGCTGAAAAATAGAAACAAACTGATACTGCTAACAAATATAACTAGAAAATACCTAACTTATTGACTTGGTAAAATCAAAGTGAATAGACCAATTCAAATGAGCAGTAAATTGCACTAATTTTTGACAATGCAAAAGATGGCTCTTCATTGATGGACAAACCCGATAGGTCGAGCTCTTCCACATTGCTCCCTTTTCTGTTAAATTCAATCAAACACACTATATTAATTCATGGCAATTTATATATACTTGTCTGATATAGTAATTGATACTGTTGGAAAGTAAACTCAAGTCTCACATTGGAAGATTTGGAGAGCTTGCACCAAAATATAAGTGTCCATCAAAGACTCCATTAGTATGAGGCCTTTTGGGGGAAGGAGCCCCAAGTCGGCCCAAAGCGGACAATATCATACTAATGCAGGGTCCCGGGTGGCGCCGCTCGGAGTTCAACAGATACTCCATTCGTTCTGCAAATAATGACAATAAAATACAATATAATATATTGAGCAAGAAAATAGTAAATGCAATCAAATTTTACTAATATACTATGAATCAATGAAGTACAATTTCATCTATAATTGAAATTTTAAATAACTGAATAAGTAAAATGGGTAAAAATTTATAGAAACACTTTTCACTTGTAGTGATAAAGACATGTTAAACTTTAAAGACTTAAACCGCATTTAATACTAGTAATGTTTTTGATAAAGTGAGTATACTTTTACAACCATTAGGAAATGATAAAATTAAGATTCTTGTAAGAAAATTACTCACATACAAGCTTATTTAATATATTAAAAGTAGTTTGGGGATAGATAGTTAACTTGCCTTGAATAAAAATTGGTCCTACAAAATTATCTGCGTAAAGAGAAATGGTCCTAAGGTTTGGGAACCCTTCCAATGATAATTGGAAGAGCTTCCGCGAAGGAGAAGAGCACTTGAACTTTTTAAAACTCCAAATCTGCAATGTTAATTAAAAAGTTTTAGATATCCCACATTGGTAGTGGCTAGAGCAATGTTGGAAACAACTCCCACTAGAAAAGCCAAATGAAAAACGAAAAAGTAACTCTCGTTCTTCATATGTGTGAAGCAACTCTCACTTTCTTGTTCTGCATATGTGTGAAACAACTCTCACTCATTGAGGTACTTTTTGGGGTGAGTTAGGCCATTGTTCCACAAAAAGCAGTATAATAGTCCTCTTATCATTCTTATGCTTTATACCCCTTTATACAGCTTTGTACTTATTGTCTAGCGAGGTATAAATGTCAAAAAAAACATGTTTTCAAAAGTATATCAATATGGATTTATTTTAGTGATAAAAAAAACAATAAAAAAACTCTTCAGCCACATATATATCACATATTTATAAAATTTGAAAGTTGTATTTCTTAAATTCAATGTTGAATCCAAGTGTTTCTTACCATTTCCTTTTTATTTACAACAGTTTCGGTATTTTGTTTCTGTTAAAAAACATATTACTTAACTGCATCGTTATTGTAACTTTTCACTGTACAAACATGTTAAATTGATATGTTTTTTTATAAAATGGAGAAGGGGCAAACTAACCTTGGAGATCAATTATTCCTTTGAGTTCCCATCCAAACAAAGATAATGTTTTTAGAGAGGAAAGACCAGCTACGGATGGTATACCCTTACTGAGTTTCAACAGCTCTTACAACAGATAAAACAAATCAGTTAAGGAGTGAAATTTTCTAGTGCGACGAAGGACAACAAAAATTCGTTTATTTGGAAAAATTGGGACGTTATTAGTTCTATTGATGTAAAAATCATGCAAACAGTGAATATCAGGTAATCTCTAAATCATAATAATAGAATATGGCTTCAAAGTTTATTCACCTGTGCTGATGAGAGAGATAAAGAGATCATTCACCTCTGCTATCAATAATTCCATCAAATCGGTCCGCATACAGAGACAATGATCTTAAGGATTAAAGGCCACTCGCATGTGAGAAGATGTTGTTGAAGTAGTTGCCACTCAAAGTAATACTCTCCAGATTGAGTTTCACATTTTCGGGCTCTTATAGAAACATTTTCTGAAAAATTCTTACACCAAATTTATTTTCTTTATTTTCCGGACATTTCATAATTTTTTGGGAATTTTCAATTTTTTACAAAATCGGACCCCGAAACGTATTTTCACATTTTCGGGCCCTTCCATAAACATTTTCTAAAAATTTCCTACACTAAATTTATTTTCTTTGTATAAAAAAAATTATAGGGACTCAAATGAATTTTGTCAAGGTTTTTTTGAAATACATTGTAGAAAATGATGTTTTTGGTTGAATTAAAATTATAGAGACTAAAAAGATGTTTTGCCAAAGTTTTTTTTGAAAAATTGATAGTTTATGCCACGTCATTCACTCATGTGAAAGATAATATGATAAAAATAATATCCAAAAATTTAGCTCAAATGAATTTCATCAAAATCATGCAACTTTTGGCAAGATTTATATTACATACCTTCACGAGAATTTGGAAACAAGGGAATTTGGAAAAATGAATTCAATTGAATTGAATTCCCTCAAAATTGAGTTTTCCAAACACACCCAAAATGAGGGAATCGTGAGATTTCCATTTTCAGAGCATGCTCCTCTTCTCATCCATCAATGGAGAAATATATGAAGAGATTTAGTTGAGGAATTGGGTTCAAAGAAACTGCCCTACGAAAGATTTCTATCTGGAATTGGAACTTGTTGACTTTGTAGCTTTATCTATTCGGGAATATTCAACGTTCTGGCTGGTATTGGAGGAAACTTGTGAAACTTGGAGAGACCATTAAGCAAGATATTGTTCTTGATGGTACCATTAATGGGGAATTTTGGCCTTCCAAATGCTATGTTGCTCTTTCTGGGAATTTAACTGTTTTTCTTCCCCACAAAAACATCGTTATATCTTTTGGATGGCTGTCACCAGGGATCTTCTTCAGTCCAGAATTCCTGAGGTTGATCTTCTGTGTCCTGTCTGTGAACACGCCAATGAGCACCATCCTCACGTATTCTTCCAGCGCCCCTTTTCCTTGTCTCTGTTGCGCAATGTTAATGACTGGTCTCCTTGGTTGTTGGGTGTTAAAACATCCAATTTTGCTGATGCACGTGTGATCTCTGCGCTACAAGCCACTGTGTACATGATATGGCTCAATAGAAATTCTTGTCTTTTTTCCAAAGTCCGTTATACTTGTGAGTACTGTTTTAGGCAGATTATTTGGGTGGTAAAGTGTAGAATGGGAATGTTTAGCAAAAGAATTAAGTCCAAGTACAGATACAAAGATATACAATAGGCTAAGTATGTAGAATTCTGCTTTTTCTGTCCTCCATTGGAGGACTGCTCTGTACATTTTTGTTTTATGAGCTTATAAAGTTCCATTTCCATCAAATTTGAAGTCATCCGAATAGTATCTGATTAGAATTTTGTTATTTCCTTTTTCTTTTGTAATTTATCCATATATTTTTTTATAGTAATCCAAATAAAATTTTTATTATTTGTATTTTAGCCAGATTGATGAAAATCATTCTAAATTTGGCTCAAATAGCTTATGGTCTCCCCAACTTTAAAAGGATCTATTATCTTTATCAATATGGCAATTATGCTTCTATTACCCGTCCCAACTTTCAAAATAACCTATTACCACCCTCAGCTATGCTCCTTCAACTCGATACCATATCAATTTTAAGCAGGGACACTGGCAGGGTATAGCCTGGTGGAGCACCGGCCACACCCCAACCACTAGAAATATTAGTACCCCATGTATTATGCCACACTGACGCCAGACAGTTAAAAAAAGCAGAGGAGACACCATGGCGGCTGCTGCTGCTGTAGAACAATAAAGATATGGAAGAGGGGCTCTAATTAGGGCTTTCAATTTTTTAATTGAACCGCCGCAAACTACATCGTTTTGGTTATATATGGGCTCACTTAAAATATTAAAAACTCAACCCAGTAAAAAGCCCAATCCCCCGAAAATACCTTAACCCTGATATACATCATCTGTTCAACTTTAATTATTTTTCCCCATAAGCCTTCGAGGCATGACGATTCAATTTTTCTCCTCATTTTGTTAAGAAACCTGAAATTATTAATTAATAATAGTATTCATATTATCATATAGAATTGTTAATTGAGGTATTATTGTAATTAATTAATTTAACTTAAATTAGATAGAATTGATATATAAATTATGATGACAAAAAATCAGTTAGAGTTTTACTTAATAAATTGATTGAATTGATTATAAAATTACGATTGGTACCAAGAATGAATTGATTTTATTTTTAATAGTTATATTTTACCATTACTTAGAATTTCTTGCATTTCATCTCCTTATATACAAAAAAAAATAACAGTTATTAGCTAGCTATATTATACTTTTGAATTTGAGCTATTTTCTATTTTCATTTAATTAAATTAGATTATCAATGTGAAATTTTCTATTTTTCGGATTGATTTTGTTTATCGACTCAAATTTACGGTTACCCGTTCCTCACCATCGGTTGATCGTCGTCGGATGGAGTGCCACACCTCAACTCCATTCCTGTCACCGTCCCTGGCTTTAGGGGGGTAATAAGATCGTAATTGCCAAGTTAAAGGAGGTAATAGGTCATTTTGAAAGTTGGGAGAGGCAATAGACTATTTAAACCAAGTTTAGAATGGTTTCATGCATTTGGCCTCTTTTTATATTTAACTTTTTACATATATTATTTCAAAGTGGAATCTAGCTAAGTACCACTCATGGCGAATGGAGTCTTTGCGAAGATTACTCGGATTTATATTTTTTTTATTTAATTAAATTGTGAATATTATGAAGATACGTTACGAATAATCATATTATGCATTAAAGATAAAAAAAAAGCTAAAAAACAAAATATTTCTGTTTAATTCCTACATAATAACTTTTGTTTATTATAATTACAAAAATATGTTAAAAATAATCTTGATCCAAGTATCTCAGGTCCCTTAATTTATGTGGCTCAGTAAACATTGTTTCTTGAGACTGGAAACTAGACTTATATGATGAGAACACTGAGAATGAGCAAATTATACATATTTTTAAGTTATTTCACTTGACTATTTGAATAATTTACTTCTGATTTTGTGATAAATTCGTGCCTAATTAGGTTCTAGGACGTGTTTTGGCTGATTTGGAATATTTGAAGACTATTGAAGCATTTTTAGAGCTATTTTGGAGCTGTTCAGGAAGTTACCCTAGAGATCATGCTAAGCAATAACGTGATGAGCTGTCAGTTTCGGGTTTTGCAGCAAAATTGCAATTAAAGAGTCTATGTTTCCTAGTTGAAAACCAAGACTTCCACATTTAAATGGCATTTTATTCTCTACTTATCTTTTTGCTTTTTTAGTTATTTTATCTTTTTCCTTTGTAGTTATTTAAGAAGACTTAATTTCTTATTTACTCCTTATGTTTAATTAGGAGACCTCTTTCCTAATTATTTGAGGGATTGTTTTTAAGATTAAATAGACATATAACCTTCTGTAGACATAATCTTTCGAGTTGGTCGATAGGATCAACATCCTCTTCTCTCTTTGTATTTGTATTTATCTATGACAATATTAGTTTATTATTCTTTATTTATGTTTAATTAATTTCTTTCATCTTTCAGTTGAGGAGTATCTTGAAGCTTGTTAATTGTGATGCTTGTTCTTAACTTTTCTTTCGAATTTCAGTTTTCGACTAAATCGGTACCATCTTTCTCGTTATCTTTTTAATTTCTTCAATCAGACCAATTGTTGTTTTTGAAATTATAATGAATTATTATTTTTATTAAGTTTATGCTCATAAAAATTTGTAAAAAACAAATTCTTTAACAAGTCTCTTTTTGGTTTATTAGATTTAAATCAATATTTTGTTCTCATCATAATTTTTTGGTTTAAAATTGGTTCTTCAAAACTTAAAGTTTTTTTAAGAATAGATATTGTCAGCTATATTTCTACAAGTGCATTGGATAATCGGGAGTTTTTGGTTTAGCTCATCTAAAATCAATCTCACATTTAGAAAAAGAATTTAACCATACTCATCATGGTTATAACCAACTAACTGTTATTTCGAAAATCTACTTTTTGTGTCTATGACCAATTGCAACTATGAGAGCATCCTTAACCAAAAGAGTTTTAAATATATTGTTGAACTTAGATCAGAAGAGCTGAAGAGGTCTCAGAAGCTAAAGCTCAGAATCCATAAGTCAAGTTTTGTAGATAACCAAAAATATGTCAGAAGTTGCGCTCTCGGAAGACAAGTTTTAGCTCAGAAGACTTAGAAGACATGTGACGCAAGACAAAACAAGATTGTGAGATTAGAAGCCAAGGTACTCGGTAGACTCATAAGGCTCACAAGAGAAGGAAATGATCTCCAATTGTCAAAGCTCTAATCCTAATACAATAACTCATGTGAGGACAAATGCTAAAAATAGTCATCTACTTCTTATGCTACAAAAAGACAGATGATATGTCTATTACTAAATGCGAGTTGACAACAAGGAAGGACGAACAACATTTGGCCACCTGACAACTGGCACAAGTAAAGCTGTACAAGCCTAATTCGCGCAAAAGCCGGTCAATTACAGAAAATTAGTAGAGTTGACTCCCGCCAAAGTTTCCAATAGAACAGAAAATGAGTCTAAGGGAAGATCGAACTGCTCTAATGGAATAGAGTAGTTGTGAGACAACGGCAATAATTGTGGCTTTGAAGATGAGTCACAACGAGAAGATTTTGAAGATTGCCTATAAAAAGGCCTCTACCAGCAGAAAGAAAGATATTCAAGCTTCCACAATCAATTGCAATTTCAATATACATTTGCAAACACTCTCAGGCAAACAATCATCATAAATCTGTTTGAATTATAGAAAGCTTAGAACAATCAATTTCAAATTTGTTGTAAAGTATTTTAATTTTTTTCAAGACTATAAACAACTCTCATGCAACATAGGAGACGGTAAAAAGAAACAAGTATTTTAATTTTTTTTTCAAGACTATAATAGATAGATATAATAAATGGGAGGGATATCTAATCCATTGATAAATTTATCATATTCACATCTATTAGATACCTATTAGATATTTGATATATGTCCTTATATGCCGTAAAATGCTATCAAAACATATTTCTAACCGATATCTAATAGATTTTTGAAATCATAAATTCACGTATGTTAGATATCTATTAGATATCCCATAGTTAAAATCATTATATACACATCAATTATATATCTCTTAGATATATATTAGATGTCTTTAGATGCTAAAAGTTTTCCAAAACGACTGTCTGCTTACTGCTTGGATTCCCTTCATGGCGCCTGAAATTAGGGAACTAGTTCAATTACCGGGGAGAACTGTAACTGAACTCCTTTTCTTGCGGGAATTACTCTTTTCGCTTAAGAGAGAAAGCTAGTTTTGCATTTGAAGAACCGGATCTTCCTTTATTCTAAGATGCCAATCATAAAAGTCTATCAATATATTTCTTACATATGCTTAATATATATCTAATAGATTTTGAAAAGTAAAAAAAAAAGACAAATAAACAATAAGATCCACAATAGACTAAAACACGTTGGAGTCTATTGACATCTATTTAGATAGGTTTTAAGGTTTGGGGAATTCTCAACTCAACTGAGTCAGAGATACTTGTATACATAGTAAAGAGAGATTTACACAATTACAATTACAGTCCTATATACATATGTAAATTACAATAACATATAGTATATCTAACATCCCCCCACAAGTTGAGATGGGTTAGAAACCACGGCCAACTTATCACATAACTTAGCAAACCGTAAATGGGACAACGGTTTGGTAAAAATATCGGCAACTTGGTTATCAGTAGAGATGTAGCAGACATGAAGCTGTTTATTTGACATACATTCCCAAACAAAGTGAAAGTCCAATTCAAGGTGTTTAGTCTGATTGTGAAACACCGGGTTCGCGATGAGATACGTAGCACTAAGATTATCATACCATAATGTAGGAGTAGCACTCAATGGGAAATTAACATCGTGCATCAACATCCCAAGCCAGGATAATTCAAAAGTCACTGCTGCCAAAGCCCTATATTCCGCTTCGGTTGGCAAACGTGAGATAGTCTTTTATTTACGGGCTACCCACGAGATGAGATTTGTGCCATGATATATTGCAAAACCTATTATAGAGCGTCTATCATCCGAGTCACCAGCCCAATCAGAGTCCAAAAAAGCTTGTAACATGGTGGAACGTTGAGGGGTGTAGCACAATCCATGGGTTGGGATGGATTGAATATAGCGAAGGATTCGCTTGAGCGCCTGCCAATGGGCTTCGGTCGGACAATGCATAAATTGCGCGACCTTATGAACTGAGAATGCTAAGTCCGGCCTAGTTATGGTAAGGTATTGCAGCCCCCCGACCAAGCTGCAATACAAAGTAACATTGGTGAACAAGGGACTGCCGTTAGCCTGTAGTCGCGAGGCATGGCTAGCTGGAGTGGAGACTCCTTTTGAATCTATTATAATGGCCCGTTTGAGTATATCCAATGCATATTTATGTTGATTAAGAAACAATTACCCTTTGCTACGGATCAGTTCAATACCGAGAAAATATTTGGCTGAGCCCAAGTTCTTTATCGCAAACCGAGACTGAAGGAAGTTGATCAACTATGTTTTGGCACTAGTATTATTGCTTAAGAGCAAAATATCATCAACATTGATGAGGCAGAATAAAATTACGGATCCTTTATGCCAATGATACAAGGAGACATCAGCTTTAGAAGCTGAAAAGCCGAATTCAAGGAGCACTGTAGTGAGGCGACGATGCCATATTCTTAGCGATTGTTTAAGACCATAAATTGACTTCCTAAGGTAGCACACAAAGGATGGTCGTTCCATGTCAACAAAGCCGGTTGGCTGGTTTATAAATACCAGTTCATCTAGGTCGTAATGTAAAAAGGCATTTGAGACATCCAAATGTGATAAAGACCAACTATAGGAGACTGCGAGTGACATAAGAAGCCGGATGGTTGCTGGTTTTACCACTGGACTAATAGTGTCATGATAATCCAAGCCGGGTCATTGGTGAAAGCCCTTTGCAACTAACCAAGCTTTGTATCGTTCCATACTACCATCCGGGTTCAATTTGGTTTTGGGAACCCATTTTCATCCTACAACATTTGTTGCTTGAGATTGTGGTACCAATTCCCAAGCCCCATTTGCAATTAGCGCATAGTATTCTTCTACCATCACTTGTTTCCAACAACTATACTTCGATGCCTCAGTGTAACAAGTTAGGGTCGACGGAACTAACATGGCATTGTATAATTTAGGTTTTGATTTAGGTAGGGTGCCTGAGGATTGTCTCATTTGCATGGTTTTGGGTGGAGGGGGTGGTTTTGGAGGTCGAGGATTTTTTTGGGGTTTGCACGGTTTATATTGAGAGATGTCAACACTTAAAAAATGGCTAGGTTTGTTACGGAAGGGGATTGAGAGAGTGGAATGGATGAGGCAGTAGGCTGATCTACGGTAGATGTTGGGACGGGCAGCGAGGGGGTTAGAGTTTGGGTAGGCAAAGAGAGGGGCTGGGTATCGGTTGTGGGTACAGAAACTGGGTGAATAGGGGCTGACATGGGCTGTATGATCATTGTGAGTAGATTAGCTGTAAGTACAGGGGACAGAGGAGCAACTGCAACACTGAGATCAGTAAATGGGAACACCTATTCATCAAAGACAACATGACGTGAGACAAAGAATTTGGAGGTGATAGGATCATAGCAACGATAACCTTTTTGGTTTTTGCAATATCCCAAAAAAATGCAGTTACAGGATCGATAATTCAGCTTGTGCATATTGTAAGGATGCAACCATGGGTAACATAGACAACCAAACACTCAAAGAGATGCATAATCAGGTTTGGAATGAAATAGATTATAAAAGGGTGACGAATTCGGGAACGAGGGAACAGGCATCCGATTTATTAAATAAGTGGCAGTGTCTAAGGCATATGTCCATAATTTCATTGGTAAATTAGCACGGTGTAATAATGCCAAACCTATTTCAACAATATGACGCTGCTTGCGTTCAGCTGACCCATTTTGTTCCGGTATAAGTGGAGATGTCATGCGGTGGTGAATACCATTGTCTGAAAAATATTTACGCATAGCAATGTATTCACCACCACCGTCAGATTGGAAAATTTTGATGGGACGACCAAAGAATTTCTCAACAACAGAACGAAACTTAATGAAGGTGCTCAGAACTTCGGATTTGTAATGCAAAAAATAAATCCAACTATATTTACTAAAGGCATCATAAAATAGTAAGTAATAGGAAAAACCATCAAACGATTCAACTGAAGCAGGTCCCCATAAATCCGAACAAATTAATTCAAGAGGTGCAGACACTACCGACTCTGACAAGGAAAAAGATAACTTATGACTCTTACTAACACCACAACTTGAACAAATGGAGTTTAAGGCTCCTTTATTAGGCACAAACTGAATCTACTGACTACGTAAAATACGACTAACTATGGGAGAGGACGGGTGACCGAGACGATCATGCCAGATGACAACGAGCTAGGAGACTGGAAGAACATAAAGACTATTCTTATTCAGGCCTCTACGAATCACCTGTTTGGAATTGAGGTCCTTCATAACAAAATATTTATCAAAAAACTCAACAGAAAAATCATTAGAATTGGTTAGGGCACTAATAGAAATCAGATTTGAATTGGAATCAGGCATATGCAAAACATTGCTAGTTTTAATGACGTAGTTGAAGCAGGAATAACAGATGAACCAATGTGTTTAATAGGAAGGGAAGAGCCGTTACCTAAAGTGACCTCTTCTGGACCTGAATATTCAGAATGGAGATTGAGGGTCCCAAGTCCGATGTGAGATGGTGAGTTGCTCCACTGTCCATAAGCCAAGGGGCATCGGTTTGATTAATTGATGTGTAATGAGCTGTAGGTAAAGGGTTTCGGTACGAGGAGGACCTCGGTGTGGCACATTATCGCGCCATGTGTCCGTGACCCTGACAATTGTGACATCGGAAGCTCAAAATATTAAGAGGTGCCTGTAAGGATTGGCGACTAGGCCGAGGACCAGTAGTGTGCGGCTGTCCAACATGTTAGAAGGGTTGTCGATGAGGGAAAGTCGGGTCAAAGGGCTGTTGGCGGGGCTATCCTCGACCACGACCTCGTCTATTTCCAGGATTAGATTTCATAGTGTAGTGAGCTGTTGGGCTATTTACATCATTAGAAATAGATTTCTCACGTTGTATATGTCGCTCTTCGGTTGAGAGGGTGCCAAGGAGATCATCAAAACCCGATTGCTCGCAATGCAAGCGAACTACAAACAGTACGTAGAGGGCCCCGTAATCCATCAAGAAGAATATCAACAAGATTATTTGCGGGAACAAGACTTTGGAGCGATGCTAGTTTATCCGCTAGGGATTTTCCACGATGCATATATTCCGTGACAGTTTTTGTACGGGATTGCAAAATCGTGCACAGCTGATGCTTCAATTCTCGCTATTGTGTTGTGGATCCGGCAGCATAAGAGGACTCCAGTTTTACCCAAACCTCACGGACTGTTTTAGGCCCAATAACTTGAGGCAATAAGGAGGGAGAAATTGAGTTAAATATCCAAGACATAACCTATTTAACTTGCTTGAACCAGGCGACATATGCGGGATTAGGTGTATTTGCGGTAGTCATCACTTCAGGGGCTGGTTCGGTGCCTTTGATGTGAGAATCCAAACCACAACCGGCAATCATGGTCCTGATTAGGGTTTTCCATAACACAAAATTCGATGAATCCAATTTAATTGGAAGTTGGTGTGAGTATGAGGGAATGGTGGAGGAATCAGCAACAGAAGCAATAACATTGGAGATTGCATTTGATTGGGTTCCTTGAGTGGCCATTGGCAGAAAAATCGACGAAAGGAGGGAGGGGCGGCTGTTTTGGGATCGAAGAAGGGGACGGCTGGCAAGCCTAGAGAGGCGGCTGATACCAAGATAGGTTTCAGGGTTTGGGGAATTCTCTACTCAACTGAGTCAGAGATACTTGTATATATAGTAAAGAGAGATTTACACAATTACAATTACAGTCATATATATATATATATATATATATATATATATATATATATATATATATATATATATGTAAATTACAATAACATATAGTATATCTAACATATTTGACATCTATAGAAAGCATCTAATAGATATATATAAACACATATTACATTTCTGATAACATTTTATATGGACTGAAACTTAATTAGTGGTACCTATAAACACCTATAACACATCTAACGGGTATCGATCTATTAGACGTACATAAAATATATCTACTTGACATCAAATAGATTTCTATTAGACATGACGATAATAACATACACTACAGACTGATACACTATGTATTTAAACTCTTCATCCATATAAACACTCATAAATTAAGAATTGGCAGTGATTTCCATATCTACTACTGAATATACCCTTTCATCTTCACTATTTTTATATTTGAAGATATCATCCGGATTTCCACATAATTATTCTGTTAACGAACAACAACAGGAAATAACAGTAACCGACCACAAAAAGAAAACGCAAACACAGAGGCTAATTTAGATAATACCCTAGTGGCAGAAGATTGCACGCAATCTTGTTGATATAGACCGGAAAAAAGGGCAGACAATATACATACCGCTTCTTATTCTTCTCCTCTTCTTCACCCATGTGATAATGACAAAAACGCTTAGCTTTGATTTGTCCATAACCAACTCCATAATGTGATGTGAATCCATAGGGATGAGGATATATAGCCCATGAGATGGACAAAATTCATAACTAGGGATGACGATGGATAGGATATCCAATCCAAATTTGTGTATCCATATCCATTATATGGAATCCATATCCACACTTTTTTAATCCATTGGATATGGATTGGATTTGAATACAATATGGATCCAACAAATTTTTTACCAAACCAGGCCCCGAAACAAATTTTCATATTTTTGAGCCCTTCCAAAACATTTTCCGAAAATTTCTTACACCAATTTTGTTTTCTTTGTTTTCCGGATATTCCATATTTTTTTGGAGTTTTCGATTTTTTACAAAACAGGGCCCCGAAACGTATTTTCTCATTTTCGGGCCATTCCAGAAACATTTTCTGAAAATTTCTTGCACCAACTTTATTTTTTTTATTTTCCGGATTTTCCATAATTTTGTGGGATTTTTTTTTAATTTTTTATGAAATCGGGCCCGAAACGTATTTTTACATTTCCTCCAATCATTTTCTGGCCCAAGCGTATTTTTTTGAGAAACGTATATATATTTTTTATTTTATAAAACTGTAATAATTTTAAAAAATCATAACAAAATAAAAAATCTCTTAAACTTATTCAAATCTTGATATATAATTCAAAATAACATGGCTAATTTATAGGAATGTTGAATTGGTTAAAACATTGTAACATTAGAAAAGAGGCGTTTTGTAAATTATTTCCTTTGTTTGATAATATTTTAAACTTGAATCCTCGTTTCGAAAACAAAAATTTTATGATCCTATTTTTGAAAATGGCCAAAACAAAAGGAATGTTTTTTAAATTTACACTTTTAATTTTTGTTTTGTTATTCTTTTTGTTAGTTTAATAGGAAAAAACTTTAATTTCAAAGGAAATTTGAATTGACGAATATAAAATAAGGAAGATAGTTGGAGCAAAAACACTGTAAATTCTCCAAAATGGGGTTTGTGAAATAAAAAAATGGGGGAAATGATTAAACTGAGAACTGGGAAGTCTGATAGGAGAGGGAAACGGGCAAGCTTTTTTTGAAATTTTAATTGCAAGTACACAAGCTATGGTTTTGTGTTTAGTGGTAACTAGTCCTGTTCTTGGGCCTTGTTTTCTGCCCAAACCCGTCATGTATTGATCTGAATTTTGCCTAACCGGGCCCAAACTCGCTAATGCCCGTAAAATAGATGGATGGGTTTGGGATTGGTTTAAAATCTCATGGGCAGTCCCGGCCCGCATTCTTTTTGTGTAAAATAGTTTATATATAAAATGAAATAATAATATATTACTCCCTTCATCTTTTATTACATGTCTTCTAACACGTTTCACACTCTTTAAGGAATCAATTAATTAAGACAGAAAAATACAATTTTACCCTCTAATTAATATTTAGTTTTCCACTCCATTGCAATTAATGATAATGAGACAAATGAGGGTATAATTGGAAAAATAATCCAAAAAGTACCTAGATGTTTGAGAATGACAAGTAAAAAAAATTTAAAAAAGTGGTTAGAATGTCTATTTTAAAAAGATGGATGAAGTAATTGTTAAGTTTGAAAATGCAAAAGAAAATATTAGTTAGAATAATGTTTTAATGTTAGTTCGCCTAAACAAAGATTCAATTCCAACAAATGCTTGGCTTTTGGAGGACTATGAGTACCAGCTTGGTTTTTGCTGATATAGAACAACCAATAGTCTCAACTGTATTCATTCCATTGTTGATCCTGTCCTGGTAATTGTTGATGGGTAGGGGATCCAAAACAAAGTTAAAATCAACATAACATAATAGTAGCTAATATATTACATCTATCTATCTATTTCAGGTGATTTGCAATAACTCTGGATCATATATTATATATTTGCTTATGTTTAAGCCTTTTGTCATAACCTTCCCCTTCCACGTCAAGCGTTCCAGCCCTGAAATCGGCAAGTATCCAAGTCAGAAAAGGCTTAACCGGAAATTCAGAAATACCTCATTTCAAGTTATAGTAACCAGACAAACAACTCTGACATGCACATAAACTTGAACATTGCACGCAATCTTGTTGACAGGAAAAAAGTGCAGACAATAAACATACCGCTTCTTATTCTTCTCCCCCTCTTCACCCATGTGATAATGACAAAAACGCTTAACTTCAGTTTTTCCATAGCCAACTCCATAATGCGGTGTGAATCCAACGGGATGAGGATACAGCCAATGAGGTGGACAAAATTCACAGCCATACATCAGTTCTGCACGTGTGCAACAACTAATTTAGAACTTCAATTGTCTGACAACACTGATGCAATTGTGGAGGTTAATCATGCTTTAGATATAGGAATTGAAAAACCACAAGAGAAGCAGCACCATTAGGAAAAAAATCATATTCGAATTTATGGCTAAGTTCTGCAGATTATGGAATAAAAATGAACATGAGATTAGCAACTAAGCAGAATACAACCATAAAACAGAAACACAAATACTAGAAGTCAAGAATGTTGAGTAACTACATTACCATCAACGTTAGGGTCATGAACTTCAACGAGTCGCGGAACAAAATCCCTGTCAAATATTTCTTCAACTACGGCAAAGAACCACGTCTTAGACTCATCACCATGACTACTCTTTTTTGCTTTTGCACAGAAGCTGATATGACACATCTTTAAAATTAGAGAATCCGAATTTACATCCTGAATATTGAAAATAAGCACCCCAAACTTTCACTACTTCAAACCCCAGAGCATCCTAGCCAACAAGTGCAACAATAAAACTGTCAAAGTTAGAGTGATGTACACCAATGTCGAGAATTAGAGGAACAAAAGGAAAAATGACAAGATCAAATACCCCTTTCTCGTGTTCATAGTATTCCAGGGCATTCTCAGCCAAAGCCAATTCAAAATCCGAACAATCGGGGCAAGCAAACCTGTTATTCTCTAGTCAAGTTATACTTGGTAAAAACTATAAGCGTGCCACAGATAACGCAAAGCACGCACACACACTCATACACTCAAACAACTGGCATTCCAAGCAGATAAGAAGCTTTACCCCAAGATACTTGCGTTCTCTTCAGCATTGGAGCAATCAACTACAGCTTTCTCCCTTTAACTGGACTGCTTGTTTTTGTTGGAATTAAAATACTCAAATAAACAACTTTTATTAAACTCAAAGACATTACATGAACACTCTCACTCAAAATACAAAAGTACAACTCACTCTTTTACTTCTTTTCTCTCTAAAGAAGTTCTTATTTTTGTTGATGATAAACAACTAAACAACTCACCTATTTATAGGTGAATTATACAACTCTCAACTAACACAATTACTCACCACCACCTCCAACTAATACAATTAATAGCCAACTTATTTAGTTAATTTAATGGCCTCCAAATTGGTTGTAATTAATAGCCTCCAATTTGGTTATCACACATAAGAAATCTACATACTTAAGATTTACTACATTTTGGATTTGTGGGCTTGGACTCCAATTGATTGGATTTGGATTTTGGGTTTCCATTAATATGGATCAAGTTTATAATCCAACACCCCCCTTAAACTTGATCTTGTCATTCCGAGTGAGCTTCTCAATCTGATGTAGTTTTCGCTTGTGAGCGGCTTAGTGAAGATATCCGCAATTTGATCTTGTGTCTTCACGTATTCAACTTATACTTCCTTTCTTGCAACACACTCTCTTATATAATGGTAGCGGATGTCGATGTGTCTGCTCCGATCATGGAATATAGGATTCTTTACTAAGGCAATGGCTGACTTGTTGTCAACACGGATCTCAGTCGGCTCTTCTTGCATTAATCCAACCTCCAATAAATTTCTAAACCAAGCTACATGACAGACACACGAGGTTGCTGCAACATAATCTGCTTCACATGTAGACAAAGTTACAATCGGTTGTTTCTTTGACATCCATGTGAAAGCAGTGTCTCCTATGAAAAACACGAATCCACTAGTGCTTCTTCGGTTATCTACGTCTCCACCCCAATTGCTATCGCTATACCCAACAAGCTTGTAATCATTGGATATCGAATAAAACAAGCCAAAGTCGGTTGTACCTTTCAAATAGCAAAGAATTCTCTTAGCGGCTTTGAAATGGGTGGTTGTTGGTGACTCCATATAGCTTACTAATCCGACTGCATGAAGGATATCTGGCCTCATGCATGTAAGATAACGTAGACTTCCAACCAAACTTTTGAAAAATGTTGGATCTACACTTTCCCCTTCTTTATATTTGGACATCTTGATCCCGTACTCCACCGGTGTGCTTATCGGCTTGCAGTTATCCATCTTGAACTTTTTCAAGATTCCTTTGCATAGCTTTCTTGTGAAATTAAATTCCATCCTTTTGTTGCTTTACTTCTATGCCGAGGTAATACGCCATGAGCCCCATGTTTGTCATCTCAAACTCCTTCGTCATCACTTTTTTGAATTCATCAAACATTCTTTGATTGCTTCCAGTTAAGATCAAATCGTCCACATAGAGGCACACAATCAAAATATCTCCATCTTTGATCTTGATATACAAAGCGTGCTCATAGGGACATTTATTGGAGCCGTTTTCTCGGAAGTACTTGTCGATTCTACAATTCTATGCCCTTGGTGCTTATTTTAGCCTATAAAGAGCCTTTTTCAACTTTAACACCTTGCCTTCATGGCTTTTTGCTTTGTAGCCTGGTGGTTGTTGAATGTAGACTTCCTCTTCAAGAACTCCATTTAGGAAGGCCAATTTTATATCCATTTGTTGAATCCTCCATTTTTTTTGAGTCGCCAAAGATTTGATTAGTCTAATAGTTTCCAATCGAGCAACTGGAGCGAACACCTCATCGTAGTCGATTCCAGCCTTCTGACAGTAGCCTTTTGCAACAAGCCTCGCCTTATGTCTTTCGATCTCTCCCTTGGCTTTTGCTTTGTTTTGTTCACCCATTTGACACCTATTGCCTTGTGTCCTTTGGGAAGTGAAGTGAGTTCCTACGTGTTGTTCCTCTTAATGGCCTTGATTTCTTCGTCCATTGCATCTCTCCATTATTTCTATTGTGCAGCTTCTTGAAATGTCATCAGCTCACAATCAACAAATAGACAGAATAATGTAAGATTGTCTAATTGTTCAGTCACCTCATAGAGTTCTCAAAGACTTCTCGAACAATACACTTCTCTTTCATCTTTAGTCTCACTTGAGGATGGAGAATGCAATGAAGATGACCCCGTGTCCACGGGTAGTAGATTTTGGTGGAGTTGTGAGGCCTTGTTGAAGTTGTCTTGGTTGCTCAAGCTTTGTCTACTCATCTTCCTTGAATGGGAACAAATTAAAGTCATCCGTTTAAGATTCAAAGTTCCATTCGCCTTCTTCATCAAATATCACATCTTGACTGATTAAAAACTTCTTGTCATTTGGATTGTATAGTCTATCGCTATTTGTGCTTGAGTCATAACCGATGAAAATAAAACTTTTGTTTTTATCATCAAGCTTGGTTCGATTCTCATCTGGTACATGAACATGAGCTACGGTCCTAAAGGCTCGAAGGTGGGAAATTCTGGGCTTTCTTCCGCTCCATACTTCTTGTGGTATCTTTCCCCACACACTTCTTGTAGGAGAATGATTTAATAGGTAGACTGCTCATGCCACTGCTTCTGCACAAAACTCCTTGGGTAGTTTCTTGCTTTTGAACATACTCCGTGCCATGTCAAGAATTATTCTATTCTTCCTTTCTACCATACCATTTTGCTGGGGGGATCTAGGAACCGTTAAGGGTCGACAAATTCCATGTGATGCACAAAACTCGTTGAATTCATTGGATGTAAATTCTCCTCCTCGATCAGATCTCATGGCTTTGATCTTATGATCGCTCTCCTTTTCCATGACTGCTTGGAACTACCGAAACACACCAAAGACTTCTGATTTTTGCTTCAAGAAATATACCCAAGTTTTTCTTGAATAATCATCAATGAAGAGAAGTAGTTACTATTAGTGAGAGAACTTGGCTTAATAGGGCCACACACGTCGGTACAGACGAGCTCGAGCGGCTTCTTAGCTCAATAGTCTGACTCCTTTAGAAAGCTTCTTCTAAATTATTTCCCTTGTAGACATCCTTTGCATAATTGATCGGGATTGTTGTTACATGGTAAACCTCTAACCATTCCCTTCTTAGATAACAGCTCCAATCCTCCAAAGTTTAGATGCCCTAATTGAAGATGCTATAGCCACGATGTGTCTTTGTAATAAGTCTTTAGACCCTTTGCAATATCATTTCTGATATTGAAAGGGAACATTCTATTCTTCGACATCCATACCTTGGCAATTAGATTCCATTTGCCATCTCTTATAAAAAGACTACAATCTTTCATATGAATATTATATCCTTTTTCTAAGGGTTGGCCCAAACTAAGAATGTTGCATTTCATACCAGGTATATAGTAGACATTTGTAATCATTTGGTGGTTATCATCTTTTCCTCTAAAAAGGACGTTACCTCTTCCCTTCACTGATATCTTGCTGTCATCTCCAAATGAGACATCATCATTTACTGCTTCATTGAGCTCTATGAACATGTTCCTTGTTCCACACATGTGGTTGCGTGCATCAGTGTTAAGATATCATGTGTTGTCTGAATGATCATTGTTGTTGTTGTACGGTAGAAATAGCGTTTCTTTCTCCTTGATCTTCTCCTCTATGAAATTCACCTTTTCCTCGACTTGATTGTTAGGATTTCAACATTCCAAAGCCTAATGCCCAAACTTTTGACAATTATAGCACTAGACTTGAGATTTGTCATACCTCGCGTTCAAATTGCCTCTACCGAGACCTAGTGTGGAACTTTATCCTTTCTCGTAGTTATCCCTAGAATTGTTGTTGTAATTCTAACTTCATCCATGACAACGGCTACCACCTTGTCCTCGGCCTCATCCTCTGCCTATGCCTCTTCCATGGTTGTTTCTACCATTGCCTTAACCTTCACTCATATCTTTGAGTTGTAGCTTGAGGAGTTGCTCAGACATACCTTGTTTCTTCTTGTGCTTTTCTTCATAGGCTTGTAGTGATCCTCAGAGTACCTCAATCATCACTTCCTCTAAGTCTTTGGTTTCTTCAGTCGTCACCATGATGTGCTCAAATTTGGGATCCAACGAGTGGAGTATCTTCTCTATCATTCTTATATCTTCTAACTTCTCACCGTTTCTTTTCAATTGATTAGAAACGGCTGCTACTCCAGGAAAGTATTTGAAGATAGACTCGGATGGTTTCATGTGCAAGGATTCAAACTCACCTCTTAGTGTTTGGAGACAGACTTTCTTCACCTTTTCGACTCCTTTGTAAGAGGTTTGTAGCTTTTCCTATGCTTGCTTTAAAGGAAGTTGCACTTGAAATCTTTTCAAAACTGTCATCATCTAATGCTTGATAGATGAGGAAGAGAGCTTTCTTGTCTCTCTTTTAGGAATCCTTCAAAGTTATATCTTGATCTGGCGTGAGAGAGGCTTCATTTTTGGGCTCCTTAGAACCTTTCTCTATGATATCCCAAACATCATGCGCACCGAGAAGTGCCTTCGTCTTAATGCTCCAATTGTCATAGTTGTTGATGTTGAGTGTTGGAACTTGAAATGATGCCACACTATTCGGCATCTTACTCAAATAGCCTTTCTAGACATACATGACCTATTACAACGCTTTCTGGAATCTTTTGCAACACACTGGATGTATTGTAACTCTTTTGGTAGTCTACTGCGACACATTCTAGGCTTTTTAGCTACTACAATGCCTGGGCAGTTTCGACTCGATTTTTCCGCACTCGGAAAAAAAAACTTTTCGGGCGGAGGACTCGAGCTCTCAACCTAGCTCTGGTACCACTTTGTGGAATTAAAACACTCAAATAAATAACTTTTATTAAACTCAAATATATTACAAGAACACTCTCACTCAAAATACAAAACTACAACTCACTCTTTTACTTCTTTTCTATCTAAAGAAGTTCTTATTTTTGTTGATGATAAACAACTAAACAACTCACCTATTTATGGGTGAATTATACAACTCTCAACTAACACAATTACTCACCACCACCTCCAACTAATACAATTAATAGCCAACTTATTTAGTTAATTTAATGGCCTCCAAATTGGTTGTAATTAATAGCCTCCAATTTGGTTATCACACATAAATTATCTACATACTTAAGATTTACTACATTTTGGATTTGTGGGCTTGGACTCCAATTGATTAGATTTGTATTTTAGGTTTCCATTAATATGGATCAAGTTTATAATGCAACAATTTTCTGGTTCAGGGACAACTCCGCTGAAATCCCTTCAATGAGAACAAGAAAAGAAAAGTAAGTTAACAAACTGAAATTAGACACATGAATAAAAGAAAGCAAAAAATTTAAGCACTCGTAGTTCTGGCAATATGAGTAGTAGTTTGCATATTATTAACCATCATCTTCACCCAGTATTTCAGATGGAAATTGGTACTTATATGCGAATGAAATCAAATGGAAATTGGTGAATTAGGGGTAGTGGGATAGTGAAAGCTGCGACAGAAACATGGGAAGAAAATAAATCTCTACAGGTTTTCCAGTTCCTGCTACAAAATCAATGCTTTTGAGAAACATGTATGAAAGGAAACCTAGAATCGCACCTATAAAGTTGATACAAAGAGGGTCGAATCTTCCCCCATTTCATTCCAACATGAAAAAGAAATATAAAAAGTAGACAACAACTATATAAAATTGGGAGAACAAATGAAAGCTGACCATAGTAATACAAAATTAGGGAAAAAGGAGAAAAAGATCACCTCGACCACTTATGCTTTTCTGGTTTAGGGATCAATCGACACACATCCCTTCAAGCCAATGACAGAAAAACAAATGAAAATGGAAAGAAACTGAGAGAAAGGAACGGAAACCCTAGAATTGATGTTGGAATTAAAACACTCAAATGAACAACTTTTATTAAACTCAAAGATATTAAAGAACACACTCACCTAAAATACAAAACTACAACTCACTCTTTACTTCTTTTCTCTCTAAAGAAGTTCTTGTTTTTGTTGATGATAAACAATTAAACAGCTCACCAATTTATAGGTGAACTATACAATTCCGAACTAACACAATTACCCACCACCACCTCTAACTAATAAATTAATATCCAACTTATTTAGTTAATTTAATGACCTCCAAATTGGTTGTAGTTAATAGCCTCCAATTTGGTTATCGCGCATAAAAAATCAACATACTGAAATAAATTTACAACATTTTGGATATGTAGGCTTGGACTCCAATTGATTGGATTTGGATATTGAATTTCCATTAATATGGATCAAGTTTACAATCCAACACCCCCCTCCCCCTTAAACTTGATCTTGTCATCCCAAGTGAGCTTCTCAATCTGATGAAGTTTTTGCTTGCGAGCGACTTAGTAAAGATATCCGCAATTTGATCTTGTGTCTTGATATAATCAACTTGCACTTCCTTTCTTGCAACACACTCTCTTATGTAATGGTAGCAGATGTTGATGTGTTTGCTTCGATCATGGAATACAGGATTCTTCGCTAAGGCAATGGTTGATTTATTGTCAACATAAATCTCAGTCGGTTCTTCTTGCATCAAGCCGATCTCTTTCAATAAATTTCTAAGCCAAATTGCATGACAAACGCACGAGGTTGCTACAACATTTTCTGCTTCGCATGTAGACAAAGTTACATTTGGTTATTTCTTTGACATCCAAGTGAAAGCAGTATCTCCCATGAAAAACACGAATCCACTAGTGCTTCTTCTGTTGTCTACATCTCCACCACAATCGCTATCGCTATATCCAACAGTATTGTAATCATTAGAAATCGAACAGAATAAGGGTAAGTTGGTTGTACCCCTCAAATAGTGAAGAATTCTCTTAGCGGCTTTGAAATGGGTGGTTGTTAGTGATCCATGTAGTGACTAACTAACCTGACTGCATGAAGGATATCTAGCCTCGTGCAGGTTAGATAGCGTAGACTTTTGACCAAACTTTTAAAAAGTGTTGGATCTACACTCTCCCCTTCTTCATGTTTTGACATCTTGACCCCGTACTCCACCGGTGTGCTTATCGACTTGCAGTTATCAATCTTGAACTTTTTCAAGATTTCCTTTGCATAGCTTTCTTATGAAATGAAAATTCCATCCATTTTTTGCTTTACTTCTATGCCAAGGTAGTATGCCATGAGTCCCATGCCTGTCATCTCGAACTCCTTTGTGATCACTTTCTTCAATTCATCAAACATTCTTTGGTTGGTTCCAATGAAGATCAAATCGTCCACGTAGAGGCACACGATCAAAATATCTCCATCGTTAATCTTGATATACAAAGCATGCTCATATGGAAATTTATTGAAACCATTTTCTCGGAAGTACTTGTCTATTCTGCTATTCCATGCCTTTGGTGCTTGTTTTAGCCCATAAAGAGCCTTCTTCAACTTCAACACTTTGTCTTTAAGACCTTTGGATTCGTAACCTGGAGGTTGCTGAATGTATACTTCCTCTTTAAGAACTCCATATGAGAAAGCCAATTTTACATCCATTTGATGAATTCTCCACTTGTTTTGAGCCGCTAAAGAAATTATTAGCCCAAAATTTCCAATCGAGCAACTGGAGCAAATGCCTCATCGTAGTCAATTCTAGCCTTTTGACAATAGCCTTTTGCAATAAGCCTTGCCTTGTGCCTTTCAATCTCTCCCTTGGCATTCCGCTTTATTTTGTACACCAATTTGACACCTATCGCCTTATGTCCTTTGGGAAGTGTAGTGAGTTCCCATGTATCATTCTTCTCAATGGCCTTGATTTCTTCATCCATTGCATCTCTCCACTTTTTCTCTTGTGCAGCTACTTGAAATGTCATTGGCTCACAATCAACAAATGAACAAAATAATGTAACATTATGATGTTGTTGAGTCACCTTATAAAGTTCTCGAAGACTTCTTGTACGACGCACTTCTCTTTTATCTTCAGTCCCATTTGATAGGAGGAGGAGGATGATGATGATGATGACCCGTCACTATGAGTTGGAGAAGTTGGTGGAGTTGTAAAGCCTTGTTGAAGTTGTCTTGGTTGCTCAGGTGTTGTCTGGTCATCTTCTTCGAATAGGGAAAAGTTGAAGTCTTCCATTTGAGAATAAAAGTTCCATTCTCCTTCTTCATCAAATATCACATCTCGGTTGATCATAAATTTGTTCTCATTCGGATTACATACCTTGTAGCCTTTTGAGCTTGAGTCATAACTGATGAAAATAAAACTTCTGCTTTTTTCATCAAGCTTGGTTTAATTATCATCCGGTACATGACCATAAGCTACACTCCCGAGGACTCGAAGATGGGAAATTCCAGGCTTTCTTCCTCTCCATGCTTCTTATGGTGTCTTTCCCTACACGCTTCTTGTAGGAGAATGATTTAATAGGTAGACTACACTTGCCACTACTTCCGCCCAAAACTCCTTGGGTAGTTTCTTTCTTTTGAGCATACTCCCTGCCATGTCAAGAATTATTCTATTCTTTCTTTCTGCCACACCATTTTGCTACGGGATCTAGGAACCATTAAGGGTTGATGGATTCCATGTGCCGTACAAAACTTGTTGAATTTATTGGATGTGAATTCTCCTTCTCGATCAGATCTCACAGCTTTGATCTTATAACCGTGCTCCTTTTCCACGACTGCTTTGAACTTCTAAAACACTCTGAAGACTTCTGATTTCTGCTTCAAGAAATACACCCAAGTTTTTCTTAAGTTATCATTAATGAAGAGAATGAAGTAGTTACTATAAGCGAGAGAACTTATCTTAGTAGGACCACATACATCGGTATGGTTGAGCTCGAGCGGCTTCTTGGCTCTATAGTCTGACTCCTTTGGAAAGCTTCTTCGAAATTGTTTCCCTTGTAGACATCCTTCACATAATTGATTAGGATTATTGATACATGGTAAGCCTTATTTCCTTTTTAGATAACAGCTCTAATCCTCCATAGTTGAGAAGACCAAATCGAAGATGCCGTAGCCACGATGCATCTTTGTAACACACCTTCAAACACTTTACAACATCGTGTTGAATGTTCAAAGGAAACGCTCTCTTCTTTGACATTTGTACTTTAGCAATTAGATCTCTTTTGCCATCTCTTATGAAAAGACTCCAATCTTTCATGAGAATATCATAGACTTTTTCTAAGAGTTGGCCCAAACTAAGAATGTTGCATTTCATACCAGGAACATAGTAGACATTTGAAATCATTTGGTGGCTATCATCTTTTGCTCTAAAAAAGGATGATACCTCTTCCCTTCACTGATATTTTTGTATCATCTCTGAATGAAACATCACCACTTATTGCTTCATTGAGCTCCATGAACATGTTCCTTCTTCCATATATGTGGTTGCTTACACCGGTGTCGAGATACCATGTGTTGTCTTGATGATCATTGTTGTTGTTATACGCTAGTAATAGCATCTCTTTCTCCTTGATCTTATCCTCCACAAAATTTTCCTTCTCTTTAACTTGATCATTATAAGCTCTACATTCTGAATTATAATGCCCAAACTTTTAATAGTTATTGCACCAAATTTGAGATTTATCATACCTCGCATTCGAATTGCCTTTTTCGCAACCTTGTGTGGAACTTTCTCCTTTCTCTTAGTTATCACTGGAATTGTTGTTGTAATTCTAACTTCGTCCATGACCACGGCTACCACCTCGTCCGTGGCCTCGTCCGTGGCCTCGTCCTTTGCCTCTGCCTCTTCCATGGTTGTTTCTACCATTGCCTTGACCTTCACTCGTAACATTGAGTTGTAGCTTGAGGAGTTTTTCAAAGCTACCTTACTTCTTATTATGCTTTTCTTTATAGGCTTGTAGTAATTCTTATAGTTCCTCGATTGTCATTTACTCTAAGTCTTTGGTTTCTTCAATCGTCACCACAATGTGCTCAAATTTTGGATCTAACGAATGAAGTATCTTCTCGATTATCCTTAAATCTTCTAACTTCTCACCAATTCTTTTCAATTGATTCAAAATGGTTGCCACTTTAGAAAAGTAATTGGAGTTAGGCTCGGATGGTTTCATGTGCAAGGATTCAAACTCACCTCTTAATCTTTAGAGATGGACCTTCTTCACCTTTTCCACTCCTTTGTAACAGGTTTACAACTTCTCCCATGCTTGCTTGGCGGAGGTTGTGCTTGAGATTTTCTCAAAACCAAGGTCATCTAATGCTTGATAGATGAGGAAGAGACCTTTCTTGTCTCTCCTTCGGGAATCCTTCAAAGTTATAGCTTGTTCTTATGTGAGAGAGGCTTCATTTTTGGGCTCGGTGAAGCCTTTCTCTATGATATCTAAAACATCATGTGCTCCAAGAAGAGCCTTTATTTTGATACTCCAATTGTCATAGCTGTTGTTGTTGAGTGTTAGCACTTAAAATGATGCCACACTATTTGCCATCTTACTCAAATAGCTATTCTAATCGTATAGGGGCTAATGCAACACTTCTGGAGTCTTCTGCGACACACTGGACGTATTGTAACACTTTCTACAGCTTTTTGCAACACTTTCTTCTGTTTCTTTAACACTTTCTGGGCTACTGCAATGTCTAGAATTCCTGAAATTCAACTTTTGCAATCGAAAATGGAACTTTTCGGAAGCGTAATCAACTTTTGAACTTTTAATGAACAACTTTTATTAAACTCAAAGATATCGCAAGAACAAACTCACTCAAAATACAAAACTACAACTCACTCTTTACTTCTTTTCTCTCTAAAGAAGTTCTTATTTTTATTGATGATAAACAACTAAACAACGCACCTATTTATAGGTGAATTATTCAACTCTCAACTAACACAATTACTCATCACCACCTCCAACTAATACAATTAATAGCCAACTTATTTAGTTAATTTAATGGCCTCCAAATTGGTTGTAGTTAATAGCCTCCAATTTGGCTATCACACATAAAAAATCTACATACCTAAATAAATTTACTACATTTCGGATTTGTGGGCTTGGACTCCAATTGATTGGATTTGGATTTTGGGTTTCCATTAATATGGATCAAATTTATAGTCAAACAATTGAGTCACGTACCTTGGCTTCCCGGTCTTTGGTTGTTTGTTTTTTCTCCCCATTACGGCAACTTGAGTGCCGATGAATACATGCGCCTATGGGATATTTTATAATATTAGAAAAAAACCTAACAAACAACAAGTTCCACAACCAGCAGAAAGGGAGTAGTGGATGGCTTCAGAGATTCGTATCAGAAAGTTGTTTGCATCGATTCTAAATAGCAGTTGACCTAATTGATTTCATACAAAACCCTAACATGGCAAGGCTATATCTGCCTAATTCATACGCTAGCAAAGATTAGACAAAAATCATGGCCTTTTGGTAACCCTAGCGCATAACCAAAAGAAGGAAAACTAGGAAAAAACTAAAATCCCCAATGATAGTGTAAAATTTTTGCGGAAAACTCGATTATTTTGGTTACTGACTTCAAAATTGACATTAGATCTGAAGTCTATCGACTCAAAACAAAAAATGTCGAGAATCAATGAAGAAAACAACATTCCCTTCGCCAGTTAACAGTATGATTCCATAGCATAGTAATCGAAGATAGGAAAATACAGATGTCTTCCTAATACTCTTCTGATTTGACTGAATGAAATAAACAAAATGAAGAAAAGCGATAACCAGAAGAACAAGAGACAGGATTCGTACCTTGAAAAAAGCAGAGGGAATCATCACATTGCAAATGCAATATACGAAGTAATTTGGTACTTCTTTTATAGTTTCGCTTGCTATTTATAGTGCAATCCTAACGGCTATATAATTAGAACTGAAGGAATCCAACGAATACGGCGCCGTTCCATTGTGTCTCTTTGAACTCAATCGGTGTGGATCCGCAAATTTCCCATAACACATTCTATTAGTCGGGCGGGCCGGACTTTGTCAGAATTTTTACTAAAAGCCACAACCCAAGTCCTGCCTATCCCACACTATTATAAGTACAGGCTCGAGCTAGGCCAGGCTGAGTTCATACCGGGCTTACTACATTATTTTACTTAAAAATGTATAAAATACATTTTATTAACATAAAATGAAGAAAAAAAAGGTACTTGTAATTATTAATTAAGGAAAACAAAGTTCCTAAAAAATGAAATCAAGAATGTAAGAAAAACATTGAAGGGGCGTTTGGTTGGGCCTTCTTAGGAAATGGTAAGGGAATAAAAGTGTTTGATTCCCTTTGTTAGTGTTTGTTTTGTAAAAAAATATTTATTACCCACTTTAAAGTTTTATAAGACCCCGAAGTCTCTTAACTCATTCCCCCAACACCCTAAGGGCCTGTTTAGCTGTAGAAAATTATTTTTATCTTCATTTTCCACTTTCCTTTTCCTTTTCCTTTTCCTTTTCCAAATATTTCAATTTTCATTTTTCTATATTAAAAACTGAAAAATAGAAACCATATTCATATGTCTAGTTTTCCGTTTTCTATTTTTCAAATTTTTACTTTTTAAATAATAATTAATAAATTTAAGTTTTTTTTAAAAGACACTAAAATTAAGATTAAAACAAGAACATATACATTTTGCTCCCGGTCATAGTACAATTTAAAATAATTAATTTAATTATAAATTAAATTTATAGTAATGTGAAACAATAACACGAAATATCATAACTGTAGCTGAACAAAAAAATTGGATTACTAATAGTATTGTCATTCCACAACAATATTAATCGAAACTAAAACACCATTAAGTACAGGTCCGATTTGCCATTAATTTCTACTTCTACCATTGCCTTTAACAAAAGCTGCTTGGGAATCTCTATACCACCAAAGCTAAAACACACTCTATGATAATCTCATGATTATTACTCCCCATCTCGGATAAGGAGATTGAGTAAAAGTTGAGCCGCCTGGCTCTCTCCCTCACGGAAAACATAATTTATTAAGAGTCCGTCCTAATGAGGCTGGATCAGGGGACATCCCAGCCGGTATCTAAGACCGGATCCATCTCGTCAAGGGCCTTGCGATGTCTTAGGAGGACAAGGTCCCAGGTCGGCACGAGACCGGTTAAATAGCACTGTGTATTGCGCACACAGGAGAGTCTAAGTAGGATTCTTATTCCTATTTAGGACTTTTTATTCCATCAGGAGAAGGACACGTCTTACGCCTATATATAGGCCCCTTAGGTCAGAATCAAAGGTACACACAATTCAGAAGCTCTCAATACTCTCTTTATTCCTCAAAACCCTTTACTAACTTAAGCATCGGAGGGTCCCCCTGGGTTAACCACCAATCGCCCCCAACCTCGTGTTCTGTTTTGCAGGAATTAGGTTAATTACTCAATCAAGGTTTATTCTGAAATATCGAATTCAGGTACGATATTTTCAGTGGTACGGTTAGCGTGGACTAAATCTATTTGCTTAGGTGAGAATTTTAGTTCCTCTACAAAGAACAACAAATCCTCTCAGATCCAGCATTTTCTTAGCTAAGATGTCTCAAAATACTAGCGAAACTTTCGTCAATGCTGGGAACAATGCACAAGAAGGAGCGTGTAAATACCAGCGGTGCAAATGACACTCCCACCACACCTGTTAGCTCAACCCTAGGAGGAAGTTCCTCCCATACATCGTTGAGTCTGTTCATAGAAATAGCCCGGAAAGCGGTACTCACTCTAGAGGACCAAAAACAAATACTCAAATTTGCCTTTGAACATTATGTATCATTAGGCCGACTGGGTGCCTCAAAAGAGCCGAATTTTGATGCTATAATCAGTGCCTAGCCAGTCGTTCAAAAGAACCTACTCCCTAAGTTTAATTTCGTCCCGCAAACACAGACATCTGTGCCCATTATCATGGAAGGACTGAGGCAAATGGGCATGTCCTTACTAGTGGAAGTCATGCCAATACCCACTCGTCCTATCACCATTGGATCCATCCCACTGGATCCAATCAGTTATCAATATTGCAAGGGATAGCTATGATGCTGCAAGGCGGTCACTCTGTGCCATCTAGAGTGGGTGGAATTCAGAATGGACTCCCGAATGTGTTACCCACTAGAATATAAGGTATTGACACCGACTCAATCGCAGTGACAACTGAGGCGGTTCCCTCTATAACCGAGATGGAATGCTAGAAATCTAAGGGAAACAGTGTAAGTAAAAGCAGAAAGCACAGATCTCCTTCCTTTTCCTCCTCACCATCAGAAACCCAGTCATCTTATTCTTTAGAAAATGACTCGAAGTTCAAGAGAAGATTGAAGAAATATGCTATCTCATTACAAGAACCTTTGAATGAAAAGAACATCTCTCCTTTCAAGTAGCACATCCTAGCATAAAAACTCCCAAACTATCTTATCCCTCCTATAATTGACACATATTGTGGGAAGGAAAACCCCAAGGCGCATCTGAGTGAATATTGTGACAGGATGGACTTGATCAATGCCCCTAAAGCTTATAGATGCAGGTACTTTTCAAGCACTTTAGGTTATGCGGCCAAAAATTGGTTCCTCTGGCTCCCTCCAAATTCAATTAGAGACTTTGATCAACTATCCGAAATGTTCATGAAACACTTCTTGGGATCTGCTCAACCTGGCTATATGAGCCGAAATTTACATGACATCGTTTAGAGATCGGACGAGGCTAAAAGAGATTACCTAGAAAGGTTCAATGAAGCCAGCATAGGCATCACTGACCTAGAATTTGGAATAGCAAAAGAAGCCCTCATCAGAGGAACTCATAATGAAAGACTTAAATAGGAAATTATAATGCAGAGGCTGACTCAATACACGCAGATGATCAAGTTACCACAGAACTTGATTGAAGTTGATGAAGTCACCCAGTCAAATAAAAGAAGCTCTGATGATAGAGATTATTCTAGGAGGGATGAGAAGTGCGGGCAAAAGAATAAAGGCAATAGCCGAGTCTCCAGCTAGCAAGACCAAGATAGACCGCAATTAAACATTTCTCGAAGAAAAATTCTGTTGGCTATCAAGAATAGGCCGGAAAGAAAAAACATGAAGTTTTCAAATGTCCCAGAAGGAAAAACATTAGGAAAATATTATGACAAATATTACGAATTCCATATGGCTAGGGGACACCATAAAGACAATTGTAGGGTCCTGGCCGAGGAAGTCCATGCCCTCATTAAAGCCCATAAGTTTAGCCAGTTTGTAAAGGGAGTCACCAAGAAATCTAAAGGAAGAAAGCCTGAGTCGGATGACTCCAGAGAAAAGCTGGCTCAAAAGACAAGAACCAGTAAGGATAACAAAGTATTGGTAATCAACGGAGGTGTAGATAAAGACCCACCTCGAAAGAGAGCCAAACATCATGCTAGCTAGTCGTGCTAGCTAAGAGAGAATTTGGAAGCCAACAAGGCATACAAAAAAGACAACAATGGTAACAAAACATCACGCGGTTCCACTTGTAATTGAAGCGGTTGTGGAAGGATATGAGGTATACCGAGTACTGGTAGACACGGAAAGCTCGATAAATTTAATAACAAAGTCAACATTTGATTAGCTAAAAGTAAGCAATAGAAGAGTCCAGCCGGGCTACGCCACACTTTCAGATTTAAATGGACACACCATAGTGTCTTTAGGTGAAGTAAAGATAGAAGTTGAGATCGGCGGTCAAAAGCACAACTATAGAGCAGAAGTTGATTTCACTATCGTTGAAATTTTGGTATGATTTAATATCATCTTAGGACGCCCTTTCTTATGTGAATCATTCACCTCGATATCTCCTGTTTACTTGGTATTACAAATACCAACTAAAGAAGGGATGATAGTGGCAATAGGGAATCCCTCTATAGCGCATACAACCTATGTGGCTGCTCTTAAGGATGAAGAGATGTCTGAAAGAAAAGTAGGTAGAAAAACTAGTGAAGAAGGTGATAGCTTAAACCCGAATAGTGACAGAGCCAATTTGCGAACAAGAAGTGTTTATGGTAGCACCGGGCAAAGCATTAAAGGTGACAAAAGACCTATCAATAAAAACCAAAGCAAGCATCAATTCTGTTTTCGTAGGCCAGGCACAATCCTTTTCCTGGTCCTATGATGATATACTTGGGGTACAGCCAAAAATAATTCAGCATAGCATTAACCTTGACCCAGAGGCAGTTCCAAGTATACAAAATAAAAGAAAGCATGCTCTCGATAGGCAGAAAGTGATCAAGAAGAAATTGACAAATTACTGTAAGTAAAACACATTCGAGAATTTCACTATCCAAGGTGGTTGGATAATATTGTATTAGTCAAGAAATTGAATGGAAACTACTAGATGTGCGTAGACCTTATCGACTTAAACAACACTTACCTAAAGGATAGCTACCGTTTACCAAACATCGACCAGTTAGGAGATTCCACAGCCGGATATGCTATCTACTCCTTTTATGATTCAAAATCCGGATATCATTAAATACCAATGAACCCAGCAGATGAAGAAAAGACCTCCTTTATAACTCATAAAGGAACGTATTGCTACATAGTGATGCCATTTGGGCTTAAAAATGTGGGAGCTACTTACCAAAGATTAGTGAATAGAATGTTCAAAGATATGATTGGAGAAACTGTAGAGGTCTATGTAGACGACATGATAATCAAAAGTAAAAGTGAGGAGTCACATACGAAATATTTGGAAAAGGTTTTCAAAGTACTGCAAAAGTAGCGACTCAAGCTCAACCCTAAGAAATGTGTGTTCGGGGTAAAATGTAGAAAGTTCCTCGGGTTTATAGTATCAAAAAGAGGAATAGAAGCAAATCCAGATAAAATTGAAGCAATCATCCGGATGGAACCGCCTCAAACCTTGAATGAATTACAATGCCTCAATGGCAGGATTAACACTCTAGTATGGTTCATCTCTTTTTCAGCAAAGAGATGCATGCCTTTTTAAAATACGATCAAGAAGGACAAAGATTTCAAATGGGATACAAATTGCCAAGAAGCCTTCATCAAAATTAAAGACTTTTTGGCCAAACCTCCACTCATGAGCCGCCCCAACGATGGGAAAACATTATATTTATACCTGGCTGCCACGGACAAAGCGATAAGAATTGTATTGATAAAAGATGATGACCAAGGGTAGCATCCAATTTACTACACTAGCAAGGTGTTGTGGAATCCCGAACTCAGATACCCCAATATATAAAAACTAGCCCTTGCATTAATCCACTCGGTCGGTCACCTGAGGCCATACTTTCAAGCTTATAGGATCATAGTGAGAACTAGCTTCCCGTTGAAGAAAGTTCTACAAAGACCGGATACGTCGAGATGACTCATCGAGTGGGCTATCCAATTGGGAGGGTTCAACATCAGATTTGAGGCTTGAAACGCCTGGAAAGCCCAAGTGTTGGGGAACTTTGTAGTAGAGTTTATAGGCCTCGAGCCAGATAGGCTAGTACGATCAAAAACTTGGACTATCTATGTGGATGGATGCTCCTGCACCAAAGGAGCCGGCATTGGAGTATACATTCAAGGACCTGAAAGAATCGGGCTTTCATAGGTTTGGAGGTATGAAGCGGTCATCAAAGGTTTGGAGGTAGCAACAGTGATTGCGCCTGATATAGTGGTAATTAAAAGTGACTCCATGATAGTGTCAAACCAGATCAACAAGATGTATGGAACGAGACAAGCCAGCATGGTTAAATATCTAGCTAAGGTAAGAACCTTGTTAGACAAACTAAAGGTAAAAGGCACCGAGTGGAAGATTGAATATATCTCCTGGGCATAAAATGAAGAAGCAGATGAATTAGCTAAAAAGGCTGTGGGAAAAGACTCTTGGAATGAGCTAAGTAGCCCCTATAAAGTACTAACCCATCCTACATCCGAAGAATATAGTGAAAGCATGTGGATCCAAAAGAAACCACTTGGTTGGATGCAACCAATTTATGACTATTTGGTTTGTGATAAACTCCCAGAAGATAAGTCGGGGTGGAGAAAATCACAAGGAAGTCCATGCGGTTTGCTCAAATTGGTGAAGAGTTATATAGGAAATCCTACTCAAATGTATGGCTTAAGTATGTCACCCAGAGCTAGGAAAATTAATCATTGAAGAAATCCATAACGGAGATTGCGGATCCCACCAGGCGACCGACACATTACTCAGAGGAATTGCTCTAGCTGGATACTACTGGGAATCGGTGAAGGCTGATACCGAAGTGTATATCAAAACTTATCATTAATGCCAAATACACACACCTCCCCAAGGAGGACGAAAAGCCTATAATGATTGGTTTGCCATTCGCAACTTGGGGTTCCGACATAGCTAGACTAATGCCAGAAGCGGCTGAGCAGAAAAAGTGGATATTAGTAGCGATCGATCATGTCTCCAAGTGGGTCAAAGCGGAGTCACTTAGCTTAGTTACAACCGACCGGGTCATTGACTTTGTATGGAGAAACATCATCACACAATTTGGAATACCCAAGAAGATTATAGAGGATAACGGCTTGCAGTACATATTAGAGAAATTCAGAGATTTTTGCGCACACTCCAAAATAGATCAGCATATCTCCTCGATAGCACATCCTCAAACCAACGGCCAAACAGAAGTGACTAACTAAACTCTTGGTGAAGGCTTAAAAAAGTGAGTCCTTCATAGGAAGGGAAAATGGTAGGATGAATTGATTAGGGTGCTATAATCCTATAGGACCACTCCCTACAAAACAACTGGAGAAACCCCCTACTCCATAGTTTATGGGGTCGAGGAGGTTATCCCAGTTGAAATTAGAGCCCCATCAGACCGAGTGGCGTACGACACAGAGGAGGAAAATAACATCAACATGCAATACCAACTAGAAAATCTAGATGAAAGAAGAGAAAGGGTGTGGATCCTCATGGCAGTACACAAGGAAAAAATTGTGCGATACCATGATCGGCGGGTCAGAGAAGTCCGCTTGAAAGAAGGTGACCTAGTCCTCAAAGACTCAACCATTTCAAAGGCTCAAGATGGCAAAGAAAAGATGGGAATTAATTAGGGAGGCCCCTATAAAATCCTTAAAGTCATCGGGCTAGCTACATACAAGTTAGGGATAACGAAAGGCAAAGAGCTTCCTCGTACTTGGAACATTGCTAATCTTAGGCCCTATCATTCACTAGAAACTTAGGGATTCTAGCAGCCGTACTTATTATCCTTTCTTAAGGGTTTTTTCCTACTAGGTTTTCCCTTAAGGAAGTTTTTAACGAGGTGGCTCCCCTCAAGTTGTTATCCGGATGCATAGAATTCCAGGACGTGTATTTAATTCGCTATTAATAAAAAGCAATTGTTTACATACATTCGCCTATGCTAAGTACTGATCACACTTTAAGGCACTTTTACCCGGCACTTCATAAGACCGGTTCAATCACACATATAATACTTAGCAAAAGCTAACCTTTTTCAAGTGGCAATCACCCTTAAAACGAAAAGCAACCGACTGAAATAACATAAGACCTGCACAAAATTAAACAAAAGGTCAAAAAATAAACCTAAATATCAATCCAATCCGTAATCGAAATATATGATTGATTCAAATGAATTCATGCAAAAATAAAGGCATAGAAATAAGACCTTAATAAATGCCTCAAGAATAGGCTTAAATTAAAATCAAATTGTATATACAAAAACGAAAATAAAGCTAAGTTACAAGCAACATCAAACTAAGGTACGAGATTTGAGTCTTGAGATACATTACAACTCTTCCCCCCGACTCAATTTGGTCATCTTCAATTAGCCCTCCCGGGTCCTATTTCAGTCGCCTCCAACTATCTGATCCTGGATACTTGATCATATGCTGGAGAGTCTCGGGAATATCCGGATGAAGGAGTCGACAGGAATCTAAAGCCATATGACCAAACTGATAGCCATCATCCACCATGCCCTTGATGGATCAAATGAACTCGGCTTCATCCTTCTCCTTTAAAGTTTAAATGGACTAAAACTCCAGCCGTCTAGAGGTGAGGTTCTCCTGGGCTTTCACAAGTTTGTTGGAGGTAGTTTCATGGGCCGATTGGAGCAACTCGTGCTGTCCCTTAAGCTTCATAAGTTCGCCCTCCAGCATCTTATTGGCCTCATCTGACTCCTTTAGCCGGCTGTTTAGGCTCTTGCACATGTCAATTGCCTTGGAGAGTTTTATAGCATTAGTCTCCTTAGCCTCTATTCAGCGGTAAAGCTCGGATCCTCAAGACAAACACTGATGAAACATGGATCAGAATATCGATTGACAAAAACATAAATACTAATCAAAAAATATATAAGCAAACCTGGATGATAGATTGGAAAAGTAAACCCGAAAGGGTAAGAAAATCTTCCTTCTCAAAGCGTTGAGCCTCCTTCTCTAAAGGAAAAGCCTTGTGAAGAGACTCTTGCACTATGGGAAGAGTTATAGCCGGTCTATCCCCTGCTACCTTCCGTAAAGCCTCCCTTACAAGCAAGAAGGAGGTAGAAGCAGCCGAATCCATAACAGCATCCGGTTTCGGTGCAACGACCAAATTTAGAGCAGCCTAATAAACAATTGTTAGTAATAAATAGCAAAAGCACAAAGTATAAAGTTCAAGAAAACACAGTATTACCCCCACTAAACCCCTTGACTTTCTTTTGCTTCTTGTTGGCCGGCTCTGGATCTTGAGCGTTAGGGCGCTTTCCTTTAAATGCCTCCAAAGTGGAGTTCTTGCCTAGCAAAATTGGATCAACAACTTTATTAGATTGAGCAGCTTACTCAACTGGAGCCGATCAAGTATTCTCTTGCTGCAAGTTTTTAACCTACTTGGCTACGGCACCAAAAATTTTGGCTCTAACTCCAGACACAGCTGAAAACATAAAAAAAGAGAAGTTAAGATAACTCACCGGGTAGCCAAGGGCTAGGATAATATTTGAAGCCATCATCAGACTCTAGGGCATAGTCTATCACCCTATGCCTAAGAACTAAGGGGTAAGAAATATTGCCTAAAGTCTAACCCCCTCTCTTTAATCGGTCAAACAATCCAACCCAAATGTTCGGATCATTTTTAGGGATGAAGAAGGTAGGCGATATTTTGAATGACCATTGAGTCGGGAAGGTGGGAAACCCCTCTTACAACTGGATGTATATATAAAATTGCTTGAAGTTCTTCACTGAGTTGGATTTTCCGGAGAAAGAGTAGAGTCCCTTCTTGTGTGAGAAATGTAAGTGGTCCTCACCTTTATTCAACTTGCAGGAAGCCACATGCTTGAAGAAATTAGCATCAAAGCTAAGCCCTAGGTCTATATAAATTTTATAATGGCCGGCAAAGTCGTCCTAAGCGTTTGGGTATATTTGAGTCGGGCATAAATTCTAATGGTTCAACAGCTCATAGATTCTCGGGAGTAATAGGTAGAGGAAACCTGACCAAATCTGCTCCAAATAGATACTAAACCACCCGGGAGGAGGCTTATGAATGTGCTGATCTTCAGCCGAAAGCGTGATCCTACACCTTCTCATCCGAAAGGTCACCTTTTTAAACTCAATGTCTACCAAGTGAACAATGGAAATCATGTTCTCTATCCTAAGGGTCATCTTTTTTGGCTTAGGGGCTCCTTTCTCAGTTGGTTCCCCAGCAACCGGTTTTTCCTTCCCCTTGTTTGTTGCCCTCTTGGCTCTAAAACCTTTAGGGATTGAAGCGCTGGTGTCTTGTTGGGCCGGTTGCTCAATCCCTTGCTCTTATTCATCCCCAGCCTAAGCCGAGTCAGATAAATGTATTTGTGAACTTGAGCCCGCCTCGTGGGATGCCCTCCTCTCATCATCAGCATTCCTTCCTACCCGGTCCATCCTCCAAGCTATTCTTTTAACCCTAATGTTAGGATGAAGGTTAGTTTGGTCAATCATAATGTAACACCATAACACTGAGTTAGGAAACTCGGCATAATATTCATCAAACATCCTATCGACCGAGCCGATACTTATAGAGGTAGTACAAGATATGGCCTCCTAGAAAATGAAGCCGCCTAGAACAAGTTAGATTCAGGGAAAATCTACCCTAAAATATCTAAACACTTTTTCAGTCGGGAGGGAAAACATCAAAATCTAAAAAGTCCTATATTCATCAAAATTCATGCAAAACCCAGACTCCGGCGAGCATAAAAAAAGAAATTCTGGCATATAAAAAACAACATAATCAAATATAGGCTACCCCTCAAGTCATACTTCAAGCGCATTTTAACAAAGGAAGAAAAACTAAAAGTACAGCACTGTAAAAGCATACCAGCATTGGCAAAAAATGAACAGTAGCTCATGGCAATATATCATTCACAAAACAATTAATTCATAATCAAAATGAAGGAAGATAGTGAGATGCTTACTTGTTGAGCATATGTGAAAGGAAAGGTCATTGAAAATGAAAGCTTGATAAAATCGAAGGAAACTTGCTAGGAATCGCCGAAGAAAATCTTTTGCAGAAGAGGTAAAGTTGCAAAATGGGTTCGTTTTGCGTTTAAATAGGGGAGACAAAAAAGGAAGAGTCTCTCATCATTGCTATTTTCCACGTGGCCATCATTCACATGTGAGTTTGAAATTTGAAAAAATTTGGACTGCCCCCAAGGTGTACGAAATGACGCACGCTTCCCAAGTAAGCTTTGAGAATACTTGCGCAGTGATTTACCACGTAGCCCTTATCCGCTCGAGTTGAGCCGGATCAAAACCGCCTGAAGCCCTAAAAGAACTTCTCACATCCATGGGGGGACTTCTAATAATCAAATGACTATTACTCCCCATCTCGAACAAGGAGACAAGGTCAAAGTTGAGCTGCCTGGCTCCCTCCCTCATGGAAATCACAACTTATTAAGAGTCCATCCTAATGAGGCCGGATCAGGGGACTTCCCAACTGGTATCTAAGACCGGATCCATCTTGTCAATGGGCTTGCAATGTCTTAGGTGGACAAGGTCCTGAGTCTGCATGAGACTGGCTAAATAGCACTGCTTGTCGCACACATAGGAGAGTCTAAGTAGGATTCTTATTCCTTTATTCTCATTAACTAACCTTATCCTAATCTACTTGGGATTCAAGGATCGGATAGACACAAAGAGTTATAAACTCACTCTATTTAGGACTTCCTATTCCATTAAGAGTATGACATGTCCTATGCATGTATATAGGCCCCTTGGGTCAAAATCATAGGTGCACACAATTCAAAAGCTCAAAACCTCTTAAAACCTCTCAATACTCTCTTTATTCCTCAAAACCCTCTACTAACTTAAGCATTGGAGGGTCCCCCCTGAGGTAACACCGATTGCCCCCAAGCTCATATTCTACTTTGCAGGAATTAGGTTAATTACTCAATCAAGGTTTATTCTAAAATATCAGATTCAGGTACGATATTTTAAGTGGTGCGGTCAGCGTGGACTAAATTTATTTGCTCAAGCGAGAATTTTAGTTCCTCCATAAAGAACAATAAATCCTCTTAGATCTAGTTTTTTTGCTAGCTAAGATGTCTCAAAATACTAGCAAAACTTTCACCAATGGTGGGAACAATGCCCAAGAAGGCGTGGTAAATACCAGCGGTGCAAATGACACTCTATCCACACCTGTTAGCTCAACCCTAGGAGGAAGTTCCTCCCACGCATCATTGATTTTGTTCATGGAAATAGCCCGAAAAGCAGCACTCACTCCAGAGGAGCAGAAATAAATGTTTAAATCTACCTTTGAACATTACGAACCATCAGGCCGGCTGGGTGCCTCAGAAGAGCCAGATTTTGACGCTATAATCTAGGTCGTGCAAGTAGTTTAAAAGAACCTACTCCCTCAATTTAATTCCATCCCACAAACATGGATGTCTATAACCATAATCACGGAAGTACTGAGGTAGATGGGCATGTCCTTACCAGCGGAAATCATGCCAATACCAACTCATCCTATCACCATCGAATCCGTCCCACTGGATCCTAATAAGTTGGCAATATTACAAGGGATAGCTATGATTCTTCAAGGCAGCTACTCCGTGCCATCAAGAATGGGTGGAATTCATAATGGAATCCCGAATGGGTTGCCCCCTAGAATACAAGGTATTGACACCGACTTAATCCTAGTGATAACCAAGGCGGTTCCCTCTATAACCGAGGCAAAACGCCAGAAATCTAAGGGGAAGAGTGTAAGGAAAACAGAAAGCACAGATCTCCTTCCTCTTCCTCCCCACCATCAGAAATCGAGCCATCTAATTCTTTAGATAGTGACTCAAAGTTCAAGAGAAGATTGAAGAAATAAGTTATCTCGTTCTAAGAAACCTTGAATGAAAAGTACATCTCTCCTTTCAAGAAGCACAGCCTGGTTCAAAAACTCCCAAACTATCTTGTCCCTCCCATAATTGACAGATATTATGGGAATAAAACCCCAAGGGACATTTAAGTGAATATTGTGATAGGATAAACTTGATCAATGCCCCTGACGCTTAGTTATACAGGTACTTTTCAAGCACTTTAGGTAGTGCGGCCAAAAATTGGTTCCTCCGGCTCCTTTTGAATTCAATTAGAGACTTTAAGCAACAATCCGTATTGTTCATGAAACACTTCCTGGGATTTATTCAACCTGGCTATGTGAGCTGGAATTTACATGACATCGTTCAGGGATCGGACGAGACCCTAAGAGATTACCTAGAAAGGTTTAATAAAGCATGTGAAGGCACCACCGACCTGGACTTTGGAATACAAAAAGAAGCCCTCATCAAAGGAACTTGTTATGAAAGACTTAAATAGAAATTATAATGCGAAGGCTGACTCACTATACGCAGATGATTGGGTTGCCACAAAACTTGATTGAATTTGATGAAGTCACCCAGTCAAATAAAAGAAACTCTAATGAGAGAGATTATTCCAGGAGGGACGAGAAGCACGGGCAAAAGAATAAAGGCAATAGCTGAGGCTCCAACCGGCACGACCAAGATAGACCACAATTAAACATTTCTCTAAGTAAAATTTATTGGGAACTGACAGTCAAATTGAACATGCATAAGAGGCATGGCGGTTTAAAATTTTGTCCCTGTCCCCAGGAACTCCTGTTAGTTGCATATAAATTAAATAAAGCCTTAACTAAATAATTCCCTACCTAGATTAGCATGCTAAAGGACTAGGTATACCATAATTCCAAATTATATCCTAGCATATTTATTTTGTATTAAGCATGTTGTAACTCTAAGTTATAACCTAAGCATAAAATAAACTAAGCATGCAAAAACAACCTAAGCATAATTATTAAGTCTAAAAACACTTAAAGAAAAAGACTTAATAATTAAAAGATAAAGAAAAAGAACTTACCAGTTGAAGCGTGCGTTTGCAGGACCTTCTTGCCCAAGCCTCCAATCGTAGGATAGCCCCTATCAGTATCCATATGAACTCCACCAACCAAAACCTCCCCAGGAGGAAGAACTAAGAAGCCTTGTGTAGTTGTTAGACCACTCTAGAAGCCTCACCCAAAAATATAAACTAGCGGTGCCCGAATAAATTCGGGCTCCACAAAAATAACTTGCTCAATTACCCGAGAGATTAATTATCTTGCTTAGGATTTATGGTTTGAGCTTGGTACATTTTGAAAGGAAAGGGGACAGCCTATTTATATACTTGGGGAGCAAAGGTTTTCTCCCCATCAGCGATGTAGGATGGGAGAAAAACTCTCATCCCACATGTATTATTATTCACATGCAGCAAGCACGCTACAAGTGTGGGCTTGCCTTGCATGGGCTACCTTTGTGCAGCCCATGAACATGGGCTGCCGCGAACACTGCCTAGTAGTGTTCGTGCACCCTTCGGTGTATTCCGCACAACCAAACTTTATACAAAATATTTCATATTTTTCAATTTTAACGCGCCAATGCAAAATCCCCTTTAAATCCTTTCAAATAAATAATTATTTTTGACTCTAATAAATTAGTTACCAGTTAAAATAAATTTCTTGGTCCAACCAAAATTGATCTAATCAATTATAATTTATTTATGACTCTAATTAATTAGTTACCAGTTAAAATAAATTCCTTAGTCTATCCAAAATTGATCTAATCAATTTTACCCAGTCAAATAATAATCCAATTTACCTATTATGTTATATTTTCGTAATAGAATAAACCTATTAGTTCTTTACTTAGTCCGCTGAAGGTCCAATATGTGTGACCTTATAGGATCCCGAAGTATTGAGCTATTAAGGCTTAACCAACCCTTGTTCTAATGGAACCATTGGCTCGATGCTCTAGACCGTGAATAGAACTCGATTACCTTAAACGACTGTAGTATGCCTCTGGTAAGGGTCTACCATCCCCCATTACTCGGAACGTCATTTATGCTTATGACTTAATCTCGGTTAATGCAATAGTTATCCAGTGCGATAAATTCCTTCCATTCTTTAATATTAGTACCATTTGGTTTATTGGGTTTGGTTAAAGTGTTAACCCACTAATAGCGAGGTTGCTCCAAGCTATCCCAGTTATTTACTTGTTACCGAAGTATATTGCCTTTTACCATTATGTGTTTGACTAGAAACCATTTCTATCAAATACATACTCTGATCAGAGGTTTATAACAATCATCACTTCAACAAATGGCCAGGTACAACTCCTTAATCTATCCAGAGCGATGGATTCTTTTTGACTACTCAGCTTACCAACGTGCTGTCATCACTATACCCGTAATCACCCGTAGAACCTTAAACAAATTAGTGTATAGTAATGACCCAAAGTATAGCAATAGTACCGCACAAGGCAACTAGCATCTCAAGTATGAGGACATTCGCCAAGCTTATTGCATGAAGATAAACAATAAAACATTGATATTTATACCAAGTGTTTATCTTGCTGCGGTCTCCAATATATCTCCCAGATATATCCATGTGTCAAGCTTAAGGCACCACCTTTAGTCTTTAGGAGATTAACTACTTGGACCCTTTCTAAGAAAGTCAACCATATGCTAGTCTTTCCGGTTCATCAATATCCTTTCTTGATGAAACTATGACTAGGGATAGTTTAGACATAATCATAATTGCACATGTAGCAGGTTCTACCAAATATAGTCCAACTATAATTTCTCTGGCTTCATGCTATGATATGTCAAGGACTTTTGTATACATACATCAATGAATATATTTTAACCAGCGTTAATATATATATAGAAACACATTGATATAAACAAAAGAATAAATGCCTTTATTGATTAAATAAATTATTCGTACTATTATATAATTAAGATATATTGCCCTAATTGCCTTAAGGACATACATCATATCCAACAAACTCCTACTTGCACTAAGGCCAATTAGCCATATGTTTTAATCCATATGATTTAACATGCTGGTCATGTTTGACTTAAGTCAATGGATTTATCAAACCATCCACGAGGTTCTGATCAGTGGGTACATATTCTAATCTTATTATCTTAGCATCAACAATCTCCCTGATTATATGATCCTTTCTCGATACATGTCTGTTTTTCTAATGAGACCATGGTTCCTTTGCCTGAGCTATGGCATCATTGTTATCACAATGTAAAGTAATTGGATCAATAGCCTCAGGCACGACACCGAGATCACCAATAAATCTCTCTAACCAGATGTTTTCTTGTGTTGCTTTACATGTAGCAATGTATTCAGATTCTGTGGTTGAATCAGCAGTAGTTTCTTGCTTGGAACTCTTCCAGCATACTGCCCCACCATTTAATACATACACAAAACCTGACTAAGACTTAAAGTCATCCTTGTCAAATTGAAAACTTACATCAGTGTAACCTTTGATAGTGAGGTCACCTTCTCCATAAATCAAGAACTCCTCCTTAGTCCTTCTTATATACTTAAGGATTGCCTTGACGGCCATCTAGTGCTTTTCACCTGGATCTGATTGATATCTACTCGTAAAGCTCAAAGCCTGAGAGACATCTGACCTAGTACATATCATAGCATACATGATGGATGCTATCGCGGATGCATAAGGTATATACTTCATGACCATTCTCTCTTGAGCTATCTTCGGACACTCAGCCTTACATAGGTTAATCCCCTTTGTCATCAAGAGATAACCTTTCTTATAATGCTCAAGGTTGAACATATTCAAAACCTCGTCTCTAACTGTACTTTGAGAAAGACCTAACAGGCTCTTGGATCTATCCCTGTAGATCTTTATACCTAGTATAAATGCTGCTTTACCAAGGTCTTTCATGGAGAACTTTCTTGACAACCATACTTTAATATTTTGAAGAAGACAAATGTCGTTTCCTATTAGCAAGATCTCATCAATATGCAATACTAGAAAAACGACTGCACTCCCACTAACCTTCTTGTAAACACAAGGCTCATTTACATTTAGGTGGAAATCCAGTTCCCAGATTGTCTGATCAAACCTTATATTCCAACTCCTGGATCCTTGCTAAAGTCCATAAATGGATCTTTGTAGCTTGCATACCTTCAAGCCATTTTTAGATGTAAAACCCTCAAGTTGCGTTATATACACATCTCGATCTAAATCCCCATTCAAGAATGCTGTTTTTACATCATTTTGCCAGATCTATTAATTGTAATGAATAGCAATGGTGAGGAGTATCCTTATGGATTTAAGCAAGGCTACCGGTGAGAAGGTTTCATCATAGTCAATACCTTCCCGTTGACTATAACCTTTTGCAACCAACCTTGCTTTATAGGTAATTACATTACCATCCAAGTTTTTCTTCTTCTTGAAGACCCATCTCCATCCAATTAGTCTAACCTCTTGCGGCGCATTAACCAAATTCTAAACTTGGTTCTCATACATGGAATCCATTTCTGATTTCATGGCCTTTTGCCATTTATCTAAATTTGAGCTTTTTATTGCCTTATCATATGTCTTTGGTTCATCATCCTCCATAAGATATAGTTACTTATCATCAGTGATGAACCCACATCCATCGGGACCCTTATGAACACGACCTGATCTTCGCAATGATTGTGTTACGAAAGGTTGTTCTTGGATCACACTCTATTGAGTATCTAGAATGGGGGTCAATCAGTTGATTGTTTGTTTCTTTCTCTTGAACTTCTAGTTCAATATTGGTCCCACTGAGTTTTGCAAGTAAGTGTTCCTTTTCTAAAAAGTGAGAATTCCGAGACACAAATACCTTTTGTGCTTTAGGTTGGTAAAAAAGATATCTAATTATTTCCTTTGGATATCCAATCAACGGATATTTGTCAGCTTTGGCATTTAACTTATCTGACACTATCCTCTTTACCATAACACGACAGCCCTATACTCTTAAGTGACTTAGAGATGGCTTTTTGTTACACCATTTTTCATAAGGTGCAAAATCAACTAATTTAGAGGGCACTCTGTTTAAGATATAAACCGCGCTTGTGAGCGGACGACGACCCGCGCGGCTGCGTACGCGGGGGCCGAACCCGGTAGGGCCGGCCCGTTTTTGGTGTGTCGGGGAGACGAGTGTGATGTGGTTGAAAAGAAAATGATTTTGCATATTTTAATGCTTAAAAGATACGAGATCGAAATCCCGTACTTAGAATAGAGTCGCCACCCGGTTCAGCTCAACCGGGAAATTTTCGGTACGATTTTCCCACCAGATGGTTGGACCATACCTTAAGTAGAGATTCCGAGTTCGGATGATGTTATCTACTTTTCATTAGGCCAAATTAGGATACTTCATTCTTTCTTAATCGGTTTAATCCACCCTATTTATTTGTATTTTCAGTTATTTTGTGGTTTTCGCATTTATCAAGCAATTGAAGCGGTAAATAAAATATTTACAATCGTAAAAGAAGAGTAAGTGCGGAAAGTAGAATTATTACAAGGTTTTCAAGTCATGTACTTTTTCTACTTAACAAATAAAATACCCGAATGTCCGATATATACCCACCTGCAGATGATAGTTGACACGAATATGGCATATCTTGTTTATAATATCATAAAGCCCGATTGAATGGCATTTGAGGGGAAATTCCATTTTTGTCCAAATTTCAGATTCGATTGTTGCTTTAATCGGATTACAAATGAATATACCACTTGTTGTGGGGCGGGTCTGTTTTCAGGAGGTTTCGAACCTCCATCATTGCACTATAGGTCCTAGCTTTAGAAAATAAATTAGTTTGGAAATAAATGAAAACAATACTGCTGTCCAGAAAGCCAAGCCGCCGATGGCATCTGATGCCGCCGACGACATAGTTGATGTCGCTGGCGGCATGGATGATGCCGCCGGCGACATCGATTGTGTCACGGGCGACATCAGCCTGCAGATGGGCACAATGCTTTCTGAGTACCGTAAAGAAAGGGTTCTACGAGAAAGCGAGGTCTCCGGGGAATGTGATGCTAACGGCGGTACCAACGATGCCTCTCGCGACATGGGTGATACAGCCAGGAACATCACATGTCTCCGGCGACTCCAATTTCTTGTTACAGCAGCGGTTAGCAGTCAAAGTGACCGAAAACTCAAAAATGAACACAAATCAACAAAAATTAGTGCAAAACAAAAATAACAATGCCAAAGAGCTATGAGACTCAGGATTTTCACCTCGGGGTAGTGAATCCAACTCTTCGTGAACTGAACAATAACGCCTCCGGGGAGCTTATAACGATAATTTGATTGTTAATTAAAGGTTTTAGGTCCCTAAATTCTATCCAGTTGATTTAACCCAAAGACCCACTGATTTAAGCTCACAATCAGAGAGTTCGAAGAAGAAAAATCGGGAAAAATCCTTTTTCCTGCTTTTTCTAGTTCTTATCTCTCTAAAATCTATTCTCTCGATTTTTTCCAAATTTTAGCTCCTTCCCATCTATAATTTCAGTCCCCCCCTCTTCAATTGCAGTTTTAGGTGCCTTTTATAGGCAAATTGGGGTATTTTTCTAGTCTTTTTTGACTTATTCCGCCGAAAGTGGCCGAAAGGCTGTCTGTGGAGGGACCCATTTTAGTCCATGCCGCCGGCGACATGATGATGTAACCGGCGGCATAGCTGATGCCGCCGGCGGCATGGATGATGTCGGTGGCGACATCATTCTCCAGCATACCGACAACAAACGGGTCAAAAAGCCTAAAAAGACGGGAAAAGTATTTATTAGTGGGTGGAAAGGTATCTTTTTGAATTTTAATTATATTTTAATGGGTATTATTTAATTTGGGTGTAAATTATCAGTTCAAGCTCCTACCGGACGCGTTATCGGCCACGCCGAACTGGATTCTACCAATTATAAAATTCACAAGGAATATTATTTTGGTAATAAAAATTCCAAAGAGAACTTTTATTTTGAGGTATTAAAATCGGGTACACGTCATCATCGTCTCGCGAGAGGGACTGCAAAATCCCGTGCTCACAGGCTGCCCCTCGGGGGATCACTGCTGCCATAGGTCAGTATGATCACACGAAAGAGCAAGGGATAGGAATGATACCTGAGGGATGACCGGTTTGTCCTTTGGTCGGACTTACGCTTTGTCGATTGTTTGTCCCTTGGTCGGACTTACGCTTTGTCGATTGTTTGTCCCTTGGTCGGACTTACGCTTTGTCGATTGTTTGTCCCTTGGTCGGACTTACGCTTTATCGATTGTTCGTCCCTTGGTCGGACTTACGCTTTGTCGATTGTTTGTCCCTTGGTCAGACTTACACTTTGTCGACTGTTCGTCCCTTGGTCGGACTTACGCTTTGTCGATTATTTGTCCCTTGGTCGGACTTACGCTTTGTCGATCGTTTGTCCCTTGGTCGGACTTACACTTTGTCGATCGTTTGTCCCTTGGTCGGACTTACGCTTTGTCGATTGTTCGTCCCTTGGTCGGACTTACGCTTTGTCGACTGTTCGTCCCTTGGTCGGACTTACGCTTTGTCGATCGTTTGTCCCTTGGTCGGACTTACGCTTTGTCGATCGTTTGTCCCTTGGTCGGACTTACACTTTGTCGATTGTTTGTCCCTTGGTCGGACTCACACTTTGTCGATCTTTTGTCCCTTGGTCGGACTCACACTTTGTCGACTGTTCGTCCCTTGGTCGGACTCACGCTTTGTCGACTGTTCGTCCCTTGGTCGGACTCACGCTTTGTCGACTGTTCATCCCTTGGTCGGACTCACGCTTTGTCGACTGTTCGTCCCTTGGTCGGACTCATGCTGTGTCGATCATTTGTCCCTTGATCGGACTTACGCTTTGTCAATTGTTCGTCCCTTGGTCGGACTTACGCTTTGTCGATCGTTTGTCCCTTGGTCGGACTTACGCTGTGTCGATCGTTCGTCCCTTGGTCGGACTCACGCTGTATCGATCGTTTGTCCCTTGGTCGGACTTATGCTTTATCGACTATTCGTCCCTTGGTCGGACTCACGCTTTGTCGACTGTTCGTCCCTTGGTCGGACTCACGCTGTGTCGACTGTTCATCCCTTGGTCGGACTCACGCTGTGTCGACTGTTCGTCCCTTGGTCGGACTCATGCTGTGTCGACTGTTCGTCCCTTGGTCGGACTCACGCTATGCAGATTGCCCCTTGGTCAGGCTTTTGCTTTGTGGAGAATTCGCCTTTGGTCGGGCTTGTGCTTTGTGAAGAATTCGCCTTTGGTCGGGCTTGTGCTATGTGGAGAATTTGCCTTTGGTCGGGCTTGTGCTATGTGGAGAATTCGCCTTTGGTCGGGCCTGTGCTATGTGGAGAATTCGCCTTTGGTCGGGCTTGTGTTTGGTATAGCGATTGTCCTTTGGTCGGACTTTTACTTCGACGAGATCGCCCTTCGGTTGGGCTCATTTTCGGTACAACGATTGTCCTTCGATTGGGCTTTCGCTTTGAATAGGGAGGTTTGCCCCTTGGTCGGGCTTTCGCTTTGAATCGAGAGGTTTGCCCCTTGGTCGGGCTTCGGCTTTGAATAGAGAGGTTTGCCCCTTGGTCGGGATTCGGCTTTGAATAGAGAGGTTTGCCCTTTGGTCGGGCTTGTCACTTCATATAGTGATTGTCCTTTGGTCGGACTTTTTTTTTTTCACTTTAAAGAGATCGCCCTTTGGTTGGGCTCGTATTTGGTATAGTGATTTTCTTTCGGTTGGTCCTTCGCTTTGTAGAGCTTGCCCTTCGCTTGGGCTTTCATTTTGAAGAGATCGCCCTTTGGTTGGGCTTTCATTTTGAAGAGGTTGCCCTTCGGTTGGGCTTTCATTTTGAAGAGATTGCCCTTTGGTTGGGCTTTCATTCTGAAGAGATTGCCCTTCGGTTGGGCTTTTGTTCTAAAGAGATTGCCCTTCGTTTGGGCTTTCGTTTTGAAGAGGTTGCCCTTCGGTTGGGCTTTCATTCTGAAGAGATTGTTGAAGAGATTTCCCTTCGGTGGGCTTTCGTCTTGAAGAGATTGCCCTTCTATTGGGCTTTCGTTTTGAAGAGATTGCCCTTCTGTTGGGCTTTCATTTTGAAGAGATCGCCCTTCGGTTGGGCTTTTGTTCTGAAGAGATTTTTGAAGAGATTGCCCTTCGGTTGGGCTTTCGTTCTGAAGAGATTGCCCTTCGGTTGGGCTTTCATTCTGAAGAGATTTTTGAAGAGATTGCCCTTCGGTTGGGCTTTCATTCTGAAGAGATTGCCCTTCGGTTGGGCTTTCGTTCTGAAGAGATTGCCCTTCGGTTGGGCTTTTGTTTGGTATATTGATCGTCCATTGGTTGGACTTTTACTTTGAAGAGATTGCCATTCGGTTAGACTTTCATCTTGAAGTGATTGCCCTTCGGTGGGCTTTTGTCTTGAAGTGAATGCCCTTCGGTTGGGCTTTCATTCTGAAGAGCTTTTTGAAGAGATTGCCCTTCGGTGGGCTTTCGTTCTGAAGAGATTGCCCTTCGGTTGGGCTTTTGTCTTGAAGTGAATGCCCTTCGGTTGGGCTTTCATTCTGAAGAGATTTTTGAAGAGATTGCCCTTCGGTGGGCTTTCGTTCTGAAGAGATTGCCCTTTGGTTGGGCTTTCGTTTGGTATAGTGATTGTCCTTCGGTTAGACTTTCACTTTGCAGTAGATTGCCCTACGGTTGGGCTTGTTCCGAAGAGATTGCCCTTCGGTTGGGCTTTCGGTCTGAAGTGATTGCCCTTCGGTTAGACTTTCACTTTGTAGTAGATTGCCCTACGGTTGGCTTGTTCCGAAGAGATTGCCCTTCGGTTGGGCTTTCGGTCTGAAGTGATTGCCCTTCGGTTAGACTTTCACTTTGCAGGGGTCGCCCTTCGGTTGGGCTTGTGTTTGGTATATTGATCGTCCATTGGTTGGACTTTTACTTTGAAGAGATTGCCCTTCGGTTGGGCTCGTTTTGAAGAGATTGCCCTTTGGTTGGGCTTTCATTCTGAAGAGATTGCCCTTCGGTTGGGCTTTCATTTTGAAGAGATTGCCCTTCGGTTGGGCTTTCATTCTGAAGGGATTGCCCTTCTGTTGGGCTTTCGTTTTGAAGAGATTGCCCTTCGGTTGGGCTTTCGTTCTGAAGAGATTGCCCTTCGGTTGGGCTTGTTTTGAAAATCTGGTTCGGAGGGATAACATCGCCGGCGATATGGATGCCACGCGGCAGCCTTGACTGGTCAGATAATTTCAAAATTTGAACTAAATAAGCCGATGTCGGCGGCGATATGAGTGATATCGCCGACGGCATGGATTGATTTTACCGGCGGTTTGGATGCCACGTGGCAGCTTTGACTGGTCAGATATTTTCAAAATATGAACTAAATAAGCTGATGTCGCCGGCGATATGAGTGATATCGCCGGCGGCATGGGTTCATTTTGCCAGCGGTATGGATGCCACGTGGCAGCCTTGACTGGTCAGATAATTTCAGAATTTCGAACTAAATAAGCCGATGTCGGCGGCGATATGAGTGATATCGCCGGCGGCATGGATTGATTTTACCGGCGGTTTGGGTGCCACGTGGCAGCTTTGACTGGTCAGATAATTTCAAAATTTGAACAAAATAAGGCGATATCGCCGGCGGTATGACTGATATCGCTGGTTGTATGACTGATATCGCCGGCGGCATGGACAAACAGTTCCAGATAAATCAAAACTCCTCGAATTCCGCGCGGCAGTTTATAAAAGAGGTTTGGAACTCTCTTCTTCCCCATTCTTCACAAACCGCATCCCCCTCTTCTCTCTCCCAAAGCTCTTTGATTTCTAACTTTGTTTTCTCAAATTATGAAGAGGATTAGCCAGGCTTTCAGGGGAAAATCCAAGGCTAGGGAGAGCCTGCCTGATTCTTCCGTCGAGGGGTTGAAAATCCTCTCTGTTCCTGCTGCATACGGCCTGAAGGAGACGGCCAAAATGTATGGCTATGGCATCAACTCTCCTATCACCAATCTGACTCCGGAGCAGGAGAAACACCTCTGTTACATCCAGGTAATTCCACAAAAACCCGAATTGCTTCTTTTCGTATTCGATGTGATTTTGCTTTAGATTTAAAAACATGCCATGATAGGGGTTTAAAGTGTGGAATATATCAGTCACATTGCATGCTTTAGGATCGACTTTTGCCTTTTTGGACTTTGTTCGATTGATTGTGATTTTTGTGATTTTTGGCGCGAAGGGTGCGATTTAGGGAGAAAGCAGGTTTTGCCCGTGCGCAGTGATACCGCTGGCGGCCTGATTGATGTCGTTGGCGACATCAGTGTTGTTGCTGGCGGCATCAGTCCTTGCAAAAGGCTTTATGAGAGTCTGATGTCGCTCTGTTTAAGGTGATGTCGCTGGCGACATCAGCCATGCCGCTGGCGGTATGGGATGATGCCGCCGGTGATATCGCTTTAATAGAGGCGACATCAGCAGCCTTTTTGACAGAAATGCACAGAATTGATCCGTTTTGTTTTCGATTTTGCAGCCATACGAATTGACTTACACAGGGGGAATTGGCACCATCGGTGAGTGGTGGCACCATATCTCAGAGAATGATCCTGAGCTTGCGCTCGCGATTAACGAGACGGGGTTTGGGGACTTGGCTCGAATCATGCCTTTGTTGATGCCTAAGCTACCTCATTCTTCCATAACGGCCTTGACTGAAAGGTGGTCCGAGACTACCCATACCTTCCACCTCCCCTTTGGGGAAGTTACAATTACCCCTTCTGATGTGGTAGCCATGACCGGCCTTCCTTGGACGGACGAGGTTATCCATTTTGACGTCTACATGGACAAGTACCATGTTGAGAGGCCCGTGGTGAGGCGGGTAAAGGAGTTGTTTGGACTGAAGCCCATTTCTGGGCGGCTGTCCTATGGTGAGTTGTACCGTTATTGGACCCAGGTGGATGTGGTGCCTGAGGAGGAAAGGGAGGCATGTATCCGTTCGTTTGTGATCTCGCTACTCACCATGCTGTTTTTCCCAATCTCGGGGAGTAAGATCAACTACATACTTATAACCGCGGTGGAAGATGTGCCGGGAATCAGGAGGAAGAATTGGCCGAGGGCCATCTTGGCCCAATTGTACCACGGGCTGGACGTGGGAGCCCGGAAGAATGAAAAAGCCCTTCGCCTTTGCCATCTGCTACTCCAGGCATAGATTTTTGGAATATTTCCCTTGATAACATGTGTTCTTATTTATTGCATGACGTCCTTTGAATTGATCGGTCGTTATTTGTGCAGGCTTGGGCGTTTGAGCATCAGATCCTTCCGCCGATGGAGTTTAAGAAGGTTGTGCCACCGGGCTCTCACTTCCTTGCCCGCTGGTGCGGGGGTATCGGTGGGAAGGCCAAGTACCCTACGCTGTACAGGGAGGTCCTAAGAAGCGCGCGTCTGAGTTCGGTATGCGATTTTTTTTTTTTAATTTTTATTTTTATGTTTTTTTTAGTCTATAGACTTATGTTGGTTGTTTTGATGTAGCTCGTCTTGGACCCGTTCGATGGGGTGGAGAACATGGCTGAGGTTGCCCGGGTCCGGCGGGAGGTGGATGACTGCCGGTTTGTGATCGAGTGCCCCCTGTCTCAGCAGTGGTATCTGGGCGAGCGCGTTCGGGGTTGGAGGTCCCTTTCGGTTGCTGCTAGACCGGTGCCTGCCGATCCTCCGCGGGGTTTGTGGTGGCCTCATTTGGTGATTTCTGCCGAGGCCGACAAAGCCGATCATATTGAAGGGAACAGCCGAGTGATCCCTAGCGTTCCTGGCCTCTACTAGCGGCTCTTTCAGCGTCTACTCCCCGTGTGTCCTCGTATCTATGGCAATGATACAATTGAGTATCACAACGAGCAACGATTGGAGGATGAAAAGAGGCGCCTTAGAGGCATTGTGGAGGATGATGATGAGGATGATGATGAAGATGAAGCGCTGGAAGGGGACGTTGCGGTCGACCGTGAGGGGGAGGACGAGGTAGGCGCGGGTGTAGCTAGCGGGAGCGTGCCGATGTCCCAAGGGGAGCAATGTTCTTTCGAGGTATGATTGTGTTTGTGTGTATGATTCTGAAGTCGTTTAGGGACGTTGTTGACGTGTGACTTTTATGTTCTGCAGGAACCCGCGAGAAAGAGGGGCCGTGATAACCAAAGTGGTACCCGACATTATGGCGTGCCGGAGGGCATAAACTTCGTGGAGGGGAGATTGGTCAATCCTTTGGAAACCACCTTCCTGTTGATGAACTCCCGAGGCGAATTCTCTTATAGGAATGTTGGCTCGAGTCGTCAAGCCCCGATTTTCGTGCCTGAAAACGCTACCTACGTAAGATCTAATAATCATTTTCTTATTGAGCCATAGATGTGGGTGTCTAAGATTTTGCTTTTTGGATTTGCTAGGTGGCGCGAAGTCATGTGGAGCAACTCGCGGAGAATAATTTTGTTCTCCCGGATACCCTTATTGGGCAATCGCTCCTCGTTCAGGTATTTTATGCACATGTCAAGATGTGATATATGTATGGATGTTATGCATGACATGCAAGGCTGATATTTTTCTTCGGTTTGCAGGATTTTTTAGCCCTTTCATTGTCTGACGCTGACGCAGCCCGACGGCGGTATGAGGAGGAGACTGCAGCTTTATAGCGCCGCGTGAACGATCTCGAGGGTCAGCTGGCGGCCACTACCCAGAGAAGTAAACAAAACCTCAACCGTGCGCATCCTGGGGGTACCAGTCGTAGGGGGTTCAAGAAGTCTGCCGGCCGACGTGCGTTTACCGCGGCTGAGGAGTCCAGTAGCGTTCCCATGACGGAGGGAAGAGAGGAAGACGATGTTGAAGATTGGCTCACGAGTCCTGATGACGTTTCATCCCATCCAGCCGGTAGTGGCGGGCATGCATAAATTTACTTTTCATTTTTGTTTTGCTTTTGAGTCCTTGGTTTGTACCTCTGATACATTGGGGTTTTGATAATTCGTTTTTGTCATGGGCTAGGTGATTTGGTACAATTTGAGCAATTTGCGCCTTCGGGCTTTTATTTTGAATACAAAGATGGATTGCTGTTTGATAAGTCATTGGAAATGCTGTATAGGATTGTTTACAGGTTATATACAGGTCTGAAATGGCAGAAATGCTTCTGATGCCGCCTAGAAAATTAACTTCATGCCGCTGACGGTATCAGCCATATCGCCCAAATTGATCCCATATCGCCCAATTTGATCCCATATCGCCGGCGTCATCAAATACATCGCCGGCGGTATCATGATATCGCCGGCGGTATCACTCTCATCGTCGGCGGCTTCAATCTTCCAGTAACCTATTTTCGGCCATTCCGTCCGTTTCTGTCATTGCAACCCATAACCAAACGCTGTGGGGTTTTCTGCAGAGCCTGGGGAACACAGATTTTAGGCTCCAATTTGACCCCATGGTTTGCATGGACTATCCTTTCGGGTTTTTGCCCTAACAGATTTATTCCGACCTTTGAGCGCATAGTGTCTTCGATTAAGCTTACTTGAGATGTTTCCATCCTTCGATCGCCAGGTATTCACATAATCACAAACACAAATGTTTCAATATGAAAGACACTTTTATCGAGTGAATCTAATTTGAGTACAAGATGTTGGCAATCATTTCCATTAATGGGACCCCTGGTGTTAACCAGCCTTTACAGGTTTTCAAGTTAACATCTTATTGTTTTTCTCTCGTGCCCTTATTTTCGTCTGAACCGCCCTTTTTGGGTTTTCAGTTCAACAGGCGTTATTGACTTATCCCCTAATTTTTGTACAGCCGGTTTGCAGGGTACCGATCGTCGGGTGTCACCCTAATTTTTGCCCAGTCAGTAGAAGGCTGACAAGCGGGTGATTATTGTATATATATGTTTTTAGTGTGCCGCTTTTTCTGATTTATTTCTTTTGTTTAGACCTGATAATGCTTAAGCTTGTCTTGGTCGACTAGATCAATGAACTCGCTTCTTGCCTACGCTCATGACTTTAACAACCTCAATTATTTGGTGCCATTTCCGATCATATGACGGCCTCTTCAATCTGATTTGAACTTGACCTTAGTATCGGAAGGTTTCAAACTTCTCAGTGCTGGGTCTATGACTCTTGGAAAGGGCATTGGGTATCTGATTTGCTATTGTTCGCATAGTTGTGCTTTTGCAGATTTTCCAAGTTCCTTGGTGCCCGTTTGATTTTCACATGGATCACCCAGTTTATTCTAACCTTCAAAGTTACGTCGGGAGTTTTTGGCTGACCTTATTGCAAGCCGTTTAGTTTGTGGGAGTTTTTGGTGCTTACTCCAAAGCTTCATCGATTGGTTTGATTGTTGTCCTGATCGCTATTTTGATCGCTCCTTCAATTCGTGGTCTGCAGAGCCCTTCTTGTTTAGGCCTGAACTCGTATTCTGTATTAGTGGTGATGGGTTGTGAACAAGTGATGTTCGGCTTAAGGACCTTTTGTTTGGTGCGTTTGTAGTGGTTGTTTGCTTTGTTGGTTCATTTGGTAAGCCGATTGCGACATTGGTTGTGCGATCGTCTTTGTGGCTTGTAGGATAAAGGTGCTTGCCTTTAGACTTGGTGTTCTAGGAAGTGGTTGTCCCCTGACCTTGTTAGCTGAAGGGTTTGATGGGGTTGATTCGTACCAGGTGAAGATGTGTTTCTCTCCAAATTTGGTTGTGTCCTTGGTGGTGATGTTGGTCTGGGATTTGGTTACGACGTTTGTTTGATGGAGGTTAGGCTCTGTTGGGTGTAAGCCTTGATTCTCTAGACCGATTGATGTTTCTTTGGTGGCTTGAAGGTGCACCGTTGTAAGGCCGTTGAGTTAATTCTGGAATAGACCCATAGTGTTCCCACAATCCGATTATTGCACTGAGCGAAAGCATTATCATGGTCTTTAAGCACTTTATTATCTCTCATGTATTTGACAGGGTTTAAATTATTGGATTTGATTACCACATAATGTACTCAATTTAATTTCATTCAATAAAAATATCTTGAATACTGAAAGCGTCGTACAAGTGCTCATGTGAAGACGCTGATCAAAGGATACAGACATGACATAAGTAAGAAAAATGGAAGTTGCTTATGGAGCTAAAAGGTCTGAACTCTGAGGATTGCAAATCGGGATTCTTCGTCCTCACCGTCAGAGCGCGATTTTCCCCCACCATTTGAGTAGATGGCCTTGATGAGATCTTGAGGAGCTTTCCGCTGTTTGGAAAAGCCGGGATTAGTCGTCCGTGTCTGGTTGCCAGACTCTGGTAAGGGGCAGGATACCCTTTCAGGGTCAGTAGTCTTCCTTTCATCCACCAGTCGTTGGATGGTACGGACCAAAGCTTTGCACTGGTTGGTGTTGTGACCCGACAACATGTGATATCTGCAAAAGCCTTTTCCTTCTTCTCTCATGGGGGGATTGAACTCGTGAAGAGGTTTAAGAATCCTAGCTTCCTTTAACCCGGTGTAGATTACATTAAGTGGCAATTTCCACGGATTTGTTCTATACTTAAGACCGTCGTTTGGCCGAATAATGGCAGCTGGTGCCGATTTTAGATAGGTCTCTTGGTCCACCATGATTTGAGGTGGGGGTGTGGGTGATTCAGTGTTTTGAAAGAACTGGTCTTTCTCTGATTGGACCCTTCCCTCTTTCTGATAGCATTCTTCTATCATTAATTGACGCGAGAAGTCTTCAACTTTGTGTTGCATGACTTGGTCGTATTGAGGAAGCATCGGGGCAGAGGGGATCTTAAATTGTGACGGGGTGACCAAAGTTGGAGGTAAGGTGTTAAAGAATGGTGGAAGAATTGGACTCTGGGCTCCTTCTCTTTGTCCAGGGTAAGCGGTTGGCTGTGGTTGCCAGAGTGTATTGCTATCAAGTGTCATGCTCGGAGATCGCATGACCTGGTCGAAGTCCTGACATCCTAGGGCCTTATTGATAGACTCGCATACTAGCTCCTCGATGATGTTTCGGAACTGATCAGAGTTCAGAAACTGAATGATAGCCGCGGTGATCTCTGATCCAAGAGATGTTAAGTGAGTTGTTGCCCCTACGGTGGAGGGAAGGCTAGCTTGTCCTATGGATGAGGTACGGTTGTCATCGTGGGGAAGAGACATGGCCGGTTGTGAAGGTCTCGGTTCAAGAGGGAGGCTGCTTAGGATCATGAGCCATGGGTCAGACCATGAATGGGTTGTAAATGGTATGGATGGGATGTATGCGTGTCTTCTTCTGGAAGTGGTGCGTGAAATGTATGGCTGCACGCAGATGGGGTTAGAGATGATGTAATGGCTTATCCCTCCAACATATATGAGACGTGTGTACTTCACGTCATACATAGCGATATGTGGCGACGCAACGGAGGTACAAGAGAAGGTCCTACACATGTTGCTAAACCTCTTCCATGGGTGGAAGTGGTAAGGGTAAGTTGATACATTTTTTGGCTCTTAAAGCCGATGCATGGGGGTGTATGATCATAAAGCACATAGCATGCAAATCGGCCCTGTTCCAACCTTATGACTCCCACGTAACACCTCTTTGGTAGGATGGAGTTTGGCTGCTTCACCGGTAATGGCAAAAGAAGCGCGTCCCAATTATTTTACTTATTTTGGGTATTCCTAAGGGGAAATGATGTGCTAAGGCTTTTTCTAACGCGGCTTTGGTATAGGGTTGTTGATGTAGAAGGTTCCCGTTTACCTTGATTCCACGTTACTCAACCACTACCTGAATGGGCGCGGTCATAGGAGTTTCCGTGTTGGTTAAAACAAGTGATCCACCCACTAGGCATCCTCAATTCCAACAGGGCATGAGTGATACTTTGTGAGCTTCTCGGGTGAAATTGGGTACCTAAAATTACCGAACTATCTACACGCATGAGGACAAGCCGTCATAAGGAAAGAATGAAGTTTTAATTTGGCCAATGATTTCAATACATCATCAAAATCTTTTAAACTATGAAAGAAGATTCAAGTTTAAAGAAAATCCCCAGCAGAGTCGCCACTGTGAGCGGACGACGACCCGCGCGGCTGCGTGCGCGGGGGCCGGACCCGGTAGGGCCGGCCCGTTTTTGGTGTGTCGGGGAGACGAGTGTGATGTGGTTGAAAAGAAAATGATTTTGCATATTTTAATGCTTAAAAGATACGAGATCGAAATCCCGTACTTAGAATAGAGTCGCCACCCGGTTTAGCTCAACCGGGAAATTTTCGGTACGATTTTCCCACCAGATGGTTGGACCATACCTTAAGTAGAGATTCCGAGTTCGGATGATGTTATCTACTTTTCATTAGGCCAAATTAGGATACTTCATTCTTTCTTAATCGGTTTAATCCACCCTATTTATTTGTATTTTCAGTTATTTTGTGGTTTTCGCATTTATCAAGCAATTGAAGCGGTAAATAAAATATTTACAATCGTAAAAGAAGAGTAAGTGCGGAAAGTAGAATTATTACAAGGTTTTCAAGTCCTGTACTTTTTCTACTTAACAAATAAAATACCCGAATGTCCGATATATACCCACCTGTAGATGATAGTTGACACGAATATGGCATATCTTGTTTATAATATCATAAAGCCCGATTGAATGGCATTTGAGGGGAAATTCCATTTTTGTCCAAATTTTAGATTCGATTGTTGCTTTAATCGGATTACAAATGAATATACCACTTGTTGTGGGGCGGGTCTGTTTTCAGGAGGTTTCGAACCTCCATCGTTGCACTATAGGTCCTAGCTTTAGAAAACAAATTAGTTTGGAAATAAACGAAAACAATACTGCTGTCCAGAAAGCCAAGCCGCCGATGGCATCTGATGCCGCCGATGACATAGTTGATGTCGCTGGCGGCATGGATGATGCCGCCGGCGACATCGATTGTGTCACGGGCGACATCAGCCTGCAGATGGGCACAATGCTTTCTGAGTACCGTAAAGAAAGGGTTCTGCGAGAAAGCGAGGTCTCCGGGGAATGTGATGCTAACGGCGGTACCAACGATGCCTCTCGCGACATGGGTGATACAGCCAGGAACATCACATGTCTCCGGCGACTCCAATTTCTTGCTACAGCAGCGGTTAGCAGTCAAAGTGACCGAAAACTCAAAAATGAACACAAATCAACAAAAATTAGTGCAAAACAAAAATAACAATGCCAAAGAGCTATGAGACTCAGGATTTTCACCTCGAGGTAGTGAATCCAACTCTTTGTGAACTGAACAATAACGCCTCCGGGGAGCTTGTAACGATAATTTGATTGTTAATTAAAGGTTTTAGGTCCCTAAATTCTATCCAGTTGATTTAACCCAAAGACCCACTGATTTAAGCTCACAATCAGAGAGTTCGAAGAAGGAAAATCGGGAAAAATCCTTTTTCCTGCTTTTTCTAGTTCTTATCTCACTAAAATTTATTCTCTCGATTTTTCCCTAATTTTAGCTCCTTCCCATCTATAATTTCAGTCCCCCCCTCTTCAATTGCAGTTTTAGGTGCCTTTTATAGGCAAATTGGGGTATTTTTCTAGTCTTTTTTGACTTATTCCGCCGAAAGTGGCCGAAAGGCTGTCTGTGGAGGGACCCATTTTGGTCCATGCCGCCAGCGACATGATGATGTCACCGGCGGCATAGCTGATGCCGCCGGCGGCATGGATGATGTCGGTGGCGACATCATTCTCCAGCATACCGACAACAAACGGGTCAAAAAGCCTAAAAAGACGGGAAAAGTATTTATTAGTGGGTGGAAAGGTATCTTTTTGAATTTTAATTATATTTTAATGGGTATTATTTATTTTGGGTGTAAATCATCGGTTCAAGCTCCTACCGGACGCGTTATCGGCCACGCCGAACTGGATTCTACCAATTATAAAATTCACAAGGAATACTATTTTGGTAATAAAAATTCCAAAGAGAAATTTTATTTTGAGGTATTAAAATCGGGTACACGTCATCATTGTCTCGCGAGAGGGACTGCAAAATCCCGTGCTCACAACGCTCTCCAATGCATATCCCCAAAAGGGTTTACTAAGAACTGCATGGCTCATCATGGGCGTTACCATATCTAATAAAGTCCAATTCCTCCTTTCTGACACTCCATTGTGTTGGGGTGTATAATGAGGGGTCCACTGGGAACTATCCCATTTTCCTTTAGATAATCCTGAAACTCCTGACTTAAGTATTCTCCACCTCGATCCGATCGAAGTGTTTTAATACTTTTCTCAAGCTGTTTCTCTACTTCAGCTCTAAATAGTTTGAATTTTTCAAAACTTTCAGACTTCTACTTTATTAAGTACAAATAACCGTATCGTGAGTAATCATCAATAAAGGTTATGAAGTAGGAGTATCCTCCTAGTTCCTGAACACTCATTGGACCACATACATCAGTCTGTATAAGTTCCAATGTACTTGTAGCCTGCTCACCCTTTCCTTGAAAGGGTAACTTTGTCATTTTTCCTTTTAAACAAGGTTTGTAATCACTATAAGACTCTAAGTCTATTGGGCCTAAGTCCCCATGCTTATACAACTTGGATAAGCGATCTTTGTTTATGTGGCCTAAACGGCAATGCCATAAGTAGAAGGAATTCTCATTATCTAATTTAACTTTCTTCACATTGTTTATATTGAAAACTTCTATTTGAGTATCAAGAATATAAATGTCACCTTTCAACATTCCATAACCATAAAGAATATCATTCAAACGAATCTGAGAATTATTATTCAAAAATAAAATTTCAAAGCCCTCTGCTGCTAAACATGCAATAGATACAATATTCATAGTAACACTTGGAATATAGTAACAATTATTCAAAACTAAAACAAGTCCACTTGACAAAATAAGACTAAAGCTCCCTACGGCTAATGCAGCAACTCTGGCTCCATTTCCCACACGTAAGTCCATCTCCCCTTTTGCAAGTTTTCTATAGTTCCTTAGTCCCTATACAGAAGTACAGATATGAGAACCCCAACCAGTATCTAATACCCAAGTGGATTCTCACAGAAAAATAGCAAAGTTTTTAATTACAAACATACCTGAAGTAGATGCCTCTGTAGGCTTCTTCTTCAAATGCTTATAAGCAAGAGCTTTGCAATCCCTCTTCCAATATCCCGATTTCCCACATTGGAAGCAGACATACATAGATGCCTTCTTTTCATTCCTCTTCTTACTGATTCTTTTCTTATTACCCAGAGCCTGCTTCTTCTTCTTAGAAGCCTTCTTGCCTTTTTCAACCAACAGTAGTGGTTTCTGATCCTTCTTGATTTGAGGTTCTACTATTTGTAGCATATTCATTAATTCAGGGATAGTTAAATTAATCCTCTTCATGTAATAGTTAGCCATAAAGCTTGAGTTACTATCTGTCAAGGACATCAACACAAGGTCAATGCTTAAGTCATGATTCATCTCGAATCCCAATCGATTCAGCTTCTCAAGGTATCCCAAGAGTTTTAGTACATGCTGAGAGGCAGAGGTGGCAGCCTGCATCTAGGTCCCGAAAAGGAGCTTGGAGGTCTCATACCTCTCTGTCCTCTCCCTCTCCGAAAAGAGTTCTTCAAGATGGAGAACTATATCCTCCAAGGGCATGTTCTCATGTTGTTTCTAAAGCTCAGGATTCATGGACCCCAATATAGTATACATGGCAGTCTCACGATCTTTCTTGTGCTTCAACCAGGAATCAAGTTCCACATGATCCTCAACATCAGGTTCTACAGGGAAAATTTCACTTAGGACATAGGCAATTCCCTCAGATCTGAGAACTATTCTCACTCCTCGGAACCAATCAGAAAAGTTCGAGCCATTCAATTTGGTGTCAAGTAACATACAGAGATTAAAATTGGAAGCCATTTTCAACCTAAGATATAAGAAAAGAAAAGTGTTTAGATGTTAGTTTAAGTACATGTATTTAATATGAGGACTTTTAATTAAATACATTTTCCTACTGTTTTCTTTGAAATTTGCAATAGTCATTCTATTGAATTTGTGAATTTTAGCCCAGCTAAATGTCTTAGTAGGTAGCCTCTATAACTAGTCCAATACAACCCCCAATTTTATGAGTCAAGTAGTAATAGTAAGTCAAAGTTTGAATCCCATTCCATTTGCACCACATGCAATTGCTAATTCATTCAAGTGCCCTAATCTCAAGGGACATGTGTTCTTGTATTAGCATCTCCACGAATATGTCTCAGATCTAGGCATAGCCCCCAATTTTATGGTGGACTACCCCAGCTCTGTTAAGGCAGACCCTATCTCAAACTTTACAACCAATCAATGTGGACTAGAAGGAATGCTTTGCATAGCACTTTGATAGCCCAAAGAGACCATATTACAAATTCGAGTAAGGAAGACTACAACTTGCCTTAATATATTTACTTTGGGATTTTATTGGTGTTAAACGTCTCACCCAATTTAGGATTTTATCAGATGGACAAAATTATAATTACTTGAATTAATTGAGGGAATTTTAGAATTAATTTATAAGGTCGAACCTTAGGTGGGTTCAGCTTTTTATTATAATTATTCCAACAACCTAGATTATATGCAAAATAATTAACACTTTTATTTGTTATATTTATATTGCATTTCCTTTAAGCTTTTATTCAATAAATTTAATTTTTTTACTTTGTTATAGAAACATATATAAGCACCGTCTTATATATTAGAAATAAATTAGTTCTTATTAATCCCCCGGTTGGTCAATTCAAATTGCACCGACATAGGTTCCCAGGTAGGAGAGGTGCCCTATGAGGAGTAGACACCAAGTCCAATCCTTAGCTAGAACAAATACGGGCACAAACTTGGAGACTAATTGATTCTCTTGAACTAATAAATTTCATTCTTCCAATTCATGTAAATTGGGAGCATCTATAATCCATGTAATTTAAATAAATTATTGACACTTGTATATTTTGAGCAAGTTGAGCAGGTTTATTCAAAATTATTCATAACCACTTTCTAACTTTGAAATAAAAGGCACAAGTTTATATATATTGTTCCAAACAATGAAATAAATAAATCATTTCATTTAGAAAATAATATTTAGTTTGTTTCTAACTTAATTACGCACTAAATAGGCTGGCGTTGATACACTATTGGGAACTGATAGTCAAATTGAACAAGCATAAGAGGCATGGTAGAAATTCAAAATTTTGTCCCTATCCCCAGGAACTCCTATTAGTTGCATATAAATTAAATAAAGCCTTAACTAAATAATTCTCTACCTAGGTTAGCATGCTAAAGGACTAGGCATACCATAATTCTAAATTATATCCTAGCATATTTATTTTATACTAAGCATGTTGTAACTGTAAGTTATAACCTAAGCATAAAATAAACTGGGCATGCAAAAATAACCTAAGTATAATTATTAAGTTTTTTTTTTGAAAACCCCCCGGAGAAACATTGTGTTCCCCCAGAAGGAAAAAGATTGAGATAGGTGAAAATTTCGGGGCGGGCGTCCCAACTAGGTTGATGCCCCCGCTTACCTACAAAACACCTACCTCTCTTCATTAATGCAATCCAAAGGCCGCTCACAAGATGAGAGCGTCAGTGAACAAAGATACAGCCTAAAGGTGATACAGATATGAAATCCGATCCCGAGATATGTCTATACAATGAATTGGCCAAAGGATGCCATCTAGTTAGTTACAGCTTAGAAATAAATCAGGACAGTTAAATACATCAGAAACAACAAAATTAAGATTCCGTCTTCGATACTTGAAAAAGAACCAGCATAGATGAATGCTTGCCCCCAAGTGATCATCTGTGCTTAAGACACCCTCGAACACGAACTTATTCCGCCTTTTCCAAATAGCCCACGCAATCATAAACCATAAAGCCGTACCAAACTCCTGTCCAATCCCTGAGGAAAAATACGCTCGCCATACTACAAGAAAATCAGCCCCCTTGAATGGCATTGTTACTGAAATCCCTAGCACCAGAAAAGCTTGAACCCATATACGATAACTACCCAAACAGTGAAACAAAGCATGATCAATTGTTTCGGACTCATCACAAAACGGACACTTGTCATTCATTACAGCTTGGCATCCGCGACAAGCCAGAAAGACTTTCGTTAGGAGACGTCTATGTAACAATAACCAGCCAAAGAATTTAACTTTAGGAATAAGACACGCATTCCAAACCACCATATAATCCGTTTCCGGCGTAGTCCTTTGGGGCGTCCTATAGAACCCTAAACAAAAAGATGCAGCTGAAAATACCTTATTAGCTTCTAGATCCCATTCAAATCTATCTGCCACCACCTGAGACCCAACGTGTGGCTGCTGCCCCCTGCTGCCGACAGCCCCATTCCCCCCGAAAACAGTAGGGCAGAACTGGGAAATCCAATTCCGCATCTGGGAGCACCTCTCCCTACTAGTAATCCTTAGACTACGTTTCCAAAAAGGCCTAGATAATGCTGCTCCCTCAGAAATAGACAGACACCCATCCCGAATCGAACAGCTTTTTCTATTACATAATAGATACAGATCAGTGAAAAGAACAGATAATGAAATATTTGCAGTCCAATTATTATACCAAAAAGATCCGCACGCCTCGTTCCCCACTTTTACTCTCCCATTCGATTTAAACAACTCCCAGCAGGTTGAGTTCTTTACACAACAAGATATGATGCCTTGCCAAACATACGAAATGCAGGATCTATCAACATTTTCAAACGAGTTCCATGAATCGAAGCCATATCGACGGACACACAGCTCATACCACAACGATCCCTGTCCATCTATTCTAGACCGCCATATCCATTTCAACAATAAACTGCAGTTGACTAGTCTTAGATCCCTAACATATAGGCCACCTAAATTTTTTGGTAGCATAATTGTCTCCCAACTCACTTTGCAGATCCCACTAGAGTCCGCTTTACCTTTCCACAAGAAATTACGCATCAGTTGTACAAGCTTATTGTTAATAGAGGCCGACATCTTATTCAATGATAACAAATAGATCGGGATAGACGAGAGAACCGATTTTATAAGGACCACCCTGCCAGCATATGATAAACACTGACCTTTCCAACTTGCCAGCCTATTTTGGAACTTACCAATCAACCCGTTCCAATAAGACACAGGGATGCGTCTCGTACTGAGAGGGGCGCCTAGATAAGTAATGGGAAATCTTTCGATCTTACAACCCATTGTCTCCGCACACCGATTCAACAAGTCGTCCTGCACGTTAATACCCATGATTGAGCTCTTAACAAAATTTATTCGTAGACCTGAAATCAACTCAAAACAACGTAATATACGGATAAAAGTAGGTAAGATAGACTCATCTGCAGGTAAGAAGCACATCGTATCGTCCACAAACTGAAGAATAGATATATCCTTCTCTGACCCACGAATACGAAACCCAGGTAAAATACCCTTACGGACACTTGCGTCAACGAGCTGTTTAAGACCTTCCACTGCTAAGACAAAAAGAAATGGATAAATGGGGTCACCTTGTTTAACCCCTCTGCCCAAATAAATCGGATCTATAGGACTACCATTGATAAGAATAGAAGTTGTCGAGTTTGCTCTGCAGGACACCATCCATCTAATCCACTTATCGGAGAACCCCATCCTCTTCAAAACTGAGTCAATATAAGTCCAAGAAACACTATCGTATGCTTTATGGAAATCAAGCTTGAGTGCCACAGAAGACTGACCACTGCGGTGGATTGATTGGATCACTTCCGAGGCTATAAATGAGCATTCATGAATATTACGACCTTTAACAAAAGCAAACTAGTTGTGAGAGATCAGCTGAGGCAACATAGCCTGTAATCTTTTCGCGAGTACTTTCGACACAATTTTATATATACCATGGATAAGGGCAATCGGTCTATAGTTCACCAATGACGACGACCCCGGGACTTTAGGAATTAATACGGTAAAAGATGACTTAACAGAGTTTGGCAGCTGCTCATGCCTATAAAATTGGCCAAACAGAGCTAACACATTCGGTTTCATGTCCTCCCAGAAGCATTTATAGAAGAAGAAATTAAATCCGTCCGGCCCCGGCGCCTTACCTTCTTGACAAGCACACACTGCGTCCCACAGTTCAGCCTCAGAAAAAGATTCAACAAGCCGCGCATTGGCCGTCGCATCAACCATACGGAATTGTAGTTCGCCCAAAGAAAACGGCACCACCACTTGATTCGAAAACAGCCTGGAATAAAAATTCCGTATCGTGGATTTAATAAGTACCGGGTTAGAAGATACAACCCCATCAATTTCCAGCTATGAAATCCGATTCCCCCTAGCCCTCGCTGATGCCATCCTATGAAAAAAACTTGTATTATCATCACCCAGTAAAGTCCAGTTAACACATGATTGTTGGTGACGAATTTGTTCAAGGTTCCGTCTACAGGTAAGTAATTCCGATCTCACGCACTGAAGCTCCGATCTACTTCCCTCCTCCAAAGGTCGGACCACCGAACTGGATGTTAAAAATATAATACGAGCCTCTAGCTTCTTTATTCTTCCCTCTAACCCGCCAAAATTAGATAGATGCCAAGGCCAGATAAAGCTCCTTAGTCGGCATAGTTTAACATCGATGTCGCGCCCCGAATCTGCCAATTCTATGGCCTCCCACTTCGATCTTAGAAAAGGTAGAAACCCGTCCTTTTACCACCAACAGTTCAATGATCGAAACACCTTTTTGCCATCCGATACCAATGCGTGGGACTGGTATATAATCGGAAAGTGATCTGATAGCGTTGAATCAACCGTCATCAAATTCTGACCCGGCCACCTATCAAGAATATTGCATGACACCAAGACACGATCAATCCTTGAGAAGGATAGGATATTAGACCACGTATAGTCACGCCCATGTAATGGCAAATCAAAGAGAGCACATTCATTAACAAATTCCTGGAACCTAATCATCGAATTCACCCCTGTGTTCCCACTTCTACTTCGCTCAGAACTATGTAACACTTCATTAAAATCACCACATATCACCAAGTTATCAATGTTTTAAATATGGGGCAGCAGATCACACCAAAATTGATTCCTATCCCTGGGGATAGGGGGACCATATAAGCATAGTAAATTTACCTCAAGTTGACTAGACACAATATGTAGCAGACACCATCTATCTGTAGAAGCAGTGATCGAGCCAAGAATTAAATTAGAATTCCATGAGATCAGTAGACCGCCTGACAAGCCATGCGACGGGATACAATGAAAATGAAAATCGTTATGGCCCCAAAACTTCCTAACAACCTGATCTGTAACCGATAGGGACTTTGTCTCAACTAGAATGAAAACCTGAAGCTGCCACTTAAGAACACATGACCGCACCAAAAACTGTTTGGCCCCGCGACAATTCCAACTCATAAAACTCAAAGACATGATAAAACTCACAATATCCCAGTTCGGCCAGCAGCTCTCTCAATGTCGCTGTCCTTCCAATGCCTCTATAATCAAGCCCATATTTTGCTCATTAAACAACTCAAGCTTCTCTCTGATTCGGAATGTCATTAATTCCTCTCTGACAGTTGGCTCATTTTCTTCCCTACGAATGATAATTCTATTCATATTTGGGATGTTTGGGCCCGAAGAACTTGAATTCTCCATACCCAGAGCCAATGCGTTATTTCTCCCAATTAACGGGCTATCGCCGGGAGGGTGGATACTACCCGGACTTGTGTTTTTGCTATTCGCAACAATCTCATCATCCTCGTCCGATCTAATTTCATCTTTGTTCCCCGATGATTCACTACTACTCCTGTCCGAAGGGTCCTCCTCTGGTTCACTCCACTCTTCCGATCCATACCCGTACTCTTGACTGTGTTGGCAGCCAATTCCCTGTCTAAGGTTCGTGTATATCATTATATCTCTATCCCCTACTGCCAACGTCAGATTCCTACTAGCTGTACCAAGCGGTACCGAAACAAGGCATGATACTACATCCAACCGATCCGGTTTTTCGAAATTACAATCTATCATACTACATCCAACCGATCCGGTTTTTCGAAATTACAATCTATCGTAACAACTCGTCCAAATCTCACTGCCAGTTCCCACACCACAGGTTCACAAACAAGAGCTGGCGGAATTCCCGTGAGATCCAGATACATAATACATTCCGTCGGCGCGAAATCTACTGGAAGTGCACAAACTGACTCCACAATATGATCCATAACTTTCCAATCCTCATTCATAAAGTCCATAAGAACCACTTCTGATCTAAACAAAACAATCACATAATATCCACCAACAGGAGCAGCAAATTCAAAATCAAAACCGTGATCACTCAGAAGATCATGTATATTACGGATGTGAGCAATATTGTTAAGTTTAACCAAACAAGATTTTGATTTCCAAGGTGCAGATTTAACCACTACCTCACTTTTCAGTATAGATTCAGCAGGTACAATAGGAGAGGATGCCACCTGGATCGGGTTGATGGTCGACTCTTCTCGTGGGGCTTGATTCGCCACAACATCCACAAAGGACCGATGATCTCGAGGGGAGTCTCTGAATATCGGCTTCTGAACTGGTACCACGGGATTAGATCGTGCTTGAGGGGCTATTTTCGATTTATCATACCTAGCTCTGAAAGCTTTGAGTCTTATCGCACCAATCGCTATCATATTCAACGCTTCCAACGCTTCCTGTATCCGCATAGATCCATCGAGTATGATGAACCCAAAATTAAGGTTCTTCGCATTCCTTTTCCGGGCAATATAGACCCAGCCATACATCCCATACCTATTGAACATTCTTTTTATAGCCGCTGCATCAAAGTGATTTGGAAAATTCTCAAAGTAAATTTTCAGGGGGTTAGGGATTTGGGAGTGGCGATTGCGGGGGGGCATAGGGTGTCGGTGTTGTGGCTGGCGGTGGGTGCTCACCGATCGGTTCAGGGTTGATGGTCGGCGGCGTAGGCGGTGGCTGGGGAAGGGTGCGGGTAGGGTGCGGCTGGGGAAGGGTGCGGGTAGAGTGCGGCTGGGGAAGGGTACGGGTAGGGTGCGGCTAGGGTTACATTCCATCTCTTTGATTTTTTCTCCTGATGTTTAACGTTGTTATTTATAATTATTAAGTTTAAAAACACTTTAAGAAAAATACTTAATAACTAAAAGAGAAAGAAAAAGAACTTACGAGTTGAAGCGTGCTTTTGCAGGACCTTCTTGCACAAGCCTCCAATCGTAGGATAGCCCCTATCAGTATCCATACGAACCCCACCAACAAAAACCTCACCAGGAGGAAGAACTAAGAAGCCTTGAGTAGTTGCTAGACCACTCTAGAAGCCTCACCTAAAAATATAAACTAGCGGTGCCCGAATAAATTCAGGCTCCACAAATATAACTTGCTCAATTATACGAGAGATTAATTATCTCGCTTAGGATTTATGCTTTGAGCTTGGTACATTTTGAAAGGAAAGGGGACAACCTATTTATAGGCTTGGGGAGAAAAGTTTTGCTCCCCATCAACGATGTAGGATGGGAGAAAAACTCCCATCCCATATGTATTATTATTCACATGCAGCATGCACGCTGCATGTGTGGGCTTGCCTTGCATGGGCTGCCTTTGTGCAGCCCATGAACATGGGCGGCCGCCAACACTGCCCAGTAGTGTTTTCGAACCTTTTGGTGTATTCCGCGCAGCAAAACTTTACACAAAATATTTCATATTTTTCGATTTTAACATGCCAATAAAAAATCCCCTTTAAATCCTTTCAAATAAATATTTATTATTGACTCTAATAAATTAGTTACCAGTCAAAATAAATTTCTTGGTCCAACCATAATTGATCTAATCAATTATAATTTATTTATGACTGTAATTAATTAGTTACCGATCAAAATAAATTCCTTGGTCTACCCAAAATTGATCTAATCAATTTTAACCAGTTAAATAATAATCCAATTACTATTTATGATATATTTTCGAAATAGAATAAATCTATTAGTTCCACTTAGTCTGATGAAGGTCCAATGTGTGTAACCTTAAGGGATCCCGAAGTATTGAGCTGTTAAGGCTTAACCAACCCTTGTTCTAATGGAACCACTGGGTTAATGCTCTAGACCGTGAATAGAACTCAATTACCTTAAATGATTGTAGTATGCCTCTGGCAAATGTCTACCATCCCTTATTAATCGGAACGTCATTTATGCTTATGACTTAATCCCGTTTAATGCAATAGTTATCCACTGCGAAAAATTCCTTCCATTCTTTAATATCAGTACCATCTAGTTTATTGGGTTCGATTAAAGTGTTAAACCACTAATAGCTCCAAGCTATCCCAGTTATTTACTTGTTACCGAAGTATATTGCCTTTTAACATAGTGTGTTTGACTAGAAACCATTTCTATCAAACACATACTCTAATCAGAGGTTTATGGCAATCATCACTTCAACAAGTGGCCAGGTACAACTCCTTAATATATCCGGAGTGATGGATTTTTTCTGACTACTCAGCTTACCAACGAGCTATCATCACTATACCCGTATTCACCCATAGCACCTTAAACAAATTAGTGTACAGTAATGACACAAAGTATAGCAATAGTACCGCACAAGGCAACTAGCATCTCAAGTGTGAGGACATTCATAAAGCTTATTGCATGGAGATAAAAACTAACACATTGATATTTATACCAAGTGTTTATCTTGCTGCGGTCTCCAATATATCTCCCAGATTTATCCATGTGTCATGCTTAGGGCACCACCTTCAGTCTTTAGAAGATTAACTGGTTGGACCCTTTCCAAGAAAGTTGACCACATGCTAGTCTTTTTGTTTCATCAATATCCTTTCTTGATGAAACTATGACTAAGGATAGTTTAGACATAATCATCATTGCACATGAAGCAGCTTCCATCAAATATAGTCCAACTATAATTTCTCTGACTTCATGCTATGATATGTTAAGGACTTTTGTAGACAAACATCAGTGAATATATTTTAACCAGCTATAATATATATATATATATATATATATATATATATATATATATATATAAACACATTGATATAAACAAAAGAACAATTGCCTTTATTGATTAAATAAATTTTTTGTACTATTACATAATTAAGATATATCACCCTAATTGCCTTAAGGGTATACATCATATGCAGCAAAATTCTGGTGGCTATCAAGAGTGGGCCGGAAAGAAAAACGTAAAGTTTCCCAATGTCACGAAAGGAAAAACATTAGGAAAAGATTATGACAAATATTGGGAATTCCATAACGCCAGGGGACACCACATAGACGATTATAGGGTCCTAGCCGAGGAAGTCCATGACCTCATTAAAGCCGGTAAGTTTAGTCAATTTTTGGAGGGAGTCACTAAGAAATCTGAAGGAAGAAAGGACAAGTTGGATGACTCAAGAGAAAAGCCAGCTTAAAAGACAAGAACCAGTAAGGATAACAAAGTATTGGTAATCAACAGTTGCGCAGATAAATACCCGCCTTGAAAGAGAGCCAAACATCATGTTGGCCAGATATGTGAGCTAAGAGCTAATTCAAAAGCCAACAAGGCATATAGAAAGACAATAATGGTAACAAAACAGCATGAGGATCCGCTTGTAATCAAAGTGATTGTGGAAGGATATGAGGTATACCGAGTACTGAAAGACATGAGAAGCTCGGTAAATTTAATAAAAAAGTTATCATTTAATCAGCTAAAAGTAAGCAATAGAAGAGTCTAGCGGGGCTATGCCACACTTTTTAGTTATACGCAGATACACCACAATGTCTTTAGGTGAAGTAAAGCTAGAAGTTGAGATCAGCGATCAAAAGCACATCTATAGATCGGAAGTTGATTTCACTATCGTTAAAATTTTGGTAGGTTTATCTCAAGATGCCCTTTTTTATGTGAATCATTTGCCTAGATATCTCCTATTTACTTAGTATTACAAATACCAACTAAAGAAGGAATGGTAGTGGCAATAGGGAATCCCTCTGTAGTGAATGCAACCTATGTGGTAGCTCTCAAGGATTGAGAATCGACTGAAAGAAAAGTAGATAGAAAAACTAGTGAAGAAGGTGACAGCTCAAACCCATATAGTGACAGAGCCGATTTATGAATAAGAAGTGTTCATGGTATCACTAGGTGAAGCATTGAAGGTGGTAAAAGACCTATCAATAGAAACCAAAGCAAGCATCAATTCTGTTCTCGTAGGCCAAGAACACTCCTTTTCCTAGTCCCATGATGATATGCTTGGGGTACGACCAGAAATAATTCAGCATTGCCTTAACCTTGATCCAGAGGCAGTACCAGGTATACAAAAGAAAAGAAAGCATGCTCTTGATACGCAGAAAGCGATCGAAGAAGAAATTGTTAAATTGCTAAAAGTAAAACACGTTCGAGAATGTCACTATCCAAGGTTGTTGGTTAATGTTGTATTAGTCAAGAAACCGAATGAAAACTAATGGATGTGCGTACACTTTACCAACTTGAATAATGTTACCCCAAAGGATAGCTACCCTTTACCAAGCATAGACCAGTTAGTAGATTCCACAGTTAAATATGCAGTCAAATATGCTATCTACTCCTTTTTTATGCAAAATCCGGATATTATCAAATACTAATGAACCCAGCAGATGAAGAAAAGCCCTCCTTCATAACTCATAAAGGAATGTACTGCTACACGATTATGTCATTTAGGCTAAAAATGCTGGAGCTACTTACCAAAGATTAGTGAATAGAATGTTCAAAGATATGATTGGAGAAACTGTGGAGGTCTATGTAGATGACATGATAGTCAAAAGAAAAAGTGAGGAGTCACATGTGGAAGATTTGGAAAAGGTTTTCATAGTACTGCAAAAGTATCGACTCAAGCTCAACCCGGAGAAGTGTGTGTTCGGGGTAAAAAGTGGAAAATTCCTCAGGTCATAATATCAAAAAGAGGAACAGAAGTGAATCTGGATAAAATTAAAGCAATCATCCGGATGGAACTGCCTCAAACCCTGAATGAAGTACATCGCCTCAACGGTAGAATTAACGCTTAAGGACGGTTCATCTCTTTTTCAGCAAAGAGATGCATGCCTTTTTACAAGGCGATGAAGGAGGAGAAAGATTTCAAATGGGATATAAATCACCAAGAAGCCTTCATCAAAATCAAAGACTTTTTAGCCAAACCTCCACTCACGAGCCGCCTCAACGATGGGGATACATTATATTTATACCTGGCTACCACAGATGAAGCGATAGGAATCATATTGATAAAAGAGGATGACCAAGGGTAGCATCCAATTTACTACAATAGCAAAGTGTTGCGAAATTCTGAACTTAGATACCCCAATATCGAAAACTAGCCCTTGCATTAATCCACTCGGTTGGTCGCCTAAGACCACACTTTCAAGCTCACATGATCATAGTGAGAACCAGCTTCCCTTTGAAGAAATTTCTACAAAGGCCAGATATGTCAGGACAACTCACCGAGTGGGCTATCCGATTGGGAGAATTGGACATTAGATTTGAGGCCCGAACTGCCTTGAAAGCACAAGTATTGGTGGACTTTATAGTAAAGTTTGCAGGCCTTGAGCCAGATAGGCCGGTACGATCAGAAACTTGGACTATCCATGTGGTTGGATCCTCCTACAGTGAAGGAGTTGGCATCGAAGAATACATTCAAGGACCTGAAAGAATCAAGCTTTCATACGTGGTCAAATTGGCATTTCTATCAACCAAAAATGCAGCCGAGTATGAAACAGTCATCAAAGGTTTGGTGCTAGCAATAGAGATTGCGCCTGATATAGTGGCAATTAAAAGTGACTCCATGCTAGTCTCAAACTAGATTAATAAAAAGTATGAACGAGACAAGCCAGCATGGTTAAATGTCTAGCTAAGGCTAGCAACTTGTTAGACAAACTAAAGGCAAAAGGCACCGAGTGAAAGATTGAATATATCTCCCAAGCACAGAATGAAGAAGCAGATGAATTAGCTAAAAAGGCTATGGGAAAAGACTCTTGGAATGAGCTAAGTTGCCCCTATCAAGCGCTAACCCATCCTACATCCAAAGAATATAGCGAAAGCCTGCGGATCCAAAAGAAATCACTTGGTTGGATGCAACCAATTTATGACTATTTAGTGATAAACTCCTAGAAGATAATTTGAGGTGGAGAAAATCACAAGGAAGTCCATGCGGTTTGCTCTGGTTGGCAAAGAGTTATATAGGAAATACTACTCCAATGTATGGCTTAAGTGCATCACCCCAGAGCTAAGAAAATTAATCGTTGAAGAAATCCATGACGGAGATTGTGGATCCCACCAGGCGGCCGATACATTACTTGGAGTAATTGCTCTAGCCGGATACTACTGGAAATCAGTCAAGGCCGATACCAAAGCATATGTCAAAACTTATCATCAATGCCAAGTACACACCAAGAAGACACACCTCCCAAGGTGCACCAAAAGCTATAATGACCATTTTTCCATTTGCAACTTGGGGATTTGACATAGCTAGACTAATGCCAAAAGCGGCCGGGCAGAAAAAGTGGATATTAGTAGCGATCGATCATTTCTCTAAGTGGGTCGAAGTAGAGGCACTTAGCTCAGTTACAGCTGACTAGGTCATTGACTTTGTTTGGAGAAACACCATCACATGATTTAGAATACCCAAGAAGATTATAACTGATAACTGCTCGCAGTTCATATTAGAGAAATTCAGCGATTTTTGCACACACTGGAAAATCGATCAACATTTCTCCTTGGTAGCACACCCCTAAACTGTAACACCCAAGTTTGACCGACTGCTCCCAAAAGCTAACACAAGTCTTTTTAGTGAGCTTTGTCCTCACTTGCTTACTTCCTGAAAATTACTTCCCAGGAGGTCACCCACCTCAAGATTGCTCCAAGTCAAGCATGCTCAACTTTAGAGTGATTGGAATGATTCTTGATTCTATTGATATCTATAAAAACTAAGGAATATATGTTTAGAAGAAACCTTGTTGAATTTCGTTCGTTTCCAATGTGAAATTTTTGTTTAAAGTTGAGTCATAAAATCTATTTTCGAAAAATCTCAGCTTTGTACACTATTTAGTATTTTGACCATAACTTTGGTTATACAATTTGGATTTCTATGATTCTGGTGGATTAAGAAATCTGAGACAATTATGTTTAGAAGAAACTTCTTCGATTCGATGATGTTTTAATAGTGAAAAATACAGGGGAAGTCAGGTCACAAAATCTCAAAATTTCTGGAAAATAGGAATTTTGATTTTATTGTGTTTTAATTGAAGTTTGATGCTTTAAAATTTAGGATTTGAATTTCTTAATTACTGAAGTTATGTTGAATTATGTTTGATGGTTTATACTAGAATTTTTAGGATGTCAATTTGATTTATTGCCCTTATCAAACGAGTAAAATTCGGGTCAGGGTAGATTGGCGCCAATAAAGGGGGGTACAGTACTGTACAAACAATTAAAGCTTTGGCTTCGGGCTTTAGCCGATATTATGATATATATATATATATATATATATATATATATATATATATATATATATATATTGATATTGAAGCTTCGGCTTCGGGCTTGACCGATATATTGATTTTTGAAGCTTCAGCTTCGGGCTTGACCGATATATTGATTTTGAAGCTTTGGCTTCGGGCTTGTCCGCTCCCGTATCCATTTTACCGTTATTCAGGACTTGTTTACTTTGGGCAATATGTGGTTAAAGTGTTTGGAAAAATTTTGATATAAATTTGATTGTACTTTGAAAGGTTTATAATATAAGTTTTGTGGTTTAGTTTTAAAAAGTTGTTTAATTTGTTTTTGACTTAAGAATATACTTTGTTTCTATATTAAAGCGTTAAAAATGTTCAAAGTTGCTTTATTTCTTTTATGGACACCACTAAGTAATTGCTTAGCATGTAGTTATTTTTCTACACATAGGTGGAGAACTTGTAGATAACTTGGACCAAAGTGGTAGAAGTGGATCAGCTTGAAGAGCATATAAGGAAAGACTCAAGGTGGATTTGTATTTTAATGTAATATTATGGTTTGTAGAATAATGGCATGTACTAGATTGTGTGAGAAATGTAAAGTGGCATTGAGAAATATTTGGAGAACAATTTGGAGTTGAAAACATTATATTTGTATTTGTACATATTAAATCTACAAGTATTGAACTTTATATAGTGGAGTAGAGTTGTTTATTGGGTGATTATAGTTACTGTGGCACTACTAATAAAGGGGGTGTTACATTTGTTGGTATCAGAGCGAGATTTACTAATGAACAAAATATGGGATTAATTGTGGAGGCCTTGAAAGGGCAGCTAAGGTGAGCTATTTGTTGCTCGAGCTAGGTATGGTTGTTAATATTATGTCATTCATTTTTATATGTTGGAATTGTCGTGAGGGCTTGTTGAATAGAGCTAAACAGTTTTTGGTACAGTTATGTATATGAAAGTGGCAGCTACAGGCCTTTATTCTAATTAAGACAAAGGTTTCTTTGATTTCAGATTAGGTTGTCAGGAAGTTTTGGGGACATAATGACTTTCAATCACATTTTTTTCCTTCGCATGGTTTGTTAGGGGGCCTACTGCTCTTATGGAATTCTAGTCTAATTCATGGTTAGGTTATTGCTTTCACAGATAGATGGTGTTTGCTACATATTGTGTCTACCTAATTTGAGGTAAATTTGTTATGTTTATATGGTCCCCCTAATTCTGTTGAGAGGAATCAGTTTTGGATTGATCTGCTGCCCCATATTCGAAATGTGGATAATTTAATGTTATGTGGTGATTTCAATGAAGTGTTACATAGCTCTGAGAGAGCTAGGAGTGGGGATTTGGTGTCGGGTTCGATGATCAGGTTCCAAGATTTCGTCAATGAGTGTGCTCTACTTAACTTGCCATTATATGGCCGTGATTATACTTGGTCTAATAGCCTATCCTTTTCAAGGATTGATCGGGTAATGGTGTCATGTGATATTCTCAATAAGTGGCCAAGGCAGAGTTTGATGACGATTGATTCAGTATTATCAGATCACTTTCTGATTGTTTACCATTCTCAGGCATCCTTGTGGGGTGGAAAAAATATTTTTCGTTCGTTGAATTGTTGGTGGGAGAATGAGGGTTTCTTACCATTTTTAAAATTGAAGTGGCAAGCTATAGAATTAGAGGCTCCAGGTTGTGACATTGATTTTAAACTGTGTCAGCTAAGGAACTCTATTCGGCCATGGCATCTTGCCAATTTCGATGGATTGGAGGGAAGAATAAAGAATTTAAAAGCTCGTGTTATATCCTTAACATCTAGTTTGGTGTCTTGACCTATTGGGGTGGAGAGCAATTTGGAGATCTAGAATGTGCGATCGAAACTACTTACCTGTAGATGGAATTTAGAAAAAATTCTCCATCAACAATCGAGAGTAAACTGGACTATGTTGAGAGATGATAATATGATTTTTTTTCATCGGGTGGCATTGGCGAGGTCTAGGGGTAATCAGATTGCTCAGTTAGAAATTGATGGGGTGTTATCTTCTAACCCAATACTTATTAAATCGATGATATGGAATTATTACTCAAAGTTGTTTTCGAAAAATATGGAGGTGCCATTTATTCTGAGTGGGCTGAATTTTTGCACGGTGGATGATGCAGCCAATATTCGGTTAGTTTAGTCTTTTTCTGAGACTGAAGTGTGGGATATGGTTTATGATTGTCAAGAAGGTAAGGCACCGGGTCCGGATGGATTCAATTTTTTCTTTTATAAACGCTTCTGGGGTGAGTTAAAATCGGATGTGCTAGCATTTTTTAATGAATTTTATATGTATGCTCGTTCGCCTAATTCAATTAAATTGTCATTTACTGTGTTGATCCCTAAAGTACCAAGATCATCTCTGTTGGGAAATTATAGACCGATTGCTCTTATTCATAGTATATATAAAATTGTGTTGAAAGTGCTCGCGAAGAGGTTACATGGTGTGTTGCCTCAACTGATTTTAGATAACCAGTTTGCATTTGTCAAAGGCCGCAACATTCACGAATTTTTATTTATAGCCTCGAAAGTGGTCCAATCAATTCACCGCCGCAGTTAGTCCTCTTTAGCACTTAAGCTTTATTTTCATAAGGCTTATGATAGTATTTCCTGGTCTTATATTGATTCAGTATTGAGGAGGATGGGTTTTTCTGGTAAGTGGATCAGATGGATGGCGGGCTTAGAGAGAGAACTCAGTAACATCTATAATTATTAATGGAAGCCCATCTGATCTAATTAGTTTGGGTAGAGGGGTAAAACAAGGCAATCCTATTTCTCTGTTTATTTTTATTTTAGCTGTAGAAGGTCTTAAACAGCTTATCGATGCAAGTGTCCTAAAGGGCATTTTGCCTAGGTTCCGTATTGATGGGTCAGACGTGGATATATCTATTTTCCAATTTATGGATGACACAATGTGTTTCTTACCTGCAGATGAGTCTCTTTTACCTATTTTTATCCATGTATTGCGTTGCTTAGAGCTGATTTTGGGTTTGCAAATTAATTTTGTTAAGAGCTTAATTATGGGCATTAATGTACAGGATGCCATGTTGAATCGATGTGCGGGGATTATGGGCTGCAAGATTGAGAAATTTCCCATTACCTATCTGGGCGCCCCACTTAGAACGAGGCGCATTCTGGTGTCTTATTGCAATTCGTTGATTGGTAAGTTCCAAAATCATCTGTCAAGTTGGAAAGGTCAGTGCTTATCGTATGCTGGTAGGGTTGTCCTTGTGAAATCAGTGCTTTCATCTATTCTGATTTATATGCTATCCTTGAATAAGATGGCGTTTGCAATTAATAACAACCTTGTACAATTGATGAGGAATTTTTTATGGAGAGGTGATGCAGATTCAAGAGGGATCTGTGAAGTGAGTTGGGAGACAATCATATTACCAAAAAACTTAGGGGGCCTGTATGTTAGGGATCTCAGATTAATAAATTGCAATTTGCTGTTGAAATGGACATGGCAAAGTAGTGTAGACAGGCAGGGATCGTTATGGTATGATATGTGTGTGCGAAGATATGGCTTTGACTCATGGAACTCTTTTGAAAATGTTGAGAAGTCGCACCTTTCGCAAGTTTGGCATGACATCTTATCCTGTTGTGTGAAGAATACATCCTTCTGGGAGCTGTTTAACTCCAATGTGAGTGTTAACGTATGGAATAGGGCCTGTGGCTCATTTTGGTATGATAATTGGACGGTAAATGTGTCATTATTAGTTCTTTTCCTAGACTTGCATCTCTTACATAATAGAAAGAGTTGTTCGGTTCAGGATGGGTGTTTTTTAATTTTTGGTGCATCAGCATTCTCTAGACCTCTTTGAAAATGTAATTTGAGGATTTCGAGTAGAGAGAGGTGCAACCAACTTTGGAATTGGATTTGCCAAAATTGCCGTGCAATTTTTGTAGGAGATAGAGTTGACGGAATTATGGGACATCAACTACATGTTGCGTTTCAAGGGGTAACGGATCGGTTTGTATGGGATTTAGGAGATAATAATGTATTTTCAGCCATGTTTGGGGTTTTACCAGACGCCCTAATGGACTATGCCGGAAATGGATTACATGTTGGTTTAGAATACGTGCCTCCCTCCTAAAGTTAAATTCTTCTGCTGGTTATTGTTCCACAGACGTCTACCAACAAAGGTTTTTCTTTTTTGCCGTGGATACCAAGCAGTAATGGATGATAAGTGTCCATTTTGTGAGGATATTGAATCAATTGATCACGCTTTATTCCATTGCTTGGGCAGCTATTGTATATGAGCTCAATTTTTTTTGTTGCTAGGGATCTCAGTCACAATGCCCTTGGAGGGAGTTGATTTCTTACTACTATGGTGTACACACTATACCTCGGGGCTTAGCCGCCAGTTTGGCAAGTCTTTATGGTTTATGATTGTATGGGTTATTTGGAAGAGGAGGAATAAGTTTGTGTTCGAGGGAGTCTTAAGCTCAGAGGATCACCTGGGGTCTTGTGTTTATATATGTTGGTTTTTCTTCAAGTATAGGCGGCGAAATCTGAATTTTATTGCTTCTTATGGCTTTAATTTTCCGAGCTTATTACTTAGTGATCGCCAAATAGCTATTATCCTATTGTTGCCTTCCATTGTAATAGGCATGGACTTGTTGGGATCGGATTATATTTCCGTATCACCTTTAGGTTGTATATGATGTCCAATTATGCTCTCATCTTGTGAGCAGAATTTGAATTGTATTAATAAAGAGAGGTAGGTGTTTTGTAGGTAAGCGGGGGCACAACCTAGTTGGGACATCCGCCCCAAAATTTTCACCTGCCTCAAACTTTTTCATTCTAGAGGGACACAATGTTCCTCCGGGGGGTTTTCAAGAAAAAATTAAATCACTTAAGCATTAGATATGTCTTAGGGCTTAGGGTGGGGAGTTTAGGGTTTAAAGCTTTTTAGGGTTTAGAACTTACAGTTTGGGGTTTGTAATAATTTTCTTATACCTTTTATATGATTTTTAAATAATTCATAACTTTTCTACAACTATTTATACCTCCCTTGTACCCTCTTATATAATTTTTGAAATAACTTATAACTTTCTTATACATTTTATATTTTTAAAATAATCTATAACTTTTGATACCTTTCATATAACCTTTTGAATAACATATTGAATAGTTTTAGTTACATCTTTTACTTGTAACATAACTATTTTTTGTTTCAAGTTAAATTTATAGTAACAAAAACAATAAATACCAATTGGGTGTAGGTCAATTGGTACACCACTCTATGAAACTGGTGGGAGGTCCTAAGCCCAATAACTAAAACCTCTTCAAAATCCCATTAATTTCAAAAAAACAAAAACAATAAATGTTTTGCAAAAAGTTTTGTATGTTGTCACATGTATTATTTTTGTCAGAGTAAAAAAGTTCTTGTCACATATAGAGTAGTTTTAGTTACAACTTTTACTTGTAACATAAGTATTTCTTCTTTCAAGTTTAACTTATTGTCACAAAACCAATAAATTATTTGTAACAAGTTTTTTATATTGTCGCATATTTTTTTTGTGACGATAAAGAATAATTGTCACATATGAATACTTTTAGTTACAACTGTTACTTGTAACAAAAGTATTTTCAGTTTCAAGTTAAATTTATTGTCATGAAACTAGTCAATTTTTTGTAACAAGTTTTTTATGTTGTTACGTAAATAGTTTTGGTGGCAATAAAATATTTATTGTAACAATTTCTAAAATATAGGTAACAACTTAAGTTGTAACAGAAAAATATCAATTGCAATCTTAAAAAATTGTTACAAAACATCTATTATATGTGACAATTTTACAACAAGATTTCAAAAAACTAATTTTTGTGACAATAAATATTTTATTGTAACAAATAATAGTCTTTTTGTGACAACAATTTAGTGACAGCTAAAATGTTATCACATATTAACTGATTTGGTGTAGTGTAAGTAAATGAAATACAACTTATATGTACTTGAGAATAAATAACTGTTTCCATATCAAATTAAAGAACTTGCATAAAACAAAAATTATGTCAGCGATACACCACTTTACAGTTGTTCTAGTTTGTAATTCTAAACTTTTCAACTTCTAAAGGCTGAACTGATCTGAAAAAGACTGAACTGAAGTGAGCTAAACTGAACTTATTTCAATGTATATCTATAACTATGCATAGCTGAATTGGACTTAAGAAGTGGTGTGAAGTGAATTGATCTGAACAAAATGGTAGTCCAAGAGAATAATGCCTAAGAAAAAGATATTGATCTCATAAGCTTACATTTTTAGATACTAATCTCATAAGCTTACATTTTTAGTTACATCGCGCATTCTTTTGAGATCGAAATGGCAATATAGAACTAATTTCTAATCTCCAAAAATACAAGCTTTGTTGTGAGTTAAGCCAACAAAATAATTCATCATCTTTATTGTGAAGACAAGTTTTGATTACCCGTTGATTTAAACAAAGTAACAAGCGAGCGACAATGGTGTATGTATTTTCTAACATAGTAAGTAAGCAATGGTAGCACATGAAACAAGACAAGTTGTAAAGGTGCACGCAAACAAGTTGTAATGTTCTATACTCATTATGAAATTGCTTGAAAAACCATGTTTTAAATGCTAGTAGAAAATTGCTAAAAAAACATATTTTATTTTTATTTCAATTAAACTGAACTACGAATTGAATCACCAATTTGCCATAAGCTACAACCCAATACTAAAACCGATTAACGACATCCTTCAAGATTAATGCATACCACAGCCATGAAAAAAACTAGCAGAAATTATTAAGTTTCTATGTGAGGACCAGATTGCCGATATTTCTCCCATAGCCGAATGCGAGAGCATCTACATGTTCACGGAGGTTTCGACAAGTTTCATATAACTCAGCAGATCTCGCTTCCTAGTTTCTTCCAATGCTCTTTCGATAACATAACTATTAAATTTGGATTCTCTAAAGTTTAAATTCTCTAAAGTTGTACATTTCGATCAATCGCAACCATTCATTGAGCTTTAATGGCATAGATTCAATTTTAATAATTTATGTGGTCCATAGTGCAATAGAATTTAGACCACTAAAACTCAATGAATGGCTAAAATTAACAGAATTGTACAACTTTATGGCCCAATTTTATTTTGAAGTATTTATAAATTGGCCCATCGGGTGTCATGGCGGTTGAGTGGCTATAAAAAGTGTAGGCGAGCGTATTCATCGGCATTCAAATTTTCGTAATGCGGAGAAAAAACAAACAACAGAAGAGTGGGACACCAAGTTATGCGATTCAATTCAATTCTAGGGTTTCAGTTCCTTTCGATCACTCTTCTTTGATTCGATTCTAGGGTTTTCGTTTGTTTTTCGCTCATTGGATTGAAGGAATGTGAGCCGATTGGTCCCTATACAAGAAATGCAGCACGGTTTTTCTCTTTTTTTCCCAATTTCATATTGCTATGCTCAACTTTCATTTGTTTTCCAAATTTTGTATAGCTATGCTCTGCTTTTTATATTTCTTTTTCTTGTTGGCATGGAATTGGGGAAGACCCGATCCTTTCTGTATTGCGATTCTAGGGTTCCTTTTATACATGTTTCTCAAAAGCATGGATTTTGTGGCAAGAATTGGAAAACCTGTAGAGATTTCTACTCTTTCCCAAGTTTCTATCCTAATTCACCAATTTCCATTTGATTTTATTTGCTTATCTCATATGCAAACGACTGCACTCCTATTGCCAGAACTCCCGTGTGCTTAAATTTTCGGTTTGTTAACTGCTCGATCATTAACTCAATCTGTTCTTTTCTCGTTCTCATTGAAGGTATTTGAGCGGATTTGTCCCTGAACTAGAACTCATGCAGTCTGTAATGCCCCCCCTATATAGGGTGCGCCACGGTAACAATAATCACCCAATAAATAACTCTACTCCACTATATAGAGTTCAATACTTATAGATTTCAATATGTACAAATACCAATATAATGTTTTAAACTCCAAATTATTCTCCAAATATTTCTTAATGCCACTTTACATTTCTCACTCTCTAGTACATGCCATTATTCTACAAACCATAATATTACATTAAAATATAAATCCACCTCGAATCTTTCCTTATTTGCTCTTTAAGCTGATCCACCTGTACCACTTTGGTCCAAGCTATCTACAAGTTCTCCACCTACGCGTAGAAAATCAACTACACGCTAAGCAATTTGCTTAGTGGTGTCCATAAAAAAATATAACTTTGAATATTTTTAAAATAGAAACAAAGTATATTTACAAGTCAAAAATAAATTAACCAACTTTATGGAACCAAATCACGAAACTTATATAGTAATCCTTTCAAAGTACAATCAAATTTGTACCCAATTTTTCCAAACACTTTAACCATATATTGCTCAAAGTAAACAAGTCCTGAATAATGGTAAAATGGATACGGGAGCGGACAAGCCCGAAGCCAAAGCTTCAAAATCAATATTGGTAAAGCCTAAAGCCGAAGCTTCAAAAATCAATATATCGGTCAAGCCCGAAGCCGAAGCTTCAATATCAATATATATATATATATATATATCTCATAATATCGGCCAAAGCCCAAAGCCAAAGCTTCAATTGTTTGTACAGTACTGTACCCCCCTTTATTGGCGCCAATCTACCCTGACCCGTATTCTACTCATATAATAAGGGCAATAAATCAAAGTAACATCTTAAAAATTCCAGTATAAACCATCAATCATAATTTAACATAACTTCAGTAATTAAGAAATCTAAATCCCAAATTTTTAAGCATCAAACTTCAATTTAAACTCAATAAAATCAATATTCATACTTTACAGAATTTTTCCAGGTTTCATAACCTGACTTCCCCTGCATTTTTCACTATCAAAACATCATCCAATCGAAGAACTTTCTTCTAAACATAATTACCCACATGTCTCAGCCTTCCCAAACCACCAGAATCACAGAAATTCAAATTGTATAACCAAAGTTATGATTAAAATACTAAACAGTGTACCAAGCTGAGATTTTCTGAAAACAGATTTCGTGACTCAACTTCAAACGAAAATTTCACATTGAAAATAAATTCAATAAGGTTTCTTCTGAACATATGTTCCTTACTTTCTGTAGATATCAATAGAATCAAGAATCGTTCAAATCGAACTCATTTAACGAGAGAAAACATTAAAACAAAATAAGTATAGAATCTGGAAAATTTCCCGAAAAACCGAGAAATCGAAATTCGGGACACAAACCTTTTTCTATGCTCTTTCTAGTTCTCTTCTACCTCTTTTGCCTTTGATTTACTTGCAATAGCTTCCTCTACAACAGCCATATATAATTCTATCAAGATATTACATAAATAAACTTCCTAATACCATAAATATGCTTAATCTACCATGAATTCTACTAATTAAGCTTTAATTTCACCAAAAATCACTCACCTCAAACTCAGGTTACTATTCATCCAAATCTTAATATCTGAAATCCTCCTCTTCTAGTCTTCATTGACTGAAATTGATGATGATAGAGGGCTTAAGGATCGATTTCTAACAAGAATTTAAAGTTGAAATCGAAGAAATCGGAAGTTTTTGGATTAGGGAGAATTTTGGTTAAAGGAAAGGAAGAAATGGAGAAAATGATGAAATGATGGAGAAGAAGAGAAGTGGCTGCAATGTATTGAGCTTTTGTTTTTGTTTTTTTTTATTTCCAATATTGCCCTTGGACAAATAATTAAATGTCCAATTCATCCCTCTTACTTAATTAACTCGTATTTCCTCATGCCTTAAATCCAATAACAATAATAACAATAAAAAATAATTTTCATGATATTTTAATACCATAGTAATTTATTATATGCAAATTTTGGAAATTTCGGTTCGGTACACAGTCCAATTTAAGGGAGAAAGCTATAGTTGATTGCTCTAGTGCTGAAGAGAGCGCAAGTGTCTTCGGGTAAAGCTTCCTATCTGCTTGGAATGCCAGTTAGTTGTATGAGTGTATATTTGCGTCATCAGTGGTATGCTTATAGTTTTTACTAAGTATAATTTGACTAGAGAATAACAGGTTTGCTTGCCCTAATTATTCGGATTTTGATTTGGCTTTGGCTGAGAATGTTAGAAATATAAACTTAATGTTTAAGAAAAGAAATAAAATATAGAATATGCAAGTTGGAGATAACATGGGTGGCAAAGTACGCAAGTGGCAAATTCATAATTGGATGCAACTTCTTTGCATAATCATATGGGCAGCAACATTTAGAATATGTGGCATATTCATAATGACAATAGGTGGAGAATTCAATAATGACAATAGGTGGAAGTATATGGTGATCCATTAATTCACTATAAATAGAGGCAAAGTTATTGTATGTAAGGGATTAAGAGATATGAGTGTAGGCAAGTATGCCTAAAATATGTAGTGTGTATGTGTGTTACTAATGAAGCTTTATTGGTTGTGAGCTTTTAAGATTATGTTTTAGTCAAGAGTTTATTTCGACGTATAGTCGTGGATTTTTTTTGTTTTTTCAACATAGAATCCGAGTGGAGGTTCGTTCTTGAGCCATTTCGTGTCTTTCCGAAAATTCCTGAGTCAAAAAAAATCAAGTTCAAAGAAGTTGTAGAAGCTGCCCAAAAAATTATTGCTAAAGACTGTCTAAAGAGTTGCCAAAAATTGTAGAAACTATCGCAATACGCCAAAAGTGTTGCCAAAAAATTTAGAAGCATTGCAGTAGCCTCCATACGCCCAGAAACAAGTTTTTTCCAGAATTGCAACGACAATTCCATTGCTGTTTCCTTGCTAAATCTGTCGGAAAATAGCAACACAAACAAAGTGTTGCAAAAGGCCCTAAAAAGCGTTACGAAATCCCCTAAATGCTTTGAAACAAATTTTCAGTGTTTTGAGCTTGAGGTTGAGCCAGTGAAACAGAGAAAATACCACTACATGCAGTGTTATGTGAATTACTGCTAGTGATTGCAGTAAGAATTGGGAAAGAAGTTCCCTATTATATTACCGGTTGAAGAACTCTGTTGAGAGTTCAGTCAAGACTAATGGATCTTGGTGTAGAAGACTGCCCGATCCAAGAGTAGTTAGTGAAGACTATAAGAAGATGCAGCTTGTGAAAGCTCTGTAATGATCCGGTTAAACATTGCGAGTAAAGCAGTGTTAGAAGAAGACTCCGAGTAAAGTAGCTTTTGAAAGTCTGCTAGAGAAGCAGATGTTGAAGGTCACAATTGTGAGCCTTTCTGTAGTAGAGTGGTTAATTTTCAAAGTCCAATAAAGTGATGAAAAATTAAGTTTAAGGGGGAGCGTTAGAAATATAAACTTAATGTTTAAGAAAAGAAATAAAATATAGAATATGCAAGTTGGAGATAGCATGGATGGCAAAGTATGCAAGTGGCAAATTCATAATTGGATGTAACTTGTTTGCATAATCATATGGGCAGCAACATTTAGAATAGGTGGCATATTCATAATGACAATAGGTGGAATATTCATAATGATAATAGGTGGAAACTTGTATAGAATACCAAGTGGCTAGAATTCAATAATGACAAGTGAAAGTATATGGTGATCCATAATTCACTATAAATAGAGGCAAAGTTGTTGTATCCAAATACAAGTGAGCAAAAATGTAATGGATTAAGAGATATGAGTGTAGGCAAGCATGTCTAAAATATGTAGTGTGTATGTGTGCTACAAATAAAGCTTTATTAGTTGTGAGTTTTTGAGATTATGTTTTAGTCAAGAGTTTATTTCGACACATAGTCATTGATTTTTTCATTTTTTCAATAGAGAATGCCCTGGATTACTTTCAACATGAGAAAGGGGTATTTAATCTTGTCTTTTTTTCCTTTTGTTTCTCTAATTCTCGACATTGGTGTACATCACTCTAACTTTAACAATTTTATTTTTGCACTTATTGGCTAGGATGCTCTGGGGTTTGAAGTAGTGAGAGTTTGTAGTGCTTATTTTCAATATCTAGGATGTAAATTCAGATTCCCTGATTGTCAAGATGAGTGTCATATTAGCTTCTATGCAAAAGCAAAAAATAGTAGTCGTGGTGATGAGTCTAAGACGTGGTTCTTTGCTAAAGTTGAAGAAGAATCTGATAGGGATTTTGTTTTGCAACGTGTTAAAGTTCTTGACCCTCACGTTGATGGTAATGTAGTCACTCAACATTCTTGACTTCTAGTATTTGGGTTTCTATTTTTTGGTTGTATTCTGCTTAGTTGCTAATCGCACGTTGATTTTGTTGAAATATTAAACTTAATAAGAAAGAAATGAAAATGATAAAGGAAAGAGAAGACATGGTTAGCAACTCATCATTAATTTGCAAGTTGTATATAGGCACAAAATATATTAATTTGGGTGGCAATTCATCATGATGGGCAAACATCAAAATTGCAAGTGACTTTATGGGTGGCAATTCATCTTGATGGGCAAACATCAAAGTGACTTTATGGGCGGCAATTCATCATGATGGGCTGAAATTTCTCAATTTTGTGATTCACAATCACTATATGTAGGTTTTAATTTGTTGTATCAGATGAGAGAGTGTGAAAAAAAAGTAAGGCAATTACAGCGTGAGCAAAGGAAAAGTAGAGAGCAAACTTTGTAATACATAAAGCTCCAAGTTTCAATCAAAAATCCTTTTGTGTTTAAGCTTTGATTCATTTTACTTCCTCTTCCTTGATTCATTAACTCAAATTTATCACCAACAAAGTGGTACCAGAGCCATTTCGGATCCAATCCTCTTCCCAAAAATCCCGAACAAAAAAGTCGAGTTTAAAGAGTTTCAGACGCAGCTTGTATTGCAAAAGGTTGTCAAACATGTTGTGAAAAACTGAAGAAAGTGTCACAGTTAGCATAAAGTGTCGTAAATACTCAAAAAAAGCTGCAATAGCCTCTGTACTTCCTTTCTGGAAAATTTTCAAGTTCATCTATAATTGCAAGGAAATATTTTCCCTTGCTGTTCTCCTTGCAAAATCTTTCTGAAGGCTATAGCGACGCACCAAAGTGTCGTAATAGACTCAAAAGCATTGCAACAGCCCATGTACTCTTTGAAAAAAATTTTCCTCTACAGAAATGAATCTCAACGGTGTTTCCTTCATTTTCCCTCAACTTACAAAAACCATTTACAAAAATTGGTGAATCAAGATGAAAGCCATTCTAGGATCCCAAGATGTTTGGGATATTGTTGAAAAAGGCTCTGAAGTCCCAGCTACAGATGCACAACTGTCGCAAGCTGAAAAGAACAGTTTGTATAAGAGTCATCGTAATGACCAGAAGGGTCTTAGTATCATCCATCAAGGGTTAGATGATGTTATATTTGAGAAGGTGGCAGAAGTGACCACCTCCAAGCAAGCTTGGAACATACTACGAGTTTCTCTTTAAGGAGAGGAGAAAGTATAGAAAGTTTGGCTCCAAATGTTGAGAGGAGAGTTCGAGATAATGAAGATGAAGGAGACAGAAGCGATTGTAGATTACTCCTCACGATTAAAATCTGTCACTAACTAAATGCCGCAATATGGAGAAAAGCTTGAAGAATCCAAGGTTTTTGAAAAACTTCTAAGGTCACTACTACCAAAGTTTGACTATGTAGTAGTGGAAATAGAAGAATCTCGGAATATAAGTCATATGACCATCGATGAAGTAGTTGGCTCATTATAAGCACGTAAGGAGAGACTAAACAGATAAAGAGAAGAGTCTATAGAACAAGTCTTGGCAGCAAAGGTTTCAGTCAAAGGTGAAAGTAGCCGGGATTCTAGCTATTAAGGATGAGGACGTGATAGAGGTCATGGAGGAAACGGAAGAGGAAGAGGACGTGGCAGATTTCAACAATATGAGAGAAGTGACAATAATAATAGAGATAATTAGTCCACAAGAGGCAGAGGTCGTGGACGTGGACGAGAAAGAGGAAACTAGAGCCAGAATGATGGATGTGACAAGTCCAATGTTCAATGCTACAATTGCTCCAGATATGGCCACTATATAGTAGATTGTCGGAGCCCATCAAAGTAAACAGAGGAAACGGTGAACAACATTCAAGAAGAGGACATAACCGACACGGTATTACTAACCTGTGTAGGTGAATACAGTCAAGAAAACAACATATGGTATCTTGATAATGGTGCAAGTAACCATATATGTGGAGACAACAAAATGTTCGTAGAGCTGGACCAGTCATTTAGTGGTAATGTTTTCTTTGGGGATTCGTCAAAAGTTCCTATTTAAGGAACATGAATTATTCTTATTCGTTTAAAGAATGGAGAGCACCAATTCATCAGCAATGTTTATTACATTCCAAACATGAAAAGCAACATTTTAAGTTTGGGACAACTGTTGGAGAAAAATTACCAAATTCACATGGTGAACCGAAAGTAAGTGCTGTTAAACAAAAAGGAGGAGCAGCTAGCTAGTGTGCCAATGTCAAAAAATAGAATGTTCACTCTTAACATCAAAACGGATGTAGCAAGATGCTTAAAAGCTTGCGTGAAAGAATCGAATTGGCTTTGGTATTTAAGATTTAGGCATCTCAACTTTGGAGGGTTGAAATTGCTAAGCCAGAAGAAGATGGTGCATGGTCTTTCACTGATTAATAAACCCCATCAGCTTTATGAAGGATGTCTTGTTGGAAAACATTCCAGAACTAGTTTTCCAAAAGAGTCCATGTCAAGAGCAAAGGCTCCCCTTGAGCTTATTCATATCGATGTTTACGGATCAATGACACCAGTGTTATTGGGAGGCAACTAATATTTCTTGCTATTTATTGATGATTATAGCAGAAAGACGTGGGTTTATTTTCTAAAAGGGAAATCAGAAGTTTTTGAAGCATTCAAAAAGTTTAAAGCTATGGTGGAAAAAGAAAGTGGCTATTACATCAAAGCTTTAAGATCCGACAAAGGGGGAGAATTTACTTCAAATGAATTGAAAAGATTTTGTGAGCATCATGGAATCCATCAGTTCCTATTAGTCCTGAGATCGCCATAACAAAATGGTGTTGGGAAAAGAAAGAACTGAACGGTGATGGATATGGTGAGGAACATGTAGAAGAGTAAAATTTTGCCCAAATAGTTATGGGCAAAAGCGGTTGGTCCCAATGACAAGTATTTCAGATATGACACACCATGAAGCATGGAGTGGGAGAAAGCTTACTATCTCTCATTTTTGTGTTTTTGGGAGTGTTGCACATGTTCATGTTGCGGATGAAGAAAGGAGAAAGTTGGATGATAAAAGCAAGAAAATACTTGTTCGTGGGATACTTAGAATTTTCCAAAGGTTACAAGATGTTTGATCTTGATACTGGAATGACTATCATCACTATGGACATGACTATTGATAAGGAAGCAATTTCGGAATGGAATAATGACAAGCAGAAGAATTACAGTTTTTATCCTTTCACCATGGATGAAAACAATGATCGAGATGTGGAGGAGCCAGGCAAAGCATCGATGTCATATAGTCCCATTTCAATTACATCTCCAGGACACGATGATGATGAAAGTCAAAGTCTAAGAGAAAGACCTAGAAAATTTCGTCTTGTTGAAGATCTTTATGATGCAACTAGAGAGCTCAATGAAGAATTAACTCTTTACTACGATCTCATTGGTAGTGAGCCCATTAATGCTGAAGAGGCCATGAAAGATAAAAACTGGAGAAGAGCCATGGATGAGGAAATCCAATCAATTGAGGAGAATGAGACATGGGAGTTGACCAAACATCCAGTTGACAAAAAGCCCATTGGAGTCAAATGGGTGTTCAAGGGAAAGAAGGATGTAAATGGAGAAATCGTTCGATATAAAGCGAGGCTAGTTGCAAAGGGAAGTAGTCAAAAACTTGGTATTGACTATGATGAAGTATTTGTACCAGTAACAAGAATGGAGACTATCAGACTGGTGATCTCAATCGTTGCCCAAAATGGATGGAAGATCCACCAAATCGATGTAAAGTCAGGATTTTTGAATGGATACTTGGAGGAAGAGATCTATGTCCAACAACCACCTGGTTACATTGTCAAAGGTCATGAACGAAAAGTGTTGAAGCTGAAGAAGGCATTGTACGGACTTAAGCAAGTACCGAGAGCTTGGAGCAGCCACATTGATAAATACTTTTGTGAGAATGGATTTTTCAAGTGCCCACACGGGTATGCCTTGTACGTGAAAGTGAAAGGTGGAGACATATTGCTTGTTTGCTTGTATGTGGATGATCTCATATTTATCGGGAACAATCCTCAAATATTTAATGATTTCAAGAAGACAATGACTCGTGAATTCAAAATGACTGATATTGGCCTGATGTCGTACTATCTTAGCATTGAAGTGAAGCAAAGTGATGATGGAATTTTTATTTTTCAAAGTGGTTTCGCCAAGGAGATCTTGAGGAAATTTAAGATGGAGAATTACAACCCTGTCAGCACTCTAACTGAATGCAGTTTAAAATTAACCGAGAATGAAAATGGAGTCTGAGTGAACCCGATAATTTTCAAAGTTTGATCAGGAGTCTCAAATACCTGACGTGCACAAGGCCTAATATTCTGTATGCAGTTGGACTAGTAAGCAGATACATGGAAGAACCGAAGGAGTCTCATTGGAATGCTGCAAAAAGAGTACTCTACTATGTCAAAGGTACAACTAATTTTGGATTACATTATTCAAAATCTGAAGAATTCAAATTAGTTGGATATAGCAATAGTGATTGGGCCGGAGATAAAATTGATCAAAAAAGCACGAGCACATTTGTATTTTTTCTTGGCGAAACAACATTCACTTGGAGTTCAAAGAAGCAACCAATTGTTACACTGTCAGCCTGCGAAGCTGAATAAGTAGCTGCAACCTCGTTTGTATGTCATGCGATATGGCTACGTCAATTATTGAAGCCCCTTCAAATGACACAACATGATCCAACCGATATTTTTGTCGATGACAAGTCAGCCCTGGCGTTAGCAAAAAATCTATTATTTTATGATCAAAGTAAACATATCGACACGAGATTTCATTTTATCAGAGAGTGCATTGATCAAAAGGAAGTCACGTTGAAATACGTGAAAACGCAAGATCAAATTGCGGACATCTTTATGAAGCCACTGAAGCATGAAGTGTTTAGCCAGCTACTAGCATTGTTGGGAATAACAAAGAATTAAGTTTAAGGGGGAGTGTTGAAATATTAAACTTAATAAGAAAGAAATGAAAATGATAAAGGAAAGAGAAGACATGGTTGGCAACTCATCATTAATTTGCAAGTTGTATATGGGCACCAAATATATTAATTTGGGTGGCAATTCATCATGATGAGCAAACATCAAAATTGCAAGTGACTTTATGGGTCGCAATTCAGCATGATGGGCTGAAATTTCTCAATTTTGTGATTCACAATCACTATATGTAGGTTTCAATTTGTTGTATCAGATGAGAGAGTGTGAAAAAAATTAAGGCAATTAGAGTGTGAGCAAAGGAAAAGTAGAGAGCAAACTTTGTAATACATAAAGCTCTAAGTTTCAATAAAAAATCCTTTTATGTTTAAGCTTTGATTCATTTTACTTCCTCTTCCTTGATTCGTTAACTCAAATTTATCCCCAACACATTTCTATTCCATAATCTGCAGAACTTAGCTATAAATTCAAATATGATTTTTTTTCTTAATGCTATTTCTTCTCTTGAGTCGTGGTTGTTCAGTTCATATAGCTAAATCATGATCAATCTCCCCATACTTAGCATGGTAGTACCAAATGCGTCAGACAATTGAAGTTCTAAAGTAGTTGTTGCACATTGTAGGACAGATGTATGGTTGTGAATTTTGTCCACCTCATTGGCTATATCCTTATCCCGATGGATTCACACCACATTATGGAGTTGGCTACGGATAAACAAACGCTAAGAGTTTTTTTCATTATGACATGGATGAAGAAGAGGAGAAGAATAAGAAGCGGTATGTATACTGTCTGTACTTTTTTCCTGTCTATGTGCATGTCTTAGTCAACAAGATTGCGTGCAATGTTCAAGTTTATGTGCATGTCAGAGTTATTTGTCTGGTTGATATAACTTGCAACAAGGCATTTCTGAATTTCCTTTTCTAACTACGATACTTTTGCCGATTTCAGGACGCTTGACATGGAAGGGGAAGGAGATGGAAAACCTTGGGCCAAAAGGCTTAAGCATAAGCAAATATATAGTATATTTTTTTGAAAATCAAGCAAATATATAGTATATGATCCTAGAGTTATTCAGCAAAGTATAAATCACCTAAAATAGATAGATAGATGCAATATAATATTAGCTAATATAGTATGTTATGTTGATGTTAACTCTTGTTTGTTTTCCCTACTCATCAACAATTACTAGAATAGGATCAACAATAGAATGAATAGTGGTGACTATTGGTTGTTCAATATCACCAAAAACCAAGCCTGGTACTCTTATAGTCCTTCAAAATTCAAGCATTTGTTGGAACTGAATCTTTCTTTACGTATATAGGACTCAGCTAGTTGCTCATGAAAATGTCTTGCATAATTCAGGAAACATTATAGCCAACACAAGGTGTTTCACATCCCTGCTATCCCTCTTGAATTTACATACCAACAAAATTAGGCCGATATAGTATACCTGGCAGTGGGCTTAGGCCTATCTACCGCACATTCCTATAATCCGTGTCTCAAAACTATCCACTAGTTCTTGAGCCCAATCATGGAAGTGTTGCCTAGATAACCAGTCCCTTTAAGGATGTATTGTAGTTTAAATGATTGGTTGTTTTATTGCTGAAATTTATTTGTTAGTTTAAACAAAATAATCACTGCAAAGTTAAAAAAATAAAGGTCTTTAAAGCTATAAAACTAATCTACTAATCCAGATTAATTTATGCCGATGATTTTATTGGTTTTATTTCAAGATACACAATCCTTCAACTATCCAATCCTTTCTCAAAAGGACTCTTGGTTGATGGGCGTATTGGTACTTTACCCATCTGTGTTCTTGGGCCTAACTGAGTTAGAACAAAAACCCATTGAGTCAAACCGCCATTTCACATGTTAGCCATACCAAAGTATCCTAACCCTATGCGGCCCACCGATAACATAATGTACCCTATTGAGCATAAGGTACAATAGCTTCAATGGGTGGCGCAAAGGTGAATCCAGGAAACACTTTTAAGCGACTCAATATTTTATGGATTATTTAAGTATTGTCGGCTTATATAATGAATCGGGTCTATGTAATTATTTTAGATACAATGTATCCATATTTTATATATAAAATGAGGTTCAATGTACAAATCTATAATTTAGAACTTCTATGGGTATTAACAAATATTAAATATTTAAAATAAATCTCATTTCGACCCATAGAATTCTCAGTTACGAATTTTTACAAACCAACCGTCATACTTATATGTACTACTATGATTCATAAGCATGACAATTATAATTACATCTACTATATTTAGCGGAGATACTTGGTGAAATTGCCAAGTTTTGACAACTGTGACTTAAAGCTTGTTGAAAACTGACCATATACTTGAGGCGTACACCTTCAGTAGGTGATGCCGCCTCAGCTTCCTAATTACCGTGTCTTTACACTGTTCGACTACATATGACTGGCAGTCAACGCAAGAGTTACACGACACACACAACTGCATCACTTTACCTAATCAAAGCAATAACTTCCCACTCCCTAAGAATGAGGAACTAACAAGGCCTGACCAAGTCTTCCTAGAATCTCGGTATTATGATCCCATATTCAAATCCATAACTACTAGATCAAGGGTAATGGTAATGAGAAGGGCTATAAATTCCACACGCCTATTTTTCCTGGTAATCAATTCTATACTCTCTACCTAAATTCTGCCATTTACTTATCTCAAATTACTCTTTCAAGATCATTGACTTAGGCATCGGAGGTTCCCCCCGGAGACAAGCCTCGATCCTTTGACCTTTCATTATTTTACAAGTTAAACCCTTAACCGACGTCTTAATTATTTTTTGAAGTTCTACCACGCCGTTTATACATTACTGCACAAAACATTTAGTGGTGCGGTGAGTGTGGACCAAATTTACTTGATCCATTGGAGAATTTTGGTCTCCTCGCAAACACAAAAATGGTGCAGATCAACGACAGCCATCCTTCAGAAACTGGCGCCTTCCAGGGGACCCCCGAGGGTCTTGCTGGTCTTGGAGGTTCCTTCACAATGCCCCCACCATGGAATGTCGTGGAGCAAATGTTGAAAATCTTTAGAGATTATAATATCCCCCTAGAATAATAAGTCACTAGAGCAGGCTTCGTGGAACAATACAATATGGTAGGGGCCACCCTCTAAGGAATCCCCGATGATGGTCCCAATCGCCAGGGTTTGGCTAGAGAACTGTTTCCCTCTGATGACAATCGCCAGGCCAACACCGGCTGCTATGGCTCCCTAAATGGTGCTGATGATTCCTCAGTCCAGCATTGCCTTGAATCCCGCAATGCAAGCACAGATGCTACCAATGTTCTAGTCCTTCAATCCCCAAGGCAGTAAACCCTACTTCACGGGTACAACACCAGTACTACCCATTGGCGTGCAGATGCCATACATGTATGAAGCTGCTCCGCCAACCTGGATGAATCCCTTCACTCAGGCTCCCAATGCCCCATCCACCACCCACCCCTCAAGTGCCGAGCTGGCTGATAGCGCAGACAAAGGAGATAGTGACTCCGACATTGACCCCAAGCTCAGGGGAAATCTTAAGAAGTTGCTAAAAGACCTAGCGGTGCCTTATCAAGAGTCACTAGTGGAGAGAGGCTCTCCCCATTCACTAAGAAGATCTTAAGTGTTCAATTGAATCCATACTTCAATTCCCCCATCTTCACAAAGCTGTACGACGGTTGAGATGATCTGGTGGTCCATATGAGGTATTACTTAAACAGGATAGAGATGGTGTACGCCCTAGAAGCCTACACATGCCGCTACTTTGAGCAAATGCTCATTGGCCCCGCCGCATGCTGGTTTCATAAGCTGAAGCCTAATTCTATCAGCTCTTGGGCCCAATTGAGAGAGATGTTTTATAAGCACTTCCTCGGCTCCATGTTCGCTTATTATGTGAGCCGACAGCTGCACGAGGTCATCCAAGAGCTAGATGAATCACTCAGATCCTACATCCACCGCTTCAATGGAGTATGCATCAGTACCGATGACCTCGACTTTAGCACAGCCAAGGAAGCCCTTATTTGAGGCATGAGGAATGACAGGCTCTACATAGAGATCATTATAAGAAGGCCTAGAGACACCACACAGATGATAGCCATGGCCAAGAGCATGATTAAGGTGGATGAGATTAATAGATCCAGAAAGAGGAAGGCTTAAGAAAAAACCAACGACTGAAGGGATAACCGCCACCCTAGGAAGACTTTGGCCGGCTCTAATAGGAGAGATGTCCCGCTAGTCGACACTAATAGGCCAGCCTTTTAACTCCTCACTTAGTCAAATACTGGTAGCCATAAAGAAGACTAATGAGAAGAGGAACTTAAGATTCCCAAAGCTACCTGAAGGCAAGATGGTGGGCCTCAGTCCGGAGAAATATTGTGAGTTCCATCGAGCTAGGGTATATCTCATGGATGAATGTTGGATGCTGGAAGATAAAGTGCATGCCCTGATTTGAGCTAGAAAGTTCAGCCAATTCATTAGAGGAGTCACGAGGGAAGAAAAGAAGGTCACCTTGGAGATGCCCAAACCCGCAGATGATAGGGTACAAAAAGCGAAAGGGCTGATAATGGTGATAGCAAGGGGGCCATGGTTTGAGCCACCTAAAAAGAAGCCCAAGGTGGTAGACTTGAGGGGCTGGGAAGCCAAACTTTTCAGGGCTTGTCGGAGACATTCATTGGTAAAGAAGGAACATGTAGACCCCTGGACATTGAGACACTGACCGAAGGGTACAAAGTTAGAAGGGTCCTGATCGACACAGGAAGCTCAGTCAATTTGATAACCAAGTCAGCATTCTGGCGGCCGGAAGTCCACTACAGTAGGGTGCAGCTAGGATACAATCCCCTCGAAGGACTTGGGGGGCAAGCCGTCCCATTAATAGGACAAGTCACCCTGGAGATGGAGATAGGAGATAAAGACCTGACATGGAGAGGGGAAGTAGAATTCATCACAGCCGATATCTCAGTTGGCTACAATATTATTTTGGGACGACCGTTCCTCATCGAGATGGAAGCCGTCATCATCATAAAAAATCTGACACTTCAAATCCCAACCAAAAAGGGAACAACAGTAGCAGTGGACGACCCGCAGATAGCCCTGGAAATATATCTAGCATCCTTACAGATAGAAACCACCTTATTTGAGGCGGAGGAGCATCAAAGAGCAGAGCCAATGGAAGACCTAGAAGTCCTTCCAGTAGGCCAAAATAGGACACTTAAGCTTGTGAAGGACCTAGAGGAAGAAGTTAAGGCTGTCTTCGCAAAGGTGTTGCGAGTGCAATAGCATACTTTCTCGTGGTCCCCAGATGACATAGAAAGAGTGTGGATAGTCTGACTCCCCAGTAAAACAAAAGAAGCATAAACACGCCCCCGAGCGGCAAAAAGCAATTGAGGCAGAATTCAAGAAGCTACTTGAAGTGGGTCACATTCGAAAAGTTAACTACCCCAAGTGGTTGGCTAACGTAGTGTTGGTAAAGAAGCATAATGGTTCTTGGCGAATGTACGTAGACTTTGCAGACTTGAATAAAGCCTGCCCCAAGGACAGCTACCCTTTGCCATGCATTGACCAACTAGTGGACCCAACAGTCGGATTTGCAGTTTACTCCCTTCTAGATGCCAAAGCAGGGTATCATCAAATCCCAATAGACCCCAAAGACGAAGAAAAAACCTCCTTTATAACACACGAGGGAACGTACAGCTACAAGGTGATGCCATTCGGACTTAAAAACATAGGAGCCACCTACCAGTGGCTCGTAAACAAGATGTTCAAAGGACAGATAGTCAAAAAAATTAGGGTGTATATAGATGATATGATTATAAAAAGCAAGGATGAGGCAGGCCAGGCAGCCGATATTGAGAAGGTATTTAAGGTGCTACCAAAATACCGACTGAAACTAAACCAAGAAAAATGCACCTTTGGAGTAAAAAGCGGCAAGTCTTGGGATTTCTCATCTCCGAGAGAGGCATAGAAGTAAACCCCGAGAAGAGCAAAGCTATCATCAAGATGCAACCACCTCAAAGCCTGAACAAGGTGCTATGTCTCAACAGCCAGATCAATGCCTTGGGATGGTTCATATCTTTCTCCACAAAGAGGTGCCTACCTTTCCACAAGGCAATCAAGCAAGATAAAGCATTCAAATGGGATCAATGCTATGACATAGCCTTCAAAAGTTCAAAGAAGTTCCTAGCCTCGTCCCCATTAATCAGCCATCCCATCCTTGGCAAACCACTATACATCTACCTGGGGGCAACTGACGAAGCAGTTTGTATGATACTGGTGAAAGAGCAAGACAACGACCAGCATCCCATCTACTACACCATCAAGGTACTAAAGAATGCTGAGGTAAGATATCCAAAGATCGAGAAGCTAGCCTTAAGCCTAATATCTGCATCAGTGAGACTAAGGCCCTACTTCTAGGCTCACACTATAATTGTGAGAACCAGTTTTCCTTTGAAAAAGGTGCTCCATCGACCCAAGACATCGGGCAAAATGGCAGAGTGGGTTGTAAGGCTGGGTGAGTTCGATATTCAGTTTGAGGGAAGAATAGCTTTGAAAGCATAAGTACTGGCCGATTTTGTGGTAGAATTTACAGGACTCATGCCGACAGAGATAATTAAAATAGAGCCTTGGATTGTTTATGTAAACGGAGCTTCCACATGCGAAGGATCAGGCATCAAAGTGTTAATAAAGGGGCTGGATCTCTTCTGCTTGATATATGCTACTAAACTTGCTTTCCTAGCAACCAACGATACTACAGAATACGAGGCCATGATTAAGGGTCTGGAGTTAGTAACTGAGGTAACCTCGACAGGGTAATCATTCAGAGCGACTCATGTTTGGTATCCAACCAAATCAACAGAAACTTCAAAATGAAAGAAGGGAGCATGACCAAATATTTACGCAAAGTGCAAACTCTGGTAGAAAATCTAGAGAAGAAAGGGACAGAGTGGAAAGTTGAGCACATTCCCCGGGCATAAAATAAGATGGCAGACAAACTAGCAAAAGCCGCGGCTAGCCCAAATGACTGTAAGAAGTTAGGCTGCCTGTACAAAGTCCTAATCAATCCAAGCTATAAAGAAGAGCATATATTTTGTACTGAGCAAGAAAGTAACGACTGGCACAGCCCATTATTACATATCTCAGGGAAGATAAGCTCCCGGACGACGACGAGGAAGCCTCCAAGATCATCCAAAAATCCATGACATACTCTCTTAGAGACAATGAGCTTTACAAAAAATCCTATGCAGACACCTGGAAGAAATGCGTAACTCCATCACAAGCCAAGAGCATCCTGGAGGAAATACACGAAGGAATTTGCGGATCCCACCAGGTGGCATCCACCCCGCTCAGAAGGGTCAGCTTGGCTGATTACTACTGGGAATTGATGGAGGCAAATGCCACCAGCTATGTTCATAGTTGCCACCCCTGCCAATTGAATGCTAGAAAGACACACCTCCCCCAAGTGACCTAGCAGCCCCTAGTAATCGCGTGCCCTTTCTCAATATGAGGAATCTTCATAGTCGGGCCTTTACCGGAATCCAGCAGACAGCAAAAGTTTGTAATTGTTGCCATTGATCACTTCACCAAGTGGGTCAAGATGGTCGCCGTGAATACCATCACCCTAAAAAAGGTCATACAACTAATCTAGAAAAACATAATCACAAGATTCAGGGTTCCAAGGAAGAGTATGGCGGACAATGGCACCTAATTCAGTTCAAAGAAGTTTGTGGAATTCTACCAAGGACTGAAGATCAGGAACCATTTCTCCTTCGTGGCGCATCCGTAGATGAATGGCCATACGGAGGTCACCAATAGAACTCTGGGTGAAGGGCATAAGAAGCACCTCAAAAAAGGAAGGAAAGGATCCTAGCTAGATGAGTTAATAAGTGTACTATGGTCCTATCGGACTACCCCATGTAGGCCAACTGGCGAGATGCCCTACTCTCTAGTATATGGGATGGGGGCCATGATCCCGGTGGAAATCGCTGACCAAACGGATAGAGTTGTCTACTACTCTGAGGAGCAAAATGACCTCAACCTATAGCACCACCTAGAAAACCTCAAAGAAAGAAGAGAATGAGCCTGCTTTAGGATGGCGCCTATAAGGCCAAAATTGCCAAATCGCCAAATATCATGACCGCAAAGTCAGAAGCCCGTGGCTCAAGGAAGGCGACCTAGTCCTTAAAGACACCACTGCCTCACAGTCTCATAAGGGCAAAGGCAAACTTGCAGCCAACTAGGAAGGAACGTACAAGATAAAAGAAGCCTTGGGCCATGCCACGTACCACCTCAGTGACCTAAACGATAAAGAACTACTAAGGACGTGGAACAATTCTAATTTGAGGTCGTACTACAAGACCACTAAAGGCTAGGGAACGAGGTGGCCGCACTCTTTTCCTCCCCTTGGATTTTTTCCCACTGGGATTTTTCCTTGGGAAGGTTTTTGACCAGGCGGCGTCCCCTATGCCTTCTCCGACCAATGAAGCACTGGACAATGTAATCATTTGTAATCTATTCTACCTATGCTAATCAATAAAAGAACTTTATTCAATTTCATTTTGTTTGCTTTTATCTTTGCCTAGCCTTTAATGGCGATTGCCTCAAATGCCTAATAGTGGCCATTATCTTGCTCACCAAGCGGCATCACATAGCCGCAGATGGCTACCATGATTCTATTACTAAGCTGACAATCCTTAGAAAACCATGGTTATAACTAAACCCATGAAGCGGCATCTAAAATCATCACATCTAAGCTAACGAGCCTTAGACAAGTCATACAAAATAAACCTTAGATAAATCTAAGTAATAGAAACCCCAAGGCAGGTAATTACACATGGAAATGCGAGATAGAAAACATCCATCTAATCAAGCAAACACAAAAGCATAAAAATCAATAATTAAGGGAAAGGTAGGTATTGGCATTAAATAAAAACATTGTCTATATGTACAACAGTTGAAAGCCCAAAATAAAAAGAAGGGGAAAAAGAAAAATCTAATCTAAGGCTGGGGGATCTTGGCCTACGGCATAGGCTTCACCGACTAGGAGCTCACAACCTAGAAGTTTAATAGGCTCACCACCATCATTTTCCACCGACTCAGGAGGGCTATGAGGAACCTCCACAAAAGTCGGGGAGGCCATATTCTGGACTATCCCATCCTCAAGTTCTGGCTAATGTTGATGCACCGCCTAAAGGTGTCGGGAACCAAACAACCGGGGCCATCTTCACCATCTTCTCGATGAGGCTGTCCAGCTCCATGTCTCTCTCTTACACGTTCTTCTTGAGTGCCTCAACCTCCCAGTGAGCTAGCACTGATTCCTCTTGAGTTCAAAACAAATCTTTCTCCAAAGCACTATTGCATTGGAGGAATTGCTTATGAACTTCACGGAGCCTCTCCAACTCTAGCTCCATCTCCTTTTCCTTGGCCGCCGTCACCACAGCCTCATCTCTCACCTACACCGCCTCAGCCTCCCTCTAATTGGCCACTAGTGCCTCCTTCTTCACTGCCTTGAGGTCAGCCCTTACTTCTTAGAGGTCTACCTTGACCTTCGCATGGTTGGAGGCTTGTCGATGCATCTCGATGCATCGAGATATGACTTGCATAAATGCATAACATTATCGGCTAAATAAGAAAAAACTTGTTATAAAAATGGTATCATGTACCTCCGAGAGCTGGTCAATGATAATTCCAATAGCGCTCATACTGAACTCCTCCTTATAAGCCTCCCTCTCCCTTAGCAGAGGGAGGACTCTTTGAAGCACCAACTAGACCTAAGGGCTACTTATTCCCCCTTGAGGACCAGCTACCTCCAGTAAGCTTTCCTTGACCCTAGTAGAAGGAGAGATGGTTGAGGTAAGAACTGGCTCGATGAGCAACCCTAGTCACTGGCTTGAGACAGGCAGCTCTTGACCTTACAAAATGAAAACAAATCAATAACGCAACACACTAACAAAGCATGTTAAAGGGATAACAAGTTACCTCATGCCACCTCTTGGGCATAGTCTCGGCCGACGAGGTGGCTTTCTCAGCAGGTGGAGCGTCATCCCTTGACCTCTTTCTATCCCCGGCCTTCTTAGATAGGGCTACCTTAGTGGCGTCATCCTTGGTAAGATCCACCGTCTCTGCTGCCTTCCTCTGGTTCTCCGGCCCAAATCTTTGGGACCTTTGGCTAGATGTTTATTAAGGGCAGTATTAAGATAAGACAACGACATCCTAATAAAGAAAAAAAGGAAATAAGCTTACCAGGAATATTGACCTCCCCATCATAGTACACAATATTCGGGTTGTCCCACCCGATGACCTTGGTGGTATTTAGATAGGCCCAGGCGATGCTCGTCGTCCCTGCTCTAGCAGGCTAAAAATATCGAGATGTTGTCCAACTCCAACCCTCTACTGGGCATCGCCTCGGGGATATCCTACTTTCATCGAGATGGGAATAGCGGATGTTGGGGGTTTATCTTCATATAGAAGTAGAACTGCTTGAAATTTCAATCCAATTGCGACTAATCCGATAAATTTTAGAACCCCATCCTTATGACTAGAGTGTAGATGGTCCTCCTAGGCCTTTTGCCTAAAGAAAGTTAACCGGCAAAAGAAGACAGAGTCAAACCCAAAATCTAGGCCACGACACAAGTGGTAGTGCCCTACTACGTCTGACCAACTGTTGGGGTGCATTTGAGCCGGACACACACCCTAGTCGGCTAAGAGCTTGGTGATCTCCTCGAGGAGCGGATATGCAAAAATAGCCATCCAGAGGAGTATGAACCTGCTCATGGCGAGCTGGCAACAAGTATGGCTTCCCGATCAAACACTTATGCACATGTGCTTCAAACCCAATGTCCAGCTCATTGGAGATAGACACCATGCTCCTAATTCGAGGCGTAGGCCCCTTAGCGCAGCTCTTCCTAATCCGCTTAGGAACGTTTATAGCCTTAGTCCTCCTTCACTTAAGACTCGGCTGGGGAGACGATGTCCCCACCTCTCGCGTGAATCTACCATATATGTGGGACCTTTAACCTCCTCATACTCCTCTATAGCCTGACATTCTGCTAGTAGAGGATGACCAAGGGTAGCATCCAACAAGTGGCCAGGTACAACTCCTTAATATATCCGGAGTGATGGATTTTTTCTGACTACTCAGCTTACCAACGAGCTGTCATCACTATACCCGTATTCACCCATAGCACCTTAAACAAATTAGTGTACAGTAATGACACAAAGTATAGCAATAGTACCGCACAAGGCAATTAGCATCTCAAGTATGAGGACATTCATAAAGCTTATTGCATGGAGATAAAAACTAACACATTGATATTTATACCAAGTGTTTATCTTGCTGCGGTCTCCAATATATCTCCCAGATTTATCCATGTGTCATGCTTAGGGCACCACCTTCAGTCTTTAGAAGATTAACTGGTTGGACCCTTTCCAAGAAAGTTGACCACATGCTAGTCTTTTTATTTCATCAATATCCTTTCTTGATGAAACTATGACTAAGGATAGTTTAGACATAATCATAATTGCACATGAAGCAGCTTCCACCAAATATAGTCCAACTATAATTTCTCTGACTTCATGCTATGATATGTTAAGGACTTTTGTAGACAAACATCAGTGAATATATTTTAACCAGCTATAATATATATATATATATATATATATATATATATATATATATAAACACATTGATATAAACAAAAGAACAATTGCCTTTATTGATTAAATAAATTTTTTGTACTATTACATAATTAAGATATATCACCCTAATTGCCTTAAGGGTATACATCATATGCAGCAAAATTCTGGTGGCTATCAAGAGTGGGCTGGAAAGAAAAACGTAAAGTTTCCCAATATCACGAAAGGAAAAACATTAGGAAAAGATTATGACAAATATTGGGAATTCCATAAGGCCAGGGGACACCACATAGACGATTGTGGGGTCTTAGCCGAGGAAGTCCATGACCTCATTAAAGCCGGTAAGTTTAGTCAATTTTTGGAGGGAGTCACCAAGAAATCTGAAGGAAGAAAGGACGAGTTGGATGACTCAAGAGAAAAGCCAGCTCAAAAGACAAGAACCAGTAAGGATAACAAAGTATTGGTAATCAACAGTTGCACAGATAAATACCCGCCTTGAAAGAGAGCCAAACATCATGTTGGCCAGACGTGTGAGCTAAGAGCTAATTCAAAAGCCAACAAGGCATATAGAAAGACAATAATGGTAACAAAACAGCATGAGGATCCACTTGTAATCAAAGCGATTGTGGAAGGATATGAGGTATACCGAGTACTAAAAGACATGAGAAGCTCGGTAAATTTAATAAAAAAGTTATCATTTAATCAGCTAAAAGTAAGCAATAGAAGAGTCTAGTGGGGCTACGCCACACTTTTTAGTTCTACGCAGATACACCACAATGTCTTTAGGTGAAGTAAAGCTAGAAGTTGAGATCGGGATCAAAAGCACATCTATAGATAGGAAGTTGATTTCACTATCGTTAAAATTTTGGTAGGTTTATCTCAAGATGCCCTTTTTATGTGAATCATTTGCCTAGATATCTCCTATTTACTTAGTATTACAAATACCAACTAAAGAAGGAATGGTAGTGGCAATAGGGAATCCCTCTGTAGTGAATGCAACCTATGTGGTAGCTCTCAAGGATTGAGAATTGACTGAAAGAAAAGTAGATAGAAAAACTAGTGAAGTAGGTGACAGCTCAAACCCAGATAGTGACAGAGCCGATTTATGAACAAGAAGTGTTCTTGGTATCACTAGGTGAAGCATTGAAGGTGGCAAAAGACCTATCAACAGAAACCAAAGCAAGCATCAATTCTGTTCTCGTAGGCCAAGAACACTCATTTTCCTAGTCCCATGATGATATGCTTGGGGTACGACCAGAAATAATTCAGCATTGCCTTAACCTTGATCCAGAGGCAGTACCAGGTATACAAAAGAAAAGAAAGCATGCTCTTGATACGCAGAAAGCGATCGAAGAAGAAATTGTTAAATTGCTAAAAGTAAAACACGTTCGAGAATGTCACTATCCAAGGTTGTTGGTTAATGTTGTATTAGTCAAGAAACTGAATGAAAACTAATGGATGTGCGTACACTTTACCAACTTGAACAATGTTACCCCAAAGAATAGCTACCCTTTACCAAGCATAGACCAGTTAGTAGATTCCACAGTCAAATATGCAGTCAAATATGCTATCTACTCCTTTTTTATGCAAAATCCGGATATTATCAAAGACTAATGAACCCAGCAGATGAAGAAAAGCCCTCCTTCATAACTCATAAAGGAATGTACTGGTACACGATGATGTCATTTAGGCTGAAAATGCTGGAGCTACTTACCAAAGATTAGTGAATAGAATGTTCAAAGATATGATTGGAGAAACTGTGGAGGTCTATGTAGATGACATGATAGTCAAAAGAAAAAGTGAGGAGTCACATGTAGAAGATTTGGAAAAGGTTTTCAAAGTACTGCAAAAGTATCGACTCAAGCTCAACCCGGAGAAGTGTGTGTTCGGGGTAAAAAGTGGAAAATTCCTTAGGTCATAATATCAAAAAGAGGAACAGAAGCGAATCTGGATAAAATTAAAGCAATCATCCGGATGGAACTGCCTCAAACCCTGAATGAAGTACATCGCCTCAACGGTAGAATTAACGCTTTAGGATGGTTCATCTCTTTTTCAGCAAAGAGATGCATGCCTTTTTACAAGGCGATGAAGGAGGAGAAAGATTTCAAATGGGATATAAATCGCCAAGAAGCCTTCATCAAAATCAAAGACTTTTTAGCCAAACCTCCACTCACAAGCCGCCTCAACGATGGGGATACATTATATTTATACCTGGCTACCACAGATGAAGCGATAGGAATCATATTGATAAAAGAGGATGACCAAGGGTAGCATCCAATTTACTACAATAGCAAAGTGTTGCGAAATTCTGAACTTAGATACCCCAATATCGAAAACTAGCCCTTGCATTAATCCACTCGGTTGGTCGCCTAAGACCACACTTTCAAGCTCATATGATCATAGTGAGAACCAGCTTCCCTTTGAAGAAATTTCTACAAAGGCCAGATATGTCAGGACAACTCACCGAGTGGGCTATCCGATTGGGAGAATTGGACATTAGATTTGAGGCTCAAACTGCCTTGAAAGCACAAGTATTGGTGGACTTTATAGTAAAGTTTGCAGGCCTTGAGCCAGATAGGCCGGTACGATCAGAAACTTGGACTATCCATGTGGTTGGATCCTCCTACAGTGAAGGAGTTGGCATCGAAGAATACATACAAGGACCTGAAAGAATCAAGCTTTCATACGTGTCAAATTGGCATTTCCATCAACAAAAAATGCAGCCGAGTATGAAACAGTCATCAAAGGTTTGGTGCTAGCAATAGAGATTGCGCCTGATATAGTGGCAATTAAAAGTGACTCCATGCTAGTCTCAAACTAGATTAACAAAAAGTATGAACGAGACAAGCCAGCATGGTTAAATGTCTAGCTAAGGCTAGCAACTTGTTAGACAAACTAAAGGCAAAAGGCACCGAGTGAAAGATTGAATATATCTCCCAAGCACAGAACGAAGAAGCAGATGAATTAGCTAAAAAGGCTATGGGAAAAGACTCTTGGAATGAGCTAAGTTGCCCCTATCAAGCGCTAACCCATCCTACATCCAAAGAATATAGCGAAAGCCTGTGGATCCAAAAGAAATCACTTGGTTGGATGCAACCAATTTATGACTATTTAGTGATAAACTCCTAGAAGATAATTTGAGGTGGAGAAAATCACAAGGAAGTCCATGCGGTTTGCTCTGGTTGGCAAAGAGTTATATAGGAAATACTACTCCAATGTATGGCTTAAGTGCATCACCCCAGAGCTAAGAAAATTAATCGTTGAAGAAATCCATGACGGAGATTGTGGATCCCACCAGGCGGCCGATACATTACTTGGAGTAATTGCTCTAGCCGGATACTACTGGAAATCAGTCAAGGCCGATACCAAAGCATATGTCAAAACTTATCATCAATGCCAAGTACACACCAAGAAGACACACCTCCCAAGGTGCACCAAAAGCTATAATGACCATTTTTCCATTCACAACTTGGGGATTTGACATAGCTAGACTAATGCCAAAAGCGGCCGGGCAGAAAAAGTGGATATTAGTAGCGATCGATCATTTCTCTAAGTGGGTCGAAGTAGAGGCACTTAGCTCAGTTACAGCTGACTAGGTCATTGACTTTGTTTGGAGAAACACCATCACATGATTTAGAATACCCAAGAAGATTATAACTGATAACTGCTCGCAGTTCATATTAGAGAAATTCAGCGATTTTTGCACACACTGGAAAATCGATCAACATTTCTCCTTGGTAGCACACCCCTAAACTGTAACACCCAAGTTTGACCGACTGCTCCCAAAAGCTAACACGAGTCTTTTTAGTGAGCTTTGTCCTCACTTGCTTACTTCCTGGAAATTACTTCCCAGGAGGTCACCCACCTCAAGATTGCTCCAAGTCAAGCATGCTCAACTTTAGAGTGATTGGAATGATTCTTGATTCTATTGATATCTATAAAAACTAAGGAATATATGTTTAGAAGAAACCTTGTTGAATTTCGTTCGTTTCCAATGTGAAATTTTTGTTTAAAGTTGAGTCATGAAATCTATTTTCGAAAAATCTTAGCTTTGTACACTATTTAGTATTTTAACCATAACTTTGGTTATACAATTTGGATTTCTATGATTCTGGTGGATTAAGAAATCTGAGACAATTATGTTTAGAAGAAACTTCTTCGATTCGATGATGTTTTAATAGTGAAAAATACAGGGGAAGTCAGGTCACAAAATCTCAAAATTTCTAGAAAATATGAATTTTGATTTTATTGTGTTTTAATTGAAGTTTGATGCTTTAAAATTTAGGATTTGAATTTCTTAATTACTGAAGTTATGTTGAATTATGTTTGATGGTTTATACTAGAATTTTTAGGATGTCAATTTGATTTATTGCCCTTATCAAACGAGTAAAATTCGGGTCAGGGTAGATTGGCGCCAATAAAGGAGGGTACAGTACTGTACAAACAATTAAAGCTTTGGCTTCGGGCTTTAGCCGATATTATGATATATATATATATATATTGATATTGAAGCTTCGGCTTCGGGCTTGACCGATATATTGATTTTTGAAGCTTCAGCTTCGGGCTTGACCGATATATTGATTTTGAAACTTTGGCTTCGGGCTTGTCCGCTCCCGTATCCATTTTACCGTTATTCAGGACTTGTTTACTTTGGGCAATATGTGGTTAAAGTGTTTGGAAATATTTGGATATAAATTTGATTGTACTTTGAAAGGTTTATAATATAAGTTTTGTGGTTTAGTTTTAAAAAGTTGTTTAATTTGTTTTTGACTTAAGAATATACTTTGTTTCTATATTAAAGTGTTACAAATGTTCAAAGTTGCTTTATTTCTTTTATGGACACCACTAAGTAATTGCTTAGCATGTAGTTATTTTTCTACACATAGGTGGAGAACTTGTAGATAGCTTGGACCAAAGTGGTAGAAGTGGATCAGCTCGAAGAGCATATAAGGAAAGACTCAAGGTGGATTTGTATTTTAATGTAATATTATGGTTTGTAGAATAATGGCGTGTACTAGATTGTGTGAGAAATGTAAAGTGGCATTGAGAAATATTTGGAGAACAATTTGGAGTTGAAAACATTATATTTGTATTTGTACATATTAAATCTACAAGTATTGAACTTTATATAGTGGAGTAGAGTTGTTTATTGGGTGATTATAGTTACTGTGGCACTACTAATAAAGGGGGTGTTACATTTGTTGGTATTAGAGCGAGATTTACTAATGAACAAAATATGGGATTAATTGTGGAGGCCTTGAAAGGGCAGCTAAGGTGAGCTATTTGTTGCTCAAGCTAGGTATGGTTGTTAATATTATGTCATTCATTTTTATATGTTGGAATTGTCGTGAGGGCTTGTTGAATAGAGCTAAACAATTTTTGGTACAGTTATGTATATGAAAGTGGCAGCTACAGGCCTTTATTCTAATTAAGACAAAGGTTTCTTTGATTTCAGATTAGGTTGTCAGGAAGTTTTGGGGACATAATGACTTTCAATCACATTTTTTTCCTTCGCATGGTTTGTTAGGGGGCCTACTGCTCTTATGGAATTCTAGTCTAATTCATGGTTAGGTTATAGCTTTCACAGATAGATGGTGTTTGCTACATATTGTGTCTAGCTAATTTGAGGTAAATTTGTTATGTTTATATGGTCCCCCTAATTCTGTTGAGAGGAATCAGTTTTGGATTGATCTGCTGCCCCATATTCGAAATGTGGATAATTTAATGTTATGTGGTGATTTCAATGAAGTGTTACATAGCTCTGAGAGAGCTAGGAGTGGGGATTTGGTGTCGGGTTCGATGATCAGGTTCCAAGATTTCGTCAATGAGTGTGCTCTACTTAACTTGCCATTATATGGCCGTGATTATACTTGGTCTAATAGCCTATCCTTTTCAAGGATTGATCGGGTAATGGTGTCATGTGATATTCTCAATAAGTGGCCAAGGCAGAGTTTGATGACGATTGATTCAGTATTATCAGATCACTTTCTGATTGTTTACCATTCTCATGCATCCTTGTGGGGTGGAAAAAATATTTTTCGTTCTTTGAATTGTTGGTGGGAGAATGAGGGTTTCTTACCATTTTTAAAATTGAAGTGGCAAGCTATAGAATTAGAGGCTCCAGGTTGTGACATTGATTTTAAACTGTGTCAGCTAAGGAACTCTATTCGGCCATGGCAACTTGCCAATTTTGATGGATTGGAGGGAAGAATAAATAATTTAAAGGCTCGTGTTATATCCTTAACATCTAGTTCGGTGTCTTGACCTATTGGGGTGGAGAGCAATTTGGAGATCTAGAATGTGCGATCGAAACTACTTACCTGTAGATGGAATTTAGAAAAAATTCTCCATCAACAATCAAGAGTAAACTGGACTATGTTGAGAGATGATAATATGATTTTTTTTCATCGGGTGGCATTGGCGAGGTCTAGGGGTAATCAGATTGCTCAGTTAGAAATTGATGGGGTGTTATCTTCTAACCCAATACTTATTAAATCGATGATATGGAATTATTACTCAAAGTTGTTTTCGAAAAATATGGAGCTGCCATTTATTCTGAGTGGGCTGAATTTTTGCACGGTGGATGATGTAGCCAATATTTGGTTAGTTTAGTTTTTTCTGAGACTGAAGTGTGGGATATGGTTTATGATTGTCAAGAAGGTAAGGCACCGGGTCCGGATGGATTCAATTTTTTCTTTTATAAACGCTTCTGGGGTGAGTTAAAATCGGATGTGCTAGCATTTTTTAATGAATTTTATATGTATGCTCGTTTGCCTAATTCAATTAAATTGTCATTTACTGTGTTGATCCCTAAAGTACCAAGATCATCTCTGTTGGGAAATTATAGACCGATTGCTCTTATTCATAGTATATATAAAATTGTGTTGAAAGTGCTCGTGAAGAGGTTACATGGTGTGTTGCCTCAACTGATTTTAGATAACCAGTTTGCATTTGTCAAAGGCCGCAACATTCACGAATTTTCATTTATAGCCTCGAAAGTGGTCCAATCGATTCACCGCCGCAGTTAGTCCTCTTTAGCACTTAAGCTTTATTTTCATAAGGCTTATGATAGTGTTTCCTGGTCTTATATTGATTCAGTATTGAGGAGGATGGGTTTTTCTGGTAAGTGGATCAGATGGATGGCGGGCTTAGAGAGAGAACTCTGTAACATCTATAATTATTAATGGAAGCCCATCTGATCTAATCAGTTTGGGTAGAGGGGTAAAACAAGGCAATCCTATTTCTCTGTTTATTTTTGTTTTAGCTGTAGAAGGTCTTAAACAGCTTATCGATGCAAGTGTCCTAAAGGGCATTTTGCCTAGGTTCCGTATTGATGGGTCAGACGTGGATATATCTATTTCCAATTTGTGGATGACACAATGTGTTTCTTACCTGCAGATGAGTCTCTTTTACCTATTTTTATCCATGTATTGCGTTGCTTTGAGCTGATTTTGGGTTTGCAAATTAATTTTGTTAAGAGCTTAATTATGGGCATTAATGTACAGGATGCCATGTTGAATCGATGTGCGGGGATTATGGGCTGCAAGATTGAGAAATTTCCCATTACCTATCTGGGCGCCCCACTTAGAACGAGGCGCATTCTGGTATCTTATTGCAATTCGTTGATTGGTAAGTTCTAAAATCATCTGTCAAGTTGGAAAGGTCAGTGCTTATCGTATGCTGGTAGGGTTGTCCTTCTGAAATCAGTGCTTTCATCTATTCTGATTTATATGCTATCCTTGAATAAGATGGCGTTTGCAATTAATAACAACCTTGTACAATTGATGAGGAATTTTTTATGGAGAGGTGATGCAGATTCAAGAGGGATCTGTGAAGTGAGTTGGGAGACAATCATATTACCAAAAAACTTAGGGGGCCTATATGTTAGGGATCTCAGATTAATAAATTGCAATTTGCTGTTGAAATGGACATGGCAAAGTAGTGTAGACAGGCAGGGATCGTTATGGTATGATATGTGTGTGCGAAGATATGGCTTTGACTCATGGAACTCTTTTGAAAATGTTGAGAAGTCGCACCTTTCGCAAGTTTGGCATGACATCTTATCCTGTTGTGTGAAGAATACATCCTTCTGGGAGCTGTTTAACTCCAATGTGAGTGTTAACGTATGGAATAGGGCCTGTGGCTCATTTTGGTATGATAATTGGACGGTAAATGTGTCATTATTAGTTCTTTTCCTAGACTTGCATCTCTTATATACTAGAAAGAGTTATTCGGTTCGGGATGGGTGTTTTTTAATTTTTGGTGCATCAGCATTCTCTAGACCTCTTTGAAAATGTAATTTGAGGATTTCGAGTAGAGAGAGGTGCAACTAACTTTGGAATTGGATTTGCCAAAATTGCCGTGCAATTTTTGTAGGAGATAGAGTTGACGGAATTATGGGACAGCAACTACATGTTGCGTTTCAAGGGGTAACGGATCGGTTTGTATGGGATTTGGGAGATAATAATGTATTTTCAGCCGCCTCTTTTTGTTTGGGGTTTTACCAGACGCCCTAATGGACTATGCCGGAAATGGATTACATGTTGGTTTAGAACACGTGCCTCCCTCCTAAAGTTAAATTCTTCTGCTGGTTATTGTTCCACAGACGTCTACCAACAAAGGTTTTTCTTTTTTGCCGTGGATGCCAAGCAGTAATGGATGATAAGTGTCCGCTTTGTGAGGATATTGAATCAATTGATCACGCTTTATTCCATTGCTTGGGCAGCTATCGTATATGAGCTCAATTTTTTTTGTTGCTAGGGATCTCAGTCACAATGCCCTTGGAGGGAGTTGATTTCCTACTACTATGGTGTACACACTATACCTCGGGGCTTAGCCGCCAGTTTGGCAAGTCTTTATGGTTTGTGATTGTATGGGTTATTTGGAAGAGGAGGAATAAGTTTGTGTTCGAGGGAGTCTTAAGCTCAGAGGATCACCTGGGGTCTTGTGTTTATATATGTTGGTTTTTCTTCAAGTATAGGCGGCGAAATCTGAATTTTATTGCTTCTTATGGCTTTAATTTTCCGAGCTTATTACTTAGTGATCGCCAAATAGCTATTATCCTATTGTTGCCTTCCATTGTAATAGGCATGGACTTGTTGAGATCGGATTATATTTCCGTATCACCTTTAGGTTGTATATGATGTCCAATTATGCTCTCATCTTGTGAGCAGAATTTGAATTGTATTAATAAAGAGAGGTAGGTGTTTTGTAGGTAAGCGGGGGCACAACCTAGTTGGGACATCCGCCCCAAAATTTTCACCTGCCTCAAACTTTTTCATTCTAGAGGGACACAATGTTCCTCCGGGGGGTTTTCAAAAAAAATTAAATCACTTAAGCATTAGATATGTCTTAGGGCTTAGGGTGGGGAGTTTAGGGTTTAAAGCTTTTTAGGGTTTAGAACTTACAGTTTGGGGTTTGTAATAATTTTCTTATACCTTTTATATGATTTTTAAATAATTCATAACTTTTCTACAACTATTTATACCTCCCTTGTACCCTCTTATATAATTTTTGAAATAACTTATAACTTTCTTATACATTTTATATTTTTAAAATAACCTATAACTTTTGATACCTTTCATATAACCTTTTGAATAACATATTGAATAGTTTTAGTTACATCTTTTACTTGTAACATAACTATTTTTTGTTTCAAGTTAAATTTATAGTAACAAAAACAATAAATACCAATTGGGTGTAGCTCAATTAGTACACCACTCTATGAAACTGGTGGGAGGTCCTAAGCTCAATAACTAAAACCTCTTCAAAATCCCATTAATTTCAAAAAAACAAAAACAATAAATGTTTTGCAAAAAGTTTTGTATGTTGTCACATGTATTATTTTTGTGAGAGTAAAAAAGTTCTTGTCACATATAGAGTAGTTTCAGTTACAACTTTTACTTGTAACATAAGTATTTCTTCTTTCAAGTTTAACTTATTGTCACAAAACCAATAAATTATTTGTAACAAGTTTTTTATATTGTCGCATATTTTTTTGTGACGATAAAGAATAATTGTCACATATGAATACTTTTAGTTACAACTGTTACTTGTAACAAAAGTATTTTCAATTTCAAGTTAAATTTATTGTCATGAAACTAATCAATTTTTTGTAACAAGTTTTTTATGTTGTTACGTAAATAGTTTTGGTGGCAATAAAATATTTATTGTAACAATTTCTAAAATATAGGTAACAACTTAAGTTGTAACAGAAAAATATCAATTGCAATCTTAAAAAATTGTCACAAAACATCTATTATATGTGACAATTTTACAACAAGATTTCAAAAAACTAATTTTTGTGACAATAAATATTTTATTGTAACAAATAATAGTCTTTTTGTGATAACAATTTAGTGACAGCTAAAATGTTGTCACATATTAACTGATTTGGTGTAGTGTAAGTAAATGAAATACAACTTATATGTACTTGAGAATAAATAACTGTTTCCATATCAAATTAAAGAACTTGCATAAAACAAAAATTATGTCAGCGATACACCACTTTACAGTTGTTCTAGTTTGTAATTCTAATCTTTTCAACTTCTAAAGGCTGAACTGATCTGAAAAAGACTGAACTGAAGTGAGCTAAACTGAACTTATTTCAATGTATATCTATAACTATGCATAGCTGAATTGGACTTAAGAAGTGGTGTGAAGTGAATTGATCTGAACAAAATGGTAGTCCAAGAGAATAATGCCTAAGAAAAAGATATTGATCTCGTAAGCTTACATTTTTAGATACTAATCTCATAAGCTTACATTTTTAGTTACATCGCGCATTCTTTTGAGATCGAAATGGCAATATAGAACTAATTTCTAATCTCCAAAAATACAAGCTTTGTTGTGAGTTAAGCCAACAAAATAATTCATCATCTTTATTGTGAAGACAAGTTTTGATTACCCGTTGATTTAAACAAAGTAACAAGCGAGAGACATTGGTGTATGTATTTTCTAACATAGTAAGTAAGCAATGGTAGCACATGAAACAAGACAAGTTGTAAAGGTGCACGCAAACAAGTTGTAATGTTCTATACTCATTATGAAATTGCTTGAAAAACCATGTTTTAAATGCTAGTAGAAAATTGCTAAAAAAACATATTTTATTTTTATTTCAATTAAACTGAACTACGAATTGAATCACCAATTTGCCATAAGCTTCAACCCAATACTAAAACCGATTAACGACATCCTTCAAGATTAATGCATACCACAGCCATGAAAAAAACTAGCAGAAATTATTAAGTTTCTGTGTGAGGACCAGATTGCCGATATTTCTCCCATAGCCGAATGCGAGAGCATCTACATGTTCACGGAGGTTTCGACAAGTTTCATATAACTCAGCAGATCTCGCTCCCTAGTTTCTTCCAATGCTCTTTCGATAACATAACTATTAAATTTGGATTCTCTAAAGTTTAAATTCTCTAAAGTTGTACATTTCGATCAATCGCAACCATTCATTGAGCTTTAATGGCTTAGATTCAATTTTAATAATTTATGGGATCCATAGTGCAATAGAATTTAGACCACTAAAACTCAATGAATGGCTAAAATTAACAAAATTGTACAACTTTATGGCCCAATTTTATTTTGAAGTATTTATAAATTGGCCCATCGGGTGTCATGGCGGTTGAGTGGCTATAAAAAGTGTCGGCGAGTGTATTCATCGGCATTCAAATTTTCGTAATGCGGAGAAAAAACAAACAACAGAAGAGTGGGACACCAAGTTATGCGATTCAATTCAATTCTAGGGTTTCAGTTCCTTTCGATCACTCTTCTTTGATTCGATTCTAGGGTTTTCGTTTGTTTTTCGCTCATTGGATTGAAGGAATGTGAGCCGATTGGTCCCTATACAAGAAATGCAGCACGGTTTTTCTCTTTTTTTCCCAATTTCATATTGCTATGCTCAACTTTCATTTGTTTTCCAAATTTTGTATAGCTATGCTCTGCTTTTTATATTTCTTTTTCTTGTTGGCATGGAATCGGGGAAGACCCGATCCTTTCTGTATTGCGATTCTAGGGTTCCTTTTATACATGTTTCTCAGAAGCATGGATTTTGTGGCAAGAATTGGAAAACCTGTAGAGATTTCTACTCTTTCCCAAGTTTCTATCCTAATTCACCAATTTCCATTTGATTTCATTTGCTTATCTCATATGCAAACGACTGCACTCCTATTGCCAGAACTCCCGTGTGCTTAAATTTTCGGTTTGTTAACTGCTCGATCATTAACTCAATCTTTTCTTTTCTCATTCTCATTGAAGGTATTTGAGCGGATTTGTCCCTGAACTAGAACTCATGCAGTCTGTAACGCCCCCCCTATATAGGGTGCGCCACGGTAACAATAATTACCCAATAAATAACTCTACTCCACTATATAGAGTTCAATACTTACAGATTTCAATATGTACGAATACCAATATAATGTTTTAAACTCCAAATTATTCTCCAAATATTTCTTAATGCCACTTTACATTTCTCACTCTCTAGTACATGCCATTATTCTACAAACCATAATATTACATTAAAATATAAATCCACCTCGAATCTTTCCTTATTTGCTCTTTAAACTGATCCACCTGTACCACTTTGGTCCAAGCTATCTACAAGTTCTCCACCTACACGTAGAAAATCAACTACACGCTAAGCAATTTGCTTAGTGGTGTCCATAAAAAAAATATAACTTTGAATATTTTTAAAATAGAAACAAAGTATATTTACAAGTCAAAAATAAATTAACCAACTTTATGGAACCAAATCACGAAACTTATATAGTAATCCTTTCAAAGTACAATCAAATTTGTACCCAATTTTTCCAAACACTGTAACCACATATTGCCCAAAGTAAACAAGTCCTGAATAACGGTAAAATGGATACGGAAGCGGACAAGCCCGAAGCCAAAGCTTCAAAATCAATATATCGGTCAAGCCCGAAGCCGAAGCTTCAAAAATCAATATATCGGTCAAGCCCAAAGCCGAAGCTTCAAAAATTAATATATCGGTCAAGCCCGAAGCCGAAGCTTCAATATCAGTATATATATATATATATATATATATATATATATATATATATATATATATATATATATATATATATCATAATATCGGCCAAAGCCTGAAGCCAAAGCTTCAATTGTTTGTATAGTACTGTACCCCCCTTTATTGGCGCCAATCTACCTTGACCCGTATTCTACTCGTTTAATAAGGGCAATAAATCAAAGTAACATCTTAAAAATTCCAGTATAAACCATCAATCATAATTCAACATAACTTCAGTAATTAAGAAATCCAAAGCCCAAATTTTTAAGCATCAAACTTCAATTTAAACTCAATAAAATCAATATTCATACTTTACAGAATTTTTCCATGTTTCATAACCTGATTTCCCCTGCATTTTCCACTATCAAAACATCATACAATCAAAGAACTTTCTTCTAAGGATAATTACCCAAATGTCTTAGCTTTCCAAAACCACCAGAATCACAGAAATTCAAACTGTATAACCAAAGTTATGATCAAAATACTAAACAGTGTACCAAGCTAAGATTTTCCGAAAACAGATTTCGTGACTCAACTTCAAACGAAATTTTCACATTGAAAACCAACGAAATTCAATAAGGTTACTTCTGAACATATGTTCCTTACTTTCTGTAGATATCAATAGAATCAAGAATCGTTCAAATCGGATTTATATAATGAGAGAAAACATTAAAACAAAACAAGTATATAATCTGGAAAATTTCCCGAAAAACCGAGAAATCGAAATTCGGGACACAAACCTTTTTCTATGCTCTTTCTAGCTCTCTTCTACCTCTTTTGCCTTTGATTTACTTGCAATAGCTTCCTCTACAACGGCCATATATAATTCTATCAAGATATTGCATAAATAAACTTCCTAATACCATAAATATGCTTAATCTACCATGAATTCTACTAATTAAGCTTCAATTTCACCAAAAATCACTCACCTCAAACTCGGGTTACTATTCATACGAATCTTAATATCTGAAATCCTCCTCTTCTAGTCTTGATTGACTGAAATTGATGATGATAGAGGGCTTAAGGATCGATTTCTAACAAGAATTTGAAGTTGAAATCGAAGAAATAGGAAGTTTTTGGATTAGGGAGAATTTTGGTTAAAGGAAAGGAAGAAATGGAGAAAATGATGAAATGATGGAGAAGAAGAGAAGTGGCTGCAATGTATTGAGCTTTTGTTTTTTTTTTTTTAATTTCCAATATTGCCCTTGGACAAATAATTAAATATCCAATTCATCTCTCTTACTTAATTAACTCGTATTTCCTCATGCCTTATATCCAATAACAATAATAACAATAAAAAATAATTTCCATGATATTTTAATACCATAGTAATTTATTATAAGCAAATTTTGGAAATTTCGGTTCGTTACAATTCTCCCCCTGTTATGAATTTTCGTCCCGAAAATTTCCTGAAAACAGTTGCGGATATTGAGTTTTTATTGTATCCTCCGGTTCCCAAGTTGCTTCTTTAACCTTATGATTCCTCCAAAGTACTTTTACCAAAGGAATAGACTTGTTTCTCAATTGTTTAACCTCTCTCGCCAAGATTTGTATCGGTTCCTCTTCATACGTCAGGTTGGGTTCAATTTCTACAACATCAGGAGATAAGATATGTGATGGATCTGATCTGTATCTCCTTAACATTGACACATGGAACACGTTATGAATTTTGTCGAGTGTTGGGGGTAGTGCCAACCGATAAGCTACCGGTCCAACCTTCTCTATAACCTCATATGGGCCAATGAATCTCGGACTGAGCTTAGCTTTCTTGCCAAATCGTAGGACTTTCTTCCAAGGAGATACTTTAAGAAATACTTTATTCCCCACTTCGCAAGTAATTTCTTTTCTTTTTGGATCAGCATAAGATTTTTGTCTATCCGATGCAGCCTTCAATCTCTCTTGAATAAGTTTTACCTTTTCCTTTGTCTCCTGAATCAAATCCACCCCCACAATCTTGTTTTCACTAAGTTCGGTCCAATATAATGGAGTTCGATATTTTCTTCCATACAATGCTTCATATGGCGCCATTTGTATGCTTGACTGATAGCTGTTATTATAGGCAAACTCCATGAGGGACAAATACTTATCCCAACTTCCTTCAAATTCAATGATACAACTTCTCATCATGTCTTCCAACACCTGAATTACTCTTTCAGATTGACCATCTGTTTGAGGATGAAATGAAGTTTGCTACCTAAGGCCTCTTGCAACTTCTTCCAAAATCTCGTAGTAAATCTTGGATCTCGGTCAGAAATGATTGAAATAGGCACTCCGTATAGCCGTACTACCTCATCTACATATAACTGAGCCAACCTATCAACTGAATAATCCATCCCAACTGGAAGAAAGTGGGCAGACTTTGTCAATCTATCTACAATAACCCACACTACATCATGTTTCTTCTGTGTACGTGGTAAAGATGTCACGAAGTCCATTGTGATTCTTTCCCATTTCCATTCTGGAATTGTTATACGTTGCAACAATCCAAATGGAACTTGATGTTCTGCTTTCACCTATTGACAAGTTAGACATTGAGCAACATAGTTAGTAATGTCTTTCTTCATTCCATTCCACCAATAATGGCTCTTCAAATTTTGGTACATCTTGTTTGTTCCTGGATGCATCGCATGAGGACTACTATGCCCCTCTTGTAAGATATTCTTCTTTAATTCTTCATTGTTTGGCACACATAGTCTATCTTTAAAATAGAGACACCCATCTTCTCGAACCATATAGTCGTCTACGATACCCACTTGTGTCCGTGCTCGAATAATCTTTAAGTCATCATCTTCATTTTATGCTTGCTTAACCTGTTGTAGTAGTATAGGTTGAATCTTCAATTCTGCAAATAAGGCTCCACTACTGGTAAGAACTAACCCCGTATTCGTAGCCCTTAGTGCCATCATTGTCTTTTTGCTGAGAGCATCTGCCACTACATTAGCCTTTCTTGGATGGTAATCAATAAGACAATCGTAATCTTTAATGAATTCCATCCACCTTCTTTGCCTTAAATTTAACTCTTTCTGTGTTGGTAAATATTTCAAGCTTTTGTGATCTGCGTAAATATAACATTTTTCTCCATAAAGATAATGTCGCCAAATTTTCAAGGCAAAGACTATTGCAGCCATTTCCTAATCATGAGTAGGATAATTCCTTTCATTATTCTTCAATTGCCTAGAAGCATAGGCAATCACTTTTCCTTCTTGCATCAAAACACTCCCAAGACCACTATGAGAAGCATCACTATAGATTACAAAATCTTTTCCAGGCTCTGGTTGGGTAAGGATGGGTGCTTCTGTTAACATGGCTTTCAACTTCTCAAAACTTTCTTGACACTTGTGATTCCACTCAAATTTTGCATTCTTTTGAAGTAGTTTTGTCAGTGGGGCAGCAATGACTGAAAATCGCTTCACAAATCTTCTATAATACCCTGCTAAGCTAAGGACACTCCTGACTTCCGTAGGGTTCTTTGGTGGTTTCCATTCGACAACTGCTTCTATCTTTTTAGGATCCACTTTAATTCCTTCTGCAGAAACAACATGGCCTAAGAAAGAAACTTCTTCAAGCCAAAACTCACATTTGCTAAGTTTGGCATACAATTTATTTCCCTTAAAGTTTGGAAAACTAACCGCAAATGTTGATCATGCTCTTCCCGTGACTTAGAATACACCAAAATGTCATCAATGAAAACCACTACAAACCTGTCTAAATATAAGTAAAAGACATGGTTTATAAGGTCCATAAATGCTGTTGGTGCATTAGTTGACCAAATGGCATCACCAAAAATTCATAGTGCCCATATCTGGTTTGGAAAGCCGTCTTTACAATACCATCATCTTTCACTCTCATTTGATAGTAGCCCGATCTTAAATCAATCTTGGAGAAGTATTTGGCACCCTTGAGTTGATCAAATAAGTCTTCAATCCTTGGCAATGGATACTTGGTTTTCACTGTCAATTTATTCAACTCTCGGTAATCAATACATAATCGGAGTGACCCATCTTTCTTTTTAACAAACAACACTGGTGCACCCCATGGGGATATACTCGGGCGTATGAATCCTTTATCTAATAATTCTTGCAACTAGATCTTCAACTCTTTCAGCTCAGCAGGCGCCATTCTGTATGGTGCTTTGGATACTGGTGCGGTACCCGGCAATACATCAATTACAAATTCTACCTCTCTTTTTGGTGGCAACCCTGGTTGTTCTTCTGGAAATACATCAGAAAATCACATACCGTAGGAATATTCTGCAATTCTAACTCACCTTCCTTCAATTCTAGAGTGAAAATTTGGTAGGCCTGACATCCCTTCCTAACCAGCCTTTTAGTCTTCATAAAAGAAATTATGTTACAGAGATAATCTGATCTTTCCCCCACAATAACTATTTCTTCTCCATCAGAAACTTGAAGTGACATTCTTTTGTTTTTGCAATCCACCATAGCTCGATGTTCCGATAACCAATCCATTCCTAAGATAACATCATAATCACGGAAAGGTAACTCAATTAAATTTGCATGGAAAAGTTGATGTTGAATCCTAATAGGGCAATTCATGTACACTTTGTTTACTATCACACTGTGTCCTAAAGGACTAGTCACTTCAATATTTTCTCCTAATTATTCTACATGCAACCCTTTCTCTTTTGCTAATGCAGTACATATATATGAATGAGATGAACCAAGATCTACCAAATCATAAACATCATAATTAAAGAATGAAAATTTATCGACAATAACTTCGGTAGATTCTCTAGTCTCAGGTCCTCGGATTACATAACTTCATGCCATTCCTCCCGGTCTACCACTCTGCGGTGCTTGTTGAGCCACATCATGTTTACTTGAACCACTAGCATTTCCTCTTCCCCTTCCTCTTCCACCTTGCATTGTAGGAGTAGGAACTACTGCAGGTGCAGATGTACTTATCTATCTTTGAGGACAATTTGCAATCAAATGTTCCCTTGAGCCACATTTAAAATAAACTCTACCTTTTCCCCAACATTCCCCTGTATGCATCCTTCCACAATTAGAACATTGTGGAATATTTCCTCTGCCACGACCTGAAGGCACACTAGCCGCTGACCCCGTACTTATGGGTTGTCTTGGTGAAAACCCTCTAAAATGAGATTGTGTTTGTTTTGATGTTCCCTTCTGTTTCTTACTTGGAGATTCTGAACTAGCTGGACACTGTGATCCCTTTTGAAATCCAGACCTTTTAGCCATTCTTTGTTGTCTATCTGAATTAATCTTCTCAATGCCCCGTAGCAGCATCAACCAAGTCATTGAACACCCTAATCCTTTGTGCAAGTAAATGCACTCTAATTTCATCATTCAGCCCATCCTTGAATCTCTTACATCGCCTCACTTCACTGTCAACGATATCACGAGCATACCTCTCGAGTTTGAGGAATTGAACTTTATATTCTGATACAGTCATTCGTCCCTGTCTCAAAGACAAGAACAATTTCCTCTACTCATCCTTGAATCGTTCACTAACATACTTTTTGTCAAATTGTTCCAAGAAAAGACCCTAGGTGATTTCTCCGGGTCGCCTTTCTCTCACAATATTATCCCACCACCTCCTAGCTTGTTCTTTGAGTAGACCTTGAACACAGTTTAATCTCTCTTCATCTGTAAAATGAAGCCTAGTCATACACCATTTAGTATGATCAAGCCAATCTTCTGCATTTGCAGGATTCACTGTATCCCCTTTGAAATCATCAACTGGAAGCTTTTTGATTCTTTCAAGAGGAGTTCTCTCCTCTCTTCTTTCAATGTAAGGTACTACAGGAACTTGAGGGATTTGTATGTTTTGTAGTACTTGTGTGATTACTTTAGTAGTCCTATGCTGAAGTAAAGCAGCTTGTACTGGAGTAGGTTGTTCAGGAAAGCCATGAACTGGTGGTGGTTCATGTCTTTGTTCATCCCTTTGTCTAATACGGACCGTACTCTCAATATCCTCTTCCTCACTCTGGTAATGACTACTACTAGCCATTCTTATTCCTGAAAATTAGACCGAAGTGGATCAATCAACTAACATAACATATTTATATCCTAAATGGCATGTACATACTAGTCCTAGAATCGTCTAAACCTCAGCTCTGATACCAACAAATGTAACGCCCCCCTATATAGGGTGCGCCACGGTAACAATAATCACCCAATAAATAACTCTACTCCACTATATAGAGTTCAATACTTATAGATTTCAATATGTACAAATACCAATATAATATTTTAAACTCCAAATTATTCTCCAAATATTTCTTAATGCCACTTTACATTTCTCACTCTCTAGTACATGCCATTATTCTACAAACCATAATATTACATTAAAATATAAATCCACCTCGAATCTTTCCTTATTTGCTCTTTAAGCTGATCCACCTGTACCACTTTGGTCCAAGCTATCTACAAGTTCTCCACCTACGCGTAGAAAATCAACTACACGCTAAGCAATTTGCTTAGTGGTGTCCATAAAAAAATATAACTTTGAATATTTTTAAAATAGAAACAAAGTATATTTACAAGTCAAAAATAAATTAACCAACTTTATGGAACCAAATCACGAAACTTATATAGTAATCCTTTCAAAGTACAATCAAATTTGTACCCAATTTTTCCAAACACTTTAACCATATATTGCTCAAAGTAAACAAGTCCTGAATAATGGTAAAATGGATACGGGAGCGGACAAGCCCGAAGCCAAACCTTCAAAATCAATATTGGTAAAGCCCAAAGCCGAAGCTTCAAAAATCAATATATCGGTCAAGCCCGAAGCTGAAGCTTCAATATCAATATATATATATATATCATAATATCGGCCAAAGCCCAAAGCCAAAGCTTCAATTGTTTGTACAGTACTGTACCCCCCTTTATTGGCGCCAATCTACCCTGACCCGTATTCTATTCGTATATTAAGGGCAATAAATCAAAGTAACATCTTAAAAATTCCAGTAAAACCATCAATCATAATTCAACATAACTTCAGTAATTAAGAAATCTAAATCCCAAATTTTTAAGCATCAAACTTCAATTTAAACTCAATAAAATCAATATTCATACTTTACAGAATTTTTCCAGGTTTCATAACCTGACTTCCCCTGCATTTTTCACTATCAAAACATCATCCAATCGAAGAACTTTCTTCTAAACATAATTACCCACATGTCTCAGCCTTCCCAAACCACCAGAATCACAGAAATTCAAATTGTATAACCAAAGTTATGATTAAAATATAAACAGTGTACCAAGTTGAGATTTTCTGAAAACAGATTTCGTGACTCAACTTCAAACGGAAATTTCACATTGAAAATAAATTCAATAAGGTTTCTTCTAAACATATGTTCCTTACTTTCTGTAGATATCAATAGAATCAAGAATCATTCAAATCGGACTCATTTAACGAGAGAAAACATTAAAACAAAATAAGTATATAATCTGGAAAATTTCCCGAAAAACCGAGAAATCGAAATTCGGGACACAAACCTTTTTCTATGCTCTTTCTAGCTCTCTTCTACCTCTTTTGCCTTTGATTTACTTGCAAAAGCTTCCTCTACAACAGCCATATATAATTCTATCAAGATATTGCATAAATAAACTTCCTAATACCATAAATATGCTTAATCTACCATGAATTCTACTAATTAAGCTTTAATTTCACCAAAAATCACTCACCTCAAACTCAGGTTACTATTCATCCAAATCTTAATATCTGAAATCCTCCTCTTCTAGTCTTCATTGACTAAAATTGATGATGATAGAGGGCTTAAGGATCGATTTCTAACAAGAATTTAAAGTTGAAATCGAAGAAATCGGAAGTTTTTGGATTAGGGAGAATTTTGGTTAAAGGAAATGAAGAAATGGAGAAAATGATGAAATGATGGAGAAGAAGAGAAGTGGCTGCAATGTATTGAGCTTTTGTTTTTGTTTTTTTTTATTTCCAATATTGCCCTTGGACAAATAATTAAATGTCCAATTCATCCCTCTTACTTAATTAACTCGTATTTCCCCATGCCTTAAATCCAATAACAATAATAACAATAAAAAATAATTTTCATGATATTTTAATACCATAGTAATTTATTATATGCAAATTTTGAAAATTTCGGTTCGTTACACAGTCCAATTTAAGGGAGAAAGCTATAGTTGATTGCTCTAGTGCTGAAGAGAGCGCAAGTGTCTTCGGGTAAAGCTTCCTATCTACTTGGAATGCCAGTTAGTTGTATGAGTGTATATTTGCGTTATCAGTGGTATGCTTGTAGTTTTTACTGAGTCTAATTTGACTAGAGAATTACAGGTTTGCTTGCCCTAATTGTTCGGATTTTGATTTGGCTTTGGCTGAGAATGTTAGAAATATAAACTTAATGTTTAAGAAAAGAAATAAAATATAGAATATGCAAGTTGGAGATAACATGGGTGGCAAAGTACGCAAGTGGCAAATTCATAATTGGATGCAACTTCTTTGCATAATCATATGGGCAGCAACATTTAGAATATGTGGCATATTCATAATGACAATAGGTGGCATATTCATAATGACAATAGATGGAAACTTGTATAGAATAACAAGTGGCTAGAATTCAATAATGACAAGTGGAAGTATATGGTGATCCATTAATTCACTATAAATAGAGGCAAAGTTATTGTATCCAAATACAAGTGAGCAAAAATGTAAGGGATTAAGAGATATGAGTGTAGGCAAGTATGCCTAAAATATGTAGTGTGTATGTGTGTTACTAATGAAGCTTTATTGGTTGTGAGCTTTTAAGATTATATTTTAGTCAAGAGTTTATTTCGACGTATAGTCGTGGATTTTTTTTGTTTTTTCAACATAGAATCTGAGTGGAGGTTCGTTCTTGAGCCATTTCGTGTCTTTCCGAAAATTCCTGAGTCAAAAAAAATCAAGTTCAAAGAAGTTGTAGAAGCTGCCCATAAAATTATTGCTAAAGACTGTCTAAAGAGTTGCCAAAAATTGTAGAAACTATCGCAATACGCCAAAAGTGTTGCCTAAAAATTTAGAAGCATTGCAGTAGCCTCCATACGCCCAGAAACAAGTTTTTTCCAGAATTGCAATGACAATTCCATTGCTGTTTCCTTGCTAAATCTGTCGGAAAATAGCAACACAAACAAAGTGTCGCAAAAGGCCCTAAAAAGCGTTACGAAATCCCCTGAACGCTTTGAAACAAATTTTCAGTGTTTTGAGCTTGAGGTTGAGCCAGTGAAACAGAGAAAATACCACTACATGCAGTGTTATGTGAATTACTGCTAGTGATTGCAGTAAGAATTGGGAAAGAAGTTCCCTATTATATTACCGGTTAAAGAACTCTGTTGAGAGTTCAGTCAAGACTAATGGATCTTGGTGTAGAAGACTGCCCGATCCAAGAGTAGTTAGTGAAGACTGTAAGAAGATGCAGCTTGTGAAAGCTCTGTAATGATCCGATTAAACATTGCGAGTAAAGCAGTGTTAGAAGAAGACTGCGAGTAAAGTAGCTTTTGAAAGTCTGCTAGAGAAGCAGATGTTGAAGGTCACAATTGTGAGCCTTTCTGTAGTAGAGTGGTTAATTTTTAAAGTTCAGTAAAGTGATGAAAAATTAAGTTTAAGGGGGAGCGTTAGAAATATAAACTTAATGTTTAAGAAAAGAAATAAAATATAGAATATGCAAGTTGGAGATAGCATGGATGGCAAAGTATGCAAGTGGCAAATTCATAATTGGATGTAACTTGTTTGCATACTCATATGGGCAGCAACATTTAGAATAGGTGGCATATTCATAATGACAATAGGTGGAATATTCATAATGATAATAGGTGGAAACTTGTATAGAATACCAAGTGGCTAGAATTCAATAATGACAAGTGAAAGTATATGGTGATCCATAATTCACTATAAATAGAGGCAAAGTTGTTGTATCCAAATACAAGTGAGCAAAAATGTAATGGATTAAGAGATATGAGTGTAGGCAAGCATGCCTAAAATATGTAGTGTGTATGTGTGTTACAAATAAAGCTTTATTAGTTGTGAGTTTTTGAGATTATGTTTTAGTCAAGAGTTTATTTCGACACATAGTCATTGATTTTTTCATTTTTTCAACAGAGAATGCCCTGGATTACTTTCAACATGAGAAAGGGGTATTCGATCTTGTCTTTTTTTCCTTTTCTTTCTCTAATTCTCGACATTGGTGTACATCACTCTAACTTTAACAATTTTATTTTTGCACTTATTGGCTAGGATGCTCTGGGGTTTGAAGTAGTGAGAGTTTGTAGTGCTTATTTTCAATATCTAGGATGTAAATTCAGATTCCCTGATTGTCAAGATGAGTGTCATATTAGCTTCTATGCAAAAGCAAAAAATAGTAGTCGTGGTGATGAGTCTAAGACGTGGTTCTTTGCTAAAGTTGAAGAAGAATCTGATAGGGATTTTGTTTTGCAACGTGTTAAAGTTCTTGACCCTCACATTGATGGTAATGTAGTCACTCAACATTCTTGACTTCTAGTATTTGGGTTTCTATTTTTTGGTTGTATTCTGCTTAGTTGCTAATCGCACGTTGATTTTGTTGAAATATTAAACTTAATAAGAAAGAAATGAAAATGATAAAGGAAAGAGAAGACATGGTTGGCAACTCATCATTAATTTGCAAGTTGTATATAGGCACAAAATATATTAATTTGGGTGGCAATTCATCATGATGGGCAAACATCAAAATTGCAAGTGACTTTATGGGTGGCAATTCATCATGATGGGCAAACATCAAAGTGACTTTATGGGCGGCAATTCAACATGATGGGCTGAAATTTCTCAATTTTGTGATTCACAATCACTATATGTAGGTTTTAATTTGTTGTATCAGATGAGAGAGTGTAAAAAAAAGTAAGGCAATTACAGCGTGAGCAAAGGAAAAGTAGAGAGCAAACTTTGTAATACATAAAGCTCTAAGTTTCAATCAAAAATCCTTTTGCGTTTAAGCTTTGATTCATTTTACTTCCTCTTCCTTGATTCATTAACTCAAATTTATCCCCAACAAAGTGGTACCAGAGCCATTTCGGATCCAATCCTCTTCCCAAAAATCCCGAACAAAAAAGTGGAGTTTAAAGAGTTTCAGACGCAGCTTATATTGCAAAAGGTTGTCAAACATGTTGTGAAAAACTGAAGAAAGTGTCACAGTTAGCATAAAGTATCGTAAATACTCAAAAAAAGCTGCAATAGCCTCTGTACTTCCTTTCTGGAAAATTTTCAAGTTCATCTAAAATTGCAAGGAAATATTTTCCCTTGCTGTTCTCCTTGCAAAATCTTTCTGAAGGCTATAGCGACGCACCAAAGTGTCGTAATAGACTCAAAAGCATTGCAACAGCCCCTGTACTCTTCGAAACAAATTTTCCTCTACAGAAATGAATCTCGACGGTGTTTCCTTCATTTTCCCTCAACTTACAAAAACCATTTACAAAAATTGGTGAATCAAGATGAAAGCCATTCTAGGATCCCAAGATGTTTGGGATATTGTTGAAAAAGGCTCTGAAGTCCCAGCTACAGATGCACAACTGTCGCAAGCCGAAAAGGACAGTTTGTATAAGAGTCATCGTAATGACCAGAAGGGTCTTAGTATCATCCATCAAGGGTTAGATGATGTTATGTTTGAGAAGGTGGCAGAAGTGACCACCTCCAAGCAAGCTTGGAACGTACTACGAGTTTCTCTTTAAGGAGAGGAGAAAGTATAGAAAGTTTGGCTCCAAATGTTGAGAGGAGAGTTTGAGATAATGAAGATGAAGGAGACAGAAGCGATTGTAGATTACTCCTCACGATTAAAATCTGTCACTAACTAAATGCCGCAATATGGAGAAAAGCTTGAAGAATCCAAGGTTTTTGAAAAACTTCTAAGGTCACTACTACCAAAGTTTGACTATGTAGTAGTGGAAATAGAAGAATCTCGGAATATAAGTCATATGACCATCGATGAAGTAGTTGGCTTATTACAAGCACGTAAGGAGAGACTAAACAGATAAAGAGAAGAGTCTGTAGAACAAGTCTTGGCAGCAAAGGTTTCAGTCAAAGGTGAAAGTAGCCGGGATTCTAGCTATTAAGGATGAGGACGTGATAGAGGTCATGGAGGAAACGGAAGAGGTAGAGGATGTGGCAGATTTCAATAACATGAGAGAAGTGACAATAATAATAGAGATAATTAGTCCACAAGAGGCAGAGGTCGTGGACGTGGATGAGAAAGAGGAAACTAGAGGCAGAATGATGGATGTGACAAGTCCAATGTTCAATGCTACAATTGCTCCAGATATGGCCACTATATAGCAGAATGTCGGAGCCCATCGAAGTAAACAGAGGAAACGGTGAACAACATTCAAGAAGAGGACATAACCGACACGGTATTACTAACCCGTGTAGGTGAATACAGTCAAGAAAACAACATATGGTATCTTGATAATGGTGCAAGTAACCATATATGTGGAGACAACAAAATGTTCGTAGAGCTGGACCAGTCATTCAGTGGTAATGTTTTCTTTGGGGATTCGTCAAAAGTTCCTATTTAAGGAACATGAATTATTCTTATTCGTTTAAAGAATGGAGAGCACCAATTCATCAGCAATGTTTATTACATTCCAAACATGAAAAGCAACATTTTAAGTTTGGGACAACTGTTGGAGAAAAATTACCAAATTCACATGGTGAACTGAAAGTTGGTGTTGTTAAACAAAAAGGAGGAGCAGCTAACTAGTGTGCCAATGTCAAAAAATATAATGTTCACTCTCAACATCAAAATGGATGTAGCAAGATGCTTAAAAGCTTGCGTGAAAGAATCGAATTGGCTTTGGTATTTAAGATTTAGGCATCTCAACTTTGGAGGGTTGAAATTGCTAAGCCAGAAGAAGATGGTGCATGGTCTTTCACTGATTAATAAACCCCATCAGCTTTATGAAGGATGTCTTGTTGGAAAACATTCCAGAACTAGTTTTCCAAAAGAGTCCATGTCAAGAGCAAAGGCTCCCCTTGAGCTTATTCATATCGATGTTTACGGATCAATGACACCAGTATTATTGGGAGGCAACTAATATTTCTTGCTATTTATTGATGATTATAGCAGAAAGATGTGGGTTTATTTTCTAAAAGGGAAATCAGAAGTTTTTGAAGCATTCAAAAAGTTTAAAGCTATGGTGGAAAAAGAAAGTGGCTATTACATCAAAGCTTTAAGATCCGACAGAGGGGGAGAATTCACTTCAAATGAATTGAAAAGATTTTGTGAGCATCATGGAATCCATCAGTTCCTATTAGTCCTAAGATCGCCACAACAAAATGGTGTTGGGAAAAGAAAGAACTGAACGGTGATGGATATGGTGAGGAGCATGTAGAAGAGTAAAATTTTGCCCAAATAGTTGTGGGCAAAAGCGGTTGGTCCCAATAACAAGTATTTCAGATATGACACACCAGGAAGCATAGAGTGGGAAAAAGCCTACTATCTCTCATTTTCGTGTTTTTGGGAGTGTTGCACATGTTCATGTTGCGGATGAAGAAAGGAGAAAGTTGGATGATAAAAGCAAGAAAATACTTGTTCGTGGGATACTTAGAATTTTTCAAAGGTTACAAGATGTTTGATCCTGATACTGGAAAGACTATCATCACTATGGACATGACTATTGATAAGGAAGCAATTTCGGAATGGAATAATGACAAGCAGAAGAATTACAGTTTTTATCCTTTCACCATGGATGAAAACAATGATCGAGATGTGGAGGAGCCAGGCAAAGCATCGATGTCATGTAGTCCCATTTCAATTACATCTCCAGGACACGATGATGATGAAAGTCAAAGTCCAAGAGAAAGACCTAGAAAATTTTGTCTTGTTGAAGATCTTTATGATGCAACTAGAGAGCTCAATGAAGAATTAACTCTTTACTGCGATCTCATTGGTAGTGAGCCCATTAATGCTGAAGAGGCCATGAAAGATAAAAACTGGAGAAGAGCCATGGATGAGGAAATCCAAGCAATTGAGGAGAATGAGACATGGGAGTTGACCAAACATCCAGTTGACAAAAAGCCCATTGGAGTCAAATGGGTGTTCAAGGGAAAGAAGGATGTAAATGGAGAAATCGTTCGATATAAAGCGAGGCTAGTTGCGAAGGGAAGTAGTCAAAAACTCGGTATTGACTATGATGAAGTATTTGTACCAGTAACAAGAATGGAGACTATCAGACTAGTGATCTCAATCGTTGCCTAAAATGGATGGAAGATCCACCAAATCGATGTAAAGTCAGGATTTTTGAATGGATACTTGGAGGAAGAGATCTATGCCCAACAACCACCTGGTTACATTGTCAAAGGTCATGAACGAAAAGTGTTGAAGCTGAAGAAGGCATTGTACGGACTTAAGCAAGTACCGAGAGCTTGGAGCAGCCATATTGATAAATACTTTTGCGAGAATGGATTTGTCAAGTGCCCACACGGGTATGCCTTGTACGTGAAAGTGAAAGGTGGAGACATATTTCTTGTTTGCTTGTATGTGGACGATCTCATATTTACCGGGAACAATCCTCAAATATTTAATGATTTCAAGAAGACAATGACTCGTGAATTCAAAATGACTGATATTGGCCTGATGTCATACTATCTTAGCATTGAAGTGAAGCAAAGTGATGATGGAATTTTTATTTTTCAAAGTGGTTTCGCCAAGGAGATCTTGAGGAAATTTAAGATGGAGAATTACAACCCTGTCAGCACTCTAACTGAATGCAGTTTAAAATTAACCGAGAATGAAAATGGAGTCTGAGTGAACCCGATAATTTTCAAAGTTTGATCAGGAGTCTCAAATACCTGACGTGCACAAGGCCTAATATTCTGTATGCAGTTGGACTAGTAAGCAGATACATGGAAGAACCGAAGGAGTCTCATTGGAATGCTGCAAAAAGAGTACTCTACTATGTCAAAGGTACAACTAATTTTGGATTACATTATTCAAAATCTGAAGAATTCAAATTAGTTGGATATAGCAATAGTGATTGGGCCGGAGATAAAATTGATCAAAAAAGCACGAGCACATTTGTATTTTTTCTTGGCGAAACAACATTCACTTGGAGTTCAAAGAAGCAACCAATTGTTACACTGTCAACCTGCGAAGCTGAATAAGTAGCTGCAACCTCGTTTGTATGTCATGCGATATGGCTACGTCAATTATTGAAGCCCCTTCAAATGACACAACATGATCCAACCGATATTTTTGTCGATGACAAGTCAGCCCTGGCGTTAGCAAAAAATTTATTATTTTATGATCAAAGTAAACATATCGACACGAGATTTCATTTTATCAGAGAGTGCATTGATCAAAAGGAAGTCACGTTGAAATACGTGAAAACGCAAGATCAAATTGCGGACATCTTTATGAAGCCACTGAAGCATGAAGTGTTTAGCCAGCTACTAGCATTGTTGGGAATAACAAAGAATTAAGTTTAAGGGGGAGTGTTGAAATATTAAACTTAATAAGAAAGAAATGAAAATGATAAAGGAAAGAGAAGACATGGTTGGCAACTCATCATTAATTTGCAAGTTGTATATGGGCACCAAATATATTAATTTGGGTGGCAATTCATCATGATGGGCAAACATCAAAATTGCAAGTGACTTTATGGGTCGCAATTCATCATGATGGGCTGAAATTTCTCAATTTTGTGATTCACAATCACTATATGTAGGTTTCAATTTGTTGTATCAGATGAGAGAGTGTGAAAAAAATTAAGGCAATTAGAGTGTGAGCAAAGGAAAAGTAGAGAGCAAACTTTGTAATACATAAAGCTCTAAGTTTCAATAAAAAAATCCTTTTATGTTTAAGCTTTGATTCATTTTACTTCCTCTTCCTTGATTCGTTAACTCAAATTTATCCCCAACACATTTCTATTCCATAATCTGCAGAACTTAGCCATAAATTCAAATATGATTTTTTTTCTTAATGCTATTGCTTCTCTTGAGTCGTGGTTGTTCAGTTCGTATAGCTAAATCATGATCAATCTCCCCATACTTAGCATGGTAGTACCAAATGCGTCAGACAATTGAAGTTCTAAAGTAGTTGTTGCACATTGTAGGACAGATGTATGGTTGTGAATTTTGTCCACCTCATTGGCTATATCCTTATCCCGATGGATTCACACCACATTATGGAGTTGCCTACGGATAAACAAACGCTAAGAGTTTTTTTCATTATCACATGGATGAAGAAGAGGAGAAGAATAAGAAGCGGTATGTATACTGTCTGTACTTTTTTCCTGTCTATGTGCATGTCTTAGTCAACAAGATTGCGTGCAATGTTCAAGTTTATGTGCATGTCAGAGTTATTTGTCTAGTTGATATAACTTGCAATAAGGCATTTCTGAATTTCCTTTTCTAACTACGATACTTTTGCCGATTTCAGGACGCTTGACATGGAAGGGGAAGGAGATGGAAAACCTTGGGCCAAAAGGCTTAAGCAGAAGCAAATATATAGTATATTTTTTTGAAAATCAAGCAAATATATAGTATATGATCCTAGAGTTATTCAGCAAAGTATAAATCACCTAAAATAGATAGATAGATGCAATATAATATTAGCTAATATAGTATGTTATGTTGATGTTAACTCTCGTTTGTTTTCCCTACTCATCAACAATTACTAGAACAGGATCAACAATAGAATGAATAGTGGTGACTATTGGTTGTTCAATATCACCAAAAACCAAGCCTGGTACTCTTATAGTCCTTCAAAATTCAAGCATTTGTTGGAACTGAATCTTTCTTTACGTATATAGGACTCAGCTAGTTGCTAATGAAAATGTCTTGCATAATTCAGGAAACGTTATAGCCAACACAAGGTGTTTCACATCCCTGCTAGCCCTCTTGAATTTACATACCAACAAAATTAGGTCGATAAAGTATACCTGGCAGTGGGCTTAGGCCTATCTACCGCACATTCCTATAATCCGTGTCTCAAAACTATCCACTAGTTCTTGAGCCCAATCATGGAAGTGTTGCCTAGATAACCAGTCCCTTTAAGGATGTATTGTAGTTTGAATGATTAGTAGTTTTATTGCTGAAATTTATTTGTTAGTTTAAACAAAATAATCTCTGCAAAGTTAAAAAAATAAAGGTCTTTAAAGCTATAAAACTAATCTACTAATCCAGATTAATTTATGCCGATGATTTTATTAGTTTTATTTCAAGATACACAATCCTTCAACTATCCAATCCTTTCTCAAAAGGACTCTTGGTTGATGGGCGTATTGGTACTTTACCCATCTGTGTTCTTGGGCCTAACTGAGTTAGAACAAAAACCCGTTGAGTCAAACCGCCATTTCACATGTTAGCCATACCAAAGTATCCTAACCCTATGCGGCCCACCGATAACATAATGTACCCTATTGAGCATAAGGTACAATAGCTTCAATGGGTGGCGCAAAGGTGAATCCAGGAAACACTTTTAAGTGACTCAATATTTTATGGATTATTTAAGTATTGTCGGCTTATATAATGAATCGGGTCCATGTAATTATTTTAGATAAAATGTATCCATATTTTATATATAAAATGAGGTTCAATGTACAAATCTATAATTTAGAACTTCTATGGGTATTAACAAATATTAAATATTTAAAATAAATCTCATTTAGACCCACAGAATTCTCAGTTACGAATTTTTACAAACCAACTGTCATACTTATATGTACTAATATGATTCATAAGCATGATAATTATAATTACATCTACTATATTTAGCGGAGATACTTGGTGAAATCGCCAAGTTTTGACAATTGTGACTTGAAGCTTGTTGAAAACTGACCATATACTTGAGGCGTACACCTTCAGTAGGTGATGCCGCCTCAGCTTCCTAATTACCGTGTCTTTACACTGTTCGACTACATACGACTGGCAGTCAATGCAAGAGTTACACGACGCACACAACTGCATCACTTTACCTAATCAAAGCAATAACTTCCCACTCCCTAAGAATGAGGAACTAACAAGGCCTGACCAAGTCTTCCTAGAATCTCGGTATTATGATCCCATATTCAAATCCATAACTACTAGATCAAGGGTAATGGTAATGAGAAGGGCTATAAATTCCACACGCCTATTTTTCTTGGTAATCAATTCTATACTCTCTACCTAAATTCTGCCATTTACTTATCTCAAATTACTCTTTCAAGATCATTGACTTAGGCATCGGAGGTTCCCCCCGGAGACAAGCCTCGATCCTTTGACCTTTCATTATTTTACAAGTTAAACCCTTAACCGACGTCTTAATTATTTTTTGAAGTTCTACCATGCCGGTTATACATTACTGCGCAAAACGTTTAGCGGTGCGGTGAGTGTGGACCAAATTTACTTGATCCATTGGAGAATTTTGGTCTCCTCGCAAACACAAAAATGGTGGAGATCAACGACAGCCATCCTTCAGAAACTGGCGCCTTCCAGGGGACCCCCGAGGGTCTCGCTGGTCTTGGAGGTTCCTTCACAATGCCCCCACCATGGAATGTCGTGGAACAAATGTTGAAAATCTTTAGAGATTACAATATCCCCCTAGAACAACAAGTCACTAGAGCAGGCTTCGTGGAACAATACAATATGGTAGGGGCCACCCTCTAAGGAATCCCCGATGATGGTCCCAATCGCCAGGGTTTGGCTAGAGAACTGTTTCCCTCTGATGACAATCGCCAGGCCAACACCGGCTGCTATGGCTCCCTAAATGGTGCTGATGATTCCTCAGTCCAGCATTGCCTTGAATCCCGCAATGCAAGCACAGATGCTACCAATGTTCTAGTCCTTCAATCCCCAAGGCAGTAAACCCTACTTCACGGCTACAACACTAGTACTACCCATTGGCATGCAGATGCCATACATGTATGAAGCTGCTCCACCAACCTGGATGAATCCCTTCACTCAGGCTCCCAATGCCCCATCCACCACCCACCCCTCAAGTGCCGAGCTGGCTGATAGCGCAGACAAAGGAGATAGTGACTCCGACATTGACCCCAAGCTCAGGGGAAATCTTAAGAAGTTGCTAAAAGACCTAGCGGTGCCTTATCAAGAGTCACTAGTGGAGAGAGGCTCTCCCCATTCACTAAGAAGATCTTAAGTGTTCAATTGAATCCATACTTCAATTCCCCCATCTTCACAAAGCTGTACGACGGTTGAGATGATCTGGTGGTCCATATGAGGTATTACTTAAATAGGATAGAGATGGTGTACGCCCTAGAAGCCTACACATGCCGCTACTTTGAGCAAATGCTCATTGGCCCCGCCGCATGCTGGTTTCATAAGCTGAAGCCTAATTCTATCAGCTCTTGGGCCCAATTGAGAGAGATGTTTTATAAGCACTTCCTTGGCTCCACGCTCGGTTATTATGTGAGCCGACAGCTGCACGAGGTCATCCAAGAGCTAGATGAATCACTCAGATCCTACATCCACCGCCTCAATGGAGTATGCATCAGTACTGATGACCTCGACTTTAGCACAGCCAAGGAAGCCCTTATTTGAGGCACGAGGAATGACAGGCTCTACACAGAGATCATTATAAGGAGGCCTAGAGACACCACACAGATGATAGCCATGGCCAAGAGCATGATTAAGATGGATGAGATTAATAGATCCAGAAAGAGGAAGGCTTAAGAAAAAACCAACGACTGAAGGGATAATAGCCACCCTAGGAAGACTTTGGCCGGCTCTAATAGGAGAGATGTCCCGCTAGTCGACACTAATAGGCCAGCCTTTTAACTCCTCACATAGTCAAATACTGGTAGCCATAAAGAAGACTAATGAGAAGAGGAACTTAAGATTCCCAAAGATACCTGAAGGCAAGACAGTGGGCCTCAGTCCGGAGAAATATTGTGAGTTCCATCGAGCTAGGGTATATCTCATGGACGAATGTTGGATGCTGGAAGATAAATTGCATGCCCTGATTTGAGCTAGAAAGTTCAGCCAACTCATTAGAGGAGTCACAAGGGAAGAAAAGAAGGTCACCTTGGAGATGCTCAAACCCGGAGATGATAGGGCACAAAAAGCGAAAGGGCTGATAATGGTGATAGCAAGGGGGCCATGGTTTGAGCCGCCTAAAAAGAAGCCCAAGGTGGTAGACTTGAGGGGCTGGGAAGCCAAACTTTTTAGGGCTTGTCGGAGACATTCATTGGTAAAGAAGGAACATGTAGACCCCTGGTCATTGAGACACTGACCGAAGGGTACAAAGTCAGAAGGGTCCTGATCGATACAGGAAGCTCAGTCAATTTGATAACCAAGTCAGCATTTTGGCGGCCGGAAGTCCACTACAGTAGGGTGCAGCTAGGATACAATCCCCTCAAAGGACTTGGGGGGCAAGCCGTCCCATTAATAGGACAAGTCACCCTGGAGATGGAGATAGGAGATAAAGACCTGACATGGAGAGGGGAAGTAGAATTCATCATAGCCGATATCTCAGTTGGCTACAATATTATTTTGGGACGACCGTTCCTCATCGAGATGGAAGCCGTCATCATCATAAAAAATCTGACACTTCAAATCCCAACCAAAAAGGGAACAGCAGTAGTAGTGGATGACCCACAGATAGCCCTGGAAATATATCTAGCATCCTTACAGATAGAAACCACCTCATTTGAGGTGGAGGAGCATCAAAGAGCAGAGCCAATGGGAGACCTAGAAGTCCTTCCAGTAGGCCAAAATAGGACACTTAAGCTTGTGAAGGACCTAGAGGAAGAAGTTAAGGCTGTCTTCGCAAAGGTGTTGCGAGTTCAATAGCATACTTTCTTGTGGTCCCCAGATGACATAGAAAGAGTGTGGATAGTCTGACTCCCCAGTAAAACAAAAGAAGCATAAACACGCCCCCGAGCGGCAAAAAGCAATTGAGGCAGAATTCAAGAAGCTACTTGAAGTGGGTCACATTCGAAAAGTTAACTACCCCAAGTGGTTGGCTAACGTAGTGTTGGTAAAGAAGCATAATGGTTCTTGGCGAATGTACGTAGACTTTGCAGACTTGAATAAAGCCTGCCCTAAGGACAGCTACCCTTTGCCATGCATTGACCAACTAGTGGACCCAACAGTCGGATTTGCAGTTTACTCCCTTCTAGATGCCAAAGCGGGGTATCATCAAATCCCAATAGACCCCAAAGACGAAGAAAAAACCTGCTTTATAACACACGAGGGAACGTACTGCTACAAGGTGATGCCATTCGGACTTAAAAACATAGGAGCCACCTACCAGTGGCTCGTAAACAAGATGTTCAAAGGACAGATAGTCAAAAAAATTAGGGTGTATATAGATGATATGATTATAAAAAGCAAGAATGAGGCAGGCCAGGCAGCCGATATTGAGAAGGTATTTAAGGTGCTACCAAAATACCGACTGAAACTAAACCAAGAAAAATGCACCTTTAGAGTAAAAAGCGGCAAGTCTTGGGATTTCTCATCTCCGAGAGAGGCATAGAAGTAAACCCCGAGAAGATCAAAGCTATCATCAAGATGCAACCACCTCAAAGCCTGAACAAGGTGCTATGTCTCAACAGCCAGATCAATGCCTTGGGATGGTTCATATCTTTCTCCACAAAGAGGTGCTTACCTTTCCACAAGGCAATCAAGCAAGATAAAGCATTCAAATGGGATCAATGCTATGACATAGCCTTCAAAAGTTCAAAGAAGTTCCTAGCCTCGTCCCCATTAATCAGCCATCCCATCCTTGGTAAACCACTATACATCTACCTGGGGGCAACTGATGAAGCAGTTTGGATGATACTGGTGAAAGAGCAAGACAACGACCAGCATCCCATCTACTACACCATCAAGGTACTAAAGAATGCTGAGCTAAGATATCCAAAGATCGAGAAGCTAGCCTTAAGCCTAATATCTGCATCAGTGAGACTAAGGCCCTACTTCTAGGCTCACACTATAATTGTGAGAACCAATTTTCCTTTGAAAAAGGTGCTCCATCGACCCAAGACATCGGGCAAAATGGCAGAGTGGGTTGTAAGGCTGGGTGAGTTTGATATTCAGTTTGAGGGAAGAATAGCTTTGAAAGCATAAGTACTGGCCGATTTTGTGGTAGAATTTACAGGACTCAAGCCGACAGAGATAATTAAAATAGAGCCTTGGATTGTTTATGTAAACGGAGCTTCCACATGCGAAGGATCAGGCATCAAAGTGTTAATAAAGGGGCTGGATCTCTTCTGCTTGATATATGCTACTAAACTTGCTTTCCTAGCAACCAATGATACTACAGAATACGAGGCCATGATTAAGGGTCTGGAGTTAGTAACTGAGGTAACCTCGACAGGGTAATCATTCAGAGCGACTCATGTATGGTATCCAACCAAATCAACAGAAACTTCAAAATGAAAGAAGGGAGCATGACCAAATATTTACGCAAAGTGCAAACTCTGGTAGAAAATCTAGAGAAGAAAGGGACAGAGTGGAAAGTTGAGCACATTCCCCGGGCACAAAATAAGATGGCAGACAAACTAGCAAAAGACGCGGCTAGCCCAGATGACTGTAAGAAGTTAGGCTGCCTGTACAAAGTCCTAATCAATCCAAGCTATAAAGAAGAGCATATATTTTGTACTGAGCAAGAAAGTAACGACTGGCATAGCCCATTATTACATATCTCAGGGAAGATAAGCTCCCGGATGACGACGAGGAAGCCTCCAAGATCATCCAAAAATCCATGACATACTCTCTTAGAGACAATGAGCTTTACAAAAAATCCTATGCAGACACCTGGAAGAAATGCGTAACTCTATCACAAGCTAAGAGCATCTTGGAGGAAATACACGAAGGAATTTGCGGATCCCACCAGGCGGCATCCACCCCGCTCAGAAGGGTCAGCTTGGCTGATTACTACTGGGAATTGATGGAGGCAAATGCCACCAGCTATGTTCATAGTTGCCACCCCTGCCAATTGAACGCTAGAAAGACACACCTCCCCCAAGCGACCTAGCAGCCCCTAGTAATCACGTGCCCTTTCTCAACATGAGGAATCTTCATAGTCGGGCCTTTACCGGAATCCAGCAGACAGCAAAATTTTGTAATTGTTGCCATTGATCACTTCACCAAGTGGGTCAAGATGGTCGCCGTGAATACCATCACCCCAAAAAAGGTCATACAACTAATCTAGAAAAACATAATCACAAGATTCAGGGTTCCAAGGAAGAGTATGGCGGACAATGGCACCTAATTCAGTTCAAAGAAGTTTGTGGAATTCTGCCAAGGACTGAAGATTAGGAACCACTTCTCCTTCGTGGCGCTTCCGTAGATGAATGGCCATACGGAGGTCACCAATAGAACTCTGGGTGAAGGGCATAAGAAGCACCTCAAAAAAGGAAGGAAAGGATCCTAGCTAGATGAGTTAATAAGTGTACTATGGTCCTATCGGACTACCCCATGTAGGCCAACTGGCGAGATGCCCTACTCTCTAGTATATGGGATGGGGGCCATGATCCCGGTGGAAATCGCTGACCAAACGGATAGAGTTGTCTACTACTCTGAGGAGCAAAATGACCTCAACCTATAGCACCACCTAGCAAAAACCTCAAAGAAAGAAGAGAATGAGCCTGCTTTAGGATGGCGCCTATAAGGCCAAAATTGCCAAATCGCCAAATATCATGACCGCAAAGTTAGAAGCCCGTGGCTCAAGGAAGGCGACCTAGTCCTTAAAGACACCACTGCCTCACAGTCTCAAAAGGGCAAAGGCAAACTTGCAGCCAACTAGGAAGGAACGTACAAGATAAAAGAAGCCTTGGGCCATGCCACGTACCACCTCAGTGATCTAAACGATAAAGAACTACTAAGGACGTGGAACAATTCTAATTTGAGGTCGTACTACAAGACCACTAAAGGCTAGGGAATGAGGCGGCCGCACTCTTTTCCTCCCCTTGGATTTTTTGCCACTGGGATTTTTCCTTGGGAAGGTTTTTGACCAGGCGGCGTCCCCTATGCCTTCTTCGACCAATGAAGCACTGGATAATGTAATCATTTGTAATCTATTCTACCTATGCTAATCAATAAAAGAACTTTATTCAATTTCATTTTGTTTGCTTTTATCTTTGCCTAGCCTTTAACGGCGATTGCCTCAAATGCCCAATAGTGGCCATTATCTTGCTCACCAAGCGGCATCACATAGCCGCATATGGCTACCATGATTCTATTACTAAGCTAACAATCCTTAGAAAACCATGGTTATAACTAAACCCGTGAAGCGGTATCCAAAATCATCACATCTAAGCTAACGAGCCTTAGACAAGTCATACTAAATAAACCTTAGATAAATCTAAGTAATAGAACCCCCAAGGCAGGTAATTACACATGGAAATGCGAGATAGAAAACATCCATCTAATCAAGCAAACACAAAAGCATAAAAATCAACAATTAAGGGAAAGGTAGGTATTGGCATTAAATTAAAACATTGTCTATATGTACAACAGTTGAAAGCCCAAAACAAAAAGAAGGGGAAAAAGAAAAATCTAATCTAAGGCTGGGGGATCTTGGCCTACGGCATTGGCTTCACCGACTAGGAGCTCATAACCTAGAAGTTCAATAGGCTCGCCACCATCACTCTCCACCGACTCAGGAGGGCTATGAAGAACCTCCTCAAAAGTCGGGGAGGCCATATTCTGGACTATCCCATCCTCAAGTTCTGGCTAATGTTGATGCACCGCCTCAAGGAGTCGGGAACCAAACAACCGGGGCCATCTTCACCATCTTCTCGACGAGGCTGTCCAGCTCCATGTCTCTCTCTTACACGTTCTTCTTGAGTGCCTCAACCTCCCAGTGAGCTAGCACTGATTCCCCTTGAGTTCAAAACAAATCTTTCTCCAAAGCACTATTGCATTGGAGGAATTGCTTATGAACTTCACGGAGCCTCTCCAACTCTAGCTCCATCTCCTTTTCCTTGGCCGCCATCACCACAGCCTCATCTCTCGCCTACACCGCCTCAGCCTCCCTCTGCTTGGCCACTAGTGCCTCCTTCTTCACTGCCTTGAGGTCAGCCCTTACTTCTTAGAGGTCTACCTTGACCTTCGTATGGTTGGAGGCTTGTCGATGCATCTCGATGCATCGAGATATGACTTGCATAAATGCACAACATTATCGGCTAAATAAGAAAAAACTTGTTATAAAAATGGTATCATGTACCTCCGAGAGCTGGTCAATGATAATTCCAGTAGCGCTCATACTGAACTCCTCCTGATAAGCCTCCCTCTCCCTTAGCAGAGGGAGGACTCTTTGAAGCACCAACTAGACCTAAGGGCTACTTATTCCCCCTTGAGGACCAGCTACCTCCAGTAAGCTTTCCTTGACCCTAGTAGAAGGAGAGATGGTTGAGGAAAGAACTGGCTCGATGGGCAACCCTGGTCACTGGCTTGAGACAGGCAGCTCTTGACCTTACAAAATGAAAACAAATCAATAACGCAACACACTAACAAAGCATGTTAAAGGGACAACAAGTTACCTCATGCCACCTCTTGGGCATAGTCTCGGCCGACGAGGTGGCTTTCTCAGCAGGTGGAGCGTCATCCCTTGACCTCTTTCTATCCCCGGCCTTCTTAGAAAGGGCTACCTTAGTGGCGTCATCCTTGGTAAGATCCACCGTCTCTGCTGCCTTCCTCTGGTTCTCCGGCCCAAATCTTTGGTACCTTTGGCTAGATGTTTATTAAGGGCAGTATTAAGACAAGACAACGACATCCTAATAAAGAAAATAAGGAAATAAGCTTACCAGGAATATTGACCTCCCCATCATAGTGCACAATATTCGGGTTTTCCCACCCGATGACCTTGGTGGTATTTAGATAGGCCCAGGCGATGCTCGTCGTCCCTGCTCTAGCAGGCTAAAAATATCAAGATGTTGTCCAACTCCAACCCTCTACTGGGCATCGCCTCGGGGATATCCTACTTTCATCGAGATGGGAATAGCGAATGTTGGGGGTTTATCTTCATATAGAAGTATAACTGCTTGAAATTTCAATCCAATTGCGACTAATCCGAGAAATTTTAGAACCCCGTCCTGGTGACTAGAGTGTAGATGGTCCTCCTAGGCCTTTTTCCTAAAGAAAGCCAGCCGGCAAAAGAAGACAGAGTCAAACCCAAAATCTAGGCCACGGCATAAGTGGTAGTGCCCTACTACGTCTGACCAACTGTTGGGGTGCATTTGAGCCGGACACACACCCTAGTGGGCTAAGAGCTTGGTGATCTCCTCGAGGAGCGGATATGCAAAAATAGCCATCCAGAGGAGTATGAACCTGCTCATGGCGAGCTGGCAACAAGCATGGCTTCCCGATCAAACACTTATGCACATGTGCTTCAAACCCAATGTCCAGCTCATTAGAGATAGACACCATGCTCCTAATTCGAGGCGTAGGCCCCTTAGCGCAGCTCTTCTTAATCCACTTAGGAACGTTTATAGCCTTAGTCCTCCTTCACTTAAGACTCGGCTGGGGAGACGATGTCCCCACCTCTCGCATGAATCTACCATATATGTGATACCTTCAACCTCCTCATACTCCTCTATAGCCCGAATCTCCGAGTCATCTGAATGGATGGAGGGCTATGTCTTAGATTATAACTCCGCCTGACTAGTCATTATCCTATGCACCCTTCGCTTAATCCTAATAAAGGGATGTTGGTTTGTTCTATCGATGGTTATTGGCTGAGCTAGGAGATGGTCCAAGTCCTGATCAAGCCTCGTAAGGTAGCCCATGATCTTGGTAAAGAGGGCATCGCCACTCGAACTACTATACGTGCTCATCCTAGGAAATAGATGAAAGAAAGTCAAGCCCAAGTCTTGAGACCAAAAGAGGGATGCCGCCTCGAGACCAAAAGGGAACACTGCCTTAAAACCAAAAGGGGGTGTCGCCCCTAGGCTGCCACACTAAATCAGTGAGGGCTTGAAAGTGCGCCTCTCCTCCAGAACGTTTATGAAGTTAGTGTTCAAACCTAGGCCTATTTCTAGTTCATACAAAAAAGCAAGAAATGCAAAATCACCCCTAAATGAGCTTAGCTAAAGGAATTCATTAAAGAATAGAATAACTATAGCAACAAATAGCAAACTCCTTGAACATATTGCAATGAATGGAATGCTACAACTACTCTAAAGTGTCGGTGGTCGCATTTCCTTAAAACTCGCAAACAAAGGCGTGAATCAAGATAATTAAAGATAAAAGGATGCTTACTTGTAATTAGGATTGAAAGGAAAAGCCCTTTCCATTATAAGAGAGTTAAAGAAAGTGCCGGTAAAGCTTTGGAGTTTCTTTGCTGGAAAATGCTAAGCCGATGAAAAGTGTGAGTAAAAGGGTAACTGTTGAAATAGGCGGCCTTTTATAGGAATTTTTTGAATTTGAACAGTCACCTCGGCGAAAGATCAAGAAGCCCAGGTGGCGCATTTTTGTAGCGTGGCACACTAAGCGAGGAGTCTTGACAGCTGTTGCATGAATTACAAGCGCCAGACCATGCCATCCTCAAAACGACGCCTGCCTTAAGGCGACTTCCACCTTGAGAAGGCAGAAGCTTGAAGACTTCCCATACTTGCGAGGGGACTCCTGATAACTGAACATATACTCGAGGCGTACACCTTTAGTAAGTGATTCCGCCTTAGCTTCCCAATTACCGTGTCTATACACCGTTTGACTACGAACAACTGGCAGCCGCCTCGCGAGTTAGATGATGTACTCGACTGTATCACATTACCCAGTCGAAGCAATAACTTCCCACTCCCTAAGAATGAGGAACTAACAAGGCTTGACTAAGTCTTCCTAGAACCTCGAGATTATGATCCCATATTCAAATCCATAACTACCAGATCAAGGGTAACGATTATGAGAAGGGCTATAAATACCATAGGCCTATTACTCTTGGTAGTCAATTCTATACTCTCTACCTAAATTCTGCCATTTTCTTATCTCGAATTACTCTTTCAAGATCATTGACTTAGGCATCGGAGGTTCCCTACAGGGACTAGTCCCGATCCTTCGACCTTTCATTGTTTTATAGGTTAAACCCTTAACCGACGTCCTAATCATTTTCTAAAGTTCAACCACACTAGTTATACATTACTGCGCAGAACTTCACCTGTTAAGGCCTAGTGGTTTAGCAACCATTTTGCTAAATACACAATTTTGCTCCCACTCGAATTAGGGCATCACTATTTCAAAATTTAGCACCCCAACTATGACCAGTACCACGGTCTATTGAGCAAATTTCAAATTTAATATATTTAACTTTATAAATTGAATATAAATGCCATGAGATAAAGTTTTAAATTCCAATTAATTAAAATTAACAATTTTAAAATATTAGAATTTATGAACCTAGATTAATAAAATAACAGGGATGCTGTTTTGATACAATATAGTTCAGCCGCTTTAAAATTATTTAAAACGGACATTGGATAATTTTAAACATTAAAATTTTATTACCCCGAATTAGTAAATTAACTGGAACTTTATTTTAAAACAATTCGGGTCAACCGTTTGAAACTTCAAAATCTGCTTGGAATAATTTTAAGACCATTGTAATTTAACCTCGGATTAATTAATACACTCCTTCAATTTAATATATAATCCGACTTAAAACATTGGCTCCGGATAAATTTAAAATACCCGTTAATTTTAAAACACGATCTGGTCCAACCATTTTATTAAAACGAACAATGGCCAAAATTATTTCGGTAGTCCCCGGACTTGTGGGGCAGCCCTGTCCATGTTGTGGACAGCACTGTCCACCTTATGGACAGCCTGTCCACATTGGGCGTCTACATAGACCCCCAAAAATGGGACTTAGAGCATCTCCAATAGCTTGTGAATTCTAGTATTACGTGGCATACAAAATAGAAATTTGTATTGATCACATGGCATCAAATTTATAAATAGACAATGTATTTTAGAATGTTAACTTTAGTAGAGTGTGGATTCGATTTTGAATTTTATTTTCAAAATCAAAAAATAACAAACAAAACATTAAAATAATATTAAATTTGATGAGTCATCAATCTATTTGATTGTCTATTTGTAGAAAATCAAATAGACAATGTCTAAAATATGGGATGATATGTATTGACACCTAGGATTGGAAAGAATAATAAGAATATCTATTGTAGAGTTACTTTTTAATTCAATGTCTATTTTTAAATATGTGACAAGAAAAATATTAGAATGAACTAACTATTGGAGATGCTCTTAGTGTGGCGTCCAAAATGGACGTCACAATGCATCTGTGGGCAGAATCCATATTTCAGATTCTGCCTTTATAATTTTTTTTATTTTATATATATTATTTATTATGTTAAATTAATTAAATTCAATTCAATTAATTTAAATCCTAATAAACACAAATAACAACACAAAAACCTAGCCGTCAAGATCAAATTAGTAATTTGTGAAAAATAACAAAAACCAAATCATTACTTCGGAAGCCTTTTCTATAGAATAGAAAATTTTCATCAATCAATAACTTGATCTTTTGACTAAATTCAATACCAATTAGTTACAACCATTAATTTAACAAATTAATCTTGTCTATTAATTAACTTAAGGAAAAATAAAAAAATCTCAAGAACAATTCCTTAAACCTTTTTCATCAAAATAGAAAAACTTTTTGAATCTTGAAATCTAATATAACTTTCTAAAAATTAGAGAAAACCATTCCATAAGAATCTTTAAAATTGATTTAACAACAATATTAGAATTTCAAAGGAACTCATTCAAAACTTTTCCTATTAAGATTGAAAATCTATAAGGAATCAATAAACTCATCAATCTTCTTGAAACAACCTCGCTCATGATACCAATTGAAGGGAGTTACAATCGAAAACTTAACCTTGAAGACGGAATTACTGGTTAAATTTTTGTCAAATTCGGAATAAGATCTTTTCAAGAACCATTGATAGGGTTTCAACACGATTTTATTTAACAAATAAAAACTTACTTGGTTAGTCTCCTTAAGAGACAGATGCCATAAAGCTCGCAAGTGGAAGCTCTTCAATCTCACGTCCATGGACAACTCTCGAACCAGGACCAATACTAGACGTAGGGATGAAAAACAAAAGCAACCCTAAATTTCATATTGCAAAACGTGTTATATCCTTTTCCATGGCTGCCAACGTGATTTTTATATATGATTTAGGTTATGTTTTGTTTTTATTTTGCTATTTATACTCTAATTAGTCATATAAATTTGGGCCCATTAAAACTTAATTTAATAATTAAATCACCATGTTGAATTCCTTAAATAAATTTTAATTGTCATTATTTATAATTTATAATTTAACTCATAGATAAAATTAAAATATTACAATTTAATTATATATTATGTTATACTATAAATAAATTAAATTAATTAAAGTAGTCAATTAATTATTTTAGTATGCAAATTATATTGATTAAATTACATTTAATTAAATTATTTGACAAATGAATTTATTTAATTATCAATTAAATTAGTACCATATACAAATACATTTAATCAACTTAATTTAACTTTAATGAATAATATAAACTACATTACATTATATCATTAACTAAATTAATTTCTTTGAGTTATATAGACTATTCAATTACATTGACTTGGCATGTCAATTAATTAATAATCAATTCTTCATCCAGTTTTGTAACATTACATGTATAAAGAATCCCAGATCAGTAGTTCTAAGTTCACGATCCTTTGGGTTTATCCATATGTTGGCAATGAGTATTTTACCCATAGACTGTAAGCAGATTCTAGCAAACCATTACAACCCCCAATTAGGATAGAGTACAGTCGTCTCTAAAAGATACTGAACCCAGTAGTTATCTCACAAAATCATTTGTCATTTACCATCAATATGATGAACAGGAGGCATGGTGCTTGTCACCCCTTATGCAGTTCATCGTATTTCTTGATTTAGAATAAAATGGTAAAATAAGTCAACGACTTATTGGACATCCTTATCCCTTTTATTCATCAAGTGGCCGGTGATTCATTTCGGTTTATCAAACCGAATGGCAATCCTATCACTTCAACAATATTGTTAATATGGTTATAAAATATACCGAGCATACCCGTACTTGTAATCCAATATTTAAGGACCCGTTAGTAATATGCCACATCATACCCACTTCCACATTAACGAATAAGTTGAAATCAAGTCTAAGGACTTTTGAGACCTACTCAGCAAACTGTCTATGACATACAACCATGTGACCTGGCTGTGTGTATCCGTTCAGCCCCATGTTCTCAACATGTGCCTATGTTCATGATCTACTTATCAAGTGACAAAGCAACTACATAGATCATCCAATATACAAGTCTTTCGTTTTATTCATTCCCATGATTAAAACAGACTTGGGACATTTATGATTATCAATCAATGGATACTCTACTCATATTATAGCACAAGATATATATGCAGTAGATTATTACCTTTATAATGTGACACCATTGGTATGAACATAATGTAAGAATCAATGCCTGGGAACTAGGGCACACTAACATTTCCAACAAGAATGACACACCACTGTTTGGTATGACAACATTTATGTCAATTCAGCCTCCTTAATGAAAGTTTGCCTCTTGACTGATCCTTCTCGTGGTTTGGCCTTTGTGTTAAAAGCTTGGTGTTCAACCATTCCTTCCATCGGGTCGACCTTTAAGCTAATAGTCTGCTTGTCGACATATTGAGTACTTCAGAAGTATCTCAGTAGGTAATTGTTCTTCAGTTGTTTGTTGTTCTTGGACCGGTTGGATTTGAGTTGGTTGTGGTTGGCCCGGCTAATCATCCAAAGAGATGTCCTCGTCACAAGTTAATACCAATTCTAACTTAATAAAACAACACTAATAGTGATATATATAGAGATAGCTCAGTTACCTTCATTTAGTTACAAAATTAGAGAGCATGGTGGAGATTCTAAATTGAAAGGCTTTAATTTTGAGTAATATCTTCGTATCTATTGGTAAAGCCCACATACCCAACCCAATTGTAACCGTAGCCCACAAATTATACCTTTATAAACACCGTTAGGCCTGTAAATGAACCGAGCGGACTCGTTCGAGCTCGGCTCATTAATAAACAAGCTTGTTTGCGAACAAAAATTTAGGCTTGTCTTCATAAACAAATCAAGCCTAAACAAAGTGATACTTGGCTCGAAAGCTTTTGAACATGTATATATATATTAACACTTCAATTTTAGTTTGAACATATAGTTTCTATATATAAAGTGTTCTTAAAAAATATAAAGAAAACAAAATAAAATCATATATGTATAGTTTCTATTTACTTTTTTTTGGGTAATAGTATAGTTTCTATTTATAAGTGTTCTTAAAAAATATATATGAAGTGTTCTTAAAAAATATATAATGGATCCAACCCAACCCATAATACCCATTGATCCATAGTACATAACTACATATTTTGTAATTAGCCACTTCATTCCCATTTTTCTGTCGCCAGCATCTCTTCTACTTCGTTTTTTTCAAATCTTAAAATTTTGGCTTTGTATGTCGTTCTGAACCTTCTCCACCTCTTCCTATCACGGCATCATGCTCCTCCAAAGGTATACCAGTTAATTGTTTATATTAGCCATTTTCTTCATTTTCCTCTTACTTTGACCCACCATTATCTCTTTATGTGTTTCGATCTACCATTGGAAACACCTCTGAATCTAGAGTTCAGCTTGATAAATGAAACGAGATCGATTCGAGCTTTATAAATTCTTTAACTCCATAAACAAGCCAAGCTCGAGCTCGGCTCGTCGAGCCTTGTAATCAAGCCGAGCTCGAGCTTTAAACGAACACAAAAAAAATTTTCGAGCTGAGCTTGAATAGAGAAGCTGAGTTCGATTCAGACTCGAGCTTCAGCTCGATAAAATTAAGCCGAGCCGAGCTTGAATAGCTAGTGTTCGAGCTCGGCTCGGCTCGTTTACAGTCCTACTCAAGATGCACCGATTTTTACTATTTACCACTTCAAAAAAATTTATACTTTTTTTTATTTTTTAAATTCATTTTAATTAGAATATATGTTATATATTTTAATATTGTTTATTTAAATAATAATTTTTCTAAATTTTATTTTCTTATAAATTATTATTATTTTATATAATTATGATTTTAAAGTTTGAAGTAAATTTAATTTTGAACTTTCTCTGAGCTTCGGGGAAACTCTCTAGGGGCGATTAGGCGGCTAGGGTTCTAGCCTGAACCCTAGCCGCCCAGATTTCACCGGTGTTTTGGCCGGATTTCGACAAAAGATTGGCGGTTCGTTTCTCCTTCTTCGGATTGTTAAGAGGGCTAGGGTTCTCTCCTGAACCCTAGCCGCCCGGATTTTCTCCACCGGCATTTGGCTGGCGTTTTTTACTATGATGTTCGGATCTCTCTACCGTTCAATTGGAGGGCGATTCATAAAAAGCTCTGGTGATTAGGCGGCTAGGGCTCTCCTAATCCCTAGCCACCCAGATTTTCTCCACTAACGTTTGGCCGGCATTTTTGGCAAGATTTTTCGGATCTCTCTCTCCATTCGACATCGCAGATCAGTTTTTAAACAGGAGGGTGATTGGCGGCTAGGGTTCGGCTTGGCCAACCTTTTGACTGGGGTTTGATGATTTGTCGCTCGAATTTCTTCTAACCGGTGTCATTCTGGCAGTCCATGGAGGGTCCAAGCGCTCTTGCTTGCTTTCACCGGCTGTTTGGCCTGCCCTTTTCAACAAGGGTATTAGGTTTTTCTATCTTTTTGCGTTCATCGTTGCCTGCGGTGTTGCACAGGTTGTGCCTTTCCGTGCAGTAGTGATTGCTAGGCAATGTTTCATCGCTACCGTTAGTTCATCTCAGCCTTTGCAGGTTGGACTATGGTGCATCACGGGAATTTTCTTCCCGCCGTTCACTTCTGCTATGGATCTTTAAATCATTATTAGGTTCACACTTTGTTGTGATTGAGATCTTTAGTTCATTATTATTGCACTAGGCTGCAATTAGCTTTGTTACATCCTACAGATGTTTTTATTTTTCTTTTCTTTTGTTTTTCTTTTTTTTATTGTTGCTTTTTCTTTTCTTTTCAATAAGTGGAGCCGGTTTTTTTCTGCGCTCAGCCTGTAATTAAAAGAAAAGAGTGAATTTGAAGTAGGGTTGGAGAATTCGACACTATAGCAACATCAAATTCTGAAGTCAAATAATTTAAAGTGAAAAATGAGGCGTAGGGTTGCAGATGGCCTCCTTTGAAATGGATTTGTTAATTCAAACTAACTTTTTTTTTCTGACGATTACCTTATTAGCAAAACAATTTGACATTTTTTAGAATTCAAATGGATGATGATGAAGATGATGCAGCAGGTGAATAAATACAACTTACTCACATTTGGCATGGATGGTGTAGGAAAACTTTATTTGGTGAGATTTCATTATGTTTATAAACTTTACAATTTTACATTGTCATTTTTATTTTGATTATGCTTATGCATGGGTGAATGGATGGTATATGAGCTCTTATATCACTCTTATTCCTGGTATAAGATCTTTTTTACTAGTCTTAAACTTTGTTGAAATAAATGTGTAAATTGCTTGTACAAGAGCTATGATATCGCTCTTATACCATAGTATATAAGCTTTTATTCCACTCTTTTACCTTTAATTAAACAATTTGGTTTAAATGGCTGATATAAGAGCTCTTATTCCACTTTTGTTTACCTTTGTTCAACTAGAGGTATAAGAGTGGTAAAAGAGTTCGTATACCTGGTGTACGAGTGATTTAAGAGCTCTTATACCAGCCACTTAAATGAAATTGTTTAATTAGATGTATAAGAGTGGTAAAAGAGCTTTTATACCAGGTATATTAATGGAATAAGAGCTTTTATACCATGTATAAGAGTGGTATAAGAGATCTTACACATAGGTAAAAGAGTGAAATAAGAGCTCTTATACAATGTATGAGAATGGTATAAGAGCTCTAATGCCAATTATTTAAACCACATTACCAACAAAACAAAATATAGCTTCCTTTCAAATTATTCATTAAAATTAAAAAACTAACGGACTTATCAACAATCACACAACAAACATTGTAATTGACAAAATTGAGATGCTTCAGGCCTTATCTCCTGTTGAACGTGTGTATGAATCCTATTTAAAACTAAAATCAAAATGGAGTTGCTCTCATCTTCAAGAAGTTCAAGATTGACCAACAAGTGCATCTTCTTCCTCAATGCAACCGAAGTGTAAAAAAATGGTAACTCGTTTTGATACTATAAGGAAGAAAAGCCAGAAAGTCGATGTTGATTGTGGAACTTGTAGTGGAAGAAAGTGCTGGTATTGTCTTTTGCTCGTTTCTCCTTATTCGGAATGTTAAGAGGGCTAGGGTTCTCTCCTGAACCCTAGCCGCCCGAATTTTCTCCGCTGGCATTTGGCTGGCGTTTTTTACTATGATGTTCGGATCTCTCTACCGTTCAATTGGAGGGCGATTCATAAAAAGATCTGGTGATTAGGCAGCTAGGGTTCTCCTAATCCCTAGCCACCCAGATTTTCTCCACCAACGTTTGGCTGGCGTTTTTAGCAAGGTTGTTCGGATCTCTCTCTCCATTTGACATCGCAGATCGGTTTTTAGACAGGAGGGTGATTGGCGGCTAGGGTTCGGTTTGGCCAACGTTTTGACTGGGGTTTGACGATTTGTCGCTCGGATTTCTTCTAACCGGCGTCAGTCCAGCAGTCCTTGGAGGGTCCATGCGCTCTTGCTTGCTTTCACCGGCTATTTGGCCTACCCTTTTCAACAAGGGTATTAGGTTTTTCTATCTTTTGGCATTCATCGTTGCCTGCGGCGTTGCACAGGTTGTGCCTTTCCGTGCAGTAGTGATTGCTAGGCAATGTTTCATCGCTGCCGTTAGTTCATCTCAGCCTTTGCGGGTTGTACTATGGTGCATCACGGGAATCTTCCTCCCGCCGTTCACTTTTGCTATGGATCTTTAAATCATTATTAGGTTCACACTTTGTTGTGATTGAGATCTTTAATTCATTATTATTGCACTAGGCTGCAATTAGCTTCGTTACATCCTACGGATGTTTTTATTTTTCTTTTCTTTTGTTTTTCTTTTTTTTATTGTTGCTTTTTCTTTTCTTTTCAGTAAATGGAACCCATTTTTGCTGTGCTCAGCCTTTAATTTAAAAAAAAGAGTGAATTTGAAGTAGGGTTGGAGAATTCGACACTGTAGCAACATCAAATTCTGAAGTAAAATAATTTAAAGTGAAAAATGAGGTGTAGGGTTGGAGATGGCCTCCTTTGAAATGGATTTGTTAATTCAAACTAACTTGTTTTTTTTCTGACGATTACCTTATTAGCAAAACAATTTAACATTTTTTAGAATTCAAATGGATGATGAGGAAGATGATGCAACAGGTGAATAAATATTACTTACTCACATTTGGCATGGATGGTGTAGGAAAACTTTATTTGGTGAGATTTCATTATAAACTTTACAATTTTACAATGTCATTTGTATATTCATTATGCTTATGCATGGGTGAATGGATGGTATATGAGCTCTTACATCACTCTTATACCTGGTATAAGATCTTTTTTACCAGTCTTAGACTTAGTTTGAAATAAATGTGTAAATTGCTTGTACAAGAGCTATGATATCGCTCTCATACCATAGTATAAAAGCTTTTATTCCACTCTTTTTCCTTTAATTAAACCATTTGGTTTTAATGGCTGATATAAGAGCTCTTATTCCACTCTTGTTTACCTTTGTTCAACTAGAGATATAAGAGTGGTAAAAGAGTTCGTATACCTGGTGTAAGAGTGATTTAAGAGCTCTTATACCAGCCACTTAAATGAAATTGTTTAATTAGATGTATAAGAGTGGTAAAAGAGCTTTTATACCAGGTATATTCATGGAATAAGAGCTTTTATACCATGTATAAGAGTGGTATAAGAGATCTTATACAGAGGCAAAAGAGTGAAATAAGAGCTCTTATATAATGTATGAGAGTGGTATAAGAGCTCTTAAGCCAATTATTTAAACCACATTACCAACAAAACAAAATCTAGCTTCCTTTCAAATTATTCATTAAAATTAAAAAACTAACGGACTTATCAACAATCACACAACAAACATTGTAATTGACAAAATTGAGATTCTTCAGGCCTTATCTCCTGTTGAACGTGTGTATGAATCCTATTTAAAACTAAAATCAAAATGGAGTTGCTCTCATCTTCAAGAAGTTCAAGATTGACCAACAAGTGCATCTTCTTCCTCAATGCAACCGGAGCGTAAAAAAATGGTAACTCGTTTTGATACTATAAGGAAGAAAAGCCAGAAAGTCGATGTTGATTGTGGAACTTGTAGTGGAAGAAAGTGCTGGTATTGTCTTTTGCTTAATGTCGAAGAGTTTGGATCACTACTAAATTATATAAATATGCTATGGGAACATTTACGAAGGCAGCTATTCCTGAAGGTTTTGAGTGGCAAAGCTATATATAAATTAGCCATTGTTTTGTATCTAGATTGGCAGTTTTTATATGTTTGTTCAATAATTTTTTTTATTTTCTTTCAGAGAAATGTTTCACTAATGATAAAATCCAATACGCAAATGAGAATATTATTCAAAGAATCTCAGTTTTTGTTGGCGGAAGTCCATTCACTCAGACTTATCCTTCAGCTTCATTCAACGGTTTGCTTGATTTTGCTGTGCGGGAGGTTTCCCATGATGTCTTCGCCAATTATCATGCATGCTGCTTTGCTGTGAAAAATTACAAATATAGGTATTATGTCAAGAATCAACATGCCCTATCACTCTAGTCTACGACTCTAGGTCTCTTGTTGATTGTATATCGAATAATAATTGAAAGTAATCATACTCCAAAGATATTCATAGCAATTATTGAATTATGTAAGAACTGACTGAGTTGTTTGTGTTAAATAAATTTTTCTTCAGAATGATTAATGTTCAATTGGAAATGGTTATTCTATGTTTGACACAAGCTTTTGTTCGTTGTCGCGAAGTTCCTGTACTTTTGCAGGGTGTCAATTTCCTTGCTTTCCTTACATGACTTTCTTTGTTGTTTATTAGTTATAGTATTGTCTTAATGCTTATTTGTTGGGTTTTGGATAATATTGGTCACTATTATGGGCTTTGACTAATTCGTTGCTAGTAGCCTTTCTTGTTTCAATACTGCTAGTTTTTTCTGCTATATATGCATATAAATTGTGATTTTAGATGATTTGAAAAGAATTGGTTGGGACTTGGAAGGTGCACTTGGCTGAAAATCTACTTCACTCAGTTCTTAGGACTTGAGAGTAAAAACATTTATGCTTTTTGTAGGCACTTTTCTATATAGCAAGCCTTTTTTTTATTTCTCGAGTGTGTGGCAATTGGTAAATGAATATGTCATCATCGATTTTCAAGGTTTAAGACAATTACGTACTAGTGAGTTGCCATCTCTTAAAAAAGAGTCAACCGAATGATATTGATATATGCAATGTTATCAATACCGTACCGTACCGGTCGGATTAATCGGTTTTACTGCAAACCGACCATGGTTACGGTACGGTATATTTAAAAACCGGTTTTAGTAAAAAATAAAGAAAATTGGGTTGAACCAAATTTTGAGAAAATCGGGTTGAACCGGAAAAACCGGAAAATCATTGTACCGGTTTAAACTCGGTTTTCTCAAAATCATTCGGGTAACAAGTAAAAATGATGCTAATGACACAAAAACATTGCTAAAAACCCAAAAAAGAGTTGCAATAGTCACTAGAAACCCTAAATAATATATATTTCTTTCCAAAACCCCTTTGGCAACACACAGAAGCGTTGCAAAAGATCTAAAAAGCGTTGCAATAGCCACTGAAAACCATAAATAATATATATTATTTAAAAAACAAAAAACCGGTAAAACCACTAATAATACCAATAATTCTGGTTATACCGCATACCATTGCCCTCGCCGGTACGAGGCCCAGTCCGGTATTGATAACGTTGGATATATGCTATGGTTTTACATTGAATTATAATTGCTACTCCATAAGGTTCATCAAGTGGATTTGGAAAACGGTGAGGTTGCATTGATTTGCTGACCCGTTAGTCGTTTTTAACTTAGTTGTATTGGTTAAATTTTAGCGTATCAAAGTATTCCTTGAACAACATTTTTTGGTAATTGACTATAGATTGAATCTTGTTTCATTTGACTTCAAAGTTACTGGTGCAAATGTTGTTGGATACGAGGGGGGTGCTATATCATTTGGTGATTCCTTATATATTTCTACTCATCTATTTGTTGATTTATGTCAAAGTTTAACCATGTGATTTGAAACTACACATATAGATTGGTTTAAACTTGTCCAGATCGGTTGTTCTGATCAATTTCCCCATCTTTCTTTGTCTCAACTTCTTCATATCTGTTTTGAAATGGATCTGTTAATTCAAACTGACTTGTTTTTAACATTTTTCGGATTCAAATGGATGATGATAAAGTTGATGCAACTAGTGAACCAAATCTACTTGACATTTGGCATGAATGGTATAGGAAAGCTTTATGTAGTGGGTTTTCTGTATGTTTATAAACTTTGTAATTTTTCAATGTTTCAATTTTATATTGATTATAATTAGTCCAATGCATGGGTGAATGGATCGTATAAGAGCTCTTATATCACTCTTATTTTTAGTATATAATCTTGTTTACCAGTCTTAGACTTGAATGAAATAAATGTTTGAATTGCTTGTGCAAGAGTTATTATCACTGTGACCTATTATATCACTATTATGCATAGTATAAAATCTTTTATTCCACTCTTTTACCTTTATTTAAACAATTTGTTTTTAATGACTAATATAAGAACTTTTATTCTACTCTTATTTACCTTTGTTTAACTACAATAAGATGTAAGAGCTCTTATAGCAGGTATAAGAGTAATATAAGGACTTGTAAACCAACCACTTAAATGAAGTTGTTTAATTAGATGTATAAAAGTGGTGAAAGAGCTTTTATACAGATATAAAATGGAATAAGTGCTCTTACACCGGGTGTAAGAGTGGTATAAGAGATCTTATACTAGACATTTTATTTCATTAGAGGTAAAAGAGTTAAATAAGAGCTCTTATACTAGGTATGGGAGTAGTATAAGAGCTCTTATGCCAATCACTTAAAACAAATTAACAACAAAACAAAATCCTAAAACTTACTCTCGAATTATTCATTTAAAAGTAAAAAAAACGAACGAACTTAGCAACAAACACACAACAAGCATTATTATTGACAAAATTGAAATCGTTTTTCAAAGCTCTACAAAACTTAATTATAACAACAATGCCCTCCTTCAAAATTATATGAAGGTACAAAACAGAATTGCCCGAAAAATGAAAAGTTCGATTAAAAAAACGAAATCTATACAGACAGAAATCTTCGGAAATCAAAATGACGATCTCAAAAGGAACACAAAATTGTGAACTCCAAGAAGGAAAACAAAACCTCAAAGATCGATTGCAAATTAGAGAAAAAAACAGGAAGAAATCACGATCTCAAAGACAAAAGAAGAAAGAGTGAATAAGGTGATTGAAGAGGAAACAATCATATAAAAAGAAAAAAAACAAGATTTGAATCATTTGGGGCCAACAGTTGAGCCATTAATACGTGTTTCTTGGAAAAAGACAATAGAAAAAAGATTGTAAATAAATTTACCACTTACTGAAGTACAAGAATTTGGTGCCAATGGTTGAGCCATACTAACACTAATAGTAGAAAAGCCTCAATTCAAGTTATACATTGTATTGCATACTAGAATATCCATCATTAAAGCCTGCATCATCATCAATATGCTTTATTAAAACCTTCATTGCTTCAAAATTTTGAGATCTTAGAGATCGAAGTCCAAAGTTCTTCAAATGATTTGCTTTTTCGTGTTTTCTATTCAATCTTAAAATTTGAAGTGAAACAGTGATGATTCTGCCGCTAAACGGCTAAAGGATTCTTAAAATCTCCTTATTTCTCTTCTCGGTCTGATATCAATCTTTGATTCTTTTGTTGTTTTTGGCCAGCGCACCAAATGAAAGCATGGATTCGGTGATACCCATGTGACCAAAATCTCATATCTTTATATATGTCTCGAAAGGTTATAATAAAGACAAAAACATCATATGCTATTTGTATATTTATGTCATATTTTACCTATATTTAATATTCAGACATTAATTTTTTTTGTAAATGGCCAGTCCTAATTCGGAGAATACCCAGCGGTCCAATCCTTCCATTCAAGTCCCTCAGCCGGAAGACCAATCGCCACGCTCCACGTCATCAAATCCTTCCCCTGGGTCACTCCGATCCCCAGGCGGTTTTTGGAGGCACCCAATATATAGAGGAATTCGGAGCTGGAGCGGGAAATGGGTATCGGAGATCCGAGTGCTGCCGCAAAAAAGTACTAGAATATGGCTGGGCACTTACCGGACTCCGGAAATGGTGGTGGCCGCATACGACATCACAACTTTAGATCTAAAAGGACCCGATATGCCTGTTAGCGTTTTTAAGAATGAGAAAGTAGGGAAGGAATGTTGAGTGGTGTCCCTTCACATGTGGGACCCACTAAATAATTTTTTAAAAAAAAAGGAAAAGAAGAAAAATACAAACCGAATTTCGGTGGTGATTGACGCAATTTAAGGAATTGAAAGACAGCATTTCACGCGTCTTTCAATTCCTATAAATAGAGAGGCATTCTGCCTCAATTCTTACACAGAGATTGATAAAACACAGATATAAGAATATAATCTGTGCATATAAACTTAGGAAAGAGGTTCCTAAGAGTTGGGTAAGAGAGAAAATAGTGAGGTTTTGGAAAACACTTGAGTGCCACTATTTTGTAATCTCTTGGTGTACCTACTATTATTTTATAGTGGAGAATTATTCGGAGTTTGTCCCATGGTTTTTCCCTAATTCATTTGGGGTTTCCACATAAAATCTTTGTGACTTTTTATCCTGCTACTATTATCTTTTCTCGTAATCTATTATTGGGCCTAACAAGTGGTACCAGAGCCGAAGGTTGTTTTATCAGTAAAATCCGTGGATATATTTTTCAAAAATAAATATACCACGACGATGAGAAAATTACGATAAATCCGGTGGCGCAATCCGTTCGAAAAACCGTCGCAATTTGAGTGAATAGTAAAATAGTAACTTGAGGAATAGTATTCATATATAACACTAATCATATTCGCCATCTTTCATAAATAGTATTATTTAAGTATACAGAGGCATACTATTACTATTTCAATATATAAGTATTATTTGGGTATACTGTACTATTCACATATACAGTCACTATTTACGTGAATAGTAAAATTCGTGAATAGTAAAATTTTGCCATTCTTAAATTTTCGACATGGCGAATGACGGTGTAATGATCAAATTGATGGATACAAATTATTCAATGTGGAAATCCAGAATGGAGGACTACCTCAATTGCAAAGATTTGTACGATCCAATTGAGGGTGACGATGCAAAGCCGAAGGATATGAAAGATCAGCAGTGGATAAAGTTGAAGAAGCAGACATTGGGTACAGTACGCCAATGGATAGATGCTAGCCTGTACAACTACGTGAGGAATGAAACAGATCCCAAAGTTCTCTGGAAAAAGCTAGAGGATATGTACGAGGCTAAAAATGCTCCAGGAAAAGTGTTCATGATTCGCAAAGTCATGAACTTGAAACTGACAGAGGGATGATCAATCACACAACACCTGAACGACTTTGAAGGATTTATAAGTGAGTTAGCAATCACCGGTATGTCCTTGGATGATGAGATGCAAGCATGTCTTTTGATTGGAACTCTACCAGATAGCTGGGATACTCTTGTTGTATCACTAAGTAACTCAGCTCCAAATGATGTGGTAACAATGTCTATGGTAAAGAATAGCCTACTTAATGAAGAACTTCGTAGAAGAGACGTTGCCGGTACCAGTTCATAAGCCCTTGTCGCGGAAAACAAGGGTCGAAGCAAGAGTAGAGGTCGTGGGAATGGAAAATCGAAAGATAGATCCACGTCCCCGGAGAAGAGGTCATGCTACCACTGTGGAAAGCAGGGCCATCTCAAAAGGAACTGCCGTTTCTTTAAACAAGAGAATGCAAATCGAAGTCATGATAATGACAAAAATACATCTGCTGTAGTCACAAAAGAAGATGGAGAGGTGGCTTTAGTATCTCATGATGCAGATTATTGTCATGTTGAAGATGCAGATACCGAGTGGATTGTAGATTCTGGTGCCTCATACCACTATGTTCCAAAAAGGGAATACTTCTCAACGTATAAAGCAGTCGATTATGGTACTATTAAAATGGGAAATAATAGTATCTCCCAAATCGTGGGAATCGGTGATATCTGCGTGAAGACACGTGTCGGATGCACATTAACACTTAAAAATGTGCGACACATTCCAGATCTTTGGTTGAACCTGTTGTCTGTTAGTGTATTGGACAAGTAAGGTTATCACAATCATACAGCAATGGAAATTGGAAACTCACCAAAGGATCGTTGGTGGTGGTGAAAGGAAGATTGTGTTGCTCGCTATACAAAACGCATGCAACAATATGTGCAAGTCAACTGAATACAGTTGGAGATGATGCTTCACCAAATTTATGGCATAGGCGACTGGCGCATGTTAGTGAGAAAGGGTTGAATATACTGGCTAAGAAGTCCCTCATCCCATTAGCCAAAGGAAAAATTAACCCGTGCGATCACTATTTATTTGGGAAGCAACATCGAGTTTCATTTCAAAAAAGCTCTAGAAGGAGAAATAATAAGTTAGAGCTGGTACACTCTGACGTTTGTGGTCCTATGGATACAGAATCCATAGGAGGAAGAAGATACTTTCTTACCTACATTGATGATTTTTCAAGGAAGACATGGATTTATTTGCTGCACACAAAGGATGAAGTATTCAAGCACTTTCAGCAATACCATGCAATAGTGGAAAGGGAGACTGGAGTGCCATTGAAGTGTTTACGCACAGATAATGGTGGTGAGTATATCTTCAAGGAGTTCAAGGATTACTGTAGTCAATATGGTATCAGGCATGAAAAGATAGTTCCTGGTACACCTCAACATAATGGCGTTGCTAAACGAATGAATTGTACCATTGTCGAAAGAGTTAGATCCATGCTTAAAATGGCTACCTTACCTGATTCATTTGGGGAGAAGCTGTCAATACTGCTGTCTATCTTATCAACCGACTACCTTCAGTACCTTTGGATTTTGATATTCCAGAGAGGGTCTGGACAGGTAGAAATATCTCATACTCTCACTTGAGGGTATTTGGCTACAAGGCATTTATGCATGTTCCGAAAGAGCAAAGGCTAAAGCTTGATGATAAATCAGTTCCTTGCACTTTTATCGGTTATGGAGATGAACAGTTAGGCTACAGATTATGGGATCCAGTGAAAAAGAAAATTGTACGGAGCCAAGATGTTGTATTTTATGAGAATGATATCATCGATGAAAGATCTACAAGTGACGGTGTTATCGATATAACACCAAAGAGCATTCTATCAGATGATGCCACAGAAAGAAGAATGCATCAATCAGAACAAAATGGAGAAGAAGAGCCAGTTGTGAGGGATCAAGATGCGATTGTAGATGAATATATGAATGAAGTGGGTATTGAGCAGGGGGAGCCAGAGAACCCCGTTCTACCAGACGAAGAACCTCAATTAAGGAGGTCAATCATAGAATGCCAATCATCTACAAAATACTCCAGTTTTGATTATATTTTAATCACCGATGAGGGGGAGCCTGAAAGCTTCCAAGATGTGCAATCTTGTAAAGATAAAGATTGTTGGATGAACGCCATGCAGGAGGAGATGAATTCTTTAAAGAAGAATGACACGTACGAGCTGGTAAAACTTCCTGAAGGGAAGAGAACACTCAAGAACAAATGGGTGTACAAACTGAAGAAAGATGATGGAAACCTAGTGAGATTCAAAGCTCGATTGGTTGTCAAAGGCTTTACTCAAAAGAAAGGTATCGACTTTGACGAGATTTTTTCACCAGTTGTGAAAATGAGTTCCATTCGAGTTGTGCTAGGTCTTGTAGCCAGCTTGAACCTTGAGTTAGAACAGCTTGATGTAAAGACCGCGTTCTTGCATAGGGATTTAGAAGAAGAAATTTATATGGAACAACCAGAAGGTTTCAAGGTCTAGGGAAAGGAGGACATGGTGTGTCGCCTGAAGAAAAGTTTGTATGGGCTAAAACAAGCCCCGCGACAATGGTATAAAAAGTTTGATTCCTTCATGGTGAATCAAGGATACAAGAGGACAGAAGCTGATCCATGTGTATATGTCCAGAAATTCCCTGATGGAAAATTTATCATTCTTCTCCTATATGTTGATGATATGCTAGTCGTTGGGCCAGATGCCAAAATGATTAGTAAGTTAAAGTGTGATTTATCTTAGGCGTTTGACATGAAGGATCTGGGACCTGCAAGGCGAATTCTTGGAATGGAGATTATCCGAGATTGGAGGTCCAGTAGGCTGTGGTTATCGCAAGAAAAATATATTGAACAGGTATTAGAAAGGTTCAATATGAAGAATGCTAAACCAGTTAGCACTCCACTTGCCGCTCATTTCAAGTTGAGTAAGAAATCCTACCCTTCAACAGAGAAAAATAGAGAAGATATGTTAAATGTTCCATATTCTTCAGCGGTCGGAAGTTTGATGTATGCAATGGTGTGTACGAGACCAGACATCGCTCATACAGTTTGAGTTGTGAGTCGATTTCTGTCAAATCCCCAGAAGACACATTGGGAAGCAGTTAAATGGATCTTTAGATACCTAAGAGGAACTTCAAAGTTATGTTTAACCTTTGGAGGTGGAAAGCCAGCACTTGTTGGTTACACAGATGCGGATATGGCTAGTGACCTTGATGAAAGAAAATCTACATTAGGTTACTTATTTACATTCTCAGGGGGAGCTATTTCATGGCAGTCACAGTTATAAAAGTGTGTTTCATTATCAACAACTGAAGCAGAGTACGTTGCAGCAACAGAAGCAGGAAAGGAAATGCTTTGGTTAAAGCGATTCTTTCAAGAATTGGGTGTGCAAGCAGAAGACTACATAGTTTATTGTGATATTCAAAGTGCACTAGACTTGAGCAAGAATGCTATGTATCATGCACGGACGAAACATATTGATGTAAGATACATTGGCTTAGACTTGCCATTGAAGGAAAAGAGTTCAAGTTGCAGAAGATTCATACAAACAACAATGCTGCCGATATGCTGACAAAGGTCGTTCCAAAAGAAAAGTTTGATCAGTGTGTCAAAGCAACCGGGATGGAGAGTCCCACAATGTAGTTGGGAGGGGGAGATTTGTTGAGTGGTGTCCCTTCACATGTGGGACCCACTAAATAATTTTTTAAAAAAAAGGAAAAGAAGAAAAATACAAACCGAATTTCGGTGGTGATTGGCGCAATTTAAGGAATTGAAAGACAACATTTCACGCGTCTTTCAATTCCTATAAATAGAGAGGCTTTCTGCCTCATTTCTTACACAGAGATTGATAAAACACAGATATAAGAATATAATCTGTGAATATAAACTTAGGAAAGGGGTTCCTAAGAGTTGGGTAAGAGAGAAAATAGTGAGGTTTTGGAAAACACTTGAGTGCCACTATTTTGTAATCTCTTGGTGTACCTACTATTATTTTATAGTGGAGAATTATTCGGAGTTTGTCCCATGGTTTTTTCCTAATTCATTTGGGGTTTCCACGTAAAAATCTTTGTGTCTTTTTATTCTGCTGCTATTATCTTTTCTCGTAATCTATTATTGGGCCTATCAAGGAATACTGCAAAAAACAGTACCCTTGGCACCCCTTGACACACTTTATAAAAAAGATATTAATGCCTTTTTATAGGCTTACATACTAACAAATAAAGATAAAAATTCAAATTCAAATATAACAAATCTAATCCTAACAAATTATATAATATCTAATTTATTTATTTACTGATTTTGTAATTAGATTTCAACACTCCCTCTTGATTCAAAATCAATAAAATTTATTATTGAAAATTTGATGGAGCCCTTCTCTGCATTTGTTGAAGCTTTGGAGCCATTCTCTCCAATTTTGAATGATGTCCTTCTCTCCATTAAAGATTTTGTCCCATTCACAGGTTCCTTAAGAATATAGCTCTGATTCCACTGTTAGCGTTTTTAAGAATCAGAAAGTAAGGAAGGAATACTGTGAAAAACAGACCCTTGGCACCCCTTGGCACACTATGGAATGTTGTTCATCGTACCCGATACCGAAATCGAGTTCTGCTTCCGACGTTAGAGCTGTAGCTGGTAGTGCAGCGGCGGCGGTATCAAGGAGGGCGGAGATAGAAAGCGGAGAATGAAATCAATCTTTGTTTTCATGAAATCAATCTTTGTTTTCGTCTCCTATAGAATCGGGGACGGAGGAATTGGTAATGACTATAGAGGACGAAAAAGTTGTCCCCAAAAGTAAAGGAGACCATATTTCATACTTTGAGGACTGTTTCAGCTATCCTTAAAACCCAATTTTTTTGTAGTGTTATCTAAACAAACAAATTCAATAATTATATATCAACACTCCCCTAGGCTTTGAAGCTCTAGAATTTTATTCAGAATTATTGGCATACGATATATGACATAATAAAAAATTCATTGTCATTGTCATTGGCATGGGTCATGGATATGGTTATTTTTTTGGGCATGGTTATGGTTATTGGTCATAGGCATGGTTGTAGGTCATGGGCATTGGTCAATGGTTATGGAAATGAAAAACTCATCCTTTTGTTGTATCATCATACACTTGTTGCATCATCATGGAGCTCTTCTGTTAGTCTTGCATTTTCTCCGGCTAAAGCATACAGGTCCCATAAGAAGATAGCTCTGATACCCCTGATGAAACCCTTGTAAAAAAATACAGAAAACTAAATTTAAAGAGAAAACGTAATTGATATTAAGTCTTCATTTTTTATTGAATGATTTAAACTCTTGTAAATTTCATTGATGGAGAACACTAATTTATACAGAATTAAGAATAACCTATTTCATATTTTGGTGCCACTAAAATAAGTGGTTAAGATTGAATTTGTCACTAATCCTATTTCAAACTAATTCAAACTAATTATTAAATCTAATTTAAAATAAATAATATTAAATAATAATAAAACAAATTTAATTGAATTGGCATGTTTGGAGCTCGTTTTCAATAGATAAGCACACAGATCGGGGCTACAAAAATTCTCGTAAGAGTAGCAATCACATGGGGTTTTTTCTTTTCCTATACATGCCATACCCATTGCTTTTTTGGAGAATTGCAAGTCGCCACCTTTACTATCTCGGTTGGTTAAGATAAGGGTTGCAATAGATTATGTACAGAATGTGACTTTACTTTTTAGGTTGAGTCTTTAAATAGTCACTCAGTGACCAAGTTAGGAGTTTGGTGTAATGAGTTACTTTCGTGACACTATGCTCCTAGTTTACGTAATAGCATTATAGCTGATGACTTAGTCAAGCTGAAAATATTAAGATTTGTATAAGCTCTATTTTGGTCGCCTTTGTTCTTTATATTGGATTTCTTGTATTTTTCTTTTCTACTAGTAATATTTATTTAGTCCTCTTTCTTTCTCTGTAATCTTAGTCACCATTCATTCAAAAAATTATTAAAAATCTGAAATAGGCTTGATCAATCCAAAGTTCCACAAGCTTGACAACAAGAAGATGGAAACCAATTATTAAGTATGGAAGACATAGTAGAACCTATTAAGCCCTAAGCTTAAATAAAGGAAAAACATTGTCTTGTATGAAATAACCGCAATTTGTTATGAACTCCTGTATCATGTAGAACCACCTTCGCTGCCAGTATGGGTTTATGTATAAAACTGCTCCTATGCTCAACAACACAACGACGTAAGTAACCGCAAAAGTGATATAGAAACTTTGCATATCCATAAACCCATCATCATCTCCTTCGTCTTCGTTAACAATATTTGGTGTTGGAGGTGGTAGTGTCTGAGAACAAGTCTGTGTCAATGGAGGTCCACAAAGGAAAGGATTACCAACATAGCTAGAATTGTCAAACGTGTTAAATTGCCCAACCATCTGGGGTGTCCTGCCTGATAAATTGTTGTATGCAACACTGAAGTGGGACATGAAATTTAGGTCAAGGATCTGAGTAGGGATTTCTCCATCCAAGTTATTGTAGGAAAGATCCAAGCTCTCAATTTCTGCCAGGTTTGAAAATGAATTTGGAATGTGTCCTGTGAAACTATTATATGACAAGTTCAAACCCTGTATCTTGGTAAGATTTCCGAATTCGGCAGGAATTGGACCAGATAAATTATTGCAAGAGAGATCCATTCCTGAGATGTACTTTAGAATACTTCCTTGATATTGAGAAGTTAGACTTTTTGTTGTAAACTCCAGTGGTTGTTTCATATAACTTGGAGCATATGCAATATATGGATCTAAATCACCTTCTGTCTTCATGTACTTGCTACCAGGTGTTATGCAAGAGGGGACAAGACCAGAAAGATTGTTGTTTGAAAGATCAAGCAAGCTTAATTGCTCTAAACTGCAAAGTTCAACTGGTATTTCACCTTCAAGATTGTTGTGATTCAGAAAGAGATAGCTCAATTCAGGCAACTTGCCAATCCATCGTGGAAACTTTCCTGTAAAATTGTTATGGCCAAGATCGAGTGCCATTAGTTGGGAGAAGTTATCAAATGCAGTTCCTAATGAACCTTGTAGCTTGTTTTCTGACAAATATACTTCTCTTATCTGTGATGGGCCTAACGGTTTTGGAAGAGAACCAAAGAACCCATTTCCTGAAAGGTCCAGCACTACAAGTGAGGACATATTAGCAATCCATTGAGGAATGTTTCCAAAGAGATTGTTGTTACTTGCATCCAACATTTCCAACCAAGTATTTTTGATTAAGTTATATGGGATGTTTCCAGAGAAGTAATTTTTATCCACTCGTAACCGAACCAAGTCTTTCCAATTAGAAGTATTGGGAAGTATAGGTCCCTCAAAATCATTATCAGAAAGAACTATTTCATTTAACGCAGGACATCCGATGCCAAAATCTTCGGGTATTTTACCAGACAACTCGTTGGAGGATAAGTCTAAGCGTATCAGTCGGCATAATTTTCCAATTGATGTTGGAATGCTACCAAAAAAACTGTTATGAGACAAGTTCAATTCAAACAAACTTGGTAAAATTTGTCCAATTTTTCTTGGTATGGCACTATTGAGGAAATTTTTTGAGACATCTAGCTTTTCCAAATTCTTGTGATGAGTTGACAAGTTGAATGACCCTATAAGAGAAGTATTGGCTAGATTCAGATTTATCAGTTTTGTGTTGTTCCTTAACAACCAATATGGAAACTCCCCCTTGAGTTGAATATATGAGAGATCAAGTAGTTGCAGATTGTGTTGATGGCTAAGGAATTTGGGAAATCCTTCGGCCTTTTTATGAGTACTAGATAAAATAAGAATCTGTAATTGAAACCTTGGAGTTGAGTCATGCACTTCATCATCAGGCTCATATATATTAAGATTATCTTGGACATCCAAGTACTCGAGTTTTGAATGATTGAAAAAAGGTCGAAGTGAGATTGGAACCTGGAATAGATTGCTAGATAATGTCAAGTCTTTCAAGGATGTAAGACTCCTAAGGGGAGACATGGAGATGCTTCCAGTAAAATGATTGGAAGAGAGATCAAGCACTTGAAGAGATGTTAAGTTTGCAATACACCAGGGCAAGCTCCCACTTAACTCATTTTCACCTATATATAGCTCTTCCAGATGCTTCAGTTTGCATAAACCTGTTATTTCACATGAACAATATTAGAAATAGAAACATATTCGGAAATATAAGAAATTTAGTGTGTTGGGCTTGATAGCTCGAGTGAGCATACAAGTGGGGTTGAGCTCATCTAACACAAAACCAATTGGCTTGTGCTACGGCCAATCTACTTCACTTATATATCACTCATCATTCTAGTATATTTCCAATGTGGGATACTCCACATATCTCCAACGGTTATACGTACTTTGGAAGGTAGTTGAGCCGCTCAATCCACAACCAGACAAGCTTAACGTCTTAAGAGATATCATGTTTCCAATATCTTTCAGCATGCTATTGTTGAGAGCAGTACCACTCATGTCCAGGTATTCCAGTTTTCTTAAATTTGGAAATCCTACAAGGAAAATGTCTCTCATATACCCAACTTTGCACAAAAAATGAAGCAAATTAAAAGTTTTTTTATTGTTTTACAAGTCACAGAGTAATAATATGGTTGCATATCCAAACACCTTTTTGGACTAAGGCATTGAAATTGTCTTTTTGATTTTTAATATATCCAGTTATTTGGTATCAGATCTATCAAATTTTTATACATTAAAGGATAATACAAATTGTTTGATGTACTAAAATTTGTCATGTCAGATACCAAAAATTGGGTAGATCTAGCACTAAATAGCTAGAAATTTTCAATATGCTGGATAGCAGGGAAAAAAACCATCTGAGTTATAGAAAAAGAGCTAAAAACAATCTTTAAATCTATGTTTGTATTGATTCACCTTGAGCAGATAGTGTACCATTCCGAAATCTCAGTGACAGACGCTTAAGTGAAGGCAGCGCTTCAAGGTTGTGAAATGACTCTGCGTTGATGGACGAACCTGATAGGTACAGTTCTTCCGCATTGCTCAACTTTCCCTTTTCTGTTCAATTCAATCCAACACACTAGATTAATTTACTAAAATTAAAATGGGCATGTCAGAATAATATTTTATACTTCATTCTTCCCACGAATAATGGCAAAAAAGTTAAAATTGCAATACATGAACGAGAAAATATATTAAATGCAATCGATTTCCATTTTCTACTAATATATTACTCCATTTCCATTTTACCTCGGAGTACCATTGTTCCGTGGTGCACCAAAGGCGTTGCACCTATGGCCACTTTTGCATAATATTCTCGCTCGCTTCTCGAGTTGGAAGGGAAGTTTGTTATCCATGGCGGGTAGAGCATTGTTGGTCAATTCAGTAATTTCTAGCTCTCTACTACACTCATTCGCCATTTATAAATGGCCAAGAAGCCTCATTGACTCACTTGAACGAGCTATGAGAAATTTTGTTTGGTCGGGACTAATAGATGAAAGAAAGCTCACAGTGGTTCCTTGGACCCTTTGCAAAAGAAGTTTTAAGGAAGGATGAATTGGAGTTAAGGATTTACGGCTGCTCAACATTGCAATGTTAGGAAAACTTGCTTGGGGTATTATTGTCAATCCATCCTCGTGCTTTCGTCTGTTGAAGGGGCTTTTTATCAATGCAGCTGGCATTCTGTTGGTATTTTATCGTAATTGGATCAATTAATTGACCAATGCGGTCGTAATATTTCATCAAACAAGTCATGAGACTGTGGAGTGCACGCTTGTTCGAGTTCTATTGTGATACTTAGCTTACAAGGGTCCGTGAGCTACCTTTCGCAACACTTCTGTTATGAATTGTTGCAGCTGCTCTCATGGACATGTCTTTTCGCAACAATTCTTTTCTGAACAAATGCAACTGCTCACATGACTTTAGCAACGCTTTTGTATTTGAAGCGTTGCAACTGCTTGTTTTAGGTTTATAAAAACTTAGCATTGGCAACACTTACATGCAGTTTTTGCAACGGTTACAAGCTGGTTCATTTTTTCTTCACAACGATAATTCATTCTAAGTTCTTGAGTTTACTCTAATTTTATCTGATTGAAACATTTGGGAGAACCACCAAATTAGTTGCAATCTAAAAGTGTTATCACGACTTTAGAGATTATCCAAGTTATTTTAAGGAATTTCCCTAACAAAGATTGAAACTAATTTATTTTGAAGTCTGCTTAGTTTCAAAGATTGAAACTAATCTTTTCTGAAAATGATGACAAACGGAGAATCTGTTGAAGAAGTTGTGGAAATGGTTGATATCTGAAATATCAGGATTCAATCTCGTTTTTTGCATTCAAACAGTGTTATATTGGCATTCTTCGATATCGGGCACCCAAAGGATACGCAATTCAATCCGTTCTTATTTGAATTCCTTCATTGATATCAAAGCGAAGATTTTTGCTATGTTTTTCTGTGTTTTTTTCACGTAAATTCTCTTTCTCAATGTTCTGGAAATTTTAAAATTTTTGTTCGGAATGATTTTCCATGAATTTTTTTTGGTCGAATTTACGGTTAAAGTGTGTAAAATGGTGGGAAAAATTCGTGTTTTTGGAGCGTTTTGGCTATGATTTTGTTATTTGGTCAATAATTGAACGAAATTTTGTATTTTTTAGTTTAAAGTCGCATTTGAATCGATTATCTTTGATTTTGGGCATTTTCACGTCTTTTTGGCCGAAAATGCTAGAATTACAGGAAAGAAATTATTGGGATCAGACTTAATTCATCACTACCCTTAATGGTGCCCACAATCACAGCAACGGTCACTCAATCACAATAATCACAGCCAACAAAAATAGGAACAAAGTTAATTCCTTTATTCATTTCCTTGCACGAGTGCTTTTTTTTACCTATAAATATACCTGTAAATCATAGTGTTGCATCATTCAAATATTAATCAAATTCTCCAATTCAACTCCATATTCAGTGTTTACTTTTTCATATATCCATTAGAAAAAAGTTGCGTTTTTCGAATTATTTTATGTAAATGACGAGTTTATGTTTGTTTTTTGGAAAAAATATCGAGTCCATTGAACTCGGGACGATGAAAAACCATAGGAGAGGTCTGGTCGGACGCCGGAATCGTTTTTGTAACGATTTAAAATCAAAATTCGTTTTTCTGCGCTTTGCAAGGGATTCTGAATCCGTTCCAGAATGAAAGATTGCAACGGTTTGTAGTGACAACCGATTTTCGCGACGGTTCAAATCTCAATCAATCGACATGAATTGATCCTGGCTTTTCGGATTTAAGAATTTTTCTTTCAATTGGTATTAGAGCCGTTTCATGTTTGATTTATTGAGACTTTATGCTTTGATTAATGTCTACAAACTTGATTTGCGTATTATTGTTTTTCTGATCGCCAATTGATCAATTCCTTGATATTTCATGAATCTTGGATTAATTGAGAATTAAGTTTTGTTTGGCAAGAGGAAGTCTTATGAAACAAGAATTCATATGAAACATGCATTTAGTTTTGTATTTGGGCCATAAATCATTGATTTATTCTCAGATTTCGAATAAATAAATTAAGAATATGACAATTTCTTTTTCGGTTTTTCCTCTTGTACCCAGTACTTTGGATATGCTAAATTTTTTTATTCAATTTGTGATTACCAATTATTTAATGCGATTCGCAGCAATATTAATTAATGTTGAATTGGTTTTATGATCAAATGAACTTAGATCATATTCTCTCTTCTCAATTGCTATTCATTATAGAGTTGATGCATGACAATTGATCCAATTGGCCCTTGTATTGGGTTTTATTTTTAATGGCCATTAATTGAAACAGAGTTGATTTTCGCTTTCATGAATTATATATATTAGTTCATATGGTTATTTGTTTTTAATTGGCCATAAGAAATCTACATTGCGGCAGAAAACTACATGTAATGATAATTGAGTGATTTGGATAATTTCGCATATGAGTAATTTTGGTTCTTTATGATTTTCATTATATGATTTCGGTTTTGCCGAATTATTTAATTGCATATAATTTGATTTTGGTATGGATTTTCCATTGATACATGAAATATTTAAATATAGTGAAAACAAGGTATGTAAGCTGAAAAATTATATATGAACTAAAACAAGCACCAAAAGCTTCGCATAAAAAATTTGATGATGTGTTTTTGTTTAGTGGTTTTGTTATAAACCAAGCAGCCAAGTGTGTACATAGCAAATTTGTTACTTCTGGTAAAGGAGTTATAATATGTTTATATGTGGATGACATGTTGATTTTTGGTACTGATCAAAGTCAAGTTGATAAAACCAAAAAAATTTTGTCAGCTAGTTTTGAGATGAAGGATTTGGAGGAGGTTGAAGTGATTCTTGGTATAACAATCAAGCGGAAGAACAATGTTATTACGATTTCCCAATTTCAATATATTGAGAAGATTTTGAATATATTTAACTTCAAAGATTGTACTCCAGTTAGCACTCCAATGGTTTCCTTCGGTTTTTTAAAGATTATCCGGATGCAAGTTATATTTCTAATGAAGAAAATAGTTCTTTCGCAAGTGGGTGGGTATTCCTTCTTGAGCGAGGTGCTATCTCTTGGACGTTAAAGAAACAGACTTGTATCACTAATTTAACAATGGAATATGAGTGTGTAGCATTAGCAGCAGCTGGTAAAGAAGCTGAATGGCTGAGAGATCTATTCCATTGTGGCGTAAACCATTGTCACGTATATTTATCAGGTGTGATAGTGAAGCTGCCTTCGCCAATACTAATAGACAAGTGTACAAAGGCAGGTCTAGACATTTAGGTGTGAGACATAGCATGATTCAGGAACGCATCATGCATGGTGTTATATTGTTAGAGTTTGTAAAAACTTAGCATAGTTTAGCCGATCATTTAACCAAAGGATTAAGAAGAATCTTGCGTGCAAGCCGACTATGGGGATGAAATTAAAGTCCATTTGAAATCTCTCATTTTAAGATACCCAATTCCCACCTAATATGACGTTAGGTGTTGAATTCAATGAGGAAAACTTAACAACTAGAGATTGGAACACACTGATTAAAACATCTGAATGTGTGTGTTCAGACCTGCAAGTAAAGGAGGTTGAAGTTTAACTTCTTAATAGCTTTTTTGAAAAATTCCATATGGAGGTGCAAGAGTAAAAAAGCTACATATATGAGCATGAAGTTTAGCTGCTTCAAGAAGTTTTTGACTTGACTTTGATATGCTTGTGAAAGATAGGGACACAAGGCTAGTGAAAGATAGTGTCAAGTAAGAATATGTTAGAATGTTGACTTATGTGTATATTACCTTCGAGTATTCAAGATGGATAACAAAGGCTCAATCCATAGTGACACCTTTAGTTATTCGAATATTTGAAATGTGTAATATACTAAGATGAAATTCAATCACCACGATATTTCATTTATACATAAGTTTGTTATTTGTTGTGATTGTGTGTTAGTTAATCATGGATTACACTAAAATGGGGAAAGATTGTTGGTATTTCAGTGTAATTGGATCAACTAGTTGATCAATGCAGTCATAATATTTCATCGAACAAGTCAGGGGAGTGTGGAGTGCACGCTTGTTCGAGTTTTATTACTATACTTAGCTTACGAGGGTCCGGGAGCTACCTTTCGCAGCACATCTGTTATGAACTGTTGCAGCTGCTCGAGTGGACACATCTTTTCGCAATGCTCCTGTTTTGAACAGAGGCAACTGCTTAAATGGACACGACTTTAGCAAAGCTTTTGTCTTCGAAGCATTGTAACTACTCGTTTCAGGTTTATAAAAACCTGGCATTGGCAACACTTACATGGAATTTTTCCAACGCTTACGGGCTGGTTCATTTTTTCTTCACGATGATAATTCATTCTAAGTTCTTGAGTTTACTCTGATTTTGTCCGATTGAAACATTTAGGAGAACCACCAAATTAATTTCAATCTGAAAGTGTTATCACTACTTTAGAGATTATACAAGTTATTTTTAGAAATTTTCCCAGCACATTCTGTTGGTATTTTAGTGTAATTGGACCAACTAGTTGACCAATGCAGTCGTAATATTTCATCCAACAAGTTAGGAGAGTGCGGAGTGCACGCTTGTTCGAGTTCTATTACAATACTTAGCTTACGAGGGTCCGGGAGCTACCTTTCGCAACTCTTCTATTATGAACTGTTGCAGCTGCTCAAATGGACATGTCTTTTCGCAACACTTCTGTTCTGAAGAGTTGCGACTGTTCGTATCAGGCTTATAAATATCTGGCACTGGCAACATTTTTAGAAATCTGGTTGCAATCTGGTTCACTTTTTCACAACAAGAAATTAATTCTAAGTTCTTGTCAATTCTGATTTTATCCGATTGATCTATTTGGTAGAACCGCCAAATAAGATCCAATCTGAAAGTGTTCGTCACGACTTCAGAATTATCCAGGCTTCATTCTACCGGAATTCTCCAACAAAGATTGAATCTTATTTTGTAACTTGAAGCCTAAGTTTTTCACCAAAAAGGTACGAATTCGATCCGTGTGTGTCTCTTACTTCTATTTCTCGATTTTTCGGAAAACTTCCAGATTTTGCCCCTGTTTTGTTTTGACGTTTTCTTTTCTTATATAATTCCGATTTGAATGATTCTTGATTCTATTGATATCTATAGTATCTAAGGAATATATTCAGAAGAAACTTTGTTTAATTTCATTCGTTTTCAATGTGAAATTTTCGTTTGAAGTTGAGTCGTGAAATCTGTCTTCGCAAAATCTCAGCTTTGTACACTGTTTAGTGTTTTGATCATAACTTTGGTTATACAATTTGGATTTCTGTAATTCTAGTGGATTTGGAAAGCTGAGACATGTGGCTAATTATGTCTAGAAGAAATATTTTCTGTCGCCAGCATCTCTTCTACTTCATTTTTTTAAAATCTTAAAATTTTGGCTTTGTATGTCGTTCTGAACCTTCTCCACCTCTTCCTATCACGGCATCATGCTCCTCCAAAGGTATACCAGTTAGTTGTTTATATTAGCCATTTTCTTCATTTTCCTCTTACTTTGACCCACCATTATCTCTTTATGTGTTTCGATCTACCATTGGAAACACCTCTGAATCTAGAGTTCAGCTTGATAAATGAAACGAGATCGATTCGAGCTTTATAAATTCTTTAACTCCATAAACAAGCCAAGCTCGAGCTTGGCTCGTCGAGCCTTGTTATCAAGCCGAGCATGAGCTATAAACGAACACAAAAAAAATTTTCGAGCTGAGCTTGAACAGAGAAGCTGAGTTCGATTCAGACTCGAGCTTCAGCTCGATAAAATTAAGCCGAGCCGAGCTTGAATAGCTAGTGTTCGAGCTCGGCTCGGCTCGTTTACAGTCCTACTCAAGATGCACCGATTTTTACTATTTACCACTTCAAAAAAATTTATACTTTTTTTTATTTTTTTAAATTCATTTTAATTAGAATATATGTTATATATTTTAATATTGTTTATTTAAATAATAATTTTTCTAAATTTTATTTTCTTATAAATTATTATTATTTTATATAATTATGATTTTAAAGTCTGAAGTAAATTTAATTTTGAACTTTCTCTGAGCTTCGGGGAAACTCTCTAGGGGCGATTAGGCGGCTAGGGTTCTAGCCTGAACCCTCGCCGCCCAGATTTCACCGGTGTTTTGGCCGGATTTCGACAAAAGATTGGCGGTTCGTTTCTCCTTCTTCGGATTGTTAAGAGGGCTAGGGTTCTCTCTTGAACCCTAGCCGCCCGGATTTTCTCCACGGGCATTTGGCTGACGTTTTTTACTATGATGTTCGGATCTCTCTACCGTTCAATTGGAGGGCGATTCATAAAAACTCTGGTGATTAGGCGGCTAGGGTTCTCCTAATCCCTAGCCACCCAGATTTTCTCCACTAACGTTTGGCCGGCATTTTTGGCAAGATTTTTCGGATCTCTCTCTCCATTCGACATCGCAGATCAGTTTTTAAACAGGAGGGTGATTGGCGGCTAGGGTTCGGCTTGGCCAACCTTTTGACTGGGGTTTGATGATTTGTCGCTCGAATTTCTTCTAACCGGTGTCATTCTGGCAGTCCATGGAGGGTCCAAGCGCTCTTGCTTGCTTTCACCGGCTGTTTGGCCTGCCCTTTTTAACAAGGGTATTAGGTTTTTCTATCTTTTGGCGTTCATCGTTGCCTGTGGCGTTGCACAGGTTGTGCCTTTCCATGCAGTAGTGATTGCTAGGCAATGTTTCATCGCTACTGTTAGTTCATCTCAGCCTTTGCGGGTTGTACTATGGTGCATCACGGGAATCTTCCTCCCGCCGTTCACTTCTGCTATGGATCTTTAAATCATTATTAGGTTCACACTTTGTTGTGATTGAGATCTTTAATTCATTATTATTGCACTAGGCTGCAATTAGCTTCGTTACATCTTACGGATGTTTTTATTTTTCTTTTCTTTTGTTTTTCTTTTTTTTATTGTTGGTTTTTCTTTTCTTTTCAATAACTGGAGCCCTTTTTTGCTGCGCTCAGCCTTTAATTTTAAAAAAAGAGTGAATTTGAAGTAGGGTTGGAGAATTCGACACTGTAGCAACAACAAATTCTGAAGTAAAATAATTTAAAGTGAAAAACGAGGTGTAGGGTTGGAGATGGCCTCCTTTGAAATGGATTTGTTAATTCAAACTAACTTGTTTTCTTTCTGACGATTACCTTATTAGCAAAACAATTTAACATTTTTTAGAATTCAAATGGATGATGATGAAGATGATGCAATAGGTGAATAAATATTACTTACTCACATTTGGCATGGATGGTGTAGGAAAACTTTATTTGGTGAGATTTCATTATAAACTTTACAATTTTACAATGTCATTTTTATGTTCATTATGCTTATGCATGGGTGAATGGATGGTATATGAGCTCTTATATCACTCTTATACCTGGTATAAGATCTTTTTTACCAGTCTTAGACTTAGTTGAAATAAATGTGTAAATTGCTTGTACAAGAGCTATGATATCGCTCTTATACCATAGTATAAAAGCTTTTAATCCACTCTTTTACCTTTAATTAAACAATTTGGTTTGAATGGCTGATATAAGAGCTCTTATTCCACTCTTGTTTACATTTGTTCAAATAGAGGTATAAGAGTGGTAAAAGAGTTCGTATACCTGATGTAAGAGTGATTTAAGAGCTCTTATACCAGCCACTTAAATGAAATTGTTTAATTAGATGTATAAGAGTGGTAAAATAGCTTTTATACCAGGTATATTAATGGAATAAGAGCTTTTATACCATGTATAAGAGTGGTATAAGACATCTTATACTGAGGTAAAAGAGTGAAATAAGAGCTCCTATACAATGTATGAGAGTGGTATAAGAGCTCTTATGCCAATTATTTAAACCACATTACCAACAAAACAAAATCTAGCTTCCTTTCAAATTATTCATTAAAATTAAAAAACTAACGGACTTATCAACAATCACATAACAAACATTGTAATTGACAAAATTGAGATGCTTCAGGCCTTATCTCCTGTTGAACGTGTGTATGAATCCTATTTAAAACTAAAATCAAAATGGAGATGTTCTCATCTTCAAGAAGTTCAAGATTGACCAACAAGTGCATCTTCTTCCTCAATGCAACCGGAGCGTAAAAAAATGGTAACTCGTTTTGATACTATAAGGAAGAAAAGCCAGAAAGTCGATGTTGATTGTGGAACTTGTAGTGGAAGAAAGTGCTGGTATTGTCTTTTGCTTAGTGTCGAAGAGTTTGGATCACTACTAAATTATATAGATATGCTATGGGAGCATTTACGAAGGCAGCTATTCCTGAAGGTTTTGAGTGGCAAAGCTATATATAAATAAGCCATTGTTTTGTATCTAGATTGGCAGTTTTTATATGTTTGTTCAATAATTTTTTTTATTTTCATTCAGAGAAATGTTTCACTAATGATAAAATCCAATACGCAAATGAGAATATTATTCAAAGAATCTCAGTTTTTGTTGGCGGAAGTCCATTCACTCAGACTTATCCTTCAGATTCATTCAACGGTTTGCTTGATTTTGCTGTGCGGGAGGTTTCCCATGATGTCTTTGCCAATTATCATGCATGCTGCTTTGCTGTGAAAAATTACAAATCTAGGTATTATGTCAAGAATCAACATGCCCTATCACTCTAGTCTACCAATCTAGGTCTCTTGTTGATTGTATATCGAATAATAATTGAAAGTGATCATACTCCAAAGATATTCATAGCAATTATTGAATTATGTAAGAACTGACTAAGTTGTTTGTGTTAAATAAATTTTTCTTCAGAATGATTAATGTTCAATTGGAAATGGTTATTCTATGTTTGACACAAGCTTTTGTTCGTTGCCGCGAAGTCCCTGTACTTTTGCAGGGTGTCAATTTCCTTGCTTTCCTTACATGACTTTCTTTGTTGTTTATTAGTTATAGTATTGTCTTAATGCTTATTTGTTGGGTTTTGGATAATATTGGTCACTATTATGGGCTTTGACTAATTCGTTGCTAGTAGCCTTTCTTGTTTCAATACTGCTAGTTTTTTCTGCTATATATGCATATAAATTGTGATTTTAGATGATTTGAAAAGAATTGGTTGTGACTTGGAAGGTGCACTTGGCTGAAAATCTACTTCACTCAGTTCTTAGGACTTGAGAGTAAAAACAGTTATGCTTTTTGTAGGCCTGGCACTTTTCTATATAGCAAGCCTTTTTTTTATTTCTCGAGTGTGTGGCAATTGGTAAATGAATATGTCATCATCGATTTTCAAGGTTTAAGACAATTACGTACTAGTGAGTTGCCATCTCTTAAAAAAAGAGTCAACCGAATGATATGGATATATGCAATGTTATCAATACCGTACCGTATCGGCCGGATTAATCGGTTTTACCGCAAACCGACCATGGCTACGGTACGGTATACTTAAAAATCGGTTTTAGTAAAAAATAAAGAAAATTGGGTTGAACCAGATTTTGAGAAAACCGGGTTGAACCGAAAAAACCGGAAAATCATTGTACCGGTTTAAACCCGGTTTTCTCAAGATCATTCGGGTAACAAGTAAAAATGATGCTAATGACACAAAAACATTGCTAAAAACTCAAAAAAGAGTTGCAATAGTCACTAGAAACCCTAAATAATATATATTTCTTTCCAAAACCCCTTTGGCAACACAGAAGCGTTGCAAAAGATCTAAAAAGCGTTGCAATAGCCACTGAAAACCATAAATAATATATATTATTTTTTGAAAAACAAATAATATATATTATTTAAAAAACAAAAAACCGGTAAAACCACTAATAATACCAATAATTCTGGTTATTCCGCATACCATTGCCCTCGCCGCTACGAGGCCCGGTCCGGTATTGATAACGTTGGATATATGCTATGGTTTTACATTGAATTATAATTGCTCCTCCATAAGGTTCATCAAGTGGATTTGGAAAACGGTGAGGTTGCATTGATTTGCTGACCCGTTAGTCGTTTTTAACTTAGTTGCATTGGTTAAATTTTAGCGTATCAAAGTATTCCTTGAACAACATTTTTTTGTAATTGACTATAGATTGAATCTTGTTTCATTTGACTTCAAAGTTACTGGTGCAAATGTTGTTGGATACGAGGGGGGTGCTATATCATTTGGTGATTCCTTATATATTTCTACTCATCTATTTGTTGATTTATGTCAAAGTTTAACCATGTGATTTGAAACTACACATATAGATTGGTTTAAACTTGTTTAGATTGGTTCTGATCAATTTCCCCATCTTTCTTTGTCTCAACTTCTTCATATCTGTTTTGAAATGGATCTGTTAATTCAAACTGACTTGTTTTTAACATTTTTCGGATTCAAATGGATGATGATGAAGTTGATGCAACTAGTGAACCAAATCTACTTGACATTTGGCATGAATGGTATAGGAAAGCTTTATGTAGTGGGTTTTCTGTATGTTTATAAACTTTGTAATTTTTCAATGTTTCAATTTTATATTGATTATAATTAGTCCAATGCATGGGTGAATGGATCGTATAAGAGCTCTTATATCACTCTTATTTTTAGTATATATTCTTGTTTACCAGTCTTAGACTTGAATGAAATAAATGTTTGAATTGCTTGTGCAAGAGTTATTATCACTGTGACCTATTATATCACTATTATGCATAGTGTAAAATCTTTTATTCCACTCTTTTACCTTTATTTAAACAATTTGTTTTTAATGACTAGTATAAGAACTCTTATTCTACTCTTATTTACCTTTGTTTAACTACAAGTATAAGATGTAAGAGCTCTTATAGCAGGTATAAGAGTAATATAAGGACTTGTATACCAACCACTTAAATGAAGTTGTTTAATTAGATGTATAAAAGTAGTGAAAGAGCTTTTATACAGATATAAAATGGAATAAGTGCTCTTATACCGGGTGTAAGAGTGGTATAAGAGATCTTATACTAGACATTTTATTTCATTAGAGGTAAAAGAGTTAAATAAGAGCTCTTATACTAGGTATGGGAGTAGTATAAGAGCTCTTATGCCAATCACTTAAAACAAATTAACAACAAAACAAAATCCTAAAACTTACTCTCGAATTATTCATTTAAAAGTAAAAAAAACGAACGAACTTATCAACAAACACACAACAAGCATTATTATTGACAAAATTGAAATCGTTTTTCCAAGCTCTACAAAACTTAATTATAACAACAATGCCCTCCTTCAAAATTACATGAAGGTACAAAACAGAATTGCCCGAAAAATGAAAAGTTCGATTAAAAAAACGAAATCTACACAAACAGAAATCTTCGGAAAACAAAATGACGATCTCAAAAGGAACACAAAATTGTGATCTCCAAGAAGGAAAACAAAACCTCGAAGATCGATTGCAAATTAGAGAAAAAAACAGGAAGAAATCACGATCTCAAAGACAAAAGAAGAAAGAGTGAATAAGGTGATTGAAGAGGAAACAATCATATAAAAAGAAAAAAAACACGATTTGAATCATTTGGGGCCAACAGTTGAGCCATTAATACGTGTTTCATGGAAAAAGACAATGGAAAAAAGATTGTAAATAAATTTACCACTTATTGAAGTACAAGAATTTGGTGCCAATGGTTGAGCCATACTAACACTAATAGTAGAAAAGCCTCAATTCAAGTTATACATTTTATTGCATACTAGAATATCCATCATTAAAGCCTGCATCATCATCAATATGCTTTATTAAAACCTTCATTGCTTCAAAATTTTGAGATCTTAGAGATCGAAGTCCAAAGTTCTTCAAATGATTTGCTTTTTCGTGTTTTCTATTCAATCTTAAAATTTGAAGTGAAACAGTGATGATTCTGCCGCTAAACGGCTAAAGGATTCTTAAAATCTCCTTATTTCTCTTCTCGGTCTGATATCAATCTTTGATTCTTTTGTTGTTTTTGGCCAGCGCACCAAACGAAACCATTGATTCAGTGATACCCATGTGACCAAAATCTCATATCTTTATATATGTCTCAAAAGGTTATAATAAAGACAAAAACATCATATGCTATTTGTGTATTTATGTCATATTTTACCTATATTTAATATTCAGACTTTACTTTTTTTATAAATGGCCAGTCCTAATTCGGAAAATACCCAGCGGTCCAATCCTTCCATTCAAGTCCCTCAGCCGGAAGACCAATCGCCACGCTCCACGTCATCAAATCCTTCCCCTGGGTCACTCCGATCCCCAGGCGGTTTAGGGAGGCACCCGATATATAGAGGAATTCGGAGCAGGAGCGGGAAATGGGTATCGGAGATCCGAGTGCTGCCGCAAAAAAGTACTAGAATGTGGCTGGGCACTTACCGGACTCCGGAAATGGCGGTGGCCGCATACGACATCACAACTTTAGATCTAAAAGGACCCGATATGCCTGTTAGCGTTTTTAAGAATGAGAAAGTAGGGAAGGAATGTTGAGTGGTGTCCCTTCACATGTGGGACCCACTAAATAATTTTTTTAAAAAAAGGAAAAGAAGAAAAATACAAACCGAATTTCAGTGGTGATTGACGCAATTTAAGGAATTGAAAGACAGCATTTCACGCGTCTTTCAATTCCTATAAATAGAGAGGCATTCTGCCTCATTTCTTACACAGAGATTGATAAAACACAGATATAAGAATATAATCTGTGCATATAAACTTAGGAAAGACGTTCCTAAGAGTTGGGTAAGAGAGAAAATAGTGAGGTTTTGGAAAATACTTGAGTGCCACTATTTTGTAATCTCTTGGTGTACCTACTATTATTTTATAGTGGAGAATTATTCGGAGTTTGTCTCGTGGTTTTTCCCTAATTCATTTGGGGTTTCCACATAAAAAACTTTGTGACTTTTTATCCTGCTACTATTATCTTTTCTCGTAATCTATTATTGGGCCTAACAAGTGGTACCACAGCCGAAGGTTGTTTTATCAGTAAAATCCGTGGATATACTTTTCAAAAATAAATATACCACGACGACGAGAAAATTACGATAAATCTGGTGGCGCAATCCGTTCGAAAAACCGTCGCAATTTGAGTGAATAGTAAAATAGTAACTTGAGGAATAGTATTCATATATAATACTAATCATATTCGCCATCTTTTATGAATAGTATTATTTAAGTATACGGAGGCATACTATTACTATTTCAATATATAAGTATTATTTGGGTATACGGTACTATTTACATATACAGTCACTATTTACGTGAATAGTAAAATTCGTGAATAGTAAAATTTTGCCATTCTTAAATTTTCGACATGGCGAATGACGGTGTAATGATCAAATTGATGGATACAAATTATTCAATGTGGAAATCCAGAATGGAAGACTACCTCAATTGCAAAGATTTGTACGATCCAATTGAGGGTGACGACGCAAAGCCGAAGGATATGAAAGATCAGCAGTGGATAAAGTTGAAGAAGCAGACATTGGGTACAGTACGCCAATGGATAGATGCTAGCCTGTACAACCACGTGAGGAACGAAACAGATCCCAAAGTTCTCTGGAAAAAGCTAGAGGATATGTACGAGGCTAAAAATGCTCCAGGAAAAGTGTTCATGATTCGCAAAGTCATGAACTTGGAACTGACAGAGGGACGATCAATCACACAACACCTGAACGACTTTGAAGGATTTATAAGTGAGTTAGCAATCACCGGTATGTCCTTGGATGATGAGATGCAAGCATGTCTTTTGATGGGAACTCTACCAGATAGCTGGGATACTCTTGTTGTATCACTAAGTAACTCAGCTCCAAATGATGTGGTAACAATGTCTATGGTAAAGAATAGCCTACTTAATGAAGAACTTCGTAGAAGAGACGTTGCCAGTACCAGTTCACAAGCCCTTGTCACGGAAAACAGGGATCGAAGCAAGAGTAGAGGTCGTGGGAATGGAAAATCGAAAGATAGATCCACGTCCCCGGAGAAGAGGTCATGCTACCACTATGGAAAGCGGGGCCATCTCAAAAGGAACTGCCGTTTCTTTAAACAAGAGAATGCAAATCGAAGTCATGATAATGACAAAAATACATCTGCTATAGTCACAAAAGAAGATGGAGAGGTGGCTTTAGTATCTCATGATGCAGATTGTTGTCATGTTGAAGATGCAGATACCGAGTGGATTGCAGATTCTGGTGCCTCATACCACTGTGTTCCAAAAAGGGAATACTTCTCAACGTATAAAGCAGTCGATTATGGTACTATTAAAATGGGAAATAATAGTATCTCCCAAATGGTGGGAATCAGTGATATCTGCGTGAAGACAAGTGTTGGATGCACATTAACACTTAAAAATGTGCGACACATTCCAGATCTTTTGTTGAACCTGTTGTCTATTAGTGTATTGGACAAGTAAGGTTATCACAATCATACAGGCAATGGAAATTGGAAACTCACCAAAGGATCGTTGGTGGTGGTGAAAGGAAGATTGTGTTGCTCGCTATACAAAACGCACGCAACAATATGTGCAAGTCAACTGAATATAGTTGGAGATGATGCTTCACCAAATTTGTGGCATAGGCGACTGGCGCATGTTAGTGAGAAAGGGTTGAATATACTGGCTAAGAAGTCCCTCATCCCATTAGCCAAAGGAAAAATTAACCCGTGTGATCACTATTTATTTGGGAAGCAACATCGAGTTTCATTTCAGAAAAGCTCTAGAAGGAGAAATAATAAGTTAGAGCTGGTACACTCTGACGTTTGTGGTCCTATGGATGCAGAATCCATAGGAGGAAGAAGATACTTTCTTACCTACATTGATGATTTTTCAAGGAAGACATGGATTTATTTGCTGCACACAAAGGATGAAGTATTCAAGCACTTTCAGCAATTCCATGCAATAGTGGAAAGGGAGACTGGAGTGCCATTGAAGTGTTTACGCACAGATAATGGTGGTGAGTATATCTTCAAGGAGTTCAAGGATTACTGTAGTCAATATGGTATTAGGCATGAAAAGATAGTTCCTGGTACACCTCAACACAATGGCGTTGCTGAACGAATGAATTGTACCATTGTCTAAAGAGTTGGATCCATGCTCAAAATGGCTACCTTACCTGATTCATTTGGGGAGAAGCTGTCAATACTGCTGTCTATCTTATCAACCGACTACCTTCAGTACCTTTGGATTTTGATATTCCAGAGAGGGTCTGGACAGGTAGAAATATCTCATACTCTCACTTGAGGGTATTTGGCTGCAAGGCATTTATGCATGTTCCTAAAGAGCAAAGGCTAAAGCTTGATGATAAATCAGTTCCTTGCACTTTTGTCGGTTATGGAGATGAACAGTTAGGCTACAGATTATAGGATCCAGTGAAAAAGAAAATTGTACGGAGCCGAGATGTTGTATTTCATGAGAATGATATCATCGATGAAAGATCTACAAGTGACGGTGTTATCGATATAACACCAAAGAGCATTCTATCAGATGATGCCACAGAAAGAAGAATGCATCAATCAGAACAAAATGGAGAAGAAGAGCCAGTTGTGAGGGATCAAGATGCGATTGTAGATGAATATACGAATGAAGTGGGTATTGAGCAGGGGGAGCCAGAGAACCCCATTCTACCAGACGAAGAACCTCAATTAAGGAGGTCAATCAGAGAACGCCAACCATCTACAAAATACTCCAGTTTTGATTATATTTTAATCACCGATGAGGGGGAGCCTGAAAGCTTCCAAGATATGCAATCTTGTAAAGATAAAGATTGTTGGATGAACGCCATGCAGGAGGAGATGAATTCTTTAAAGAAGAATGATACGTACGAGCTGGTAAAACTTCCTGAAGGGAAGAGAACACTCAAGAACAAATGGGTGTACAAACTGAAGAAAGATGATGGAAACCTAGTGAGATTCAAAGCTCGATTGGTTGTCAAAGGCTTTACTCAAAAGAAAGGTATCGACTTTGACGAGATTTTTTCACCAGTTGTGAAAATGAGTTCCATTCGAGTTGTGCTAGGTCTTGTAGCCAGCTTGAACCTTGAGTTAGAACAGCTTGATGTAAAGACCGCATTCTTGCATGGGGATTTAGAAGAAGAAATTTATATGGAACAACCAGAAGGTTTCAAGGTCTAGGGAAAGGAGGACATGGTGTGTCGCCTGAAGAAAAGTTTGTATGGGCTAAAACAAGCCCCGCGACAATGGTATAAAAAGTTTGATTCCTTCATGGTGAATCAAGGATACAAGAGGACAGAAGCTGATCCATGTGTATATGTCCAGAAATTCCCTGATGGAAAATTTATCATTCTTCTCCTATATGTTGATGATATGCTAGTCGTTGGGCCAGATGCCAAAATGATTAGTAAGTTGAAGTGTGATTTGTCTAAGGCGTTTGACATGAAGGATTTGGGACCTGCAAGGCGAATTCTTGGAATGGAGATTATCCGAGATTGGAGGTCCAGTAGGCTGTGGTTATCGCAAGAAAAATATATTGAACGGGTATTAGAAAGGTTCAATATGAAGAATGCTAAACCAGTTAGCACTCCACTTGCCGCTCATTTCAAGTTGAGTAAGAAATCCTACCCTTCAACAGAGAAAAATAGAGAAGATATGTTAAATGTTCCATATTCTTCAGCGGTCGGAAGTTTGATGTATGCAATGGTGTGTACAAGACCAGACATCACTCATACAGTTTGAGTTGTGAGTCGATTTCTGTCAAATCCCCAGAAGACACATTGGGAAGCAGTTAAATGGATCTTTAGATACCTAAGAGGAACTTCAAAGTTATGTTTAACCTTTGGAGGTGGAAAGCCAGCACTTGTTGGTTACACAGATGCGGATATGGCTAGTGACCTTGATGAAAGAAAATCTACATCAGGTTACTTATTTGCATTCTCAGGGGGAGCTATTTCATGGCAGTCACGGTTATAAAAGTGTGTTTCATTATCAACAACTGAAGCAGAGTACGTTGCAGCAACAGAAGCAGGAAAGGAAATGCTTTGGTTAAAGCGATTCTTTCAAGAATTGGGTGTGCAAGAAGAAGACTACATAGTCTATTGTGATAGTCAAAGTGCACTAGACTTGAGCAAGAATACTATATATCATGCACAGACGAAAGATATTGATGTAAGATACATTGGCTTAGACTTGCCATTGAAGGAAAAGAGTTCAAGTTGCAGAAGATTCATACAAACAACAATGCTGCCGATATGCTGACAAAGGTCGTTCCAAAAGAAAAGTTTGATCAGTGTGTCAAAGCAACCGGGATGGAGAGTCCCACAATGTAGTTGGGAGGGGGAGATTTGTTGAGTGGTGTCCCTTCACATGTGGGACCCACTAAATAATTTTTAAAAAAAGGAAAAGAAGAAAAATACAAACCGAATTTCGGTGGTGATTGGCGCAATTTAAGGAATTGAAAGATAACATTTCACGCGTCTTTCAATTCCTATAAATAGAGAGGCTTTCTGCCTCATTTCTTACACAGAGATTGATAAAACACAGATATAAGAATATAATCTGTGAATATAAACTTAGGAAAGGGGTTCCTAAGAGTTGGGTAAGAGAGAAAATAGTGAGGTTTTGGAAAACAATTGAGTGCCACTATTTTGTAATCTCTTGGTGTACCTACTATTATTTTATAGTGGAGAATTATTCGGAGTTTGTCCCATGGTTTTTCCCTAATTCATTTGGGGTTTCCACGTAAAAATCTTTGTGTCTTTTTATCCTGCTGCTATTACCTTTTCTCGTAATCTATTATTGGGCCTATCAAGGAATACTGCAAAAAATAGTACCCTTGGCACCCCTTGACACACTTTATAAAAAAGATATTAATGCCTTTTTATAGGCTTACATACTAACAAATAAAGATAAAAATTCAAATTCAAATATAACAAATCTAATCCTAACAAATTATATAATATCTAATTTATTTATTTACTGATTTTGTAATTAGATTTCAACACTCCCTCTTGATTCAAAATCAATAAAATTTATTATTGAAAATTTGATGGAGCCCTTCTCTCCATTTGTTGAAGCTTTGGAGCCATTCTCTCCAATTTTGAATGATGTCCTTCTCTCCATTAAAGATTTTGTCCCATTCATAGGTTCCTTAAGAATATAGCTCTGATTCCACTGTTAGCGTTTTTTAGAATCAGAAAGTAAGGAAGGAATACTGCTGAAAAACAGACCCTTGGCACCCCTTGGCACACTATGGAGTGTTGTTCATCGTACCCGATACCGAAATCGAGTTCTGCTTCCGACGTTAGAGCTGTAGCTGGTAGTGCAGCTGCGGCGGTATCAAGGAGGGCGGAGATAGAAAGCTGAGAATGAAATCAATCTTTGTTTTCATGAAATCAATCTTTGTTTTCGTCTCCTATAGAATCGGGGACGGAGGAATTGGTAATGACTATAGAGGACGAAAAAGTTGTCCCCAAAAGTAAAGGAGACCATATTTCATACTTTGAGGACTGTTTCAGCTATCCTTAAAACCCAATTTTTTTGTAGTGTTATCTAAACAAACAGATTCAACAATTATATATCAACACTCCCCTAGGCTTTGAAGCTTAAGAATTTTATTCAAAATTATTGGCATACGATATATGACATAATAAAAAATTCATTGTCATTGTTATTGGCATGGGTCATGGATATGGTTATTTTTTTGGGCATGGTTATGGTTATTGGTCATAGGCATGGTTGTAGGTCATGGGCATTGGTCATTGGTTATGGAAATGAAAAACTCATCCTTTTGTTGTATCATCATACACTTGTTGCATCATCATGGAGCTCTTCTGTTAGTCTTGCATTTTCTCCGGCTAAAGCATACAGGTCCCATAAGAAGATGGCTCTGATACCCCTGATGAAACCCTTGTAAAAAAATACAGAAAACTAAATTTAAAGAGAAAACGTAATTGATATTAAGTCTTCATTTTTTATTGAATGATGTAAACTCTTGTAAATTTCATTGATGGAGAACACTAATTTATACAGAATTAAGAATAACCTATTTCATATTTTGGTGCCACTAAAATAAGTGGTTAAGATTGAATTTGCCACTAATCCTATTTCAAACTAATTCAAACTAATTATTAAATCTAATTTAAAATAAATAATATTAAATAATAATAAAACAAAGTTAATTGAATTGGCATGTTTGGAGCTCGTTTTCAATAGATAAGCACACAGATCGGGGCTACAAAAATTCTCGTAAGAGTAGCAATCACATGGGGTTTTTTCTTTTCCTTTACATGCCATACCCATTGCTTTTTTGGAGAATTGCAAGTCGCCACCTTTACTATCTCGGTTGGTTAAGATAAGGGTTGCAATAGATTATGTACAGAATGTGACTTTACTTTTTAGGTTGAGTCTTTAAATAGTCACTCAGTGACCAAGTTAGGAGTTTGGTGTAATGAGTTACTTTCGTGACACTATGCTCCTAGTTTACGTAATAGCATTATAGCTGATGACTTAGTCAAGCTGAAAATATTAAGATTTGTATAAGCTCTATTTTGGTCGCCTTTGTTCTTTATATTGGATTTCTTGTATTTTTCTTTTCTACTAGTAATATTTATTTAGTCCTCTTTCTTTCTCTGTAATCTTAGTCACCATTCATTCAAAAAATTATTAAAAATCTGAAATAGGCTTGATCAATCCAAAGTTCCACAAGCTTGACAACAAGAAGATGGAAACCAATTATTAAGTATGGAAGACATAGTAGAACCTATTAAGCCCTAAGCTTAAATAAAGGAAAAACATTGTCTTGTATGAAATAACCGCAATTTGTTATGAACTCCTGTATCATGTAGAACCACCTTCGCTGCCAGTATGGGTTTATGTATAAAACTGCTCCTATGCTCAACAACACGACGACGTAAGTAACCGCAAAAGTGATATAGAAACTTTGCATATCCATAAACCCATCATCATCTCCTTCGTCTTCGTTAACAATATTTGGTGTTGGAGGTGGTAGTGTCTGAGAACAAGTCTGTGTCAATGGAGGTCCACAAAGGAAAGGATTACCAACATAGCTAGAATTGTCAAACGTGTTAAATTGCCCAACCATCTGGGGTGTCCTGCCTGATAAATTGTTGTGTGCAACACTGAAGTGGGACATGAAATTTAGGTCAAGGATCTGAGTAGGGATTTCTCCATCCAAGTTATTGTAGGAAAGATCCAAGCTCTCAATTTCTGCCAGGTTTGAAAATGAATTTGGAATGTGTCCTGTGAAACTATTATATGACAAGTTCAAACCCTGTATCTTGGTAAGATTTCCGAATTCGGCAGGAATTGGACCAGATAAATTATTGCAAGAGAGATCCATTCCTGAGATGTACTTTAGAATACTTCCTTGATATTGAGAAGTTAGACTTTTTGTTGTAAACTCCAGTGGTTGTTTCATATAACTTGGAGCATATGCAATAAATGGATCTAAATCACCTTCTGTCTTCATGTACTTGCTACCAGGTGTTATGCAAGAGGGGACAAGACCGGAAAGATTGTTGTTTGAAAGATCAAGCAAGCTTAATTGCTCTAAACTGCAAAGTTCAACTGGTATTTCACCTTCAAGATTGTTGTGATTCAGAAAGAGATAGCTCAATTCAGGCAACTTGCCAATCCATCGTGGAAACTTTCCTGTAAAATTGTTATGGCCAAGATCGAGTGCCATTAGTTGGGAGAAGTTATCAAATGCAGTTCCTAATGAACCTTGTAGCTTGTTTTCTGACAAATATACTTCTCTTATCTGTGATGGGCCTAACGGTTTTGGAAGAGAACCAAAGAACCCATTTCCTGAAAGGTCCAGCACTACAAGTGAGGACATATTAGCAATCCATTGAGGAATGTTTCCAAAGAGATTGTTGTTACTTGCATCCAACATTTCCAACCAAATATTTTTGATTAAGTTATATGGGATGTTTCCAGAGAAGTAATTTTTATCCACTCGTAACCGAACCAAGTCTTTCCAATTAGAATTATTGGGAAGTATAGGGCCCTCAAAATCATTATCAGAAAGAACTATTTCATTTAACGCAGGACATCCGATGCCAAAATCTTCGGGTATTTTACCAGACAACTCGTTGGAGGATAAGTCTAAGCGTATCAGTCGGCATAATTTTCCAATTGATGTTGGAATGCTACCAAAAAAACTGTTATGAGACAAGTTCAATTCAAACAAACTTGGTAAAATTTGTCCAATTTTTCTTGGTATGGCACTATTGAGGAAATTTTTTGAGACATCTAGCTTTTGCAAATTCTTGTGATGAGTTGACAAGTTGAATGACCCTATAAGAGAAGTATTGGCTAGATTCAGATTTATCAGTTTTGTGTTGTTCCTTAACAACCAATATGGAAACTCCCCCTTGAGTTGAATATATGAGAGATCAAGTTGTTGCAGATTGTGTTGATGGCTAAGGAATTTGGGAAATCCTTCGGCCTTTTTATGAGTACTAGATAAAATAAGAGTCTGTAATTGAAACCTTGGAGTTGAGTCATGCACTTCATCCTCAGGCTCATATATATTAAGATTATCTTGGACATCCAAGTACTCGAGCTTTGAATGATTGAAAAAAGGTCGAAGTGAGATTGGAACCTGGAATAGATTGCTAGCTAATCTCAAGTCTTTCAAGGATGTAAGACTCCTAAGGGGAGACATGGAGATGCTTCCAGTAAAATGATTGGAAGAGAGATGAAGTACTTGAAGAGATGTTAAGTTTGCAATACACCAGGGCAAGCTCCCACTTAACTCATTTTCACCTATATATAGCTCTTCCAGATGCTTCAGTTTGCATAAACCTGTTATTTCACATGAACAATATTAGAAATAGAAACATATTCGGAAATATAAGAAATTTAGTGTGTTGGGCTTGATAGCTTGAGCGAGCATACAAGTGGGGTTGAGCCCATCTAACACAAAACCAATTGGCTTGTGCTACGGCCAATCTACTTCACTTATATATCAGTCATCATTCTAGTATATTTCCAATGTGGGATACTCCACATATCTCCAACGGTTATACGTACTTTGGAAGGTAGTTGAGCCGCTCAATCCACAACCAGACAAGCTTAACGTCTTAAGAGATATCATGTTTCCAATATCTTTCAGCATGCTATTGTTGAGAGCAGTAACACTCATGTCCAGGTATTCCAGTTTTCTTAAATTTGGAAATCCTACAAGGAAAATGTCTCTCATATACCCAACTTTGCACAAAAAATGAAGCAAATTAAAAGTTTTTTTATTGTTTTACAAGTCACAGAGTAATAATATGGTTGCATATCCAAACACCTTTTTGGGCTAAGGCATTGAAATTGTCTCTTTGATTTTTAATATATCCAGTTATTTGGTATCAGATCTATCAAATTTTTATACATTAAAGGATAATACGAATTGTTTGATGTACTAAAATTTGTCATGTCAGATACCAAAAATTGGGTAGATCTAGCACTAAATAGCTAGAAATTTTCAATACGCTGGATAGCAGGAAAAAAAACCATCTGAGTTATAGAAAAAGAGCTAAAAACAATCTTTAAATCTATGTTTGTATTGATTCACCTTGAGCAGATAGTGTACCATTCTGAAAACTCAGTGACAGACGCTTAAGTGAAGGCAGCGCTTCAAGGTTGTGAAATGACTCTGCGTTGATGGACGAACCTGATAGGTCCAGTTCTTCCGCATTGCTCAACTTTCCCTTTTCTGTTCAATTCAATCCAACACACTAGATTAATTTATTAAAATTAAAATGGGCATGTCAGAATAATATTTAATACTTCATTCTTCCCACGAATAATGGCAAAAAAGTTAAAATTGCAATACATGAACGAGAAAATATATTAAATGCAATCAATTTCCATTTTCTACTAATATATTACTCCATTTCCAGTTTACCTCGGAGTACCATTGTTCCCTGGTGCACCAAAGGCGTTGCACCTACGGCCACTTTTGCATAATATTCTCGCTCGCTTCTCGAGTTGGAAGGGAAGTTTGTTATCCATGGCGGGTAGAGCATTGTTGGTCAATTCAGTAATTTCTAGCTCTCTACTACACTCATTCGCCATCTATAAATGGCCAAGAAGCCTCATTGACTTACTTGAACGAGCTATGAGAAATTTTGTTTGGTCGGGACTAATAGATGAATGAAAGCTCATAGTCGTTCCTTGGACCCTTTGCGAAAGAAGTTTTAAGGAAGGATGACTTGGAGTTAAGGATTTATGGCTGCTCAACATTGCAATGTTAGGAAAACTTGCTTGGGGTATTATTTGCAATCCATCCTCGTGCGTTCGTCTATTGAAGGGCCTTTTTATCAATGCAGCTGGCATTCAGTTGGTATTTTATCGTAATTGGATCAACTAATTGACCAATGCGGTCGTAATATTTCATCAAACAATTCATGAGACTGTGGAGTGCACGCTTGTTCGAGTTCTATTATGATACTTAGCTTACAAGAGTCCGGGAGCTACCTTTCGCAACACTTCTGTTATGAATTGTTGCAGCTGCTCTCATGGACATGTCTTTTCGCAACAATTCTTTTCTGAACAAATGCAACTGCTCAAACGGACATGACTTTAGCAACGCTTTTGTATTTGAAGCGTTGCAACTGCTTTTTTTAGGTTTATAAAAACTTAGCATTGGCAACACTTACATGCAGTTTTTGCAACGGTTACAGGTTGGTTCATTTTTTCTTCACAACGATAATTCATTCTAAGTTCTTGAGTTTGCTCTAATTTTATCTGATTGAAACATTTGGGAGAACTACCAAATTAGTTGCAATCTGAAAGTGTTATCACGACTTTAGAAATTATCCAAGTTATTTTAAGGAATTTCCCCAACAAAGATTGAAACTAATTTATTTTGAAGTCTGCTTAGTTTCAAAGATTGAAACTAATATTTTCTGAAAATGATGACGAACGGAGAATCTGTTGAAGAAGTTGTGGAAATGGTTGATATCTGAAATATCAGGATTCAATCTCGTTTTTTGCATTCAAACAGTGTAATATTGGCATTCTTCGATCTCGGGCACCCAAAAGGTACACAATTCAATCCGTTCTTATTTGAATTCCTTCATTGATATCAAAGCGAACATTTTTGCTATGTTTTTCTGTGTTTTTTTACGTAAATTCTCTTTCTCAATGTTCTGGAAAATTTAAAATTTTTGTTCGGAACTATTTTCCACGAATTTTTTTTGTCGAATTTACGGTTAAAGTGCGTAAAATGGTGGGAAAAATTTGTGTTTTTGGAGCGTTTTGGCTATGATTTTGTTATTTGGTTAATTGGACGAAATTTTGTATTTTTTATGTTTAAAGTCGCATTTGAATCGATTATCTTTGATTTCGGGCATTTTCACGTCTTTTTGGCCGAAAATGTTAGAATTACAGGAAAGAAATTATTGGGATCAGACTTAATTCATCACTTCCCTTACTGGTGCCAACAATCACAGCAACGGTCACTCAATCACAATAATCACAGCCAACAAAAATAGGAACAAAGTTAATTCCTTTATTCATTTCCTTGTACGAGTACTTTTTTTTACCTATAAATATACCTGTAAATCATAGTGTTGCATCATTCAAATATTAATCAAATTCTCCAATTCAACTCGTGTTTACTTTTTCATATATCCATTAGAAAAAAGTTGCGTTTTTCGAATTATTTTATGTAAATGACGAGTTTATGTTTGTTTTTTGGAAAAAATATCGAGTCCATTGAACTCGGGACGATGAAAAACCATAGGAGAGGTCTGGTCGGACGCCGGAATCGTTTTTGTAACGATTTAAAATCAAAATTCGTTTTTCTGCGTTTTGCAAGGGATTCTGAATCCGTTCCAGAATGAAAGATTGCAACGGTTTGTAGTGACAACCGTTTTTCGCGACGGTTCAAATCTCAATCAATCGACATGAATTGATCCTGGCTTTTCGGATTTAAGAATTTTTCTTTCAATTGGTATTAGAGCCGTTTCATGTTTGATTTATTGAGACTTTATGCTTTGATTAATGTCTACAAACTTGATTTGCGTATTATTGTTTTTCTGATCGCCAATTGATCAATTCCTTGATATTTCATGAATCTTGGATTAATTGAGAACTAAGTTTTGTTTGGCAAGAGGAAGTCTTATGAAACAAGAATTCATATGAAACATGCATTTAGTTTTGTATTTGGGCCATAAATCATTGATTTATTCTCAGATTTCGAATAAATAAATTAAGAATACGACAATTTCTTTTTCGGTTTTTCCTCTTGTACCCAGTACTTTGGATATGCTAAATTTTTTTATTTAATTTGTGATTACCAATTATTTAATGCGATTCGCAGCAATATTAATTAATGTTGAATTGGTTTTATGATCAAATGAACTTAGATCATATTCTCTCTTCTCAATTGCTATTCATTATAGAGTTGATGCATGACAATTGATCCAATTGGCCCTTGTATTGGGTTTTATTTTTAATGGCCATTAATTGAAACAGAGTTGATTTTCGCTTTCATGAATTATATATATTAGTTCATATGGTTATTTGTTTTTAATTGGCCATAAGAAATCTACATTGCGGCAGAAAACTACATGTAATGATAATTGAGTGATTTGGATAATTTCGCATATGAGTAATTTTGGTTCTTTATGATTTTCATTATATGATTTCGGTTTTGCCGAATTATTTAATTGCATATAATTTGATTTTGGTATGGATTTTCCATTGATACATGAAATATTTAAATATAGTGAAAACAAGGTATGTAAGCTGAAAAATTATATATGAACTAAAACAAGCACCAAAAGCTTGGCATAAAAAATTTGATGATGTGTTTTTGTTTAGTGGTTTTGTTATAAACCAAGCAGCCAAGTGTGTATATAGCAAATTTGTTACTTCTGGTAAAGGAGTTATAATCTGTTTATATGTGGATGACATGTTGATTTTTGGTACTGATCAAAGTCAAGTTGATAAAACCAAAAAAATTTTGTCAGCTAGTTTTGAGATGAAGGATTTGGAGGAGGTTGAAGTGATTCTTGGTATAACAATCAAGCGGAAGAACAATGTTATTACAATTTCCCAATTTCAATATATTGAGAAGATTTTGAATATATTTAACTTCAAAGATTGTACTCCAGTTAGCACTCCAATGGTTTCCTTCGGTTTTTTAAAGATTATCCGGATGCAAGTTATATTTCTAATGAAGAAAATAGTTCTTTCACAAGTGGGTGGGTATTCCTTCTTGAGCGAGGTGCTATCTCTTGGACGTTAAAGAAACAGACTTGTATCACTAATTTAACAATGGAATATGAGTGTGTAGCATTAGCAGCAGCTGGTAAAGAAGCTGAATGGCTGAGAGATCTATTCCATTGTGGCGTAAACCATTGTCACGTATATTTATCAGGTGTGATAGTGAAGCTGCCTTCGCCAATACTTATAGACAAGTGTACAAAGGCAGGTCTAGACATTTAGGTGTGAGACATAGCATGATTCAGGAACGCATCATGCATGGTGTTATATTATTAGAGTTTGTAAAAACTTAGCATAGTTTAGCCGATCATTTAACCAAAGGATTAAGAAGAATCTTGCGTGCAAGCCGACTATGGGGATGAAATTAAAGTCCATTTGAAATCTCTCATTTTAAGATACCCAATTCCCACCTAATATGACGTTAGGTGTTGAATTCAATGAGGAAAACTTAACAACTAGAGATTGGAACACACTGATTAAAACATCTGAATGTGTGTGTTCAGACCTGCAAGTAAAGGAGGTTGAAGTTTAACTTCTTAATAGCTTTTTCGAAAAATTCCATATGGAGGTGCTAGAGTAAAAAAGCTACATATATGAGCATGAAGTTTAGCTGCTTCAAGAAGTTTTTGACGTGACTTTGATATGCTTGTGAAAGATAGGGACACAAGGCTAGTGAAAGATAGTGTCAAGTAAGAATATGTTAGAATGTTGACTTATGTGTATATTACCTTCGAGTATTCAAGATGGATAACAAAGGCTCAATCCATAGTGACACCTTTAGTTATTCGAATATTTGAAATGTGTAATATACTAAGATGAAATTCAATCACCACGATATTTCATTTATACATAAGTTTGTTATTTGTTGTGATTTTGTGTTAGTTAATCATGGATTGCACTAAAATGGGGAAAGATTGTTGGTATTTCAGTGTAATTGGATCAACTAGTTGACCGATGCAGTCATAATATTTCATCGAACAAGTCAGGGGAGTGTGGAGTGCACGCTTGTTCGAGTTTTATTACTATACTTAGCTTACGAGGGTCCGGGAGCTACCTTTCGCATCACATCTGTTATGAACTGTTGCAGCTGCTCGAGTGGACACATCTTTTCGCAATGCTCCTATTTTGAACAGAGGCAACTGCTTAAATGGACACGACTTTAGCAAAGCTTTTGTCTTCGAAGCATTGTAACTACTCGTTTCAGGTTTATAAAAACCTGGCATTGGCAACACTTACATGAAATTTTTCCAACGCTTACGGGCTGGTTCATTTTTTCTTCACGATGATAATTCATTCTAAGTTCTTGAGTTTACTCTGATTTTGTTCGATTGAAACATTTAGGAGAACCACCAAATTAATTTCAATCTGAAAGTGTTATCACTACTTTAGAGATTATACAAGTTATTTTTAGAAATTTTCCCAGCTCATTCTGTTGGTATTTTAGTGTAATTGGACCAACTAGTTGACCAATGCAGTCGTAATTTTTCATCGAACAAGTTAGGAGAGTGCGGAGTGCACGCTTGTTCGAGTTCTATTACAATACTTAGCTTACGAGGGTCCGGGAGCTACCTTTTGCAACACTTCTATTATGAACTGTTGCAGCTGCTCAAATGGACATGTCTTTTCGCAACACTTCTGTTCTGAAGAGTTGCGACTGTTCGTATCAGGCTTATAAATATCTGGCAATGGCAACATTTTTAGAAATCTGGTTGTAATCTGGTTCACTTTTTCACAACAAGAAATTAATTCTAAGTTCTTGTCAATTCTGATTTTATCCGATTGATCTATTTGGTAGAACCGCCAAATAAGATCCAATCTAAAAGTGTTCGTCACGACTTCAGAATTAACCAGGCTTCATTCTACCGGAATTCCCCAACAAAGATTGAATCTTATTTTGTCACTTGAAGCCTAAGTTTTTCACCGAAAAGGTACGAATTCGATCCGTACTCTTGCGATGATTGTTTGTGTCTCTTACTTCTATTTCTCGATTTTTCGGAAAACTTCCAGATTTTGCCCCTGTTTTGTTTTGACGTTTTCTTTTGTTATATAATTCCGATTTGAATGATTCTTGATTCTATTGATATCTATAGTATCTAAGGAATATATGTTCAGAAGAAACCTTGTTTAATTTCATTCGTTTTCAATGTGAAATTTTCGTTTGAAGTTGAGTCATGAAATCTGTCTTCGCAAAATCTCAGCTTTGTACACTGTTTAGTGTTTTGATCATAACTTTGGTTATACAATTTGGATTTCTGTGATTCTAGTGGATTTGGAAAGCTGAGACATGTGGCTAATTATGTCTAGAAGAAATATTTTCGATTTGATGATGTTTCAATAGAGAAAAATGCAGGGGAAGTCAGATCATGAAATCTGGAAAATTCTGAAAAATATGAATGTTGTTTTTATTGTGTTTAAATTGAAGTTTGATGCTTTAAAATTTAATATTTGAATTTCTTAATTATTGAAGTTATGTTGAATTATGTTTGATGGCAATTTTCGTTTTTGGTTACTTATGGCGGTATAAACGTTTTTTTTCTCGGAAAAAATCTTAATTCTCAAGTCGTTTTGTATAAACGACGTGTTTAGGTTCATTTTTTCGTAAAAAGAACAGCGCAATTGGACTCGGGATGTCGAAAAACCTAAGAAGGGGTTTTGTCGGTGGCCGGAATCGATTTTGAAATGATTTAAAATCTGAATTCGTTTTTCTGCAGTTTGCAAGGGATTCTGAATCCGTTGCAAACATTCGTTGCAGATTGAAAAGTTGCGATGGTTCATTTGCGACAACTGTTTTTCGCGGCAGTTCATGATTCATTGTGACGGTTTGTGAGGGATTCTGATTCCATCAAATATTCCGTCGCAAAATGAAAAATCAGGATGGTTAGTTTTTGTGACAACCGTTTGTGACGGTTTATGTTCTTTGTGATGCTTCATGTAGCAGTTTTGGCAACGCTTTTGTGATCTATTGCGACACTTTTGTAACTGTTGCAAGAAACTATGCTACTGGTTGATATGGTAACGATTTTCAGAGTGTTGCCATAATTTTTTTATGTGTCGCAAGAAAGAATGTAAGTGAAACAGTTTTGGCAACACTTTAGTGAAATTAAGCGTTGCCAAAAACTTGACCTTAATTTAACTTTAACCGTCATTTAATGTGGCATTGGTTTAAACTTTTGGAGTTAACATGTCAATGGTTGGCTGACTCGTGTCAGTCAAAAGTCAAAGTTGACGGGTCAACATAATGCCACATGGCGCGTTTCTAATGGCTTCCTTCGGTTTTAGAAGGTTAGTCGGATAAAAGTTATTTTTCTTATGAGGAGTATAGTTCTTCCGTAAGTGGATGAGTGTTTCTTCTTGGGGGAGGTGCTACTTCTTGGGTGTCTAAAAAAAACTTGTGTGAGTGATTCGACAATGGAATCTGAGTTTGTAAAAACAGAGCATAATTTAGCCGATCATATAACCAAAGGGTTAAGGAAAGATCTTGTGCAAAAGTCGGCTATGGGGATGATATTAAAGTCCATCTAAAATCTCTCATGTTAAGATACTCAATTCCCACCTAATATAAAGTTAGCTGCTGAATTCAATGAGGAAAGCTTAACAACTAGAGATTGGAACACACTGATTAAAACATCCCAAGGTGTGCGTTCAGACCTGCAAGTAAAGGAGGTTGAAGTTTAACTTCTTAATAGCCTTTTTGAGAAATTGCATACGCAGGTGCAAGAGTAAAAAGGCTACCTAGATAAGCATGAAGTTTAGCCGCTTCAAGAAGCTTGGACTTGGCTTTGATATGCTTATGAAGGATAAGGGCACAAGGCTAGTAAAAGATAGTGTCAAGTAAGAACATGTTAGAATGTTGACTTATGTGTATGTTATCTTCGAGTATTCAAGATGGATAGCCAAGGTTCAATCCATAGTGACACCTTTGGTATTCAAATATTTGGAATGTGTATTATCCTAAGATGAAATTCAATCGTCACGATATTTCATTTATGCATGAGTTTGTTATTTGTTGTGATTTTGTTTAGTTAATCATGGATTACATTAAAATGGGGGAGGATTGTCGGTATTTTAGTGTAATTGGATCAACTAGCTGACCAATGCAGTCGTAATATTTCATCGAACAAGTTAGGAGAGTGCGGAGTGCACGCTTGTTCGAGTTCTATTACGATACTTAGCTTACGAGGGTCCGGGAGCTACCTTTCGCAACACTTCTGTTATGAACTGTTGCAGCTGCTCGAATGGACATGTCTTTTCGCAACACTTCTATTCTGAAGAGTTGCGACTGTTCGTATCAGGCTTATAAATATCTGGCATTGGCAACATTTTTAGAAATCTGGTTGCAATCTGGTTCACTTTTTCACAATAAGAAATTAATTCTAAGTTCTTGTTAATTCTGATTTTATCCGATTGATCTATTTGGTAGAACCGCCAAATAAGATTCAATCTGAAAGTGTTCGTCACTTGACAAGAGATTGTTGGTGTGATCCACTCATCATTCTAGATCCACTCAGATTGAATCTTATTTGGCAGTTCTACCAAATAGATCAATCGGATAAAATCAGAATTACCAAGAACTTAGAATTAATTTCTTGTTGTGAAAAAGTGAACCAGATTGCAACCAGATTTCTAAAAATGTTGCCAATGCCAGATATTTATAAGCCTGATACGAACAGTCGCAACTCTTCAGAACAGAAGTGTTGAGAAAAGACATGTCCATTCGGGCAGCTGCAATAGTTCATAACAGAAGTGTTGCAAAAGGTAGCTCCCGGACCCTCGTAAGCTAAGTATCAAAATAGAACTCGAACAAGCGTGCACTTCGCACTCTCCTAACTTGTTCGATGAAATATTACGACTGCATTGGTCAACTAGTTGATCCAATTACACTAAAATACCAACCTTTTTCTATAAGTTGATCATGAGTTGCCACATACCTAATAAAGACCAGCCAACAAATAAATTATGAGACAGCTGTGTCGATGGATTCCAAATTTGTCGATAAATGTGATTTCTTGGTTGCTCCCCCATCAGCCATTTGTAGAAAAGATTGACTGTAAACAGCCCATGACTCGCTGGTTTCCATACCAAACATCCCTCGAGTCCCTACTTCTATTTATTGTTATAACGAGTTGCGGAAGCTGCTGGTTTTTGATCGGCAAGTCAGCCAACCATCTCTGGTTAAAAAACGTTCAACTTTATCTACTCTTCTAGAATGATGAGTGGATCACACCAACAATAATCTGAAAAAGGTATCTACATTGTTTCTAGGTGTGTAATGTGTAGTTAGGCAGTTGAAACAAAAGGCCATTTGTTTGTTTCATGTGCTTTTACAAATAGTTTATGGTCGGGATTGATGTCTTTGTTGGGACGCTCGTTTGAAGGGAACAGATCAATAAAGGAGCTGTTAATTTCAGCCTTTTCTTTGAAGTTTACCCCATAATTAAGTGCCTTATGGAAGAATGCGTTAGTGAGCATCATATGGATCGTTTGGAAAATGCGGAACAACAGCATTTTTGAAGGAGAAATCGCAAATATACATCACGCACTAAGAACCCTTTGGCAATGCATGAGAGAACGGGATCATGTAGGAGTTGGCACGACATGGAATTCTAATGTCGAACAATCAGTTTTGCACAAACTGATGTTATCCCACGCCGATGTGGGGCCCCGCACATAATCCATATCAATTGGCAGCCAGCTTCTTCTAATTGGTGCAAAGTGAACACTGACACTTCTGTGATAGTTCTCCTGGGACAGCAGGAGGGGCTGGAATTTTGAGAGACAACTTTGGACAACTTAAAGGTTGCTTTTCGATACATCTTCAAGATTCGTTTGCTTTCTTAGCGGAATTAAATGCATCAATTTTGGCAATAAACATTGCATATGACAAAGGATGGCACAATCTATGGTTAGAGAGCGACTCGATGTATGTTGTTTAAATTGTCAACTATTAGGTCCAATAATGAGTTACGAGAAAAATAATAGCAGCAGAATAAAAAGATACAAAGATTTTAACGTGGAAACCCCAAATAAATCAGGGAAAAACCACGGGACAAACTCCAAATAATTCTCCACTATAAAATAATAGTAGGTACACCAAGAGACTATAAAATAGTGGCACTCAAGTGTTTCCCAAAACCTCACTATTTTCTCTCTTACCCAACTCTTAGGAACCCTTTTTCTATGTCTCTCTACACAGATTATATTTTATCTGTGTTTCTTGATTTCTCAAACGGCAGAGGGCTTCTGCTTTTATAGGAGTACAAAACGCATATGAAGGCTATCCTAATTAATGCCTTCAATCTTGCCTCCAATTAGCACCGAATTTACCACCTACCAATCCTGACAAATTTGAAAAATTTTCTTCTCTTTTTTTTACAATTTAATATTGTGGGTCCTACAACTTAGAGGGACACCACACAATGAATCTTCCCCTCTCGACTACATTGTGGGACTCTCCATCCCGATTACTTTGATGCACTGATCGAACTTTTCTTTTGGAACGACCTTTGTCAGCATATCAGCAGCATTGTTGTTTGTATGAATCTTCTGCAACTTGAACTCTTTTTCTTCAATGGCAAGTCTGAGCCAATGATATCTTACATCAATATGTTTTGTCCGTTTGTGATACATAGTATTTTTTATCAACTCTAGTGCACTTTGACTATCTCAATAAACTATGTAGTATTCTTGTTTCATACCCAATTCTTGAAAGAATCGCTTTAACCAAAGCATTTCCTTTCCTGCTTCTGTTGCTGCAACGTACTCTACTTCCGTTGTTAATAATGAACCACACTTTTGTAATTGTGACTGCCATGAAATAGCTCCCCTTGAGAATGTAAATAAGTAACCTGGTGTAGATTTTCTTTCATCAAGGTCACTAGCCATATCTACATTTGTGTAACCAACAAGTGCTGACTTTCCACCTCCAAAGGTTAAACATAACTTTGAAGTTCTTCTCAAGTATCTGAAGATCCATTTAATTGCTTCCCAATGTGTCTTCTGGGGATTTGACAGGAATCTACTCACAACTTCAACTGCATGAGAGATGTCTAGTCTCGTACACACCATTACATACATTAAACTCCCGACTGCTAAAGAATATGGAACAATTCACATATCTTCTTTATTTTTCTCTGTTGAAGGGTAGGATTTCTTACTCAACTTAAAATGAGAGGCAAGTGGAGTGCTAACTGGTTTAACATTTTTCATATTGAATCTTTCTAGTACTCGTTCAATATATTTTTCTTGTGATAACCACAACCTGTTGGACCTTCGATCTTAGGTAATCGCCATTCTAAGAATTCGCCTTGCCGGTCCCAAATCCTTCATGTTAAATGCCTTAGACAAATCACCCTTTAACTTACTAATCATTTTGGCATCTGGTCCAACGATTAGCATATCATCAATATATAAGAGAAGATTGATAAATTTTCCATCAGGGAGTTTCTGGACATATACACATGGATCAACTTCTGTCCTCTTGTATCCTTGATTCACCAGGAAGGAATCAAACTTTCATACCATTGTCGCGGGGCTTGTTTTTACCCATACAAACTTTTCTTCAGGCGACAAACCATGTCCTCCTTTCCCTTGACCTTGAAACTTTCTGGTTGTTCCATATAAATTTCTTCTTCTAAATCCCCATGCAAGAACACGGTCTTTGTATCAAGTTGTTCTAACTCAAGGTTCAAGCTGGCTACAAGACCTAGCACAACTCGAATAGAACACATTTTGACAACTAGTGAAAAAATCTCGTCAAAGTCGATACCTTTCTTTTGAGTAAAGCCTTTGACAACCAATCGAGCTTTGAATATCACTAGGTTTCCATCATCTTTCTTCAACTTGTACACCCATTTGTTCTTGAGTTCTCTCTTCCCTTTAGGAAGTTTTACCAGCTCGTACGTGTCATTCTTCTTTAAAGAATTCATCTTCTCCTGCATGGCCTTCATCCAACAATCTTTATCGTTACAAGATTGCACATCTTAGAAGCTTTCAGGCTCCCCCTTATCAGTGATTAAAATATAATCAGAACTGGAGTATTTTGTAGATGGTTGGCGTTCTTTGATTGACCTCCTTAATTGAGGTTCTTCTTTTGGTAGAATAGGGTTCTCTAGCCCCCCCTGCTCAATACCCTCTTCATTCGTATCTTTATCTGCAATCATATCTTGATCCCTCACAACTGGCTCTTCTTCTCCATCTTGTTCTAATTGATGCATTCTTCTTTCTGTGGCATCGTCTGATAGAATGCTCTCTGGTGTTATATCGATAACACCGTCACTTGTAGATCTTTCACCGATGATAACTTTCTCGTGAAATACAACATCTCGGCTTTGTACAATTTTCTTTTTCACTGTTTGTAGCCAAACTCTTCATCTTCATAACCGACAAAAGTGCAAGGAACTGATTTATCATCAAGTTTTAGCCTTTGCTCTTTAGGAACATGCATAAATGCCTTCCAGCCAAATACCCTTAAGTGAGATTATGAGATATTTCTACTTGTCCAGACCCTCTCTGGAATATCAAAATCCAAAGGTGCTGAAGGTAGTCGGTTGATAAGATAGACAGCAGTATTGACAGCTTCTCTCGAAAATGACTTAGGGAAGCTAGCCATTTTTAGCATAAATCCAACTCTTTTGACAATGGTACGAGAAAAATAATAGCAGCAGAATAAAAAGACACAAAGATTTTTACGTGGAAACCCCAAATAAATCAGGGAAAAACCACAGGACAAACTCCGAATAATTCTCCACTATAAAATAATAGTAGGTACACCAAGAGATTATAAAATAGTGGCACTCGAGTGTTTCCCAAAACCTCACTATTTTCTTTCTTACCCAACTCTTAGGAACCATTTTCCTAAGTCTCTCTGCACAGATTATATTTTATCTGTGTTTCTTTATTTCTCAAATGGCAGAGGGCTTCTCCTTTTATAGGAGTACAAAACGCGTATGAAGGCTGTCATAATTAATGCCTTCAATCTTGCCTCCAATTAGCACCGAATTTGCCACCTTACCAATACTGACAAATTTAAAAAAATTTCTTCTTCTTTTTTTTATAATTTAATATTATGGGTCCCATAAGTTGGAGGGACACCACACAACATCAACTCTCACACTACAATGGTGCCACGAACGATGAGACTAGAATGGAGGAATTGCTTAGACCGAATGGGCTTGATGACAGTAGTTGCTTCCCACATCTTCAGAGAAGGAAACCATGTCGCAGATGCCCTTGCTAGACACGGAAGATTAAACATTAGTTTTAATTGGTGGGACAATGACCCTAGTTTTTGTATTAGAGAATACTTTCATGACTTAAGTGGCCGTGGTGTTTACTCGTTCACAAGATTCTTTTGTTTCTTTTCTTCATATATAATTTTGTTTTCCACTTTAATAAAACAGAAGTGGTTTTTCTCTAATGGATGCGGGGTGCAACCTTGCTGGGTTGCCCGCCCGTTGGAGTTTTCCAACCTCCAAATTTAATTAAAAAAATATTACTCCATTTCCATTTCTTTTTATTAGTTCATCTAACATCCTAAGAAACTAAAGAATTTTATTGACTGTTAAAATGATTAATTTAGCTTATCAGTGTAGGCTATGATTACTTTGTATTTTACAAAGTAAACATTACTGTGCCTCTTATCACCATTAGATTAAAATTTCATCTAGTCATCCAATAATAGAAAGGCTATATAAAATCCCTTATCTTTTATATTTTATACAAAAAGTTTTTATCTACTTTTTTTATATAGGGAGAAAGGCTAAAAAAGGACGAGGGACTAGGCATTCCAACAACGTTGGCATACCTAATGCACCTCAACCTACAATTAACCTGCTTTGATAGAAGACCTCGAAAGGAGGACAAGATTACAGAAAAATAAGATGGGTTGTTCAATACATCCGAAGAAGTGAAGAAGAAAGAATGGTTCCTAGAACGCATAAAGTAAAATACAAGAATTTTAATTATTAACTTATAATTTCTACTAAATATGAACAAGTTAATATGTTAACTACTGAAATAATTAATTTATTTTTTATATTTTATACGAAACATCTTTAATTAACTAATAACTTATAATTTCATCAATAATTAAATTTTTTTATAATAAATCCAAAGTTAAATTAGAACAAAATAGTTAAAATACATTGATGTTCTGAATTGATAAATAAAAAGAACAAACATGAAAAAGTTAAAAGGGACTACTAAAAAGAAATGGATCAACGAGTATAAGATAATGAAGTAATGTAAAACATAATATATTTCGTACATGTGGTTTTTAATTGTCCATTTAACAAATGTCTTATAGATTTCTAATATATCAAAACTTCAAAAAAATATTTCTATTAGATGTCGAATAAACTTCTAATAAATCAGAACTTCGAATATAATTCCAACATATATCTAACAGAATTCTAAAGATTTTTAGTAGATCAAAGCTTCAAATAGATTACTAACGTATCTCTAATAGATTTCTAACCGATATCTAATAGAATTTACTAGATTTTGAAAAATTCAAAAATTAATAATATAAACATATGTTAGTTTTTTGTTAGATGTCCAATAGTTTTCTGTCAAATGTCTTTAACTCAAATCATAAAAGATACACATATAATATATATTTATTAGATTTTCCATTTATACATATATATATATATATATATATATATATATATATATATATATATATATATATATATACATATATATACATATATGTGTATATATACATATATGTATATATATATATACATATATATATATATATATGTATATATGTACATATATGTATATATATGTATATATATATATATATGTATATATATGTATATATATATATATATATATATACATATATATACATATATATATATATACATATATGTATACATATATGTACATATATACATATATATGTATATATATGTATATATATATATACATATATGTATATATATATATATATATATATATATATATATATATATATATATATATATTATTAGATACGTAAAAGTCTATCAAAATAGATTTCTAAAATCATTGAATAGATTTGAAAAGTTCGACCGAAAATTTTGAAGGAAAAATATCACAGTGATATTATTTTAAAGAGAAAAAAAAAGATGAACAAAACACTCTAATTTGACATGTCGAAAAACACTCCGATGGAGAGAAAGGGTAGGCAATATGTTTCTTTTAATTTAAAAATACAGGGCATAATTATTTTTCATTTTTCTTATAAAATACTTTAAACCACCATTTAGTTATTAGCATAAAAAATACACCGATTGAATTGTACTTAGCTTTTTACGTGAGATATTGTGTTTAAAATACTTGGTTTTATAAGAGTATTGTAAAAATATTAATTTTCCATTATGGTATGCATAAATTTATTAATATTTTAACTCGTTGTTAAAATCTAGATTAATTACATTTGAACATGAACGTGACCATTAATGCTTCAAAGTAGTCATATGATTGGAAAGTGGTAAAAATTGATGATATTCTTATTAGATAATTAAGTTACCAAGCTTATTTGGTATTATAAAAATACTTAGTTCAGGGATATATGTAAATGACTAACTTACCTTGAATAAAAATAGGTCCTTCAAAATTATTCCCAATTAGCGAAATGGTCTTGAGGTTTGGGTAAGCTCCCAATGACTGTAGCTGAAAATTGGAAGACCTTCGTGTAGAATATGAGTCAAGGTAGAGAGCACTTAAATTGTTTGAGACTCCAATATCTGCAAAGCAAATATATATGGATCATTTAAGGGCATGAACCTATAGATTCATCAATGATAAATAGAAGTTTATGCAAAGCCAATTAAAGAACATGAAATATTAAAGTTAAATTATTTTTGTAAAAGAATTTTATAAACTACTTTATTAAAATAATAAAGGTCATGTGCATCATGATACCCTTAACTTATGTCGGATATCACCTTCAACTTTCATTTGCTTCGGTTACCTTTTTTACCTTGGTAAACCATCACTAGTTTGCTCCCCTTGATGCCATTCATCGGCTTTTGGTTGAAGATAGAAAAATAGGGAAAATAATATATTCAAAATGACAAAATAACTAGAGACTAACACGTGATATTTAGAGGTAAATTATTGCACTTTTACATAGTTCAAGGAGGTAATTGGAAATTTTGAAATAATGATAATTGACTGTACAGTGATTTTATAATTTTAACTTTCCACGGGAATGCATAGTATAAGCATAGACCTATGAAATCATATTTTATGCTAAGGAATAATAAATAAAGAAAGAGAGTCTAACTCACATTGAAGATCAATGATTCCTTTCACTTCCCATTCAGAAAAAGACAAGGTTTTTAGAGAGGAAAGACTAGCTACACTTGGTATACTGTTGTTGTAGCCATCAAATCCTAAATAAAGAGCCTCCAACTTGGCAAGTTTCGATAGCTCTTGCATAAGAAAAAACAAAGAAACCAGTTAAAGTTTGAAATTTTCTAGTATAAAGAAAGACAATGAAAATCGGCGTTATTGGATGGTTGGAACGTCAATGATCATCCAATGTCTCCGAATCATAAAATAAGTAGCCAAAGTTAAATCACTAGTGAGAGAGATAAAAAGATCATTCACCAGTGCTATCGATAGTTCCATTAAACCCATAAAATGCCTGTAGAGACAATGATCTTAAGGATGGAAGCCCACTTAGAAATGAGAAGATGCTGTTGTTGAATCTATCGCCACTCAAACCAATACTCTCCAGATTTTCAAGTCGCAACAATCCTTCACAGTGTTTAACATATTACAACTTTAGTTTTTATAAATTAAAGGTTACTTTGACCTATGATATTGAATTTGATCCAATTGTCGTAATTAACAAAATAGTAGTTACTTTTTTTTTATTGAAACAAAATAATAGTTACTATGTAGAAAAACAAAGTAAACACACACACATATATAGATTATAGTATATATATAGTGGCTGAACCAGGCAGAGGTTGGCGGCCACCTACTATGTTTGCCGGAAATTCAAACCCAACACCTTGATATGTTCATTGTCTTCGGCAGCCGTTGTCGCCTCCCTTGGGTTGACTTTGAAAATGGGTTTCTCAGGAGGTTGAAGATGGATATGTCAGATGAAGAGAAGGGAACAGGTGAATTTTAAGTTTATAATCAAAATTTTGAATTGAATTTTTTTTATAAAATTCTAATAAAGAACGCCACATGTCTCACACATATTGGTTTGACTTTTCTATGTAATAGATTCAATGCGCTTGTATCACACACTATGGGCTGCAACTGGTTTAGACGAACGAGGTTGCACGAGGTGCGATTTTTACAAATTGAGGTATCTTAGAGGTCCACTTGAAAGTTGGGTATGTCTAAGGCAAAAGTGCGCAAGTTGAGGGGTATTAGAGAACATTCGGCCTTAATTAAATTACTAGTTGAACTGATGGATTTATGTTATTAGTGGGTTTCATCATGTGTAATGGAATGAATGAAGTGTAGAAATTATTTTACTCTTCTCCAATCTATTTTGTTTTTACTCCTCCAAAATTTCCAACATAAACCCTAAGCTTAGCTCTGATTGTTGAAATGATTAAGCTTAATTATTTAAAAGATGAGAATAATTGACTAATGTTTGTTCCTCATTCCAAGCATATTCTAATTAGATAATACTTGATCCCCACTCTAAATATTTTTCTAATTAGTTAAATCTGCTCATCACTCCAAGGATTACAATAATTAGGATATGCGCACTCCCCACTCAAAGTAATTGTAACACCCCCTTTATGAGAGTCCCACAGGTACTATAAACACTCAATAAAGGGGGTGTTATATTAGTTTGGTATCAGAGCCAGCTCTCTCCCAGTACGGTATGGTTCGGGAACGAACCAGGCGGAAGCTGGTGGGCCTGTAACGACCCGGTCCTAAGAGGGGTGGCGCCGGGGTAGAAGACCTGAGCAAAGAGCGGCCACGAAGGATGTCGATGGGGACAGAAATGAACCGAATCCATACCCGAAAGAGAGAGTTTCGAGATTGTGCTGGTATGGGACAGCAGAATTGAGAACGGTTAAGGATTTCGAGATTGTAATGGTATGGGACATTACAATTGAGAGAGACTTAAGAGATTTGATTGGTACTACCTATACCAACAAGGTGCACCTTCTTTTCGGGAGCCTACTCGGGGAGAACTCCAAAGATGAACGTGCTTGACTTGGAGCAATCTCGGGATGGGTGACCTCCTGGGAAGTAATTTCCAGGAAGTGAGCGAGTGAGGACAAAGCTCACTGGAAAGACTCGTGTTGGTTTGTGGGGGAAGTCGGTCAAAACCCGGGGTGTTACAGTAATAGTTATTGTATTTCATCTAGAGAGAAGCATATTAATTGAGCTTCATTTTGTCATTTGTAATCAAGTCAATTCATCCCAAAATCTCAATCATTTCTTCTATCAAATAAAAAGTGAATGAGTTCTAATTCAAAGTGTGAGAGGGGGCAATCGATATTAATTAAGAATATTATTTGTTCTATCAATATTTTATAATTCCTCTTCCTTACTCCAATAAAGTGGTACTAGATCTATTTTTTTTGCACCCGACCCTCTTACCTAAAAGAAATTTCAAAGTCAAGTTTAAGAAATTTCACGCGATGAAATAGTCCAGAGGTGTTGCAAGAAGTTTGTCCGATGCGTTGCACAAAACTTCTGAAAGTGTTGCTTTAAGTCTAAAGTGTTGCAAAAGGCATATCGAACGTGTTGCAGTAACTCCTTTACGCCTAGAAACAAATCTTTCCTTAAAAATCCCCCTTAAAATGAATACCAACGGTGTTTCCTTCAACTTCCCTCAACTTACCAAAATCAATTATAAAAATTGGTGCATTAAAATGAAAGCGATTCTTGGAGCCCAGGATGTTTGGGACATAGTCTAAAAAGGTTATGTAGCCCCAGCTGAAGATGCACAACTGCCATAAGCAGAAAAAGATAGTTTGCATAAAAAATGCAGGAGTGTCCAGAAGGAGCTTAGTCTAATTCATCAAGGGTTGGATGATGTAATGTTTGAGAAGGTGACGGAAGCAACCACCTCCAAGCAAGCTTGGGATATACTACGAGTTTATCTTCAAGGAGAGGAGAAAATACAGAAAGTTTGACTGTAAATATTGAGAGGAGAGTTCAAGATAATGAAAATGAAGGAAACAGAAGCTATTGTTGATTATTTCTCATGAGTAAAATTGGTCTTCAATCAAATGCGACAGTATGGAGAAAAACTTGATGAATCATGAACTTATTAGAAACAATGATCCGGAACAACAAATAATCCAAATCAGGTTTGAAGTAAACAAAACACCTAAGTATGAAAAGACCCAAGGCATTGCATCCAGACATATATCCAAGACATCCAAAGTCCAAGACAAGTGAAGACAAATTACCTAAGCATATATGGAAGCATCCGGTTAAAGTTTGGAAAGGAAATAAACTTTAAACCGCCTAAAACAGCATCCGGAAGAACTGATTGCATAAGCATCCGAAAGAAGACAAATCCGGAGATATTAAGTCTGAAGACATCCGGAAGACTTAAATATCCAAACAAAAGGAAAAATTTGAAAATTCCATTCCCTCCATTCTTTTGGACTACTAGTCAAAGAACTCTTTCCCTTAAGCAAGACAAAAATGATAGCCAGCACTTTTTCAGAGAAAGGACAAAAGACTGGCACAGGAAAGAGAAAAAATGTAACAAACTTTCTCACCTAGACCAATCAGAAGGCATGTGGAACACACACCAAAAATCTAAGGGCGTAAAAGTGGGTGAGTCACTAAAATATAAGGAAAACGATCACTGATAACTTTTCAGCCTCAATCCCAAGGATTTAAATGGGTCAAAATCTCTATCTAACGAATTCATCAACAGTTCCAGAGGCGCCACATATTACCTGATCAACGGTGAAGATTAAATACAAGTTCAACAACCCACAATGGCTACATTTATGATCAAAGCCTATAAAAGGAAAGCTTCATAAGTTGAGAAAGTGTTGGTTGATTTCAAGAAAGCAATATACAAGAGAATTCTCTAGAAAGCAATCAGTTTACAAATCCCTCCAAGAACCAATCCATTTAATATCTGTTGTAAGGATTCTCAAGTGAAGTTATAAACTTGAGGAAGTCCAAAAACCAAACCTTTGAGAAAACAAAGTGTAAAGAATCTCCTACTTGGGTAAGTAGTGAGATTGGGATATAGCTTGAAGTAGGTGCTTTGAATGGGATCTCCCTATAGGACTCAGCTTAGGTTCAGGTAGAAATCTAAGTGGTATATCCTACTAAAGACAAAAGGACTCAACTAGGAATTGAGATTTCTAGTGGTATATCCTACATCCGGAAGGGGGTACATAAGTTGTAAGGCTTGAATCCCGCAAGTTGAAAAGGAATTCACTAGTGGAAAAGCTCGGAGGAAGGAAACTGCGGGAACAGGAGTAGGCGGGGCCGAACCAGGATAAAATACTTGTGTTTGAATTTCTAACTCTATATTTACTTGCTTTAATATTGTCATAACTGCATTATCCAAATCCATCCCCCGGATCATATTCAAACACCTTACACAAAGACTTTTCAAAGTTTGCTTATTCCGCAAAAAGGGCCATTCACCCCCCCTTGGACCTAATTTAGACCCTCATAGAGACCAACAAGTGGTATTAGAGCAAGTGCTAAAACTAGAGATCTAACAATCTCGATCTAAATGTCCATATATTTTGATTCAAGAATCAAAATGAGTTCCCAAAGCTCACAGCTCCTTCTGGAGGGTATGTCTATTACCCGACCTTTACTCTTCATTAGTGAACACTACACGTTCTGGAAAAACCGGATGAAGAATTTCATTCAGGCTCAAAGCATGATGGCATAGATGGCCATTAAAGATGGTCCATATGAGCCTACTCATGAAGTAGATGGTTTAACTACCCGTTAGCCCTCAAGTCTATAGGATGAAAATTATTATAAGAGATTGCATTAAAATGCAAATGCTATTAGCATGCTTTATTGTGCTCTTAGTGCAGCTGAATTCAACAGGATATTAAGATGTGAAACTGTACAAGAAATATGGCAGAAGCTGAAAGTGACCTTTGAAGGAACAAATAAGGTCAAAGAAGCCAAAATTGACCTACTATAATATAAGCTTGAATCCTTCAAGATGGAGCCCAAAGAATCCATCAGCAGCATGAATACTAGATACACCAATATAGTAAATGAATTGAAGAGGCTAGGGAAAGGCACATCAATAAAGGATAAGCCAAGAAAGGCTCCGAAAGAAAAGAAAGATCTGAAAAAGGATGCAACATGCTTTGAATGAGGGAAAAAGGGCTCTTCAGAACCAAATGCCCCTAGCTGATGAAGGAAAAGAAGTATAAGAAGAAAGCTATGGTGGCCACATGGAGTAATAGTGAAGAAAGCAGCACTTCGTCTTTAACAAAAAAAGAAGAGACTGCTCACTATGCATTCATGGCACTGATGGATCTGGAAGTAGAGCAATCCTGAAGAAAGTCATCTAAGCAAGACACTAAGCCAATTAGGGATTCGGAATCAGAATCAGCAAATACTGAGGTAAACTCTAATTCTAATTTTGTTTCTAACATTGATCTTGCTAGAGCTTTAAAGGTGGTGATCCACCATGTGAGAAATAACACCAAAGCCATAAAGTCCATACAACAACAAATTCTAGAATTGGCTGAAGATGCTGAAGCAATGTCACTAGACATCAACTTGATGAAGACCACAAAGCATATGAATGTAGTGGAGGAAAACTTCCTGAGAAGTCAAGTTTAGATGTTAAATGCTAACTTGATAGGGTTAGATAGGGAGCTAACTATGATGAAGAAAGCATCCGGAAGGAAATCAGGTCCTTTACAACTTAGAAGGAATACAAGGCAAGCTGCAATAAGAAATCAACCTCAAGCTGCCAAGAAAATTCCAAAGCCTGCTAACCAGAGGGAGAAGGAGGTTAGCAGACAACCTCAAGCTCAAAGATACACTGCTGCACAAAAAGGAAAGGCTAAGACAGTTTACAATCAGCAAACTGCCAAAAAAAGAAGGAATTAAGCAGTAGCAGTTGCACCCCCAACCAGCTTCGGGATACACACCGGAACAACAACAAGTGTGCAAGAAGTTGGATATAAAAGGAGCTATGGGAAGGATGATCTTGAGAAGATCGAGAAGAAGAAAGAGCAACATAGACCCATTTCAGGGTGCAGATTTTGTAGGAAAACAACCATGTTACTAAATTATTTAGATTAAAAATGGTTATTATAATATTTATCCTTGGCCTGGAATGGTTGATAACCTGAGAGGACCCAAATTTGATTGGCTTCCCAAACCCACTTGATATGTTTTGCAGATATGCCTTAGATCCACAGAAGATCAACACACATGGTACATTGATAATAGATGCTCAAGGTACATGACAGGTTATGAGAAGGCCTTCATCACTCTAATCCGGAAGAAATGAGGCAAAGTCAGCTTTGGAGATAATCAAAAGGGACAGATTATTGGGCATGGAACCATTGGATTTGAAATACAAGATGTCTCTCTAGTTGATGGACTGAAGTTCAACTTACTCAGTGTAGCATAACTCTGTGATAAAGGAAGAAAAGTCATCTTTGACTTCGGAAGATGCTCAATCTATGATAGTAAGCCTAATCAACTCATTCTTTATGCACCTAGAGTAAATAATGTTTATTATGTCAACATTAAAAATGATAAAAATAATATATGCTTGGTGTCTAAAGAAGAAGAATCATGGCTATGGCACCAGAGGTTGGGACATGTTAGCATGAACCTCCAGTCCAAACTAGCTAAAAAGGAATTAGTAGTGGGTTTGCCTAAGGTTGCTTTTGATAAGGATCATCTATGCACTCCATGTCAATTAGATAAACAACATAAGAAACGTTTCCTTTCCATCTACTATATTCCTTCCGAAAGAGTACTTGAGCTCTTGCATATTGATCTCATTGGTCCAATTAAACCATTGAGTTTAGGAAGAAGAGAATACACCATGGTCATTGTGGATGATTATTCTCGCTATACCTGGGTTCCCTTGCTAGCAAGCAAAGAAGAAGCCTTTGACCAATTCTCAAAAACATTCATCCGGATAGAAGTAGAACAGGGCATAAGCATTGCATGCATCTAGAGTGATAATGGTTGTGAGTTCAAAAATACGCATTTTGCTGAATTTTGTGACTCCAAGGGCATTGAACATAACTTCTATGCCCCTCATACTCCACAAAAAATGGTGTTGTTGAGAGAAAAAAATAGGACCATAGTTGAGATGGCTAGAACAATGCTTAGTGAAAATTGTTGGCAAAATTTATCTAGGGAGAGGCCGTGAACACAGCAAGTTATATTTTGAATAGAGCTCTCATTATAAAGACAATAGAAAAGACCCCTTATGAAATCTGGAAGGGAAGAAAACTCAAAATTGGGTACTTCAAGGCATTTGGATGTAAGTGCAACATCCTAAATGATAGAGAGCAACTAGGAAAATTTCATCCTAAATCTGATGAAGCAATTTTCCTTGGCTACTCAACACATAGCAAGGCTTACAGAGTCTTCAACTAACAAACCCAAACTGTGGTTGAGTTTATACATGTAGATTTCGATGAGACTAACCATGCAAGCAAAAGAAGTTCCACTCCGAAAGATCCAATTCCGAAAGCTGAAAACTCTGGAGAAGAGAAGGAAGCCAGAGTTCCTGATTCATTCTAAATCAAGAAGTACAAAGAAGATGATGAAGGAATATCCTTTGATCCAGAAGTACCACAAGTTAATCTCAATCCACATGAGATAAACTTCAATAATGGTCAAGAAGAAGAAGTTGAGGCAGAAGCGGAACATATTCCAATCCAACATGAAGATCTAGCAAGGGAAGTTCGAACTCGCAGAGATCATCCAGTTGAAACCATTTTGGATCATGTCCAAAATCCGATTAGAACTAGAGGACAACTCAACAGGATGATGAGCCATGCTGCTTTTGTTTCTCTTATTGAGCCTAGCCCTAAACCAAGACTTAACTAATTAGAATAATACTTGAGGATCAAGTATTATCTAACTAGAATATGCTTGGAGTGAGGAACAAGCATTAGTCAATTATTCTCATCTTTTAAATAATTAAGCTCAATCATTTCAACACTCCCCTTAAGCTTAATTCTCGGTTTGTCAATACGACTATTCCAAGCTCTCGATGCTTGCTTGATCCCGTACAATGCCTTCTTCAGCTTTAACACTTTTATTTCATGACCTCTGGAAATATAACCAAATAGTTGTTGAATATAGATCTCTTCATCTAAGCAGCCATTTAAAAATACTGACTAGACATCCATTTGGTGTATCTTCCACCCATTTTTAACAGCAACTGAGATCACCGGTCTGATGGTCTCCATTCTTGCGATAGGTGCAAACACTTCATCATAGTCAATACCTGGTTTTTGACTATGGCCCTTCGCAATAAGCCTTGCTTTATGTCGAACAGGCTTGCTCCTCCGAGTGAGGAGCAAGACTTAACTAATTATTGTAATCCATAAGATCATGAATTGACTTGTTAAAATCTCGCGAACTAGATCAATTATCTTTTTCACATATTAAAAGTAAAACTTGAATTATATATATATAACCCAATAATTATCGTAATCCTCGGAGTGAGGAGCAAGACTTAACTAATTATTGTAATCCTTAAGTTCATGAATTAACTCATTAAAATCTTGCAAACTAGATCCATTATCTTTTTCACATATTAAAAGTAAAACTTGAATAATGGATTATATATATATATATATATATATATATATATATATATATATATATTTGAACTATTTATTATTTTTATTTATTTATACATCATTTTATTTCAAAGTTTGTTGCTTAAGATATTTGTTTAAAAAAATGTATTGAGTGATGACTAAAGGATATTATAAAGATAAAAGCATAATAATATTTTATAAATTTGATATTATTATTTTGTTTTCAAACAAAAAAAATGTGTTGTGAAACCACAATTAAAAGAGTTGTTGATAAATAAATGAGTTGCTCGTAAACAAACGGACCGCTAGATGAATTATTTACAAACATTAATTTTATGTTCGAACTAAGCTTGAACCTTAGCTTGAACTCATTAAAATTTAATGTACGAACATGAAGAAACTAAATCTCGCTTCGTTTGAAGCCCTGCTTAAAAGCAATAAGGATAATTAGATATAGGCTAAAATGCATATGTACTCGTGTATTTAACCCTAATCGCTTATTGCCCTTGACCTCTCAACAGGTCTTTGTTGACTTCCCATTTTAGCAAAATAGTACTAGTTAATTGCTTATTTCTAACATGACAACGAGAGAGAAAAACAGGCAGGTAAACTTTAACCATTTGTTGGTGTAAAATAAAATAAAAATAATATATATATATATATATATATATATATAATTAAAGATATATAATTTAGAAATGGAGTTGATATATAAAAATGATCGTTGTAATATAAATGGTGGAATTTATAAAATTTGATAGAATTTATTTCAGTATTTATGAAATTAGTTAATGGAGATATTTATAGTGATGAAAATTAAAAAATTTATAAAAAATTGTATAATTTGTTTGCAATGTTATATAATTTTTTAGATTTCATGGGTTTGTTAAGAATGAATTGTTTATAGACTAATTAAATTATTTTGGAACTTTTTAAAAACTTTACTTCTATGTCACATGTTAAATTAATATTTAATTAATTTTTCAATTTATGTTATGTACCAACCTATTATTAGATTGATTTTTCAGCTTTTTTCAACTGGCGTGTGTACACCACGGACTCCATGTCATCTCATTCTAACGTAAATTAGTACACTTTTACCAAATTGAAAAATAACGGGGTCTTTTGAAAAGTCACGGAATAATAGGCTTTTAATTAGGGGTTAGTACATATATGTTTGTCCTTACATATATGAAATTCAAATATCATATAATGGATTAGAATATTTATAACTTTAATTTACAAAGCAGACTCTTCACAGTTTGAGAGTCTTTTTGGGTGGAATGGAAATTCCACATATAAAGGTTTTATATCACAAAATAATTTTACCTGATCTAAAAATTAAAGGTAACAAGAACAGGGAAATTGAAATTGTTAATTTTGTAGGGTGTAGGTTTCATATTTACTTATCTACGGGTTCCTATACTCCTTATCATTTCCATTTTAATTTTGGAATTTCAGCCAATACACTCCATTATTTTAATCATTGTATCATGGGTTGTGTGTTTTTTTTAATATTTTTATCTTATTTTTTCATTACCTCTAAATTTGTTCATTTTTTTACATGTTGCGGTAGAGTTTTTTTGTCTTTCTCATTTTTTTCTTTGAAACGACATGCATTGTGATATACTTTTTTCGGCCGTTTGATATCTGATAGATATCTGGTAAAAATCTTACTTTTACATGTTTGAATTTCTATTTTTAATTCAACATAATCTGACAATAATCCGGTATATATTTATGAAATGTAGTAAAAATCAAGTACAAACATAAAACTTGGTGTATTTGAACAAACTTTTAATGAAATATAAGATTCCTACAAATATCTACTAGGTTCCTACCATATACTGAACAATTGGAAAAAAATTGTTTTTGAAGTATCTAGTAGGTATTCGGTAGAATGCTAGTATATATTTATGAAATGTAGTAAAAACCAGGTACATACATAAACTTGGTGGATTGAACAAACTTTCAGTGAAATATAAGATTCTTATCAGATGCCTACCAAGTTCCTACCAGATATCGTACAATTGAAAAAAAAAGTTTCCAAAAAGTATGTTACAATTAATGCAGTTTCAAAAATAAAAGTGGGATAAATAACAAACTCTAAAAAAGCATGTAAAAATAATCAACAATTTGAGAGATAATAATAAAATAAAATAATTAATGAAAAAATGAGAAAAAAACTCACCATATTTAAAACTGAAACTTAAATAGTCAAAGTTTGGGGGAAATAAATCTTAATTTTTCACCCTAATATGTAAGATGCCCAAAAAATATTTAAAAACTTGTTTATTTATTATTTATACATACAAGTGTTTTTTTTTTTTTTTTGATAAAAATTTATACATACAAGTGTTGAAAAGTTATTATCTATCATTCAGGCGATACTTTTGACGAGTTTGATTTCATGGACTGTGACTAATAACTACAAAGTTATTCTATGAGAGCTTAATTTATCAATTAAAGTTTTATAACCATTTTATTCTAAATTTTTAATAGTTGTCGAATATGCAGTTGTATTTTTCTTTAAGATTTTTTATGATAGGGAATAAGCTCGTGTTCTCTTAGACTTTATTTCAGTTCAAACCACTTTAATTCAGATCAATTTAATTTAATTCACTTCAATTTTGGTTTAGTTCAGTTTAATTATGAGCGCACAGTTATAAATTTATACGGAAATAAATTCAGTTTAAAATTAGTTTAACTCAAAGTTCAGTCCCTTACAGTTTAGTTCAGTTCAGCCAACTTTAATCCTATTCAGCTTTCAGAAGTTGAAAAGCCTGAACTTAAGTTGTGCCACGTATAAAACAATGGAAATCTTATCGGGCCTTTTTAGTTGAAAACAACTATTTTCAATTCTGTTCTCGGTTTTCTTTTCATTTCCTAAAATTTTTACTAATATTCAGTTTTCTAAACAATCATTTCTGTTTTTTATTTCCGAAAATAATTAATATTATATTTTAAATTCTACTCGTTAAAAATATTATAAGTGAAATAATAATATTATATATTAAATTAAAACAACCAATTTATATAAAATCTAAACTGACCAATCATAAAATTATAAGTCCATTAATTCAATTAAAAAAATTACTTGATTCATTTTTGAAGTGTAAGCTATATAAATTAATTTTAGTCTATCTTATGATAAATTTCAATTTTAACGGTCTAAAAACTTTAATTCTATAAAAAAAAGTTTAATGCTTTGAAGACCAATTCATCGGTTCTTCTAATTCATTTGCATCTATGAGAATCATTCAATTGCGATGAGTTAAGAATTCAAGAATATTATGATAATTTAACTTTATAAAAAATGTTTCATTTTCATTTTTTAGTTGTTTTAATTTTGTTCCAAAGTTGACAATTTCAATCTTTTAAATGACATAGATTCGAAAATAAAAAGAAAGATCAATTTCATCTAATTTTTTATTTTCAGTTTCTTACGTTTCAAATAATAACAGTAACTTTAAATTTATTGATTAAAAATAATCATTCATTTACAAACAAATTTATATAAATTAGATTATATTAAGTGACAAAAATATGCAATAAAAATTTACCCAATAAACAAGAGAAATAAATAAACTATAAGTATATTAATAAAAAAATGAAGTTCTATTTGTTGTATAATTGTTATTAATAAGTAATTATAAGACTATATATGTTAGGGAAAAACAGATTAAAAAAATAAAATGTTGTGGTAGTGGGATATAAGTTACACTTCTAAAAATTTATTTTCTTCTTAAGGTATAAAATTAGAAACTTCTTAAAACTTCTATTCCACTATTTCAATTTGAAAAATTTTGCAGGTTTTATTTTTCAATTTTCCTTGATAATTTTTCTATAAAACATGTCTTGTTTTCTACGGCTAAACAATCTCATAATATTTTGGAGGCTTAATTTATTAGGACGTTGAAGTTGGACCTAAACGCCTATTTTCCCCCTGAACGTTCAACTCCATATGTCAGCTTCTAGTTGGTTTGACTTTTCAAAGATGTCATTTTTCTGATTTCTTCAACAAGTTGACACATGACTTTCAAGGGGTTAGGATGCGCACTTTTTAACAAGTTCAAGAGCTTATTTAGAATACTTAAAAGTTCGGGGGCAAAAGCGCGTTTGAAGAGTTGTGATATATTAGGGCTATTCTTTGTAATCATTAATTTAGTTGAGGAGCATTTTAATTTATCAATTGAGTTACTGAATTATACAAAGAAAAAAAGTAAAGAATGAAGCTTAACCTTGAATACCTTCCATCCATTCGAATCCTAGGTCCATAATAAATATTGACCTCAAAGACGAAATGGTACCGATAGATGATAGGATGCTTTTATCCTTGATATTGTAAGTTCCCAAGTACAGAGAGTTCAATCTTTTAAGCATTGATAATCTTTCGAAACCTGCATAAAAAGACTTGGATGAAAGACATGTTCATCAGGACGTACTGAGTCAGGTCTCGTGAGAATATTAGCCCCATACAACTATAGAACTACGTGAAATGTATCCATACTCCCCTGAACTTGAAAACTTTCGTTACATGTCATCCTGAAGTTTTAAAAGTTTCAATTAACCCCTTAAATTTGGCAAAAGTGCACCAGTTTGCTTATGAATGCCACATGTCAAATTTTGATTAATTTAACTTTCAAATATTTCATTTTTCCGAAGAAAGTTGCCAAGTTTAGGGTGTCTAGATGCATTTGATCATTAAAATGTGATGTATTATAAATAAAAGGCCTAATGCATCCGGATCCCCTTAAACTTAGCCTTAAATGCCCATTTGTCCCCCTAAAGTCTTAAAAGATCCAAATAACCCCCCTGAACTTGCAAAAAAGTGAACCATTTTACCCCTTCAATACCACGTGCCAGTTTCAACTTAGAGAGAGAAAAATGAGATCTTTAAAAAGTCAAATCAATTAAAAGCCAACACATGGCATTGAGGAGGTAAACTGTTGCGCATTTTGCTAATTTATGGGATTATTTGGAACTTTTGAAAGTTCATGGCCAAATGGACGTTTAGGGGGTTCTCGATGTATTCAGCCTAAATAAAATTATTGTTATTAGTCGAGTTGGGCTTGGTCATTTTGATAAATCTTAAGCTTAACCTATAAAATTTGGGGCTTCAGCAAGCTTGGGTTCAGACCAGACTTACAAGAAATGGGTGTCCAACCTGTTTTTAGACTCAAGGCGATGAGCAGAACTATTATAAGATGAAAAGTTCGTTGTACGCCTTGAGAGCATTGAGTTTGGTTCTATAAATGTACACATGAGATCCTTTGTTTTATATATATAATCAAACATGAGACCCAAAACACCAAAAAGATTTAATTAAATAGCAAAGCCGAGAATGTCATAGAACTATTTAGTCCAAGAACTTGTAAGCTGATTGTAAGGTCTAAATTTTTTTTTTCCATTATGAGGTGCTTCTGAATGGGTCTCAACTGTAGGCGGTACATTTAAGCTATGTTCACATCTAGACTAATCCCCGACTGCTAAATTATGGTCTCAAGATTTAAGGTTGTTCCATGCACATTCCAGAATTCGATTCCTGGTGAATATATAAGGATGTACTAGTCCCTACCACTAAAACACTCCATTGGGATTAAGGTCTAAATTTTATTAATTTTATAGATGTTACCTTGGTTTTCGAGGCAGCCGACGATAGGTAGGAAAGTCAAGTCAAGAGAGGTGAGATGGTGAAAGGGAAGAAAAAGAGAGGCATTGAAATACCATTCTCCTTCTCTTTCAAAGCCAGTAGAAATTTGATAAAGAACCAGAAGAGTGACACGACCAGATGAGGAGCTGCACTCCACACCATGCCATTTACAGCAATTGTCATCTCCAATTTTAGGACAATCACTAATCGAAGAGTATAGATTTAGAAGAGCAACTCTTTCTTCTTCAATACAACCATCACACCTCATTATTATTAATAGTAGCAGTAGTAGTATACCTCTCAACCCCATCATTGCTTAATTTCACTATTTATCTATATAAAATATTCGGGTTGCACTTGTACTATTTTATAGCATCTTGTACAGGGCATATTTGTCTTTATTTTAGCATGACTTATCTTGCTATGAGTGGCCAAGAAATTTCTCCACTTTTTTTCTAGGAAATTTCTCTTTTCATTACAAAATAGAAATTAAACATCAAGTCAAGTCTCTCTTGGAAGCATGCCTTTTCTTCCTAAGTGACAACGACTAAGAAGTGCAGAATTATTAGAGGAATAATGCCAAATTTGTGTGTCATGTCACTCAAATTACAACTTTGTGATAAAATTCACAGTAAAATTTGTGTACCAATTTGAAGCTTGTTAGCAGCTCAAATGTAACTTCGAAAAATGAACATTTGTATGTTAATAAAAGCCATTTTTGAACTCAATGTATTCTACAACTGTCAACATGGCTGCCATTATTGAACTCAATTTATTCTACAACTTTATATGATATTGTTTCTTATGTAGCAATCTTAGAGCGGAAAAAAATTTGGTCCATTCTCTTATTCAATTGTTGAGAATTGATGAGAGGGGATTTAATTAATTTGAGAGAATATTTAATTAAGTGTTAATCAATTCTCATCCATTAGATGAAAGAATAGTACAAAAAGTCTGACTTTTTGTATAAATTCCCATGCGCGCTATACTATAAACATTAACTATTTCATTCCTATGTTATGCAATATTACCTTTTTTACCTGTGTGATATCCAGTCAGTACTCATTTATCCTTGTGTTATGTAATAATTACTTATTAGGTACTTGAGTTATGTAATTTGTTATCTTTTTTTACCTTATACGGTAGACTTTTTTAAATGATTTTTCACATAATCCATACTAAAGGGATAAAAAAATAATACACTGACAAAGAACATGGACCAAAGAGACAAACTGAAATACCACGAGGCCGGAAAAGGTCTTTTTTGCCGGCAATCTTTAGCAACATAGATGCATATTATTAGTATTTTAGTGTAATTGGATCAATTAGTTGACCAGTGTGATAGTTTTCATTGAATAATTTAGAAGAGTGTGGAGTGCACGCTTGTTCGGGTCAATCACGATTTCTAGGGTCCCGGGGCAGCGCCCGCGTTAGCGGGGTTTGAATAAAAGTTCCCTTAAAAAAAATTCATTTCAAATGATTTTTTTGACAATTATGTATATAATTTTAAACCCCAAAAATATATTTTTTTACACAACCTTTCGCGACGCTTGTCGCAACTGCTGCAAATGGACACAATTGTTTGCAACTTTTTTTTGAACCGTTGCAACTGCTCATTTCAGGTTTACAAAAATATGGCGTAGGTTGTTGGTTCATAATCTTCACAACGAAAATTTGTTCTAAGTCTTTTTATTTTTACTCTAATGTTATCATATTGAAAAATTTGGGAGGACAACCAAATTACTTTCAATCTGAAAGTGTTATCACGACTTCAGATATTATCCAAGTTATTTTACAAAAATAGTTATAGTATGAAAAAAAGGATTTGGATTCTTTAAAGTTGTATATTTCAGTTAATTTTCAATCATTCATTGAGTTTTAATGGTTGACATTTAGTTTTAGTAGTTTATAAGATCCACAGTGCAAATAAATCTCAACCATTAATTAAAACTCAATTGATATTGTTGAAATTGATTCAAATGTACAACTTTACGTCCTCTCAAATTTACAAACCTAAAAATTTCAAAACGAATTCAACATACAACTAAAAAAATATATAAGAATATCTCTTACATTTCCTAAAGTGCACAAATATGTTTCACTTTAGATCCAACGCTAGTTGATGACTAGATGAAGAAAGCGGATCCATGGATAAGCTAATTGGCTTTAGAAACTGTATACTTTTAACACATTGACTGTGTGTCTACTAATGATCAATTATATTTGATAGTATGTAATATAAATATTTAATGAAAAATAGTTTCATTAATATTTAAATTCATTTTAGAAGTAATTACTATTTTTTTTAAATTATTAATTATTATTATAATTACAATATAAAAAATAATAATATGAAATAATTATTTATAATTATAATTGTTAACAATTTTATTCATTATATTACTTAATAACTATTCAATAGTTATTAATATTATTATTATTATTATTATTTATTATAATTATTAATAATTCTCATTAACAATATTAATCGACATAACTATTTTCAAAAATAAAATTTATTATTATTGTTATTATTAACTATAATTTATTATTATTGTATTAATTAAATGGTATTGAAGTCTGAACTGAACTAAACTAAACTAAAAAGAACCAAATTATTGTTTGAAAAGAACAATGCTTAATATAAGGATAATTATACAGAACATAGTAAGCACTGTCATATACCATAATTATATCTAAAAGCATTTAATGAACTCCTTAATTATATTTATAATTAATAAAAATAAAGGAAATAAAATCTTTTTCTCATATTCTCTAAGGAATTTTAATATTATTACCTTAAATGCAGTTATTTTTTATAATTTCTTCCCAATTTATTTTTTAATTATTTTTTTCAAACTAAATTCAACCTACTTAATTGTTTCTTTTCAAAATTATACAATATTCATTTTAATTTGAAACATGAATCTAGACCTTTATGAAATTAATTACTTTTAAACTCAAATCCTAAATCTTTATAGTCAATAAAAAAACCTAAATCTTCAACAATAAAATATATTTCTATTTTCTTATTATTTATTTTTATATAAAAAATTTCAACTAAACACTAACTTCTATTTTTCAATTTTATAGGAAATTTTTTGTTGAAAAAACCTTAAATTTTTCTACAGCTAAAAATACCCTAAATGATTAAAAAAACTAATATTTTTTTTACTTTAGTACGAGTCTTTGTCCTCAAATTAAAATCATAAATATGTATATAATTTTAATTAGTAATTTGTTTTTTTATTTTTGTAAAATTTTAGTTTTAATTTTTCATCTTTTGTATTTACAAGCACACATAATAAAAGGCAGCCAGCTTTTCTTACATGGCCGCTGTCCGGCGTTCTGTTGAAGACCCTAATTATTTCCTTTAAAATTAGACCTCATTGCTAAAAAAAATAAATGCAATTTATTGAATTAGGGAATAACAAAAAAAATTATATAGACAACATTATGTGATTAAATTCAGTTTACGTAAAAAAATAAAATAAAATTAGGAAGTAGAATATAAATTACATATAAAATGATTTTAAGATAAACTTAGAACATCTTTAGTAGATGATGGATTCTACAATGATATGACATATGGAATAGATATCTATATTGATGAGGTGGTAAAGAGATACAATAGAATGTCTAAATAGTGTGAATTGTATTTTTTTTAAAATATATTAATAACAAAAATATTATATTAACTATCAAAAAATTTCCTTTTATTATTAAAATATTATATAATTAATAATTTAACCCTCTATTTAATTTTTTATTTATACTTTTTCAATTAAATGTCTATTTATACTTATTTATTAAAAGAAATAATAGAACAGACCATCTATTAAAGATGCTCTTACGGGACCTGGCCTATAATTTTCCCAAGAGTCATTATTTTGTAGAAAATTTCTTTCCATTAAACCTAAAATACACGGCAATGGAAAAGCATAAAAAAGAAAACATGAAGTCAATTCACATCTGGAATTAGCACGACTTTTCTTCCTGGAAAAAGCAGAACTAATTAATAGTTTAAGTGTTAACATATTCGGCTACATACTTCCATTTTTACCCAACTTTGGAACCCTTTTGGCAACAAAATAAAGAGACAGTAAAAATTTGTCTCGAGAGAAAATTAAAAGAAAAAAATATTATTGCAATCATTTATTTTTTTAACATCTATCTCACGGTTTAATAGATCTATAATTATAAAAATTTCGACATACTCCATAACATCAACCAATTTTACAGATTTAAAACGATATTCTTAAAAAAGATAGAGTTTGAGATATATGTACAATATTTTTTTCGAGACTAGTTTATTCAAGGTGAGATGTTTTTGAAAATTTAGGGGGCTTTCTCCAAATTTTTAATTTATTACTTAAAAAATACTTTTTAAAAAAAAAATTATTTCATTGAGCTTACAATAATAATAAAGAAAAACCATACCTCACCCCACCCTACCCCTACGTGGATTCAAACCTATGACCTCTAAATTCACAGCTTTAAAGCTCAATCACTAAACTAAACCTTTACCACTATTAATTTAAAGATATTTATGAGTAAATTTAAACAAGAAAAAATCCTACCCCACCTTATTTCTTTCAATGTTTATCTATATAAAAATATTCAAGATGGCCACAAAATTTGTCCATATTATCTAGGAAATATCTCTTTTCATCAAGTTCTAAGCACGGCATTTGCAAAGGAAAGGAAAAAGGAATATAAACATTAAGTCAAGTCTCCTTTGGAAGCATGACTATTCTTCACAAGTGAAATTGACAAGAAAAATCAGAAACATTAAGGGGATAGTGCCAAACAGGGGCGGATCTACACTATGTTGAAGGGGGACCACTGCTCCCATCAGATTTTTATATTAATTTTATGAATTTGAATTCTATAAAGTTACATTTTTCTAAAGTTTACATTTCGATCCCCTTCTCTCTACAAGGTGATGAAATCTGATTTTTTGCTAGCAATTACAAGTATTAGATCAAAATGTATTTACAATTTACTAATAAGTTAAAAAAACACTTGAAAATTCATTTTTATTAAACAATTAATAGATCCCCCCTTGGACTATGGATCCGCCCTAGGTGCCAAATGCGTGTGTTATGTATAGTGTTTTGTGGAGCTCAAATACAACTTGAAAAGATAGAACATTTAGTAAGTTAATCAAACACATTTACCAATAAACTGCAAGTGTTAACATGGCTGCCCATTTTCTTAACTCAAGGATCAGTTTGACATTGCTGTCAGAGTTACTATCACGAAAAGTTCCACTTATAAACTTTTAATAAAACAACATATTTTGGCGTTGGACAAAAGATTTTGACTCTTAATACTAATTAATTAGGAACTGTCTTGTCTGGTATTGATTTTCAGAACTTTTCATGACAGCAGCTTGAAAAAGCTTGAAAATGAAGCTTTTCGAAAAAACAGTCTGGAAAAGCAATGTCAAACTGGTCCTCAATCAATTCTACAGCTTTATATGCAAGTAGAAATTTTTAGCAACTAACATGCATGTGTTACCACAATATAGTACGGAAATCATTTTTGTTAAAAAAATAATCGAACAGGCCTAGAGCTAGGGAAAAATATGATACCATTTTCTTTATGTGATGAGAATTGTGATTCCCCATAATGTGTAACACGTGGTGATCCGATTAGCGCCCCGTCCCATTGACAATCCTATGTCAAATGTCCGCTATGCTCTTTCTACTAGTATAAAATTTCGTGAAAAAATACAAACATTCTTTGTACCCTATTTTATAAGGGTACACAAGTTACTTTACATCTTGACCAAGAGATTGAAAGAACGGGTTGGAATGATTGTAAGAAACTTAACTTCCAATGAAACCTAAAATTTGAAGTCAAAATAATTGAACACAAAAAGTAAATTTTTTTTTACCATATGTAGAGTGCACAAAAATGTTTTTGAATCATCTCAGCCCAGTTTCCAGTGTTAGATGATGACTTGATATGAATAAAATAAATTCATGGATAAGTCAATGCCATCCAAGATTGCGGCTAAGTAGTATATGGAGATTTCGAAATCACATTGTACGGACATGAATTCATCACCATGAAATTCAAACATACAAGTTCACTTGATTAACTTTTTTTTTTTTTAAATTGTCTCATTTGGACTTCCAATGAATGGAAAGAAAAATCTCTACCCCGTCCTTGATGTGACTGGAACATGGGATATCTAGAGATTACAACTTCAATGTTAACCACTAGACCAAGTACAGTTGAGTAACTTGATCCAAAAGTGTTTGTCAGTAATTAGAATCAATTGCAGATACACGATAAGCTTAAATTTAGTATATTTTTCGTCATTTCATTTGTCAACCATCAATGTCTAGGTAAATTTATGGAATGGTTTAAAACCAACAAATTGTCATCATATTATGGCATTGCTACGTTTACCTTTCTTTGCATTTCTCCAAAAAACCGAGCCAATGATGCTTTTCGAGCTTGTAGCAAAACAGAAAATAAATTTTATTCTTAATGTAAAAATATAAAAAATAAATTTCATTATAGATTTTTTAGTGTTCTAAGCTCTTTTGTAATGGATTATAATATAATAACATACATTAGAATTTAAATTATATTTTATGCTCATTTGGCTTTTAATTGCCTTTTTAAATAATTGGATATAATTAATTATAGTTACTCAATTATTTGTTGAGTTTTTATGTTACAAAAATTATTTTAATGAAGGCGCTCGTTATATTGGTTCACTTTCCCGAGGACCTGCCCTCGATAAATACAAACCTTCACACCTCTATACTATAAATAACCCCCTTTCATCATCATCATCATCATCATCATCATCATTATTGTACCTCCCAACTGTTCAAAATACGGTGATTACTTGGACGATTCTGAAGTCATGAATAAGCTGTCAGGTTGAAATTTATTTGGTCGGTTCATCAAAATTTCAAACGGATAAAATCAGAAATTGTATTAAGAACCAGAATTAGATTTGTTGTGAAGAAAAATTCAACCGAAATTCCGTGTCTGCCAATTTCGTTTTTGGTGATCTATATAGCCAAAAACATTAACAGACATATCTAAAAGGCATGCCATTTCGCGTAGCAGCCATATCTAAAAGATATGCTTTTTTGGTGTAATGAGTTACTTTGGTGACACTATGCTCCTAGTTTACGTAATGGCGTTATAGGCTTATAGCTGATGACTTCAGTCAAGCTGAAAATATGAAGATTTGTATAAGCTCTTTTTTGCTTGCCCTCGTTCTTTATATTGGATTTCTTGTCTTTTTCTTTTCTACTCATATTTATTTATTCCTTTTTCTTTCTCTGTAGTCTTAGTCACCATTCATTCAAAACATTATTAAAAATCTGAAGTAGATTTGATCAATCCAAAGTTCCACAAGCTTAACAACAAGGATATGGAAACCAATTATTTAGTATAGAAGACATAGTAGAACCTATTAAGCTCTAAGCTTAATAAAGGAAAAACATTGTCTTGTATGAAATAACCGTAATTTGTGATGAGCTCTGGTATCATCTAGAACCATCTTCGCCTTCGGTATGGGTTTATGTGTAAAACTGCTCCTATGCTCAACAACACAACGAAGTAAGTAACCGCAAAAGTCATATAGAAACTTTGCATATCCATAAACCCGTCATCATCTCCATCGTCTTTGTTAACTATATATTTGGTGCTGGAGGTGGTAGTGTCTGAGAGCAAGTCTATATCAATGGAGGTCCACAAAGGAAAGGATTGTTAGAAAGGAAAGATTGATCTAATTTAGAATCAGATTTTATTGGAAATGAAAGAAGAGCCATATATGGAATCAGATTTATGGTAATCATTTCCCTATTCAATAATATGATTTTAGGATGCTATTATAGAAATGTATTTATTTTATATTTATTTTCTATTCAATAGTCTTCCTTTTGTAAAGATTTATCTCTTTATACATGTTCAATTTATTTCCTATATAAGGAGGCCTTGTAAACACAATATTATGAATCAAATACAAAATAACCTTAATCCCCCTTAATTTTCTTCTCCAATGTGAACTGTGAAGTCAATCAGAGCTACCTTCTTTGAGGAGCTCTGAGTTTATGTTTGTAAGTTTATTTTCTTTCTTTGTTCAAATTACAACATGGTATCAGATTGGGTTCTCGATACATAAAAAAAATAGATAGAGAGAGAAACAAAAATAAAGAAAAAGAAAAAAATGTGTTTTGTTTTGGTTTTTGGTTTGAGGGAGGAATCTTGGTTAAGTGATAAGTGGAAAATGTACCATGAAAATATAGGAAAAATGGCTTTGGAGTCACTTGATTTGGAGTTATATTGTGGATTTTATGAGTGTTTTTGTAAAATATAGATTGCAGGATAATAGGCAGAAGATTGCAGGAGAGTTGCGGAAATGAGAGAGAAAAAGGGCATTTTGGGAAGTGATGACATGGCATACTATGAGAGGACTTGAAAATAGTTCAATGGCCAAAAAAATAGATCTTTTGAAGACAAAAAGGGCGAATTAGAGGCTGCCCTTTATTTTACTTAGTAGCCAAGTATTTAAAGAGGAAAAAAATGTCATCTTTTGTGGATGATGATGCGATGCTCTAGGAATGGACCTTCAAGTGGTTCAATGACATCAAGAAACGACCTTTTTAGAGGGAAAAGTGGCTTATGAGAAGCTGCTATATTTATTTCTTAGTAGCCAAGTACTTAAAACTTGTGGTTATGCATTTTTTTATAATATTATAATATGGCAAGTGGGCAACTTGCCTTAAGTCCCTTGAATACTATATAAGGGCACTTCTTCTGCTTTAAAGAGTAGCTTATGCTCATCTCTTCTTCTCCAATTTCTGTTCTAATTTCGTTTTTATGAATTTAAGTTTGTTCTTCATTACTCTGCATTTTATTTCTTTAATTATGCGTAGCTAACTTCCCTACAAGCTTGCTAGGTTCTGTCGACGGCTTGTTTGTGGTGTAGATCATTCCTTATGCTAATTAGATTGATTATTAATTGTGCTTAAATGATTCATAAGCTTGCTCAATTTATATTGGGATTGGAAGTGAGCATTTCTTAGACCGAAAGGTGTTTTACTACCAAAGACCTATTAATAATCACAGAATTTATATGACCTGAGTGGACACTGAATTCATGCTAAGGGTTCTTAAAATTAATTTAAGATTCTTACTCGAGGTTAATGCTTAAGGCCTAACTTGTAAGAGAGAGATCCATAGTGAAAGTCTTAAGGTGCTAAGGGGTAGGATGGGTATGCCACACTTAGTTACAACTACAGGTAGGAGACCTTAGATCTATGTACCTAAACATGTTGGAATAAGGAAGGGGAAGCACCATTAACACTATCCAAAGCGTTTGGTAAAGCTTGTGTTTTCATATTATTGATTTTCATACCACTGCAATCTTGTTATTTTGCCTACTGCAATCTTGTTACTGTTTTATTTTACTCTACTGCACTCTTGTTTAAATTAGGTTTTAGCTTACCAACTTTATAAATTGAGACTATTTAACTACTAAATTGCCTATAAAACTTAAAATACTTCCCTGCTCCTTGTGGGAATGACACTTGGCCTTGCCCCATACTACTAAAACGATCTAGTGCACTTTCTAGGTCCCTTGGTCATACAACAAGTTTTTGGTACCATTGCTGGGGAGCAGCGCATTAAGTTTTTAAGTTTTTATTTGTAATTTGGTAGTTTTAATCTGTGGTACCATTTGTGTTGAGATTTACAGGTTGCTGCAATATTTGGTGCATGCGTAGACTCATTTTACCATTAAATCCTTTGATCCCGAAATTGAAAGAACTTGTAGTAGACTTTGTGGTGCAGCAAGAAGGAGACATAGACAACAAAGAATGGATTTACAAAATCAAACCAATGGGAATGATTGACTTGAAGGAAGGATTATGGCAAACTTGCCTCCCCCGAGACAAACACTCTAGGAGTATTCAAAACCATCAACGGAGGATCACTCATCTTGTATATTGATACCTAATGAGGGGAACAATCTTTTTGAGACTAAAGCATCAATGGTACAAATGCTCCAAGCAGGCGTCCAATTCGGAGGGTTGTCGGGAGAAGATCCTAATTCTCACATCCAGAAATTTATCACAATGTGTGACATTTTTAGATCTAATCGTGGTACCTTGGGTGATGTTATTAGATTGAAAGTTTGTCCTTTCTCCTTGAGAGATAAGGCAAAAAGTTGGCTGAAAAACCTTCAGCCCGGTTCTATTACTTCTTGGAATGATATGGCTAGTGCATTCTTGACTAAATATTTTCCACCAAGATAAGCCATTAAATTGAGAAATGAGGTAACTCACTTTTCTCAACAAAGTGATGAATCACTTTTAGAATGTTGGGAAATGTACAAAAACTTTTTGAGAAAAGTTCCAAACCATGGTATTCCTTTGTGAATGCAAGTCCAAAATTTTTATAATGCTTTGACTAGTGCCTATAAAATTCAAATTGAATCTATTGCTAATGGTGATCCGGAGGAGCTTGCTCCCGAAGAATTTTATAATTTGATTGAAAGATTAGTAAATACTAGTTGACAATGGCATTCTGGTTAGTGAGGATCATAGGAAGAATGTTAAATTCGATGATGTTTCTAGACTTAGTGAAAAAGTGGATTTTATTTTGAGACAATTTGCTAAACAAAATATTTTAGCAATCTCTAATGTGCAAAATTGTGATTTTTGTGGTGGAAACCATAGAAATATTGATTGTGAAAATCCACTTAATTAAGAACATTGTAATTTCATTGGAAATAACTAAAGGAACAACCCTTATTCTAACTCTTATAATCCAGGTTGGCGCAATCACCCAAATTTTTCATGCAGTCGATAATCCAGTAAGAGTGTTCCTTTTTAAAATTTTGGCAACTCACAGCAACCTTTGCAAAATGTAGGACCATCACAACAAGCTAGGAAATCTGAGATGGATGATATGAAGGACATGATGATGCAGTTCATGAAGCAAACCCAAGCTTCAATGAAGAATCTTGAGACTTAATTCCAGCAACTTATCGAAATTATCACTCCAAGGAGCAAAGGAGCAATTACGAGCGATACCGAGCCTAACCCGAAGGAGGAGTGCAAAGCTATCATAATAAGGAATGGTAAAGTTGTTGAAAATCTTATTAAAAAGGCTGTTGTTGATTTTGATAGTGATGCAGGAAAGACTGCAAAGGTAGTCTAGCAAACTGTAGAAGAGCAAATAGAAAGACTTAGCAACCTACGAACGCAACAGTTTCTCCGCAAGCTATGCCGCAACCTTGTGAATCTATTCCAAATGAGCCCAAACCAGATAGACAACCTATTTCACCGTACCAACCAAGGATTCCATATCCTAGGAGAGCTAAAGAGCAAGAAATGGTTAAATAGTTTGATAAATTTTTGGAAGTGTTTAAAAAGTTACATATTAACATTGCTTTTGTAGAGGCTCTAGCTCAAATGCCCATGTACGTGAAATTTTTGAAGGATTTATTATCAAACAAGAAGAAGCTAGAAAGTGTGGCCTTAGTGCAACTCAACCGAGACTTTTCCTCAATTTTGCAAAGCAAGCAACCTTTGCCATAAAAGCTCAAAGATCCAAGGAGTTTCTCAATTCCTTGTTCTATTGGCAATCTTAATATTGATAATGCACTTCGTGATTTGGAGCTAGTATAAATTTGATGCCATACTATATCTAAAAGCAACTTGGTCTGGGAGAGCCACAACCCACTAAAGTTTCTATTCAACTTATAGATAGAAACGTTAGGTACCCTAGAGGCATAATTGAGGATGTTTTAGTAAAATTTGGTAAATTTATCTTGCCCGTTGACTTTATAGTGATGGATATGGATGAGGACTTACATATACCTATCATTTGAGGTAGACCTTTCTTAGCTACTGGTCATGCTCTAATTGATATAAATGAGGGTAAATTAATCTTAAGAATCCATAGTGAAGAAGTCATTTTTAAGATGAACGAAGCAATGAAACACTCTACTACTTTTGATGATCATTGTTATTTTGCTTTAGATCTTAATTTGGACCCTTTTGACTTCCAAGGACTTAAAAAGGTTGATTTTGATGAATTTGAGAAGATTGTAGAGGAATAAATTAAAGAGCCAGCAGTCTATCTTACAACCATGTCTGCCGAGTAGATTGCTGAACCCTTAAGCCATACACCAAATACACCTCCAAAGACCTCAGTAGAAGAGCCACCAACACTTGAACTTAAACCATTGCCTTCCCATTTGGAGTATGCTTACCTTGGCCTGCCAAATAATCTTCCCATGATTATTTCTCCCAAACTTACCCACAACCAAAAAGAGCAATTACTTGCTATCTTGAGGAAGAATGAAGAAGCTTTGGCATGGTCAATAGGGGATATTAAGGGAATCAGCCCCTCTATTTGTGTCCACCACATTCTTATGGAAGATAATCACAAATTGATGGTGCAACCTCAAAGGCGATTGAATCCAAACATGAAGGAGGTGGTTATAAAGGAGGTGATAAAGCTTTTAGATGTTGGAATCATTTATCCAATCTCAGATAGTATGTGGACTTCCCCGGCCCAAGTGATACCAAAGAAAGCAGGCATGATCTTTGCGTAAAATGAAAAGAATGAACTTATTCCCATGAGAGCGGTGACCGAATGGAGAGTTTGTATAGATTACCGCAAGCTTAATGAAGCCACAAGGAAAGATCACTTTTCGCTACCCTTCATTGATAAAATGTTAGAGAGATTATCGGGGTATACATTCTGTTGCTTTCTTGATGGTTATTCTAGTCATAATCAAATTGCCATAATCCTTTAGACCAAGAAAAGAATGCCGTTACTTATCCTTGTGGTGTTTATGCATATAGAAGGATGCCATTCAGCCTTTGCAATGCCCCTACAACCTTTCAGAGGTGCATGATGTCCATCTTTCGTGATATGATTGAAAAGACTGTGGAAATATTCATGGACGTTTTTTCAATTCAAGGAAAGACATTCCAATCTTGTCTTGACAATCTTAAAGCTATTCTTATTCGATGTAAAGAGACTAATCAAGTCTTGAATTGGGAAAAAGTGCCATTTTATGGTGAACGAGGGCATTGTCCTTGGTCACAAGTGTTAGATACGATGTATGCCCTTAAGGTAATTAGGGCGATATATCTTAATTATGTAATAGTATGAATAATTTGTTTACTCAATAAAGGCATTTAATCTTATGTTTATATCAATGTGCTTATATAAATATATTATAGCTGGTTAAATATATTCATTGATGTATGTATGCTAAAGTCCTTGACATATGATAGCATAAAGTCAGAGAAATTATAGTTGGACTATATTTGGTGGAACCTGCTTCATGTGCAATTATGATTATGTCTAAACTATCCCTAGTCACAGTTTCATCAAGAAAGGATATTGATAAAGCGGAAAGACTAGCTTGTGGTCAACTTTATTGGAAATGGTCCAAGTAGTTAACTCCTAAGAAGTGAAGGTGGTGCCTTAAGTTTGACACATGGATATATCTGAGAGATATATTGGAGACCGCAGTAAGATAAACACTTAGTATAAATATCAATGTGTTAGTGTTTATCTTCATGCAATAAGCTTTATGAATGTCCTCAAACTTGAGATACTAGTTACCTTGTGTGGTACTATTGCTATACCTTAATTCATTACTATGCACTCATTAATTTAGCCTGTTACAGGTGATTACATGTATAGTGATGATAGCATGTTGGTAAGATGATTAGTCGGAAAGAATCCATCGCTCCAGATATATTAAGGAGTTGTACCTGGCCACTTATTGAAGTGATGATTGCCATAAACCTCTAATCGGAGTACTATTTGATAGAAATGGTTTCTAGTCAAACACACTATGGTAAAAGGCAATATACTTTGGTAACAAGTAAATTGCTAGTATAGCTTGGAGCAACCTCGCTATTAGTGGGTTAACACTATAACCGAACCCTATAAACCAGATGGTACTAATATTAAAGAATGGAAGGAATTTATTGCACTGATAACTATTACATTAACCAGGATTAAGTCATAAGCATAAATGACATTCTGAGTAATGGAGGATGCTAGGCCCTTGCTAGAGGCGTACTACAGTCGTTTAAGGTAATCAAGTTCTATTCACGGTCTAGAACATCGAACCAATGGTTCCATTAGAACAAGGGTTGGTTAAGCCTTAATAGCTCAATACTTTGGGATCCTATAAGGTCACACACATTGGACCTTCATCAGACTAAGTAAAGAACTAATAGATTTATTCTATTACAAAAATATAACATAAATAATAATTGAATTATTATTTAATTGGTTGAAATTGATTGGATCAATTTTTAATAGACCAAGGAATTTATTTTGACCTGTGACTAATTTAATTAGGGTCATAAATAAATTGGCTAACTTGATTAGATCAATTTTATAAGCCAAAGGAATTTATTTTTATCGGTAACTAATTTATTAAGGTCGAAAAATAAATTTTATTTGGAAAGGATTAAAAGGGGAATTTTATCAGAGCGAGTTAAATTGGACCGAGAGTACAAAATATATTTTGTACAGGCTTGGGTGGGCAAAAATGCACCGAAAAGTGCGTGATCAATGCTAGGCATTACTCACGGCAGCCCATGGAAATGGGCTGCCCAAATGCGCAGCCCATAGGGAGCTGCCGCGAGGCCCAGCTCATTCCCAAGGCAAAGCCTGCAAAGGTCTTTGCCTTGCTGCACACAGTGTACTACGCCCACTGTGTGCAAGCGCGTTATGCCCGCGTGTCATGATGTCCCGCGGGCACAATCCACTTGTAGCACATCCCACATCGGTTATAGGGGAGCATTTTGCTCCCCCAAGCCTATATATAGGCTTCTCCTTCTCCTATTTTCATTGCACCAAACTCAAGGCATAAATCCTAAGTGAGATTCGCAAAGAATAATCACTCGGGTAATTGAGCAAGTTATTTTTTAGGAGCCTGAATTTATTTGGGCACCTCTAGTTTATATTTTTAGGTGAGACTTCTGGAGTAGTCTAGCAACTACTTGAGGCTCGTTAGTTCTTTCTCCCAGGGAGGTTTTGGTTGGTGGCGTTCGTGCGGATACTCATAGAGGCTATCCTACGCTTGGAGGCTTGTGCAAGGAGGTTCTGCTAAAGCACGCTTCAACTGGTAAGTTATTTTCCTTTCTCTTTTAATTATTAAGTCTTTTCTTTAGGCATTTTTAGACTTAATAATTATACATAGGTTGTTTTGCATGATTAGTTTATTTTATGCTTAGGTTATAGCTTAGAGCTATAACATGCTTAGGTTATAACTTAGAGTTATAACATGCTTAGTATAAAATATATGTACTAGGATATAATTTGGAATTATGGTATGCCTAGCCCTTTTGCATGCTAACCTAGGTAGATAATTATTTAGTTAAGGCTTTATTTAATTTATATGCAACTAATAAGAATTCCTGGGGACAGGGACAAAATTTGAAATTTCTGCCATGCCTGTTATGCTTGTTCAATATGACGGTTAGTTCCCAACAGTGGCATTAGAGGCTGCCTATTTAGTGCGTATATAAGTTAGAAGCAAACTGAATATTATTTTCTATACGAAATGATTTATTTATTTAATTGTTTGGAACAATATATATAAACTTGTGCCTTTTATTTCAAGGTTAGTAAATGGTTATGAATAATTTTGAATAAGCCTGCATAACTTACTCAAATTATACAAGTTTCAATAATTTATTTAAATGACATGGGTTCTAGATGCTTCCAATTTACATGAATTGGAAGAATGAAATTTATTAGCTCAAGAGAATCCATTGGTCTTCGAGTTTATGCCCCGTATTTGTTCTGGCCAAGGATTGGACATGGTGTCTAATCACTTCAAGGGCACCTCTCCTACCTGGGAACCTATATCGGCGCAACTTGAATTGACCAACCGGGGATTAATATGGACTGATTTATTTCTAGTATATACGATGGTGCTTATATATGGTTCTATAACAAAGTAAAAACTTAAATTTATTGAATAAAAGCTTAAAGGAAATGCAATACAAATTTAACAAATAAAAGTGTTAATTGTTTTGCATATAATTTAGGTTGATGGAATAATTATAATAAAGAGCTGAACCCACCTAAGGTTAGACCTTTCTAAATTCTCTGAATTAATACAAGTTATTATAATTTTGTCCATCTGATAAAATCCTAGATTGGGTGAGACGCTTAACACCAATAAAATTCTAAAGTAAATATATTAAGGCAAGTTGTAGTCCTCCTTACTCAAATTTATAATACGGTCTCTTTGGGCTATCAAAGTGCTAGGCAAAGCGTTCCTTCTAGTCCACATTGATTGGTTGTAAAGTTTGGAATAGGGTATGCCTTAATAGAATTGGGGTAGTCCACCATAAATTGGGGGCTAGGCCTAAATTTGAGATATATTCAAGGAGATGCTAATATAAGAGCACATGTCCCTTGGGATTAGGGAACTGGAATGAATTAGCAATTGCATGCGATGCAAATGGAATGGGATTCTAACTATAACTTACTATTATGACTAGACTCATAAAATTGGGGGTTGTAATAGACTAGTTATAGATGCTACCTACTAGGAAATTTAGCTGGGATGGGCTATTGTAAATATCGAAGGAAATAGTAGGACAAATGTGTTTAATTAAAAGACTATATTAAATGCATGTACTTAAACTAATATCTAAACTCTTTTCTTTTCTTATATCTTAGGTTGGAAATGACTTCCAATGTTAATCTCCGTACGTTACTTGACACCAAATTGAATGGCTCAAACTTTTCTGATTGGTTTCACGCTATACAAATAGTTCTCAGATCCAATAGAATTGCCTATATTCTAAGTGAAATTTTCCCTGTTAAACCTGATGTTAAGGATCATGTGGAATATGATGCCTTGTTGAAGCACAGGAAAGATCATGAGACTGCCATGTGTATCATGTTGGGGTCCATGAATCCTGAGCTTCAGAAATAATATGAGAACATGCCCTTAGAGGACATGGTTCTCCATCTTGAAGAGCTCTTTTTAGAGGGGAAAGGACAGAGGTATGAGACCTCCGAGCTCCTTTTCGGAACCAAGATGCAGGCTGGCACCTCTACCTCTCAGCATTTACTGAAACTCTTGGGATACCTTGAGAAGCTGAATCGATTGGGATTCAAGATGAATCATGACTTGAGCATTGAACTTATGTTGATGTCCTTGAAACATAGCTACTCAGGCTTTGTGACTAACTATTACATGAATAGGATTGATTCTACTATCCCTGAATTAATCAACATGCTAAAAATAGTAGAACCTCAGATCAAAAAGGACCAAAATCCTCTACTGTTGGTTGAAAAAGGCAAGGCTTCTAAGAAGCAGAAGCAGGCACTAGGTGCCAAGAAAAGAACCAGTAAGAAGAAGAAAGAAAAGAAGGCATCTAGGTATGTCTGCTTCTAATGTGGGAAACCGGGACATTGGAAGAGGGATTGCAAAGCTCGTACTTCTGAGCATTTGAAGAAGAAGCCTACAGAGGCATCTACTTCAGGTATGTTTGTAATTGAAAATTTTGCTACTTTTCTGCATGAATCCACTTGGGTATTAGATACTAGTTATGGTTCTTGTATTTGTACTTCTATGCAGGGACTAAGGAATAGTAAAAGACTTGCAAAAGGGGAGATGGACCTATGTGTAGGAAATGGAGCCAGAGTTGCTGCATTAGCCGTAGGATGCTTTAATCTTATTTTGCTAAGTGGACTTGTTTTAGTTTTGAATAATTATTACTACATTCCAAGTGTTACTAAGAATATTGTATCTGTTGTATGTTTAGCAGCAGAGGGATTTGAAATTTTATTTTTGAATAATAATTGTCAGATTCATTTAAATAATGTTCTTTATGGTTATAGAATGTTGAAAGGTGGCATTTATGTTCTTGATACTAAAACAAAAGTTTTCAATATAAACAATGTGAAGAAAGTTAAATTAGATAATGAGAATTCCTTCTACTTATGGCATTGTCGTTTAGGCCACACAAACAAAGATCGCTTAACCAAGTTGCATAAGCATAGAGACTTGGGCCTAGTAGACTTGGAGTCGTATGGTGATTACGAACCTTGTTTAAAAGGAAAAATGACAAAGTTACCCTTTCAAGGAAAGGGTGAACATGCCACGAGTACATTGGAACTTATACATACTGATGTGTGTTGTCCAATGAGTGTTTAGGCACTAGGAAGATACTCCTACTTTATAACCTTTATTGATGATTACTCACGATATGGTTATTTGTACTTGATGAAGCACAAATCTGAAAGTTTTGAAAAGTTCAAACTATTCAGATCTGAAGTAGAGAAACAACTTGAGAAAAGTATTAAAACACTTCGATTGGATCGAGGTAGAGAATACTTAAGTTAGGAGTTTCGGGATCATCTAAAGGAAATTGGGATAGTTCCCCAGTGGACCCCTCCTTATATGCCCCAACACAATGGAGTGTCAGAAAGAAGGAATCAGACCTTATTAGATATGGTCAGGTCCATGATGAGCCATGCAGATCTTAGAAAATCCTTTTACGGATATACGCTGGAGAGCGTGGTTTATGTATTAAAAAGAGTGCCTGTAACGCCCCCCCCCCCCTCTAGGGAGCACCACGGTAACAATACTCACCCAATAAATAACTCTACTCCACTATATAGAGTTCAATACTTATAGATTTCAATATGTATAAATACCAATATAATGTTTTAACTCCAAATTATTCTTCAAATATTTCTCAATGTCACTTTACATTTCTCACTCTCTAGTACATGCCATTATTCTACAAACCATAATATTACATAAAAATGTAAATCCACCTCGAGTTTTTCTTATTGCTCTTTAAGCTGATCCACCTGTACCACTTTGGTCCAAGCTATCTACAAGTTCTCCACCTACGCGTAGAAAATCAACTACACGCTAAGCAATTTGCTTAGTGGTGTCCATAAAAAAATATATATATAACAACTTTGAATATTTTTAAAATAGAAACAAAGTATATTTATAAGTCAAAAACAAATAAACCAACTTTATGGAACCAAATCACAAAACTTATATAGTAATCCTTTCAAAGTACAATCAAATTTGTACCCAATTTTTCCAAACACTTTAACCACATATTGCCCAAAGTAAACAAGTCCTGAATAACGGTAAAATGGATACGGGAGCGGACAAGCCCGAAGCCAAAGCTTCAAAATCAATATCTCGGTCAAGCCCGAAGCCAAAGCTTCAAAAATCAATATATCGGTCAAGCCCGAAGCCGAAGCTTCAAAAATCAATATATCGGTCAAGCCCGAAGCCGGAGCTTCAAAAATCAATATATATATATATATCATAATATCGGCCAAAGCCCGAAGCCAAAGCTTCAATTGTTTGTACAGTACTGTACCCCCCTTTATTGGCGCCAATCTACCCTGACCCGTATTCTACTCGTTTAATAAGGGCAATAAATCAAAGTAACATCTTAAAAATTCCAGTATAAACCATTAATCATAATTCAACATAACTTCAGTAATTATGAATCCAAATCCCAAATTTTTAAGCATCAAACTTCAATTAAAACTCATTAAAATCAATATCATACTTTCCAGAATTTTTCCAGGTTTCATAACCTGACTTCCCCTGCATTTTTCACTATGAAAACATCACCCAATCGAAGAACTTTCTTCTAAACATAATTAGCCACATGTCTCAGCTTTCCAAAACCACCAGAATCACAGAAATCCAAATTTTATAACCAAAGTTATGATCAAAATACTAAACAGTGTACCAAGCTGAGATTTTCCGAAAACAGATTTCGTGACTCAACTTCAAACGAAAATTTCACATTGAAAACGAACGAAATTCAATAAGGTTTCTTCTGAACATATCTTCCTTACTTTCTGTAGATATCAATAGAATCAAGAATCATTCAAATCGGATTTATATAACGAGAGAAAACATTAAAACAAAACAGGTATATAATCTGGAAAATTTCCCGAAAAACCGAGAAATCGAAATTCGGGACACAAACCTTTTTCTATGCTCTTTCTAGCTCTCTTCTATCCCTTTTGCCTTTGATTTACTTGCAATAGCTTCCTCTACAACAGCCATATATAATTCTATCAAGATATTGCATAAATAAACTTCCTAATACCATAAATATGCTTAATCTACCATAAATTCTACTAATTAAGCTTTAATTTCACCAAAAATCACTCACCTCAAACTCGGGTTACTATTCATCCGAATCTTAATTTCTGAAATCCTCCTCTTCTAGTCTTGATTGACTGAAATTGATGATGATAGAGGGCTTAAGGATCGATTTCTAACAATAATTCGAAGTTAAATCGAAGAAATCGGAAGTTTTAGGATTATAGAAAATTTGATTAGGAAGAGAGAAAAATGGTGAAGAAGATGAAGGGAAATGGATGAGGGAAGAGAGGAGGCTGTAAGTATGTGTTTATTTTTTTTTATTTTTTATTTTTTCAATTTCCAATATTACCCTTGGACAAATAATTAAATGTCCAATTAAACCTTCTTACTATAATTAGCTCTTATTTCCTCATGTCTTATATCCAATAACAACAATAACAATAAAAATAATTTCTATGATATTCTTAATACCATAGTAATTTATTATAAGCAAATTTTGGAAATTTCGGTTCGTTACAATTCTCCCCCTCTTATGAATTTTCGTCCCGAAAATTTCCTGAAAACAATTGCGGATATTGAGTTTTCATTGTATCCTCCGGTTCCCAAGTTGCTTCTTCAACCTTATGATTCCTCCAAAGTACTTTTACCAAAGGAATAGACTTGTTTCTCAATTGTTTAACCTCTCTCGCCAAGATTTGTACCGGTTCCTCTTCATACGTTAGGTCGGGTTCGATTTCTACGACATCAGGAGATAAGATATGTGATGGATCTGATCTGTATCTCCTTAACATTGACACATGGAACACATTATGAATTTTGTCGAGTGTTGGGGGTAGTGCCAACCGATAAGCTACCGGTCCAACCTTCTCTATAACCTCATATGGGCCAGTGAATCTCGGACTGAGCTTGCCTTTCTTGCCAAATCGCAGGACTTTCTTCCAAGGAGATACTTTGAGAAACACTTTATCTCCCACTTCATAAGTAATGTCTTTTCTTTTTAGATCAGCATAAGATTTTTGTCTATCCGATGCAGCCTTCAATCTTTCTTGAATAAGTTTTACCTTCTCTTTTGTCTCCTGAATCAAATCCACTCCCACAATCTTGTTTTCACTAAGTTCGGTCCAATATAATGGAGTTCGACATTTTCTTCCATACAATGCTTCATATGGCGCCATTTGTATGCTTGACTGATAGCTGTTATTATAGGCAAACTCCATGAGGGACAAATACTTATCCCAACTTCCTTCAAATTCAATGATACAACTTCTCATCATATCTTCCAACACCTGAATTACTCTTTCAGATTGACCATCTGTTTGAGGGTGAAATGAAGTACTGAAATGAAGTTTGCTACCTAAGGCCTCTTGCAACTTCTTCCAAAATCTCGAAGTAAATCTTGGATCTCGGTCAGAAATGATTGAAATAGGCACTCCGTGTAGCCTTACTATCTCATCTACATATAACTGAGCCAACCTATCAAGTGAATAATCCATCCTAACTGGAAGAAAGTGGGCAGACTTTGTCAATCTATCCACAACAACCCACACTGCATCATGTTTCTTCTGTGTAAGTGGTAAAGATGTCACGAAGTCCATTGTGATTCTTTCCCATTTCCATTCTGGAATTTTTATTGGTTGCAATAATCCAGAAGGAACTTGATGTTCTGCTTTCACCTGTTGACAAGTTAGACATTGAGCAACATAGTTAGTAATGTCTTTCTTCATTCCATTCCACCAATAATGGCTCTTCAAATTTTGGTACATCTTGTTTGCTCCTGGATGCATTGCATAAGGACTACTATGCCTCTCCTGTAAGATATTCTTCTTTAATTCTTCATTGTTTGGCACACATAGTCTATCTTTAAAATATAGACACCCATGTTCTCGAACTATATAGTCGTCTACGATACCCACTTGTGTCCGTGCTCGAATAATCTTTAAGTCATCATCTTCATTTTGTGCTTGCTTAACCTGTTGTAGTAGTACAGGTTGAATCTTCAATTCTGCAATTAAGGCTCCACTACTGGTAAGAGCTAACCCCGTATTCATAGCCCTTAGTGCCATCATTGTCTTTCTACTGAGAGCATCTGCCACTACATTAGCCTTTCCTGGATGGTAATCAATAAGACAATCGTAATCTTTAATGAATTCCATCCACCTTCTTTGCCTTAAATTTAACTCTTTCTGTGTTGGCAAATATTTCAAACTTTTGTGATCTGTATAAATAAAACATTTTTCTCCATAAAGATAATGTCGCCAAATTTTTAAGGCAAAGACTATTGCAGCCAATTCCAAATCATGAGTAGGATAGTTCCTTTCATGATTCTTCAATTGCCTGGAAGCATAGGCAATCACTTTTCCTTCTTGCATCAAAACACACCCAAGACCACTATATGAAGCATCACTATAGATTACAAAATCTTTTCCAGGTTCTGGTTGGGTAAGGATGGGTGCTTTTGTTAACATCACTTTCAACTTCTCAAAACTTTCTTGACACTTGTGATTCCACTCAAATTTTGCATTCTTTTGAAGTAGTTTCGTCAGTGGGGCAGCAATGACTGAAAATCCTTTCACAAATCTTCTATAATACCCCGCTAGGCCAAGGAAACTTCTGACTTCCGTAGGGTTCTTTGGTGGTTTCCATTCAACAACTGCTTCTATCTTCTTAGGATCCACTTTAATTCCTTCGGCAGAAACAACATGGCCTAAGAAAGAAACTTCTTCAAGCCAAAACTCACATTTGCTAAGTTTGGCATACAATTTATTTTCCTTCAAAGTTTGGAAGACTGTCCGCAAATGTTGATCATGCTCTTCCCGTGACTTAGAATACACCAAAATGTCATCAATGAAGACCACTACAAACCTGTCTAAATATAAGTAAAAGACACGGTTCATAAGGTCCATAAATGCTGCTGGTGCATTAGTTAGACCAAATGGCATCACCAAAAATTCATAGTGCCCATATCTCGTTCGGAAAGCCGTCTTTGCAATATCATCATCTTTCACTCTCATCTGATAGTAGCCCGATCTCAAATCAATCTTGGAGAAGTATTTGGCACCCTTGAGTTGATCAAATAAGTCTTCAATCCTCGGTAATGGATACTTGTTTTTCACTGTCAATTTATTCAACTCTCGGTAATCAATACATAATCGAAGCGACCCATCTTTCTTCTTAACAAACAACACCGGTGCACCCCATAGGGATATACTCGGGCGTATGAATCCTTTCTCTAACAATTCTTGTAACTGAATCTTCAACTCTTTCAGTTCAGCAGGCGCCATTCTGTATGGTGCTTTGGATACTGGTGCGGTACCCGGCAATACATCAATTGCGAATTCTACCTCTCTTTTTGGTGGCAAACCCGGTAGTTCTTCTGGAAATACATCGGGAAAATCACATACGGTAGGAATATTCTGCAATTCTAAGTCACCTTTCTTCATTTCCAGAGCGAAGATTAGGTAGGCCTGACATCCCTTCCTAATTAATCTTTTAGTTTTCATAAAAGAAATTATGTTATAGAGATAATCTGATCTTTCCCCCACAATAACTATTTCTTCTCCATCAGAAACTTGAAGTGACATTCTTTTGTTTTTGCAATCCACCACAGCTCGATGTTCCGATAACCAATCCATTCCCAAGATAACATCATAATCTCGAAAAGGTAACTCAATTAAATTTGCATGGAAAAGTTGATGTTGAATCATAATAGGGCAATTCATGTACACTTTGTTTACTATCACACTGTGTCCTAAAGGATTAGTCACTTCAATATTTTCTCCTAATTCTTCTACATGTAACCTTTTCTCTTGTGCTAATGCAGTACATATATATGAATGAGATGAACCAGGATCTATCAAAGCATAAACATCATGATTAAAGAATGAAAATTTACCGACAATAACTTCGGTAGATTCTCTAGTCTCAGGCCCTCGGATTGCATAACTTCGCGCCATTCCTCCCGGTCTACCACTCTGCGGTGCTTGTTGAGCCACATCATGTCCACTTGAACCACTAGCATTTCCTCTTCCCCTTCCTCTTCCACCTTGCATTGTAGGAGTAGGAACTACTGTAGGTGCAGATGTACTTATCTGTCTTTGAGGACAATTTGCAATCAAATGTTCCCTTGAACCACATTTAAAGCAGACTCTACCTTTTCCCCAACATTCCCCTGTATGCATCCTTCCACAATTAGAACATTGTGGAATATTTCCTCTGCCTCTACCTGAAGGTACACTTGCTGCTGACCCCGTACTTATGGTTTGTCTCGGTGAAAACCCTCTGAAATGAGATTGTGTTTGTTCTGATGTTCCCTTCTGTTTCTTACTTGGAGACTCTGAACTAGCTGGACCCTGTGATCCCTTTTGAAATCCAGACCTTTTTGCCATTCTTTGTTGTCTATCTGAATTAATCTTCTCAATGCCTGTAGCAGCATCAAACAAGTCATTGAACACCCTAATCCTTTGTGCGAGTAAATGCACTCTAATTTCATCATTCAGCCCATCCTCGAATCTCTTACATCGCCTCACTTCACTATCAACGATATCACGAGCATACCTCTCGAGTTTGAGGAATTGAACTTCATATTCTGATACAATCATTCGTCCCTGTCTCAAAGACAAGAACAATTTCCTCTGTTCATCCTTGAATCGTTCGCTAACGTATTTCTTATCAAATTGTTCCAAGAAAAGACCCCAGGTGATTTCTCCAGGTCGCCTTTCTCTCACAATATTATCCCACCACCTCCTAGCTTGTTCTTTTAGTAGGCCTTGCACACAGTCTAATCTCTCTTCATCTGTAAAATGAAGCCTAGTCATACACCATTTAGTATGATCAAGCCAATCTTCTGCAATTGCAGGATTCACTGTGTCCCCTTTAAAATCATCAGCCGGAAGCTTCTTGATTCTTTCAAGAGGAGTCCTCTCCTCTCTTCTTTCAACATGAGGTACTACAAGAACTTGAGGGATTTGTATGTTTCGTAGTACTTGTGTGATTACTTCAGTAGTCATATGCTGAAGTAAAGCAGCTTGTGCTGGAGTAGGTTATTCAGGAAAGCCATAAACTGGTGGTGGTTCATGTCTTTGTTCATCCCCTTGTCTGATACGGACCATACTCTCAGCATCCTCTTCCTCACTCTGGTTGTGACTACTACTAGCCATTCTTATTCCTGAAAATTGGACCAAAGTGGATCAACAACTAACATAACATATTTATATCCTAAATGGCATGTACATACTAGTCCTAGAATCGCCTAAACCTCAGCTCTGATACCAATAAATGTAACGCCCCCCCCCTCTAGGGAGCGCCACGGTAACAATACTCACCCAATAAATAACTCTACTCCACTATATAGAGTTCAATACTTATAGATTTCAATATGTATAAATACCAATATAATGTTTTAACTCCAAATTATTCTTCAAATATTTCTCAATGTCACTTTACATTTCTCACTCTCTAGTACATGCCATTATTCTACAAACCATAATATTACATAAAAATGTAAATCCACTTCGAGTTTTTCTTATTGCTCTTTAAGCTGATCCACCTGTACCACTTTGGTCCAAGCTATCTACAAGTTCTCCACCTACGCGTAGAAAATCAACTACACGCTAAGCAATTTGCTTAGTGGTGTCCATAAAAAAATATATATATAACAACTTTGAATATTTTTAAAATAGAAACAAAGTATATTTATAAGTCAAAAACAAATAAACCAACTTTATGGAACCAAATCACAAAACTTATATAGTAATCCTTTCAAAGTACAATCAAATTTGTACCCAATTTTTCCAAACACTTTAACCACATATTGCCCAAAGTAAACAAGTCCTGAATAACGGTAAAATGGATACGGGAGCGGACAAGCCCGAAGCCAAAGCTTCAAAATCAATATCTCGGTCAAGCCCGAAGCCAAAGCTTCAAAAATCAATATATCGGTCAAGCCCGAAGCCGAAGCTTCAAAAATCAATATATCGGTCAAGCCCGAAGCCGGAGCTTCAAAAATCAATATATATATATATATATATCATAATATCGGCCAAAGCCCGAAGCCAAAGCTTCAATTGTTTGTACAGTACTGTACCCCCCTTTATTGGCGCCAATCTACCCTGACCCGTATTCTACTCGTTTAATAAGGGCAATAAATCAAAGTAACATCTTAAAAATTCCAGTATAAACCATTAATCATAATTCAACATAACTTCAGTAATTATGAATCCAAATCCCAAATTTTTAAGCATCAAACTTCAATTAAAACTCATTAAAATCAATATCATACTTTCCAGAATTTTTCCAGGTTTCATAACCTGACTTCCCCTGCATTTTTCACTATGGAAACGTCACCCAATCGAAGAACTTTCTTCTAAACATAATTAGCCACATGTCTCAGCTTTCCAAAACCACCAGAATCACAGAAATCCAAATTTTATAACCAAAGTTATGATCAAAATACTAAACAGTGTACCAAGCTGAGATTTTCCGAAAACAGATTTCGTGACTCAACTTCAAACGAAAATTTCACATTGAAAACGAACGAAATTCAATAAGGTTTCTTCTGAACATATCTTCCTTACTTTCTGTAGATATCAATAGAATCAAGAATCATTCAAATCGGATTTATATAACGAGAGAAAACATTAAAACAAAACAGGTATATAATCTGGAAAATTTCCCGAAAAACCGAGAAATCGAAATTCGGGACACAAACCTTTTTCTATGCTCTTTCTAGCTCTCTTCTATCCCTTTTGCCTTTGATTTACTTGCAATAGCTTCCTCTACAACAGCCTTATATAATTCTATCAAGATATTGCATAAATAAACTTCCTAATACCATAAATATGCTTAATCTACCATAAATTCTACTAATTAAGCTTTAATTTCACCAAAAATCACTCACCTCAAACTCGGGTTACTATTCATCCGAATCTTAATTTCTGAAATCCTCCTCTTCTAGTCTTGATTGACTGAAATTGATGATGATAGAGGGCTTAAGGATCGATTTCTAACAATAATTCGAAGTTAAATCGAAGAAATCGGAAGTTTTAGGATTATAGAAAATTTGATTAGGAAGAGAGAAAAATGGTGAAGAAGATGAAGGGAAATGGATGAGGGAAGAGAGGAGGCTGTAAGTATGTGTTTATTTTTTTTTATTTTTTTTTTTTTCAATTTCCAATATTACCCTTGGACAAATAATTAAATGTCCAATTCAACCTTCTTACTATAATTAGCTCTTATTTCCTCATGTCTTATATCCAATAACAACAATAACAATAAAAATAATTTCTATGATATTCTTAATACCATAGTAATTTATTATAAGCAAATTTTGGAAATTTCGGTTCGGGGTGTTACAGTTTGGTATCAGAGCTAGCTCTCTCCCAGTACGGTGTGGTTCGGGGACGAACCAGGCGGAAGCTGGTGGGCCTGTAGCGACCCGGTCCTAAGAGGGGTGGCGCCGGGGTAGAAGACCTGAGCAAAGAGCGGCCATGAAGGATGTCGATGGGGACAGGAATGAACCGAGTCCACACCCGAAAGAGAGAGGGTTTCGAGGTTGTGTTGGTATGGGACAACACAATTAAGAACGGTTAAGGATTTCGAGATTGTGATGGTATGGGACATTACAATTGAGAGAGACTTAAGAGATTTGATTGGTACTACCTATACCAACAAGGTGCACCTTCTTTTCGGGAGCCTACTCGGGAGAACTCCAAAGTTGAACGTGCTTGACTTAGAGCAATCTCGGGATGGGTGACCTCCTGGGAAGTAATTTCCAGGAAGTGAGCGAGTGAGGAGAAAGCTCACTGGAAAGACTCGTGTTGGTTTGTGGGTGTAGTCGGTCGAACTCGGGGTGTTACAGTTTGGTATCAGAGCCAGCTCTCTCCCAGTACGGTGTGGTTCGGGGACGAACCAGGTGGAAGCTGGTGGGCCTGTAGCGACCCGGTCCTAAGAGGGGTGGCGCCGGGGTAGAAGACCTGAGCAAAGAGCGGCCATGAAGGATGTCGATGGGGACAGGAATGAACCGAGTCCACACCCGAAAGAGAGAGGGTTTCGAGGTTGTGTTGGTATGGGACAACACAATTAAGAGAGACTTAAGAGATTTGATTGGTACTACCTATACCAACAAGGTGCACCTTCTTTTCGGGAGCCTACTCGGGAGAACTCCAAAGTTGAACGTGCTTGACTTAGAGCAATCTCGGGATGGGTGACCTCCTGGGAAGTAATTTCCAGGAAGTGAGCGAGTGAGGACAAAGCTCACTGGAAAGACTCGTGTTGGTTTGTGGGTGTAGTCGGTCGAACTCGGGGTGTTACAGTGCCCTCTAAATCAGTTGATTTCATAGCTTACGAAAGGTGGTGTAACAAGAAGCCATCTCTACATCACTTAAGAGTATGGGACTATCCTGCTATGGTAAAGAGGATAGCGACAGATAAGCTAAATGCTAAGGCTAATAAATGTCTGTTCATTGGATATCCAAAGGAAATGATTGGATATCTGTTTTATCAACCCGAAGCATAAAAGGTATTTGTGTCTCGAAATGCTCACTTTTTGGAAAAGGAACACTTGTAAAAGTTAGTAGGAGCAATATTGAACAGGAAGTTCAAGAGGAGGAAATAGACAATCAACTGATAGACCCAATTCTAGATACACAAGAGAGTGTGATATAAAAATAACCTATCGAAACACAATCATTGTGAAGATCAGGTCGCATTCATAAAGGTCCCGAGAGATATGGTTTTATCATTACGGATGATAAGGAACTATATCTTATGGAGGATGATGAACCAAGGACATATGATAAGGCAATGAAAAGCTCAAATTCTGATAAATGGCTAAAAGCCATGAAATTAGAAATGGATTCCATGTCTGAGAACCAAGTTTGGAATTTGGTTGATGCACCGCAAGAGGTTAGACCAATTGTATGCAAGTGGGTCTTTAAGAAGAAGACAGTCATGGATGGTAATGTAATTACCTATAAAGCAAGGTTGGTAGCAAAAGGTTATAGTCAACGTGAAGGTATTGACTATGATAAAACTTTCTCACCGGTAGCCATGCTTAAATATATAAGGATACTGCTCACTATTGCTGCTTATTATGATTATGAGATCTGGCAGATGGATGTAAAAATAGCATTCCTGAATGGGGTTTTAGACCGGGATATGTATATAACACAAGTTGAGGGTTTTACATCTCAGAATGGCTCGAAGGTATGTAAGCTACAAAGATCCATTTATGGACTTAAGTAGGCATCCAAGAGTTAGAATATAAGATTTGATTAGACAATTCAGGAACTAGATTTTTGCCTAAATACTAATGAGCCTTGTGTTTACAAGAAGGTTAGTGGGAGTGCAGTCGTTTTTCTAGTATTGTTTGTTGATGACATTCTGCTAATAGGAAATGTCATTTCTCTTCTTTAAAATGTTAAAGTGTGGTTGTGAAGAAATTTCTCCATGAAAGACCTTAGTGAAGCAGCATTTATACTAGGTATAAAGATCTATAGAGATAGATTCAAGAGGCTGTTAGGTCTTTCTCAAAGTACATATATAGACAAGGTATTGAATTGATTCAACCTTAAGGATTCTAAGAAAGGTTATCTCCCTATGACAAAGGGGATTATCCTATCTAAGGCTGAGTTTCCAAAGACAGCTCAGGAGAGAATGCATATGAAGGATATACCCTATGCATCCTTGATAGGATCCATCATGTATGCTATGATATGTACTATGCCAGATGTCTCTCAAGCTTTGAGCTTTACGAGCAGATATCAGTCAGATCTAGGTGGAAAGCACTGGATTGCCGTCAAGGCAATTCTTAAGTACTTGAGAAGGACTAAGAATGAGTTCTTGATTATGGAGAAGGTGACCTCACCATCAGAGGTTACACTGATGTGAGTTTTCAATTTGACAAGGATGACTTTAAGTCTCCGTCAGGTTTTAGGTATGTGTTAAATGGAGGGGCGGTATACTGGAAGAGTTCCAAGCAAGAAACTACTGTTGATTCAACCATGGAATTTGAATACATTGATGTATGTAAAGCTGCAAAAAAAGTTGAATGGTTAAAGGGATTTATTGGTGATCTCGGTGTGGTGCCTGAGGCTGTAGATCTAATTACTTTGATTTGTGATAACAATGGTGCCATACCTCAGGAAAAGGAACCACGGTCTCATAAAAAAATGGACATGTATCTAGAAAGTATCATATAATTAGAGAGACTGTTGATGCTAAGATAATAAGATTAGAATATATACCCAATGATCAAAACCTCGCGGATGGTCTGACAAAGCCATTGACTCAAGTCAAGCATGACCAGCATGTTAAAGCATATGGATTAAGACATATGGCTAATTGGCCTCAGTGCAAGTGGGAGTTTGTTGGATATGATGTATGTTCTTAAGGCAATTAGGGCGATATATCTTAATTATATAATAGTATGAATAAATTGTTGAATCAATAAAGGCATTTAATCTTTTGTTTATATCAACGTGCTTGTATATATATATATATATATATATATATATATATATATATATATATATTATAGTTGGTTAGATATATTCATTGTTGTATGTATGCAAAAGTCCTTGACATATGATAGCATGAAGTCAGAGAAATTATAGTTGGACTATATTTGGTGGAACCTGCTTCATGTTCAATTATGATTATGTCTAAACTATCCTTAGTCATAGTTTCATCAAGAAAGGATATTTATGAAGTGGAAAGACTAGCATGTGGTCAACTTTTTTAGAAAGGGTCCAAGCAGTTAACTCCTAAGGACTGAAGGTGGTGCCTTAAGTTTGATACTTGGATATATCTGGGAGATATGTTGGAGACCGCAGTAAGATAAACACTTGGTATATATATCAATGTCTTAGTGTTTATCTTCTTCCAATAAGCTTTGCGAATGTCCTCATACTTGAGATACTAGTTACCTTGTGTGGTACTATTGCTATACTTTGGGGTATTACTATACACTTATTAATTTAGGGTGTTATGAGTGATTACGGGTATAGTGATGACAACACGTTGGTAAGCTGAGTAGTTGGAAAGAATCCATCGCTCCGGATATATTAAGGAGTTGTACCTAGCCACTTGTTGAAGTGATGATTGCCATAAACCTCTGATCAGAGTATGTATTTGATTAAAATGGTTTCTAGTCAAATACACTATGGTAAAAGGCAATATACTTCGGTAACATGTAAAGTACTAGGATAGCTTGGAGCAACCTCGCTATTAGTGGGTTAACACTTTAACCGAACCCTATAAACCAGATGGTACTAATATTAAAGATTGGAAGGAATTTATCGTATTGGATAACTATTGCATTAATTGGGATTAAGTCATAAGCATAAATGACGTTCCGAGTACTAGGGGATGATAGACCCTTGCTCGAGGCGCACTACAGTCGTTTGAGGTAATCGAGTTCTATTCACGGTCTAGAACATCAAGCCAATGGTTCGATTAGAACAAGGGTTGGTTAAGCCTTGACAGCTCAATACTGTGAGATCCTATAAGGTCACACACATTGGACCTTCATCGGACTAAGTAAAGAACTAATAGATTTATTCTATTACGAAAATAAACATAAATAATAATTGGATTATTATTTAATTGTTTGAAATTGCTTGGATCAATTTTGGATAAATCAAGGAATTTATTTTGAGTGGTGATTAATTTAATTAGGGTCATAAATAAATTGGCTAAATTGATTAGATCGATTTTATAAGCCAAAGGAATTTATTTTGACTGGTAACTAATTTATTAAGGTCGAAATAAATATTTATTTGAAAAGGATTAAAAGGGGAATTTTGCCAGAGTGAGTGAAATTGGACCGAGAGTACAAAATATATTTTGTACAGGCTCGGGCGCACAAAAATACACCAAAAGGTGAGCGAGCAATGCTAGGCATTACTCGCGACAGCCCATATAAATGGGCTGCCCAATCTCTCGTGGCGTGGGCCGCGAGGCCCAGTTCGCACTTAAGGCAAAGCCCTGCACACAGCGTGCCTGCACACAGCGTGCTACGCATGCTGTGTTTAAGCGGGTTATAGGGGGAGCAATTTTGCTCCCCCAAGCCTATATATAGGCTTCTCCTTCTCCTATTTTCATTGCACCAAACTCAAGGCATAAATCCTAAGCGAGATTCACAAAGGATAATCTCTCGGGTAATTGAGCAAGTTATTTTTTAGGAGCCTGAATTTATCCAGGGCAACTCTAATTTATATTTTCAGGTGAGGCTTCTAGAGTGGTCCAGCAACAACTCAAGGCTTCTTAGTTCTTCCTCCCGAGGAGGTTTTGATTGGTGGGGTTCGTATGGATACTCATAGAGGCTATCCTACCCTTGGACGCTTGCGCAAGGAAGTTCTGCTAAAGCACGCTTCAACTAGTAATTTCCTTTCCTTTCTCTTTTAATTATTAGGTCTTTTTCTTTAAGCATTTTTGTACTTAATAATTATGCTTAGGTTGTTTTGCATGCTTAGTTTATTTTATGCTTAGGTTATAGCTTAGAGCTATAACATGCTTAGGTTATAGCTTAGAGTTATAACATGCTTAGTATAAAATATATGTGCTAGGATATAATTTGGAATTATGGTATGCCTAGCCCTTTTGCATGCTAACCTAGGTAGATAATTATTTAGTTAAGGCTTTATTTAATTTATATGCTACTAATAGGAGTTCCTGGGGACAGGAACACAATTTTGAATTTCCGCCATGCCTGTTATCCATGTTTAATCTGGCTATCAGTTCCCAGTAACAAGATCTCAGAAAAGGGAATTGAGGTAGATCAAGCCAAAGTTGAAATCATTGAGAAGCTTGCTGAACCTACTTCTATAAAGGAGGTGAGAAGTTTTCTTGGCCATGCGGGTTTCTATCGTAGATTCATCAAAGATTTCTCAAAGATTGCAGCTTTCTTCTCACCTAGTGTAACATTGACAGAATTTGGTGTCTGCTTTAAACACCAATTGAAGTAAATTATGATGAGCTCGAGCTCATTTTTCTATCCTTATTATTATATACGTTATTTTTATTAAGTTATATATTTATTTTATTGTATATTTAATCCCTTACTGTTTGCTTTTTGTCGATAAATAATTGATTAAGTATGGGGAAGCCATATGAGGATCAACTTTAGACTTTTTGTTGCTCAACATACTTGATTTTGCCCATCATTGATTTTGGAAAGTGACCAAATCGGTTTGATTTTCAGAAATTATTCTTTCTCCATTTTGGAGCAATTGTTTATACATTTTTTTACACCATAAAATTGCAGTAGTTTTATTTTTGGCCTTCAAATATTTCTTTCCAATCAATTACTCTTGCATAATAGTCCTTTCCCTCTAGTATGTTGCTTCCACTAGAACTTTGTGATGTTATAAGTTTTTGCTTCCTCCAACCTTCCATTCCTATTACTGCATTCTTGCTTTGGGGATAAAGCAAAATTTAAGTATGGGGATGGAGGGCATAGCCCTTGATTTCAATTTGTATTGATTTTTATTGCTATTTTACTTATTGTTAACATGGTATATGGACTGTAAGTTTAAATTCCCTACTTAGATTGATGAACTCTTTTGTTTTGTTTTAAACTTTTGATTGAAAGTTGTCGTGCTTTGTTTTGATTAAATTTGGCCAAAATTTTTTTGATTTTTCTCTAAAAGTTTTCTATTTTTGTCAATAAGCATGACGCTTTGATCTTAGAATGCAAGTTAGTCTAAAGAAAATGTTTAGAGTATGGATTTTGATGGTGAACTTACATTGGCATCCTTTAACAAAGTCGATTAAGCAATATAGATCTTCATGAGGAACTGTTTTTCAATACTTATGGCTATAAATAATACCTATTGCAATCTACCCATCTTTAGTGAGAATTTGAGCCTCAATTTATGATAACAAGATTGCTGTTGGAATTTTCTTAATGAGTGGGCATGCATTTACATATATTAAGCTAGATTTTGATATGGTTTAGTACTTGTTAAGACCATACTTTGATTACTTGCATGACATGATAAAGGCAACTATAGGATTAACCTCTCTTAGCTAAAAAGCCACCCTTTTTACATAAATTTTCCTTTAGATAAGCCCATTTAAGCCTTTAGCCTATTTCTTTCTTTAACCACATAATTTAAGCCAATAATCCTTCAGTTTGATTTCCCTTCTACCGGATTTTTATCAAAGAATTGTTTTTGATAACATTGCAACAACTTTATATATACTGCAGACTTGTGCTTATCAAATTAAAGATTCTATGCATAAAAATTTCTTGAGTTATGTTGGTAAAAGTTTCCATTTTCCAACTCATGTTTCATCTAAATATATGTATATCTTCCACAAGAACAAAAAGAAAAGAAGTAGCCAACACTTATCAAAATTCCTTTAGCTACTGAAATTTTTGGATTTACTTCAGCAAGCTTGTTCCCACTTTAAAAAAATCTTACACTTGCTTGAATTGATGACATAAGACCCTTGTCTTCGTTGGAAAAATTATTAAAAACTCAAGCTATCCTCTCAAGATTAATTGATCTTTGAATTGATGTTCTTTAAAGCTGAATTAACTTTTGATTCTTGCCTAAGTCTGTTGTTGTGCCTACTGCAGCCTGCTGTAATTATTTGATAAATTCTTTTGATAAAAACCTTAGCCCAAATGACCTTTTATCATCACACCCTACCCCAAGCCTACATTACAACCCGATACAAGTCCTTTTGATTGTGTTTTATAATCAATAATAGTGGTGGAGATGAGACCGTTTATCAAGAATATGGTCTTAAGATTTCAATGTATTGCAGAAGAGTGTTGTTTATATAAAATTCCCTACACACTTTGAGAGAAAATGAGAGTGGACACTTAGTGAGGTAGTCTGGTTGCATTGATGCCATGTTTACTGATTTATTAGCTCTAATTGACTATCTTAACTTGTCTTTTATACTAAGTTAACATGGTAATGTGGGTAAGCTCATTTTGTTTCTTAAACTTTGCATTTTCTATGGATTCTCTTGTTTTTTTTGTGATAAGTAAATTGATGATTGCTGCCTTGTTTTGAACATTTTCGCACTTATTTTTCTTTTTCTTTTCTTCTTTTCTTCTTTCTTTGAGGACAAAGCAATATTTAAGTATAGGGATTTATGATAAGGGGAAAATGTACCATGAAAATATAGGGAAAATGGCTTTGGAATCACTTGATTTGGAGTTATATTGTGGATTTTATGAGTGTTTTTGAAAAATATAGATTGTAGGATAATAGGCAGAAGATTGCAGCAGAGTTGCAAAAATGAGAGAGAAAAAAGGCATTTTAGGAAAGGATGATGTGGCACACTATGAGAGGACTTGGAAATAGTTCAATGGCATAAAAAATAGATCTTTTGAAGACAAAAGGGACAAATTAGAGGATGCCCTTTATTTTACTTAGTGGCCAAGTACCTAAAGAGGGAGAAAATGTCATCTTTTGTGGATGATGACGTGGCACTCTAGGGGTGGACCTTCAAGTGGTTCAATGACATGAAGAAAGGACCTTTTTGGAGGCAAAAGTGGTGTGAGAAGCTACTATGTTTACTTTTTAGTGGCAAAGTACTTAAAACTTGTGGTTATGCATTTTTTTTATAATATTATAATGTGGCAAGTGGGCAACTTGCCTTAAGTCCCTTGAATACTAAATAAGGGCACTTCTTTTGCTTCAGAGGGCAGCTTATGCTCATCTCTTCTTCTCCAATTTATGTTCTAATTTCGTTTTTATGAATTTAAGTATGTTCTTCATTACTTCACATTTTATTTCTTTAATTATGCGTAACTAACTTTCTTACAAGCTCGCTAGGCTCTATCGGCGGCTTGTTTTTGGTGTAGGTCCTTCCTTATGCTAATTAGATTGATTATTAATTGTGATTAAATGATTCTTAAGTTTGGTCAATTTATGTTGGGATTGGAAGTGAGCATTTCTTAGGCCGAGAGGTGTTTCACTACCAAAGACCTATTAATAATCACGAAATTTATATAACCCAAGTGGGCACTGAATTCATGCTATGGGTTCTTAAAATTAATTTAAGATGCTTATTTGAGATTAATGCTTAAGGCCTAACTTGTAAGAGAGGGATCCATAATGAAAGTCTTAGAGTTCTAAGTGGTAGGATGGGTACACTTAGTTACCAAAAATGCAGGTAAGAGACCTTATATCTAGGTACCTAAACATGCTGGAATAAGGAAAGGGAAGTACCATTAACACCGTCCAAAGCATCTGCTAAAGCTTGTGTTTTCATATTATTGATTTTCATACCACTGCAATCTTGTTATTTTGCATAATGCAATCTTGGTACTATTTTATTTTACTCTACTGCACTCTAGTTTAAATTAGTTTTTAGCTCTCCAACTTTATAAATTGAGACTATTTAACTACTAAACTACCTATAAAACTTAAAATACTTCCTTGCTCCTCGTGGGAATTACACTTGGTCTTGCCCCGTACTACTAAAACGATCTAGTGCACTTGCTATTGAGCACGCAACATTAAGCAAACCAAATACCATAATGGAAGTTTAAGGTAAAAATACCTTGAATAGAAAAGCTCAAATCAGGTTTTGAGAAACCTGTTAATACACAAAAGAAAAGGAGACAAAGAGTAGAAGCAAGCGGGTTCCAAGCCGAAAAGAATGGCTGCGAGGAAACGAAAAATCAACCAATATTCCAAGCCGAAAAGAAGGGCGGTGAGGAAATGAAAAATCAACAAATAATCCGAGCCGAAAAGGAGGACGGTGCGGAAGTTTGTAAAACTACAAATGGAGCCGATATGCTCTAATACTATGATTAGAGCCGAAATGCTAAAAAGCCATCAGAGTTGAAATGCTCTAAAACTATTGGAGATGCAATGCTCTAAAACTATGATTAGAGCTGAAAAGCTCCAAAACTATTAGAGCCAAAATGCTCTAAAACTATGATTGTAGCCGAAATGCTCTAAAACTATGATTGTAGCCGAAATGCTCTAAAACTACAAATGGAGCCAAAATGCTCTAAAACTACAAATGGAGGTGAAATGCTCTTGAACTATCAGAAGCGCAATCTTTTAAAAATATGATGATGAGAGGTGAAATCCTCTAAAATTATAATACGCAAATCCATAATTTCCTCTTCAAGCAACGAAACGTGGTTATTGGAAACCATCCGTGAAATAGGTGGATCTTCAATTATGTTCTTTTGAGCAATTTGGAATTGGAAATCCCACTACTCAACTTAAGGGGGAGCGTTAGAAAGGAAAGATTGATCTAATTTGGAATTGGATTTTATTGGGAAGGAATATCATTTCCCTATTCAATAATGTGATTTTAGGATGGTATTATAGAAATGTATTTATTTTGTATTTATTTTCTATTCAATAGCTTCCTTTTATAAAGATTTATTTCCTTATACTTGTTCAATTTATCTCCTATATAAGGAGGCCTTGTAAATACAAAATAACCTTCATCTCCCTTAGTTTTCTTCTCCAATGTGATCTATGAAGTCAATTAAAGCTACCTTCTTTGAGGAGCTCTGAGTTTGTGTTTGTATGTTTATTTTTTTTTGTTCAAATTACAACGAGGATTACCTTCATAACTAGAATAGTCAGAGGTGTTAAATTGCCAAACCATCTAAGGTGTCTTGCCTGATAAATTGTTGTATGTAACATAAATTATGGAACTGAGTGGGGATTTTTCCATCCAAGTTATTGTAGGAAAGAACCAAGCTCTCAATTTGGATCAGGTTTGAAAATGAATCTAGAATGTGTCCTGTAAGACTATTATTTGACAATTTCAATCCCTGTATCTTGGTAAGATTTATGAATTTGGCCAGAATTGTACCAGATAAGTTATTACAAGAGAGATCTATTCGTGAGATGTACTCCAAAATACTTCCTTGAATTTGAGAAGTTAGACTCTTTATTGTAAACTCCAAAGGTTGTTCCATATTTTTCAATCGGATAAAATCAGAAAGAGAATCAAGAACAATAATTTGTTTTTAGTGAAATTTCGACCGAGTTTTTCTGTGTATGGCCAACATCATTTTTGGTGAAATAAATAGCCAAAAACGTCAACAAACATGCTGTTTGGGGGTAGAAGCCATGTCCAAAAGACATGTTTCTTCCCAGATTCAGTTGTGTCCAACAGACACACTATTTCGGACAAAAATTCATTTTCTGATGAATTTTTCCAAAGAATGCATGGGTTCAGCTCGACCCCAGCCCGGGGTGCTGCTCCAGGTCCCTGCCAAGGGCTGCTGCCCCTCGGACCCTGCCTCGGGGCGCCGCCTCTTGGGCACTGCACCCGGGGGCAGTGCCCCCGGACCCCCAAAATCGTAAACAGTACCCAAACAAGTGTGCACCACGCACTCTCCATACTTATTCGGTGAAATGTCACGATCGCATTGGTCAAACTAGTTGATCCAATTACACTAAAATATTAACAATATTTACCATATATATATTTGAATCACCTTCTGTCTTCTTGTACTTGCTGCCAGGTCTAATGTAGGAATGGACAACACCAGAAAGATTGTTGTTCGAAAGATCAAGCAAGCTTAATAGTTCTAAACTACAGAGTTCAACTGGTATTTCACCGTCAAGATTGTTGTGATTCAGAAAGAGAGAGCTCAATCCAGATAACTTGCCAATCTATTGCGGAAAATTTCCTATAAAATAGTTAGGGCCAAGATCCAGTGTCATTAGTTGAGAGAAATTATAAAACGTGGTTCCCAATCAATGAACCTTGTAGCTTGTTTTTCGACAAATATACTTCGCTGATACCTGAAGGGCATAACTAAGTTAGAAGATTTCTAGACAATTCGTTCTTCGAAACATCCAACACTTCAAGGGACATATTAGTAATCCATCTAGGAAAGTTGTCAAAGAGATTGTTGTTACTTGCATCCGAAATTTCCAACTGAGTACAATTGAGTAAGCTGTATGGAATGTTTCCAGAGAAGTAATTTTTATCCACTCGTAGCCCAACCAAGTCTTTCCAATTAGCAGTATTAGGAAGTATGGGGCCCTCAAATTCATTATAAAAAAGAACTAGTTCATTTAATGAGGGAAATCCAATGCCTAAATCTTCAAGTACTTTACCAGACAACTCGTTGGAGGATAAGTCTAAGCTTATCACTTGGCATATTTTTCCAATTAATGTGGGCATGGTACCAATAAAATTGTTATGAGACAAGTTTAATTCAGACAAACTTGGTAAAATTTGTCCAATTTCTCTTGGTATGGTACCACTGAGGGAATTCTAGGAGACATCTTGTTTTCGCAAATACTTATTAGGAGTACTTGACAAGTTGAAAAGCCCTGTAAGAGAAGTATTGGCTAGATACAGCTCGCTGAGTTTTCTGTTGTTCCTTAACAACCAATATGGAAACTCCCCCATGAGTTGAATATTTGAGAGACTAAGTTCTTGTAGATTGTGTGGATGGATAAGGAATTGGGGAAACCCTTCAGAATTTCCAAGAGTACTAGACAAATGAAGAAATTGTAACCGAAACCTTGGAGCTGAATCATGCACTTGATCCTCAGGCTCATATACATTGATGTTATGTTCACCATACTAGGATTCGAACTTTGAATGATTGAAAAAAGGCTGAAGTGTTATTGGCACTTGGAATAGATTGCTAGCAAATTCCAAGTATTTCAAGGATGTAAGACTGCTTAGGGGAGACAAAGTTCCAGTAAAATGATTTTCATAGAGAGAAAGTTCTTGAAGAGATGTTAAGTTTGCAATACACCAAGGGAAGCTCCCACTCAACTTATTTTCATTTATATATAGCTCTTCCAGATGCTTCAATTTGCATAAACCTATATATTGACATAAACAATATTATAAATAGAAACATGTTTAGAAATTGAAGCAATTTTAAGTGTAATTAATAAATAGATTAATTGGAAGGGAAGTTGGTCGAGCCGCTCAATCCACAATATATATCATGTTTCCAATATATTTCGGTGAAATTATATAAAATGCACCCTTATAGCATTTGTATTTATAAAATGCATCTTTTTGAAACCTATTTATTATAAACCTTTTTTTAATAAACTAATTCATTCTTTACACCTACTATAATTTTCAGTTATTTTGGGAATCCCTATTTCGTAGGAGATCGCGATTTAATTATCTTGCAGCATTCAAATTCCAATTTCTTCCCTTTCTAATTTGTTTTATTAATGACTAATTCAAACTCTGATTTCTTTCCTATCTCATCTCTGATTTCTTTCCGTTTAACTTCCGATTTATTTTTTCCCTTTCGATTTCATTCCATTCAATACTCAAAATCTGATTTCTTTCGTATCTCAATTATTAATCGAATTGATTCGTTTTTTATTCCTTTTCAATTTTTATTTTTCAATATTCAAAATCTGATTTCTTTCCTATTTGATTCAAATTGATTCCTTTTTTATTTCTATTTTCCCTTTCTTTCCGATTTCTTCCTTTTAATGCCTGCAATAACCATTTTTTCCGATTATAAAGTGCCCATTTTTTCTAATGTCAGATTGTCATGAAGTACCCATTGTGCACACAATCGTATATTGTCAACCGTACATTGATATATAGTACATGATACACATTGCGTGCACAACATCTTTTAGGGGCATGCACCTATACTATACAACGTTACCAAAAGGGTTCATTTTACCCACACAAGGTTTTAGTATTGTCATGCAGCAATATTGTACATGCATGCACAGTATTGAGCGACGACCATTGCTGACGCCGATGATGGAGATTTTGGTTTCGCCTTTGGAAGAAGAAGTGTAGCTAGAAAATAAGGATTTCAAATTTGTAAGGGTAGCTAGAAAATAGGGATTTCAAATTAGTAAGGGTGGTTAGAAAATAGGGATTTCAAACAAATTACTATTCTATGTTTAATATGTTTCAGAGAAAAAGTGTAACATCCCATTTCACACATTATTTTAGTCATTTATGCATATGTCTTAGAAATTATTAGATGAAGCATAAATATATAAGAAATATATTTATTTTGGTATATTTAGTTTAAAATATATTAGATATATACATATATACACTTAAATATATAAAAGGGATTTGAAATTTTGTAAAGATAAAAGTAGAAATTATAGTTGCTAATTAAATTAGTACTTGAGTTGTTTATTATTGGTATAAGTATAGTATAGTATAAGTGTAAGTATATGAAAAAGAAGGGCAAAATGGTCATTTTGGTCTATAGATAATTGTGGAAGAAATAAGGAAGAGATAAGTATCTGAAATCAACCGTCAAATAAAGAAAAATTCAGAATATGAAAGGGTAGGAGTAGAAGAAAAGAAAAAGAACAAAGAGAGAGGAAGAAACAGGTATGTATATGATTTTGTAATATGATTTTCGAGATGTTAGAGATAGAATTTTAGGTTATGACAAAAAGGCGAATTAATTATCTACATCTCTAGATTGCTTCTGTAAAATTTGGGAATTTGTAGATGAGTAGATCAATAACTATGATTTTTATAAGATGAAGTGTCCAGAATTGGTTGATCAAAGAATTGAGGTGAGTTTTGAAATTAATCTGGGATTGTTATGCTGCTTAGAAAATTTGAATTTTTGATATGTTATTTGCTCATGTGTATGGTTTAAGTAGGAAAAAGAATCAGGTCTATTCATATTATTTATAGAAAGTTATGGTCGTTTTACTAAGACGATGTCCAGGTAGAAAGGGTTGAAACAGGGCATTGATGGAAAAAATCACTATAAATCGTATAAGGCTTCGAAAATTTTGAGGTTTTAGTATGTCATGGAATTGTGTATTAGGAATTGAAGAAAAGAAGAATTAGCATATTTTAGTAAGTGAGTTGAAAGTTATGAATTTCGAAGTGAAGTGAGTTCATAAGAACACTAGTTCTAAGTGCAGCAAAATAGGGCAGAATTAGAGTAAAATATAAAATTTATAACAAATGGAAAAGTAATAAGAAAATTATTAAATTTAGATATGTTATGAAGTTATATGTTAAGAGTAAAATGAAACTAGAATCAGGTTATTTGGTTGAATGAATCGATAGATATCAATTGTTAAAGTCAGTAAGTTCATATAGATAGAATTTCTAGTTTAGGTTAATCTTTATATATATACAAAAACGAAATTTGACGTATATGTATGTTTATATTTGACATGAATTTATGTTATAGAACCTCAAATCCGTGAAGGGATTCCAGAGAAATTTTCAAGTTGTTTTCGAGAGAATTAGCTCGGATAATCTGTGAGTATAAACATGATATGAATATATGTGTGAAATATGTTGATGTGTTAATTGTATGAATATGTGAATGTACATGAATTGTGTGAGAAATATATTGATATGTGTCATTTGAATATGATAATGGATTAAATTCTTATGTGAAGTGAATTGGTGCATATATGAATTATTGGATACGTTTATAATGAGAATTGTATTTGATAAGCTGGATTTATATGATATATGTATGTGGAATATATGTTCATTTGTGGTAACATATGCTAATTGTAAGTTCAATGGTTCGTAAAACAAACATTTGCACTTGAATATATGAAAAGTAAAAGAGACATTGTGACATAGCTCATCAAACATTGTAATACATGTTCTGTACATCTGGACCTATGTGGTCAACTAACTGCAATATCTGACAAATGGACCGAAAGGTCAACCAATTGTTACATAGCTGGCCAGCAAATCAATTGACAATTGTTACAAATGTTACATGTATCCCGGGATAATAGTTTGGCTAGAAATGTCACAACAATTAAATAATCGGTTCATTCATTCTCATATAAGTGTGACTGTATATTGAATTTGTTAATGTATATATGTGATTTGCTATTAAATTTGTAATATGTGTATATATGTGATTTGCTAAATTCATTGATTGTTTATATTCACTGAGTTGCGCCTCATATGAAGCGCTAAATTTTTTAGAGCTGATAAAGTTTGTACTAGAAGCTCATTACTTGTAGATATCATAGACAAAAGATTGGCTGACTGTGTTCCATATGACTCCCTCTCCTCACAAAACAAGCATATAGAATAGAAGGTGGTTGGGTTTTATTTTGCTTTGTATAAGATTGTTTTGTAAAAAGATATAATGTTACAAGTGAGTATATATATAAAGAAGTATAAGTTCAAAATAAATTATATGTTGTGATTATGATTTTGGTGATTAGTATATGGCATAGGTTGTTTCAGTTGGTATCGGAGCAGGGATGTGATCATAGGGGCATCATATGCATACACACATAAAAGTTAATACATGTTGGGATTGTGCATGATATCACCTTTATATATGGCTGATGAATATATTAACCTGAGGAGAGAGGAACCAGCCAAAACGCCACTTATAAGATCATATGTACATTCACGTGTATCAAATGTATGTCAAGAGGCCTTGTGATAAAGGGCCTCCACCATTTGCTCAAAGGGAAATGGTACTTGATGAATAGAAGAAGAATGATACAATATGATTTGAAGGAATTCTTTTAAGTGAATTGATTGTTATAAATCAAGTGTACGAAACTGTTCACTCTAATTGATAAAGCAGTGTTAGTTGCTAATCTGATTAGATGAAATATTAAAGAATTTTTTATGTAATATTGAGTTTGAATTGGTTGATGAAGCAAAGTGCAGTACCGATTGTTTCACTAAAGAAGTGAATTTAGAGTCGTCAAGTTAGTCATGACCTATTTTACAAGCTGAATGTAAGGTAGTGCCTACTTGTTTGGTTCTTGCAATAAGGGTTTTATAAGAACCAATGTGTCTCCATGAGGTGCTTCAGTATTATTTACAAATAAGAAGGATAGTACTATTTGCATTGGTTATAGGAAGTTGAATTGAGGCACTATGAAAAACAAATATTCTTTTCCTCATATTGGTGATTTATTTGATCAATTACAAGGAACCAGGGTATTTTATAAGATTAATTTGAGAGACAAGATAGATTAAAAACCTGATATTAAACTCTACAAAACCTTTAGAAGATTCAGAGGACGTATTAGAGGAACAAGAATAGCAAAAGAAGAGATTGGGAAGTACAAGGAAATCAAGTACGTGGCTGGACTTCTTATACGATTTTCTTGATATTAGAGATAGAATTATGGTTCAAAATATGAAAGAGAATTGCAATTAGGTCATTTGAGGTTATATAGAAAAAGTTGTAGTCATTTTACTAGGCGATGTGCATGTGAAATGGGACAGATTCCGGAAGTGAAAGAAAAATTTAGTATAAATTATATGCTAATCATATGGTTACAAAATTTAAGTATGTTATAGTCATATGTGTTACAAAGAAAACGAGATAAGAACAAAATCATTTGGTTTTGTATCGTAAGCGATATGAATTTTCAAAGTCAGTAAGGTAATGAAGAATATGAATCAGGATTAAGTATAGTTTTGAAAGAAATGAAAAAAATTCACTATAGGATTCAGTATAGTTATCACCTTAGAAAGACATATTGAGATTCATAAAGAAGGGAAACCTAAGTACACAGTACATAGGACCTTATGAAATTCTTGAGAAAGTTAGCCTATTTGTTTATAGATCGGTGTTACCTTAAGAACTAGCTGAAATGCAAATTATTTTTCATGTTAGCATGTTAAAGAAGTATCGATAAGACCCCAAACATGTACTCAAGGATCAAGAATTAGAAATTTAACATAATTCGAGTTATGTAGAGGAGCCAGTAGAAATTATAGGGATGTAAGACCATACAGCTAGAAAACAAAGAAATACCATTTGTCAAAGTACTTTGGAGAAGTCAATTAGTGGAAGAAGCTACTTGAGAAACAGAAGAACAGATGAGAAAGGACTATTTATATTTTTCAGATACAAGCATTTAATTTCGTGGACGAAATTCTTTAAGGAAGGGAGAATTGTAACATCCCATTTCACACATTATTTTAGTCATTTATGCATATATATTAGAAAATATTAGATGAAGCATAAACATATAATAAATATATTAATTTTGGTATGTTAGGTTTAAAATATATCAGATATATACATCTATACACTTAAATATATGAAAGGGATTTGAATTTTTGGGAAGATAAAAGTAGAAATTATAGTTGGTAATTAAATTAGTACTTGAGTTGTTTATTATTGATATAAGTATAGTATAGTATAAGTGTAAGTATTATATAATGAAAAAGAAGGGTAAAATGGTCATTTTAGCCTATAGATAATTGTGGAAGTGATAAGGAAGAGATAAGTATCTGAAATCAACCATCAAATAAAGAAAAATTCAGAATATGAAAGGGTTGGAGTAGAAGAGAAGAAGAAGAACAAAGAGAGAGGAAGAATCAGGTATGTATATGATTGATATGATTTTCAAGATGTTAGAGATAGAATTTGAGGTTATGACAAAAAGACGAATTAATTATCCACGTCTCTAGATTGCCTCTGTAAAATATGGGGATTTTTAGATGAGTAGATCAATAACTATGATTTTTATAAGATGAAGTATCTAGAATCAGATGATCAAAGAGATGAGGTGAGTCTTGAAATTAATCTGGGATTGTTATGCTGCTTAAAAAATTTTGAATTTTTGATATGTTATTCCCTTTTGAAGATAGTTTAAGTAGGTTAAAGAATCAGGTCTATTCATATTATTTATAAAAAGTTATGGTCATTTTACTAAGACGATGTCCAGGTAGAAAGGGTTGAAACAGGGCATTTAATGAAAAATTCACTATAAATTGTATAAGGCTTTGAAAATTTCGAGGTTTTAATATGTCATGGAATTTTGTATTAGGAATTTAATAAAAGAAGAATCAGCATATTTGAGATAGTGAGTTGGAAGTTATGAATTTCGAAGTAAAGTGAGTTCATAAGAACACTAGTTCTAAGTGCAGTAAAATAGGGCAGAATTAGAGTAAAATATAAAATTTATAACAAATGGAAAAGTAATAAGAAAATTATTAAATTTTCATATGTTATGAAGTTATGTGTTAAGAGTAAAATGAAACTGGAATCAGGTTATTTGGTTGAATGAATCGATAGATATCAATTGTTAAAGTCAGTAAGGTCATATAGATAGAATTTCTAGTTTATGTAAATCTTTATATATATATATATAAAAACAAATACGATGTATATGTATGTTTATATTTGACATGAATTTATGTCATAGGAGCTCAAAAACGTGAAGGGATTCAAGAGGAATGTCCAAGTTATTTCCGAGAGAATTAGCTCGGATAATCTGTGAGTATAAACATAATATGAATATATGGGTGAAATGTGTTGATATGTTAATTGTATGAATATGTGAATGTGATATGAATTGTGTGAGAAATATATTGATATGTGTCATTTGAATATGATAATGGATTGAATTCTTAAGTGAAGTGAATTGGTGCATAAATGAATTATTGGATATGTTTATAATGAGAATTGTATTTGATAAGCTGGATTTATATGATATATGTATGTGGAATATATGTTCATTTGTGCTAATATATGCTAATTGTAAGTTCAATGGTTCGTAAAACAAACATTTGCACTTAAATATATGAAAAGTATAAGAGACGTTGTGACATAGCCGATCAAACATTGTAATACATGTTCTGTTCATCTGGACCTATGTGGTCATCTAACTGCAATATCTGACAAATGGACCGAAAGGTCAACCAATTGTTTCCCTGGAGCGAAAGGTCAACCGATTGTTACATAGCTGGCCAGCAAATAAATTGACAATTGTTGTAAATGTTACATGTATCCCGGGGCAATAGTTTGGCTGGAAATGTCACAACAATTAAATAACCGGTTCATTTATTCTTATATAAGTGTGACTGTATATTGAATTTGTTAATTTATATCTGTTATTTGCTATTAAATTTGTAATATGTGTATGTATGTGATTTGCTAAATTCATAGATTGTTTATATTCACTGAGTTGCGCCTCATATAAAGTGCTAAATTTTTCAGAGCTGATAAAGTTTGTACTAGAAGCTCATTACCTGTAGATATCATGGACGAAAGATTTGCTGGCTGTGTTCCATCTCACTCCCTCTCCTCATAAAACAAGCATATAGAATAGAAGGTGGTTGGGTTTTATTTTGCTTTGTATAAGATTGTTTTGTAAAAAGATATAATGTTACAAGTAAGTATATATATAAGAAGTATATGTACAAAAAAAATTTATATGTTGTGATTATGATTTTGGTGATTAGTATATGGCATAGGTTGTTTTAATTGGTATCGGAGCGGGGATATGATCATAGGGGCATCATATGCATACACACATAAAAGTTAATACATGTTGGGATTGTGCATGATATCACCTTTATATATGGCTGATCAAAATGTTGACCTGTGGAGAGAGGAACCAGCCAAAATGCCACTTATAAGATCATATGTACATTCACGTGCATCAAATGTACGTCAAGAGGCTTTATGATAAAAGGCCTCCACCATTTGCTCAAAGGGAAATGGTACTTGATGAATAGAAGAAGAATGATACAATATGATTCAAAGGAATTCTTTTAGGTTAATTGATTGTTATAAATCAAGTTTACGAAACTGTTCACTCTAATTGATAAAGCAGTGTTAGTTGCTAATCTTATTAGATGAAATATTCAAGCCTTTTTTATGTAATATTGAGAATTATTGGTGGACCCTTATATAGAGAATTATGCAAAGCCACTAATCCGACTACACGCCAAATTGGTGGACCCTTGATTATATTACAAGTATAGGCATGGGATAGACTTCGAGAGGTATCACCGAATCGAGAAAGCAGAGCTATTATCCCGGATTTACCTCTTGCTCAAAGGTATGTATATTGAATAAAAATTATGATATCAATTGACTATGTAAATTGAATAATTGTATCATATCAGATGGAGCACACGTAGGGAGATCACAAAAATACCAACACATACTCTCAGACATATACGAAATGCACTTGATATGGCAGATAAGAATTGTGTGAGATTTCATAATCTAAATTGTAGGGGTGTTGTTCGATTTTTGGTTGGTTTGGTTTGGTTATTCAACTGACCAAATCGATGAACACCCCTACTAAAATTATTATTTCACTGGGTAATAAATTATTTATGTATGTTACAATTTAATCATTGTAGTTCATCTGGGAGCCATACACTAATGATATCCGAGAGCAATTACCGGAATATTGCTTTGAACGAAATCAGTTGTGGACAGCTGTGGTCCCCTTGATTTGCATGCATATTGTGGAATGGCATCAGCCAGATAGAGTTCTTCACCAATTTGGGTTGCAGCAACACATTCCTCATGCACCTTATCAAACTGATGAGTTGTATAAACTTGAACTCTTGCCAATCAAGAGGGAAATAATGCAAAAATAAGAAAAATGGATTGCATTATGGAACAATAGGGCTAATTTAATTTTTTCTTCACAACCTTCTTCAAGACCACTGCACTATCATTCTCAATACATGGAATGGTATAGACGAATCACTAGGAGATGGATTTCTATCACGGGGGCTGCTCATTATGTAGTAGTGCGTAATTAAAATTGAATATTTTATTTTTTATATAGAACCATCATTATGGTATTGTTTAACATTATACCTGTGTGCAGGTTGATGGATTAGAAAAGATGTCATTTGTTAGAGATATTGACACTATACAACAAATAAGGTCTAGTTTGTGTGCTGCACTTGGAGAGCAAAGGCGTTATTTCAGTGAGTCTCAACCTCCAATGATGCTATACTTGTGTGTAGCTGATTTTTATCTCATACCTTTCCTTAATATTAGACTGGATCACTCGTATCTTCAGTGATGCATCGACCTTCTCCATTGCCTCAATTATTGGATATAAGTAATCCGTATCGAGATTTTTGTTGTCTTGCGATGAAAGGAAATCACAACTGTGATCTCCGTTATATTTCGTGATCTCCCATAAAAACCCATTTTTCTTCTTGCATGTAGCACGCAATCTCCACTGACATCCATTAGTATATTCATTGCATACTAATTTGATTGTATTTGCCTTTGTCTGTTTACTTTGAAACTCTTTCTGGTGTCTAAGGGAGTATTCTTTAGCTGCAATTCTAACAGCTTCCCTTGACTGAAAAAGCATCCGACCTTGAGATCCAATGATGAGTTCCAACATGAAGCATTAGTATTTGCATTGTATGGATGAATTTCCAAGGCTGAATCATCATATTGAGTGTATGAAGGGATATTTGGAAAAAATATAGGGGTAAAATTATTACAATGCACCCCATCTCCGACCGCCTCTCTATTCCCCTCCTCCTCCTCCTGCTCCTCTTCCTTTTCATCCTCCTCTTCCTCCTCCTCCTCCTCCTCAGCATCATCACCATCACCATCACCATCACCATCACTATAAGACTGAAAATTTGATGGACCAACATCATCACCCTTACAACATTCAATATATAATTCAATACAACACATGTCCACAGTACTGTTGACTAACCCCATCATCATATTCACATCATCATTATCACAAAGCTCAAGACAAGTGTAATGTAATTTGTCACCATGCATTGCATGCGGATAGCGAAACTCAATCTTAACTTCATTCAATGGCAATTTTACAATAGCTCTAATCTTATCGTATAAAATACTTACATCCAATTGTGTAGGCACCGTTATTGTTCTGTATAGAGAATTATGGAACTAAGTGGGGATTTTTCCATCCAAGTTATTGCAGGAAAGAACCAAGCTCTCAATTTGGATCAGGTTTGAAAATGAATCTGGAATGTGTCCTGTAAAACTAATATATGACAACAAGGATTACTTCATAACTATAATTGTCAGAGGTGTTAAATTGCCAAACCGTCTAGGGTGTGTTGCTTGATAAATTGTTGTATGAAACAAAAAAAGTGGGATATGAATTTTAGTTCATGGAACTGTGTGGGGATTTTTCCATCCAAGTTATTGCAGGAAAGAACCAAGCTCTCAATTTGGATCAGGTTTGAAAACGAATCTAGAATGTGTCCTGTAAAACTGTTATATGACAAGTTCAATCCCTGTATCTTCGTAAGATTTCCAAATTTTGCAGGAATTATACTAAATAAGTAATTACAAGGGAGATCTATTCCTGAGATTTACTCCAAAATACACCCTTGAATTTGAGAAGTTAGACTCTTTGTTGTAAACTCCAAAGGTTGTTCCATAGAATTTGGAGGATATGTCATATTTACCATATATGTATTTGAATCACCTTCTGTCTTCTTGTACTTGCTACCAGGTCTAATGTAGGAGGGGACAACACTAGAAAGATTGTTGTTCGAAAGATCAAGCAAGCTTAATAGTTCTAAACTACAAAGTTCAACTGGTATTTCACCTTCAAGATTGTTGTGATTCAGAAAGAGAGCTCAATTCAGATAACTAGCCAATCTATTGCGGAACATTTCCTATAAAATAGTTATGGCTAAGATCCAGTGTCATTGGTTGAGAGAAATTACAAAATGCAGTTACCAATCAATGAACCTTGTAGCTTGTTTTTCGACAAATATACTTCGCTGATACCTGAAGGGCATAACTGAGTTAGAAGATTTCCAGACAATTCATTCTTCGAAAGATCCAACACTTCAAGGGATATATTAGTAATCCATCTAGGAAAGTTGCCAAAGAGATTATTGTTACTTGCATCCAAAATTTCCAACCGAGTACAATTGAGTAAGCTGTATGGAATGTTTCCAGAGAAGTAATTTTTATCCACTCGTAGTCCAACCAAGTCTTTCCAATTAGCAGTATTGGGAAGTATGGGGCCCTCAAAATCATTATAAAAAAGAACTAGGTCATTTAACAAGGGAAATCCAATGCCCAAATCTTCAGGTACTTTACCAGACAACTCGTTGGAGGATAAGTCTAAGCTTATCACTCGGCATATTTTTCCAATTGATGAGGGCATGGTAACAACAAAATTGTTGTGAGACAAGTTTAATTCAGACAAACTTGGTAAAATTTGTCCGATTTCTCTTGGTATGGCACTATTGAGGGAATTCTGGGAGATATCTAGTTTTCGCAAATACTTATTCGGAGTACTTGACAAGTTGAAAAGCCCTGTAAGAGAAGTATTGGCTAGATACAGCTCACTGAGTTTTGTGTTGTTCCTTAACAACCAATATGGAAACTCCCCCTTGAGTTGAATACTTGAGAGATTAAGTTCTTGTAGATTGTGAGGATGGATAAGAAATTGGGGAAACCCTTCAGAATTTCCAAGAGTACTAGACAAATGAAGAAATTATAACTGAAACCTTGGAGCTGAATCATGCACTTGATCCTCAGGCTCATATACATTGATGTTATGTTCACCATACTAGGACTCAAACTTTGAATGATTGAAAAAAGGCCGAAGTGTTATTGGAACTTGGAATAGATTGCAAGCAAATTCCAAGTATTTCAAGCATGCAAGACTGCTAAGGGGAGACAAAGTTCCAGTAAAATGATTTTCATAGAGAGAAAGTTCTTGAAGAGATGTTAAGTTTGCAATACACCAAGGGAAGCTCCCACTCAACTTATTTTCATTTATATATAGCTCTTCCAGATGCTTCAATTTGCATAAACCTATATATTGACATAAACAATATTATAAATAGAAACATGTATAGAAATTGAAGCAATTTTAAGTGTAATTATTAAATAGATTAATTGGAAGGGAAGTTGGTCGAGCCGCTCAATCCACAATATATATCATGTTTCTAATATATTTCGGTGAAATTGTATAAAATGTACCCTTATAGCATTTGTATTTATAAAATGCATCTTTTTGAAACCTATTTATTATAAACCTTTTTTTAATAAACTAATTCATTCTTTATACCCACTATAATTTTCAATTATTTTGGGAATCCCTATTTTGTAGGAGATCGCAATTTTTCAAATTTCAATTTCTTCCCTTTCTAATTTTTTTTATTAATGACTAATTCAAAATCTGATTTCTTTCCTATCTCATCTCTGATTTCTTTCCGTTTACTTTCCGATTTATTTCTTCCCTTTCGATTTCATTCCATTCAATACTCAAAATCTGATTTCTTTCGTATCTCAATTATTATTCGAATTGATTCATTTTTTATTCCTTTTCGATTTTTATTTTTCAATATTCAAAATCCGATTTCTTTCCTATTTGATTCGAATTGATTCTTTTTTATATTTTCCCTTTCTTTCCGATTTCTTCCTTTTAATGCCTGCAACAACCATTTTTTTCGATTATGAAGCACCCATTTTTTCTGATGTCAGATTGTCATGAAGTACCCATTGTGTACACAATCGTATACTGTCAACCGTACATTGATATAAATTACTTGACACACATTGCGTGGACAGTATCTTTTAGGGGCATGCATCTATACTATACAACGTTACCGAAAGGGTTCATTTTGCCCACCCTAGGTTTTAGTATTGTCATGCAGCAATATTGTACACGCGTACACAGTATTGAGTGATGACCATTGCCGACGCCGATGACGGAGATTTTGGTTTGGCCTTTGGAAGAAGAAGTGCAGCTAGAAAATAAGGATTTCAAATTGGTAAGGGCAGCTAGAAAATAGGGATTTCAAATCAGTAAGGGTGGTTAGAAAACAGGGATTTCAAACAAATTGTTATTCTATGTTTAATATGTTTTAGAGAAAAAGTGTAACATCCCATTTCACACATTATTTTAGTCATTTATGCATATATATTAGAAATTATTAGATGAAGTATAAATATATAATAAATATATTAATTTTGGTATATTTAGTTTAAAATATATTAGATATATACATATATACACTTAAATATATAAAAGGGATTTGAAATTTTGTGAAGATAAAAGTAGAAATTATAGTTGGTAATTAAATTAGTACTTGAGTTGTTTATTATTGGTATAAGTATAGTATAGTATAAGTGTAAGTATATGGAAAAGAAGGGCAAAATGGTCATTTTAACCTATAGATAATTGTGGAAGAAATAAAGAAGAGATAAGTATCTGAAATCAACCATCAAATAAAGAAAAATTCAGAATATGAAAGGGTAGGAGTAGAAGAGAAGAAGAAGAATAAAGAGAGAGGAAGAATCAGGTATGTATATGATTTTGCAATATGATTTTCGAGATGTTAGAAATAGAATTTGAGGTTATGTCAAAAATACGAATTAATTACATTCATCTCTAGATTGCTTCCATAAAATTTTGGGATTTGTTGATGAGTAGATCAATAACTATGATTTTTAAAAGATGAAGTGTCCAGAATTGGTTGATCAAAGAGAAGAGGTGAGTTTTGAAATTAATCTGGGATTGTTATGCTGCTTAGAAAATTTTGAATTTTTGCTATCTTATTCCATTTTGTGTGTAGTTTAAGTGGGAAAAATATACAGGTCTATTCGTATTTTTTATAGAAAGTTATGGTCATTTTACTACGACGCTGTCCAAGTAGAAAGGGTTGAAACAGGGCATTGAAGGAAAAATACACTATAAATCGTATAAGCCTTTAAAAATTTTGAGGTTTTATTATGTCATGGAATTGTGTATTAGGAATTGAACAAAAGAAGAATCAGCTCATTTGAGTTAGCGAGTTGAAAGTTATGAATTTCGAAGTGAAGTGAATTCATAAGAACACTAGTTCAAAGTGTAGCAAAATAGGGCAGAATTAGAGTAAAATATAAAATTTATAACAAATGGAAAAACAATTATAAAATTATAAAATTTTGAAATGTTATGAAGTTATGTGTTAAGAGTAAAATTAAACTAGAATCAGGTTATTTGGTTGAATGAATCGATAGATATCGATTGTTAAAGTCAGTAAGGTCATATAGATAGAATTTCTAGTTTATGTTAATCTTTATATATATACAAAAAAAAGAAATAAGATGTATATGTATGTTTATATTTGACATGAATTTATGTTGCAGGAGCACAAAACCGTGAAGGGATTCCAAAGGAATGTCCAAGTTATTTCCGAGAGAATTAGCTCAGATAATCTGTGAGTATAAACATGATATGAATATATGGGTGAAATGTGTTGATGTGTTAATTGTATGAATATGTGAATGTGATATGAATTGTGTGAGAAATATATTGATATGTGTCGTTTGAATATAATAATGGATTGAATTCTTATGTGAAGCGAATTGGTGCATATATGAATTATTGGATACGTTTATAATGAGAGTTGTATTTGATAAGCTGGATTTATATGATATATGTATGTGGAATATATGTTCATTTGTGGTAATATATGCTAATTGTAAGTTTAATGGTTCGTAAAATAAACATTTGCACTTCAATATATGAAAAGTATAAGAGACGTTGTGACATAGCCGATCAAATATTGTAATATACGTTCTTTTCATCTGGACCTATGTGGTCAACCAACTGTAATATCTGACAAATGGACCGAAAGGTCAACCAATTGTTTACCTGGACTGAAAGGTCAACCAATTGTTACATAGCTGGCCAGCAAATCAATTGACAATTGTTATAAATGTTTCATGTATCCCGGGGCAATAGTTTGGCTGAAAATATCACCACAATTAAATAACTGGTTCATTCATTCTTATATAAGTGTGACTGTATATTGAATTTGTTAATGTATATATGTGATTTGCTATTAAATTTGTAATATGTGTATATATGTGATTTGCTAAATTCATTGATTGTTTATATTCACTGAGTTGCGCCTCATATAAAGCGCTAAATTTTTCAGAGCTGATAAATTTATACTAAAGGCTCATTACCTGTAGATATCATGGACAAAAGATTGGCTGGCTATGTTCCATCTCACTCCCTCTCCTCACAAAACAAGCATATAGAATAGAAGGTGGTTGGGTTTTATTTTGCTTTGTATAAGATTGTTTTGTAAAAAGATATAATGTTACAAGTGAGCATATATAAAAAGAAGTATAAGTACAAAAAAAATTATATGTTGTGATTATAATTTTGGTGATTAGTATATGGCATAGGTAGTTTCAGTTGGTATCGGAGTGGGGATATGATCATAGGGGCATCATATGCATACACACATAAAAGTTAGTACATGTTGGAATTGTGCATGATATCACCTTTATATATGGCTGATCAAAATGTTAACTTGAGGAGAGAGGAACCAGCCATAACGCCACTTATAAGATCATATGTACATTCACGTGCATCAAATATACGTCAAAAGGCTTTGCGATAAAGGGCCTCCACCATTTACTCAAAGGGAAATGGTACTTGATGAAAAGAAGAAGAATGGTACAATATGATTCAAAGGAATTCTTTTAAGTGAATTGATTGTTGTACGAAACTATTCACTCTAATTGATAAAGCAGTGTTAGTTGCTAATCTGATTAGATGAAATATTAAAGACTTTTTTTTACGTAATAATAATTTTGAATTGGTTGATGAAGTAAAGTGCAGTACCGATTATTTAACTAAAGAAGTGAATTTAGAGTCGCCATGTTAGTCATGAGCTATTCTTCAAGCTGAATGTAAGGTAGTGCCTACTTGTTTGATTCTGGCAATAAGGGTTTTATAAGAACCAGTGTGTCTCCATGAGGTGCTTCAGTATTATTTATCAATAAGAACGATATTACTATTTGCATTGGTTATAGGAAGTTGAATTGAGGTACTATGAAAAACAAATATTCTTTACCTCGTATTGGTGATTTATTTGATCAATTACAAGGAACCAGGGTATTTTATAAGATTAATTTGAGAGACAAGATAGATGTAAAACCTGATATTAAACTCTACAAAACCTTTAGAAGATTCAGAAAACGTATTGGAGGAACAAGAGTAGCGAAAGAAGAGATAGGGAAGTAAAAGGAAATCAAGTATGTGGTTGAACTTGTTATATGATTTTCTTGATATTAGAGATAGAATCATGGTTCAAAATATGAGAGAGAATTGTAATTAGGTCATTTAAGGTTATTTAGAAAAAGTTGTAGTCATTTTACTAGGCGTTGTACATGTGAAATGGGACAGATTCCGGAAGTGAAAGAAAAATTTAGTATAAATTGTATGCTAATCAGATGGTTACGAAATTTAAGTATGTTATAGTCATGTGTGTTACAAAGAAAATGAGATAAGAACAAAATCATTTGGTTTGGTATCATAAGCGATATGAATTTTCAAAGTCGGTAAGGTAATGAAGAATATGAATCTGGATTAAGTATAGTTTTGTAAGAAATGAAAAAAATTCACTATAGGATTCAGCATAGTTATCACCTCGAAAAGACATATTGAGATTCATAAAGAAGGGAAAGCTAAGTACACCGTATATAGGACCTTATGAAATTCTTGAGAAAGTTAGTCTATTTGTTTATAGATCAGTGTTACCTTAAGAACTAGCTGAAACGCAAATTATGTTTCATGTTAGCATGTTAAAGAAGTATCGATAAGACCCCCAAACATGTACTCCAGGATCAAGAATTTGAGTTATGTAGTGGAGCTAGTAGAAATTATAGGGATGAAAGACCATACAGCTTGAAAATAAAGAAATACCATTTGTCAAAGTACTTTGGAGAAGTCATTCAGTGGAAGAAGCTACTTGAGAAACAGAAGAACAGATGAGAAAGGACTATTCATATTTTTTAGATATGGGCATTTAATTTTGAGGACAAAATTCTTTAAGGAAGGGAGAATTGTAACATCCCATTTCACACATTATTTTAGTCATTTATGTATATATATTAGAAATTTTTAGATGAAGTATAAACAAATAATAAATATATTAATTTTGGTATATTAGGTTTAAAATATATCAGATATATACATCTACACACTTAAATATATAAAAGGGATTTGAAATTTTGAGATGGTAAAAGTAGAAATTATAGTTGGTAATTAAATTAGTACTTGAGTTGTTTATTATTGGTATAAGTATAGTAAAGTATAGGTGTAAGTATTATACAATGAAAAAGAAGGGTAAAATAGTCATTTTAGCCTATAGATAATTGTGGAAGTGATAAGGAAGAGATAAGTATCTGAAATCAACCATCAAGTAAAGAAAAATTCAGAATATGAAAGGGAAGGAGTGGAAGAGAAGAAGAAGAACAAAGAGAGAGGAAGAATCAAGTATGTATATGATTTTGTAATATGATTTTCGAGATGTTAGAGATAGAATTTGAGGTTATGACAAAAAGACGAATTAATTATCTACATCTCTAATTTGTTTCTAGAAAATTTGGGAATTTGCAGATGAGTACATCAATTACTATGATTTTTATAAGATGAAGTGTCCAGAATTGGATGAACAAAGAGAGGAGGTGAGTTTTGAAATTAATCTGGGATTGTTATGCTTCTTAGAAATTTTTAAATTTTTGATATGTTATTCCCTTCTTTGTATAGTTTAAGTAGGAAAAAGAATTAGGTCTATTTAAATTATTTACAGAAAGTTATGGTCATTTTACTTTGACGTTGTCTAGGTAGAAAGGATTTAAACAGGACATTGAAGGAAAAATTCACTATAAATTGTATAAGGCTTTGAAAATTTTGAGGTTTTAGTATGTCATGGAATTGTGTATTAGGAATTGAACAAAAGAAGAATCAGAAAATTTGAGTTAGTGAGTTGAAAGTTACGAATTTCGAAGTGAAGTGAGTTCATAAGAACACTAGTTCTAAATGCAGCAAAACTGGGCAGAATTAGAGTAAAATATAAAATTTAAAACAAATGGAAATGTGATCAGAAAATTATAAAATTTTGATATGTTATGAAGTTATGTGTTAAGAGTAAAATGGAACTAGAATCAGGTTATTTGGTTGAATGAATCGATAGATATCAATTGTTAAAGTCAGTAAGGTCATATAGATAGAATTTCTAGTTTATGTAAATCTCTATATATATACAAAAAAAAGAAATAAGATGTATATGTATGTTTATATTTGACATGAATTTATGTTATAGGAGCTCAAAACCGTGAAGGGATTCCAGTGCCCAAGTTGTTTCCGAGAGAATTAGCTCGGATAATCTGTGAGTATAAACATGATATGAATATATGGGTGAAATGTGTTGATGTGTTAATTGTATGAATATGTGAACATGATATGAATTGTGTGAGAAATATATTGATATGTGTCATTCGAATATGATAATGGATTGAATTCTTAAGTGAAGTGAATTGGTGCATATATGAATTATTGGATACGTTTACAATGAGAATTGTATTTATATGATATATGTATGTGGAATATATGTTCATTTGTGATAATATATTTTAATTGTAAGTTCAATGGTTTGTAAAACAAACATTGGCACTTGAATATATGAAAAGTATAAGAGACGTTGTGACAAAGCAGATCAAACATTGCAACACATGTTCTGTTCATCTGGACCTATGTGGTCAACCAACTACAATGTTTGACAAATGGACCGAATGGTCGACCAATTGTTTACCTGGATCGAAAGGTCAACTAATTGTTATATAGCTGGCCAGCAAATCAATTGACAATTGTTACAAATGTTACATGTATCCCGGGGCAATAGTTTGGCTGGAAATGTCACAACAATTAAATAACCGGTTCATTCATTCTCATATAAGTGTGACTGTATATTGAATTTGTTAATGTATATCTGTTATTTGCTATTAAATTTGTAATATGTGCATATATGTGATTTGCTAAATTCATAGATTCTTTATATTCACTGAGTTGCGCCTCATATAAAGCGCTAAATTTTTCAGAGCAGATAAAGTTTGTACTAGAAGCTCATTACCTGTAGATATCAAGGGCGAAAGATTGGCTGGTTGTGTTCCATCTCACTCCCTCTCCTCACAAAACAAGCATATAGAATAGAAGGTGGTTAGGTTTCATTTTGCTTTGTATAAGATTGTTTTGTAAAAAGATAAAATGTTACAAGTGAGTATATATATTAAGAAGTATAAGTACCAAAAAAATTTATATGTTGTGATTATGATTTTGGTGATTAGTATATGGCAAAGGTTGTTTCCGTTGGTATCGGAGCGGGGATATGATCATAGGGGCATCATATGCATACACACATAAAAGTTAATACATGTTCGGATTGTGCATAATATCACCTTTATATATGGCTGATGAAAATTATAACCTGAGGAGAGAGGAACTAACCAAAATGCCACTTATAAGATCATATGTGCATTCACGTGCATTAAATGTACGTCAAGAGGCTTTGTGATAAAGGGACTCCACCATTTGCTCAAACGAAAATGGTACTTGATGAATAGAAGAAGAATGATACAATATGATTCAAAGGAATTCTTTTAAGTGAATTGATTGTTATAAATCAAGTATACGAAACTGTTCACTCTAATTGATAAAGCAGTGTTAGTTACTAATCTGATTAGATGAAATATTAAAGAATTTTTTATGTAATATTGAGTTTGAATTGGTTGATGAAGCAAAGTGCAGTACCGATTGTTTCACTAAAGAAGTGAATTTTGAGTCGTCAAGTTAGTCATGACCTATTTTACAAGCTGAATGTAAGGTAGTGCCTACTTGTTTGGTTCTTGCAATAAGGGTTTTATAAGAACTAACGTGTCTCCATGAGGTGCTTCAGTATTATTTATCAATAAGAAGGATAATACTATTTGCATTGGTTATAGGAAGTTGAATTGAGGCACTATGAAAAACAAATATTCTTTTCCTCGTATTGGTGATTTATTTGATCAATTACAAGGAACCAGGGTATTTTATAAGATTAATTTGAGAGACAAGATAGATGTAAAACCTGATATTAAACTGTACAAAACCTTTAGAAGATTCAAAGGACGTATTAGAGGAACAAGAATAGCAAAAGAAGAGATAGGGAAGTAAAAGGAAATCAAGTACGTGGCTGAACTTATTATACGATTTTCTTGATATTAGAGATATAATTATGGTTCAAAATATGAAAGACAATTGTAATTAGGTCATTTGAGGTTATATAGAAAAAGTTGTAGTCATTTTACTGGGCGATGTGCAAGTGAAATGGGACAGATTCCGAAAGTGAAAGAAAAATTTAGTATAAATTGTATGCTAATCATATGGTTACAAAATTTAAGTATGTTATAGTCATGTGTGTTACAAAGAAAACGAGATAAGAACAAAATCATTTGGTTTTGTATCGTAAGCGATATGAATTTTCAAAGTCAGTAAGGTAATGAAGAATATGAATCAGGATTAAGTATAGTTTTGAAAGAAATGAAAAAAATTCACTATAGGATTCAGTATAGTTATCACCTTAGAAAGACATATTGAGATTCATAAAGAAGGGAAACCTAAGTACACAGTGCATATGACCTTATGAAATTCTTGAGAAAGTTAGTCTATTTGTTTATAGATCGGTGTTACCTTAAGAACTAGCTGAAATGCAAATTATTTTTCATGTTAGCATGTTAAAGAAGTATCGATAAGACCCCAAACATGTACTCGAGGATCAAGAATTAGAAATTTAACATAATTCGAGTTATGTAGAGGAGCCCGTAGAAATTATAGGGATGTAAGACCATACAACTAGAAAACAAAGAAATACCATTTGTCAAAGTACTTTGGAGAAGTCATTTAGTGGAAGAAGCTACTTGAGAAACAGAAGAACAGATGAGAAAGGACTATTTATATTTTTCAGATAGAAGTATTTAATTTCGAGGACGAAATTCTTTAAGGAAGGGAGAATTGTAACATCCCATTTCACACATTATTTTAGTCATTTATGCATATATATTAGAAATTATTAGATGAAGCATAAACATATAATAAATATATTAATTTTGGTATGTTAGGTTTAAAATATATCAGATATATACATCTATACACTTAAATATATGAAAGGGATTTGAATTTTTGTGAAGATAAAAGTAGAAATTATAGTTGGTAATTAAATTAGTACTTGAGTTGTTTATTATTGATATAAGTATAGTATAGTATAAGTGTAAGTATTACATAATGAAAAAGAAGGGTAAAATGGTCATTTTAGACTATAGATAATTGTGGAAGTGATAAGGAAGAGATAAGTATCTGAAATCAACCATCAAATAAAGAAAAATTCAGAATATGAAAGGGTTGGAGTAGAACAGAAAAAGAAGAACAAAGAGAGAGGAAGAATCAGGTATGTATATGATTGATATGATTTTCGAGATGTTAGAGATAGAATTTGAGGTTATGACAAAAAGACAAATTAATTATCCACCTCTCTAGATTACCTCTGCAGAATATGGGGATTTTTAGATGAGTAGATCAATAACTATGATTTTTATAAGCTGAAGTATCCAGAATCAGATGATCAAAGAGATGAGGTAAGTTTTGAAATTAATTTGGGATTGTTATGCTGCTTAGAAAATTTTGCATTTTTGATATGTTATTCCCTTTTGTGGATGGTTTAAGTAGGATAAAGAATCAGGTCTATTCATATTATATATAGAAAGTTATGGTCATTTTACTAAGACGCTGTCCAGGTAGAAAGGGTTGAAACAGGGCATTTAAGGAAAAATTCACTATAAATTGTGTAAGGCTTAAATTGTATAAGGCTTTGAAAATTTCGAGGTTTTAATATGTCATGGAATTTTGTATTAGGAATTGAATAAAAGAAGAATCAGCATATTTGAGATAGTGAGTTGGAAGTTATGAATTTCGAAGTAAAGTGAGTTCATAAGAACACTAGTTCTAAGTGCAGTAAAATAGGGCAGAATTAGAGTAAAATATAAAATTTATAACAAATGGAAAAGTAATAAGAAAATTAGTAAATTTTGATATGTAATGAAGTTATGTGTTAAGAGTAAAATGAAACTGGAATCAGGTTATTTGGTTGAATGAATCGATAGATATCAATTGTTAAAGTCAGTAAGGTCATACAGATAGAATTTCTTGTTTATGTAAATCTTTATATATATATATATAAAAACAAATACGATGTATATGTATGTTTATATTTGACATTAATTTATGTTATAGGAGCTCAAAAACGTGAAGGGATTCCAGAGGAATGTCCAAGTTATTTCCGAGAGAATTAGCTCGGATAATCTATGAGTATAAACATGATATGAATATATGGGTGAAATGTGTTGATATGTTAATTGTATGAATATGTGAATGTGATATGAATTATGTGAGAAATATATTGATATGTGTCATTTGAATATGATAATGGATTGAATTCTTAAGTGAAGTGAATTGGTGCATATATGAATTATTGGATATGTTTATAATGAGAATTGTATTTGATAAGCTGGATTTATATGATATATGTATGTAGAATATATGTTCATTTGTGCTAATATATGCTAATTGTAAGTTCAATGGTTCGTAAAACAAACATTTGCACTTAAATATATGAAAAGTATAAGAGACGTTGTGACATAGCCGATCAAACATTGTAATACATGTTTTGTTCATTTGGACCTATGTGGTCAACCAACTGCAATATCTGACAAATGGACCGAAAGGTCAACCAATTGTTTACCTGGAGCGAAAGGTCAACCAATTGTTACATAGCTGGCCCGCAAATCAATTGACAATTGTTGTAAATGTTACATGTATCCCGGGGCAATAGTTTGGCTGGAAATGTCACAACAATTAAATAACCGGTTCATTTATTCTTATATAAGTGTGACTGTATATTGAATTTGTTAATGTATATCTATTATTTGCTATCAAATTTGTAATATGTGCATGTATGTGATTTGCTAAATTCATAGATTGTTTATATTCACTGAGTTGCGCCTCATATAAAGTGCTAAATTTTTCAGAGCTGATAAAGTTTGTACTAGAAGCTCATTACCTGTAGATATCATGGACGAAAGATTTGCTGGCTGTGTTCCATCTCACTCCCTCTCCTTACAAAACAAGCATATAGAATAGAAGGTGGTTGGGTTTTATTTTGCTTTGTATAAGATTGGTTTGTAAAAAGATATATTGTTACAAGTTAGTATATATAAAAGAAGTATATGTACAAAAAAAGTTTATATGTTGTGATTATGATTTTGGTGATTAGTATATGGCATAGGTTGTTTTAATTGGTATCGGAGCGGGGATACGATCATAGGGGCATCATATGCATACACACATAAAAGTTAATACATGTTGGGATTGTGCATGATATCACCTTTATATATGGCTGATCAAAATGTTGACCTGAGGAGAGAGGAACCATCCAAAATGCCACTTATAAGATCATATGTACATTCACGTGCATCAAATGTACGTCAAGAGGCTTTATGATAAAGGGCCTCCACCATTTGCTCAAAGGGAAATGGTACTTGATGAATAGAAGAAGAATGATACAATATGATTCAAACGAATTCTTTTAAGTTAATTGATTGTTATAAATCAAGTGTATGAAACTGTTCACTCTAATTGATAAAGCAGTGTTAGTTGCTAATCTTATTAGATGAAATATTCAAGCATTTTTTATGTAATATTGAGAAGTATTGGTGGACCCTTATATAGAGAATTATGTAAAGCCACTAATCCGACTACACGCCAAATTGGTGGACCCTTGATTATATTACAAGTATAGGCATGGGATAGACTTCGAGTGGTATCACTGAATCTAGAAAGCAGAGCTATTATCCCGGATTTACCTCTTGCTCAAAGGTATGTATATTAAATAAAAATTATGATATCAATTGACTATGTAAATTGAATAATTGTATCATATCAGATGGAGCACGCGTAGGGAGATCACAAAAATACCAACACATACTCTTAGACATATACGAAATGCACTTGATATGGCAGATAAGAATTGTGTGAGATTTCATAATCTAAATTGTAGGGGTGTTGTTCGATTTTTGGTTGGTTCGGTTTGGTTATTCAACTGACCAAATCGATGAACACCCCTACTAAAATTATTATTTCACTGGGTAATAAATTATTTATGTATGTTACAATTTAATCATTGTAGTTCATCTGGGAGCCATACACTAATGATATCCGAGAGCAATTACTGGAATATTGTTGAACGAAATCAGTTGTGGACAGCTGTGGTCCCCTTGATTTGCATGTATATTGTGGAATGGCATCAGCCAGATAGAGTTCTTTGCCAATTTGGGTTGCAGCAACACATTCCTTATGCACCTTATCAAACTGATGAGTTGTATAAACTTGAACTCTTGCCAATCAAGAGGGAAATAATGCAAAAATAAGAAAAATGGATTGCATTATGAAACAATAGGGCTAATTTAATTTTTTCTTCACAACATTCTTCAAGACCACTACACTATCATTCTCAATACATGGAATGGTATAGACGAATCACTAGGAGATGGATTTCTATCACGGGGACTGCTCATTATGTAGTAGTGCGTAATTAAAATTGAATATTTTATTTTTTATGTAGAACCATCATTATGGTATTGTTTAACATTATACCTGTGTGCAGGTTGATGGATTAGAAAAGATGTCATTTGTTAGAGATATTGACACTATACAACAAATAAGGTCTAGTTTGTGTGCTGCACTTGGAGAGCAAAGGCGTTATTTCAGTGAGTCTCAACCTCCAATGATGCTATACTTGTGTGTAGCTGATTTTTATCTCATACCTTTCCTTAATATTAGACTGGATCACTCGTATCTTCAGTGATGCATCGACCTTCACCATTGCCTCAATTATTGGATATAAGTAATCCGTATCGAGATTTTTGTTGTCTTGCGATGAAAGGAAATCACAACTGTGATCTCCGTTATATTTCGTGATCTCCCATAAAAACCCATTTTTCTTCTTGCATGTAGCACGCAATCTCCACTGACATCCATTAGTATATTCATTGCATACTAATTTGATTGTATTTGCCTTTGTCTGTTTACTTCGAAACTCTTTCTGGTGTCTAAGGGAGTATTCTTTAGATGCAATTCTAATAGCTTCCCTTGACTGAAAAAGTATCCGACCTTGAGATCCAATGATGAGTTCCAACATGAAGCATTAGTATTTGCATTGTATGGATGAATTTCCAAGGCTGAATCATCATATTGAGCGTATGAAGGGATATTTGGAAAAAATGTAGGGGTAAAATTATTACAATGCACCCTATCTCCGACCGCCTCTCTATCCCGCTCCTCCTCCTCCTGCTCCTCTTCCTCTTCATCCTCCTCTTCCTCCTCCTCCTCCTCCTCAGCATCATCACCATCACCATCACCATCACTATAAGACTGAAAATTTGATGGACCAACATCATCACCCTTACAACATTCAATATATAATTCAATACAACACATGTCCACAGTACTGTTGACTAACCCCATCATCATATTCACATCATCATTATCACAAAGCTCAAGACAAGTGTAATGTAATTTGTCACCAAGCATTGCATGCGGATAGAGAAACTCAATCTTAACTTCATTCAATGGCAATTTTACAATAGCTCTAATCTTATCGTATAAAATACTTATATCCAATTGTGTAGGCACCGTTATTGTTTTGTATAGAGAATTATGGAACTGAGTGGGGATTTTTCCATCCAAGTTATAGCAGGAAAGAACCAAGCTCTCAATTTGGATCAGGTTTGAAAATGAATCTGGAATGTGTCCTGTAAAACTATTATATGACAACAAGGATTACCTTCATAACTATAATTGTCAAAGGTGTTAAATTGCCAAACCGTCTAGGGTGTGTTGCTTGATAAATTGTTGTATGAAACAAAAAAAGTGGGATATGAATTTTAGTTCATGGAACTGAGTGGGGATTTTTCCATCCAAGTTATTGCAGGAAAGAACCAAGCTCTCAATTTGGATCAGGTTTGAAAACGAATCTAGAATGTGTCCTATAAAACTGTTATATGACAAGTTCAATCCCTGTATCTTGGTAAGAATTCCAAATTTGGCAGGAATTATACCAAATAAGTAATTACAAGAGAGATCTATTCCTGAGATGTACTCCAAAATACACCCTTGAATTTGAGAAGTTAGACTCTTTGTTGTAAACTCCAAAGGTTGTTCCATAGAATTTGGAGGATATGTCATATTTACCATATATGTATTTGAATCACCTTCTGTCTTCTTGTACTTGCTACCAGGTCTAATGTAGGAGGGGACAACACTAGAAAGATTGTTGTTCGAAAGATCAAGCAAGCTTAATAGTTCTAAACTACAAAGTTCAACTGGTATTTCACCTTCAAGATTGTTGTGATTCAGAAAGAGAGCTCAATTCAGATAACTAGCCAATCTATTGCGGAACATTTCCTATAAAATAGTTATGGCCAAGATCCAGTGTCATTGGTTGAGAGAAATTATAAAATGCAGTTACCAATCAATGAACCTTGTAGCTTGTTTTTCGACAAATATACTTCGCTGATACCTAAAGGGCATAACTGAGTTAGAAGATTTCCAGACAATTCGTTCTTCAAAAGATCCAACACTTCAAGGGATATATTAGCAATCCATCTAGGAAAGTTGCCAAATAGATTATTGTTACTTGCATCCGAAATTTCCAACCGAGTACAATTGAGTAAGCTGTATGGAATGTTTCCAGAGAAGTAATTTTTATCCACTCGTAGTCCAACCAAGTCTTTCCAATTAGCAGTATTGGGAAGTATGGGGCCCTCAAAATCATTATAAAAAAGAACTAGGTCATTTAACGAGGGAAATCCAATGCCCAAATCTTCAGGTACTTTACCAGACAACTCGTTGGAGGATAAGTCTAAGCTTATCACTCGGCATATTTTTCCAATTGATGAGGGCATGGTACCAACAAAATTGTTGTGAGACAAGTTTAATTCAGACAAACTTGGTAAAATTTGTCCGATTTCTCTTGGTATGGTACTATTGAGGGAATTCTGGGAGATATCTAGTTTTCGCAAATACTTATTCGGAGTACTTGACAAGTTGAAAAGCCCTGTAAGAGAAGTATTGGCTAGATACAGCTCACTGAGTTTTGTGTTGTTCCTTAACAACCAATATGGAAACTCCCCCTTGAGTTGAATACTTGAGAGATTAAGTTCTTGTAGATTGAGAGGATGGATAAGAAATTGGGGAAACCCTTCAGAATTTCCAAGAGTACTAGACAAATGAAGAAATTATAACTGAAACCTTGGAGCTGAATCATGCACTTGATCCTCAGGCTCATATACATTGATGTTATGTTCACCATACTAGGACTCAAACTTTGAATGATTGAAAAAAGGCCGAAGTGTTATTGGAACTTGGAATAGATTGCAAGCAAATTCCAAGTATTTCAAGGATGTAAGACTGCTAAGGGGAGACAAAGTTCCAGTAAAATGATTTTCGTAGAGAGAAAGTTCTTGAAGAGATGTTAAGTTTGCAATACACCAAGGGAAGCTCCCACTCAACTTATTTTCATTTATATATAGCTCTTCCAGATGCTTCAATTTGCATAAACCTATATATTGACATAAACAATATTATAAATAGAAACATGTATAGAAATTGAAGCAATTTTAAGTGTAATTATTAATTAGATTAATTGGAAGGGAAGTTGGTCGAGCCGCTCAATCCACAATATATATCATGTTTCTAATATATTTCGGTGAAATTGTATAAAATGTACCCTTATAGCATTTGTATTTATAAAATGCATCTTTTTGAAACCTATTTATTATAAACCTTTTTTTAATAAACTAATTCATTCTTTACACCCACTATAATTTCCAGTTATTTTGGGAATCCCTATTTTGTAGGAGATCGCGATTTTTCAAATTTCGATTTCTTCCCTTTCTAATTTTTTTTATTAATGACTAATTCAAAATCTGATTTCTTTCCTATCCCATCTCTGATTTCTTTCCGTTTACTTTCCGATTTATTTCTTCCCTTTCGATTTCATTCCATTCAATACTCAAAATCTGATTTCTTTCGTATCTCAATTATTATTCGAATTGATTCATTTTTTATTCCTTTTCGATTTTTATTTTTCAATATTCAAAATCCGATTTCTTTCCTATTTGATTCGAATTGATTCTTTTTTATTTCTATTTTCCCTTTCTTTCCGATTTCTTCCTTTTAATGCCTGCAACAACCATTTTTTCGATTATGAAGCGCCCATTTTTTCTGATGTCAGATTGTCATGAAGTACCCATTATGTACGCAATCGTATACTGTCAACCGTACATTGATATAAATTACTTGACACACATTGCGTGGATAGTATCTTTTAGGGGCATGCATCTATACTATACAACGTTACCGAAAGGGTTCGTTTTGCCCATCCTAGGTTTTAGTATTGTCATGCAGCAATATTGTACACGCGTACACAGTATTGAGTGATGACCATTGCCGACGCCGATGACGGAGATTTTGGTTTGGCCTTTGGAAGAAGAAGTGCAGCTAGAAAATAAGGATTTCAAATTGGTAAGGGTAGCTAGAAAATAGGGATTTCAAATCAGTAAGGGTGGTTAGAAAATAGGGATTTCAATCAAACTGTTATTCTATGTTTAATATGTTTTAGAGAAAAAGTGTAAGATCCCATTTCACACATTGTTTTAGTCATTTATGCATATATATTAGAAATTATTAGATGAAGTATAAATATATAATAAATATATTAATTTTGGTATATTTAGTTTAAAATATATTAGATATATACATATATACACTTAAATATATAAAAGGGATTTGAAATTTTGTGAAGATAAAAGTAGAAATTATAGTTGGTAATTAAATTAGTACTTGAGTTGTTTATTATTGGTATAAGTATAGTATAGTATAAGTGTAAGTATATGAAAAAGAAGGGCAAAATGGTCATTTTAGCCTATAGATAATTGTGGAAGAAATAAAGAAGAGATAAGTATCTGAAATCAACCATCAAATAAATAAAAATTCAGAATATGAAAGGGTAGGAGTAGAAGAGAAGAAGAAGAACAAAGAGAGAGGAAGAATCAGGTATGTATATGATATTGTAATATGATTTTCGAGATGTTAGAAATAGAATTTGAGGTTATGTCAAAAATAGGAATTAATTACATTCATCTCTAGATTGCTTCCATAAAATTTTGGGATTTGTTGATGAGTAGATCAATAACTATGATTTTTAAAAGATGAAGTGTCCAGAATTGGTTGATCAAAGAGAAGAGGTGAGATTTGAAATTAATCTGGGATTGTTATGCTGCTTAGAAAATTTTGAATTTTTGATATGTTAATCCCTTATGTGTGTAGTTTAAGTGGGAAAATTAATCAGGTCTATTCATATTTTTTATAGAAAGTTATGGTCACTTTACTACGACGCTGTCCAAGTAGAAAGGGTTGAAACAGGGCATTGAAGGAAAAATACACTATAAATTGTATAAGGCTTTGAAAATTTTGAGGTTTTATTATGTCATGGAATTGTGTATTAGAAATTGAACAAAAGAAGAATCAACACATTTGAGTTAGCGAGTTGAAAGTTATGAATTTCGAAGTGAAGTGAATTCATAAGAACACTAGTTCAAAGTGTAGCAAAATAGGGCAGAATTAGAGTAAAATATAAAATTTATAACAAATGGAAAAACAATTAGAAAATTATAAAATTTTGATATGTTGTGATGTTATGTGTTAAGAGAAAAATTAAACTAGAATCAGGTTATTTGGTTGAATGAATCGATAGATATCGATTGTTAAAGTCAGCAAGGTCATATAGATAGAATTTCTAGTTTATGTTAATCTTTATATATATACAAAAAAAGAAATAAGATGTATATGTATGTTTATATTTGACATGAATTTATGTTATAGGAGCACAAAACCGTGAAGGGATTCCAAAGGAATTTCCAAGTTGTTTCCAAGAGAATTAGCTCGGATAATCTGTGAGTATAAACATGATATGAATATATGGGTGAAATGTGTTGATGTGTTAATTGTATGAATATGTGAATGTGATATGAATTGTGTGAGAAATATATTGATATGTGTCATTTGAATATAATAATGGATTGAATTCTTATGTGAAGCGAATTGGTGCATATATGAATTATTGGATACGTTTATAATGAGAGTTGTATTTGATAAGCTGGATTTATATGATATATGTATGTGGAATATATGTTCATTTGTGGTAATATATGCTAATTGTAAGTTTAATGGTTCGTAAAATAAACATTTGCACTTCAATATATGAAAAGTATAAGAGACGTTGTGACATAGCCGATCAAATATTATAATACACGTTCTTTTCATCTGGACCGATGTGGTCAACCAACTGTAATATCTGACAAATGGACCGAAAGGTCAACCAATTGTTTACCTGGACTGAAAGGTCAACCAATTGTTACATAGCTGGCCAGCAAATCAATTGACAATTGTTATAAATGTTTCATGTATCCCGGGACAATAGTTTGGCTGGAAATATCACCACAATTAAATAACCGGTTCATTCATTCTCATATAACCGTGACTGTATATTGAATTTGTTAATGTATATATGTGATTTGCTATTAAATTTGTAATATGTGTATATATGTGATTTGCTAAATTCATTGACTATTTATATTCACTGAGTTGCGCCTCATATAAAGCGCTAAATTTTTCAGAGCTGATAAAATTTGTACTAAAGGCTCATTACCTGTAGATATCATGGACAAAAGATTGGCTGGCTGTGTTCCATCTCACTCCCTCTCCTCACAAAACAAGCATATAGAATAGAAGGTGGTTGGGTTTTATTTTGCTTTGTATAAGATTGTTTTGTAAAAAGATATAATGTTACAAGTGAGTATATATAAAAAGAAGTATAAGTACAAAAAAAATTATATGTTGTGATTATAATTTTGGTGATTAGTATATGGCATAGGTAGTTTCAGTTGGTATCGGAGTGGGGATATGATCATAGGGGCATCATATGCATACACACATAAAAGTTAGTACATGTTGGAATTGTGCATGATATCACCTTTATATATGGCTGATCAAAATGTTAACTTGAGGAGAGAGGAACCAGCTATAACGCCACTTATAAGATCATATGTACATTCACGTGCATCAAATATACGTCAAGAGGCTTTGCGATAAAGGGCCTCCACCATTTACTCAAAGGGAAATGGTACTTGATGAATAGAAGAAGAATGGTACAAAATGATTCAAAGGAATTCTTTTAAGTGAATTGATTGTTATAAATCAAGTGTACGAAACTGTTCACTCTAATTGATAAAGCAGTGTTAGTTGCTAATCTGATTAGATGAAATATTAAAGACTTTTTTTATGTAATATTGAGTTTGAATTGGTTGATGAAGTAAAGTTCAGTACCGATTATTTAACTAAAGAAGTGAATTTAGAGTCGCCATGTTAGTCATGAGCTATTCTTCAAGCTGAATGTAAGGTAGTGCCTACTTATTTGATTCTGGCAATAAGGGTTTTATAAGAACCAGTGTGTCTCCATGAGGTGCTTCAGTATTATTTATCAATAAGAACGATATCTCTATTTGCATTGGTTATAGGAAGTTGAATTGAGGTACTATGAAAAACAAATATTCTTTACCTCGTATTGATGATTTATTTCATCAATTACTAGGAACCAGGGTATTTTATAAGATTAATTTGAGAGACAAGATAGATGCAAAACCTGATATTAAACTCTACAAAACCTTTAGAAGATTCAGAAAACGTATTAGAGGAACAAGAGTAGCGAAAGAAGAGATAGGGAAGTAAAAGGAAATCAAGTATGTGGCTGAACTTGTTATATGATTTTCTTGTTATTAGAGATAGAATCATGGTTCAAAATATGAGAGAGAATTGTAATTAGGTCATTTAAGGTTATTTAGAAAAAGTTGTAGTCATTTTACTAGGCGTTGTACATGTGAAATGGGACAGATTCCGGAAGTGAAAGAAAAATTTAGTATAAATTGTATGCTAATCTGATGGTTACGAAATTTAAGTATGTTATAGTCATGTGTGTTACAAAGAAAATGAGATAAGAACAAAATCATTTGGTTTGGTATCATAAGCGATATGAATTTTCAAAGTCGGTAAGGTAATGAAGAATATGAATCTGGATTAAGTATAGTTTTGAAAGAAATGAAAAAAATTCACTATAGGATTCAGCATAGTTATCACCTTGAAAAAACATATTGAGATTCATAAAGAAGGGAAAGCAAAGTACACCGTATATAGGACCTTATGAAATTCTTGAGAAAGTTAGTCTATTTGTTTATAGATCAGTGTTACCTTAAGAACTAGCTGAAACGCAAATTATTTTTCATGTTAGCATGTTAAAGAAGTATCGATAAGACCCCCAAGCATGTACTCCAGGATCAAGAATTAGAAATTTAACATAATTTGAGTTATGTAGAGGAGCTAGTAGAAATTATAGGGATGTAAGACCATACAGCTTGAAAACAAAGAAATACCATTTGTCAAAGTACTTTGGAGAAGTCATTCAGTGGAAGAAGCTACTTGAGAAAGAGAAGAACAGATGAGAAAGGACTATTCATATTTTTTAGATACTGACATTTAATTTTGAGGACAAAATTCTTTAAGGAAGGGAGAATTGTAACATCCCATTTCACACATTATTTTAGTCATTTATGTATATATATTAGAAATTATTAGATGAAGTATAAACAAATAATAAATATATTAATTTTGGTATATTAGGTTTAAAATATATCAGATATATACATATATACACTTAAATATATAAAAGGGATTTGAAATTTTGAGAAGATAAAAGTAGAAATTATAGTTGGTAATTAAATTAGTACTTGAGTTGTTTATTATTGGTATAAGTATAGTAAAGTATAAGTGTAAGTATTATACAATGAAAAAGAAGGGTAAAATGGCCATTTTAGCCTATAGATAATTGTGGAAGTGATAAGGAAGAGATAAGTATCTGAAATCAACCATCAAATAAAGAAAAATTCAGAATATGAAAGGGAAGGAGTAGAAGAGAAGAAGAAGAACAAAGAGAGAGGAAGAATCAAGTATGTATATGATTTTGTAATATGATTTTCGAGATGTTAGAGATAGAATTTGAGGTTATGACAAAAATACGAATTAATTATCTACATCTCTAAATTGCTTCTGGAAAATTTGGGAATTTGTAGATGAGTACATCAATAACTATGTTTTTTATAAGATGAAGTGTCCAGAATTGGATGATCAAAGAGAGGAGGTGAGTTTTGAAATTAATCTGGGATTGTTATGCTTCTTAGAAATTTTTAAATTTTTTATATGTTATTCACTTCTTTGTATAGTTTAAGTAGGAAAAAGAATTAGGTCTATTTAAATTATTTACAGAAAGTTATGGTCATTTTACTAAGACGTTGTCTAGGTAGAAAGGGTTGAAACAGGACATTGAAGGAAAAATTCACTATAAATCGTATAAGGCTTTGAAAATTTTGAGGTTTTAGTATATCATTGAATTGTGTATTAGGAGTTGAACAAAAGAAGAATCAGCATATTTGAGTTAGTGAGTTGAAAGTTACGAATTTCGAAGTGAAGTGAGTTCATAAGAACACTAGTTCTAAATGCAGCAAAACTGGGCAGAATTAGAGTAAGATATAAAATTTAAAACAAATGGACAAGTGATCAGAAAATTATAAAATTTTGACATGTTATGAAGTTATGTGTTAAGAGTAAAATGGAACTAGAATCATGTTATTTGGTTGAATGAATCGATAGATATCAATTGTTAAAGTCAGTAAGGTCATATAGATAGAATTTCTAGTTTATGTAAATCTCTATATATATACAAAAAAAAGAAATAAGATGTATATGTATGTTTATATTTGACATGAATTTATGTTATAGGAGCTCAAAACCGTGAAGGGATTCCAGAGGAATGTCCAAATTGTTTCCGAGAGAATTAGCTCGGATAATCTGTGAGTATAAACATGATATGAATATATGGGTGAAATGTGTTGATGTGTTAATTGTATGAATATGTGAACGTGATATGAATTGTGTGAGAAATATATTGATATGTGTCATTCGAATATGATAATGGATTGAATTCTTAAGTGAAGTGAATTGGTGCATATATGAATTATTGGATACGTTTACAATGAGAATTGTATTTGATAAGCTGTATTTATATGATATATGTATGTGGAATATATGTTCATTTGATATAATATATTTTAATTGTAAGTTCAATGGTTTGTAAAACAAACATTGGCACTTGAATATATGAAAAGTATAAGAGACGTTGTGACAAAGCCGATCAAACATTGCAACACATGTTCTGTTCATCTGGACCTATGTGGTCAACCAACTACAATATCTGACAAATGGACCGAATGGTCGACCAATTGTTTACCTGGATCGAAAGGTCAACCAATTGTTACATAGCTAGCCAGCAAATCAATTGACAATTGTTACAAATGTTACATGTATCCCGGGGCAATAGTTTGGCTGGAAATGTCACAACAATTAAATAACCGGTTCATTCATTCTCATATAAGTGTGACTGTATATTGAATTTGTTAATGTATATCTGTTATTTGCTATTAAATTTGTAATATGTGTATATATGTGATTTGCTAAATTCATAGATTCTTTATATTCACTAAGTTGCGCCTCATATAAAGCGCTAAATTTTTCAGAGCTGATAAAGTTTGTACTAGAAGCTCATTACCTGTAGATATCAAGGGCGAAAGATTGGCTGGTTGTGTTCCATCTCACTCCCTCTCCTCACAAAACAAGCATATAGAATAGAAGGTGGTTGGGTTTTATTTTGCTTTGTATAAGATTGTTTTGTAAAAAGATATAATGTTACAAGTGAGTATATATATTAAGAAGTATAAGTGCCAAAAAAATTTATATGTTGTGATTATGATTTTGGTGATTAGTATATGGCAAAGGTTGTTTCAGTTGGTATCGGAGCGGGATATGATCATAGAGGCATCATATGCATACACACATAAAAGTAAATACATGTTTGGATTGTGCATAATATCACCTTGTGATAAAGGGCCTCCACCATTTGCTCAAACGAAAATGGTACTTGATGAATAGAAGAAGAATGATACAATATGATTCAAAGGAATTCTTTTAAGTGAATTGATTGTTATAAATCAAGTATACGAAACTGTTCACTCTAATTGATAAAGCAGTGTTAGTTGCTAATCTGATTAGATGAAATATTAAAGAATTTTTTATGTAATATTGAGTTTGAATTGGTTGATGAAGCAAAGTGCAGTACCGATTGTTTCACTAAAGAAGTGAATTTAGAGTCGTCAAGTTAGTCATGACCTATTTTACAAGCTGAATGTAAGGTAGTGCCTACTTGTTTGGTTCTTGCAATAAGGGTTTTATAAGAACCAATGTGTCTCCATGAGGTGCTTCAGTATTATTTATCAATAAGAAGGATAGTACTATTTGCATTGGTTATAGGAAGTTGAATTGAGGCACCATGAAAAACAAATATTCTTTTCCTCGTATTGGTGATTTATTTGATCAATCACAAGGAACCAGGGTATTTTATAAGATTTATTGGAGAGACAAGATAGATGTAAAACCTGATATTAAATTCTACAAAACCTTTAGAAGATTCAGAGGACGTATTAGAGGAACAAGAATAGCAAAAGAAGAGATAGGGAAGTAAAAGGAAATCAAGTACGTGGCTGAACTTGTTATACGATTTTCTTGATATTAGAGATATAATTATGGTTCAAAATATGAAAGAGAATTGTAATTAGGTCATTTGAGGTTATATAGAAAAAGTTGTAGTCATTTTACTGGGCGATATGCATGTGAAATGGGACAGATTCCGGAAGTGAAAGAAAAATTTAGTATAAATTGTATGCTAACCATATGGTTACAAAATTTAAGTATGTTATAGTCATGTGTGTTACAAAGAAAACGAGATAAGAACAAAATCATTTGGTTTTGTATCGTAAGCGATATGAAATTTCAAAGTCAGTAAGGTAATGAAGAATATGAATCAGGATTAAGTATAGTTTTGAAAGAAATGAAAAAAATTCACTATAGAATTCAGTATAGTTATCACCTTAGAAAGACATATTGAGATTCATAAAGAAGGGAAACCTCAGTACACAGTACATAGGGCCTTATGAAATTCTTGAGAAAGTTAGTCTATTTGTTTATAGATCGGTGTTACCTTAAGAACTAGCTGAAATGCAAATTATTTTTCATGTTAGCATGTTAAAGAAGTATCGATAAGACCCCAAACATGTACTCGAGGATCAAGAATTAGAAATTTAACATAATTCGAGTTATGTAGAGGAGCCAGTAGAAATTATAGGGATGTAAGACCATACAGCTAGAAAACAAAGAAATACCATTTGTCAAAGTACTTTGGAGAAGTCATTTAGTGGAAGAAGCTACTTGAGAAACAGAAGAACAGATGAGAAAGGACTATTTATATTTTTTAGATACAAGCATTTAATTTCGAGGACGAAAGTCTTTAAGGAAGGGAGAATTGTAACATCCCATTTCACACATTATTTTAGTCATTTATGCATATATATTAGAAATTATTATATGAAGCATAAACATATAATAAATATATTAATTTTGGTATGTTAGGTTTAAAATATATCAGATATATACATCTATACACTTAAATATATGAAAGGGATTTGAATTTTTGTGAAGATAAAAGTAGAAATTATAGTTGGTAATTAAATTAGTACTTGAGTAGTTTATTATTGATATAAGTATAGTATAGTATAAGTGTAAGTATTATATAATGAAAAAGAAGGGTAAAATGGTCATTTTAGCCTGTAGATGATTGTGGAAGTGATAAGGAAGAGATAAGTATCTGAAATCAACCATCAAATAAAGAAAAATTCAGAATATGAAAGGGTTGGAGTAGAAGAGAAGAAGAAGAACAAAGAGTGAGGAAGAATCAGGTATGTATATGATTGATATGATTTTCGAGATGTTAGAGATAGAATTTGAGGTTATGACAAAAAGACGAATTAATTATCCACGTCTCTAGATTGCCTCTGTAAAATATGGGGATTTTTAGATGAGTAGATCAATAACTATGATTTTTATAAGAAGAAGTATCCAGAATCAGATGATCAAAGAGATGAGGTGAGTTTGAAATTAATCTGAGATTGTTATGCTGCTTAGAAAATTTTGAATTTTTGATATGTTATTCCCTTTTATGGATGGTTTAAGTAGGTAAATAATCAGGTCTATTCATATTATTTATAGAAAGTTATGGTCATTTTACTAAGACGCTGTCCAGGTAGAAAGGGTTGCAACAGGGCATTTAAGGAAAAATTCACCATAAATTGTATAAGGCTTTGAAAATTTCGAGGTTTTAATATGTCATGGAATTTTGCATTAGGAATTGAATAAAAGAAGAATCAGCATATTTGAGTTAGTGAGTTGGAAGTTATGAATTTCAAAGTAAAGTGAGTTCATAAGAACACTAGTTCTAAGTGCAGTAAAATAGGGCAGAATTAGAGTAAAATATAAAATTTGTAACAAATGGAAAAGTAATAAGAAAATTATTAAATTTTGATATGTTATGAAGTTATGTGTTAAGAGTAAAATGAAACTAGAATCAGGTTATTTGGTTGAATGAATCGATAGATATCAATTGTTAAAGTCAGTAAGGTCATATAGATAGAATTTCTAGTTTATGTAAATCTTTATATATATATATATATATATATATATATATAAATAAACAAATACGATGTATATGTATGTTTATATTTGACATGAATTTATGTCATAGGAGCTCAAAAACGTGAAGGGATTCCAGAGGAATGTCCAAGTTATTTCCGAGAGAATTAGCTCGGATAATCTGTGAGTATAAACATGATATGAATATATGGGTGAAATGTGTTGATATGTTAATTGTATGAATATGTGAATGTGATATGAATTGTGTGAGAAATATATTGATATGTGTCATTTGAATATGATAATGGATTGAATTCTTAAGTGAAGTGAATTGGTGCATATATGAATTATTGGATATGTTTATAATGAGAATTGTATTTGATAAGCTGGATTTATATGATATATGTATGTAGAATATATGTTCATTTGTGCTAATATATGCTAATTGTAAGTTCAATGGTTCGTAAAACAAACATTTGCACTTAAATATATGAAAAGTATAAGAGACGTTGTGACATAGCCGATCAAACATTGTAATACATGTTCTGTTCATCTGGACCTATGTGGTCAACCAACTGCAATATCTGACAAATGGACCGAAAGGTCAACCAATTGTTTACCTGGAGCGAAAAGTCAACCAATTTTTACATAGCTGGCCAGCAAATCAATTGACAATTGTTGTAAATGTTACATGTATCCCAGGGCAATAGTTTGGCTGGAAATGTCACAACAGTTAAATAACCGGTTCATTTATTCTTATATAAGTGTGACTATATATTGAATTTGTTAATGTATATCTGTTATTTGCTATTAAATTTGTAATATGTGTATGTATGTGATTTGCTAAATTCATAGATTGTTTATATTCACTGAGTTGCGCCTCATATAAAGCGCTAAATTTTTCAGAGCTGATAAAGTTTGTACTAGAAGCTCATTACCTGTAGATATCATGGAGGAAAGATTGGCTGGTTGTGTTCCATCTCACTCCCTCTCCTCACAAAACAAGCAAATTGAATAGAAGGTGGTCTGGGTTTTATTTTTCTTTGTATAAGATTGTTTTGTAAAAAGATATAATGTTACAAGTGATTATATATATAAAGTAGTATAGGTGCACAAAAAAATTTGTATGTTGTGATTATGATTTTGGTGATTAGTATATGGCATAGGTTGTTTCAAAAAGTGCGTTTTATTAATTAGTTAGCTCTATTCTTTAAATTATTATCTCCTATAGGTGCATTCCCTTAAGTTACCCTATATTTCAGGATGCTATTGTTGAGGGGCTTTTATATGGTAGACCGGGTCTTTTTAGGATCAAATAATCCAAAGACAGATATTTAATGGAGACTTAATTAAACATTTTCTCTTTCCAATTAAATATCTTTCTATTAATTCAGAGTCCTTGATTGTAAAAGGACCTAAAAGGACCTGGTGCACCCTATAATTTCCCATTGTTGAGAGCAGTACTCATGTCTAGGTATTCCTGTTAAATTGGGAAATACTACAAGGAAAATATCTCATATATACACAACTTTGCACAAAAGAAATAAGTAATTAAATTAGTTCTAAATTGTTTTACAAGTCATAAAGTTTGAAAACTTTTAGAGTGATAATATGTTTTCTTATTTAAACATCTTTTTTTAATCTTGTTCCATAATTTTAATATTCTTCTAGTGTCCGACATATTGAAATTGTGTACTTAGTTTCTAACTTATCCAATTTTTTCCTTATTTGTTACCACGTCTATCCAATTTGTACATATTAAATGAATCTATAAACTGTTTAATATACTAAAATTTGATATGTCAAATAGCCAATAGATAGAAATTGGACAAATCCAGCACTAAATAGGAAATTTCAATAAGTCGGAAAACAAAAGACCGTAGTTATCAAAATCGTACGATTCACGATACGAATCATATGATTCGGTTTGACTTACCCCAAAATAGATTTGAATCTATGGGGTGAATCAAAATTCACTATAAATCGGCGCTCAATCGTGCGAATCGGTAGAGAATCATGTGAATCGGCCAATTCAATCGATTCCACCGATTCTTGAGCAAAAGTGCAGAAAAACAAAAGAATGTGACAGAGATCGGAAAAAAGGAAAAAATTTGAAGCTTCAGAGAGCTTTAGCCTCAACTAGCCATTAGAAATGTGTTGTATGCCACCTTGTTATCTTTCTCTGTTGTCTTGAAAGAGGTTAGTTTTTAAATGGTTATAGCTTGAGGTTGAAGAAGACAATCCACCGTTAGAAAAAGAAAAAGAAGAAGAAAAAGAGGGACATTATGATATATTCAAGCTATGAATCAATTGATTAAGTAATTTTATATCTATTTATTAAAGAATATGAGAAGTTTATGTTGGAAACAGATTGTTTAATTGGTAATTGGAATCAATTAAACAACAACAACATTACCCCAATGCCTTCAAGGCTCCCACATAAGTGGGGTAAGGGGGGGTCGAGTGTACGCAATCTTACCTCTGTAATTACAAAGAGGTTGTTTCCAATTGACCCTAAAGTGGAGTTGCAACAGCTATCCGTGACTTCATAATAAAAGAAGCTCAGATAGTTTAATGAGTCATTTTGCTTTAGTCCATTATAATCTAAAGCCAAAGAATGGTGAATCTTTGGCCCCATCAAAATAATGGACAAGTAATTGGAATCAATTAATAAGTTAATTAATTGATTACTATATTCAAGAATATTAATTAATATAGTACTAAGGAAACATATCAGGTTGAAATAGGCGAGAAAATAATTTTGAAAAAGGATATTAATTACTCTTTTTAATTAATTACTACATTTAAGAACATTAATTAATATCTTAGAAAACATATCACGTTTTTTTTGAAAAACCCCGAAGGAACATTGTGTCCCTTCAAAGGCTAAAAGTTTGGAGCAGGTGAAAATTTCGGGGCGGAGTCCCCAGCTAGGCTGGTTTCCCCGCTTACCTACAAAACACCTACCCCTCTTTTATTAAATAAAAATCAACTCACGGTCTCAAGGCGAGAACATGAGTAAATCAATTACACGAGAGTAGCAAGTTCGGGAAAATAAATACATCAGAAGTAACAAAATTAACATCCCGCCTCCTAGTTTTAAAGATGAACCAACATAAATGAATGCATAATCCAATAATGTCTTCTGAGCCGATCCTGCCTTCGAAAACAAATTTATTCCTTCGTTTCCATAGTGCCCAAGCAATTAAGAACCATAGCGCCGTTCCGAACTCTCTACCCCTTCCATCAGCAAAGAAGCCGCGCCACATGGCTAGAAAATCCACCGCCTTCCACGGTATAGGCATCAAGATACCGAGCAATCTTATCACCTGCGTCCATACCTTATAGCTGTTACTGCAATGGAGCAGGGCGTGATCCATAGTCTCCTCCAAATCACAAAATGGGCATTGACCGTCCGTTATAGATTGGCAGCCCCGGAGGAAAAGGAACATTTTTGTTGGTAATCTTCCATGAAAAACAAGCCACCCAAAGAAGCAAACTTTAGGGGTCACACATGCCTCCCATATTACAGAAAATTCGAGCCTCGGCTTTGGCCATTTTGGCGAACTATAGTAGCCCATACAAAAGGAGCTTGTCGTGTACTCCTTCTTCTCCCCCACCTCCCACATAAACCTATCAGCCGTCCCTGAAAAGATAGGCTGCCGTTGACCCTGCCCCAACTCGTTGTCACCCTCTAGAAACAAGCTCGGACAGCTTATACCGATCCAATTTCGAAGTTCCGCACCTCTCTCCTGTCCTGAAATCCTTAAGTTCCGTTTCCAAAAAGGCCGCAAAAAGGCCGATGACCCGAAAAGATAATGACACCCCTCGGCCACCGAACACGATTTCCTATTACACAACCGGTATAGGTCAGGGAACAAGACCGCCAACTCCGAATTCACCGTCCAGTTGTCATGCCAGAATGAGCAATTTTCCCCACTTCCAATAGCAACCCGAATGCTCGACCTAAAAAATTCCCACCACTCCCCACCTCTAATACAACATGCTATAATTCCTCTCCAAGTATGTGACAATGTAGATGAATCATAGTTTCCAATGGACCACCATGAATCAAACCCGTATCGTCTAACGCAAATCTCGTACCATAATGACCCATGATCAGCACTCCTAACCTTCCATACCCACTTCATCAACAAACTACAATTAACCAACTTTAAGTTCCTAATGTAGAGGCCCCCAAGATTTTTGGGTAGGACAATCGTCGCCCAACTAACCTTACTAATGCCCGTAGTATTTGAATCACCCCTCCACGTTGAAATAAGTTAAAAATATTTTAAAATAAGAATATTAATTAGTCTTTATGAAGAGTTTAAATGTTTTAAAAAAAAACCTAACTATTATTTAGGAATTCTAATATACAGGAAGTCTTGGTGAAATTATTTTGGAATAAATATAGGCATTAATTAACCTATCATTAGAGAAAAAGGATTACGGTGGTCCTTACCTTAATCTCAACTTTTTGTATTTTTAATTACAACAAATGAAACTACACTTTTCTTAAGTGCAATACAAGAACCCATATTCCCATGTTGATTTTCATGTCATCTTCTCCTTTTTCATAAATTTATATCTTCTATTCTTTTACTTTCTGCAAATTTATATTGTTAAACATAAATTTTTATTATGAACTTAGAGTTTCATAACATTTTTCAATGAAATATATTATTGAAAATTTAGTGTAATGTATTATATAATCGAAATATAGTAATTAACTAATTTTTGGTTTTCATTTGATAATTTTATAAATTTTATTTGATAGAGTATTTTTATATCTTGAATTTAATATTTGAGTTTCAAGTACTCGTTAGTTGATATGATTTTGTATATAAAAATTGTATTTTTTGTTAAAATTTAATAATACATGAAGTTTAATATGTTAAATATTTTATTTTTTATATTTTTTATGAACTTAAATCGAATCACGACTCACGATTCCTGAAATTTGGATTTCGATTCTCGATTCGAATATCGATTGGACAACTATGCATAAAACAAAAGAAAAGTTGTAGTAGAAAAAATACAGAATATGATTGAATGAAGAAGTTTTGTATTATCAAGAAAATTTGAGAAAGTGATAAAAACTGACTCTTGATTACTTGAATTATTTATAACAACAAAAACTAACTAATCTCCCACAAAACTCTCCATTACATCTGCACTTACCTGAAAAATAGAAACAAACTGATACTGCTAACAAATATAACAAGAAAACAGCTAACTTATTGACTTGGTAAAATCAAAGTAAATAGGCCAATTCAAATGAGCAGTAAGTTGCACTAATTTTTGACACTCCCCCTTAGTGCAAGCTTACTATCAACAACTCCAAGAGCATCTCAAAAGAACAGAAACTTGGACTTCATCAAAGCCTTTTTTAAAATATCAGCAACTTGCTCATTAGTACGAACACATGTCCGCTCAATTTCTTCACTCAAGACTTTCTCACGAATGAAATGATGTCGGACTTCAATATGCTTCGTCCAAGCATGGAATATTGGATTTGAAGCTAATTCACTGCACTTTCATTATCTCACTTGATTTGCACAGCATAATTACCTTGGTGCATCATGTCTTCAATCAACCCTTTTAACCAAATGTACTCTTGAGCAGCCATGGTTGCTGCCATATATTCCGCTTCGGTACTAGAAAGAGCTACAACATCTTGCTTCTTGCTACTACAAGAGATCACGGCTGAACCTGTACTAAAACAATAACCAGAGGTTGAGTGACGATCGCTCGCATTCCCCGCCCAATCTGCATCAGTGAATCCATTCAATAAAAAATTGCCACATCTCTTATACCAAAGCCCATGATTAAGAGACCCTTTCACATAATGCAAGATTCTTTTAGCAGCATCTAAATGAGAAGTTCTTGGATTCTGCGTAAACTGAGAAAGAACAAAAACCGAGTGAGAAATCTCAGGCCTTGTGATTGTTAAATAGATCAAACATTTAACAAGTTGTTGAAATTTCTTTGCGTCTTTCAACACTTTTCCTTCATCTTTCTGTGGCTTCAGATTTTGTTCCATTGGAGTAGCCATTTCTTTCGAATCCCCCATGCTAAAATGCTCCAAGAGACTCTTTGTGTATCCCTTTTGACAGACAAAGTAACCCAGGGCTGACTTCTTAACTTCTAAACCAAGAAAACATCCAATTTCCCCCAGATTTTTCATCTCAAAATGAACAGACAAGTCATTTCTCAATTTAGAAATTTCTGACTTATTTTCTCCAATTATAATCATATCATCAATATAGAACAAAACTAGGAGATGTATATTTGATATTGATTTTATAAATAAGCTGGAATCTGAATCAGAAACTCAAAACCACAAAAGATGAGATATTGAGAGACTTTACCATACCACGCTCTCGGAGCTTGCTTTGAGCCATAGAGCGCTTTCTTCAAGCGACACACATAATTTGGAAATTGTTCGGATACAAAACCAATGGGCTACTTCATAAACACCTCTCGATCCAAATCACCGTAAAGAAATGCATTCTTTACATCAAGCTACCATAATTTCCAACCTTTAAAAGCAGTAAGTGAAATAAGTGTTCTCACTGTCACCATTTTTGCAAACGGGCTGAACGTCTCCTTGTAATCCAATCCATAACATTTAGAGAACCTACGAGCAACTAGACGAGCCTTAAACTTATCGATGGTGCCATCCAATTTCTTCTTTAACCAAAAAACCCATTTGCAAGTGACTGCCTCACAATTTTTTGGCTTACAAACTAACTCCCAAGTTTCATTTTTATGCAGAGCTTCAGTCTCTTCTTCCATTGCTTTTCACCAATTGGGAAAGCCTTGTGCCTTATCATAACTTGTTGCTTCTTCTGAAGTTAAAGCACCTGCAATTATTAAGTCCTACTTTATAATCTTTGAGATAATTTGGATGTTGTTTCTCCCTTGTCGATCTTCTGACCAGCTATTGTTCATTGACATTTTGTTCACCATCATCTTGATTTGGAGGTTTGAACTCCATTTCTCCGTTAAATGGTGCTTGGGGAATTTCTTCAGGAAATAAATTCTCTAAATTAACATGATCATCATCCGGAGCAGCCTTTTGAATAGAGAATAAGGTTGAAATTTCATCAAACACCACATCCCTTGAGGTTATGAACTTCTTTATTTGTGGATCCATTCACGTCCAACCTTTCCTGTGAGAATCATAGCCAACAAACACACATTTCCTAGCTTTCGGGTCAAGTTTGGTTCGATTTGATTTGGGAACATGAACATAACAAATGGAACCAAATACCCAAAAGTAATTTACATTTGGCTTCCCACCATATACAATATCAAAGGAAGACTTTTGTGTACCTAGCCAAGATAGCAGCCTATTAGTTACATGACAAGCACATTGAAAAGCTTCAACCCATAGCTCTTGAGGAAGGTTTTTGCCATGCAACCACAAAAGACAAATTGATGTAAGATAGGCAAGCTTTCTGTCGGCAACTCCGTTCTGCTGAGGGGTATTCGGGCACATCATTTACCAAAGAATATTATTATCATGACAATATTGAAAGAAATCATCAAACATAAACTCCCCGTCGTTATCACTCCGAAGCCATTGTATTTTCTTTCCAAATTCTTTTTCAATAGCTTCTTTGAACTCTATAAACTTTGATAGAGCTTCACTTTTATCTTTAAAAAATTTCACCTAAGTAAATCTTGAGTGATCATCCACCAACACAATAATATAATGGTGCCCGCTTTAACTGAATGTTTTTATTGGTCCCATCAAGTCCTTGTGAACCAGCTCAAGCATCGAAGATTTTTGATTTGACGTCCTCTTGAAAGGAAGACAATGAGACTTACCATATTGGCAACCTTGACAAATGACATCTTCACGGACATTCTTTAAAGTTAGTAATCCATTTACTAGCCCATGAGAAGAGATCTGCTTCAATGATTGATGTTCTACATGACCCAACCGAGCATGCCAAATTGCAAAGTTTGGCTTGTTTTCTTCACATAAGCTTCTCCTATCGACAAAACTAACAAATGCCCTTTCTTTTCTCCAGTAAAAATAACATTAGCCAATATTTCTTTTACATTGTCCAGAACTTTCACATATGTTGGGCCAAACAATACATATTTTCTAGAATCGGTAATTTAAGGAACAGAAATCAAATTATTTGTCAAACCTGGAACATGATAAACATCATCCAGCTTTACACCTTCGGTACTAGCAATGTCAATTACCACAACCCCTTCATTTGCTACCGGATGAGTAGAATCATCAGCCGTAACAATGACCCGATCTCCATGGTGTTCATGCATCTTTAAGAATAAAGCGTTGTTTCCTATAACATGGTTAGAACAGCCTGAATCCATGATCCAATCTTCCCTCTTTTGAGCTGGTCGATCAACAACCTCAATAGAAAAGGAATGTTACCATTTGATCTTATCTTCTTCTACATTTGTGGATTCAGCATTGGCCTTGACAAGCTTCACTCTACAATATCTTTTGATATGCCCAGGTTCTCCTTATCTATAGCATGTGACATGTTTCTTTTCATGTGAATTGACACCCCTTTCTACATTGGAATCACCTTTTCTCCTTTAGGATTTTTGGGCCAAAAGAATTCTTCTTATTTTGCTTTCCCTTTAAAAAAGAACAACATCTGATTCAAAGCTCTTTGCCATTTGCTTTACAAGAGCTTCATGATTAGAGAGTAAATTCTCTAATTCTTCAACAGAGGGTTGTTGTGACCATCCTTGAATAGAAGTGATGAAGGGCCCATACTCCTTCTTCAAGCCACGAATAAGGAAGCAACGTAGTCGAGAATCACTAAGTTTCTCATCCTTATCACTTTCTGAAATTTCAGAACAAATACCTTTAACTCGTAAGAAATATTCTGAAATTGACATACCTTCCTATTTCAAGACTCCTAATTCATTTTCCAAGAGTTGCAACCTTGCCGTATTCTTTTTGGTAAATACCTTTTCAAGTGTTGTCCAAACAGCTCTCAGAAAATTTAAATTACGAACATGATCAATGTGCTCTTTGTTTATTGACGTTCTCAAAGCAAAGAGCGCCTTCCCATACTTGATCTTCCACTTCCATTGTAATTCAGCACTCTCGAGAGTATCTGCTGGAATTTCAGTATCAGTACCAACGACCAGTTCCTATAAATCCTATCCTTAAAGGTACGCCTCCATACACATTCTCTAGTGTTGAAATTTTAAATGTAATTTAGTTATGAAAAGAAAAATAAATAATAAGATGGAGAATATGAAGACGTAAATGTCATTATTGATGAGAGGAAAATGGACAAAATAAATTTTTTTTGAATGAATACCCCCTGAAGGCAGCTAATGCGGCTAGTCCAGGCGTTTATTAAATAAATAATGCAAATCACAAGATGTGATCAACCAAATCAAGAACATGAGAGTAGCAATTGCGAGTAAGTAAATACATCGAAAATAACGAAGCCTATATTACGCCACTTACAAGTAAATAAAAACCAGCTATAATAGATACTTGTAACAAGTATATCCTCCGATGTGTCGACACCCTCAAAGACTATCTTGTTCTGTCGTTTCCAAATAGACCATGAAATCCCAAACCATAGTGCTATAGCAAATTCACGTTTCGTACCCTCAATAAAATACGAACTCTATAGTTCTAAAAACTCCCATGGCGAAGACAGAATAGGTAGTGGAATCTCGAATAAATGAAAAAGCTGGTGCCAAATACTAAGACTTCCCAGACAAAAGAATATAGCATGTGCTATCATCTCGCTATCCGTGCAAAAGGTACATACATCATTCTCCACAGCCCTACCTCCCGTCATAAGCAACATTGTTTTTGTTGGTAAGCTATTATAGAACAATAGCCAACCAAAAAATCGAATCTTCGGTATGATGGTAGATTCCCAAATTCTTCTAAGTTTGAGAGGGGGTGTGTCCCACCTTGGTAAGCAATAATACACACGACAAAAGGATCTCGCTGAATAACCATTATTAGTCTCACACACCCCTGTTAGTCTGTCCGCCACTACTTGCAGTATAATTTGTGAAAAGAGTTGGGAAAAGAATTCCCCTTTTGATTTGCGAAGTTGTAGGACTCTAGTGTGAGTTCAGAGACAACTGCTAGAAGAAGCAGTATGTGTAGGTCTCTGTAATGAACCCAGTGAAGACTGCCAGAGGAGCAGTTAGTGAAGACTGTAAGAAAAGCAACTAGTGAAGACTGCCAGAGGAGCAGCCAAGAAAGACTACCAGAGGAGTAGCGTTTGAAGTAGACTGCCAGAGGAGCAGTGTTTGAAGAAGAGCACCAGAAGAGCAGTGGTTGAAGAAGATTGCCAGAGAAGTAGCATTTAAAGGTTTCAGTAGTGAGCCTTTTTGCAATAGATTGGTGATTTCTGAAGTTCATTGGATTCTCAAAGCTACACCACCCTCATTACAAGTTCTGATGTTACAAGTCTAAGTTGATTTGAATTTGTTGATCAGTTGTGAGTATCATTGGGATTGACGAAGAATTAAGTTTAAGGGAGAGTGTTGAAATTTTAAACTTAATTCAGTTAAGAAAAGAAAAATAAATAATAAGATGGAGAAGATGAACACGTAAATGGCAATATTGATGAGAGGAAAATGGGCAAAATAAATTATGGGTTGGTTGGCATCAAAACAAAAAATGTAATTGCCTATGTAATTGGTTAGGAGACATGGTATGGATGATAAGTGGATGAGATGGGCAGCAATTTGAATAGTAAAAAAATTGTGGTGTTAAGTGCATGAGATTGTCGGTAAACTCTCCTATATAAGGGCATCCAATTGTGTTGTAAAGGCAGTGAGTAAGATTGTGTAAAATAAAATATTGTAAGAGTGATTTATTAATAAAAGTGTATTGATTTAAGATTTGTTCAAAATGTAATCCTTTTCGATTTCTAACATTCAGTACTTGTAATTGCTGCCTACAAGTTTCTCCATCCCATTCTGTGTATTGCCATTGTTTGTTATCTCCATCCTTGCAAAAAAAAAACCATTCTTTCAACACTCAAACTAAGTTTGATACATAATATGATTAAATGAAGAAGTTTTGTATTATCAAGAAACTTTGAGAAAGTGATAAAAACTGACTCTTGATTACTTGAATTATTTATAACAGCAAAAAGTAACTAATCTCCCACAAAACTCTCCATTACATCTGTACTTAGCTAGAAAATAGAACAAACCGATACTGCTAACAAATATAACTAGAAAATAGTTAACCTTTTGACTTGGAAAAATCAAAGTAAATAGACCAATTCAAATGAGCACTGAGTTGCACTAATTTTGACAATGCAAAAGACCATTTGAGTTGAAGAATAAGACCGAAAAAATTCTTTAAAACTTATGTTTGTAATGATTTACCTTGAGCAGGTATTGTGACATTTTGGAAATACAAAGATAGACGCTAAAGGTAAGACAGTGCTTCAAAGTTGTGAAATGACTCTTCATTGATGGAAAAACCCCTTAGGTCGAGCTCTTCCACATTGCTCAACTTTCCCTTTTCTGTTCAATTCGATCAAACACACTATTAATTCATTGAAATTTATATATACTTATCGATATAGTAATTGACACTGTTGGAAAGTAAACCCATGTCCCACGTTGGAAGATTTGGAGAGCTTGCACCAAAATATAAGTGTCCACCAAAGACTCCATTAGTATAAGGCTTTTTGGGGGAAGGAGCCCTAAGAATAAAACCGTGAGGTCTCGGCTCAAAGTGGACAATATCATACTAATACGGGATCCGGGTGGCGCCGCTCGGAGTTAAACAGATACTCCTTCGTTCTGCAAATAATGACAATAAAATAAGTACAATTATAATGAGCAAGACAATAGTAAATGCAATCAAATTTTACTGATATACTATGAATCAATGAAGTACAGTTTCCTCTATAATTGAAATTTTAAATACCTGAAGAAGTAAAATGGGTAAAAATTTATAGAAACGCTTTTCACTTGTAATAATATACACATGTTAAACTTGAAGGCTTAAACCGCATTTTTTCATAATTAAAAGTTGGGGCCGGTAATTCGGTCCCGAATATTATTAAAAGAAAAGAAAAGGTGTACAAAAACATAAAGAAAAAAAAGAAAAGATGCTCACAAGAAGCTTAATACAATGCTTACAAGAAGCAAAAATATAAAACAAGCCACACACATGGCAAATTGACCACCAACTAGAGGTACAACACCTGTATTGCAGCCTCAAATCTTAAAACGCCGGGATGGTGAACCTCCTCCAGAAGGGAGTGCGACTGATCGGTGATGGTGACCACTGTCTTCATGATGTGCTACCACTCGGCGGTAGCATGTTAGATACAATACCAGAGCAAAATCTCCCCGAAACAAGGAAGAACAGAGCCTAAAAAAAGCTTTGGTTGATGACCCATGAAAATGGGTTTGAGAAATACCTTCAAAAAGGAGGTTGTGCTAGGATGAGATACTCAACCACCAGCAGCAAGAGCTCTGCTACCCACACTGAATATACCGACCTTTCTTCAAGAATCGACCGATCCGATAACTAGAAATCTAAGATAGGCTTTGACAACCGTTTACAGCCTATCTTTCTTTCTCTGGGGCTTCTTTAACTGGCGTCTCCGGTAGAGGAAGCTTGAAAGAAAAAGATTGAAAATCCTAGCATGAAAAAGAAGCCTAAAAATCTAACCCAAAGGATGAGTTTCATTAAGGAAGAGGGAGACCCTCCTATCTTGGTTAAAGAGAAGGGAGATCCTCCTCTCTTGATTTTAGAGAGAAGGGAGACCTCTCTCTAACCCTCACTGTTAGGTCCAATAATAGATTACGAGAAAAATAATAGCAGCAGAATCAAAGACAGGCAGATTTTTACATGGAAACCCCAAATGAATTAGGGAAAAACCACGCAACCAACTCCGAATAATTCTTCCACAATGAAAATAATAGTAGGTACACTAAGAGATTACAAAATAGTGGCACTTAAGTATTTCCCAAAACCTCACTATTTTTCTCTCTTACCCAGCTCTTAGGAACGCTTTTTCTAAGGCTCTCTATAGATATTACATTTTTATTTATGTTTCTTCTCTCTTGCTCTCTTCTGCTCTGCTCTGCTCTTAAAATGAGCAAAACCTTCTCTATTTATAGGAGATTTAAACGCGTATGGCCGAATTATGCACAGTAATTTTACTGTGCACTTTTTGAAAAACCCTTTGCCGACATGCCTCTTTTTCTTTTTCTTTAATTAATTCAGTGGGTCCTACAATAATGAGGGACACCACTCAACAAATCTCCCCCTTCCAACTACATTATGGGACTCTCCATCCCGGTTGCTTCAACGCACTGGTCGAACTTTTCTTTTGGTATGACCTTCGTTAGCATATCACCAGCATTGCTGTTGGCATGAATCTTTTGCAACTTGAACTCTTTTTCTTCAATGGCATGTCTGAGCCAATGATACCTTACATCAATATATTTTATCCATGCATGGTACATAGTATCCTTGCCCAAGTCTAATGCACTTTGACTATCACAAAAAACTACATATCCTTCTTGTTGCACACCCGATTCGATAAAGAATCGCTTTAACCAAATCATTTCCTTTCCTACTTCCGCTGCTGCAACGTACTCTGCTTCGGTTATTGATAACGAAACACATTTTTATAACCGTGACTGCCATGAAATAGCCCCCCTGAGAATGTAAATAAATAACCCGATGTAGATTTTCTTTCATCAAGGTCACCAGCCATATCTGCATCTGTGTAACCAACAAGTGCAGATTTTCCAACTCCAAAAGTCAAACATAACTTTGAAGTTCCTCTCAGGTATCTAAAGATCCATTTTACTACCTCCTAATGTGTCTTCTAGGGATTTGACAAGAATCTACTCGCAACTCCAACTGCATGAGCGATGTCTGGTCTCATACACACCATTGCATACATCAAACTGCCGACCGCTGAAGAATATGGAACATTTGACATATCTTCTTTATTTTTCTCTGTTGAAGGGTAGGATTTCTTACTTAACTTGAAATGAGCGGCAAGTGGAGTGCTAACTGGTTTAGCATTCTTCATATTGAACCTTTCTAATACTCATTCAATATATTTTTCTTGTGACAACCACAACCTGTTGGACCTTCAATCTCGGGTAATCTTCATTCCAAGAATTCGCCTTGCTGGTCCCAAATCCTTCATGTCAAATGCCTTAGACAAATCACACTTCAACTTACTAATCCTTTTGGCATCTGGTCCAACGATTAGTATATCATCAACATATAAGAGAAGAATGATAAATTTTCCATCAGGGAATTTTTGGACATATACATATGGATCAGCTTCTGTCCTTCTGTATCCTTGATTCACCATAAAGGAATCAAACTTTTTATACCATTAACGCAGGGCTTGTTTCAACCCATACAAACTTTTCTTCAAGCGACAAACTATGTCCTCCTTTCCCTTAACCTTGAAGCCTTCTGGTTGTTCCATATAAATTTCTTCTTCTAAATCCCCATGCAAGAACGCGGTCTTTAAATCAAGCTGTTCTAACTCAAGGTTCAAGCTGGCTACAAGACCTAGCACAACTCGAATGGAACTCATTTTCACAACTAGTGAAAAAATCTTGTCAAAGTCGATACCTTTCTTTTGAGTGAAGCCTTTGACAACCAAACGAGCTTTGAATCTCACTAGGTTTCCATCATCTTTCTTCAGCTTGTACACCCATTTATTCTTGAGTGTTCTCTTCCCTTTAGGAAGTTTCATCAGCTCGTACGTGTCATTCTTCTTCAAAGAACTCATCTCCTCCTGCATGGCCTTCATCCAACAATCTTTATCTTTACAAGATTGCACGTCTTGGAAGCTTTCAGGCTCCTAATCATCAGTGATTAAAATATAATCAGAACTAGAGTATTTTGTAGATGGTTGGCGTTCTCTAATTGACCTCCTTAATTGAGGTTCTTCTTCTGGTAGAATGGGGTTCTCCGGCTCCCCCTGCTCAATACCCTCTTCATTCGTATCTTTATCTACAATCATGCCTTGATCCCTTACAACTAGCTCTTCTTCTCCATCTTGTTCTAATTGATGTATTCTTCTTTCTGTGGTATCATCTGATAGAGTGCTCTCTGGTGTAATATCGATAACACCATCACTTGAAGATCTTTCACTGATGATATCATTCTCATGAAATACAAGAAAGTATCTTCTTCCTCCAATGGATTCTGTATCCGTGGGACCATAAACGTCAAAGTGTACCAACTCTAACTTATTATTTCTCCTTCTAGAGCTTTTCTAAAATGAAACTCAATGTTGCTTCTCAAATAAACAGTAATCTCAAGGGTTAATTTTTCCTTTGGCTAATGGGATGAGGGACTTCTTAGCCAGTCTATTCAACCCTTTCTCACTAACATGCGCCAGTCACCTATGCCATAAATTTTGTGAAGCATCATCTCCAACTGTATTCAGTTGACCCGCACATATTGTTGCGTGCGTTTTGTATAGCGAGTAACACAATCTTCCTTTTGCCACCACCAATGATCCTTTGGTGAGTTTCCAATTTCCATTGCCTGTATGATTATGATAACCTTCCTTGTCCAATACACTAACAGACAACAGGTTCAACCAAAGGTTTAGAATGTGTCGCACATTTTTAAGTGTTAATGTGCATCTGACACTTGTCTTCACACAGATATCGTTGATTCCCACCATTTTTTAGACACTATTATTTCCCATTTTAATAGTACCATAATCGCCCGATTTATAGGTTGAGAAGTATTCCCTTTTTGGAACACAGTGGTATGAGGCACCATAATCTACAATCCACTCAGTATCTGCATCTCCAATATGGCAACAATCTGCATCATGAGATACTAAAGCCACCTCTCCATCTTCTAATGTGACTGTAGCAGATGTGTTTTTGTCATTATCATGACTTCGATTTGCATTCTCTTGTTTAAAGAAATGGCAGTTCCTTTTGAGATGACCCTGCTTTCCACAGTGGTAGCATGACCTCTTCTCCCAGGACTTGGATATATCTTTCGATTTTCCATTCCCACAACCTCTACTCTTACTTCGGCCCCTATTCTCTATGATAAGGGCTTGTGAACTGGTACTGGCAATGTCCCTTCTACGAAGCTCTTCATTAAGTAGACTATTCTTTACCATAGACATTGTTACCACACCATTTGGAGCTGAGTTACTCAATGATACGACAAGAGTATCCCAGCTATCTGGTAAAGTTCCCATCAAAAGACATGCTTGCATCTCATCATCCAAGGACATACCTGTGACTGTTAACCCACTTATGAATCCTTCAAAGTCGTTCAGGTGTTGTGAGATTGATCGTCCCTCTGTCAATTTCAAGTTCATGACTTTGCAAATAATGAACACTTTTCCTTGAGCATTTTTAGCCTCGTACATATCCTCTAGCTTCTTCTAGAGAACTTTGGGATCTGTTTCATTCCTCACGTGGTTGTACAGGCTAGCATCTATCCATTGGCGTATTGTACCCAATGTCTGCTTCTTCAACTTTATCCACTGCTGATCTTTCATATCCTTCGACTTTGCGACGTCACCCTCAATTGGATCATACAAATCTTTGCAATTAAGGTAGTCCTCCATTCTGGATTTCCACATTAAATAATTTGTATCCATTAATTTGATCATTACACCGTCATTCGCCATGTCGAAACTTAAAAATGGCAAAATTTTACTATTTACGTAATTAGTGACTGTGTGTGAATGGTACCATATACCCAAATAATACTTATATATTGGAATAGTAATAGTACGTCTCTCGTATACTTAAATAATATTATTCATAAAATGACCAAATATGAATAGTATTTTACAAGTTACTATTTTACTATTCACTCATATTACGTATCTGCGACTGTTTTTCGAACGGATTGCGCCACCGGATTCGCCGTAATTTTCTCGTCGTCGTGGTATATGTATTTTTGAAAAATATGTCCACGAATTTTAACGATAACATAACATTTAGCTCTGATACCACTTGTTAGGTCCAATAATAGATTACGAGAAAAATAATAGCAGCAGAATAAAAGACACGCAGATTTTTACATGGAAACCCCAAATGAATTAGGGAAAAACCACGGAACCAACTCCGAATAATTCTTCCACTATGAAAATAATAGTAGGTACACTAAGATATTACAAAATAGTGGCACTCAAGTATTTCCCAAAACCTCACTATTTTTCTCTCTTACCCAGCTCTTAGAACCTTTTTCCTAAGGCTCTCTACACATATTACATTTTTATCTGTGTTTCTTCTCTCTTGCTCTCTTCTGCTCTACTCTTAAAATGAGCAAAACCTCCTCTGTTTATAGGAGATTTAAACGCATATGGCCGAATTGTGCAGCGGGTCCCACAATAATGAGGGACACCACTCAACTACATTGAAAAAACCCTTTGCCGTGATGCTCTTTTTATTTTTTATTTATTTAATCCAGCGGGTCCCACAATAATGAGAAACACCACTCAACAAATCTCCCCCTCTCGACTACATTGTGGGACTCTCCATCCTGGTTGCTCCAACGCACTGGTCGAACTTTTCTTTTGGTACGACCTTCGTTAGCATATCAACAGCATTGTTGTTGGTATGAATCTTTTGCAACTTGAACTCTTTTTCTTCAATGGCATGTCTAAGCCAATGATACCTTATATCAATATGTTTTGTCCGTGCATGGTACATAGTATTCTTGCTCAAGTCTAATGCACTTTGACTATCACAATAAACTACGTATTCTTCTCACATACAATCTTATTTAATACGGTAAGCTTCGAAAAAGTATCATGTGGGTTCACTCATTTGAAAACAAGGTCTGAGAAAAAAAATTTGTAAAATGGAATCTGGGGTTTCACACCGTTAGCAGCGAAGGGATTTTCCATCCATTCCGTCAAAAATGATGACGTGGACATGGGCTAATTTGGAAAACGTTGACCTTTGCCAATTCATACACCTAAATCTGTTTAGTTTCTTAATTACAAACAAAGATCTCATGATCTCCAATTTAAAAAAACAATAGTTATTTTCTTAATTACTTGCAATTTCTTCCCCAAATTTATCATCAAAAGGAACCAATTTGTCCTTATGAGAATCCCCAACAACCAAACCGAAAACTTTTTAAATTATGCCAACAAAGATCTCAAACATGCTATTAATTTCAACAAGTTGAAGAGCCTCTTTCCTCTACTCATGGTCGTGAAACCAAACCATGTTGTTTTCTGATTCAAAAATTGACTGAAAATTCTCTCTTTTTTCATTATTCAAATGGGCACCAGCTGGATCATCGGCTCCTGGGCACGAGAACGGAGCATGGGATTGTTGTCTCTCATGATACTTATTTAAGAAGGTGAAATGTCGGTTTGGAATGGCAGTGGTTTTGGCCGCGTCAGTCGTGCTCGACCATTGAGTTTGGGAGTAGATGCAGGCATAGAATTTTTTATTGAAAAAGTAGGAAATTCAAGTGTTGGATTTGTGAATACGTGAATTGAGCATAAATGTGAAATTTTTGAAATGAAATTTATGAAGAGATGATCTTTTTATGAAATTGAAATTCTCGGTTTTGTTTTGGGCACAACAAGGAAGAAGAGATGAAAAATGTGAATTTCCAAAATTACCCCTTGTTATATCTGTAAAAATGACCACGCTTGGAAAAAATCTTTTAATTATTAACGGTGTGAAACCTCAGACCCCATTTTACAAAAAAAAGTTTTTTCAAACCTTATTTTACAAATGAGTGAAATTACAGGATATAAGTTTACCCTATTTAATATATTTAAAGTAGTTTGGGGATAGATAGTTAATTTGCCTTGAATAAAAATTGGTCCTACAAAATTATGTGCGCAAAGAGAAATGGTTTTGAGGTTTGGGAACCGTTCCAATGATTGTAGCTGATCATTGGAAGAGCTTCCGCCAAGGAGAAGAGCACTCAAAATTTTTGAAACTCCAAAATTTGCAAAGTTAATTAAAAAGTGTTAGATATCCTATATCGTGGCTTGAGCAATGTTGGAAACGACTCTCACCAAAAAAATGAAAAAGTAACTCTCGTTCTTCGTAAGTGTGAAGCAACTCTCACTTTCTCATTCTTCATATGTGTGAAGCAACTCTCATTTTCTCATTCTTCATATGTGTGAAGCAACTCTCACTCATTGAGGTACTTTTTGGGGTGAGTTAGGCCATTGTTTCACAAAAAGCAATATAATAGTCCTCTTATCATTCTTATGCTTTATACCCCTTTATACAGCTTTGTACTTATTGTCTAGAGAGGTATAAATGTTCGAAAAAAACATGTTTTCAAAAGTATATCAATATGGATTTATTTAACTGATAAAAAAATATCAAAAAACTCTTTTGGCCACATATATATCACATATTTATAAAATTTGAAAGTTGTATATCTTAAATTCAGTGTTGAATTCACGTCTCTTACTATGTTGCATGGACACTCCAAATATAGGAGTGTCCAAGTGTCGGACACGTGTCCGACACGGACACGCGACGGACACGTGTCCGACACGTCGGACTTGAATCCGACACGCCACGTAGGAATCAAACCACTGGACATTTCATGGACACGTTGGGGACACGTTTTTGGACACGGGACCGCGCCGTTTTGGGTAACAAAATATTAGGTTTTTTACTTTTATTCCTCTGCACCTTTGTGTTCTCAAACCTGTTTCTGTTCAACTCAAATCGGCACAAGGCTGCTGGTGACTGCTACCCACACTACCGGCAACGACGACCCACACTGACTCCGGCGATGACGACCGCCGCTACATCAGACTCCGGCGCTGACGAAGGTAAGGTTTGAAGCTTTTCGATTTTGAAAACATGATTTGATTTTAGCTAATTAAGAAGTAGATTTAGTTGGAAATAGATAAACTGTCCTTCTGTATGATATTAATCAATGTCTTCATTTCATTATCTTCCTTGTGAAATTTGGGTGAAGCCCTCTTCAGTAGTTACAAAATTTTGGCACTTGGATGGGAAGTGTATGGTTTCAAAGTTTAGACGAAGATATGGAGAATTAAAGCTTACCTCGTTAGTTATTTTGGATTTTTTTTTGTTTTGTTATTTGATTAATTGATTATGAATGATATGAGTTTTCTTATGTATTAATATTTATATTTGATAATATTTTTTAGTCGCCGTGTCCTAGCCGTGTCCAAATGCGTATTTTTTCAAAATTGGAGTGTCCGCGTGTCCGTGTCCGTGTCGTGTCGGACACTCGAGGCGTGTCCATGCAACCTAGGTATCTTATCATTTCCTTTTTATTTACAGCAGTTTCGGTATTTTGTTTCTGTTAAAAAACATATCAATTAACTGCATCGTTATTGTAATAATATTGTAACTTTTCACTGTACAAACATGTTAAATGGATACGTGTTTTATAAAATGGAGAGCAAATAACAAGGGGAAAACTGACCTTGAAGATCAATTATTCCTTTGAGTTCCCATCCAAACAAAGATAATGTTTTTAGAGAGGAAAGACCAGCTACGGATGGTATACCCTTACTGAGTTTCGATAGCTCTTACAACAGATAAAACAAATCAGTTAAGGAGTGAAATTTTCTAGTGCGACGAAGGACAACAAAAATTCGCTTATTTGAAAACATTGGGACGTTATTAGTTCTATTAACGTAAAAAACATGCAAACAGTGAATATCACGTAATCTCTAAATCATAATAATAGAATATGGCTTCAAAGTTTGTTCACCTGTGCCGGTGAGAGAGACAAAGAGATCATTCACCAGTGCTATCAGTAGTTCCATCAAGTCGGTCCGCAGACAGAGACAATGATCTTAAGGATGAAAGGCCACTCACATGTGAGAAGATGTTGTTGTTGAAGTAGTTGCCACTTAGGGGATCTTATTCCTTCATCTCATTTTGTTCACTGGTCTACTTGGTTATTGGGTGTTAAAACTGTTGAATGGAAGAGGAAAATAATCAAGTAAAAAATGCTCAAAATATAAAAATGAGTAATTCACATACTAATTTTTATTACAATATAAACTCTCGTTATTTTTCACTCTCTTACATAACACTTCTCACATACAAGCCTTTAAATAGGTATTTCAAGAAATAAGCTACTAGATAATCATTTTCTCAATAATTCATTGCTTCAAAAAGTCCAAGTCTTACCTCTAATCATGTTTCCTAACAACATAACAATGCTTACCAATTTTTTTCAAAGTCCAATTTAGGTGGCCTGCTATTTTTGACCTTTTTTCATTATTTTTATCAAATTAAGTTTAATAATTTTAACATTCCCCCGTAAACTTAATTATCCATTATTCCCAATAATGCTCGCAATTGATTGAACTCGTTATACTTCAGTGGCTTTGTAAAGATGTCCGCTATCTGATCTTGTATTTTGACATACTTCAATGTGACTTCCTTCTGCTCAATACACTCTCGAATTAAATAATACCTTGTATCAATATGCTTACTTCGGTCAATGGAAGACTGGATTTTTCGCCAACGCCAATGCCGATTTGTTATCAACAAAAATATTCGTTGGATCATGTTGTGTCATTTGAAGTTCCGTTAATAGTCTTCTAAGCCATATTGCATGAAACACACATGATGTTGCAGCAACATATTCAGCTTCACATGTTGACAACGTCACTATAGGTTGCTTCTTTGAACTCCAAGTAAATGCCGTGTCACCGAGAAAAAATACAAACCCGTTTGTACTTTTTCGGTCATTTTTATCACCAGCCCAATCACTGTAACTGTAACCAACTAATTTGAACTCGTCAGATTTTGAATATCGAAGTCCAAAATTAGTTGTACCTTTGATATAGTGGAGTATTCTTTTTGTTGCATTCCAATGAGACTCCTTTGGTTCTTCCATGTATCTACTGACTAGCCCAACCGCATACAGAATATCTGGTCATGTGCACGTCAAGTACCTCAGACTCCCGATCAGACTTCAAAAATTTTTTGGGTTCACGCTAATTCCATTCTCATCCTTGGTCAATTTTAGGCTGCATTCGATCGAAGTGCTGACAGTATTGTAATTCTCCTTCTTGAATTTCTTCAAGATCTCCTTCGCAAAGCCACTTTGACTAATAAAGATGCCCTCATCATTCTGATTCACTTCAATGCCGAGATAGTATGATATCAAGCCAATGTCAGTCATTTCAAACTCACGGGTCATCATCTTTTTGAAATCTTCAAACATTTAAGGGTTATTTCCGGTAAAAATAAGATCATCCACGTACAAGCAAACAAGTAGCATGTCTCTATCTTTCACTTTCACGTATAAGGCATACTCATGTGGGCATTTGACAAATCCATTTTCTTGAAAGTATTTGTCAATACGACTGTTCCAAGCTCTTGGTGCTTGCTTGAGTCCGTAAAGTGCCATTTTTAGCTTTAGTACTTTTTCTTCATGGCCTTTGATGATGTAACCTGGTGGTTGTCGGATATAAATTTCCTCCTCCAAATATCCAGTGAGAAACGCTGACTTGACATCCATTTGGTGGATTTTCCAACCATTTTGCGCAGCAAATGAAATTGCTAATCTGATAGTCTCCATTCTTGCTACCGGTGCAAAGACTTCATCGTAGTCAACACCGGGTTTCTGACTATATCCTTTTGCCACCAATCTCACCTTGTGTCGAACGATTTCTCCATTCACATCTTTCTTCGTCTTAAAGACCCATTTCTCTCCAATGTGCTTTTTATCAACTGGAAGTTTGGTTAATTCCCAGGTCTGGTTCTTCTCTATTGAATGGATCTCCTCCTCCATGGCTTTTCTCTATCTCTCATCTTTTAAGGCTTCTTCGGCATCAATAGGCTCACTATCAATTAAATGACAATAAAGAGTTAATTCGTCATTTTGCTCTCGGGTGGCATTATAAATCTCTTCCACAAGTCAAAATTTTCTAGGTCTTTCTCTGGGACTTTGACTTTCATCATCTTCTTGGCCTGGAGATGCAATAGGAATTGGACTATACAACGACGAAGTTGTGGCTGGCTCCTCTACATCGCGATCATTGTTTTCAACCATGGTGAAAGGATAAAAACTGTAATTCTTATTTTTATTATTCCAATCCCAAATTGCTTCCTCATCAATGGTGACATCTGTACCGATGATCATCTTTCCCGTATCAAGATCGAACATCCTATACCTTTTAGAAAATTCTGAGTACCCAATAAACAAATATTTTCTGCTTTTGTCATCTAACTTTCTTCTTTCTTCATCAGCAACATGAACATGTGCAACACTCCCAAAAACACGAAAATGAGAGATATTAGGCTTTCTCCCACTCCATGCTTCTTGGGGTGTCATATCCGACACACTTATTATTGGAGAGCGGTTCAAGATGTAGACAGTACAATCAACAGCTTCTGCCCACAACTCTTTGGGCAAATTCTTGCTCTTTAACATGCTCCTCACCATATCCATCACGGTTCTATTCTTTCGTTTAACAACACCATTTTGCTGAGGCGATCTCGGGACTGACAAGAAATGACAAATTCCTTGATGCTCTCAAAATCTTTTGAATTCGTTTGACGTGAATTCTCCCCCTCTATCAAATCTCAGGGCTTTGATGTAAGAGCCACTTTCTTTCTCGACGAGCGCCTTGAACTTTTTGAATGCTCCAAAAACTACTGATTTCTCCTTTAGAAGATACACCCACGTTTTTCTGCTATAGTCGTAAATGAATAGCAAGAAATATTTGTTGCCTCCCAATGATGTTGGTATCATCGGTCCGCAAATATCAGCATGAATGAGCTCAAGTGGCGCCTTTGCTCTAGACAAGGACTCCTTTGGAAAACTCATTCTGGATTGTTTTCCAACAAGACATCCCTCACAAAGCTGTAGAGGTTTGCCAATAGGGGGAAGACCATGCACCATCTTCTTCTGGCTTGGCAATTTCAACCCTCCAAAATTGAGATGACCGAATCTCAAATGCCAAAGCCAATCAGATTCCTTCACGCAAGCTTTTAAACACTTGGCCACGTCCGTCTTAATGTTAAGAGTGAACATCCGGTTCTTTGACATAGGCACACTTGCAAGTAGCTCCTTCTTCTCGTTCAACAATACCAACTTTCAATTTACCATATAAACTTGGTAATTTTTCTCTAGCAGCTGTCCCAAACTTAAAATATTACTTTTCATGTTTGGAACATAATAGACATTGTTGATGAATTGGTGCTCTCAATTTTTTAAATGAATGAGAATAGTTCCTTTGCCTCGATTTGGAATTTTTGATGAATCTCCAAAGACGACATTTCCACTGAACAATTTGTCGAGTTCCACAAACATCTTCTCATCACTGCACATGTGATTGGTTGCTCCATTGTCAAGATACCAAATATTATTTTCTTGACTATGGTCACCTTCACGGGTTAGCAAAACCGTATCGGTTACCTCCTCATCTTGGATGTTGTTAGCTGTCTCCTTTGCTTGGTTTGGTGGGCTCCAACACTCTGATGCATAGTGGCCAAATCTCGAGCAATTATAACATTAAACATTGGACTTATCTCGTCCATCAATCTGCCTCCAGTTTCCTCTTCCTCATCCTCGTCCACGTCCACGACCTCTACCTCGTATGGACTGATTATCTCCATTATTATTTTCACCTCTACTGAATGGTTAATTTCTGCCATGTCCTCTTCCTCTTCCATTTCCTCCACGGCCCCTACCACTTCCTCGTCCGAATTGACTAGCAGCTCAGCTATTTTCACATTCTTTTAATGAAGCATTTGCGGCCAATACTTGTTCAATAGACTCCTCTTTTTGTCTATTTAGCCTCTCCTCACGTGCTTGCAACGAGCCTACAAGTTCATCCACGGTCATTGTACTTGTGTCTCGTGACTCTTCTATGGCCACTACTATATAGTCAAACTTCGGTAGTAGTGACCGTAGAATTTTTTCAACAGTTCTAGATTCAACGAGTTTTGCTCCGTACTGCCGCATTTGATTAACGACAGATTTTACTCGTGAGGAATAATCTGCAATTCCTTCTATCTTCTTCATTCTCATCATCTCAAATTCTCCCTTAAACATTTGTAGCCGAACTTTTTGTACTTTCTCTTCTCCCTGAAGAGATACTCGTAATATGTCCCATGCTTTCTTGGAAGTGGTTGCTTCTGCACTTTCTCAAACATTACATCATCTAATCCTTGATGGATTAGACTAAGTGCCTCCTGGTCGTTTCTTCGATTCTTGTGCAAACTGTCTTTCTTTGCTTGAGACAGTTGTGCATTTTCAGCTGGGACGTCGTAACCTTTTTCGACAATATCCCAAACATCTTGGGCTCCAAGAATTGCCTTCATTTTAATGCACCAATTTTTGTAATTGGTTTTGGTAAGTTGAGGAAAATTGATGGGAATATTGTTGGTATTCATTTTTGTAGAGAATTTTTAAAGAACTTGATTTTTATTTCGTACAGGTGTTGTTGCAACACTTCTGGATCTCTGGCAACACTAAATAAGTACTACAACAGTTTCTGCAGATTTTAGCAACGCTTCTGACAGTCTTATTGCGACACTTCTGGATTACTGTAACGCCTGAAATTTCTCAAACTCAAATTTTTCAGTCGAAAGAATTTCTCGGGAAGAGGATCGGGTTTCAAAATGGCTCTGATACCGCTTTGTTGGATGGAAGAGGAAAATAATCAAGCAAAAAATGCTCAAAACATAAAACTGAGTAATTCACACACTAATTTTATTACAATACACTCATAAACTCTTATTATTTTTCACTCTCTTACATAACACTTCTCAGATACAAGCCTTTATATAGGCATTTCAAGAAATAAGCTACTGGATAATCATTTTCTCAATAATTCATTGCATCAAAAAGTCCAAGTCTTACCTCTAATCATGTTTCCTAACAATATAAAAATGCTTACCAATTTTTTTCAAAGTCCAATTTAGATAGCCAGCTATTTTTCACTTTTTTTCATTATTTTTATCAAATTAAGTTTAATAATTTTAACAAAAACATCCAATTGGGTGTCATCTCTGTGCCACAAGCCACTATGTACATGATATGGCTGAATAGAAATTCTTGTCTTTTTTCCAAAGTCCGTTATACTTGTGAGTACTGTTTTAGGCAGATTATTTGGGTGGTAAAGCGTAGAATGGGAATGTTTAGCAAAAGAAGCAAGTCAAGTACAGATAAAAAGATATACAATAGGCTAAGTACGTAGAATTCTGTTTTTTTGTCCTCTATTGGAGGATTGCTCTGTACATTTTTGTTTTATGAGCTTATAAAATTCCATTTCCATAAAAAAAAAAATTTGAAGTCAGAATAGTATCTAATTAGAATTTTATTATTTCCTTTTTTTTAATTATCTTTATCCATATATTTTTTATAGTATATCAAATTTTATTACTTCTCTTTTGGCCAAATAGAAAAAAATCATTTTAAACTAGGCTCAAATAGGTTATTGTCTCCCCAATTTTAAAAGGATTTATTATCTCCATCAATTTAGCAATTATGTTTCTATTATCCGCCTCAACTTTCAAAACGACCTATTACCTCCCTTGATTATGCTCCCTCAACTCGCTACCACGTCAGCTTTAGGCGAGTAATAGGATCATATTTGCCAAATTGAAGGAGGTAATAGGTCGTTTTGAAAGTTGGAGGAAGCAATAGACTATTTAAACCAAGTTTAGAATGATTTTTATGCATTTGACCTCTTTTTATATTTATCCTTTTCCATATATTATTTCTGAGTAGAATCTAGCTAAGTACCACTCATCGCGAATGGAGTCTCCAGTGGAGATTACTCGGATTTGTATCTTTTTTTCATTTAATTAAATTGTGAATATTATGAAGAGAAGTTACGAATAATCATAATATGCATTAAAGATGAAAAGCTAAAAAAACAAAATATTTTTATTTAACTCTTACATAAATACAAAGATATATTATAAGTTATCTTGATCCAAGTATCACAGTTCCTAAATTATTCATATTTTAAGTTATTTCATTTGATTATTTGAATAATTTACTACTGATTTTGTGATAAATTCGTGCCTAATTAGGTTCTAGGACGTGTTTTGGCTGATTTGGAAAATTTGAAGACTATTGAAGCATGTTTAGAGCTATTTTGGAGTCGTTCAAGAAGTTACCCTAGAGATCATGCTAAGTAATAACATGATGAGCTGTCAGTTTTGGGTTTGCAGCAAAATTGGAATTAAAGAGTTGATGTTTCCTAGTTGAAAACCAAGATTTCCACATTTAAATGGCATTTTATTCTCTAATTGTCTTTTTGCTTTTTAGTTATTTTACCTTTTTCCTTTTTAGTTATTTAAGAAGACTTAATTTCTTATTTAGTCCTTATGTTTAATTAGAAGACCTCTTAATTAAGGAATTGTTTTTTAGATTAAATAGACATAGAACCATCTATAGACGTTATAGACGTAATCTTTCGAGTTGGTCGATAGGATCAACATCCTCTTCTCTCTTTGTATTTTTATTTATCTATGACAATATTGGTTTACTATTCTTTATTTATGTTTAATTAATTTCTTTTATCTTTCGGTTGAAGAGTATCTTGAAGCTTGTTAATTGTGATGCTTGTTCTTAACTTTCCTTTTGAATTTCAGTTTTCGACTAAATCGGCAACATCTTTCTCGTTATCTTTTTAATTTCTTCAATCAGACATAATGAATTGTTATTTTTATTAAGTTTATGCTCATCATAGTCTAATAAAAAATTGTAACAAACAAATTCTTTAACAAGTCTTGTTGTGGTTTATTCGATTTAAATCAATATTTTGTTCTCATCATAATTTTTTTGTTTAAAATTGATTCTTCAAAACTTAAAGTTTTTTTAAGATTAAATATTGTCAGCTATATTTCTACAAGTGTGTCGGATAATCAAGAGTTTTTTGTTTAGCTTAGCTAAAATCAATCTCACATTTAGAAAAAGAATTTAACCATACTCATCATGGTTATAACCAACTAACTGTTATTTCGAAAATCTACTTTTTGTGTCTATGATCAATTGCAACTATCAGAGCATCCTTAACCAGAAGAGTTTTAAATATATTGTTGAACTTAGATCAGAAGATCTGAAAAAGTTTCAGAAGCTAACGCTCAGAATCCATAAGTCAAGTTTTGAAGATAACTAAAAATATGTCAGAAGTTGCGCGCTCGGAAGAAGTTTTAGCTCAGAAGACTTAGAAGACATGTGACGCAAGACAAAATAAGATTGTGAGATTAGAAGCCAAGGTACTCGGTAGACTCCTAAGGCTTACAAGAGAAGGAAATGATCTCCAATTGTCAAAGTTCTAATCCCAATACAATAACTCATATGAAGACAAATGCTAAAAATAGTCATCTACTTTTTATGATACAAAAAGAGAGATGATCTGTCTATCACTAAATGCGAGTTGTCAACAAGGAAGGAAGGATAACATTTGGCCACTGACAACTGACACAAGTAAAGCTGTACAAGACCAATTCACGCAAAAGCTGATCAATTACATAAAGTTGGTAGAGTTGACTCCCACCAAAGTTTCCAACAGAACAAAAAATGAGTCTAAGGGAAGATCCAACTGCTCTAATGGAAAAGAGCAGTTATGAGACAACGGTTATGATTGTGACTCTGAAGATGAGTCATAACGAGAAGATTTTGAAGACTTCCTATAAAGAGGCCTCTACCAGTAGAGAGAAAGATATTCAAGCTTCCACAATCAATTACAATTTCAATATACATTTGCAAACACTCTCAGGCAAACAATCATCGCAAATCTGTTTGAATTATAGAAAACTTAGAACAATCTATTTCAAATTTGTTGTAAAGTATTTTAATTTTTTTCAGGACTATAAACAACTCTCTTGCAACATAGGAGACGGTAAAAACAAACAAGTATTTTAATTTTTTTTCAAGACTATAAATAGATAGATATAATAAATGGGAGGGATATCTAATCCATTGATAAAATTATCATATTCAGATCTATTAGATACCTATTAGATATTTGATATATGTCCTTATATGCCATAAAATTCTATCAAAACATATTTCTAACCGATATCTAATAGATTTTTGAAATCATAAATTCACATATCTATTAGATATCCCATATATAAAATCATTATATACGCATAAATTATATATCAATTAGATATATATTAGATGTCCTTAGATGCTAAAAGTTTTCCAAAACAACTTTCTACTTACTGCTTGGATTCCCTTTATGGCGCCTGAAATTTAGGAACTGGTTGAATTACTGGGGAGAACTGAAACTAAACTCTTCTTTCTGGAATTACTCTTTTCGCTTAAGAGAGAGAGAGCTAGTTTCGCATTTGAAGAACCAGATATTCCTTTATTCTAAGATGCCAATCATAAAAGTCTAACAATATATTTCTTACATATACCTATGTTGGATTGAAGAGGAAAATAATCAAGCAAAAAATGCTCAAAACATAAAAATGAGTAATTCACACTAATTTTATTACAATACACTCATAAACTCTTATTATTTTTTCACTCTCTTACACTCTTTAAAATAGCAAATTACATTGCCTTATATAGGCATTTGATGAATTCTGCAATGATGCTATCATTTTCTCAATAATTCAATCTATTACAAAATTCAAATTTAGGTTTAACAATTTACTTTAATTTTCTACAAAATCCAACTAACAAATCCTACAAATACCAATTTTTTCAAAGTCCAATTTAGGTGGCTTGCTATTTTTGACCCTTTTTTTTCATTATTTTTTTATCATATTAAGATTAATAATTTGAACATTCCCCCGTAAACTTAATTATCCGTTATTCCCAATAACGCTCGCAATTGATTGAACCCGTTATACTTCAATGGCTTTGTAAAGATGTCCGCTATCTGATCTTGTGTTTTGACATACTTCAATGTGACTTCCTTCTGCTCAATGCACTCTCGAATGAAATGATACCTTGTATCGATGTGTTTGCTTCGATCATGGAAGACAGGATTTTTCGCCAATGCCAATGCCGATTTGTTATAGACAAAAATATTCGTTGGATCATGTTGTGTCATTTGAAGTTCCGTTAATAGTCTTCTCAGCCATATTGCATGACACACACATGATGTTGCAGCAACATATTCAGCTTCACATGTTGACAACGTCACTATAGGTTACTTCTTTGAACTCCAAGTAAATGCCGTGTTACCGAGAAAAAATACAAACCCGCTTGTACTTTTTCGGTCATTTTTATCGCCAGCCCAATCACTGTCGCTATAGCCAACTAATTTAAATTCATCAAATTTTGAATAATGCAATCCAAAATTAGTTGTACCTTTAACATAGCGGAGTATTCTTTTCGTTGCATTCCAATGAGACTCCTTCGGTTCTTCCATGTATCTGCTCACTAGTCCAACTGCATACAAATATCTGGCCTTGTGCATGTCAGGTATCTGAGACTCCCGATCAAACTTTGAAAAATTGTCGGGTTCACCCTGACTCCATTTTTTTCCTTGGTCAATTTCAAACTGCATTCGGCCGGAGTGCTGACAGGGTTGCAATTTTCCATCTTAAATTTCCTCAAGATCTCTTTGGTGAAGCCACTTTGACAAATAAAAATTCCATCATCCCTTTGCTTCACTTCAATGCCAAGATAGTACGACATCAAGCCAATATCAGTCATTTCAAATTCACGAGTCATCATTTTCTTGAAATCATTAAACATTTGAGGATTATTTTCGGTAAATATGAGATCGTCCACATATAAGCAAACAAGTAATATGTCTCCACCTTTCACTTTCACGTACAAGGCATACTCATGTGGGCACTTGATAAATCCATTCTCACAAAAGTATTTGTCGATGCGACTGTTCCAAGCTCTCGGTGCTTGCTTAAGACCGTACAATGCCTTCTTCAGCTTCTACACTTTTCGTTCATGACCTTTGACAATGTAACCAGGTGGTTGTTGGACATAGATCTCTTCCTCCAAGTATCCATTCAGAAATGCTGACTTTACATCCATTTGGTGTATCTTCCATCCATTTTGGGCAGCGACTGAGATCACTAGTCTGATAGTCTCCATTCTTGCTACTGGTGCAAATACTTCATCATAGTCAATACCAGGTTTTTGACTATATCCCTTTGCGACTAGCCTCACTTTATGTCGTACGATTTATCCATTTGCATCCTTCTTTGCCTTGAACACCCATTTGAATCTAATGGGCTTTTTGTCAGCTGGAAGTTTGGTCAACTCCCACGTCTTGTTTTTCTCAATTGAATTGATCTCCTCCTCCATGGCTTTTCTCCATTTCTCATCTTTCATGGCTTCTTCGGCATCAATAGGTTCACTATCAATAAGATGACAATAAAGAGTCAATTCTTCATTGAGCTCTCTAGTTGCATTATAAAGATCTTTAATAAGACAATATTTTCTAGGTCTTTCTCTTGGACTTTGACTTTCATCATCATCGTGTCCTGGAGATGCAATTGGAATGGGACTATATGACGTCGATGCTTTGCCTGACTCCTCCACATCTCGATCACTATTTTCATCCATGGTGAAAGGATAAAAACTATAATTCTTCTGCTTGTCATTATTCCATTCCCAAATTGCTTCCTCATCAATAGTCATATTCCTACTGATAATCGTCTTCCTTGTGTCAGGATCAAACATCTTATAACCTTTTGAAAATTCTGAATATCCCACGAACAAGTATTTTTTGCTTTTGTTGTCCAGCTTTCTCCTTTCTTTATCCGCAACATGAACATGTGCAACACTCCCAAAAACACGAAAATGAGAGATATTAGGCTTTCTCCCACTCCATGCTTCTTGGGGCGTCATATCTAACACACTTGTTGTTGAAGATCAGTTTAAGATGTAGATAGCACAATCAACAGCTTCTGCCCATAACTCTTTGGGCAAATTCTTGCTCTTTAACATGCTCCTTACCATATCCATCACGGTTCTATTCTTTCATTCAACAACACCATTTTGCTGAGGCGATCTCGGGACTGATAAGAAATGACGGATTCCTTGATGTTCGCAGAATCTTTTGAATTCATTTGACGTGAATTCTCCCCCTCTGTCGGATCTTAAAGCTTTGATGTAATAGCCACTTTCTTTTTCCACCATAGCTTTAAACTTTTTAAATGCTTCAAAAACTTCTGATTTCTCTTTCAGAAAATAAACCCACATCTTTCTGCTATAATCATCAATGAATAGCAAGAAATATTTGTTGCCTCCCAATGATACTGGTGTCATTGGTCCACAGACATCGGCATGAATAAGCTCAAGGGGAGCCTTTGCTCTTGACATAGACTCTTTTGGAAAACTAGTTCTAGAATGTTTTCCAACAAGACATCCTTCACAAAGCTGATGGGGTTTATTAATCAGCGGAAGACCATGCACCATCTTCTTCTGGCTTAGCAATTTCAACCCTCCAAAATTGAGATGACCGAATCTCAAATGCCAAAGCCAATCAGATTCTTTCACGCAAGCTTTTAAGCATCTTGCTACATCTATCTTGATGTTGAGAGTGAACATTCTATTTTTTGACATTGGTACACTAGCTAGCAGCTCTTTCTTTTCGTTTAACAGCACCAAATTTCGGTTCACCATGTGAATTTGGTAATTTTTCTCCAGCAGTTGTCCCAAACTTAAAATGTTGCTTTTCATATTTGGAACGTAATAAACATTGCTGATGAATTGGTGCTCTCCATTCTTTAAACGAATAAGAATATTTCCTTTTCCTTGAATAGGAACTCTTGAGGAATCCCCAAAAACAACATTACCACTGAATGACTGGTCCAGCTCTACGAACATTTTCTTATCTCCACACATATGGTTACTTGCACCATTATCAAGATACCATATGTTGTTTTCTTGACTGTATTCACCTTCACGGGTTAGTAATATCGTGTTGGTTACATCCTCTTCTTGAATGTTGTTCGCCGTTTCCTCTGTTTGCTTCGGTGGGCTCCGACATTCTGCTGCATAGTGGCCATATCTGGAGCAATTATAGCATTGAACATTGGACTTGTCACGTCCATCATTATGCCTCCAGTTTCCTCTTCCTCGTCCACGTCCATGACCGCGACCTCTGCCTCGTACGGACTGATTATCTCCAATATTATTTTCACCTCTACCGAATGGTTGATTTCTACCACGTCCTCTTCCTCTTCCTCTTCCATTTCCTCCACGGCCTCTACCACGTCCTCGTCCGTAATGGCTAGAATCCTGGCTACTTTCACCTTTGACTGAAACCTTTACTGCCAAGACTTGTTCTACAGACTCTTCTCTTTGTCTGTTTAGTCTCTCCTCACGTGCTTGTAAAGAGCCAACTACTTCATCGACGGTCATTTTACTTATATCCTGAGATTCTTCTATTGCCACTACTACGTATTCAAACTTTGGTAGTAGTGACCTTAGAAGTTTTTCAACAACCCTGGATTCTTCAAGCTTTTCTCCATATTGCCGCATTTGGTTAGCGACAGATTTTAATCGTGAGGAGTAATCTACAATCACTTCTGTCTCCTTCATCTTCATCATCTCGAACTCTCCTCTCAACATTTGGAGCCGAACTTTTTGTACTTTCTCCTCTCCTTGAAGAGAAACTCGTAGTATATCTCAAGCTTGCTTTGAGGTGCTCGCTTCTGCCACCTTCTCAAACATAACATCATCTAACCCTTGAAGGATGATACTAAGAGCCTTTTGGTCATTACGACGACTCTTATGCAAACTGTCCTTTTCGGCTTGCGACAGTTGTGCATCTGCAGCTGGGACTTCATAGCCTTTTTCAACAATATCCCAAACATCTTGGGATCCTAGAATAGCTTTCATCTTGATACACCAATTTTTGTAATTGGTTTTTGTAAGTTGAGGAAAAACGAAGGAAACACCGTTGGGATTCATTTTTGTAAAGGAAAATTTGTTTCGAAGAGTACAGGGGTTGTTGCAACGCTTTTGAGTCTATTGCGACACTTTGGTACGTCGCTATAGCTTCAGACAGATTTTGCAAGGAGAACAGTAAGGGAAAATATTTCCTTGCAATTTTAGATGAACTTGAAAATTTTCCAGAAAGGAAGAACAGAGGCTATAGCAACTTTTTTGAGTATTTGCGACACTTTATGCTAACTGCGACACTTTCTGCAATTTTTTGCAACACTTATGACAGCCTATTGCGACCCTTTCTGGGCTGCTTCTGAAACTCTTTAAACTCGACTTTTTTACTTGGGGATTTTTGGGAAGAGGATTGGATACGAAATGGCTCTTGTACCACTTTGTTGGATTGAAGAGGAAAATAATCAAGCAAAAAATGCTCAAAACATAAAAATGAGTAATTCACACTAATTTTATTACAATACACTCATAAACTCTTATTATTTTTTCACTCTCTTACACTCTTTAAAATAGCAAATTACATTGCCTTACATAGGCATTTGATGAATTCTGCAATGATGCTATCATTTTCTCAATAATTCAATCTATTACAAAATTCAAATTTAGGTTTAACAACTTACTTTAATTTTCTACAAAATCCAACTAACAAATCCTACAAACCAATTTTTTCAAAGTCCAATTTAGGTGACTTGCTATTTTTGACCCTTTTTTCATTATTTTTTTTATCATACCCTTTTTTCATTATTTTTTTTATCATATTAAGTTTAATAATTTGAACAACCTAATGTATATCTAATAGATTTCGAAAAGTTAAAAAAAATAGACAAAATAACAATAAGATCCACAATATACTAAAACACATCTGATAACATTTTATATGGACTGAAACTTAATGAGTGGTACCTATAAACACCTATTACACATCTAACGGGTATCGATCTATTAGACGTACATAAAATGTATCTACTTGACATCAAATAGACATCTATTAGACATGACGATAATAACATACACTACAGACTGATACTCAATGTATTTAAACTCTTCATCCATATAAACACTCATAAATTAAGAATTGGCAGTGATTTCCATATCTACTACTGAATATACCCTTTCATCTTCACTATTTTTATATTTGAAGATATCATCCGGATTTCCACTTAATTATTCTGTTAACGAACAACAACAGGAAATAACAGTAACCGACCACAAAAAGAAAACGCAAACACAGAGGCTAATTTAGATAATACCCTAGTGGCAGAAGATTGCACGCAATCTTGTTGATATAGACAGGAAAAAAGGGCAGACAATATACATACCGCTTCTTCACCCATGTGATAATGACAAAAAAGCTTAGCTTTGATTTGTCCATAACCAACTCCATAATGTGGTGTGAATCCATAGGGATGAGGATATAGCCCATGAGATGGACAAAATTCACAACTAGGGATGGCGATGGATAGGATATCCAATCCAAATCCGTGTATTCATATCCATTATATGGAATCCATATCCATACTTTTTTAATCCATTGGATATGGATTGGATTTGGATACAATAACAAGGATTTGGATTGGATTTGGATACAATATGGATCCAACAAATTTTTTACCAAACCAGGCCCCGAAACATATTTTCATATTTCCGAGCCCTTCCAAAACATTTTCTGAAAATTTCTTACACCAATTTTGTTTTCTTTGTTTTCCGGATATTCCATATTTTTTTGGGAGTTTTTGATTTTTTAAGAAACCGGGCCCCGAAACGTATTTTCTCATTTTCGGGCCCTTCCAGAAACATTTTCTGAAAATTTCTTGCACCAAATTTATGTTCTTTATTTTCCGGATTTTTCATAATTTTGTGGGAGTTTTTGATTTTTTACGAAACCGGGCCCGAAACGTATTTTTACATTTGCTATAATCATTTTCTGGTCCAAACGTATTTTTTTGAGAAACGTATATATATTTTTTATTTTATAAAATTGTAATAATTTTGAGGAATCATAACAAAATGAAAAATCTCTTAAACTTATTCAAATCTTGATATATAATTCACAAATAACATGGCTAATTTATAGGAATGTTGAATTGGTTAAAACATTTGTAACATTAGAATAGAGACATTTTGTAAAATTTTTCCTTTGTTTGATAACGTTTTAAACTTGAATCCTCGTTTCGAAAACAAAAATTTTATGATCCTCTTTTTGAAAATGACCGAAACCACATGGTATGTTTTTGAAATTTACCCTTTTAATTTTTTAATAGGAAAAAGTTTTAATTTCAAAGGAAATTTGAATTGAGGAATATAAAATAAGGAAGATAGTTGAAGCAAAAATACTGTAAATTCTCTAAAATGGGGTTTGTGAAATAAAAAATGGGGGAAATGATTGAACTTGCTATGAGAACTGAGAAGTCGGATAGGAGAGGGAAACGGGCAAGCTTTTTTTGAAATTTTAATTGCAAGTGGACAAGCTATAGCCTTGGTTTTGTGTTTAATGGTAACTAGTCCTGTTCTTGGGACTTGTTGTCTGCCCAAGTCCGTCATGTATTGATCTGAATTTTGTCTAGCCCGGCCCAAACTCGCTAATGCCCGTAAAATAGATGGATGGGTTTGGGATTGGTTTAAAATCTCATGGGCAGTCCCGGCCCGCATTCTTTTTGTGTAAAATAGTTTATATATAAAATGTAATAATAATATATTAATTGTTAAGTTTGAAAATGCAAAAGAAAATATTAGTTAGAATAATGTTTTAATGTTAGTTCGCCTAAACAAAGATTCAATTCCAACAAATGCTTGGATTTCGGAGGACTATGAGCACCAGCTTAGTTTTTGCTGATATAGAACAACCAATAGTCTCAACCGTATTCATTCCATTGTTGATCCTGTCCTGGTAATTGTTGATGGGTAGGGGATCCAAAACAAAGTTAACACCAACGTAACATAATATAGTAGCTAATATATTGCATCTAATCTATTTCAGGTGATTTGCACTTTTTTTTTTTTTTAAAACCCCCCGGAGAAACATTGTGTTTCCCCAGAAGGAAAAGGATCGAGATAGGTGAAAATTTCGGGGCGGGCGTCCCAACTAGGTTGATGCCCCCGCTTACCTACAAAACACCTACCTCTCTTTATTAATGCAATCCAAAGACCGCTCACAAGATGTGAGCGTCAGTGAACAAGGATACAGCCTAAAGGTGATACGGATATGGAATCTGATCCCGAGGTATGACTATACAATGAATAGGCCAACTGATGCCACCTAGCTAGTTACAGCTTAGAAATAAATCTGGACAGTTAAATACATCAGAAACAACAAAATTAAGATTCCGTCTTCGATACTTGAAAAAGAACCAGCATAGATGAATGCTTGCCCCCAAGAGATCATCTGTGCTTAAGACACCCTCGAACACGAACTTATTCCGCCTTTTCCAAATAGCCCACGCAATCATAAACCATAAAGCCGTACCAAACTCCTGTCCAATCCCTGAGGAAAAATGCGCTCGCCATACTACAAGAAAATCAGCCCCCTTGAATGGCATTGTTACCGAAATCCCTAGTAACAGAAAAGCTTGAACCCATATACGATAACTACCCAAACAGTGAAACAAAGCATGATCAATTGTTTCGGATTCATCACAAAACGGACACTTGTCATTCAATACAGCTTGATCCGCGACAAACCAGAAAGGCTTTCGTTGGGAGGCGTCTATGTAACAATAACCAGCCAAAAAATTTGACTTTAGGAATAAGACAAGCATTCCAAACCACCATATAATCCGTTTCCGGCGTAGTCCTTTGAGGCGACCTATAGGACCCTAAACAAAAAGATGCAGCTGAAAATACCTTATTAGCTTCCAGATCCCATTCAAATCTATCTGCCACCACCTGAGACCCAACGTGTGGCTGCTGCCCCCTGTTACCGACAGCCCCGTCCCCCTCAAAAACAGCAGGGCAGACTTGGGAAATCCAATTACGCATCTGGGAGCACCTCTCCCTACTAGTAATCCTTAGACTACGTTTCCAAAAAGGCCTAGATAATGCTGCTCCCTCAGAAATAGACAGACTCCCGTCCCGAATCAAACAGCTTTTTCTATTACATAATAGATACAGATCAGTGAAAAGAACAGATAATGACACATTTGCAGTCCAATTATCATGCCAAAAAGATCCGCTCGCCCCGTTCCCCACTTTAACTCTCCCGTTCGATTTAAACAACTCCCAGAAGGTTGAGTTCTTTACACAACAAGATATAATGCCTTGCCAAACATACAAAATGCGGGATCTATTAACATTTTCAAACGAGTTCCATGACACGAAGCCATATCGACGGACACACAGCTCATACCACAACGAACCCTGCCCATCTGTTCTAGACCGCCATATCCATTTCAGCAATAAACTACAATTGACTAGTCTTAGATCCCTAACATATAGGCCACCTAAATTTTTTGGTAGCATAATTGTCTCCCAACTTACTTTACAGATCCCGCTAGAGTCCGCTATACCTTTCCACAAGAAATTACGCATCAGTTGAACAAGCTTATTGTTAATAGAGGCCGGCATCTTATTCAATGATAACAAATATATCGGGATAGACGAGAGAACCGATTTTATAAGGACCACCCTGCCAGCATACGATAAACACTGACCTTTCCATCTTGCCAGCCTATTTTGGAACTTACCAATCAACCCGTTCCAATAAGACACCGGGATGCGTCTCGTACTGAGAGGGGCGCCTAGATAAGTAATGGGAAATCTTTCGATCTTACAACCCATTGTCTCCGCACACCGATTCAACAAGTCGTCCTGCGCGTTAATACCCATAATTGAGCTCTTAACAAAATTTATTCGTAGACCTGAAATCAACTCAAAACAACGTAATAAACGGATAAAAGTAGGTAAGAGAGACTCATCTGCAGGTAAGAAGCACATCGTATCATCCGCAAACTGAAGAATAGATATATCCTTCTCTGACCCATGAATACGAAACCCAGGTAAAATACCCTTACGGACACTTGCGTCAATGAGCTGTTTAAGACCTTCCACTGCTAAGACAAAAAGGAATGGAGAAATGGGATCACCTTGTTTAACCCCTCTGCCCAAATAGATCGGATCTGTAGGACTACCATTGAAAAGAATAGATGTTGTCGAGTTCGCTCTGCAGGTCACCATCCATCTAATCCACTTATCAGAGAGCCCCATCCTCTTCAACACTGAGTCAATATAAGTCCAAGAAACACTATCGTATGCTTTATGGAAATCAAGCTTGAGAGCCACAGAAGACTGACCACTGCGGTGGATTGATTGGATCACTTCCGAGGCTATAAACGAGCATTCATGAATATTACGGCCTTTAACAAAAACAAACTGGTTGTCAGAAATCAGCTGAGGCAACTTGCTTAATAACTCTGGATCATATATTATATATTTGCTTATGCCTAAGCCTTTTGCCATATCCTTCCCCTTCCACGTCAAGCGTTCCAGCCCTGAAATCGACAAGTATCCAAGTCAGAAAAGGCTTAACTGGAAATTCAGAAATGCCTCATTTCAAGTTATAGTAACCAGACAAACAACTCCGACATGCACATAAACTTGAACATTGCACGCAATCTTGTTGACACGAAAAAAGTGCAGACAATATACATTCCGCTTCTTATTCTTCTCCCCCTCTTCACCCATGTGATAATGACAAAAAAGCTTAATTTCAGTTTTTCCGTAGCCAACTCCATAATGTGGTGTGAATCCATCGGGATGAGGATATAGCCAATGAGATGGACAAAATTCACAGCCATGCATCAGTCCTGCACATGTGCAACAACTACTTTAGAACTTCAATTGTCTGACAACACTTATGCAATTAGGGAGATTAATCATGCTTTGGCTATATGAATTGAACAACCCCGAGAGAAGGAGCAGCATTAGGAAAAAAAATCATAATCGAATTTATGGCTAAGTTCTGCAGATTATGGAACAATTGAGAGATCTAATTAGAATAATTGAGGGAAGGAGAATGAAATCGACAGGTTAATTAATTTAAGGTAAACTTCAAAAAAGTACCTTGCTCATTTGCAAAATGGGGTCTGAGGAAGTTTTTTTTGTAAAATGGGGTTTGTGGTTTCAAAAAATTTATAAAAAGGGGTCTATGGACTCAAAATAGTGGTGTTACATTGAATATTTTTAACAATTCAACATTATAATAATTTAACCTTATTATTTAAAAATTATACGTCATAATTTGAGTGATTTTAGGAGATTTATTTATTTATTATGATTTTTAAAATTTTGTTATCATAATTTAATTAAAAAAAATATTTGCACTATTCAAAGAATTTCAAAAAATTTTACTAATGTGTATTGTATTTTTAATGACCATCCCAAAAGAATTCAGATAAAAACGAATAAGATTACCCATTTTCGTGACATTATTTAATATTGAGGATCCTTTATTTGCAAATTTTTTGAAACCATAGACCCTAAAAAAAATTCTCAGACCCTGTTTTGCAAATAAGTGAAACCACAAGGTACCTTTTTAAAGTTTACCCTTAATTTAATGGCCTCCAAATTAGTTGTAGTCAATAGCCTCCAATTTGGTTATCACACATAAAAAATCTACATACCTAAATAAATTTACTACATTTTGGATTTGTGGCTTGGACTCCAATTGATTGGATTTGGATTTTGGGTTTCCATTAATATGGATCAAGTTTATAATCAAACACCCCCCTTAAACTTGATCTTGTCATCCCAAGTGAGCTTCTCAATCTGATGAAGTTTTCCCTTGCGAGCGACTTAGTGAAGATATCCACAATTTGATCTTGTGTCTTCTCATAATCAACTTGCACTTCCTTTCTTGCAATACACTCTCTTATGTAATGGTAGCGGATGTCAATGTGTTTGCTTCGATCATGGAATATAGGATTATTTGCTAAGGCAATGGCTGAATTGTTGTCAACATAAATCTCAGTCGGTTCTTCTTGCCTCAAGCCGATCTCTTTCAATAAATTTCTGAGCCAAATTGCGTGATAAACGCATAAGGTTGCTACAACATAATCAACTTCACATGCAGACAAAGTTACAATCGGTTGTTTCTTTGACATCCATGTGAGAGCAGTATCTCCCATGAAAAACACGAATCCACTAGTGCTTCTTCTATTATCTAAGTCTCCACCCCAATTGCTATCGCTATATCCAACAAGATTATAATCATTAGAAATCAAATAGTATAAGCCTAAGTCGGTTGTATCTTTCAAACAGCAAAGAATTCTCTTAGCGGCTTTGAAATGGGTGGTTGTTGGTGATTCCATGTAGTGACTAACTGACCTGACTGCATGAAGGATATCTAGCCTCGTGCAGGTAAGATAGCATAGACTTCCGACCAAACTTTTAAAAAGTGTTGGATCTACACTCTCCCCTTCTTCATGTTTTGACATCTTGAACCCGTACTCCACCGGTGTGCTTATCGGCTTGCAGTTATCCATCTTGAACTTTTTCAAGATTTCCTTTGCATAGCTTTCTAGTAAAATGAAAATTTCATCCTTTCGTTGATTTACTTCTATGCCGAGGTAGTATGCCATGAGTCCAATGTCTTTCATCTCGAACTCCTTCATCATCACTTTCTTGAATTCATTGAACATTCTTTGGTTGCTTCCGGTGAAGATCAAATCGTCCACGTAGAGGCACACGATCAAAATATCTCCATCTTTAATCTTGATATACAAAGTATGCTCATATGGACATTTATTGAAACCATTTTCTCGGAAGTACTTGTCTACTCTGCAATTCTATGCCCTTGGTGCTTGTTTTAGCCCATAAAGAGCCTTCTTCAACATCAACACCTTGTCTTTATGACCTTTGGCCTCGTAACCTAGTGGTTGCTGAATGTATACTTCCTCTTCAAGAACTCCATTTAGGAAGGCCGATTTTACATCCATTTGATGAATTCTCCACTTGTTTTGAGCCGCTAAAGAAATTATTAGCCTAACAATTTCCAATCGAGCAACTGGAGTGAATATCTTATCGTAGTCAATTCCAGCCTTTTGATAATAGCCTTTTGCAACAAGCCTTCCCTTATGTCTTTTGATCTCTCCCTTGGCATTCCGCTTTGTTTTGTACACCCATTTGACACCTATCGCCTTATGTCCTTTGGGAAGTGAAGTGAGTTCCCATGTATCATTCTTCTCAATGGCCTTGATTTCTTCGTCCATTGCATCTCTCCACTTTTTCTCGTATGCAGCTTTTTGAAATGTCACTGGGTCACAATCAACAAATACACAAAATAATGTAAGATTGTCTAGTTGTTTAGTTACCTCATAGAGTTCTCGAAGACTTCTCGTGCGATGCACTTCTCTTTCATCTTCAGTCCGACTTAATGATGATGATGATGATGATAATGATGACGACGACAACAATGATGATGATGATGATGATGATGATGATGATGATGATGATGATGACTCGTCTCTACGAGTAGGAGAAGTTGGTGGAGTTGTGAAGCCTTATTGAAGTTGTCTTGGTTTCTCAGGTGTTGTCTGCTCATCTTCCTCTAATGGGGAAAAGTTGAAGTCTTCCGTTTGAGAATGAAAGTTCCATTCTCCTTCTTCATCAAATATCATATCTTGGCTGATTATAAACTTCTTCTCATTTGGATGGTATAGCTTGTAGCCTTTTGAGCTTGAGTCATAACCGATGAAAATAAAACTTTTGCTTTTTTCATCAGGCTTGGTTTGATCATCATCCTGTACATGAACATCAGCTACACTCCTGAAGACTTAAAGATGGGAAATTCTAGGCTTTCTTTCACTCCATGCTTCTTGTGGTGCCTTTCCTACATACTTCTTGTAGGAGAACGATTTAATAGGTAGACTGCATTTGCCATTGCTTCTGCCCAAAACTCCTTGGGTAGTTTCTTGCTTTTAAGCATACTCCTTGCCATGTCAAGAATTGTTCTATTCTTCCTTTCTGCCACACCATTTTGTTGGGGGCATCTAGGAACCATTAAGGGTCGACGGATTCCATGTGCTGCATAAAACTCATTGAATTCATTGGATGTGAATTCACCTCCCCAATTAGATCTCACGGCTTTGATCTTATGACCGCTCTCCTTTTCCACGACTACTTTGAACTTCTGAAACACTCCGAAGACTTCTGATTTTTGCTATAAGAAATACACCCAAGTTTTTCTTAAATAATCATCAATGAACAGAAGGAAGTAGTTACTATAAGTAAGAGAACTTGTCTTAATAGGACCACACACATCGGTATGGATGAGCTCGAGCAGCTTCTTAGCTCTATAGTCTGACTCCTTTGGAAAGCTTTTTCTGAATTGTTTCCCTTGTAGACATCCTTCGCATAATTGATCAGGATTACTGATACATGGTAAGCCTCAAACCATTTCCTTCTTGGATAACAACTCCAAACCTCCAAACTTGAGAAGACCAAATCGAAGATGCCATAGCCACAATATGTCTTTGTAACACGCCTTCAAACACTTCGCAACATCATGTTGAATGTTCAAAGGAAACATTCTATTCTTTGACATTTGTACTTTAGCAATCAGATTTCCTTTGCCATCTCTTATGAAAAGACTACAATCTTTCGCGTGAATATCATAGCCTTTTTCTAAGAGTTGGCCCAAACTAAGAGTGTTGCGTTTCATACCAGGCATATAGTAGACATTTGAAATCATTTTGGTGGCTATCATCTTTTGCTCTAAAAAGGACGTTACCTCTTCCCTTCATTGATATTTTTGTATCATCTCCGCATGAAACATCATTGCTTACTACTTTATTGAGCTCCATGAACATGTTCCTTCTTCTACACATGTGATTGCTTGCACCGGTGTCGAGATACCATGTATTGTCTTGATGATCATTATTGTTGTTATACGCTAGTAATAGCGTCTCTTTCTCCTTGATCTTATCCTCCAAAAAATTTGCCTTCTCTTCAACTTGATCATTACAAGCTCTACATTCTGAAGCGTAATGCCCAAACTTTTGATAATTATTACACCGAATTTGAGATTTGTCATACCTCACATTCGAATTGCCTCTTCCACGACCTTGTGTGGAACTTTCTCCTTTCTCGTAGTTATCGCTGGAATTATTATTGTAATTCTAACTTCCTCTACGACCACGCCTACCACCTCATCCATGGCCTCTTCATCTGCCTCTGCCTCTTCCATGGTTGTTTCTACCATTGCCTTGACCTTCACTCGTATCCTTGAGTTGTAGCTTGAGGAGTTTCTCAGAGATACCTTACTTCTTCTTGTGCTTTTCTTTATAGGCTTGTAGTGATCCTTGTAGTTCCTCGATCATCATTTCCTCTAAGTCTTTGGTTTCTTCATCGTCACCATAATGTGCTCAAATTTTGGATCCAACGAATGAAGTATCTTCTCGATTATCCTTACATCTTCTAACTTCTCACCATTTCTTTTCAATTGATTCGAAATGGCTGCTACTTTAGAAGAGTAATTGGAGATAGACTCGGATGGTTTCATGTGTAAGGATTCAAACTCGCCTCTTAGTGTTTGGAGACGGACCTTCTTCACCTTTTCGACTACTTTGTAATAGGTATGCAACTTCTCCCATGCTTGCTTGGTAGAGGTTGCGCTTGAGATTTTCTCAAAACCAAGGTCATCTAATGCTTGATAGATAAGTAAGAGGCCTTTCTTGTCTCTCTTTTGGGAATCCTTCAAAGTTGTAGCTTGATCTTGTATGAGAGAGGCTTCATTTTTGGGCCCGGTGAAACCTTTCTCTACGGTATCCAAAACATCATGTGCTCCAAGAATAGCCTTCATTTTGATACTCCAATTGTCATAGTTGTTGTTATTGAGTGTTAGAACTTAAAACGATGCCACACTATTCGCCATCTTACTCAAATAGTTATTCTAATCGAACAGGGGCTAATGCAGAACTTTTGGAGTCTTCTGTGACACATTGGACGTATTGTAACACTTTCTGCAGCTTTCTGCAACACTTTCTTCTTTTTTTGCAACACTTTTTGGGCTACTACAACGTCTAAAATTCCTGAAATTCAACTTTTGCAATAAAAAATGGAACTTTTCGGAAGCATAATCAACTTTCAAACATGGCTCTGGTCCCACTTTGTTAGAATTAAAACACTCAAATGAACAACTTTTATTAAACTCAAAGATATTATAAGAACACTCTCACTCAAAATACAAAACTATAACTCACTCTTTACTTCTTTTCTCTCTAAAGAAGTACTTATTTTTGTTGATGATAAACAACTAAACAACGCACCTATTTATAGGTGAATTATACAACTCTCAACTAACACAATTACTCACCACTACCTCCAACTAATACAATTAATAGCTAACTTATTTAGTTAATTTAATGGCCTCCAAATTGGTTGTAGTTAATAGTCTCTAATTTGGTTATCACATATAAAAAATCTACATACCTAGATAAATTTACTACATTGGATTTGTGGCTTGGACTCCAATTGATTGGAATTGGATTTTGAGTTTCCATTAATATGGATCAAGTTTATAATCCAACAATTGAATGGCATACCTTGGCTTCCCAGTCTTCGGTTGTTTTTTTTTCTCCCCATTACGATAGTTTGAGTGCCGATGAATACGCGCACCTATAGGATATTTTATAATATTAGAAAAAAACCTAACAAACAACAAGTTCCAGAACTAGCAGAAAGGGAGTTATGAATGGCTTCAGAGATTCATATCAGAAATTTGTCTGCATCGATTCTAAATAGCAGTTGACCTAGTTGATTTCATACAAAACCCTAACAAGGCAAGGCTGTATTTGCCTAATTCATACGCCAGCACAGATTAGAGAAAAATCATGGCCTTATGGTAACCCTAGCGCATAACCAAAAGAAGGGAAACTAGGAAAAAACTAAAATCCCCAATGATAGTGTAAAATTTTTGCGAAAAACTCAATTATTTTGGCTACTGACTTCAAAATCGACATCAGATCTGAAGTCTATCGACTCAAAATAAAAAATGCCGAGAATCAATGAAGAAAATAGCATTCCCTTCGCCAGTTAATCGTATGATTCCATAGCATAGTAATCAAGGATAGGAGAATACAGATGTCTTCCTAATACTCTTCTGATTTGACTGAATGAAATAAACAAAATGAAGAAAAGCGATAATCAGAAGAATAGGAGACAGGATTCGTAAATTGAAAAAAATAGAGTGTAACGACCCGAAATTTTTGAACTAAATTTTATTGAGGTATAAAAGTATAAAATAACATGGATATTATGAATGTCCATATTTTAACATTTTTCTTTGATGTCATTAGATAAGAAATAAGAGTTAATTAAGTTAGAGGGATTAATTAGGCATTTAATTATTTGTTAAGGGCATTATTGGAAAAAATAATAATCATATAATCATCATCCTCCCCTTTATCCCCTTCATCTTCATTTTCTTCATTCTTCCTTATACCTTATCAAAATTTTCCCTAATCTAAAAGTTTCCGATTTCTTCGATTCAACTTCAAATTCTTGTTATAAATCGATCCTTAAGCCCTCTATCGTCATCAATTTCAGTGAATCAAGTCTAGAAGAGGAGGATTTCAGTTTTTAAGGTTTATATGAATAGTAACCCAAATTTGAGGTGAGTGATTTTTGATGAAATTAAAGCTTAATTAGTAGAATTTATGGTAAATTAAGTATATTTATGATATTATGAATTTTATTTATACAATATCTTGATAGAATTATTACATGATTATTATAGAGGAAGCTAATACTAGTAAAGGACAAGGGAAAGAGGTTGAAGAGAACTAGAAAGAGCTTAGAAAAAGGTTTGTGTCTCTAATTTCGATTTCTCGGTTTTTCAGAAAATTTTCAGAATTGTATCCCTGTTTTGTTTTAATGTTTTCTCCTGTTATATAAATCAAATTTGAATGATTATTGATTCTATTGATATCTACAGAAACTAAGGAATATATTTTCAGTAGAAACCTTGTTGAATTCGTTCGTTTTCAATGTGAAATTTTCGTTTGAAGTTGAGTCATGAAATCTGTTTTCGGAAAATCTCAGCTTTGTACACTATTTAGTATTTTGATCATAACTTGGGTTATAAAATTTGAAGTTTTGTGATTCTTATGGATTTGGAAAGCTGAGACATGTGGATAATTATGTTTAGAAGAAAGCTCTTCAATTGGATGATGTTTTAATTATGAAAAATGTAGGGGAAGTTAGGTCACGAAATCGGGAAATTTCTGGAAAATATGAATGTTGGTTTTATTGTGTTTTAATTAAAGTTTGATGATTTGAAATTTTGGATTTGAATTTCTTATTTACTGAAGTTATGTTGAATTATGTTTGATGGTTTATACTGGAATTTCTAAGATGTTACTTTGATTTATTGCCCTTATTAAAGGAGTAGAATACGGATCAGGGTAGATTGGCGCAATAAATGGGGGTATAGTATTGTACAAACAATTGAAGCTTTAGCTTCGGGCTTCAGCCGGCATTATATGATATGATATAGGAGCTTCGGCTTCGGGTTTCAGCCGGTATTCTGATAAAAATATATTGATATTGAAGCTTCGGCTTCGGGCTTGATCGATACATTGATATTGAAGCTTCGGCTTCAAGCTTGTCCGCTCCCATATCCATTTTACCGTTATTCATGACTTGTTTACTTTGGACAATATATGGTCAATGTGTTTGAAAAAAATATTGGATATAAATTTGATTGTACTTTGAAAGGTTTATAATATAAGTTTTGTGTTTTGGTTTTATAAAGTTGTTTAATTTGTTTTTGACTTATGAACATACTTTATTTCTACTTTAAAGTGTTAGAAATGTTCAAAGTTGTTGTATTTCTTTTATGTACACCACTAAGCAAATTTCTTAGCATGTAATTGTTTTTCTACACATAGGTGGAGATTTGTAGATAGCTTGGACCAAAGTGGAATAAGTGGGTCAGCTTGTAGAGCATATAAGGAAAGACTCGACGTGGAATTGTATTTTAATGTAATATTATGGTTTTTAGAATAATGGCATGTACTAGATAGTGTGAGAAATGTAAAGTGGCATCGAGAAATATTTGGAGAATAATTTGGAGTTAGAAACATTATATTTGTATTTGTACATATTAAATCTATAAATATTAAACTTTATATAGTGGAGTAGAGTTGTTTATTGGGTGATTATAGTTACTCTGGCACTCCCTATAAGAGGGGTGTTACATCTATTGGTATCAGAGCTGAGGTTTAGGCGATTCTAGGACTAGTATATACATGTCATTTAGGATATAAATATATTATGTTAGTTGTTTGATCCACTTTGGTCCAATTTTCAGGAATAAGTAATGGGTAGTAGTAGTCACAGCCAGAATGAAGAAGAGGATGCTAAGAGTACAGCTGTATTGGGCATGGGGATGAACAAAGACATGAACCTCTACCAATTCATGGCTTTCCCGAATAACCTACTCCAGCACAAGCTACTTTACTTCAGCGTATGACTACTGAAGTAATCACATAAGTACTTCAAAACATACCAATCCCTCAAGTTCCTGTGGTACCTCACATTTAAAGAAGAGAGGAGAGAACTCCTCTTAAAAGAATCAAGAAGCTTTCGGCTGATGACTTCAAAGGGGATACAGTGAATCCTGTATTTGCAAAAGATTCGCTTGATAATACTAAATGGTGTATGACTAGGCTTCAATATACAGATGAAGAGGCACTAGATTGGTGCAAGGCCTACTCAAAGAACAAGCTAGAAGGTGGTGGGATAATATTATAAGAGAGAGGCACCCCCAAGAAATCACTTGGACACTTTTCTTGGAACAATTTGACAAGAAGTATGTTAGCAAACGATTCAAAGATGAGCAGAGGAAATTATTCTTGTCTTTGAGATAGGGATGAATGATTATATCAGAATATAAAATTCAATTCCTCAAACTCGAGAGGTATGCTCGTGATATTGTTGACAGTGAAGTAAAGCGATGTAAGAGATTCGAGGATAGGCTGAATGATGAAATTAGAGTGCATTTACTTGCATAAAAGATTAGGGTGTTCAATGACTTTGTTGATGCTGCTACGGGCATTAAGAAGATCAATTTAGATAGGCAACAAAGAATGGCTAAAAGATTTGGATTTCAAAAGGGGTCGCAGGGTCCAGCTAGTTTAGAATCTCCAAGTAAGAAATAGAAGGGAACATCAGAATAAACACAATCTCATTTCAGCGGGTTTCACCGAGATAAACCATAAGTACGGGGTCAGCGGCTAGTGTACCTTCAGATCAAGGCAGAGGAAATATTCCACAATGTTCTAATTGTGGTAGGATACATACAGGGGAATGTTGGGGAAAAGGTAGAGTCTACTTTAAATGTGGCTTGAGGGAACATTTGATTGCAAATTATCCTCAAAGATAGATAAGTACATCTGCACCTACAGTAGTTCCTACTCCTACAAGGTGGTAGAAGAAGGGGAAGAGGAAATGCTAGTAGGGCAAGTGGGCATGATATGGCTCAACAAGCACTGTAGAGTGGTAGACCGGGAGGAATGGCGTGAAGTTATGCAATCCGAGGGCCTGAGACTTAGGAATCTACTGAAGTTATTATCGATAAATTTTCATTCTTTAATCACGATATTTATGCTTTGATAAATCATGGTTCATCTCATTCATATATATGTATTGCATTAGCATAAGAGAAAGGGTTGCATGTAGAAGAATTAGGAGAAAATATTGAAGTGACTAATCCTTTAGGACACAGTGTGATAGTAAACAAAATGTATATGAATTGCCCTATTATGATTCAACATCAACTTTTCCTTGCAAATTTAATTGAGTTACCTTTTCGAGATTATGATGTTATCTTGGGAATGGATTGGTTATCGGAACATTGAGCTATGGTGGATTGCAAAAAAAAAAGAATGTCACTTCAAGTTTCTAACGGAGAAGAAATAGTTATTGTGGGGGAAAGATCAAATTATATCTATAACATAATTTCTTTTATGAAGACTAAAAGGCTGGTTAGGAAGGGATGTCAGGCCTACCTAATCTTCACTCTAGAATCGAAGAAAGGTGAGTTAGAATTGCAGAATATTCCTACTGTATGTGATTTTACCGATGTATTTCTAGAAGAACTACCGGGGTTGCCACTAGAAAGAGAGGTAGGATTCGTAATTGATGTGTTGTTGGGTACCGTACTAGTATCCAAAGCATCATATAGAATGGTGCCTACTAAACTGAAAGAGTTGAAGATCCAGTTGCAAGAATTATTAGACAAAGGATTCATACACCCGAGTATATCCCCATGGGGTAGAAGAAAGATGGGTTGCTCCGATTATATATTGATTACCGGGAGTTGAATAAATTGACAGTGAAGAACAAGTATCCATTGCCAAGGATTGTAGACTTATTTGATCAACTCAAGGGTGCCAAATACTTCTCCAAGATTGATTTGAGATCGGGTTACTATCAAATAAGAGTGAAAGATGATGATATTGCAAAGACGGCTTTCTGAACCAGATATGGGCACTATGAATTTTTGGTGATGCCATTTGGTCTAATTAATACACCAGCAGCATTTATGGACCTTATGAACCGTGTCTTTTACTTATATTTAGACAGGTTTGTAGTGGTTTTCATTGATGACATTTTGGTGTATTCTAAATCACGGGAAGAGCATGATCAACATTTGCGGATAGTCTTCCAAACTTTGAGGGAAAATAAATTATATGCTAAACTTAGCAAATGTGAGTTTTGGCTTGAAGAAGTTTCTTTCTTAGGCCATATTGTTTCTGCAGAAGGAATTAAAGTAGATCTTAAAAAGATAGAAGCAGTTGTCAAATGGAAACCACCAAAGAATACTACGGAAGTTAAAACTTTCCTTAGCTTAGCAGGGTATTATAGAAGATTTATGAAGGGATTTTTAGTCATTGCTGCCCCACTGACGAAACCACTTCAAAAGAATGCAAAATTTGAGTGGAATGACAAGTACCAAGAAAGTTTTGAGAAGTTGAAGGCGATGTTAACAGAAGCACCCATCCTTACCCAACCAGAGCCTGGAAAAGACTTTGTAATCTATAGTGATCCTTCGCATAGTGGTCTTAGTGTGTTTTGATGCAAGAAGGGAAAGTGATTGCCTATGTTTCCAGGCAATTGAAGAATCATGAAAGGAATTATCCTACTCATGATTTGGAATTGGCTGTAATAGTTTTTGCCTTGAAAATTTAGTGACACTATCTTTATGGAGAAAAATGTTATATTTATACAGATCACAAAAGCTTGACATATTTACCAACACATAAGGAGTTGAATTTAAGGCAAAGAAGGTGGATGGAATTCATTAAAGATTACGATTGTCGTATTGATTACCATCCAGGAAAGGCTAATGTAGTGGCAGATGCTCTTAGTAGAAAGACAATGATGGCACTAAGGGCTAAGAATACGGGGTTAGCTCTTACCAGTGATGGAGCCTTAGTTGCATAATTGAAGATTTAACTTGTACTACTACAACAGGTTAAGCACGCACAAAATGAAGATGATGACTTCAAGGTCATTCGAGCAAGTACACAAGTGGGTATCGTAGACAACTATATGGTTCGAGAAGATGGGTATCTATATTTTAAAGATAGACTATGTGTGCCAAACAATGAAGAATTAAAGAAGAATATCTTACATGAGGCGCATAGTAGTCCTTATGCAATGCATCCAGGAGCAAACAAGATGTACCAAAATTTGAAGAGCCATTATTGGTGGAATGGGATGAAGGAAGACATTACTAACTATGTTGCTTAATGTCTAACTTGTCAACAGGTGAAAGCCGAACATCAAGTTCCTTCCAGATTGTTGCAATAAATAATAATTCCAGAATGGAAATGGGAAAGAATCGCAATGGACTTCGTGACGTCTTTACCACTTACACAGAAGAAACATGATGCAGAGTGGGTTATTGTAGATAGATTGACAAAGTCTGCCTACTTTCTTCCAGTTAGGATGGATTATTCACTTGATAGTTTGGCTCAGTTATATGTAGATGAGATAGTGCTGCTACTCAGAGTGCCTGTTTTAATCATTTCTGACCGAGATCCAACATTTACTTCGAGATTTTTGAAGAATTTGCAAGAAGCCTTAGGTAGGAAACTTCATTTCAGTACTTCATTTCATCCTCAAATAGATGGTCAATTTGAAAGAGTAATTCAGGTGTTAGAAGACATTATAAGAAGTTGTATCATTGAATTTGAGGGGTGTTGGGATAAGTATTTGTCCCTCATGGAGTTTTCCTATAATAATAGCTATTAGTCAAGCATACAAATGGCGCCATATGAAGCATTATATGGAAGAAAATGTCGAACTCCATTATATTGGACCGAGCTTAGTGAAAACAAGATTGTGGGAGTGGATTTGATTCAGGAGACAAAGGAGAAGGTAAAACTTATTCAAGAGAGATTGAATGCTGCATCGGATAGACAAAAATCTTATGCTGATCTAAAAAGAAAAGACATTACGTATGAAGTGGTGGATAAAGTATTTTTCAAAGTATCTCCTTGGAAGAAAGTCCTGCAATTTGGCTAGAAAGGCAAGCTCAGTCCGAGATTCATTAGCACATATGAGGTTATAGAGAAGGTTGGACCGGTAGCTTATTGGTTGGCACTACCCCCGACACTCGGCAAAATTCATAATGTGTTCCATGTGTCGGATTTAAAGAGATACAGATCAGATCCATCACATATCTTATCTCCTGATGTCGTAGTAATCGAACCCGACCTGACGTATGGAGAGGAACCGGTACAAATCTTGGTGATAGAAGTTAAACAATTGAGAAATAAGTCTATTCCTTTGGTAAAAGTACTTTGGAGGAATCATAAGGTTGAAGAAGCAACTTGGGAATCGGAGGATACAATGAAAACTCAATATCCGCAATTGTTTTCAGGTAATTTTTGGGACAAAAATTCATAACAGGGACAGAATTGTAACGATCCAAAATTTTTGAACTAAATTTTATTTAGGTATAAAAGTATAAAATAACATAGATATTATGAATTTCCATATTTTAACATTTTTTCTTTTATGTCATTAGATACGAAATAAGAGTTAATTAAGTTAGAGGGATTAATTAGGCATTTAATCATTTATTCAAGGGCATTATTAGAAAAAAAAAATAATCATATAATCATCATCCTCCCCTTCATCCCCTTCATCTTCATTTTCTTCATTCTTCCTTATACCTTATCAAAATTTTCTCTAATCTAAAAGTTTCTGATTTTTTCCATTCAACTTCAAATTCTTGTTAGAAATCGATCCTTAAGCCCTCTATGATCATCAATTTCGGTGTATCAAGACTAGAAGAGGAGGATTTCAGTTTTTAAGGTTTGGATGAATAGTAACCCAAATTTGAGGTGAGTGATTTTTTATGAAATTAAAGCTTAATTAGTAGAATTCATGGTAGATTAAGCATATTTATGGCATTAAGAAGTTTATTTATATAATATTTTGATAGAATTATTACATGGCTATTATAGAGGAAACTAATACCAGTAAAGAACAAGGGAAAGAGGTGGAAGAGAACTAGAAAGAGCTTAGAAAAAGGTTTGTGTCTCTAATTTCGATTTCTCGGTTTTTCTAAAAATTTCCAGATTTATATGCCTGTTTTGTTTTAATGTTTTCTCTTGTTATATAAATCCGATTTGAATGATTCTTGATTCTATTGATATCTACAGAAAATAATGAATATATGTTCAGAAGAAACCTTGTTGAATTTCGTTTGTTTTCCATGTGAAATTTTCGTTTGAAGTTGAGTCAAGAAATCTGTTTTCCGAAAATCTCAGCTTTGTACACTGTTTAGTATTTTGATCATAACTTTGGTTATAAAAATTTGGATTTTTGTGATTCTGGTAGATTTGGAAAGCTGAGACATGTGGACAATTATGTTTAAAACAAAGTTCTTCGATTAGATGATGTTTTAATAGTGAAACATGCAGGGGAAGTCAGGTCACGAAATTTGGAAATTTCTGAAAAATATGAATGTTGATTTTATTGTGTTTTAATTGAAGTTTGATGCTTTAAAATTTAGGATTTGAATTTCTTAACTACTCAAGTTATGTTGAATTATGTTTGTTGGTTTATACTGGAATTTTTAAGATGTTACTTTGATTTATTGCCCTTATTAAAGGAGTAGAATACGGGTCAGGGTAGATTGGCGCTAATAAAGGGGGGTACAGTACTGTACAAACAATTGAAGCTTTGGCTTCGGGCTTCGGCCGGTATTATGTGATATGATATAGGAGCTTCGGATTCGAGCTTCGGCTGGTATTCTGATAAAAATATATTGATATTGAAGCTTCGGCTTCGGGCTTGACCGATATATTGATTTTGAAGCTTCGGCTTCGGGCTTGACCGATACATTGATATTGAAGCTTCGGCTTCCGGCGTGTCCGCTCCCGTATCTATTTTACCATTATTCATTACTTGTTTACTTTGGGCAATATATGGTCAATGTGTTTGAAAAAAAAAATTGGATATAAATTTGATTGTACTTTGAAAGGTTTATAATATAAGTTTTGTATTTTGGTTTTATAAAGTTGTTTAATTTGTTTTTGACTTATGAACATACTTTGTTTCTATTTTAAAGTGTTAAAAATGTTCAAAGTTGTTGTATTTCTTTTATGTACGCCACTAAGCAAATTGCTTAGCGTGTAGTTGTTTTTCTACATGTAGGTGGAGATTTTTAGATAACTTGGACCAAAGTGGAATAAGTGGATCAGCTTGATAAGCATATAAGGAAAGACTTGAGGTGGAATTGTATTTTAATGTAATATTATGGTTTGTAGAATAATGGCATGTACTAGATAGTGTGAGAAATGTAAAGTGGCATTGAGAAATATTTAGAGAATAATTTGGAGTTGAAAACATTATATTTGTATTTGTACATATTAAATCTATAAATATTGAACTTTATATAGTGGAGTAGAGTTGTTTATTGGGTGATTATAGTTATTGTAGCACTCCCTATAAAAGGGGTGTTACATAGAGGGAATCGTCAAATTTCAAATGAGATATACGAAGTAATTTGGTACTTGTTTGATAGTTTCGCTTGCTATTTATAGAGCAATCCTAACGGCTATATAATTGGAACCGAAGGAATCCAACGAATACGGCGCCGCTCCATTGTGTTTCTTCGAACTCAACTGGTGTGGATCCGTAAATTTCCCATAACAAATTCTATTAGTCGGGCGGGCCGGACTTTATCGGACATTTTACTAAAAGCCTCAACCCAAGCCTTGTCTGTCCCACACTATTATAAGTACAGGCTCGAGCTAGGCCAGGCTGAGTTCGTATCGGACTTACAACATTGTTTTACTTTAAAATGTATAAAATACATTTTATTAACACAAAATGAAAAAAAAACAAAGTACTTGTAATTACTAATTAAGGAAAACAAAGTTCCTAACAAATGAAATCAAGAATGCAGTTTGGCTTGCCATTCGAAAGAGATGCTGAAGTACTTTAAAGTTGGTCGTTGAAGAGAAAAGTAAGAAAAACATTGAGGGGGCGTTCGGTTGGGTCTTCTTAGGAAAGGGTAAGGGAATAAAAGTGTTTGATTCCTTTTATTAGTGTTTGTTTTGAAAAAAGAAAAAATTTATTACCCACTTCAAAGTTTTACAAGACCCTAAAGTCTCTTAACTCATTCCCCCAACACCCTAAGGGCCTGTTTTAGTTGTTAAAAACTATTTTTATCTTCATTTTCCACTTTCCTTTTCCTTTTCCTTTTCTAAATTTTTCAATTTTCATTTTTCTAAATTAAAAACTGAAAAATAGAAACCATGTTAATATGTCTAGTTTTCCGTTTTCTATTTTTCAAATTTTTACTTTTTAAATAATAATAATTAATAAATTTAAGTTTTTTTGTTTAAAAGATTTTAAAATTAAGATTAAAACAAGAACATATACATTTTGCTCCCGGTCATAGTACAATTTAAAATAATTAATTTAATTATAAATTAAATTTAAAGTAATGTGAAACAATAACCCGAAAAATCGTAACTGTAACTGAACAAAAAATTTGGATTACTAATATTATTGTCATTCCACACCAATATTAATCGAAGCTAAAACACCATTTGAAGTGCAGATCCGATTTGCTATTAATTTCCACTTCTGCCATTGCCTTTACCAAAAGCTGCTTGGGAATCTCTATACCACCAAAGCTAAAACACACTCTATGATAATCTCATGATTATTACTCCCCGTCTCGGATAAAGAGACCGGGTCAAAGTTGAGCCGTCTGGCTCTCTCCCTCGCGAAAATCACAACTTATTAAGAGTCCGTCCAAATAAGGCTGATCAGGGGACATCCTAGCCGGTATCTAAGACCGGATCCATCTCGTCAAGGGCCTTGCAATGTCCTAGGTGGACAAGGTCCCGAGTCGGTACGAGACCGGCTAAATAGCACTACTGTGTGTCGTGCACATAGGAGAGTTTAAGTAGGATTCTTATTCCTATATTCTCTCTAACTAACCTTATCCTAATCTACTTGGGATTCAAGAATCAGATAGACACAAAGAGTTATAAACTCACTTTATTTAGGACTTCTTATTCCATCAGGAGTATGACACATCCTACGCCTATATATAGGCCTCTTGGGTCAGAATCAAAGGTACACACAATTTAAAAGCTCAAAAGCTCTCAATACTCTCTTTATTCCTCAAAACCCTTTACTTACTTAAGCATCGAAGGGTCCCCCCATGGTAACCACTGATCGCCCCCAAGCTCGTGTTCTGTTTTGCAGGAATTAGGTTAATTACTCAATCAAGGTTTATTCTGAAATATCGGATTCAGGTACGATATTTTCAATGGTGCGGTGAGCGTGGACGAAATCTATTTGCTCAGGCGAGAATTTTAGTTCCTCGACAAAGAACAACAAATCCTCTCAGATCCAGTATTTTCTTAGCTAAGATGTCTTAAAATACTAGCGAAACTTTCGTCAATGCTGGGAACAACGCCCAAGAAGGCGCGGTAGATACCAGCAATGCAAATGACACTCCGACCACACCTATTAGCTCAACCCCTAGAGGAAGTTCCTTCCGCGCATTGTTGAGTCCGTTCATGGAAATAGCCCGAAAAGCTGCACTCACTCCAGAGGAGCAGAAACAAATGCTTAAATTTACCTTCGAACATTATGTATCATCAGGCCGACTGGGCGCCTCAGAAGAGCCGAATTTTAACGCTATAATCTGGGCCGAGCCAATGGTTCAAAAGAACCTACTCCCTCAGTTTAATTCGGTCCTGCAAACACAGACATCTGTACCCATTATCACGGAAGGACTGAGGCAGATGGGCATGTCCTTACCAGCGGAATTCGTGCCAATACCTACTCGTCCTATCACCATCGGATCTTTCCCACTAGACCCCAATCAGTTAGCAATATTGCAAGGGTAACTATGCTGCAAGGCAGTCACTCTGTGCCATTCGAAGTGGGTGGAATTCAGAATGGACTCCCGAATGGGTTACCCACTAGAATACAAGGTATTGACACCGACTCAATCGCAGTGACAACCGAGGCGGTTCCCTCTATAACCGAGGCGGAACGCCGGAAATCTAAGGGGAAGAGTGTAAGGAAAAGTAGAAAGCACATGTCTTCTTCCTTTTCCTCCTCACCATCAGAAACTGAGTCATTTGATTCTTTAGACAGTGACTCAAAGTTCAAGAGAAGATTGAAGAAATACTTTATCTCGTTCCAAGAACCTTTGAACGAAAAGAACATCTCTCCTTTCAAGAAGCACATCCTGGCACAAAAACTCCCAAACTATCTTGTCCCTCCCATAATTGACACGTATTGTGGGAAGGAAAACCCCAAGGTGCATCGAAGTGAATATTGTTGTGAGCATGGGATTTTGTAGTCCCTCTCGCAAGAAGATGATGACATGTACCCGATTTTAATGCCTTATAATAAAAGTTCTCTTTAGAATTTTTATTACCAATTTAATGTTCCTTGGGAACTTTATTCTTGGTAGAATCCAGTTCTGTGTGGCCTATAACGTGTCCTATAGGAGCTTTAACCGATGATTTACACCCAAATTAAATAAATCTCTAAATACCCATTAAAATGCTCTTTAAAATTCAAAAATCCCGCTTTGACTCCTTTGACCTATGTTTGGCAGCTTTTCAGGCTTGTAGGCCTCCTGGTAGTCAGCTTCTTGAAAGATGATGCCTCCAGTGGTATCGCCCCATGCCGCTGGGGGCATGGCCGAATTGGACTCTGCAGACAGCTTTCATCTTCTCCCTTGGGATAGTCTCTTTTTTGCCATTTCAATGAAAATGGCTGAAAGGTCTCGAAGACCACCCTAATTTGCCTATAAAAACATGCCTTGGGGTTTCAAAATGGGGGAGAACACAAGAACAACCTGCAACTTGAATTTGAAAAATTTTAGAGAGAGAAAGTAGTTCTAGTGAGATAAGAATTAGAAAAGGTAGGAAAAATAGGATCTCAATCCATTTATCCTGGTTTTTCTTCTTTGAACTTTCTGATTGTGAGCTTAAAATCAGTAGACATTAAGTTAAAATCAATCTAAATAGGAACTTAGAGACTTAAGTACCTAATTTACTACCAAATCATAATTACAAGCTCCCCGAAGGTGTTCCTTGGTTCACAAAGAGGTGGATTCATGACCCCCAAGGTAAAAATTCTGCGTCTCAAAGCTCTTTGGCATTAATATTGCTTGTTTATGCTGATTCTTGTACCTGCTGCTACTGCAATAAATTGAAGTCGCCGGAGACATGTGCTGTCACCAGCGGTATCACTCATGTCGCTAGCGACATCACTGATACCGCTAGTGACATCACATCCCCTAGAGGCCTCACTTTCTTGTAGGACTCTTTATTTACGGTACTTAGAAAGCCATGTAACTTGCCTACAGACTGATGCCTCTAGTGACATCATTGATGTCACCAGTGGCATCAGCCATATCGCCAGCGGCATGACATTCTGGACAGCTATTTTATTTCGTTCATTTTTGACCTAGTTATATTTCTGAAGCTAAGGTGTACAGTGCAATGATGAAGGTCCAAAACCTAGATTTTCATTAATAATCCGATTAAAACAACGATCGAGTCTAAAATTTGGTTAAAATGGAATTTTCCCACAAACGCCATTCAAATATCATTTTTAGCCATCCAACCGAGCTTTCTAACATAATAAATGAATATGCCATGTTTACGCTAACTCGAGTCTTTTTTTGTCCGCTAATTATGATTGCTAACTGATATTTATCGTACGACGTCTCATATCCGTGCTAATCGTTTTCTACAGGTAGATTTAGGTTAGATGGATGTTAGACCTTCGGGTATTTTATTCATCGTATAGCAAATGTATAGGATTTGAAAGCCCTGTAATAATTTTAATTTCCACATTTATTTTTGGATGACTGTAATAATTTATTTATCGCTTTGATTACTTGATAAACCCGATAACAACATAACAACCGAAAACACAAATAAATATGATGGATTAAACCAACTAAGAAAGAATGAAATATCTTAACTTGGCCCAATGAAAAATAGATAACATCATCCGAACTCGGAATCTCTGTTTTAAAGTATGGTCTAACCACCCGGTGGGAATATAATACCGGTGGAGCATATGTAACGAACCGAAATTCAATAAAATTTGCTTATAATAAATTACTATGGTATTAAAAATATCATAGAAATTATTTTTATTATTATTGTTGTTATTGGATATAAGGCATGAGGAAATAAGAGCTAATTAAGTAAGAGGGATGAAATGGGCATTTAATTATTTGATCAGAGGCATTATTGGAAATTGAAAAAAAAAAGGAAAATGCATATCATATGCTGCATCCCTTCTTCACCTCCACCATTTTTCTTCTCCTCTATTTCTTCCTTTCCTTACCAAAATTTTCCATTATCAAAAACTTCCAATTTCTTCGATTTAATTTCGAATTCTTGTTAGAAATCGATCCTTAAGCCCTCTATCATCATCAATTTCAGTGAATCAAGACTAGAAGAGAAGGATTTCAGATATTAAGATTCGGATGAATAGTAACCCGAGTTTGAGGTGAGTGATTTTTGGTAAAATTAAAGCTTAATTAGTAGAATTCATGGTAGATTAAGCATATTTATGGTATTAGGAAGTTTATTTATGCAATATCTTGATAGAATTATATATGGCTGTTGTAGAGGAAGCTATTGCAAGTAAATCAAAGGAAAAAGGGGTAGAAGAGAGCTAGAAAGAGCATAGGAAAAGGTTTGTGTCTCGAATTTCGATTTCTCGGTTTTTTGGGAAATTTTCCAGATTTTATACCTGTTTTGTTTTAATGTTTTCTCTCATTATATAAATCCGATTTGAACGATTCTTGATTCTATTGATTTCTACAGAAAGTAAGGAACATATGTTCTGAAGAAACCTTGTTGAATTTCGTTCGTTTTCAATGTGAAATTTTTGTTTGAAGTTGAGTCACGAAATCTGTTTTCGGAAAATCTCAGCTTGGTACACTGTTTAGTATTTGATCATAACTTTGGTTATACAATTTGAATTTCCGTGATTCTGGTGGTTTTGGAAAGCTGAGACATGTGGCTAATTATGTTTAGAAGAAAGTTCTTCGATTGGATGATGTTTTAATAGTGAAAAAGGCAGGGGAGGTCAGGTTATGAAACCTGGAAAAATATTCTGGAAATTATGAATATTGATTTTAATGAGTTTTAATTGAAGTTTGATGCTTAAAAATTTGGGATTTGGATTCTGAATTACTGAAGTTATGTTGAATTATGATTGATGGTTTATACTGGAAATTTTTAAGATGTTATTTTGATTTATTGCCCTTATTAAACGAGTAGAATACGGGTCAGGGTAGATTGGCGCCAATAAAGGGGGGTACAGTACTGTACAAACAATTGAAGCTTTGACTTCGGGCTTTGGCCGATATTATGATATATATATATTGATATTGAAGCTTCGGCTTCGGGCTTGACCGATATATTGATTTTTGAAGCTTCGGCTTCGGGCTTGACCGATATATTGATTTTTGAAGCTTCGGCTTCGGGCTTGACCGATATATTGATTTTGAAGCTTCGGCTTCGGGCTTGACCGATATATTGATTTTGAAGCTTTGGCTTCGGGCTTGTCCGCTCCCGTATCCATTTTACCGTTATTCAGGATTTGTTTACTTTGGGCAATATGTGGTTAAAGTGTTTGAAAAAATTGGATATAAATTTGATTATACTTTGAAAGGATGACTATATAAGTTTTGTGATTTGGTTCCATAAAGTTGGTTAATTTGTTTTTGACTTATAAATATGCTTTGTTTCTATTTTAAAAATATTCAAAGTTATTGTATTTTTTTTATGGACACCACTAAGCAAATTGCTTAGCGTGTAGTTTTTTTTCTACACATAGGTGGAGAACTTGTAGATAGCTTGGACCAAAGTGGTACAGGTGGATCGGCTTAAAGAGCAAATAAGGAAAAACTCGAGGTGGATATGTATTTTAATGTAATATTATGGTTTGTAGAATAATGGCATGTACTAGATAGTGTGAGAAATATAAAGTGATATTTGGAGAATAATTAGCATTTGGAGAATAATTTGGAGTTTGGAACATTATATATATATTTGTACATATTAAATCTATAAGTATTGAACTCTATATAGTGGAGTAGAGTTGTCGATTGGGTGATTATTGTTACCGTGGCGCTCCCTAGAGGGGGGGGCGTTATAGCTTAACCGGGTGGCGACTTTATTTTAAAATATGAGATTTCAAGTCTCGTATCTATGACTTAAATTCAACGTCAACGTCAATCAATCCACATTTTCATCACGCTAAAATAAAGGGATTAGTCCTCTAGCCCAGCTTCGCAGTCGTTGCGTAAAACATCGTTCGCTCACAATTGTGATAGGATGGACTTGATAAATGCCCCTGACACTTATAGATGCAGGTACTTTTCAAGCACTTTAGGCTGTGCAGCCAAAAATTGGTTCCTCCAGCTCCCTCCGAATTCAATTAGAGACTTTGAGCAACTATCCGGAATGTTCATGAAACACTTCTTGGGATCTGCTCAACCTGGCTACATGAGCCAAAATTTACATGACATCGGTCAAAGATTGGATGAGACCATAAGAGATTACCTAGGAAGGTTTAATGAAGCCAGCGTAGGCATCACCGACCTGGACTTTGGAACAGTAAAAGAAGCACTTATCAGAGGAACTCGTAATGAAAGACTTAAACAGGAAATTATAATGCGAAGGCCGACTCAATACACGCAGATGATCTGGTTGGCACGAACTTGATTGAACTTAATGAAGTCACCCAGTCAAATAAAAGAAGCTCTGATGACAGAGATTATTCTAGGAAGGACAAGAAGCGCAGGCAAAAGAATAAAGGCAACAGCCGAGGCTCCGGCTGCCACGACCAAGATAGACTACAAGTAAAATTCTGGTGGCTATCAAGAATGGGCCGGAAAAAAAAATGTAAAGTTTCCCAATGTCCTGGAAGGAAAAACATTGGGAAAAGACTATGACAAATATTGTGAAATCCATAAGGCTAGGGGACACCACACAGACGATTGTAGGGTCCTGGCCGAGGAAGTCCATGCCCTCATTAAAGCCGATAAGTTTAGCCAGTTTGTGAAGGGAATCACCAAGAAATCTGAAGGAAGAAAGGACGAGTAGGACGACTCAAGAGAAAAGCCGGCTCAAAAGACAAGAATCAGCAAGGATAATAAAGTATTGGTAATCAATGGAGTCGCAGATAAAGACCCACCTCGAAAGAGAGCCAAACATCATGTTGGCCAATCGCAAGAGCTAAGAGACACTTCGGAAGCCAACAAGGCATACAGAAAGACAACAATGGTAACAAAATAGCACATGGATCCACTTGTAATCAAAGCGGTTATGGAAGGATATGAGGTATACCAAGTACTGGTAGACACGAGAAGCTCGGTAAATTTAATAATAAAGTCAGCATTTGATCAGCTAAAAGTAATCAACTAGAGAGTCTAGCCGGCCTATGCCATACTTTCAGATCTAAGCGGACACACCATAGTGTCTTTAGGTGAAGTAAAGCTAGAATTTGAGATCGGCGATCAAAAGCACATCTATACAGTGGAAGTTGATTTCACTATCGTTGCAATTTCGGTAGGATTCAATATCATCTTAGGACGCCTTTCCTATTTGAATCATTCACCTCGATATCTCCTATTTACTTGGTATTACAAATACCAACTAAAGAAGGGACGGTAGTGGCAATAGGGAATCCCTCTGTAGCGCATGCAACCTATGTGGCCGCTCCTAAAGATGGAGAACCGTCTGAAAGAAAAGCAGATAGAAAAACTAGTGAAAAAGGTGATAGCTCAAACCCGGATAGTGACAAAGCTGATTTACGAACAAGAAGTGTTCATGGTAGCACCGGGTAAAGCGTTGAAGGTGGCAAAAGACCTATCAATAGAAACTAAAGCAAGCATCAATTCTGTTCTCATAGGCCAAGCATAATCCTTTTCCTGTTCCTATGATGATATGGTTGGGTTATAGCCAGAAATAATTCAACACAGCCTTAACCTTGACCTGGAGGCAGTTCTAGGTTTACAAAAGAAAAGAAAGCATGCTCATGATAGGCAGAAAGCGATCGAAGAAGAAATTGACAAATTACTGAAAGCAAAACACATTCAAGAATTTCACTATCCAAGGTGGTTGGTTAATGTTATGTTAGTTAAGAAACCGAATGGAAACTACCGGATGTGCGTAGACTTTATCGACTGAAACAATGCTACCCCAAAGGATAGCTACCCTTTACTAAGCATAGACTAGTTAGTAGATTCCACAGCCGGATATGTTATCTACTCCTTTTTTATGCAAAATTCGAATATCATCAAATACCAATGAACCTAGCAGATGAAGAAAAGACCTCCTTTATAACTCATAAAGGAACGTACTGCTATACGGTGATGCTGTTTGGGCTTAAAAATGTGGGAGCTACTTACCAAAGATTGGTGAGTAAAATGTTCAAAGATATGATTGGAGAAACTATGGAGGTCTATGTAGATAACATGATAGTTAAAAGCAAAAGCGAGGAGTCACATACGAAAGATTTAGAAAAGGTTTTCAAAGTACTGCAAAAGTATCGACTTAAGCTCAACCTAGAGAAGTGTGTGTTTAAGGTAAAAAGCGGAAAGTTCCTCGGGTTCATAATATCAGAAAGAGGAATAGAAGCGAATCTAGATAAAATTGAAGCAATCATCTGGATGGAACTGCCTCAAACCCTGAATGAAGTACAACACCTCAACGGCAGGATTAACACTCTAGGACGGTTCATCTCTTTTTCAGCAAAGAGATGCATGCCTTTTTACAAGGCGATCAAGAAGGACAAAGATTTTAAATGGGATACAAATTGCCAAGAAGCCTTCATCAAAATCAAGACTTTTTGGCCAAACTCCACTCATGAGCCACCCCAATAATGGGGAAACATTATATTTATACATGGTTGCCATGGACAAAGCGGTAGGAATCGTATTGATAAAAGAGGATGACCAAGGGCAGCATCTAATTTACTACACTAGCAAAGTGTTATGGAATGCCGAACTCAGATACCCCAACATTGAAAAACTAGCCCTTGCATTAATCCACTTAGTCGGTCACCTGAGGCCATACTTTCAAGCTCACATGATCATAGTGAGAACCAGCTTCCCTTTGAAGAAAGTTCTACAAAGGCCGGATATGTCAGGACGACTCACCAAGTGGGCTATCCGATTGGGAGAGTTTGACATTAGATTTGAGGCTTGGACTGCCTTGAAAGCCCTAATGTTGGCAGACTTTATAGCAGAGTTTGTAGGCCTCGAGCCAGACGAGCTGGTACGATCAAAAACTTGGACTATCCATGTGAATGGATCCTCCTACACCGAAGAAGTAGGCATCGGAGTATACGTTCGAGGACCTGAAAGAATCAGGCTTCCATAAGCGATCAAATTAGGATTCCATCAACCAATAATGCAACCGAGTATGAAGTGGTCATCAAAGGTTTAGAGCTAGCAATAGAGATTGCGCCTGATATAGTGGTAATTAAAAGTGACTCTATGCTAGTCTTAAACCAGATCAACAAAATGTATGGAACGAGACAAGCTGGCATAGTTAAATATCTAGCTAAGGTAAGAACCTTGTTAGACAAACTAAAGGTAAAAGGCACCGAGTGGAAGATTGAATATATCTCTCGGGCACAAAATGAAGAAGCAGATGAATTAGCCAAAAAGGCTGTGGGAAAAGACTCTTGGAAGGAGCTAAGTTGCCCCTATGAAGTAGTAAACCATCCTACATCCAAAGAATATAGCGAAAGCATATGGATCCAAAAGAAATCACTCGGTTGGATGCAACTAATTTATGAATATTTGGTTTGTGATAAACTCCCAGAAGATAAGTCAAGGCGGAGAAAATCATAAGGAAGTCCATGCGGTTTGCTCTGGTTAGGGAAGAGTTATACAGGAAATCCTTCTCCAATGTATGACTTAAGTCCGTCACCCTAGAGCTAGGAAAATTAATCATTGTTGGAATCCATGATGGAGATTGCGGATCCCACCAGGCGGCCAACACATTACTCAGAGGAATTGCTCTAGCCGGATACTACTGGGAATTGGTCAAGGCTGATACCGAAGCGTATGTCAAAACTTGTCATCAATGCCAAATACAAGCCAAGAAGACACACCTCCCCAAGGAGGACCAAAAGCCTATAATGACGGGTTTGCCATTCACAACTTGGGGATTCGACATAGTTAGACCAATGCTAGAAGCGGCCGGGCAAAAAAAGTGGATATTAGTAGGGATCGATCATTTCTCTAAGTGGGTCAAAGCGGAGTCACTAAGCTCAGTTACAGCCTATCGGGTCATTGACTTTATATGGAGAAACATCAGCACTCGATTCTGAATACCCAAGAAGGTTATAGCAAATAACGGCTCGCAGTTCATATTAGAGAAATTCAGAGATTTTTGCACACACTGGAAAATCGATCAGCATTTCTCCTCGGTAGTACACCCCTAAACCAACGACCAAACAAAAGTGACTAACCAAACTCTCAGTGAAGGCTTAAAAAAGCGAGTCCTTGAAATGAAGGGAAAATGGTCGGATGAATTGATTAGGGTGCTATGGTCCTACAGAACCACTACTTGCAAAACAACTGGAGAAACCCCTTACTCCTTAGTCTATGGGGTAGAGGAGGTTATCCCAGTTGAAATTGGAGCCCCATCAGACCGAGTGGCATACTACACGGAGGATGAAAATAATATCAACATGCAATATCACCTAGAAAATCTAGATGAAAGAAGAGAAAGGGCGTGGATCCTCATGGCGGCACATAAGGAAAAAATTGCACAATACCATGATTGGCGGGTCAGAGAAGTCTGCCTGAAAGAAGGGGACCTAGTCCTCAAAGACTCAACCGCTTCACAGGCTTGAGACGGTAAAGAAAAGATAGGCGCTAATTGGGAACCCTATAAAATCCTCAAAGTCATCGGGCCAGCTACATATAAGTTAGGGACAATGAAAGACAAAGAGCTTCCTCGTACTTGGAACATTGCTAATCTTTGGCCCTATCATTCACTAGAAACTTAGGGATTCCAGTAGCCGTACTCTTTTTCCTTCCTTGAGGATTCTTTCACACTTGGTTTTCCCTTAAGGAAGCTTTTAACAAGGTGGCTCCCCTCAAGTAGTTATCCGGATGCATAGAATTCCCAGACGTATATTTAATTCGCTATCAATAAAAAGCAATTGTTTACATACATTCGCCTATAATAAGTACTGATCACACTCACTTTTACCCGGCACTTTATAAGATCGATTCAATCGCACGTACAATACTTAGCAAAAGCTAACCATTTTCAGACTGCAATCACCCCTAAAACAAAAGGCAACTGGCTGAAATAACATAAGACCTGCACAAAATTAAAGAAAAAGTCAAAAAATAAACCTAAATATCAATCTATTTCGTAATCAAAATATATGATCAATTCAAACGCATTCATGCAAAAATAAAGGCATAGAAATAAGACCTTAATAAATGCCTCAAGAATAGGCTTAAGTTAAACCAAATTGTATGTACAAAAATGAAAACAAAGCTAAGTTACAAGAAACATCAAACTAAGCTACGGAATTTGAGTCTTGAGATATGTTTTGAACTCTTCCCCCCGACTCAATTTGGTCATCTTCAGCCAGCCCTCCTGGGTCCTATTTCAACCATCTCCTGCTCATCTGATCCTGGATACTTGAGCATTTACTAGAGAATCTAAAGAATATCCGGATGAAGGAGTTGGCAGGAATCCAAAACCATCTGACCAAACCGATAGCCATCATCCACCAAGCCCTCGATGGATCGGATGAACTCGGTTTCATCCTTCTCCTTTAAATCTTAAATGGACTGACACTCTAGCCGCCTAGAGGTAAGATCCGCCTGGGCTTTCACAAGTACGTTGGAGGTAGTTCCATGGGCTGATTAGAGCAGCTCATGCTCTCCCTTCAGCTTCTTAAGTTTGCCCTCTAGCTTTTCGTTGGCCTCATCTAACTCCTTCAGCCGGCTCTTTAGGCTCTTGCACATGTCAATCGCCTTGGAGAGTTTCTCAGCATTAGTCTCCTTAGCCTCTACTTGGCGGTAAAGCTCGGCTCCTCAAGACAAAGACTAATGAAACGTGGATCAGAATATGGATTGACATAAACATATATACTAATCAAAAAATATATAAGCAAATCTAGCTGATAGATTGGAAAAGTAAACCCGAGAGGGTAAGAAAATCTTCCTTCTCATAGCGTTGAGCCTCCCGCTCTAAAGGAAAAGCCTCACAAAGAGACTCTTGCACTATAGGAAGAGTGACAGCCGGTCTATCACCTGCTACCTTCTGCAAAGCCTCCCTTACAAGCAAGATGGAGGGAGGAGCAGCCGGATCTATACCAGCATCCAATTCTAGTGCAACGGTTGAATCACAAGCAGGCTGATAAATAATTGTTAGTAATAAATAGCAAAAGAATAAAGTATAAATTTTAATAAAACATAACATTACCCCCACTAGCCTCTTTGACTTTCTTCTACTTCTTGTTAGCCGGCTCAGGATCTTGGGCATTAGTGCACTTTCCATTAACAGCCTCCGAAGCAACGTTCTTGCCTACCAAAACTAGATCAATAACTTCATTAGATTGAGCTGCTAACTCAACTAGAGTTGATCGAGTATTCTCATGGTGCAAGTTTTTGACCCGCTAGCTATGGCACCATAAATTTTAGCTCTAACTCTAGACATAGCTAAAAACATAAAACAAAAAGAGAAGTTAAGATAACTCACTGGGTAGCTAAGGGCTAGGATAATAATATTTGAAGCCATTATCTGACTCCAGGGCATAGTCTATCACCGTATACCTATGAGCTAAGTCATAAGAAATATTGCCTAAAGTCTAAACCCCTCTCTTTAATTAGTCGAACAAGCCAACCCGGATGTCTGGATCATTTTTGGGGATGGAAAAGGCAGGGGGTATTTAGAATGACCATTGAGCCAAGAAGGTGGGAAACCCCTCTTACAACTGGATGTATATATAAGATTGCTTGAAGTTCTTCACTGAGTCGGATTTTTCGAAGAAAGAGTAGAATCCCTTATTGTGGGAGAGATGCAAGTGGAGCTTACAGGAAGCCACCCGCTTGAAGAAATTAGCATCAAACCTAAGCCCTAGGTCTATATTAATTTTATAATGGCTAGCAATGTTGCCCTAAGCGTTTGGGTGTATTTGAGCTGGGCATATATTCAAATGGTTTAGCAGGTCACAGATTCTTGGGGTAATGGGTAGAGGAACCCTGACCAAATCTCCTCCAAATAGATACTAAACCACCTGGGAGGTGGCTTACGAACACACTGATCTTCAGCCAGAAGCATGATCCTACACCTTCTCATCCAAGGGAAGGTCGCCTTTTTGAACTCAATGTCTACCAAGTGAACGATGGAAATCATGTCCTCTATCCTAGGGGGTCATCATTTTTGGCTTAGGGGCTCCTTTCTCAGTTGGTTCCCTAGTAACGACTTTTGCCTTCCCCTTGTTTACTACCCTCTTGGCTCTAAAACCTTAGGGGATCAAAGCGCTAGTGTCTTGTTGGGTCAACTGCTCAATCTCCTGCTCTCATTCATCCCCAGCCCAAGCCGAGTTGGATGAATGTATTTGTGAACTCACGGCTGCCTTATGGGATGCCCTCCTCTCATCATCAGCATTCCTTCCTACCTAGTCCATCCTTTCGGCTATTCTTTTAACCCTAACGTTAGGAAGAAGGTTAGTTTGGTCAATGCTAATGTAACACCTTGACATCGAGTCAGGAAATTCGGCACAATATTCATCAAACATCTTATCGGTCGAGTCGGTACTTATGGAGGTAGTAGAAGACATGGTCACCTAGAAAATGAAGCCTCCTAAAACAAGTTAGATTCAGGGAAAATCTACCCTAAAGGATCTAAACACTTTTTCAGCCAAGAGGGAAAACATCGAAATCTAAAAAGTCCTATATTCAACAAAATTCATGCAAAACCCAGATTCCAACGAGCATCAAAAAATGGAAATTCCAGCATATAAAAAAAGAATCAAAGACAGGCTACCCCTCAAGTCATACTTCATACGCATTTTAATGAAGGGAGAAAAACCAAAACTACAATACAGTGAAAGCATACCAGCATTGGCAAAAGATGAACAGTAGTTCATGGCAATATATCATTCATAAAGCAAGGAAGATAGTGAGATGCTTACTTCTTGAGTAAATATGAAAGGAAAGGTCGTTGAAAATGAAAGTTTGCTGAAATCAAAGGTAACTCGCCAGGAATCGCTGGAGAAAATCTTTTGCAGAAGAGGTAAAGTGGAAAAATGAGTTTGATTTGCGTTTAAATAGGGGAGAACAAAAAATGAAGAGTCTCTCATGATTGGTATTTGCCATATAGCCAACATTCACATGCGAGTTAGAAATTCGAAAACATTGGACTGCCGCCAGGTGTACGAAATGATGCACGCTTCCCAGGGAAGCTTTGAGATTACTTGGGCAGCAATTTGCCACGTAGCCCTTATCCGCTTGAGTCGAGCAAAATCATAACCACATAAAGCCCTTATCCGCTTGAGTCGAGCAAAATCATAACCCCAGCTTATGATAATCTCATGATTATTACTCCCCGTCTCGGACAAGGAGACCGGGTTAAAGTTGAGCCGCCTGGCTCTCTCCCTCACTGAAATCATAACTTATTAAGTGTCCATCCTAATGAGGCCGAATCAGGGGACATCCCAGCCAGTATCTAAGACCAAATCCATCTTTTTAAGGGCCTTGTGATGTCTTAGGCAAACAAGGTCCCGAGTCAGCACGAGATAGGCTAAATAGCACTGTGTATCGCACACACAGGAGAGTCTAAGTAGGATTCTTATTCCTATATTCTCTCTAACTAACCTTATCCTAATCTACTTGGGATTCAAGGATCAGATAGACACAAACAGTTATAAACTCGCTCTATTTAGGACTTCTTATTCCATCAGAAGTAGGACACGTCCTACGCCTATATATAGGTCCCTTGGGTCAGAATCAAAGGTACACACAATTCAAAAGCTCAAAATCTCTCAATACTCTCTTTATTCCTCAAAACCCTTTACTGACTTAAGCATCAAAGGGTCCCCCCCATGGTAACCATCGATCGCCCCTAAGCTCGTATTCTATTTTGTAGGAATTAGGTTAATTACTCAATCAATGTTTTCTGAAATATCGAATTCAGGTACAATATTTTCAGTGGTATGGTCAGCGTGGACAAAATTTATTTGCTTAGGCAAGAATTTTAGTTCCTCCGTAAAGTACAACAAATCCCCTTAGATCTAGTTTTTTTGATAGCTAAGATGTCTCAAAATACTAGCGAAACTTTCGTCGATGCTGAGAACAATGACCAAGAAGGCACGGTAAATACCAGCAGTGCAAACGACACTCCAATCACACCTGTTAGCTCAACCCTAGGAGGAAGTTCCTTCCACGCATCGTTGAGTCCATTCATGGAAATAGCTTGGAAAGCGGCACTCACTCTAGAGGACCAGAAACAAATGTTTAAATCTGCGTTCGAACATTATGTATCATCAGGCCGACTAGGCTCCTTAGAAGAACCGGATTTTGATGCTATAATTTGGGTCAAGCCAGTTGCTCAAAAGAACCTACTCCTTTGGTTTAATTACATCCCATAAACATAGACATCTGTGCCCATAATCATGGAAGGATTAAGGTAAATGGGCATGTATTTACCATGGAAGTCGTGCCAATACCCATCCGTCCTATCACCATCGGATCCATCCCACTGGATCCCAATTAGTTGGCAATATTGCAAGATAACTATGATGTTATAAGGCGGTCAGTCTGTGCCATCCAGAGTGGGTGGAATTCAGAATGGACTCCTGAATGAGTTACATACTAGAATATAAGGTATTGACACTGACTCAATCACAGTGACAACCGAACTGAATATCTACTATAAGATCCAATCTCTGGGCATGGGGGTTTTGATCAGTGATGATATTGATGCTAAAAAGAATTAAAGATGGCAAGTTTTGAGTTTTTGTAATTTAATGGAATATCTCATTAGTTTAAAATTAAAAAGCGAGTTGGAGTTTTTTCCATAAAGAGGCAGTAATGCAGTGTAATAGTGTGAATGGTGGAATGAGAGTGGATAACATACATATGTTATTTTGTAAATTTGTTCTGCTTACAAGAATTTCTTTTCATTCTTGCCCCAATTTTTTCCATGTCAACATAAAAATGCCAGGTGGAATAAGTGTGACAGATTTTAATGAAGTCCCTTAAGAAAAGGACCAAAAGGGTATCAGAATTGGAAGCACAGGGACCAAAAGGGTAACGTGTATAGCCGAGCGACACAAAGGGTAAACTAGCAATAGCATAGGGTCTAAAAAGGGTGTCAGACCGAGTAATGTTTTTTAATTATTTGTCAGGCCGGGCTCGGACAGTCACAAATATTTATACATAAATCAAGCCTACCCCATCAAACTTCAGGTTTAATCAGGCTTAGACCGGGTGACGAGCGTCCAAATCGCCAAAAATAATAATAAACCCTTTTACACTAAAACAAACAAAATTTGCAGAAGTGGTAAGTGGGATCATCTCCACAGGGAATAACTAAATTAACTTAAATTAATCTGACAACCAAGAAAATGCAATAAAATAAATAGATATGGGTTGAGAAGGTGATTGATAAAAAATATAAAAACTTGCAAATTTAAAGGAAGTAAAAATATGATTTGAGACTCTTCCGACTAAGGATACTTTTAGCATAATATCAATCGATCACGTGCATAAAACATAGGCTTCTTGAATCTTCAGTCAGTTGGCTTAATCATGAAATAGCACAATTAAAGATCTTTTTTAGAAACGAGAATGATATGAGATAGCTATATCATTACTCTCAATTTCAGAATGCACTTGTAGATAGTTAATAAGGTTTAATTCCAAAAAGGCTTTAAGCACAAGAACCAACTTTAATTTAAAACTTTATGATAGCACAAAGAAATGTATTAACTCAAATCTAACCACGAAACTTTTAGAAGATTTCGTTTGCTACAATTTTCTATTATATTATGATAGCATAAACACAAATGAAATAACAATATGCTTAACCGTTCAAAAATCAATAAGTGGCTGGATTAATGAAATTAAAGGGAAAGCAATAAAAAGATATTATCGGTTTGGATTCAAAAATGAAATTCAAGACAAGGTTGAGAGCGAGCCTCGCGATTGATAATAGCTTCAAGTAAACTCCTTAATCGAAAGAAAGATGAACTTAGCTACTCATAATGCAAGACAAACAAGCTGATTTTTTCATTCAAATTTTGAGCACTATAGTATACTGAACACGTTATCAACCAGAAAATACCCAGCCAAAATCGTCTCTTTATACTGGAGAAATTTAGCCTATTTAAACTAAAAACAAACTCTATCAAAACAAGGAAAAAGATCCCTAAATAAATTTAACTACTAAAATAAAAAGCTGTCAAAATCCTAAACAACCAAAGAGATAAAATAGGCATGAGATAATTTAGGGATAAAGCCTATGCAAATCTGAAAATTTCTGAAAAGGATAGTTGAGTAGGACTAAAACTCCAAGATAGTATTCAATGTAAATCAGGAAACAACTCAACAGAATATGCCAGCTTGGACTCCAAGTCAGCAGAGGTATTATTCACAAAATTGACTCCAAAGTAGCCCATTCTTGTTGCGTTCAAGCTCCAAATACTTTGATTTTGAAGTGCATATCTTGGACTCTAGGGTAAACTGCAACTCAGCTCCAAACAGCTACCAAAATGGTTCATTAACTCCAAAACTTCTAAATTAGCTCAAATAATGCCAAAGACCTGAATATACATAACATGTGCACAAAATCAGTGGCAAACCATTCCAATCATCACATTAAACAACCAAAAAAAAGAGTTAAATTTATGAGTTATCAAATTCCCCCACACTTCCCTTTTGCTTGTCCTCAAGCAAACATTTAAAATCAAAGTAAACAAATTTTTGTTTCAATTAACACCCAAATTTGCCACAGCTTAGAACTTCCAACAAAATTGAAAAGAATTCACTACAAAATAAATATCTAGCAAGGATACAAATAGGTTTAAGCATCAAGTTAAAGTATAGTGAAGTTTGAAAGAAAACTTACTTTGAGGATTAAAAAGGTTATTACATTGTTTCAAACTTTGACACTCAAACCCAAGTAAACCAATTAGAATAAATATAAACCAAAATTTTTTTTACTTGCATTACCTACTAAATCGTGCCTGGTAAAATATGGTAAGCTGATTTTACTCTCTTACCTCCAGGTGGCTACTAGCTCCACTCATAGGCATTGCTAGAGGAGTGTTTCATAGGCTGCAAGATCTTTTCAAACAGTTTTCTTCTTTTTTTTCTTTTTTTTCTTTTTTTTTCTTTTTCTTTTGCCTTTTCTTTTCTTTTTCCTTTTTTCTTTTTTAACAACATAAACATCAAAATAAAACGCACATTGGTTTAGGTGAGCTTTTGTGTCTATTTTACAAGAAAGTCTTAACAATTCTAACCATCAAAGAAATCTTAATTCAAGATCCCTAAATCTAATAACGAAAATGGCTTAAAACCGATTCAAATCAAACTTGTTAGATAAAAATTTATTTCATAGTGAATGTTTTCCAAATTGTGGCTGAAACCAAGGCGGCCAATTGGTGTAAATATGGTAAAAAGTTGTTACCATGACAACAAAAATTTTTGTTAAGAACCTTCAAAAGGTATTAAAATCCCCTCCCCCACAGTAAAAAGAATATAAATATAGGTAAGGGATCAAGAACAATGAAACCTGAAAGAGGAGGAGTGCGGAGCAGCCTAATTGACAGTGGTGAGCGAGTTGTTTTCGATGAGTTAGAGGTAGCAATTTGTAATGAATAAAGAGTTCTTGAAGTGTTAGAAGTGGAGGTTTCCAGTGAGCCAAAACCTACTGCAGAGTGTGACTGTGAAAGAGCTTTTTCCGACGGAGGGGGTCAAGTTTAAGTTTGTGGTCGCTGGTATGGTAACTGGCTAGCTTCACATCTTCTTCTAGCCATGAGGATCAGAATGGAGATGGTGAGATATGGAGTTTTGGCAAGACAGCAGAGAAATGGAAGGTGTCGGCATGATTAGCGGTGGAGGTTGACTAAATGGTGATGAGAGTGAGTGGTAGAGTCAAAAATCACCAGTGGTAAGAGATTGGAGAGATGGAGTGGCGGCTGGAAGTTTAAAGAGAAAATAGGGTTTTAGGTAAAAGTGATGTTGTTGTAATATGGGTAATTGGTCTCATCTTCTTAGCCCATCTTCATATTTCACCTTCAATTATCAAGTCAAAATCTCCATTCAAACCCACTATCTACTCCATTACCAAACACCCATGTGGAACTCGTTTAGCTCCAATTTAAAGTTTGCCATGAAAGCCCACTTACCTTCCTGCAAAATAAAGATAACTCAGATCAGAACCAAGGTTGAAGACAACCACAGAAATTACACTCATGCACTTTTTAACTAAAAACTAAAATAACATAAAACTGAATAAAAAAAGAGCTAAACTAAAGGATAGAGAAATAAGCGTGAGTCACGCTTAACACTCGGTTGCCTCCCAGGAGCACATTTTCTTATTGTCGTTAGCCCGACATTGCTGCAGCCTCGTTACAACTCGAAGCTCAATTTTTTGAAGATGAAATCCTTAGGACCAACTGCTCAGAAACCTTTATAAAATTGTTTCAAAAGAAATACCTTACTAATTTCCAAGCTTTTAACTACCACTGCAGTATGAGAAAAAACATTAGCAACAACAAACATAATTCTCTTCCATCGACAGTGTAATCTTCTTAAGTGCAAATTCAGTTTAAGCCCATGAAGTAAAATTCTTTTCTTCACCTGAAAACGATTCATATAAATAATATCATGATCATTCAACATAGGATCATCCACACCTTGGTCTATGTACTTTTGAGGCAACTTGCATTGAATAATTGATGTAATATTTTCCCATATCTGAACTTGTTCATCACAATTATTTTTCTTTTTGCAACTCGATGAATTTTCAAGAAACATATCATTTATTGTGGTTTATATAACATCAAAAAATTGGTCTTTTACCTCAAAATTTTGAAACATCTTTATTAACCCTCCATCCTCCTTTTCCTCATTCGATGCTACAAATTGTTCTAGAAAAGGCGGCTAGATAGTTAATGGTTCAGGCTCGTTTTGAACTAAAGCAGTTGTAGGTTGTGGTTGTGCAATCATTTCAAATTCTGCAGCCTCCCTAGAGTCCAGTTTATCCTCACGGTTTAGTGTGGAGTCTAGTTCAGCTTCGCTGCTTATAGTTTCAATCCTTTTTTCCCTTTCAATAGTCGCTTCACAAACAGGAGTAACTTTGATTGGAGATGAAAACTTACTTTGATTTTCTAACTTACCAATTAAGGTAGCCACTTGACTTACTTGTTCCTGTAAATTTTGGATACTTGACCTCATTATTTATTGAGATCAAAGCGTGTGTTCTACCATTGATGCTATCATCTCTTCAAGAGTCATGACTGTTTGATTAGATGATGGATAAAAGTGTTGATGCATGTACTGCTTCCCAGTGAATCTAGAATAATCATATGCTCGATGTTTCTCTCCGAAAAGCAATGGACACATATTGGCCTCATGTCCAGCAACTCCGCAAAATTCACAAAAAAATCATAGGTGGTGCTCTTCCTAATGCTGCTAGCATTTCCTCAAGTGTCATGGTAGCTGACATCGTCTAGAGAATCTAGAGTCTATCAATCTAGGTTATCAAAATAAATAAAATTAATTAGTACTTGTTCCCCAGCAACGGCACCAAAAATATAAAAACTTGCAAATTTAAAGGAAGTAAAAATATGATTTGAGACTCTTCCGACTAAGGATACTTTTAGCATAATATCAATCGATTACAGGCATAAAACATAGGCTTCTTGAATTTTCATTCAGTTGGCTTAATCATGAAATAGCACAATTAAAGATCTTTTTTAGAAATGAGAATAATATTAGATAGCTAATTCATTACTCTCAATTTCAAAATGCACTTGTAGATAGCTAACAAGGTTTAATTCCAAAAAGGCTTTAAGTACAAGAACCAACTTTAATTCAAAACTTTATGATAGCACAAAGAAATGCATTAACTCGAATCTAACCATGAAACGTTTAGAAGATTTCGTTTGTTATAATTTTCTATTATATCATGATAGCATAAACAAATAGAAATAATAATATGCTTAACCTTTCGAAAATCAACAAGTGGCCGGATTGATGAAATTAAAGGGAAAGCAATAAAAGATATTACCGGTTTGGATTCAAAAACTAAAATTCAAGACAAGGTTGAGAGCGGGCCTCACGATTGATAATAGCTTCAAGTAAACTCCTTAATCGAAAGAATGATGAACTTAGCTACTCATAATGCAAGACAAACAAGCTGATTTTTCCACTCAAATTTTGAGCACCACAGTATACTGAACACGTTATCAACCAGAAAATACCTAGCCAAAATCGTCTCTTTATGCTGGAGAAATTCAGCCTATTTAAACTAAAAACAAACTCTATCTAAACAAGGAAAAATATCCCTAAATAAAGTTAATCACTAAAATAAAGCTGTCAAAATCTTAAACAACCAAAGAGATAAAGTAGGCATGAGATAATTAAGGGATAAAGCCTATGTAAATCTGGAAATTCCTGAAGAAGATAGTTGAGTAGGACTAAAACTCCAAAATAGTCTTCAATGTAAATCAGGAAACAACTCAACAGAATATGCCAGCTTGGACTCTAGGTCAGTAGAGGTATTATTCATAAAATTGACTCTAAAACAGTCTATTCTTGTTGTGCGTTCAAGCTCCAAATACTTTGATTTTGAACTACATATCCTGGACTCCATGTTAAATTGCAACTCAGCTCCAAATAGCTACCAAACTGCTTCATTAACTCCAAAACTTCTAAATTAGCTCAAATAATGCTATGGACCTGAATATACATAACATGTGCACAAAATCAGTCGCAAACCATTCCAATCATCACATTAAACAACTAGAAAAAGAATTAAATTTATGAGTTATCACCGGGCTTAATATAAAGTAGTATGTCCAAGCCTGACCCACGAGATCAGGCTCTGGCCGGGCACAATGGGAAGTTCGTCCCGAAAACAAATCTACTTTTAATCCCTCAATTCTTTAACCTTCATCAGTTCCAAAAATTTTGTATTATAAATGGTCAATAGCAACGCCATCAAAACTGGATTGGACTGACTGGTTCAAATAGAAAAAATATTACAATAGATGTAGTTTTGAAGATAAAAAAAATAAAAAATTTTAAAGCAACACGTCAAAAAAATAAACGGTTTAAAAGATAAATGAAAAATAAGTAAAAAAGTAAAAGAAAATGAGTTAGGGGTCACACTAAGTTTTATATAAGAGTATTAAGGTCCTGTTCTTTTCAACTTATTTTCAGTTCAGTTCAGTACCAATCAGTTCAGTTCAGTTCAGTTCAGTTTCAGTATTCAGTTTCATTATTCAGTATCCAGCATTCAGTTTCATTATTCAGTATCCAGCATTCAGTATTCAAAACTCAATATTAAGTTTCAGTTTATGCATTATATCAATATTATTAATGTATATTATTATTCATAAATAGTAAAAAATAATGAATATTAATGATAATATGATTTCAATTTTAGTTCATTTCTATTTATACATTATATAAATATTATTAATTAATATCAGTAATCATAAATAACAATAAAGAAAAAGAAATCAATAATAATATTTTTAAAATTATTAATTATTATTTCTATCATAAATAATTTTGTAAGATAAATAAATAAAAGTAATAATATTTTATAAATATTGATAATAATTAAAATAATAAGGTAATATTCGTAACAATAATTATAATAAATAATAATAATAATAATTTATAATGGTATATTTAATTATTATATATAATAATTAATAAATTTTATTAGAATGTATTATTTAAAGTGTTATTAATTATTATGTATTTTAATATTTTTAAAATATTATTTATATTATCAATTATAATTCAGTTTCAGTATTTTCAGTTTCAGTATTGTTCAGTTTCAGTACTATTCAGTTCAGTTTCAGTATAGTTCAATTCAGTTCAGTACCATTTAGTTCAGTTCAATTCAGTTCAGTACACCTTGAGAAGCATAGGGCCTAATAAGGGAGAGGTTTACGGTGGAATCCAAAACTTTGTTCCGAATAATTTTGAAAAATTTTGACCATTTTTACAAGTTTCCCTAAATCATACTATCAAAGACAATATTACCTCGAATGCATCAATGACCAATACAGATGAACATTTAGAGTATCTAGAAAAGGAATAATTAACAAACATATTTATACTAAGGCGACACCATAAACAACTCACATGTAGCATATATGAAACTGTAAAAAGAAATAAAGTAATATTTAGACACTTTCATAGCATATAACACATTGTTTCTAGATTTAAGATTCAAAAAAATAATTTTATTGTAAGAACAATTTAATATATTATAGTTTATTGTGGGTAAATAAGTAAACATTAATTATTTTAAATATCGATATCTTAAAAAATTGAGTTTATGTGGTATCTATGCAGAAAAAAATTGAACTAGTCAGTACCTGAGCAGCAATAAATCGGCCAATCATCTGATAGCGCCTTAGGAACAAAAAGTCGAGCAACAACTTTCAAAAAAAACCTAGACGAGGCCTAAATGGGACTACAGAAAATTTTTAAAACAGTGATTTATAATTATTTAATTTTGAATTGTGTGAAGAAAAGCATTAAATTTTTTGTGTAGATAAATCAACTTTTTGCCTATAATTTATTCAAATTTAATTTGAAATAATCACATGACAAGTTGACAAGAATTGTGAAGACTATGTTAAAGGTTTTAACTTGAAAATCACAAGTTGAACTTGTTGGAAATTAAAAGGCTTTAACTTTCTGTAATATCTTCCTCCTATCTATTGGTAAGTACACGTACAGCCCAGGCAATTGTAACCGTAGCCAACAAATTAGACCATTATAAACACCATCAAGATGCACCTACACGGCAAAATACATAAATGGGCTAAAGTCCATAGATAATTTCAGCAAGAACTTTATTTTATATCTAAAACAGGGCTTTGCAACAACTTCTCTATGTTCCTCTCCAATTCAGCAACTTCTCTACGTTCCAGTTGAAAAGTTAATCTTCCTCCCTCTCCACGATTTCCGGTAACTATCAATTTCAGTTTTCAACTCAACAAATTCGCCATTATTCTCCATTTCATATCAGAATTCAAATACAAAATCAAAAATCGCATTCAACATCAAGAAATCGAAGGTACGAAACTGGAAAACAAATTTGTAATTCATGTATTTGTATTCTAAATCAAACCCGATTTGGATTGTTGATAATGAAAACATAAATGGCACTGAAAAGAGAGAAACCTAACTCTTTCTCCTCCTTCTGCTACAAGATATGTTTATATTTGGTTTTTTTTTTTCACCTGGCATAATGATGGTATAATGCTGGTATAATGTGATCTCATTCATAAAATAGATGCTTATGTTTGGTTTTATTTTCCGCACCTGATATAATGATGGTATAAAGTGGTTTTTGTTTGATTTCTTTCATAATATGGATGTTTAATGTTTTGCTTTTCACACCTTGTATAATGATTGCATAATGCTGGTATAAAGTGATTTTTCTTTGGTTTCTTTCACAAAATAGATGTTTATGTTTGGTTTGGTTTTTCACACCTAGTATAATGCTGGTATAAAGTGGTTTTTGTTTGATTTCTTTCACAACATAGATGTTTAATGTTTTATTTAATCACACATTGTATAATGCTAGTATAATTCTGGTATAAAGTGGTTTTTGTTTGATGACATTCATAAAATAGATACTTATATTTGGTTTTGTTTTTCCATCTGATATAATGCTGGTATAAATTGGTTTTTGTTTAATTTCTTTCATAATATCGATGTTTAATGTTTTGTTTAATTACACATTGTATAATGCTCGTATAAAGTGATTTTTGTTTGATTTTCATTCATAAAATAGATGTTATGTTTGTTTTTTTTCCACCTGGTATAATGCTGGTATAAAGTGATTTTATTTGATTTTATTCATAAAATAGATGCTTATATTTGATATAATGATGGTATAAAGTGGTTTTTGTTTAGTTTCTTTCACAATATAGATGTTTAATATTTTGTTTAATCACACCTTGTATAATGCTGGTATAATGTCGATATAATGTGGTTTTTGCTTGATTTCATTCATAAAATAAATGCTTATATTTGGTTTTGTTTTTCCACCTGGTATAATGCTGGTATAATGTGATTTCTGTTTGATTTCTTTCATAGCACAGATGTTTAATGTTTTATTAATCACACCTTGTATAATGCTAGTATAATGATAATATAGAGTGATTTTTATTTAATTTTATTCATAAAATAGATGTTTATGTTTAATTTTATTTTTTCACATGGTATAATATTGATATAATGCTGGTATAAAATGAGTTTTATATGACTTCTTTCAGGAAATAGATGTTTAAAGTGTATTAACATCTATCCCATAATCTCATGAATGTAGTTCAGTTTCGGTAAGTAATCAATGTCATTAAAAAGTATTTAAAATCTCTATTAATAAATAATAAGAATAATGATATTTTAGCCCTGCCAAACTCAATTTTGGAGGACCTTGGCTTGTTCATTTCAACTTATTCAACATTCAGTTCATTGATCAGTTTTCGTTCAGTTTTAGTAATCAATATCATTAAACAATATATAAGATCACGAATAATAAATAATAACAAAAACAATATTTTATCTTTACCAAACTGAATCTCCTCCTCATGGCAAACCATTCTTTAGAATCTCTGCTACCATATTATAGTCTGTTGTGGTGATATCTCATGAATCTGGTTCCAGTCCCATTCCTCATGGTTGTGGCCATAATATATGAGCTCCTCTTTAAGTTGAATCATTTTCGTTTCTTTTCTCAATTGAAAAGAGGACACAGTAATTGCGATAGTAAGAATCTGTAAGATCAAAATTCTTATTATGAAATGTATTATCAATATTGATCAAACTCGTTAGTTATATATTACATTATCACCTAAATGCAAAACCTTAAATATCGAAAATCAAAACGAAGCTGATCTTAGCACAATTCCAATCGTCGATTCATTAAACTCTAGACATAGCTAATAAGCCATAGCATTACATTTCCATATGTTATAACTTTGTAGAGCATAAAGTAGTAAAAGTATGGATCAGATACGTAATTTGTATGCATAATAAAAACTACAATAACACTTGAATCAAAATGGTTCAATAAATTTTTACCTTATCATATAAACCATCCTTGTTTATGACTAACTTCTCAAGCAAATGCGAATTGCACAGGGCATATGCAATTCCATCATAATGATCATCAAAATCAGGACATTGCAATGTTAAGCACTTGTTGTTTGACAGTGGAGACTCCTCGAAGACATGGGGCCCTGAACAGTCACTCCACTCACTACTCCTAATGGCAAACCCTAATTTATTGTTTGACAGTGGAGATCCAGCCTCCAGATATGATAGAACCTTCAAACATAACATGGAAGTTTAGAACAGAAACAATATTTCACTATTTTTACTTTAAAAACAAAGGATCTTTTTCTTTACTTTAAAAGTTACCTCAATAAAATCCATCCCAAATATTAGCTCCTTGGCATGCTGAAGCTGTTGCAGAATCTTCGTAGGCAAACTATCATCATAATCATCCTCATCAAAACAAAAATCAAGAGTAACACGAAACAGAGATGACAAATTCGTAAATTTATGGTAGCAGAACTTCCAAGACTCCCTTCCGAATTATTCAATTTAATGATCTCTAATTCGTTTAACATAGCATTCGGGTATTCAGCTACATTGCTCAGTCCAATACTAACACGTATTTCGAGGGTGTTTCTCAAAACTTGTACTTTTTAACTTATTTCTTAAAAGTTACTTAAAAGAAGATTTTAACTTGAAAGTTGAACGATGAAGTGTTTCTGATTGCTTTTTTTAACTTAAAAGTTAAAAATAAGGTATATGTTAAAAATAAGTTATACTTTTTTTTAAAAAGTGACGTTTTAAGTGATAAGTTAATAAGGAGAAGTTTTGAGAAACACTCCCTTCATCACTAACAGTTATTGCTCTCACATAATCCATGTAAAGTGCCCCGGCCAAAGAGTTGAACAGTATAGTGCTAGGATCAAGATCCTTCTGAACAAGCCAAGAGTCAATACAAACATCAAAATACATTGGGTTTAGTGAATCACATAATATACCACAAAAGTGACAACAGACGAGATACTGGTACCCTGGATCGACTTTGAACTTCCAAGTTACGTTGAAATCACCATTTGGATCACTTGATGGATTCATCATAGTAGCAGAGCCATAAACAGAATTAGGGGCAATATCTTCAGCTTCCCCCCAGCTACATACTGGACATCTGTCGTCTTTTGTATGGTTGTGGTGAGATTTTTATTGGTCAGAAAAGGTTGATCTAGGTATCTCAAAAATTAAGGCAAATTTTATATGGAACTGGGTATTCCGAATACCTTTCTCCCGATGAATGACACATGTCTCACTAACTGTAAAATAGAATATGTGTCATTCATCAGAAGTAGGGTATTCTAAAATACCCAGCTCCATATAAAAGAACTCCAAAAATTAAATATTCCTACTTCTAAAAAAAAGAAGTTCGCCCTAGGGTATCGTTTTTAGGGGTAACTAACGGTCCGCCCATGTTTACTCTGTAAAGAGTCTCCATGGCCTGCCATTGCCAAAGGAAACCACTGAATGCCCCAACTGGATTGACCGTTTTAGCGTCGCCTTCAATGAGTGAAGCGGGAGCTGAAAAGACCTCAATTGCATTCAAGAACGCCAAGGAATTTGGGGCAGGAGTGAAGGTGATTTCGAGGTTAAATTGACTAAAAACTCCTTGAAAACATTGGTGTTGACTGAATTTTGTGAGGAGAACATGGTCCTGTGTTGAGACGATGCATAATCAGGCCATAGCTACCGGGGGGGATAAATCTGAATATGGAAGAATGACACACCACTGCTTGGTTTCAATAATAGATGACAACATGTATGTAAATTCAGGTTCCGTAATTTCACATTATAAGGCTCAACCTAAGATCATGATTCTATTACAAAGATATGGTAGACATATATGCTACACAGATTCCTGCATAGTAAATAACTTCCACAATAATCACTACATTATGTTTAATCGTAAGTTTAGAATGATAAGCCACAAAACGCAAGGCCATGCCATATATTCTTTCTTTTTTTTTTTGTTATACATAATATGTATGTGGTTAAGTTACACAAATGTTAATCTTGACTCACTAGGAAGATAGGGAAAACAAGAGTTGCACTTCATATATATTATGCATAACACTTTTTTTTGGTAATAGTTACTAGTGTCTTCATTGAGATAATCTTGCTCAGGGCTTAATCATAGTTAAGGCTCCTCACCCCTCCCAACAAGTGTATTTAGCAGGATTCGAACCCTATTCTCCTCCAACTTACTCAGCCTGCGTTGCCAACTAAGCTACATCCTGTTGGTTATTATGCATAACACTTGATATTTCCTTATGCTCAACAAGTAGGACTTCCTTATCTTGTAGTTATCTAGTCAATTTTTCTCACGCTGACAGTTGTCGGGCAGGTTGATTGATGTTCCTACTACCCTTGAACTTGATATTTTAGTTGGCCTCCTTCCACTCGGTTGCTTAATGAATTTGAAGGAACCAAACTTCCTAGGCTGAAGTTGCCTCTTGACCAATCCTTCTCATGGTTCGGCCTTTGTGTTTTAAGCTTGTTTAACCATTCCTTCCATCGGGTCGACCTTTAAGCTATTAGTCTACTTGTCGACATATTGAGTACTTCAGAAGTATCCCAGTAGGCACTTGTTCTTCAGTTGTTTGTTGTTCTTGGACTGGTTGGATTTGAGTCAATTGTGGTTGGCCCGGCTCAACATCCAAAAGAGATGTCCTCGTCACAAGTGCCAATTTTAACTTATTAAAACAACACTTCATCAATTCCAACTAGATTTTTTTTTGCTTTCGTGACCAGTGTTCCATCCACCAGCTCTAATTCAATTTTTTTTATCGTGATGTAAATATAGATGTGAGATCCCTATGTGTTGATAAATCTTACTTAAATGTCGAGTGTTGACCAGTTATGCTTAATTTAGAGCTTGATTTCAAAAATTAGAAGAGTGAGTGATTGTATTGACATTGAATTAACGATTCATTGCAAATATTGATACAATATAAAATATAGTGCCAGGGCAGATGGCATACCCCCAAAATAATACCTAGCGGAGCCTAATCAAAACTAGACAAAAAATTTTAAAATAATAAATAGTGCCTAGGGGCTATATGAAATTAGATGATAATTTCTTAATGAGTAAAAAGCTCAACTACCCTCTCTACTGGGTATTCAATTACTGATAGTGATATATACAAAGAGAGCTCATTTACCTTTATTTACTAACAGAATTAGAGTTCATGGTGGATATTCTAAGGGCAGTTTGGCATTGCTTTTTAAGTTAATTTTAAAATAAGTTGCTCACATAAAATTTTAATAGAACTACATATTTTAGCTTTGAACAAAACATGTTGATCTTTTGTACTAATTAATTAGGAACTGTCTGATTTATTTTTTCCAAAATCAAATCCGCAGCTTTCAAAAACAGTTTGAAAATGGAGCTTTTCGGACAAGCTGCTGAAAAAATTTGCAAAAACTCATAGCCAAACTGGCCCTAAATTTAAAGGCTTTAATTTTCAGTAATATCTTCCTATCTATTGGTAAAGCCCACATACCCCACGCAGTTGTTACCCTAGCGCACAAATTAGACCTTTATAAGCACCTATTGAAACCATTGTTGTAAGGGCAGCCATCAACTGATCTTCGTGGATTTCTTTGTCGTTGATTTTCCTTCGGAAAGTCCATAATTCAATTGGCTAAATTTTTTTTATCTTCTCATAACATTCTCCATATTGTAATGTGTCAACAAGAAAAGGACATAAATTACGTAAATTTCTCAGGAGATATGTATTCTTGCTTTTGTAATTCAACTTGTATATTTCCATTAAGCTATTTGTCGATTTATGTCAAACTCTAATCATGTGATTTTGAAGCTACACATACAAATTAGTTTTAAATTGTTCAGTATGGTTTTTATTTGTTCAATTTCCCCATCTTTCTTGGTTTCAACTTCTTCATATCTGCTTTTTAGTTTTCAAAATCTAGTTTTGTATATAGATGTTAAGAGCTCAAAGCGCTAGGGTCTCATTTTTACAAAAAGCGCAAAAAAAGCGCTCGCGTTATTGAAAAAAAGAGCCCTAGGTGAATTTTTACAAAAAATATATAAATTACTTAAAAGTTAAAACTAATAAATATTAATCAGAAATTTAAACTAAAACTGCAGAATTACAGAACTTGTAAAAATTAACCCGTAAAAAATCATTAAACACTAAAACAAAATAAATTCAAATTCATTTTCTTGAATTTCAGAACATTGAATAGCAGTTGAAGTTTAACATACGTCAATCAGAAATTAAAACTAAAGTCTAAAACTATTAATAACAATTAACAAGTATCAAATATCAATCGGAAACTAAAACTAACAACAACTCCAAACAAGGAATCAAAACACTGGACACAAGACTTAAAATATGAAATAGAATGAAAGAAAGAGATGAACATATAAAAAAAAGATGAAAAGAGGACTCAAAACAACATTTAGAATGAAGAAAAAGATGAACAAAGGACTCAAAACAACATATATAATGAAAGAAAAAGATGAACAGATAGAAAAAATAAACAAATTCAGAGTATAAGCGCTCGCTTTTTTGCGCTTTTTTGCGCTAAAGGAGAGTGCTTTTTGCACCCCCTGCGCTTTGTATTCACAGAAGCGCACAGGTGCGCTTCGCTGCGCTTTTGCGCCCCAAGCGCAAAAGTGCTCGCTTTTAGCAACTATGGTTTTGTAAAATAAATAAATGAATGATTTTCATTATTAGTCCTTCGAAATGGATCTGTTAATTCAAACTGACCTGTTTTTTTTTTACAATTATCCTTTAACATTTTTTAGAATTCAAATGGATGATGATGAAGGTGGTGCAACTGGTGAACCAATACTACTCACATTTGACATGGATGGTGCAGGAAAACTTTATTAGGTTAGATTTCATTATGTTTATAAACTTTATAATTTTACAATGTCATTTTTATATTGATTATGCTTAGCCCATGCATGGGTGAATGGATGGTATAAGAGCTCTTACATCACTCTTACACCTTGTATAAGATCCCTTTTACCAGTCTTAGACTTTATTGAAATAAATGTGTAAATTTCTTGTACAAGAGCTATTATATCACTCTTAGACCTAGTATAAAAATTTTTATTCCCCTCTTTTACCTTTAATTAAACAATTTTGTTTGAATGGCTAATATAAGAGCTCTTATTCCACTCTTCTTTACCTTTGCTTAACTAGAGGTATAAGTGTGTTAAAAGAGCTCTTATGCCTGGTGTAAGAGCTCTTATATTAGCCACTTAAATGAAATTGTTTAATTAGATGCATAAGAGTGGTAAAAGAGTTTTATACCAGGCATAAGAGATCTTATACCAGAGGTAAAAGAGTGAAATAAGAGCTGTATAAGAGTGGTATAATAGCTCTTATGCCAATTATATAAACCAAATTAACAACAAAACAAAATCTAGCTTCCTTTCAAATTATTTGTTATTATTAAAAAACTAACGGACTTATCAACAATCACACAACAAACATTATAATTGACAAAATTGAGATGCTTCAGGCCTTGTCTCCTGCTGAACGTTTGTATGAGTTATCCTATTTAAAACTAAAATCAAAATGGAGATGCTTTCATTCAAGAAGTTCAAGATTGACCAACAAATGCATCTTCTTCCTCAATGCAACCAGAGCGTAAAACAATGGTAACTCGTTCTGATACTGTAAGGAAGAAAAGCCAGAAAGTTGATGTTGATCGTGGAACTTGTTGTTGGATTATAAACTTGATCCTTATCAATGGAAACCCAAAATCCAAATCCAATCAATTGGAGTCCAAGCCCACAAATCCAAAATGTAGTAAATTTATTTAGGTATTTTAAGTATGTAGATTTTTGTGTGTGATAACCAAATTGGAGGCTATTAACTACAACCAATTTGGAGGCCATTAAATTAACTAAATAAGTTGGCTATTAATTGTATTAGTTGGAGGTGGTGGTAAGTAATTGTGTTAGTTGGGAGTTGGGAGTTGGGAGTTGTATAATTCACCTATAAATAGGGGAGTTCTTTAGTTGTTTTTCATCAACAAAAATAAGAACTTCTTTAGAGAGAAGAAGTAAAGAGTGAGTTGTAGTATTGCATTTTGAGTGAGAGTGTTCTTGTAATATTTTTGAGTTTAATAAAAGTTGTTTGTTTGAGTGTTTTAATTTCCAACAAAGTGGTACCAGAGCTAGGTTGAAATCTCGAGTCCTCCTCCCGAAAAGGATTTTTTTTTCCGAGTGCGGAAAAATCGAGTTGAAACTGCCCAGGCGTTGCAGTAGCTAAAAAGCCCAGAAAGTGTCGCAGTAGATTGCCAAAAGCGTTGCAATACATCCAGTGTGTTGCAAAAGACTCCAGAAGTGTCGCAGTAGAATCCAGAAGTGTCGCAGCAAACTCCAGAAAGTGTCGCAATAGCTCTTGTACGTCTAGAAAAGCTATTTTAGTAAGATGGCGAATAACATGGCATCCTTTCAAGTTCCAACACTCAACAACAACAACTACGACAATTGGAGTATCAAGATGAAGGCTCTTCTCGGTGCTCATGATGTTTGGGATATCGTAGAGAAAGGATTCAAGGAGCCCGAAAATGAAGCCTCTCTCACGCCAGATCAAGCTACAATTTTGAAGGATTCCCGAAAGAGAGACAAGAAAGCTCTCTTCCTCATCTATCAAGCATTAGATGATGACGGTTTTGAAAAGATTTCAAGTGCAACTTCCGCCAAGCAAGCATGGGAGAAGCTACAAATCTCTTACAAAGGAGCCGAAAAGGTGAAGAAGGTACATCTCCAAACACTAAGAGGTGAGTTTGAATCCTTGCACATGAAACCATCCGAGTCTATCTCCAACTACTTTTCAAGAGTAGCAGTCGTTTCTAATCAATTGAAAAGAAACGGTGAGAAGTTAGAAGATGTAAGAATAATAGAGAAGATACTCCGCTCGTTGGATCACAAATTTGAGCACATCGTGGTGACGATTGAAGAAACCAAAGACTTGGAGGAGATGACGATTGAAGAACTCCAAGGATCACTACAAGCCTATGAAGAAAAGCATAAGAAGAAACAAGGTATCTCTGAGCAACTCCTCAAGCTACAACTAAAGGATACGAGTGAAGGCCAAGGCAATGGTAGAAATAACCATGGCAGAGGCAGAGGCAGAGGAAGAGGCCGCGGACGAGGAGGAAGCCGTGGTTGTGGACGGAGTTGGAATTACAATAACAATTCCAACAACAACTATGAGAAAGGAGAAAGCTCCATGCAAGGTCGTGGAAAAGGAAATTCGAACTCGAGGTATGACAAATCTCAAGTCCGATGCTATAATTGTCAAAAGTTTGGGCATTACGCTTCAGAATGTAGAGCTCGAAATGATCAAGTTGTAGAGAAGGCAAATTTCGTGGAGGAGAAGATTGAGGAGAAAGAAACGCTATTATTAGCATACAACAACAATAGTGATCATCAAGACAACACATGGTATCTTGACACCGGTGCAAGCAACCACATGTGCGGAAAAAGAAGCTTATTCGTGGAGCTGACTGAAGAAGTAAGTGGCGATGTCTCATTTGGAGATGACAACAAGATATCGGTGAAGGGGAAAGGTAACATCCTCTTTCGTGCTAAAGATGGTAGCCACCAATTAATTTCAAATGTCTACTATGTGCCTAATATGAAGTGCAACATTCTAAGTTTGGGCCAACTCTTAGAAAAAGGCTATGATATTCACATGAAAGATTGTAGTCTTTTAATAAGAGATGGCAAAGGAGATCTGATTGCTAAAGTACAAATGTCAAAGAATCGAATGTTTCCTTTGAACATTCAACATGATGTTGCGAAGTGTTTAAAGGCGTGTTACAAAGACGCATCGTGGCTATGGCATCTTCGATTTGGTCATCTCAACTTCGGAGGATTAGAGCTACTATCGAAGAAAGGAATGGTTAGAGGCTTACCATGTATCAACAATCCTGATCAATTGTGCGAAGGATGTTTACAAGGGAAGCAATTCAGAAGAAGCTTTCCAAAGGAGTCAGACTATAGAGCCAAGAAACCGCTCGAACTCATCCATACCGACGTGTGTGGTCCTATCAAGCCAAGTTCTCTCGCTAATAGTAACTACTTCCTTCTTTTCATTGATGATTACTCAAGAAAAACATGGGTATATTTCTTGAAGCAAAAATCAGAAGTCTTTGGAGTGTTTCAGAAGTTCAAAGCAGCTGTGGAAAAGAAGAGTGGTCATAAGATCAAAGCCATGAGATCTGATCGAGGAGGAGAATTCACATCCAATGAATTCAACGAGTTTTGTGCAGCACATGGAATCCGTCGACCCTTAACGGTTCCTAGATCCCCCCAACAAAATGGTGTGGCAGAAAGGAAGAATAGAACAATTCTTGACATGGCACGGAGTATGCTCAAAAGCAAGAAACTACCCAAGGAGTTTTGGGCGGAAGCAGTGGCATGTGCAGTCTACCTATTAAATCATTCTCCTACAAGAAGCGTGTGGGGAAAGACACCACAAGAAGCATGGAGTGGAAGAAAGCCCGGAATTTCCCATCTTCGAGTCTTCGGGAGTGTAGCTCATGTTCATGTACCAGATGAGAATCGAACCAAGCTTGATGATAAAAGCAAAAGTTTTATTTTCATCGGTTATGACTCAAGCTCAAAAGGCTATAAGCTATACAATCCGAATGAGAAGAAATTTATGATCAGCCGAGATGTGATTTTTGATGAAGAAGGAGAATGGAACTTTGATTCTCAAACGGAAGACTTCAACTTTTCTCCATTTGAGGAATATGAGCCGATAACGCCTGAGCAACCAAGACAACTTCAGCAAGGCCTCACAACTCCACCAACTTCTCCTACTCATAGAGATAGGTCATCATCATCATCATCATCCCCATCCTCAAGCGAGACTGAAGATGAAAGAGAAGTGCATCGTACGAGAAGTCTTCGAGAACTCTATGAGGTGACTGAACAACTAGACAATCTTACATTATTTTGTCTATTTGTTGACTGCGAGCCAGTGACATTTCAAGAGGCTGCAAAAGAGAAAAAGTGGAGAGATGCTATGGACGAAGAAATCAAGGCCATTGAGAAGAATGATACATGGGAACTCACTTCACTTCCTAAAGGACACAAGGCGATAGGTGTCAAATGGGTGTACAAAACAAATCGGAATGCCAAGGGAGAGATCGAAAGACACAAGGCAAGGCTTGTTGCAAAAGGCTATTGTCAAAAGGCTGGAATTGACTACGATGAGGTATTCGCTCCAGTTGCTCGATTGGAAACTATCAGACTAATAATTTCTTTAGCGGCTCAAAACAAGTGGAGTATTCATCAAATGGATGTAAAATCGGCGTTCCTAAATGGAGTTCTTGAAGAAGAAGTTTACATCCAGCAACCACCAGGTTATGAAGTCAAAGGCCATGACGACAAGGTGTTGAAATTGAAGAAGGCCCTTTATGGGCTAAAACAAGCACCAAGGGCATGGAATAGCAGAATTGACAAGTACTTCCGAGAAAATGGCTTCAACAAATGCCCCTTTGAGCACGCTTTGTACATCAAGATCAAAGATGGAGATATTTTGATCGTGTGCCTCTACGTGGATGATTTGATATTCACTGGAAGCAACCAAAGAATGTTCGATGAATTCAAGAAAGTGATGACGAAGGAGTTTGAGATGACAGACATGGGGCTCATGGCGCACTACCTCGGCATAGAAGTAAAGCAACAAAAGGATGGAATATTCATTTCACAAGAAAGCTATGCGAAGGAGATCTTAAAAAAGTTCAAGATGGATAACTGCAAGCCGATAAGCACACCGATGGAGTACGGGATTAAGATGTCCAAACATGAAGAAGGGGAAAGTGTAGATCCAACATTTTTCAAAAGTTTGGTTGGAAGTCTACGCTATCTTACATGCACGAGGCCAGATATCCTTCATTCAGTCGGATTAGTAAGCCGCTATATGGAGTCACCAACAACCACCCATTTCAAAGCCGCTAAGAGAATTCTTCGCTATTTGAAAGGTACAACAGACTTTGGCTTGTTTTATTCGGTATCTAATGATTACAAGCTTGTTGGATATAGCGATAGCGATTGGGGTGGAGACGTAGATAACCGAAGAAGCACTAGTGGATTCGTGTTTTTCATGGGAGACACTGCTTTCACATGGATGTCAAAGAAACAACCGATTGTAACTTTGTCTACATGTGAAGCAGAATATGTTGCAGCAATCTCGTGCGTATGTCATGCAATTTGGCTTAGAAATTTATTGAAGGAGATTGGGTTAATGCAAGAAGAGCCGACTGAGATCTGTGTTGACAACAAGTCAGCCATTGCCTTGACAAAGAATCCTGTATTCCATGATCGAAGCAAACACATCGACATCCGCTACCATTACATAAGAGAGTGTGTTGCAAGAAAGGAAGTACAAGTTGAATACGTGAAGACACAAGATCAAATTGCGGATATATTCACTAAGCCGCTCTCAAGCGAAAACTACGTCAGATTAAGAAGCTCACTCGGAATGACAAGATCAAGTTTAAGGGGGGGTGTTGGATTATAAACTTGATCCTTATCAATGGAAACCCAAAATCCAAATCCAATCAATTGGAGTCCAAGCCCACAAATCCAAAATGTAGTAAATTTATTTAGGTATTTTAAGTATGTAGATTTTTGTGTGTGATAACCAAATTGGAGGCTATTAACTACAACCAATTTGGAGGCCATTAAATTAACTAAATAAGTTGGCTATTAATTGTATTAGTTGGAGGTGGTGGTAAGTAATTGTGTTAGTTGGGAGTTGGGAGTTGGGAGTTGTATAATTCACCTATAAATAGGGGAGTTCTTTAGTTGTTTTTCATCAACAAAAATAAGAACTTCTTTAGAGAGAAGAAGTAAAGAGTGAGTTGTAGTATTGCATTTTGAGTGAGAGTGTTCTTGTAATATTTTTGAGTTTAATAAAAGTTGTTTGTTTGAGTGTTTTAATTTCCAACACTTGTGGTGGAAGAAAGTGTTGATATTGTCTTTTGCTTAATGTCGAGGACTCTGGATCACTACCGAATTATATAAGTATGTTATGGGATGGGAAAATTTATCAAGGCAGCTATTTTTTTTCAATAATTTTTTTATTTTCTTTCAGAGAAATGTCTCACTAATGATAAAATCAAATACATAAATGAAAATATTATGCAAAGAATCTATGTTTTAGTTTTCAAACTTATCCTTCTGATTCACTCAACGATTTGCTTGATTTCATTGTGTGGGAGGTTTCCGTTGATGTCTTCGTCATTGATCGTGCATGTTTACTTTACACCATATGCTGCTTTGCTGTGAAAATTACAAATCTAGGTATTATGTCAAGAATCAACATGCCTTATCAATCTATTCTACAAATTTAGGTCTCTTGTTGATTGTATATTGAATAACAATTGAAAGTAATCATAATTCAAAGATATTCATAACAATTATTGAATTATGTAGAATTGACTGAGTTGTTTGTGTTACATAAATTTTTCTTCGGCGTGGGCAATGTTCAATTTGAAAATATTATTCCGTGTTTGACACAAGCATTTGTTCGTTGCTGCGAGGTTCCCGTACTTTTGCAGAAGGTCAACCAGTAAGAAAGTTGAGCTTTTTCCTTGTAAAATTAAACTTCTGCAAAAGTACGGGAACCTCGCGGTAACGAACAAATGCTTGTGTCAAACATGGAATAACAATTTCCAACTGAACATTGATCATGCTGAAGAAAAAATTATTTACCACAAACAACTCAATTAATTCTTACATAATTCAATAATTGCTATAAATATTTTTTCATAATGATTACTTTCAATTATTACCTAAATTTATAGACTAGATTGATAAGCCATGTTAATTCTTGGCGTATACCTAGATTTGTAAATTTTCACAACAAAGAAGCATATGTTGTGAAGTAAATATGTGCGATCAATGGCAAAGGCATAAAAGGAAACCTCGAAATCATCAAGTAAACAGTTTAATGAATATGAAGGACAAGTCTGAGTGGATGGGCTTCCGCCAACTAAAGTAAAGATTATTTGCATAATATTTTCATTTGCGTATTGGATTTTATCATTAGTGAGACATTTCCTTGAAAAAAAATTATTGAACTGACAGTATATATACAAAACAATGGCTAATTTATATATACATTTGCAACTCAAAACCTTCAGGCATAGCTACCTTCTTAAATGTTCCCATAACATACTTGTATAATTTGGTAGTGATCCAAAGTCTTCGACATCAAACAAAAGACAATACCAACACTTTCTTCAACTACAGCCTCGGAAGATTACAAAAGGCTCGGATATGAGCAATGGTGGAACCAGGGGGTGGCGGAGCATGGTGGCTGCGCCTCCTTATCGCCGGAATATCACCCAGTAATACTGTAACTGCCTCCGGCAGTGGCTGTCACTTTTTTAGAATAGCTGGGAGAGAATAAAACTTGAAGAGATAATAGAATAGCTGAATATAGGAAGAGAGCGGCGGCAAATGATAAGGGTTTACATATAATATGGATAATAGGGCATTATTTCTGAACATTGTATATTATCAAGGCCCAGTTCTGTAACAAAAAAGGCCCAATTCAGGTAAGCCTAAAAGACTAAGCCTTGATGAGAAGTTTACTTTAAATATTTATTATCAATAAAATACTAATTATTTAATTATTTACATATGTCCTCGTATAAAAATTGTAGTTCAACTTGTGAATATATATATACATACAACATTAAAAAAATTACTTTAAAACATAACGTGATTATTAGAATTACAGGATAACAATTCAAAAGTTTAAAATTGTTATTTTTTTTGATAAAAAAATTAGTTATTATTTTTTCAAGAGACAAAAAAAATATGCCCCGTAGTGCAACATTAATGGCTATGTACTTTAGAGTTCATGAGTTTGTAAGGTAATTTATTGTATTTTGAGGTGTGTTTCATTTATTAAGCCTAAAAACTATTCTTTTTATATCTCTCTTAAAAACAAATTATTGTATAGTTGAGAACTAGTAGCAATTGATGCATAGTTTAAACGTTCATCCATGTGCTTTATATAAAAGGTCTATAATTTTTATGACAACTTACCTAAGTTTGCTTATTGAGCTGGGTAGTAGGTATATTTATAATCGTGTTTTCACCAAAAAAATGCTTAAAGTAACTTTTCATGTGTTAAAAGGTGTAGTGGTTTAGTTGTATTACTATGGTAGATCATTAAGTTTTGTTATTACCAAAGCACAAATTTGAAAAACATCCACTTTGAAATTAAGTTATAGATTTTGTCTGAATTAGTTTTATTGGTCTTTCGAAGGAAATTCTCTACATGAAAGTTAGTCCCCCTCTTTCGACATTCTGAATTAGTTTTCCTGTTACTTGGCAAAACATAATTGGAAAAAAAATCTGCTATTTTCTTTTTTTTTTCCCTTGGGTGTTCCTCTATTCATTATCTGACACTTATCATCTTTTTTCTATATGTATATTTATTTTTTCTGTTTTTCTTTTTCTCTCAACTATACATAGCCTAAGTGTCAAACATTGAGTGGAGAACACCCAAGAGGACACAAAAACAGGGACAACAGATTTAAGTCCAACAAAATTACACGTTCTTTAAAAACAAATTTTAATTATAATATATTTATATAGGTTAATTGTCCACCATTAGATCAAGAATATAATCAAGGGTTATGATGTGCATGTGTAATAATGTGTAAAACTAGTGTGTGTAAATATACCATTACTATATATTTATTAACTTATTAATATTATTATTAATAAACTGTAGTTTAGTTGGCAACGTATGTTGAGTAAGTTGGAGGAGAACAATGTTCAAATTCTATGGAATACACTTGTTGAGAGCAATGAGGAGCCTTAACCAATGTTATCAAAATCGAACCGGTGAAGGCAACGGTTTACGGTTTATATAGTTCAACCGTGGTTCAATCGAATACAACAGTGATTTTTCCGAGCCAGCAGGTTCGGCCTGATTTTAATAACATTAGTTTTACTCTGTTTTTTTTGCAACTTATAAGTAGCACTGAACTGAATTGAAACTGAAGAAGCTGAAATTGAACTGCAGCTAAATATAAAACTGAAAATACTAAAAAGTAAATTGAAAGATAATTAATAATACAAATAATAATACTTCAAAATATTATTATATTTATGACAACAATAATTTATAATACTTTAAACACTGTAAAATAAAATTAATTATTAAGTACTGAAACTGTGAATATTAAAACTGAACTGAATTAAATTGAACGAATTATAAGTTAAAAAAATAAAGCTGTAATTACGACTAAACTAAATATTACCAAAAAGGTTAACTTTTTAGTATTATTCATTTAATCATTATTTATAATTATTTACTTTTACATACTAAAAATAATTCATATTATTTAATATTATATTATTAATATTTTAGTTATTATTTAATTATTAATATTTATAATGTATTTTTTAAGAATTAATGACTATATATTATTGTAATAATGATTTAGAATTATTAGTATCTAATAGATTAATTCAATTTAGTTTACTAAACGTTTGTGCTTTACTTAGGAATAAAAAGTACCACTAAGGACTGAATTGCCTATTTGAGCCGCCCTTCACCTCTCTAACGAGCACAAAAGTTGTCAGAGTTGCAGTCTTGCAGATCAAAAGGACCACCACAAAAGTTGTCGAAGTTGCAGTCTTGCCGTACCGTCCTTGGCCTAGGCTCTGCTCTGTGTCACCCAATAACCCCTCTTGAGAAATCTCTCTGTTTGTTCCGTCCATTCTAATTTGAAACAGAGTATAATCTCAATCTGGTTTTGAGTAATTATTTCTGTTCAATTAGAAGAGATGGGGAATATGTTTGTGAAGAAGCCCAAAATCACGGATGTTGATCGAGCGATTCTATCGCTCAAGACCCAGCGCCGGAAGCTCGGACAGTATCAACAAAAGGTTCTTCGAATTCCTCTTTTCTTTTACAATCGATTGGGTTTTGAATTTTGTGGGTCTTTTTTTTCAAATTGTTAGGTTTATGGATTTGTTCTTTGTTCAGCTGCTTTATCTTCCTGAGAAAAAATAGCCTAACTTAACAGTAGGAAGTGAAGAATTGCGATAATGCATCGTAAGGTTGAAGTATGATCCATCTGAAGTGTGTTTCAGGGAGAATTTTACCGGCTGGAATTGTGGGGATTCTATTATATTTAGTAGGCTAAATGTAGAGCTGAGAGCAGGAAAGAGTTTTCTGATGATTGATAATGCTTTATATTGTGATATTAAGTGATGAAACACCTTAAACTAACCTATAGCTAAATCAGGATACTCTTATGTTACTGAAATTCTATTTATTCAAGTCAATAATGTTTATACGTCCTGATTTTTTAAGCTCGAAGAAGTAATTGAAGCAGAAAAGCAAGCTGCTCGAGATTTGATTCGTCAAAAGAAAAAAGATAGGGCCTTATTGGCCTTAAAGAAGAAGAGGACACAAGAAGATTTACTGAAGCAAGTGGATACCTGGATCATCAATGTTGAGCAACAAGTAAGTGCTAGAGGAGGCAGTTACTTGATATGTAGTTTTATTCTTCACTAACTTCTCGATTGGCTTAGTTGGCAGATATTGAGTTAGCCAGCAAACAGAAAGCTGTTTTTGAGAGCTTAAAGTCTGGTAATGAGGCAGTTAAGGCAATACAAAGTGAGATCAATTTGGATGATGTGCAGAAGCTAATGGATGATAGTGCCGAGGCCAAAGCTTATCAAGACGTGAGTTTGATGTCGATATGTTGGATCCCTTTTGTTTTATGTATTACTATAATATTTTTTAGGCCTAATACATCGAGCCTCCCTATAGTTGCCCCTAAATGCCCATTTACCCTCTGAACTTTCAAAAGTTCCAATTACCCCCTTGAACCTTGAAAAATGCACCAGTTTGCCACTGAAAGCACGTGTCATCTTTGGGTTGGTTTGACTTTTCAAAGATGTCATTTTCCTGATTTTTCTCTCTTCATGTGGCATTCAAGGGGTTATGAGGTGCACTTTAAACACGTTTAGGGGGGGTTACGTGGGGGAAATGGGCCTTTTGGGACAACTATAGGGCATCCTGATCTATTGGGCCTATTTTTTATTGCTTAAATGTGCCTTCTATTATGAAATTATCTTCACACAAACTGTGCATTGTTCTTTATAGTCTCAAGCTGTTTTACAGAATATGTACAATTTTGTTATTAGTTCTGTGTTTTGAACTTTCCATTACATCTGTATGTTTTATACATCTCCCGCTTTGTTTTTTATTGTTTCCCTATTTATGAAAACCATACCATATCATGAAGGTCAAATTGGTATGGAATCTTGAATGACAATTGTTTTTTGGACATCTATTTACTTTTACTGATTTTTCGAATATAATGCAGGAGTTTTATAAATTTTTCTTGGGGGGTTTGATTGCAATTTCACACTATAGTTATAGGAACTTGTTTCGCCTTGCTGGACAACCCCATTTGAATCATTGACTTCAGGGAATTGTTTCCTTTTATATATTTAAATTTGACATGGTTTCTCTTTTAGTTTATGAGAATATAAGTTGGTTTGGTTGTATCTGAGATGATATGGAACTGCTGCTTTTGTTGTTAAGACTGTTTGATAGTGGACTATTTGCAAAACTTGCATGATAAACACTTGTCTTCAAAGTTCAATGCTCTATAACAGTTTCGGCTGGCTAATGTTTTCTCTAATGATAATCGGACTTTTATCTTTCATTGCTTGCCCAAATTTTCTTCTCTCTTCATTTCATTTGCTGTTTCGTTTTAAATTTGGATGAAAGATCTGAACTCATTATGTGTTTGAAGGAAATTAATGCCATACTTGGGGAGAAATTATCGGCAGAAGATGAAGAAGAGGTCTTAGCTGAATTTGAGAACTTGGAATCTCAGGTAACACATAGATTACATATCGCCAATCATCTGTGTTGTAAAAATGACTTGTTTTGTTTCAATATTTCGCAGTCAGTAGTTACTAAATTCCTTTTGTTTCTATTTAAGGCTTTATTAAGTTTAGTGGTCTGATTTGTTAATGTTTGAAACTATACTTCAGTGTTCAGTCTCTGTTAGAACTTAGAGTTATTTTCTGGTTCTTTTATCTAGGATCATCTTGACTTGTTTACATATCTCATTCTCTTAATATAAAAATGTAAACTCTTTTTTCAGATCATTGTTGAAGATATGCCGAATGTGCCTAATGCAATGCCATCTAAGGAACCAGGAGATGAACTTGAGCTTCCTGATGTGCCAACCAAACCACCTGTTAAAGGTGATGCTGAAATTGCTTCTGTTGAAGTCGCCATGAAAACAAAAGGTCTGTTTATTTGTCTGTTTCTCAGGCTCTCATGAAAGTGCTTCTGTTTCGAACCGTTTGGCTTACAATTTTTCTATGCAGTTTTGGAGGAACCATTGCCTGCATGATTGGGGATTAAAGCTGCTAGCCATTCTTGATCCACTTTCTTCTTCCAGGTGGTTACATTGCACATATTTTTGCCAATTTTTACCAAGTTCTTCGTTTTGATTTAGCCAAGTCTTGAAATTGCATGCTTACAGATTGCAGTTTGCAATCACAATATACTTGTGGATCTGTTTATATTGTAAAATTACAATTTGCTTCTTGTATTTATTTGTTTACGTTAGGATTTCTTTGCTTTGGAACTTGTTTATCCAACAGTAAATTAATATTGTTGCCTGGCATATATTATTCATGTGGGTTGGAATGATAGTGAAATACACCACTGATGTATTAGGATTCTTACATCAACAAAATTAATATATCATGTATTGATTTCGTAGAAATACAATGAGGAGCACGGTAAAAAAGAGATTTTGAAGTTCAAATCTTCAGTTCAAAAAGAAATGAACTTGAGTTGATGTTTTTTAGGGTTTTTGCTTCAGACAAATGAAAATTGTCGAGAATTAAAGATGACTATCTGATCAGTCAACACTCAACATACATGTATGAACTGTGAAAATCTGTAGTGTTGAACATGTACTTGGCTACTTTCAGTGACTGGCATGGTAACATCTTGACTAGAAACCGATCAAGTAATTATAGATGAAACGGTCAGGATGACCTCGAAACTTTGCAATTTAAGTTATGCTCGACTTTCCTGTGTTCTTGGAACGATCCAAATAACCTCTATATTCTTGAAGACCTTTTAGGGTTCCATTTTATAACTCAATTGTCTTTTTAGTGTCTGAACTATTGAAGTTGTCTATTTAGTGTTTGACATATTATATTTTGCTTGATGTTGAGTGCATGTTATATTTTCTTTGGTTATCTATAATCTAGAAATGCTACAAGAGTCGGGTGCAACAAAATGATACTTTTGAAAGTGAAAGGAATTCTCTATAGAACTGTGTTCAGGCCATCCATAACATATGGTCGTGTATGGTCGTGTAATACAGTGCAAATTATCGAATAAGAATATATTCGATAATTGTGACTAAAATGATAATTGTGACTGAAATGAGGATGCTTAGGTGGATGAATGATCATATAAGAATATATTGAATTAGAGATGAGTGTATCCGTCAAAAGACCGGTGTATCACATAAATTGAGAGGAGGACGGATAAAGGTGGTATAAACATGTGGTATAGAGAGACCGATTGATACACCAGTTAGAAAATGTGAGAACTTAAGGATAGAAAGTAAGTGTAGAGGGAGCAATAGACTTGAGATTACTTAGAGGAAAATTATTTTACAAGATATGTATTTGCAGATATTGATGGAAATTTGGCTTCTGATAGAGCTCTATGGCAGCTTCATATAGTCGACCCGCCTAGTATGAAATTTAAGGCTTGGTTGATGGATTTATCGGTCGATCTATAATGTAATATGACTAGTTAAGTGCCATTATCGGGATTTCATTATGTTACTTAATACTAACCCATATGCCAATCATGCACGAAATACAAAGTTTCATGTAAACTTGGATTCTAAAACACGAGAGTTCGACATGATTTCTGATGCTCGTGTCATGTACTGTAGTCCATATCAAGTAACAGTTTGTTATAAGTTCTTCTGTTAAACAAATAACATCGCATTTTTTTGTTGTCCGTAGCTTCGGGAGAGTTTGAAATTGTTGTCTGCATGCTTTCTGCGAACCGCGGAAAACAAAGCTATCCATGTTTTTAATAGCTTCCCTTCTCTCCTGTTGTTGCTTAGTAGAATTAATAGTCTTTGTTTCAATTTACAATGAAGTTTTTTGTGGTATTGCAGGAACTGATGAATTGCACAACCATATTTTTTAAAAGCATAAATAAACAGTCGTGTAATCAAACATTTGAAGCATTATTTGAATAAGTTCTCAAGCACCTGTATATACACTATTTGTCATATGGTCCTATTACACTTATTTATAGTTATTACACCTCTCATCGATAAAGCTTTTTTTTTACTCAATATATGTTCTAAATTTAGAACATGCCACATATCCATTTATAATATACCATGACTAAGGTTCCCAATTCATTATTTGCCCCTTTCATTTCTTTTGCACCCATTTGTATAAAATGTATATTTTTAAAGGTATAGTTGAACAATTATACCATAAAAAATACCGTTTGTCTTGATTATATGATCAAACATATATCAATTATATCATTTTACTTGACTTACCATCAAAATATACATTCAACTTTGTAGGAAAGGTATAATTTTAAAGGTACAATTCAACTATAGGACACTAATACCATTAAAAAATACTATTTTTCCTTGATTATACAATTAAACAAACATATAGCTATTATACCATTTTCCTTGAATTTACCATCAAAATGTACATTTAACTTTGTAAAAAAAGTTATAGTTTTGAAAGTATAATTCAACTAACCCTTTTCCCGATTAAAAATGGGTAACTTAGCTAAATACAAGATTTTGAGCTTTCAATTTGTAAATATCAACCCAACATTTTTTAAATCTCATCATAAAACCTTACTTATATTAATTACTTAAACTCTTTCTTAATTACAATATTTTAACTTTTGAATTTTGTTTTTACATGAATACAAGAACCCTCATTATAATAACTCTCCTAAATAATTTGATTTTAGCAACTTAAAAACGACTATATCTCACAAACCGTTAATTTTTTCGGCGCGAGCCTTTAAAATATTTTGTTCGTCTTATTTTTATCTTTTAAAAAAATCCATATTGAATATTTTTTGAGCAAAGAAATTTTTCGCATCTTATACCAATTTTACCAATGTTTCGTAAATTCTTATACATGGTATAAGAGTAGTATAATGTCTTTATAGCACCAGTTTTTCATTTATTTCTAGGTAGATAACATAAAACATTAGCAATATTGTTCTATTTAAAGAAAAAAAACTCTTATACCTGGTATAAAGTTAGTAAAAAACTAATATAAGACTGCCAATTTTTTTTGTTCCAAAAATATTCAATATGGATTTCGTTTTAAAGATAAAAATAAGACGAAAAAAATATTCTAAAGACTCATGTCGAAAAAAGTAACGGTTTGTGAGATATAATCGTTTTAAGTTGTGAAAATCAAATTAAATATAAAAGAGAAGGTTGTGGTAAAGAGAAAAATAATAACTTTAAAATTGATAAACAATTAAAAAAAGAAAGTTAGATATATAAAAAAAATAGTGTATAAAAATAGTATTTGGTTGAATTTTCCATTAAAAATTTTATTATGCTAGTTTCAACTTTTGATCCATATCTATACATTGAACAATACCAAATTGGATCACGTGAGTTTCTCGGTTAGATCACTTTTAGTCAATGCTCCAAGAGGGCTCTTATACACTTAAACCATGTTTTTACAGATAAACTGAATTTAGTATAAATTTAACTATACAAAACCAAAGTGAAACCTAATTTGAAAGAATATGAACTTTGTAATTCTCAAAACTAGACAAGTTATGCTCTAAACTTGGCTCAATTCTTGAGTTGCAATAATTTTCAAATTGTTTTTGCCATTTTGAACAGTGAAAATTCGATTAAACGAGACATTAGACAGATTAATGTACATGTTTTATGTCAAATTATAATACATGTTCCATGTCAATTTATAAAAGACGATCTAATAATAAATTATAAGGTAACATATAATATTTAAAGTTTAAAAAAAATATGAATTATAATTTCATAAAATCTCTGTACAGTCTTTTTTTTTGTTTCAATAGATTGATAAAAAGTTATCTCTCCATTTCTTAATTATTTCTTTTTAGATTATTAATATATTTTCACCAATTTTTGTATTATTATGAATGGATAATCAATAAGAATGAAGATTTTTAACATAAAAATGTAGGATTTGGATTTTCTAGAAAATTATAAAGTTGTACGTTTCAGTCAATTCTAATTATTCATTGTGTTTTAATGATTAAAGTTATATATTTCAGTTAATCTCAATTATTTATTATGTTTTAATGAATAATTGAAATTGACTGAAATATATAACTTTAGGGAGTTCCAACCTTAAAGAATCCAAATCCAAAAATGTAATGTAATAAATTTTTTTATTGGAATCTATAATTTTGTTAAATGGACTTTTAGACGAAATTTTTTCCGTCCTAATGGTTTAAATCTCCAGCAAAAATAGCCATATACTAGAGGTGTGCAGAATCGAATCGAAATCGGAATCTAAATTGAAATTGAATAAAAATAATCGAATTGAACTGAATCAAATTTATTTTGGTTCGGTTACGGTTTTTAAAATTCTTAAAATTCAGGTTTCGGTTCGATTTCGATTTTCACCACAAAAACCAAAATAAAATCGAACCGAACAGAATAAATTAATAAATATTATATTTTAATATATATTCATATTATATTTAATATTGTAATCAATATTGACAATATACAACACACTAGTTAGTAAACAATAATAACAAATACGAGATTTTAACTTAAGTAATCATAATCTGGAAAGAATTGTTTTACTTTACAACTTTAGGAATATGACTCATTCAATAATTCATTATATGTATGTCATACTACTTGAATTAATATTTTTATGTATCAATATTTATATTTATTATTATAAATATAAATTTCAAATTCTAAATACACTCATAAATTATAAATTATTTTATAAATTATAAAATTTAAGCAATTTAATTATAACCGAACCAAATCAAATCCAAACCAAATTATATACAATTCGATTTACACTCAATCAAACTACATTAAATTCAATTTCCATGACCAAACCGATATTTGTTGACCGTGCGGTATACATTGCTGCTCTCTTCTTCCCCGCAAGAGGAAGCAATATATTTCCACCGTAATCCATATTTACCCCTTATAAATGGTGTTGTCCTTCGTTTCTTGATATTCGCTCTCTCGAACTCTGCAATGGCTTCCTCGACTCGCAAACCTCAAGAACCTCGTCACAATTTCCCTTTGCACGACCTCAAATGGTCAATGAACCAAACCAGTAGCTTCCGTTTTCGTATGCCCGTTGATTTCCCTCGGAAATCGCTCCATCTTGTTTCCGATGGGTCTCCTGTTGGTGATAATGCCAAAGCTGGCAGCAGCTTTTGGTTGTCTCCTAACCGGAAGACTGACTAATAAGAGATGTAATCTGTGGTTTCGAATTCTCTTAATTCTCCAGCTGCCGAAATTTTGAACGAAAAGAAGTATCGTTCCTCTCCCCGAAACATACGCAATCTGTTCAACTTACTTCGATTTCTTGTTTCAGGTAATTCATCGACATTCCTTTCGATTTCTTGTTCAATTCGTTTCTTCATTCTTTATACCTTATTGCTATCTATTGCTTTTGTTTCTGTTTTCAGAGCTCGTCAATGTGATCCTAATTACGAATTTTGATCCTAATCTGTACACTCTCTCCATTTCATGTGGGTCATTTACATTTCATTGATTTTCTTTTGTTCAATTAATTGACTGTTCTTTGCAGGAAGAATGGGGAAGCCAATGACTTCTTTTTAACAAAGAAAGTACAAAATGACTCCCCTATGAATCACTCTCCATGCCACATGGGGGGAAATTTTTGGCAAGTTCATAGAAAATTTGGAAAATTCAGGTATATGGTCGTATCTTTTAGGTCATAATTCCATCACTGGATTAAGTGAGAATGACTAAAGTTCAGTTGTTTTTATTGGCACAAATCTTATTTAAATGGCCTTAAACTCAAAGCTTAAGTAGTCTATGCAATTCACCCTTATCGGTTTGAAATATTAAAGAACTTCATACCTCTTACAATTATACTAGAATGTGTGAAAAAAGGAAAACTATACAATTTGCCTCTGCTTTTTATTCTGGTCAACTCTGTGGTTATTCTGCGTTGTTCCTACCCAAGAAGTCTTTGTCAACTCTTGCTTTTCACTTCATCACCGCCAATTTCTCAGAAACAGGCTTGTAGTTGACTTTAGATCATAAATATTTAAGTTTATACTACTAACTCTTCTTTCTTATCTCGACATCAATCAAGCATTGCTCTTATCACTTGCATAGTCTTTCTGTACTTGAATTTGATTTTTTAGTGTTATTGGCTTCTTCTTCTAATCTTCAAAGAGAGAAGTATGAAGTATTCATAAGCTTTAGAGGAGCTGATGTTCGTCGCGGATTCCTCAGTCATCTCTTCCCTGCTCTCAAAGCTAAACAAATTCATTTTTTCAAAGATAATGATATGGAGAGAGGCAAAGACATAACCCAGAATCTCTTCCAAATAATCGAAGAAGCGGATCTTTCAATTGTCATATTCTCAGAAAACTATCCAAAATCAGAATGGTGTCTTGAAGAACTCGAGAAAATACATGAATCCATGAAGCAAAGGAAACAACTAGTAGTTCCAGTTTTCTTTGAAGTAGATCCATCTGATGTTCTAGACCTCAAACAGAATTATGCAAATATTAAGTTGCAGGAAAGGATAGATGCTTTGGTGGAAATAAGTAACTTATCAGGCTTCGACTCAAACAATTATTCGTATGTTTTACTTTTTCCCTTTTCATATTTCATCTCTAAGGTCATTTTAACAAATTACAACAAATCATAGTTGTCGAGAGCGCAAAGCGCACTCTTAAGGTCTTGCTTCTCTCTTCTCGTTTCAACGTAACGCGCAAAAAAGCGCTTGTTTCGGAAGAAAAGCTCACTTTTATAAATTTCACAAAATATTACAAGTTTAGAAAATTTATAAAATATAGCTACTTCAAACTAATAAATATTAAAAATATTACATGTTACAATAGTCCACAACAAGAAACAAGTCTTTAAAATCCAAAAGTCATTAATAATATCACATGCGGGGCTTTTTTTCCCTAAGCTCGCACATTTGGCACAAAATCACACACTTTTTTTGGCAAAAGCGCGCGTTTTTTTGCGCTTTGCACACCCCTGCTTTTTTTTCAACAGAAGCGCACAGGTTGCGCTATTGCGATTCAAGTGCAAAATCGAGCGCTTTTGACAACTATGCAACAAATACCTTGATCATGTTATCTTTCCAATTTTTATGCACATTGCGTTCTTGGTTTTTCAATCTAATATGTAAATTTAACACGGTGTTGTCAAAAGCCCCTGAGGCAAGCCTAGGTGCTCAGGCACCACCATTCGATGCCGGAGTGCCTCAACATCCCCTGTGTGAGGCACCTTTCAAATAGCACTGCCTAGGCGAGCGCTTTAGCCTAAATTTAGGTGCCCAAGATGGCGCCTCATTTAATAAGCCAATATTTGTAAATTTGTGAAGTTTTTATATTGGATATACTACAAAATCAACTGGGTTTACAGTGTTCATATTAGAAAAAGGAAGATTAACATTAGAAATTTAGAAGAGAGAAATGACTTAGTTGAGAGTGTAGTGAATGTAAAACATAAGTCATAACAGAAGGTTTAATAGACTAAGGAAAGGAGTAGAAATTTTGGAGATCAAGCCAAGCACAAACAGCCTCCAATACCAACTTTATACACATGTTTGAATATGGAGGAATGCATGTTTTTGTGAAAATGGCACATGTTTTCCACTATAAAAATACTTAAAACTTTCAAAGAATTTGCTTTAAAACTGTCCATTATAATATTTGTTTAATTAACTCTTAATTATATGGTTGTGTTATGGTTTTCAATTATGGAATATTTTTATGATATTTTACATTTGTTTGCTATTTTTCTGATAAAGCCTCACTTTGCTCGGGCGAGCGCATAGGGTGGCGCCTAGCGCCTCAGGCAGTTTGGGGTCTTAGCGCTTCAAGAGTGCCTAGCGATTTTAACAACACTGATTTAAAGGACCCTCAATTAATTTTAACCACATGCATTAGTCTCTAGTTGTGAAGAAGACAACTGCTTGTGCTGCAACTAGTTAGACTTTTAGCGGGGAAATGATTTCCCAAACAAAAGTAACAAATCTGTGGCGAACATAAGTTGTGACAGAAGAAGAGGTTCAGTAGTAGTTCCCCACATATATGAAAATCAGACATTTGTGCGTGTGCATAGTTATTTATAGCAACACTATTTATTAATTTAAGCTTTATTATAAGTTGTTATCTATTTCTGTTTGTGTAGAGATGAAGCTGAATTAATTGATGCAATTGTGAAAGATGTTACAAAGAATTTAAGCGACATTTGTCCAAGCTATGCACATAACACTGGTTTCTTTGGAATAGATTCAGCTATCAAGGATGTGGAGTCGCTATTATGCATAGAGTCCATAAATGATGTGAGAATGGTGGGAATTTGGGGAATGGGAGGCATTGGTAAGACAACCATTGCCCGGGAAGTGTTTAATAAAATTAAGAACAAGTTTCATAGTCATTGCTTTGTTCCAAATGTGAGGGAGACATTAAGCAAAAATCATGAATCGTCATATCTAAGCGATATCATTATTAGTAAGCTATTAGGAGATATAGATGCACAAGTGGATTCTCTGTCTTTAATTGATGAATCTATTCAACGAAGACTAAAGCGTAAAAAGGTTCTTATTGTATTAGATGATGTGCATACATGTATGCAATTAAAATCTTTACTGGAAGACAATGGTTTACATACTGCGGACTCATTTTGTCCGGGGAGTAGAATTGTTGTAACAAGTAGAGACTTGTTGGTTCTTGAAAATGTGAAGATGAAGAGTGATGTATATGAAGTAAGGCAACTAAGGGATTGTGAAGCTCTTCGGCTCTTTAGTTGGCATTCCTTTGGACAAAATAATCCCCCTCAAGAGTTCAAAGAATTGTCAGAAAAGGTAGTACAATATGCTCATGGTGTTCCATTAGCTCTTGTCGTTTTAGGCTCTGAACTAAAAAATCGAACCACAAGATATTGGATTAATGCAATGAGAAAATTTAAAACTAATTCTCCTTCAGAGATTCAAAAAATCTTAAGAATAAGTTTTGATGGACTTGACCCGGAAGAAAAGGATATATTTCTTGATATTGCATGTTTCTTCAAAGGATGTACCACATATTACGTGAAGAATATGTTGGAAGCTTTTGGTTTCCATGCAACCATTGGAATAAATCGCCTTATTGAGAAATCTCTCATAACTGAAGAACAAGAAGAATATTATGGTGTCGTAAAAATTACAATGCACGACTTGGTTGAGCAAATGGGGAAAGAGATTGTTGTTGAGGAAAAACAAAATCGACTACATTAAGATGCTATTTGTAATGTTATTTAGAGAATATCTGAACACAATTTATTCTAGCATCTAATAGATTTCTTGTTTTTTAGGGGACTGAAAATGTGGAAGTCGTATCTCCAACACCATGGTGTGAAGAGGTGATTGGTGATGCGATAGATATCGGCTCGAAAGCCTTCTGTACAATGCGTAAACTCAGATTCCTTCAAATAAATTGTCGATCATTAGTTCGCTTTCCGAAAGGCCTAAAATTTCTTCCTGAGAATATTAGGTATTTGGAGTGGAGAAATTACCCCTTTAATTGCTTGCCACCCAACTATGATCCGTGGAAGCTTGTTCAACTTGACATGTTCTCTTCCAATCTTGAACAGCTAATTTGGACTAAGGTACTATATAACCCACATGCTTCTTTTTCATTCACAATTCCTTAAACTTTAACATATAAATTCGCCCTTCAACTTGTTATAATTTTCCTATATTAACATGGCAATTATGTTACTCTTTACTCTGCTAATTTTTTTCTTTCTTCTGTTCATTACAGCCTCTTAGAAATTTGAAACGCATCTATCTTTCTTACAGTAAGAACCTAACCAGAATTTCAGATTTGGCTATGGCTCCTGATCTTGAAGTTTTACGGTTGACTGAGTGTGAGAATTTGGTTGAAATTGGGTCGTCTTTAGAAAATCTGAATAAGCTTACGCAATTAGATGTAAGCGGATGCAGAAGTCTTCATCAACTTTCAGAATTTCCATCTAGTATTACATTCTTGAATCTAAGTGAGAGTGGATTAAGGCAACTGCCATCAACCATTGGTGGTCTCACTCAATTAAAAGAATTGTTGTTAGAATCCTGCGAGGAACTAGAGACTCTCCCGAGCAGCATTTCGAATTTAACATTTCTTGAATGCATACAGTTGAGTGGTTGCTGTAGTTTGGTTGAAATCGGATTCTCTTTCCAAAACATGACCAAGCTTAGAGAGTTACTTTTAGGCGGATGCATGAGCCTTTCATATGTTCCAGATCAAATTCCATCTAGTATTGAAGAACTGAACTTAGATCGGATTCAACTAAGGAAATTGCCCTCGACAATTTGCAACTTAACATATCTTAAAGAACTTAGTTTACTGGATTGTTGGAACATCAACGCATTGCCTGAGAATCTTGGGAATTTACGATCTTTAGAGTACCTCGACGCATCTCAAACTGGTCTAACAGAATTGCCAATATCCATCCAAAATTTGGTTCATCTTAAGAGACTTAACCTGTCTCTATGTGAGAATCTCAACAAATTGCCAGAGAATTTTGGGTATTTAGAATCTCTAGAGGAGTTTAATGCATCTTATAGTGGTCTAAGAGAAGTGCCATTGTCCTTCCGAAACTTGAAGAAATTAGTGAAGCTTATATTAATGAGTTGTGAGGAGCTTGAATCTTTACCATATCTTCCATCCAGCCTTAAAGAATTAGATGTAACAGCTTGCAAAGCTCTGGGAAGACTGTCTACCCCATTTGTGTCTCCTATCTCCTTATTCATATGTGGTTGCCCCAAACTAAATGCATCAGCAATCATGGGCAAATATCTACTAGAAGCTCAATATAGGTCGACTAAGGTATATTAATTGTAACAACTCTTCTAACTTAGTATTTTAGGTACAATTTTTGTTTCTATGCTCACTGAACTTGTGGCCATTTAAGTGAAATTTGTGTCAATAAAATTGATAAAATTTGATTCCAATTTGAGTAAAATCGTCATGGCCGAAATTTCAGTTAGATTAATGGATACATTTTAAAGTTCAGTGACCATGGACCACCTCACAACCAAACTTAAAAATATCTGTGACTATCTCTGCAATTCTTATATAATATTTTTTTTTGCTACAGATGCCAGATATATGTATTTATGGAAGCCAGGTGCCTAAGTGGATGAGTTATCGCAACAACGATGGATCCTCGCTGAGTGTAGAGCTGGACAATCTTAGAGAACACATTAATCTCCTTTTCTGTGTGGTGGTTTTGTCAGACATGACTGAATGCTATTTTTCACCTGTGGCCATTTTAAGGGACAAAATGGGTGACGTATATTATTTTCGGTGCACTAGGCCTGTGCTTTTCTCATCCGATTCCGAGGAAATGTTTAATGTGTTTCTTTGGAATTGTGAGGTTAACTGTAAGTTTATAAATGACATCTCATTCAGTTTCATGTTTGATGGCCGGCTATGTGAACAAGATGGCATTAAGATTATCAAGTGTGGTGTTCATCCCATTTTTAGGAAGAGAAAAAGAAAACATTGATGAAAGTTTATTCAAATTCGGGCTTGTTTGGTTCGGTTTATTACTACTGGAAGCTATTACTGTTAACTGTTTCGCTGAAACCAACACAACTTAGATTGTTGATCGTCTCTAATCATGGACATATATCTACAACAAGCACAACATCGGTCCACTAAGGTATCTTACTCGCTCTTCTAACTTTACATTTTAGGTAAATTTTTTGTTTCTCTGATCACTCCATTTGGAGTTTGTAAATTCATGGAATTAGAATTTTATTTATATCATTGAAGTCACTAAATTTTCATTCTAATGTCGACGAAATATGGCACCAACATTATAGTATGGCTTGTCAATACAAAGTATAGCATGTCAAACCAAACTCCAACTAATTTTGAATTTTTTATTATTTTTCCTGCGCAGTGTTGTATATGTTGGTATTATGCGCGCCCAAGGCTCAGGGTGCCAGCGTCAACCATTGTTTGTATAGACTAAGGCAAAAGACGGCAATAAGGCTGTGACCCGAGGCCTCGAGCAAAGTGAGGCACTCAGGTTTCTGATAAAGCAAAACTTATTCTAATACGTAACTGTTGTCAATGCATTGGCGCCTCATGTACGTTAGGACTTAGGAACAATCCATCCGCACATGGTGTAGGGCTTTTTGTTTGGTTTTTAGGTTTTTTACTTTTTTTCCTACTGTAAATAAAAGAACATTGACCTATAAATATCAGCCGCCTCTGTCTCTTCTGTTCGTTCCTCTGTTTCTTCTCTTTCTATTAAATATATCTATTCTATTCCTCTCTTCCTCCTCATCTTCAGTCTGCATAAAGTTGTGGTTACATTAGGTCATGACGTAAGCCTTCTTATTTTCAGGACAAATTTGTTATAACATGGGTTCTAGATACTATTGGTGTTATAGTACAAGGATCAATTCTTTGATAACCGGACACATTTATGTGAAAGTTGCCCAAAATAAGTAACAATTTTAGTCCACCAAAATATGTTTGTTAGTTAAGTCCTTAGGATATGCATGGAAGGTGGTGTTTCATAATGCAACTCCTTCAATTCCATTCAAACTATTCAAATTTTGGGATTTCCAAGCTGGATAATCATTCAAATGAGTAATGAGTAACAACTAGGCTATCCAATCTGGGTATAGAACATGATTCGAACCAACCAACCAAGCCTTAAATCCCACGCTAGGTGGGGTCGGCTATTTGGATCTTTTGACGCCATGAAGCTCTATCAGATGCCCGATAGACATTTAATGCTGGAAATAGTGCTAAACAAGGCTTAATGCATCATTAGCTACCTGAACTTATCCCCCAAAACCTGCTGCCTCCCTGAACTTTCGAAGTGATCCCGTAGCTCCCTCACCACTTTGCTCCCTAAATGCCACGTGTCAGCTTCTGATTGGAAAGAGAAGATCTTAAAAATGACATTTTTGAAAAGTCAAACCAACCAGAAGCTGACACGTGGCATTCAAGGACCAAAGTGGTACACTTTTTAATAGTTGAGGGAGCTTCGGGGTCACTTCGAAAGTTCAGGGAGGCTTTGGGGACAAGTTCAGGTAGCTAATGATGCATTAAGCCGCTAAACAACAAAAAAAGAAGGCAGGCATTTAATGCTGGACATAGGGCTAAACTGAAATTCAGTCTAAAAAAGTATAATGATTGTAGTCAAACAATACAGTAAACCTACTTCTACAACAGAAAATTAGAAATGGCATATATGTTAGGAAGTCTGGTCGACATTTCTTTGGTAGGATTGAGCCTTTCAAATGTCCAACTGTATATGTCATTGTCAGTTAATTGCTATTTGTTTTGATTACTATTTAATTATTTGTTGCTAGTTTTTTATTTGAATATTGTTGATTACTGTTGGATTGAACTGAATACTATATGTAGCACCTTGATTACTGTATACTGATTTTAGATTGAATTGAATACTTCTTTTTTGGATTGAGGTGAATGCTATACTGGTTTTTAAATTGAATTGAATATTGTATGGTTTTGTACCAGACTTCTATATAGAAAGCTGATCAAATTTCAGGTATTTTGTATGTACATCTGTGTTTGTTTGTAGTATCTGGTTGTGATATTAAAAAAAATTGTTTGTAGTATTTGGTTGTCATATTTAGGGTTTACACATGGAACACGTGAGTCGTGACCATCTTGATGAGCATTAGGACTAGTTGTGAACTTGTATTTAGGTTATTAGGAACTATAATTAGAATCTTTGGATTTTCTATTTGAATTGTAGAACTTATTATTCTTATATGCTATTTGAACACTTAGGATAACTTATAGGGTTAACTTCAAAAAAGTACCCTGTGTTTCACTCATTTGTAGAAGGGGATCTGAGGAATATTTTTTTGCAAAACGGGGTCTATGGTTTCAAAAAATTTGCAAATAAAGGATCTTCAATATTAAACTATGTCACAAAAATGGGTAATCTTGTTCGTTTTTATCTGAAGTTTTGTGGGATGGTTATTATATATACAATACACATCGGTGAAAATTTTTGAATAGTGCAAATATTTTTTAATTAAATTATGATAACAAACTTTAAAAAATCATAAAAAATAAAAAAATCTCCGAAAATTACTCAAATCGTATATTTTTTAAATAATAAGGTTAAATTATTAAAATGTTGAATTGTCAAAAATATTCAATGTAACACCACTATTTCGAACTCATAGGCCCTTTTTGCAAATTTTTTGAAACCACAGACCCCATTTTGCAAAATAAAATTCCTCAGGCCCCCTTTTACAAATGAGTGAAACCACAAGGTAACTTTTTGAAGTTAACCCTAACTTATAATATACTTTAGTTGGTGTGCCTACCGTTTCATGCCTTGTGCCCAGGCTCCAGGACCCCCCCTGTGCCTTGACAACTATTTAGAGTTGATGAGGTAGTATACTATCTAGTAGGCACACTTTTATTCTAATTTTTGTTATCTAGTGCCTGGGCTGCAATTCTTATGCTATTTTTTTATTCCTACATGTGTCAGATTTTGTATCTATGGAAGACAGGTTCTGAGTGGAAATTTTGCCTCGCCTAGGTGTATCTATTGCCAACGCCTTGGTGCCTGTAAGGCGCCTCATGTGTGCCAGGCACTGAAAGAACCATCTAGGCTTGGTGTAGGGCTAAATTGAAATTGAAATTTCTATATATAATGCTGTTCAATCTCAGTTTAATGTAAGCACAATTGATGAAGTGTGGTGTTCTTCCCGTTTCTAAAAAGATTAATTTGAGAAAAAGAAAAGCATTATTGATCAAAGTCGAGCTTGTATGGTTCAAGTTATATTCAGAAGTTGTTTATGTTTTAACTTTTCAAACAAATGCCCCTTAGATTGTTTATCATCTCTAAAAAACGACGTTCAGAAACCTCTGTATGAATTGTAAGATAAAATATTTTAAATCACAAAAATTACAGAAAAGCTTGTTTTGAAAATAAAATGGAAGAGTTTCTTATTGTATTTATTCGAATTTCATAATAGAATTTAAGATAAATGAAGCTCTAATGGAACTGGTTGGACCATTTGGGACACAATGCTATAATATTCTAGGTTTTGTAAGGGAAGAAAATGCTATTCAAAATTTTGTACACAATCTCATGTCATATTAGATGAGTTTTACACATGGTTATTGGAAGGAATTCATTTGTTTTATTTCAATTTGTATGTAATAGATTTATAATTTCGTGTTTAAAGTGGAATGAAATACATTTTTTTACCGAAGAATATAGTCTATTATATCAAATCAGAACCAATAAAAGCTCTAATCTAAGGTGGAAAAATTCCCCAACATGTCGAAGAATCAGCTGCTATAACTAACAATTGTGCAGCATGATTTACAGACCGATTAACATAGACAATTCAAAAATTAATTTAAAGATACTACCGGAGTTAAAACACCGGATGAAAACAACCAACACAAATATACTAAATTTGCTTTAACGCAAGACAAACAAGCCATAAGGCAATACTAACTAAACAAAACAAAACAAGAAAATAAACGTTGCAATCTATATTTCTTAATCTCAATTAACGATTTCAATCAACAACCATAAGCGCTTCTGTGTATGCCATAACATTGATTATTGTTGCAGATTTAGAACAATTTTGTTTAAAGGAGAAATTTGGATGTCTACTGTGAAAGATCATGTAAGTATCTTGTCTAAACACGGATGAAGTCCAATTCAAAAATCAAAATTGAGATATGTAGTATTAGATCTATGATTGAAGAAGTCGATGTCGTTGTAGAAACAAAAAAAAAAGCAGCAAATTATTTGAAACAAGAGAAAAACAACATAAATCTTAAAGATGGGAGGAGGAAGAAAGAAGCTAAAACTTTCTTCTTCCTCTTCAACGAGAGCTTGAAAGGAACGAAGAATATGCCAAGAGAGAAAGAGGGCGGCTAGAGTTTTTTTAGAGAGAAAAAACGACACGAACTATTGTTAGAATAATTGGTAAGATAAGTCGAATGAAATATATTGAATTCTATGTAAAATAAAAATGACAAATATGCCATTAACACCATTGAAAATGTTTTCTTTTTCTATTAAAAAATTAAAATTAGGTCTAACTTAATAATAAAAAAAATGATGAAGTATGGCATAACTTCAATTTGTGGCTCATGTCTTAGTTTGGTGGTTAAGACTGAAACTGTAATCTTTAAAGATATTATATTTGAGTTACATTAAAGATGAGTGGGATTTTTTTTATATTAATATACGCACAATTGTATACAAATTGATGTACGGAAAATTAGTAGAGTTTTTCTGCTTTTTAAATTAAATAGATATCATATCATCTTGTATTAATTAATTAACATATTTCATCAACAAATATAAAATTTAATATTAAAAATTACTTATTTTAAAAGATAAGCATGAAAAATGCCTGTAATAACTCAAATAACAAAAGTTTAGGATGATAATATTAATAATATCAATATATAATCACATAGTATTAATTTATCATTATATTTGCAATTATTGGACCACTTTCAAGATTCAATTATTAAACATACGGTCCCTAGAGAATTCCAAATCCTTGACATGTGCAAAAAAAATCTTTTATTAAAAAATATTTTTGGGCTTTTATTTATATTGGCAATTAATTGAATATATCATGTGGCACGTTTTATTTTTTATCCTTCATGATTATGACCCTTCTCTTTTTTATTTCATCTAGTAGTTAAACCTTGATTGAATTTTTGTTTTTGCCAATTTATTTATATATATATATATATATATATATATATATATATATAATATCATGTGCTAATATACATATATATATGTTTATTGTGTTATAAAAACTACACCGAATATTGAATCGGCTATTTCACATAATATATAAAAATAACAGATTATAAATTATAAAAGTCGAATGACTAACATATATATTATATGAACCGAATAAATAAATGGCTATATTAGAGCAAAAAGTCTTTTATCATGTGAAAACTAAAAACGTTCCTTGAATATTAATAATAAAAAAAATGAATTTATGGAAATTATTGATGTTGGGGCGGAGCTTTGAATTTTTAGCTTTATGAAGCTTTAACTTGAAATTTTTTTTTTAACTTTAAAACTTTTTATAAATTAAAAATAAGCTTTCAAAAATACTTAAATTAAGAATTTATAAGCTAAAATTAATTTATAATCTAATTACAAGCTTTAAAAAATATAATAACCGTGACAATAGAGCTTTTTTCAAGTAGAGAAATAAAAAAAATACAAAATGTATCGAGTCTAAACTCTCAAATGGTATAACTGTTGTATCCCCACAGCCTGTGTCTTTATCTCAATGCCACCCACATGCACACTTATCTAATTTCATTTCATTTAATAATAATTTTTCTGGATGATCTTTTACATATATTTATTATTTGGACCACAATATTTTAAAAATGTCAAATTTATTTTTGAAAAAAGGTATGGGACCACAAGTGATTAGAATAATGTAAGTTTTATTTTGCTTCCAAAGTTGGGAAACTGGCTGGCTGGAGGTTTTGCCGAGAAAACAAAACAATGTGCTATAAATATTGATCAATTTTTAAAATGATCAGTTAAGATAATGTGACTTGTAGTTCAGGTTTAATTAGTTCAATCAGGTTCATTCTGTTATTAGATTTTTAAAAATAATGCTCAAATAAAAATATATATTTATAACAACTTATTAGTTTTTAGGGTAAATAATTAAAACCTTCATAGTTTATAAAAAAAATCTCCCTCAGATTTGCACTAATACACTGCTATCTCCGTATATTTTTTCAATATGATTTATACCTCCATATATTTTATTTCCATCCAACTATTACCTCTTTTTGTTAGACTTTTCACTTTTCCATCCAAATAGTTGACATTTTTTACAAAATTGCTCTTATTTCAATATTCATATATTTAATTTATCTTTATAACATATTTTTTCATTTGATTACTTTCAATCTATCTATTTTTTTTTATATTGACCCTCCTTACCTATTTTACTGCTTGTGCCTCATTAATCATTTACATGAAATGTATCAAAAATTTAAATTATGATATAAACACAAAAACTTGAACTTATTTATGTTGGATGGTATATGTATTGAAAATAAAATATAAAAAAAAATCAAACTGATGTATTTTTCATGATATCCCTCGTGCATCTTCAAAGCAAAACATAAAAACAAAAAATAGAGCTTCAAATTTCTTTATCATTGCTAACTTTGACTAACTTTTCTACCGAATATCAATTTTTTTTCCTAATGCACAAGTATAAAGATAATTTATATTTATATTTAAAATATTAATTGATTGTTAGTATCATAATAACCGCATTAGGAAAAAAATATATTTCGGTAGAAAAGTTCGTTAAAGTTAGCAATGATCAAGAAATTTAAAGCTCTGTTTTCAGTTTTTATGGTTTGTTGAGAGATGCAAAAAGGGTATCATGAATAACTCAATTAAGTTTATAGTTTGATTTTTTATTTAGTTTTCAATGTATATTCAATCCAACATAAATAAGTTCTAAGTTGTTGTGTTTATATCATATTTTCAAATGTTTGATATTTTTCATGTAAATAAAGAGTCAAAACCCGTGATATAGGTAAGGAGGGTGAATTTTAAAAAAATTATATAGAAGAAAAAAGTGAGAAACATAAAGAAACGGATTGAAAGTAATCAAATAATAAAATATGTTGTAGAGATAAATTAAATGTATAAAGATTAAAATAAAGATAATTTTGTAAAAAATAATTGGATGGAAAAGTAAGAAATATAACGGGATGAGGTAATAGTTGGATGGAAAAAAATATAGATAGGTATAAATTATATTGAAAAAATATAGAGAGATAGTAATGTATTAATGCAAATTTAAAGAAGATTATAATTATTTACCCTAATTTTTATGGAAGAAAATATAATCGTAAAGATCAAAGGGAATATTTTGTGTCAGAAAAATGTGATTATAATACATTAGAAATGATAAATATTTTTTGGGAATGGAATAAAAATAGTAAATATTAAAAATAAACTTATTTTTAAGAAAAAAATATTTACGCAATTGCGCTTACATTAAATAGAAAAAAAATCATTAATTATCTTGTGTGATTCAAACCTTGAATCTTTAGATGTCAACATATTCAGTCTTAACCATTAAACTAAAACTTCACTAGATAGATCAATCTCATCTGTATACATATGCCTTCCCATGCATACAAATACATTTAGTGAAAGTTCAACATGAGTAGAACTAAATATGTTATCCCTTTTTTTCATGACTTCTTTTATATCCTCCTTTCACAATCTAACACGTGCCAATTTCTATTTAATTTTATTGATTTTTTTAATTTAAATCTCCTATTCATTTTCATAATACCTCATTCATATTTAAACATGTATTCATTTTCACATTATTTTATTATATTTTATATTTTCTCTCTAGAATTATTATTATTATTATTATTATTACACAATAAAATTAGTTGCAATTAATTTAATATGTAACGATCGTATTTTTTTAAAAAAATTTATGTAACTGGAGAATGAAAAATTCCACCCACTTCGAATGTGGTTCGAATTTGAAATCTTTAGAGGCCACAAGTTTAGTGTTAATCACTAGACTAATACCTTCACCATATGCCATTCAGTGAGACCTTTTTATTAGAAGTTTTAACCAAATCATCAAAACAACTAAAAAAATTAATTACACTATTAAAATATTAATTTATTCTTCAGATTTTTATATTTAAATATCTCTCATTTTAATTACTATCAACAATACATAACCTTTCTACTAATTAATAAAAGGGCAAATTAGAGAAAAATAGTAAAAAAACGTATCGATAATCTATTTGGAAAAATGAAAAGAAAAAATAATGAAAAGTCTAAATGAACATAAAAATAGATAGAGGGAGTCTATATATAAAAATAGGCTTAATGCATCATTAGCTACCTGAATTTACCCAAAAATCCGATGCCTTCCTAAATATTTAAAGTGGCCTCGTAGCTCCCTTAACTTTCAAAAAGTGCCACTTTGTTCCCAGAACGCCACATGTCAGCTTTTGATTGGAGAGTGAAAATCTTAAAAATGATATCTTTGAAAAGTCAAACCAACCAGAAGCTGAGTCGTGACATTCAAGGAGCAAAGTGGTGCACTTTTTTAAAGTTAAGGGAGCTAGAAGACCACTTTAAAAGTTCAGGGAGGCATCAAATTTTTTAGTATAAGTTCAGATAACTAATGATGCATTGGCCATAAAAATATTTAAGTTAGGGTTTCAATATAAAAGGTGTCCTAAAGAGAAAGACTGTCATTGATGGGTGTCGAATCCACAAAAAATAATTCCTATTACTCTATTGATTGGATTTGTAGTTTTGAGTAAGTAGGGTCGAATCCACAGAGACTAACAAAATCAATTTTAATAGAATTAATGACCAAAAAGTTAAAACTGAAAATAAAAAAAGATGTGGGTTTTTGAATTGTTTGTGGCTAAAAGAAAATAAATACATAATACAAAAATAAAAATATGAATGTAAAATTCTCTCGATTAAGGATTTTCGCAGCATAGTTGTAATTGATCATCGGCAAAAAGATAACTCTTGAAATATCAATTTATTGGCTTTAACTATGAAATAGCACAATTAATTCTTTTTCTAAAACCGGGTTGATTGTAGATAGCTAAATCAATTCCCTCGATTATCCAACGCACTTGTAGAAATAGCTGACAAGATTTAATCTTCAAAAAGCATTAAGATCTGAAGAACCAATTTTCACTCAATAAATCATGATAGCACAAAGAATTAAATCAAACCGAATAAAACCACGATAACATAGGAAATCGTTTTTTACAAACTTTTCATCATATTATGATAGCATGAACATAATGAAAATAACCATATGTTGAAATCTTAAAAATACCGATTGATCAGTTCGAAGTAAATAAAAAGACAACGATTAGAATCAAACCTGATTTTATTCGAAAATTGAGATTCAAGAACGAATTAAGAACAAACCTCACAAGATGCAACTAACGTTGAAAATTCCTCAACCGAAAGATAAAATAAATTAGCTAAACATAATGGAAAAGAAAACAAATTAAATTAAAGAAGAAGATGATGCAGATTACGTTCAAGCTGGAAATAGCCAGCCAAAAGATAGATACATATTGTTGGAAATTCAGCCTTATTTAAGCTAAAAGAAAATCCCTAAAAACTATGAAAAATATCTCCTAATTAAAGCTAAACAGATAATTACTAACTAAAAGGGAAAAAGATAATTCAAAACAAAAAGGGATATAATGTACATCAGTTTCTAGTCATTGTGTTCAAATAGGAAGCTTCAAATCTGTAATTTCCTCTTTTCTTCAAAAATCCTGAAATTGACAGCTCATTTCGTTACTGCTTAACCTGGACTCCAGGATAACTTCCAGAACAGCTCTAAAATGCACCAAAATACTCCAAACTTGCCAAATCAGTCCAAATACCATCCAAGACCTAAATAACCACGAAATATTCACATAATCAGCAGTAAATCATTCGAAAAGTTAAAAGAAATAACCTTAAAACATGTAAGACTTGCAAGTTATCAAATTCCCCCACACTTGCCTTTTGCTTGTCCTCAAGCAAACATTAAATCCAGAATTAGCATAATCATAGTTAATCAAGCAATCCGAATAACCACTACATCACAGTTTCACCACACTTCAACACAAGACTTAAATTCAATAAGAAACTTAGAAAGAGTCAAGTAATGATTGTACATTTTTTTCATAAGCTTTAGAAACGTTAAAACAGAATTTCAATGAGGATCAAGTCGGTTAAAACGCTTTTAAAACAAAGACAACTGAACTTGGTGGATGAAACACATTGACAACCCGTTACACCTTAGTTGTAGGAACTTTTAAGGGCTCTTGCGAGGGTGGTTCTCCCTATGATCCGAGCTCCATACGCAAACCGCTTAAGGTAAAGATAAGCCCATCCCTCAACTTCACCGGATCATGGGTATTACCAAGATGTAATGAGGTAGAACATAAAGGTCATAATAAGCATAACAAAACATATAACGATAGAACAATGAATCATTCTTTGAATAACCTTCTTTTTTTTTTCTTCTTTTCTTTGCAGACTTATTTTTTTCTTTTTCTTTTTCTTTTTTTCTTTTTCAATAACCCCTTTTCTTCACTTTGCTTTGACAAATATAAAACTCAAAATAAATCATAATAAGGAAGAGATTCAAGAGGACATCAACGAGTTACGTGCCTCGACCTTAAAAGTAGCGGTAACAAACCCAACCATCATAAAAATCCTAGTTCAATGCCCTCAGGCATAAGAAAAAAATGGTTCAAAAATGACTTATCTACTTTCTAAGTGTACCCATTAAATTTAAGTGGTGTTTACCCATGCGGTTAGTAGCAAGGTAGAGGTTAAAAAGTGCAACTAACATATGACATGCTCAGGGTAGCCTATTGGGTGCTACTGTTTGGGCTGGAAAAAGCTAACAGATGGTGGAGATGAGAGTGTTTGTTTCCTTTTGTTGCTAGGCTTGAAAGAAAATGGGTGATTGGGTTAAAAAGATGCAAGCTCCTTTAAATTCACCAACATGGCTTTTATCAGTATAGGCCTCCAACAAAATGTCATGACCCATTTATGCTCCAAATTGAAAGTTCTCCATGGAAGCCAAATTTGTACCTGCAAAATTAAATTGCAGAATAAGACCAAGGTTGAAGACAACTAGAAAATTACACTTATACCCTTTTAAAATATAAAAAAAAACTATTAAACTAAAAAACGAAAATGAAAGCAAAAAAATAAAAAAAAATAAAAAAATAAATTTTGGGTTGCCTCCCAAAAAGCGCCTTTGTTTAATGTCGTTTAGCTCGACGTCATTTTTGTTCAACCAGGATCCCATGCTATCTTTTCCGAACCAAGCTCTTTTATGCCAAGGCCTTTGACAGTTTCTTTCAACTCAATAGTAAACAAAAGACAAGAGAGATTAATGTCATCAACCAAAATTATCTCTAAAAGCATAAGTAATGAATCATTTGCAATATTATCCACATAAAAAACATGAAGGAATGGATCATTTATCGCAATAATCTCAAGTTCACCATCTTCCTTTTCTATCTTGGTTTTCGACAACCTTTTTGGAAAAGGGAGTTGATGAACTATTAGCTTTGTGATTTTTAGTTTTGATTCATTATTGACATTAGAGCTTATCGCCTGTTCTGAATTGATCTTTAAATTCGAATCTAAATTGTCGAAACTGCTTACCCTGGAATCCAGGTTAATAGCTTCGATTTCAGATTTATAATTTACAAGCTCTTTCTCATTTGGAACGGTTATAGCATATAAAATCTGTTTCAAAATAACTTAAGCTTGAGTTGGAAGCATACCTTTATTTTCCAACTTACCTTGATTGATATTGGAAAATGTCTTTGGGAGGTTGCAAAATGCCATTGGTTGATGCTCATCACTAAAAAGAAGAGGACATGTAACGAGCATGTGTCCATTAACCCCACAAAATTCACAAGAAACTACAGGTGGGGCTCCTCCTAACGCTGCTATCATCTCTTCGAGTGTCATGACTACAATACTTCCATGATCAGTCATAGTCATCAAAACAAATAAAACTAATTAGTATTAATCCCCGGCAACGACGCCAAAATTTGATGGGTATCGAATCCACCAAAAATAATTCCTATTACTCTATTGATTGGATTTGTAGTTTTGAGTAAGTAGGGTCGAATCCACAGAGACTAACAGAATTAATTTTAATCGAATTAATGACCAAAAAGTTAAAACTGAAAATAAAAAAAGATGGGGGGTTTTGAATTGTTTGAGGCTAAAAGAAAATAAATACATAATACAAAAATAAAAATATGAATGTAAAATTCTCTCGATTAAGGATTTTCGCAGCATAGTTGCAATTGATCATCGGCAAAAAGATAACTCTTGAAATATCAATTCATTGGCTTTAACTATGAAATAGCACAATTAATTCTTTTTCTAAAACCGGGTTGATTGTAGATAGCTAAATCAATTCTCTCGATTATCCGACGCACTTGTAGAAATAGCTGACAAGATTTAATCTTCAAAAACCCTTAAGATCTGAAGAACCACTTTTGACTCAATAAATCATGATAGCACAAAGAATTAAATCAAACCGAATAAAACTACGATAATATAGGAAATCAGTTGTTACAAACTTTTCATCATATTATGATAGCATGAACATAATGAAAATAACCATATGTTGAAATCTTAAAAACATCGATTGATCAGTTCAAAGTAAATAAAAAGACAACAATTAGAAGCAAACCTGATTTTATTCGAAAATTGAGATTCAAGAACGAATTAAGAACAAACCTCACAAGATGCAACTAACGTTGAAAATTCCTCAACCGAAAGATAAAATAAATTAGCTAAACATAATGGAAAAGAAAACAAATTAAATTAAAGAAGAAGAAGATGCAAAATACGTTCAAGTTGGAAATAACCAGCCAAAAGGTACATACATATTGTTGGAAATTCAGCCTTATTTAAGCTAAAAGAAAATCCCTAAAAACTATGAAAGATATCTCCTAATTAAAGCTAAACAGATAATTACTAACTAAAAAGGAAAAAGATAATTCAAAACAAAAAGGGATATAATGTACATCAGTTTCTAGTCATTGTGTTCAAATAGGAAGCTTCAAATCTGTAATTTCCTCTTTTCTTCAAAAATCCCAAAATTGACAGCTCATTTCATTACTGCTTAACCTGGACTCCAGGATAACTTCGAGAAAAGCTCTAAAATGCACCAAAATACTCCAAACTTGCCAAATCAGTCCAAATACCATCCAAGACCTAAATAAGCATGAAATATTCACATAATCAGCAGTAAATCATTTGAAAAGTCAAAAGAAATAACCTTAAAACATGTAAGACTTGCAAGTTATCAGTCATCTTAAGTATAAAAGGATAATTTTGTGATAAAAAATTACATTCAAATATTTTATTTTACTATTGGCCAGTTTGGCTGTAACACCCCGGGTTTGACCGACTGCCCCCATAAACCAACACTAGTCTTTCCAGTGAGCTTTGTCCTCACTCGCTCACTTCCTGAAAATTATTTCCCAGGAGGTCACCATCCCAAGATTTCTCTAAGTCAAGCACGCTCAACTTTAGAGTTCTCCCAAGTAGGCTCTTGAAAAAAAGATGCACCTTGTTGGTATAGGTAGTACCAATCAAATCTCCTAAGTCTCTCTCAATTGTAATGTCCGATACCATCACAATTTCGAAATCCTTAACCGTTCTCAATTATGTTATCCCATACCAACACAACCTCAAAACCCTCTCTCTTTTGGGTGTGGACTCGGTTCATTCCTGTCCCCCTCGACATCCTTCATGGCCGCTCTTTGCTTAGGTCTTTTACCCTAGTGTCAACCCTCTTAGGACCGGGTCGCTACATTGGCTATGAATTTTTACAGCTTTTTTCAGTTGCTTTTCTGGAAAGCTCTATTTTCAAGGTTTTTTTGAAAGTTGCAGATTTGATTTTGGAAAAAATAAAACAGACAGTTCCTAATTAATTAGTATGAAAGATCAAAATGTGTTGTTTAAATCCAAAATATGTAGTTCTATTAAAAGTTTGTGAGAGAAACTTATTTTGAAAGCAGCTTAAAAAGCAATGCCAAACTGGCCCTATATCATTCGACATGTAAAATTTGTATGAATGAATATCTACACATCATCCAACAATGACACGACATTAATTTCAGAGACAAGAGAAACTACGATAAATTGAATCTTATTCGTCCTTGAAAGACATCAGTGGTGGCCGAAGTTCGGGTTGGCTCTCTTAGGCCCATTCCTGTGCTAAACCTATATTGAGCTGTGTCGGTGATGTTGGTATATAAGGCCCTAACCCTAGCCTTCTCTTATAATTGTGCGTATTTTTCTCTCTCAAATAAGCCGCTCTCCCACTCTTTATGTTTTTCTTATGGTTTTCTCTTTTTGATTCCTGGTGATTGAAGTTTTGCCCGCGTTAAGAGATTGAGAAGATTGTAGTAGTTAAAGGTTGGCCTATTTGCATTGAGAGGATACTCTTTAATTCTTGTTTGAGAGCTTGGTTGATTTAGGGTTTCTTTGTATTCTGTAAAGATCTTTTGTGATAGATCTTTAGGGGTTTTCTAACCCATTTGTACTGTTGTTATCTCTATGTCTATTTGAGATAATGTAGTCATAGAAGTACTGAGATTTAGATTTAAAGGGCTTGTAAATTGACGCTTTGACTTGCAATTCTGCTTCAATAAAGATTCAAAGTATTTGGACACTGCCTACCTTTAGCCCTCAGAGCGTCCGCTCTTGAGCTTTAATCCACTATAGTCAACTCCTTCTGAGGTGGAAAAGCCTTTATAAATGGAATTCTTACAGCCAAGAGTACCCTCCTCTTTCTGTTTATAATTCCTAATTAAAGAGTACTCTTCTCTTGAAATCTTCTAAATCACAACTTATCCCCAAGTTTTATTTAGGTTACAATGAGACCTCAGCAAACACCTTGCTTAGTCTTTAGAAAGTGGATTGAAAAAGTTTATTAGTGATCTTGTATTCTTTGTTATCAAGAATCACTTTTTACAACAGATTTGGAATGAATTGTTCTTAAGCTTTCTGGATGATGACAAACTAATTTGAGAGAGTTGTTTGCTTTTGAGATTTTTCAGATTAAGAATGAGAGATTGCAATTAATAATGAAAGCTTCAATATTTTTCTCTTTGCTGGTAGAGGCCTTTATATAGGCAATCTTCAAAATCTTTCCGTTGTGACATTTCCTCAGAGTCCCAATCTTGGTCGTTGTCTTACAATAACTATTTTCCTTAATAGTCGTTGGATTTTCTGTTAGACTCATCTTTCTTTCCGTTAGGCACATTGGCGGGAGTCAACTCTACCAACTTCTGCAACTTTTCAGTCTTTTACACCTTTAGTCCCATACAGCTTGCTTGTGTCAGCTTGTCAGGTGGCTAAAAGTGGTCCTTCTCTCTTATTGTCAACTCACTTTTTGAAAATCCTCTTACAACTTTTTATGAAGGACTGATCATCTATCTTTTTGGATCATAAAAAGTAAGAGCCTATTTTTAATATTTGTCTTCACGTGAGTTGTAACATTGAGATCTGCAGGATAGTCTTCCGAGATACTTTAGCTTCTGAAGCAATCTTCTGATCTTCTAGTCTTTTGTCTTGCTTATGAGATTGTGTGTCTTCTGAGTGTGTAGTTTCTGATTTTTAGTTATATTTAAAACTTGGCTTCTGTGTTTTAAACCTTCTCTTTTAAGAGTCCATCTTCTGAGCTAGGTTCAACATAATAAAAAGGGAAGCATAAAGTAAAAAAAACTTATAATTTAAGATTAAAAAAGTATTAAAATTATTGGTATTGAGATTATATATATATATATATATATATATATATATATATATATATATATATTTTAATTATTAAATTTTAATGTTATGACATAACTTTTTTAAAAAGAGTAAAATACTTGTTGAAATCAACTTTATTAAAGTTTGAATTCTTCCAGATTCTATAGACTACAAATTATTTAATTTGTATTTAACCATTAAAAAAAATATTCAAGACATTAACCCATTAATCCGTTCCATGTCACCAAGTCAACCGATCAGGTCACCGAATTTTTTTCCAAATCATCTTATACCTTATTTTTTAGCATGAATCGATCCATTTTTATAACCATATTCGAGTTTTTCTAGTCCGACTAGCCGGAAAAGGTCTTACAACATTGCTTTATCCTTTCGAACTTTACTTCTTCAAATATTGAATATGCATTTGACTTGTGTTCTCTATAATTGTTTTTCATTAATTCAACCAAAAGTAACCTACAACAAATTAAAGGATAAGTTTATAAACTACAAGTTGAACGTATAAATTAACCATAAAACATATGTCAGTGGTTTAATTAGTTTGTAAGAGAATTTTTGTGAAATTTTTTCAATGTGATTTCAAAAATTAGAAAGAAAAATTTCTAATTTAAAATTATGTCATAAAAAAGGGCAATTTTTTTTATTTTAAAGTGAATTTTTGCAGTTTAACTAATGAAAATACACCACATCTTAGTGATAATTTTTAGAATTTTTTGAGAAGTACAAATATATTTTTAATTAAAATAGGATAACTTCTAAAAAATCATAATAAAATAAAAAAGTTTCAGAAAATTAATCAAATTTGATGTATATTTCATAAATAATATGGTTAAATTATAGGAATGTTGAATTAATTAAAGTACCTTGTTATATTATTATTTTCAATGAAAAATATTTTTTTCCTAACTTTTGAAACCACATGCACTTTTCCAAAAAAAATTTCACAATGACATTTTTATAAAACAGTCAAACCATAAAATATATTTTTAAAATTTACTCAAATAACTATATGAAACCGAAAATTTAGCGTTTGAATAAAGTAAAACTAATAAATTTAGAAAATGACTTATTATATGAGACCGCACAGTCAAATTTCGTGAATAGTGATTCCAAGACATAAATTAATGGGTAAATTTAAAAAACGTGTCATGTGATTTGGTCATTTTTAAAAAAGATGCTTGTGGAATATTTATTTTCAAAATGGTGCTTGTGATTTTTATACTAGTTCGACAACCTGTGCTTACATCCAGTCCCGAGAGAGTGTCTTGGCTTTAATTCACTAATCTCAACTCCTCTACCCTAGACGGAGAAGCCTTTCACAAATTCCCCAATTACAGTAAGTACCATACAAACTGCAATCGCTCACCCGCTGAGTATAATACCCTCTTCTACCAGCAACTCAATAAGAGTCTAAATAAGAGCTGGATTCAACTTATAAAAACGTTGATCTAGTTACAATAATCAGATATTACAAGTTTATGATCTATTCTATTCTCTCTTGTTCTAAATCAGATTCTTGCTGAGTTGTGCTTTCTTGCTTGAAATTCTTTAAAACTTGTATTTTGACAGAGATTTAGCTTCTGAGAAATTCAGGTGTAATCACCAAGTTCTAATGCTTGCCTTCTTGCTCCTTTTATAGTTGGATTGGGAAAGTAGCCGTTGAACTTACTTTGGCATCTTCTGAAATTGACAGCTCATTTATTCACCTGTTGCTTCATCAAATCAATCCGTTAAGAGATAGAATTGCACCGTTGGGAGATAGAAAATCAATCCGTTAGATTGAGATTCGAGCTTCAATTTGAATCCTTTATCATTTGATGACAGTCTTCCGTTGGAGAGAACTCGCGTTGACTTGCCACGTGTCTTCTTCCCATTCCCTCTGGTATTCTGACATGTTGCAGAACGCGCGATACTAGGTTGGTAATTTGCAGAATTGCCCAAAATGGCAAATGACTTTTTGCAGCTTGAATATGGTAGACTTTGTCTTTTTCTTCATTAATCTGAGTCATGTAAAGGCACTATTTCTTTTTGTCTTTGTCTCATTAATGCCCTGCAAAAAGCAAAGATCCCTTTTTACCTTAAATGGTAAGGTCAGCAACTTTGACAGACTTAAAGTAACTCAGCAAAATATATCATCGTAAAACACACAGCTGAACCAAAATCTAAATATCAAGTGTTGAGTGAATATTACTAAGTCAACTTCTAAAGTAGATACTCAGCCCAGATCACTCAGAGTTGAACTAAATAGCTAGGTTTGCGGAGACTCGAAATTCTACCCTTGAATTTACTAACTCCTCAACCAACCATAGACTATTTATTTTAACATCATTATTGATTTAATTAACTCAAACTGAACTTAATTGTTATGATCAAAACTTAAGCACTACTGAGTCAGTCCATTGAGTTAGTCAAACTCGTGCTTGGTTCAACAATCTCGCCCATTTTGATCAATGGCAATTAACTTGAACGAGAATCAAATCAATAAGATATCTATATTAGAGTTACCTTATACTTATGCTTGATATATCTTTTGTTTAGCATCATCAATCTACTCAGAGTGAATGCTAAATCCCCCATAATCCTTGGCTACTCTGAGTTCAGCACTCCTCAACACTTCTCTTATATTTCTGTAAAAAGATGAACACATATATGCAGTAGAAAATATAAGAAGTTAAGAAGATCTTAAGTTGGAACAGAATAAGTAATCTTTCACTAAAAAATAACTTGAGTACATGCAACGATGAGTTAATCTATACTAAGTTTTACAATATGCACTAAAGATAACAAAAATCCTATTCCATTTTGGCAAAGGTGGTCCTCCAAGATTCGCTCTTCTTTCCTCGTAGACCTGTTGATCCCATATGGACTTCTTCTCTTTGGGCAGCGTAATTTCCTTGCCTTTTATCTTCCTTGTCTCCTGATATTCTCCTTGAATGCGCTCCAGATCCTTGGAAAAATTATAGGAGAATTCAGCTATCCTCTGTTCTCTATCCCTTTCCTCCTACTCACGCTTCTTGCGACCTTTCTCCCCCATTGCCATTGCATCCAAAATGGCTTGGGCTCGATGATCAAATGAGCTCAGAGATTCTTCAAAATATTCGAGCTGACCATAAACATTGGTTGAGAAGTTCTGCACTAACAGCTCATATATTTCTTGTGATATAGCTTCTTGTTCTCCGAGAAAGGCAAATAAGCCTACTAAAGCACGAGATTGAGACAAATTAACATGATACTGAGCACTTAGTCCTTCCTTGGAAATTTGGGTGAGACTAGCCAGCGCCTTTGCTTGATTGTTCTCTCTGAGTATCCGCTCTAGCATGGGAGTGCTCTTTATATGAGTAGTGACTACATCATGAATCTTATCATTAATGATATTAGCATGAACCTGTTTGATTTGATCCCTGATGTGACCAAGATTCTGGTGAAGTGTAGGTTCTAGTTCAGCATCTGCCATAACAATATCACTACAGAGCATCAGATATATTGAGCCTCTTCAAGGCTTTAAGCACTTCTCCCTCTGAGTCCTTGATTCCTTTAGCACTTCCTCCTTCACAGCCCTCAGCTCAGTGTGTAAACCATGATGTCTGGTTACCACTATGATTAGCGCATTAATCCCATCAACAATTGCATTCAAGCTAGCTGTGTTGTCATCATTCTCCTTTCTTAAAATGCTGTAGCCCTCTAGGATTGTCTGTATTTCCTCTAAGAGGGGATTAAACTTATCTATCATTGAGTTCCAGAAATCCCTCTCATCATTTAACACTTTGTAGTTACTCTCATAGATCTTTTATATTTGTTTCATGAGTTCCACAACTTCTATCTTCAAACAGTCAACTTTTTTACTTGCAATAGATAATAAAGGCAATACATGTGATACAATTGCCTTCACCAATGAGAACTAAGTAGGGACTGATTTAAAGTGGGCTTTCATCTATTTAATAGCTTCTAGAAAACCTTGCACTGGCTCTACAGCCTTTGCAATTCTCCTCAGGACATCCTCAGACAATAATAATTTTGCTATCTCAACATCAATTTCAGCATCCATCCTTAGTCCTGGAAATATTGCTCTCCCCATCCTCCTTATGTCTCTCAATAACTCTGCTTGAGGGTTGAACTAGGGTTATGGTTGTGGTTATTGTGGTTGTTATTGTTGTTGAGGTCGTTCTGGAATCTCTTCAATGATTGGGGGACCTCTAATGACTTGTCCTTCCAATAGCAACAGTTTATGAACTAGAGATCCAACTGGTGAGAGATACGGGATGATGGCTATTTGGTCAGAGTCTGGGGATGGCTGTTTGGTCAGAGTCTGGGTTAAGTGTTTGGTCAGAGGTGGATATGAATAGTGTTTGGTTTTCAGGTAAGGGCAGGGCAGAGATAGGTGTAGGTGAGAGTGGTGTTTCAGTAGATGGGTTTTGGAAAAAGAATGACTCAAGGTTCTCCTCCTCCTTCTCTCCATCAGCACCTTCAACAGAGGACTCGCTGACCTGAGATTGCGATTCCTCAGTTAGTTGAGCTCCATGCTCAACTATAGCTTCTTCCTCCTTATCCTCCAAATCATCCTCATCTTCATCAATCACAACTTTCATCCTCTTCAGCAAACTCCTCTTCCTCTCCTTCCTAGCTTCTTTAGCATCATCAGCAGTTAAAGTGACCTGCTGGTCAGAGTTAAGCACATCAAAATCAACAGCCTCTATCTCGACTACTTTATCATCCTCCTACTCTTCATGATCTTCAATTCCTTCTAGAGCACCGATCATTTCTTCTACCACTTCAGGAACTTCCTTCTCAGCTAAGCTGGCTACTGCAGATTGCAAAATGTTCTCAGTGTTAGCCTTTGCTCTAGCTGCTGCTTCTTCAATCTTCCTACTTATCTTAGCCTCAATCTCCTCTTTCCTTTTTCTAATCCTTTCTTCTTCTTCCTTAGCAGGCTTCACTCTCTCATCTTCCTCAAGATCTTGGAATATTCCAGTCCCTTTCTTTACCATGACCTTTTTTTAGGGCTGACCTACTTGGGGTATAGGAACTGATGTAGCTTTCTTACCTTTAGTAGTCACCATATCTAGCTGAGCTTCTTCCACCTTCCTCTTCTTTTCCCTCTTCAAGGGCATCTCTTCTCTTAGCTCCTCTTCAGCCTGTTTTCTTCCTCAATCTCCTTCAGAGTTAGCTCACAAGGCTTTTCTTCCTTAGTTCCCTTTGATGATCTAATCTTTTTAGGAGCAGGGGCAGCTACAAGAATAGAGCTAGCTGAGCTCCCTTTCTTTTCTTTCTCAGAGTCCTACCTGACCTTCTTCTTATCAACCTTCTTCTCTAACATATCTTCTCCTCTCTCAGCTATGAGCTTGGTTATCCTTTCAAGCTCACTTGCCACAAATGAATCCAGAGTTAAGTCCTCCTTATTGGGCTGAATAGGCTTCATCTCTATTATAGCCTTGGCATCTTTTACTCGGACTTCCCCTCTCTTCAGCTTTATATGCTTTGTGTTGGCAGGTCTCTCATTGGCTCTTAGTCCATGAAAGTAGGCGTTGTTGAGAACCCTGGACTCAATCACTTTTAGTTGAATATTGTTCTTTGCCTCCCCATCCTTCTAAATCGAGCTCATAAGCTCTGCAAATCTCCATTACTAGTTGTCCATACACCTTATGCTTGGTGACCTTAAAAAATCTATGCAATATAGCCAACGGCCAATTAATGCTAACTCCTTGAGTCAAATCATATGCAAATACCCTTTCAAACTTTGAACAGCTCCCTGTAGAGCATGTCTTGGGCAGAAGAACTTAAGTAACAAGATCATATGCTTGCTTTCCTTCCTTGGTGAACATTGAGGCGATGAGTTCATCAACCTTGTAATCTTCAGGAACCTTATAATCTCTAGGGATATCTACATGATCTTTATCCTTTATCACCCGCAGTCTGAGTCCTCTCTCATGCATCCCTAGTAGCCCTACCATCAGCTTGGGGGTAGCGTAAACTTTCCTCCCCATCATAGTGGTAACAAATAGATCCTTTTGAACTTCTACCATATGGATTCCATGGTAGAATCTCTAAACAATTTCCTCACAACAGCCATTAGGAAGTTTAAAAAATTGTCTTAAATGATGCTGGCGTGGCCACTTCCCAAATCTTTCATCACTTGAAAAGCTCAACATATCAACTATTGTTGGAGCATCCACTTTAGTTCCCTCTATAGAACACCATTGGGTAGGAATATACTTCGTTCCAACGGGGATTGATAGATTTTCCCTTTTGTTGATTCCAATCGCTACTTTCGTGATGTGGTTTTGAGTTGTAACTCAGTATGTATCTTTCTTATTTCTCACGAACAATGGTCTTTTAGAATTGGGTTCTGCTAATCTTCCTGATGAACTTGCCATAGAATTAGCTTTAAGAAACTTTGAGAATTTTGGAATTTTGCGAGAAGTTTGTGGAAGAGAATTTTGGTTAAGTAACCTTTCTAATTCTGAAATTCTCCTTAAATAGCCAAAAACTCTTGGTTAATCCCTATAAAGCTACGTGTGTGACTCATAATCCATGGTCTTAAGATAAATTGTGAGATTGCATAAAGTATTCTATAGGATTAATGAAAGCAAAAAAAACGGGATAACTACCACTGACTATAGATCGTTTCACAACTTGTTACCGTTTCTATCAGTTTTGAATTTGAAAAGAAACCGATGACAATTTAATGATGTGTCCAAAATTCAAGCGCCAAAAGAAATACTTAACCTAATTCGTAGAAGCTCAGAGTGTGCCCTAATTTGGTCAGCTTTAGGATAGGTCAGAGTGAAGTGTATTTCTTCAAATTAGAATAGACATTCCGATCAGCTCTCTTAGAGTATTGAATTGATCCTTTCCAATGGGCTTTGTGAATATGTCAGCTCGCTGTTTTTCAGTAGGAATGTATGGGATCTTGACTTCTCCTTTTAGCACATGATCCCTTATGAAGTGATGTATAATATTGACATGCTTCATCCTGCTATGTTGAATTGGATTTTTTGGATAGGTCAATTGCACTCTTGCTGTCATATATGAATTCAAGGCACTTAGACTTTATACTATAATCATCCAATTGCTGCTTGATCCATAGCAGTTGTGCTACACAACTTCCTGCAGCCATGTACTTAGCCTCAGCTATACTAAGAGCCACATAAGTCTGCTTCTTACTATAACATGTTACTAGAAAATCACCAAGGAAATGACAACCTCTTATGGTGCTTTTCCATTCAAGCTTGTCTCTTCCATAGTCAGCATATGTGTATCCTCTCAGAGCGAAATCTGCATTACTTGGATACCATAATCTTGCATCAATAGAGCCTAGCAAATACCTGAGAATTCTCTTAACAGCAGCTAAGTGAGATTCTCTAGGGTTAACTTGATAGCACAACAATATATAGCATACTGAATGTCAGGCCTACTAGTAGTTAAGTAAAGTATAAAACCAATAATACCTTAGTAGAGCTTACTCTCTGCAAGTTTACCTTCCTCATCTTTACTCAGAATAGTATCAGTGGCCGTGGGTGTTGACATTGGCTTGGGTTTATCCATGTCAAACTTCTTTAGAACTTCCTTGGGATACTTAGCTTGGCTGATGATGATTCCATCTTTGCCTTGCTTGATTTGCAAACCAAGAAAGAAATTAAGCTCTCCCATCATGGACATTTCAAAGCTATTTATCAGTTGCTCCAAATATGATATCATCAACATATATTTGGACTACCAACACATCTTGATGCTTCTTCTTGATAAATAAAGTTGTATATGCTTTTCCTCTGACATAACCTTTACTGAGTAAAAAGTTAGTCAGTCTCTCATACCAAGCTCTTAAAGCCTATTTCAGTCCATATAGAGCCTTATTCAGCTTGAATAAATGATTTGGAAATTTTGGATCTTCAAAGCCTGGGGGATGTCTGACATAGACTTCCTATTGAATATAACCATTAAGAAATGCACTCTTAACATCCATCTGAAACAACTTGAAGTTCATATGGGATGCAAAAGCACAGAGAATTGTTATGGCTTCAAGTCTTGCTACTGGTGCAAATGTTTCTCCATAATCAATGCCTTCTTATTGATTGTAGCCTTGAGCAACTAATCTGGCCTTATTTGTGACAACATCTCCAGCTTCATCTAACTTGTTCTTGAAAACCCATTTGGTGCCAATTATTGACTTGCCTTTGGGTTTCTCCACCAAATCCCAAACTTTATTTCTTCTTAATTGGTCTAGCTCTTCTTGCATTATAATCATCCAGTTGTCATCAAAATCAGTATCTTCAAACTTCTTTGGTTTAATCAATGAGACAAATGCTGAATGACTCATCATTCTATTCAGCTGACCTCTAGTCAGCACTAGATTTTTACACTGTCAAGAATCATCTCAACTGGCTGATCTCTCCTTGATCTGACTTTTTTTGGTAGATCAGGATCAGCTCACTAAGCTACTATCATTGGTTGATCATCTATATCACCACCAAAGTTAATGGATTGGTCCAAGTCAACTTTATCTTCTTCTTTTTCTAGTACTAGATCAGGAATAATAATGGGTTGACTGACTGATCCACTGACTTGTTACTTTTCCCTTTCATCATCAGTAGCTTCTTTATCTGCACTGTTAGTTTCATCAAAATCTACATGTATGGACTCCTCTAAGATACCAGATCTCTTGACATACACTCTGTATGCCCTACTATATATTGAGTAACTCATAGGGTCAAATTTAGCCAATTCATCTTTAATGTTTAATATAAAGCATTTACAACCAAAGGCCTCGAGATGACCAACCTTAGGATTGTGCCCCTTCCAAAGTTCATAAGGAGTTTTGCTCAAAACTGGGTAAATTAAAACCTTGTTTAGAATATAACAAGCTGTGTTAACAGCCTCTCCCTAGAAATACTTTGGTAGATTGTTATCACTCAGCATAGAATGACCTATCTCCACAATAGTACAATTCTTTCTCTCAACAACCCCATTTTGCTGAGATGTATGAGAGGCAGAAAAATTGTGGTCAATACCATGCTTGGAGCAGAATCCCTCGAATTGCCTGTTTTCGAATTCCCTTCCATGGTCACTACAGTTTCTATTAATTTTAAGGTCTTTTTCATTCATGATCCGGGTAGCCAACCTAAATAATGATTCAAATGTTTCATCTTTGCTTGCAAGCAAGACAATCCAAGTGAACTTGGTCAGATCATCTACAACCATAAGGGTGTATTTCATTCTACCTAGACTTATTGGCACAATAGCCTAAACAAATCCATGTGTAGAAGATCAAGGGAACGAGAAGAAGATATATTAGTAATGATTTAAAGGTCTTCCTAAATTGTTTTCCAATTGGCATGCTGAGCAGAGTCTATCTTTTTCAAAGGCTAGATTAGGTAATCCCTCAACAAGTTCATTTCTAGCTAGTTTGGACAGATTGGTCATATTAATATGTCCTAACCTTCTGTGCCATAGCCATGAGTTTTCCTTCTTCGAAACTAAGCGTATATCATTGGAGCCGGGGGATAAATCAAACATATAAACATTATTAATTCCAGAAGCATAAAGAATAGTTTGGTTAGAGTTATCATCAATGACTAAGCAGCCCACTGAGTCAAATACAACTTTCCTGCCTTTGTCACACAGCTGAGCAACACTTAGCAAGTTGAACTTTAGGCCTTTCACCAGAGACACATTATCAATTGAATGCTTCACTCCTATAGTGCCATTGCCAAGATTCTTTCCCTTTTTGTTGTCTCCAAATCTGACACTTCCATTTCTTCTTCGCTCCAATGTGATGAATTGCTTTTAATCACCTATCATATGCCTCGAGCATCCACTATCCAAATATCACATTCTTCCGTCATCAGTGGATCTCAGGCTCACCTGTAAAATAGTTAAGTTTTCTTAAGTACCCATGCCTTTTTCTGGCTGGGTTCTCCCTTGTTAGTGGTGGTCATCCTTGACCAGTCATACTTATTATAGTAACCATTCTTGTGTCTACACATGACTGTAGAATGTCCTAAGTTTCACAAAAATTACAAGCGACTTTACGATTAGGCCTGCTCACTTTACTATTTTGAGAAACCTTCTCAAAGTGGTGAGTGCAGTTACTCTGAGTATTCCTGCTAGGTTGAGAAGGGACCCGCACCTTTTTTAAAGCTGTTTATTCGGCAGCTAGCTCATCCAATTTCTTATTGAGTTTGCTATTATATCCATTTTGGTACTCAGCTTTGTTATGCTCTTTGTTATACTCCTTTCGTGGTCTATCAGCTACTCCCTTCTTATACTTGCCTGTCTTTCTGAACTTTTGAAAGTTCTTATCTTTTCCCAAGTACCTTCTGAAATTCTTGGTCATTAGAGCTATTTCTTATTATTTATCCTCTAGATATCTTTCCTCAAAGGAATCTTCTTCATCATTATCAGTTCTCATAACAATAGCTCTACTTGAGCTCTCTTTTTCCTTGTACTTGTGCTTCTTAGACTCATCTTCATATTGCTTTAAGGACATCTCATGAGTCAGCAATGTTTCCATCAGCTTATCAAACCTATAGGTCTTCAAATCATGAGCTTCTTCAATCGCACTCTTCTTCACTTCCCATTCTTGAGTCAAACTTCTAAGGATCTTCTTGACAGTGTCCTCTTCTGTGAAGGTCTTGCTAAGTATTATCAAATCATTGACTATATTTAAGAACCTAGTGTTCATGTTGAAAAAAATCCTCCTTGGGTTTTATGTAGAACCCCTCATAGTCCCTCATAAGGATACTGAACTTGGACTCTTTCACCTTGTTAGTACCTTCATAAGTCACTTCTAACTTCTTCCATATCTCTTTGCCAGTCTCACATCCTGAAACGTGATTAAACTCAGTTTTATTAAGAGCACAATGAAGATAGTTGATAGCAGCTATATTTTTTTTAGTCTGATCAAATCCTGACTGTCCCATTCATCAGAGTACTTATCAACCTTTACCCCATTCTTTATGATGGTAGGAGCATATGCCCTTCTACAATAGCCATCCAAGCATGTATGCTTTGCGACTAGATGAAATTATTCATCCGGTTCTTCCAATAAGTATAATGCTCTCCATTGAACATAGGAGGCCTGGTGACTGACATGCCTTCTGGGAGAATATAACCTTGGGCTCTTCCACTAGATTCGCCTTTGTACGCCATGGTCTTTGTCTCAAAGATTGTGAAATCTGTGAAATGAGAACTGCATTGATACCACTTATTGGTCCCTATGTGTACACTCACTGAGTCAAGGGGGTGAATGACTCACTCAAGAACTTATAAAACTTTTGTGATAATTAATTGCTCCGCTAAGTGAGGTCAGCTGGTTGAGTGAAATTCTGGGAAATGCGACAAAGTAAAGGACACAGAGATTTTTATTGGTTTGACAACCTATGCTTACATCCAGTCCCAAGAGAGTGTCTCGGCTTTAATTCACTAATCTCAACTCCTTTACCTTATGCGAAGAATCCTTCACAAATTCTCCAATTACAGTAAGTAACCTCCAAACTGCAATTGCTCACCCGCTGAGTAGAATACCCTCTTCTATCAGTAACTCAATAAGAGTCTAAATGAGAGCTAGATTCAACTTATAAACACTTTGATCTAGTTACTATAATCAGATATTACAAGTTTATAATCTATTCTATTCTCTCTTGTTCTAAAGTTGATTCTCGCTGAGTTGTGCTTTCTTGCTTTAACTTCTTTAAAGCTTGTATTTTGATAGAGATTTAGCTTTTGAGAAATTCAGGTGTAATCACCAAGTTCTAACGCTTGCCTTCTTCCTCCTTTTAAGGTTGGATTGGGACAGTAGCCGTTGAACTTACTTTGGCATCTTCTGAAATTGACAGCTCATCTATTCACCCATTGCTTCTTCTAATCAATCCGTTAAGAGATAGAATTGCACCATTGTGAGATAGAAAATCAATCCATTAAGATTCGAGCTTCAATTTGAATCCTTTGTCATTTAATGCCAGTCTTCCATTAGAGAGAACTCGCGCTGACTTGCCACGTGTCTTCTTCCCATTCCTTCTGATATTCTGACATGTTATAGAGCGCGCGATACTAGGTTGGTAATCTAGAGAATTGCCCAAAATGGCAAATGACTTTTTGCAGCTTGAATATGGAAGACTTTATCTTTTTCTTCATTAATCTAAGTCTTGTCAAAGCATCAATTCTTTTTTTCTTTGTCTCATTAATGTCCTACAAAAAGCAATACTAAAAGCAAAGATCACTTTTTACCTTAAATGGTAAGGTTAGCAGCTTTGACAGACATAAAGTAACTCAGCAAAATATATCATCGTAAAACATACAGCTGATCTAAAATCTAAATATCAAATGCTGAGTGAATATTACTAAGTCAACGACTAAAGTAGATACTCAGCCCAGATCACTCAGAGTTAAACTAAATAGCTAGGTCAGCGGAGACTCAAAATTCTACCCCTGAATTTACTAATTGTTGAACCAAGCATGCGTTAGGAATGACTCAATAGATCACTCAGTTGTGCTTAAATTTTGATTATAACAATTAATTTAAAATGGGATAATTAAGTCAATAATGATGTTAAAATAATTAGTCTATGGTTGTGAGGGAATCAGTAAATTCTAGGATAGAATTTCAAGTATCCGCCGACCTAGCTATTTAGTTTAACTCTGAGTGGTTTCTGGACTGAGTACTTACGAAGTCGCTGACTTAGTAATATTCGCTTAGCACTTGATATTTAGATTTTGTTTTAGTTGTGTACTTTTTGTTTTATCTTTTCTACTGAGTTATTTTTTGTCTGTCAACGCTGGTGACTTTACCATTTAAGGTAAAAAGGTAAATTTGCTTTTAATGTTGCTTTTTGTAGGAACATTAATGAGACAAAGACAAAAAGAATTAATGCCTTAACAAGACTCAAAATTATATAGAAAATGACAAAGTCTTCCAATGCAAAGCTGTAACAAGTCAATTGCTATTTTGGGCAATTCTGTAGATCTACTAACCTTGTATCATGCATCCTGCAACATGTCAGAAAACTAGAGGGAATGGGATGAAGACATATGGCAAGTCAGTGCGATCTCTCTCTAATGGAAGACTGGTATTAAATGACAAAGGATTCAAATTGAAGCTCAAATTTCAATCTAATGGATTGAAATGTATTTCACAACGGTGCAATTCTATCTCTTAATGGATCAATTTGAAGAAGCAATGGGTGAATTACTAAGCTGTCAATTTCAGAAGATGCCAATACAAGTTAAACGGCTACTTTCTCAATCCAACTATAAAAGGAGAAAGAAGGCAAGCGTTAGAACTTGGTGATTACACCTGAATTTCCTGGAAGCAAAGACTTTGTTAATATACAAGCTTTAAAGGAATTCTAGCATGAAAAGCACAACTCGGCTAGAATCTGCTTAGAATAAGAGAGAATAGTATAGATCAATTTATTGTAATATTGGATCATTTGTAACTGGATCAACGTTTATATAATTTGAGTCCAGCTTTTGTTTAAACTCTTTTGAGTTGCTGATAGAAGAGGGTATTCTAGTCAGCGGGTGAACGATTGCAGATTAGAGGGTACTTTCTGTAATTGGGGATTTTGTGAAAGGCTTCTCTGCCTAGGGTAAAGGAGCTGAGATTAGTTAATTAGAGCCAAGACACTCTCTCGAGATTAGATGTAAGCATAGATTGCCGAACCAGTATAAACGTCTCTGTGTCCTTTACTTAATAGCAATTTGACCTTACTCAATGGACCCAGTCAATATTGCAAAAAGTTTTACAAGTTCTTTGAGTGAGTCATTCACCCCCCCCTCTGACTTATTGAGTGTACTATAGGGACCAACAAGTGGTATCAGAGCAGTTATCAATTCACAGATTTCACAATCTTTGAGACAAAGACCATGGCATACAAAGGAGAATCCAGTGGAAGGTCTCAAGCTTATATTCTGCCTGAAGGCATGTCAGTTACCAGGCCTCTCATATTTAATGGAGACTATTATACTTACTGGAAGAATAGAATGACTAATTTTATTCAATCCTAGAGTATGCATGCTTTTGTGGCCATTGTAGAAGGGCCATATGTTCCATCACATGTGAAGAATGGAGTTACTGTTGATAAGCACTCTATAGAATGGGTTATCAACTATCTTTAATGTGCTCTTGATGCTATGAAGTTTAATCACGTTTCAGGATGCGAGATAGCCAAAGAGATCTGGAAGAAGTTGGAAGTGACTTACGAAGGTACTGACAAGGTGAAAGAGTCCAAGATCAATATCCTTATGAAGGATAATGAGTGGTTTCACATAAAGCCTAAGGAGGATATTTCCAATATGAACACCAGGTTCATGAATATAGTCAATGAGCTGAAAAGGCTTGGTAAGAACTTCACAGAAGAAGAGACTATCAAGAAGATTCTTAGAAGTTTGACTGAAGATTGGGAAGCCAAGGAAAGTGCCATTGAAGAAGCTCATGATTTGAAGACCTACAAATTTGATGAGCTGATTGGAACTCTACTGACTCATAAGATGTCTTTGAAGCAATATAAAGATGAGTCCAAGAAACACAAGTCTAAAGAGAAAGAAAACCCAAGCAAAGCTGTTGTCCTAAAAGTTGATGATGATGAAGAAGAAGAAGAAGATTCCTCTGAGGAAGGATATCGAGAAGACAGAAAAGAGGATATAGCTTTAATGACTAAAAATTTTAGGAGATATCTGGGTAAAGAAAAGAACTTTCAAAAGTTCAGAAAGACAGGCAAGTATAAGAAGGGAGTAGTTGATAGACTACGAAAGGAATTCAATAAGGAGCATAACAAAGACAGTAAATGCTTTGAATGTGGTGAGAAGAGGCATATTCAATCAAGCTGTCCTAAAGCAAAAAAGGACAAGTTCAAGAAGAAGAAGAAGAATTAGAAAGCCCTTGCTTCTACTTGGAGTGACTCTGAATAAGAGGCATCATCCTCTAATAAAGAGGTGCACGATTCTGTAAATGTGTGTCTCATGGCTAAGGATGATCGAGTTCACTCAGAGTCAGCTGACCAACCAACTACTTTCGCTGCTAGACAGTCAGCCGATCAAAGAAAAGACAAAGGAACACACTCTAAGGTAAATTTTGAACCACCTTTATCTTCTGATGAGCTTGCCGCAGTGCTCAATGATGTTATTAATATGACAAAGAAGTCAACCAAATACATTAGAGTACTTCAGATGAGGTGTACTGATATAGAAGATGTCAACTCTACTACATCACTTGACATCCTATACCTGATGGAAAAACCTGAATACCAAAATGGATATAACAATAAACTCTCTAAGAAATTGGATGAGCTAGTTGCTAAACTAATAGCTTTGAAAAAGGTGCGGGTCCCTTCTCAACCTAGCAGGAATACTCAGAGTAACCTCACTCACCACTCTAAGAAGGTTTCTCAAAAGAGTAAAGTGAGCAGGCCTAACCCTAAGGCTGCTTGTAATTTTTATGGTATGCTAGGATATGGACAGTCATATGTGTAGGCACAAAAATGGTTACTATGATGAGTATGACTGGTCAAGGATGACCACCACTAATAAGGGAGGACCCAGCTAGAAAAAGGCATGGGTACATAAGAAAACTTAATTATTTTATAGGTGAGCCAGAGATCCACTGATGACAGCAGAATGTGGTATTTGGATAGTGGATGCTCGAGGCATATGGTAGGTGATGAAAAGAAATTCATCTCATTGGAGCAAAGAAGAAATGGAAGTGTCAGTTTTATAGACAACAAGAAACGGAAGATTGTTGGGAATGGCACTGTAGGTGTAAAGCCTTCAATTGATAATGTGTCATTAGTGAAAGGCCTAAAGTTCATATTTCTAAGCGTTGCTTAGCTGTATGACAAAGGCAGGAAAGTGATATTTGACTCAACGGGCTAGTCAATCATTGATGGTAACTCTGACCAAACTATTCTTTTTGCTCCTAGAATCAATAATGTTTATATGGTTGATTTATCCCCCAGCTCCAATGATATATGCTTAGTTTCTAAGGAGGAAAACTCATGGCTATGGCACAGAAGGTTAGGACATATCAATATGACCAATCTGTCCAAAATAGCCAAAAATGAACTTGTTGAGGGATTACCCAATCTAACCTTTGATAAAGATAGACTCTGCTTAGCATGCCAACTTGGGAAACAATTTAAGAAGACCTTTAAATCCATAGCTAATATATCTTCCTCTCATCCCCTTGATCTTCTACACATGGATTTGTTTGGGCTAGTTGTGCCAACAAGTCTAGGTGAAATGAAATACACCCTTGTGGTTGTGGATGATTTGACCAGGTTTACTTAGATTATCTTGCTGGCTAGCAAAGATGAGACATTTGAATCATTCTCTAGGTTGGCTACCCGAATTATGAATGAAAAAGACCTTAAAATTAATAGAATCTGCAGTGAGCATGGAATAGAATTTGAGAACAGGCAGTTTGAGGAATTTTTTTCTAAGCATGGTATTGACCACAACTTTTCTACCCCTCATACACCTCAGCAGAATGGGGTTGTTGAGAGAAAGAATCGCACTATTGCGGAGATGGGTTTTTCTATACTGAGTGATAATAATCTACCAAAGTATTTTTGGGGAGAGGCTATTACCACAGCTTGTAACATTATAATAGGGTTTTAATTCACCCAGTTTTGAATAAAACTCCTTATGAACTTTGGAAGGGGCGCAAGCCCAAGATTGGTCATCTCAAGGGCTTTGGTTGTAGATGCTTCATATTAAACATTAAAGACCAATTGGCTAAATTTGACCCTAAGGCTGATGAAGGAATCTTTCTAGGTTACTAAACACATAGTAGGGCATACAGAGTGTATGTCAAGAGAACTGGTATCTTAGAGGAGTCCATGCATGCAAATTTTGATAAAACTAACAATACAGGTAGACAAGCCAGTGATGATGAAAGAGTAAAAGATCCAGTTAGCAGATTAATCAGTCAGCCTATAATTATTCCTGATCCAGTGCAAGAAAAAGAAGAATTTGAAGCTAACCTGGACCAATCAATCAACTTTGGTGATGATATGGATGCTCAACCAATGACTGTAGCTCAAAGAGCTGATTCTGATCTACCAAAAGAAGTAAGAGCAAGGAGAGATCACCGTATTGATAAGATTCTTGATAGTGTGCAAAATTCAGTGCTGACTAGAGGTCAGCTAAACAGAATGATGAGCCATTCAACATTTATATCATTGATTGAACCAAAGAAGTTTGAAGATGCTGAATTTGATGACAACTAGATGATTGCAATGCAACAAGAGCTAGACCAATTCAGAAGAAATGAAGTTTGAGATTTCATGGAGAAACCCAAGGGTAAGTCAATCATTGGTACTAAATGGGTTTTCAAGAACAAGTTAGATGAAGCTGGTAATATTGTCAGAAACAAAGCCAGACTAGTTGCTCAAGGCTACAACCGACAAGAAGGAATTGACTATGGAGAGACATTTGCACCAGAAGCAAGACTTGAGGCCATAAGAATTCTTTGTGCTTTTGCATCTCATATGAACTTCAAGATATTTTAAGTGGACGTGAAGAGTGCATTTCTTAATGGTTACATTCAAGAAGAAGTCTATGTCAGACAACCCCCAAGATTTAAAGACCTAAAATATCCAAATCATGTCTTCAAGCTGTAGAAAGCTCTATATGGATCGGAATAAGCTCCAAGAGCTTGGTATGAGAGACTGACTAACTTTTTGATCAGCAAAGGTTATGTCAGAGGGAAAGCAGATACAACTATGTTTATCAGGAAGAATTACAATATATATTACTATTCTAAATCTATGTGGATGATATCATTTTTGGAGCAACTGATGAGAAGCTACGCAAGGAGTTCATCCAGCAAATGAAGAAAGAGTTTGAAATGTCAATGATGGGAGAGCTTAATTTCTTTCTTGGTTTGCAAATCAAGCAAGGCATTGATGGGATCTTCATCAGCCAAGCTAAGTATGCCAAGGAAGTACTGAAGAAGTTTGACATTGATAAAGCCAAGCCAATGTCAACACCGATGGCCACTGATACTGTTATGAGTAAAGATGAGGAAGGTAAATCTATAGAGAGTAAGCTCTACAGAGGTATTATTGGTTCTCTACTTTACTTAACTGCTAGCAGGCCTGACATTCAATATGCTATATGTTATTGTGCAAGATATCAAGCTGACCCCAGAGAATCTCACTTAGCTGCTGTTAAGAGAATTCTCAGGTATTTGCTAGGCTCTATTGATGCAAGTTTATGGTATCCAAGTAATGCAGACTTCACTCTGAGAGGATACATATATGCTAACTATGGAAGAGACAAACTTGAAAGGAAAAGCACCATAGGAGTTTATCATTTCCTTGGTGATTGTCTAGTCACACGGTATAGCAAGAAGTAGACTTATATAGCTATAAGTACAGCTAAGGCTGAGTACATGGCTGCAGGAAGCTGTGTAACATAACTGCTATGGATCAGGCAGCAACTAAAGGATCATGGTATAAAGTCAAATTGTCTTAAAGTCATGTGTGATAGAAAGAGTGCAATTGCCTATCTAAGAATCCAGTTCAACATGGCAAGATAAAGCATGTCAATATAAGACATCACTTCATAAGGGATCATGTGCTAAAAGGAGAAGTCAAGCTCATATATATCCCAACTGAATAACGGCGAGCTGACATATTCATAAAGCCTATTGGAAAGGATCAATTCAATATACTCAGACAGTTGATCAGAATGTCCAATCCAATTTGAATAAATACATTTCACTCTGACCTTTTCTGGAGCTGACCAAATTAGGGCACACTCTGAGTTTCTGCAAATTAGGTTAAGTATTTCTTTTATCGCTTGAATTTTGGACACGTCAATAATTATCACCGGTTATCTTTCAAATTTTAACTTGATAGAAATGGTAGCAAGTTATGAAAAGATCCACAAATGTTTTTTGCCTTCATTAATCCTACGGTATACTATATGCAATCTAACTATTTAATCTTAAGACCATGGATTTTGAGTCATATACGTAGCTTTGCAGGTTTATATGTAGAGTGTTTGGCTATTTAAGGAGAAATTCAGAAAGAGGAAAGGTTACTTTACCTAAATTCCTTCTCTGTAATTTCCTCTCTAAATCCCCAAATTCTCCATCTTTCTTAAAGTAATCTTTATGGAGAGTACATCTAGAAGAGCTTTAGAGCCCAGTTTTGAGAATCCACTTTTTATTAGGGATAAAGATGAGGCATGTTGGGTTACAACTATAGATCATTGGGCTCAAGCAGCCATTAATATAAGGATACAGAAGACTTGTTCATTCCAGCAAAAACGAGATTCATTCCAACTAAGTGGGAATCTATAAAGGGAACTGTAGTGAATGAGCCAACTACAATTGATATGCTCAGTTTTTTAAGTGATGAACGATTTGGGAGATGGACGCTCCAACACCATCTTTGGGGATTTTTTAAAATTCTAAGTGGTTGCTATGAAGAAATCATCGAGCATTTTTATAGAGGAATTCACATGGTAGAAGGATTTCTAAATATATTTGTTACCACCATGATGGGAAGAAAGGTTTATGTAACCCCTAAGCTCATTGCTGGGTTACTTGGAATACGAGAAAGAGGTCTCAGATTGCGCGCAATGAAGGACAAGGAGGAAGATAATGTGGACTTCCCAATTGACTATGAATTTCCCCATGACTACAAGGCACGAGAATCGATTACTTCTATGTTCTTAAAGGAAGGAAAGCAGGCTTATGAGCTTATGACTAAAGTTTTGTTACCCAAGACTGGTTCAACTTGAAGCTGTTCGAAGTTTAAAAGAGTGTTTGTTTACTCTCTGACTCATGGGATGTGCATCAATTGGCCTTTGGCTATCTTGCACAGGTTTCTTAAAGTGTCCAAGCAGATGGTATATGGTCATCTAATCATGGATATATGTAGGACATATGAGCTGGATATGGAAGGATGGGCACAAAAGAGCAAGATCACACTCAAAGTAATAGAGTCAAGAATTCTGAGCAATTCTCATTTTCATGGGTTGAGATGTGGAGAAAGGCCCAGAAATACAAAGTACATCAAAATGAAGCCAAGCGAGGTCAGGGTAAAGGACCCCAAGGCTATTGTACCTATAAGGAGAATCAGACATAATGAGGAAGATCAGACTCTAGATGCTTTTGTGGAGAGAGAGCTGGAAAGAATAACCAAGCTCAAACTAGAAAAAGGAGAAGGAGGAAAGAAAGATGTTAAGAAGGAGGTCAGGAAGGACTCTAAAGAGAATGCTCAATTCTAGTTGTTGTTCCAAAGAAATCTAGATCTTCTAAGGAAGCTAAGGAAGATAAAAGGAAGGAACTGACTCAGAAGGTGATGTAAGAAGAAAAGAGAGCTAAGGAAGAGTTGAGGGAAGAAATACCCTTCAAGAAAGAGAGAAAAAGGAAAGCAGAAGCTGCTTAGTTAGATGTGGTGACTACAAAGGGAAAGGAAGCTACATCAGTTCTTATTCCCCAAGTAGGTCAGCCAAAGAAGAAGCTGATAGTGAAGAAAGGGACAGGAGTTGCCCAAAATATTGAAAAAGCTAAAAAAGTTAAGGCTGCTGAGAAGGAAAGAATAATAAGAAAGTAGGAGGAGATTGAAGCATCTATCAAAAGGAAGCATTAGCAGCAGTCCAAGCCAAGGCTACCACTGAAGAAGTTCTACAGAAAGCTATGGCTAGCCTAGCTGAGAAGGTAGTGACAAAAGTTGTCGATGAAGTGATAGGAGCACTGGATGGGATTGATAACCAAGTAGAAGAGGAGGAAGATGATGTAATTGAAGTAGAAGCAAACTCTGACCAGTAAGTCACATTGACTGCTGAGGAAGTCAAGGAGGCTAGGAAGGAGAGAAAGAGAGGGCTGTTGAAAAGAATGAAGGTAGTCATTGATGAGGATGAAGGAGATTTGAAGGATAAGGAGAAAGAAGTTGCTGTAGTTGAGCATGGAGCTTAGTTGACTGAGGACTCTCAAACTCAGGTTAGCGAGTCCGCTATTAAAGGTGTAGAAGATGAGAAGGTGAAGGAAGATGAAGATTTCTTTGTTTTCCCAAACCCATCCACCCACACACCACTCTCACCAACTCTACTTTCTGCCTTACCCATACTAGATAATCAAACACCATCCATATAAAGCTCTAGCCAAACCAACCAACCCTCTGACCAAAATAACCCAGACACTGACCAAACAACCATAATCTCATATCTTTCGCCAACAGGATCTCCAGTGTGAGAAGTGTTATATTTGGAAGGACCTTCACCAATCAGAGGACCTCCAATTATTGAAGAGATTCCTGAATAACAACAACCACCACAATAACCTCAACCCTAATTTAATCCAAATGCAGCTCTATTGGGAGATATAAGGAGGTTAGAAAGAAAAGATTTCCAAGACTAAGGACAAATGCTGAAATTGATGATAAAATAGCCAAATCTCTATTGTCTGAGGATGTCCTAAGGAGAATTGCTAAGGCTACTAAGCTAGTAAGAAGATTTATGGAGGCTGTTGAGGAGATGAAAGCCCATATCAGATCAGTACCTACTCAGTTTTCATTGGTCAAGGTAATAGTATCCCATACTTTGCCCTTGTTATCTGTTGCAGGTAGGCAGGCAGCTGGTCTGAAGATGGAGGTTGCAAAGCTAAAGAAGCAAATGGCTAAAATTTATGAAAGCAACTGCAAAGTGTTGAACGATGAAAGGGATTTTTACAATTCAATGATAGACAAATTTAATCCCTTACTTGAAGCTATTTTGAAGGTGCTAGATGGTTATAGCATTTTGAGCAAAGAAAATGATGAGAACACAACTCGCTTAAACGCAGTTGTAGATGGATTGAATGCTTTAATCACAGTGGTAACTCAGCATCGTGGGTTACACACTAAACTGAGGAAAGTGAAGGAGGAGATGTTGGATGGAGTAAAGAACTAAGAGGGAGCTGTGCTAAATGCCTTAAAGAGGCTCAACATTTCAGATGCTCTGAACAGTGATATAGTGATGACTGATGTTGAACTAGAGCCTAACCTTCATCAAAAACTTGTTCACATCAGGGACCAAATCAGGCATGTTCAAGCTCATGTCCTTAATGATGGAGAAGCCTTGGATAAGATTTATAGTGAAGTATCAACTCATATCAGGAGCACTCTAATGCTAAAGCGCATTCTTAGAGAAAATAATCAAGCTAAGGCAATAGCATGTCTCACCCAGGTGTCCAAAGAAGGTTTGAGTGCTCAATATCAGGTCAATCTATCTTAATCTCGCGCTTTGGTAGGCTTATTCGCCTTTCTCAGAGAACAAGAGGTTATGTCACAAGAAATCTATTAGCTGCTAGTACAGAATTTCTCGTCCAATGTATATGGTCAGCTGGAATCATTTGAAGAGTCTCTGAGCTCATTTGATCATCAAAACTAAGCCATTTTGGATACAATGGCAATGGGGGAGAAGGATCGAGAGAAGCGTGAGAAGGAAGAGAGGGAAAGAGATTAGAGGATTGATGATTTTTCTTATAATTTGTCTAAGGACCTGGAGTGCATTCAGAGGGAATACACTGAGACCAGGAAGAGGAAAGGCAAGAAGATTGCTTTGCCTAAAGAAAAGAAGACAAGGTGGGATCAGCAAGCATTTGAGGAAAGAAGAGCCAATCTGGGAGCCCTGCCAATGCCAAAGGATTAGAATAGGATTTATGTAATCATTAGTGCTCAATTGTAAAACTTAGTATAGTATGACTCTTTGTTATTTGTACTCAAGTTATTACTAATGAAAGATTACAATTTTTATTCTAAGTTAAGATCTTCTTAACTTTATATATATATATATATATATATATATATATATATATATATATATATATATATATATATATATATATATATATATATATATATATATATATGCTCTGATCATTTGCAAAAATATATGAGAAGTACTTGAGGAATGCTGAACTCAGAAGATTCAAGAATTATGGGGGAGTTAGTATTCACTCTGAGCAGATTAAAGATGCTGAACAAAAGACATATCAAGCATTAGTATAAGGTAACTCTGATCTAAATATCTTATTGATTTAATTCTCGCTTTGTTAATTACCATTGATCAAAATGGGGGAGATTGTTGAACCAAGCACGAGTTAGGACTGACTCAGTTGTGCTTAAGTTTTGATCATAACAATTAAGTTAAAAATGAGATAATTAAATCAATAATGATGTTAAAATAAGTAGTCTATGGTTGTGAGGGAATTAGTAAATTCTAGGATAGAATTTCGAGTCTCTGCTGACCTAGCTATTTAGTTTGACTCTGAGTGGTTTCTGGGCTAAGTACTTACGAAGTTGCTAACTTAGTAATATTAACTTAGCACTTGATATTTAGATTTTGTTTTAGCTGTGTACTTTTTATTTTATCTTTTCAGCTGAGTTATTTTATTCTGTCAACGCTGCTGACTTTACCATTTAAGGTAAAAAGGTATTTTTGCTTATAGTGTTGCTTTTTGTAGGAACATTATTGAGACAAAGACAAAAAGAATTAATGCCTTGACAAGACTCAAAACTATAAAGAAAATGACAAAGTCTTCCAATGCAAAGCTGCAACAAGTCAATTGCTATTTTGGACAATTCTGCAGATCTACCAACCTTGTATCACGTACCCTACAACATGTCAGAAAACCAGAGGGAATGAGATGAAGACACGTGGCAAGTCAACGCGGGCTCTTTCTAACGGAAGACTGGCATCAAACGATAAAGGATTCAAATTGAAGCTTGAACTTCAATTTAACGGATTGAAATGTATTTCACAACAATGCAATTCTATCTCTTAACGGATCGATTTGAAGAAGCAACGGGTGAATTACTGAGCTGTCAATTTCAGAGGATGCCAAGACAAGTTTAACGACTACTTTCTCAATCCAACTATAAAAGGAGCAAGAAGGCAAGCTTTAGAACTTGGTGATTACGCCTGAATTTCCTAGAAGCAAAGACTCTGTCAATATACAAGCTTTAAAGGAATTCTAACAATAAAAGCACAACTCAGTGAGAATCTACTTAGAACAAGAGAGAATAGTATAGATCAATTTATTGTAATATTGGATCATTTGTAACTGAATCAACGTTTCTATAAGTTGAGTCCAGCTCTTGTTTAAACTCTTTTGAGTTGCTGATAGAGGAGGGTATTCTAGTCAGCGGGTGAGTGATTGCAGGTTGGAGGGTACTTTATGTAATTGGGGATTTTGTGATAGGCTTCTCCGCCTAGGGTAAAGGAGTTGAGATTAGTGGATTAAAACCGAGACACTCTCTCGGGACTGGATGTAAGCACAAGTTGCCGAACTAGTATAAAAATCTCTATGTCCTTTGCTTAATAGCAATTTCCTACCATTTCACTCAGCGAGCTGACCTCACTCAGCGGACCCAGTCAATATCGCAAAAAGTTTTACAAGTTCTTTGAGTGAGTCATTCACCCCCACAATTTGTCTCATTGAGTGTACGCATAGGGACCAACACTAACTTATAGACTATTTATTTTAACATTATTATTGATTTAATTAATTCAAACTGTACTTAATTGTTATGATCAAAACTTAAACACTACTGAGTTAGTCTTCTGAGTCAGTCAAACTCGTACTTGGTTCAACAATATTAATATTTTTTAAAATTAAAAATGATTATAACTTAAAAAAATCACAACAAAATGAAAATTTTTCGAATATCACTCTAATCTTCATATATAATTTTTAAATAATATAATTAAAATATAGGAACGTTGAATTTATTGAAATAACTGGTGTAGCAGCTAATTTTCAAACCATAGGCACCCTTTTAAAAATTTTTGAAATCACATGAACCCTTTTGAAGAAAAAAATATAACACAAGCACCTTTTTGAAAAACGACCAAACCACGGGACATGTTTTTAAAGTTTATCCATAAATTAATTAGGCGATGCAAAAAAAACTCAACATGAGTGTTATCAATAGCGGACCAGGCCTTATATTAATGAAGCCAATGGTATGCGGTAATATCAGTATGATTGGTGTGGTTTTATTATTTTTTTTAAGAATATATATTACTTATGGTTTCTAGTGGCTATTGCCACACTTCTTGATCTTTTGCAAAGCCTCTGCTTGTTGTTAGAAGAGTTTTGGAAAAGAATATGTATATTATTTAGGGTTTCTAGCGGTTATTGCAAAGCTTTTTAGGTCTTTAACAATACTTTTGCTTGTTATCATAGGAATTTTAGAAAAACCGAATTGAAACCGGTTCGCTAGTTTACCTTTTTTCCCTATTCAATTCGGTTTTTTCTAGTTTTTTCTAAAACCAATTTTTAAATAAATCGTACCGTAACCATAACCGATTTGCAGTAAAATCGATCCAACCAACTAATCCCACGATATTGATAAGACTGCTCAACAGAACCTCATTATGTCATAAGATGATTTTTTAAAAAGAAAGAAAATAAATAAATTAGAACAATTCAAATGCAACAATTCATCAACGATATTATTTTCTTAAAAATAGCGAGGAAGGATATTGCAGCTTTATAATTTTATAAAACGATACATGCTAAGCAGTATTTTAACAAAATAAAAAAAAATGGCATTATAAAGAAAATGCATTTGCCTCGTGAATATTATTATATTAAGGAAAAATAAATTAGCAATAAAAATCCGTATAACATAAAAATGCTGAGTCATATCCACCTTTCTTTCTTTCGTACTTTTGAGTTTTGACTAAACCCAACCAATTGTTTATGCACGTGCTCCTCACCTGCTACCGGATCAAACGGTATCCCATATCTCTAATTCTCCGTATTCCTCACCCAGTTTCGTGTTTCAACTTTGAGCAAGCTAACAAATCGTCCGATTAATTAATTTAGGATAAACTTAAAAAAAACAAACCTTCTAGTTAGGGCTTAACAGAATTCAATATGGTTCAAACCGAAATTTATTAAGGAATAAATTGAAATAATTTGGTTTGATTCGGTTCGGTATGGTTTTTCGGTTTGATTCGATTTTCTTTTTTTTATTCTGTCAAAAATTGAACCGAATCAAACCGAACAAAAATCAAAAATTGCAAATTTCATAAACCGAAAATCGAACCAAATATATTTGATTCGTTTTGGTTTGGTTCGGTTTGATTCAGTTTTTTGGTTTGGTTCGATTTTTTGTTCTACAAACTAAGTTATAAAATTTCACTTTAAAATAGACAAAATTACCCTTCAAAATATGATTTAGATACGGAATATGTATTACATGAATTATCAAGATCTGGGTTCTTAATTGAGCCACTCACTTGCACTTGATCACTACATGTATCCTTTAAAGGAATTGTAGAATTATATAAAGGTTTGGATTCTTGATTTGTGCATTATGAGTTGTATCCTTATGCAACGAGGAATCAAGAATAGTAGTCTCGGAACGGCTCTTATTGATGCGATTCAACCTCCTCTGATGAGATTTTCTCCTTTGCAATAGCGGCTAAGCAACACGAGAAGCATCACACAAGGGAGACATCACTGGCCGAGTTTCTTGGATGGAGGTTTATTCTATCGAAAATCTACCGAAAGATGATCTACAAAAACAAAAAGTTCACAAAAATATGGTAGGCTCTTATATACCACATCAATCCAGAGTTCTTTTATATGTCTCTCAATACCAACTCTCTCTGGTAAGTCAAACGAGAGGCCAATGTCAATAAGCAATCTTACAAAGTGACCGAAATTTTCCTTCTAAAGTGGCTTTGTCATTTTATATAAAAATGCCAATAAATCTTGCGATTTCTCTCAAATAACAGGATCCCAATATTTCCATGGCAAAGATTGTAAACAAATCCATATCTACTTGTGCATTCGTTGATTTCTAGGCATAAGCATCGAAATCCTGTACCCGAGGTTATAAACGAAAGTTTCCAGGTTTCAAACTAATGCTCACATGACTCCAAATCAAAGTTTTCAATTTCGTAGAGCAAAGAATAATATGGTAAAAACATCTTCCTAGAGAAATCAAACGCCATTAACCATTGAAACCCCAAATCTTTGAATTCTTTATCACAGACTTCCTGTGGAACCCTGACATATTTGTATTCACCCTTGTCGGTGATTGAAATCGAAGGCTTGGAATTGGTGGAATAATGTCCTTGATTGTGTTGGTAACAACAAAAAAACAATTGCTTTGAAGGCAGACGAGGGTTATGGTTCGAGATTTCGAGATCAAAGAGATAAGCAAGGTAGGCCGCATAAGTCGGAGGAGGATGATCAGTGCCATCGACATCCATGGTATCAATGGAAGATGCGACTTATCGAACTTAGATAGAGAGGATTAGGTCTAGTTGATTAAATTTATTTCGAGAGAAAATGAAATGAGCTTTTAATCAACTTATTAGTTTTTATTTCATCCATATTACTATAATAAATTTGAGTTTTTTTATACAGAAGATTGAGTGATTTGATGTAAAAATGACTCCATACACGACGAAAATCGTATAAAAGCAAGTTAAAGGCCCAGTCACCTTATATTTTCTCATAAATTTGTTAGAAACTTATACTACATTATATATAATTTCAACTATTTCACAACTATCAAGGCCCTTGAGCTTTAAAACATTTGTGAGTTCATTTCAGCGTAAGTCAACTAATTTTAAGTCCAAAATCCATGTGGTATAATTCATGTTACTCATTTGATCTTTATACTTTGTAATCTGTTATCTTTTGGAATCCTTGTGTTATGCAACCATTATCTATTAATCCCCATGCTATATAATTTGTTACCTTTAAGACCATAAGTTATAGGATCTCTATTAATATAACTATGCATAATATATTAATATGCATAAAAGAGACCAAAAAGTTAATATATTTATATCGAAGAGATCAACTAAATAATATGTAAGCTCATGGATGAAATGAGTAAATGAATAATAACAAAAGTCCAGAAAGGTGGTTCTCCCAAATCAGAGTACGTGGTTCTAATAATTTTTCTAAAGAAACAATGCAGTTTTTTCTTTGCCATTATGAGTATATCAACTAAACATATGCATATTGGTAGCTTATTCAACGAATAACATTTAACGTTATATATTATATATACTTGAAAACATGCTATATGTTTTACCAATTTCACAAAAGAGAATATGTTATGTTTTAGAAATAGAGTTTTTTTGGAAACGGTAAGGAATGTAAGATTTGCCTAAAATATTTATCTCATTACTCTCTATTTTTTATAAATAACTGTTTCATCAGTTCTTTAACTTTTATTTTTCAAGTTATGGGTTCCTGCATTCATTCCTTTTTTATATTTTCTTACTTTATTTTACATTTATCTCGCAAATTATTAATTTTTTAATATGTCGCTTTAAAGTTTTTTGTTCGTTTTGTTTGTATCTTAAAAAGTAGATCCATAATGATATACTTTTTTCGAGTTTTTATTTTTATAGATATGTAGCAGATGATACAAGCCTTATATCAGTATTTTATCAGCATTATATAAGGTGTGAAAAACCAGCATTTTATCAGCATTATACCAGCATTATACACGGTGTGAAAAACCAGTATTATACCAGCATTTTACCAGCATTATACAAGGTGTGAAAAACCAACATTATACCAATATTGTACCAGCATTATATAAAGTGTGAAAAACCAATATTTTACCAGCATTATATAAGGTGTGAAAAATCAGCATTTTACCAACATTATACAGGGTGTGAAAAACCAACATTATATACCAGCATTTTACTAGCATTTTACCAGTATTTTACGAGGTGATGAAAATATTGGAAAAAATTTAGAAAAGAAATATATCACAATGGATGGCGTTTCGAAGATAAAAATGAGACGAACAAAAAAGTCTAAAACGGCATATAAAAAAATGAACGGGTTGAGAGATAAATAAGTAAACAAAATTAAAAAGAAACATGTGGAATGTATGTAATGTTGTTGAATATAGTGGAAGGTATGATGTTGTTGGCTTTATTTGATTTGGACTTTTGAGTTGTTGATCAAACTTTTAATTGAAATTATTGTTGTGCTTTGATATATTTATGTACTTTTCCCTTTGACCAAACGCATCTGTTGCCTCCTAAACTTGACACGTTTTATCACATGTCACCCACAACTTTCAAGTGTCCCACTTTACTTCTTAAAGTTGGAAAAACTGATACAATTTGACCCCTCAATACCACGTATCAGTTTTTAGTTGGTTTGACGTTTCAAAGATATGATTTTTTAAATTTTTTTATCTTCAATTAAAAATTAATACATAACATTAAAAGAGAAAATTGTATAATTTTATCAATTTAAAAAGATAAAATAAAATATTTAAAAATTAAAAATAACGTGTGAGAAAACATAGTAAGTTTAAAGTAAAGGCATAGCAATGAATGACAGACCAAATGAGGCAGAGTAACTGGGGCATGTGATTTTTTCCATTGGCATAATATTATAATTTATAAGAAAACAATATTTTCACGATTTTTCTTACTGTAATTTTTTGAATTGAATTTAAATTAATTAAATTATATTAAATTAAATTTATTTTAATTTTAATTTATAATTATATATAATTAAATTAAATTAAATTATAGTTAAAAAAAATAAAATTTTATTTTATAAATAAAAATCTACAATATTAATTTTAAAAATAGTTAAACCGAGTGTCATCGTTTTTAAGTTGATCTTTCAAACCCGGTCTTAATAGAGAACAATTATATTTTTTAAAAAAGAAAGAATCACACGTGCCTCACCTCTTTTATTAATCGCCTTTGTTCTCTCCCTTTTTTTCTCTGCATAAAAAAGCATCATTCCTCTTTCGAAAAGCTTTTTGCAGCAGAGAATTTGAGAGTTCAATTTCTCTTTTAACACCTAATTTGTCGGTTTCAATGGAGAGAGATTTTCTAGGAATTGCTTCCAAAAATACTGCGGCAACTGGCAAGGAGGAGCCTACTGATTCCTCAAAGGATTCAGGTAATTTTCTTCATTTCAATCTCGATTTTGTTTTGAAAGTTCGTTATTGGATTCTGTTATTGGATTGATTGCCGTTTGCGATTCTTAAAATTTGAGATTAATTTTGGTTGTTTGTTTCCCGAGAAAGCTCGAGAATTCTGTTTCTTTTTCCTTTATAGAAGCTAATTTAGCTAATTAAGGCTCGATTTGCAGAAATCAACTTTGTTTCAATAGTGATAAAAATATTACTCTCTCCATCTATAAAATATTATCCATTTAACCGAATCATCAAAATCAATGAAAAATTTATTACACAACTAAGATGACTAATTTATCCTTTACTAAATTCTCTTTCTTCTTAATTACTCACTTATAATTTTAACAATACATAATCTCTCTCATATTTAATACAAGGGCAAATTAGGAAAAAAATTGTACAAAATGCATTGATAATCTAAATTGATAACTAAAAAAAGAACTAAGAAAATGACTAAAGAGATAATAATTTCTAGATGAAGGGAGTAATAGTTTTGGTTGAGAGAACATTAGACCCTCTTCTCTTCTTTATGGCAATTCAGCTCAGTTTAGTTCAAACTTCAGTGCAGTTTAATTTAATTTTGAATAGTTATAAATTTATACTGAAATAAATTTAGTTCACTTTAATTTTCAGAATTTAAAAAGAACATTGCCTAATCTTATTCAGAATACTGATTTAGCGGAAAATTAGTCAATATGAAAATGTTGTTTTTGAAATATCTATCTTGAGTTGCATGATATATGTAATATTTCCCTTATATGGTAATAGTTTTTGATTGGTTGCCAAAAATTTTATTTTGGCTTTTTAACAAAAAAAAAGTTTGGCTAAGGTTATTAATAATTTCATGTTATAGCTGTTTCGATTACAAAAGTTATTAATAATGAAAAATTATTGATAATCAATATAGTAAACCACACTATTTTTAAAATCTTTGCGTATGCGCTATTTTAAAGTTTGTCGTCCGACTTTTCATTTCTATGGTGATATTAGGAGCTCGATCGATTTATTACTGCATAGGCACCGCCTAGTCCGATTTTTCACCCATAGGAGACACTTAATTTAGATTTTTTATGGTGCCATTATTTATAAAAATCATGGTTTACCAACAAAAAGTAGTTTAGTTGGTAAAACTAAAGTACATTAAAGTAATCTTACAATAAAATTGTCATTTTGAGTTTCAAAGCGATAACCAATATACTCTATACCACTTAATGATTTTTAAAATATTGTCTAAATTATGTTTTTTTATATTTTATATTATTATAATTTATTTTTAATGGAATTTATATTATTATAAATATAATAAATATTTAAAAATAAAAAATACAAATTCGCCTAAAATTAGACGTTTTGAAGCTCCAACCGTCCGACTAGTATCTAACGCTTTTTAAAATATTGATAAACATTTCGAGTGTGTTTAGAAACATACTTTGTTGAATGAATTCAATTTATTTAAAAGTCCATTCATGAATAAAATTTTTGAATTTTATATGTAAAATGGTTTCAAGTAAAAAAAATTGTTTTCAAACTTGTGGATATGATATAAGCGTATTCAAGTAATTAGATCGTTGAATGTCTGAATTTTCCTCCAAAAGTAATAAGTTTAAGTAATTTTTTTTATGTGAATACAGGGGTTCATTTTTTTAAACAGTGATATATGAAATCACTCATTAAATTATTTGAGTTTTTTTATTATGAAGTCACGAATAGCTATTGTAACTTTATTTTAGGATCAATTGAAAATAACCTTTTTATAATTATAAAGATAAAATTATATATATCCGATCTCCTCTTTACCCCACTTATACAAAGCCTTGAAGGTATTGGGGTAATATTAGTATTGATGTTCTGATGACATATGGAATGAAAATTTTGACTAGTAATGTAGTTTGATGTAATGGTAATTTAGTGATAAAATGAATTAAGGGGGACAAGTTGGTCTTTGTTATATAGTTCAATCATAAATGATTATATATTTGAAAAATTTGCTTTCAACTTTATGGTAAAGAAATATGAAGGTGTATTAAATTATTTTCATTAAATGTTGTTTTATGCATTTATAGTTTTTTTTATTAAAATTTCCTATTCAACGAAATGTGGGCGAGAAACCTGATTGAGAATATATAAATTAAATATGTTATCATTTTAAATTAAAATAATGGCACATCTTATGCACACGCTACATTTCTTTTTTATAACCAGCCAGCCATCCGTATGACTCATTTTTTATAAGATTATTTACTATTATAAGATGATTTATTTTTTTATGTACTTTTTAATTTATTATATATTTATTATTTTTAAGAGTGTAGTTCTGAGTAGTGTTATTAATATCGGATTGAATGTTATATCGGTGAAGCTAATGGTATGCGGTATGATCGGTATGATTGGTGGTTTTACCATTTTTTTTATTTTAAAAGAATATATATTATTTACGGTTTTCAGTGGCTATTGCAATGCTTTCTAGGTCTTTTGCAATACTTTTATGTGTTGTCAAAGGAGTTTTGAAAAAGAATATATATTATTTAGGGTTTTCAGTGGCTCCTGCAACACTTTTCTGGTTTTTTTTAATGCTTTTACTTATTAGAAGGATTTTGAAAAAACTGGGTTTGAATCGATTTTTTCCCGTTCAATCTGGTCTTTTACTAAAACTAGTTTTTAAGCATATTATACTGTAGTCATGACTGGTTCACAATAAAATTAATCGAACCGATCAATACAATACGGTAATAAAAATACTGGTTTTGAGTCTCACAAACAGTTTAATGTGTTTACTATTGATGCCCTTTTATTTGTATGGTTATTGTGCATAGTCATTAATGTTACAAAATAAAATTTTAGATGTAAGTGGTTTTAATAAATTGGATCAATATATTATATGGGTATCATATATAAATACAAAAAGATACACATGTGGTCCGTGTTAGTGGTCCGGTATATATAATCTATGAGTTTTTATTGTTACTAGGGTAGTTATTATGGAATAAATGATTAATTAAAATACAAAATTAAGAAGTTTAAGAAATCAAATGTAAAAACAAGGTACTTTACTGTTAATCAATGTTGTATATAAATAAAATAATGATTAATTTACAATTAGATTTATTGGATTTGTTTAGATGTTGAAGTACCTAAATTTTGACTTTTCAAGCTCTCATATTGTATTTGTATATTATAGAATAATAATAATAATAATATATTTAGGTAGCATGCACATGAGCTGTTAATGAAATAAAATAAATGGTGATGTTGAGTTCCCTTTATTAAAGATATTTAAATATTGCTTGACAGTTGCATCTTTTTTATATTTTTAATAAACAACATGTTCCGGTCACATCAAAGAAAGAAACCCAACATTATTAAATTATATAATATCTTGCGTGAGAAATTAACATAACTATATTTTAACAAGAATTTGCCTTTTACAAAGTATTTTAGGTGGTCCCACGATAAGTCATGATTCCGCAGTTTTTAAGTGCTTTCTGTAGTATTTGAGTTTTAGAATATGAATTTCTCTAGTAGAAATAATTTGATACATGCACAATAGTTTTATCGGGAAACTATGAGATATCGCTTCCAAAATCAAGGGCCGGTCATTTTATAGAATTCGTGTTTTGAGAGTATTGGGTTTGATAGGTGAATAAGCATATAAGTAGGATTGAGTCCATCTAACATAAAATCAATTAGTTTGTGTTAAGGCTCAATCTACTCCACTTACATTCCACTCTTTATTTTTGTTTGTTTTCCATGTGGGATAACCACAATATATCCAACACTCCCCCTTAAGTGCAACGGTGACCAGTTGCCACTTACCAACATTCCTTGGCCTATCTTCTCCGAGGCTCAGGTCAACATCGGGTCTAGCTTTTCTCTGCTAACCCAAACTCACCAGGACTTTGAATATGAACCCAAGATCACTGGCTGTCGGGCCTTCCTCCGCTCTGATACCATGTAGAGAATCCGTGGGCAGGAGAGTGTTAGGCTTGGTAAGCTGAGTGAGCATACAGGTGGGGTTGAGCCCATCTAACATAAAACCAATTGGCTTGTGTTAAGACCCAATATTCACCACTTATATTCCACTCTCTTCTCTTATTTATTTTCCAAGTGGGATTTATCCACACATATCCAACAGTCATGAGAGTATATTTGGTGCGACCGGCTAGGACCCAAATATAGAAGAGGTCCAAAATATTTTAGATTTTTTTACTTTTAATATGAAAAATAAAAAGAATTTTTATTATAGTTATTCTTTTTGTTGAATTATCTAGTTCCCTTTATAATGAAGTATAATATAATAGCATGAAATTTTTATTATTTTTTCTCCCCATTCAGCATTTTTAGTTGCATTTTCCTCAACAATTGAATATATTTAGGTATCATTTCACTTTGTTTCTCAATTATATATTGCATTTTTTATGTTACACCATTTTTTTATTGAAGGGTCCAACTATATTAGATCATATGTTGTTTTTTCTAGAGTCCCAAAAATATTAAGACCGGTCCTGCACCGAGTAGGTCATTTGAGAACCATTTGAAAAAAAAAGTTAGTTACAGAATATCACTAGTAATAACGAATGTGCAAAATGGTACCGTTTCTTTAGCTGATGCTCTTATTTCAAGGACTTTATTGTTGAAATTTCTTTTCCCTTTTTCCAATTTCCATATTTGCTTTTGTGAATGTTAGTGCTTGGCCAGTAAACTTGACTAGGGTCGTTTCTTACTTTTTACTCTGTAAAAGGAGCTAAAGTACTAAACAATTTGCCCATGAAAGATATTATTATTATTAAAATTATTATTTTGATTTACCTATGAAAAAAATTAATTTGGATGGACGAATCTAATGGTAAAAAAATTGATTTCACAGTCAATGCGGTAACCGTCGGATGAATGACATGGTGTTAGCAATGTCATTTCAACGTCCTATAGGAAAAAGATAATTTGTGACGGTTTTCGCATTTAAACTACAATTCTAGCCATAAGTAACATAATCGAGTGACCGTAAATGCATTTAACCCTTAAGTCATTACAATGTAGGTTTGTTGAATGCTTTTTAAAACTCTTTGGCCTGCAGGATTTTGTCATTTTTATAAGCAAATTCATGTGTGCATTCTTGATTAACAATAATTTATTCTTGATTGAATAGTTCTAGTGTGTACTCTATAGTATTTTATCTCACAAATTTGGACTTTCCCATTATACATTTATGCAAAACGTGTCAAGATTCTTTTTGGCAAATGGCTTCACATTTTTAATATATTTCACAACACTTGTCAGTTTCCCATTGGTACTTATTTTCAAGGCATTTTAATAATCTATCATGAAAATCATAAGGTTTCACGTTATGCCAATAAAATATTCATGTATAACTGTGCTAATGTATTTTTTTATTCTATTCAAACTAGTCATGCTAGATCTCAAAAATTGCATTAAATGTTGTTTAAACTCATTTTCCTTTTCATTTTTTTTGGTAGTACCAATGAGAAATTCAACTATGCAGTGGCCTTATTCAAACAAGGTTTCATCAATCCCTCAATTTCTATCTTTCAAATCGGGTTCTAGTACCGATCCATTGTCTTCTTCATCGAGCTTTGACCCTACCATTGTTCAGGTTAGTTCTTATTGTTACGGCCTAATTTAAGATTTACGTTTCTTTTAACTGTTTGGATTTGAACTGAACTGTTTTTTTAATTGTAGAAAAATATGAATCATTATGCGACGAAAAATTACTCTACGCAACAACATTTTGATGCATATCAAGCGCAAAGAGTATTCCCAGTTTCGAACCAACAGAATCAATCGATGACTATTTCGACTAGTACAAGTCCTATTTTGCAATCCCATTTCGGTTCCATGGGGCAAACTGTGGTTCTTAATTCGATGAGTTCGGTAAATTCACAACCTCTTGGTGGTGTTCCGGTTATAAGCCATGTGCCTGTTGTTCATCCTACTCCGAGTTCCATTGTTGGGACAACTGAGCTAAGGTAACACTTCTGTGGTTTTTTTTATTGATTATTTATAGAGGTAGAGATGAGAGATTTGCTGATTTAAAATTTTTGAATTGTAGAAATGGTTCTAATAAAGCATCTGGATCTCGGCCGGCTCAGTTGACCATTTTTTATGGTGGTTCTGTATGTGTTTATGACGATGTTTCTCCTGAGAAGGTACCCGTTATTTCTCTATATATTGTCACTAACTAAATTCAATTTTTGTTGTGTATTTCGGCCGAATTTATGCGCAAAAGTTGTTGTGACGAATCATGACAAGTCCATTCTGGTCCAGCATAAATTTTGTCACAAATTCGTCACATTTATCGTGGCAAAAATCAATGTTCAGTTACTTTTAGACGTAATATAGTGGTGGCTCCTCCAACTTGTCTCACTCCATCTATTGCCCTCCATACTTTGAAAAGATGCCCCCCTATCAAAAAGTAACAAGTAATGCAACGTGTTAGCTTCTGTTTGGTTTGATTTTTCAAAGATGTCATTTTTTCTGATATTTCTCTCTCGAATCTGGTGAATTCTTGTCAAGTTGAGAGTGTTACGGAAAGATCAGGGGGCATTGGGTGGAATGAGACAAGTTGGTGGAGTAGCTGGTTCATTAAGACTTATTTTTATAAGACACATAAGAGATCAACAGTCAAAGATAGAATATGACCAAAGAGTTTTACTGATAAATGGAACCCTTATTTTGTTATTACAGGCCCAGGCTATTATGCTTTTGGCTGGCAATGGGTCTACAGCAACTCATAGCAAGCCCGCACCGGCCCCGGCCCTTGCCCCGGTTCATGCTCCTACAGTTCAGTTACAGTCTCCAATTGTAAGGCCTTCTCCTATTGATGGCTATATTGGAAATAAAGTCCATACATCCCTACCAATTTCTGGTCTTCCTAGTCCTGTATCTTTAGCCTCTACTATAACTAATGATATGGTAATTACGGCAAAACCACTTGTAACATTGACATCTACTACAACAAGCCAAACCGAACAACCAAAAGCAGTTAGTTCAATAGGACCGTGTTCTTCTGCAACTCTGATTCCATCAGGTATGGCAATGTTTCATTGAGTTTCTTTAAAGGCCTAGTACTTGACCTCCCAAACTTGACACTTTATGTCAGGTGGCGCTTCCAACTTTCAAAAGTTTTTACCAGCCCCCTAAAAATGGCGAAAGTGCACTTTCGAGCCCCTCAGTGTCACATGTCACATGTCACATTCTGATTGGAGAGAAAAACATAAAAAAATTTGACAACTTTGAAAAGTCAAACCATTCACAAGGTGACATGTGGTGCTGAGGGGCTCTCGATTGCACTTTTGCCAAGTTTAGGGGGCTGGTAGAGACTTTTGAAAGTTGGAGGCGTCGCCTGATATAAAGTGCCACGTTTGAGGGTCTAAGTATACATTAGACCTTTAAATTTTTGTAATGTTCCATTTGGTGTTATTTTAATAAGAACAACTTGTATTTTGCAGGGGCTGTACCGCAAGCTCGGAAAGCATCATTGGCTCGGTTTTTGGAGAAACGCAAAGAAAGGTAAACTCAACGATATCATATAATTTGACGAACTTTTTTTTGAATTCGAGTTACTAATCAAATTGAACTTATATGTGTGGATTTCAGAGTGATGAGTTTGTCTCCGTACAATGTGAGTTCGAAATCTCCAGAATATTCCACCACAGTTTCTGACGGCATTAGCTTATCCATGAATTCGTTTTCTTCGTCTAGTCATCAACTAGCGCTGAAAAATGGGCTCAGATGATTCAAAAACATATTTGTACACTCTACAGAATGTAAGAGAGATACTTATGTTTTTTTTTAATTGTATGTTCAATTCCTTTGACTTCAAATTTTTAGATTTCTTAAAATTTTGTTAGAGGTTAAGTTCTTATAGTCAACGTGTCTCTCTTTTTTTCTTTCTTGTAATAGCTTTTCTTTTTTCAATCTCTTGATGACTCTTAAGTCAACATGTAATATAACGTATGTACCCTTATAAGATGGTGTATAAGTACTCTTTTTCCCTTAAAATTTTGTTTTCGTTCCTCAAGGACTTTTATAGGAGAAGTGTAATAGTTTTCTTTTTCCCTTAAGAATGGGAATAGATACAAATGTTCATCTTTCCAAGTTAAGTTTGGGCTGCTAATAAGCTATTAATTCTGTCAGTTTCACTTTGGAAGAAATGTCATATGCTTCCACCAAAGTTAGACTTGACTTCATATTTAATTTCCTTCAGGCCTGGCGAGCAGTGGCGGGAGAGTGCGACCGCCTAGCGACCATAGCCGAAAGGGGTTTAAAGATATATTTTCGTTTAAAGATTTAGTTGTTATTATTAAAAAATAAATGTAACCATTAAGAAATGGTAGATCAATTGGTGGACCACTTATCAAATTTATTAGTGGTCAAAGAGTTCAATTTTTACTTTTTTAAAAAAAGTATTTATTACAATATTTTTTATTGGGACTCCATTTTACTACTTTAGATATTATTTTGCCTAGAACCCCAAATTGTTAGGACCAAGCTGATTTCCTTTTCTTTTTAAATTTTCCAATGGTAATGAAGAGAGAAATTTCCTAGAAAAAATGGAGAAATTTGTCGGCCACTCATAGCTAGAAAAGTCATGCATAAATGAAGAAAAGTATCACACGTGCAAAATGCTATAAAATGGCCAGTGCAACTCGAATAGTTTATATAGATAAACAGAGAGAGTAATTCACAATAATAATGAAGGGGTTGGAGCAGTGGCGGAACCAGGATTCAGTGAAGGGGGGTGTTTGCATGACAAATTTTTTTAACGGTATTTATCAATGTATATATCAAAATGCCAATAATTGCACCAAATTTTCAATGAATGTACGTGTTCCAAGGAACCAAAGCAACTCATAAAAGAACATGAATTAGTGTAATTGAAGTAACATCCATTGTCTTAGCTTTTAGCAAAGTTGGTAAACTTATTTCCATTGCTTTATATTCAGTGTTTAGTAATGTAAATCATGTTGTTTGCATTTTATTATTTCAAGTGAGAAACCTTAAGTTGCATATTTAAGGTATGCAGTGAGGAAAAGAAATATATATGATATTTTCCATTCAATATTTTTAGTGCTATTTTGTCCCAATGGCCTTTGTAGGCCCATGCCGTATATTGACACACTCAACTGAAAACACTGAACTTCAGTGAGTAGTGTACAACATAAAAGTGATTAATGCATATTGTCATTTTAGCCCTCAGGCATTGAGGAAGCAAAGCCCTCCAAACTTTTGAAATTAGAGGCAGCAGATAAATGGAGGTAGGACAATTTTCCGGCAACCATACCGGCCGCCACCCTCTCATTCCGCAACTGGTTGGGAGGTACAATCATCATAATACTGATGATAATAGTAATAATAACAACAATATTAATAATAATGATAAGGGGTTAGTTATTGAGGTGTGAAGGTTGTTTTGAGGGCCGGTCCTCACAACTTTGGGAAAGTCAACTCTACCAACCTAAAGAGCCGTTGGATCTTCCGTTAGACTCATATTTTGTTTTGTTAGGCACATTGGCGGGAGTTAATTCTACCAACTTTATGCAATTGGCAAGACTTTTGCACGAATTAGTCTCATACAACGTTACTTGTGTCAGCTGTCAGGTGGCTAAACGTGGGTCTTCCTCTTTGTTGTCAACTCACTATTTGAAAATCCTCTTACTACCTTTTATGCAAGTTTGATCACCTATCTTTTTGGATTATAAAAAGTAGGGACCTATTTTTAGTATTTGTCTTCACGTGAGTTAATGCATTGGGATCTAAGCTTGACTGTAGAAGATGTTTTCCTTCTCTTGTACGTCAGAATAGTCTTCTGAGATACTTGGCTTCTGAGATTATCTTCTAATCTTCGAGTCTACTGTCTTGCTCCTGAGATTCAACGACTTCTGAGCGTGATCATCTTTCGAGTGCACAGTTTCTGATTTTTAGTTATCTTCAAAACTTGGCTTCTAGATTTCGAATCTTAGCTTCTGAGAATTCTTCTTATGGGCTAAGTTCAACAATCTCCCCCATTTTGATGATAACAAAAATCTGCAAGACAAAGGTTACCTCTCCCATAGTTCATGCCAATTCTGAAACGTATAAGTTGTACAATTTGAATATTGTACTCAGAATCAGAGATGATGTTTTTATTATATTTCTTCAAGTGTTAACAATGCGATAACGTCTACGAAGCTCAGATTACAAATACAATGAATAATATAGAAAAAACATCAGACGATAAGAGTAGATACAACTAGCTATAAGTTACAAACTATCACTTGATTTGGCTTTTGATTCATTATCTAAGAGACGGTAATAGTGTCATCATCATCATTTTCATAGGTGCCGGCAGTTGAAGCACGTGATGAGCCCAAGCCTTCTTGTATGTGAGTAAAGTAAACTTCCCTTGCTTCTGAGCTTCTGCATTTGTCAACATTGTCTCCAAGGGTTGAGAAAAGGGCTCAATGAACTTTTGCAACTCCCTTGGGGATGCTTCTAAGTTAGGCACAAGCTGTGTAATGTGATCTAGGCAGCCCTTTGACACATAGTTGTAAAGATTTCTACATAGAACCGCAATTTTGGCTGTCCCCAAATAAAGTTGTGAGAGATTACGTTCGCAAGTTGCTGCAGAAGGGAACTATCATTGACTCATGAACAACAAATGGATTAGAATTTTATGAAATATTCTGAAGCTGCTCTGAAAGATTCTCTATTTGAGCAGATAAGGTCTGACCGCTTTCCCTAGTGGTGGCGAGAATGGAGGATTTTGAGCTATCAATAAACTTGGTAAGGCCCTCAACAACTTTCTTTATTTCGTTCTCAACATTCATGGAAACATATGAGAGATGATTTTTGTGAGTATCCAGGAGTTCATCCTTCATCTCCTTCTCCAGCTTCTTCAAAGCGTCAAAGATGTTGGACACCGATGCTTGGTGATTAGACTAAAGAGTCTTGATACTCTTAGTGTTGGCTTTCCTCTTTTTCCACAGCATCATGATTTCTAGCTACTGAGTCGCCTCACCTTTATTTCCTTCAGAAGATCAGTCTTGAGAGTTGCAAGATTTGTCTCAGAGGAGTAGTTGAGAGTTCTGAGAATCTCCCCATGTTGTACAAATAGCTTTTGAAGATTGTCTAGTATGGCCTTTTGATTTTCTACCAATCTCCCCTCATTCTCCACAATTTTCTTGTTTAGCTCCGTGAGAGAAGTGGCCATTTCCTTGTTTTCAATGTCCCTATCCTCCATCAGTGGCAGGATTGCATTTTTCAGATCATGAGCGATGGTAGAAGAACTTGGAACTAGATGAGTTGAAGCTTCAATGGCATTGGCCTGACTTGTGAGACTCAAGCAATTCTGGGCCAGCTGGACTACTACTAGAGATGTTCTAGATAAGCAGACATAGTTAGTGAGCTTCTGAAGAATTTTGATGATCTCTGCCTACTGTCTAGCCACATTATTCAGTGCATCCTCCTCGCCCTCCTCTTTTGACTCACTCTTCTTCATTTGCTTTGGGAGAGTGCTCAGGTATGAGAGTGAGTTGTTGGATATGATATATACCCTTAAAGCAATTAGAGTGATATATCGTAATTATGTAATAGTATAAATATTTTGTTCAATTAACAAATGCATTTAATATTTTGTTTATATCAATGTGCTTATATATATTATAGCTGGTTAAAATATATTCATTGATGTATTTATACAAAAGTCCTTAACATAACATAGCATGAAGTCAGAAAAATTATAGTTGGACTATATTTGGTGAGACCTGCTTCATGTGCAATTAGGTTATGTCTAAACTATCCCTAGTCATAGTTTCATCAAGAAAAGATATTGATGAAGCGGTAAGACTAGCATGTGGTCAACTTTCTTGGAAAGGGTCCAAGCAGTTAATCTCCTAAAGACTGAAGGTGGTGCCTTAAGTTTGACACATGGATATATCTGGGAGATATATTGGAGACCGTAGTAAGATAAACACTTGGTATATATATCAATGTGTTAGTGTTTATCTTCATGCAATAAGCTTTGCGAATATCCTCATGCTTGAGATACTAGTTACCTTGTGTGGTACTATTGCTATACTTTGGGTCATTCCTATGGACTCATTAATTTAGGGTGTTACGGGTGATTACGGGTATAGTGATGACAGCACGTTAGTAAGCTGAGTAGTCGGAAAGAATCCATCGCCTCAGATATATTAAAGGAGTTGTACCTGGCCGATTGTTGAAGTGATGATTGCTATAAACGTCTGATCAGAGTATGTGTTTGATAGAAATAATTTCTAGTCAAACACATTATGGTAAAAGGTAATATACTTCGGTAACAAGTTACTAACTGGGATAGCTTGGAGCAACCTTGCTATTAGTGGGTTAACACTTTAACCGAACCCTATAAACTAGATGGTACTAATATCAAAGAATGGAAGGAATTTATCGCACTGGATAACTATTGCATTAACCGGGATTAAGTCATAAGCATAAATGACGGTCCGAGTATTGGAGGATGGTAGACCCTTGCTAGAGGCGTACTACAGTCGTTTAAGGTAATCGAGTTCTATTCACGGTCTAGAGCATCAAGAGTTATCAAACACCAACTACCACATTCAAACAAGCAATTATATACCACTCGACGATTCAGATCACAGTAGAGACTAATTTATAACATTAAACTAATTTAAGCTATCACATTCAAAATATGTTAAAATGTAACCCTACAATAGGCATATCATATTAAGCTTATGGCCTATGCACTGACTGCATAATAAAGTAGATGATTGTCGGCAGTTCAAGTAGTATTTTTTCAAATGCATCCAAACGAGTTATATTTAAAGAGGAAGACTTCAAACTCAAACACCACCAAACACCAAACTCAAAAAACCCATTAAAAGTCGCAAAGTTTGCATCCAGAAATGAAGTGACCCCAAACAGACCCATCACTAACAGATAGACCCATCATTAACAGATTCAATAGCCAATTTAAAGTATTAAGAGCAACATTTCAAATCAAATAATTTACACAACCTCATCCTGAAAGAAGATAGAATGAAGAGTACTTACAACTATATTTACATGCAATAATGTCAACAAGATACATAAGCAAAAGTCAATAATTTAATATATCACATTAACAAAGCAAATATTATCAGGTCATCAAAAAAAGGACGGATCAACTGAAGAATTGACAAAAACAGAATTTAAGAACTTTAAAATGTATGTATATATGAAAATAAGAGCCATTGTTGTTATATGTAATGATCCAATTCAGTCCATGAAATTCAGCAAACCCAATATAATCCATGCTAACTGAAATCAATATAGTCTAATAATATATGCATAGGTTAATTTTACTAATCATATATGACTTTTTAATACCATAATTGGACCTCAAACAACATAAGACTAACCAAAATTAAATTTTTACCTATAAAACGAACTGATTTTTCACAGATGTACCAATGTCTAACCTATAACATGATATACGAATAAAGAAGTTCTAACTCCATAACTAAAGAAGAGATTTTTCATATCGATGTTGACATGCAAAATCGTAAGTATCAACAGAACATACCTCAAAACACTTTCTAGGCTCGGTCAACTGTATACAAATACTATAGCTCTAGAGCATTCTTCCAAATGCCTTGCCCTGCATGTGGTGTTGGCATAATTAGTAAGAGAAAAATGAACTCCATAAGAGCTCTTCATTAAGATATTGATCATAACAAAAGGTCAGTACAACAACATATAGAAATAATATATGATATTATTGGAAGCAGAAAAAACTCAATATATTAAGGATAAAGAATCAAAAGCGTGAAATTTGAACATAGTCAATTGCTGCTCATTCAAATTGATTAAAATAATAAGAATAACAAAAAAAACGCAGCATTTGAAATTTCACATGGGTTCTTAACTAAAAAAAACTAAACCTGAAAAGGAAAATGCTCAGATAAATTGTGAACTTATAATATATTAAAAAGGAAAACAATAAGAATAGTCTACAAATGTAAGACCTTCTACTTATGTCCTCTCATATGGATTTTTTTCTTATTTTTATTCCAATTATGCAAATACTCAATGTGGTATGGTTCTGCACTAACACTAAATGGTCCCACTTGAGACAAGGATGATATGTTCACACCACCCTTGCATTTGTTGAAGAAAAAGTGGATAAAATTTTGAATCGAACTTTAGATAATGTCAGTAATAAATGGGTCCTTACAACAAGTATATTGCATAACTATATACTTTTGTTTTCATAATGGAAATACAATATGGTCAACCGTGAGCAAAATGAATTAATTATTGATGATAATTCAAAGAATTAGGTATTTTATGTAGCACATACAGTAGTCAAATCTGAACAACAAACACCATCAAAGACTTCATGGAAAATGACCAGCTCTGAATATGTATATATCAAATTTCAACGATGAAATTGCAAAATATGATATTAATATACATTAAGGTAGCAGTCGGACATCAAAATAATTTATCGTTAGACATGTTTCGAAAAAACTTAGTTGAAAACAGGAAAATAAGTCATAAACAATATTCAAGTCGACATGTCAAACCCAAAATCTAATTCTACTCCTTCGCACTACTAATCATATTTCCATGTAGAATTTTTATACATTGAAACCTAATCTCTGAAATTTGTCAGATTTAAGTCTGGATCAATTACAAATGTATTTCATTTGCATCCAAAATTGCATTTTTATAAATATTTGTTATCAAAAGGATCCTCACACCAGTGCTACAAACAGTCAAGCTTTGCATACACTTGTCGAACAAGAATATTTTGTTATTTTCTCTCATATATTTTCCCCAGACAAGCAGAAAAGATATAAAAAAAGGATAGCATGGGAAATATGAGAAATACCTTGCAGCCAAGGGAGCAGAAACATAAGGAATCAAGAAGGTTGCGGTCACAAACCTTACAGGTGTTGGTGACTACCTTTTCAGGCCTAGGCTGAGGGCCATTTATTCAACAACACAACTCTAGCACTATTAATTACATAACCCTGGACACCAAATATGTCAATAACTTTTTGAATCTCAAAAATCCTAGTCACATCATGGTATAAGGATCTCCTAATCTGCTATTCACAAAAACAGAGTTGACAGAGTATCATTGAAACCTGAAGTCAAATGCAAACCAATTTGGGCATTAAACGACACAAGAAGTAGAAAAACCTACTGAAGTCAGTGCACCGTCCTCTTTTCATGACTTTCAGTCACACAAACACATCAATTATAGAATAAAAAAGAAAGTCATACAGACGAAACTACTATACACTTCCCAACTAGTTAACCCTATCACAATGCAAAAATAACATTGAGATAGATACCAGAGGAGAAAGCAACACAAAAGAAAAACAAATCAATTCAGAATTCAACTATATCGTAGATAAACCACAAGCGATCAAACAAGCCTGAAGAACCCTGTTGATAGATAACTGATGTAAAAAAAAAAGACATTTCATTACATCTAAAGACCAGCAACAAAAAAGAATCCAATAACATTAAGGATAAAACCCAAACCTAACTTTGTTTTACTAGGAAATAAACAGAAAAAGCATTTAATATCATTGATACGTAAAATATTGAAATTAATACAAAATCAAAGACCCAAGCAGTATTCCGAAAGAAAACAAATTAAAACAAATCGACCATTAGCACAATAGAAATACAAACCCCAATAATCGCATAGAAAAGCATCCTAATTAAAGCTCAACAAGATATACAGGTCTCGAATTTATGGCTCCATTGTTTCCCCACTCTCTGCTTGCTCCTTCAGTGATAAACTATGCAGAACCTCCTATACGAGGAAATTAAATAAATTAGATTGAACAGAGTTTCAAAAGGCATCAATTTGTAGATCTGACAGTCAGCATAGAAGTTATCACAATTTCGGTGGATGAAAAGCAAATTAGGGTTTGAGAGAATAAAGAGCAAAGAAGCATACCTTCTAAACAGGGGCTTAAACGATGAAATCGACTGCTTGGAATTAAAAAACGAAGACACCAAAGCAGCGACTATTGTATTTAGCGCTTAGAATATATACCTCAGGCCAAGTTTTCATCTTTTCCAACAGAAGAGTGAAAGACGCTTTGGAGAGGAAAGAACGGGAATTAGAAGACGATTAGAATAGAGAGGAGAAAAAGAAGAAGGGGGAAGAAGAGAATAGAAAGGGGATCTAAGGTTTTGGTGGTAGCTAGTGGAGATAAGGCAAGTACAGAGAGAAGAAAGATAAAGGGGAGGAAGGAGTTAAAAATCAAATTCAAAGATGGAAGAGGAAGGAGGGCCTAAAAATCAAAGTGAAATGCGTTAGTTCGAGCTAAATCGTGGATGACTTTCGGGGACCAATGGAGGGACTCGAAAAGAGATGGCTTTTTTGAGCTAATTATATGTAATTACATATTTAATTTTTACTAAACCACTCATATATCTTCCTTCATAAATACTTAAAGTTCAAATTTTAACTAAATCAAACAAAAGTTTCAATTTTAAAAACGGTTCCTCAAACTAATCCAAGAAGGTCTCTACACAACTGGCATGCCATCGACTCTACCCTACAATCCGATCTTTATTTTCTCATATTACGAGGCTTATCTAATTAGTACAAAAAAGAGCATAAAAAATAAAGAGCGGATGCTATATACCAGATGGGTGATCATCTTCTTGTAAAGTTACGGAGGGATATCAAGTATATCTTTATTAAGATGCTGTTCCAACTCTATCAAATACATGATCGAGGATAGGTCCAACAATCGAAGAGATAAGCAACCATAGTAGGCACGAAATACTAGGTGGAGAACTTATCTTTTTTAACTTGCGCAATCTTTTATTCAAGTTAATCTTACTGTAACAAAAATAATAATTTTTTTACAACAAGCTTATTATGTTGTCACGGATATAGTTTTGTGACAATAAAAAATTTCTTGTCACATATTGTGTAGTTTTTGTTACAACTATTACTTGTCACATAAATATTTTTTGTTTCAAGTTTAACTTATCGTCACAAACAAATGAATTATTTGTAACAAACTTTTTATGCTGTCACGTATATTGTTTTTGCGACAGTAAAAAGTTACTGTCTTATATTGAATATTTTTAGTGACAACTGTTACTTGTAACTGAAGTATTTTTTGGTGTCAAGTTAAATTTATTGCCACGAACGAATAAATTGTTTGTAATAAGTTTTTTATGTTGTCACATACATAGTTTTTGTGACAGTAAAATTTCTATTGTAACAATTTCTAAATTATAGGTTACAACTAATGTTGTAACGGAAAAATATTAGTTACAATCTTAAAGAATTGTCACAAAAATGTATTATATGTGACAAATTTTCGGACAAAATTTCAAAATCCTAATTTTTGTAACAATAAAATTTTTATTATAACAGTTAATAGCCTTTTGTGATAATAATTTTAGTGACAAGTGAATTGTTGTCACATATTAGCTGATTTGGTGTAGTGTCACCTAGAATTGTACTAGACAAATTATTGCAAGAGAGATCTATCCCCGATATGTACTTCAAAATACTTCCTTCAAATTGAGAAGTTAGACTTTTTGTCGTAAACTCCAAAGGTTGTTTCATATAAACACTTGGAGTTGATCGCCAAAATGGAGCATTAGCAGCACTTTCTTTCTACATTATACAGGTTGGGGCACTGCCGAAAAGTTTATTGTTCGACAGATCAACCTGTTGGAGTTAAAACTCTAAAAAACAAACAACTTTATTAAACTTTAGAATATTAGAAGAACATCACAACTCACTCTTAACTTCTTTTCTCTCTTTTTTCTTCCACTCACATACACAAATGAAGGGGAGGATGGTATTTATAGTCATCCCACCTCCTTAACATGTGGTTCAAATTTATTTGGCATATTCCTAGCATATTCTATCTCAAAATATCAACTAAGATCGGTTTGAAGGTTCTAGATAGCTTCTACAATGATTCTGCCTGTATCTAGAACAATCAGGTGCTTTTGCAACTCTTCTTGGTCTGCCGTGACACTTCTGGGCTTCGTCAGAGTCTTCTGGAATCTTTTTAACAAATTACTAATGGAAACTGGGCCTTGTTGCTTCTTGGGCTTAAATAACTTGGGCTTTAGTCTAGATTTTCTTGATGGATCATTTTTAATTAATGATCCAACAAATACTAGATCAAGTTTACTTATTATCCAACATCCCCCCCTCATACTTGATCTTCTCATCCCAAGTACACTTCTTAATCTCATGAAGTTTTCATTCGTTAGTGGCTTAGTAAATATATCTGCAACTTGGTCTTGTTTCTTCACATGTTCAACTTGCCCCTCTTTTCTAGTAACACATTATCGTATGTAATGATAGCGGATATCGATATGTTTGCTTCAATCATGGAATACAGGATTCTTTGCTAAAGCAATGGCTGACTTGTTGTCGACATAGACCTTAGTCGGTTCTTCTTACATCAAGTCAATCTCCTTCAATAAATTTCTGAGCCAAATGGCATGACAAACACACGAGGTTGCAGAAATTTATTCTGCTTCACAAGTAGATAGTATAACAATCGGTTGCTTCTTTGACGTCCATGTGAAAGCAGTATCACCCATGAAGAGCACAAAATCCACTAGTGCTCTTTCGATCATCTTTATCTGCACCCCAGTCACTATCGCTATATCTAATAAGCTTGTAATCATTAGAAACTAAATATAACAAGCCGAAGTCAATTGTACCTTTCAAATATTGAAGAATTCTTTTAGCAGCTTTGAAGTGGGTGGTTGGTTGTGGGTGATTCTATGTAGCGACTTACTAATCCAACTGCATAAAGAATATCTGGCCTTATGCAAGTGAGATAGCGTAGACTTCCTACAAGGTTTTTCAATAATGTTGGATCTACACTTTCACCTTGTTCATGTTTAGATAGTCTGATCCCGTACTCTACTAGTGTGTTGATCGACTTCCAGTCCTCCATCTTAAACCTCTTAAGGATCTCCTTTGCATACCTCTCTTGTGAGATGAAAATTACATCATTTTCTTGCTTTACTTCACTGCCGAGATAATATGCCATATGTCCTATGTATGTCATTTCAAATTCCCTTGTCATCACTTCCATAAATTCTCTAAATATGCTTGGGTTACTTCTAGTGAAGATTAAATCATCCACGTAGAGGAACACTATCAAAATATCTCCATCTTTGATCTTGACGTACAATGCATGCTCAAAGGAACTTTTTTTGAATCCATTTTCTTCAAAGTACTTGTCGATTCTGCTATTTCATCCCCTTGGTGCTTGTTTAAGCTTGTAAAGAGCCTTCTTCAATTTTCAAACCTTATCTTCATGCCCTTTGGCTTCATAACCTAGCAGTGGTTGTATGTAGACTTCCTCTTTAAGAAAACCATTTAGGAAGGCGGATTTTACATCCATCTGATGAATCCTCCACTTGTTTTGAGCTGCCATAGAAATAATCAGTTTAACAGTTTCCAATTGATCTAGTAGAGAAAATGCCTCATCGTAGTCGATTTGAACCTTCTGACATTAACCTTTTGCTATTAGTCTCGCCTGTGTCTTTTAATCTCTCCCTTATGAATTTTGCTTTATCTATACAACCATTTGACACTAATTGCCTGAGTTCCTATGTGTCGTTCTTTTTAATGGCCTTAATTTCTTCATCCATTCCATCTCTCCATTGTTTCTCTTATGCAGCTTCTTGAAATATCACCAGCTCATAATCAATAAATAGACAAAATAATGTTAAATTGTCTAATTGTTCAGCCACCTCATAGAGTTCTCGAAGGCTTCTTGTATGATGCACTTCTCTTTCATCTTCACTCCCACTTGAGGATGGAGAAGATGATCTGTCTCTATGAGTAGGAGAGTTTAGTGGAGTTGTGAAGCCTTTTTAAAGTTCTCTTGGTTGCTTAGTTGGCGTTTGTTCATGTCCTTCGAGTTGGAAAAAATTGAAATATCCTTCATTTGAGAATCCAAGTTCCATTCTCCGTCTTCATCAAATATAAGTCTCAGCTTATCATAAACTTCTTGTCTTTCGGATTGTATATCCTGTAGCCTTTTGAACTTGAGTTATAACTAATGAAAATGAAGCGTTTGCTTTTATCATCAAGCTTGGTTTGATTCTCATCTGGTATATGAATATGGGCTACGCTCTCGAAGACTCGAAGGCAGGAAATTCTGGGCCTTCTTACACTCCATGCTTCTTGTGGTGTCTTTCCCCATGCACTTCTTATAGGAGAATGATTCGACATGTAGACTACACATGCCACTACTTTTGCCTAAAACTCCTTGGGTAGTTTCTTACTTTTGAGCATACTTCGATCCATGTCGAGGATTATTCTGTTCTTCCATTTAGCCACTCCATTTTGTTCGGGGCATCTAGGAGCCATTAAGGGTCAACAGATTCCATGTTCTGCACAAAACTCGTTGAACTCGGATTTCTTGAATGCCATAAGATCAAAGCCATGATATCTGATTTCTTGAATGCTTTGAATAACACTTCTGATTTCTACTTCAAGAAATACACCCATGTTTTTCTTGAAAAATGATCAACAAAGAGAAGGAAGTAGTTACTATTAGTGAGAGAACTTGGCTTGATAGGATCACACATGTCTGTATGGATGAGATATAGTGGCTTCTTGGTTATAGAATTTGACTCCTTTGGAAAGCTTCTCCTGAATTTCTGTCCTTGTAAACATCCTTCGCATAATTCATCGGGATGATTGATGCACGACAGACCTCTAACCATTCCCTTTTTAGACAACCACTTCAATCCTCCAAAGTTGAGATGAACAAACCGAAGATGATAGAACCACAATGTGTCTTTATAACATGCCTTCAAACACTTTGGCAATTAGATCACCTTTGCCATCTCTTATAAAAAGACTACAATCTTTCATATGAATATCGTAGCCTTTCTCTAAGAGTTGGCCCAAACTCAAGATGTTGCATTTCATATTAGGCACATAGTAGACATTAGAGATTAACTGGTGGCTACCATATTTAGCATAAAAGAGGATGTTACCTTTCCCCTTCATAGATATTTTCGTATCATCTCCAAATGAAACATCATCGCTTGCTATTTCATTAAAATCCATGAACAAGTTTCTTCTTCTACACATATGATTTCTTAAACCTTTGTCGAGATACAACGTGTTCTCTTGGCGGACACTACTATTATTGGTTGCTAGGAGTAACATTTCTTTCTCCACTATCTTCTCTTCTGCAATATTTGCCTTCTCATTGACTTTGTTGCTGGGAGCTCTACTTTCTGAAGTATAATGCCTAAACTTTTGGCAGTTGTAGCATTTAATTTGAGATTTTTCATACCTCGTATTTCTCGTAGTTATTGTTGGAATTAATGTTGTAACTCCAACTTCGTCCACGACCACGACTACCACATCGTCTGCGGCCTCAATCTCGACCTCTGCATCTGCCTCTGCCTCTAGCTTTGTTGCATGGGTCTTTGTTATTACCTTGGCTTTCACCCGTATCCTTAAGTTATAGTTTGAGGAGTTGCTCAGTGATCCCTTGCTTCTTCTTGTGGTTTTCTTTATAAGCTTGCAGTGATCCTTGGAGTTCCTCGATCGGCATCTCCACCAAGTCTTTGGTTTCCTCAATTGTCACCATAATGTGCTCGAATTTGGGATCCAACAAATGGAGTATCTTTTCTCTTATTCTAACATCTTCTAACTTCTCACCGTTTCTTTTTAGTTGATTTGAAATGACAGCTACTCTTAAAAAATAATAGGAGATAGACTCAGATGCTTTCATTGTAGGGATTCGAATTCACCTCTTAATGTTTGGAGAAGTACCTTCTTCACCTTTTTGACTCATTTGTAAGAGGTTTGAAGCTTTTCCCATACTTTCTTAGTGGAGATTGAGCTTGAAATCTTCTCAAAGCCACCATTAGCTAATGTAGATGAAGAAGAGAGTTTTCTTGTCTCTCTTTTGAGAATCCTTCAAAGTTGTTATTTGATCTTGTTTGAGAGAGGCTTCATTTTCGGGCTCGGTGAAGCCTTTCTCTATGATATCCCAAAAATCATGTGCACCTAGAATAGCATTCATATTAATACTCCAATTGTCATAATTGTTATTATTGAGTGTTGGAACTTGAAACAATGCCACGTTATTCGCCATCTTACCCAAATAGCTTTTCTAGGCATATAGGGGCCATTGTGACACTTCCTGAAATCTTTTTTCAACACAATGGACGTATTACGGCACTTCTTGGAATCATTTTTCAATACGCTGGATGTATTGCGACACTTCTTGCAGTTTACTACAACACTTCTACTGTCTTTCGCAACCCTTTCTGGACTACTACTACGTCTGAAATTTCTTAAATTTCGGCTTTTGCACTTGGAAATGAAACTTTTTTGAAAGAGTAATCAGACTTTCAACCGAGCTCTGATACCACTTTATTAGAATTTAGAACACTCAACTAAACAACTCCTATTAGACTTTAAATATTAAAAGAATACCACTACTCACTCTTAACTTCTTTTCTCTCTTTTTTTCTTCTTCTCATATACACGAATAAAGACCTCCTTAACATGTGGTTCATATTTATTTCGCATATTTCTGGCGTATTCTATCTCAAAATATCAACTAAAGTCAATTTGAAGGTTCTAGATAGCTTCTACAATGATTCTGCCCGTATCTAGAACAAGCAGATGCTTTTCCAATGCTTCTGGGTCTGTTGCGAGATTTCTGGACATCGCCAGCGTCTTCTGGAATCTTCTTGACAGATTTACTAATGGAAACTGTATTGGAAACTAACAGTCAAATTGAACATGCATAAGAGGCATGGTGGAAATTCAAAATTTTATCCATGTCCCCAAGAACTCCTATTAGTTGCATATAAATTAAATAAAGCCTTAACTAAATAATTCTCTACCTAGGTTAGCATGCTAAAGGACTAGGCATACCATAATTCTAAATTATATCCTAGCATATTTATTTTATACTAAGCATGTTATAACTCTAAGTTATAACCTAAGCATAAAATAAACTGAGCATGCAAAAATAACCTAAGCATAATTATTAAGTCTAAAAATACTTAAAGAAAAAGACTTAATAATTAAAAGAGAAAGAAAAAGAACTTACCAGTTGAAGCGTGCTTTTGCAGATGCTTCTTGCACAAGCCTCTAATAGTAGGATAGCCTCTAAGAGTATCCACACGAACCCCACCAACCAAAACCTCCCCAGGAGGAAGAACTAAGAAGCCTCGAGTAGTTGCTAAACCACTCTAGAAGCCTCACCCAAAAATATAAACTAGCGGTGCCCGAATAAATTCAGGCTCCACAAAAATAACTTGCTCAATTACCGGAGAGATTAATTATCTCGCTTAGGATTTATGCTTTGAGCTTAGTACAATTTGAAAGGAAAGGGAATAGCCTATATATAGGCTTGGGGGAGCATTTTGCTCCCCCTTTTAAATGATGTGGGATCAGAGTAATTACTCCCATCCCATGTGCACACAGCGTGCATGCTGTATACACATGCAAGGCAAAGCCCTTATAGGCTTTAACTTGCTTGTGGGCTGTGCATGTGCAACCCATTTTTATGGGCTGCCGCGAGCAATGCCCAAACACCTTTCGGTGTACTCCCGCACACTCGAGCCTGTACAAAATACTTTTGTACTCTCGATCCGATTAAACTCGCCAATGCGAAAATTTCCTTTTTTAATCCATTTTCAAATATTTATTTTCTGACCCTAATAAATTAGTCACCAGTCAAAATAAATTTTTTGGTCCAACCAAAATTGATTTAATCAATTATAATTTATTTATGACTCTAATTAATTAGTTACCGGTCAAAATAAATTCCTTGGTCTATCCAAAATTGATCTAATCAATTTTAACCAATCAAATAATAATTCAATTATTATTTATGTTATATTTTCGTAATAGAATAAATCGATTAGTTCTTTACTTAGTCTGATGAAGGTCCAATGTATGTGACCTTATAAGATCCCGAAGTATTGAGCTGTTAAGGCTTAACCAACCCTTATTCTAATGGAACCATTGGCTCGATGCTCTAGACCATGAATAGAACTCGATTACCTTAAACGACTGTAGTACGCCTCTAGCAAGGGTCTACCATCCCCCATTACTCGGAACGTCATTTATGCTTATGACTTAATCCCGGTTAATGTAATTGTTATCCAGTGCGATAAATTCCTTCCATTCTTTAATATTAGTACCATCTGGTTTATTGGGTTTGGTTAAAGTGTTAACCCACTAATAGCAAGGTTGCTCCAAGGTATCCCAGTTATTTAATTGTTACCGAAGTATATTGCTTTTTACCATAGTGTGTTTGACTAAAAACTATTTCTATCAATTACATACTCTGATCAGAGGTTTATGGCAATCATCACTTCAACAAGTGGCCAGGTACAACTCCTTAATATATCCGGAGTGATGGATTCTTTCCGACTACTCAGCCTACCAACGTACTGTCATCACTATACCCGTAATCACCCGTAGCACCCTAAATTAATGAGTGCATAGTAATGATCCAAAGTATAGCAATAGTACCACACAAAGTAACTAACATCTCAAGTACGAGGACATTCGCAAAGCTTATTGCACAAAGATAAACACTAACACATTGATATATATACCAGGTGTTTATCTTACTGCGGTCTCCAATATATCTCCCAGATATATCCATGTGTCAAACTTAAGGCACCACCTTCAGTCCTTAGGAGATTGACTGCTTGGACCCTTTCGAAGAAAGTTGACCACATGCTAGTCTTTCCGTTTCATCAATATCCTTTCTTGATGAAACTATGACTATGGATAGTTTGGACATAATCATAATTGCACATGAAGCAGGTTCTACCAAATATAGTCCAACTCTAATTTCTCTGACTTCATGCTATGATATGTCAAGGACTTTTACATACAATAATGAATATATAGTTAACCAGCTTTGATATATATATATATATATATATATATATATATATATATATATATATATTGATATAAACAAAAGATTAAATGCCATTATTGATTAAATAAAATATTCGTACCATTACATAATTAAGATATATCGCCCTAATTGCCTTAAGGGCATACATCATATCCAACAAACTCCCACTTGCACTAAGGCCAATTAGCCATATGTTTTAGTCCATATGCTTTAACATGCTGGTCATGTCTAACTTGAGTCAATGGCTTTGTCAGACCATCCGCGAGGTTCTGATCAGTGGGTACATATTCTAATCTTATTATCTTAGCATCAACAATTTCCTTGATTATATGATACTTTCTGGATACATGTCTATTTTTCTGATGAGACCGTGGTTCCTTTGCCTGAGCTATGGTACCATTGTTACCACAATATAAAGTAATTAGATCAACAACCTCATGCACCACACCGAGATCACCAATAAATCCCTTTAACCAGACAACTTCTTTTGCAGCATCGCATGCAGTAATGTATTCAGATTCCGTGGTTGAATCAGCAGTAGTTTCTTACTTGAAACTCTTCCAGCATACGGCCCCTCCATTTAACATATACACAAAACCTGACCGAGACTTAAAGTCATCCTTGTCAGATTGAAAGCTCGCGTTAGTGTAACCTTTGATAGTGAGGTCACCTTCTCCATAAATCAAGAACTCATCCTTAGTTCTTCTCAAGTACTTAAGGATTGCCTTGACGACCATCCAGTGCTTTTCACCTGGATCTGACTGATATCTGCTCGTAAAGCTTAAAGCCTGAGAGACATCCGGCCTAGTACATATCATAGCATACATGATGGATCCTATCGCGGATGTATAAGGTATATCCTTCATGCGCATTCTCTCCTGAGTTATCTTCGGACACTCAGCCTTAGATAGGTTAATCCTCTTTATCATCGGGACATAACGTTTCTTAGAATGCTCAAGGTTAAACCTATTCAACACCTTGTCTATATATGTACTTTGAGAAAGGCCTAACAGCTTCTTGGATTTGTCCCTGAAGATCTTTATACCTAGTATAAATGCTGCTTCACCAAGGTCTTTCATGGAGAACTTTCTTGACAACCATATTTTAACGTTTTGAAGAAGAGAAATGTCGTTTCCTATTAGTAGAATGTCATCAACATACAATACTAGAAAAACGACTGCACTCCTACTAACCTTCTTGTAAACACAAGGCTCATTTGCATTTGGGCAGAAATCCAGTTCTCGGATTGTCTGATCAAACCTTATATTCCAACTCCTGGATGCCTGCTTAAGTCCGTAAATGGATCTTTGTAGCTTGCATACCTTTGAGCCATTTTTGTATCATATACACATCCTGATCTAAATCCCCATTCAGGAATGCTGTTTTTACATCCATCTGCCAGATCTCATAATCATAATGAGCAGTAATGGTGAGGAGTATCCTTATGGATTTAAGCATGGCTACCGGTGAGAAGGTTTCATCATAGTCAATACCTTCCCGTTGACTATAACCTTTCGCAACCAACCTTGCTTTATAGGTAATACATTACCGTCCATGTCTGTCTTCTTCTTGAAGACCCATTTGCACCCAATTGGTCTAACCTCTTGTGGTGCATCAACCAAATTCCAAACTTGGTTCTCGTACATGGAATCCATTTTTGATTTCATGGCCTTTTGCCATTTATCAGAATCTGAGCTTTTTATTGCCTCATCATATGTCTTTGGTTCATCATCCTCCATAAGATATAGTTCCTTATCATCAGTGATGATTAACCCATATCTATCAGGACCTTTATGAACACGACCTGATCTTCGCAATGATTGTGTTTCGACAGGTTATTCTTGGATCACACTCTCTTGTGTATCTAGAACGGGGTCAATCACATGCTAGTCTTTCCATTTCATCAATATCCTTTCTTGATGAAACTATGACTAGGGATAGTTTAGACATAATCATAATTGCACATAAAGCAGGTTCTACCAAATATAGTCCAACTATAATTTCTCTGACTTCATGCTATGACATGTTAAGGACTTTTGCATACATGAATGAATATATATTTAACCAGCTTTAATATATATATATATATATATATATATATATATATATATATATATAAGCATATTGATATAAACAAAAGATTAAATGACTTTATTGATTAAACAAATTATTCGTACCATTACATAATTAAGATATATCGCCCTAATTGCCTTAAGGGCATACATCATATCCAACAAACTAGGGTTTGCTACCTCTTAGGCTTAAATAACTTGGGCTTTAGTTTAGATTTTCTTAATGGATAATTTTTAATTAATGATCCAACAAATACTAGATCAAATTTACTTATTTTCCAACACAACCAATCTTAAATTCAACAAATTGCAAAGTTCAACCATTTCACCTTCAAGATTGTTATGACTCAAAAGGAAATATCTCAATTTTAGGCAACTTGCCAATCCACTGCAGAACCTTTTCTTTAAAATAGTTATAGCTAAGATCAAGAGTCATCGGGTTTGAGAAATTAGAAAACGCAGTTCCCAAAGAACCATGTAGCCTATTTCCTGGCAAATATACTTCTTTGACTATTGAAAGGCCTAACTTAGTTGGAAGATTTCCGGAGAATATATTCACGAAAGATCCAGCACCTCAAGTGAGGTCATATTTGTCACATTTGAGACATTAATAATATAGTAATTCTTTTTAAGAGATAAAATATAACAAGATGTTAGTAACTTGAATTATGAAAATATGATAGTAAAATATTTAACAAAATGATAAATACCGAAATAACCTTTTAACCGTGAAAGGATTCTGTTGAGGCCCGGATCGGTTTCCTTAAGACAGAATTTGCCCCGTATGAACTATTGTCTCCCAGGATACAACAACAGACGTTGGATGAACTCAACCGAGCGTAAAATATCTCCGAGATGAAAACTAAGGAACTAAGAATGAACTTAAGACAAATGTAATATTATGAACATGTAAGAGCTAGAAAAGGAAAGCACCAATTCTCAATTTCCTTATGTATTTCCTGTACTAAATTCAAACCATATATATAGCCAAGGAAAGGAATAAAATTGACAATAATTAATTACTACCAAGTTAGCAAATGGCATAGCAATTATGATTGCTATTCAATAATAAAAGTAAGATATATTATTAAAACCAAAACTTCCTCATTAAGTCATTATTATTATTCTTATTCTTATTCTTATTATTATTTTATTTTATTTTTCAACAATATTAGCAATCCATTCAGGAATGTTGCCAGAGAGCTTGTTGTTGCTTGCATCCAACATTTTCAACTAGGATAACAAATTGCATAGCACAATGATCAAATGGGTTGTGATCATAATTATCAGAATCTTACGATTCTCGATACGAATCTTACGATTTGATACAATTGAACCCCAAATCGATTCGAATCTATGGGGTGAATCTAAAATCATCCAGAACCTTACTATTCAATACCGATTCAGTAGCGAATCCGCCGAATCTTAAGATCCCACCGATTCGGTCGATTTATGATCTTTACTAAATTAAAGTATGGTAGAAGCATATTATTTTGAAGACGGTGAAATTAAAGATTTGACTCAAGGTGGATAAAGTTTATTGCTCTACCAATTAGTCGCCGAAGCAAGGAGGAACCCAATGCCGTCAATAGACTCCGGGCGACGATGTCAACGACTAAACTGTAAAGCGGTTGTGCACTGAAGTGTGCCACATCTATGTTTTGCTTTAAAATTAGTCTCTAATATAGAAAACGTGGAAATTAAATCTCCTTGAATACTAATTGAAAAATATCTTACCTCAAATATTAATTCATGCTCTACATCAACATTTGAAATTCTAGATCATTTAACATGAAAGTCGAGCTAAACTAAGAATATATTACTATAGAGTAAAACTTGTATATTAGGCTTGAATTATAAGTACTTATTTGGTTACATAACTCTTTTAACATTAAAATTGCAGATATCGACTAAAATTTACTAATATCTTTTAAGTTAAAACATTTAAAACCAAATCTTACGATTTGATTCGATTCACGACTCATGATTCAAAAAATTTGGATTTCGAATCCTAATTTGACGACTATGGTATTGCGATTACATAGCACAAAAACCAATAATGATTGAATAGCACAAACACCAATTTGCAATTTATAATTGTTAAATGACTTTGATTGTAGAAATGCTCATTTTTCCAAGTTACATTTGAGCTGCTAACAAGCTTCAAATTGGTACACAAATTCTACTATGCATTTTACCACAAAGTTGCAATTTGAGTGACACGACACCCAAATTTGGCATTACCCCTCCAAATAGTCTGCTTTTCCTATAGTCAGTATCACATAGGAAGAAAAGTCATGCATCCAAAGGAGACTTTGCTTGATGCTTAATTTCCATTTTCTTAAAATTTTCCAATGTAATGTAAAGAGAAAATTCTAGGTTAGGTTAAAGATTGCTCGCAAAAAGACCTTTTTAAGCTATCTTTAGTTTGTTTGTTTGGTACTTTTACTATAAATGTTATCTATTTGATATCTGTGCTATTCAATTTATTATATTTTGTCCCTTTAGTACGGATTACGCAATATATAATTAATAAAGTATCTACCTTATAAGGTAAAAAAAGATAACAAATTTCATAACACAAAGACCAAATGAGTTACTATTACATAGCACAAGGATCAATGGGTAATGATTGAATGACACAGAGACCAAATAGGGACCAAATATATTACATATAGGGACCAAATATATAATGGTGCAGCACAGGGACCAAACGAGCTAAACGTTTATGGCAGGACCAAAAACATTTTTTATTGGCCAAAATTGCTACATAAGAAACATAACTCGAGTTCACTAATGGCAGCCATGTTGACAGTTGCAATTTATAATTGGTAAATGACTTTGATTATTATACAAACGTACATTTTTCCAAGTTACATTTGAGCTGCTAACGAACGTCAAATTGATACACAAATTCTACCATGCATTTTACCACAAAGTTGTAATTTGAGTGACACAACACACAAATTTGGCATTATCGATCCCTCTAAAAATTCTGCTTTTCCTGTAGTCAGTGTCACATAGGAAGAAAAGTCATGCATCCAACAGAGACTTTACTTGATGCTTAATTTCCATTTTGTTAAAATTTTCCAATGTAATGAAAAGAGAAATTTCGTACAAAAAATACGGAGAAATTTATTGGATACACGTAGCAAGAGAAGTCATGGTTAAATTAGGAAATATATCCCCCGTACAAAATGCTATAAAATAGTATAAGTGCGACTCCAATATTTTATATAGACAAATAGTGAAATTAAGCAATGGTGGGACTGAGAGGTATAATACTACTAGTACTACTGATAATAATGAGGTGTGATTGTTGTATTGAAGAAGAAAGAGTTGCTCTTCAAAATTTATACTCTTCGATTAGTGATTGTCCTGTAACTAGAGATGATGATTGCTGTGGGTGGGATGGTGTGGAGTGCAGCTCCGCATCTGGTCGTATTACTCTTCTGGATCTTTATCCTTTTTACATCGATAATTCAATTGGGCCTGAAGAAGAAGAATGGTATTTCAATGCCTCTTTCTTTCTTCCCTTTCAACATTTGACCACCCTGAAAATTCCTTTGGTTGGCTGCGTCCAAAACCAAGGTAATATCTAGTCGTGTTAAAGCATTCTCAATAAAATTTCAAAGCATAGTAGAGTGAGTGTTGTTGGCAACGTTGGTTATCTTATAAGCCATATCGGAAATAAACAAGAATTACGAGTGGTATATAATAAATGGTATGGATAAGGTCTTATTGTCACTTATATGCTCACTCAGTTTTTAGTTTATAAGTTACGATTGGGCCTCACCTATCAGCTTAACCTGGTGGGTCAAACGGTTCCATGCCAGAATTCTGGCAGCTCTATTTGTTGAATAAAATTTCAACACATGGTAAAATATGTGTTATACCCGCTTCAAGCCCTTTGGGCATTTGCGTCGGTAGTGTGTTCGAAATAATATAAGATCTATAATAAGACGTTACTAATAAGCTTAAACTTTTTAGTCAAACAGTTATGGATGAGTGCCATAAATAATAGGGTAAACTTAAAAAAAATATCATATGATTTCACCCATTTGAAAACGAGGTTTGAGAATTTTTTTTTTACAAAATGGGGTTTGTGATTTAAATAAAAAGGATTCTCAATATTAAATTATAACACGATAATGAGTAATCTTATTCGTTTTTATCTTAAATTTTGTGGATTTATTAATAAAAATGCAGTATACATCAGCGATAATTTTTGAAATTTTTTTAATGTTGCAAATATTTTTTTATTTAAAATATGATGATAAACTTTAAAAAATCATAAAAATAGAGACACTTTGCTGAAACTTACTCAAATCGTGACGTATAATTTTAAAATAATAAGATTATATTATGCGAATGCATAATTAAAACTTTTTAATGTAAAATTACTTTTCTGAACAAAAGATATATTTTTTACCATCTTTTTATAAATTTTTTGAAACTACAAACCCCATTTTATCAAAAAAATTTTCTTAGACCCGTTTTTGCAAATGAGTTAAAGCACATGTTACTTTTTTTTAAGTTTGCCCTATATAATAATAACCATAAGTTAAGCTGTGATCCTAGAGGTCACAGGTTCGAGTCCTCGTACGAATGGATGGGATGGGGTTTTCTTTATTATTATTGTAAAGCCCAATGAAGCAAAATTAAAAAAAAAACAATAACCATAACTAGGCCTTAAATATCAATTTAAAAGTATGGATTCTAAATGGTTTCATGTCCAAAATTTCTTTAGTGTTCTCTGCTTTAACTTGGTGTCATCCAAATATTTATATAAATCGTTTTGTTAAGTAAATTTGTAAGGGTAACTCGTGTTAACTGAGATTAACCGTCCAACAAAATTAGTTAATGGTACTTGTAAATATACCAAAAAAATATTAATCTTTTTGCTGTTTTGTAGCTTTGTTCTCAAAGCCAACACTTTCTCATCTGATATATTCGCTAAGCACGATCGCTAAATCTTTCAGTTTTTTATGCAGGTTTTGAAAGATTGTCAAGACTGAAGTCTCTTGGATTAGATCTTAACGGCTTCAATGACATAAGCATCCTATCTTCTATTGGTACCATTTCAAATTGCGAAGAGTTCGTTTTATCTGATGATAACTTTAAAAAATCATAACAAAATGAAAATATCCGAAAATACTCAAATTTTAATTTATTAAATAACATGGTTAAATTATAGAAATATTAAATTAATTAAAATACCTTATGTACCATTATTATTTTTAATGAACACATATTTTTTTTCCTTTATTTACAAAATTTTGAAAACAGAGTCCCTTTTGGGAAAAAAAAAATTCCATAAACACCATTTTGTAAAATAGTAAAACCAAAGGTCATATTTTTTAAGTTCACCTTAACTTATACTATGGCAAGTAAAACCTATGCTAGAGAGTATTAAATTGTTAACCCTTAAAATATAATATGGAGGCTTATTAAATTGTTAATTAACCCTTAAAATATAGGATAGAGTCATCGACTATATGTATGTATATCATGATTTGAGTTGCAAAATGTAATTATAAATGTTGAAACCTTGTGAAGGATTGGTGCAACTTCAAAATCTAGAGAATATCACTATGTACACCGACGGCAGCTTCAACAACAGCATCTTCTCATTATTGAGTGGGCTTTCATCCTTACGATCATTGTCTCTAGAGGCAAACGATGGATTTGAGGGAACTATTGATACCATAGGTGAGCCATCTTTTTGTCTCTCGCACTAGCATTGGTATTAAACGTGGATAAATTTTGACGACATATTCTATTATGATTCAGAAGCCACGTGATCTTCACCGTTGAATAATTGCTACGTTAGCAGAACTAATGAATCTAGGGGTGTTCATAGGTTTGTTCGGTTGGGTAACCAAACCGAATACACTAAAAACCGAATATATTATAAAATCAAAATTGAAATCGATCCCAAGTAAATTATCATTCGGTTCGGTTCGGTTGGTTTGATTTATTTAACCTAATTATTTTCTTTCTTTATTTTTTTATCATTCAGAATTTATTTTGTTATTGAATAATTATCACTCATCACTTTCATTAGATGCATAAATTAACATTACATTTTCAATAAATTTTAATGAAAATACTATAATGTAGACACGAAATGATTAAATAAATGATATAACGATGAATAAATCACTCATAAATGTTACTAAAAATTTATATATAGTTCATGAATAAAAACATTAAAGTTAAAAAAACAAAATAACATTATATATCATTGATTTTTAAGAGGTATTTGAATTAATCGGTCATTTCAATTATATCGGTTATTTCACAATTAAAACCGAACTGATCGAATTGGCCGAAAATTTGTAAAATTTGCAACCGAAACCGAACTATTTAGACGAAAAACCGAACCATATAAACCAAATTTTATTGGTTCAGTCGGTTATTTCGTTTAGATTCGGTTTCTGAACACCCGTACTAACGACGTACCAATTATCCAATGGTGCGGCATTCCATTCTCTCTCATCACACTAGAAAATTTCAAGCTTTAATTGATTTATTTGTTTTGTTGTAAGAGCTATCAAAACTTGGAAAGTTGGAGTATCTTTATTTAGGTTTTGACTACAACAAGGGTATACCGTCACTAGCTGGTCTTTCTTCTCTGAATACATTATCTTTGTGGAAATGGCAATTAAATGGAATAATTGATCTTCAAGGTTAGTTTCTTCTTATCTATTCTTCCTTTTTTAGTAAAAAAAACTGTAATTTAACATGTGCTTATATTTTATGTCACTCTCAAAAGTTAAAATTTTAATGTAACTGTGCAGTTAATTAATATTCTCTTTAATTAAAGTTGTTGGTGACTAGTGACTGAGGTCTTACTTTGGTGGTTAAGGCCGAAACTTCGAGTCACATTTAGAGCTGGTGTAGATTTTTATTTTCATTTAATGTAAACTTAATAAGACAATTTTTTTAATCATTGTTAACTAGGATAGAAAAATAAAGCGATTACTAAGTTTAATATAGAAAAATTTAAAGTAGAAAATATTTTTTTCTACTAGCAATAAACACAAGGGTAATCTTTATTAAATAAAAAATGTGGAATACAATGAAATATAATGTGGAATATAGTGAAATAGAATTATTCATTATTATCAATCATGCTTGAACGAAATCGAATTCACTGCTTCACTATTTGTGGTTGATTATAGCCTTGCCTTTACAAAATTTGTCAAACAATAGTTACGAATGAATTAATTGTTAAGTTGCTATCTATATATGTCAGCAAAATTATTATGAATCTGAAGTCAATTTGATTTTTTTTCTTCTAACCTTTTAATAATTCAGTGTATGCTTAAAAGGTTGTTTGCCGTTTTACAAATCAAGTATTTATATCTATACCATTTCATAAGTAATTGGTGATGATTATAGAAAATTATGGGACTCGAGGGTGTTGAGCTTGATAACGGAGTGAGTATATAATTGAGTTCAACCTATTTAACACAAAATCAATTGGTTTATATTAAGGTTCAATCTACATATGTCACTCAACATTCTTGTTTATTTTCGATGTGGGAAAACCTCACATCTCCAACATTCTCCCACAGTATTAGTGCAACTAGGCTTGACCATTGTCGCTTGTCAAAAATTTCTTGGCCTATCCCTTCCGAGGCCCAAGGCTATCAACATGTCTAGTCATCTCTGCTAGCCCAAACAACATCAAGACTTTAATCACAAACCCATGGTCTTTCAAGTTGTTAGACCTTTTTCTGCTTTAAGACCATGTAGAAAATCCGTGGCGTCGAGCGTGTAGGATTTGATAGCTCGTGGCGTCGAGCGTGTAGGATTCTGAGGCCCAAGGCTATCAACATGTCTAGTCATCTCTGCTAGCCCAAACATCATCAAGACTTTAATCACAAACCCATGGTCTTTCAAGTTGTTAGGCCTTTTTCTGCTTTAAGACCATGTAGAAAATCCGTGGCGTCGAGCGTGTAGGATTTGATAACTCGAGTGAGTATATAAGTGGGGTTGAGTTCATATAACACAAAACCAATTGATTTGTGTTTAGGCCAATCTACACCATTTATATAGCACCGATTATTATTGTTTATTTTTGGGTAAACTTCATGATGAGGACATCTCAGAGCTGCCTCAACTAAGGAGGGCTCAACCTGCCAAAGAAAGGAGAACTCGACTAATCAAGGCGCAACCGCCTCAAAGGAAACCACCTCCTGGACAAGTTGAGCATGAAGAAGCCTCAAACATTGAGCCCAAAGATAACACACTGAGGAGATATCGTCTGGATGAAGGATCACATACTTATTCGTTGAGACCTCCGATGTCGTTTGAAGCATTGAGGCCTCATGGGTCATTGAGATCGATTGGAATATTGTGGCCGGCTGGAACATTAAGTCCTCCAGGAGAAGTGAGACCTTTGAGGATGCCTCAAACATTAAGTCCTCTTGGAGAAGTGAGACCTTTAAGGATGCCTCGAACATTAAGGCCACTGGAGTATTGAGACCTGTGAGGACGCCTAGAGCATTGAGGATTGCTAGAATAATAAGTCTGCCGGGAGCACTGAGGGCAGCTAGAGACATTAATCCGGTTGGAGCACCGAGGACGACTAAAGACACCAATTCGGCTGTAACATTGAGGACAGCTGAAAAGTAAATATCAGCCAAGGCATCTAGCTTAACATGTGAGGCATCACAATTCATGCCGCTTGGAAGAGAAGACGGCTGTATCACCAAATGCTATCCTGAATGAGCACAAGAAAACCTCAAGCCTGAGTTTGAAAACATGCTGAGTCAAGGTCGCCTCGAGCAACATGGACGGCTCGATTGAAGTCAGTCCACTCATTTTGAATCTCTGAAAGTGGTAGAGATAATAAGGGAGCAAGTGGATGACGTGATTGGCTGATCCAAATGGAGAAGAAATCATAATTGTCCTTTTTGTCAGATGTCCAATCCTTATTTATCTTGCATTATATTATTAGTCCACTTGTAATCTTTTATTTTGTAAACTCTTTTGTAAGTGGCTATAAAACGCCCCACTCTTGGTAAGCAAAAGACATTATTCATCAATTCAAAATATATCATTGATATTCCTCTCAACTTTAGGTTCTAAACCTTCAAATTTCACCTTGAAAATCTCAGGGAAAAATCTGTTTTTCAATAAGTTTAGCTCGTAACTTCTTCTTTGTTGGTTTTATGGTTAAAACCTTCATCCCTAGCCTTTTAAATTCCTTATCAATTGGTATTAGAGAACAAAGTTTCCCTTTGGAACACCCTCTTGAAACCTTGGTGCAAACAAAAGCTACCCAAGAGTGAGTTAAAACACTAGAGAAGCAAATGAAGGAATTTCAACAAGAGTTCAGAACTGAAACTTAAACTTTGAGGGACAGTATTGCTAATCTACGACAAGAACTCCTTAAAGCCATTCACCCATCTCAAGCTCATCCTCAAGGAGGAGGAGATGCCTAAAATCAAACGCCACAACCTGGGCAGTAAAACAACCACGTTTAAAAGGTTCAAGAAGAGCGTATCCCACCATCTCCACCACTCCTTCATTAAAGAAACCCAAAACACTAACCTGATTTAAGAATGAGACATGTAAGGTGTGAAGATAATTTGTGGGTTGATGGTGATGTGAGAAGAAATCCACTAGAACGTTTGAGGAGGGAGATGGATGCCTCAATTTATGGCAAGGTTAAGAAATCCACCAGAACGTTTGAGGAGGGATATGGATGCCTCAATTTATGGCAGGGTTGGCTATGAAGATAGAGTGAGACGAAGGCCTCGAGGAGGTGGATTTGAGGAGCCGCATGGAAGGAGATTTGAGGAGGATGACTCTTTCAAAATCAAGGTTAACTTGCCCTCCGATGGGTGTCGAGACCATAAAAAATAAATCCCTGCATAAAACAAAATTGTAGTTAGTAGCAAACAGGGGTCGAATCCACAAGGAACAGTTTTCAACGATGTTATTCTCAATAGATGACGGGCAACATGACCTAATAGTATTTTTGATGGGAATTTGTAGACTAAAACTAAGTAAAGCAGGTGATATAATATTGAGAAACAATGGCCTAACTAAAATAGAACAAGACTGAGTATCATGGTGATCGTGGGACAAGGAATTAATAGCACTGAGACCTAGATTTAGTTATACTAGTATGCATGCATCGTACAATACTAGCAACTCTTCCTTATAGTATACAGAGACCAGACTTTGCGCCATGACCTCCTTCTTACTCACTGTGTCTCTTGATTTTGTGCTAGAGAGCTCACCAATACAAGCAATAAATAATAGAAAAGCCTAAATCCTTACCGACATGTAGTAAAGCACTCCTAACAGGCATAATATTACCTCTCACTAGTCTCGATGGAGACTGTTGTCACTAGATCCTTTTTCAGGCACAATTTCGGATGCAAGAAACGAGATTGACAATAATCACAAAGACTTACCAAATGGGTGATCAATCCAAGTAGCGAGACCAAGTGATACTCTTACCACAGAACCCTTGAAGTACCGAGATTGGCAAATAGGTTGCCTTGCATATTTTTGTATTCAATTGCGGTCCTCAAGCCATTTAAACTCAGCCTTGACCATTAATTGGTCAAGCCATAAGTGAATTAGCTAGACATGATTGTATTTAAATGTAAGAAATTGTAAAGAGACTGAATGTAAATCATGTTGGAAATATAAAACTGAAATTAAAATAGGGCAATATAAAAGAAAATGAACTTGTAGTTAAACTTAAACAAATCCGAATTCAAAACTGTAAATCAAAGTACTTGCGAACTAAAGAACATAAAGACTAAGAACTAATCTAGAAGGACTTCTGAATATTGGATGATGAATTGAAAGAGATATCTCAAATGATGCACCGGCCTTGGTATTTACAGTGAATGCCTCTCCTTATGCTTCCTCTTTTGTGACTGAATAGGACCTTTAGCATTTATCTCCTTGGATTTATTTCCTTTTAGTCTTGGTCTTTAAATTGCAGTAAAATCGCTTCCATAGTGGAATAATGAAGGAGACTAAACTTCCATAAATTGGACTTCTCCTGAATAGGACTTGTCCGAAATAGGTGATCTTCCAAATTTGGATTTTCTGCGCTTTGGTATTGATGTCATCTTGGTCATTCTGGAATATTCTAGAATCACTGAGACCAGCTATCGCTCCCACTGTCCGCTTCAGGTATCGGTAAAAGGCTCTTTTTCTCTAAACATTGCATGTTTTCTCCAAATTGCCTTAGAAACCTGAAAAGAGAGAAAAGGAAGTAATAGCCGTCATAAAGACTAAAAACATGGTCTCAATGATACGAAATGAAGCATAAATACATGTTGGACATACAACCCATCAAATCTCCCCACACTTATTCCATGCTTTCCCTCAAGTATGTATTAAAGACAAGGAAGAAGGGAATTAAACTGCGCAAACAACCCTGAATAATTTCATAGAGACAAAATGCCTTCACCGAGACTTATATCGAGGTCCTTCATTGATTATTGTAGTCCCGATCTATGCTTTCCTTAAAAAGACCTTGCTCAACACTCTGCCCAAGAATTTTTATCAATTAAAAAGCACAAGTACACAAAGATTGTTATTGTTTAGATTTACCTCGGTTTAAGAAATTAGTATGTCTCAGCAATCATAAGAAGACTCAATGAAGACCTTTTATTAACTTTAGGCTTATTTTTACTTGATGGGATCTCGTAGGATTCAACTGGCCAATATGCTGTTTATTTTATTGTTCTTCCATGTTTTTATTTTATTTTTATTTTTATTTTTTTCAACTACGCTCTTCTTTTCTCTCCTTATGGAAGAGGCTTCGCCCGGTTTTTAGCCATGGATTTCTCTTCCCTTAGCGGTCCTATGAAAGAGACAAACAAGGTTACGAGCCAAGTAAGCCTCGCTTTGACTAAATCACGTTATTTTATAGCAGAAGGCAACCACCAAGCTTATTACCAATTTTATACAGTCTAGACGGAGGTCTTATACTACATAGAGACAAACCAAAAGTAAACAAAGTCCAGGTTAAAACACTTAAACAATTAACTCATGTTTTACTTTTCTGTATTCACCGGAATTGAAGATTTTGTAGGGTATCGGTTAGAAATCAGAGATTAAGATGCCAATATTGAATTCAGGTCTCGATGATAAGTCATGGTGAATTATGATAGTCTTGTAAATTTGTTCAATCGGTTGTTCATATAGTAACTCTTATCTTGGTCATCCTCATTTCTCAATGATAGGTTAGAGAGCACAACATGGTCATTGTAGGGGGTAAAAATAAGTCTGGTCCTTGTGAAACTTTTTCCATATATACAAAGATTAAAAAGAAGAAAAAGATTAGAAAAATTAAAAAGATAAGAAGCAAAAAGGATAAATCCCCTCCCTACACTTAATCTAAGCACTGCCCCCAATGCAAAAAAGAAAAAGAAAAATAAAGATCAAGAAGAGGGCAAAAAGAATGTTACTGTCCTGATGGAGGATGAGAGAGACAAAGAGACTTAAGCGGTCTCGCTTTGGCCTTTGGATTCTGAGCTGCTGGATGATCAGGCTCACATTTAGCTCTAAGGTATCATAGCGTGTCTGGAGGTCATGAGTTTCATAGGCGAGCTGAAAAAGGCTCTTGAGGAGTTCCTTGTACTGGTTCTTCATACTGGTGAATTTCTAGAGGAGCTCGACGTAGGCAGCGGCAGTGGTAGAGTTATTATGAGCTGGCGGGTCTGGCTGGCGATCAACATGAGGAGGTAGAGTAGGATTGTCCTCAACAGGACCAGGAGGGCACATCACTATAACCTTATTGATCGGTTCCACTAATAGCATAATAGCAAGAGTCTCTGAATCCAAGAGCGGTGTCTTGGGCATTTGAGTATAGGGAGAGGAATCAAAGTACTCCATGCCATGAGCGATCATCGAGATCACGACCCCTTGGATTAGAGGACTCTTAGTATCGGTGAGGATATATTAGAACTGCTTAGCCAACCAGGCTCCCAAATAAAGTTTTCAATTGTTCTTCATGCACTATAGAATGTGCAATTCTTTCTCATTCAAGGTCCTAGAGCTTCTATGGCGACTAGAAAAATTATAAGCGAGGATTCTATGGGCATACTTGAGGTAGGGCTTATGAATGTAGAAGTCATTGAACTCACCGGACTTCCAGGTTGTGACTCTTAGATCATTGTTGTAGAGGGAGAAGTACGTCTTAGAGGCATTGAAATCAGAGGGGAGAGCATCATACATGTCATCAGAGGGATCAGTCACCCCTAAAGCCTTGTTGAAGTCATCAAGACTCTAAAGCCTTGTTGAAGTCATCAAGACTCTAACTCACAGTTTTCCTATGGAGATGGAATTTTATCATCCCCTCCTCTTGGTAGCTTGTATAGTCTTCCTTGAACTAGAAAGTAGCATAGATTCCTAAATAAGCTCTTGATAGGAGGGGAAACAAATGAAGAGCATGGGCAGCCATGAGATCACTGTAAAGGCATCAATGACGACTTTATTGATGCCAAGAGTAGTCATGGTCTTCGAGTAGGCCAATTTGTAGGGCTTTAATGCTTGGCCCTTAAAGCAAAGGAAGGCAGTGTGGGGACCAGGATGATCAAAATAGTTGTGGGCCTAGTCCTTAGCACCGGGAGCAGGAGTTTTCTCTTCTTTGATCACCTTGGCCTTCTTCGAGCTTTGGCCCTTGGCAGCGCTCCTTGTGAACATTTTTCTCTTAGCAGGGGGAGGGGCAGGAGTGTAGTCGCTTTCTTCCTTGGAGTTAATCTCAATAGGGACATTTTAGAGTTTAATCGCTCCCTTAGTCTTCTTCTTCTCTTTCTTTATCGGAGTCTTATCAGACTCCTCTTTTTTGCAGCTACTAAATGAAGGGGGGAGATAGGATCAATGGCGAGAGTAGTTTTGTCGGGAGTAGCGATGGTGGTAATAGAAGTGGCAGGAGTGGCAGCGCCTTAGCTTGGCAACGCCGTGGTCTTTGGTAGAGTGACCACCATGGCGGGAATGGAGACAACGGCAGTAGGTGCTGCGATGGTAGCGGTGGTAGCAGCGGTGTTGGAGGCGGCGGGTGTTTGTTCCGCTGTAGCAGCGATGGTGGTGATGATGGTGGAATATGTCCCTATTGTCAGAAGTGTGATAGGAATGGTGGTGGTTGTGAAGGCAAAGGTATTAACGACGATAGTGCCGATCATGACTTCAGTTGTCATGGGGGAGGTGGTGTTTTCCTAGTTTAAAGCCATTTAAAAAGTTTGCCGGAGAAGAAGGGTATATGTATTGAGAGAGATTTTGAATGTTTGAAGGTGAGCATAACTATTAAGATTGAGGAGAGAGGCTTAAATAGGAAGTATAGGTGTGCAATGGGGCTGGCTCATAGGGTATTGATAAGGGTAATGGGAATCATGGCTTTGATAATGATCAAAACCGTTGAAAAATAACCGCATGACTACCACGTCATCCATATTGCATGAACCCAAGCATGCGAGCCATTTCACATCCCCTTGTCCTCTCAATCATAGTGGCATGACATTTTGACTCCAAGACTTTGTACAGAGACCTAAATCTGCAACAAGTTAAGAAAATCAATCGTAGTCTAAATACATTTATTAAAAGCTAACTACAAGGAAAGACAAAGTCAGAAATGCTTGGGCTACCTCCTAAAGATGCTTCATTTAACATTGGTGAGCTCGACACACCTCACCGAGATCACAATGTGGTGTTAGGAGTCTCTATGAGAGTGATCTCCTCAGAGTGAGATTGGAATCCTTCATAATAGGGCTTGAGATGATGTCCACTGACTTTTAGAACTTTTTCGATCGTGCTGCTCTATATAATGACTGCTCCATATGGAAACACTTTAGTCACGACGTAAGGTCCAGCCCAACGAGACCTCAACTTCCCAGGGAATAGTTTGAGATGAGATTGGAAGAGAAGGACTCTCTATCCAACTTGAATGTTTTCCTGGAAGCAAAAAGGTCATGGTGGTGTTTAGTGGTCTCCTTGTGGGCTTTATTCCTTTCATAGACATCATGGCGCATTTCCTCGAGTTCATGGAGTTATAACCTCCTGTGATCCTTGGCCGCATCGAGCCTAAAGTTGGTCTCTTTGATGGCCCAAAATGCTTTATGCTCAATCTCGATAGTAAAGTGGCATGCCTTCCCATATATAACTCTATAAGGTGACATCCCGATGGGAGCTTTCCAAGCTATATGGACTGCCTAAAGAGCTTCGAAGAGACGGAGACTCCAGTCTTTCCTATTAGGATTGACTATCTTCTCCAATATGAGCTTAACCTCTCTGTTTCTCACTTTGGCCTGTCCATTTGTATATGGGCCGTATGCCGTGGAAGTCATATGCTTGACTCTCCATTTCCTCAGCAATGCCGAGATCATCTTGTTGCAAAAGTGTGTACCGTGATCACTAATAAGCAGTCTCGGTGTGCCATATCTGCAAATAATACTATATTTGATAAGATTTGCCACTGTCTTTCCATCATCATTCCTTGTTGCCTTGGCTTCTATCCACTTGGAGACGTAATCAATAGCTAGGAGGATATACTTAAATCCATGAGAAGTCAGACAAGGACCCATGAAATCGATACCCTAGACTTTAAAGATCTCGATGACTAAAATAGGAGTCATTGAGAGGTGATCTCGACGTCCAAGATTACCAATTTTTTGACAGTTGTTGCATGCCTTGCAAAACATGTAGGAGTCATAAAAATGTGAGGCTAATAAAATCTGCACTCTAGGATGTGTTCTGTTGTTCTCCTTGGCCCACTGTGACCTCTATAAACCTCAGAATGACAGGATTGTAAGAGTCTGGGTATCTCTTCCCCAAAAATGCACCTTCTCAAAATAAGATCATTTCCTTGTCTCTATAGGTAAGGATTATCCCAAAAGTACTTACTGGCTTCCCTCTTCATCTTCTCCTTGTCATTGTGCATGAATTCCTCTGGGAACCTCCTAGTGGTAAGAAAGTTGACAATATCTGCGTACCATAGAGTCTTAGTGATAGCAAAGAGACTCTCCCCTAGAAATTTGCCCTGGACTTACCTTGATTCTTTTGAATTAGTCAGCCTGTTGAGATGATCGGCCACCAAGTTCTCTATTCCCTTCTTATCTCTGATCTCGATGTCAAATTCTTAAAGTAAAAGGATCCATTGAATCTGTCTCGGTTTAGCATCTGTCTTGGTCATAAGGTACCTTAGGGCATCATAGTCTGAGTATACAATGACCTTGGAATAGAGAAGATAGGAATGAAATTTCTCCAATGGAAAAATGATAGCAAGGAGTTCTTTCTCAATCGAGGTGTAGTTCCTTTGAGCTGCAGCAAGAGTCCGGGAGGCATAATAAATAACGTGAGGTTCCCGGCCAATCCCGTTGTCCCAATACTGCTCTCACTGCTCTATCACTTGCATTACACATGATCTCGAAAGGCTGGTCCTAATTCGGTGCTTGAACAATAGGTGTCGAGACTAGTTTTGCCTTAAGAGTGTTAAAGGCTTCCTTACATCGATCTCCAAATTCAAAGTTAGCGTCTTTATGGAGTAATCTACACATAGGCTCGGTGATCTTTGAAAAATCCTTAATGAACCTGCAATAAAAACCTGCATGCCCAAGAAAAGAGCTAACTTCCTTTATAGAAGTAGGGTAAGGTAACGATTGAATAACGTCTATTTTAGCTTTATCTACCTCAATACCTTCATAGATACAACATGACCTAATATCATACCTTAGTCTATCATAAAATCACATTTCTCATAGCTAAGTACTAAATCATATTCAATGCAACATTTAAGGATCTTACCAAGGTTATCGAGACATGCGTCAAAAGAGTCACCATACACTGTAAAACCATCCATGAAGACTTTAATAATGCTCTCGACATAATCAGAAAAGATACTTTCCATACATCTTTGGAACATAGCGGGAGCATTGCAGAGACTAAAAGGTATCCATCTGTAAGTAAAGGTGCCAAAGGGATACATAAATGTAGTCTTCTGGTACTACCGGGATCTGATAGAATCTTCACATTCCATCAAGATAGCAGAAATGAGATTTCCCTGCTAGTCTCTCTAGCATTTGATCAATGAACGGCAGGGGAAAGTGGTCCTCCTTAGCTGTAGCATTGAGCTTACGGTAGTCAATACAGACTCTTCATCCATTCTGTATTCTCATTGGGATTAGTTCTCCTACCTCATTTGTTATCACTGTGATCCTTGTCTTCTTAGGAACTACTTGGACTGAAATGTGGTAAATGAGATTAGCCTCCATGAGCTTGATCACTTCTTTCTTCACAACTTCCATCATGAGAGGGTTAAGTCTTCTTTGCGGTTGGCTGTAGGTCTTGATGATCTCTTCCAGTTTAATCTTGTGCATGCAAGTGGTGGGACTAAGCCCCTTGATATCGGCTATAGTCCACCCAGTTGCCTCCTTATGTTATTGGAGCAAGGAGACTAGTCGCATTTCTTTATCGGGACTCAACTTGCTAGAAATGATCACCGGGAGGGTATCGTTACCTCCTAAGAATGTATACTTGAGGTGGCTTGGTAGACTTTTAAGTTCAAGCTCTGGTGGTTGAATAATGGAAGGAGTTAGCTTTTGGAATGGTGGTAAAGCAAGTTTTTGTGTAGGTCTCATTGTAGGTGAAGATACATCGAGACTATAGATAGCTTCTTTCACCCTATCATCAAAATCAGTATCGTTAAGACTCTCGGTGTTAAGTGCCTCAGTCAGCGTGACTAAGTATTCATCCGAGAGATTGAGCTCGAAGATTTGTTAGATAATAGGATAGAGACTATCAATAGTGCATAGGCTCGAATCCTCCTCTGGGGTCTTCACAGCATCATAAACATTGAAAGTGGCTACTTCCCCATTGAATTCCATAGTGAGGGAACCATTGTGCATATCAATCTTGGTCTTGGTAGCACTCAAGAATGGTCTCCCTAGTAGTAAATTTGAATTTCCCTTTCTATCTGCATCACACATATCAAGAACATAAAAGTCAGCAGGAAAAATAAAATCTTTTACCTTGACCAATACATCTTCCAAAATTCCCTCGGTGTACACAATAGAATGATCCACTAGTTGCAAGACTGTCCTAGTCTTCTTGAGAGGCATGTTGTGGTTGGCTGATATATGCTGTAGATAGAGGAAGGCATGACATTTATAGATGCACTGAGATCACACATAGCCCTTTAAATACCAACCTGGCCTATGGTGAAGTCGATTGCGAACATTTCATGGTCCTTTAGCTTAGGGGGTAAATTTCATTGGATCACGGCGGATACATTTTCCCCCTTCATTAACTTCTCCAGGTCATGTTGCTTCTTCTTGTTGGTGCATAGTTCCTTGAAGAATTTTGCGTATTTGGGTATCTGTTTGATCACATCAAGTAGTGGGATGTTAATCTTAACTTTCCTCAAGGTCTTGTAGATTTCTTTCTCCTCTTTCATCTTCTTGGTCTTTACTAATCTTTCTAGAAAAGGAGGTTTAGTCTCGGTAGAAACCATTGGTTCTCCCTCGTCATCAGGGATCTCGATGATTTCTTCTTCCAGTTCTGCTCTCAGTGGATCTTGCTGTACCTCTTTATTACTCCTTAGCGTTACCGCACTAACATATTCCTTGGGATTCTCCTCTATTTGGGACGAAAGTCTCCCTATGTTCTCAATCCTAGAGAGTGTGCTAGCTATCTGTGCCATCTGTTTTTCCAAGCTTGATAAGTTACCTTGTAACCCTTGTATACGATTGTCTACCACCTTAAACCATTCATTCAAAACTTCAGCGAGAGTGGTGAAAAGCTCATAAGGATTTGGGTGTGGTTGCTGAAGTGGTCTCGATATGATCCTATTTTGTTGATTTCTTACCATGAGCTAATTATGTAGCCTGTGGTGGCTGACGGTCATTGTTTCCCCATATAAGTTGTGGGTCAGTCTTGCTACCCTATCTGATTCCTCCGTTGTGGCGGAATATAAGGCGATTTAGTCGTGAGATTACCATAGTTACTATAGTTGATGAATTTTCTATAGTTACCATAGTTCCCCATGGGATTGACTTATTCAAATTTAGGGTCTCCAATGTGAGGACACTCATTAGTAGCGTGAGTGGTCTTCCCGCAAAGTTCATATTCCTTTGCGACCTTAGTTTGGATAGCTACCTTGTGTACCAGTTCAGCGAGCCTTTCTGTTCTATCATTGAGATCAGAGGAACTGATCTTATTGACAGCTTTCAAAGTTGATCTTCCCTCACAACCGCCAAATTGTTAAGCGGTCTCGATCATAGTCATGACGATATCCCAAGCTTGAGTTGGGGTCTTGCAAATGAGAGCAACTCTGTAGTGGCATCAAGGAGAGCTAGCTGAGAGTATGGGAGTCCCTCATAGAAAGTCTTGACTAAAGCTTATTCGGTGAAATCGTGAGGTGGGCAAGCTGCTAATAGGCGTTGGAATCGCTCATAAAACTTATAGAGACTCTCCATGTCTTTCATTTTGGTAAAACATATCTGTCTCTTTAAAGTTGTAACTCTCTAAGCAGGAAAATATTTGTCAGGAAAGACTCTTGATAGCTCATCCCATGACGTAATAGATCCTATTTTCAAGTGACAAAACTAGTCGCCGGCTAAATCCTTAAGAGAGAAAGCAAAGGACTTCAATTTTACAAGGTCTAGATCGACCTTTGGCGGCCTCATAGAGCATACCGTCAAATGGAACTTCTGTAAATCTTATAAGGGTCATTAGTGGCCCTTCCATGAAATTTAGGTAAGCTATGGAAAAACCCAGATCTCATCTCGAATATGTTGTCATCGATCTTAGTGCAATAAGTGATGCAAAATGGTTATTGGTCCACCGGGACCCGTGTAAGGTCTTAGATTGTACGTTCTTGATTAGCCATGGTCATAGTGGCTATTTTGGGTTTAGAATCCAAGTCGTTTAGCTCTTTAAATAGTCCTTCAAGGCTAATATCATCACTGGGTTTGGATGTTTGATGTTCGAACCTTCTACGCTCTCTAGCTTGTCTAGCGCGAGCTCTGTTAGATCTTTCAATTTCTGGATCGTAGAAGAATATGTTACCATGACCTGTGGCTCTGGTCATCTACATTGAATAATTAGTCAAAAGGAACCATTCCCTACTAACGGCACCAAAATTTGATGGGTGTCGAGAAAACCAAAAATAAATCCCTGGACAAAACAAACATGTAGTTAGTAGTAAGCAGGGGTCGAATCCACAAGGAACGATTTTCAACGATGTTATTCTCAATAGATGATAGGCAGTGTGACCTAATAGTATTCTTGATGGGAATTTATAGACTAAAACTAAGTAAAAGAGGTGATATAATAATGAGAAACAATGGCATAACCAAAATAGAACAAGACTGAGTATCATGGTGATTATAGGACAAGGAATTAATAGCACTGAGACCTAGATTTAGTTATACTAGTATTCATGCACTGTACAATACTAGCAACTCTTCCTTACAGTATATAGAGACCAGACTTTGCACCACGACCACCTTCTTACTCACTGTGTCTCTCGACTTTGCACCAGAGAGCTCGCCAATGAATAACAATAAATAATAGAAAATCCTAAACCCTTACCAACTGGTAGTGAAGCACTCCTAATAGGCATAAGATTACCTCTCTCTAATCTCAATGGAGACTATTGTCATTATATCCTTTTTCAGGCATAATTACAAAGTGGCAGTCACTGTCCAAATGCTTAATTCGCTCGTGAAATGCTAGATTCTTAGCTATATGAATTGCTGATAGATTATCATAAAAGAGGTAGTGTTGGATCAGGGTGTTGAATGTTGAAATCTCGAAGCAAGTATATTAACCACTATATTTCTGATAAAGTAGAGGCCATTGCTATGTATTCTATGTGTCCCTGTGAGGGTCTGTACAAGGTCAAATAGGCTTAAATGACCTTTTTTCGCGGAGTATAAAGACTTTAAAAAGTCTTAGGGTAGTGTGTTTGATTATGATCCAGATGATGGATCCGGATAATGCAGTTATGATGATGTAATGCAATAAATAAAGAGTCAAAGAAATCAAACACAAAAGATTTTATCCTAGTTCGGCCCTGCCAGCTCTAGCCCCCGGAGTTTCCTTCCTCTGAGCTTTTCCACTGGCAGATTCCTTTCCAATTGGCAAGAACCAAGCCTTACAATTTGTCTCAGGATGGTAACCCCATCCGGATGAAGGATATACCACTAGAAGCACTAACTCCTAGCTGAGTCCTTTAGTCTTTAGTAGGATATACCACTTAGACTTCTATCTCGAATCTAAGCTGAGTCCTACAGGGAGTTCCCACTCAAAGCACCAACTTTAAGTTGTATCCCAATCTCAAAACTCACTCAAGTTCGAGATCCTTACACTCTTGTTTTCATAAAAGTTTTGGTTTTTGGATTTCCTTAAGTTTATAGCTCACTTAGGAATCCTTACAAAAGATTTAGAATTAATTGATTTTTGGAGGGATTGTAAACTGATTGAATGCTTGTGATTTGTTACTTGCTTTTGTCAATCAAATAGCCAACCTTCTCAATTGGTGAAGCTTCCCTTTTATAGGCTTCTATCATAAATGTAGCCATTGTGGGTTGTTGAACTTGTAATAAATCTTCACCCTTGATCAGGTTATAGGTGGCGCTTCCGGAGCCGTTGATCAATCCATTAGACTGTAATTTGACCCATTTGAATTCTAGGGATTGATGTTGAAAAGTTGTCAGTGATTGTTTTACTTGGCTTTTTTGTGATACACCAACTTTTACATCATTAGCTTTTTGGTATGAGCTCCACGTGCCTCCTTATTGGTCTAGGTGAAAAAGGTCATTAGCTTTTTCAGTTCGATGTCAGTCCTTTTATCCTTTTATTGAAAAGTGCAAGCTGTAACTTTTGTCTTGTTCATGGGGAAAGGATCTTTGACAATGTAGTCCAAAAAGGTGAAGGGAAAATTTATCTTTGAAACTTTTCCCATTGTCTTGAAGCATGAGTCTTCTGGATGTCTTCAGACTCATTGTCTCCGGATCTCTATGATTCTAGAGCTAGGACAACCAGTTCTTCCGGATGCTGTTCTTGAGGAATTAAAGGTTGTTTCCTTTCCAAGCTTTATTCTGATGATTCCATGTGCTTAGGTACTTGATGTCTTCAATGAGCAACCTTGTAGCTCTTTTTCTGGATGTTTCCATTTGGATTTAGGAGCATTACATAGTTTAAGTTTTTGTTTCTTTCAAACCTGATCCAGAATGTTTAGTTTAGTTCGTATTCGGATCATTGTTTTCCAACAATCTCCCCCATTTAATGGAAACAAAAACTAAGTACAAGGGAATGGAGTATATATGAACTAAGTATTATTCTTGATACTTAGACATTTACAGATTTTACTCCCCTATGATTCTAGCATCCTAACTCCCCCAATATTTTTCAATTCTAGCTTCTAATTTTGTTTTTGTACAAATGCAAATTGTACTTTAGAAGAAACATTTTGAGAATTCGATATTTTCACTATATATACTTTTGCTGTTAACAATAGTTAACATCAATGAAGTTCAGATTATAAATTACAGAAATATATAATAGTGAATCTAGCTATTACAACATTTTACAAGATTGCAGATCATAGCTTAGTATAATTCCGCCTAGATGGACCTCTTTCCTTTTCCTTTCCCTTGCCAGTTTCGGGTTCTTATATACTCTTCTCCCCCTTTATGTTTCTAGCTTGGGGGTCTATCACCATATAAGTCTTGTTATCCCAAGCTGCTTGCCATGCATTTGAATAAATAGTGCGGTCAGTACTACCTTTAGAACTTTCATCAATAATCTTGTCAACCATTGGAGGAGTGAGATAGTAGGGCTGGATTATCTTCTTTAATTGGTCATAGGATTGTTTGATTGACGGATGAATGCGAAAGACAAACTCTTGATCCTTTAGATCATAGTAAGGGAAGAGGAACTTAAGGAGAGTTGTCATCCCTTTTTGACCAAAGAAGCCGGAGTCTCCAATGGCTTGTACTAGATTATGGAAGACTAGAAGAAGCTGGCTTTCCGGAATTGCAGGAGAGGAAGAGGATTCAGATATTGAGAGGTTATTGATTCCGGTTTGGAGTAGGGTTATTTCTTCACTAATTCCTTTCTGGATATTATGAATGGATTCCGTCTGAAGAGAGATTTCTTTAGTGATGGATGCCTTCCAATCATTTATTATTTTGTCTAATCCGGCCAGACGGCTCTACATTTCATCGCCCATGCCATTAAGTACTTTTTCTGGGATTTTGGGAATAGTTTTTTTCAATGAAATGTACCAGCATTTCCTGGGTGACTTGCTGGTCAATGCCCAGATTTGAGATAGTAGGCTTGAGGTCCTTCTCAGCCATGAATTCTGACAATTTTTCAAACTTGATGTCCAGATAGGCTTTTATTTCTTCTAATAGCTAGGAGGAGGAGAATGTGACCTTGTCAATTATAGTGCCACAGTTATTTAAAGCCAAGATGTTGGCTTGATCCGCAGTCCGGATAGCGGTGGAAGCATTTTCTTTAAGCTTGTTTAGAATTGGTGTGATCTGGGAGAGAGAAGCTTCAGTAATAGCTCCTGGAGTTGGGAAATCAAAGACTTTGTCTTCTATTTTCTTTACTAAATTTTTTATTTCACCCAACTCCTTCTGTACATCTGAACTAGAAGTTTGTCGGAGTAATTCTTTTTCAACTCCTCTCAAATGGGTGCATATTGTCCGGAGGCTCTGCTTGATATGCCCTTCCTCATTCTCCTCTTGAGTATCCTCTTTCAGGAGATGAAGTGCTACTAAAGCTTTTGCTTTTACTGTGTTGTTTGCATGCACTCTCATAGGGCTAACTTTTGGAGGAAATTCTTCTTCAGAGGAGCTAGAGGATTCATCTCCAAAAGTAGAGCTACTTCCAGAGGGTTCATTATCAGCTTCATTATTAGAATCCTCTGAATGGGACTTATATTGTTCTTCTCTCCTCTCTTCCGACCTTTCCCCTGGACTGGCCTCGCACTTAGAGTCTACTTTGGAAGCATTCTCTTTGGATCTCAAACCCTGTCTTTCCTCCGAAATGATATCATCCGGGTTGGCGCCTGTTCCTTTGGCACTACTTGAGTTGCAGTGCCTAAGTTGTCCGTATTTACTAGTGCTATAATATCAACAGCAAGATCAACATAAAAATTTAAAGGAGCAATGGCAAGGGGTACCTTATTTATTTGCGAAGGAATTTTCATGCTTGAGTCTTTGATTTTCTCTTCACTTCCCACCTTAACCCCCAAATGACAGAAATGTCCTCTGTCACCCCTTCTATTGCCATTTCAAGACTTATGATAACTCCTCCTGGCATGTTGGAACTATCCTTAACACCTTCTACAACTGCCATTACAGGACTTATTTCTGCAGGGATCTCAGCTTTCAGAATTAGCAGGTTCTTTGGAAGAGGTTCTATGATGGGTAAGAAGTTGAATGATCTAGATTCTGGAATCTTTGAGACCTCAGCCAAGGCAGCTTGATCAATGAGGATTAGTGTAGCTGAGGATCCTTTAGGTCTTTCTATGGTAAGATTGTTAATTCTGTAGTTATCTACCATAGAAGCCATCATCTGTTCATACTATAGATCCTCCGGAAGGATATCCTCATTAGATCCTGGAACATTCTTGCCTTTTGAACTTTTGTCTTGATCCAACCCCTCCATTACCGCCCTCTTAGTGGCCTCCTCATCAATAACTATAGCAGTTGGCTTCTTAGCTGTTTTCTTTTGATGTCTTTGAGCCTTAATTGCTTTATCAAAAGTGCACCCTATATGGGTAAACAACTTCTTTGGTGCTGGCATTTCATCTTCTATTTCCTCTTCATCAGACCCATTTCCCCCAATCAATTATTCTGATGCTTTTTTTGTCTAGACTTTCTGATAGCCCTTTCTTACTGCAGCAGTAGCTACTGCAATGGTTTCCCTTGCTTCTGGATCACAAACCGGTCATTTCAATAAATCATTTGTCTTAATCAACCTTCCCCTTGATTTTGGCTTCTCCGAACTAGCCTTCAGGATCTGGTTAAGGGTAACAGTATCCTCATTTACGTCTTCTGGAACCATATCAATTTTCTTTTGAGCCTTGGCCTTAGTGGTCCTAGGCTTTTTAGGAGTAGGGGCTATAGCATCTGGATTTGTAGCTTTCCAGGTCTTGTTCTTTCTATCAACCCTAAGCTTCTTTGCTTTCTCTTCATTCCATTCTTCTCCGAAGGTCAATCTTCCGAAGTTCTTCTCAAGAATTTCTTTTCCAATTTGAACATGGAAACATGCCAAATTTACCTCATTAGTTACGAGGATCCGGGTGATTAGAGCCTTATGGGAATTGACGTAGTTCTTGAGGTAACTGATTATCAGTACAGGCCAGTTGATTTCCATGCATCCAACCTAGTATTATAGGATGCAATGTTGTAACGCAGAGACTGTTATCAAGGATCACGTCTGGATCAGAATGAGTTTTGCCAAGAGATACTGGAGAAATCTTGGGGTTTCTGGGAAGTGAGTAAAAAACTTATCCCCAAAGTAATTGGGATGTAACCATAGTTTTGAATCATACTCCATTTTCGCTTCATCTCCATCGATCCATAGTTGCAATTCAAAATTCTTTATATTGAGACACTCTTCAAAGAAATCGGGGGTAATGGTGATTTCTTTTCCTTGAACCTTGGTTCGTAGGGCGTCAACTCCTTGTAGACTTGGAGTTTGTTATAGAATTCTTTAACCAATTCTAGATATATTGGAAATTAATCTTGAGAAAGTCACCCAAATGCTGATCATTGATTAGTGTTGAGTAAGGGGATGTTTCGAATAAAAAATTATCTCCCAGGAAATCCATAGGAATGACTCAATTGCTGGATTTTAGTTTTGATGGCTCAAAATCAGCATCTTTTAGGTTGGATTTTGAGAAGAGATTTCGGGTAGGGAAACTTTGGGTTTCTTCTTGGTTCACGATTGCTGCCATTTTGAGAGGATTTTTAAGAAGAATTAGGGTTCTGGGTTTTAATTTTTGTAAAGTAATAGTAGAGTAGTTGCTTGTGTGAGGAAGAAGAGTGAATATGAGGGGTTTATATAGAATTTTTAAAGTGAGGGTAGTTTGGTAATCTAGTTGCCAGTAGTTTGGCTAGATTGATGACATGGCAACCAGATTTTTAAGAGAGAGGTAAATTCAGTTTAACCGGAGAATGGGAACGGTTACTAACTATCGAATTTACCGTGCGTGTAACACCCAATAGACTTTTGAAATTCAAAAAAGTAACTGTCACCTTTAGGCGCTTTTTCTGCCATTTGTCCTTCTCATCTGCTGATGTGGCATACTCTCTTTTGAAATAAATTCCTCTTTAATAGCTCTTCTTTTGGGGCTAGGCCATCTTGCTAATGATCCAGATTAATCTTGGACTATCTTTTGGATTAGCTTCAAATTGGATTTGACATACAGATTGATTCCCTTAGCTTCCCAAATTGATCTTTACTTAATGGCTTGGTAAAGATATCTGCTCTTTGCTTATTGGTTGGAATGTATACCAATGCAATATCTTTCTTCATTACAAGATCTCTAATGAAATGATGCCTTATGTTGACATGCTTCATCTGGCTATGGAGTACTAGATTCTTTGACATATCAATAGCACTTCTGTTGTCACATATAACATCCACATATCTAGATTGAACTCCATAATCTTTAAGTTATTGCTTGATCCAGAGGAGTTGAGCTACACAACTTCCAGCTACCATGTATTCAGCTTCTGTAGTGGACAAGGCAACTAAAGTTTGCTTCTTGCTGTACCATGAAACTAAGCAATCTCCAAGGAAATGACAACCTCCGCATGTACTCTTTCTCTCAAGAGTATCCCTGTCATAGTCTGCATTAATGAACCCTTGGAGTGAGAAATCACCATTACTTGGATACCATAGCCCAACTTCAGTAGTTCCTGGTAGGTATCTAAGGATCCTTTTTACAGCTTGTACACATGATTCGGATGCTTTGGGTCTTCAAATCCGGGTGGTTGCTTAACATAGACTTCTTCTTGGATAACACCATTAAGAAATGCACTATTGATATCCATTTGGTATAGTGTGAACCCCATGAATGATGCAAAAGCACATAGAATCCAGATTGCTTCTAGGTTTGCTATAGGTGCAAAAGTTTCTTTAAAATCAATCCCTTCTTGTTGATTGTAACCTTGAGTAACCAGTCTTGCTTTATTTCTCACTACAACTCCGGATTCATCTAGCTTGTTTCGGAATATCCATTTGGTACCAATGATTGACTTTCCTTTTAGAGGTGCTACAAGATCCCATACATCATTTCTGGTGAATTGATCTAGCTCTTCCTACATTGCCACCATCCAACTTTCATCTCCTTCAGCATCTTGAAATTTCTTTGGCTCTATGAGAGAGACAAAAGCAGTATGACTCATCATTCTGTTGAGCTGACCTTTTGTTCTTACTATATTCTAAATATCATCTAGAATATTTTCAATGGAATGATCTCTGTGTATCTAGATCTCCCTTTGTAGGCCTTCATGTTGAGCTGGGACTTGCTCCACTACAGCTTCAACCACTCCTTCCTAGCCTTCATTAAAGTCAATCTCCTGTAGGTTGAGATTAACTTGTTGTACTTCTGGATTAAAGGATATTCCTTCATCTTCCTCTTTGTACTTCTTGATATGGAATGAATCAGGAACTTCTGCCTCTTTCATTTCTCTAGGATTTTCAATTTCCGAAACTGGATCTTTCAGAGTGTAACTTTTCTTACTATCATAGATCGAGCTGCCTCCGGAATCAAATGTGACTTTTCTTCCCTTGTCACAGAGTTGGGCCACACTTAGCATGTTGAATTTCAGTCCTTCAACCAATGAGACATCTTCTATCTTTACCTCAGATCCAATGGTTCCATGACCAATGATCTGTCCCTTTTGCTTGTCTCAAAAGCTTACTTTGCCTCCCTTCTTCTGGGTCAATGTGATGAAGGCCTTCTCATCACCTATCACATGCCTTGAGCATCCACTGTCAATGTGCCAAGTATGTTAATCAATTATGGATCTAAGGCATACCTGCAAAATAGATCAAGTGGGTTTGGGTACCCAATCAGATTTGGGTCCTCTCTAGTTAATAACCATCTCAGGCCAAGGGTATACATCATAATAACAATTTTTTAATCTACATGATTTAGTAATATGATTGTTTTTCCCACAAAACCTACACCCTGAAATGAGTCTATTTGCTTTTATTTCTCATTGATTTTCTCCAGATCCTACTTCCCATAGTTTCCTTTATATCTAGCTTTTTGCATATTGGTGTATGGTCCGGTGTGAATCCAGAAATTGGTTGAAGGTGCAACTTCTGCTCCACAATTTCTTCTTTGTTTGATAGGCTATTGGTTAACCCAGCTTAGCCGTTCCCTTTTGAGTAGCAGAAATCTTTGGGCTTGTGGTTGCCTGCTAACTTCCTTCATCCTTTGATTAGGGGTCCTTTGGAATTTATTCTGAGTAGGAGGATGATGATCTCTTCTTGGTGACCAATCCCATTACATTTGCATTTAGGATCTGGACTTGATTCCTCAGGAAGTTTTCCTCCACAACATCAATATGCTTGGTTGCTCTAACCAGATTGATGTCTTATGCCATTAATTCAGCATCTTCTGTTAACTCTATTATTGCTCTTTTGAGAGACTTTATTGCTTTTGCATTCTTCTTTACACCCTTCATTACAATAGATAGAGCTCTAGCAAGGCCAAAATTAGAAGCATAATTAGAACAAGAATTTACCTCAGTATTTCCTATTTTTGATTCTGATTCTTCGATTTACACTATTTCTTGCTTGGAGGCATTCCTTCCGGATTGCTCTACTCCCAGATCAGTCAGTGCCATGAATGCATAGTTGGCAGTCTCCTCTTCTTCTATTGAAGATGAACTCCTGCTTTCTTCACTATTGCTCTAGGTAGCTACCATTACCTTCTTTTTGAACTTCTTAGTTCTCTTAAGCTTGGGACATTTTGTTTTGAAATAACCTTTGATCCTTCTATTCTTCTAGATTTCTTTTAGGCCTGTCTCTTCAAGAAGTTCCTTTTCTTAATCTTCGAGATTCATATTTTTTGGACTTCCTTCTTTCTTTCTTTTGTAGGAACCTGTTGAGCCTTCTGGTTAATAGAGCTAGTTGCTCCTTAGTACTTTAGGGTTCCATGGCTCGTTCTTCTTCCCCGGATGAAGTTGATCTGGTAGATTCTGCCTTTAGTGCAATGGCTTTCTTTTTCTCTTCAGGCTTCTTTTCTTACTGGTTGTATCTCTCTAAGGATAGCTCTTGATTTAAGAGATTGCCAATGAGCTCATCATAACTATAGAAGTTTAGGCCATAAGCTCCCTCAATGGCAGTCTTCTTATTGTCCCATTCCTTGGTGAGACTACGAAGCACTTTCTTCACCATCTCTACTTCAGGAATTTCCTTTCTAAGCCTCTTTATCTCATTTACTAGATTGTTGTATCTAGTGTTTATATTACAGAAGGATTCTTTTGGCTCCATTTTGAAAGCTTCAAACTTCTGCTGGAGTATATCAAGCTTAGCTTCTCTTACTTTGGTGGTTTCTTCATAGGTTACTCCACCTTCTCCCAAATCTCTTTTGCAGTCTCGCATCTAGATATTCAATTAAATTCAGCTGTACTAAGAGCACAATGAAGCATGTTAATAGCATTTGTGTTTTTACACAACTTTTTAAAGTCATTCTTATCCCATATACTTGAGGGGTTTCTGGTAGTCATACCCTCTACTTCATAAGTAGGATCATATGGGCCATCTTTAATGACTAACCATGCTTGCATGCTTTGTGATTGTGTGAAGCTCTTTATCCGGTTCTTCGAGAATGTGAAATTTTCACCAGTGAAGAGTGGAGGATGGGTAATGGACATACCCTCAGGAAGGAGTTGGGAGTTTTGGAAACTCATTTTAATGTATGAATCAAAATATTGGACCTTTAGCTTGAGATTGTTAGATCTCTAGTTTTAAGCACTCGCTCTGATACCACTTGTTGGTCCCTGTGAGGGTCTTTATAAGGTCAGAGGGGGGTGAATGACCCTTTTTTGTGGAATATATAGACTTTAAAAAGTCTTAGTGTAGTGTGTTTGATTGTGATCTGGATGATGGATCCAGATGATGCAATTATGACAATATAATGCAATAAATAAAGAGTTAAAGAAATCAAACACAAAGGATTTAATTCTGGTTCGGCCCCGCCTACTCCAATCCCTGGAGTTTCCTTCCTCCAAGCTTTTCCACTAGTGGATTCCTTTCCAACTAGCAGGAATTAAGCCTTACAATTTGTCTTAGGATGGTAACCCCTTCCGGATGTAAGATATACCACTAGAAGCAACAACTCCTAACTGAGTCCTTTAGTTTTTAGTAGGATATACCACTTATACTTCTACCTCGAATCTAAGCTGAGTCCTACAGGAAGTCCCACTCAAAGCACCAACTTTAAGTTGTATCCCAATCTCACAACTCACCCAAGTTAGAGATCCTTACACTCTTATTTTCACAAAGGTTTTGGTTTTTCGATTTGCTTAAGTTTATAACTCACTTAGGAATCCTTACAATAGATTTGGAATTAATTGATTCTTGGAGGGATAGTAAACTGATTGAATGCTTGTGCTTTGCTACTTGCTTTTGTCAATCAAACAGCCAACCTTCTCAATTGGTGAAGCTTCCTTTTATAGGCTTGTATCATAAATGTAGCTATTGTGGGTTATTGAACATGTAATAAATCTTCACCCTTGATCAGGTTATAGGTGGCGCTTCCAGAGCCGTTGATCAATCTGTTATACTATAATTTGACCTTTTTGAATTCTAGGGATTGATGCTGAAACGTTGTCAGTGATCGTTTTACTTGGCTTTTTGTGATACACTAACATTTACACCATTAGCTTTTTGGTATGAGCTCCACACGCCTCCTTATTGGTCTAGGTGAAAAATGTTGGTAGCTTTTTCAGTCCGGTGTCAGTCCTTTTGTCCTTTTACTGAAAAGTGCAAGCTGTCACTTTTGTCTTATACATGGGAAAGGATATTTGACAATGTAGACCAAAAAGGTGGAGGGAAAAGTTATATTTGAAACTTTTCCCATTGTCTTCAAGCATGAGTCTTCCGGAAGTCTTCAGACTCATCGTCTCCGGGTCCCTATGCTTCCAGAGCTAGGATAATCAGTTCTTTTGGAAGCTATTCTTGAGGAATTAAAGCTTGTTTCCTTTCCAAGCTTTATTCTGATGATTCCATGTGCTTAGGTACTTGATGTATTTAATGAGCAACCTTATAGTTGGATCTTTGTCCGGATGTTTCCATTTGGATTTAGAAGGATTACATAGTTTAAGTTTTTATTTCTTTCAAACCTGATCCGAAATGTTTAGTTTAATTTGTTATCCGGACCATTGTTTCCCAACATTCTACCTCTGAAGAACTTTGCGACACTGTGTTTTTCTTTTTAAGCTTCCAAGATATTAGTGCATCTCCTAGAAAAACACAATATCTAGTAATGGATTTCCTTATTTCTTTGCATGTTCCCCAGTCAGAGTCTGTATATGCCTTTATCTTTATTTCTGATTACTGGATAAAATATGCCAAGAGTGGGTTGGCCTTTGAGATATCTAAGGACTTTGTAAGTAGTTCGTAGATTGGATCCATTTGGTTTGTCAAGATAATGAGACAGTTGTTGTACTGCAAATAAGATCTCTAGTCTTGTGTTGGTTAGATATAGTAACTTTCCAACAAGTTTTTTGTAGCTGCTGTTGTCATCGAATACTTTGTAGTTTCCGTTATCCTATTTATCAGTAGCTGTAGGAGTAGTTGTATGATTGCATTCTAGATATCCATATTCAGCCAATAGATCAAGGGTGTATTTCTAGTGATATAAATGAATACCACTATTGTTTCTAGCAATTTCCAGCTCTAGGATAAACTTTAGTTTTCCCAGGTCTTTGATGCTAAAGCACTCATGTAAGTAAGCTTTTATATCCTTTATGGCTTCTTCATTATTGCCAGCAACAATAACATCATCAACATAAACCATAAGGGCAATGAAGGCGTTATTGATTTCTCTAGTAAACAATGAGGGGTCAGCAAGGGACTGCTTGAATCCTTTGGTGATTAGAGATGTATTTAATGTGTTGTTCCATTCCCTACTGGATTTTTTAAGGCCATATGAGGATTTTTTGAGTTTACATACAACATTGGGAACATTGATATTAAATCCTTGAGGTAATTCCATATAGATCTCCTTATCTAGGCTACAATAAAGAAAGGCATTATTGATCTAGTTGCTCTAAAAACCATCCTTTCTTGACTGCTAGAGCAAGTAGCATTCTAATAGTAGTTATTTTAGCTACTGGAGAAAAAGTCTCCAAGTAATCAATGCCATTCTATTAGGTATAACCCTTACCCACTAATCTGGCTTTGAACCTTTCAACGGTTCCATCTGCTTTTCTTTTGATCTTATAAATCCATTTGCAGCCTATATGCTTCCTATTAAAAAGTAGAGCCATGAGAGTCAACCCCTACCCTAACCCTAGCCACCGCCCAACCACTACCACCACCATCAAACACCACCGATATCCAAACCCCTTTCCCCTTCACCGTCGCCAACCATCGACAACCACACTTACAGACAACCCTACGGTGAGTTCAATCGTCATTCTCACCCATACTACCCAAATACCCGCAACAACTAGAGTAACACTACAGCTGCCAACCCTAGCTCATCGAATCCCATTTCTGATAAATTCTACTTTGAGAATTTCTCTAAGGGTTACGATTCGTTGGCTGTGAAGAGAGTTTTGTCAAAGTTCAGAATTAACGGATGGGTCTATATTGCAAGGAGAAAGAATGCTAGGAATTTGAATTTTGGATTCATTAGCCTAGATGGATCGCTCCCTGAATAAGAAGAGTTATACAAACTTAATTATGTTCAGATTAGAGCCATTAAATTGCATGCATTTAAAGCTACGTTTGCTCATGCCAATTATTTGAATGTGCAAGTGAAGATTCGAAATTCTGTCTGTATACCGAGAAGGGTGTTTCATGATTCACTGTGCAATGAGATATCATATGCGGTAGTGGTGTGGCATTCTGGAAAATCAAAAGAGAATTCGGGTATAGAGATTCAGAAAAATATGCCTAGCAACCGTGAACCTGTTTTAAATTCAAGAAGTGATGCACTGATTGAGAAGGCAAATTCAAGTGCCGAAGAAACCCCAAATCAGATTGATATAATTATCCTAACTACTCCTTGGAAAATTAATTCTTGTATGGTTAGAGTGAAACTTACTGCCCATATTCGAAACATCTTTGAGTTGCTTGGTGATCATGGATTTGAGATAGATTTTGCTACCCTGGTCGGTGGTGATCATGTTATTGTTTCCTTTAACTCGGGGAATTTGATGGTTAGTTTTATGGAGATTGACTAGAAAGTGATGAACCATGTACTGTCCTTGGTACAATATCTTGATGCCGACTTTGCCACTTAAGATGTATCTTGTATTTGGATTTTATGCGCATCCCACGACTATTATCTGTGATTGAGTGATTCACTAGATAGCTGGCAGATTCGAACAAGTTATGGCTATTGAATGTGATTTTGAAGGGCCAGATAGACTAGATGTGTTGTCTTATCTTGTTTCGATTCCTGTGGGAACAACCTGCCCAAACTTTAAAATTTCGTTGGTGTCTACTAAGGTGACAATTTTCACCAATCTCCAACAAGAGGTGGGTTTCCAGCACTGTAATGATAACACCTATTCAGACTCAAGTGATTCAGATGAAGCGATAATGGCCTCATATAACTCAGATTCAGCAGATTCAACTATTGAAGTGGGGAATTCGGTTGAGACTAATCAACATAGTGAAGGAATTTCGCTTGAGAGGATAAATTCAAATGAGGAAGGTTTCGATACTAGGAATACTTTAGTTGGAGAAAGCCATGGATTAAATGCTAGTACTTCGATACAGGGGGTCTCTAACTCATCAGGGTCGGATATTGAGAACATGAATAGAGCCATTATTTGGGGGAAGTTAATAATCCAAGAGGAAGGGAAGAGATGCTAGTGTTTCGGATAGGAGAAGAGTTGGGTTTGTTTAAGGAATGCGATAAGGGGATGATTGTGAATGCCCTCGAAACGCATTGAGAGGAACTTCTGGTAGAGGTTTGTGGATTCTTTTTTATGTCGTTAAATTTATTAAGTTGGAATTGTCGGGGTGGGTTAACGAATAGCGCCAAGCAGAATTTTGTTCGGTCTTGTATTAGATGATGGCATTTAGAGATTATTATTTTAATTTAAATGAAAGTGGTAGCAATATCAGATATGGTAATCCGGAAATTTTAGGGACAGAATAATTTTTTGTTTCATTCAATTCGGCTCAAGGGGTATCAAGGGGTATAGTTATTTCATGGAACTCTCGATTACTTAATGGTGTGATTATTCAATCTTCAGATAGGTGGTGTATTTTGCATGTTGTCTCAAGTCAAATTGATGTCCATCTTTTATGCTTGTACAGTCCTATTAGCGCGGTTCTTAGACACCAATTATGGCAGGAACTATCGCCGATTGTGCGGAGTTTTGAAAAAATCTTAGTTTGTGGTGATTGGTTTTGTGTGGGACATATTGGATGGTGAGAGAGGGGCTGATCCCTAATTCTATGATTCAATTTCAAGACTTTGTCAACGAATGTGTTTTATACGATGTTCCTTTACATGGTAGGGATTACACATGGGCTAATAGCTTGTTGTACTCGAGAATAGATTGTTTGTTGGTTAATTGCTCATTATTGGACATATGGCCGAGACTGAGGTTGATGATTATTGATTCTTCTCTCTTTGACCATTTCTCGATTATATTTTAGTCACACGCTATGCGTAGGGGAGGAAGTACGATTTTTTGATCCTTAAATTGCTGGTGGATAATGCTAATTTCTTACCTTTTTTGAAAAATAAATGGAATGAGATTTAAGTTCGGAACCCAAATAGGGACATAGACTTTAAACTAGAACAATTGAGAAATTCATCCAACCTTGGCATTCTGTGAATTTTGGGGATGCATTAAGGTTTTGAAGAATCAGGTACTTGATCTTACCTCTAGTTTGACTATGCATCCTATTGATGTATTAGCTGGGTTGGTGTTACAGGTGGCGAAATCCTCCCTGAATGAGCTTCATCATAGTTTAGAGAAGGTTCGCCACCAAAAATCTAGGGTGACCTGGACTATACTTGGAGATAACAATACGACTTTCTTTCACCGTATGGCTTTGGCTCGATGGAGAGGGAATATGATAAATCAATTAGAGATAGATGGGAATATGACTTCGGACCCGGAAACTATTGAGAAATCCATACATAATTTATATGTCAATCTTTTCTCAAGTGGTGATTTAAGATGATGTTCTTTTTAATTTAAGATGTTCTTTTTGATTTAAGGGAGTTGTGGTTTTGTACAGTTGATGAACCAAATGTTAGACTTCTTGTGGCACCATTTTCAAGGGAGGAAATAGGAAATACGATTCGGTTATGTAATGACAGGAAGTCTCCAGGACCAGATGGATTTAACTTCTACTTTTACAGGAGGTTTTGGGACGAAATGAAACCTAAAGTTATTGATCTTTTTAATGAATTTCATGAAACAACACAGCTTCCAGATTCCATTAAATCCTCCTTCACAGTATTGATTCCTAAAGTCTTGGGGTTCATCATTATTGAGTAACCATAGACCAATAGCCCTAATTCATGGAATATAAAAAGTTTTGTCAAAAGTTCTGGCTAACAGATTACAACTAATTCTTCAGAGTTTGATATCTGAGAATCAGTTCGGGGTTTATAAAAGGACGTAATATTCACGAATGTTCATTTGTTGCTTCAGAGATTGTGCACTCAATTCATCAGAGATGACAGTAAGGGTTGGTTCTGAAATTGGACTTTCACAAAGCCTTTGATTGTATCTCATGGCCTTATATTGATGCAGTCTTCTGACGAATGGGTTTTGGTGAAAAATGGATTCACTAGTTATCGAGCTTTCGGGAGAACTCAATGACCTCTATTCTTATCAATGGTGAACCATGTTATCCGATACGTCTGGGTAGGGGGGTGAAACAAGGGGATCCTATTTCCCCATTTATCTTTGTGCTTGCTATAGAGGGTCTGATACAACTTTTGTATACTAGTATTCACAAGGGCTTGTTACCTGGATTTAAAGTAGACATTTCGAAAAGGGATGTGTCTCTTCTCCAATTTGCTGATGATACGCTGTGCTTCTTACCTACAAATGAGTCTCTTTTACCTACTTTTATCCGTATTTTATGATGCTTTGAACTTATATCGGGTCTTCGCATTAATTATCATAAGAGTTCTATTATTGGTATTAATGTTTGTGATTCAATGATTAGTTCTTGTGCTGGTAAATTAGGGTGTAAATTTGAGAAATTTTCGGTCACATATTTAGGTTGCCCACTTAGTGTGAAACGTGTCCTTGTATCTTTTTGGAACGTATTGATTGATAAGTTTCAAAGTCGATTGTCTAGTTGGAAGGGTCACTTACATCTTTGTCGGTCTACTAACTTTCTTTGAATAGGTTGCCTTCTTCGGTTAATGGTAGACTCAATCAACTTATGCGAAATTTTTTATGGAATGGAGATGCGAATTCGAGGGGTATTAGTAAAGTTAATTAGGATACCATATTTTTACCGAAAAATTAAGACGGGATGTTTATTAGAAGTCTGAACCTTGTTAATTGTAGCTTGTTACTAAAATGGCTATGGAAAATGTGGGCTTGGGATCAGGGCTCTCTTTGGTTCAAAATTTGTGTTAATAGATATGGGTTCACCTCATGGTTTTTGGTTAAAAATTCTGATTCAAAAAGATTATCTCACATATGGCGGGAAATTATTTCTTGTTGTATTAAAAACAATGCATTTTGGGTTTTCTTTTCTTGCTAGGTCCGAGTTGAGGTGGGGAATGGATTACTATGCTCTTTTTGGCATGACAATTGTATTTCGAATAAGCCCCTATCCGTGCTATTTTTTGATCTCTATCATCTTTGCAATAAGAAATATTTTTCGATGCTTGAGGGTTGCGGTTTCATATTTGGTGCTGCTGGCCCCATGCGTCCATTTTGGAAACACAGACTCAGGATTTCCGCAATGGAAAGATGCGATCATCTCAGGTATTGGATTACCCAAGGCTACCCGTCTTTATTTTCAGGGATAGGAGCTGAGACAGAGGTTGGACAAAAGAATCACCCACAATTTGTGGAAGTGGTTGATCGGTTCAGATGGGAGCTAATTGAAAATAAACAATATTCGGCATCTTCGTTCTCTCATGGTTTTTATTTGCGTTGACCAAAGCCGGAAAAGGATTTCATGTTGATTTAGGAGGCATACCTTATTCCTAAAGTCCGGTTCTTCGGTTGGCTAGTGTTTCATGATCACTTGCCAACGAGGAAATTCTTGTTTCATCGTAGTTGTCGATTGGTGACTGATGAGATTTGCCCATTCTGTAATAAGCCAGAAACAACTGATCACACGCTTTTTCATTGCTACGGGAGTTATAGGATTTGGAGCCAAGCATTTCGCATACTAGGGATTTCACTAACCATGCCATTGTCGGGATATGATTTTCTAGTGGTGTGGCGACAGAATTTTTCTCCGGGGTCTAGTAGAGATTTTGGTACCACTCTTTGGTTCCGTATTGCATGGTCATTATGGAAGCGAAGGAACAAGTTTATTTTCAAAGGCATTCTGAGCACGGATGGCCACTTGGTTTGCTGGTTTACATTCAAGCATTTAGGGAGGAATTGGTGTTTTTTAGCCTCCGATGTTTTTATTTCTCCTCACTTGCTACTCTCTTGTACCTGAACTATACTGATCTCATCTCAAGATCCGGATTTTTTACTTTCATAAAAGAGGAGTAAGTGTTTTGTAGGCAAGCGTATGCACCAACCTAGTTGGGACATACGCCCCAAAATTTTCACCTATTCCAACATTTTTTCCTTTGGAGGGATACGATGTTCCTCCGGAGGATTTTAAAAAAAAAAGATCCATTTGCAGCCTATAGGTACTTTATTTTTAGGAAGGCTAACGATATCCCAAGTTTCATTTTTATTTAAATTAGTCTCATTATCCAAAGCTTCTATCCACTGCTTGTTTTTAGAAGCACTGCTATAAGTTTTTGGTTCAGTGTCCATACTTCTAGCAACTGATTAACTTCTATGAGCATTGGATAGATTACTATAGTTGATGACAACAGATAAAGGATACCTTTTACGTTTGTCTATCTCCTATATGTTACCTTCCTCAGCAATGTTGCAGTGATAGTCCTCTTGCATTATTAGTATTAGCCACACTTTCATTCTCTCTGATTGTAGTTTCAGGTTCATGATCATCTTGGTTGCAGCTGTTATTGTTAGTGAAAGGAAAGATATTTTCCTAGATACTACTATGTCATTACTGTAAAATTGTTATTTATTTTACTTTCCTTTGGCTTTGCAGGTATTAAAGTCTCGAAAAATTTAAGCACTCTTCGCCTTCATAACAGAATTTCCAAATTTCAGCTACAGTCATTGGGAACTTACCCAAACCTCAAGACCATTTCGGTAATTGGAAATGATTTTGAAGGACCAATTTTTGTTCAAGGCAAGTTAATTTTTTATATATATATTAAAATTCGTTAAATAAGTCTATAGGTAATTTAGTTTTCTAACAAGAATATCATTAAAGTTTTTCACTTGTTTATATCAATATTAGCTGATGTTGGAGCATTGTTGTTCTTTTTATATGTTAGAAAACCATCACTCTACCTTTTAAGAGTTAGGCCAGTTTTTTACATGGTGTTAGAGTCTGGCTAGATGTTGGATCACACATTGATATTTTCTCCTCGATCCTAATGGATTTGGACGTAATGTGTTGCTTGAGAATGGAGCAATACTGTTTGAATGAATTAAAGATATTCATTCACATTGTTTGAATGAATTGAACAGAAGATGGTAAGTTGAGCAATACTGTGGAATACTTGTTCCTTGACCGTTTGTATCTCAACCAAGAGTCCTTCGAGAACATTGGAGCATTGCGTTCACTTAAGCATCTATCGTTGCCAACTGATATGAATGGTACAATACCTGCTAAAGGTAAACCATTACAAACATATTCTTATTGTACTCAAACCATAAATTCTTATCTTGTAAAAAAGTTACAACTCTTAAATTTAATTGAGCGATATTTTCCTTGTAGGATTTCCCAATTTAACAAAATTGGAATCCTTGGACATGATTTATAATCCTCTGAACACTAGCATCTTGAAATATATTGGAAACATGATATCTCTTAAGTCGTTAAGGTTGTCTCATTGTGGATTGAACGACACGAGCACCATCCAAAGTACGTCTAATAACTTCCATTCCAATCAATTTATTGGTTAATTACACATATAATTACTTGAATTTCTAATTATATATGTGTTACATTGTTTATGTTGAATAACAGGTTTATGCAAATTGAAGCATCTGGAAGAGCTACATATAGATGGAAATGAGTTAAGTGGTAGCTTGCCTTGGTGTATTGCAAACTTAACATCACTTCAAGTACTTGATCTCTCTTCCAATCATTTTAATGGAAGTATCTCCAAGTCTCCCCTTACAAATCTTACATCCTTGACTGACTTGAGATTTTCAAGCAATCAATTCCAGGTTCCGATATCACTGAAACCGTTTTTCAATCATTCTAAGCTCGAGTACTTGGATGGTCGAGATAACTTCATTATATATGAGCCTGAGGATCCAATGGATGATTCAGCTCCAAGGTTTCAGTTACGATTTCTTTATTTGTCTAGTACTTGGGAAAATGCAGAAGGATTTCCCAGATTCCTTAGCCATCAGAACAATCTAGAAGAACTTGATCTCTCAAACATTCAACTCAAGGGGGAATTTCCGTATTGGTTGTTAGGGAACAACACAAAACTGACCAATCTGCTTCTATTTAATACTTGTCTTTCAGGGCCTTTCAACTTGCCAACTAGTCACAAGTATTTGCAAAATCTGGATGTTTCTAGAAATTCCCTCAATGGTACCATGCCAAGAGAAATTGGACAACTTTTACCAAGTTTGGTTACATTAAGCTTGTCTGACAACAGCCTTGTTGGTAGCATTCCCTCATCATTTGGCAAAATATGTCGATTGAGAAGTTTGGACTTGTCCCATAATGAGCTATCTGGTAAAATACCTGAAGATTTAGGTCTTGAGTGTCCCTCGTTGTATGAATTGGTTCTTTCAAATAATGATTTTGAAGGCCCTATACTTCCCAGCAATGCTAATTTCACAAAGTTGGTTTACTTGCAAGTGGATAACAATCACTTCTCTGGAAACATTCCATACAACTTACTCAATAGTTCTCGGTTGAAAATGTTAGATGCAAGCAACAACAGTCTCTCTGGCAACATCCCTGGATGGATTGCTAATATGTCCTTTCTTCAGGTGTTGGATCTTTCGGTGAACAGATTATTCGGAAATCTTCCAACTCAGTTAGGCCCTCCACGGATCACAGAAGTATATTTGTCAAGAAACATGCTACATGGTTCACTGGGAACTGCATTTTATAATTTCTCTCAACTGATGATATTGGATCTTGGCCATAACTATTTTAGTGGACAGGTACCTCAGTGGATCGGCAACTTGTCTCAACTGGGATATTTCCTCTTGAGTCACAATGATCTTGAAGGTGAAATACCAGTTGATCTTTGTAGCTTGTCATATTTAAGATTGGTTGATCTATCAAACAATAATCTTACTGGTCGTGCCCCCTCCTGTATAATGCAGACAACCGGTTTTGTTATTCAAATTCCACAATCACTTCCAGATGCTCATATGAAACAACCTTTGGAGTTTACTACAAAAAATCTAACTTCCCAATTTCAAGCAAATTTTCTCAAGTTTTACTACTTCTCAGGATTAGATCTCTCTTGCAATAATCTGTCTGGTGCAATTCCTGCTGAATTTGGAAATCATAAAACGATACTGGGATTGAACTTGTCACATAATAGTTTTACAGGACACATTCCTGAATCGTTTTCCAACTTGCTGCAAATTGAGAGCTTGGATCTTTCCTACAATAATTTGGATGGAAAAATCCCCACTCAGATCATTGAGCTAAAATTCATTTCCCACTTCAATGTTTCATACAACAATTTATCAGGCGAGTTACCTGAGATGGTTAAGCAATTTGCAACGTTTGAGAATAATAGCTATGTGGGTAACCCTTTCCTTTGCGGACCTCCATTGACACATACTTGTTCCTCGACACTGCCACCTCCATCACCAACTACGGTTGATGAAGATAAAGATAATGATGATGATGGGTTCATGGATATGCAAGTTTTCTATGTGACTTATGTTGTTACTTACGTCGTTGTGTTGTTGAGCATAGGAGCAGTTTTGTACATAAACCCATACTGGCGGCGAAGATGGTTCTACATGATACAAGTGTTCACCACAAACTGCGGTTATTTTATAGAAGATAATATTTTTCCACTATTTAAGGTTAGAGCTTGATGGGATCTTCTGTGTCTACTATACTAAATAATTGGTTTCCATAGTCTTGTTGTTAAGCTTGTGGGATTCTTGATTGATAAATCTATTTCAATTTTCTAATAATTTTGTGAATGAATGATGTGTTGTATTTTTGAGTAAATCATAAATTATGGGCTAAATTTGTAAACATTAAAAGTGTATAATAATAATAATAATAATAATAATAATAATAATAATAATAATAATAGTTAAAATAAGTTTGTGATGGAATTCAGAAATATTGACTATTAAGGGGTCATATTGATTGTAGGAAAAAATGTAGGACTGTTGAGTAAATTTTGTTTCGTTGAAGGGCCAAAATGAAGATTTGCCAATTCAGTTTTCTATAAATAGGTATTGGTCAAATTGATAGATATTTTATTTTTTATACTTTCATGCAATGCTTCACTTAGCCAAATAATAAAGATACATGTGGTAGTAAATATGACAATTATTTGGTTTATTCATATGGATAATAAATCGATCCAAATTAAGATTTATTATTTGACAGGATCTATTGTCTGTATTTGATTACTACAACTAGGTACCAATCACAATTTAATGTACTTTATCCAAAGATGAAAATGTTAATGTTGTGCTAGATATCTTGATTTATATGCGAGATATGCATTATTATTTTGCTGTGGATTGCAGGTCATCAGTCAACGTTAGCTAATTTTTTTGAGGATATTGAGTTTCGGGGGAAGAAAAGGTTTGAAACAATTTTGGTTTCAATACAAAGTAATATTTTCCCATTAGACCAAAGGAGTTATTGCCTTTCAAAAGCAATCTAAACAACCTCAAAAGCCTATGCCTTTCAAAAGGTTAATAAAGTTAGAGATCTTGTCTCTTTAATTACCCGAAGTAATGAACTCTACTAGTTAATTAGAAAAATATATTTTAGACCAAAAGAGATTCTGAAGGTAATGTGAAAGATATAAGGAAGACTACATGCTCACGTATGGAAAGTCCAAAATATAACAACAATTTTCCTCTTTCTTCTATGGATATTAAGATCACCCAATTTTTTATATTATGAAATCGTAGTATGTTTTAGCCAAATTCGGAGCTTCTTATGATGAGTTATTATTGTTGGAATTTACACCTATATTTTCGATAGCGTTATAGTTGATGACTTTGTCCAGTTTTGAACAATTTAAATTTGTCTAAGTTATTTTCATTCCACAGGTTCTTATATTGTTTTCTTTCTAAATAATATTTTGTGTCGGTAGCAGGGTTTGGTCTTTCAAGGTGTCAATTTAGTAGGAATGTCAATTATTTTATAATTGTTACTCAGCATTCATTCAAAAGATATTAGAAATTTGAAAAGAGATTATCAATCAAAGAGTTGCACAAGCTTAATTACAATAATGATAGATAATTTAGTATCAGGGAAGGGCCTATGAAGCTCTAGCCTTAAATAAAGGAAAAACATTGTCTTCTATAAAATAACCGCAGTTTGTGGTGAGCACATATATCACGTAGAACCATCTTCGCCGCCAATATGGATTAATGTACAATACTGCCCCTATACTCAACAACACAACGACATAAGTAACCGCAAAAGTCACATAGAAAACTTGCATATCCATGAACCCATCATCATCACCATCTTTGTCTTCATTAACCATAGTTGGTGATGGAGGCGGTAGTGTTGGGGAACAAGTATGTGTCAATGGAGGCCCGCAAAGGAAAGGGTTACCAACATAGCTAGAATTGTCAAATGTTGCAAATTGCTTAACCATCTCGGGTGTCCTGCCTGATAAATTGTTGTATGAAACATTGAAGTGGGAAATGAATTTTAGTTCAAGGATCCGAGTGGGAATTTTTCCATCCAAGTTATTGCAGAAAAGATCCAAGCTCTCAATTTGGGTCAGGTTTAAAAACGAATCTGGAATGTGTCCTGTAAAACTATTATGTGACAAGTTCAATCCCTGTATCATTCTAAGATTTCCAAATTCGATAGGAATTGTACCAGATAAATTATTGCATGAGAGATCTATTCCTGAGAATAACTTGATAATACTTCCTTGAAATTGTGAAGTTAGACTTTTTGTCGTAAACTCCAAAGTTTCTTTCATATAAGCCCTAGCTGGTCCCAAATATTGATCAATACGACCCTCTGTACTACCAGCCTTTATGCAATATGGGGCAAGACCGGAGATTGTTTTTCTAAAGATCAACCAATCTTAATTTCTCTAAACTGCAAAGTTCAACAGGTATTTCACCATCAAGATTGTTGTGACTCAAAAGGAGATAGATCATTTCGGGCAACTTGCCAATCCATGGGGGAACCTTTCCCCTAAAATAGTTATGGCTCAAATCAAGTGCCACCAGTTGAGAGAAATTAGAAAATGCAGTTCCCAACGAACCCTTTAGCTTATTTTCCGACAACCATACTTCTCTTATCTGTGATGGGCCTAACTGAGCTGGGAGATTTCCGGAGAGTCCGTTCCTTGAAAGATCCAACACTTCAAGATTGGACATATTAGCAATCCATCCAGGAAAGTTGCCAGAGAGATTATTGTTCCTTGCACCCAAATATTTCAACCAAGTACTGCTATTGAGTAAGCTGTATGGAATGTTTCCAGAGAAGTGATTGTTATCCACTTGTAAGTAACCCAAGAATTGGAAATCAGCATTACCGGGAAGTATCGGTCCATCAAGATCATTATTTGAAAGAACCATCACATATAAAAAGGGACATCCAATACCTAATTGTTCAGGTATTTTACCAGATAGGTTATTGTAGGATAAGTGTAAAAATGCCAATCGGCATATTTTTCCAATTGACGAGGGAATGCAACCAACAAAACTGTTATGAGACAACTTTAATTCCAACAAACTTGGTAAAATTTGTCCAATTTCTCTTGGTATTGTACCATTGAGGGAATTTTTAGAGACATCTAGATATCGCAAATACTTATAAGGAGTCGTTGACAAGTTAAAAGGTCCTGAAAGAGAAGTATTGGCTAGATTCAGATTTGTCAGTTTTGTGTTGTTCCCTAACAACCAGTATGGAAACTCCCCCTTGAGTTGAATATTTGAGAGATCAAGTTCTTCTAGACTGTACTGATGGCTAAGGAACTTGGGAATTCCTTCTGCATTTCCATTACAAGTACTAGACAAAATAAGAGTCATCAGCTGAAACCTCGGAACTGAATCATGCATATGCATTTGATCCTCTGTCTCATATACATTGATGTTATCTCGACCATCCAAGTACTCGAGCTTAGAATGATTGAAAAATGGTTCTAGTGAGATAGGAACCTGGAATTCATTGCCGGAAAATCTCAAGTCTTTCAAGGATGTAAGACTCCTAAGGGGAGACACAGAGATACTTCCATTAAAATAGTTGAGAGAGATATCAAGTAGTTGAAGAGATGTTAAGTTTACAATACACCAAGGCAACTTCCCACTTAACTCATTGTCGCCTATTTTTAGCTCTTCCAAATGCTTCAATTTGCACAAACCTGTATATTATCATACCGCAATGTAAATAATTAGCAAATAATTTATGTAATTTTACATGTACTTAATCAATATATTGATTGGGATATAGAAGCTCTTATACGTACTTTGGAGGGTAGTCGAGCCGCTCAATCCACAAAGAGACAAATTTAACGTCTTAAGAGATATCATGTTTCCAATATATTTCAGGATGGTATTGTTGATAGCATTGTAACTCAGGTCGAGGTATTCTAATTTTGTTAAATTGGGAAATCCTACAAGGAAAATATCTAGAGTTGTAAGTTGTTTTTCAAGAAAAGTTTGGGAACAAGAATATCAATATGTTTGTAATGATTCACCTTCAGCAGGTATTGTACCATTCACATTGTACAACGATAGGAACTTAAGGGAAGACAGAGCACCCAGGCTTTGAAAGGACTCATCACTGAGAAACGAACCGTCTAGATTCAACTCTTCCACATTGCTCAACTTCCCATCTGCTGTTCAATTCAATCAAACACTTTAATATACTTTTTTGTCTAAAATTTGTGCAATTGCACTTACATTAAATAGAAAAAAAATCTCGACCCGCCCCGGATGTTGTTCGAACCTGGGGCCTCTAGAGGCCACAAGTTTAATCCTAATCATTTGGATAAGACTTCACTACATCAAACACTCTAATTTACTTCATAGAAGCTGCTGTATAATCTTGTTTGGAGCGTAGTCATAATTAAGGCTATCTCCTCACCCTACTCTATAAATGCATTTAATAAAAGTCAAACATGAGTCTTTTTAATTCTACATACTCAGCTTGTGTTACCAACTCAAGTATACCTTGAAAATATTACCACATTACTTTTTTCGAAAATCTATTCATCAGTTACACCCATAGTAAAAGACACCTCAATCAAGGGAAACTCTTGTCCTCCCAAAAATTCAAACCCTAGGGTTTCGAATGAAAAAACTTCCTATGCGGCAGTTCTCAAAGATCCGGCTGTTGATTTATTGAGCCATGGCAGTTTGTCAACATCAGATCAGAAAGTCACAACCATAATCTCCAACGCTGACAACGGTTACAAGGCAGTGAAAATACCGACGGAATTTTACAAGGATCGCATCTCTTCATGCCATCATTCTGTCATCAAGAGATTGACTTCTATGAAGGGCAAAAAGCCATGGAAACATGCTGATATCAAACAAAAATTAAATTCCATATGGAATAAAAACATGAATTGGAAGCTGATATATTCAGGAAAGGGTTTTTACCACATCATTATGCCATTAGCAGAGGCTTTACAGAAAATTTGGGCCACCAGTAGTCTGAATCTAAAACCTAGAATCATGCGATTCTTAGTTTGGAGAGCAGTTTTCGACCCTACTTCGCACAAGCAAACTAATGCTCAAGTTTGGATTCATTTTCTCAATTTACCTTGGGAATTTTGAGATCACAAGCTTCTTTCCAGTGTTGCACAAGGGATCAGAGTTCCTATTCGCTTTGATCGCAACACTATTGAAGGAGAATTAGGGCATTACATGCGAGTTCTGGTTGATATAGATCTCTCAAAACCTATTACGGATCATGTCCGTGTTGTATTGCAGAAAATATTTTTTGGGTGAATATTGATTACAAGAATATTCCTGCCTTATGCTTCTTTTGCAAGTCAATTGGACGTTCCGCAGTTGATTGCAGGCACAATGTGGCGCAAAAGCCACAGGTTCAACAATTTACGAGGAAAAGACCTGCAAAAAAGCAGCCTGTTATTCAGAGACAGGCTGGGAAGGAGCGACCAAACTTGGAGGCTTTGGAACTAATAGGCAATACTAATGAGATTGAGGCATTAGTTACCGAGGCGATTGAGGCTGCGGTTGTTGCTGTGATTGAGGCTACTGCTAATGAGGTGTTTGATAAGGAGCTAGGAAATTTTGTCTCTGCTAATTCTTTGGAAACATTAACTTAGAGCTCGGAGATAAGGAAACTGAAGTTCAAAAGCTTTCAAATCATTCCAATCATTCCAAGAATGCCTCGGATGAGGTTGATCAAGAGGGCTTTGAATCGGATTACTCACAACCGGAGAAAGGAGTCCAGGCTCTTGGGGGGATTCTACGAAATGAGAAGAGGCAAAAATGAAAGCCAAGCAGTCGATGCCTAATAGGCAAAGTTTTTCGTTCGCTACCTCCGATGATAGTTATCGATGTGAAATAGAGGAGGGGGACAATATCCAAATGCCAAGGAAACTAAAGGTTTTGGTCACCATAAAAGAACGCGCTAAGCAAGAGCGGGAGCAAGCTAAAAGATAGCGCAAGGAGCTATCTAAACGGGAGAGTAAACCACCATCAAAATTTACTCCATAGTTGATAGATTATTGTTTGCCGTAATCTCTGGATGTTTTTTTTATTCTCTTTTCATATATTTTTTCTTTTTTTGTTTTTAATAAAACAAGCCTAGAGGAGGGTTTTTAACAGCAGTGGGGCGTTATGAAACCTCCTCTTGCCTTTTACCTCTTTCTAGGTAACCTTTAAATAATAAAAAAAACTAATTCTCAAAACCTGGATGAAATGCAGTCGATTTTGAAATTAGCAACTTTAATGATAATTCTTGTTAAAAAAACTTGAATACCCACAAGCTTATTGTTGGTATTTTAGTGTAATTAGATCAACTAGTTGACCAATGCGGTCCTAATATTTCATCGAACAAGTCAGTAGAGTGCGGAGTGCACGCTTGTTCGAGTTCTATTACGATACTTAGCTTATGAGGTTCCGGGAGCTACCTTTCGCACGAATTGTTGTAGCTGCTCGAATGGACACATCTTTTCGCAATGCTTCTGTTATGAAGAGTTGCAACTGCTCATTTCAGGTTTATAAAAACCTGGCATTGGCAATACTTACAGATAGTTTTTTTGCTACGCTTATGGCTGGTTCAATTTTTCTTCACAATGAATAATCATTCTAAGTTCTTGATTTTTTTCTCTATTTTTATCTAATTGAAAAATTTGGGAGAACCACCAAATTAGTTTCAACCTGAAAGTGTTATCACGACTTCAGAGATCATCCAAGTTATTTTGAGGAATTGCCCCAACAAAGATTGAAACTAATTTTTCTGAAAGTGACGAACGGAGAATATGTTGAAGATGTCATGAAAATCGATTGATATCTGAAATACCGTGATTCAATATCATTTTTTACATACAAACGATGTCATAGCGATACTCTTTGACCTCGGGCACCGAAAGGGTATACAATTCGTTCCGTTCTTAATCGATTTTCCTCATTCATATCTGAGCAAGGATTTTTGCAATATTTTTCTGTGTCATAATGATGTATTCTTATTCTTCTAATTCTGAATTTTCTAAAATTTTTGTTCGGAATGATTTTCCGTGATTTTTTTTGTCGAATTTACAGTTCAAGTGTGTAAAATGGTGTAAAAATCGTGTTTTTGGAACATTTTGGCCATGATTTTGTTATCTAGTCAATATTTGAATGAAATTTTATAGTTTTTATGTTCAAAGGTGCATTTGAATCGATTATGTTCGATTTCTGGTATTTTCACGTTGTTTTCACCGAAAAATGTTGCGTTTTCCGCATTATTTTGGGTAAATAACGAGTTTCTATTCGTTTTTTGGTAAAAAAACAAATCCATTGGACATTGAAAAACCTTAGGATGGGTCTGGTCAGAGGCCGGAATCGTTTTCGGAATGATTTAAAATCAAAATTCGGTTTTTTGCGTTTTGCAAGGAATTCTGAATTCGTTGCAATCCATTGCAGAATGAAAAATTGCGGCGGTTTGTTGTGACAATCATTTTTCACGACGGTTCAAGCAGAATCAAAAATAGGCTTTTCTATGTTTTACAAGGGAATCATATTCCGTTGCAGAATCCATTGCAAACTGAACAATAGTGATGCTTCACTTGTGGTGACAGTTACTTTTGGCGTCGATCAGAAAGAAAGTGACGATTTATTTTGTTGAAACAGTTATGGCAACGGATTAATAAAGATTAAAGCGTTGCCAAAAACTTTTGTCTACATCCACCCATGTGGTATTTGATGTGGCATTGATTTAACCTTTGGGTTGACCGCCTCCTGTCAGTCAAAAGTCAAAGTTGACTGGTCAACAGAATGCACATGGCGCGTCCTTAAATGTCCATTATGTGTTTTTGCGATTTAAGGGCCTAAACAATGTCGTTTTGCTCCGAAATTTTTTCAACCTTACTATTTTCATATTTTTTTATGGTTATTTTTCAGAATTTTTTAATGTTTAGAAAAGTGACTATTCAATTTATTTTGTATAAATAAATTCATAAAAATTATAGAAAATATTTTTAAATTTTATGATAATTTCTATTATGTTTGAAATTATTTTTACTCAATTTTTATTTGTTGATCAATTTGAAAAAAAAAATCTTATAAATTCGTCAAGTGGATGTAAAATTTGCATTCTTGAATAATTAATTAGATGAGGAGGTTTATATGAAGCAACCAGAAGTATTTGTTATGTCAGGTTGTAAAAACAAAGGATGCAAGTTATATTTCTAATGAATAAGATTGTTATTCCACAGGTTAGTGGGTATTCCTTCTTGGGGGTGGTATCTCTTAGGATTCAAATTAAAGAAGCAGAGACTCAACAATGAAATCTAAGTTTTTAGCATTAGCAGCAGCTAGTAAAGAAGCTGAATGGCTAAAAGATCCAATTTATGAAATTTCATTGTGGCCTAAACTGATATTACATATATCTATCAGATGTGATAGTAAAACTGCCTTGGACAATGCGTTTAGACAAGCGTACAAAGGTAGGTCTAGGCACTCCAGTTTCAGACATAGCATGATTCGGGAATGCATCATGCATGATGTTATATTATTTGAGTTTGTAAAAACTAAGCATAATTTAGCCGATCATATAACCAAAGGGTTAAGAAAAGATCTTGTGCGCAAGTCTGCTATGGGGAAGAAATTAAAGTTTATTCAAAATCTCTCATGTTAAGATACCCAATTCCCACCTAATATGACCATAGGTGCTGAATTCAATGAGGAAAGCTTAACATCTAGAGATTGGAACACACTGATTAAAACATCCCAAAGTATGTATTCAAACTTGTAAGTAAAGGAGGTTGATGTTTGACTTCTTAATAGTTTTTTTAAAAAATTGCATATGTAGGTGCAAGAGTAAAAAAGCTACCTATATGAGCATTAAGTTTAGCCGCTTCAAGAAGTTTTGGACTTGACTTTGATATGCTTGTGAAGGATAGGGACACAAAGCTAGTAAAAGATAGTGTGAATGTTGACTTATGTGTATATTACCTTCGAGTATTCAAGATGGATAATAAAGGTTCAATCCATAGTGACACCTTTAGTTATTCGAATATTTGAAATGTGTAATATACTAAGATGAAATTCAATCGTCACAATATTTCATTTACGCATAAGTTTGTTATTTGTTGTGATTTTGTTTAGTTAATCATGTATTACACTAAAATGGGGGAGGATTATTGGTATTTTAGTGTAATTGGATCAACTAGTTGATGAATGCGGTCGTAATATTCGAACAAGTCAGGAGAGTGCGGTTCGAGTTCTATTACGATACTTAGCTTACGAGAGTCCGGGAGCTACCTTTCGCATGAACTGTTGTAGCTGCTCGAATGGACACGTCTTTTCGCAACGCTTCTATTCTGAAGAGTTGCAATTGCTCAGTTCAAGTTTATAAAAACCTGACATTGACAACACTTACAGGTAGTTTTTTGCAACGCTTATGGCAAGTTCGATTTTTCTTCACAACGAATAATCATTCGAAGTTCTTGATTTTTTCACTATTTTTATCCGATTGAAAAATTTGGGAGAACCACCAAATTAGTTTTAATCTAAAAGTGTTATCACGACATCTGAGATTATCCAAGTTATTTTCAGGAATTTCCCTAACTCTTATTTAATATATCAAAATTAATTTAGGGATGTATAATTAATTAATTAACCTGCCTTGAATAAAAACTGGGCCTTCAAAGCTGTTTCCAAATAGAGAAATGGTCTTCAGGTGTGGATACGCTCCCAACGACCGTAGCTGATAACTGGACATTCTTCTGAAGGAATTTATGTCAATTCTTCTCAATATATTATTTATGTAAATCATCCTTGTAGAGATGCCGGCGTTAAGGTAAAGAGCACTTAAATTTCTCGAGACTCCAATTTCTGCAAACACAATTGAATATAAGGACAAATAAATCTTTAACTATTTTTGTAACGACTACTACAAACTATCTTATTGTTTAGTTTTTCACTCCATTGCATTTTTTTTTCATTTTTTCTCCAATTAGTTCACGTGTTAAATAGTCTAGAGATTATGTATTGGTAAAATCATAAGTCGGTAATTAAGAAGTATAACTAAAATGTATATGATAAATTAGTCTTTTAGTAATGTAATAAATGTTTTTATATGTTTTAAATTTTTAATGATTCGGTTAAATGGCAATATAAATAGACAGAAGTAGTAGGTATAAAACCAAACCCTAAGGCTTGTTTATATTCACAAAACAATTACAGTTTTCTTTTACATTTCTAGGTTTTCTAGTACTGTTTTCCAAATAGAAAACTAAAAAGAAAATATATTCATTTTGTCTAGTTTTCCTTTCCTTTTTATTTTCAAATAATAATCAGTAATGTATTTTAACTTTTCATCGTTCAAAACATTACAAATATAATGAAAAATATTATAAATTAAATTAAAAATTACAATTTATATAGATTTTCAAGTGACTAATCATAATGTTAAAAATCTTTTTGTTCAATCATAAATATAATTTCATTTATTTATGAGGTGTTCAAACTTTAGACATTAAATTTTTGTCTATGTAATGAATAACTTGGTATTCACTTAAAAAGACAAAATTTTCCTTTAATAACACCCTAAAATTTTTTTCTATCACATTATGCTATTTTGGATAAATTCTTCAAGTTGACTAGTTTATAATTTCTTCTAATTCTAAGTGTCCATTAAAATTCTTAATTGATATTTAATACCTTGATAAAGAGCTGAAATTCCAAGAATATTAGGATACGTTTAACTTTTTTGTTTAATAAATATGGATTTGAAGAGGCTAGGTATTGAACTTAGGACCTACCACCACTACATTGACTGGTGTAACAATTGAACTTTAGATATCTATATCATTTTAATTTTTCAGTGTCATATTTTTCCTAATTTTACACTTTTTGATTTTCTATATGACAAATTTAAAAATAGTTAGCATCATATTTTTTTCTAGTATTTTATTTTCAATTTTTTACTTTTCAAATAATGAATATTAATTTTAATTTTATTGGTTAAAACAATTATGATTAGTTGAAAAATTAAGATTTACATAAATTAGATCACAATGAATGGGAAAATATGCAATAAAAAGCTACCAAGTAAATAAGAAAAATAACTACAAGTATATTAATAAAAAAAATAAATTTCTTTTTCCGGGTTATTAAGTAATTATGCAACTTCCTATCAAAAAAAAGTAATTATACAACTGTATATATTTTTAAAAAAAGGATTGAATTAATAGTATTGTGTTGGTTACATATAAATCGTGTTTACTAAGTTTGAAAAATTTTTAAAAAATGAAAAAAAAATTAATTTTCTGCTGCAATGCATAAAATTAGAAAATCATGAAAACTGTTCACTAGTTTTCTAATTTGAAAACCGTTGCAGTTAAATATATCTTTCCATTTTTCAGTTTTCCTTAAACGCTTTTCTGGAAAATAGGTTAGCTCTCCATAAATAACCCTAACCGTTGAAAAATGTGTAAGGGACATACCAATGATCGAATTAGGCTTACCTTTGCAGATGTTATGAACAATCCTTCGTATTGTCTCTTGTAACTCTCTCTTGTACTTTTTAGTCCTCTTCTTGAGGTCTATTTTTATTTTATTGCATTTTTTTCTAGTTTGTAGTTAAGAGAGCGATCTAGTTCTGCCTTTGCTAGCTCGATTGTCGATTTCCAAAATTTAGTTAATTCATCTGAGATCATCGATTTACCTATTCATGGTCGAAACTTTACTTGGCGTAACTCTCAAGCTTTCTCCAGAATAGACATGGTTTTGGTCTCTAGTGGCATTGCAAGTGCTTGGCCTACTCAATCTATCTCTACAATCGATACACTTTTATCTGATCATCTTCCTATTCTATTCAAATCTGCAATTACTTTTGATTGGGGTCCTAGACCTTTTCTGTCTATTAATGCTTGGTGGGAGAATAATACCTCTAAGAGTTTCATTGAAGAGAGTCGATGTTCTATTTGCAGTGAAGAGCCTTTTTTACCACTCTCATCTAAGCTAAAGGCACTTAGGGGGAAAATTCTGTTTGGAATAGAAGTATTTTTGGTATTTTGCAGGATGATATTTCTAAATTAGAGCTTCAGATTATATGCTTGACTTCTAGTGATATCCCCAGACCTCTTGATCAATCCCTTATGTTGCAATTAGCTGATTTACGTGAGAGTCTCTCTACTAAGAAGAAACATCTTGAGTCTATGTGGCATAAAAAATCTCGTGTTAAATGAACTTTGTTGGGGGATAATAACTCATTTTTCTTCCACAGACTTGCTTCAGTTCATTTCAGAAACAATCATATCTCTTCAATTAATTTTGATGGTTCTATTCTTACTGACCCTCTTCAGATTAAGAATGCAATTTTCAGTTTTTATAAAAACCTCTTCAAATCCAATAAATGTGTTACTTTTGACTTATCGGTCCTTGGTTTTACGAAGTTGAGTACGAATGATAATGAAGCTCTAGTTTTGCCTTTTACTGAATTGGAAGTTAAAGAGGCTCTTTTCTCTTGTGGTGAAAATAAAGCACCAGGTCCTGATGGTTTCAATTTCTTTTTTTTGTCTGACATGTTCTAAAGTCTGACTATTTGGATATATTCAATGAGTTTCATAATGCTGGGTTTTTACCAGCTGCCATCAAAACTTCATTCGCTATTCTGGTTCCAAAGATTGCAGGTTCCTCTTCTCTTAGGGACTTTCGACCTATTGATTTAATTCATGGAATCTACAAAATTTTAGCTAAACTTCTATCTTTCAGGCTTCAGGGTCTTCTTCCTAAACTTGTTTCTGATTGCCAATTTGGATTTGTTAAGGACAAGAATATACATGAATGCTCTTTCATTGCTTCAAAAATTGTCTCAAAAGTCCATGCTACTAGGAAATCGATCTTCATTCTGAAGTTAGGCTTTCATGAAGCCTTTGATAGCATCAATTGGAGTTTCGTAGATCAAGTTATGTTACAAATGGGATTTTCTAATAAATGTTCATAGATGTCTGGGCTCAGAGAGCAATCTTCAACATCTATTCTTGTGAATGGTTCTCCTTCAAAGAATGTTTACCTTCATAAAGGAGTCAAACAAGGGGACCCTTTATCTCTTTTCCTCTTTGTTTTGACAACTGAAGGTTTGAAAAGGTTAATTGATAGAGTTGTTGTTCTTTGCTTAATATCATGTTTCTCTCTAGGGAATTCTCCTAAGCAGATGAATATGCTTCAGTTCGCCAATGACACCATTTGTTTTCTTCAGGCCGATGAGAGAGAGCTTGTCAACTTTGCTCTCCTTTTGCGATGTTTTGAGATTATCTCTGGGTTAAAAATCAATTATGCAAAGAGTTCATTGATTGGCTTGGGGGTTTCCGATGCATTTACTTGTCATTGTGCTTCACTGATTAATTGTAAGGTTGCTTCATTTCCTATTACTTATCTGTTGTTCCTCTTTTATACAAAAGACTCCTTGTTCGGGATTAAAGTTCCTGTAGCAGTTGCTAATAAGATTGAAAGTTACATTAGATGTTTTCTTTGGAAGGGTAGCTCTAATGGTTCATGTATGCACAAAGTTGCCTGGGGAAAATTTGTTCACCATATGGTTCAGGGAGACTTAACATTCACATTATTGCAGACACGAATGCAAGTCTACTCCTAAAATGGATTTGGAAGACAAGAGATAATAATTGCAATTCACTTTAGAGGAGTTATTATGTTGATATGGTGGGTATAACAAATTGGTTTTCTTTTGATGATTTTTATGGATGTGCTTCTCCTATCTGGAAAGGAATTATTAAATGTTGTTATCTGAATAAGGAAGTGTGGGATGTTTTTATCCAGAATTGCTCTTGTACACCTGGTACTAGGACTAACATTGTTTTTTGGTTCGATTTGTGGTGTGGAAATCAACCTCTTTTTTTGCACTTTCCAAGACTTTTTAGGCTTGCCTCAAAGCCTAATGCTTCTCTCCACGAATCAGCTTTAACATTGTCTATATAACAGCAAGACCAAGTTGATTCGTCATCTTCGCCTCCCCGAAGTTGAAGTTCTGAATAGCCTGTGACAAATGATTCCAAATTTTTTTCAGAGGATCTTGATCGTTTTACTTGGTGCAATCAAACGTCTTACACGACTTTAGCTTTCATGGAGGTTCTTTCTTCCCTTAAACATGTTTCTTTTGCTTCTGTGACTCAATTGAGCGTGTGCTGGTAAGAAAAGTGCCCTCCTAAGATCAAATTTTTTGTTTGGATTGTATTACATGGTCGTCTACCTTCAAGAATGATGCTTCGTAATTTGAACATTATTGCTAATGACAACTTTAACTGCCCGTTTTGTGATCAACCAGAGAGCCAAGATCATGCTCTTCTTCTTTGCTCATCTAGTCTTACCATATGGAATTCTTTGTTCAAATGGTTAGGAATTAGCTTTGCTATTCCTCAGTCCATTATTCAGTTTTATGACAGTTCGTTAGGTACTTTTCGAGGCAATAACAAGGTTGCACTTGCTCTCTCTATTTCGATGACAATCTCATGGCTTCTTTGGAATAGACGGAACTCTGTGATATGCTTCAGCTTCAGCTTCAGGAGACCTTGTATATGTTGGTATTAACTTAGCTGTTTTCAACTTTCTTTGTTCCAATCCTTCTTTTAGGCTTAAGTTTGAGGATGTTATGAACAATCCTTCGTACTATCTCTTGTTACTTTCTCTTGTACTTTTTAGTCCTCTTCTTGAGGTCTATTCTTACTTTAATGCAATTTATCGAGTTTGTAGTTAAGAGAGCTACTAAGGGTGCCAACCTAGTTGGGATGCTTAGCCTCTTTTGCTACATTCTCGTGTTTCTTAAAAAAAGGGTGCCAACCTAGCTGGGATGCTTAGCCTCTTTTACTACATTCTCGTGTTTCTTATAAGAACACTTAAAACTTTGCATGTTATTTTTTTTTATTATAATCTTATTAGATGTGGTATTTGTAATTTGTAATTTTTACTTTTCGCTGTCATGCAAAATATAAGCGTAGACATGTTACATCATAATTTTTTTCAAAATGGAGAAGATACAGTTAGGGGCTAACTAACCTTGAAGATCAATTATTCCTTTCAGTTCCCACCCCCACAAAGACAATGTTTTTAGAGAGGAAAGACCAGCTACATTTGGTATACTTCTTCTGTAGTTGAGAAAGTATAAGTAAAGATCCTCCAACTTGTCAAGCTTTGATAACACTTACAAACAAAACAAAGGAAAAAATGGTTAAAGCTTGAAATTTTCTAGCTACGACTGTGACAAGGTACAAAGAAAATTCACTTTATTTGACATCCAACAGTATGGCCCTGATGTTTTCAACTTCTAAAAGCTGAACTGAAGTCTGATGAATCGAACTGAACTGAATTGAACTTTTTTCAGTGTAAATTTAAAACTACGCATAGCTGAACTTAATTGTACTGAACTGAAGTGGGCTGAGCTAAACTGAACTGAACTAGTCTGAACTGAACTAAATTGAATTTAAGTCTAAGACAACAGGGCCTAAGTATCACATGGTTTGTGCCACAGTTTATTAAAGTTTACTACTAAAAAAAGTAAGAGAGACAAAAAAAAAAGATCATTCACCTGTGCTATCAATTGTTCCATCAAATCCAAGTGTATATAGAGACAATGACCGTAAGGATGAAAACCCACTTAATAATAAGAAGACACTGTTGTTGAACCTGCTGTGGCTGTGCAAAGTGATATTCTCAAGATTTTGAAGATGTAGCAATCCTTCACAAAATCAAAGTAATATTCTCTGAAAAGTTAGGAACTCAAACAAATTTTGTCAATCAATCGAGAAACTAAGTTATACTGTCAAAAACAGGAAACGAAGGATAACCTTGAATACAAGCCGGCCATTCCAACCCTAAGCCAGTTAAAGTTATTGATCTCAAAGATGAAATGGTATTGATAGATGATAGGATGCTAGTATCCATGAGGAACACAACGTCTAATAGAAGAGACTTTAATATTTTAAGTCTTGATAATCGTTCAAAGCCTGCAAAATGAAACACTTTATTTGCCTTAAACTGATTATTATTTGTCAAAAATTTGAATTATCTCTTTTAAATATTATGATTCACCTTACCAAATAGCTTAAACTTTTAGATAAGATGGTTTCATGACATGGTATCAAAGCAGCTTAAACTTAAAGGTCGAGGGTTCGAATCATGAAATCTCCATTTGTTGAATTAGATTGCAACATATAGCGGAATGGGTCTGTGTTTACCCGCTTCAAGCCCATGGGATATTTACGTGCGGAGGAGTGTCATCAATAATATAAATACAACATTTGTTCCTTACCTAACAGCTTAAGCTTTTGGGTTAAACGGTTCCTTGACATGGTATCAGAATATCTTAGACCTAAAGGCCGAGGGTTCAAATCATGACATCTCCATATATTGAATTAAACTGCAATACATAGCAGAATGGGTATGTGTTGTACCCGCTTTAAACCTAAGGGCATTCGTATATGGAGGAGTGTCATATAATATAATAACTACAATTGAGCCTTATCTATCATGTAAAATGATTTAGGTAAGACGGTTTCATGACAATCAATCAGTCTAGTATATATAATAAGAAATAAAATACTCTGCGCGTGCCATGTGACTATTGAGATAATGAAATATAAAAAGATTTTTCTCATATAATAACATAGACAATATTTGTTTCATGAGAAATGATTTTCCTCGGGACTCATGAAAATATTTACCATTTGCAATCCATAAAATAAGAAAACTATTTTTCAAAAGAATGGTTTTTTTAAACATGAGGCAAATTATTCAGCCTCCAAAACACAAAGAAAAAAATGATATTTATATAAATATGTGGCTATATCAACTTAAAGAAGAGAGCACCCAAAAAAATAAAATGCCGAATCTGTTGTCTTTGACGCTTTGCCGCACGTGAATGTCCTCTAGACTTGAGGTGCACCTATCACAGACCGACTTGACGCTTTTCCGTATTGAAATTCAATCAACAATTGAAGTTTTAAGAATCGAAATGTAATCTACAAAACTTTGATTAATTGACAAGGTCGTTACCTTGGTTTTCAACACAGCCCACAATAGGAATGAAAGTCAAGTCTAGAGTGTTAGTTGGTGAAAGGGAAGAAAGAAAGAGGCATTGAAATACCATCCTTCTCCATATCCTATTATTGCAATATTGTCTAAAGACAAGTGATAAAGATCCAGATGAGTAACACGACCAGATGACGAGCTGCACTCGACACCATCCCATTCACAGCATTCTCCAAATAGAGGACAATTACGACCTAACGAAGAGCGTAGCTGTATGAGAGCAACTCTTTCTTCTTCAATACAACCATCACAACTCATTACTGTCATTATAATTAGTATTATTATACCCCCCAATATATATATATATATGACTTTTCTTGATATGAGTGACAAATCACTTGAGATAGCAGCATTAATGGTTGTTGTTGCTATATGTGGAAAAATTAAGACGTAGAATAAGATCACCATCAAGAGAATGGCCTGCAGACCACGGCATGCCAATAAAAGCATAATAATAGAATAGCCTTTAAAGTTAGTTTAAATTGTCCTTGATCACACCTTAAACTTTTAAGTGTGACACTTTATTCCTTAAAATTGGCATACTAAATACTTTGTCTCCTCAATGTCACGTGTCAGCTTCTGATTGGAGAATTTTTTTTTTAGAAAAATGGCATCTTTGAAAAGTCAAACCAACTATAATCTGACACGTGGCATTGAGGGGGTAAATTATATTAGTTTAGCCAACTTTATGGGGCAAAGTGTCAAACTTAAAGTTGGGGGTGGCGAAGGGCGGTTTGAGCCAACTTTAGGGGGCTCCACGTGGGTTAGGCCAATAATAGAATGATATATTATGCCGGGTTCATATGTGATGTCCAGCCTGGATGCTTCGATTTCGAAGATTTTGGTGTCTATTTCTGGTGGAAACAGGCCACTTATAAATATAACTCATGAGCCCCACCTTTTTTTTGTCAAAATCGGTTGTTTAGTGCCTGAAAATTGGGATTTACGATAATTCTGAAATATAATAATTTATCTTGTTTATTTTATTTTACTTAGGAAGTTTAGTTTTATTAGAATTTTATGTTTCTTTTAGATATGAATTTTTATATGTAGGAATTTTAGTTATTTAGGAGTTTTATTAGCATTATTATTTTTGTTAGATTGAAATTTATGTTTTTAGGAGTTTTATTAGCATTAGAATAATTAGCCTATAAAAAAACTTTGATGTAACTGATTTATTCATGTTTTTATATTGTGAAATTTTATTGTATAAGATGCGTCTTATTAAAATTTAATTTAGTAGTTGTGGTTACTAAGGGTCGGTTGGAGTTGCGATTTCATCAGCTTAGGACTATAAAATTATCGTTCTTATTGTTCGTTTGAGTTTCCAATGCATCAACGTAGGTTGATTATATTTGGAGAGGTAAGCCGTAAGAGATATACCAGGTGGACGAGCAGGTGTGGGAGAAATTGATTGGGTGCATTCGAGGTTCGATTCGTTGGTGGATTGTTTGGTTGACGTGGTATAGGGACGGGAGGTTGCGGTGATTGATTTGGTGTCACGGCATGTCAGGATAGTCAAAGAAGTAAAACACAAAAGTCCATAATGAGGTAAAGGATGGCTATAAATTAAAAGGCCAACAAAAAGAAAAGTTAGACAATTAAAAGGTTGGATTTGCATTTACATCTATATTGATGGAAGGTGGCATGCAACTTAAATTAGTTGGAAGACTTTTTTTCTTTTGTTCCTTTCCTCACCAATTTCATTATAAATAGATGCAACTCCCCATGGCAAAATGCATCAGACAATTTTAGAACATTAGTAAGAAAAGAGAGGAAAATTAATAGAGAGGAAGATTAAAGCGGGTTTAGCAAAAATTAAGTTCAGTAATTTTTGCGCTTTTGATTACGTCTATTGTGGGTTCCCTTTAAGAGTATTTTTGCTCTAAATTCTCGGAGATATTTAAGTGTGAGGTGTGAGTGTTTGTAAAAACTGTGTTACTTTTCTCTTGCAATAAAGTCTGCAGCAGCTCCGGAGAGGTAGGCCAAATTGACCGAACTCCATTATTTAATTTTTGTTATTTTTCCACAGTTATTTTTTATATTTCCATTAATATGAAAGTAAGGGAAGTACCGCAATTTATTTTCAACACGGCAATGGCTGGTTCGGGAGTGGTGGTATACTGTAAACTAAAGTGACATAAAAATTAGTAAATTAAGATATACATTGGAATTTAAAACTAAGTGATTTTATAGGCAGACAATGGAATTTAATGGAGTTTAGTCACCCGAAGCATTCAGCCTAACAACATATATAACCCAACAACTTTATCCTTTCCCGTTTTATTTCTTCGTTCTAAATCAGTACTCCGATCTAGACATGAGCATTACCTTGGGACACTTAACAAAATTCCTTGGACTTGTTCATAAATATCCATTTATCCCTGAACTTTTAAAATTTTTAAATGACTCCCTGAATTTTTAAAAAAGTCCAAACAACCTCCTGAACTTGCAAAAAGTGAATTCATTTGCCCGTAAATGCCATGAGTCAAATTTTGATTAGTTTAACTTTTCAAAGATGTCATTTTTCTCTTTTCAATCAGAAGCTGACACATAACATTGAGGGGGTAAATTAATTTACTTTTTATAAATTTAAGGAATTGTTTAAAAGTTTTTTATAAATTTAAAGGATTATTTAAAATTTTTAAAAGTTCAGAGATAAATAAGTGTTTAAAAATAAATTTAAACGATAATAGATGTAATAGGACAGTCAATTGTCAATCACACGTTTTTGGAAAACTTTCATTTAGTGGGGTCAACATATTGTATGCACGATTAAGAAAGCCAGCAAAATAAGTAAAAATATCTAACAATGCTTGAAATCATCTTAACTGTTGATCCACTCAACATGGACAGGATTTTTTTTCTTCCATATTAAATGAACCTTTGAAATTTATTTAGTCTATTTGAGATAAGGGTATTGTCTAATCAGCCGTTTCTAAGTCGTTGCATAATTTTTTTGGGTTAATTTTAAAAATTTCCTATAATTTCATTCGTTTTAAAAAATGATTTAATAAATTTTTTTAAAAAAAAAAGTCGTTGTGTTTCAAACATTAGCAATTTACGGTTGTTTTTTATTAAACGGTAAAAATTTTTGTCCAAAAAAATGTCAGTGCGTGTTCGTTTTTGCCTTTCAGCCTTTTCCTATATTTTGCTTATTTCATTCTTCTTCGTTTTTTCCTTTCAGGTACGAGTTCGTTCTCTCTTTCATTGCCTTTATCGGTAATTATGGATTTCATGAATTTCATTTTTTATTGTGTTTGGCTGATTCAATCAATTGTTCGTTGATGGACTTGTATCTGTGAGGATTTTAATTATTCGATGGATTGAAATTGAATTGGTTGTTCATCTGTTTGATTCTGTAATTACCGATCTGTGCATTTTTCTGTTTCGATTTCTGTGGTTAGCTCTGGATTGTGATTTTTTGTTGTCTTTACGAATGCAGGTGAAGCTGCGGAATTCTTGAATTCGGAATAAATTCATAAATGCCAGCAGCTTAAGAGTTGTTTATTTAAAATCTGATACAATAATCAGTAATTATTAAACTATCGGGGAATTTTGGGATTAGAAAGAGATGGATTTTTAGAATTAGGGTTCATGAATTTGGGCAGAAGAAAGTAAAAAGTTGGCTGGCATTCTTTTTTGTCAAAATTGTTGTCATGTCAGCATTTTTTACGGTGTCAATAAAAAAACCGTAAATTGCTAATGTTTGCTCGTAACTTCAATCAATCATATTTCAGAGAAACTTTCTCCTCCTACTAGTTCATTCTATCCACACTCATTCAATTGGTTTTTCTTTTAATTTTTTTCCTATCCCTCGTTATGGTCCCTCTTAGGCTCTAATGGCTGGAGTTGCAAAATGAAATAAGCAAGAAAATGAAAGGGGATGAAGAAAGAGTCAACCATAATAACTAGCTATTAAAATATCCATGAGCTACGTTTTTTTTTGTTAAATACGCCATTAGATGTTAATGGAAAACTGTCATATTGACTGCAAAATTGGATTTAATTTCTCTAAAGTTTAAATTCTGTAAAGTTGTATATTTCAGTCCATATTAATCATTCATTGAGTTTTACTAATTCAAATTTTATTGCACTGTGAATTCTATAAATTATTCAAATTGAATTTGGATCATTAAAACTTTATAAACGGTCGAGATGGACTTAAATATATAATTATAGAGAGTTTAAACTTTAAATAATCTAAATAAGCGCTCATTTCGCTATGTCACATCACCTGCAAGTGACTAGCATAGTATGCATTACTTTATTTCACGTCAATAACCAAAATAAGGAAAATATGTAGTTGGATATGATGTATGACTTTAAGGTAATTAGAGCGATATATTTTAATTACATAATAGTACAAATAATTTATTTAATTAATAAAGGTATTAATTTTTTTATTTATATCAATGTGCTTATATATATATTAAAGCTGGTTAAATATATATTCATTGATGTATGCAAAAGTCCTTGACATATCATAGCATGAAGTCAGAGAAATTATAGTAGGACTATATTTGGTGGAACCTGCTTCATGTGCAATTATGATTATGTCTAAACTATCCCTAGTCATAGTTTCATCAAGAAAGGATATTGATGAAATGGAAAGACTAACATATGGTCAACTTTCTTGGAAAGGGTCCAAGCAGTTAATATCCTAAAGATTGAGGGTGGTGCCTTAAGTTTGACACATGAATACATCTCGGAGATATATTGGAGGCCGCAGCAAGATAAACACTTAGTATATATATATATCAATGTATTAGTGTTTATCTTCATGCAATAAGCTTTGCGAATGTCCTCATACTTGAGATACTAGTTACCTTGTGTGGTACTATTGCTATACTTTGGGTCATTACTATACACTAATTAATTTAGAGTGCTACGGGTTATTACGGGTATAGTGATGACAACACGTTGGTAAGCTAAGTAGTTGGAAAGAATCCATCGCTCCGGATATATTAAAGAGTTTTACCTGGCCACTTGTTGAAGTGATAATTGTCATAAACCTCTGATCAGAGTATGTGTCTGAAAGAAATGGTTCTAGTCAAACACGCTATGGTAAAAGGTAATACTCTTCGGTAACAAGTAAATAACTGGGATAGCTTGGAGCAACCTCGCTATTAGTGGGTTAATACTTTAACCGAATCCTATAAACCAGATGGTACTAATATTAAAGAATGGAAGGAATTTATCGCACTGGATAACTATTGCATTAACCGGGATTAAGTCGTAAACATGAATGACGTTCCGAGTAATGGGGGATGGTAGACCCTTGCTAGAGGCGTACTACAGTCGTTTAAGGTAATCGAGTTCTATTCACGGTCTAGAGCATCGAGCCAATGGTTCCATTAGAACAAGGGTTAGTTAAGCCTTAACAACTCAATACTTCGGGATCCTATAAGGTCACACACATTGGACCTTCATCGGACTAAGTAAAGAACTAATAGATTTATTCTATTATAAAAATATAACTTAAATAATAATTGGATTGTTATTTGATTGGTTAAAATTGATTAGATCAGTTTTGGATAAACCAAAGTATTTATTTTGACATGTAACTAATTAATTAGAGTCGTAAATAAATTATAATTGATTAGATCAATTTTGGTAAAAGGTAATACTCTTCGGCTGCACATGCGTAGCCCATATTGGGTGCGCCACAGGCTGGGCTCGCGGCGTGGGCCGCAAGCAAGGCAAAGCTCGCTAGGGCTTTGCCTTGCAGCACACAGCGTGCCTAGGGGTCATCACGTGGATCCTTTGGATCCGCGTGTATGACCCGTATGGGATGGGAGTAATTACTCCCATCCCACATCGCCCAACGGGGGAGCATTTTTGCTCCCCCAAGCCTATATATACGCTGTCCCCTTTCCTTTCAAAAAGTACCAAGCTCAGAGCATAAATCCTAAGCAAGATAATTAATCTCTCGGATAATTGAGCAAGTTATTTTTGAGGAGCCTGAATTTATTCGGGCACCTCTAGTTTGTATTTTTGGGTGAGGCTTCTGGAGTGGTCTAGCAACTACTCGAGGCTTCTTAGTTCTTCATCCCGGAGAGGTTTTGGTTGGTGGGGTTAGTGTGGATACTGATAGAGGCTATCCTACGATTGGAGGCTTGTGCAAGAAGGTTCTGTAAAAGCACGCTTCAATTGGTAAGTTCTTTTTCTTTGTCTTTTAATTATTAAGTCTTTTTCTTTAAGTGTTTTTAAACTTAATAATTATGCTTAGGTTATTTTGCATGTTTAGTTTATTTTATGCTTAGGCTATAACTTAGAGTTATAACATGCTTAGTATAAAATAAATATGCTAGGATATAATTTGGAATTATGGTATGGCTAGTCCTTTAGCATGCTAACCTGGGTAGAGAATTATTTTGTTAAGGCTTTATTTAATTTATATGCAACTAATAGGAGTTCCTGGGAACAGGGAAAAAGTTTTGAATTTCCGTCATGCCTCTTGTGCATGTTCAATCTGACTGTCAGTTCCTAATAGTGGTATCAAAGCCTACCTATTTAGTGCATAATTAAGTTAGAAGCAAACTAAATATTATTTTCTAAATGAAATGATTTGTTTATTTAATTGTTTGGAACAATAAATACTTGTGCCTTTCATTTCAAGGTTAGAAAATGGTTATGAATAATTTTGAATAAGTATGCCCAACTTACTCAAATTATACAAGTGTCAATAATTTATTTAAATTACATGGGTTATAGATGCTCCCAATTTACATGAATTGGAAGAACGGAATTTATTAGTTCAAGAGAATCCATTGGTCTTCAAGTTTGTGCCCATATTTGTTCTGGCTAAGGATTGGACTTAGTGTCTACTCCTCAAGGGGCACCTTTCCTACCCGGGAACTTATATCGGTGCAATTCGAATTGACCAACTGGGGGATTAATATGAACTAATTTATTTCTAGTATATAAGATGGTGCTTATATATGTTTATATAACAAAGTAAAAAAAATTAAATTTATTGAATAAAAGCTTAAAGAAAATGCAATATAAATATAACAAATAAAAGTGTTAATTATTTTGCATATAATCTAGGTTGATAGAATAATTATAATAAAGAGCTGAACCCACCTAAGGTTAGACCTTATAAATTAATTCTAAAATTCCCTGAATTAATACAAGTTATTATAATTTGTCCATCTGATAAAATTCTAGATTGGGTGAGACTTTTAACACTAATAAAATTCCAAAGTAAATATATTAAGGCAAGTTGTAGTATTCCTTACTCAAATTTGTAATACGTTCTCTTTGGGCTATCAAAGTGCTACGCAAAGTGTTCCTTTTAGTCCACATTGATTGGTTGTAAAGTTTAGGATAAGGTCTGCCTTAACAGAGCTAAGGTAGTCCACCATAAAATTGGGGGCTAAGCTCAGATCTGAAACATATTCAAGGAGATGCTAACATAAGAGCACACATCCCTTGGATTTGGGAACTTGAATGAATTAGCAATTGCATGCGATGCAAATGAAATGAGATTCCAACTATGACTTACTATTATGACTTGACTCATAAAATTGGGGGTTATAATAGACTAGCTATAGATGCTACCTACTACGAAATTTAGCTGGGCTAAAATTCACGAATTCAATAGAATGGGCTATTGCAAATTTCGAAGAAAATAGTAGGAAAATGTATTTAATTAAAAGTCATCATAATAAATACATGTACTTAAACTAATATCTAAACACTTTTTTTCTTATATCTTAGGTTGAAAATGGCTTCCAATTTTAATCTCCGTATATTACTTGACACCAAATTGAATGGCTCGAACTTTTCTGATTGGTTCCAAGCAGTGAGAATAGTTCTCAGATCCGAAGTAATTGCTTATGTCCTAAGTGAAATTTTCCCTATAGAACCTAATGTTGAGGATCATGTGGAACATGATGCTTGGTTGAAGCACAGGAAAGATCATGAGACTGCCATGTGTATTATGTTGGGGTCCATGAATTCTGAGCTTCATAAACAACATGAAAACATGCCCTTAGAGGACATGGTTTTCCATCTTAAAGAACTCTTTTCAGAGAGGGAGAGGACAAAGAGGTATGAGACCTCCAAGCTCCTTTTTGGGACCAAGATGCAGGCTGACACCTCTACCTCTCAACATGTACTGAAACTCTTGGGATACCTTAAGAAACTGAATCGATTGGGAATCGAGATGAATCATGACTTGAGCGTTGACCTTGTGTTAATGTCCTTGACAGATAGTTACTCAGGTTTTGTGACTAATTATTACATGAACAGGATTGATTCTACTATCCCTGAATTAATCAACATGTTGAAAATAGTAGAACCTCAGATTAAAAAGGATCAGAAACCTCTACTGTTGGTTAAAAAAGGCAAGGCTTCTAAGAAGAAGAAGCAAGCACTGGGTGCTAAGAAAAGAATCAGTAAGAAGAAGAATGAAAAGAAGGCATCTAAGTATGTCTACTTCTAATGTGGGAAACCGGGACATTGGAAGAGGGATTGCAAAGCTCCTACTTCTGAGCATTTGTAGAAGAAGCCTACAGAGACATCTACTTCAGGTATGTTTGTAATTAAAAAATTTGCTACTTTTCTGCGAGAATCCACTTGGGTATTAGATAGTGGTTGTGGTTCTCATATCTGTACTTCTGTGTAGGGACTAAGGAACTGTTGAAAACTTGCAAAAGGGGAGATGGACCTACGTATGGGAAATGGAGCCAGAGTTGCTACATTAGCCGTAGGGAGCTTTAGTCTTGTTTTGCCAAGTGGACTTGTTTTAGTTTTGAATAATTGTTACTACATTCCAAGTGTTACTAAGAATATTGTATCTGTTATGTGTTTAGCAGTAGAGGGATTTGAAATTTTATTTTCGAATAATAATTGTCAGATTCGTTTGAATAATATTCTTTATGGTTATGGAATGTTGAAAAGTGGCATTTATGTTCTTGATACTAAAACAGAAGTTTTCAAAATAAACAATGTGAAGAAAGTTAAATTAGATAATGAGAATTCCTTCTACTTATGGCATTGTCGTTTAGGCCACATAAACAAAGATCGCTTACACAAGTTGTTTAAGTGTGGAGACTTGGTCCCAATAGAATTAGAGTCTTATGGTGATTGCGGACCTTGTTTAAAAGGAAAAATGACAAAGTTACCTTTTCAAGGAAAGGGTGAGCGGGCCACAAGTACATTGGAACTTATACATACTGATGTGTGTGGTCCAATGAGTGTTCAGGCACTAGGAGGATACTCCTACTTTATAAACTTTATTGATGATTACTCACGATATGGTTATTTGTACTTGATGAAGCCTAAAAGTTTTGAAAAATTCAAACTGTTCATAGCTGAAGTAGAGAAATAGCTTGAGAAAAGTATTAAAACACTTTGATCGGATCGAGGTGGAGAATACTTAAGTCAGGAGTTTCAGGATTATCTAAAGGAAAATGGGATAGTTCCCCAGTGAACCCCTCCTTATACACCCCAACACAATAGAGTGTCAGAAAGGAAGAATCAAACTTTATTAGATATGGTCAGGTCCATGATGAGCCATGCAGTTCTTAGTAAATCCTTTTGGGGATAAGCATGGGAGAGCGCGGTTTATATCTTAAACATAGTGCCCTCTAAATCAGTTGTTTTTACGCCTTACGAAAGATGGTGTAACAAAAAGCCATCTCTAAGTCACTTAAGAGTATGGGGCTGTCCTACTATGGTAAAGAGGACAGCGTCAGATAAGCTAAATGCCAAGGTTGACAAACGTTTGTTCATTAGATATCCAAAGGAAACAATTGGATATCTGTTTTACCAACCGGAAGTACAAAAGGTATTTGTGTCTCGGAATGCTCACTTTTTGGAAAAGGAACACTTACTTCCAAAAGTCAATGGGAGCAATATTGAATTGGAAGTTCAAGAGAAAGAAACAGACAATCAACTAATTGACCCCATTCTAGATACACAAGAGAGTGCGATCCAAGAACAACCTGATGAAACACAATCATTGTGAAGATCAGGTCATGTTCATAAGGGTCCCGATAGATATAGGTTTATCATCACTAATGATAAGGAACTATATCTTATGGAGGATGATGAACCAAGGACATATGATGAGGCAATGAAAAGCTTAGATTCTGATAAATGGCTAAAAGCCATGAAGTCAAAAATGGATTCCATATATGAGAACCAAGTTTAGAATTTGGTTGATGCACCATAAGAGGTTAGACCAATTGGGTGCAAATGGGTCTTCAAGAAAAGACATACATGGACGATAATGTAATTACCTATAAAGCAAGGTTGGTTGTGAAAGGTTATAGTCATTGGGAAGGTATTGACTATGATAAAACCTTCTCACTAGTAGCCATGCTTAAATCCATAAGAATACTCCTCGCCATTGCTGCTCATCACGATTATGAGATCTGGTAGATGGATGTAAAAATAGCATTCCTGAATGGGAATTTAGACCGAGATGTGTATATGACACAACCTGAGGGTTTTACATCTCAGAATGACTTGAAGGTATGCAAGCTACAAAGATCCATTTATGGACTTAAGCAGGCATCCAGGAGTTGGAATATAAGGTTTGATCAGATAATCCGGGAACTAGGTTTCTGCCCAAATGCAAATGAGCCTTGTGTTTACAAGAAGGTTAGTGGGAGTGCAGTCGTTTTTCTAGTATTGTATGTTGATAACATTCTGCTAATAGGAAATGACATTTCTCTTCTTCAAAACATTAAAGTATGGTTGTAAAGAAAGTTCTCCACAAAAGACCTTGGTGAAACAGCATTTATACTAGGTATAAAGATCTACAGGGATAGATCCAAGAGGCTATTAGGACTTTCTCAAAGTACATATATAGACAAGGTGTTGAATAGGTTCAACCTTGAGCATTCTAAGAAAGGTTATCTCCCAATGACAAAGGGGATTAACCTATCTAAGGCTGAGTGTCCGAAGACAGCTCAGGAGAGAATGCACATGAAGGATATACCCTATGCATCCGCGATAGGATCCATCATGTATGTTATGATATGTACTGGGCTAAATGTCTCTCAGGCTTTGAGCTTTACGAGCAGATATCAATCCGATCCAGGTAAAAAGCACTGGATGGCCATCAAGGCAATCCTTAAGTACTTGAGAAGGACTAAGGATGAGTTCTTGATTTATGGAGAAGGTGACCTCACTATCAAAGGTTACACTGACGCAAGTTTTTAATCTGACAAGGATGACTTTAAGTCTCAGTCAGGTTTTGTGTATGTGTTAAATGGAGGGGCAGTATGCTGGAAGACTTCCAAACAAGAAACTACTATTAATTCAACCACGGAATCTGAATACATTGCTGCATATGAAGCAGTAAAAGAAGCTGTCTAGTTAAAGGGATTTATTGGTGATCTCGGTGTGGTGCCTGAGGCTGTTGATCTAATTATTTTATATTGTGATAATAATGGTGCCATAGCTCAGGCAAAGGAACCACGGTCTCATAAAAAAATGGACATGTATCCAGAAAGTATCATATAATCAGGGAGATTGTTGATGCAAAGATAATAAGATTAGAATATGTACCCACTGATCAGAACCTCGTGGATGGTCTGACAAAGCCATTGACTCAAGTCAAACATGACCAGCATGTTAAAACATATGGATTAAAACATATGGCTAATTGGCCTTAGTGCAAGTTGGAGTTTGTTGGATATGATGTAGGCCCTTAAGGCAATTAGGGCGATATATCTTAATTATATAATAGTACGGATAATTTGTTTAATCAATAAAGGCATTTAATTTTTTTGTTTACAGCAACGTGCTTGTGTGTGAGTGTATATATATATATATATATATATATATATATATATATATATATATATATATATATATTAAAGCTGGTTAAATATATATTCATTGATGTATGCAAAAGTCCTTGACATATCATAGCATGAAGTCAAAGAAATTATAGTTGGATTATATTTAGTGGAACCTGCTTCATGTGAAATTATGATTATGTCTAAACTATCCCTAGTCATAGTTTCATCAAGAAAGGATATTGATGAAACGGAAAGACTAGCATGTGGTCAACTTTCTTGGAAAGGGTCCAAGCAGTTAATCTCCTAAAGACTGAAGGTGGTGCCTTAGTTTGACACATGGATATATCTGGGAGATATATTGGAGACCGCAGCAAGATAAACACTTGGTGTATATATATATATCAATGTGTTAGTATTTATCTTCATGCAATAAGCTTTGCGAATGTCCTCATACTTGAGATGCTAGTTACCTTGTGTGATACTATTGTTATACTTTGGGTCATTACTATACACTAATTAATTTAGGGTGCTGCGAGTGATTACGGGTATAGTGATGAAGGCACGTTGGTAAGCTAAGTAGTCAGAACGAATCCATCGCTCCGGATATATTAAGGAGTTGTACTTGGCCACTTGTTGAAGTGATGATTGCCATAAACCTCTGATCAGAGTATGTGTTTGATAGAAATGGTTTCTAGTGAAACACACTATGATAAAAGAAAATATACTTTGGTAACAAGTAAATAACTGGGATAGCTTGGAGCAACCTCACTATTAGTGGGTTAACACTTTAACCGAACCCTATAAATCAGATGGTACTAATATTAAAGAATGGAAGGAATTTATAGCACTGGATGACTATTGCATTAATCGGGATTAAGTCATAAGCATAAATGACATTCCGAGTAATGAGGGATGGTAGACCCTTGCTAGAGGCTTACTACAGTCGTTTAAGGTAATCAAGTTCTTTTCACGGTCTAGAGCATCGAGCCAATGGTTCCATCAGAACAAGGGTTGGTTAAGCCTTAGCAGCTCAATACTTGGGGATCCGATAAGGTCACACACATTGGACATTCATCAGACTAAGTAAAGAACTAATAGATTTATTCTATTACAAAAATATAACTTAAATAATAATTGGATTATTATTTGATTGGTTAAAATTGATAATTTTGGATAAACCGAAGTATGACCGGAAAGTTATTAATTAGAGTTGTAAATAAATTATAATTGATTAGATCAATTTTGATTGGACTAAGAAATTTATTTTTGACTTGTGACTAATTTATTAGGGTCAGAAAATAAATATTTGAAAAGGGATTAAAACGAGAATTTTAAATTGGCGAGTTTAATTGGACCGAGAGTACAAAAGTATTTTGTACAGGCTCGAGTGCGCGGAAGTACACCGAAAGGTGTGCGAGCAATACTAGGCATTGCTTGCGGCAGACCATGGAAACGGGCTGCACATGTGCAACCCATATTGGGTGCGCCGCAGGCTGGGCTTGCGGTATGGGCCGCAAGGCCCAGCCCGCAAGCAAGGCAAAGCCCGCAAGGGCTTTGCCTTGCATCACACAGCGTGCCTATGGGTCATCACGCGGATCCTTTGGATCCGCGTGTGTGACCCGTATGGGATGGGAGTAATTACTCTCATCCCATATCGCCCAAAGGGGGAGCATTTTTGCTCTCCCAAGCCTATATATAGGCTATCCCCTTTCCTTTCAAAAAGTATCAAGCTCAAAGCATAAATCCTAAGCGAGATAATTAATCTCTCGGGTAATTGAACAAGTTATTTTTGAGGAGCCTGAATTTATTCGGGCACCTCTAGTTTATATTTTTGGGTGAGGCTTCTGGAGTAGTCTAGCAACCACTCGAGGCTTCTTAGCTCTTCCTTCCTGGGAGGTTTTGGTTGGTGGGGTTCGTGTGGATACTGATAGAGGCTATCCTACAATTGGAGGCTTGTGCAAGAAGGTTCTGCAAAAGCACGCTTCAACTGGTAAGTTCTTTTTCTTTCTCTTTAAATTATTAAGTCTTTTTCTTTAAGTGTTTTTAGACTTAATAATTATACTTAGGTTATTTTGCGTGCTTAGTTTATTTTATGCTTAGGTTATAACTTAGAGTTATAACATGCTTAGTATAAAATAAATATGTTAGGATATAATTTGGAATTATGGTATGCCTAGTCCTTTAACATGCTAACCTAGGTAGAGAATTATTTAGTTAAGGCTTTATTTAATTTATATGCAACTAATAGGAGTTCCTGGAAACAAGGACAAAATTTTGAATTTCCGCCATGCCTCTTATGCATGTTCAATTTGACTGTCAGTTCCCAACATATCTTACAATGCTTGAATCATCACAATCACCTAAAAACTATAAACATAAGTATTTTTAAAAAATGTTTCTAGGTACCGCCTAGGCGAAAAAATCAGTTTAGATTGTCTCTATGCGGCAATAAATCGATCAAACACCTAATACCAACCTAAAAGCATGAAGTCGGGTGGCAACTTGGCAAATAAAATCTAGGCGGAACTAGGAAATTTTTTTTAAAATAGTGTCACAAACTAGTATTGTTTTTCGAAACATAAACATCACGTTTAACAAACAAAATTACATATTAATCATTTGTAATAAGAAATACCCTATTTTTTCTATTAATTTGTATTCCTCGAGAGTTAATTTGCCGTGGAGAATTTATGTTCTATGATAAGGACTTAGTTCCTATTCAAACTGACATATCTGGTTAATGAATTGTGAGCATCTGAGTTACATGGGATATAAGTGTCTCTTTTTTTTAGAGATGAAGAATTCAAAACCTTTTGGTCCAGTTTGAAATCTTTTCCTGGTTGTAAAGACGTATCTTTCAAGCTTGGTTCATCGTTGCCTTTTAACCTGGTAACTAATCTGCACAGTGCTGATATTCGGGATTTTTGTTGCAGGAGGAAGGTAATATTGGCATGTCCAACTCAAATGAACATTTTAAAGATAAAACAGAGAGCGAAGAAGGGGATGAAATAATTGAGTCGGTAGCAGGGTTTGTTCTTTCAAGGTGTCAACTTAGTAGGGATGTCAATTTTTTTATAATTTCTATTCAGCATTCATTCAAAAGATATTAGAAATTCGAAAAGAGACTCTATCAATCAAAGAGTTGCAGAAGCTTCATTACAATAGTGATAGATAATTTAGTACTATTAAACATAGAGAGGAGCCTATGAAACTCTAATCTTAAACAAAGGAAAAACATTGTCTTCTATAAAGTAACCGCATTCTGTGGTGATCACATGTATCCTGTAGAACCATCTTCGCCGCCAATATGGGTTTATGTACAAAACTGCTCCTATGCTCAACAACACAACGACGTAAGTAACCACACAAGTCACATAGAAAACTTGCATATCCATGAACCCATCATCATCACCGTCTTTATCTTCATCAACCATAGTTGGTGATGGCGGTGGTAGTCTCGGGGAACAAGCATGTGTCAATGGAGGTCCGCAAAGGAAAGGGTTACCAACATAGCTAGAATTGTCAAACGTTGCAAATTGCTTAACCATCTCGGGTGTCCTGCCAGATAAATTGTTGTATGAAACATTGAAGTGGGAAATGAATTTTAGTTCAAGGATCTGAATGGGGATTTTTCCATCGAAGTTATTGTAGGAAAGATCCAAGCTCTCAATTTGACTTAGGTTTGAAAATGATTCGGGAATGTTTCCAATAAAACGATTATGTGACAAGTTCAATACCTGTATCGTCTTAAGATATCCGAATTCAGAAGGAATTATACCAGACAAGTTGTTGCATGAGAGATCTATTCCTGAGATGTACTCCAAAATACTTCCTTGAAATTGAGAAGTCAGACTTTTTGTAGTAAACTCCAAAGGTTGCTTCATATAATAACTTGGAACTGGTGAAACTGAAATAAAAATTTGATCCATATTCTTCATGTTCATGCTTCCAGGCTTTAAGCAGGGTGGGACAAGACCGGATAGATTATTGTTTGAAAGATCAATCAAGCTTAATTGCGCTAAATTGCAAAGTTCAATCGGTATTTCACCTTCAAAATAGTTGTGACTTAGAAGGAGATAACTCAATCCATCCAAGTGGCCTATCCTCTGTGGAACCTTTTCTCTAAAATCGTTATGGCTAAGATCAAGAGTCGTCAAGTATGTGCAATTAGAAAATGCAGTTCCCAAAGAGCCCTGTAGCCTATTTCCTGACAAATATACTTCTTTGATTCTTGAAGGGCCTAATTGAGTTGGAAGATTTCCAGAGAACATGTTCATCGAAAGATCCAACACCTCAAGTGAGTTCATATTAGCGATCCATTCAGGAATGTTGCCTGAGAGATTGTTGTTTCTTGCATCCAACATTGTCAACCAAGTACTATTGAGCAAGTTGTATGGAATGTTTCCAGAGAAGTGATTATTATCCACTTGTAACCAAAACAACTTTTTGCAATTAGCATTACTAGGAAGTACAGGGCCTTCAAAATTGTTATTTGAAAGAACCAATTCATATAGTGAGGGACACTCCAAGCCTAAATCTTGAGGTATTTTACCAGATAGCTCATTGGATGATAAGATTAAACTTCTCAATGGGCATATTTTGCCAAATGATGAGGGAATGCTACCAACAAGATAGTTGTCGGACAAGTTTAATGTAACCAAACTTGGTAAAATCTGTCCAATTTCTCTTGGTATGGTACCATTGAGGGAATTTCTAGACACATCCAAATATTGCAAATACTTACCAGTACTTGACAAGTTGAATGGCCCTGAAAGAGAAGTATTGGCTAGATTCAGATTGCTCAGTTTTGTGTTGTTCCCTAACAACCAATGTGGAAACTCCCCCCTGAGTTGAATATTTGAGAGATCAAGCTCTCGTAGATCTTGTTGGTGGCTAAGGAATTTAGGAAACCCTTCAGCATTTCCGTGCGTACTAGACAAATAAAGAAATCGTAACTGAAACCTTGGAGTTGAATCATGCACTGGATCCTCAGGCTCATATATAATCAGGTTATCTCGACCATCCAAGTACTCGAGCTTTGAATGATTAAAAAATGGTTTTAGTGATGTTGGAACCTGGAATTGATTGCTTGAAAATCTCAAGTCTTTCAAGGATGTAAGACTGATAAGGGGAGACATAGAGATACTTCCAGTAAAATGATTGTCAGAGAGATCAAGTTCTTGAAGAGATGTTAAGTTTGCAATACACCAAGGCAAGCTCCCACTCAACTCATTTTTATATATATATAGCACTTCCAAATGCTTCAATTTGCATAGACCTGTTATTTCACATAAACGGTGTAAACAAGAAGTAAAATTTGAAATTCAAGTAATTTTATGTGTAATTAATAAAAAAAAAACCATTGGGAGGGAAGCTATTATACGTACTTTGGATGGTGGTCGAGCCGCTCAATGCAGAACCAGACAATCTTAACGACTTAAGAGATGTCATATTGTTGCCAATATATTTGAGCATGTGATTGTTGAGAGCAGTACAGCTCATGTCCAGGTATTCCAATTCCGTTAAAATGGGAAATCCTAGTAGGAAAAATCTCTCAAATCTAAGAGTTGTGAAGTGTTTTACAAAGATAAGTTTGTAACCCTTGTTTGGCACATGGTTCTCCATGATATGATATGATATGATATATTTTTTTTTGTTACGATAGATTGCATAGTATGATGTGATTCTCCAAAACATGGCTCAAAAAATCTACTTGGCCTAATGCATCACTAGCTACCTGAATTTATTCCTAAAAACCTGTTGCCTCCCCGAACTTTCAAAGTGACCTCGTAGACTTTCAAAAAGTGCATCACTTTGCTCCCTAAATAACACGTGTCGGCTTCTGGTTGATTTGACTTTTCAGAGATGTCATTTTTTCTGATTTTCTCTCTCCAATCAAAAGCTGACACATGGCGTTCAGGGAGCAAAATGGTGCACTTTTTGAAAGTTGAGGGAGCTACGGAGTCACTTTAAAAGTTGAGGAAGACAATAGATTTTTTGGGACAAGTTCAGGTAGCTAATAATGCATTAAGACATAAACCAAGCAAGCTATTTTAACTCAGTATCATACCAAACCATGAAAAAACAGGTATTGATTTACCTTGAGCAGGTATTGTACCATTCAAATCAAACATGGATAGGCGCTTCAGTGAAGGAAATGCTCCAATGTTTTCAAAGGACTCTTGGCTTAGAGACGAATAGTCAAGGATCAGCTCTTCCACATTGCTCAACTTACCATCTATTCAATTCAATCAAACCATACATTACTTCATTACAAATTAAATGCATCTTCGACATAATAACTGATACTCTGTCCGTCCAAACAATAAAGGCGAAACTTGTAAAATATAAATTACAAATATAATTTAATTGTTAAAACAAAAAATATGCTGATTGAAATTTAGCTTTTCTAATGAAGTTAATGTGTTTAAAATCCTTAATTTTATAAGATTGAAATAAAAATATGAAATTTTCATGTAATATATAAATTTATGAATATTTTAACTAATTTTAAAATTCATGATTACATGTCGTTGAAATGGAAATTAGATACTCTTCCTTTACTGATACGATGCCATTCTTTTTAGACAGCTAACTTAATTTGAAAGCTGTAAAATTTATTCTTGTAAGTAAATATAAACTAATTTTTACATATCAAATAAGCTTGTAGGTAATATATATATATATATATATATATATATATATATAACTTGCCTTCAATAAAAATAGGTCCTTCAATTATATTTTTGGTTAAAGAAATGGTCTTGAGGTTTGGGTACAATCCCAATGACTGTAACTGAAAACTGGAGAAGCTGTAATCAAGGGAAAGTGCACTTAAGTTCTTCGAGACTCCAATTTCTGCAAACACAATTAAATAAAATGACTAATTAAGGTATTATAATGGTATTTAAGTACACACTGGTTTTACCTAACATTATTGGCTAAATACATCTTTACCCCCTGAACTTGGCAAAACATCTACTGCCCCCCTCTTAAAAGTTTCTCTTAACCCCCTGAACATACATGTATCAGTTTGCCTCCTAAATTTGGCAAAAGAGTATCATTTCACCCCTTAAATGCCACTTGTTAGCTTTTGATTGGAAAGAGAAAAAAATATATTTGAAAGGTCAAACCAGTCAGAACATGACACTTGGCATTCAAGGGGCAAAATGGTACACTTTTGCTAAGTTCAGGTGGCAAACTGATACATTTGTGCCAAGTTCAGGGAGCTGAGAGAAACTTTTGAAAGTTTAGGGGTAAAGATGCATTTGGCCAACATTATTTCAGAGAGTATACACTTTTTATACCTTCTCATACATTGAGCTTATTATACCATACTTATGTCTTTAAATTAATGCTAAAAACAAAATTCAGAATACCACAATTTTACGAGGTTAAACTAATTTTACCTATATTCCCAGACATTATTCAAATAACATTTTATAACATAAAATATTAAAGAAGTAACAAATGGCTTGAGAAGGGAAGGCCAATTGTTGGTATGTTTTATTTTATACTAAAATCCAAACCCTGTCTACATTCAATGGGTGATGTGGGACATCTTTTCTACTTTCTAATTTGCCTTTCAAAATATGGGACTTTTGCCACTTCCATAAATCTCCACCTTGATGAAGTCTACATCTTCAATCTCTAATTTTATTTATAAAAGATTTTATAATAAGAGTTAGGTATTTATACTTTACTTCCATTTTAAAATTGAGTATTAATTTATAAGGAAGTATTTAATTAAGATGAGAAAATATTTAATTAAATATTAATAAATACTTATAATACAAAACATTTTGCTCTGATTATAAATTCCATTTTTACAGAGTAGAAACGAAACATACTTTGAAAAAATTGCAATAATGATTTTTAATTTTTATTATGCAAATTGTAACTAATAACTTTATATATTATATATATTTGAATTAGTTTTAGTAATTATTTTAGTATTATTGAATGTTGTTATAATTATATATTATTTATTGTAATTTATTATTTCTAATTATTTATATTTATATTCGTACTAGTTATAAATTAATATTCGGTTGGATTTTTTTTATTGAAAATACTATTTATTATATTCATTAAGTTATTAGTATTATTAATTATTATATATTGAAACTAATTAATATTATTAAGTATTATTAATAAATTCATTCAATACCCCCAATTCATGGGGTATTAGGATTCCCTTTCCACCGCATAATTAGTCGATCAAACTTCCATCGGTAAACAGACATCAACTATCACCACCTCTCACACTATTGTTAATGCTTTGCCGTCTTTATCCACCTCGCCGCTGTTGATGCTTGATATAATCAGAGACAATGGGCCTCATAAAGCGCACCCTAAGAATAAGCCCATTCTGCCCGCTCTTTAAGGACCAGTTTGGCTGTGAGTTTTTACAGCTTTTTTCAGCAGCTTTTCTGAAAAAGCTCAATTTTCAAGTTTTTTTTGAAAGTTGCAGATTTGATTTTGATAAAAATAAATCAAACAGTTCCTAATTAATTACTATGAAAGATCAAAATGTGTTGTTCAAGCCAAAATATGTAATACTATTAAAAGTTTGTAGTAACAACTTATTTTGAAAGCAGCTCAAACAACAATGTCAAACTGGCCCTAAAAACACACATCAGTCTCCAGTATTCTTCTGCCACGTAACTAGGCGGTTATCACACCCATGATTGCATACACTATAAAGCAACAACACGCACTCACTATGAGGTAACAACACTTTCTCATGTTTGTCTATATTGATTCCCTCTCTAACCGGTATTTTACTTAGGCAACTGAGTGGTCCCGGGATCCCTGACCAGATTAGTCTAAAGCCCTTTTTGTCTAGTAGATCCCTCTCGATGAACACTAAGACCATCATTTCTATCAGTTAACGTCTTCCAGCTCGCCATCGTCATCAAGCGAGTTGCCACTGATGCCTTGTCATTCTTCAACTTGCCGCTGTTGTTGCCTCATCGTTGTCATCCAGCCTTTTGTCCTTGGTCATCTTTTCCAGCATAAACTCTTACTTCTGCAACTTCTTCACATCCATTTGTATGACTGATGAAATATTTTCATCGTACGAGAGTTCGATATGAGAGCTGTTAGTTTGTGTTGGAACCAAACAATAGAAATTTGAATTTTGTATGATAACTAGATTTACCTGTTTATGATTTTTAGTTGTTAATCAGAGACTGGTGTTTTGAAAATAAACAACAGATAAACTGTTGATTGCTAATTGTTGGATAAAAAATTGAAATTAAATTAAGCAGGAAGATAACTTAGGTTGGGTGTTAAATTGTTTATAAATTGTTGATGTTGCACGTTATGTTATTAATAAATTGCTGATTTTGGGTGTTTCTACGAGTAATACGGAATATTTTTTTACCAATATTATAAATTATTGGCATTAAACTCACAACCTCTCACACATATTGGTTTTTAGCGTTGATTTCCCCACCGCCCTTCCTAAACTGGAAAGGGTTACATTAACTTATGTTTGATTATTAATTATTTATTAATGATTTTGTTTTAACCAACCAATAACCAACCAATAAAGCTAAGGGAATACATTTCCTCTTATAAACCATATCCAAAAGCAAAATGGAATTAAGACTTATTCCTTTCCTTTCCTTTCCCTTCCCTTTCTTTCCTTTTATTAATTTCATTCCAAATAGCATGATCTGTGCATTATGATTTTTCTTGTTGGTTTTCTACGGAATTTTTTGCTTTGTTGTTGGTTTTCCAAATAGCTTGAATTCGATTTCATTCCAAATAACCTGAATTGTGCATTTTGGGTTTTGGTCTTTCAATTGAAAAGAGGAGCACTAGAGCATGGGAGTTGGGGGTGCTGGAGTTAAGCTCATTGATGCCCAAGTTGATTTTGCAACCATTTTTATTTTAGTTTTATTAAGAATATAACTGAGTCAAAGTAGAAGATGGTGTTTTCAAAATAAAATAAAGTAATATGGACTGAATGAAATTTTTACTTGAATTTTTTTTGTGTAACTTTACCTTATATGTTGCGTGTCAAGGGACCATTGCTTTGACTTTTCCAACTTTGCCATATGGAGGCGAGTGTAACACACTCTATGAAGTGATCGGTATAGTTGTTTTTAAGAGTTAAGTGATGCAGTTTAGACAAGTTCGATGGGGCAAGGGAAACTTTTAAAAGCTCAGAGGGGCGAGGAGCTATTAGGGATAATTTCAGGGGAGTCTGGATGTATTAAATAAATTAAAAATAATATTAATTAGCTGTATAGTTATTTTATAATTTTAACTTCCTACCATCACACAAAATGTAAGCATATACATGTTAAATCAATTTTTTTCCTAGAGAAAAAGGTAGTAACTCACCTTGGAGATCAATTATTCCTTTCAGTTCCCATCCCGACAAAGATAAAGTTCTTAGAGAGGAAAGACCAGCTACCGATGGTATACCCTTGTTGTAGTTCAGAAATTCTAAATAAAGATCTTCCAACTTGCCCAGTTTTGATAACTCTTACAACAAAACAAACAAAAGAACCAATTAAAGCTTGAAAATTTCTAATGTGATGAGAGACAAAAAAATCCGCAATATTTATAATCGGGAATAGACATGGTTATGGGCTGGGTCCAATCGGGCCTAACTAAAAAATTAATAGCCCAAGTCCGATCCAACTTTAAAAGTAAACTTTGGACTCGAATCAAAACTCACGCTAGTCCCACGGGCATACTAATTATTATTTATAATTAAAATATTTTTAATAAAAAATAACTATAATAAAATATTGTAACTAAATTTGTAATATAGGTCATAGAATTAAGTTTAGATGCTAAAGTTTACGTAAAAAAATTTGAAATTTTCTACAACTATTAGTATTATTAATAACAAATATATATATTTTTAATATATTAATTATTAATTTGAGCCGGGCGGGATAGGCTTGAGTTTTAGGACTAAATCCAAGCCCATCATATACTTTATTCGGGCCTCTTCGAGTTTGGGCCGGGCATGACCTAATCTCTAGTTAGATTGTCCAAACCCAACCCATGAAAGGCGGGCCTCGTGAACCGATGGGCTTGTTCTCAGGTCTAATTGGGAAGGCATAACATGAATCATTGAACAGTGAGTATCACGTGAGAATCCGGTATATCACAGATACCGCGTGGAAGAATAGAGTGACATCCAACTGCCAGCTGGCCTCGAGGCCGAATGATTAACTAGCTAGCCGAATGAAGGATCTAAGTTAAACCGACCTAGGGACAGTGCTACAGTCCATCTCCAACTCCTTTCCTATTCAGATAAATAGGAATATTATCTCTATCATGATCAGATAATCAGGAAGGATCCTCTTATATAGCATGTTACATCTAAACAAGGTCCTTGGCCAACAATGACTCCCCAACTATGAAGGAAACACAGTCCTAATATAATTAGGAAGCACCTAAGGTATCACATTCTAACTACCCTAAACTCACTTGCCTCCTCTTTCATACATGTTGCTAACTTAAGCATCGGAGAGGCTACGCCTGTCACACGGCTAGCCACTCTAACGCCTTTTCTATCTTGTAACCACCACCTACAGCGGAGCTAGATCACGAGTCATATTCTGAAGGTTAGTTGTAAGAATCTTCTCTTTGACTAATCTTTTAGTGGTGTGGTGAGCATGGACAAATTTACTTCTTTAGCGAGAATTTTGTCTTCCAACAAACATTAAACCCTAACCAATTGGAAGACGACCATAACCAAAGATAGATGGCTAGCGACGATGCAATTGGCTTTGAAAAAATGATTGCTTCCTAGCCTACCTCGGCGGCATCCAGTTTATCCACTAACCCAGCGGTGGACAACACCAAGACACCACCAACTTTCTCAATCGGTGAACTAGATTTCCTCGAGAGCTTCACTCAGAGATATTAGGTCACTCCCGAGGACCAAAATTAGCTTCGTAAAAATCTTTTTAGTATGATGAATGATGGAATAGTCAAACACACCACAAGCGGACTTATCCACCCGGTAGGTCACTCCACCCATTTGGTCACTAGCATGGCTTGATCGCATTCCATCCATTCTCACTCTTAGATTGGATCCAGAACCATTGTTTCCTTCTCAACCCAACAAGCGCAGAACAACAACACTCTCAATTCGGCTATACAAAGTGAAATCCCATCTTGGAGAGATCTCATCGGGATGTCCGAAGCCCTACAAGTCGAATACTAGAGCAACCTGCAATCAGAGCTCACAGGCAGCCCCCATCTCCCTCGAGGCCCGACTACATCCGGACACTTCCATCCTAGGGAATGTACTTCCCTCTTCCCCACAACTACCAAACCCAAATGGGAACTCATCCTCCCCCTCCTCATCCTCTCCCGATGCAGGGGAAGCCAAAGAAGTTCTGATATTAAGATGATTCAGAGTTTAGAAAGATGTTAAAAGGACTCAATGAGTATGTTGTATCTATACAGGAACCCCTCATTGAGGCATCCGACTCTCTATTCTACGCCAGAATTCTTGCCAAACTGCTGAATCCTTATGTCAAGCTACCATTCACCGACAACTATGGTGGTGACATGGACCATCGCACTTACATCCGAACATACAAAAACAAGATGAATCTAGCATACGCCTTGAAAGCCCACACATGTAGGAACTTTCTAAACACCTTGTTTAGACTAGCATCCTACTGGTTTGATGCCCTATCGACTGAATTAATTGATTTTTAGGATGATCTAAAGGAGCAGTTTTGTACATAGTTTATAAGCTCCATCTTGGCTAGAATCGCCACTCGTACCTTGAATGTTGTAATGCATAAGTTGGATGAATCACTCTACTCCTAAATCAAATGCTTCAACAAAGCTAGATTGAAGGTTCGAGATCTTGATTATAGCACTGCTAGAGAGGCTATGATTAGAGGTACGAGGAATGAAAGACTCTGAGTAGAGCTTATTCAGAGGCAAGCCAAGAATTTGATTAAAGTAGATGAAGTTGATAGGCCATACAAACCATCTAACAACACAACCTTCACTTGGCCTGAAGACCGAAAGAATAGAAAGAGGGAATGAAGCCACTGTGAGCAGTCCTCAAATTAGACTAGATACAAACTTAAATTGAACTCTCTTTTGCGACAAATCCTAGTGGCCATCCAGAAGAGTGGAGACAGAAAACCGCTTAGATACCCTAGAGTAATACATGATCAAAATCAGGGCAAAGATACCCAAAAATACTGTGAGTTTGATAAATCTAAAGGTCATGACACTGATGAATTCTGAGTTCTACAGATGAGATTCACACTCCAATTGAATAGGGAAAACACTCCCAATTTGTCAAAGGGAGAGGTAAGTCCTCTAGCAAATCAAAGGGACTTGTGATGGTGATTGCAAAAGGCCCAGTTTTGAAGGACCTCTCAGAAAAGCCAAGAACTCTAAGCATAAAGATCCAACATGGAGATGGGTTCAGAGCTCAGTAGACCTTTCAGGAATCAGAGCTTAGTGAAGAAGCCACATCTAGAATTGTAAGTGTTGGATGCCGTGGTGGAAGGGTACACCATCAGGCACGTAATGATTGACACATGTAGCTCAGTAAACCTGATCAGAAAAGGATCCTTGGACAAGCTAAAAATACATTACAGTCGAATGCTGCTAGCACACTCACCACTCGTACGACTTAGTGGCCATTCAGTTACAACATTGGGTCAGGTTAGTTTATAAATTGAGATGGGAGACGACCAGAAGATCAAGTGGAGAGAGAAACTAGACTTCTTGATAATAGACATCCCAATCGGGTATAACATCGTTCTTGGTAGAACATTTTTGGCAGAATCCGATGCAATTATCTTCGTGAAACATCTGGTCATGCAGATCTTACTACAGAAGGTGTGGTAGTTATAGCGAGAAACCCTCAAGTTGCTTAAGAGACCTACCTTACCTCACTAAAAACGGATAGAATAGTAATAGAGCCTAAAGAGAAGGAGAGTGCTTAACCGGTCGAACTCTTAGAAACGCTGAAAGTTGATTCCAACAAACAACTAAAAATTATTATTGATCTTACAAAACCTGTGAAGGCTGATATAAATCGAGTGCTAATTGAGGAGCAACACACATTGTCTTAGACACTAAAGACTTAACTAGAGTTCCTTTAGAGGTGATTCAACACATCCTCAATATTGACCTCGTAGCCCCTCCAGGAAAGCAGAAAAAGCGCAATCATGCACCACATATGCAGAAAGAAATCGAGGTAGAAATTTTGAAACTCTTAAAGGCAAATCACATCAAGGTGGCACGCTACCCTCAATGGTTAGCAAAGTGGTCTTAGTGAAGAAAGCTAATGGATCTTGACGGTTATGTGTATACTTCACGGATCTCAACAAAGTGACACTAAAGGATAGATATCCACTTCCTAGCGTCGATCAACTAGTTGACTCAACAGCCAAATATGCAATATACTCATTGTTAGATTAAAATTTTAGCTACCATTAGATACCCATGGATCTGGCAGATGAACAAAAATTTCATTCATTATGCACGAAGGGACGTATTGCTACCAAGTCGTGCCATTTGGCCTAAAGAATGCCGGAGCCACCTATTAAAGCCTGGTGATTGAGATGTTCAAATGCCAAAGAGGTCAATTATTGAAGTATATGTTAACGATATGATTATCAAAAGCAGAAGTGTGGAAGAGCACATGGAAGATATTTGAGTCGTATTCAAAACCTTTCAGCAGTATCAGCTTAAGCTTAGTCTTGAAAAGTGTACATTTGTAGTAAAGGGAGGGAAATACCTTAGTTTCCTCATCTCTAAAAGAGCAATCAAAGTGAATCTAGAAAAGATAGAGGCAATCTAAAAGACGGAGCCACCCAAAACCCTCAATGAGGTCCAAAAGCTAAATGGAAGGGTTAGTACACTTGCCATTTCATCTCTTTTTCGGTGAAAAGGTGTCTCCCCTTCTATAAAGTCATCAAGATAGATAAAGCATATAATTGGGATGCCCACTACCAAGAAGCATTTGAGAACATCAATAAATTCTTGAGCACACCTCTTTTATTGAGCCAGCTAGAGAAGGATGACGAGTTGATCATATACTTAGGAGCAATGGATAAAGTTGTCAGATCAGTCTTGGTGAAGGAAGTGTAAGGAACCATAATCTAGTTTATTACTATTACATATGATGTATGCCCTTAAGGTAATTAAGGCAATATCTCTTAATTATGTGTTTGTACGAACCAATTTATTATACAATAAAGACATTTAACTTTTATTTATATCAATGTGTTCATATATATTATAACTGGTTAAAATATATTCATTGATATATGTGTACAAAAGTCCTTGACATATCATAGCATGAAGTGCAGATTATAGTGGGACTATGTTTAGTGAGATATGCTTTTATGTGCCATTATGATTATGTTTAAACTATTCTTAGTCATAGTTTCATCAAGAAGGGACATTGATGAAGCGGACAGACTAGCATGTGGTCATATTCTCTTGGATTAGGTCTAAGCAGTTAATCTTCTAGATTCAATGTGGTGCCTTGAGTAGACACATGGATGTATTTGGAAGATACATTGGAGACTCATCTAAGATAAACATTTGGTAAATATATCATAGTGTTGGTGTTTATCTTAATACAATAGCTTTCTAAATATCCTTATACTTGAGATGCTAATTGCCTTGTATGGTGCTTTCACTATACTTTGGGTCATTCCTATTCATTCATTAATTTAGGATGCTGCGGTGATTACAGGTGTAGTGATGACAATATATGGGTAAGCTTAGTAGTCGGATGATACATTTATGAGTTATGCCTGTCCGTTTGTTGAAGTGAGGATTGCTTAAAACCTCTGATCAAAGTATGTGTTGATAGAAATAGTTTCTAGTCAGCACATCATGGTAAAGCAATATACTTCGATAATAAGTCAATAACTAGGATATCTTGGAGTAGCCTCGCTATTAGTGAGTTAGCACTTTAACCGAACCTAATAAACCATATGGTATAAATATTAAAGAATGAAAGGAGCTCATTGCATTGGTTGACTGTTGTATTAATCAGGACTGAGTCATAAGTACAAATGACGTTCCGAGTAATGAGGGATGGTAGATCCTTGCTAGAGGCATACTACATTGATTCAAGGCCATCGAGTTCTACTCACTGTCTAAAACCTCAAGCAAATAAGTCATTAATTAAGAACTATGATTGGTTAAGCTTTGAAAGCTTAATACTTTGGGATCCTACAAGGTCACAAACATAGGACCTTCATTGGAGTGAATAAAGAATTAATAGACTATGTCTATTAGAACAATATACATTAATGGTTAGATTAGAGATTTTATTTTGACCAATAACTAATTAGATTAGGGTCATAAATAAAATTATACTGAAAAAGGCGGGAAATGAAAAATGTTAGACTTCAGACCCTGCAAAATTGGGCCACGTAGGCATTGGATGCCTGCTTGGATTACCACGTGCCACGCAGTGCTGCCTAAGCAGCGAGCACGCAGGCCTTACAAGCATTGAAATGGGCAGTGCTTATGCGGACCAATGCTACCCGCGGGGCAGGGCAAGCCCGCAAAGGCTTGCCTTAAGCAGCAAGTTGCGCAGCGTGGTAAGCACGCTGCGTGAGCATGTCTGACCCCTATGGGATTATGATTTTTCCCTAATCCCACATTGGAAAAAGGGGGAGCTCTTTTTCTCTCATCTGCCTATAAATAGGATGTTGCCCCTCCTCTTTTTAGTGTGTCAGTTTTTCCTTTGAGCTCTAACTTGAGATTCTAACGCGTTTTCTTAAGCCAATTAAGAAGAACGATTTTGAGGATTCCTGATTTTATTAAGGAACCCCTAGTTATATTTTCGGGTTGGTTTTGGAGTGGTCTAGCAGCTACTCTTTTCTATGCAGTTCTTCTTGATTGGGAGGTTTTAGTTAGTGGGGTTCGTGTGGATACTCATAGAGGCTATGCTATACTTGGAGGCTTGTGCAAGAAGGTTTTGCTAAAGCACACTTCAACTGGTAAGTCCTTTTAATTATTAGGCTTTTTTCTTTGAGTTTTTTTAGACTTAATAACTATGCCTTAGTTATTTTATGCATGCTATAGTTTTTAATACTAGGACATAACTTAAAGTTATGATATACTTAGTATATTATAAGCTTGTGCGTAATAACCTAGGTAGAGAACTTATTTAGTGGAGGATTTATTTAATTTACAATTAATAGAAGTTCCTAGGGACAAGGGACAAAATTTTGAAATTCCGATTAGCCTGTTGTGCATGGTCAAAGTTACTATCAATTCCCAATAAATACACTAGCAGGGTGTTGAAGAGCGTAGAGCTTTGACACCCAAAAATTGAGAAGCTAGCCTTAGCCTTAGTCTCAGGCATAATTAGTTTAATGCCCTGATTTTAGGCTCGCACCATCATATTGAGAACTAACTTCCCTCTGAAGAAAGTTTTGCAAAGGCCAGAGACATGGGACTAGCTGAGTAGGCCATATGGCTGGGAGAGTTTGTCATCCAGTTTGGGGCTCACAAAGCCTCAAAGCTCAAGTGCTAGTAGAATTTGTCACGAAGTTCGCCGGATTAGAACCTTAATCAAGCCTCAAAATAGAGTCAGGGACCATGTACGTAGATGGAACCTACTTATAAGAAAGAGCTAGAATTGGGGTATGGATAGAAGGTCTAGAGAAGATCAGAATTGACTACTCCACAAAACTTGCCTTTTAAGCAATAAATAGTGTAGCAGAGTGTGAAGCCATGATCAAGGGACTGGAATTGGAAAAGGAAATTGCTCCTGACTAGATGCGTATCAAATGTGATTCAAAGCTAGTGTCAAACCAAATTAGCTAAAATTAAGTGACCAAAGACCGTAGCATGGTCAAATACTTGGCTAAAGTTCAAGCACTGATGAAGGAACTCTAATCTAGGGGCACAATATAGATACTAGAACATATCCCACGGATGGAAAACTCGAAAGCAGATAAAATGTCTAAAGCAACATCCTGCTAATACGGGTGGAGAAGTATCAATTTTCTTATGAAGTAATCTCCTCCCCAATAACCAAGTTCAAAGACTTGATGTTGATTGAGCAAAAGAGTCTCGGTTGGATGCAACCCCTAATGGAATGAGAAGGACATCTTTCTTGATGATAGAATAAAGGTAGTTAAGATAGTGAAAAAATCCTCCAAGTACTTGGTCATCAATCAGGTGTTATATAGACGCTCATACTCTAATGCATTGCTGAGATACATTACTCTAAAAGAAGGAAAGTATATCATACAAGAGATTCACAAGGGAACCTATGGGTCACACTAAGCGGCTTCCAAATTGTTCACAAAGCTTAGCTTCATGGGTATAACTAGCCAACTATGGAGATAAATTCGAACAAGTATGTGCAAATTTGCCACCGGTGTCAAATTCACACCAGGAAATTGCATTTATCGCATACGATGTAGAAGCCTATGGTGACTGGGTGACCATTCATCACTTTGGGAATCAACATTGTAGGTCCTATTACAGAAGCCATCTAACAGAAGAAATTTATAATCATTGCTATTGACCACTTCTCCAAGCAAGTGGAAGCACTGACGGTTAGTACCATAACTCTCAAGAAATTCATTGAATTTTTATGGGACAACATCATAGTCTTCTTTGGAATCCCTCACAAGATTATATCAGAAAATTGATCACAATTCATCTCAAAAAAATTCATGAATTTCTGTAAAGGCCTCAAGATCGACTAGCACCTTTCTTCCTTAGCACACCTCCAAATGAATGGACAGATGGAGGTGACCAATTGGACCTTGGGAGAAGGCTTGAGAAAGCGTCTGGAAGGAACAAAGGGCTTACGATCGGATGAGCTAAACAACATTCTTTGGTCCTGCAGGACAACTCCATGTCAGCCGATTGCAGAAACACCTTTTTCCATGGTCTATGGAGTATACACGGTCATACCAGTTGAGAGAGGTGCTCCCACAGACCGAGTGGTATACTAAACTGAAGAGCAGAATGACATGAACATGAAGTATCAGTTAGAAATTTTAGAGGAATGTAGAGAAAGAGAATGCATCAAATGGCAACATACAAGTCCAAAATTGCCAAGTACCATGACAAGAAGGTCAAAGAAGTCAGGCTAAAAGAAGGTAACTTGGTGCTGAGGGATGCAACAGCTCCACAGAGTAGAGAAAGAAAAGGCAAGCTATGAGCTAATTGGTAAGGACCTTACAAGATCGCTCAAGTCATAGGACCTGCGACCTATCGGCTCAGCATAATTGACGAAAAAGAACTCCCAAGAACATGGAACATAGATGGCCTTAGACAGTACTTTATAGCTAAAAACCCTTAGGGGCCAAGTGGCTACACTCTTTTTCCATTGCTATAGAATTTTTTGCAGTGAGTTTTTTCTATAGCAAGGTTTTTAACGAGGCACCACTCTCTAAGAGGATCTTTATCCGGCGCAACATCATAAGTTGGATCTTGTAATCTCTTATTTTTTAATGGATTAAATGTTTATTTTTTTCTCAAACACTTGTGCATTTCTTAGAAGTTCTGATCAAACTCTCTTAGCACTCAACTCATAGGCTAAATGAGCCTAGCTAGACCGAAAGTATGCATCTGACTCTAGAATAAGACCTAGGCAACATATAAGCCCTCAGGCATATTTAAAAAGACCTATGCAACATGTAAGCCCTAAGGCATTTTTAAAAAGACCTAGGAAAAATATAAGCCCTCAGGCATACTTAAAAACCTGAGTATTCAAATAAGACTCAAGGCATTTCCAAAGCCATAAAAGTTAAATAATTCATCCATATGACCGAGTGGAAACACTTAGTATAACACACACACACACAAATCTAGTCGCTCGTTCGATAAAGCCAAAAGCTCTTGGGAAAAATCCCAAGTCATTCGTCTCTTAAATCGGGGTGAGGCACAAATTGCAAACAACAAGAAGAAAAATCACAAGTCATATCATTTGGCAATCAAGCGAGTGAAGGAAGATAAAAGTACAAAATACAAATTAAAAAAACCACAAACGAGTAACAAATTGTATGAACTTCACAAAAAAAGGCTCAAAGGCATCTAAAGAAATAAAGTGAATAAATTCAAAGAGCTAACTCTCCAGCCAACGACACAACCTCTTACCTACTCCTAGGCTCCAAGGCCATCTCCATCTGGATCAGTGTAGGATCATCATCCAACTTTGTGGCTTTGGGAGCTTCCTTGTCACCCCTCTCGATAACATCTTGGAAGATCTATTAAGGAGACTCTCTCTCTCAACCGACTCATCCTCTTCTCCTTTTGCAACCTTCGCTTGAGCATCTTGATGAGCAGCGAGGTCAGTATAAGAGGGAAATCCACCTCTTCTAGGATTGCATCCAGCAGATCAAGGTAGCGAGCTTGGAAAGCCTCCAGGAAATGCCTACATACTAAAAGTCGTAATCACTTATCTTGTCCGTGACTGCCTCAATCTTCATCTTCACGTCTACCGCTGCCATACGTGTTAGCGCCAACTCTGCCTTCAAGGTGCCAACTTTTATCTGCCTCCGACTGCGTATTCTTGGCATCATCTCTCTGTTCCTCAGCCGTAATGTGACTCTTCTCTGAGAGGGTAAGCTTCTACTTTGTATTGGTGAGCTCTGTCTAGCATACCCTCGAGCTTGATTTTTTTCTAGGCCCTCTTGATGAGCTCAGAGCCACGTGACATTGCTTGAAAGACAAATAAAAAAACTTAGCAAAAATTTAGAGAATAAAAAATCAAGATAAGTAGTGGTTACCGCACCTTTATGAGGTCTTGGTATCAGAGGGAAGAGAGAGGAGCAGCTAGCTTGTTAACATACTTAGCAGCGTTCACCGGAAGAGGGGAGGTGCCTTTAAGAGCGGACTACACAACCAGGTCTATAAACCACTTGCCTAGGAAAGTCTTCAGTATGAACTCAGTTAAGGCAAGGGTGGACAGAGATGCGACAGTAGTGGAAGCATCACCCTTCTCTCCGAATGCAGGCGCCTACAATCATAGAAGATAAAGCTAAGAAAAAAAGGCCTGAAAAAGGAGTGAAAAGTCAAAAGATTAGATTATACCTTAGGAGGAAAGATTTGGGCACACTTCGAGATGGGTGGATACAGGATGGTCACTGAGGGCTGCTTGCTGGACCCTTGAAGACTAGTTGCCTTCTTCTTTTCGATCGCCACAACATGGGTGCAATTGTTCTTCTGGGCGGTCTTCTTCACCGCTAAAATATCATCAACAATTTCAAGGTCAGACATTTTTTACCTGAAAGAAAATAAAGAAAATAAAGTAAGACCAAAGTAAATATCGGGTGGAGGAATAGGCCCTTCTAGATTAAATGCAAGCCCCAGATGAAGGCCCAGGCAATCGAGTTAAGAGTTCACTTTCTTTGCTCTGTATATTGAAATATCTGCAATCTCTTACTTGGATCACCACTCTTGGTTTGACTCTTAGAAGGCATTTTCATTGACCAGTCGGTAGGGAAGCTAGGATACTCTTCATTCACCCTGATGTAAAACCAAAATTCCTTGTAATTATTGACAAATGAAGAGCGATAGGAGAGCTTATACAGACCAGCCTCCTCACCAGCTACAAATGGTCGTCATTTTTATTCCACTTGACAAAACAGATCTTGTGGACGAAAGTGGCGTCAAAAGTCAACCCCAAGTCAAGGCAAAGATGATGATGGCCTATTATATTTGCCCCGGCATTCGAGTGAATCTCAGCTAGGCACAAGCCCTACATATCCACCAAGTTAGACACGGAAGCCGGAAGAGGGTACATAAAGCCAACTCTTATCATATCTAGGTACATCCCAAAGTACCCAGTTGGTGGTACGTTGTCTCATTGATCCATAGATGAAAGAACATGGTAGTCTTAAAGCCATGTATACATTCCAGCTTCCTTTTCTATATGATCCGAATGGATGCATGAGACCATATCATCCACCCGGGGAGTCAACCGTCTTTCCCTTGCTCCTCCTCTTATTTATACTCCTCACCATCATCGTCTCCCATTCGACCACTGGTGCTTATTTCCCCTTCAACCTCCAGATGAGTGTCCTCCTCATCCCTGAAGTTCTCCATATCCTGGAGGACCTTTGATAAGTCCACGTGCTCACTCATGTCACTCATATGCTCTACACTCGTATCATCATCTAGCTGCACTTAGTCAGAAGAGTTACTCATCTTTCTGCCTATTGTGTATCCTAGGGTTTGGATGATTATAAAATGTGTCAATTCTTAATGGTCTAGATAACTAGCTATTAATTAATCCACCTCACACTGCAATTAACTCGAATCCTCACTACTTGATGAAGAAACTTCAAATCAATTCCACATATCTAGGTTACTAACATCAAGTATTTAACGGCGTGAAAGGAAGCAGATATACCAGATGCCAAAGAAAAATGCATGCAAGTTCCAAAGCACAATAGGTAGTAGTGAAAATGAGAACTAAGGCGACCCAAATAAATAAAAAAATAAAAAAAATTCAAAGTATTCGTTATACTAGCAACAATTCAACAAACCCAAGCTTTGTGAATAGTTTTTCAGAAATTGAAAGCAAGACAAAAAAGCAAACTTTGCAAATGATCAACGCAAAGCTAGGCATCTGATATCTCAAAACCTAAAAAAATAGATTCATCACACCATAAGCTCAAAAAATGCAGGAATCTAACCAATCAATTAAATAATTAAAGATGAAACGTGAAAACATGGAAACAAAACTCATTGGAGTAACGGAGAAATGTGATGGAAAGAGAAGATTGTGTTGAGTAGAGACGCCAGAGAAAGCCTTTCATCAGCGGGCGAGTGGATTCAGAGAAGTTCATGTGAAGAAGAGAGTAGAAATGGATAAATGCCTTTAAAACAAGCTTTTATAGGCAGAGGAAATAAGTCACTTTCAAAAATCACCATCCAATCAGTGACACATGTCGTCTCATCCATGGAACACTCGATGCACGATGTACAGTTAGAAAAACCAGCTGTAAAGTAGTTACTCTGCAGAGAATGCGAAGGGTTGGCACCAGATGAGCATTCGATGACCAATAAGAAAAGAGAAGAGGAAGAGCCTCACCGAGTGAGCATCCGGTTGAATCGAAACCTAAAGGATTTGACCAGACTTGGGGGGGGGGGACTTCTGATCGTATGATACATCACATATACCGCGTAGAAGAACAACTTGACATCCACTTGCTATTTGGCCTTGAGGCCGAATGATCATCCAACTAGCCTAATGAAGGATCTAAGCTGAACCAACCTAGGGTCAGCGCTAGAGTTCATCTCCAACTCTTTTCCTATTGAGAAAAATAGGAATAATATCTCTTTCCTGATAAGATAATTAGGAAAATCCTCTTATACAGGAAGTTACATTTAAATAGGATCCTTGGCCAGGAAGGACTCCCCACGCCAGCAAGGAAACACAGTCCTAATCTAATTAGGAAGCACCACACTATAAATATGGGATCACCCCATGCTCAGGTATCACATTCTAAAAACCCTAAATTCACTTGCGACCTCTTTCACATCCGTTGCTAACTTAAGCATCGGAGAGGTTATGCCGATCACACGACTAGTAAATCTGACGCCTTTTCTATCTTGTTGCCGCCACCTATGGCGGAGCTAGATCACGATTTTATATTCTGAAAGTTACTTGTAAGAAACTTCTCTTGACTAATCTTTCATTACATGGTATCTAATTCATAATATTCCATGTCGTAAAATTTATTCATCTTTACTAGCTATCAAAACTTGTTAGAGAGATACCAATTGGGTGTCGCTCAATTGATACACCACTCAATATTAGTGGTGGGAGGTCCTAAGTTCAATACCTAACATCTTCAAAATATTTCTTAAAAACAACTAGTTAGAGAGATAAAATCACTCACCTGTGCTATTAATAGTTTCATCAAATCGGTACGCAATTAGAGACAATGACTTTAAGGATGAAAAGCCACTTAGAAATGAGAAGATATTATTGTTGAAGCTATAGCCACTCAAAATTATACTCTCTACATTTTGAAGCTGTAGCAATCCTGCAGGTTTCAAGATTCATAATTACACTTTGCAGCTCAGATCTTGTACTTCACAATAAAGATATAGTATCATCAATGGTATAGATTTGTAATGGAACTCTAATTTGTAGAGCAAACTGTGATGTTATGTTTTAAGCAGGAAGCATCATATATGTTCAATGAGAATCCCTCATATATAGGTTTTAAAATTATAATTTTGAGAAACTAAATACTCTTGCCGCATTTGTGCTCTCTTCTCCCTACAGTTTATATTTTGGTATTTCTTACTTCTCGGTTTAGTTTTTTTATAGTGAAATAATCTTCACCTCATATTTCATTGAGCTATTCCTTATGAGATTGTCTTCTTTAATAATGGATCCGCTGCTACACAACACACATTTGATATATTTATTATTGGGTTGGACTCCATTTGTTTCCAGCCAAAGATTGTTTCAAATTGCAAAATTGTTTGGGGTTATGGAGTAAAACTAAGTTATTATGGTTGTGGATTCTCAATAATGTAAGATTGAGGCTAAAAAAATATAGATTGAGAAGTGTTATTATTTTTTAATTTTCTTTGTGTTTTTCTCTTGCTCTTATGAGACATTTTTTATTATCTCCCAGATGGTGAGCTTATGTTATTCTAATTTGAGATGCATCTATCAGTTAAGATGTACTTCAAATATTAGTTATTAATGAAATTATCTTATTTAATCAAATAAATTATAATCTAGCTTACATATGTTGGGCAAACAAATTAATGCCCTATTCTTTTGGATTGCAATCCAATTCAGCTCAAATTATTTTAGTTTGGTTCAGTTCAGGTTCATTCAATATTCAGTAAAGTTGAGACTTTAATATTATTTTTAATATAATTAATCTTAATTAATAATAATTACTCATTTTAGTTTTAATATAATTATTGTAATTAATACTATTAATAACAATAAGTATTAATTACAATACTTAATAACAACAAAAACATAATATGAAGGAAGATTGAATTTGTATCTGTTCATTTTAGCAATATGGTTTATTTTACTTGACTTCTCATCGTTTTTTGTAATTTTCGATTTTCTAATTAATAAAAGTAACTATTTATGTTCTTTTGTATTTTTTATTCTCATATATTAGTTTTTATCGATATTGTTAAAATCAGACTGCCCAGTTTAACAAAAAAACTACGGTTGAACCGTAATTAAACTGCGATTGAATTCAATTGAACTACAATTGAACCACTAAATCGTAAATTATTGCATTCATCGGTTTGATATTTGATCCGGTTTGGATAACATTGGTTTTTTCCTCTCATTAAAACGTCTAGTTAAATGAAATGGAATGGAATGAACTAAAATATTATATTAAATAAATAATATAGTGTTACATAATAGAAAATAATAATTCTCTTAAAAAAATTTAGCAGCATGCGCTTACATTAAATAGAAAGAAAAATACGCACCACGAATGTGGTTCAAACCTGTGATCTTTACGGGCCACAAGTTCAATTTTACCACTAGACTAAGACTTCACTACAAAAAATAATGATTCTTATATATTATAGGAATTGTATTTTTATTATTAAATGTTATTTAAATTAGTTTTATTAATTATTTATTTATTATCAAATATTGTTATAATTATTTATTATTATTGTTATTACTAATTTATATCTATATTAATTATAATTAATTTATTATTAAATAATTTTTTTATGAAACTAGCATCTATTATATTCATTAACTTACTAGTATTTTAAATTTATTGTTAATTAATATCACCTATTGAAATTAATTAATATTAATTATATTATTTTTAAATTATTAGTATTTTTTAAAAAAATCGTCTCATTGGGCTTACAATAATAACAAAGAAAATAATTATTAGTATTTATGATTTATTATTTTTAAGAAATTTTTAATTTTTTTATTATTTATAATGATTTATTAATATGTATAATTAATAAATTCGGTTAGTTCAGTACAGTCAGGTCAATAAAGTCCAAAATCATATAGCCTAAATATCCCTCGTCAGTTAAAATTTGAGAGGATCATGTGTATATAAATATGAAAACTTCATTTGTACGAGACATTTGGTATAAAAGCGCAAGAGTAAATCAAAGTTTAACTGTCAGTATTAATATAAAAGCTGCAATTAAGTTTACTTATAAGTTTAAGCTTTTGGGTAGAGGTCTAGGTTTAAATCCTAATAGCTCTCTATCTATTGAATTAAATTTCAAAACAATATAGGCCTCTGGTGTAGCTCCTTCAAGCCTGAGGGGAATTCACGTGCGGGATAGTGTCAAGAATAATATAAGAGTTATGTAGGTTTTGCCTATAAGCTTAACCTTATGGGTCAAACGGTTTTATGACACTAAGGCCCTGTTCTTTTCAACTTCTTAAAGCTGAATTGAACTGATCTGAACCGAAGTTGGCTAAATTGAACTGAACTAAAGTGAGTTGGACTGAACTGAACTTATTTCAGTGTAAATTTATAACTACGCATAACTGAACTGAAGTGGACTGAACTAAACTACATTGAATTGTAGTCCAAGATAATATGGCCTAATTAAAGTCTACATATATATAATACAAATAATGACTAATTAAATTATAATAAAAAGAAAGAAATAAATGAAAGATAACCTTGAATATCAGGAGTCAATTCCAACCCTAGCTCCATTAAAGTTATTGACCTCAAAGATGAAATGGTACCGATAGATGATAACATGCTTCTTCTATTGTACTTGTAAGGAAGGTATAACTGAAGAGACTTCAATCTTTCAAGCCTTGATAATCTTTCAAAACCTGCTAGAGAAAATAAGAAGACTTCAAACTTTTAATTGTCTTGATAGTTTTTAGTCATTGATGTCAACTATACATCAACATATACTCAATTTTTTTAAGACAATTTTGTTCTTTCTTGTTTTATCCTTTGCTTTTTTTATGTTATTACCATTTGAACCAAGTTAAATGACAATATAAAAAAATATCGAAATTATATTTATAAAATTGTAAAGGCATTTAATATTTAAATATTATTATTCAAAAATATCAAATTTGGTATAACCACTGATAATACCACTTAAATCAGTAATACGGCGCACCACTAGCCGCACTGATATGATATCCAATACGGTACATATACTCAATCAAGTAAGAGCATCATAAGTACTATTACGACTAGCTAGATGTTACCTTGGTTTTCGATGCAGCCGAGGAGAGGAATATAAGTCAAATCAAGAGAGGTGAGATGGTGAAAGGGAAGAAAGATAGAGGCATTGAAATACCAATCTTCAGTGCCAGCAAAAATTTGATTAAGATTCAGAAGTGTGACACGACCAGATGTAGAGCTACACACCACACCATCCCACCCACAACAATCTCCAATTTTAGGACAAGCACCCAAAGAAGAGTATAGCTGAAGAAGAGCAACTCTTTCTTCTTCAATACAACCATCACAACTCATTACTGTTATTATAATAAGTATTATTATACCTCTCAACCCCTTCATTGCTTCTTACTACTCACCTTTCACTGTTTATCTATGTAAAATATTCGAGCTGCACTTTCCATTTTATAGCATTTAATGCATAATATTATATAACCATATGACTTTTCCTGTTTATGAGTGTCAAGTCAACTGACAAATTTAATGGTTCTTGGTGTGGATAATAAAGACTTGACTTGTTCATAAGGGTTGGCGATCCGAATTGAATCTAGACATAATCGGAATAAAACTTAGGTCAACTAGACGGAAAATTAAAAAAATAGAGTCAAGTCAATAAAAATATTATAGTTCACATCGTAACCAACCAGTAGAACAATTACATGTGTTATTAATTAACTAAATTTTAGTAGTTCAAAATTTAAAGTAAAACATATAATAAAAATATAAACACTGATTTATAAACTCTGGAATTTCCTAAAGTATATCATGTGATATGTTTTTATTTACGTTATTTTTTTCTTTTTTTTATGATTTAAATTTATCTTTATATTTTAATTAAAAAAATATTTACGCCTTTTAAAAATTTTAAAATTTATCGTTAACGTGTATTGAATTTTTATTAATCAATCTGTGAAATTTAAGATAAATATGGACAAAATTACTTATTACTTTAATATTAATTTAATTTGTTTGATAATTTTTTTAAACTACAAATCCTCTTTTGAAAAAAAAATTTACGTTCCCTCTTTTGAAAAACAGTGAAACAAGATTACTTTTTTTTTGTTAAACAAATAATTTCCATTAACGGACCCAATAATTGATCTCCTCGCTAACTTATAGGTATCTCATAGGGTGAGAGAGCTTACCGCATAAGATATGGTTTTTAAGTTTATAAAAAAATATTGATACATTCATTCGGAAATTTCTCTTTCCACTAAACCTAAATTACACGGCATTGGAAAAGGAAAAAAACACAGAAATATGAATTCAAGTCACCTTCGGAATTAGCATGACTTTTCTTCCTAGAATAAGAAGACTAATTAATTTTTTTTATTATAAGGAGATTTTAAAAGAGTTAAGAATTAATCCTCTATCATCCTCCTTCACTTTTGATGAATGTGTCAAAGTATATTTGGTGCATAACTAATTAATAGGTGACGTGCATTATGGTTACTTTGGTTTTTTTTTTCAAAGTTGACATAACTAATCTCCTTTACCTTTGTTGGATAGGTGTTAGCTACAGTTCCACACATTAGAAATAAGTTCTTTATATGAATAGACGTTTTTAGTGCTGTTAGTGCAAAAGCAGAAAAGAGGAAACTGCAAGTATACAGTTACATTGTAGTTTTAAAATATTATTGATCCCACGAGGAAAGAAACAAACTTATTTCAACCAAATTTAAGAAACAATGGATAAATGATAGGTAGGTGATTTGGGCATAGACTAGTGATAAAAACAAAGAGGAGCAGAGAATCACAAAGTAATTAGTAAACCAAGTTATTCAAGTTCAACACCTTTATTTGTTTTATCAATGCATGCAAAAATATCACATATGTTCTATTTTATGATCTAGAGTTAATTTATGGTCATGCATGCAAACTTAAATACCTTATATTTTATGATTAGTAAGGATGGCTCTCGCATAAACCATAATCATGCAAGAAAAGACGAATATATCCGATTAGGTTTGTAGCCGAACTAGACTAACTTAAAGTTATTTGAATTCAAAATAGAATGTCCCCCCTTATGAATTCTATTTGAACTCATAAACACAACAATAAACAAACTCAATATAAAAAGCACAACATATCATAAACTTCAATTGTAAAACATATTAAGCACAAGTAGAGAGGAAAGGTGATATGAACGAATAAGAATTAAGAATGATGCACTAAACGAAATTAAAGAATTAAGTTTTTTTTTTGAAAAACCCTTGGAGAGACAGTGTATCTCTCCAACGGCTAAAAGATTGGAGTGGGTGAAAATTTCGGGGCAGAGTACCCAACTAGGTTGGTTCCTCTGCTTACCTACAAAACACCCACCCCGCTTTTATTAATAATGGTTCTCGAAACAAGAACCAAAAGTACATGAAAGTTACATAATAAGAATCCTCGGGTTCGTAAACAAATCAGAAACCGAAAGGCTAACATTGCGCTTATAGGAGTGAAAAAGAAACCAACAAAAATTGATACTCGCAATTAAAATATCCCCATCGTCAGTTTCATCTCGAAAAATCTTCTTGTTGCGGCGCTTCCAGAGATTCCATGATATAATGAACCAGAGAGACCTACCAAATTCACGGGAGATTCCAGGTTTGAAGAATGTGCACCATAACAGAAGGAAGTTGTAACTATCATTCGGCATCACAACCTGAATATCCAGCCACCGGAATGCATCTCTCCAAATCTGATAATTCGCGTGACATAAAAAGAGGCTATGTTCCAAAGATTCAGGTAGTGGACAGAATGGACAACCGGCGCTAGTTAACATACGATATCCCCTCTGGAAAAGGAACTCACGTGTCGGTAACCTATTGTGAAAGACCAACCAGCCAAAAATTTTTATCTTGGGGAGCATGTGGGAGGACCAAATGAGTGTAAAGTCTCTCAATGGATTCGGCCATAATCGTTGTTGATAATATCCATGATAAAAGGACGCTGCTGAATATTTTTTCTGAACTCCAATGTCCCATAGGAAGCAATCTCTTCTCAGGAAGAAGGCGGGGCTGTTTACGGTTTCCTGGTCTTGGAAGAGCATTGGGCATGAAATTGATATCCAGGTTTTCAGTTCATTGCATCGTTGTTGGTTCGTAATGCGGAGGCTTCTTTTCCAAAAGGGGCGGGTTTGGGAATGATTGGAAAAAATATGACTGCACCCTTCGAAAATGGTTGAGAATTTCCTATTGCAAATCGCAAATAAGTCGGGGAAGAGTGATTTGATTGGAGTGTTCGAGGTCCAATTATCGTGCCAAAACAACCCGTTTTGACCATCTCCCACTTGAACACGCACCTGTGATGAGAAGAAGGACCAAATTCTCTCCTTTTTAAAGCAGCATTTTATAATTCCACGCCATAATGGAGAGACAAGCTTGGAGTCGAGAAGAGTCATTTCATGCCACGAACTAATCCCGTAACGCCGAACACAGTACATTGACCACAAGGAGTCATCATTGCGGTCTCCCATTTTCCAAATCCATTTAAAGAGTAGGCTGGAGTTAACAAGATTTAGATTCCGAATTGCCAATCCCCCAAGGTGATATGGTAAATTGATCGTAATCCAGCTTACTTTGCATATGCCATTGATCGAAGAGTCGCCTCGCCACAAAAAATTGCGCATTAATTGATTTAGTGAAGAAGATACAGAGCAAGGCATGTAGAAGATTGACATTAAATAAATGGGAAGGGAAGAAAGTACCGTTTTGATAAGCATGGTGCGTCCAGCATATGATAGACAATTTCCTTTCCAATTTGCCAAACGAGACTTGAACTTGGCGATCAAAGGATCCCAATCGGAGATATGTGGCTGTTTAATACATAGTGGTGTACCTAAGTATTTTATCGGAAAGTTGTCCACTCGGCATCCCAATTGAGCTGCATAGGAGGCCAAGGAGGCTTCATTGACGTGGATTCCCATAATCGCACTCTTGTGGTAGTTGATACGCAATCCTGAGATTAGTTCGAAACACCTTAGGATCCGAATGAAACTGGGAATTATGGATTCTTCTGCTGGAAGGAAGCAGATCGTATCATCAGCGAACTGTAACAAAGAGATATCTGGAAGGGACTCCTCCAAACGAAATCCATGTAGCACGCCTATTTGAATGCTACGATCTATAAGCTGTTTTAGGCCCTCCACTGCTAACACAAAAATAAAAGGCGATAAAGGGTCTCCTTGTTTGACCCCCCTACGGATGTGAATAGGAGGGCTTGGTGAGCCATTGATTAGAATCGAAGTAGTGGATTTTTTCCTGCTATTTGACAACCATGAAATCCATTTCTGATCAAAACCCATCCTTTGGAGAACCGAGTCAATATAAGTCCAAGAAATGCTATCAAAAGCTTTGTGAAAGTCTAGTTTCAGCACCACACATGGTTTCCTTTTAATGTGGAGGTCATGAATTACCTCGGAAGCCACAAAAGAACACTCATGAATGCTTCTACCTTTGATGAAAGCAAACTGGTTATTTGAGATAAGAGACGGTAGAACAGCCTGAAGACGAATCGATAGCAATTTCGCAACAATTTTATAGATACCATGGATGAGCGAGATAGGTCTAAAGTTGTTCAAAGAACAAGAACCTGGGATTTTAGGTATTAGCACCGTGAAGGATGTCTTGACCGAATCAGGTAGCTGAGATGTAGCATAAAAACGATCCAAAACTTGCAGTAATTCGGGTTTTAAGTCGTCCCAGAACCTTTTGTAGAAGAAAAAATTGAAGCCATCTGGTCCCGGCGCTTTATTCTCCCCACACGCACATATACTGTTCCAAATTTCCTCATCTCGAAAAGGGGCGATAAGAGCTGCATTTTGTTGCAAGGTAACTGTGTTGAAACGTAACTTTCTAAGAGAGAATGGCGTTATAGGGGCAGCCTTGAATAATTGGGCGTAATAGCTGCAAATAGTATCTGAAATGACCTTCAAGTCCGTAACAATTACTCCCTCGATGTCCAGTTGCGATATACGGTTGTTGCGAGATCGGGCTGAAGCAGTACGGTGGAAAAATGATGTATTATTATCACCCAATAGCGTCCAATTCACCCTTGATTGTTGGTGCCGTAATTTTTCCAAAGAAGCCCTCTTTTCCTGAAGGAGGGAGCGATTACGATTTAGTTCCGAATTTTGAGTTGAGGTGAGCGGTCGAGGAACACTACTCGATGTAAGGGCCAATATAGTTTCCTCTAAATCACCAATCTTTCTCTGTAGGTTTCCAAAATTTTCCAAGTGCCAAGGGCTGATTGCACGACCCAACTTTGTCAATTTATAAGATAGGTCTTTGTGAGCATAGGATTGACAAATGAGGTGCCATTTATTACGAATGAAAGGCAAAAAATCTGCCTTATCCCACCACATGTTTAACGATCTAAAGGGTCTTGGGCCGGCTGAGTGAGCAACAAAGGAGCGTAATAAAATCGGTAAATGATCGGATAGGGTGGTGTCCACCGTTGATATGGATAAGTTAGGCCATAACTGCAGTATCCCATTCGAGGCTAGAACACGATCAATACGAGAGAATGAAACTCTATTAGACCAAGTATAATCACGGCCGTGTAGGGGTAGATCATGGAGTTCAGATTGCAATACAAAGTCTTGAAAAGCCGTCATGGAAGGGTAGAGGCGATCGTTTGCCCTTTCCGACACGTGTAATACCTCATTAAAATCACCACAAATCAAGATCATCTGAAAGTCTCGAATAATCGGGATAAGTTCCTGCCATAAATCATATCTATCCATATGATTTGTTGGGGCGTAAAGAATTAAGTTAAATCAAACCGACTTCTTAGATGGGTTGTTATTCCTCGATCGTGGCTCTTCTTCTACTTCAATCTTCAAATACACTACCTTCCGAGTAGGACAAATTTTTGATAATAAAACAAAATAATTGATGAAGAACAATGAATTTTATTCATAAGTATTTTACAAGTACACTATAAAATATAAGTTATAATATATGATGCTTATTAAAAATGTTCAATACTCTATTATAATATAGAATGTTGAAAATTTGATAACAAATGATGATACAGTGGGAAAAATGTAGATAATTAATATAGTTTATAAATAATAAAGCTAATACAATTCATTATAATGCAGGGCAATTATGTCTTTTAGGCTCAAGAATTTGCATATTTATTTTTATTCCATATGAACAACAAATACAAGAATAAGTATTTCAAGGAATACACATTCTATTCTTTGCAATTGTATTACTTGGATATAGCAATTCTATTCCATTCTATTCTAATCCGCGAACCAAGCGTCACCTAGTAGTATGTTAAAAGAAATCAAAGGAGAATTAATTACTACATTTTCTTAATACAAATAATTAGGCCTATGGGCGAGATAAAAAATTAGGGTTCTTATTACAAGGAGACTCGATCTTAACATTTTAGGACACTAGACAAATAAATATAAAAAGTAGTAAAAAGATCTTCAATTTTGAATATTATAATAAAATATTAGTATTTTGAAGAAGTTATGAATTGAACTTACCGTATTTAATCAAATTTTATAAGAGAAATATCATTTGATCTAAATTCTATTAATGTTTATATTTCAAACTATAAATTAAGAAGCTAACAGGTTTTATTATGCACCCTATTTTACTCTGAACCCTTGCGGTCGCCCCTATTGTCCACTCTCATAAACGGCCCTGCCCATATGAGGGGCGGCGCCAGGGGTGGTCGTGGAAAGTCAATTGACCCTCCAATCACCAAGGAAAAAGCTACAGTGAAATGTTTCAAGCCGCCATTACTGCAATTTAGGTTACATGGAGCACTTTGCCCGTCCAAAACGAGGAAGAAGAAGCCCCAAATTGAGCTTTTCTCTTTTATTTTCTCACGTAAAATATCATGTGATATGTTTTTATTTACGTTATTTTTTATTTTTTTATGATTTAAATTTATCTTTATAATTTAATTAAAAAAATATTTACGTCTTTTAAAAATTTTAAAATTTATCGTTAACGTATATTAAATTTTTATTAATAAAAAATTTAAGATAAATATGGGTAAAATTACTTATTACTTTAATATTAATTTAATTTGTTTGATATTTTTTTTAAACTATAAATCTTATTTTGAAAAAAAAATTTACGTTCCCTCCTTTGAAAAACAGTTAAATAAGATTACATTTTTTTTATTAAACCAATAATTTTCATTAGCGGATCCAATGATCGACCTCCTCGCTAATTTATAGGTATTTCATATGCTGAGAAAGCTGACCCCACAAGGTATGTTTTTAAGCTTACTAAAAAAAATATTGATATATTCATTCTTTTATTGGAAATTTCTCTTTCCAACAGAAAAGGAAAAAAACGGAAATATGAATTCAAGCAGTCTTCGGAATTAGCATGACTTTTCTTTCTAGAAGAACTAATTAATTTTTTTATTACAAAATGTTTTTAAAAGAGGTAAGGATTGATACTCGATCATCCTCATTACTTATAAATATATTATTTTTGGAAAACAATAAACATAAGTTGTATTTTTTTTTGTCTAATGACTACTATCTTATTAGAGAAAAATCAATAAATTTGGGTTTGTTGATTCAAATCTCACAATTAATAAAATTGGCAATAATCCATATTACTCAAAAAGAGAGTTTTTTTGAAAACCCCACAGAGAAACATTGTGTCCCTCTAGAAGGAAAAAGATTAAGGCATGTGAAAATTTCGGGGCGGACGTCCCAACTAGGTTGGTGCCCCCGCTTACCTACAAAACACCTACTTCTCTTTATTAATACAATCCGAATTCTGCTCACGAGATGAGAGCATCATTGGACATCATATACAGCCTAAAGGTGATACGGAAATAAAATCCGATCCTAACAAGTCAATGCCTATTACAATGGAATGCAACAATAAGATAACAACTATCTAGTGACAGCTGAGTAATAAGCTCGGAAAATTAAAGACATCAGAAACAACAAAATTAAGGTTCCGCCGCGTATACTTGAAGAAAACCAGCACAGATAAATGCAAGACCCCAGATGATCCTCTGTACTTAAGACTCATTTGAACACAAGCTTGTTCCTCCTCTTCCAAATAACCCACGCGATCATAAACCATAAAAGACGTACCAAACTCGAGGCCAAGTCCCGGGGTAAAGTGCGCACGCCATAATAATAGGAAATCAACTCCCTTCAAGGGCATTGTCACTGAAATCCCTAGCAATAAAAAAGCTTGAGCCCATATACGATAGCTGCCCAAACAATGAAACAAAGCGTGATCAATTGTTTCAGTATCCTCACAAAGCAGACACTTATCATCCACTACTGCATGGCATCCACGGCGAAAAAGAAAAACCTTCGTTGGAAGGCATCTATGGAACAATAACCAGCCGAAGAATTTAACTTTAGGAAGAAGGCATGCGTTATAAACCAACATGTAATCCGTTTCCGGCATAGTCCATTGGGGCGTCCTATAAAACCCCAAACAAAATACATTATTATCTCCCAGATCCCATACAAATAGATCCACCATCTCCTAAAATGCAACATGTAGTTGCTGTCCTAGAGTACCGTCATCCCCATCTCCCACAAAAATCGCAGGGCAAGTTTGGCAAATCCAATTTCGAAGCTGGGTGCACCTCTCTCTACTCGAAATCCTCAGATTACGTTTCCAAAAAGGTCTAGAAAATGCTGATGCACCATAAATTAAAAGACATCCATCCTGAACCGAACAACTTTTCCTATTATATAAGCGATACAAGTCTGGGAAAACAATACATAACGACACATTTACCCTCCAATTATCGTACCAAAATGAGCCACAAACCCCGTTCCCCACTTTAACCCTCACGTTCAATTTGAACAGCTCCCTGAAGGATGAATTCTTCACACAACAGGATAAAATGTCATGCCAAATTTACGAAAGGCGCAAATTCTCAATATTTTCAAAAGATTTCCATGAGTCGAAGCCATATCTTCGAACACACATATCATACCATAACGATCCTTGCTCGTCTACCCTAATCCGCCATATCCATTTCAACAACAAACTGCAATTTACTAGTCTAATTTACAGGCCCCCTAGATTTTTTGGTAACATAATTGTCTCCCAACTCACTTTAGAGATCCCTCTAGAATCCGCATCACCTTTCCACAAGAAATTCCTCATCAATTGTACAAGCATGTTATTAATTGAGACCGACATCTTACTCAAGGATACCAAATAAATTGGGATAAATGAAAGAACCGATTTCACGAGGAACACCCTACCACCATACGATAAACACTGACCTTTCCAACTTGACAGATGATTTTGGAACTTACCAATCAATGAGTTCCAATAAGACATGAATGCGCCTCATATTGAGAGGGGCGCCTAAATAGGTAATGGGAAATTTCTCAATCTTACAGCCCATGATCCCAGCACAATGATTCAACATGGCGTCCTGCACATTAATGCCCATAATTGAGCTCTTAACAAAATTAATTCGCAAACCTCAAATCAGCTCAAATCAGTGCAATAAACGAATAAAAATAGTTAAAAAGGACTCATCTGCAAGTAAGAAACACATCGTGTCATCCACAAATAGAGAATAGACATATTCAAATTTGACCCATCAATACGGAACCCAGGCAAAATGCCCTTTAGGACACTTGCATCGATAAGCTATTTAAGACCTTCTACAGCTAAAACAAAAATAAACAGAGAAATGGGATCACCTTGTTTTACCCCTCTACCCAAACTGATCGGGTCAGAAGGGCTTCTATTAATAAGGACAGATGTTATAGAGTTCTCTCTACAAGCCGCCATCCATCTAATCCACTTATCAGAAAAACCCATCCTCCTCAATACTGAATCAATATAAGACCAGGAAACACTATCATAAGCCTTATAGAAATCAAGCTTAAGTGCTACCGAGGAATGACCACGACGGTGGATTGATTGGACCACTTTTGAGGCTATAAACGAACATTCATGAATATTGCAGCCTTTAAAAAATGCAAACTAGTTATTTGAGATCAATTGAGGCAACACAACCTGTAACCTCTTCGCGAGCACTTTCGACACAATTTTATATATAACATGGATAAGAGCAATCGGTCCATAGTTTCCCATCAAAGATGACCCAGGAACTTTAGGGATCATCATAGTAAATGATGATTTAATTGAATTAGGCAAACGAGCATTCATATAAAATTCGTTGAACAATGCGAGCACATCTGTTTTGAGTTCACCCCAGAAGCATTTATAAAAGAAAAAATTAAATCCATCCGGACCCGGGGCCTTACCTTTTTGACAAGCACAAACCACATCCTATACTTCAGCCTCAAAAAAATACTCAACTAACTGAATATTGGCTGCATTATCCACCATGTGGAAATTCAGACCACTCAGATTATACGGCACCTCCATATTTTTCGAAAACAACTTTGAATAATAATTCCATATCATTGATTTAATAAGTACCGGGTCAGATGATAAAACCCCATCAATTTCCAGCTGAGAAATCCGATTACCCCTAGACCTCGCCGACGCAACCCGATGAAAAAAACTCATATTATCATCACCCAGCATAGTCCAGTTAACCCTTGATTATTGATGGCGGATTTTTTGTAGGTTTCATCTATAGTTAAGTAATTTTGATCGCACACTCTGGAGCTCCATATTACTATCCGCCCCAATAGGCTGAGACATTGAACTAGCTATCAAGGATATAATGCGAGCCTTTAACTTCTTTATGCTTCCCTCCAACCTGTTGAAATTAGAGAGATGCCATGGCCGAATATAGTTCCTTAACTGACACAACTTAAAATCAATGTCACAACCCGGTGCCTCCAACTCTATAGCTTGCCACTTCAATTTTAGAAAGGGTAAGAACCCATCATTCTCCCACCAACAATTCAATGAGCAAAACATCTTTTTACCACCCCATACGAATGTCTAAGAATGGTAAACAATCAGAAAGTGATCTGATAATGCCAAATCAATCGTCATCAAACTCTGCCCTGACCACTTATTGAGAATATCACACGACACCATTTCCTGATCAATCCTTAAAAAGGATAGGCTATTAAACCAAGTATAATCCCGACCATATAATGTCAAATCAAATAGAGCACACCCATTGACAAACTCTTGGAACCTAATCATTAAACTTGACATCGTATCCCCACTTCTAGCTCTCTTAGAGCTATGTAACACTTCATTAAAATCACCATGTAACATCAAATTATCCACATTTCATATATGGGGCAGCAGATCAAGCCAAAACTGATTCCTCTCAATAGAATTAGGGGGACCATACAAACATAACAAATTTACCTCAAGTTGGCTACTCACAATATGTAGCAAGCACCATCTATCTGTGGAAGCAATAACTGAACTATGAATCGAACTAGAATTCCATGAGAGCAGTAGACCCCCTGTCAAACTATGCGAAGGGATATAATGTGATTAAAAATCATTATGGCCCCATAACTTCCTGAAAACTTGATCTGAAATCGACAAAACCTTTATCTCAATCAGAATAAAAGCCTGAAGTTGCCACTTTCGTATACATGACCGTACCAAAGACTGTTTAGCCCCATTCAACAAGCCCCCACGATAATTCTAACACATAAAACTCAATGACATAATATTAATTCCAATAACCCAGCTCAAACAACAAACAACTCACCTTCGTTGCCCTTTCAAGGTCTCTATAATTAATCCCATATTTTGTTCATTCAAAAGCTCAAGCTTTTCACCAATTCGGAGCATGATTAGTTCCTTACTAACACTCGGCTCATTCTCTTCCCTCTGGATGATAATTCTATTCATATTTGAGATATTCGGGCCTGAGGAGCTTGAATCCTCCATAACTGGAATCCTTGCATTATCTCCCACAATTGTTAGGCTATCAGTAGGAGAATGGTTATTTACCGGGTTTGTGTTATTACTATCCGCTCTATTCTAATCATCCTTAATCATTCTAGTGTCAACTTCATTCCCCGTTGATTTCCAACTACTACTATCAGAAGGATCCTCCTCTATCTTACTCAAGTCTTCCGACCCGTAATACTGACAGTGTTGACATACAACACCTTGTCTAAGATTTGTATAAATCATCACATCCCTATCACCCAAAGCAAGGGTCAGATTTCTGCTAACTATCCCCAACAGCACAAAAATAAGGCACGAGACTACATCCAGGCGAACCGGTTTTTCAAAATTACAATCCATCATAACAATCTGACCAAACCTCGTTGCAAGTTCGGGCACCATAGGTTCATAGACAAATTCTGGCAAAATTCCCATGAGATCCAGATAAATAATACATTCTAAAGGGGAAAAATCTATCGGTAGTGGACAAACCGACTCTAAAATATGTTCCATTGCTTACCAATCACCTTTCATAAAATCCATAAGAGCCGCATTTGATAAGAGTGAAATAATAGCGCAATATCCACCAACAAGATCAGTAAAATTAATCTCAAAACCATGGTCAAGCAAAAGATCGTATATATTACGAATGTGAGAAATATTTCTGAGTTTAGCCAAACAAGATTTTGTTTTCCAGGGTGCAATTTTAACCACTAAATCACTATTCAATTAAGGATCAGCAGGTCTAATTGGATCAGATTTTGCCTGAATAGGATTGATGGCCGTTTCCTCTCGCGAATCCTGATTTGACACAATAGCCACAAAGGAGCGATGATCACGTGGAAAGTTATGAAATGTAGCCTTCTGTTTTAGCACCATGGGGTTATGCCGCACCTATGGGGCCGTTATCAAATTATCATACCTAGTCCTGAATGCTTTGAGTCTCACCACATCAATCACGATCATATTCAAAGCTTTCAGTGCCTCTTGTAGTCGCATGGTTCCATCGAGGATGGTGAACCCAAAATTAAGGTTCTTAGCATCCCTTCTCCTAGCAATATAGACCCATCCATTCACTTCATACCTATTGAAGACTCTCTTCATTGCTACTACATCAAAGTTACTCAAAAAGTTCTCAAATTATATTTTTGGGGGATTAGGGTTTGTAGTGTGGCAATTGCGGTTAGGCTAGTGGGCAGGGTTATAGTGTTGAAGCGGTCGGTAGTTGGTTTTTGATCAGAATAGGATGGCCAATGGATAGTGGTGACAGCTGAGGAAGGGGGTGGGGTAGGTGCGGGTAGGGTAGGGTAGGGTAGGGTTTCTCTCCATAAGAGATTCTTGCCCACTCTTTGAAAGTTAAAAAAAAAGAGAGTTTAAAAATTTAAAGGGCTTTATTTATTTTTTTATTGCATTGCTAATATAACTACTGATGACTTAGTAAATATCACATAGCACATACATGACACGCTCCCCTTATTTGGGCGGTCAAGCCATTCGAAATAGCACAAGCAATCACCAGTGGCGCCGGAGCCAGGTCTGCCTTGTAGAGGGGTCAAATTCTATTTCATCATATAAACTAAAATATAAATCAAATAAATATTTTCTTATATTAAAAAATAAGTAAAGTAATACAAGCATTTGATTCAATATGGTAGAAAGTAGTCGCTACGTATAAGACAATGAGTTTATATTATGGTTACTTTGGTTTTTTTTTTAAAGCTAACATAGCTAATCTCCTTTACCTTTGTTAGATAGGTGTTAGATACATTTCCACACACTAGAAATAAGTTCTTTGTATGAATAGATGTTTTTAGGGCTACTAGTGCAAAAGCAGAAAAGAGGAAACCGCAAGTATACATTTGCATTGTAGTTTTAAAATATTATTAATCCCACGAGGAAAGAAACAAACTTATGTCAACCAAAATTCAGAAAAAATGGATAAATGATAGATAGGTGATTTGGGGATAGACTAGAGAAGAAAACAACGAAGAGCAAAGAATCACAAAGTAATTAGAAAACCAAGTTATTCCGGTTCAACACCTTTATTTGTTTTATAATTGCATGCAAATATATAACATATGTTCTATTTTATGATCTAGAGTTAATATATGGTCATGCATGCAAACTTAAATACCTTATGTTTTATGATTAGCAAGGATGGCTCTCGCATAAACTATAATCATGCAAGAAAAGATGAATATATCCGATTAGGTTTGTAGCTGAACCAGACTAACAAGATTATGAATAAAAACTCATTTAAAGTTATTTGAATTCAAAATAGAATGTCCCCGCTTATAACGCAAGACCAGTACCACAAATTCTATTTGAACTCACAATGACAATAATAAAAAACTCAATATAAAAAGCATAACATATCATAAACTTCAATCGAAAAACATATTAAGCACATGTAAGGAGGAAAGCTGATATGAACGAATAAGAATTAAGAATGATGCAGTAAATTAAATTAAAGAATTAAGTTAGATCAAACTGACTTCTTAGATAGGTTGTTATTCCTCGATCGTGGCCCTTCTTCTACTTGAGTCTTCAAATACACTAATCTTTCGAGTAGGACAAATTATTGATAATAAAACAATATAATTGATGAAGAACAATGAATTTTATTCATAAGTGTTTTGCAAGTATACTATAAAACAATACTCTCAAGAATAACATAGAAACCTAAGAACAATGTAGATTTGTCTCTCTCATTTTTCTCTTTATCGATGGATAAATGTCTGACAATTATGAATCAGGTCATCCCCCTTACCACTGGCTAAAAATGCATTTAAATAGAGGGTGGAAAGTTGCATCTCTTCATGTAATTGGTTGATGAAAAGGTGACTTATCCACTTGGTAGTTAACGGTGGTTAAAATGCCATTTGGAAAGATATATGTGCAGCCATAGTTATATTGGAAAGATAACAATGGTTAAAATGCCTTTTACAGGTTTGAACATGCAAAATAGGCTGTTGGTCCCTGTGAGGGTCTAAGTTTGGTCAGAGGGGAGGTGAATGACCCTTTTTTGCGGAATAAACTGACTTTAAAAAGTCTTAGTGTAGCGCATTTGATTATGATCCGGGGGATGGATCCAGATGATGCAAATATATATAATACAGTGCAAAAGTAAAGAGTTAGAAAATCAAACAAAAGGATTTTATCCTGGTTCGGCCCCGCCTACTCCAGTCCCTGGAGTTTCCTACCTCCGAGCTTTTCACTAGGGGATTCCTTCCCAACTGGCAGGAATCAACCCTTATAATTTATCTCCGGATGGTGACCCTTTCGGATGTTGGATATACCACTAGAAGCACCAACTCCTAGCTGAGTCCTTTTATCTTTAGTAGGATTATACCACTTAGATTTCTACCCAAACCTAAGCTGATTCCTATAGGGAGATCCCACTCAAAGCACTTACTTCAAGCTATATCCTAATCTCACTACTCACCTAAGTAGGAGATCTTTTACACTTTGGTTTTCTCAAAGGTTTTGGATTTGAACTTCCTCAAGTTTATAACTTCACTTGGGAATCCTTAAAAACTGATTTTGAATGGTTTGGTTCTTGGAGGGATTTGTAAACTGATTCTTTCTAGCGAATTCTCTTGTATATGCTTTCTTAAAATCACTCAACACCTTCTCAACTTGTGAAGCTTCCCTTTTATAGGCTTCTATCATAAATATAGCCGTTGTGGGTTGGTGAGCTGTAATTAGATCTTCACCATTGATCAGGTAAATTTTAGCACTTCCGAAACCATTGATCAATATATTATATAGAGATTTTGACCTATTTAAATCCTTGGGATTGAGGCTGAAAAGTTGCCAGTGATCATTTTCCTTGTATTTTAGTGACACACCAACTTTTACACCAGTACCTTTTTGGTGTGAGTTCCACTCGCCTTCTAATTTGTCTATATGAAAAAGGTTGTTAGCTTTTTCTCTTTCCTGTGTCAGTCGTTCTATCCTTTTCTGAAAAGCGTGCAAGCTATCTTTTGTCTTGTGTATGGGGAAAGGATCTTTGACTTGTAGACCAAAAGAATGGAGGGAATTTAATATTTTGAATTACTCCCTTTGTCTTAATATTTAAGTCTTTTCCAAATGTCTTAAGACTTAATATCTCTAGATCTGTCTAATTTCGGATGCTAGTGCAACCAGTTCTTTCGGATGTTGTTTTAGGCAGTTCAAAGTTTGTTTCCTTTCCAAACTTTAACCGGATGCTTCCGTTTATGCTTAGGTAATTGTCTTCACTTGTCTTGGACTTTAGATGTCTTGGTTATGTGTCCAGATGTAATGACTAAGGTCTTTTTATACTTAGGGGTTTTGTTTACTTCAAATCTGATCCAGATAATTTGTTGTTCCGGATCATTGTTTCTAATAATCTCCCCCATTTGATGGAAACAAAAACCTAAGATATCTAAGCATAAGGAAAAGGAGTTTTTATGACTTAAGTATGATTCTTGATACTTAGTCACTTACAATTTTTTTTTACTCCCCCATAATTTTAGCATCCCTTACTCCCCCAACATTTTTTAATTCTAGCTTCTAATGTTTTTGTAGTACAATTACATATTGTACTTTAGAAGTAATTTTTTTAATAGATTTTCACTTTATGTACTTCTGCTATTAACAATAGTTAACATCAATGAAGTTCAGAATTACATGATACAGAAATACATAAGTGAAAAGGAATCTAGCTATTACAGTTTTTACATTGAAGAAAATAGCTAAATCTGTTACAAGTTTATTTCTTTCCTGATGCAGATGCTTATCCATTCTTTTCCTTGCCTTTGCTCTACTTTGCCTTTTCTACTTCATCTTCCCCCTTTTTGTTTGCATCAGCTTAGGGGTCCCAACTTTGCTGCCAAGCCATGGAGTAGATAGAACAATCTATATTTCCTTTTCTTCTACGATCAATAATTGTATCCACTGTGGCTGGAGCTAGATATAGGGGCTGGAAGACCTTTCAAGTATGGGTGTAAGATTACTGATATCAGGATGCACTTAGAGTATAAAATTGCAACCCTTTTCATCAAAATAGGGGAAGAGAGCTTTGAGCAAAGTAGCAATCCCCTTATGTTCGAAGAAGCCAGTATCTCTTATATGTTGTATAAGATCTTGAATGACTGGAAGGAGTTGGCTCTCTGGAGTAGCTAATGAGGAAGATCTAGATAGTGATAGGTTGGATAGATTGGATAGGACTTTCTCAATTTCCATAGATTGGATAGGACTTTCTCAATTTCCATCCCCATTCCTCTCCGGCAGTTATGAACATTATTGTTGACAGTCATAATGTCTTTATAAAGCTTTTTCCTTAGCATAATTGTGACTGCATCTTGCTCATTCATCTACCCCGCAACCTCCTATGTAATATTCTCCATCTATTTTGCAAACAGCTTTGGCAGGTCTTCCTCCATGAACTTTGTTAGCTTATTCAAAATTGCATGTTGTTGTTCATTTAGGCTGGGTAGAGCGGCCTTCTATTCTTTTTCTTAGATGAATTTTGACATGTTTTCAAATTTGGAATCCAGGCACTCCTTTATTTCTATGCATAGCTCAGATGAGGAGGAAGTGATCTTATCCATAATTGTTGCACAAATATTGGTAGTCCCTATGTTGGTTTGATATGTAGTGCAATTTGTTGCTACAAGGCTTGTATTTAGCTCATTTAGGACCGGGGTGACCTTGACAAGAGATACTTCAGCTATTAAATTAGCAAGGAGGAAGTGCTATGCTTTCTACTCTATCTTATTAACACTCCCTTTTAGCTCCCAAATTTCATCCTTCAAATCTGGAGGTGAGAATTATTGAATTAATACTTTCTCCACGGATTTGAGGTGCTTGTAGATGTTCCAGAGACTTTGTTTAATGTAGCTCTCTTTATGTTCCTCATGGGTAGCCTCTTGTATGATTTTTAGCGTTGTTGTTATCTTTTTGGGTCTGGCTTAATTTATGCTGGTAGTTAGAATTCTGATTGGACTAGCATATGGGGTTTTAGAATCGGAACGGTTTTTGGTCTCATCCGATCTGGATGAGTCTTATTTATTGGATTCCTCTTCTTATTCTCCTTTCTTTTCTTACAACCATTCCCTCAGACTCGCCTCATCCTTTGAGTCCACTCTAGGAGTGTTCTCATTGGGTCTCAAACCACATCCCTCCTCCGAAATGGTGTATTCCCGGTTGGACTCTTATTCCTTATATACACTTGGAGTATGTGTATCTAAGTTGTCCTCTTTATCATTTGTTGTTTTGACAGTAGATGTAGAAGTGTCATCATTAACATTAAATGAAACTGAGTCAGGAATTACCTCAGTTATCGACGCTTTTGAATTATCCTGAGCAACTCCTTCTTCTTCCACCTCCATAACCGCCAGATGACTGGAAATGTCCTCAGTCATCGCTTCACATGCCTTTTTAGGACTTTTATGTACTCCCCCAGGCGTGTTAGTAATGTCCCTAACACCCTCTCCATGTGCCTTTTAAAGCCTTTGTTCATTTATGGTCTCAGCTTTCGGGTTGAGTAAATTCTCCGAAAGTGGTCCAATTTTGGGTACGAAGGCAAAGAGGTCAGCCTTTGGATCCTGGGCTAGAGTTTCCATGTCTGTTGGATCAATAAGGATAGCCTGGGCGCTAGAATAGTCTGGGTCCTTCTATTCAGAGCTTGTTGATCTTGCCATTCTTGTACTGAGAGTCATTTGGAATGACTTCCTTAGTAGATCCGGGCTCATGCATGCCTTAGTTCTCTTGGCGTTAGCCAATTCTGCCTCTTTAGCCCGCTTTACTACCCCTTCGTTAATAATAATGCCCACATGCTTTTTGGCTGGGCTTTTCTTGGCTACCACTGCCTCATCAAATGTGCATCCCTTCTTTGTGAATTATTTCCTTTTGGGTACCGAAGCCTCATCCTCTATTTCCACATCCTCTACTACTATAGTTGGGGTTTTAGCAGATTTCCTCTTTTTATATGTAGTTTTCATCAATCTCCCTCTTACCTTAGGCTTCTCCAAGATCTTCTTCATCAGTTGAGTGAGGGTTTGAGTGACCTCATCAACTTCTTCCACCGGAACCAAGGTAAGATTCGATTATGCCTTTGGCTTGGTGGTTCTAGCCTTATTTGGAATGAGGGCATTTTCAGCAGGATCGGCTGCCTTTTTACCCCTGGTCTTCTTCTTATCCCTTATCTTTTTGGCTTTTTCCTCATTTCAGGTCTCTCTAAAGCTCAGCTTCTTGAAATTCTTTTCAAGAATCTCCTTTCCCTTGATAGCCTGAAACCCAAATACATTCACTTTATTGGCAACTAGAATCCTTGTGATAAGGGCACCGTAGGAGTTTCTGCACTGCTTGAGATAATGGATGATCAACACCGGCATATTTATCACTTTACTCTTCACCCATTGTTGGAAGGAGGAGACGGTGGTTAGAGAACCCTTTTGGATCAGAACTAGGTTTGCTAGGGCATGCTAGACAAATCTTGGTACTTTAGGGAAGTAAGTAGAGAATTTTCCACCAAAATAGTTTGGATGCAGCCTCATTTTTAGGTGATACTTTGCTAACGCTTCATCACCATCCGTCCTCAACTGAACTCCATCATTCTTCATGTTTAGATGTTTTCCAAAGAACTCTGGTGTGATTGTTATCACTTTTCCCTGAACCTTTGATTTGAGAGCATCATAATAGTTGTGAGCTCTCAAGTTATTGTAAAACTCGCGTACTAATTCCGAATATGTTGGGCATTTGATTTTTAAGAAGTCTGCTAGGTGTTCATCTTTGATGAGTTTTGAGAATGGGTGTTATCGCCTAAATATTTAGTGGGAATAACTGAATCATTTGTTTTGAGGTTTAAGGGTGTAAAGTCTTCATCCTTGAGAGAAGATTCTTCAAAGATGTTCTTTTGAGGAAGCATTTGGATTTGGTTATTTAGCATTATGGCTGCCATTTGAGAGGCTTTGAAGAAGTTAGTGTTTGAGAAAGGATTTTTGTAGAGTAATAGTATTGAGTTGCTCGCGTGAAGAAGAAGGGGAAATTTTGGGTTTATATAGAATTTCCAAAGCGAGGGTAGAATGGTAATTCAGACACCGTTTACTTTGGCTGGATTGATGACATGGCTGGTTAAATTTTAGGAGAGAGATAGATTCTGTTTAACCGGAGAATGGGAAAGGTTTTTCTTTAAATCCAGCATTTGATTTTACAGTGCATGTAACAACCAATAGATGTTTGAAATTCAAAACATGTACAATTACTTTTCAGTGCTTTTACTGCCATGTGTCCTTTCTATCTGCTGGGCTGGTGGTCTTTGATCCTGATCCAGAGTCAACATAAGTTCTTCTTCTCTTCCGGATTCCTTGGCTTGTTGGACTCCAAACTAATCCAAATAGTCTTCTAGATTTTTCTTCAAATTGGATTAGACATTCCAATTATCTCCCCTAGCTTGTTGAATTGATCTTTACTCAGTGGCTTGGTAAAGATGTCTGCTCTTTTCTCATTGGTTGGAATGTATACCAATGCAACATCCTTCTTTATCACATGATCCCGGATGAAATGATGTCTGATGTTAACATGTTTAATCCTACTTTGGAGTACTGGATGTTTTGACACATCAATGGCACTTTTGCTGTCATACATTACATCTACACATCCAGATTGGACTCCGTAATCTTTTAGTTGTTGCTTGATCCATAGGAGTTGAGCTACACAACTTCCTACTGCTATGTATTCTACTTCTATGGATGATAAGGCAACTGAAGTTTGCCTCTTGCTATACCATAATACTAATCAATCTCTATGGAAATGACAACCTCCAGATGTATTCTTCCTCTCAAGAGTATCTCTACCATAATCTGCATTAGTGAAGCCTTGAAGTGTGAATTCTCCATTACTAGGATACCATAACCCAGCTTTAGTGGTTCCTAGGAGGTATCTAAGGATCCTCTTTAGTGCCTTTAGATGTGAATCCATATGATTGGCTTGATATCATGTATAGTAGCAAACTACATAATGCATGTCAGGTCTGCTAGCTCTAAAGTATAGAAGTGATCCAATCATTCCTCTATATAGCTTCTAATCAACCTCTTCTCCTTCACAATCCTTGGATAGGACTGTATCTGAACCCATTGGAGTGGACATAGGCTTACTTTTGTCCATTTTAAAATTCTTCAAAATCTCCTTGGTGTACTTGGATTGGTTTATGAAAATCTCATCCTGACTCTGCTTGATTTGCAAACCAAGGAAGAAATTAAGTTCTCCCATCATGGATATCTTAAACTCCTTCTGCATTTGAGTGCTGAATACCTCACACATCTTCTCATATGTTGCTCCAAAGATGATGTCATCTACAAAATTTGGATTAGAATGATATCATCCTTCTTCTTTTTGATGAAAAGAGTTATGTCTTCCTTCCCTCGGATATACCCCTTGGATATGAGAAATGTAGTGAGTCTCTCATACCAAGCTCTTGGTGCTTACTTTAATCCATAGGGAGCCTTCTTCAGTTTATACACATGATCCGGATACTTTGGGTCTTCAAATCTAGGTGGCGGCTTCACATAGACTTCTTCCTGGATAACTCCATTGGGGAATGCACTTTTAACATCCATTTAGAATAGTGTGAATCCCATGAATGATGCAAAAGTACATAGAATCCGGATTGTCTCTAATCTTGCTATAGGGTGAATGTTTCTTCAAAGTCAATCGCCTCCTGTTGATTGTAGCCTTGGGCAATAAATCTTGCTTTATTTCTCACCACTGCTCCAGATTCATCTAGCTTGTTCCGAAATACCCATTTTGTACCAATGATTGACTTTTCTGTTGGAGGTGCCACTAGATCCCATACGTCATTCCTAGTGAATTGAACCATGCAGGCAAAAGAAGTACCACTCCGGAAAATCTAATTTTGGAAGCTGAAAACTCTGGAGAAAAGAGGGAAACCCAGATTCCAGATTCCTTCCAGATCAAGAAATACAAAGAAGAAGATGAGGTGATATCTTTTGATCCAGAGGTACCACAAGCTGATCTCAACCCATATGAGATAAACTTTAATGATGACTAAGGAGAAATAGTTGAGGTAGAAGTGGAACAAGCCCCAATCCAACTTGAAGACTTACCAAGAGAAATCCCGACGTGTAGGGATCATCAGGTTACAGCCATTTTGGATAATGTCCAAAATCTAGTGAGAATCAGAGGACAACTCAACAGGATGATGAGCCATGTTAAAAAAAAATTTTTTTCAGAAAAGGGAAAAGAGATAAAAAGGTACTAAGTAACCTTGAAGATCAATTATTCCTTTGAGTTCCCATCCGGACAAAGATAGCGTTTTTAGATAAGAAAGACCAGCTACGGATGGTATACCCTTGTTGTAGTTGATAAATTCTAAATAAAGATACTCCAACTTGCCAAGTTTTGATAGCTCTTGTAACAAAACATACAAAAAATTATGTTAAAGCATGAGATTTTCTAGTTTATTCACATTTACTAACTAGACTAGAGAGAGAGACAAAAACATCATTCACCTGTGCTATCGATTGTTCCATCAAATCGGTTAGCATATAGAGACAATAATCGTAAGGATGAAAGCCCACTTAAAAATGAGAATATGCTGTTATTGAAGCTATAGCCACTCAAAATAATACTCTTCAGATTTTCATGTTGTAGCAATCCTTCACAAGATTTATAAACATTTTGTAATTACATTTGCAACTCAAACCATCATATAAATGACCCTAAAGAAACAATTTAATTATAAACAAACTCTTCGCGTGGAAATAAGTTTTGAATTATAGATTTTTCCATATAAGATTTTCTCTTACATGAAAAATTTGTAATAAAGGTAAGAAATTAAAATTTGCTGTTATTTATTCATGCTAAAAGCGTTAAAAAATAATTATCCATTCAGATTTTAGTTTTCGAGTGATTCTATCGACGAGATGACTTTATAGATTTTGACCAGTGTTGTTAATATTGGACACCATACTGTAAAAATAATGGTATATGGTTTTACCGGTATAATTAGTGGTTTACCTCTTGTTTATTTTGAAAGGAATATATATTATTTAGACTTCAAGTGACTATTGCAACTTTCTGAATCTTTTGCAATGCTTTAGCGTGTTACTAGAGGAGTTTTGAAACATTTCTGCGTGTTTCCCGTAGATATTGCATAGCTCTTTGTCTTTTGCAACGCTTATTAATTTTTTACAACGCTTTCTAAATCTTTTGTAAAATTTTCTAAATCGATTGCTCATGTCACCGTAATCTTTTTAAAAAATCATTTTCAAATTGAATCTTACCATATCCTTAGCCTGTTCGCACTAAATATAACACTGATTTTGACAAAAAAAAAAAAGTACAGACAAACTTTATATGAGTAGTTTGGTTTATTGTTTAAAGTAACATAGCTATTTTATTCTATTTTAAGTAGTTGGAGGACCATCTACTTTTTTTTTTTGTTAATTTTTTTACAATAAGGACTCTGCTTGGAAAACTTATTACACATTTTATATGATAAAAAATTACACTGTGCGTTAATTAGAAAATAAAGATTTTTTTTCCATCAAGTGACTGGATTATACTAAAGAAAAGGCATGTTTGAAATTATTGTTAGAGGTCTCGTAAAAAAAAGTTTTACTTACAAACTTGTAATAGAATAGCATATTTTATATTGGGTAAAAGCTGTTCACTCTTAATACTAATTAATTATGAGCTGTTTCCTATTAATTTTCAAAATTTTTTGGGACGGCAATTTGAAAATGCTTAAAAATTAAACTTTTCAAAAAACGGTATAAAAAAACAATCACAAACTGACCCAAAAAATAGATGAAGGTTATTATTGAAGTCCGGCCTACTTGGTCCTGCTGAAAAATTTGAATCCGGTGACAAAAATACTCCAAGTGTTAATAAATATCCACTATATAAATGACACGTTCATTATCCATTGAATTGACCGGTTCAACCATATATCCCGTGACTTTTGATGAGTTAATTGCTTAATGACTTGAAAAATTTTATTCTTTAATTTTAAATAAAAACATATTTCTAATTTCTAAAGTCTACACGATTTGATTTTAATTCTATCTATGGCTTTAAAAATTTGATAGTATATATGATCTGAAAAGTTGTAACAGTTCCAAATTTAAACTAATCATCATATTTTTTTATTTATTATTTGCTTTCGTTTTTGTTTTTTTTTAAAACTTTTTTCACTTTCACCCGAGGTGATCTTTATGGGTCCTAACTATGGGCGGCGCCTTTAAGTCATATCCACATCTAGACTGAATCCCGATCACTATTTTGTGGGTGCCTCGAAAGGTAGGATGACTATCCCCAAGATTTAAGGTTACTCCATACATATCCCAAGATTTGATCTCCAGTGACTACTTAAGGACGAACTAGTCTAGTTAATAAATAATGAACATTAAGTTTACTATCAAAACATGAACTTTATTTAGTTTCTAACACAAAACAATTAGTTTCGCTAGTTAATGAATAATGAAAAATAAGTTTACTATTAAAATGTAGAGTAAGTATCCATACACTAAATTTGATCTTAATTTTAGGTACTACACAATATTTTATTATTTAGGAGTATATCATATTTTAATCTTATGAATTATGGAAAATCATAGTTTTTTATTGTTTTATATCAAACTGTTAGCACATTGATTTTATCAAAAGTTTAGCTTCTCGTTTCGCATATTGAGTTCTAGTTGTTCCCATTCCAAGCGTATTTTAATTAATTAATATTTGATCACCACTATAAGAATTATATTAATTATATGCTTACTTTCCATTAAAAAAATAATTAATATATTTTCTTTATTTTATTTAGAGAGAAGCGTATAAATAGAGATTCATTTTGTCATTTGTATTCAACTCAATTCTTTCATCATCAAATAAAAAGTGAGTTCCATACTAAGAATATAAGTCAGTGACCGTGAGTGCATAGAGTGAGTGAGAGCAATTGTTATGAACTAAAAGTGTTGTTTATTCTATCAATATTTTATAATTCCTCTACATTATTCCAATAAAGTGGTATCAGAGCCATTTTTGAACCCGAACCTCTTACCTAAAAGAAATTTACAAGTGAAAAAAAGTCTAGTTTAAGAAATTCCATGCATTGCAATAGTCTAGATTTGTCGCAAGAAGTCTGTTCGAAGAGTTGCAAAAGACTTACGACAATGTCGCTTTAAGTCCAGAGTGTTGCAAAAGACATATAGAAAGTTTTGGAGTAGCCCCTATACGCCTAGAAACAAATCTTTTCTTAAAAATCCTCCTTAAAATGAATACCAACAGTATTTCCTTCAACTTCCCTCAACTTACCAAACCAATTATAAAAATCGGTGCATTAAAATTAAAGCGATTCACGAAGCCCATAATGTTTGAGACATAGTCGAAAAAAACTACGTAGCCTTAGCTGAAGATCCACAACTGTCACAAGTAGAAAAAGATAGTTTGCATAAAAGTCACAGGAATGACTAAAACGCACTTAGTCTGATCCATCAAGGGTTGTATGAAGTAATGTTTGAGAAGGTGGCAGAAGCAACCACCTCCAAGCAAGCTTGAGATATACTACGAGTTTCTCTTCAAGGAGAGGAGAAAGTACAGAAAGTTCAACTATAAATGTTGAGAGGAGAGTTTGAGATGATGAAAATGAAGGATATAAAAGCTGTTGTTGATTATTCCTCACCAGTAAAACATGTCGTTAATCAAATGCGACAGTATGCAGAAAAACTCGATGATCGAGAACTGTAGAAAAAATTCTACAGTCGCTTTTGCCGAATTTTGATTACATAGTAGTGGCTATAGAAGAGTTGGGAGACACAAGTGCAATGACCGTTGATGAACTTGTTGGTTTATTGCAAGCACATGAGGATAGGCTGAATAGATAGAAAGAGGAGTCCATTGAACAAGTCTTCGCAAAGGCTTTGTTAAAAGATGGTGAAAATAGTCGAGTTGTTAGATAATTCGGAGAAGGATGCTAGGGGCCATAGAGGAAATGGTAGAGGATGGGGACATGGCAGGAATCAATAATTCCGAACAAATGACGAAAGTAATCAGTCCATAAAAGGTAAAGGTCGCATACGTGGACGAGGAAGTGAAAATTGGTGGCAAAATGAAGGATGTGACAAGTCCAATATCCAATGCTACACTTGCTCTAGATTTGGCCACTATATAGTAGAATGTCGGAGCCCACTGAACCAAGCAAAGGAGACAACAACCAACATCCAAATGAGGAGGTAACCAACACTGTTTTACTAACCCTTGAAGGTGTCCATAATCAAGAAAATAACATTTGGTATCTCGAAAATGGGGCGAGTAATCACATGTGCGGTGATGAGAAGATGTTCGTAGAACTGGATAAATCATTTAGTGGAAATGTCGTCTTTGGAGATTTGTCAAAAGATCCTATTCGAGGCAATGGAACCATTATGATTAAACTACCAAGTTCACATGATGAACTAAAATTTGGTGTTGTTGAATGAGTAGAAGGAACTACTTGCAAGTGTGACTGTGTCAAAAAACCGGATGTTCACTCTTAACATCAAGACAGAAGTTGCAAATTCCTTGAAAGCTTGCGTGAAGGATTCTCATTAGCTTTAGAATTTGAGATTTGAGCATCTCAATTTTAGAGGTTTGAAATTGCTAAGCCAAAAGAAGATGGTGCATGTCCTTCCCCCGATTGATAAACCCCATCAGCTTTGTGACGAATGTCTTATTGGAAAATAACCCAGAACTAGTTTTCCAAAGGAGTTCATGTTCAGAGCAAAGGCACCCCTTGGACTCATTCATACCGATGTTTGCTAACCAATGACACCAATATCATTGGGAGGCAACAAATATTTCTTGTTATTCATTGATGATTATAGCAAGAAGACATGAGTTTACTTATTGAAGGAGAAGTCAAAAGTGTTTAGAGCTTTCTAAAAGTTTAAGGTGATAGTGGAGAAAGAAAGCGACTATTACATCAAAGTCATTAGATTCGATAGAGGGGGAGAATTCACATCAAATGAATTCAAAAGATTCTATGAGCATCATGGAATCTGTCATATCCTATCAGTTCTGAGATCGACACAGTAAAATCGTGTAGTTGAAAGAAAGAACAAAAAAATGACGAATATGGTGAGAAGCATGCTAAAAAGCAAGAATTTTGGTAAAGGAACTATGGGCAGAAGCAGTTGATTATGTAGTCTACATATTAATCAGATCCCTAACGACAACTTTTTTAGATATGACACCCCAAGAATCATGGAGTGGGAGAAAGCCTAATATATCTCATTATTGATTAAATAAATTATTCGTACTATTACATAATTAAGATATATCGCCCTAATTGCCTTAAGGGCATACATTATATCCAACAGGTTCAGCCCCGCCTAATCTAGTCCCTGGAGTTTCCTACCTTCGAGTTTTTTCACTAGTGAATTCCTTTCTAACTAGCAGGAATCAAGCCTTACAATTTGTCTCCAGATGGTAACCCCTTCCGGATGTAGGATATACCACTAGAATCACTAACTCCTAGCTGAGTCCTCTTATCTTTAGCAGGATATACCACTTAGATTTCTACCCAAACCTAAGTTGAGTCCTACAGGGAATCCTTACAAACTGATTTAGAATGGTTTGGTTCTTGGAGGGATTATGTTACTGATTGCAATAGCAGGTTCTCTTGTGTATGCTTTCTCAAAACAACCAGAACCTTCTTAACTTGTGAAGCTTCCTTTTTATAGTCTTGGATCATAAATGTAGTCGTTGTGTTAATTTGAATCTTTACCGATGATCAAGTAATATGTGGCACTTTCGGAGCCGTTGATCAATCCGTTAGAATGAGTAACTGTCCCATTTGAATCCTTGGGATTGTGGCTGAAAAGTTGTCATGGATCATTTTCTTTGTATTTTAGTGATTCACCAACTTTTGCGCCAGTAGTCCAGTGCGTGTGCTCCACGCGCCTTCTTATTGGTCTAGGTAGAAAATGTTGTTACCTTTTCTCTCTCCTATATCAATCCTTTTATCATTTTTTGAAAATTATACTAGCTGTCCTTTGTCTTCCATAAGGGAAAATGATCTTTGACTTCTTAGACCAAAAGAATGGAGGGAAATGAAATTTTTGAAACATTCCCTTTTGTCTTTGGTGATTAAGTCTTTTGGATGTCTTCAGACTTAATATCTCCGGATCTATTTTCTTCCGGATGCTAATAAAATCAGTTCTTCTGGATGCTAATACTGAGCGGTTCAAAGTTTTTTTCGTATCCAAACTTTAACCGAATGCTTTCACTGTGTGTTTAGGTACTTGTAGTCTTTAATGTCTGTCTTGATGGATTATCTTGGACCTTGTGCTTCCATTTGGATTTGGGATAATAAAATTCTTTAGTTTTTATTTTCTTCAAACTTGCTCCGGATTGTTATACAACTGGTTCTTCCGGATCATTATTTCCCAACACTTGTTAGTAGGATACTCAGAATTTTCAAAAGGTTATAAGATGTTTGATCCTGACATGAGATAGATGGTCATCAATAGGGATATGGCTATTGACGGGGAAGAAGTTTAGGAGTGGAACAATGATAAGAAGAACTATAGTTTTTATCCTTTTCCCATGGATGAAATCAATGATAGTAATGCAGAGGAACCAACCACAATGTCAACAAGCAATCCTATTTTAGTTGCATCTCCTGGACAAGAAGATGATGAAAGTGAAAGTCCTAGACAAAGGCCAAGAAAGTTTCGGTCAATTGAAGATCTTTATGATGCAGCTAGAGAGTTCGATGAAGAATTAACTCTCTACTATCATCTCATTAATAGTGAGCACATTGACATTGAAGAGGCTATGAAAGATGAAAATTGGAGAAAAGCCATGGAAGAGGAGATCAATGCAATTGGGAAGAATAGGACATAGGAGTTGACTAAACTTCCAACTGACAAAAAGCGCATTGGAGTCAACTGGGTGTTCAAGGAAAAGAAGGATGCAAATTGAAAAAACGTTCAACAACTGGATATAGTTAAAAATATGGTATTGATTATTATGAAGTGTTTGCACCTATCGCAAGGATTGAAACCATCAAACTAGTGATCTCAGTTGCTGCTCATAATGGATGGAAGATGCACTAATGTGAAGTCACTGAAGATATCTATATTTAACAACCGCCTGGTTACATTGTCAAAGGTCATGAAGAAAAAGTGTAAAAGCTAAAGAAGGCACTGTGCGGACTCAAGCAAGCACCGAGAGCTTGAAATAGTTGTATTAAAAAACACTTTCCAGAGAATGGATTTGTCAAATGTCCACATGAGTATGCCTTATACGTGAAAGTGAAAGATGGAGATATGCTTCTTGTTTGCCTGTATGTGGATGATCTCATTTTTACTAGAAACAATCCTCAAATGTTCGCTGATTTCAAGAAGACAATGACTCATAAATTTGAAATGACTGACTATGGCCTGATGTCTTACTATCTTGGCAATGTAGTGAAGCAAAGTGATGATGCCATCTATATTTCTCAAAGTGGTTTTGCTAAGGAGATGTTGAAGAAATTTAAGATGGAGACTGCAATTCTGTCAGCACTCCAGTCGAAGATGAAGATGGAATCAGGGTAAACCCGATAATTTTTCAAAGTCTGATCAAGAGTCTTAGATACCTGACGTGCACAAGGCCATATATTCTATATGCAGTTGGGTTGGTGAGTAGATATACGGAAGCACCGAAGGAGTCTCATTGGAATGCAACAAAAAGAATACTCCGCTATGTTAAAGGTATAACAAATTTTAGATTGCACTATTCAAAATCTAACGAATTTAAATTAGTTGGGTATAGTGATAGTGACTGGGCAGGAGATAAAAATGATCGAAAAAATACCAGCAGATTTGTATTTTTTCTTGGCAAAACAACATTTACGATTGTCACAATGTCAACCTACAAAGGTGAATATATAGCTACAACCTCATGTGCGTGTCAAGCAATATGGCTACAACGATTGTTGAATGAACTACCAATGGCACAACACGCTCTAACTGATATTTTTGTCGATAACAAATCAACATTAGCGCTAGTGAAAAATGCAATCTTCCATGATCGAAGTAAACACATTGACACAAGATTTCATTTTATCAGAGAATGCATCAAACAAAAGGAGGTGACACTGAAGTATGTTAAAATGCTAGATCAAATCGCGGATATATTTACGAAGCTACTAAAATACGACATGTTCAATCAGTTGCGAGCATCATTGGCAATAACCAAAAAATAAATCTAAGGAGGAGTGTTGAAATTAAAAAATGTTTAAACTTAATTCAATAAAAGATGAGAATATTGAGTTTTGCTTATTCCGCACTCCAAGCATATTATAATTAACTAATACTTGATCCTCACTCCAAGTATTACATTAATTATATGCTTGCTTGTAACACCCCCTTGCCACAGTAATTATAATCACCCAATAAACAACTCTACTCCACTATATAAAGTTCAATACTTAAAGATTTAATACATACAATACAAATATAATGTTTCCAACTCCAAATTATTCTCCAAATATTTCTTATTGTCACTTTACATTTCTCACACTATCTAGTACGTGTCATTATTCTACAAACCATAATATTACATTAAAATACAAATCCACCTCGAGTCTTTCCGTATTTGCTCTTTAAGCTGATCCACTTATACCACTTTGGTCCAAGCTATCTACAAATCTTCACCTACTTGTAGAAAAAAAACAACTACATGCTAAGAAATTTGGTAAGTGATGTCCATAAAAGAAATACAACTTTGAACATTTTTAACATTTTAAAATAGAAACAAAGTATGTTCATAAGTTAAAAACAAATTAAACAACTTTATAAAACCAAAACACAAAACTTATATTATAAACCTTTCAAAGTACAATCAAATTTATATCCAATTTTTTTTCCAAACACATTAACCATATATTGCCCAAAGTAAACAAGTCCTGAATAACGGTAAATTGGATATGGGAGTGGACAAGCCTGAAGCCGAAGCTTCAATATCAATGTATCGGTCAAGCCCGAAGCCGTAGCTTCAAAATCAATATATCGGTCAAGCTCGAAGCTGAAGCTTCAAAATCAATATATCGGTCGAGCCCGAATCCAAAGTTTCAATATCAATATACTTTTATCAAAATATCGGCCGAAGCCCGAAGCCAAAGCTTCAATTGTTTGTACAGTACTGTACCCCATTTATTGGCTCCAATCTACCCTGACCCGTATTCTACTCGTTTAATAAGGGCAATAAATCAAAGTAACATCTTAAAAATTCCAGTATAAACATTAATCATAATTCAACATAACTTCAGTAATTAAGAAATTCAAATCCTAAATCTTTAAGCATAAAACTTCAATTAAAACTCAATAAAATCAACATTCATTTTTTTTTTTGAAATTTCCAGATTTTGTGACCTGATTTCCCTTGCATTTTTCACTATCAAAACATCATCCAATCGAAGAACTTTCTTCTAAACATAATTAGCCACATGTCTCAGCTTTCTAAAGCCACCAGATTACAGAAATCCAAATTGTATAACCAAAGTGATGATCAAAATACTAAACAGTGTACAAAGCTGAGATTTTCCGAAAACGGATTTCATGACTCAATTTCAAACAAAAATTTCACATTGAAAATGAACGAAATTCAACAAGGTTTCTTCTGAACATATATTCCTTACTTTCTTTAGATATCAATAGAATCAAGAATCATTCAAATTGGATTTATATAACAAGAGAAAACATTAAAATAAAACAGGGATACAAATCTGGAAATTTTTCGAAAAATCGAGAAATCGAAATTTGAGACACAAACCTTTTTCTAAGCTCTTTCTAGCTCTCTTCTACCTCTTTTGCCTTTGATTTGCTTGCACTAGCTTCCTCTACAACAGCCATATATAATTCTAACAAGATATTGTATAAATAAACTTTCTAATACCATAAATATGCTTAATCTACCTTGAATTCTATTAATTAAGCTTCAATTTTATCAAAAATCACTCACCTCAAGTTTGGGTTACTGTTCATCTGATCCTTAAAATCTGAAATCCTCTTCTTCTAACCTTGATTCACTGAAATTGATGATGATAGAGGCCTTTTTGATCGATTTCTAACAAGAATTTGAAGTTATAACGAAGAAATCGGAAGCTTACCAACGTGATGTCATCACTATACCCCGTAATCACCCGTGGCACCCTAAATTAATGAGTGAATAAGAATGACCCAAAGTATAGTGACAGTACCACATAAGGTAACTAGGATCTTAAGTATGAGGGTATTCGCAAAGCTCCTGCACAAATATAAACACTAACACATTGATATATATACCAAGTGTTTATCTTATTGCGGTCTTCAATATATCTCCTAGATATATCAATGTGTCAAACGTAAGGCACCACCTTTAGTCTTATGAGGTTAACTGCTTGGACTCTTTCCAAGAAAGTTGACCACATGCTAGTCTTACTGCTCCATAATATCCTTTCTTGATGAAACTATGACTAGGGATAGTTTAGACATAATCATAATTGCACATGAAGCAGGTCTCACCAAACATAGTCTTACTATGATATCTCTTACTTCATGTTATGTTTACGTCAAAGACTTTTGTACATAGATATCAATGAATATATTTTAACCAGGCACAATATATATATATATATATATATATATATATATATATATATATATATATATATATATATATATATATATATATATATGAACACATTGATATTAACAAAAGAATAAACGCTTTTATTATTCGTACCAATACATAATTAAGATATATCGCCATAATTACCTTAAGGGCATACATCATATCGAACAAGTGGGATTGAATCAAAATGCGAGAGTAGATTCCAGGTGACGCCATGGTCGGCTAGAATTAGGGCTTCAGAGTTGCTAGTGTTTCTTGCAAGTTGTCCATGAGCCTGATAGTGGTAGAAGATGGACCTTGTAATCTGATTTGGCTCTTCCAAAGTCAAATTGTATTTTCTATCTATGAGATGAAATGGTCCAATTCATTGACGGCGTCAAGAGGGTTGTTATCCTCCGCCGTGATGTTGTTGACCACTATAATGGTTGTTTTTTCAACGTTATTGGTGTTCTCTAAACCGTAGTTGTTGATGATATTGCTGTCTTCAAGAGTCATCTCTTAGTAGGGAAAAATCTGCTTTAAATCTTGAAAGGTTTGTGTTCTTTCAAGTGAACTGCGATTCTTGCCTGAGCAATCAAACATAGTCCAAGCTCACCGAACCAATGAAAAAATTGCACCTTAAATACCAATATTTCAAAATTGATCTTCTAGAATTTTAGCTTGAATCTTCGATTGAAATTCTTACAAAACAAACACGAACTTGGGGAGATCGGGGTTCCCCTAGGGGGACTCTCCGATGCTTAAGTCAATAAGTGTTTTGAGAGAGTGAGTTGAGAGTATGAGAATGTGGGACTTATGATCTGATTAAGGGTGCCTATATATAGGCCTTGAGGTTAACCCAATTAGATTGGGAGATGGAGTCTCAATCATGATAAGGTTAGGACTCCTCTAATGTACCTCTAAATCTTGAATCCCAACTATATTAGCCGGGCTCCTTCGTTCTAAGCGGCGACTATAGCCTCTATCAAGAATATGGGCCAAACAGCCCCAATTGACCCGATCTTAATGGCCGAGATAGACTAATATATTTTACTAAGTTATCACAACTCAAGTCTACCAAACTTTTTACAGAATTGAAAAAATGTACTCCAATTGAAATATAAACCGAAGAACACTGTAGATAGATATTTTAGGCGTAAGATTTGTTTTTAAATAATTAAAAAATAGTGTTGATTAAGAATCATAAATAAATTCGGGTTAAATCAGTTGAAAAACCACTGGATCATGAGAATTTTGATTTTGAGTGTCAAGCCTCACAGAATACGCTTAAAACTGCATGATAAAAATTAGTCCGGGTAACAAAACAATAGCAAAACAAAACACTTATATATTACAAAGTAGAGAAGGATAATAAAAATGTTCTATAAGCTATATAGCAATCTGTACTTACACTTTTATTTTTAGCACTATGCTCTTGAACTGCAATCTATTTTTATTTAATTCGGTTTAGTTAAACTCAAAATATAATTATTTCATTTTAAAATTATTACCTTGAACTGAACTAAATAGTTTATTAATAATTTTATGAATACAAGTTTTATTTTAACTAAAGAATAATTAATTGGAGTACAAAAGAACAACACTAAAAATACAAGTGTGGGTATACATTCTTCAATAGATTAAAGAACATTTTTATCATCCCTGTCTACTTTAATTTCTGAATAAGTGTTTCTACTTTTGTTTTTTTTTCTTGTTACTTTTGACTAATTTACGTTGTCGCTTAGTTTTCAAAAGCATTACGCCCAAAACATTTATCTACAGTGAATACTAGACTTTGGTACAAGACCTCCATAGAGAATTCAAGTGTAGGGTTATTGGTTTAAACTCATAATCAACAAAATTGATAAAACTATCTCATATTACTAAAAATACATTTATTTACAATGTCATGGGTTTATATTTCAGTTTGACTATGTTTTTTCAGTAAAAAGTTTGACTTGGAAGACTTGAGTTGTTTGCAGTGTTACTAAAATCGGACCGAATCGATCGATTTGATCGGTTTTATCACGAAATGGACGTAGGTCCAGTTGGTATGACAAAATGTGCCGGTTTAAGAGAAAATTGTGAAAAGTTGGTTCGAACCGGGTAAAAACCGGTAGTCAACAAACCAGTCAAAATCTGGTTTTCTCATCAAGCATTGAAAAATGACTGATTGGCGCTGAATAAAAAATATGATGAAATTCATTGGACAAAAGGAGCCTAGAAAAAAAGTTCCATGAAAATAGCAAGAAAATCATCCTTTGCAACTGAAATAATTAAGAAATCTCACAAATTTAATTCAAGAATATGTTATTGATAGAAATAGTTTCAAGTCAAATACATTATGGTAAAAAGTAATATACTTTGGTAATAAGTAAATAACCGAGATAGCTTGGACCAACCTCGCTATTGGTGGGTTAACACTTTAACCGAACCCAAAAAGTCAGATGATACTAATATTAAAGAATGGAAGGAGCTCATCGCATTGGACAACTATTGCATTAATCGGGATTAAGTCATAAGCACAAATGACGTTCTGTGTAATGGGGGATGGTGGACCCTTGCTAGAGGAGTACTACAGTCGTTTAAAGTAATCGAGTTCTATTCACGGTTTAGAACCTCGAGCTAATAGTTCCCATAGAACAAGGATTGGTTAAGCCTTAACAGCTCAATACTTCGGGATCATATAAGGTCACACACATTGGACTTTAATCGGACTGAGTAAAGAATTAATAGACTTGATGTATTACGAAAATATTAAATGTTGAATGGTTGGATAATTACCTGGTTAGACTACAGATTTTATTTATTGACAGTTAACTAAATTGTTAGGGTCATAAAATAAAATATTTATTTGAATTGGAGAGAGCTGAAAAATAGGATTGCCAAGCGAAGGTTGGACGCTATGCAAGTGGACCCCGCAAGCCCGAAAAGACTTGTGGGGGTCTGCGCTAAAAGGCCACACGAGTGCATGGTGCACTTGCCGACCGCAAGCCGCGCAACCCTTGGTTGCATGGGCTTATGGCTTGGGCTGAGCAACCATTGCTCAAGCAGCACTTGCACAGCCCATTAGGGCCATCCCCGATCTGGGCTCGTGGGAGAGCCCGCGAGGCCCAACTAGCGGGACAAGGCAGGCTCGCGAGAGCCTGCCTTGTGTGGCAAGGACTCGGCTTGTAGAGTAAGCTCGGTCAAATTGGGAGGGATGGGAAATTCCCATCCCGCATTAAATTCGGGAAGCCCTTGCTCCCCCTATAAAAGGCTAGCTCCTCCTCATTGTTCAATCACACCACTTCTTCCTATGAGCTCTAACTTGAGATTCTAACGCATTTTCTCAAAGTCAACTTTGAAGAATAAAGTTAAGGAGTCCCTTTGGTTAATATTTTCGAGTGAGTTTTTGGAGTGGTCTATCAGCTACTCAAAACTCTATGGTTCTTCCTCGTGGGAAGTTTCAGTTGATGGGGTTCGTTTGGATACTCATAGAGGCTATCCTACACAAACAGGCTTGTATAAGAAGGTTCTGCTAAAGCACACTTCAACAGGTAAGTTTTCTACTTCTCTTTTAATTATTAGGTCTTTTTCTTTAAGCTTTTTAAGACTTAATAATTATTATGCTTAGGTTATTTTATATGCTTAGTTTATTTTATGCTTAGGTTATAACTTAAAGTTGTAACATGCTCAGTATAAAATATATTTATGCTAGAATATAATTTAGAATTATGGTATCCTAGCCTATGCATAATAACATAGGTAGAGAATTAATTTAGTTAAGGCTTTACTTTATTATATGCGACTAGAAGGAGTTCCTAGGGACAAAGGACAAAATTTTGAATTTCCGCCATGCCTTTTATGCATGTTCAAAGTGACTGTCAGTTCCCAACAGTGGTATCAGAGCCTGCCTATTTAGTGCATAATTAAGTTAGAAGCGAACTAAATTTTATTTTCAATATGAAATGATATAAGTTTAATTAATTTTTTGGAATAGTAGATGAACTTAGGTATTCATTTCTGGGTTAGAAAATGGATATGGATAATTTTGAATAAGCTTGGTCAACTTACTCAAAATTTTCTAATACTCAATAAATTATATAAATTATGTGGATTATAGATGTTTTCAATTTACGTGAAATGAAAGAATGAAATTTATTAGTTCAAGAGAATCCATGGCTTTTTCATGTTTTTGCCCATGTTTGTTCAGGCAAGGATTGGACATAGTGTCTACTCCTCATAGGGCACCTCTCCTACCTGGGAACCTATATCGATGCAGCTTGAATTAACCAAGAGGGGATTATATATGGACTGATTTATTTCTAATATATAACATGGTTATTATATATCTTTCTATAACAAAGTAAATATTAGATTATTGAATAAAAGATTAAAAGAAATGAAATATAAATATAACAAATTAAATGTTAATTATTTTTGCATATAATCTAGGTTGATGGAATAATTATAATAAAGGGCTTGAACCCACCTAAGGTTAGACCTTATAAATTAATTCTAAAATTCTCTGAATAAATATAAATTATTATAAATATGTCCATATGATAAAATCCTAGATTGGGTGAGACGTTTAACACCAATAAAATCCCAAAGTAAATATATTAAGGCAATTACTCGAATTTACAAAATGGTCTTTTTCGGCTATAAAAGTGTTGCGCAAAGCGTTCCTTTTCGTCTCCATCGATTGGTTATAGATGTTGAGATAGGGTCTACCTTAACAGGAATGGGTAGTCCACCATAAAATTGGGGGCTGGCCGCAGGACTGAGACACATTCAAGGAGATGCTAATATAAGAGCACGCGTCCCTTGGAACTAGGGAACTTGAATAAATTAGCAATTGCATACGATGCAAATGAAATGGGATTCCAACTAAAACTTACTAATATGGCTTGACTTATAAAATTTGGGGTTGTATTAGACTAGTTGTAGATGCTACCTACTTGGAAATTTAGCTTGCTAAACTTCCCGAATTCAATAAAATGAGCTATTGTAAATTTCAAAAAATTGTAGGACAAATGTATTTAATTAAAAGTCCTTATATTAAATACATGTATTATATACTAAAGTCTAAACAATTTTTCTTTCTTACATCTTGGTTGAAATCTTTATTTTATTACAATTGTTCGCATTTATGTCTAATTTTGATTGGCTCAAGCTTCAAGGGTTTATTTAGAAATGTGAGGATAATCCTCAAAGCCTTTGGCTTGACATGTATATTGTATAAGCCCGAATCTAAACAACATGATGCAAGCAATTCTGCTTAAAACAGATATGCATGAAATACATAAAGGAAACTAGGATACAACACCTTGGAGGTTGTTAACATCCCTGTTACCTTATGTATTGCTGGCAGGAGACAAGGATAAACATCAAGTTAGATGTTAAGATCCATGTTACCTTGGCTACGAGGGCATCATAAAATCATGGACTTGAAAGTCTATGTCTTTACATATTAGAGAAAGGATTTCCTGTGGTGGAGGATTTGAACCAAAATATTTTTGATGGAAAATTGGTGGACCAACTAGTCAGAAATTTAAATGGTTCATATCTCAAAGAAGTAAAGGGACACATGGTGTCTAGTTTTGAATCAGGATGGAGCAAAGTGAAGAGAAAAGTAAAAGGAATAATGAGAATTTTGTCTATGAGACAAAATGATTGTTTTCAATATGAAATATTGGAAACAAGATCTTCATTTCAATATGGGATATTGGAAATAAGATCAAAATAGCTAAAGTCTCATAGCATGAGAAGATGAGGGTTGGAGCTTCTACTTAAAGATTTAATATTGAGAATTCCTACATCTCAAGGAAATTCTAAATTGGTATATCCATATGAAAGTATAGATATTGTTGAGAGGTAGAGGTTTGGCAAAAAGGAGAGTTGTTCCTACGGAAAACCATTAGAGCTTTATGGTTGATGTTGATGTAGGAACTTAAAATTTCCGTTTTGCTAAAATTTGTAAAAGAATGAAATTCAATTGTCATTATAAAATATTGTTTCCTACTTCACAGCAGATGGAATTTCATTCCAATTTGATAAAAGGTATTATCAAAATTATGAATGATATTTTATTGTAATATGACAAATAATATTTCGTAATTACAAAATCATATTCTCAAATACGAACATTGCTAAGAGAAAATTAGATAATGAGAAATCTTTCTACTTATGGCATTGTCATTTAGGCCATATAAACAAAGATCGCTTAACCAAGTTAAATATAAGCATAGAGACTTGGGCCCAATAGACTTAGAGTATTATGGCAATTGCGAACCTTGTTTAAATGGAAAAAAGATGTAGTTACCCTTTAAAGAAAAGGGTGAATGAGCCACAAGTACATTGGAACTGATACATACAGATGTATGTGGTCCAATAAGTGTTAAGGCACTAGGAGGATTCTCCTACTTCATAACCTTCATTGATGATTATTCACGATACGATTATCTGTACTTAATAAAACACAAGTCTGAAAGTCTTGAAAAGTTCAAGATATTCAGAAATGAAGTAGAGAAGCAACTTGAAAAAGTATTAAAGCACTTTGATCTGATCGAGATGGAGAATACTTAAGTCCAGAATTTCAGGATTATCTAAAGGAACATGGGATAGTTCCCGAGTGGACCCGTCCTTATACACCCCAACACAATGGAGTGTCTGAAAGGAGGAATCAGACTTTATTAGATATGGTGTAGTCCATGATAATCCAAGAAAATCTTAGCAAACCTTTTTGGGGATATGCACTAGAGAGCGCAGTTTATGTATTAAATAAAGTGCCCTCTAAATTAGTTGATTTTATGCCTTACGAAAGATGGTGTAATGAACAGACATCTCTAAGTCACCTAAGAGTATGGGGCTGTCCTGCAATGGTAAAGAGGATAGCATCAGATAAGCTAGACGCTAAATCTAACAAGTGTCTATTCATTGGATATCTAAAGGAAACTAATGGATATTTATTTTACCAACCTAAAGCAAAGAAGGAAATTGTGTCTCGGCGTGCTCACTTTTTGGAAAAAGAACACTTATTGCAAAGGTTAGTGGAAGCAATATTGAACTAGAAGTTCAAAAGGAAGAAACAGACAATAACCTGATTGACCCCGTTCTAGATACACAAGAAGGTGTGATCCGAGAATAACCTATTGAAACACAATCATTATGAAGATCATGTCGTTTTCATAAAGGTCCCAAAAGATATGGTTTTATCATCACGGATGATAGGGAACTATACCTCATGGAGGATGATGAATTAAGAACCTTTGATGAAGCAATGAAACGATCAAATTCTAATAAGTGCTTAAAATTATGAAATCAAAAATGGATTCCATGTATGAAAACTAAGTTTGGAATTTGGTCGATGCACCAGAAGAGGTTAGACCCATCAGGTGGAAATGGGTTTTCAAGAAGAAGATTGACATGGAATGTAATGTGATTACCTATAAGACAAGGTTGGTTGCGAACTGTTATAATCAACGTAAAGGTATTGACTATGATGAAACTTTCTCACCGGTAGCCATGCTTAAATCCATCAGAATACTCCTTGTCATTGCTGCTCATTATGATTATGAGATCTAGCAAATGGTTATTAAAACAACAATGCTGAATGGGGATTTGGACCAGGATGTGTATATGACACAATCTGAGGGTTTTACATCTCAGAATGGCTCGAAGGTATGCAAAATGCAAAGTCCATTTATGGACTTAAGCAAGCATCCATGATTTGGAATATTAGGCTTGATAAGATAATCTGTGAACTGGATTTCTCCCCAAACATTAATGAGCCTTATGTTTACAAGAAGGTTAGTGGGAGTGCAGTCGTTTTCTTAGTATTATATGTCGATGACATTCTGCTAATAGAAAATGACATTTCTCTTTAAAATATGGTTGTCAAGAAAGTTCTCCATGAAAGACCTTAGAGAAGCAGCATTTATACTAGGTATAAAGATCTATAGAGATAGATCAAAGAAGCTGTTAGGTCTTTCTCAAAGTACATATATGGACAAGGTACTGAATAGGTTCAGCCTTGAGCATTCGAAGAAAGGTTATCTCCTGATGCAAAAGGAGATAAACCTATCTAAGGCTGAGTGTCCGGAGACAACTCAGGGAAGAATGCGCATGAAGGATATACCCTATGCATCCGCAATAGGATCTATTGTGTATGCTATGATATGTACTAGGCCAGATGTCTCTCAAGCTTTGAGCTTTATGAGTAGATATCAATCAGATACAGGTGAAAAGCACTAGATGGCCATCAAGGCAATTCTTAAGTACTTGAGAAGGACTAAGGATAAATTCTTGATATATGGGAGGTCACACGGATGTGAGTTTTTAATCTGACAAGGATGACTTTAAGTCTCAGTCAGGTTTTACATATGTTTTTAATGGAGGGGTAGTATGCAGGAAAAGTTCCAAGCAAGAAACTATTGCTGATTCAACCACGGAGTCTGAGTACATTGCCGCCTGTGAAGCAGCAAAAGAAGCTGTCTAGTTAGAGGATTCATTAGTGATTTCGGTGTGGTGCCTGAGATTGTTAACCCAATTACTTTGTATTTATGATAACAATGGTGTTATAGCATAGGCAAAGGAACCACAGTCTCATAAGAAAAACAGACATGTACTTAGAAAGTATCATATAATCAGGGAGATTATTGATACTAAGATGATAAGATTATAATATGTCCCCACTGATCAGAACCTTGCGGATGGTCTGACGAAGCCATTGACATAAGCCAAACATGACCAGCATGTGAAACCATATGGATTAAGACATATGGCTAATTGGCCTTAGTGCAAGTGGGAGTATGTTAGATATGATGTATACCCTTAACAAAATAAGGGCGATATATCTTAATTATGTATTGATAGGAATAATTTATTTGATTAATAAAGGCATTTATTCTTTTGTTTATATCAATGTGCTCATATGTATATTGTGACTGGCTAAAATATATTTATTGATATCTATGTACAAAAGTCCTTGACATAAACATAGCATAAAGTAAGAGATATCATAGTAGGACTATGTTTGGTGAGACCTATTTCATGTGCAATTATGATTATGTCTAAACTATCCCTAGTCATAGTTTCATCAAGAAAGGATATTGATCAAACAGCAAGACTAGCATATGGTCAACTTTCTTGGAAAGTGTCCAAGCAGTTAACCTCCTAAGACTGAAGGTGGTGCCTTGAGTTTCACACATGGGTATATCTGGGAGATATATTGGATACCACAATAAGATAAACACTTGTTGTGTGTGTGTGTGTGTGTGTGTGTGTGTGTGTGTGTGTGTGTGTGTGTGTATCAATGTGTTAGTGTTTATCTTTGTGCAGTACCTTTGCGAATATTCTCATACTTGAGATACTAGTTACCTTGTGTGATACTGTCACTATACTTTAGGTCATTCCTATTCACTCATTAATTTAGGGTGCCACGGGTGATTACAAGTATAATGATGACAACATTGGTAAGCTCTATATTCAGAAAGAATCCATCGCTCCAGATATATTAAGGAGTAGTACCTGGCCACTTGTTTAAGGGATGATTATTTTAAACCTCTAATCAGAGTACGTGATTGATAGAAATAGTTTTTAGTCAAACACATTAAAGTGAAAAGCAATATACTTCGGTAAGAAGTAAATAACTAGGATACCTTGGAGCAACCTCGCTATTGGTGGGTTAACACTTTAACCAACCCAACAAACCAGATGGTACTAATATTAAAGAATGGAAGGAGTTCATCGCATTGGACAACTATTGCATTAACCGGGATTAAGTCATAAGCACAAATGATGTTCCAAATAATGGGGGAAGGTGGACCCTTACTAAAGGCGTACTACAGTCGTTTAAGGTAATCGAGTTCTATTCTCGATCTAGAACCTCAAGCCCATAGTTCCTATTGAACAAGGATTAGTTAAGCCTTAACAGCTCAATACTTCGAGATCCTATAAGGTCACACACATTGGACATTCAGATTAATAGACTTGATCTATTACGAAAATATTAAATTTTGAATGGTTGGATGATTATCTAGTTAAACCAGAGATTTTATTTATTGAACGGTAATTAAATTATAACGGTCATAAAATAAAATATTTATTTAAATTGGAGAGAGCTAAAAAACTGGATTGCCAAGCAAGGGTTGGACCTACGCAAGTGGACCCCATAAGCCTGAAAGGACTTGTGGGGGTCTGCGCTAAAAGGCCATGCGAGTGCATGGTGCACTCGCTGGCCGCAAGTCATGCAAGCCCTGCTTATGGGGGCCTGCGGCTTGGGCTGAGCAAGCACTACAAGTAGTGCTTGCTAATCCCATTAGGGCCATCCGCGAGCTTGGATCGCGGGAGAGCCCGTGAGGCCCAGCTCGCGGGACAAGGCAGGCTCGCGAGATCCTTCCTTGTACGGCGAGGACCTAGCTTGTGGAGCAAGCCGAGACACTAGGATCCACTTGTTTGCTCAAGGGCGGGATGGAAAATTCCCATCCTGAATTAAATTTGGGGAGCTCTTGCTCCCCCGATTAAAGGCTAGCTCCTCCTCGTTGTTCAATCGCACCACTTCTTCCTATAAGCTCTGACTTGAGATTCTAACGCGTTTTCTCAAAGTAAAATTAGACGAATAAAATTAAGGAGTTCCTCTGGTTAATATTTACGGGTGGGTTTTTGGAGTGGTCTATCAGCTACTCAAAACTCTATGGTTCTACCTCGTGGGAGGTTTTGATTGGTGGGGTTCGTGTTTATACTCATAGAGGCTATCCTACACTTGGAGGCTTGTGTAAGAAGATTCTGCTAAAGCACGCTTCAACTGGTAAGGTTTCTACTTCTCTTTTAATTAATATGGCTTTTTCTTTGAGCGTTTTAAGACTTAATAATTATTATGCTTAGGTTATTTTATATGTTTAGTCTGTTTTATGCTTAGGTTAAAACTTACAGTTGTAACATGCTTAGTATAAAATATATTTATGCTAGGATATAAAATTATGGTATGCCTAGCCTATGCATAATAACCTAGGTAGAGAATTAGTTTAGTTAAGGATTTAATTAATTATATGCAATTAGTAGGAGTTCCTAGGGACAAGGAATAAAATTTTGAATTTTCGTCATGCTTGTTATGCATGTTCAAAGTTACTATTAGTTCCCAACACCACTCAAACATATGTCTGTTCCACTGAGTGTTGGAACAGTTAATCAAGACGCGTATATTATCCCAACAACAAATGGTTGCACGATCATTTAATGTGAAAAGAGATGATTTCCGTCCTCGAGAAAATATTGATGAATTTCTTGATCCGGAAGTAACCTATCTAAGCGCAATAGGTACACTAATGTATTTGGCAAATAATACAAGGCATGATATTGCATTCTCGGCTAATTTATTATCAAGATATAGTTCTGCACCTACACGTAGACATTGAAATGAAATCAAACAAATTATGCGCTATCTTCGAGAAACTATTTACCTGAACTTGTTTATTCATATGATTCAAAGTCTGGATTAATTGTTTATACGGATGCTAGTTATTTATCTGCCCCACACAAAGCTCGATCTCAAATAGGCTATCTCTTCACACATGGAAGAACAACTATATCCTTGCGATCCACAAAGCTGCTTGTATTGTTCAACTGAAGGAAGGCTATATAAAAAGAGACGGAACCAAACATATTTCACCCAAATTCTTCTATGCTCGCGATCTCATGAAGAGTGGTCAAGTTAACACTTGCAAATTTCGATCAAGTGATAACTCGACAGATCTTTTCACCAAGTCGCTTCCTGCTTCTGCTTTCAGAAGACATGCACATAATATTAGGATGCGTCAACTCAAGGATATGTCCTGACCATTTTATTTTTTAGGGGAAGTGAAATTGCATATGAATATTGTACTCTTTTTCCTTCGCTAAGTTTTTATCCCACTGGGTTTTTCTTAGCAAGGTTTTAACGAGGCATATTCATATTGCATAGTAATCCAAAGGGTGTGTTATAAATATTCTTATTTATGTTGGATGACCATTAATGCCCTAATTAATACTATGATTTATACTCATTTCTTTTCCTCTCATATTCCTATAAATTGATGTAATCTGTTCATTTGTTGATATGAATAAACAACTACATTTGCTTGCTTTCATTCCTTTGATATTGTTCTTTGATATTTTCTCTTTATTTACAACATTAGATATATTTTAAAAATATAATTTTGAATTTATGATTTGTAACGCCCCCTATAGGGAGCGCTACGGTAACAATAATCACCCAATAAACAACTCTACTCCACTATATAGAGTTCAATACTTATAGATTTAATACGTACAAATACCAATATAATGTTTTAAACTCCAAATTATTCTCCAAATATTTCTCAATGCCACTTTACATTTCTCACTCTCTAGTACATGCCATTATTCTACAAACCATAATATTACATTAAAATATAAATCCACCTCGAATCTTTCCTTATTTGCTCTTTAAGCTGATCCACCTCTACCACTTTAGACTAAGCTATCTACAAGTTCTCCACCTGCGTGTAGAAAAAAAAACTACACTCTAAGCAATTTGCTTAGTGGTGTCCATAAAAGAAATATAACAACTTTGAACATTTTTTTAAAATAGAAACAAAGTATATTTATAAGTCAAAAACAAATTAACCAACTTTATGGTACCAAATCACAAAACTTATATAGTAATCCTTTCAAAGTACAATCAAATTTGTATCCAATTTTTTCCAAACACTTTAACCATATATTGCCCAAAGTAAACAAGTCCTGAATAACGGTAAAATGGATACGGGAGCGGACAAGCCCGAAGCTGAAGCTTCAAAATCAATATATCGGTCAAGCCCAAAGCCGAAGCTTCAAAATCAATATATATCGGTCAAGCCCGAAGCCGAAGCTTCAAAATCAACATATCGGTCAATCTCGAAGCCGAAGCTTCAATATCAATATATATATATATATCATAATATCAGCCAAAGCCCGAAGCCAAAGCTTCAATTGTTTGTACAGAACTGTACCCCCCTTTATTGGCGCCAATCTACCCTGACCCGTATTCTACTTGTTTAATAAGGGCAATAAATCAAAGTAACATCTTAAAAATTCCAGTATAAACCATCAATCATAATTCAACATAACTTCAATAATTAAGAAATCCAAATCCCAAATTTTTAAGCATCAAACTTCAATTAAAACTCAATAAAATCAATATCATACTTTCCAGAATTTTTCCAGGTTTTATAACCTGATTTCCTTGCATTTTTCACTATCAAACCATCATCCAATCGAAGAACTTTCTTCTAAACAAAATTAACCACATGTCTCAGTTTCCAAAACCACCAGAATCACAGAAATCCAAATTGTATAACCAAAGTTATGATTAAAATACTAAACAGTGTACCAAGCTGAGATTTTCCGAAAACAGATTTCGTGACTCAACTTCAAACGAAAATTTCACATTGAAAACGAACGAAATTCAACAAGGTTCCTTCTGAACATATATTCCTTAATTTCTGTAGATATCAATTAAATCAAGAATCGTTCAAATTGGATTTATATAATGAGAGAAAACATTAAAAACAAAACAGGTATACAATCTGGAAAATTTTCCAAAAAATCGAGAAATCGAAATTCGAGACACAAACCTTTTTCTATGCTCTTTCTAGCTCTCTTCTACCCCTTTTGCCTTTGATTTACTTGAAATAACTTCCTCCATAACAGCCATATATAATTCTATCAAGATATTGCTTAAATAAACTTCCTAATACCATAAATATGCTTAATCTACCATGAATTCTACTAATTAAGCTATAATTTCACCAAAAAGCACTCACCTCAAACTCGGGTTACTATTCATCCGAATCTTAACATCTGAAATCCTCCTCTTCTAGTCTTGATTGACTAAAATTGATGATGATAGAGGGCTTAAGGATCGATTTCTAACAAGAATTCGAAGTTGAATCGAAGAAATCAGAAGTTTTTGGATTATAGAAAATTTGATTAAAGGATAAATGGAGGAGAAGGCAAATGAAGAATGATGGATAAGGGAAGAGAAGAGGCTGTAATGTATTTGTTTATTTTTTTTCCAATATTGCCCTTGGATAAATAATTAAATGCCCAATTCATCCCTCTTACTTAATTAGCTCTTATTTCCTCATGCCTTATATCCAATAACAATAATAACAATAAAAATAATTTTCATGATATTTTAATACCATAGTAATTTATTATAAGCAATTTTTTTGGAATTTCGGTTCGTTACAATTCTCCCCCTCTTATGAATTTTTGTCCTGAAAATTTCCTGAAAACAGTTGCGGATATTGAGTTTTCATTGTATCCTCCGGTTCCCAAGTTGCTTCTTCAACCTTATGATTCCTCCAAAGTACTTTTACCAAAGGAATAGATTGTTTCTCAATTATTTAACTTCTCTCGCCAAGATTTGTACCGGTTCCTCTTCATACGTCAGGTCGGATTCGATTTCTACGACATTAGGAGATAAGATATGTGATGGATCTGATTTGTATCTCCTTGACATTGACACATGGAACACATTATGAATTTTTTCGAGTGTTGGGTGTAGTGCCAACCGATAACCTACCGGTCCAACCTTCTCTATAACCTCAAATGGGCCAATGAATCTCGGACTGAGCTTGCCTTTCTTGCCAAATCGCAGGACTTTCTTCCAAGGAGATACTTTGAGAAATACTTTATCCCCAACTTCATAAGTAATGTGTTTTCTTTTTAGATCAGCATAAGGTTTTTGTCTATCCGATGCAGCCTTCAATCTCTCTTGAATAAGTTTTACCTTCTCCTTTGTCTCCTGAATCAAATCCACTCCCACAATCTTGTTTTCACTAAGTTCGGTCCAATATAATGGAGTTCGACATTTTCTTCCATACAATGCTTCATATGGCGCCATTTGTATGCTGAACTGATAGCTGTTATTATAGGCAAACTCCATGAGGGACAAATACTTATCCCAACGTCCTTCAAATTCAATGATATAACTTCTCATCATGTCTTCCAACACCTGAATTACTCTTTTAGATTGACCATCTATTTGAGGATGAAATGAAGTATTGAAATGAAGTTTGCTACCTAAGGCTTCTTGCAACTTCTTCCAAAATCTTGAACTAACTAAATCTTAGATCTCGGTCAGAAATGATTGAAATAGGCACTCCGTGTAGCCTTACTATCTCATCTACATATAATTGAGCCAATCTATCAAGTGAATAATCCATTCTAACTGGAAGAAAGTGGGCAGACTTTGTCAATCTATCTACAACAACCCACACTACATCATGTTTCTTCTGTATACGTGGTAAAGATATCATGAAGTCCATTGTGATTCTTTCCCATTTCCATTCTGGAATTGTTATAGGTTGCAACAATCCAGAAGGAACTTGATGTTCTGCTTTCACCTGTTGACAAGTTAGACATTGAGCAACATAATTAGTAATGTCTTTCTTCATTCCATTCCACGAATAATGGCTCTTCAAATTTTGGTACATCTTGTTTGCTCCTGGATGCATCGCATAAGGACTACTATGCCCCTCTTGTAAGATATTCTTCTTTAATTCTTCATTGTTTGGCACATATAGTCTATCTTTAAAATATAGACACCTATTTTCTCGAACCATATAGTTGTCTACGATACCCACTTGTGTCCTTGCTCGAATGATCTTTAAGTCACCATCTTCATTTTGTGCTTGCTTAACCTATTGTAGTAGTACAGGTTGAATCTTTAATTCTACAATTAAGGCTCCACTACTAGTAAGAGCTAACCCCGTATTCATAGCCCTTAGTGCCATCATTGTCTTTCGGCTGAGAGCATCTGCCACTATATTAGCCTTTCCTGGATGGTAATCAAAAAGACAATCGTAATCTTTAATGAATTCCATCCACCTTCTTTGCCTTAAATTCAATTCCTTTTGTGTTGGCAAATATTTCAAGCTTTTGTGATCTGTATAAATATAACATTTTTCTCCATAAAGATAGTGTCGCCAAATTTTCAAGGCAAAGACTATTGCAGCCATTTCCAAATCATGAGTAGGATAATTCCTTTCGTGATTCTTCAATTGCCTGGAAGCATGGGCAATCACTTTCCCTTCTTGCATCAAAACACACCCAAGACCACTATGTGATGCATCACTATAGATTACAAAATCTTTTCCAGGCTCTGGTTGGGTAAGGATGGGTACTTCTGTTAACATCGCTTTCAAATTCTCAAAACTTTCTTGACACTTGTGATTCCACTCAAATTTTGCATTCTTTTGAAGTAGTTTCATCAGTGGGGCAGTAATGACTGAAAATCCCTTTACAAATCTTCTATAATACCCCACTAAACCAAGGAAACTTCTGACTTCTGTAGGGTTCTTTGGTGGTTTCCATTCAACAACTACTTCTATCTTCTTAGGATCCACTTTAATTCCTTCGACAGAAACAACATGGCCTAAGAAAGAAACTTCTTCAAGCCAAAACTCACATTTGCTAAGTTTGGCATATAATTTATTTTCCCTCAAAGTTTGGAAGACTATCCACAAATGTTGATCATGCTCTTCCCGTGACTTAGAATACACCAAAATGTCATCAATGAAAACCACTACAAACCTGTCTAAATATAAGTAAAAGACACGGTTGATAAGGTCCATAAATGCTGTTGGTGATTTAGTTAGACCAAATGGCATCACCAAAAATTCATAGTGCCCATATTTGGTTCGAAAAGCCGTCTTTACAATATCATCATCTTTCACTCTCATCTGATAGTAGCCCGATCTCAAATCAATCTTGGAGAAGTATTTGGCACCCTTGAGTTGATCAAATAAGTCTTCAATCCTTGGCAATGGATACTTGTTCTTGACTGTCAATTTATTCAACTCCCGGTAATCAATACATAATTGGAGCGACCCATCTTTCTTCTTAACAAACAACACTGGTGCACCCCACGGGGATATACTCGGGCGTATGAATCCTTTGTCTAACAATTCTCGCAACTGAATCTTCAACTCTTTCAGTTCAGCAGGCGCCATTCTATATGGTGCTTTGGATACTGGTGCGGTACCCGGCAATACATCAATTGCGAATTCTACCTCTCTTTTTGGTGGCAACATCGGCAGTTCTTCTGGAAATACATCGAGAAAATCACATACCGTAGGAATATTCTGCAATTCTAACTCACCTTCCTTTAATTCTAGAGTGAAGATTAGGTAGGCCTGACATCCCTTCCTAACCAGCCTTTTAGTCTTCATAAAAGAAATTATGTTACAGAGATAATCTGATCTTTCATCCACGATAACTATTTCTTCTCCATCAGAAACTTGAAGTGACATTCTTTTATTTTTGCAATCCACCACAACCCGATGTTCCGATAACCAATCCATTCCCAAGATAACATCATAATCTCGAAAAGGTAACTCAATTAAATTTGCATGGAAAAGTTGATATTGAATCATAATAGGGCAATTCATATACACTTTGTTTACTATCACACTGTGTCCTAAAGGATTAGTCACTTCAATATTTTGTCCTAATTCTTCTACATACAACCCTTTCTCTTGTGCTAATGCAGTACATATATATGAATGAGATGAACCAGGATCTATCAAAGCATAAACATCATGATTAAAGAATGAAAATTTACCGACATTAACTTCGGTAGATTCTTTAGTCTTAGGCCCTCGGATTGCATAATTTTGCGCCATTCCTCCCGATCTACCACTCTGCGGTGCTTGTTAAGCCACATCATGTCCACTTGAACCACTAGCATTTCCTCTTCCCCTTCCTCTTCCACCTTGCATTGTAGGAGTAGGAACTACTATAGGTGCAGATGTACTTATCTGTCTTTGAGGACAATTTGCAATCAAATGTTCCCTTGAGCCACATTTAAAGCAGACTCTACCTTTTCCCCAATATTCCCCTGTATGCATCCTTCCACAATTAGAACATTATGGAATATTTCCTCTACCTCGACCTGAAGGTACACTAGTCGTTGACCCCGTACTTATGATTTACCTCGGTGAAAACCCTTTGAAAGGAGATTGTGTTTGTTCTGATGTTCCCTTTTGTTTCTTACTTGGAGATTCTGAACTAGCTGGACCCTGTGATCCCTTTTGAAATCCAGACCTTTTAGCCATTCTTTGTTGTCTATCTGAATTAATCTTCTCAATGCCCGTAGCAGCATCAACCAAGTTATTGAACACTCTAATTCTTTGTGCAAGTAAATGCACTCTAATTTCATCATTTAGCCCATCTTCGAATCTTTTGCATCGCTTTACTTCATTGTCAACGATATCACGAGCATACCTCTCGAGTTTGAGGAATTGAACTTCATATTCTAATACAGTCATTCGTCCATGTCTCAAAGACAAGAACAATTTCCTCTGCTCATCCTTGAATCGTTCACTAACATACTTTTTGTCAAATTGTTCCAAGAAAAGACTCCAGGTGATTTCTCCGGGTCGCCTTTCTCTCACAATATTATCCCACCACCTCCTAGCTTGTTCTTTGAGTAGACTTTGCACACAGTCTAATCTCTCTTCATCTATAAAATAAAGCCTAGTCATACACCATTTAGTATGATCAAGCCAATCTTCTGCAATTGCAGGATTCACTGTATCCCCTTTGAAATCATCAGCTGAAAGCTTCTTGATTCTTTCAAGAGGAGTTCTCTCCTCTCTTCTTTCAATGTGAGGTATGACAGGAACTTGAGGGATTTGTATGTTTTGTAGTACTTGTGTGATTACTTCAGTAGTCATATGCTGAAGTAAAGCAGCTTGTGCCGGAGTAGGTTGTTCAGGAAAGCCATGAACTGGTGGAGGTTCATGTCTTTGTTCATCCCCTTGTCTAATACGGACCGTACTCTCAGCATCCTCTTCCTCACTCTGGTTGTGACTGCCACTAGCCATAACATATTTATATCCTAAATGGCATGTACATCTTAGTCCCAGAATCGCCTAAACCTCGCTCTGAAACCAACAAATGTAACGCTCCCCCTATAGGGAGCGCTATGGTAACAATAATCACCCAATAAACAACTCTACTCCACTATACAGAGTTCAATACTTATAGATTTAATACGTACAAATACCAATATAATGTTTTAAACTCCAAATTATTCTCCAAATATTTCTCAATGCCACTTTACATTTCTCACTCTCTAGTACATGCCATTATTCTACAAGCCATAATATTACATTAAAATATAAATCCACCTCGAATCTTTCCTTATTTGCTCTTTAAGCTGATCCACCTCTACCACTTTAGACTAAGCTATCTACAAGTTCTCCACCTACGTGTAGAAAAAAAAAACTACACGCTAAGCAATTTGCTTAGTGGTGTCCATAAAAGAAATATAACAACTTTGAACATTTTTTTAAAATAGAAACAAAGTATATTTATAAGTCAAAAACAAATTAACCAACTATATGGAACCAAATCACAAAACTTATATAGTAATCCTTTCAAAGTACAATCAAATTTTTATCAAATTTTTTCCAAACACTTTAACCATATATTGCCCAAAGTAAACAAGTCCTGAATAACGGTAAAATGGATACGGGAGCGGACAAGCCCGAAGCCGAAGCTTCAAAATTAACATATCGGTCAAGCCCGAAGCCGAAGCTTCAATATATATATATATATATATATATATATATATATATATATATATATATATATCATAATATCGGCCCAAGCCCGAAGCCAAAGCTTCAATTGTTTGTACAGAACTGTACCCCCCTTTATTGGCGCCAATCTACCCTGACCCGTATTCTACTCGTTTAATAAGGGCAATAAATCAAAGTAACATCTTAAAAATTCTAGTATAAACCATCAATCATAATTCAACATAACTTCAGTAATAAAGAAATCCAAATCCCAAATTTTTAAGCATCAAACTTCAATTAAAACTCAATAAAATCAATATCATACTTTCCAGAATTTTTCCAGGTTTCATAACCTGACTTTCCCTGTATTTTTCACTATCAAAACATCATCCAATCGAAGAACTTTCTTCTAAACATAATTAGCCACATGTCTCAGTTTCCAAAACCACCAGAATCACAGAAATCCAAATTGTATAACCAAAGTTATGATCAAAATACTAAACAGTGTACCAAGCTGAGATTTTCCAAAAACAGATTTCGTGACTCAACTTCAAACGAAAATTTCACACTGAAAACGAACAAAATTCAACAAGGTTCCTTCTGAACATATATTCCTTACCTTCTGTAGATATCAATAAAATCAATAATCGTTCAAATCGGATTTATATAACGAGAGAAAACATTAAAACAAAACAGGTATACAATCTGGAAAATTTTCCGAAAAATCGAGAAATCGAAATTCGAGACCCAAACCTTTTTCTATGCTCTTTCTAGCTCTCTTCTACCCATTTTGCCTTTGATTTACTTTAAATAGCTTCCTCTACAATAGCCATATATAATTCTATCAAGATATTGCATAAATAAACTTCCTAATACCATAAATATGCTTAATCTACCATGAATTCTACTAATTAAGCTTTAATTTCACCAAAAATCACTCACCTCAAACTCGGGTTACTATTCATCCGAATCTTAATATCTGAAATCCTCCTCTTCTAGTCTTGATTGACTAAAATTGATGATGATAGAGGGCTTAAGGATCGATTTCTAACAAGAATTCGAAGTTGAATCGAAGAAATCAGAAGTTTTTGGATTATAGAAAATTTGATTAAAGGATAAATGGAGGAGAAGGCAAATGAAGAATGATGGATAAGGGAAGAGAAGAGACTGTAATGTATTTGTTTGTTTGTTTTTTTTCCAATATTGCCCTTGGACAAATAATTAAATGCCCAATTCATCCCTCTTACTTAATTAGCTCTTATTTCCTCATGCCTTATATCCAATAACAATAATAACAATAAAAATAATTTCCATGATATTTTAATACCATAGTAATTTATTATAAGCAATTTTTTTGGAATTTCGGTTCGTTACATGATCTATTAGAAATTAATCTATCAGAATTTGTCTAGTATTTTAATTCGAAGGCATTCTGATTTTACATATTTCTATATGACTTGTAATATAAATTTAACCATATAACAATGGATGTGGTTTCGAATCTCTAAAGTTACACGGATCGTGAGTTGCCCTTATGGAATCTTAATTGTTAGAAGTTTTGAATTTGGTGGGGAGGATGGACTTTATGATTAGGCCAAAAGTTGGTATTTGTGTGCTATTCTTATATCTTAGCCTACTAGTTAAGACTCAATTTATAACCTCTAAAGGTCTGAGGTTCGAGTTATGCTCGGGGTGGGGTGAGATTTTTGTCTACTTCATCACAGTGTTTTTCGGTTCAACGGAAACAGAAGTTTCATAGAAAGAAGGTTTTTTTTTGCTCAATTACTGTGGTTGTTATATCTTAACGTACAAGTGATTTGAGAAAATTATAGCCCAACTTACACGTCATATGTGTACGAGATTAATAAAAACATATCACAAGGTATACATTACATGCTATAAAATGGTAAGTGGAGGTACAATATTACATAACACATAGATAAATGGGTAATGATTGGATATCACAGAGGTAAAAAAAAGGTAATATTGTATAACATAGGAATAGATAATGTGTATAGCACATAAAGTATTAAATGAGCTAGCCATTTATACCACATGGATCAAAATTTTTTTTTACCTATGATTGCAACATAAGAAACAATACCATACAAAGTTGTAGAATAAATTGAGTTCAATAATGGCAGCCATTTTGACCGTTGCAATTTATTATTGGCAAAAATGACTTTGATTAACATACAAATGTTCATTTTTCCAAGTTAGCTGCTAACAAGCTTGAAATTGGTCCACAAATTTTACTGTGAATTTTACCACAAAGTTGTAATTTGAGTGACATGACACACAAATTTGGCATTATTCCTGTAATGATTCTGCTCTTCCTAGTCAGTGTCACATAGAAAGAATAGTCATGAATCCAAGAGAGACTTGACTTGATGTTTAATTTCCAAAGAGAAATTTCCTAGAAAAAAAGTGGAGAAATTTCTTGGCCACTCATAGCAAGATACGTCATGGTTAAATTAAGAAAAATATCCCCCGTACAAAATGCTATAAAATAGTACCAGTGCAGCTCGAATATTTTATATCGATAAATAGTGAAAATATTTTAAAGGTTTGCTAGTAAGCAATGATGGGGTTGAGAGGTATAATACTACTACTGCTACTAATAACAATAATGAGGTGTGATGGTTGTATTGAAGAAGAAAGAGTTGCTCTTCTACAGCTATACTCTTCGTTTAGTAGTTGTCCTAAATTTGGAGATTGCTGTGGATGGGATGGTGTGGAGTGCGGCTCCTCGTCTGGTCGTGTCACTCTGCTGAATCTTTATCTATTTTCTTTAGGCCCTGAAAGAGTAGAAGATTGGTATTTCAATGCCTCTTTCTTTCTTCCCTTTCAACATCTCACCTCTCTCGACTTGACTTCCTTTCCGATGGTTGGCTGCATCGAAAATCAAGGTAACATGTAGTATTGTCAATGTGCTAGATCTAGTCTGATCCAATGGATTCAGATTTGGGTTCAATGGATCTTGCGATCTGGTTCTGAATGGATCCTCGACAAATTCGAAGGAGATCTATATTATCTTATAATATATCAAGAATAATAATTCAACAAAATATATCATATCAGTGCAAGGATTATTCAAAACTTTGAATCTAGAGATGGTAAGGAAATCAAAATTTTTTGCAAATAAATGGATTATACTTCTTCAAAGTTCTCTACCAAGTTGTAAAAAATTAATAGTACCCATAATTCGCTATAACACTTAATAAACAAAACTTTTGATATTTTTAACTTATATATAAACTTGTTTTTATAAAATGGATGTAAGGATTTGGATGTAATTTTAAGACTTGGTCCATATTTTCAAAATCTTTATGAACCCATGCACAGATTCAGAGCTGTTGGATCTAAACATGTGAGATTCAAACCCTAAAAACGAATCTGAATTCACAGTTATTAGCCGAATCCAAAATCCATTTTTATTCCCGGTCGTGATAGTACATGTGATGCTCCGGTAGTTCAATTTCAGATTGAGAAACCTAACTCATTGGAGTAGGTAACACTTAACTCATTGGGGTAGGTACGACATAAACACAAATAGGGAAGGTTTGTAGAAATACAAGTAAAAATGACAACACATGTATATAATATATATAAAAGACATAATACAAGTTTCAACTCTAAACTTAATAACTTTTGTCAATTTTTACGACTTGAACTTGTTTCTAACAACTCCCTCTCAAATTGAAAAAGTGTATCAATTTTTGCTCCAAACGCCACATGTCAGCTTCTATGAGAGATAAAAGAAAATTATATATTTAAAAAGTCAACACATGATATTTATAGAGTAAATCTAAACACTTTTGTCAAGTTTAAAAGACTAATAAAAACAAACCAACTTTTAGGAAGACATTTGGCAGAACTGTAAAGTTCATGAAGCAAAAAATGCATACCCTATAAAAATATGATAACAAATAGGAGGTAATAAGATTAGATGTCATCAGCATCATTATGCAACACAAGTTATAGCTAGCTGTCTTGTATGGTGTTGTAAATGTATACTGAATTCCGGAAGCAAAATTGATCTGTGTTGATCTGGATGGAGGAACTGATTAGGTTGGATCCGGACTGAAAAGTGATCCGGATGGAAGAATACAAAATCCGGATAGGCAACTCTTCAATGGTACTGTTGCTGCAACTTGGACAAAACTGTAGAAAGTAATTGTTAGAATGAGTTGAGTCACGTAGGAGATGCTGTCCTTAAAGGATACTTCATCGTTCTTTCCAGGATTAAACAACTCCGTCAAGCTCAATTTGAACTTGGAGGTAGGAATCAGAAATGCATATACATATCCAGAAAAATGGAGAGAAGAAGAGAATTTTGTGTCTATCTAAAACGAAACACTGGAAGCCTTTTTATAGGTAAAAGATATATATGTTCAAAACAGAGATTAATAAGCCATTTATAATCGTAACCGAAGGGAGTTACAAAATATTTAAAGAAAACTAGTTGTTAGCACTTAAGCAAATCGTAACAGCCACTAAATCTTTATGCACATAGCTGTTGACAATTCAACTCTCTTAAAAACAACAGTTACGGGTAAACAATTAACAAAAAAAATATACTTTTGACATATATTATTTTCTCAATAAAAATAATAAAATAGTTTCGAGCATAGGGGGAAATCCACCGATTTGCATTCGAGAGCCCACCTATTTCCTCTCACAACTTAGCAGCCCATATAGAAAATCTCAATATAAAGTCAAAAATACACTTATTAAAAACTCATGTGAGGTATGGTTCTTTTGAAAGTAACTTTAAACACTAGTTTTTCCAATATATGGCATAGGAGTTAATGAAACGGGTAGAATCAAATATTACAATCCACCAACATTTATGGAGAACATTATCAAAATTAGGTAGAATTTGTTTGATTAGGAACTTGATCAATGGAGATGATCATAGTGATGCAAATGAAAAAATCCAGAAAAAAAATGTAGAATCAAACTACTATTGGTTTGACTTTTATTATTTATATCACATGTCAACATGCAATTGGTTTGATGTTGAACATTCTGACACCTAGTGCGAGTGTACACTACGCGCTCCGCATTATCTAGTTCATATTCTATGTGGTGGAAAATGTGCACTATTGGCATTTCCAAAGATAACAGTGACCTTTTTTGAAAGGTCATAGGGCGGTAGGCAATTAAGGAAAAGTATATGGACAGGGCCATCTCGAAAATATATGAGACTATTAGTGAAAATAAGAAATTGGACCTTGACGAAGGAAAAACATGTTTAATTTATTGCATCTACACAAAAAAATTCATTATGGCATAATATCTACCGACCTAGTAATGAAATTATGGTTACAAAATCTATCGACGTATTATGCGATAGATTTCAATTACTATTGGTAGATTAATGATGAAATAATCACAAGTTACTGATAACATATTATGTTAACAAATGAAACTTTCAAAAAATTTGGCCGTTTATATATTTGAAGTCCTAACTGTTCACTTAGGGTGATTCCTTAAATTTCTGCCTGAGACTTCACCGAATAATTTAAAATATTAACTTCAGACTAGAAATTGCTGTAGTTATACACACTTTAATTACACCTTTTTTTAATAAATTTATATTCTAGCAGTCTTGAATGTTTGGTTAGTATTTAATTTACAAAACTATTAGTGTTATTTTAATAGCATCTCTTTAATTTTTTTTTATTGCCTATTTGTTTCATCGGAACTTTGCTTCGACTACATCCAGATTCGACCTGGGTCTTAGTATTTAATTTACAAAACTATTAGTGTTATTTTAATAGCATCTCTTTAATTTTTTTGTTGCCTATTTGTTTCACCGGAGCTTTGCTTCGACTACATCTAGATCCGACCTGGGTCACGCACTTGGCTATGGTGGGTGAGTCTCCTAATAAGGATTTTTTTTACATTCACTAGGACTCGGACTCGAAACCTTACTTAAACGATATCAAGTTGTTTACCGCTTGGATCAACCCTTATTGGTTTAATAGCATCTCTTTAATCTAAAGAATTTAAAATAATAGATTTAACTGATGATTAATAATATTTGATAATTAATAGCATAACTACTAAAATTAAAACAATTAACATTTAAATTTATTATTTTAAATTGTGCATGATCAAATTTACATGTTAATACTTTTGTTACTAATAATTAAGTTTAATACTTATTAACAAATTTAATTATTAATTTTATAATAGTAATAGACAAAATTAATATATAATAACGATAATATAAGTAAGGTGCTTTCTATGGTTACTTTATTTTTTATAAAGTACCCATTACTTTGCACATTTTCACTATAGGATGAGTGATGGTTATTTTGATCAAATGGTGAAAAAGGCAAAGTAATAGTTAAACAAAGTAACCATAAAATATGCCTACAAGTAATAATTTTTATGACTAATAACTATTATCATAGTGATAAAACTAATAGTAATAATTATAAGGGTTGGCCCTACACATGTGCTACTTATGTGTCTAGCCTAAATGGCTTTGTTACAAAATTTACTAGCAGTTTTTCTATTTTGGCATTCTTTCACTTTTTAAGTTGATGCGAGCCACATATTTATACAAATCGTTTTGTTGTTTTGGAGACCGAAGAATTGTCTCAAGTTTGAAAAAATATAAAACTCAGGCTAGATTTGGAAATAAACATTTGCACGGGAAAATCATTTCTTATGAAACAAAAAAAAAATGCATAAAATAGTAAGCTTAACCTCATAATTTGTTAATTAAAAAAGTTTAGCTCAATATTTAATTATGAAATCAAATCCCCAAGTTTCTCCATTGAAGATAGTTGTCAAACACTTACACAAGTATTGTTGTTTCCTTATGCAGGTTTTGAAAGATTATCAATACTCACAAGATTGAAGTACCTTCAGTTAAATCTTAACGGCTTCAACAATACCAGCATTCTATCATCTACAGGTCCCATTTCATCTCTGATTGAGTTCAATAGGCACCTAGGGTTGTAATGAACAGATGATAATATAGCTGTCAGACTCGGCTTATAGTGGGTAAAGGGTCGATGCATCAATCAGGATTGAATCGGAATTCAACTGTTTAGAATATAGGGTAAACTTAAAATGCATGTCATGTGGTTTGGTCATTTTGCAAAAAGATCATTGTTGAATTTTTTTAAATTGATGCTTGTGGTATCAATAGTTAGCCAAAAAAGGGAAAGACACTAAGTATGTTTTTGAAAATTAGATTTTTTTATGCTACACCAGTTATTTTAATAAATTTAACATTCCTATATTTTAATTATATTATTTAAGAATTATATATCTAGATTTGAGTAAGTTTTGAAAAATTTTCATTTGTTATGTTTTTTTTAAGGTATCATCAATTTTTAAGTTAAAAAATACTTGTATTTCTAAAAAAATTCTAAAATTTATCAGTAAGGTGTATTGTATTTTCATTGATTAAGCTACAAAATTTTACTTTAAAACAGACAAGATTACCCGGCAAAATGTGGTTTCAAAATATTATGAATCATTTTTTTGGCTAACTTTTGAAACTACAATCACTCATTTGTAAAACAAATTCCATAAGGATCTTTCTGCAAAACACTCAAACACAAGACATGTTTTTGAAGTTTACCCTAGAATATATAAAACAGTTTGTTTTTATAAGTGAATGGGTTAGATTTCGAAGAAGGGCTCATTATCCCAACTAGGTTGGCATTACAAGCGATTTACATAGCATATAACGGGTAGTGTCACAGGGTTTACAAATAAATCAGAATCTGAAAAAGAGACATGTTGATTGTTACATTTGAAAATAAACCAAGTGTGGTGAATGCATTCAAGAAGATATAAATCAGAATCTGAAAAAGAGACATGTTGATTGTTACATTTGAAAATAAACCAAGTGTGGTGAATGCATTCAAGAAAAACATCTTCGGAAGGAGAGGCTTCTTGAAAAACGATCTTGTACTAGATATAGTTCAAACTTAGGGAATTCTCTACTCTTCAGAGTCAGAGATGTGTGCATATACGTCTTTAGGGTTTTGTACACAATTACAAATAGAGACCTTACTATATGAACAAATACAATTCGGTATATACACTAAATAATATACAATACATCTATATTCCCTCGTAAGTTGAGCCAGTGTGGCAATCACGACCAACTTGTCATGCAAAACAACAAAGCTTGGTGAAAATATATGTTACCGGGTCGTCGATAGATATGTAACGCACTACAAGCTATTTATTAGCCACACACTCACGAATGAAATGGAAATCGAGCTCAAGATGCTTCATGCGATTATGAAAAACTGGATTCGCCATGGGATTTATAACACTAAGACTATCGTACCATAGGACATGAGTAGCTATCAATGGGAAAGAAAACGTAACAACATACCAAACCAAGACAATTCAGAAGTAGCGGCTGCTAAGGCTCTATATTCGGCTTTCGTGGATGAGCGAGAAAATTTTTGCTTATTTATGGGTAGCCCAAGAAATAAGATTCGGGCCATGATAAATTGCAAATCCTGTAATTGAACGTCCATCATCCGGGTCACTAGCCCAATTGAAATCAGAGAAAGCTTGGAGAGTGATGGTCGGTTGAGCTGCGTACTGCAACCCATGTTTTGGTGTGGACTAAAAGTAATGAAGAATCTGAGTGCTTGCCAATGAGATTCTTTTGGAGAATGCATAAATTGTGCACCTTGTGCACTAAGAAGGCCAAGTCAAGTTGAGTGATGGTGAGATATTATAATCCTCAAACCAAGCTATGATACAATGTCGCATCCAAGAATAGGGGCTGCCACTAGCCTATAATTGCATGGACGGGCTGGCTGGAGTAGAAACTCCCTTTTTTTGAAAACCCCTAGAAGAATAGCGTGTCCCTTTAAAGGAAAAAAGCTCCCTTTGAATCCATCATAGTTGCTCGCTTAATGATGGGTTGTATTTTCAGCATGTATTTATATCTTTTTCCACATCATTGAGAACATGTTTTTAGTCTTTTGGCAGCTATAACTTCCTTTTCTATCTTTTCAAGTTTAGAAGGTGATATGGGGAAAACATGCGATAATTGGGCAACAAGAGCCTTTCACCGATACCTGATGCAGACAACAGGAGCGATAGTTGGTCCTGGTGATTCAAAAACACTTCAGAACGTCCAAGAAGACACCAATACCAAAGCACGTAGCGTTCCAGATCTGGAAGACACCTAATTCGAGCAAAATCCTATTTAGGAAGAGTCCAATTCAAAAAAGAGTTTAATTTATATCCTAATTCTATTTATGCGAGATAAAGATAGAGATTTAATTCGATTGAAGATAAAGGCTAAAAGGAAATAAATCTTAAAAGATAACCACAAAGAGTCATATTTATCTCTAAAGTGGAAGCAAAGGGAGAGGCGGCTAACTATAAATACCTCGAGGCCAGCACGTTTGAGGATCATCTCCTATTCAACAGTTCTTCATCATTTTCAGTTTCTAGTTCTATTTTTAGTTATTAGCTTTAGTCTTTATGCTCTTTTATTTCAAGTACTTTTTGTTTACAAGCCTTTGATTTCTTGTTTCCGAATTCATTTCAGTTTAATTGCAAGTTTGTTTTCAGTTCTATCGCCTTTAATTTTTATTACTTCGATTTTAGTCTTTATACTTTTAGCATGATTTATTTTAAGTCTCTTTACACTTTCTAGCATTTAAATTCAGTCATGTCTAGGTAATTTCCTTATGACTTGACCAAGTAAGGTTCAAGGCTGAGTTTGAATGGTGTGAGGGCTATAATTGAATACAACAATCTGCAAGGCGACCTATTTACCAATTTCGGTACTTTAAGGGTTTATGGTAAGAGTATCACTTAGTCTCGCTGTTTGGCCTGATCAACCATTTGGTAAGTCTTTGTGATTATTATTAATTCTTATTCTTGCATCCGTAATTGTTCCTAAGGAGGAATAAAGTGATAGCATTCTCCACCGAGACTAGAGAAAGGTAATCTTATGCCTATTAGGAGTGCTTCACTACCTATCGATAAGGTTTTAGGCTTTTCTAATTTATATTGCTATTCATCGGCGAGCTCTTTGGCCCAAAGTCGACAAACACGGTGAGTAAGAGGGAGGTTATGGTCTATAGTCCAGTGTCCATACACAGTAATGAAGAGTTGCTAGTATTATACGGTGCATGATTGCTAGTATAACTAAATCTAGGTCCCGGTGCAATTAATTCCTCGTCTTGTGATCACCATGATGTTCAGTCTTGCTCTACTTTGGTGGATTCATTTCCTTTTATTGATTTATTACTTGCTTTACTTCGTTTGCACATCCCAATTCCCAAAGAGATTACTTTTAGGTCATGATGTATGTCATCTGTTGAAAATAGCATCATTGAATACCGTTCCTTGTGGGATCGACCTCTGCTCACTACTGACTACTAGTTTATTTTGCGTAGTTATTTATTTTTGGTGGTCTTGACACCTATCACTTAAGAATATCCTGAGCATATTTTTTGATTGAGAACTATATGACCGTTTCGGCAAATTATTTCAACACAAAGGAAATGCTTTGCTTGCCCCAAATTCTTGATGGCATATCGAGACTGAAGAAAAAAAATCAACTTTACTTCCATTTGAGAATCATTGCCCGTAAGCAAGATGTAATCCAAATAGATAAGACAAAATAGAGTTGTCGATCCCTTCCACTAATGGTATAACAAAACATCAGCTTTAGAAGCTAGGAAATCAGATTCAAGAAGAATTGTTGTAAGACGATTGTGCCACATTCTTGGTGATTACTTGAGGCCATAGATGGACTTTCAAAGACCACACACAAAAGAGGGTCATTACTTATCAACGAAACCCACCAATTGGGACATTAATTTTGTTTCATCTAAATTTCCATAAAAAGGAAGCCATTTTACACATCCAAATGAGTTAAGGACCAACTATATGATACAACTAATGACATGAGTAAATAGATTATTGCGGGCTTTACCACGGGATTTAACGTATCATGATAATCAAGTCTAGATCTTTGATGAAACCTCTTTGTATCAAATCAAGCCTTATACCTTTCGATACTACCATCATAGTTTAATTTTGTCTTGAAAATCCATTTACAACAAACAACATTCACTGCTTGAGATAATGGAACAGACTCCCATGTCCCGTTAGTAATTATAGCTATATACTCGTCAACAATCGCCAAACACCAACAACTATATTTCGCTGCCTCTGTATAGCAAGATGGTGCTAAATGGACTACCATGGCATTGTTTGATTTAGGTTTAGGTAAGGTTCTAGAAGATTATCTAGTTTGCATGGTTTTTGGAGGTGGAGGGGTTTTGGAGGTCTTGGCTTTGTGGGAGGTTTGCATGGCTTATAGTTTTAAAAATCATTTATCAAGGGTATGGATGGGTCTGTCACTATAAGAGATTTGGCTGTGGGAGATTTTGGTGTAGGTGATGAGGTAGATGATAAGTGTATAGATTGGAGGGTGGAATGGGCGGGTTTGAGTCAGCTGGTGGCAGGTCTATGTTATTTGAAGGAGTGGTACTCAAGGGTACATGTATTTGTTGTTAGGGTGTGGCTAGGGGCTAAATAGTGATAATAGGTAGTGAGGCCGAAGGTGATGGAGACGGAGGGGTAACCGTATCACTTATATTCAAGAATGGAAACACATGTTCATAAAAAAAACAATGTGACGTGAAATGAAAAATTTCATAGAACTGGGATCACAACAGTGATAACCCTTTTTTTGTTTGCTATATCCTATGAAAACACACCTTTGAGAATGATAATTTAATTTATGAGTACTGAATGGACGCAACCATGGATAACAAAGACAACAAAAACATGCAATGATACGCTATCTGGATTACAACGAAACAATTGCTTAAAATGCAAATTTCCAAGTGAGGACACATGCATACGATAACTTGGAAATGTTGTAGTATCAAAAGCATATGTCCAAAATTTCATTAGTAAATCAGCACGATGTGGTAATTCCAAACCTGTTTCAGTAATATGGTAGTGTTTTCGCTCAGTTGACCCATTTCATTCCGGGAATATGAGGAAAGGACATGTGATGGTGAATTCCATATTCAGAAAAATACTTACATATAGCAATGTATTCATCACCGCCATCCGAATGAAAAATTTTGATTGGATGACCAAAGTATTTTTCGACAACAGAACGAAATAAATGAACGTAAAAATACTTTTGATCTATAATGCAAAAAATAAACCCAACTATATTTACTGAATGCATCATAAAATAATAGATAATAAGAAAAAAATTTGATGAGATTAAACTGAAGTTGGTCCCTATAAATCGGAACAAATCATTTATAAGAGGTTCAGACACTATAGATTCAAATAAAGAAAACGGTAACTTATGACTCTTACTAACAGCACAACTAGAACAAATGGGGGTGTGGAGCTCCTTTATTTAACTCAAACTGACTTTTCTAACTATGCAAAATACGACTAACAACTGTAGATGATGGGTGGCTGAGACAATCATGCCAAGTGGACAGGGAGGTCAGATGATAATGAACGGGAGAACTAGCATATGAATGAAGAGCATGTAGAAAATTTTTATTTGGGCCTTTGAGCATCACCTGCTTGGAATTAAGGTCCTTTACAATAAAATTTTTTTTCAAAGAATTCAACCAAAACATCATTAGATTTGGTTAATCCACTAATATAAACCAAATTCGAATTAGAAGCAAGCACATATAAAACATTAGATAATTGCAATGATTTGGAAGATACAAGAATAACAGATGACCCAATGTATTTGATAGGGAGAGAGGAATGATTACCTCAAGTGACCTCTTTTGGACTAGAATACTCTAAGTGAAGACTAAGGCTACCTAAGTCTAAAGCTAAGTGATGAGTTTCCTACTGTCCATTAGCCAAGGGATGTCGGTTTGGTTAATTTCGGTGTAATAGGAGGCTGATGAGGGATTGTGGTGTGGAGTTGGCTTTGGTATGGGGAATTAGTGTGCCATGTATCCATGACATTGAAAATTATGTCAACAAAAGGTTGAATATCAAGCGATGCTTAAAGAGATTGACGGCCACGCCTAGACCCGATAAATTGAGAAGAAACGATATAAAGTTAGGGCTATCATCGTGTTAAGTGATTGTCAATATTCTGCATAGACTAGTGTCTGCCACTTCCTTGGGACATATTGGCCCCATTGTTTGTTCCCATTGTATAGCAGTTAGGCTATTGATGTCTTCAACAATTGATTTCTTGCATTGTAAGTGTCACTCTCCATTCAATAGTGTTATGAAAATCATCAAATCTAATTGTTTGAGATGCAAACTAGCGATAGACCTCATGTGGAGGATTGCAAAATCCATATAAAATAGTGACCACTAGGTCTTCCACTAAGATGGGGTTTTACAGCAAAGCCAAGCGATCTATAATAGATTTTACGCGGTGCATATATTCCAAAACTGATTCTATTTTGGCCTTAACAATGGAGGAAGTTGCTCCTTCAATTCCCGGATCCGAGCCTTTGATCTGGAAGTATAGGTGTGCTCACGTTTCAACCAAACCTCTCGAGTCTTATAGGCACTGATTTCTTATGGCAATAGCGAACTGCAAGTTGAATTCAGAGTCCATGATATTACTTGCTTATCCTGGCGAAACCATGAGGCATAAGTAGGATTAGGTTGATTGTTAGCTAGCTTTTTTGCAAGAACTGTCATTGTTCCGTCAATGTACAGATACAAATTGCAGCCAGCAATCATCATACTGATGAGCATCTTCCATAGAATGAAAAAAGTGGAATCTAACTTGATTAGCAGCCGGTGTGAGTATGAGGGATTAGCGGTTGATTCTATTTGGGGGAGTGGTGGCAAATCTGGTTAAGATTGAACTAGATTAAGTTTCATCGGTAGCCTTAATCAATATTTGTGGGCAAGAGGAAGGGAGGCAATGCTTACCCTATTTGGCGTTTGATACTAAGATAAAGTTCAAACTTAGGGAATTCTCTACTCTTCAGCGTCAGAGATGTGTGCATATATATCTGTAGGGTTTTGTACACAATTACAATCCCAAACTATATGAACAAATAAAATTTGATATATACACTAAATAATAGACAATATATCTATACTTCCAAATTTCCCAACAAATAATAAACCATAGAGAGTTATCGAACTCTCTGGGAGTTTTAGAACATAAATGACTTCTCCAAAGAACAAGAGAGTCTAACGCTCCAAAAGGTAACATTGATTGGATCCCAATCCACTTAAATAAAGCCTTCCAAAGCTTATACCTCTCACAATAATGAAAGAGAACATATTCTTGAGTCTAAAAAATATTGCAATTGGCACAATAAGCAACATCCAAAGAGATAATATGAAACTGAGCCAAAAGAGAACAAGTCGAAAGTCTATTATGGAAAACTAACCAACTAAAAAACTTCACCTTAGGCAAAATATATGTTTTCCACACCATCAAAAAAGGAACTTTAGATGGATTGGGGCTGGAAAATTGCTGCCAATCAGCTAAAAAAATGCCAGCAGGAAAACATATCGGTCTACTATGGCTCAACGCATCAACAACATCCTCAACTAGGCACAAAAAACCCACTGCCTCCCTAACCTTTGGAAGATACCTCGTAGCTATCTCAACTTTCAAAAAGTGACCATCCAACTACCTTAACTTTCAAAAAGTGCACCATCCAACTGCCTCCTCTCCCTTTAACCAGTCACAGCTCCAAGCCTGAGCCACATGCGCATTTACTAGGTTGACACGTGGCAATTTTTTTGTTAAAAAGAGTAAAAAAAATTCTTTCTTTTCTTCTTCTTAATCCCTCTTTCATTTTCTACTTCTGAGATTTTCAAATGGCATGGTCAAATAAAATCAAGCTTGTAATTTATCCCTCTCGCCTGCTCTTTGCCGCCGATTACATATCTCCCTGTCTCTTCAGTTAAAAGTCATTGTAAATTATAGAAATCGAAGGATATGATTTCCAATCTCAGTTCTTGCCATATCTTTAATGAAAATGGGTCGTCGATGATTCCACTCCTCTTTATCAACCTGAATCCTGCTCGTTCATTGACATTTATTAATGAGTCTTTCAACTGTTTTAGTAATAGAATACATGATTTTGATTATCTTTGATAAAGATGGAAGCCACACAATTGCAGAATCCCTAGGTTTGAAAAAAATCCCTAGTTGAATTGAATTTTAGGGTTTTAGTTATTCATTTGTTTGGGTGATTTACCTGATTTTGATTTTTGTACATGTTGGCTCGTTAAGACTCGGTATGGTTCCAAGTAGTTATTCCATTTTTTTCCAAGAAAATCTTTGATTTTTGGGGAATTTTTGGGGAAAATCCCAGATTTTCCCCAGAAAAAAGTCAACACTCACCTAATCAGTCAAAGAGAGCCACATCAACTATTATTGGTATTTTAGTGTAACTGGATTAACTAGTTGACCAATGCGGTTATAATATTACATCGAACAAGTCAGGAGAGTGCGGAGTGCACGCTTGTTCTTATTCTATTACGATACTTAGCTTACGAGGGTCCAAGTGCTACCTTTCGCAACACTTCTGTAATGTACTATTGTAACTGCTCGAATGAACACATCTTTTCACAATGCTTATGTTTTGAACAGATGCAACTGCTCGAATGGACACAGCTTTTAGCAACGCTTTTGTCTTTGAAGCGTTGCAACTACTCGTTTCAGGTTTATAAATGGCATTGGCAACACTTACAAGCAGTTTTTGCAACGATCACGGGCTGGTTCATTTTTTTGTTCAAAACGATAATTCATTTTAAGTTCTTGAGTTTACTCTGATTTTAACCAATTGAAACATTTAGGAGAACCACCAAATTAGTTTCAATCTGAAAGTGTTATCAGGACTTCAGAGATTATCCAAGTTATTTTCAGGAATTTCCCCAACAAAGATTGAATCTATTTCATTTTGAAGTCTGCTTAGTTTCAAAGATTGAAACTACTTTTTTGAAAATGACGAACGGAGAATCTATTGAAGAAGTCATGGAAATCTATTGATATCTGAAATACCAGTGATTCAATCTTGTTTTTTTTCATGCAAACAATTTTATAATGGCATTCTTTGACCTCGGGCATCAAAAAGGTACACAATTCGATTTGTTCTTATTTGAATTCCTTCATTGACAATAGAGCGAAGATTTTTGCTATGTTTTGTATGTAATTTTGTGTTCTTCATATTCTAAAAATTTTGAATATTCGTTCGGGAACAATTTTCCGTGAATTCGTTGTCGAATTTATGGTTAAAGTATGTAAAATGGTGAAAAATAGTGTTTTTGGAGCGTTTTGGCCATGATTCTGTAATCTGGTCAATATTTGAATGAAATTTCGTATCTTTTATGTTCAAAGTGGCATTTGAATCGATTATGTTTGATTTCGGGCATTTTCACGTCACTTTGGCCGAAAAAGGTTGCGTTTCCTGCATTATTTTGGATAAATGTCGAGTTTATGTTCGTTTTTGGGTAAAAATAATGAATCCATTGCATTCGGGATGTTGAAAATCCTTAGGAGGGGTGTGTTCGGAGGCCGGAATCGTTTTTGAAACGATTTAATTTTTCTGCATTTTAGGAATTCTGAATCTGTTGCAGACTGAAAATTGCGACGGCTTTTTTGTGACAACCGTTTTTCATGATGATTAAGAATTCAATTTGCTGTATTTAGCAAGGGATACAGAATCCGTCAAAAAATGAAAAGTTGCGATGGTTCATTTGCGACAACTGTTTCTGGCGACGGTTTCTGAATGTGACATTTTTTGGTAGGGACAACGATTTGTCGCGATGCTTAAATTAAAAAAAATGTCGCCAGAGAAAGAATGAGACTGTTGGAGTTGGTAACGCTTTTTGAAACGTTGCCAGAACTGTTTTTGGTCCTTATTCAAAATAACTTTCGTCCATTTGGCAATTCTAGAGTTGCATATGGTCAACTCCTCGTGGTTATGATGTGGCATTGGTTTAACCTTTGGAGTTGATCAGACAATGGTTGACTGTCATTCGTCAACGAAAAGTCAAAGTTGACTGGTCAAAAGAATACCACATGGCGCGTTTCTAATGGCTCATTCGGTATTTTTGCGATTTAAGGCCCTAAATAATGGCGTTTTGCTCCAAAATTTTTCCTACCCCACCATTTTCATATTTTTTTTTGGTTTTAATGGTAATTTTTTCAGATTTTTTTTAAGGTAGAAAAAGTGAGTATTTGATTTATTTTGTGTAAATAAATTCATAAAAATTATAGAAAATAGTTTTTGAACTTTATAAAAAATTTCTAATATGTTAGAAATTATTTTTACAAAATATTTCATTTGTTGATTAATGTGAAAAACCTTATAATTCATCAAATGGATGTAAAATTTGCATTCCTAGATGGTGAATTGGATGAGGTGATTTATATAATGAATCGTTAAGGAGTCTGGGTCAATTTGTCCAACATGAAATGAAAATTGATGAATCCATTTCGATTTATGCTTGACATATTCATGATTTCCTTCGATTTTTGAAGGGTATTATTCGGATCCAAGGTATATTTCTAATGAGGTAGATAGTTCTTCCACAAGTGAGTGGGTATTCCTTATTGGGGGAGGTGCTATCTCTTGGGCGTCAAAGAAACATGCATGTATCACTAACTCAACAATGGAATATGAGTTTGTAGCATTAGTAGCAGCTAGTAAAGAAGTTGAATGGCTAAGAAATCTAATTTAGGAAATTCCATTATAGCCGAACGCATCATGTGTGGTGTTATATCATTAGAGTTTGTAAGAACTTAGTATAATTTAGCCAATCATTTAACGAAAGGTTTAAGAAGAGATCTAATGCGCAAGTCGGCTATGGGGCTGAAATTAAGTCCATTTAAAATCTCTCATATTTAGATACTCAATTCCCACCTAATATGACATCAGGTGCTGAATTCAATGAGGAAAGCTTAACATCTAGAGATTGGAACATACTGATTAAAACATCAAAGGTGTGAATTTAGACCTACAAGTAAAGACGGTTAGAGTTTAACTTCTTAATAGCTTTTTTGAAAAATTGCATATGCGGGTGCAAGAGTAAAAGAGCTACCTATATAAGCATGAAGTTTAGCCACTTAAAGAAGTTTTGGACTTGACTTTGATATGCTTATGAAGGATAGGGACATAAGGCTAGTAAAAGATAGTGTCAAGTAAGAACACGTTAGAATGTTGACTTATGTGTATATTATCTTCAAGTATTCAAGATAGATAACAAAGGTTCAATCCATAGAGACACATTTGGTATTCGAATACTTGGAATGTGTAATATACTAAGATGAAATTCAATCATCACGATATTTCATTTATGCATAAGTTTGTTATTTGTTGTGATTTTGTTGAGTTAATCATGGATTACACTAAAATGGGGGAGGATTGTTGGTATTTTAGTGTAATTGGATCAACTAGTTGACCAATACAGTCGTAATATTTCATCGAACAAGTCAGGAAAGTGCGGAGTGCACGCTTGTTCGAGTTCTATTACAATACTTAGCTTACGAGGGTCCAAGTGCTACCTTTCGCAATACTTCTGTTATATACTGTTGTAGCTACTCGAATAGACATGTCTTTTCATAACGCTTCTATCCTGAACAGATGCAACTGCTCGAATGGACACGAATTTTAGGAACGCTTTTGTCTTTGAAGTGTCACAACTGCTCGTTTCAGGTTTATAAAAACCTGGCTTTGGCAACACTTACATGCAGTTTTTGCGATGCTCATGGGCTGGTTCATTTTTTTCTTCACAACGATAATCCATTCTAAGTTCTTGAGTTTACACTGAGTTTATCCGATTGAAACATTTGGGAGAACCACCAAATTAGTTTCATTCTAAAAGTGTTATCACAACTTCAGAGATTATCCAAGTTATTTTTAGGAATTTCCCCAACAACTGCCACATAGGATGGAAGGAGTTATTTGATGCACTTTTTGAAAGTTAAGGTAGCTTCAAGGTTACTTCCAAAGGTCAGGGAGGCAACGTGTTTTTTGTGCCAAGTTGAAAGCCGTCTACTATTAGAGTTCCAATAGAAGACATCATGTCTATCAGCTTCTACCAATGCAAGGAGCTGTTTTTCATAATTTCCAGCCTACATAAAGCTGTTGGACGAAAATATCTTGTCCAAAACAACCTTCATGTAATATTGTCAACTACTAAACAATTCCAACCTTGAGCAGGAGTTGAAATATGATATGTTACGAATGCAAATAAGTCTCCAATTGATATTTAAAGAGTTGACCACCCCAATTATCATTCCAAAAGACCAAGTCTTGCCATCACTAATTTAAGCCGAAGTTCTCATAATAAAAAAAAGTTTTAGAGGTCTGACTCCTTGATATAACAATTAAAAATACCTCGCCAAATGGGTGACAATGCAGAGACATCAAAATTAGCAAGGTTGTGCCAATTAGTAAAACCATAAGGGCGAACACAAAATGAGTTCCAAAGGGAGGATTGGTTTGCTGAACAAATTTTTCAAATCCATTTCATAAGCAAGCTACAGTTCTTGATATTAAATTTAACCATATTCAAACCCCCTTCAATATAAAGGAGAAAAATGGTGTCCCAACTAACCTTGCATAGCCCTTTCACATCATGGCTGCCCTTTCAAAAAAAATTTCTTCTTACGTAACGGTCCAATCTTTGAGAAACAAAAGCATGAATTTTAAAAGGAGATAGCTGATAAGTTTACAAACTTCTCAAAACCAACTTAATAAGCATTAGACGCCCTGCATAAGATAAACACGATCCTTTCCACTTAGCCAATTTAGATTCAAATTTACAAATTAGAGGCAGCCAATTGGAAACATTAAGTTGTCCAATACTTAAGGGAACGCCCAGATAAGTGATTGGAAGAGAAGAAACTTGACATTTCAAACAAGAAGCACAAGCATTCAATAGGGACTGATTAAATTGACACCAATTGAAGAACTTATGTGGTAATTAATCTTCAAACCTGATATCAACTCAAAACATTATAATACTTTAGCGATAGAAATGATCTCCAACTCATTGGCTAGGAGGAAATAAATAGTATCGTCTGCAAATTGGAGGACGGAGAGGCTAGGAGTTGGCACATCAACCTGATAATATATTCACCTCAACAACTTTGTCAATCATTTATTTTAAACCTTCTACAACTAGAGAAAAAAGGAATAAAGAGAGAGAGCGGATTGCATGTTTCACGCCTTTCTTAAGGAAGATGGGACTTCATGTTGAACCATTGACCAAAATCGAGGTTGAAGTGTTAATCGTACAACTAGTCATCCATTTTCTCCATTTTCAGCAAAACCCATCCTAACCAAGACCGCCTCCAAATATTCACAGGTTATACTATTAAATGCTTTGTGGAAATCCAATTTAAAAATTAAGCATCCTCTTTTAATAATTCGAATTTGCTATGTAATAGCTCAGAGGCTATGAAGGAACACTCGTGGATAATCCTGTCCTTAACAAAAGCATAATTGATTGAATGAAATAATGGTAGGAAGGACTGATTATAGTCGAGTATATAGTGATAGATCATAAACTTGATCCAAGTTAAAAACTCAAGAAACCCAAACCAAATAAAAATGAGTCCAATCCACAAATTCAAATTATAGTAAATTATTTAGATATTTTTAAGTACGTAGATTTTATTTTGTGTATGGAAAATGTATAATGTGATAAAAAGTTGTGTTAGGTTTGGTGTATGGTTAGAAAGTGTGAGATGTGGAGAGTCAGTTGGAATTTGTGGTAAGTAAGTGTGAGATGCGGAAAGTTAGTTGAAAGTTGTGGTTAGTAGTGTGTTAGTTGTAAAATGTGGTTAGTATTTTGTGGTTGTATTATTTAGGTGACTTGGCTAATTTATAAGCCTTGTATTAGGATACATATTCACTATAAATAGGTGAGTGTTTAGTTGTTTATGCATCAACAAAAATAAGAACTTCTTTAGAGAGAAAAGAAGAAAAGAGTGAGTTGTAGTATTGTATTTTGAGTGAGAGTGTTCTTATAATATTTTTGAGTTTAATAAAAGTTGTTTGTTTGAGTGTTTTAATTTCCAACAAAGTGGTACCCGATCTAGGTTAAAAGCTCGGGTCCTCCTCTCGAAAAGAATTTTTTCCTAGTGCGAAAAAATCGAGTTGAAAGTGCCCCGGCGTTGCGGTAGCCAAAAAAACCAGAAAGTGTCACAGCAGACTCCAAAAGTATCACAACAGACTTCAAAAGTGTCACAGCAGACTCCAAAAAGTGTCGCAATAGCCCTTGTACGTCTAGAAAAGCTATTTAAGTAAAATGGCGAATAACGTGGCATCCATTCAAGTTCTAACACTTAACAACAACAACTATAACAATTGGAGTATTAAGATGAAGGCTCTTCTTGGTGCGCATGATGTTTAGGATATCATAAAGAAAAGTTTCAAGGAGCCAAAAATGAAGCCTCTCTCACGCCAGATTAAGCTACAACTTTGAAGGATTCCCGAAAGAGAGATAAGAAAGCTCTCTTCCTCATCTATCGAGCATTAGATGATGATGGTTTTGAAAAGATTTCAAGTTCAACTTCTGCCAAGCAAGCATGGGAGAAGCTACAAACCTCTTACAAAGGAGTCAAAAAGGTGAAGAAGGTCCATCTCCAAACACTAAGAGGTGAGTTTGAATCCTTGCACATGAAACCATCCGAGTCTCTCTCCGATTACTTTTCTAGAGTAGCAGTCGTTTTTAACCAGTTGAAAAGAAATGGTGACAAGTTAGAAGATGTAAGAATAATAGAGATGATACTCTACTCGTTGGATCCCATATTTGAGCATATCGTGGTGACGATTGAAGAAATCAAAGACTTGGAGGAGATGACGATTGAAGAACTACAAGGATCACTACAAGCCTATGAAGAAAAGCATAAGAAGAAGCAAGGTATCTCTGAGCAACTCCTCAAGTCATAACTCAAGGATACGAGTGAAGGCCAAAGCAATGGTAGAAACAACCATGGTAGAGGTCGAGGCCGTGGACGAGGAGGAAGCCGTGGTCGTGGGCAGAGTTGGAATTATAACAACAATTCCAACAATAACTATGAGAAAGGAGAAAGCTCCACGCAAGGTCGCGGAAAAGGAAATTCGAATGCCAGGTATGACAAATCTCAAGTCCAATGCTATAATTGTCAAAAGTTTGGGCATTACGCTTCAAAATGTAGAGCTAGTAATGATCAAGTTGTAGAGAAGGCAAATTTTTTGGAGGAGACGATCGAGGAGAAAGAAACGCTATTGTTAGCATACAACAACAACAGTGATCATTAAGACAACACCTGGTATCTCGACACCGGTGCAAGCAACCACATGTGTGGAAAAAAAAGCTTATTCATGGAGCTGACTGAAGAAGTAAGTGGTGATGTCTCATTTGGAGATGACAACAAGATATCGGTGAAGGGGAAAGGTAACATTTTCTTTCGTGCTAAAGATGGTAGCCACCAATTAATTTCAAATGTCTACTATATGCCTAATATGAAGTGCAACATTCTAAGTTTGGGCCAGCCCTTAGAAAAAGGCTATGATATTCACATAAAAGATTGTAGTCTTTTTATAAGATATGGCAAAGGAAATCTAATTGCCACAGTACGAATATCAAAGAATAGAATGTTTCCTTTGAACATTCAACACGATGTTGCGAAATGTTTGAAGGTATGTTACAAAGACGTATCGTGGCTATGGCATCTTCGATTTGGTCATCTCAACTTTGGAGGATTGGAGCTATTATCCAAGAATGAAATTGTCAGAGGCTTACCATGTATCAATAATCCTAATCAATTGTGCGAAAGATGTCTGCAAGGGAAGCAATTCAGAAGAAGCTTTCCAAAGGAGTCAGAATCCAGAGCCAAGAAGCCCCTCGAGCTCATCTTTACTGACGTATGTGGTCCTATCAAGTAAGTTCTCTTGCTAATAGTAGCTACTTCCTTCTTTTCATTAATGATTACTCAAGAAAAACATGGGTATATTTCTTAAAGCAGAAATCAGAAGTCTTTGGAGTGTTTCAGAAGTTCAAAGCAGCCGTGGAAAAGGAGAGTGGCCATAAGATCAAAGCCATGAGATCTGATCGAGCAGGAGAATTCACATCCAAGGCATTCAATGAATTTTTTTCAAACATATGGAATCCGTCGTCCTTTAGAGGTTCCTAGATCCCCCCAACAAAATGGAGTGGCAGAAAGGAAGAATAGAACAATCCTCGACATGGCTCGAAGTATGCTCAAAAGCAAGAAACTACCCAAGAAGTTTTGGGCGGAAGCAGTGGCATGTACAATCTACCTGTTAAATCATTCTCCTACAAGAAGTGTGTGGGGAAAGACACCACAAGAAGTATGGAGTGGAAGAAAGCCCGAAATTTCCCACCTTTGAGTCTTCGGGAGTGTAGCCCATGTTTATGTACCGGATGAGAATCGAACCAAGCTTGATGATAAAAGCAAAAGTTTCATTTTCATCGGTTATGACTCAAGCTCAAAAGGCTACAGGCTATACAACCCGAATGACAAGAAATTTGTGATCAGCCGAGATGTGATATTTGATGAAGAAGGAGAATGGAACTTTGATTTTCAAACGGGCGACTTCAATTTTTTCCCGTTCGAGGAAGATGAGCAGACAACGCCTGAGCAACCAAGAGAAGTTCAACATGGCCTCACAACTCCACCAACTTCTCCTACTTATAGAGATAGGCCATCATCATCATCATCTCCATCCTCAAGTGGGACTGAAGATGAAAGAGAAGTGCATTGTACGAGAAGTCTTCGAGAACTCTATGAGGTGATCGAACAACTAGACAATCTTACATTATTTTGTCTATTTGTTGATTACAAGCTAGTGATATTTCAATAAGCTATACAAGAGAAAAAGTGGAGAAATGCAATGGACGAAGAAATCAAGGCCATTAAGAAGAATGATACATGGGAACTCACTTCACGTCCAAAAGGACATAAGGTGATAGGTGTCAAATGGGTGTACAAAACAAAGTGGAATTCCAAAGAAGAGATCGAAAGATACAAGGCAAGGCTTATTGCAAAAGGCTATTGTCAAAAGGCTGGAATTGACTATGATAAGGTATTCACTCTAGTTGCTCGATTGGAAACTATTAGACCAATCATATCTTTAGCGGCTCAAAACAAGTGGAGAATTCATCAAATAGATGTAAAATTGGCCTTCCTAAATGGAGTTCTTAAAGAGGAAGTTTACATTCAGCAACCACTAGGTTATGAAGTCAAAGGCCATAAAGATAAGGTGTTGAAATTGAAGAAGGATCTTTACGGGCATGGAATAGCAGAATTGACAAGTACTTCTGAGAAAAATGGCTTCAACAAATGCCCCTTTAAGCATCCTTTGTACATCAAGATCAAAGATGGAGATATTTTGATCGTGTGCCTTTGTGTGGACGATTTGATATTCACTGGAAGCAACCAAAGAATGTTCGATGAATTCAAGAAAGTGATGACGGAGGAGTTCGAGATGACAGACATGGGGCTCATGGCGTACTACCTCGGCATAGAAGTAAAGCAACCAAAGGATGAAATTTTCATTTCACAAGAAAGCAATGCCCAGGAGATCTTGAAAAAGTTCAAGATGGAGAATTGTAACCCGACAAGCACACCAGTGTAGTACGAGATCAAGATGTCCAAACATATAGAAGGTGAGAGTGTAGATCCAACACTTTTCAAAAGTTTGGTTTGGAGTCTATGCAATCTTACCTGCACGAGGCCAGATATCCTTCATGTAGTCGGGTTAGTTAGCCGCTACATGGAATCACCAACAACTACCTATTTCAAAGCTGCTAAGAGAATTCTTTGATATTTGAAAGGTATAATTGATTTTGGCTTGTTCTCTTCGGTTTCTAGTGATTACAAACTTGTTGGATATAGCGACAGCGATTAGGGTGGAGACGTAGTTAACCGAAGGAGCACTAGTGGATTTGTGTTTTTCATGGGAGATACTGCTTTCACATGGATGTCAAAGAAAAAACCAATTGTAACTTTGTCTACATGTAAAGCTGAATATGTTGCAGCAACCTCATGTGTTTATCATGCAATTTGGCTCAGAAATTTATTGAAGGAGATCGGCTTGACCTAAGAAAAGCCTACTGAGATCCGTGTTGACAACAAGTCAGCTATTGCCTTAGCAAAGAATCCTGTATTCCATGATCGAAGCAAGCACATCGATATCCGTTACCATTATATAATAGAGTGTGTTACAAGAAAGGAAGTACAAGTTGAATATGTCAAGACACAAGATCAAGTTGCGGATATCTTTACTAAACCACTGACAAGTGAAAACTTCATCAGACTGAGAAGTTCCCTTGGGATGACAAGATCAAGTTTAAGGGGGGGGTGTTGGATGATAAACTTGATCCAAGTTAAAAATTCAAGAAACCTAAACCAAATAAAAATGAGTCTAATCCCTCAAATCCAAATTATAGTAAATTATTTAGATATTTTTAAGTATGTAGATTTTATTTTGTGTATAGAAAATGTATGATGTGATAAAAAGTTGTGTTAGGTTTGGTGTATGGTGAGAAAGTGTGAGATGTGGAGAGTTAGTTGGAATTTGTGGCAAGTAAGTATGAGATGTGGAAAGTTAGTTGAAAGTTGTGGTTAGTAGTGTGTTAGTTGTAAAATATGGTTAGTATTTTGTGGTTGTATTATTTAGGTGACTTGGCTAATTTATAAGCCTTGTATTAGGATACATATTCACCTATAAATAGGTGAGTGCTTAGTTGTTTATACATTAACAAAGATAAGAACTTCTTTAGAGAGAAAAGAAGTAAAGAGTGAGTTGTAGTATTGTATTTTGAGTGAGAGTATTCTTCTAATATTTTTGAGTTTAATAAAAGTTGTTTGTTTGAGTGTTTTAATTTCCAACATATAAACTTGGCAATAATTTTATAAACCTCATGAATGAGTGAAATGGGAAGAAAATTGGACAATTTCGACAAACCTGGAATCTTAGGTTTGAGAACGGTGAATGATGATTTTGTTGGAGATGTTGGGGTTTTCCCACAAGGAGAATAAAACAAGGACTATGAGAAGTATATAAGTTGTATAAGCCAATTGGTTTTGTGTTAGATGGGCTCAAAATCACTTATATGCTCACTCAAGCTATCAAGTCCAACACTCTAGGTGCACAGATTCTCTACAAGGTATCAGATTAGAAGAAGGCCTGGCAGCCAGTGATCTTAGATTCATATTAAAGTCCTGGTGGAGCTGGGCTAACAGAGAAGAATAGACCCATTGATGACCTTGAGCCTCAAAGTTAGGCCAAGGAATGTTTTGCAAGTGACAACTAGTTTAGACCCAGTTGCACTTGAGGGGGGTGTTGGAGGTTATTCCACATGAAAAATAAACAAGGATTATATTGTATATAAGAGGTGTAGATTGGACCTTAACACAATCCAATTAGTTTTGTGCTAGATGGAGTCAAGTCCACTTGTATGATCACTCAAGCTATCAAGGCCAACACTCTTTAGAGCCACATATTCTCTACAGATTTCAGAGCATCAAGTTAAATCCCCTTGTCATAAAAAGAAAATGTGGTATCAATAATGTCCCTTTTTAGAATATCCTAAGCCCTTCTATAAAAAAAAAAAAATTAAAACCCTCTAGACCGGAGGCCTTATTTTTACCACACGATTTCACAGGATTCCAAATCTCTACCTCATAAAAAAGAGTGTTTAGAGACATATTGTCAATAGCAGGTATAGATGCAAAATTCCGAGCGTCAAGGGAGAGAGGAACATCCTCTTTGAAGGTATTGCAATAAAATATCTTATAATGTTCGTCAAATGAATAGGATCAGAAATTGATCCCCCCTTAAAGTCAATGTGAGTAGTCCTATTATGGCGAAAACGAGCTGTTGTTGTACGACGGAAAAAAAGAAGAATTGTTGTCGCCTAACAAAATCCATTTCACCCGAGATTGATGAATGGCGAATAGATTCAAGCTAACGCTTCTTGGAGAAAAATTGATATCGGAGTGCATTAATGTTGTGCCTTTGGTGTTCTGAAAGTGGTTGGGATAATACATTTGAAGTTAGATTCAAAATTTTGTCTTCTAAAACTTTCAAATCCCAAATAACATTTCCAAAATCCTCTAAATTCCATACTTTCTTTGATAGAAAAGAAAGAGAAAGAAAGATTAAATCAGGCCAAGCCTCGGGAAAGAAACTGCCGCAATGTCTGAAGCATAACTTCCAGCATCCCTTGAGCCGGGTCTTCAAAAAGGTGGAATCCCACCGGAAGAGACGCAGCCAAACATGCCAACTTGTCTGCACTTCGGTTTCCCTCTCGATACACATGTCGAACTACCACTTCCCATTCCCTCCCCAAAAGTTATCGAATCGGCCAAATCAGGTTGTAATAATCGTTCACAAGAGGGACCTGATCTTACAAAGCATCAACAACAAATTTGCTATCAACCTGAAGGACAAGCTTCCTATATCCCCTACTCCATGCTAACGCTAACCCATCGAATACCCCCCATAATTCTGCTCGAGCAATAGAACAACTCCCAATATTTCAACCAAAACCCACAAGCCAACGCCCATTATCATCACGGATAAGCCCCCCTGCCGATGCCTTGAACATACGACCACGCATCGACCCATCCGTATTGAGCTTGACCCACCCCACAGGCAGCGGAGACCAGCTAATATTCAGCCATCCTCGAGTTGGCCTGCCTCTAGCGTCCTCCACTGCCTCTAAATTCCATACTTTACCTTCCCCTAAGAATTATAATTTAGCATGGAGACTTTTTTTTTTAATTTGCCATATTGGGCTTACAATAATAACAAAGAAAAACCTTATCCCACCCACCCATATGTGGACTCGAACCTATGACCGCAAGGATCACAACATCAATGCTCAACCACTAGGCCAAGCATTTGCCAATAGCAAAGAGACTTTGAACAGATGAAAAGTTGCAAATATCCTCCCACGAGTCCTTGACAAAAGGTAAGAAACTATCATCATTACACCTCAATTTAAAGACCGAAAAGGTTCTGGACTATAATCAGCTTCAAGAGTAGACTTATGAATGATAGGGAAATGATTTTACAATAAAGTGTCAACGGAGTAATTATATTGGGAGGGGCCACAAATCAGAAATACCCGTATCGATTCTCGAAAATGAAACATGCTTTGCCAAGTGTAAGGACACCCTTGTAAGGTAGATAGAAGAGTTCACCATCATTCACAAATTCATGGAAAAAAGACATTGAAGGAGATGCATAACCACTAGAGCATTCAGTTGGCTGTAAAACTTCAATGAAATCACAACACATAATCACATTATCTAGACTATCAATAATTGAGAGAATCTCCGACCACATAAGAACACGCTCCGATCATAAATTTGGAGCATATACATAAAATACAAAGACATCCACGTGCACTGTAAAATAGTCCATCTATCCGAAGAAGCAAACACCGAGCATGAGATACTCTAATAATTTAAAAACTATAATGTTCAATAATTTAGAAGATTAAAACATGATATAATAAATAACAAAATATTTTCTAATACTAAAATTAAGATCAAATTTAGTGCATACTTACTCAATATTCTAATGTCAAACTTAATTTTCATTATTCATTAACTTGTAAATTAATTGTTTTGTATCGGAAACTAAATAAAGTTCATCTATTACAAGATCATAAAGTTAAAAATATTAAAAAAAAGGAAGCAAAGAATACATAAAAAAAAATATGATGATTATTTAAATTGGAATAGTTTCAAAAATATTTTTGAAGATTATATTTAAATCCAACTATCAAATTCTTAAAGCGATAAAAAAAATTAAAATCAAATGGAGATAGAAGAGCAAGAAACCCATTAAAATCAACTTCAAAAGTTAGAAATCATCTTGACTTTAGAAATTAAGATTTAATAGGCTTTTATTTGAACATTAAAAGAATAAAATTTTTCAGGCCATTGAGCAATTAACACATCCATAGTCAGTAGATGTTTCGTCCAACCGGTCAACTCAGTGGATAATGAGCGTGTCATTTGTATAATGGATTTTTATTATCACTGGATCCAACTGGTAAACTCGTTTTTATCACTGGATCCAAATTTTTTAGTTTGATCAGGAAGGTCGGAATTTGATTATATTGGTTAATATTTAAGATTAACCTTCATTCATTTTTTGGGTTAATTTAAAATTGCTTGATCAGACTGTTTTTTGAAAAGCTCATTTTTCAAACTATGTATCAAGAAGTTTTGAAAATTAATAGCAAACATCTTCTATTTTTCGTGATAACGATCTCAAATGTGCCCTCTTTCTATTTCATATAATTAAGTCACTTAATTGATCGAAACAAGTCTTTATTTTCTAATGAACTTTTTATTTAATTTTAACGTACAATGTAATTGTTTTATTACATAAAATGTGTTATAAGTTTTCCAAGCAGAGTCCTTTTTGTAAAAATTAAAAAAAAAAAAGTAGATGGTCCTCAAGCTATTAAAAATAGAATAAAACAGCTATGTTACTTGAATCAATAAATTACTAAACTCCTCAAAAAATGTGTTGGCTTTTGTATGATTTTTTTTGGTCAAAATCTATAAGTCAACAAATTTTAATTTCTTACCTTTATTACAATTTTTTCATATAAGAGAAAATCTGTAACAATTACAAAATATGTTGTGATAAAATGAGAGGAATATCTCAACTGAAAATTGAGAGAAAATATTATTCATCTCAACTCAAGTTTAACTAGTTACACAATATTTAGTATTTATAGTGATAGTATTAACAAACTATGACAAATCTAACTAACTTGCTTAGACGTGGAAATCTGTGTGAGCTTGCTTATGTGGCAATCCGTGTGAGCTTAAATTTGCAGCATCTCGATTCTACTCCAACAAAATCTTATATGAAAAAATTTGTAATTCAAAACACGCAATTTCTAAAAACGTATATGATAAGTTCTCGCTGAAAGGACAATATCAAATTGTGAAGAGTTTGTATATAAATTGTTTCTTTAGGGGAATTTATATGATGGTTTGAGTTGCAAAATGTAATTACGAATCTTGAAATCTTGTGAAGGATTGCTACAACATGAAAATCTGGAGAGTATAATTTTGAGTGGCTATAGCTTCAACAACAGCATCTTCTCATTTTTAAGTGGGCTTTCATCCTTACGATCACTGTCCCTATATGGGAACCGATTTGATGGAACAATTGATAGCTCAGGTGAGTGATGTTTTTTTGCCTTGTTAGTAAATGTGAATAAACTAGTCATGCTTCAAATTGTTTTTTTTATATGTTTTGCTACAAAGAGCTATCGAAACTTGGCAAGTTGGAGTATCTTCATTTAGAATTTATCAACTACAACAAGGGTATACCATCCGTAGCTGGTCTTTCGTATCTACAAACACTATCTTTGTCGGGATGGGAACTCAAAGGAATAATTGATCTTCAAGGTTAGTATGTGCTCGCTCCCCTTTTTTACTTGTCATTCTAGTCTTTTAATTTTGGTTTTTTTTTACTTGTCATTTTAGATTATCAATGTAACTTTGACCAATTTTTTTTCTAATTTTGCCTTTATTAATTAGGAAAGAGATCAAATATTGATGAAATTATAAGTGGGATATATAAAGAAAGATTTATTTATAAAGTATGAAGGATAATGTTAAAGCATCTTTAGTAGATTGTGGGTTCCACGATTGTGTGACATGTAGAATAGAATATCACATTGATGATGTGGTAAAATAGACAAGACATTTTTAAAAGTAGCAATAGTAAATTGTCTATTTGATCTTCTATTGTAATTTTTTTAAAATAAAATAATAATAAAAAAATTAAATAATTTGCTAAATAATCTCTCTCATTAATAAAATAATTAATTATGCAAGCTTTTATTTGATTGTCTACATGTAGAAGATCAAATAAATATTGTGTAACATTTATTGTGCCATGTCATCATGGAAAGAGAAAATAGAAGATCTACTAAAGGGGAAATTATATAATGGATCGGGCCATTTGGTCCCTTCTCCTTGCATTAATTCCAAGTACCCCAGAAATGAATAAAATAATAAAAAAGTAATGTCATAAAGTAGTTTCTGGGACACTTGTGATTTATGCAGGGAGAAGGGACCAAAGGACCGTGATCATTTTATAAAAACCCCTACTAAAGACTCATTTTGAAGTTCATTGTCTATTTTTGCATATGTATCAAGACAATCAAGGGAATAGACAATCTACTAAATATGCTTTTATAGCAAGTGTTTCATTAGTTTTGATGAAAACTCTAGAATGACTAGTAAAAAAACCAAAGGGAGTACCTTTTTAGCTCTTCTCACCCTTTTTTAGAAAAAAAATATTATGTTTTAACGTGTGCTTATATTTTGTGTTATTGTGAAAAGTTAAAATTATAAAACTACTATGAATCTAATTGATATTATTTTTTAATTTACATTATTGCTATAGAAAAAGTGGCGCTACTAATAATTTTAAACAAAAAAAAAATACAAACTCTACTATTCTGTTATCGAATTTACAACGATAAAAAAATAATGTTTCTACTGGTCTCTTAAAATAGGATTGTGGGACTGTGGGCCGTTTCTGAGCATGAACGAGAGGGGCGACCACCTCGGGCTCATTATTATAGGGGCCCTCTTATTTATTTTATAATTTTTTAGATTATATAATTAAAAATTATGAAAATTCTTAATTATGGAATTTCATATGTTATGTGTTCGTCGATTAGAATTTTAAAATTTTATTTATAAAGAGAGATCAAATTTTTTATCTCTTTTATAGGCCTACAACAAGCTAGAAATGGGCATGGATCATTCACCTATAAATAACCATCCTTCTATATACTTCATATTTGTTTTTAAATTTCATTTGGGTGATGAGCATTTAGATTCTAATGTTATTTTTTAATGCTATGAAGTGGAATTTGACGTTTTCATTTGATATTTCATTAAGTGAAATAATAAATACGAATTCATACATTAAAATTTCAAACGTTTTACTTCTAAAGAGAGCCTCAATATCTCATCTTGCCCGTAGGCCCCTAATATGGTAGGAACGGGACTGGCCATGAGTATAAATAAAAGGGTAATTTTATAAGATATAAAATTTTGAATAAAATGAAATAAAATGTAAAATACAATGGCATTCCTACTGAGAAAACTTTGTATTTCCTAAGTTGCATATAAAATTTGGAAAGGGTAATTTTATTAAATATAAGGCATATAAAATTTAGAATAAAATGTGTATTCTTTCCTACGTTGTAGTCCTACTTAGAAAGCTTTGTATTTCCATTATGACACTGATGAGTATTTATTTGTAACCTCGTGTATATTATTAATAATTCAAATCTTCAACAAAAGTTTTCATCTAACACATTAATAATCTTATTTATTTCTCCCATGCATTTCCGACAAATGATACATTAATTTGTGATTACAGGTATTGGAGTCTCGAAAAATTTAAGTGCTCTTCACATTGGCGGCAACTTTTCAAATTTTCAGCTAAAGCCATTGGGACCGTACCAAAACCTCAAGACCATTTCTCTAACAGCAAATAATTTTGAAGGACCAATTTTTGTTCAAGGCAAGTTTATTATACATATAGTATCAAACAAGCCTGTAGGACGGATAATGTAAGCACAATTGAAAAAAATGATAATAGTTATCTATGATTACAATTTTGCCTTAATTGTTGGACGGATAGAATTTCAATGTGTTAATATAGCGTGTTTAATTGAATGGAATAGAATATGGTAAGTTGAGCAATGTGGAAGAGTTAGTCCTTGACGGTTCTTCTCTCAACCAAGAGTCCTTTGAGAACATTGGAGCATTGGATTCCCTAAAGCACCTATCATTGATTAATGTGAATGGTACAGCACCTGCTCAAGGTACAGTTCTCCAACTAAAAAAATTAACTTTTATTATAATAAAACAAATTTACAACTCTTAAATTTGATTCCTTGCAGGATTTCCAAATTTAACAAAACTGGAATACCTGGACATGAGTCATAGTGTTCTCAACAACAGCATCCTGAAACATATTGGAAACATGATATCTCTTAAAACATTAAGATTGTCAGGTTGTGGATTGAGCGGCTCAGCCACCATCCAAAGTACGTATAAGAGGTTCCTTTCCAATCAATGAAATCGATTGAGTTCACATAAAATTACTTGAATTTTCAATTGTATTGTTTATCTTAAAGAACAGGTTTATGCAAATTGAAGCGTCTGGAACAACTGTACATAGAAGAAAATGAGTTAAGTGGGAGCCTGCCTTGGTGTATTGCAAACTTAACTTCTCTTCACGCATTTGATCTCTCCTACAATTATTTTAGTGGAAGTATCTCTATGTCTCCCCTTAGGAGTCTTACATCTTTGAAATATTTGAAATTTTCCTTCAACCAATTCAAGGTTCAAATCTCACTAGAACCTTTTTTCAACCATTCAGAGCTCAAGTGTTTACATGGCCGAGATAATATGAATATATATCGTCCAGAGGATGAAGTGCATGATTCAACTCCAAGGTTTCAGTTACTGGCTCTTACTTTGTCTAGCACTCATGGAAACACGAAAGGATTTCCCCAATTCCTTAGCCATCAACACAATCTACAGCAACTAGATCTCTCACATATTCAACTCAAGGGTGAGTTTCCAAATTGGCTGTTAAGGAATAATACAAAAATGAGTGATTTGCTTCTAGCCAATACTTCCCTATTTGGGCATTTCAACTTTTCAACTCCTAGTAAGCATTTGCAATATCTGGATGCAAGCGACAACAACCTCTCTGGCACCATTCCTGGATGGATTGCTAATATGTCTTCACTAGTAGTATTGGATCTTTCGGGGAATAGATTCTCCGGAAATCTTCCAGCTCAGCTAGGCCCTTCACAGATAAGAGAAGTATATTTGTCAGATAACATGCTACATGGTTCATTGGGAAATACATTTTATAATTTCTCCTACCTCATAGCACTGGATCTTAGCCATAACAATTTTAGAGGTTTGGTTCCACAATGGATTGGCAAGTTGCCTCAATTGAGTTATCTCCTTCTAGGTCACAACAATCTTGAAGGTGGAATACCAATTGAACTTTGCAGTTTAGACAAGTTAAAGTTGATTGATCTTTCAAACAACTATCTGTCCGGTCTTGCCCCCTCCTGCATAAGGACGGGTAGCAAGTCCATGAAGGAAGATTTAATTTTAAATATACCTTGGGCAATCCGTTCATATTATATCAAACAACCTTTAGAGTTCACTACAAAAAGTCTAACGTCTCGATTTCAAGGAAGTATTTTAGAGTACATCTCAGGAATAGATCTCTCATGCAATAATTTGTCTGGTACAGTTCCTGCTGAATTCGGAAATCTTACAACGATACATGGATTGAACTTGTCACATAATAGCTTTACAGGACACATTCCAGAATCGTTTTCAAACCTGATCCAAATTGAGAGCTTGGATCTTTCCTGCAATAACCTGGACGGAAAAATTCCCACTCAGATCCTTGAACTAAAATTCATATCCCACTTCAATGTTTCGTACAACAATTTATCAGGCAAGACACCTGAGATGGTTGCGCAGTTTGCAACATTTGAGAGTTCTAGCTATGTAGGCAACCCCTTCCTTTGCGGACCTCCATTGACACAAAATTGTTCCCTGACACTGCCACCTCCATCACCAACTATGGTTGATGAAGACAAAGATGGTGATGACGATGGGTTCATGGATATACAAGTTTTCTGTGTAACTTTTACGGTTACTTATGTCGTTGTGTTGTTGAGCATAGGAGCGGTTTTGCGCATAAACCCATACTGGCGGAGAAGATGGTTCTACTTGATACAAGTGTTCACCACAAATTGCGGTTATTTTATAGAAGATAATATTCTTCCTTTATTTAAGCTTTAGAGCTTAATAGGCTATACTTTGTCTTCTATACTAAATATTTGGTTTCCATATTCTTGTTGTTAAGCTTGTGGGATTCTTGATTGATGAAATCTATTTCTGATTTTTAATAATGTTTTGAATGACTGTTGACTAAGATTACAGGGAAAGAAAGAGGACTAAATAAATATTAGTAGAAAAGAAAAAGAAAAGAAATACACTATAAGAAAGGAGGCAGGCAATATTTTACCAACAAAAAAATTAATTTTGAAATTCCTGAATTTCGAAGGAGAGCTTTACGGAGTGCAACTGAAGATGAAACCTTCTATGAGCTCTGTTAGGGTTTTGCGTTTTTTATTTTCTCGTCGCCGGCGTCGCTAGTGATCATGGCGGCTCCTTTTTCTAGTTCTATGAGTGAGGGTAGTCGGATTGATAGGTATTTGTTTCCTGAAATTTTGGGAACAATCCCATGCAAAAGCCCTAACCCTAAATCTTTTGCAAACGTGGTGAAGGGTCCGAATCATTCAGCTATTATTTCGAACCCTACAGTTGTGAAGGGTCCGAATCTTGATGTCTTGGATTCAGCTATTGTTTCAAACAAGGGGGGTTATAGATCTGTTAAAATCCCGCAAGGACTGTTGGAAAAATGTCTCTCTTTGTGCGCCAATTCATTGATCGGAAGGTTACTATTGCAAAGAGGGGAAACAACTTATACTCTACCGGTTTTAAAGAAAGCTTTAACGGCTTTTTGGGAGATCAAGGAGACATGGAGGCTGATTTCTTTGGGCAAAGGATAATATCAGATCCTTCTAGGATCATAGGAAACCAAGTTGCATATTTGGCAAAGGGGGGTGGTTAGCCTTAAGCCTGGGGTGATACGACTTCGGCAGTGGTAACCTGATTTTGATCCGACAGCTCAAAAAATAACTAAAGCGTTGGTTTGGGTCAAACTACTCGTGCTACCTTGGGAGTATTGGGACGTCCAGATTTTGGCATGTATTGCCAAAGGTATTGGTCAATTCTCTAGGGTTGATCGCATCACGTTGGAGGGGGACTATGGGCATTATGCAAGATTGTTGATTGATGTTGACCTTGCAGAGGAATTACCCACTACAGTGGGAGTGGAAAAGGGAGGGAAGCTCATATGGGTGGATGTCGAGTATGAGAATACCCCAAGTTTCTGCAAAATCTACTCTTCCATTGGCCTTTCTTGGAGAGAATTTCGTCGTAATATCTCCAAGACTGATGATGAGAAAAGGAAGAATTTCAAGGGAGACGGTCCAAAGGAGCAGCCTCATATTCAGAAAAAACATGATGAGCCTGTTAGGAAAGAGGGGGTAAACACGACCAGTAAATCGTATGGAAGGCAGGTTCAGGCTTCCCCTAGGTGGGTGGAACTTGCGGTATCTAGGGTTGCCCCTATTACGAATACTGACAGAATTGATATTGAAGCAGTGGTTACTGAGGCGATTGAGGCTGCGGCTGATGCTATAATTGAGGTTGCGGTTAATGAGGTGTTTGAGAAGGATTCTAATGCGGTGCAAGAGTTGGCTAATCCTCATAGTTTTGAATTGGGAAATGTTTATATTAATGTGGGGAATGATCTAATTAATTCTTTGGAGGCAGCTAATTTAGTTGTGGATCTCGGAGATAAAGGATCTGAAGTTCATAAGTCGATTGATGGCCATTTTATTGACATTTCTAATAATGCTTCAGATGAGGTTGAACAAGAGGACTTAGAATCAGATTACTCACAACCTGAGAGAGGTATCCCGGGCTCTTGGGCGGACTCTGCAGAACGTGAGGAGGCAGGAATGAAAAGGAAGGCCAAGCAGCTGACACCTGTAAGGCAAGGTTTTTCGTTCTCTTCCTACGATGATAGTTTTTGGCTTGAGATTGATGAGGGAAACGATATACAATTCCCACGAAAACAAAGGGTCTCGGTTGCAGCTAAGGCACAGGCTAAACAAGAACACAAGGAGCTTGCTAAACGAGAGCGCAAGGAGCTTGCTAAACGGGAGCACAAACCTCCACTAAAGTTTTCACCTTCATAAATAGTTTTTTATTTTCTGCCGTAATGGTTGTTTGACTTTCTTTTTTATTTTTTTGTAATTTTTCTTTTCTTTAATAATACTAGCCTATGGGAGGGTTTTTAATAGTGGTAGGGTGTTTAACCTCTACTTGCCTTTTCCCTCTCTCTAAGTAAATTTAATTAAAAACAAAGGCAAAAAAAAGAGCTTATACAAATCTTAATATTTTTCGCTTGATGACTAAAGTCATCAGCTATAACACTCTTACAAAAACCAGGAGCATAGTCTTATAAAAGTAACTCACTACACCTAACTTTGAACTTGGCTTAAACATCTGCAACACGATTTTGGGAGTTGAATATTGTCTCCCTCATCCATCTCATGCCAAAAATAGTCATCGCATGAAGAGAACGAAAAACCTTGCCTAATAGGTGTCAACTTCTTGGCCTTGTTGTTCATTTTTGCCTCTTCTCACTCCATAAAATCCTCTTGTTCAACCTCATTCGAAGCATTCGTGAAGTGATTAGAATCATTAGAAACTTCGATAATATGGTCATCAATCAGCTTACGAACTTCAGTTTCCTTATCTCCGAGACCCACAACTAAGTTAACTGTCTCTAAAGTATTAATTAGGTCATTCCTCATCTCAGATGTCTCTGGATTAACCGTAATAGGTTCTAAATTATTAGTAAGAGCATTCCCCAATTCAGAACTCTGAGGATTAGCCAACTCTTGAACCAAATCAGAATTTCTTAGCTCCTTTTCAAACACCTCATTAGACACAGCCTCAATCACCGCAGTAGCTGCAGCCTCAATCGCCTCAGTAACCACTGCCTCAATCGCCTCAGTAACCACTGCCTCAATCTTAACTCTGTCAACATTCGCAATAGGGGCAGCCCTAGATGTTGTAGGTTTATCCACCAGCCTAGGGCTAGCCTGAACCTGCCTATCACTCTATTTTCCCTCCTACGGCTTAGCCACGGTGCCATCCATCTTCTTGTCATCCTTCTTATTATGCCTGCAATCACGCCAAATATGTCCAATAGTAGAGCAAATTTTGCAGAATTTTGGGAGATTCTCATACTGCATATCAATCCAAATTTTCTTTCCCTCTCTTTCAACACCCACAGTAAAAGGTAAAGTGTTCATTAAGTCTACATCAATAAGAATATGAGCATAGTGCCCGAAATCACCTTCAATGGTAGTACGATCTACCCTAGTAAAAGTTCCAATACCTTTGGCTATACAAGCCAATATAGATGGATCCTAATATTCCGAAGGCAATCCATGCAGCTTAACCCATACGAGAGCCTTAGTAGTATTTTGATCGGCAATTTTAAAGTCCGGTTGCCAAGGTTGAACCCTAAAGGTTCCAGGTTTGAGACCAAGAATGCCTCTATTGAAAACCTTATTCTTCGTAGCTTGAGATTGAAGAAGAATATGATAATAACCCTTTCCAAGGGAGAATAAAAGCCAAGATTCCAAAATTCCCTGAATCTTGGTTAAATCCTCCTGTAAAGAAGCAAGCTTATAAGGTGAACCCCTTTTTGAAGAACCAAATGCCCTATAAGTGAATTTGCGCACAAAGAAATTTGTTTTAGATACAAAGCTTGTGGAATTTTAACCGAAGTAAATCCACCTTTATTGACGACCTCGGCAGAAGCCATGGCAGTAGAGTCGACCAGGGTTGAAGTCGAGATTCCTCCAAATTGGCCTGAAAAATTAATCAGCGACTTAGGGTTAAATGATCGCCAGAGCCCCTAAGTCATCGCCCTTCAGTTCAAACCTTTCATAAACAAGTTATATTAGTAGTGTTGTAGTTTAAGGATCGTCATTTCAGTTTAAGAAATTGAAAGACATCGCGCCGGCCATTGATGGACTGTAATAGAGGGTAATAGTTATTATCCCTTGTTCATTAGTTAGATGTCGAGAGCAAAAGATTTTGCGAGATAACTACTGCATTTCAGTATTTAGATTTGACGATTGTATTTTGTCCTATTTGGGGACTGTAATGGTTTGATAGAATCCGCTTACAGTTTAAGTAATTCCCATTACCAACATAATGACATACCCAAATGATCGTGCGCTTAGAACCACTAATTTAAAATTTTTTATACATGCAATATCATACGACATAATAAAAAAGTGATTATTATTAATTAATTAACCAAGAATTCAATAATCTTTATAAATGTCAAGAGATTTAATTTGTTTAATGGTATGATATAAAATAGTTTATATTATTTATTAAAATAAATTATATTAAAGTATTATATATACGTAGCACAAAAACCAATGAGTAATGATGAACAGCACAAAAACCAATTTGCAATTTATAATTGTTAAATGACTCTGATTAACGTATAAATGTTCGTTTTTCCAAGTTACATTTGAGCTGCCAGCAAGCTTCAAATTGGTACACAAATTCTACTATGCATTTTAGCACAAAGTTGTAATTTGAGTGTACATGACACACAAATTTGGCATTATCCCTCTGAATATTCTGCTTTTCCTATAGTCAGTATCACGTAGGAAGAAAAATCATGTATCCAAACGAGACTTGGCATGATGCTTAATTTCCATTTTGTTTTCCAATGTAATGAAAAGAGAAATTTCAGTTTAGGCTAAAGATTCCTAGCAAAAAAGACCTTTTCAGGCTATCTTCAGTTTGTCTGTTTGGTCCATTTGTAATAAATGTTATCTATTTGACACATGATATTCAATATATTATATTTTGTCCCTTTAGTATGGGTTAAGTGATATATTATTAATAAAGTCTCTACCTTATAGAGTAAAAAAAGATACTCTCTACGGTGTAAAATGTATGTCATTTTTTAAAACATTTTTCTCTTTTATTTGTCATTTTAGAATTTCAATGCATATTTTTTTTCCTAATTTACCTTTTATTAATTAGGAAAAAGACTAAGTATATATGAAGTTATAAGGTAATAATTAGAAAGAAAGAGAATTTTATAATAAAGTTAAAGGATAAATTAAACATTTTAATAATATAATGAATGTTTTATTGGTATTAATATAAATACTAAAATGACATGCATTTCAAAAGGGAGTAACAAATTGCAAACACACAAACCAAGTAAGTTATGATTACATAGCACAAAAATTAATAGGTAATAATTTAATAGCACATGAATAAAAAAGGTAATATATTACGTAATACAGGGATCAAATATATCATGGTGCAGCGCAGGACCAAATGAGCTAATGTTTATAGTAGGACAACAACCTTTTTTTATTGGCCAAAGATTGCTACATGAGAAACACAATTTGAGTTTAATAATGGCAGCCATGTTGAGAGACGTTGCAATTTAAAATTGGTAAATGAATGTACATTTTTCCACTGCTAACAAGCTTCAAATTGGTACACAAATTCTACAACGCATTTTCCCACGAAGTTGTAATTTGAGTGACACAACACACAAATTTGGCATTATCCCTCCAAAAATTCTGCTTTTAGTCAGTGTCACCGTTGGAAATTGACTTTGAAATTGATGAATAATTTGGGCATAAGTTTGAATTTTATATGTTTGGATATTTTATATTAGAATTTGATACGGAATGATAGGGTTTCTTTATTTTGGATTTGAATTAAATAATTTTATTATGTAAATTCTATAAATAGTGTATTTTTTATTAATAAAAATATATTATATTTTTTTTAATTTTTTTTATTCTTTTATGCTCTTTATAAATATAATAGGGTGTCACAGCTACCTTTTAACAGGGACATATATGTTTTAGCTAAAGAAAATGTAAAGTTAAAAGAAGTGTGCATGATGATGCAATAAAAAAAATATAAAGATACAAAAAGAGGATGGGTTTTTCATTCAAAACTTGTGATGCATGAGCAATGCCCATGACTTATAACCATAACCCATAATCAAAATTATGCGCATAACACATATCAATGATTCATATCCATATCCCAATAAATATACTTATAATTTTGAATAAATTTACAGCTTTTAAGTCAAAAAGGAGTATTGAAGTATAACTTTTGAGGCTCTAATTAATTTAAATTTTATGGAGATATTAGAGAATAATAATATTTGTTAGGATTATATTTATTTTGGTTGGATAAAGTTCAGATTTCAAATTTAAGTTATTGTTGGATAAAGTTCAGATTTCAAATTTAAGTTATTATCTCTCATTTTTATATTTTATTTATGACGCTTAGGTCTCTTTGTTTTGAGTATATTTTATTTACCAAGGAAGAAAATTCATACATTACAGGAGATTTTATATTATGTTTCTTGTATGAGTAATATATGTTAAAAATAAATAAAATAATATAAAGTAATAATATAAAGTAATTTTTTATATAAAAAAATATAAAGTATACTTTAAAAGTTGGTATACAATCCCTATATCTAAGAGAGACAAGACTTGATGATTAATTTCCATTTTTTAAAAATTCTACTTTTCCTATAGTTAGTGTCACGATTGGGAATTGACTTTGAAATTGAAGTATAGCTTAGGAGACAAGTTTGAATTTTGTATGCTTAGATATTTTATGTTTGCATTTTATATCAAATTAAGGATTTATTTATTTTAAATTTGAATTGAATAATTTTATTATGTAAATTTTATTTTTTTAAAAATAAATTTAGAGGAAAAGTGTGTCTCTCTAAAGGAAAAAAGATTGGGGTGCGTGAAAATTTCGGGGCGAACATCCTAATTAGGTTGACACTTCTACTTGCCTACAAAACACCCACCTCTCTTTTCATTAAAATATTAAAAAGAAAACAAATGTACAAGGATAGTTAAGGGAACCGAAACAGGCTTCGGCCGCTCAAAAAATGAAAATAAACATCTATTTGAACCGAAATAGGCTTCAGCCACTCAAGTTATGAAAATAAGCATTGCGACAAAACGTAGGAACCGAATCCCACCACGTAATTCCGTTAGATTGGCATCCGAAATTCGCCAAATCATCCGCAACTTGATTTCCTTCTTTGAAAACATGGCTGGCCGTCACCTGCATATCATCCAAGCTCCTGAGGCGTATTATCCACTCCCTATATAAGCTCTATGGAACAAGTGTACAATGAGTCCTAACGATGTTGACAATATATTCCGAATCACTTTCGAGCCAAACTCTATACCATCCCCTATCATGGGCAGTGTTAAGGGCCAAAATGCCAGCTTTGAGCTCCGCCAAAAAGCCAAATCAGTATCAAAACTGAACGCAAGGTCACCCAGAAAACTTCCATGCTTGTCTCTATACACACTCCCACAACCAGCTTGATTCAAATCCCTATCCACCAAAGCATCCGTATTTATTTTAATCCAACCTCTAGGAGGCTTAGTCCACGTGACACTACTGATATTCGGTGCTTTCGGATGTCGTGCAACCAGCCCTAGGTTCAAAAGAATTTCATTTTCGACAACCGAACTCCTAGTGCACCCAATCCTCAAAGAATCAAATTCTCTAATAAGAGACTACATAGTTCGAAGAGAAAAGTGGATATTCGGTTTCTTCCCGTCAAAAATACATTCGTTACGAGCACGCCAAGTAATCCAACAAATGTTGATTCAACAACATTGCCAAAGATATTGAATTTGGGTGCTAAACTTTTGAGAAGCTGCCCATTCAAACCTGGCCATCAAGGACGACCCGTCTACCTCAAATTCCCTCTGAAAAAGATAATATATTCCCATTCAAAGCTATTTTGTGAAGATACAATCAATGAATAGGTGATCCATAGTTTCCATTGCACCATTGCATAAGACACATTTAGACACAATGTGTAAACCTCTCCTAACCAAAGCATTATGAGTGGGTAAGTGACCCCGGATCGCTCTCGAACATAAGAAAGAATGTGAAGGTGGAATAAATCTGTTTCAAATAAATTTATAAATAGGATATGATTGGATATCACCTTGTATCCACTGATAAAATAACCCCACATCGAAAGTTCCCCTACTTCCAGGTCGCCAAAAATAGCGGTCCATGTTTCCTAGAGAGGTTGCGTTCATAACCTGGTCCCTCACGTGTGGTGGCAGGACAGGTAAGCTTTGCCAACTCTCCTCCCTCCATATGTCCGAAATTTTAACCGTAAGACGTCTTCTTTGTGCCTCGTCCAAGTTCATATAAACCGCTAAGTTTGGTAAAATCCACTCTGAATTCTAGAAGCTAAGAGAAGAATTCAAACCTGGAATCCAGAAGGCGTTATTCTTCAATGTATGATACACCGATTTAATGGAACTCCAAACTGAAGAAAAACCAACTGTTTTTGGCAGTCCAAATTTCCCGATAAATTTAGCATGAAGAGTATTAAAGCATAGAGAATTTCCATATAAAATTCCCCACGTCATTTTCCCTAAAAGGGCATCATTCATGACAAAATAATTTTTAATGCCAGTCCCACCTTATTGAATTTTCGAGTGCATAACGACCAAGGAACCGTAACCATTTTCTTCTCATCGATGCTACCAACCTAAATGAAGTTACGGGCAACCCTGTTTAATGTCTTTAATAACTTCACATGCCATTTATAAATAATAAACGAGTGAATAAGGGCTCCAGTGATAACCGAGTTAACTAATGTAAGTCTTTTCGCCATCGAAAGAGAGTTCCCCTTCCATCTAGCAAACTTTGCAAGCGTAGTATCCAGCAATGGATGTAAATGACAAGTCTTAGGCTTACCTCAAAAAAGTGGGACACCGAGATATTTAAATGAAAGCTCCCCAATCCACACACCCGTAAGATTAGCGAGGGTCACCCTTCTATTATTTGAGACCTAGTCCCCATAGAAGATTTCAGACTTCCCCTAGCTAACCACCTGACCGAAGAGCTGCCCATAAAGATTCAGGGCCTCCTTAATATTACGCATATTATCGATTGAAGCTCTGCAAAAAAAATCAGAATGTCATTGGCGAATAATAGATGAGACGGCAGCATTACCCCCCGTGAATAGACCGTAGGCTGAATATCCCCTCGGAGCACCATGTTCGTGAGATATCTACTGAAAAAATCTTCCGTCATTCCAAAAAATATAGGCGAAAGAGGATCCCCCTGTCTAACGCCTCTCGAGCAAGAAAAGTAACCCTGTAAACCAGAAGCCGTCATAATGGATATGCAAGAAGAGGAGAGAATGCTACTAATCTAACCTGAAAATTTAGATGAAAACCTAAAGGAATCCAAAACCTTCAAAAGAAAAGACCAACTTATCATGTAAAATGCCTTCCGAATGTCAATTTTCATCGCCAAATTACCACCAAAACTTTTTTTGCCCAACAAATCAACACCCTCCAAGGCCATAGCGATGCATTGATGGATACTTCTATTACGAATAAATCCAAACTGGTTGGGAGAAATAATTCTTTTCGTGATTCTAGATAGCCTAACCGTAATGATTTTTGAAATGATCTTGAAAGCGAAATTACTCATAATAATCGGATGGACGTCTTTATTGTTAACGGCACCATCTTTCTTGGGGATGAGAATCATAATGTTAGAATTTAAACCGTGAGCACTCCATTAACGAAAAACTAGTTGACCATTCTACATACGTCTGGTCCAATAATATCCCAAAAATGTTGATAGAAATTACCAATGAAACTGTCGAGACCAGGTGAGATATCACCGTCCATCAAGAACACACAATTCTCGATCTCCAATTCATTAGGAACATGAGTAAGAGCCTCATTCTCTTCAGCCGTAACCATATGCGGAGCAGTCCTATCCACAATATCATAACTAAGAACATTAGAAGCATTGTCAGAGAAAAGGTACAAGAAATAATTAACTACATGATTGGCAATAGCCCTCGAATCCATATCAATGCTCATTGCCTAAATGGTGGCATGAGATTTTTTGATATTAACCATACGGTGAAAGAATTTAGAATTCTGATCACCAACTTTAAGCCAAGTAACCCTATTCCTCTCTCTCAAATAGATCTCCTTTCTTTTTAGATTAGCTTCTAGGTTGGCCTGAGCTTGTAGCTCTTCATTATGTAAATCATCTGTAATGACTTCATTCAATATATCAAGTTGAATCCTTGCCAGATCAGCCCTACTATTTGAAATATTGACATCCAAGTGGCCAAAAACCTCCATATTCCATCTTTGTAACACAGGCCTTAGAGTTTTCAGCCTCAAATGTAAAAGCTGATAAGGCGGCAAGGTAGGGAAAATACCAGCCTAATGTGTTGAAATCACATCGCGAAGGTTCAGATGATCCAACCATATTGATTGAAAAAGAAAACCTACTCACCTTATGAGGGCCTTTCGAACAGTTAACTAACAACGGGTGATGATCCAAACAGGATCTCGGAAGCACATTACAAGTCAATTTATCCTAGAAATACAAGAAGTCAATCGACATAAGGGCCCTATTGATACGGCTTTCTACTCGGTTGTGTCCTCGACGTCCATTATTCCAAGTAAAGAAAGGGTCATTGGTGCAAATTTTAGAAAATTCCCTACCATCAATAAATTCACCAAAATCTCTATACGCATAATTTAACGGCAAATTACCTCTCCTCTCATCACTGCCCCTAACTGCATTGAAATCACCTAGCAATAACAAATTACCATGATAAGTAATTTTTGAATTGATAATATCATCATTAAGCTTACGCCGTATCCCATACGAGTTACTACCATAAACGCATGCTGTGTAAAAAATAGAATCAAGAAAGGAAAAGTGGAAAGAAATGACCTGATCAGAGATGAAGTCAATAGTAATTTGGTTATTACAGTTGTCATCTTATAATAACCAAATCGACAGCAATGGTTTATCATTCACTACTACCAAATGGAAACCTAGGCTACGCCAAAAATACAAATTGACATCCTCAAAAGCAACCATCGACTTCGCTAAATAGAGAAACTGAGGTTTACAATTCTTAACCGTATCCCTAAGGACACGTGGGGTATCATCATTACCAATACCCATAGAATTCCAATACAATGTATTAATCATCTTTAAGAATTGTTTTGTGCCCTTTTTACCTTGAGCAGAAGGAGTAGCCGGCGCCTTTGCTTTGTTTCCTATCTTTTTAGTCTCAATTCTTGCTAAGGAACAAATTCTAGTGTCCGTATTAGAATCTCCCTGAGGTTCAACATGTAATACAACTTGCAAATTTGCAGCAATATAAGGAGAAGAGGCAACTGCAACCTGAGTTTGTTGCTCCTGATTATTCAACTCCTCAAGAGAAACTAGTTCTCTAATCGTAATATTACCATTGGTAATAGAGAGAATTAGTGCATCAGTATTTATGTTTTCTAAAACACTATCATCACTGTCTTTGCATTGATCTGCCTAAGATAAAACATTTTGCCCTTTTCTTTAGCTAGGATCATTATGATTCGAACCATTGTTATCCAAACAATTTTGAATGGTGACTTGCATTTCCAGATCAGTATTACCAGGAGTACCTGCAACCTCCTTTTGCATGTTCTATGTTGGTCCCTGTGAAGGTCTAAGTAAGGTCAGAGGGGGTGAATGACCCTTTTTTGTTGAATTAGTGAGACTTTAAAAAGTCTTGTTTAACGTGTTTGATATGTTTTGGATGTGATGATGCACATATAAAAATAATAATGCAAGTAAGTAAAGAGTAAAGAAAATAAAACACGATGATTTATACTGGTTCGGCCCCGCCTATGTCTAGTCCCCAGAGTTTCCTTCCTTTGAGCTTTTCCACTAGTGGATCCCTTTCCAATTGGCAGGAATCAAGCATTACAAATTGTCTCCGGATGGTAACCCCTTCTAGATGTAGGATATACCACTAGAAGTACCAACTCCTAGCTGAGTCCTCTTATCTTTAGCAGGATATACCACTTTGATTTCTACCCTAAATCTAGGTTGAGTCCTACAGGGAGATCCCACTCAAAGCACCTACTTCATGCTATATCCCAATCTCAATACTCACCCAAGTAGGAGATCTTTTACACTTTGTTTTTTATCAAAGGGTTTTGGTTTTGGACTTCCTTAAGTTTATAAATCACTTGGAAATCCTTACAAACTGATTTTGAATTGTTTGCTTCTTGGAGGGATATGATTTCTGATTACATATAGCAATTTCTCTTGTTAATGCCTTTCTCAAAAACAACCAGCACCTTCTCAACTTGTGAAGCTTCCCTTTTATAGGATCCTATCATAAGTAGTCATTGTGGGTTGTTGAACTTGCATATAATCTTCATCGTTGACAAGGTAATATATGGGGCTTTCGGAGCCGTTGATCAATCAGTTAGATAGAGATTTTGACACGTTTGAATCCTTAGGATTGAGGCTAGAAAGTCATCAGTGATCATTTTCCTTGTATTTTAGTGACACACTAACTTTTATACTAATAGCTTTTTGGTGTGAGCTCCATAACCTTCTTATTGTTCTAGGTAGAAAAGGTAGTTACCTTTTCTTTCTCCGGTGTCAGTCATTTGTAATTTTTCTGAAAAGTGCTAGCTATAACTTTTGTCTTGCTTATGGGAAAAGGATCTTTGACTTTGTAGACGAAAAAGGTGGAGGAAAAGTTATTTTTGAAACTTTTCCCATTATCTTGATATATGAGTCTTCTAGATGTCTTCAGATTCAATATCTCTAGATAAGTCTTCTTCCAGATGCTAGTACAATCAGTTCTTTCGGATGCTAATCTTGAATGGTTCAAAGTTTGTTTCCTTTCCAAACTTTAACCGGATGCTTCTATTATATGTTTAGGTACTTGTAGTCTTTAGTAGATGTCCTTATAGTTGGATCTTGTCCGGATGCTTCCATTTGGATTTAGGAGATAATATATTTAACTACAAGTTTTTGTATCTTTCAAAGCTGATTTGGATAGTTAGTTTATTGATCTTCTGGATCATTGTTTCCCAACAATCTCCCCCATTTGATGGAAACAAAAACTAAGCATATGGAAAAGGAGTTATATGAAGTAAGTATGATTCTTGATACTTAGTCATTTACAATATTTACTCCCCCATAATTTTAGCATCCTAGCTCCCCCAATATGTTTCAATTCTAGCTTCTAACGTTTTTGTAGTACAATATCAGATTATACTTTAGATACAATTTTGTAGTAATTTCTCACTATATGTACTTTTGTTGTTAACAATAGTTGACATTATGAAGTGCAGGATTACAAGTACATAAATATATTAGTGAAAAAGATTAAACTAGTCATTACAGATTTCACATTGGAAAAAATAGCTAATCTAATACAAAACTACTTCTTCCCAAATGCAGAATCTTCTCCCTGCTTCTCCTTGCCTCTGCCTTGCTCTTTCTTATCAGCTTCAATTCTATCATCCCTCTTTTTTCTACTTCCCCATTTTGTTTGCATAAGCTTGAGGGTCGATAACCATATAGGTTCTACCATCCCAGCTTTCCTGCCATGCTTTTGAGTAGATAGAGTAATCCAAGTTCCTTTGACTTCTGTGCTTAAGAATGGTGTCTACTGTGGCCGGAGCGAGATAGAGAGGGCAGAATATCTTCTGGAGTTGATTGAAAGACTTTGTGAGATAAGGATGTATAGAAAGAACATATTCGCGATCCTTCTCATCAAAGTAAGGGAAGAGAACCTTGAGAAGAGCAACAATTCCTTTGTGTCTGAAAAAGCCAGTGTCCCCAATATGTTGGATGAGATCTTGAAGGACTGGAATGAGTTGACTTTTTGGAATAGAGGGTAAGGAAGATCCAAAAAGGGATAAGTTGGATAGAATGGATAACACCTTTTCAATTTCCTTCCCCATGTCTCTTCTGTAGTTATGGTTACTATCATTTATAGTCATGATGTCCTTGTAAAGTGCATCTTGTACTCTTTTGAAGATTGTATCCTGTCCATTCATCTGTCCTGCAAACTCACTAGAGATTTCCTCCATTTTCTTGACAAAGAGTTTGGGCAAACATTCCTCAATGAACTTGGTGAGTTTGTCCATTATAGCTTGCTGTATTTCATTGAGGCGAGGGAGTTCTGATTTCTTTTCCTTTTTAGTGATCAATTTTGTCAAGCTTTCAAACTTGGAATCCATATACTCCTTAAGTTCTGTGGAAAAATCAGTTGTGGAAGATGTGACTTTGTCCATGAGTGTAGCACAATTATTTGTAGTCCCTATGTTGGCTTGATCTATAGTGCAATTTGCTTTTACAAGGCTTGTTTGAATTTCATTAAGTACTGGAGTAACCTTGGCAAGTGATACCTCAGGCAGCAAATCAGCAGTGGGAAAGTCCTCTACTTTCTTTGCAATCCTCTACACACTCCTATTAATGTCTCCTATATCTTCCTTCAAATCCAGAGGACAAGATGGGTCTTCTAGAAGTGTCTCTATAGATTTGAGTGTATCAATAACCTCATGGAGTGTAGTTGTAACTTTTTCTTCTCTGTGTCCTTCCACAGTTGCTTCTTCAATTAAGCGCAAGGCCACCCTCAACTTTTTTCTTCTAGTTAGCTTGGGATTAATGGTCCTTGGCTTGGTCAGATGTCCGAAAGATGAGAATGAGGTTTTTCCGGTACTAGAGCTGCTTTCGGAATCTAGGTTTGGTGGCTTAGTTGTAACTCATTCATCAGCAGAGTTAGCCTTTGCTAGTTCTTCCTCACTGTTCTCAACCACCATTTCCTCTAGAATGGCCTCGCCTTGGAGTCCACTTTAGAAGTGTTCTTATTGGATCCCAAACTATGTCCCTCCTTCAAAACGATTTCTTCCAAATTGGACTGATTGTCCTCAAAAGCACTTGGTTGTACATCTAAGTTATCCTGAATAATATCTGTTATCTCAACTATAGCAGCAGTATCAGTGTTTACATTAAAAGAAATTATGTCAGGAATAACCTCATTGATTGGTGTTTGTTCCTAAGCAGGTGCTTCTTCTCCTCTTTCTTCCACTTCTACAACCCCCAAAACACTGGCATTGTCCTCAGTCTCCCCTACAGGTGCCTTTTTAGGACTCTTAGCTACTTCCACAGGCATGTTGGCAATGTCCTCAACACCCTCTACAGATGCCTTTTCAGGTCTTACTTCACCAATGATCTCAACTTCTAGATTTAGAAGATTTACGGAAGTGGTCCAGTTCTTGGCTCAAAGTAGGATAAGTATGCTTCCGGATTATGTATAAGAGTTTACAAATCCGTTGCAACAACAAGAATGGTTTGAGCTCTGAAAGAACCTCCGTGCCCTTTTGTTGTTAGCTGATTGATCCAATTATTATCCTTCATGGCTGCTTTGATAACTTCATACTGAGGATCATCTGGATTGATTTCCTCAGTGGATCCGGGCACATTTTTACCTTTGGTAACTTTAGCCTTAGCCAATTCAGCCATAACAACTCTCTTTGTTGCTTCTTCATCGATCACAATGGCAGTAGACTTCTTCACTTGCCTTTTCTTGACTACCACTGCTTCATCAAATGTGCAAACCTTTTTAGTGAGTTGCCTTTTCAAGTACTTCTCAAAGAATTCTGGTGTGATGGTTATTACCTTTCCCTAAACCTTGGTTCTCATAGCATCATGGAAGGAGTGTGCTCTGAGATTGGAGTAGAATTCTCTTTCTAAATCTCGATAGGTTGGGTAGTTGATTTTGAGGAAATCGCCCAAATATTGATCTTCAATGAGCTTCGAGTAGGGGTCTGTTTTAAATAAGAAGTTGTCTACCAAGTAGTCCGCGGGAATTACATAGTCTGAGGGCTTTAGGTTGATGGGTGTAAAATCTTCATTTTTTAGAGTGGATTCTTCAACGATGTTCTTTTGAGGGAGCATGTGAATTTTGTTGTTCAACATAATGCTTGCCCTTTTTTAGTATTTGAAGGAATTAGGGTTAAGGATTTGATTTTTGCACGGTAATAGTAATGAGTTGCTCACATGAAGAAGAAGGGGAAATTTGAGGGGTTTATATAGGATTTTTAAAGTAAGGGTATAATGGTAATCCGAATACCGTTAATTTTGGCTGGATTGATGACATGGCAGGTTAAATTTTAGGAGAGAGGTAAATATCGTTTAACCGAAGAATGGGAAAGATTTAATTCAAAATCCAGCTGTTGAATTTACCGCGCGTGTAACATCCGATAAATGTTCGAAATTCAAACAGGAACAGTTTCTTGTACGCGCTTTTACTGCCATATGTCAATCTCATCTGTTGATGTGGCAATATTCGCTCCGGATCAGTTTTGATTTCACTTCTTCTTCTTTCTGGATTCCCTGACTTGTGAAAGTCCAAATTAACTGCAGAATGTCTTTCAAATTTATCTCAAATTGGATTTGACATTCCAATGGACTCCTTTAGCTTATGGAATTGATCTTTACTCAATGGTTTAGTAAAGATATCTGCTCTTTGCTCATTGGTTAGAACATACACCAATGCAACTTCCTTCTTCATCACATGATCTAGGATGAAATGATGTCTTATGTTGACATGCTTCATCTTGCTATGGAGCAGTGGATTCTTTGACACATCAATGACACTTTTGTTGTCACACATAACATCCACACATCTGGATTAAACTCCACAATCTTCCAACTGTTTCTGTAACGAACCGAAATTTCAAAATTTACTTATAATAAATTATTATGGTATTAAAATATCATGAAAATTATTTTTGTAGTTATTATTTTTGTTATTGGATATAAGACGTAAGGAAATAAGAGTTAATTAAGTTAGAGGGATGAATTGGGTATTTAATTATTTTTTCAAGGGCATTATTGGAAATTGAAAAAAAAAACTATCATAAATTCGATACGTATGTACCTTTCATCTTTCTCCCCTTCATCTTCTTCTCCATTTCCTTTCCTTCATCCAAAATTTCCCTAATCTAAAAACTTTCGATTTCTTCTATTCAACTTCAAATTCTTGTTAGAAATCGATCATTTATTCCTCTATCATCATCAATTTCAGTGAATTGAGATTAGAAGAAGAGGATTTTAGATTTTAAGGTTTGGATGAACAGTAACTCAAATTTGAGGTGAGTGATTTTTGATGAAATTAAAGCTTAATTAGTAGAATTCATGGTAGATTAAGCATATTTATGGTATTAGAAAGTTTATTTATACAATATCTTGATAGAATTATATATGACTGTTGTAGAGGAAGCTAGTGCAAGCAAATCAAAGGCAAAAGAGGTAGAAGAGAGCTAGAAAGAGCTTAGAAAAAGGTTTGTGTCTCAAATTTCGATTTATCGGTTTTTAAAAAAATTTTCCAGATTTGTATCCCTATTTTGTTTTGATGTTTTCTCTTGTTATATAAATCTGATTTGAATGATTCTTAATTCTATTGATATCTACAAAAAGTAAGAAATTTATGTTCAAGAGAAACTTTGTTGAATTTTTCGTTTTCAATGTGAAATTTTCGTTTGAAGTTAAGTCATGAAATCTGTTTTCGAAAAATCTCAGCTTTGTATACTATTTAGTATTTTGGTCATAACTTTGGTTATACAATTTGAATTTCCGTGATTCTGGGTGATTTGGAAAGCTGAGAAATGTGGCTAATTATGTTTAGAAGAAAGTTCTTCAATTGGATGATGTTTTGATAGTGAAAAATGTAGGGGAAGTCAGGTCACGAAATCTGAAAATTTCTGGAAAATATGAATGTTAATTTTATTGTGTTTTAATTGAAGTTTGATACTTTAAAATTTGGGATTTGAATTTCTTAATTACTGAAGTTATGTTGAATTATGATTGATGGTTTATATAGAAATTTTTAAGATGTGTTACTTTGATTTATTGCCCTTATTAAATGAGCAGAATACGGGTCAGGGTAGATTGGCGCCAATAAAGGGGGGTACAGTACTGTACAAATAATTGAAGCTTCGGCTTCGAGCTTGACCGATATATTGATTTTGAAGGTTCGGATTCAGGCTTGACCGATATATTGATTTTGAAGCTTCAGCTTTAGGGCTTGACCGATACATTGATATTGAAGCTTTGGCTTCGGGCTTGACCGATATATTGATTTTAAAGCTTCGGCTTCGGGCTTGACCGATACATTGATATTGAAGCTTTGGCTTCGGGCTTGTCTGCTCCCGTATCCATTTTACCGTTATTCAAGACTTGTTTACTTTGGGCAATATGTGGTTAATGTGTTTGGAAAAGAAAAATTGGATATAAATTTGATTGTACTTTGAAAGGTTTACAATATAAGTTTTGTGTTTTGGTTTATGAAGTTGTTTAATTTGTTTTGACTTATGAACATACTTTAAAGTGTCAAAAATGTTCAAAGTTGTTGTTTTTCTTTTATGGACACCACTAAGCAAATTGCTTAGCGTGTAGTTGTTTTTCTACACGTAGGTGGAGATTTGTAGATAGCTTGGATCAAAGTGGTACAACTGGATCCGCTTGAAGAGCATATAAGGAAAGACTCAAGGTGGATTTGTGTTTTTAATGTGATATTATGGTTTATAGAATAATGGCATGTACTAGATAGTGTGAGAAATGTAAAGTGGCATTGAGAAATATTTGGAGAATAAATTGGAGATTGAAACATTATATTCGTAATTGTACACATATTAAATCTATAAGTATTGAACTCTATATAGTAGAGTAGAGTTGTTTATTGGGTAATTATAGTTTTTGTGGCACTCCCAATAAAGGGGGGTGTTATAGTCTCTTGATCCATAGGAGTTGAGCCATACAACTTCCAACTACCATGTATTCTGCTTTTGTAGTAGATAATGCAACTGAAGTTTACTTCTTGTTGTACCATGACACTAAGCAATCTCACAAGAAGTGACATCCTCCATATGTACTCTTCCTTTCAAGAGCATCTCTTCCACAGTTTGCATCAGTGAAGCCTTGGAGTGTGACATCTCCATTACTAGGATACCATAACTCAACTTCAATTGTTCCTAGGAGGTATCTAAGGATCCTTTTTACATCTTTGAGATGTGAATCCTTAGAATTGGCTCGGTACCTTGCACAGTAGCAAACTGCATAATGTATGTCAAGTCTGCTAGCTGTCAAGTATAGAAGTGACCCAATCATCCCTCTATACAGCTTTTGATCAATATATTCTCTTTTATAATCCTTAGATAAGTCTGTATCTAAACCCATTGGAGTGGATATTGACTTGCTCTTTTCCATTTCAAACTTCTTCAAGATCTCCTTGGTATATTTTGATAAGTTGATGAAAATCTCATCCAAACTTTGCTTAATTTGTAAACCAAAGAATTGAGTTCTCCCATCACGGATATATCAAATTCCTTCTACATTTGAGAGTTGAATTCTTCACACATCTTTTCATCTGTTGCTCTAAAGATAATGTCATCTACATATATCTAGACTAGAATGTCAACCTTTTTCTTTTTGATGAAGAGAGTTGTAACAGCTTTACCCCAGATATATTCCTTGGATATGAGAAATGTAGTAAGTCTCTCATACCAAGCTCTTGGTGCTTGCTTTAATCCATAGAGGGCCTTCTTTAGCTCATAGATATGATCCGGATGTCTAGAGTCTTCAAATCCTAGTGGTTCCTTGACATAGACTTCTTCCTGGATAACTCCATTTAGAAATGCACTTTTGACATCCATTTGGAACAATGCGAATCCCATGAATGATGCAAAAGCGCACAAGATTCGGATTGCTTCCAATCTTGCTACAGGAGCAAATGTTTCTTCAAAATCGATGCCTTCCTATTGATTGTAACCATGGGCAACCAATCTAGCCTTGTTTCTCACCACAACTCCAGATTCATCTAGCTTGTTTCAGAATACCCATTTGGTGCTAATGACTGAATTACCTTTTAGTGGTGACACTAGATCCCAAACATCATTCCTGGTGAACTGATCTAGCTCTTCTTGCATGGCTATCATCCAACTTTTATCTCCTTCAGCCTCTTTAAACTTCTTTGGCTCAATTAGAGAGATAAAAGTAGAATGACTCATCATCTGGTTGAGTTGACCTTTGTTTCTTACTGGATTTTGGACATTATCCAAAATGGTTTTGACTGGATGATTTCTCCGAGTCTGGACCTCTCTTGGTAGATCTTCATGCTGGACTGGAACTTGTTCCACTTCTGCTTCAACTTCCTCGTCTTGGTCATTGAATTTTATCTTATATGGATTGAGATCAGCTTGTGGTACTTCTGGATCAAAGGATATTCCTTCATCTTCCTCCTTTTATTTCTTGATTTGAAAATAATCTGGAACCTGAACTTCCTTCTTTTCTCTAGAGTTTTTAGCTTCCGGGACTGGATCTTCTGGAGTAGAACTTCTTTTGCTATCAAAGATTGAGCAGCCTCTGGAGTCAAAGGTGACTTTTCTTCCTTTGTCATAGAGTTAAGTTACACTTAGCAAGTTAAACTTCAGTCCATCAACTAATGAGACATCTTCTATCTTTAATTCAGATCTAATGGTTCCATGTCTAATGATCTGTCCTTTTTTATTATCTCTAAAGCTTACTTTGCCTCCCTTCTTCCGGGTTAATATGATGAAGGCTCTTCCCACCACCAGTCATGTTCCTTGAGCATCCACTATCAATGTACCATATGTGTTGATCTACTGTGGATCTAAGGCATACCTGTAAAATAGATCAAGTGGGTTTGAGTACCCAATCAGATTTAGGTCCTCTCGGGTTATCAACCATTTCAGGCCAAGGATTAACATCACAATAACCATTTTTTAAATCTACATAATTTATTAATATGATTGTTTCTCCTACAAAACCTGCACCCTGAAATGGGTCTGTTCTGCTTTTGCTTCTTTTCGATCTTCTCTAGACCTTCCTTTCCATAGTTCCCTTTATATCTAGCTTCTTGTATACTTATGGTTAGTCCAGTGTGTATCTGAAAGCTAGCTAAAGGTGCAATCTCTACTCTATGATTCTTCTTTTGTTGAGCAGGGTGTTGATTGTAGACTACCTTAGCCTTTCCTTTTTTGGCAGCGGTATATCTTTGTGCTTGTGGTTGCTTGCTGACCAGTTTCTCCTTTTGGTTGGAAGGCTTTGGATCTCTTTTGGCAGCTTGATGTTGGTTTCTTGATGTAGCTTGCCTTGGATTTTTCCTTCTTTGTAGAGGGTCAAGTTTCCATCCGGTTGCCTCCTTCATCATGGTTATTTCTCTATCAAGCTCAATCAAATTGGCACGTAGCAGTTGCACTTGACTCTTCAGGTAGTTCTCTTCAACTTCATCAATGTGCTTTATTGTTTTGATTAGGCTGACATCTTGTGCTAGGGTTTCACTATCTTTAGTGAGCTCCATAACTTGTCTTTTGAGGGATTTGATAGCTCTTATGTTCTTTCTCACAGCATTAGCAAGTTTATAGTTAGAAACAAAATTAGAATGAGAGTTTACCTTAGTATAGGCTGTTTCAAATTTTGATTCCTCAACTTGCACAGTGTCTTGCTTAGAGGTGTTTCTTCCAGATTACTCTACCTCCGGATCAGTTAGTGCCATGAATGCATAGTTGGTAGTTTCCTCTTCCTCTATTGAGGATGAGCTACTACTTTTCTCACTGTTACTCCAAGTAGCCACTATAACCTTCTTCTTGTATATCTTCTCTCTCTTAAGTTTGGGGCACTTGGTTCTGAAAATGACCCTTCTCTCCACATTCAAAGCGGGTAGATTCTTTTTCCGGATCTTTCTTTTCTTCTTGATTGCTCCTGGGCTTATCTCTTCTAGTGGATCTTTTCTTCATTCTTCTAGAATCATATTTTATACAATTTATTCTTTCTTCCTTCTTCAGGAATCTATTGAACTGTCTGGATAGCAAGGCGATTTGTTCTTTGCTGCATTAAGATTCCTTTAGTGGCTCTTCTTCTCCGAAGGATCCTTATTCAGCGGATTCTGCCTTGAACGCAATGGCTTTCTTCTTCTCTTCAGGCTTCTTCTCTTGTTGACTGTATCTTTCTAAGGAAGGCTCTTGAGTTAGGAGATTACTAATGAGCTTATCATAACTATAGGAGTTTAAGCTATGAGCTTCCTCAATGGCAGTCTTCTTGTTATCCTACTCCTTAGTGAGACTCCGGAGCACCTTCTTGACCATCTCAGATTTAACAATATCTTTTCGAGCCTTTTCATCTTATTCACTAGATTGGTGCATCTAGTGTTCATGCTACTGATGGATTCTTTGGGCTTCATCCTGAAGGTTTCTAGCTTTTGTTGGAGTAGATCTATCTTTGCCTCCTTCACCTTGTTTGTGCCTTCATAGGTCACTTCAAGTTTTTATCATATCTCTTGTATAGTTTTCCATCCGGATATCCTGTTGAATTCAGGTGCACTAAGAGCACAATGTAGCATGATAATAGCATTTGCGTTTTCATACAACTTCTTATAATCATTCTCATCCTATAAAATTGGATGGCTTTCGGGTGATTACACCATCTACTTTATGAGTAGGTTCAAAGAGTCCATTTTTAATGACCATCCACGCCATCACGCTTTATGATTGAATGAAGTTCTTCATCCGGTTTTTCCAGAACGTGTAGTGTTTAACGGTGAAAAGTGGAGGATGGGTAATAGATATACCCTCTAGAAGGAGTTATGAGTTTTGGAAACTCATTTTGATACTTGTATCAAAATATGGATCATTAGCTCTAGATTGTTAGATCTTTAGTTTTGAGAACTTATTCTGATACCACTTATTGGTCCGTGTGAGGGTCTGAGTAAGGTCAGAGGGGGTTGAATAACCCTTTTTTGTGGAATTAGTGAGACTTTAAAAAGTCCTGTGTAGCATGTTTGATATGTTCTGGATGTGATGAATTCGGATAATGCAGATATAAAAATATTAATGCAAGTAAAGAGCAAAGAAAATCAAACACGATGATTTATACTAGTTCAGCCCCGCCTACATCCAGTCCCTGGAGTTTCCTTCCTCTGAGCTTTTCCACTAGTGGATTCCTTTCCAACTGGCAGGAATCAAGCCTTACAGATTATCTTCGGGTGGTAACCCCTTCCGGATGTAGGATATACCACTAGAAGCATGAACTCCTAGCTGTGTCCTCTTGCATTTAGCATGATATACCACTTAGATTTCTACCCCAAATCTAAGTTGAGTCCTACAAGGAGATCCCACTCAAACCACCTACTTCAAGTTGTATTTCAATCTCACTACTCACCCAAGTATGAGATCTTTTACACTTTGGTTTTTATCAAAGGGTTTTGGTTTTGAACTTTCTCAAGTTTATAACTCAATCGAGATTCCTTACAAACTGATTTTGAATTGTTTGATTAATAGAGGGATGCGAGTTCTGATTGCTTGTAGCGATTTCTCTTGTTAATGACTTTCTCAAAAACAACCAGCACCTTCTCAACTTGTGAAGCTTCCCTTTTATAGGATCCCATCATAAATGTAGCCGTTGTGGGTTATTGAACTTGCATTTAATCTTCACCGTTGATAAGGTAATATGTGGCGATTCCGGAGTCGTTGATCAATCCATTAGACAGGGATTTTGACCTATTTGAATCCTTGGGATTGAGGCTGGAAAGTTATCAGCGATCGTTTTCCTTGTATTTTAGTGACACACCAACTTTTATACCAGTAGCTTTTTGGTGTGAGCTCCACGCCCCTTCTTATTGGTCTAGGTAGAAATGGTTGTTACCTTTTCTCTCTCCGGTGTCAGTCCTTTGTACTTTTTCTGAAAAGTGCTAGCTGTGACTTTTGTTTTGCTTATGGGAAAAGGATCTTTGACTTTGTAGACCAAAAACGTGGAGGAAAAGTTATTTTTGAAACTTTTCCCACTGTCTTGATATCTGAGTCTTCCAAATGTCTTCAGACTCAATATCTCCAGATATGTCTTCTTCCGGATGCTAGTGCAATCAGTTCTTTCGAATGCTGATCTTGAACGGTTCAAAGTTTGTTTCCTTTCCAAACTTTAACCGGATGCTTCCATTATATGCTTAGGTACTTGTAGTCTTCAGTAGATTTCCTTATAGATGGATCTTGTCTGGATGCTTCCATTTGGATTTAGGAGATAATGTATTTAACTTCAAGTTTTTGTTTCTTTCAAACCTGATCCGGATTGTTAGTTTATTGATCTTTCAGATCTTTGTTTCCCAACATTCCAAACCTTGGAATTCGCTTTCCTGCTCGATGAAGGATCTCTTGGTCTCCTTGGTTGCATGTCATGAACTTGGTTTCTTCGGTAGTTTGTTGTTGTATGCCCGATCGAATGACAAATCAAACAAAGATCTGGAATATTTTCATATTCTACCACCACCCAAAATATTTTTTCTGCTGTATCAACCCTAACCTGATCCATAACTGGTTTGGCAAGATCGATATCTACTAGAATTTGAGCATAATACCCAAATTCCCCGTCAATAGTATTATGATCAAATCTGATTGGAACTCCTATAGTTTATGCCACACTCGCAAGTAACCTACGATCCCAGAACTCCCAAGAAAGATTATACAGACGAATACAGACTTGTGAGGATGTCTGCTTGTGAACTGTAGGGTCGAAACCCGCTTTCCAAACCATAAACCTCTTGATGCCAGGTTTTAGGTTCAGATTTCCTATAGACCAAATCTTCCGTAATGCCTCAGCAGAAGGCATAATGTTATGAAAAAAACCTTTCCCCAAGGATATTAATTTCCAATCCATCTTGTGATTCCATATAATATTCAACTTGTTTTTAATTTCAACATGTTTCATGGCTTATCACCTTTAGCGAGACGTAACCTGCCAATTACCGGAAACTGACATGAAGAAACCCACTCTTTGTAGAATTCTTCTGGAATCTCAATCGACTTATAACCATCACCAGCTTCTGAAACACTAGCTGAGATCACTTTGCTCGATGAGGTCTCAGTAGAGGGAATCGAAATCCCGTGGTTAATCACCGTCGCATACGACTGACTTTTCTTTTGCGGTTTAGGGTTAAGGTTTGGTTTTTCGGAAATCTCAGCCTTCTTGGAGGCTGCAGATTTGTTGTTGCTTTTACAATAAAACGAAAGAAGAGAGAAGTCCATGATGGCGACGCGAAAATGCCCGGAGAAAATTAAAGATTGCTGAAAAAAATCAAAGGAAGAAGGAAAGGTTTTCATTGCATCGTAAAGTCTCAAGAATATTTATTAAATAACAAAACACAAATCCATTAATTAAACAACAAAATTTCCTCATGTAAACTCTATAAATAGTGTGTTTCTCATCAATAAAAATATATCATATTTTCCTTTCAGCTTCGTTTATTCTCTTATGCTCTTTATAAACACAACAGGGTGTCAGACTTATCTTCTAACGGGACATGTATGTTTCAGCTGGAGAAAATGCAAAGCCAAAAGAAGTGCGCCATAATGATGCAACAAGAGTACGAAGATACAAAAAGAGATGAGTTTTTCATTCAAAACTCATGACGCATGAGCAATACTCATGACCAATGACCAACGCCCATGACTTATAACTATAACCCATAACCAAAATCATGCCCATGACACATAATAATGACCCATATCCATATCCCAACAAATATGCTTATGATTTTGAATAAATTTACAGCTTTAAAGTCATGGTGGAGTGTTCACATATAACTTTCAAAACTGCAATTAGTTTAGGTTTTATGGAGATAGTAGTGGATAATAATATTTATTAGGATTATATTTGTTTTGAGTTCATAAAGTTCATATTTCAAATTTAAGTTATTATCTTTTAGTTTTATATTTTATTTATGATGCTTAATCAGGGCTCTTTGTTTTGAGTATATTACAAAGGGAGAAAAGTCATACATCCAAGGGAGACTTGACTTGATGATTAATTTCCATTTCCAATGTAATGAATTGAGAAATTTCGTAGAAAAAAATGGAGAAATTTCTTGGCCACTCATAGCAAGAAAAGTCATACTTAAATTAAGAAAAATATCCCCTGTACAAAATGCTATAAAATGGTACAAGTGCAACTCGAATATTTTATAAAAATACGTGAAAGATATATTAAAGGTTTGTTACTTAGAATTAAGCAATGATGGGGTTGAGAGGTATTACACTACTACTACTAATGATACTGAGGTGTGATTGTTGTATTGAAGAAGAAAGAGTTGGTCTTCTAAATCTACACTCTTCGATTAGTACTTGTTCTAAAATCGGAGATGATGATTGCTGTAAATGGGATGGTGTGGAATGTAGCTCATTAACCGGTGGTGTTACTCATCTGAATCTTCGTTATTTTTCTTTTGACATTCCAAGGGTAGAATGGTATTTCAATGCCTCTTTGTTTCTTCCCTTTCACCATCTCACCTCCCTTGACTTGACTTTCAGTCTGATTGTCGGCTACGTCGAAAATGAAGGTAATATCTATAAAAATAATAAAAACACCTATAATTAGGCCTTGCGCATCGACTTACAAACTTTGAAGCTTATTAGTTCTATGTGACAATCTCCGCTCTCAAATTGAATACGGTATTATATGCTTAAAGTTGATACTAGGAACATATATATATATATATATATATATATGTTATGTGTTCATTTTTATAGTCAAACTCAATATATTCACAAGGCCTGCTCTCTATGTTATTCTAGTTCTACTGGGTCTCAGGAGAGATTGGACATCCATTTTTTTACTAAGGTCAGTCGAAACCCGAGCTCAATTTTATAAGTTGAGTTTGAGATTTATTTATATAACCGAGCTTGGTATGACCAGTAAGAATAATTTTTTTTTTGTTATATATGATATTTTATATTTGTGTTGGGTTAATATTTAAATGAGTTTTATGGAGAATGTTCTAGTACTTGAGATTGAATTGTAACTTAAAGGTTATAGGCTCAAGTGTCATCTAATGTGGATGAGGAAATTTCTTTGTATTTAATGCAAGAGCAATTATACAAAAATTTTCAAATAAAAATAGGCCAAATACTTATTTAGCCCCCCTGAATTTGGCAAGTTATGCCAAGTGCGGCCCTCAACTTACACATGACCCTACTAAGGGTCAGTTTGATATTGATTATTAAGATGCTGTTAAAATAAGTTGCTCTCATAAACTTTGAATAGAACTACATATTTTGGCTTTGAACAACATATTTTAGTCATTCATACTAAATAATTAGGAATTGTCGGCTTGTTTTTTCCAAAATCAAACTCGCAGCTTATAGGAAAAACTTAAAAATAGAGCTTTCAAAATAAGCAGTTTGAGAAAGTAATCCCAAACTGAGCCTAACTCATTCAACATGGAAAACTCCCTTGAATGCCACGTGGTAGCTCTTGGTTGTAGAGAAAAGAACTAGGAAAGAGTTATTTTTTAAAAATAAAATCAATCAAAATCTGACATGTGGCTTTCAGAAGCTCCAAGTGTAGTTTTCAAGTTGAAGGGGTTAGTAGCAAGGGACATCTGTTAGTAGAGAGTAGCACTTGACAAAACTTACAAAATTCATAGGACTAAACATGTATTATGCCGTAAAAAGTATTTAAATGACCTTTGAAGTTTGACGAGTCCTAACCCAATACCTTTTCTAGTAATTATGAATTTTTTTTTTAGATATTAGATATTGTATTTAAGAAGTCCAACGCTTTAACGAGTAGTTCCGACCCAATACACCACGATGAAGATGTCTTACATCCAAGTCTTTTTTATGCAGGTTTTGAAAGGTTGTCAGGACTTAAAAGATTGAAGTCTTTAAAAATAGATTTTTATAGCTTCGAGGATAAAAGCATCCTATCATCTCTCCGTACCATTTCGTCTTTGAGGTCAATAGACCTGGGGTGGAGATTGACGCCGGATTTTCGAGGTCATCCTTCATTTCTTTACTTTGTTTATAATATTTTAGTAAATCAATTAATCGAAAAACGCTCTTTAACTAAATAAATTGTTATCCAAAATATTATAAGGTTTTTATCCATGCATATGTACAATTAGTCCAATAGTATTCTATAAATAGAATAATTGTCGCTTATAGAAAAGAGTTAAAGTCCAATCCTACTCCATATTCTTGCTTCAAATATGAAGTAACTCATATCATACTTCATATTTGGCGATAATTAATTATATATTATTTTGGTTTTATTAACTAATTAATTAAGATATAGTTTTATTGATTATGATTTTTTTATAATTTGTATGTGTTTTTAATTTATTGATTTCATTTAATTTATTATATTTTAAAAAATGATTCTTTTATTTAAATATGATTATATAAATTAATTTTGAATATAACCGATAATTTTAAATGATATACTAAAATATAAAATGCATTTAATCAATATAATTAATATTAAATTAAACGTTCTAAAAACAAATTTAAACATTATATAATAAGACATTACAAAATAAAAAAATGTAAACACTATGAAAATAAATTAAAGTACAAAAAAAATACATCAAAGCAAAAATATGTATTAAATAATAATAAAAAGAACATAATATTATAGTAGTAGTAGAGCAGCATCAGTAGTAGTATTAGTAGTAGTAATAATAATAATTGTTTGATGAAATAAAAATTTTTTTGAGTAGAAAAATGAAGTAATGAACTGAAGTGAATTTACTATAGCAACTCATAAATAGAGTAAATACTTTAAAAGTTTTATTTAGAGTAGAGATTATTTATAGAGTAATGAGTTAGACATTGCCTCAGTCTCAAATGTAAAAAAATAAAAAAAATAGTTACATATATATTCACAACTATTTAAATATAATAATAAATAAACAAATCTTAATATCTTACCTTTAATATTAATCTTAGAGGTAAAACATTTTGTGATATAAAAACCTATGGGGAATTTCAATAAACAGAAGGCGATACCAAATTGTGAAGAGTCTGCTTCACACATTAAAGTTTTACTGGGTTTTAAAAATTCTTGCCTGGCTGCCATTTCATTGGCTGCAGCTCGATTTTATGTTACTAGGGTGTTATCATGCACGTACTAGGCACGGTCCTGACATTTTCAGAGTCACGAGAAGCAAATACATTTGGTCCCTTTATTCAAAGAGGGGCGGACCCACGTAGAAAGGTATAGGGCCCGGGCCTCCCTCAAATATAATATATATACTATTGTTATGTAAATGTGTCATAGAAACATTTTTGTGGAGTTGGCTAAATGTTTTTGCTCCCCACTAAAGGGTTATAGGATCAAATCCTGGTACCAACATTAGTAATAAAGTGTTGTTTTTTTTTTAAGTTGTACTTTCACATTTTATCTTTTTTTTACTTTCACGTTTTATCTTCTTTTTTAATTTTTTTTACAAATATACCGTGAATCAAATTTGAAAAACTCTGAATTATTTGAGTAAATCAATGTAGATTATAATTAGATGAAAATTTTATATATATATATATATATATATATATATATATATATATATATATATATATATATATATATATATATATATATATATATATTAAATATTGTTTATGATTAGTTGGTTTATAAATTAGAATTAGACATTCGACTAATTTTAAAATACTATGCTTCATAAATTAGGTGATGTTGTTAATTTGAACTTGGAATTAACATTAAAATTGAATTGGTGTATTGACTTATATACATGTCTATAATTACTAACTTTTAATACTCGGTAAATATGCATCCTTAAGTGAATTGTATATTATTGTATAAGATTAATTGTTATTTATGTACTTATTTTTAATATAGGTGGAAAAAAACTCCTACTAATCATTCTTATTTTAAACAAATTATTAAAGAGTCAACTCAAGTTAAACAATCAAATCTTGTTTTGTTTAACATTTTGCATCATATAAGTATAGATATTATTTTATGGCATTTTTTTAAATCATGTGCATTAAGTTTGAGCCCCCCTCATGTCCAACTCTGCGTCCGCCCCTGATTCAAAATTAGTGTTCAATTGCATAAAAGTTCTTTGGCAAATATATTGCGGGATAATTGTTCTCACAATATTGACCGGAGCATAGTTAAATCCAAATGTCTTCCCGAAAGTGATTTTTTAATGATCAAATTTTCGATCTTTTAGAATAAACTAACCATTTTTTAGAATAAGGGGTATTTTTTTGGCCAATATTGTAGATTGTGGGGATTGAAGTCACTGAGTCTTCACTAACCATTTTTCTTACCACTAGAAATAGCATTTGGCTCTAATTATAAAATAAAATTTATATTTGGATAAAAAATTGAAATAATAATTAATTATATTCAATTATTTTAAAGAACTAAAAACACAAATAAGTAAAAATAATTAAATATCAATTTATGCTCTTATTAGTTATATTATTGTCCATTGAAAAAGAAATTAAAGTTTGTTTTGAAAAACAACAACGTTTTTTTCCCTATAAAAATTAAAAAAAAACCCTTAAAAATTGGCCCCTCTTCCGGTTATGGGCCCAGAGTAGTTGAACCCATTGCATGTCACCCACAGCCAGCACTAACGCTTATCCGATTTACTGCTTTCTGCATAGATTGTGAGTAAATACATTTTTTAGATACCGATATTTATAATAATTATAATTGAACTTTTTAACTCAAAAAATTAGCTCAGCTGGTAAAACTACGATAAATCATAATGTTCTCACCATAAAAGTTTAGTTTCGAGTCTCAAACTGAGAAACAATGATTTCTAAGCCACAAATAACGGACCTGAGATCAAGATAAAACAATTATGAATTTTTTTGTTTTATAGTAAAAAAATTTATTACATAAAAATTAACTGAAATGTTATATTCAATTTTTATCTTTAATGTATATTATTATTATTATAATTATTATTATTATAGTTCCCATTTTAATTGAATTTATCATAGCAATGAAAATCGGATCGGACCAACCGGCCTGACCGGATTTGAAGTAGCAACTAAAGATGAGTGGCTCTTGCAACCAGAACCGGCGCTGGGTCCGGTCAGTTTCCTCATGGTTTTTATTAGAGCAAAATCCACTCAAAATTTGATTGAACCGGTCGGCTAGATAAACAACCGGCCGGTTCAACCGGAAAACCTATTCAAAAGTATAAAATATTTTGGTGACTCTTCACGTTCTCTATGGTAAACGGTACTCCTAACTATTATAATTAATTACTCTCTCCATCTTTTTAAAATGGACATATTCTAATCATTTTTTCAAATATTTTTTTATTTGTCATTTTTAAATTTTTAGGTACTTTTTGAATTACTTTTCCAATTATACCCTATTTATCCCATTATCATTAATTATAATGTAGTGAAAAATTAAAGATTAATAAAAGAGTAAATTAGTATTTTTTTTATCTTAATTAATTAATTTTTTAAAAGATATGAAATGTATTAAAAGATAAATAAAAAACCGAAGGGAGTACTAATTACTTTTGAAATCGGCAAATGATTAATGTCATGTCTTCAACACTTAATTTCCTCTTTGGAAATTAAGAAATGAATAACAATTAATTTATAGACAAAAAAAATAGGAGTGCATTAATTATAATTTCGAAAACCAATTGTAACTTTATTTTCAATAACCATTTCCAAAACTAATATCATCTCTGCCAATAATAATAAAATTTCAAACTCTTTTTTTTTCCTCATAGAATTTCAAATACTTCGTAAACTTATATAAATAGAAAAACATTAAATTTGATTAAACAAATTAGTATTTAATGGTTAATATAAAAATAATATTGAATGCATTTAATTTATTTACTTAATATAACGTGTTTAAATTATTAACTTTATAAATACTTTATCTCTATATATAATTAAAATTTATTAATATTTTTATCTCATTTATAAAATCCGATTTAATCCGAACTAAATTCGGTTTGATCCAAAATTAGTGACCCACTGCCTTCACCGATTCATCGTCAAGTCCGAGTTTGAAAACCATGAAATTTATGGTTTATATTTAAAACCAATAAAAATTACAGATCCTAGTAATCTTCGCCTAAATCTCACAGGTTCTAGTCTCTTGACTTGCACCTAGTTAGATTCTACTTAGAAATAATATATGGAAAAAGATAAATATAAAAAGAGAAATAATAAAATCCTTATTAAATATACTATGAATAAAAATATGGAAAGAGATGAATACAAAAAAGGAAATGATAAAATTCTAATTAGATACTACTTGTTATGATTTCAAATTTCCAAATAGATAAAGCTAAAAAGTTAATAGAATCCAATCCCAAATAGAATTCTTGGCAAGAGCAGTAACTTTGAACCCAATTTTCACAGGGGTAGATTATGTATTTGAAGATGACATAGAAATGAATTTGTAGATCTATCGTTTAAGTGTCTAAATCATCTTGAATCGCTTAATCTGACTTTGTAAGAAGAAGTTATCGCCAAACAACGAACAACTGTCTAGAATGCATTAAATCAAACTTTAATGCCTCACTTTCCACTTAAGCACCTGAAATTTGTGAGATGTTAAACTAAGCTCTAAATTGATAGCAGCCAATATAAAATAAAATTAAAATTAACACTAAAAATATGTATAATTTACACTAACAAATGAACAACCAATCAACACATTGATGTTACTTTGACAACATATTTTGTTGAATTAATCAATCATAATATATTAGACAATTAAATTCTAAATTTATTCAATTATGAAACCAATTATTGTGATTAAAACTGAATATTCCCTAATATAAAAAACCTCCCTTACATGTAATTCACTAAAAACTTTATGAGATTCACCTTTAGAAATTTCCATTTTGACACAATTTAAATTTAATGAATGGACAATTTTTGCATTAACATGTACTTGAGTGTCAATTTGTAAAATTCAAAACTTTATAGTCTAAATAATTTTTCATACTCGAATCCTAATAATCAAACATATGATGTATGCGCTGATACAATTATTAGGAAAAATCTTATGATTGCGAGTTTTTATATCCTTTACATAATCATATCAAGTCAAATCATTAAAAATTGAAACTTACAATACATAAATTCTTTACTATTGCGGAATTGCGATAACTATCGTTGGTCAAACGAACTAGAACAAATTTTTTAACTAAATCTCTTTATATCCTAAAGTGGCCATATATATTTCTCTCTTAATGAGCAGAGGAGAATGCTCTCAAAATGGAAATCTCACAATTCCCTCATTTCAAGGGATTCAAATTTGTTGTCCTCTTCCATGTCCCTCATTTAGATTATGTCATGTGTTATTTTTTCTTGCTTAATTTTTTTTAATTAGATTTGAATCCCATTGTAAGAGTCTTAAGGTTTGTTTTGAGTTTTTATTTCATTCAATAACCAATTTATTGAGCTCATAATGCATGAAATAATGAAGTCCATAAATAGCTAATATAATTGTATGTTAATTGATGCCCATATGAGAATATGAATTCACAACAAACAAAGTTAGAATTGTTAGGCCCAATAATAGATTACGAGAAAAAATAATATTAGCAGAATAAAGGACACGCAGATTTTTACGTGGAAACCCCAAATGTATTAGGGAAAAACCACGGGACCAACTCCGAATAATTCTCCACTATAAAAATAATAGTAGGTACACCAAGAGATTACAAAATAGTGGCACTCAAGTGTTTCCCAAAACCTCACTATTTTCTCTCTTACCCAGCTCTTAGGAACCCTTTTCCTAAGGCTCTCTACACAGATTACATTTCTATCTGTGTTTCTTCTCTATTACTATCTGCGTTTTAGTCTGCTCTTCAAATGAGCAAAACACTCCTCCATTTATAGGAGATTCAAAACGCGTATAGCCGAATTATGCACAGTAATTTTACTGTGCACTTTTTGAAAAATACCCCTGCCGACCTGCCTCCTTTTTTTAAATTTTTTTTAATTAAACAGTGGGTCCCACAATAATAGGGACACCACTCAGCAAATCTCCCCCTCCCGACTACATTGTGGGACTCTCCATCCCGGTTGTTTCAATGCACTGATCGAGCTTTTCTTTTGGTACAACCTTTGTCAGCATATCAGCAGCATTGTTGTTTGTATGAATCTTCTACAACTTGAACTCTTTTTCTTCAATGGCAAGTCTGAGCCAATGATATCTTACATCAATATGTTTCGTCCGTGCATGATACATAGTATTTTTGCTTAAGTCTAGTGCACTTTGACTATCATAATAAACTATGTAGTCTTCTTGCTGCACACCCAATTCTTCAAAGAATTGCTTTAACCAAAGCATTTCCTTTCCTGCTTCCGCTGCTGCAACGTACTCTGCTTCGGTTGTTGATAAAGAAACATATTTTTGTAACCGTGACTGCCATGAAATAGCTCCCCCTGAGAATGTAAATAAGTAACCTGATGTAGATTTTCTTTCATCAAGGTCACCAGCCATATCTGCATCTGTGTAACCAACAAGTGCTGGCTTTCCACCTCCAAATGTTAAACATAACTTTGAAGTTCCTCTCAGGTATCTAAAGATCCATTTAACTGCTTCCCAATGTGTCTTCTGGGGATTTGACAAAAATCGACTCACAACTCCAACTGCATGAGCGATGTCTGGTCTCGTACACACCATTGCATACATCAAACTTCCGACCGCTGAAGAATATGGTACATTTAACATATCTTCTCTATTTTTCTCTGTTGAAGGGTAGGATTTCTTACTCAACTTGAAATGAGCGGCAAGTGGAGTGCTAACTGGTTTAGCATTCTTCATATTGAACCTTTCTAGTACCCGTTCAATATATTTTTCTTGCGATAACCACAGCCTGCTGGACCTTCGATCTTGGGTAATCTCCATTCCAAGAATTCGCCTTGCCGGTCCCAAATCCTTCATGTCAAACGCCTTAGACAAATCACACTTCAACTTACTAATCATTTTGGCATCTGGCCCAACAATTAGCATATCATCAACATATAAGAGAAGAATGATAAATTTTCCATCAGGGAATTTCTGGACATATACACATGGATCAGCTTCTGTCCTCTTGTATCCTTGATTCACCATGAAGGAATCAAACTTTTTATACCATTGCCGCGGGGCTTGTTTTAGCCCATACAAACTTTTCTTCAGGCGACACACCATGTCCTCCTTTCCCTTGACCTTGAAACCTTCTGGTTGTTCCATATAAATTTCTTCTTCTAAATCCCCATGCAAGAACGCGGTCTTTACATCAAGCTGTTCTAACTCAAGGTTCAAGCTGGCTACAAGACCTAGCACAACTCGAATGGAACTCATTTTCACAACTGGTGAAAAAATCTTGTCAAAGTCGATACCTTTCTTTTGAGTAAAACCTTTGACAACCAATCGAGCTTTGAATCTCACTAGGTTTCCATCATCTTTCTTTAGCTTGTACACCCATTTGTTCTTGAGTGTTCTCTTCCCTTTAGGAAGTTTTACTAGCTCGTAAGTGTCATTCTTCTTTAAAGAATTCATCTCCTCCTGCATGGCCTTCATCCAACAATCTTTATCTTTACAAGATTGCACATCTAGGAAGCTTTCAGGCTCCCCCTCATCAGTGGTTAAAATATAATCAGAACTAGAGTATTTTGTAGATGGTTGGCGTTCTCTGACTGACCTCCTTAATTGAGGTTCTTCTTCTGGTAGAATGGGGTTCTCTGGCTCCCCCTGCTTAGTACCCTCTTCATTCGTATCTTCATCTACAATCGCATCTTGATCCCTTACAACTGGCTCTTCTTCTCCATCTTGTTCTGATTGATGCATTCTTCTTTCTGTGGCATCATCTGATAGAATGCTCTTTGGTGTTATATCAATAACATTGTCACTTGTAGATCTTTCACCGATGATATTATTCTCATGAAATACAACATCTCGGCTCCGTACAATTTTCTTTTTCACTGGATCCCATAATCTATAGCCAAACTCTTCATCGCCATAACCGACAAAAGTGCAAGGAACTGATTTATCATCAAGCTTTAGCCTTTGCTCTTTAGGAACATGCATAAATGCCTTGCAGCCAAATACCCTCAAGTGAGAGTATGAGATATTTCTTCCCGTCCAGACCCTCTCTGGAATATCAAAATCCAAAGGTGCTGAAGGTAGTCGGTTGATAAGATAGACAGCAGTATTGACAGCTTCTCCCCAAAATGACTTAGGTAAGGTAGCCATTTTGAGCATGGATATAACTCTTTCGACAATGGTACGATTCATTCGTTCAGCAACACCATTGTGTTGAGGTGTACCAGGAACTGTCTTTTCATGCCTGATACCATGTTGACTACAGTAATCCTTGAACTCCTTAGAGATATACTCACCACCATTATCTGTGAGACACTATTATTTCCCATTTCAATAGTACCATAATCGCCCGCTTTATAGGTTGAGAAGTATTCCCTTTTTGGAACACAGTGGTATGAGGCACCATAATCTACAATCCACTCGGTATTTGCATCTCCAACATGACAACAATCTGCATCATGAGATACTAAAGTCACCTCTCCATCTTCTATTGTGACTGCAGCAGATGTGTTTTTGTCATTATCATGACTTCGGTTTGCATTCTCTTGTTTAAGGAAACGGCAGTTCCTTTTGAGATGACCCTGCTTTCCACAGTGGTAGCATGACCTCTTCTCTCGGGACTTGGATCTATCTTTCAATTTTCCATTCCCACAACCTCTACTCTTGCTTCGGCCCCTATTCTCTATGGCAAGGGCTTGTGAACTGGTACTGGCAACGTCCCTTCTATGAAGCTCTACATTAAGTAGGCTATTCTTTACCATAGACATTGTTACCACACCATTTGGAGCTGAGTTACTCAGTGATACAACAAGAGTATCCCAGCTATCTGGTAGAGTTCCCATCAAAAGACATGCTTGCATCTCATCATCCAAGGACATACCGGTGACTGCTAACTCACTTATCAATCCTTCAAAGTCGTTCAGGTGTTGTGTGATTGATCGTCCCTCTGTCAATTTCAAGTTCATGACTTTGCGAATCATGAACACTTTTCCTTGAGCATTTTTAGCCTCGTACATATCCTCTAGCTTCTTCCAGAGAACTTTGGGATCTGTTTCGTTCCTCACGTGGTTGTACAGGCTAGCATCTATCCATTGGCGTATTGTACCCAATGTCTGCTTCTTCATCTTTATCCACTGCTGATCTTTCATATCCTTCGGCTTTGCGTCGTCGCCCTCAATTGGATCATACAAATCTTTGCAATTGAGGTAGTCCTCCATTCTGGATTTCCACATTGAATAATTTGTATCCGTCAATTTGATCATTACGCCGTCATTCGCCATGTCGAAAATTTAAGAATGGCAAAATTTTACTATTCACGAATTTCACTATTCATATAAATAGTGACTGTATATGTGAATAGTACCGTATACCCAGATAATACTTGTATATTGAAATAGTAACAGTATGCTATATACTTACATAACACTATTCATAAAAGATGGCCGAATATGAATAGTAATTATATATGAATACTATTACTCAAGTTACTATTTTACTATTCACCCAAATTGCGTAGGAGCGACGGTTTTTCGAACGGATTGCGCCACCGGATTCCCCGTAATTTTCTCGTCGTCGTGGTATATTTATTTTTGAAAAATATATCCACGGATTTTACTGATAAAACAACCTTCGGCTCTGGTACCACTTGTTAGGCCCAATAATAGATTACGAGAAAAAATAATATTAGCAGAATAAAGGACACGCAGATTTTTACGTGGAAACCCCAAATGTATTAGGGAAAAACCACGGGACCAACTCCGAATAATTCTCCACTATAAAAATAATAGTAGGTACACCAAGAGATTACAAAATAGTGGCACTCAAGTGTTTCCCAAAACCTCACTATTTTCTCTCTTACCCAGCTCTTAGGAACCCTTTTCCTAAGGCTCTCTACACAGATTACATTTCTATCTGTGTTTCTTCTCTATTACTATCTGCGTTATAGTCTGCTCTTCAAATGAGCAAAACACGATTCAGCCCAATTATGCACAGTAATTTTACTGTGCACTTTTTGAAAAATACCCCTGCCGACCTGCTTTTTTTTAAATTTTTTTTAATTAAACAGTAGGTCCCATAATAATAGGGACACCACTCAGCAAGAATTTCCTAATAATTTGCACTAAAAAAAGAGGTTATTGAGTATTAAAAAAATATTTACCATTTAAATATATTTTGAAAGTATATATATATATATATATATATATATATATATATATATATATATATATATATATATATATATATATATATATATATATATATATATTGATTCTGTATTTATGAATCTTACAATTATGTGAAGGAATGCTGTCACATGACAATCTGGAGAATGTTACTTTGAGGGGCGACTACTTCAACAATAGCATCTTCTCATATTTAAGTGGGCTTTCATCCTTAAGATCAGTGTCTCTACAGGCATTCAATGGGTTTAATGGAACTATTGATAGCACAGGTGAATGATCTTTTTGTCTCTCTCACTATTATTGATAGTAAAGGTGAATAAACTTAGAATACAAAAATTCTGTTATGATTTAGAGATTACGTGATCTTTAAAACAAATTTATTTCTTTTGAGCTTATATTAAATGGAAAAAAAAATCCTAACCCGCCTCGGATGTGACTCAAAAATAAGATCTCTATTGAGTGATTTTTACATCAATAGAACTAATAATGTCCCAATTATCCAAAAAAGGGAATTTTTGTTGTCCCAATAAAGTATGAAAATCTATCATAAGCATAAAATTTTAAGTTTATCATATTTAATTTCTAACGTATGTACACATAATTTTTTATTAAAAAATAAATCATCTTATAAATATATGATTAATCCCAAATCTATCTATATAACCTTTTTCCTATTACAAGTATGCAGAAACATATAATTGAAAAAAATTCCCGACATTGTATTATGTTGGATCATTCATGATTATTCTATTACAATACTAATAAAATCATACAATTCATATTTTTTTACTCGTACTATACTGAAAATTGTACTCATTTATCTATAACATTGATATCGAGTTGATTTTATATACATTTAAGCAATTGTTCCTAACTGTGGAAAAGTTTTATATTTTGATGACTTGACTACTCTGATAGCTAAACCAACATTATCACTGCAATAGCTAAGCAATTCCCTTATCAGGCCACACTAGAATATTTCAAACCTTAACTGATTTGTTTTATTTGTTGTAAGAGCTGTCGAAACTTGGCAAGTTGGAGCATCTTTATTTAGCATTTTACGAGGGCTAAAACAAGGGTATACCATCCCTAGCTGGTCTTTCCTCTCTAAAAACATCTTTGATTGGATGGGAACTCCAAGGAATAATTGATCTTCAAGGTTAGTTTTCCCCTTCTCCATTTTATAAAAAAACATATCAATTTAACATGTTTGTACAGATAATATAGTAACTATGCAATTTCATTCACTTTTGATTAATGAATAAACAATTCTCTCTATTTCTCTCTCTATCTTGTTTGCGTTTCATCAAGCTTGATTGGCTTTACATAGCGCAAGTCCACACAACGTTCACGCGCTTTATACCCCTTACACAGCAGGTATAAAGGAGCGTAAAGCGAGCGATGTGCACTTGCTGGAGAATTCTCAAAAGCGAGGTACAAAAGGAGTATCAAGTATAAAATGCACATGTTGTTATGGCATAGCAAATATTGGTTCGGTTCAAAAATCAAACTGAACCGAAACTCGAATAAGTAAAAACAAAAAATTGAACCGAACTAAATATAAATTGATTCGGTTCGGTTATAACCGAATTCCTCAATCTCTATAGTTTGCAAAATAAATTTTAATTTATTTTTTTATTTTAAGGTTATATGATAAAGATGTACGGTAATTTTATTTCGATATATATATATGTTAAATTTGATAGTAGTTTGACTTTGGAAATTATATTTACTACAATAAATATAAATAGATTTAATACATCATTACCCCCTTAACTTGTCAGATGCTACTCCCAACTTATAAAAGGTCCAGATAACCCCTTAACTTGGCAAAAATAAACCGCTTAACCCCACCAATCCAACTACACCAGTCACAGTATGGAGAGTATGGTACAGTCTCCAACCACATCATCAATTTTAAAAAGTCAAACCATCAATGCTTTGACACGTGTCATAGCAAAAAAATTTCAACAATAACCCTATATTCATTAAATTTGTTTAATGCAAACATACCATCTTCTTCCTAACACCAAATTCAGTCAACAACTCATACAATTACGAGAAAATGAAAATCAATCTTTTGCCATTTATAATCAAGAAATTGTTTTAAAGAAACTCGAATACAGAAAGTATGTATTGCTTGTGATTGAAAATCACTCTTTTTCCATTTGATTCTACCATCGATATATTACACGTGTTTCCTCCTCCGCCATTTTTGTTGCTTCTTGTACCGCCAACCACAGTTGCTATGGCGTTGAATAGAAGACCAATAGATATGCCGTATGCAGTTGTTGAAACACTCGGTGACAACAACAACAACCGTTCTGCTTCCTCAACGATGACATTGGCGGAATTCCGCCGTTGATGAGCTCATTCAGCTCGGAATTGAATGCTTAATCAGTTTTTGCTTTCTGATTTTAAGTCAATCTGAAATATAAACAATAAATTTTATTCAATTTTATTAATTATCAATGCGTGAGCAGACGACCTTTTTCGCCCCAATCCACGTGAGATGCGCGTGCGAAAGAAATAATAAGCGCCGTGAAGCGAGCCGAAGGATTGATTCTCATTTTAGAGTGATGAAAAGATAGATTGACAAAAGCGATGTTGAATTTTAGTCCAATTTAAGCGTTAAAATATACGAGACCCGAAATCCCGTATTTTAAGACAGAGTCGCTATCTCTACCGGAAAGTTGGGTATGATATTCCCACCGGGTGGTTGGACCGTACCTTAGATTCCAAGTTCGGATGATGTTGCTTACTTTTCATCTATTAAATCAAACCATTTACGTTTTAATAAATGCGACTTTAGTTCTTATGCGATTTAGATCCTCTTAGCTTTAGAGTTTTCAGTTTATACAGCCATACATCACAAGAAAGCGATAAATAAATCAAGTAAAATAATTATTACATGGCTTTAAAAATACCTATACATTTTTCCAATGCGGAAAAATAAATACCGAGAGACCGAAATAGGGTCTCAATCGAACTTACCAACAATGAAACTACTCGAAACACGATAAATCAATCATAAATAATAAAAAATAAGGCAAAAATAATTAAAGGTAAAAAAGCAAATTTTATTACTGAGAAAAACATTTTTTTAGAATTTTTAGAGTAAAAAAGGCATTTTTTAGGCATTTAAAGGCTATTTAATCAATTAAATAATAAATAAAAAAAATAAATCAGATTAAAAATTATTTTAATTTATTCTAGAATATTTAGGATTTTTAGAAAATTTTTTGGGTGCAAATCGGTGAGAAAAACGCGGAAAAAGCACGAAAAATACTAAAAAACGAACCGAAAAGGAGCTAAAAGCAAACTCAGACATGCAATTCTGTAGCGGCAGCCTTCACCGCCGTCGCTATAGCGGCCACCGTCATAGGGATAGTGGCCAAGGCTATAGCAGCGGCGGTCGAGGCTGTGACTACAGCCTTGCCGTCAAAATTCGCTTTTAAGTGGGGAACCGAGTGTTTTTACATCCATAAGCTCAGAATCATCGAAGTTTTAAATCGTAATCAATCATTATTTCAATAGATCTGGACTTAAAACACACAAATAATGTTGATTGTATGGATTTGGAGTAGAAAATACCAAAAAATCACAAAAAGTAGTGCGACCTCTGTAAGGGTGGAGTTCGCCGCTATAGCTATAGCTTTCCCCTCCATAAGGGTAGCGGTGAAGGCTATAGGGATAGAGTCAAAGGCTATCCTTATAGAGGTCTCGCTATTTTTTTGGATTTCGCAAGAACACCAAAGAAACAAAAGGGAACGAACACCAAAATCACAAAAACACAGCAACCAATTGCAATAAAGAATAAGTAAATAGATAATGGAACTCAGTTTTGTTACCTCTAGGCCGTGAATCTAACTTTGGATACTCAAATCAACCCTTGGCGAGATCTTTTTGATGATTTTCAAATGAAATGGTGATAGAAGTTATGACGGAATCGGTGACAGATTAGTAACGAATTTTTAGGTGGTATTTGAGAAAAGTCTCTAGAAACCTATTTAATTTGTTTTAACCTATGATTTTTAATCGATTTTAATGTTTAAGCTATAAGATCAAGCCTAAGAGCAACTAAGAATCGAGATCAGAAGAGATTAAACCCGGGTTTTATGCTTTTCTTAAGCTTTCTCTCTCTAGTTCTTCATTTTCTCTCTGTTGTTCTTATTTCTCTCAAAAATCAGCTTTTTTAATTCAAATTGTGGACCAAAACGCCCTCTGAATCTCTCTCCTAGATGGGTTTAAATGCTCCCACACTAAAAAATACACCGACCTTGGCAAATTTTCGATGGAAAATACATGGCCTAATGAGAGGAGAGAGGGAAACGAAATGGCATGACCTAAAATTAGCCTTGCCACAGCTACCGCCATCGACACGGCGGTGGCCATTATAGCTATTGCGGTAATCGCCATAGCTACAGTGGCCACCGCTACCATGGTAGCGAGGGGTGGCCACGACTGTGGCGCTCACCGCCACAATTGCTGCGGTGATAGCCACTCCAGCGGCGGTCGCCACTGCCACCTGAGGGCCATCGTAGCCAGCGGCGGCTGCGGCGGCGACTCCAGCCGGCGGGAAAAGGGGAGCTCGGGTTACGAAACTATGGTTTTAGGGTTTCGATTAGGGTTTAAACTTTGAACGCTCATAACTTTCACTACGGTTATCCGATTAAGGCGATTCTTAACATTCCGGAAACCTCGAAGAGTATAGAATCCAATGATATTAACGAGACTTGCTTAAAATGTTCGGAATTTATAGAAAATTAGGAAACAAATTACTGCGCGCAAGCAAAAGATAACTGTTAATTTCTAAATGCATTTCAATGATATTTAAGTGCGGTCAAAGGTCCAAAATCATAAAAAGGTACTTTCCAATTGTGATTCAACCCTAAAAGAATAGAATAACCTGTCCATAAAAGGTTAGAGTAACAAGTCATCATTGTTTCGCGGGACACCGAAAAGCCCTTGCCCGCACAATGGGAACCTGATTCACAAATTAAGGTTCCAATATGATGGAGAAAGGGGAGGGATCTGAAGGAAGAGAGAGGAGAAAGAGCGCAATGAAGAGAGAGAAGAATTAACTTGCTTGAATAGTCAACATGTGCCACCTAGGCTTCAACTCAGACCGAGGGAAGTTGTTCGTTTTTTCCAAGTTGAGGTGGCCATTTGGACCTTTTATAAGTTGGGGGTGGCATCTGACTTTTGAAGCCAAGTTAACGGGGTAATGATGCATTGGGCCTTATAAATATTAATACAAGTGATATGCCATGCATATATAGAAGTAATTTCTGAGGATTCCTACGTCATAAAGGAAACGATTCTTTCTTGGATTACTGATGGGTGTCGAATCCACCAAAAATATTTTCTAATTACTCTATATTTAATTTGTAGTTTATGAGTAAGTAGGGTAGAATCTACAAAGACCAACACAATCAATTTTATTCAAGTGAATGACCAACAAAAATGCAATAAAAATAAAAGAAGGGGGGGGGGGGGGGGTTTGAGAGTTTGATTGCTAAACTGAAAATAAAATAAATATAATAAAAAGTTCTTCCAATGAAATCATTTCTTCGGCTTATGTTGGATTGGTCACAGACAAAAAAAGATAATCTTACCTTTCAATCAATTGGTTTAACTGCATTGATTCATCAATTACAATTAAGTATCTTTAACTGCATTGATTCATCAATTACAATTAAGTATCTTTTTCTAAGTTAGATTAAAAACACCCAGCTTACAATTAATCCCTTAACTTTGTGATAATCTTATACCCAGCATACAAGATTCAACCACAAAATTAGCATTACGATTTGAAGATCTAATTCCTAACAAATTATAATCACCCGGTATGAAATGATTTGATAGAATTAACCCCAACCACGAATCCTAGCAATCCGTTTGTTACCACAAATCAATTATAAAAACTCTAGCCCGTTTATAAAAGAATAACAATATATTATTCAAGAAATAGAATTCAAGGGATCCTACTTGAAAATAAAAATCAAATAATAATGAAATAAAGCAGATTGTGAAGTTTAGAATTGAAGACAAAAACAATTAAAAACAAGTCTCACAATCCAATTACAGCCTTGAAATTGACTTCACCGAATGATAAGAAAATTAGCTAAACATAATTTGAAAGAAAACTAAAATTATTATTGAATGAGTAGAAGAATGTTCCACAAAGGACCAAACAAGAGATGATTCTAAAAAATGAGATTTCTCCCATATTTATGCTAAAAATAAATCCTAAAATAAATAGGAAAGCAATCTCCTTATTAAACATAAAAATTAAACAAGAAACTTGAGTTTTCCTAAATAACTAAAAAGGTAAAGATAAAATAGGAAAAAAAATACGAGGGAATAAAACCTAAATTAAATCTGGAAGTCTTTGTGTTCAATTAAGAAATAAAAGCTCTTTAATTCTAATTTTGTCCAAAATCCCGAAAAATGCTTCTATAGTCTCCCAACTTGCCAAATCAGCTAAAATATCATTCATAACCTAAATAAGCAAAAAATAATCTTAATATCTGTATCAAATCATTCAAATAATTAAATGAAATAAGTAGGAAATAAGTCGGATTCACGAGTTATCAAATTCCCTCGCACTTGCCTTTTGCTTGTCCTCAAGCGAACAATAAACTCAAAAGAAGAAGGAACTAAATCAAATAAAAGACCCTAAATATCTTTGCAAAGAATGACTTATTTTCACCACAATTTTGATACAGAGCCTTTTAAAGCTACGATAGTCCAATTGACAGATTTTCTTTTTGAAAGCTTACGGCCTTGCTTGAAAATTTAACCCCAAGAATTTTTACCAATTATAAATATAAACATGCAGTTAATTGCCCTTAAAGTTGAGAGATTACCTTAGCTTCCTATTTCAAGTTCTTTGTAGCCATAAGAAGAATTATTTCGATCTTTTATTGAAGTTATTGTACATTTTATTGGTGTGGTCCCTAAACACTAGCCATAAAACCTTTTTTTTCTTTTATTTTCTTTTCTTCTTTTTTTAACAGCAAACTTTCTATGTATCTTTTTTTACTTTTTCTATTGCTTATATTTGCTCTCTTTTTTTCTCTCCCTACGAAAGAATCTTCACCCGATTGCTAGCCATAGTTTGCTCTTCCTCTAGTGGTCCTATGAAAGAGACTTTACCCGGTTGCTAACCACGTAAGGCTCATTTTGTTTATTTTCAGAACTCACATATAGAAAAATAACCACCAAGATTAATGCTAGAGATAATGAAAGGTCTCGATAAAGCTTCCATGTTATAAAGAATCTAAATATAGGCTAAGTCCAAGTTAAGAACATGCAAATTATAAAATCATGTTTCACTTTTCAACATTCAGTCGAGGCTAAACATCTACAAAGAAACTTTCAGATTTCAGTCAACTGGCATCCATTTCTTAAATCGGTTCTCGATATCAAAATATAGCTAGATAAATCAGAATTGGTACTTGTTTAATTAGTCCATTTAAGTGACATCCCTTTTACTCGAGTTGTACATGTGTTTACTGGGGACAATCAAAATCAAAACCATAAATGTCCTCATTTATGTAAAAAATGAAAGTAAATAAAGATTAAAGACAAAAAAGATACAACCTGAAGTTGGGTAGAAGTAATATGGGGTGACCTACGATTTGTTGGTGCGAAGATTGGAAAAGCTCGTTTAACATGTAGAAATCATCCATTAAAGCCCAACTTTGCACCTGCAAAATGAAAATTTATCAGATTAGAATAAAGCTTGAAGACAACTAAAAATTACACTTATACTCTTTGAAATATAAAAAACTAAAAAAATTAAAATTGAAATAAAAAAGAACAAAAAATAAAAATTTTGGGTTGCCTCCCAAAAAGCGCTTTTGTTTAACATCATTTAGCTTGACGCCCTTTTTTTTTAACTAGGATCCCATGCTATTATTTCTTAACCAAGCTTTTTGATGCCCAATCCCTTAAGAGTTTCCTTTAGCTCACAGTTCAATAAAATATCACAGAAATCAATTTCATTAAGCAAAATTATCCCCAATTATATAAGCAATGAATCATTTATAATGTTATCCACATCAAAGGCATCAAGGAAAGGATTACTTGTCTCAACAATCTGAAATATTTTCTTTAATTCTCCATCTTCTTTTTCTTTCTTGGTTTTTGACAACATTTGTGGAAAAGGGAGTTGGTGGACTTTGGTTTTTTGAAATTTTTAGATTTGATTCCTTGTTACCATTAGGGCTTATCTCATTCTCTAAATTAACTGTTAAACTTGAATTTAGGTTATCACGTCTGATTACTCTAGACTCCAGGTTAACAACTTCATTTTCAGTTTTATCATTAATAAGCTCTTTCTCATTTGGAGTAGTTATATCACATGCATTCTATTTCAAATTTACTTTAGCTTGAGATGGAATTATACCATGATTGATATTGGAAAATGGCTTTGGTAAGTTGCAAAATGCCTTTGGTTGATGTTCATCGTTAAAAAGTAATGGACACGTAACAAGAATGTGCCCACTAACCCATTCAAAAGTCATATGAAACAACTTGCGGTGCTCCTCCTAATGTTGCTATCATCTCTTCGACTGTCATGGCTGCAATACTTCTATGATTAGTCATGGTCATTAAAACAAATTAAAATTAATTAGTATTAGTCCCCAAAAAAGGTGTCAAAATTTGATGGGTGTTGAATCCACCAAAACTAATTTCTAATTACCCTATTGATTGGATTTAATTTGTAGTTTATGAGTAAGTAGGGTCGAATCCATATAGACCAACACAATCAATTTTATTCAAGTAAATGGCCAACAAAAATGCAATAAAAATAAAATAAGGGGGGGGGGGGGGGGGGGGGGGGGGGTTAGAGTTTGATTGCTAGATTGAAAATGAAATAAATATGATAAAAAGTTCTTACAATGAAATCGTTTCTTCGGCTTATGTCGGATTGATCATAGACAAAAAAAGGTAATCTTACCTTTCAACCAATTAGTTTAACTGCATTGATTTATCAAATACAATTAAGTATCTTTTGGTAAATCAGATTAAAAACACCCAACATGCGATTAATCCCTTAACTTTGTGATAACCCTATACCCAACATACAAGATTGAACCAAAAAATTAGAATTACGATTTGAAGATCCAATTCCTACCAAATTATGATCACCTGATATGAAATAATTTGATAGGCTTAGCCCCAACCACGAATCCCAGCAATCCATTTGTTACCACAAATCAATTATAAAAACACCAGCGAGTTTATAAAAGAATAACAATATATTATTTAAAAAATAGAATTCAGGGGATCCTACTTAAAATTAAAACTCAAATAATAATGAAATAAAGATTGAGAAGTTAAGAATTGAAGATAAAAACAATTGAAAACAAGTCTCGCGGTCCAATTACAGCCTTGAAATCAACTTCACCGAAATATAAGAAAATCAGCTAAACATTGATTGAAAGAAAACTAAAATTGTCATTGAATAAGTAGAAGAACGTTGGCCACAAAGGACCAAACAATAGATGGTTCTAATGAGATTTCTCCCCTATTTAGACTAAAAATAAATGCTAAAATAAATAGGAAAGAAATCTCCTTATTAAACCTAAAAACTAAACAAGAAACTTGATTTTTCCTAAATAACTAAAATGTTGGTCCAGATTATGGGTTTTAGCCAGTAAAATAGGTGCAGCGGAAATTAAAAAATTAATCTAGAGTCCAAGATCTCCTAAACATTGCATGATTGATAATAGTACGAGTCATAAATTATTCTAGTTCATAAACACTTATTAAAAGGACCTAATAATAATTTAACCACTTACTAGTTGAAGCATAAATCCCGTGGTGGGTAGAAAGACCCCTCAGGTATGTGCACAGACTCTAAAGCAGAAGCCCTGAATAAATGGTCCACACGAGCACCACCGACCAAAGCCTTCTAGAAAGGGAGCACCGATAAATAAGTGGAAGATAGCTAGATCTTCCCTACTAATTTATTCTAGAAGAAATTCTCTTAGTTTTCTATTCTAAGTAAATACGTCTTTCAACCGATTACTTTTGGGAACTAGAACAAGTAAGAGAATAAGAGAGCAAGAGAAGGAGTATGAAATTAAGGATGATAGGAGGCTTCTATTTATATTGGTTTGGAAATATTCAAAGGACAAATGAATCCCTAACCCTTACCAATTAGAATTAAAATAAAGATGGCAAGAAAGACTTTTAATAACCAAATAGAGTTTGGAACCAACTCTAATTGGGAGCTTGCTTGGGGAGCAAGCTCCCCACTTGGTTCCAAACACTACTGGCGGAATGGCCAGCAGTGCAGGCTGGGCCTCTGCAGGTAAGCAGGCCTATGGTCCAATGGAGCATAGCCCTTGCGAGATATGTTGCACAGCGTCATGCGCTGGCCTGTTGGGCCGTGGACCTGCGCAGCCCAATAAGCTGCATATGGCGCACTGTGCGCCTACTAGGCTGCGCACTAGCGCAGCCCAGCATGCAGTGTACCATGCATTATGGGCTGCCTTTGGCATCCCACCAATTCCCAAAGCCCCAATGCGGACCTTGAGTAGTGTTCTTTATGCACAACACTGCTTTGCCCCGCACGCATATCTAAGTCTAAAATTGTCCAAACATTTTCTTACCGATCCACTCGCACCAATTCAAGCAATACCTATTATTCATTAATTATGGTGTTTGGTTCTTATTTTCCTTTATTTATTTTGTCCTCCTTATTATTTAACTGGTTCATTGGTCCAACCAATGATTATTGGTCTAACCAATATTATGGTCCAACCATATATTATGGTCTAACCATATTTCCTTGCTCTTCTAGATTAGACCCAGTCTAACAGTTCTTTACATGGCTTGATCGTCACTCAAAGTGTGTGACCTTATAGGATCCCGTAATATCGAGTCATTAAAAGTTTAACCTATCTCAATTCCTTTTAGGAATTGACTGGCTCAGAGCTCCAGACTGTTGTGGATTCTGATTACTTTAATCGTTCATAGTAGCTCTCGAGCACAAGGCATATGACCCCTCAATATTCGGAACGTTCACGTGCATGGTGATTAAACCCCGATTCTGCAATAGTATTAATATAATTCACTCCTTCTATCAACTATTAAGTACCGTCTGGTTTCTAAGACTCGGTTTAAGCCTTAGTCCACTAGTAGCTTCAATAGCTACCCCAATATTTAGTCTTAATATAGAAATACGCCACTCAACCATTTAATGTGTTAATTAGGATCTCATCCTATGAACTCCTACTCTGATCAGAGGTTTATGAGTGTGTCACTTCTAATAAGTGGCCAAGGTACATCTCCCTTATATTGATATAATGGAGTGATAGATTCCATGTTGACTACTCAGCTTATCAACAGACAGACATCAACCATACCCGTAATTATCCATATCACCCAATCTATAGAATGCTTAGGTATGACCTAAAGTATAGCAACATCTGTACAAGTAACTAGTATCTCAGGTCTAAGGATATTTGTATTGCTATTGCAATGAGACGATTAAACACCAACACGTAATATAGATTATCGAGTATTGTCTCATAGCGGTCTCAAATGTATCTCTCTGAATACATTCATGTGTTAACCCAAGGTACCACCCTCTAGCATTGGGGATATACTACTCCGAATCAAATTCAAGAGGTGACACATGCTAGTCTATCCATATTATTAATGTCCAGTCTTGATGATACTATGACTAGGGATATTTAGACAAATCATAATTGAACACGAACCAGTTCTCACAAACATATTCCCACTATGCCCTTGCAATAGGCATTATGATTATGTCATGGACTTTTGCAAACACATCAATGAATATATTCTAAACCAGTTATAATATATTTTGACAGTCATTGATATAAAAAATAATATAACACTGTTCGTACAAATAAAATTGACTAAGTTATATCGCCCTAATTGCCTCTATGACATACATCATATCTAACAATCTCCCACTTGCACTGGAGCCAATTAGCTACGTGCCGTAAGCCATAACTATTAACATGCTGGTCATGCTTAATCAGTGTCAAAGGCTTGGTCAGACCATCCGTAAGGTTCTAGTCTATGGGTACATATTGTATCTATATATCCTTATCCCTCATGATATCTTGAACTATATGATATATTCTGTGTACATGTCCGTTTCTCTGACGAGACCGTAGTTCTTTTGCCTGAGCAATAGCCCCAGTGTTGTCACAACATAATACTATTAGATCCTCACTATTAGACACCATGTCGAGATCACAAATAAATCTCTTTATCCAGATAGCTTGTTTTGTTGCTTCTAAAGTAGTAATGTACTCAAATTCAGTGGTTGAATTAGCAGTTGTATCCTATTTGGAACTTTTCCAAACAACCGCCCTACCATTTAATATAAATAGGTAACCTGATTATGACTTGCAGTCATCTTTGTCAGATTGAAAACTCGCATCAGTGAATCCCTTTACTATAAGATATCTTTCTCCATAAATCAAGAACATTTCCTTAGTCCTTCTCAAGTACTTAAGGATTTTCTTAACAGCCATCTAGTGCTTCTCACCTGTATCAAATCGAAATCTGCTTATAATGCTCAATGCGTGTGAGACATCTGGTCATGTATATACCATAACATACATGATAGATCCTATTGCGGATGCATAGGGAATTCTACTCATGCCCAATCTCTCCTGTTATGTCCTCGGACACTCAGATTTAGAACTGTTAATTCTAAGAGACATTGGAAGATAACCCTTCATGAATGCTTAAGGTTGAACCTAGTCAATACCTTTTCTATGCATGTATCTTATGAAAGACCTAGAAGCCTCTTGGATCTATCTCTATAGATCTTTATACCTAGTATAAATGCTGCTTCTCTAAGGTCTTTCATGGAGAAATTTCTTGACAACCATGACTTAACCATTTAAAGAAGAGAAATGTCATTTCCGATTAGCAATATGTCATCAACATATAGTACAAGGAAAACGACTGTACTCCCACTAACCTTCTTGTACACACAAGGCTAATAAGCATTTGATATAAAATCTCCCTCTTTGATCGTATCATCAAACCTTATATTCTAACCCCTAGATGCCTGCTTGAGTCCATAAATGGATCTTTGCAGCTTGCATACCTTCAAGCCATTTTGAGACGTAAAACCTTCAGGTTGTATCATGTATACATCCCAATCCAAGTTTCCATTTAGGAAAGCGATTTTTACATCCATCTGCCAGATCTCATAATCATAATGAGCAATAATGGCCAAGAGTATCATTATGGATTTAAGCATGGCTACGAATGAAAAGGTTTTGTCATAGTCAATACCTTCTCTTTGACTATAACTTTTTGCCACCAACCTTACCTTATAGGTAATTATGTTACCATCCATGTCGGTTTTCTTCTTGAAAACCCATATGCAACCTATAGGTCTAGCCTCATTAGGTGCATCGACCAATTCCCATACTTGGTTTTCATACATGGAATCCATTTTTTCATGGCTTTTAACCATTTATCAAAGTCTGAGCACTCCATTGCTTCCTTGTAGGTCTTAGGTTCATCATCCTCCATTAGAAAGATTTTTTTATCATTCGTGATGAAAAATCCATATCTTTTAGGAGCATTGGGAACCCTAACAGATCTACGCAATGGTTGTTGTGTAATAGGTCGTTCCTCAATCACACTCTGTTGTGTATCAGGCATATGAATTATCAGTTGATCATCTTGTTTGCCTACTTGAACCTCAAGTTCAAGGTCGCTTCCACTAGCTTTTGCAAGCAAGTGTTCCTTCTCAAGGAACTGAGCAGTCCTAGAAATAAACACTTTTTGTTCCGCAGGATCATAAAAGGTATATCCTACTGTCTCTTTAGGATAACATATGAATAAGCATTTGTCAGTCCTAGCTCCTAGCTTGTCTGACATTATCCTTTTAACATAGGCAGGACATCCCCAAATTCTTAAGTGAGAAAGAGAGGGTTTCTTACCATATCACCTCCCATATGGTGTTGTGTCAACTGATTTTAAGGGCACACGGTTTAATATATAAACTGCTCTCTCAAGTGCGTAATCCCAGAAGGATTTGCTTAGACTTGCTTGGCTTATCATGGAGTGAACCATGTCTAATAAAGTTCCATTCCTCCTCTCAGACACACCATTATACTGAGGAGTGTATGGATGAGTCCATTGGGGTAATATTCCATTATCCCTTAGATAATCTTGAAACTCTAGGCTTAAATATTCTCCACCTCGGTCTGATCGTAATGCCTTAATATTCTTTCCAAGTTGTTTCTTGACTTCATTCTTCTAGTCTTTGAATCTTTCAAAACTATTGATTGTGCTTCATAAGGTACAAATACCCATATCGTGAGTAATCATCGATAAAAGATATGAAGTAGATAAATCCTCCATGTGTTTGCACATTTATTGGACCACATACATCTGTGTGTATTATTTCCAATGTACTTGTGGCATGTTACCCTTTACCTTTGAAGGGTTTCTTTGTCATTTTGCCTAATAAACAAGGTTCACATGCCCCATAAGACTCCTGGTCTATTGAGCCAAAGTCACCACCTTTGTGTAACTTAGTTAAGCGGGTTTCGATTATATGGCCTAAACGATAATGCCGTAAGTAGGATGATATATCTTTATCTAATTTCAATCTTTTAGTATCATTCAAATTAAAAATTTTAGCTTTAGAATTTAAAACATATATGCCATCAAACAAAATTCCATTTCCATAAAGAATACTATTTTTATGAATTTGACCATCTTTATGATTAAATAAAACATCAAATCCTTCTGCTGCTAAACATACAACAGAAATAATATTCTTAGCATTCAGTCAATTCTAAAACTCGGCCACTTGGCAACTTGAGACTATATGTTCCTACAGCTGATGCAGCAACCCGTGCTCCATTTCCAACTTGTAGGTCCAACTCTCCTTTAGCCAGCCTTCTACGGTTTTGCAACCAATGCACAGAAGTACATATATGAGTACCACATCCAGTATCTAATACCCATATAGAATCATAAGGAACTGTAGTGAAATTTTCAATCATGAACATACCTAAAGTATAAGCATCTTTTAGCTTTGTCTTCTCATGCTTAAAAAGTGTAGCCATCAGCCGTTCCACTCTCATTTTAGTGAAGGACTTAGACTCAACACGGTTTCTCTTACATTCTACCTCCTTCATGAGTTTTCTTTTGACCTTTAAACCTCTCATCCTTTTGATCTTGAGGTCTTCAGCAATAAGTTGATCTTTTAAATCATTTCAATATTGAATATCAACCAACTCGAGCATATCAATCATTTGAGATAGCCCATAGTCATGACTCTTAAAGGCAAATTCTAATTTAAATGCATCATGCCTCTCAGGCAGACCTTTTAAAACTATTCATTTTAAGCCATCCAGACTATAGATAATTCCTAATTTCTTTAGCTCCTTTGAAGTGTCATACATGCGTATAATGAGTTCAGCTACTGAAGAGTCTTTTCCCATTCCCACATAATGCATGAAACATTCCAGTTCACCAAGTTTGGGGAGATTTCAAAGCAATGACTCCAAGTCTGCTTCTAAGTACAAATCATAATATTTAGGCAGCATACCATCAATTTTGCTAGCTTACAGTCTCTTTGATGCCTCTTATAATCATCAATTTTGCAAGCGAAAGAATTTGTACCGGGATGTTCAGGGCATGGGTTATTAAGAACATAACTCAAAGCATTGTTCTCCATAACCAGATTTACCACCTCGAACCACTTCATGAATGATTATTGATTCTTTTGTTAAGAGGATATATATATTTAACCTAGATATAAGAATTATTGCTTTAGACTTAGTTTTTGTACAAGCATTTAATTTAAGGTATTTTAATTAAATATATATTCCTACTATTTTTGTTAAGGTTTATTCGAAAATGTAATAGCCCATTCTATTGTCTTTCGAGAAATATGGTCTAACCATTCTCCTTAGTAGGCAGCATCTATAACTCATTTAAGCTAACCCCAGCTATCACGAGTCAAGCTAACTTAAACAGCTATAGGAGGATGTAGTCCATTTGCATCTAATGCAATTGCTAATCCATTTGAGTTCCAACCAATGGACATGCATAACAAATCATATGACTCCTCAATTGATGCCTCTAGCTCAACATTAGCTCCGATATTACGGACAACTATCCCAGTTCGATTAAGACTTAACCTTAATTCAAGTCATATGACCAGGCGACGTTAAAAGAAGAAAGCAAGATGTGCGTGAGCAATTCATATAGTAAAAAAGGCCTAGAAATTTTCATGGGTATTTATTGGTGCAATAGGTCTTGCCTAATCTAGGACTTACACATAGACATGGTTATGAAACTATAACTAATTCCGGGCTAAAAGGAATTAGTAGGTCCAACCTAGGGTCATGCTCAACTAGTAATTCATAGTCATTCCATCATGCCAAGACTCCACATAACATGCAAAACAAACAAGGGGGTTCATTATTCAAGTTCTTGTAGCTATGTCTATAAGTTTTAATTTAAAAATTTAAACTTTCATTTGTAAAACCATATAATGAATCCAATTCATTATACTAGAAATCAACAAATTCAAAACAGTCTCTTTGGTGATTAGAATCTAGAACCGAAGGAAATTCCCAGGTAAGAGAGGCCCCATAAAGTAAATGAGCAGCCTTGTACAATCCTTGCCAAAATAAACATGGGCCCTTCTGACTCAGTTAATCATAGACTAATTAAATTAAAGATTTCGTTCTTTAATAATTTAAGAATTATTCCACTTAATTCAAACATTAAAGCATTTACAATTTCAAGTAAAACATTGTTAATTCTTAGATAACTATCCTGACTAAGTTTGAGCAACACTTAATCTAGTTATCACAGCATTTTCTATTGTAAGAAACAAATTCCTAGGCATGGCATAGCATACTCGAAAATATTTAATAAAAAATCAGACTTAGCATATTTCTAGTCAATTATACAATCGCATTAGGCAGGCTCAAGATACCGTTGTTGGTCTAGATTACGGGTTTTAGTAAGCAAAACAGGTGCAGCAGAAATTCAAAAATTAATTTAGATTCCAAGATTTTCTAAGCATGGCATGATTGATAATAGTACTAGTCATAAATTATTTGAGGTCATAAACACTTATTAAAAGGACTTAATAGTAATTTAACCACTTACCAGTTGAATCGTGAATCCTGTAGTCAGTAGAAAGACCCCTCAGCTACTTGCACAAACTCCAAAGTAGAAGCCCTATATAAATAGTCCACAAGAGCACCACCGACTGAAACCTTCTAGAAAGGGAGTACCGATAAATAAGCAGAAGATAGCTAGATCTTCCCTACTAATTTATTCTAGAAAAAATTTTCTTAGTTTTCTATTCTATGTAAATACGTCTTTTGACAGATTATTTTTAGGAATTAAAACAACTAAGAGAATAAGAGAGAACGAGAAGGAGTATGAAATTAAGGATGATAAATAATGGAGGAGGCTTATATTTATAGTGTTTAGAAAGTATTCAAAGGACAAATTAATCCCTAACCTCAACCAATTAGAATTAAAATAAAAAGGGCAAGACAGACTTTTAATAACCTAATAGAGTTTGGAACCAACTCTAATTGGAATCTTGCTTGGGGAGCAGGCTGGGTGTGCGCAGGCCCATGGTCTAATGTGCTGGCCTGTTGGGCCTCGCATTTGTGCAGCCTGTCGCTATGCGACTACTGGGTCGCGCACCAGCGCAGGCCAGCAGGCCACGCACTGTGCACTGTGGGCTGCCTTTGGCAGCCCACCAATTCCCGAAGCTCTAATGCTGGCCTTAAGCATTGTTGTTTACACACAACACTACTTTGGCCCACATGCATATCTAAGTCCAAAATTGTCCAACAATTTTCTTACCGATCCACTCACACCAATTCAAGCAATACCTAGTACTAATTAATTGTGCTATTTGGTTCTTAATTCCCTTTATTTATTTTATCCTCCTTATTATTTAACTGGTTCATTGATCCAACCAATGATTATTGGTCTAACCAATATTATGGTCCAACCATATATTATGGTCTAACCATATTTCCTTGCTCTTCTAGATTAGACCCAGTCTAACGGTTCTTTACATGGCTCGGTCGTAACTCAAAGTGTGTGACCTTATAGGATCCCGTAATATCTAGCCATCCAAAGTTTAACCTAGCTCAATTCCTTTTAGGAATTGACTAGCTCAGAGCTCTAGACCATTGTGGACTCCGATTACTTTGATAGGTCATAGTGGCTCTCTAGCCTAGGGCATATGACCCCTCAATATTCGGAACGTCACGGGCATGGTAACTTAATCCCAGTTTTGCAATAGTATCAATACAATTCATTCCTTCTATCAACTGTTATGAATCATCTGGTTTCTAGGACTCGGTTCAAGTGTTAGCCCACTAGTAGCTTTAATAGCTACCCCAGTATTTAGTCTTGCTATAGAAATACACCACTGAACCATTTAATGTGTTGATCAGGATCTCATCCTATCAACTCATATTGTAATCAGAGGTTTACGAGTGTGTCACTTCCAACAAGTGGCCGAGGTACATCTCCCTTATATTGCTATAATGGAGTGATAGATTCCATCTTCACTACTTAGCTTACCAATGGAAAGACATCAACTATACCCATAATCATCCGTATCACCCAGTCTATAGAATGCTTACGTATGACCCAAAGTATAATAACATCTTAACAAGGAAACTAATATCTCAGGTCTAAGGATATTCATATTGCTATTGCAATGAGATGATTAAACACCAACACATAATATAGATTACCGAGTGTTGTCTGATATATAGCGGTCTCCAATCTATCTCTATGAATACATTCTCGTGTTAACCCAAGGTACCACCCTCTAGCATTGGAGATATGCTACTCTGAATCAAATTCAAGAGGTATGACGACACATGCTAGTCTATCTGTATCATCATTGTCCAGTCTTGAAGATACTATGCCTAGGGATATTTAGACAAATCATAATAGCACACGAACCAGTTCTCACCAACATAGTCCCACTATTCCCTTGTAATACGTGCTATGATTATGTCATTGACTTTTGCAAACACATCAATGAATATATTCTAAATTAGTCATAATATATTTTCAGAGTCACTGATATAACAAAAGAATGCCTTTTTCAATATAACTCTGTTCGTATAAATAAAACTAAGGTATATCGCCCTAATTGCCTCTACGGTATACATCATATCTAACATAAAAAGGTGAAGATAAAATAGGAAAAGAATAAAAGGGAATAAAACCTAAATTAAATCTGGATGTCTTTGTCTTCAATTAAGAAATAAAAGCTCATTAATTTCAATTTGCTCCAAAATCCCGAAAAATGCTTCTATAGTCTCCCAACTTGTCAAATCAGCAAAAATATCTTTCATAACCTAAATAAGCAAAAAATAATCATAAAATCAGCAGCAATTCATTCAAATAATTAAATGAAATAAGCAGGAAACAAGTCAGATTTACGAGTTATCAATTACTTAAGTGAAAATTTCCTATTTATTATCACCGTTTACTAATTAGAGTGACACGTACCACCAATATAATTAGGATTTTAGATATGATATAAATATATATTCAAATATAATATAGTTAATTTATTTGGCTTGGTTCGGTTTAATTTTATTTTTTGTTACAAAAACCGATACCCGATTCTAAGAATTTTAAAAAAAGAAACTGAACCAAAATAATTTTGATTCAGATCATTTCAGTTTTTTATTCGGTTTTAATTAGGTTCTGCACACCCTACATATTCTAGCATCTCGTCGCTTTTAGACTGCCGTTATATGCATTATGCACTTGTAGAGAATCCTCACAAGCAATGTGTAAAAGGGTATGAAAGAGGTATGAAGCGCACGCCATTGCATAGTCTCGCGTGCTTTATACATTTAAAAAGCTTTTATTCTCGTGGTAGAATAAATATGCGAAAAAAATATCTTAAATATATCAGCATAGATTTTGCTTTAATTAAAGATGCAAATAAAATACAAAGACTCGTGTCTAAAATTTTAACCTTGTATGAGATAAATTCATTTTAAGATGAAAAATGTAATTAAATGTGAGAGAAATTTTTTATGTGAGAGGTAGATATTTTCGAAAATTAAGGTATGAGCAATGTTAATAATCGTAGCAAATATTAAACCGATAAAGCTACTAGTATGAGGTATTACCTGTTCAATTGAGATTTAATCAATGATTTTATCGACTATTAATTTCTTACAAAATAATTTAGATGTAATAATACATTAATGTCAACAATATATAATATACATACAAAATATATGTTTCTCTCAGTCATGAAAATGTATTTTGGATTATTATTTCGTCGATTTTTTTCATTTTGAACCATTTTTTTAAGGAAATTTTGAACCAGTTATACTCGTGGTTTTTTCATACCGTCATTATTGATTTACTGTACCAAAATCAGTGATGGTATGCGATTTTATCAGTTGAATCAGGTGGTACAGTATGTATTGATAACACTGGGTATGGGCAATTTGTAAAAGGCCTCCTCAAAATCTAAAGCTTTGGCTAAAATTCGCTCAATAAAAATAATCTGCAAATTTTAAGATTCCATTACCGTTTATTAGGGCGGTAAATGAATCAAGCTACTAGTGAGCTGCTTAATTCTCGACTCAGTAAAAGTCCGCTCGAGCTTGGTTCGTTAATAAACAAACTTTTTCATGAACAAAATTCTAGGCTTGTCCTCATAAACGAACCAAGCTTGAACACCGTGATGTTCGGCTCAAAAGCTCGTGAACGTGCTTGATAAAAGACTCATGAACATACTCGCGAATATGCTCGATAAAAGTGAATAATATATATTATGATATAAGTTTTAAGTACAACATTTATTAATGTTATATAATTTTATTTTACAGATATTACAAACTTAACTTATTTATTTTCTTAATGCAAGATATAAAAAATATACTTAATGTTCAAACTCGGTTTGAGCTTGTTAAAAATTTAATTATTATATTCGGCTAAAGCTCGACTAAACTCAATTGAACAAAGCTCGGCTAAGCTTAATTTAAACAAAGCTTGAGATAGGCTCGAGATCTGCTCGAGCTCGGTTTGACCAAACTCAAGCTCGGCTCCAACTCAATTTGACCAAGCTCGAAATCAACTCATGTTTGTTAAAAATTTAACGAATAGAGGTTGAACAGTCGGTGTTCGAGCTCGGCTCGTTCACAGCTATACCATTAATTGTGAGACAAAAAATAATATTAGGGTTTTGAAAATTGGATTGGATCAGGTTGAAATGGAAAATGAGGTAGGTCCGATTACTTTTCACTTTTTTGTGTTTTATTAGCCGATCCGTTTTATTGGAAACCTGTTTGTTAGACTATATTTTTAAAAATAGGCCTAATGCATCATAAACCCCCTGAACTTGTCTCTAATTGCCCTCTAAACTTTTAAAAGTTTCTCTCGTGTCCTTGAACTTTTCCAGAGTTCCCCTCGCCCTCCTGAACTTGTCCAAAGTGTACCTCATGACCCCTTTCGGCTGACGTGGCATGTGATTTGGCAATTCTTGAAAAGTCAATGTTACGTCAGCCGAAAGGAGTCATGATGTGCAATTTAGACAAGTTTAGGAGAGTCGAGGGGCGATTAGGGACAAGTTTAAGGGTTGGTGACGTATTCCACCTTAAAAATATAATTTTCCTTGAAATTCAAGGTTATAGTATTCAATTACCTGCATTTATTTGGGATTAATGAGCACATGTCCTTTAATAGATATTCATAGGAACAAATGATCTATATAACCAACTTCACTTGTTGTGGTATTTAATTAACTTTGCAGATTTTGGAGTTTCCAAAAATTTAAGTGCTCTTCTCCTTGGCGGAAGCTCTTCCAATTATCAGCTACAATCATTGGGAGGGTTCCCAAACCTCAGGACCATTTCTCTTTCTCTTTACGGAGTTAATATTGTCAGACCAATTTTTATTCAAGGCAAGTTAATTATCTATCCCCCAAACTACTTTTAACATATTAAACAAGCTTGTAGGTAAGTAAGTTCCCCAAAAGTTTAACAAAGTGTGCTTCATTGTCAGTATTTGCAGAACGAATGGAGAATTAATTACTATATCGACAAGTATATATAAATTTCAATGAATTAATAGAGTGTGTTTGATTGAATTGAACAGAAAAGGGAAAGTTGATCAATGTGGAAGAGCTCGACCTATCGGGTTTGTCCATCAATGAAGAGTCATTTCACAACTTTGAAGCACTGCCTTCACTTAAGCGTCTATCTTTGTCTTTTACAAATGTTACAATACCTGCTCAAGGTAAATCATTACAAACATAAATTTAAAGATTTCTTTCGGTCTTATTCTACAACAAAATGGTCAATTGCTTTTTAACGTATTGAAATTTTCTATTTAGTACTGGATTTGTCCAATTTTTGTCTATTACGTATCCGAAATATCCAATTTGAGTACTCAAACAGTTTATGGAATCGCTTAATGTATACAAATTGGATAGGCCTGATAACAAATAAGCAAAAACTTCAGAAGTTAGAAACCAAATAGACAATTTCAATACGCAAGACACCAAAAGAACGTTAAAATTATCGAACAAAATCCAAAGAGATGTTTAGATAAGCAAACATGTAAAGTTTTCAAACTTTATGACTTTACTCGTAAAACAATTTAGAACTTTCAATTTAATTGCTTTTTTTTTGGTGCAAAGTTGTGTATATAAGAGATATTTTCCTTGTAGGCTTTCCCAATTTTACAAAATTGGAATACCTAGACATGAGTAATATTGCTCTCAACAATAGCATCCTGAAATATATTGGAAACATGATATCTCTCAAGACGTTAAGATTGTCTGGTTGTGGATTGAGCGGCTCGACCACCTTCCAAAGTACGTATAACAACTTCCCTTTTAATCTATTTATTAACTACATGTAAAAATACTTCAATTTTCGAATATGTTTCTATTTATAATATTGTTTATGTGAAATAACAGGTTTATGCAAATTGAAGCATCTGGAAGAGCTATATATAAGTCGAAATGAGTTGAGTGGTAGCTTGCCTTGGTTTATTGCAAACTTAACATCTCTTCAAGAACTTTCTCTCTCTTACAATCATTTCATTGGAAGTATCGCCATGTCTCCCCTTGGGAGTCTTGCATCCTTGAAACACTTGGATTTTGCTGGAAATCTATTCCAAGTTCCAATCTCACTTCGGCCTTTTTTCAATCATTCAAAGCTTGAGTACTTGAATGGTAGAGATAACATCAATGCATATGAGCCTGAGGATCAAGTGCATGATTCAGCACCAAGGTTTCAGTTACAATTTCTTTATTTATCTAGTACTCATGGAAATGCAGAAGGGTTTCCCCAATTCCTTATCCATCAACACAATCTACAAGCGCTTGAGCTCTCAAATATTCCACTCAAGGGAGAGTTTCCATATTGGTTGTTAATGAACAACACAAAATTGAGCAAGCTGTATCTAGCCAATACTTCTCTTACAGGGCCTTTCAACTTGTCGAGTACTCCTAATAAGTATTTGCGAAATCTAGATATCTCTGAAAATTCCCTCAATAGTACCATACCAAGAGAAATTGGACAAATTTTACCAAGTTTGTTTGAGTTAAACATGTCTCATAACAGTTTTTTTGGCACCATGCCCTCATCAATTGGAAAAATATGTCGAGTGATACGCTTAGACTTATCCTCCAACGAGTTGTCTGGAGAAGTACCTGAAGATTTAGGCATTGGATGTCCCTCGTTAAATGAACTAGTTCTTTCTGATAATGATTTTGAGGGCCCTATACTTCTCAATACTGGTAATTGGAAACACTTGGTTCGATTACGAGTGGATAGAAATTACTTCTCTGGAAACATTCCATACAGCTTGCTCAACAGTACTCGGTTGGAAATGTTGGATGCAAGTAACAACAATCTCTCGGGCAACATTCCTAGATGGGTTGCTAAAATGTCCTCACTTGAAGTGCTCGATCTTTCAGGGAACGGATTCTCCGGGAATCTTCCAAATCAATTAGGCCCTTTTCAGATCAGGGAAGTATATTTGTCAGAAAACAGACTACATGGTTCATTGGGAACTACTTTTTGTAATTTCTCTCAACTAATGACACTGGATCTTAGCCATAACTATTTCATAGGAAAGGTTCCACAATGGATTGGCAAGTTGTCTGAATTGAGCTATCTCTTTCTGAATCACAACAATCTTGAAGGTGAAATACCAGTTGAACTTTGCAGTTTAGAGCAATTAAGCTTGCTTGATCTTTCGAACAATAATCTCTCTGGTCTTGTCCCCTCCTGCATAAGACCTGGTAGCAAGTACATGAAGACGGAAGGTGATGATACATATATGGCATATGCTCCAAGTTATACGAAACAACCATTGGAGTTTACAACAAAAAGTCTAACTTCTCAATTTCAAGGAAGTATTCTCCAGTTCATTGCAGGAATGGATCTCTCTTGCAATAATTTATCTGGTCCTATTCCTGCTGAATTCGGAAATCTTACCAAGATACAGGGATTGAACTTGTCACATAATAGTTTTACAGGACACATTCCAGGTTCATTTTCAAACCTGGAGGAAATTGAGAGCTTGGATCTTTCCTACAATAACTTGGATGGAGAAATTCCCACTCAGATCCTTGACCTAAATTTCATTTCCCACTTCAGTGTTGCACAAAACAATTTATCTGGCATGACACCCAAGATGGTTGGGCAATTTAACACGTTTGACAATTCTAGCTATGTCGGTAATCCTTTCCTTTGTGGACCTCCATTGACACAAACTTGTTCTTTGACACTGCCACCACCATCACCAAATATTGTTAACACGTACGAAGGAGATGATGATGGGTTTATGGATATGCAAAGTTTCTATATGACTTTTGTGGTTTCTTACGTTGTTGTGTTGTTGAGCATAGGAGCAGTTTTATACATAAACCCAGACTGGCGGCGAAGATGGTTCTATATGATACAGGAGTTCATCACAAATTGCCGCTATTTTACACAAGACAATGTTTTTCCTTTATTTAATATTAGTGCTTAATAGGCTCTACTTTGTCTTCTATACTAAATAATTGGTTTCTATATTCTTGTTGTTAAGCTTTTTTATTTTGAATAAGAGCTGAGTAGGCTAATGACTTCGGGGCCGGCATCCTAGCAAGGTTGACACCCCCGCTTGCCTAAATCGATTAGCTGAGCTTGAAATATTATTAAAACAAAATAAAAGATACAAGCTTGTGGAGCTTTGGATTGATCAAATCTATTTCAGATTTTTAATAATGTTTGAATGAATGATGAATAAGATTACAAGGAAAGAAAGAGGACTAAATAAATATTGGTAGAAAAGAAAAAGAAAAGAAATCCATTATAGGAACAAAGGCAAGCAAAAAAGAGCTTATATAAATCTTAATATTTTCAACTGGACTGAAGTCATCAGCTATAATGCTATTACAAAAACATCCGCAACACGATTTTCTTTAAAAAAATTTAGAAGATGAAAAATACAGTCCGTCCAAGCAGGTCGGACTTCTCACATGACAATCGCTGACTGACTATTTAAAAGGTGAACCTTAAAAGTGTTAGGCCCAATAATAAATTACGAGAAAAGATAATAGCAGCAGAATAAAAAGACACAAAGATTTCTACGTGGAAACCCCAAATGAATTAGAGAAAAACCACGGGACAAACTCCGAATAATTCTCCACTATAAAATAATAGTAGGTACACCAAGAGATTACAAAACAGTGGCACACAAGTGTTTCCCAAAACCTCACTATTTTCTATCTTACCCAACTCTTAGGAGCCCCTTTCCTAAGTTTATATGCACAAATTATATTCTTATATCTGTGTTTTTCAATCTCTAGCTGAAATGAGGCAGAATGCCTCTATTTATAGGAATTGAAAGACGCGTGAAATGACTGTCTTTCGATTCCTTTAATTGCGCCAGCAATCACAACCGAAATTCGATTTGTATTTTTCTTCTTTTCCTTTTTCTTTTTTTTTTAATTTTAAATTATTCAGTGGGTCCCACATTTAAAGGGATACCACTCAACAAATCTCCCCCTCCTGACTACATTGTGGGACTCTCCATCCCGATTGCTTTGACACACTGATCAAACTTTTCTTTTGGAATGACCTTTATCATCATATCGGCAGCATTGTTGTTTGTATGAATCTTCTGCAGCTTGAACTCTTTTTCTTCAATGGTAAGTCTGAGCCAATGATACCTTACGTCAATATGTTTTGTCCGCGCATGATACATAGTATTCTTGCTCAAGTCTAGTGCACTTTGACTATCACAATAAACTATGTAGTCTTCTTCTTGCACACCCAATTCTTGAAAGAATCGCTTTAACCAAAGCATTTCCTTTCCTGCTTCTGTTGCTGCAACGTACTCTACTTTAGTGGTTGATAATGAAACACACTTTTAAAACCGTGACTGCCATGAAATAGCTCCCCCTGAGAATGTAAATAAGTAACCTGATGTAGATTTTCTTTCATCAAGGTCACCAGCCATATCTACATCTGTGTAACCGACAAGTGCTGGCTTTTCATCGCCAAAGGTTAAACATAACTTTGAAGTTCCTCTCAGGTATCTAAATCCATTTCACTGCTTTCCAATGTGTCTTTTATGGATTTGACAGAAATCTACTCACAATGCCAACTGCATGAGCGATGTCTGGTCTTATACACACCATTGCATACATTAAACTACCGACCGCTGAAGAATATGGAACATTTGACATATCTTCTCTATTTTTCTCTATTGAAGGGTAGGATTTCTTACTCAACTTGAAATTAGCGGCAAGTGGAGTGCTAACTGGTTTAGCATTCTTCATATTGAACCTTTCTAGTACCCGTTCAATATATTTTTCTTGCGATAACCACAGCCTGCTGGACCTCCGATCTCGGATAATCTCCATTCCAAGAATTTGCCTTGCCGGTCCCAAATCCTTCATGTCAAATGCCTTAGACAAATCACACTTTAACTTACTAATCATTTTGGCATATCGCCCAATGACTAGCATATCATCAACATATAGGAGAAGAATGATAAATTTTCCATCAGGAAATTTCTGGACATATACACATGGATCAGCTTCTGTCCTCTTGTATCCTTGATTCACCATGAAGGAATCAAACTTTTTATAACATTGCCGCGGGGCTTGTTTTAGGCCATACAAACCTTTCTTTAGGCGACACACCATGTCCTCCTTTCCCTTGACCTTGAAACCTTCTGGTTGTTCCATATAAATTTCTTCTTCTGAATCCCCATGCAAGAACGCGGTCTTTACATCAAGCTGTTCTAACTCAAGGTTCAAGCTGGCTATAAGACCTAGCACAACTCGAATGGAACTCATTTTCACAATTGGTGAAAAAATCTCGTCAAAGTCGATACCTTTCTTTTGAGTAAAGCCTTTGACAACCAATCGAGCTTTGAATCTCACTAGGTTTCCATCATCTTTCTTCAGCTTGTACACCCATTTGTTCTTGAGTGTTCTCTTCCCTTTAGGAAGTTTTACCAGCTCGTAAGTGTCATTCTTCTTTAAAGAATTCCTCTCCTCCTGCATCGCCTTCATCCAACAATCTTTATCTTTACAAGATTGCACATCTTGGAAGCTTTCAGGCTCCCCGTCATCAGTGATTAAAATATAATCAGAATTGGAGTATTTTGTAGATGGTTGGCATTCTCTGACTGACCTCCTTAATTGAGGTTCTTCTTCTGGTAGAATGGGGTTCTCTGGCTCCCCCTGTACAATACCTTCTTCATTCGTATCTTTATCTACAATCACGTCTTGATCCGTCACAATTGGCCCTTCTTCTCCATCTTGTTCTGATTGGTGCATTCTTTTTTCTGTGGCATCATATAATAGAATGCTCTTTGGTGTTATATCGATAACACCGTCACTTGTAGATCTTTCCCCGATGATATCATTCTCATGAAATACAACATCTCGGCTCTGTAAAATTTTCTTTTTCACTGGATACTATAATCTGTAGCCGAACTCTTCATCTCCATAACTGATAAAAGTGCAAGGAACTGATTTATCATCAAGCTTTAGCCTTTGCTCTTTAGGAACATGCATAAATGCCTTGCAGCCAAATACCCTCAAATGAGAGTATGAGATATTTCTACCTGTCCAGACCCTCTCTGGAGTTTCAAAATCCAAAGGCGCTGAAGGTAGTCGGTTGATAAGATAAACAGCAGTATTTACAGCTTCTCCCCAAAATGACTTCGGTAAGGTAGCCATTTTGAGCGTGGATCTAACTCTTTCGATAATGGTGCGATTCATTCTTTTAGCAATGCCATTGTGTTGAGGTGTACTAGGAACTGTCTTTTCATGCCTGATACCATGTTGACTATAGTAATCCTTGAACTCCTTGGAGATATACTCACTACCATTATCTGTGCGTAAACACTTCAACGACACTCCAGTCTCCCTTTCCACCATTGCATGGAATTGCTGAAAGTGCTTGAATACTTCATCCTTTGTACTCAGTAAATAAATCCGTGTCTTCCTTGAAAAATCATCAATGAAGGTAAGAAAGTATCTTCTTCCTCCAATGGATTATGTATCCATGGGACCACAAACAAGAGAGTGTACCAGCTCTAACTTATTATTTCTCCTTCTAGAGCTTTTCTGAAATGAAACTCGATGTTGCTTACCAAATAAACAGTGACCACACGGGTTAATTTTTCCTTTGGCTAATGGGATGAGGGACTTCTTAGCGAGTATATTCAACTCTTTCTCACTAACATGCGCTAGTCGCCTATACCACAAATTTGGTGAAGCATCATCTCCAACTGTATTCAGTTGACTCGCACATATTGTTGCGTGCGTTTTGTATAGCGAGCAACACAATCTTCCTTTCGCCACCACCAACGATCCTTTGGTGAGTTTCCAATTTCCATTGCCTGTATGATTGTGATAACCTTCATTGTCCAATACACTAACAAACAACAGGTTCAACTAAAGATCTGGAATGTGTCGCACATTTTTAAGTGTTAATGTGTATCCGACACTTGTCTTCACGCAGATATCACTGATTCCCACCATTTGTGAGACACTATTATTTCTCATTTTAATAGTTCTATAATCGCCTGCTTTATATGTTGAGAAGTATTCCCTTTTTAGAACACAGTGGTATGAGGCACCAGAATCTACAATCCACTCGGTATCTGCATCTTCAACATGATAACAATCTGCATCATGAGATACTAAAGCCACCTCTCCATCTTCTTTTGTGACTTAGCAGATGTATTTTGGTCATTATCATGACTTCGGTTTGCATTCTCTTGTTTAAAGAAACGACAGTTCCTTTTGAGATGGCCCGGCTTTCCACAGTGGTAGCATGACCTCTTCTCTCGGGACTTGGATCTATCTTTTGATTTTCCATTCCCACGACCTCTACTCTTGCTTCGACCCCTATTTTCTGTGACAAGGGCTTGTGAACTGGTTCTGGCAATGTCTCTTCTACGAAGTTCTTCATTAAGTAGGCTATTCTTTACCCTAGACATTGTTACCACACCATTTGGAGCTGAGTTACTCGGTGATACAACAAGAGTATCCCAGCTATCTGGTAGAGTTCCCATCAAAATACATGCTTGCATCTCATCATCCAAGGACATACCGATGACTGCTAACTCACTTATGAATCCTTCAAAGTCGTTCAGGTGTTGTGTGATTGATCGTCCCTCTGTCAGTTTCAAGTTCGTGACTTTGCGAATCATGAACACTTTTCCTTAGCATTTTTATCCTCGTACATATCATTTAGCTTCTTCCAGAGAACTTTGGGATCTGTTTTGTTCCTCACGTGGTTATACAGGCTAGCATCTATCCATTGGCGTACTGTACCCAATGTCTGCTTCTTCAACTTTATCCACTGCTGATCTTTCATATCCTTCGGCTTTGCGTCGTCACCCTCAATTGGATCATACAAATCTTTGCAATTAAGGTAGTCCTCCATTCTGGATTTCCACACTGAATAATTTATATCCGTCAATTTGATCATTACACAGTCATTCGCCATGTCGAAAACTTAAGAATGGCAAAATTTTACTATACACGACTTTCACTATTCATAAAAATAGTGATTGTATATGTGAATAGTACCGTATACCAAAATAATACTTATATATTAGAATAGTAATAGTATTGTGTACTTAAATAATACTATTCATAAAAGATGGCCGAATATGAATAGTATTGTATATGAATACTATTACTCAAGTTACTATTTTACTATTCACTCAAATTGCGTATCTGCGACGGTTTTTCGAACGGATTGCGCCATCGGATTTATCGTTATTTTCTCATCGTCGTGGTATATTTAATTTTGAAAAATATATCCACGGATTTTACTGATAAAATAACCTTCGGCTCTGATACCACTTGTTAGGTCCAATAATATATTACGAGAAAAGATAATAGCAGCTGAATAAAAAGACACAAAGATTTTTACGTGGAAACCCCAAATGAATTAGGGAAAAACTACAGGACAAACTCTGAATAATTCTCCACTATAAAATAATAGTAGGTACACCAAGAGATTACGAAATAGTGGCACACAAGTGTTTCCCAAAACCTCACTATTTTCTCTCTTACCCAACTCTTAGGAACCCCTTTCCTAAGTTTATATGCACAGATTATATTCTTATATCTGTGTTTTTCAATATCTGGCTGAAATGAGGCAGAATGCCTCTCTATTTATGGGAATTGAAAGATGCGTGAAATGGCTGTCTTTCAATTCCTTTAATTGCGCCAGCAATCACAACCGAAATTCGATTTGTATTTTTCTTCTTTTCCTTTTTCTTTTTTTTTATTTTAAATTATTCAGTGGGTCCCACATTTAAAGGGACACCACTCAACAAATCACCCCCTCCCGACTACATTGTGGGACTCTCCATCCTGGTTGCTTTGACACAGTGATCAAACTTTTCTTTTGGAATGACCTTTGTCAGCATATCTTCAGTATTGTTGTTTGTATGAATCTTCTGCAGCTTGAACTCTTTTTCTTCAATGGTAAGTCTGAGCCAATGATACCTTATGTTAATATGTTTTGACCATGCATGATACATTGTATTCTTGCTCAAGTCTAGTGCACTTTGACTATCACAATAAACTATGTAGTCTTCTTCTTGCACACCCAATTCTTGAAAGAATCGCTTTAACCAAAGCATTTCCTTTCCTGCTTCTGTTGCTGCAACGTACTCTACTTTAGTGGTTGATAATGAAACACACTTTTAAAACCGTGACTGCCATGAAATAGCTCCCCCTGAGAATGTAAATAAGTAACCTGATGTAGATTTTCTTTCATCAAGGTCACCAGCCATATCTACATCTGTGTAACCGACAAGTGCTGGCTTTTCATCGCCAAAGGTTAAACATAACTTTGAAGTTCCTCTCAGGTATCTAAATCCATTTCACTGCTTTCCAATGTGTCTTTTATGGATTTGACAGAAATCTACTCATAATGCGAACTGCATGAGCGATGTCTAGTCTTGTACACACTATTGCATACATTAATCTGTCAACTGCTGAAGAATATGGAACATTTGACATATCTTCTCTATTTTTCTCTGTTGAAGGGTGGGATTTCTTACTCAACTTGAAATTAGCGGCAAGTGGAGTGCTAACTGGTTTAGCATTCTTTATATTGAGCCTTTCTAGTACCCGTTCAATATATTTTTCTTGCGATAACCACAGCCTGCTGGACCTCCGATCTCGGATAATCTCCATTCTAAGAATTCGCCTTGCCGGTCCCAAATCCTTCATGTCAAATGCCTTAGACAAATCACACTTCATCGTACTAATCTTTTTGGCATCTAGCCCAATGACTAGCATATCATCAACATATAGGAGAAGAATGATAAATTTTCCATCAGGGAATTTCTGGACATATACACATGGATCAGCTTCTGTCCTTTTGTATCCTTGATTCACCATGAAGGAATCAAACTTTTCATAACATTGCCGCGGGGCTTGTTTTAGCCCGTACAAACGTTTCTTTAGGCGACACACCATGTCCTCCTTTTCCTTAACCTTGAAACCTTCTAGTTGTTCCATATAAATTTCTTCTTCTAAATCCCCATGCAAGAATGCGGTCTTTACATCCAGCTGTTCTAACTCAAGGTTTAAGCTAGCTACAAGACCTAGCACAACTCGAATGGAACTCATTTTCACAATTGGTGAAAAAATCTCGTCAAAGTCGATACCTTTCTTTTGAGTAAAGCCTTTGACAACCAATCGAGCTTTGAATCTCACAAGGTTTCCATCATCTTTCTTCAGTTTGTACACCCATTTGTTCTTGAGTGTTCTCTTCCCTTTAGGAAGTTTCACCAGCTCGTACGTGTCATTCTTCTTTAAAGAATTCCTCTCCTCCTGCATGGCCTTCATCCAACAATCTTTATCTTTACAAGATTGCACATCTTGGAAGCTTTCAGGCTCCCCATCATCAGTGATTAAAATATAATCGTAATTGGAGTATTTTGTAGATGGTTGGCGTTCTCTGACTGACCTCCTAAATAGAGGTTCTTCTTCTGGTAGAATAGGGTTCTCTGGCATGCCCTGCTCAATACCTTCTTCATTCGTATCTTTATCTACAATCACATCTTGATCCCACACAACTGGCTCTTCTTCTCCATCTTGTTCTGATTGGTGTATTCTTTTCTCCTGTGGCATCATCTGATAGAATGCTCTTTGGTGTTATATCGATAACACCGTCACTTGTAGATCTTTCACCGATGATATCATTCTCTTGAAATACAATGTCTCTGCTCCGTACAATTTTCTTTTTCACTGGATCCTATAATCTGTAGCCGGACTCTTCATCTCCATAACCGATAAAAGTGCAAGGAACTATTCTATCATCAAGCTTTAGCCTTTGCTCTTTAGGAACATGCATAATGTCTTACAGCCAAATACCCTCAAGTGAGAGTATGAGATATTTCTACCTGTCCAGACCCTCTCTGGAATATCAAAATCCAAAGGTGCTGAAGGTAGTCGGTTGATAAGATAGACATCAGTATTGACAGCTTCTCCCCAAAATGACTTAGGTAAGGTAGCCATTTTGACCATGGATCTAGCTCTTTCGACAATGGTGCGATTCATTCTTTCAGCAATGCCATTGTGTTGGGGTGTATCAGGAACTGTCTTTTCATGCCTGATACCATGTTGACTACAGTAATCCTTGAACTCCTTAGAGTTATACTCACCACCATTATCTGTGTGTAAACACTTCAATGGCACTCTAGTCTCCCTTTCAACAATTGCATGGAATTGCTGAAAGTGCTTGAATACTTCATCCTTTGTGCGCAGCAAATAAATCCATGTCTTCCTTGAAAAATCATCAATGAAGGTAAGAAAGTATCTTCTTCCTCCAATGGATTCTATATCCATGGGACCACAAATGTGAGAGTGTACCAGCTCTAACTTATTATTTCTCCTTCTAGAGCTTTTCTGAAATGAAACTCGATGTTGCTTACCAAATAAACAGTGATCACACGGGTTAATTTTTCCTATGGCTAATGGGATGAGGGACTTCTTAGCTAGTATATTCAACTCTTTCTCACTAACATGCGTAGTCGCCTATACCACAAATTTGGTGAAGCATCATCTCCAACTGTATTTAGTTGACTTGCACATATTGTTGCGTGCGTTTTGTATAGCGAGAACCCAATCTTCCTTTCGCCACCACCAACGATCCTTTGGTGAGTTTCCAATTTCCATGGCCTGTATGATTGTGATAACCTTCCTTGTCCAATACACTAACAGACAACAGGTTCAACCAAAGATCTGGAATGTGTCGCATATTTTTAAGTGTTAATGTGCATCCGACACTTGTCTTCACGCAGATATCACCGATTCCTACCATTTGTGAGACACTATGATTTCCCATTTTAGTAGTTCCATAATCGCCTACTATATATGATGAGAAGTATTCCCTTTTTGGAGCACAGTGGTATGAGGCACCCGAATCTACAATCCACTCGATATCTGCATCTTCAACATGACAACAATCTGCATCATGAGATACTAAAGCCACCTCTCCATCTTCTTTTGTGACTGTAGCAGATGTATTTTTGTCATTATCATGACTTTGGTTTGCATTCTCTTGTTTAAAGAAACGGCAGCTCCTTTTGATATGGCCCTTCTTTCCACAGTGGTAGCATGACCTCTTCTCCCGGGACTTGGATCTATCTTTCGATTTTCCATTCCCACGACCTCTACTCTTGCTTCGACCCCTGTTTTCCGTGACAAGGGCTTGTGAACTGGTACTGGCAGTGTCTCTTCTATAAAGTTCTTCATTAAGTAGGCTATTCTTTACCATAGACATTGTTACCACACCATTTAGAGCTGAGTTACTCAGTGATACAACAAGAGTATCCCAGCTATCTGGTAGAGTTCCCATCAAGGGACATGCTTGCATCTCATCATCCAAGGATATATCGGTGACTGCTAACTCACTTATGAATCCTTCAAAGTCGTTCAGGTGTTGTGTGATTGATCGTCCCTCTATTAGTTTGAAGTTCATGACTTTGCGAATCATGAACACTTTTCCTTGAGCATTTTTAGCCTCGTACATATCCACTAGCTTCTTCCATAGAACTTTGTGATCTGTTTCGTTCCTCACATGGTTGTACAGGCTAGCATCTATCCATTGTCGTACTGCACCCAATGTCTGCTTCTTCAACTTTATCCACTGCTGATCTTTCATATCCTTCGGCTTTGTGTCGTCATCCTCAATTGGATCATACAAATCTTTACAATTAAGGTAGTCGACCATTCTAGATTTCCACATTGAATAATTTATATCCGTCAATTTGATCATTACACCGTCATTCTCCATGTCGAAAGCTTAAGAATGGCAAAATTTTACTATTCACGAATTTCACTATTCACATAAATAGTGACTGTATATGTGAATAGTACCGTATGCCTAAATAATACTTGTATATTGGAATAGTAATACTTAAATAATACTATTCATAACAGATGATCGAATATGAATAGTATTATTTCTGAATACTATTATTTAAGTTACTATTTTACTATTCACTCAAATTGCGTATCTGCGACGGTTTTTCGAACGGATTGCGCCACCGGATTTATCGTAATTTTCTCGTCGTTGTGGTACATTTATTTTTGAAAAATATATCCACGGATTTTACTGATAAAGTAACCTTCGGCTCTGATACCACTTGTTAGGTCCAATAATATATTATGAGAAAAGATAATAGCAGCAGAATAAAAAGACACAAAGATTTTTACGTGGAAACCCCAAATGAATTATGGAAAAACCACGGGACAAGCTCCGAGTAATTCTCCACTATAAAATAGTAGTAGGTACACCAAGAGATTACAAAACAGTGACACACAAGTGTTTCCCAAAACCTCACTATTTTCTCTCTTATTAGGAACCCCTTTCCTAAGTTTATATGCACAGATTATATTCTTATATCTGTGTTTTTCAATCTCTGGCTGAAATGAGGCAGAATGCCTCACTATTTATAAGAATTGAAAGACGCGTGAAATGGATTTCTTTCAATTCCTTTAATTGCACCAGCAATCACAACCGAAATTCGGTTCGTATTTTTCTTCTTTTCCTCTTTCTTTTTTTATTTTAAATTATTCAATGGATCCCACATTTAAAGGGACACCGGTCAATAAAAAGTAAAGTCACGTTCTGTGGATAATCTATTGCAACCCTTATCTCAAGCAACCAGATAGTAAAAAAGGCGGCTCGCAATTCTCTAATAAAAGCAATGGGTATGGCATATAAAGGAAAAGAAAAACGCCCCAGGTAATTTCTACTTGTATGAGAATTTTTGTAGCCATGATCTCTGTGTGCTTCTCTTCATCTCTCATAGTTATCGCTCAAGACGACAACATGCCTCATCTCATCATACAGGTATGCTTTCCTCTCTGCGTTTTATTCCATTCAATCTGCAAAATAATGGATTTATTTCAGTTTTTAATGCAGAATGAAGAAATAATACAAAATGGGATGAAGTTATGCTGGGTTATGTGTTGTTCAACTGGATGCTCCGATTTGGACGATTCCGGTGTCTTTTTTGGCTGAAAACAAGCTATTGAGAAGAACTCAAGGGAATACCATGAGCCCGATGCTATTTTTGTCAAACTCAAGTTCTACAGACCTTAAAATCGGGATTTTTTAGTCAATTCCGAAAATATTTCTTAGTTTTTCTTATTTTTCAATTTATTTAGGTATTTTAGTTTAGTAGAATTTTATATCTTATTCAAGTTAGTATTTTTATTAGATAGGAATTTTAGTCCATGTAGGAGTTTTAGTTATAAAAGTTTTAATATGTTTAGAATAATTATGTTACAAATAATCATTATGTAGCATAATTATTTCGTTTTTGATGATAAATAAAATTGGTTTCAACTTTTGTTTTCATAATTATTGCTCCAAAACTAGAAGATTTTGGAGTTATTAGAAATTCTTTTCAAATTGAAAGAATTGTGAAAATTAAAGTTTGTTCTTTAATCGCTTGTACTGCATCAATTTTAGTTCGTAATTGATGGTAAAAACATGATGTCTATTCATAGGCTTACATGGATAATAGTTGACAAAAATTCAAACCCTAACAACTATAATATTCAAATTTTAAATCTAACATTTAACTAAAATCTAATCTAAGTCAAATCATAACAAATATAATTTTCTAATATTTTCATAATATATGCAGCTTCAAAAGTCAAACTTCAACGTACTCAACATTCATTCAAAAGATATTAGAAATTCGAAAAGAGACTATCAATCAAAGAGTTGCACAAGCTTAATCACAATAGTGATAGATAATTTAGTATGAAACATAGAGAAGAGCCTATGAAGCTCTAATCTTAAACAAAGGAAAAACATTGTCTTCTATAATATAACCACGTTCTGTGGTGATCAAATGTATCATGTAGAACCATCTTCGCCGCCAATATGGGTTTATGTACAAAACTGTCCCTATGCTCAACAACACAACTACGTAAGTAGCTGCAGAAGTCACATAAAAAACTTGCGTATCCATAAACCCATAACCATCTTCGTCTTTCGTCAACATTAATAACCGGTGATGGAGGCAATAGTGTCGGGGAACAAGTTCGTGTCAATGGAGGTCCGCAAAGAAAGGGGTTGCCTAAATAGCTAGAATTGTCAAACGTTGCAGATTGCTTAACCATCTCGGGTGTGCTGCCTGATAAATTGTTGTATGAAACATTGAAGTGGGAAATGAATTTTAGTTCAAGGATCTGAATGGGGATTTTTCCTTCCAAGTTATTGTAGGAAAGATCCAAACTCTCAATTTGTAGCAGATTGTGAAACGATTCTGGAATTTGTCCAATAAAACGATTATGTGACAAGTTCAAAACCTGAATCGTCTTAAGATTTCCGAATTCAAAAGGGATTAAACCAGACAAGTTGTTGCATGAGAGATCATTCCTGAGATGTACTCCAAAATACTTCCTTGAAATTGAGAAGTCAGACTTTTTGTTGTAAACTCCAAAGGTTGCTTCATATAATAACTTGGAACTGGTGAAACTGAAATAAAAATTTGATCCATAGTCTTCATGTTCATGCTTCCAGGCTTTAAGCAGGGTGGGGCAAGACCGGATAAATTATTGTTTGAAAGATCAATCAAGCTTAATTGCGCTAAATTGCAAAGTTCAATCGGTATTTCACCTTCAAAATAGTTGTGACTTAGAAGGAGATAACTCAATCCATCCAAGTGGCCTGTCCTCTGTGGAACCTTTTCTCTAAAATAGTTATGGCTAAGATCAAGAGTCATCAAGTATGTGGAATTAGAAAATGCAGTTCGCAAAGAGCCCTGTAGCCTATTTCCTGACAAATATACTTCTTTGATTCTTGAAGGGCCTAATTGAGTTGGAAGATTTCCAGAGAATAAGTTCACCAGTTCCAAGTTAAATGTCATTTGAATTAGTTTTGGTTATTATTGTCTTCTATATATATATTGTTTTTCATTATTAAATGTCATTTGAATTAGTTTTGGTAATTATTTTAGTATTGTTGAATATTGTTATAATTATATATTATTTATTGTAATTTATTATTTTTAATTATTTATATTTATATTTATACTAGTTGTAAATTAATATTATGTTGAACTTTTTTTATTGAAAATACTATTTATTATATTCATTAAGTTATTAATATTATTAATTATTACATATCTCCTGAAAAAAAATTAGTTATTACATATTGAAACTAATTAATATTATTTAGTATTATTATTTTAATTATTAATATGTATAATAATTAATAAATTCATTTAATTTCAACTTCATTAGCCCCAACTCACGGGTATTAGGATTCCCTTTTCACCGCATAATTAGTCGATCAAACTTCCATCAGTAAACAACATGGTTTTGAAAATTGAACCGAATCGACCGGTCGGACCGGGTTCGATCGGAATCGGTGTCTGGTCCGGTCTGGTTTGACTGAATTCTTGACATAGTCAAGAATCGGTCAACGACCGATTGAACCGGTCGGTTCGATTGAGAATTGGTGGGTTCAACTGGTGACCGGTTTTCGGTTCTCTTAAATCATGTTTTTTAAAAAATTATTGGTGATGGGAATTGAACACAAAACCTCCAGCATATGATTCAATACATGCTCTACAAACTAAGCTACCATACACAAGGGATAACATTTTCTCCTTATATACTTTTATATTATATTATATATATATATATATATATATATATATATATATATATATATATATTGTTAATTTTTAAATTGTTTTAATAATATTTCATTATAAAAAACCATAATAAATATTTTTTTATTTCATATACTACACATTTTATTAAATTTAAAATATTTCTTTCAATAACAGCTTTGAACGTTTTTCATAACGAAATAACATGTAAATTTTTTAAATAACATTACTATAAGTTTTTTTTTATTAAATCTATATTAAATGGATATATAATTTTTTTATTTTACATATTGTGTGTAAATTTTAATTCTTTTAATGCGTAATTTTTATATATCATAAATCAAATTTATTAACTTATTTTATCCAATCTATACAATGTAGAATTCGGTTTGCATTCTTTCATTAGATTATATTAGTTATTATCTTGTGTTTTATTTTTATTTGAAATATAACTTTAAATCATAGAATATTTTATTTAATATTATTAATTTTTATATGAGTATAACTTATATTACATGTTTAATATCAAATTATATAAAATATTTAGTATTTTTATATGTTTTAAGAAAATCCGGTTCGACCATCAATTTAATCCGGTTGAACCTTAAATCCATGAACCACTACCTTCATTGGTTCGATGGCCGGTCCGGATTTGAAAACCATGGTAAACAGACATCAACTATCACCACCTATCACACTATTGTTAATGCTTTGCCGACTTTATCCACCTCGTTGCTGTTGATGCTTGATATAATCAGAGACAATGGGTCTCATAAAGCACACCAGAAGAATAAGCCCATTCAGTCCGCTCTTTAAGGACCAGTTTGGTTGTGAGTTTTTACAGCTTTTTTCAGCAGCTTTCTGACAAAGCTCCATTTTCAAGTTTTTTTTAAAGCTGCAGATTTGATTTTGATAAAAATTAATCGAACAGTTCCTAATTAATTACTATAAAAGATCAAAATGTGTTGTTTAAGCCAAAATATGTAATACTATTAAAAGTTTGTGGTAACAACTTATTTTAAAAGCAGCTCAAACAACAATGTTAAACTGACCCTAAGAACACACATCAGTCTCCACTACTCTTCTGCCACGTAACTAGGCGGTTATCACACCCATGATTGCATACACTATAAAGCAACAACACGCCCTCACTATGAGGTAACAACTCTTTCTCATGTTTTTCCATATTGATTCCCTCTCGAACCGGTATCTTACTTAGGCAACTGAGTGGTCTCCCGGGATCCCCGACCAGATTAGTCTAACACCCTTTTTGTCTAGTAGATCCCTCTCGATAGTCTCTAAGACCATTTTTGTATCAGTTATCGTCTTCCAGCTCGCCGTCGTCATCGAGGGTGTTTCCACTGATGCCTTGTTGTCATTCTTCAACTTGCAGCCGTTGTTGCCTCATCGTTGTCATCCAGCCTTTTGTCCTTGTTCATCTTTTCGGACATCAACTCTTATTTCTGCAAGTTCTTCACATCCGTTTGTATCACTGATGAATTTTTTTCATCGTGAGTTCGATATGAGAGCTGTTAGTTTGTGTTGGAACCAAACAATAGAAATTTGAATTTTTGTATGATAACTAGATTTACCTGTTAATGATTTTTAGTTGTTAATCAGAGACTGGTGTTCTGGAAACAAACAACAGAGAAACTGTTGATTGCTGATTGTTCGATAAAAAATTGAAATTAAATTAAGCAAGAAGATAACTTAGGTTGGGTGTTAAATTGTTTATAAATTGTTGATGTTGCACGATATATTATTAATAAATTGGTGATTTTGGGTGTTTCTATGAGTAATACGAGATTTTTTTTTGTCAATATTGTAGATTGTAGGCATTGAACTCACAATCTCATACATGTTGGACTTTTAGTGTTGATTTCCCCACCACCCTACCTAAACCGGAAAGGGTTACATCAACTTATGTTTGATTATTAATTATTTATTAAAAATTTTGTTTTAACCAACCAATAAAGCTAAGGGAATACATTTCCTCTTATAAACCATATCCAAAAGCAAAATGGAATTAAGACATATTCCTTTCCTTTCCCTTCCCTTTCTTTCTTTTATTAATTTCATTCCAAATAGCATGATTCGTGCATTATGGTTTTTGTTGTTGGTTTTCTACGGAATTTTTCGCTTTGTTGTTGGTTTTCCAAATAGCTTGAATTCGATTTCAGTAACATGGACTCAATGCAATTTTTACTTGAATTTTCTATTTTAACTTTACCTTATATGTTGCGAGTCAAGGAACCATTGCTTTGACTTTTTCAACTTTGCCATGTGGAGGCGAATGTAACACACTTTATGAAGTGACCGGCATAGTTGTTTTTAGGGGTTAAGTGATGCAGTTTAGACAACTTCGATGGGGTAAGGGAAAATTTTAAAAGTTCAAAGGCGCGAGGAGCTATTAGGGATAATTTCAGGGAGTCTAGATGTATTAAGTAAATTAAAAATAATATTAATTAGCTGTATAGTTATTTTATAATTTTAACTTCCTACCATGACACAAAATGTAAGCATATACATGTTAAATCATTTTTTTTCCTAGAGAAAAAGGTAGTAACTCACCTTGGAGATCAATTATTCCTTTCAGTTCCCATCCCAACAAAGATAAAGTTCTTAGAGAGGAAAGACCAGCTACCGATGGTATACCCTTGTTGTAGTTCAGAAATTCTAAATAAAGATCTTCCAACTTGCCCAGTTGTGATAACTCTTACAACAAAACAAACAAAAGAACCAATTAAAACTTGAAAATTTCTAGTGTCATGAGAGACAAAAGAATCCGCAATATTTATAATTGGGAATAGACTTGGTTAACTAAAAAATTAGTAGCCCAAACCCAATCCAACTCTAAAAGTAAACTTTGGACTTAGACCGGGCATTTATAAGATAATCAAAACTCAAGCTAGGCCCATGTGCATACTAATTATTATTTATAATTAAAATATTTTTAATAAAAAATAACTATAATAAAATATTGTAACTAAATTTGTAATATAGGTCATAGAATTAAGTTTAGATGCTAAAGTTTACAAAAAAAAATTGAAATTTTCTACAACTATTAGTATTATTAATAATAAATATATATATATTTTTTAATATATTAATTATTAGTTCGAGCCGGGAGGGATGAGCTTGCGTTTTAGGGCTAAATCCAAGCACATCCTATACTTTATTCGGGCCTCTTCGAGTTTGGGCCGGGCCAGACCTAATCTCTAATTAGATTGTCCAAACCCGACCTATGAAAAGCGAGCCTCGTGGACCGACAGGCTTGTTCTTAGGTCTAATTGGGAAGGCATAACATTAACCATTGAACAATGAGTATCACATGATTATCTAGCCAACCGAATGAAGGATCTAAGTTGAACCGACCTAGGGACAGTGCTATAGTCCATCTCTAACTCCTTTCGTGTTTAGATAAATAGGAATATTATCTCTATCATGATTAGATAATCAGGAAGGATCCTCTTATATAAGATGTTACATCTAAACAAGGTCCTTGGCCAGCAAGGACTCCCCCAACTAGGAAGGAAACACAGTCCTAATATAATTAGGAAGCACCTTAGGTATCACATTCTAAAAACCCTAAACTCTCTTACCTCCTCTTTCATACATGTTGCTAACTTGAGCATCGGAGAGGCTACACCTGTCACACGGCTAGCCACTCTAACGCCTTTTCTATCTCGTAACCACCACCTACGGCAGAGCTAGATCATGAGTCATATTCTGAAGGTTAGTTGTAAGAATCTTCTCTTTGACTAATCTTTTAGTGGTGTGGTGAGCATGGGCAAATTTACTTCTTTAGCGAGAATTTTGTCTTCCAACAAACATAAAAACCTAACCAAATTGACGACAACCAGAATCGAAGCTAAACAGCTAGCGACGACACAATTGGCTTTGAAAAAAATGATTGCTTCCTAGCCTACCTTGGCGGCATCCAGCTCATCCACCAACCTAGCGGTGGACAACACCAAGACACTGCTAACTTTCTCAACCGGTGGGCTAGATTTCCTCGAGAGCTTCACTCAAAGATATTAGGTCACTCCCGAGGACCAAAATTAGCTTCATAGAAATCTTTTTAGTATGATGAATGATGGAATGGTCAAACACACCGTAAGCGGACTTATCCACCCGGTATGTCACTCCTCCCATTTGGTCACTGCCATGGCTTGATCGCATTCCATCCATTCTTACTCTCAGATTGGATCCAGAACCATTGTTTCCTTCTCAACATAACAAGCGCAGAATAACAACACTCTCGATTCGGCTATACAAAGTGAAATCCCATCTTGGAGAGATCTCATTGGGATGTCTAAAGCCCGACAAGTCGAATATTAGAGCAACCTGCAATCAGAGCTCACAGGTAATTCACTCTGCCCCATAACTACCAAACCCAGATGGGAACTCATCCTCCCCCTCCTCATCCTCTCCCAATGTAGGGGAAGCCAAAGAAGTTTTCATATTAAGATGACTCTTAGTTTAGAAAGATGTTAAAAGGACTCAAAGAGTATGTTGTATCTCTACAGGAACCCCTCATTGAGACATCCGACTCTCCATTCTGTGCCATAATTCTGGCTGAACCGCTAAATCCTTATGTCAAGCTACCATTCATTGACAACTATAGTGGTGACATGGACCCTCGCGCTTACATCCGAACATACAAAAATAAGATGGATCTAGCATATGCCTTGAAAGCCCACATATGTAGGAACTTTCTAAACACCTTATTTGGACTAGCATCCTATTGGTTTGATGCCCTACCGGCTGAATCAATTGATTTTAAGGACGATCTGAGGGAGCAGTTTTGCATATAGTTTATAGGCTTCATCTCGGCTGGAACCGCCACTTGTACCTTGAATGCCATAATGTATAAGTTGGGTGAATCACTCCACTCCTATATCAAATGCATCAACAAAGCTGGCTTGAAGGTTCGAGATCTTGACTATAGCACTGCTAGAGAGGCTATGATTAGCGGTACGAGGAATGAAAGACTCTAACCAGAACTTATTTAGAGGCAAGCTAAGAATCTGATTAAAGTAGATGAAGTTGATAGGCCATACAAACCATCTGACAACACAACCTTCACATAGCCTGAAGACCGAAAGAATAGAAAGAGGGTATGAAGCCACTGTGAGTAGTCCTTAAATTAGACTAGCTACAAACTTGAATTGAACTCTCCTTTGTGAGAAATCCTAGTGGCTATCCAAAAGAATGGAGACAGAAAACCGCTCAGATACCCAAGAGTCATACATGATCAAAAGTAGAGCCACATCTAGAATTGTTAGTGTTGGATGCCCTAGTAGAAGGGTACACCATCAGGCACATCATGATTGACACATGTAGCTCAGTAAACTTGATCAGAAAAGGATCCTTGGATAAGCTAAAAATACATCGTAGTCGAATGATGCCAGCACACTTACCACTCGTACAGCTTAGTGGCCATTTGGTTACAATGTTGGGTCACGTTAGTTTATAAATTGAGATGGGAGACTAGAAGATAAAGTGGAGAGAGAAACTAGACTTCTTGATAATAGATATCCCAATCAGGTATAACATCCTCCTCGGCGGACCATTTTTTGTAAATTCCGATGCAATTATCTCCATCAAGCATCTGGTCATGCAGATCTTACTGCAGAAGGTGTGGTAGTTATAGCGAGAAACCCACAAGTTGCTTAATAGACCTACCTTACCTCACAAAAAATGGATAGAATAGTAATGGAGCCTAAAGAGAAGGAGAGTCCTCAACCGGTCGAACTCTTAGAAACGCTGAAAGTTGATTCCAATAAACAACTGAAAATTATTATTGATCTAACAAAACCTGTGAAGGCTAATATAAATTAAGTGCTAATTAATGAGCAACATACATTGTCTTAGACACTGAAGACTTAACTAGAGTTCCTCTAGAGGTGATTCAACACATCCTCAATATTGACCTCGTAGCCCCTCCAGGAAAGAAGAAAACGCGCAATCAAGTGCCACATATGCAGAAAGAAATTGAGGCAGAAATTTTGAAACTCTTAAAGGCAAATCACATCTGGGAGGCACACTACCCTCAATGGTTAGCTAATGGATCTTGATGGTTATGTGTATACTTCATGGATCTCAATAAAGTGACAGCAAAGGATAGATATCCACTTAGCGTCGATCAACTAGTTGACTCAACAACTAAATATGCGATATACTCATTGTTAGATTAAAAATCTGGCTGCCACCATATACCCATGGATCTAGCAGATGAAGAAAAATTCATTCATTACGCACGAAGGGATGTATTGCTACCAAGTCATGCCATTTGGCCTAAAGAATGTCGAAGCCATATATTAACGTATGGTGATTAAGATGTTCAAAGGCCAAAGAGGTAAATTATTGAAGTATATGTTGACGATATGATTATCAAAAGCAGAAGCATAGAAGAGCATATGGAAGATATTCGAGCAGCATTCAAAACCTTTCAGCAGTATCAGCTTAAGCTTAATCCTAAAAAGTGTACATTTGTAGTAAAGGGAGGCAAATACCTTGGTTTCCTCATCTCTAAAAGAGGAATCAAAGCGAATCCATAAAAGATATAGGCAATCCAAAAGACGAAACCACCCAAAACCCTAAATGAGGTCTAAAAGCTAAATGGAAGGTTTAAAGCACTTGGCCATTTCATCTCTTTTTCTGTGAAGAGGTGTCTCCCCTTCTATAAAGCCATCAAGAAAGACAAAGCATTTAATTGGGATGCCCACTACCAAGAAGCATTTGAGAACATCAATAAATTCTTGGGCACACCTCCTTTATTGAGCTAGCCAGAGAAGGATGAAGAGTTAATTATATACTTAGGAGCAATGGATGAAGTCATCAGATCAATCTTGGTGAAGGAAGTGTAAGGAAGCCATAATGTAGTTTATTACTCTTAGATATGATGTATGCCCTTAAGGCAATTATGGAAATATGCCTTAATTATGTGTTTGTATGAACCAATTTATTATACAATAAAGACATTTAACTTTTATTTATATTAATGCGTTCATATATATATTATAACTGGTTAAAATATATTCATCAATATATGTGTACAAAAGTCCTTGACATATCATAGCATGAAGTGCAAATTATAGTGGGACTATGTTTAGTGAGATATGCTTTATGTGCCATTATGATTATGTTTAAACTATCCCTAGTCATAGTTTCATCAAGAAGGGACATTAATGAAGCAGACAGACTAGCATGTGGTCATATTCTCTTGGATTAGGTCTAAGCAGTTAATCTTCTAGATTGAATGTGGTGCCTTGAGTGGACACATGGATGTATCTAGAAGATACATTGGAGACTCATGTAAGATAAACATTTGGTAAATATATTATAGTATTGGTGTTTATCTTAATACAATAGCTTTGTGAATATCCTTATACTTGAGATGCTAGTTGCCTTGTTTAGTACTTTCACTATACTCTGGGTCATTCCTATTCACTCATTAATTTAGGATGCCATAGTGATTATAGGTATAGTGATGACAATATATGGGTAAGCTTAGTACTCGGATAGAATTGATCGCTCCCGATAAATTTAGGAGTTATGCCTGGCCATTTGTTGAAGTGAGGATTGCTTAAAACCTCCGATAAAAGTATTTGTTGATAGAAATAGTTTCTAGTGAACATATCATGGTAAAGCAATATACTTCGATAACAAGTCAATAACTGGGATATCTTGGAGCAACCTCGCTATTAGTGAGTTAGCACTTTAGCCGAACCCAATAAACCATATGGTATAAATATTAAAAAATGGAAGGAGCTCATCACATTGGTTGACTATTCGATTAAGCAGGACTAAGTCATAAGCAAAAATGATGTTTCGAGCAATGAGGGATGGTAGACCCTTGCTAGAGGTGTACTACACTCATTCAAGGTCATCAAGTTCTAATCACGGTCTAAAACCTCAAGTGAATGAGTTATTAATTAAGATCTAAGATTGGTTAAGCTTGGAAAGCTCAATACTATGGGATCCAACAAAGTAACACACATAGGACCTGCATTGGAGTGAATAAAGAATTAATAGACTATGTCTATAATAAGAATATACATTAATGGTTAGACCATTATCTGGTTAGATCAGAGAATTTATGTTGACCAGTAACTAATTAGATTAGGGTTATAAATAAAATTGTACTGAAAAAGGAGGGAACTAAAAATTGTCCAACTTCAAGGGTGAGACCCTGTAAAACTGGACCACGTATGCATTGGATGCCAGCGTGGATTGCCACGTGCCTCGTACAACGCGAGTGCTGTCCAAGCGGTGCGCGTGCAGGGCTGAACACGATAGGCCTTGCAATCATTGCAAGGGGCAGTGCTTATTTGGTCCAATGCCACCCGCGGGGCAAGGCAAGCCCGCAAGCATGCTGCGCGAGCGGGTCAGATATGCGGATCTAAGAGGATTTGCGCATTTGACCCATGTAGGATTATGGTTTTTCACTAATCCCACCTTAGAAAAAGGGGGAGCTCTTTTGCTCCCCTCTTCCTATAAATAGGATGTTGCCCCTCCTCTTTTTAGTGTGTCTATTTTTCCTTTGAGCTCTAACTTGAGATTCTAACGCGTTTTCTTAAGCTATTTGAGAAGAACGATTTTGATGATTCTTGATTTTATTAAAGAACAGCTAGTTATATTTTCAGGTTGGTTTTAGAGCAGTCTAGCAGCTACTCTTTTCTATACAGTTCTTCCTAATTAGGAGGTCTTAGTTGGTGGGGTTCGTGCGGATACTCATAGACGCTATCCTATACTTAGAGGCTTGTGCAAGAAGCATCTGCTAAAGCACACTTCAACTGGTAAGTTCTTCTTTTAATTATTAGGTTTTTTTCTGTAAGCATTTTTAGGCTTAATAGCTATGCCTTAGTTATTTTATGCATGCTATAGTTTTTTTATACTAGGACATAACTTAAAGTTATGATATACTTAGTATATTATAAACTTATGCATAATAACCTAGGTAGAGAACTTATTTAGTTAAGGCCTTACTTAATTTACAATTAATAGAAGTTCCTATGGACAAGGGACAAAATTTTGAAATTCTGCTCTACCTGTTATGCATGTTCAAAGTTACTGTCAGTTCCCGATAATTGCACTAGCAGGGTGTTGAAGAGCATATAGCTTTGACACCCAAAAATTGAGAAGCTAGCCTTAGGCTTAGTCTCAGCCATAATAAGTTTAATGCCCTGCTTTCAAGCTTACACCATTATATTGACAACTAACTTCCCTTTGAAGAAAGTTTTGCAGAGGCCACATATATGAAACTAGCTGAGTGGGCCATCCGGCTAGGAGAGTTTGTCATTCAGTTTGAGGCTCACAAAGCCTCAAAGCTCAAGTGCTAGTAGAATTTGTCATGAAGTTCGCTGGATTACAACCTTAATCAAGCCTCAAAATCAAGTTAGGGACCATGTACGTGGATGGAACCTCCTTACAAGAAAGAGCTGGAATTAGGGTATGGATAGAAGGTCCAAAGAAGATCAGAATTGACTACTCGGCAAAACTTGCCTTTGAAGCAACAAATAATGTTGTGGAGTGTGAAGCCATGATAAAGGGACTAGAATTAGAAAAGGAAATTGCTCCTGACTGGATGTATATCAAATGTGATTCAAAGATAGTGTTAAACCAAAATAGCTAAAATTACGTGACCAAAGTGCCTACCATGGCCAAATACTTGGCTAAAGTTCAAGCACCGGTGAAGGAACTCAAAGCCAAGGGCACAATATAGATACTAGAACATATCCCATGGATGGAAAACTCAGAAGCAGATAAAATGTCTAAAGCAACATCCTGCTAAAACAGGTGGAGAAGTGTAACGAACCGAAATTTCCAAAATTTGCTTATAATAAATTACTATGGTACTAAAATATCATGGAAATTATTTTTTTATTGTTATTGTTGTTATTGGATATAAGACATGAGGAAATAAGAGCTAATTATAGTAAGAAGGATGAAATGGACATTTAATTATTTGTCCAAGGGCAATATTGGAAATTTGAAAAAAAAAGAAAAAAAAGAAAAAAAAAAAGAAAAGACAATATATACAAAACTTACAGCTTATCTTCTTCTCTTCCTTATCTTCATCATTTCCTTCCTCCCTTTCATTTACAAAAAAAAATTTTTCTATAATCCAAAAACTTCCGATTTCTTCGATTCAACTTCGAATTCTAGTTAGAAATCGATCCTTAAGCCCTCTATCATCATCAATTTCAGTCAATCAAGACTAGAAGAGGAGGATTTCAGATATTAAGATTCGGATGAATAGTAACCCGAGTTTGAGGTGAGTGATTTTTGGTGAAATTAAAGCTTAATTAGTAGAATTTATGGTAGATTAAGCATATTTATGGTATTAGGAAGTTTATTTATGCAATATCTTGATAGAATTATATATGGCTGTTGTAGAGGAAGCTATTGGAAGTAAATTAAAGGCAAAAGGGATAGAAGAGAGCTAGAAAGAGCATAGAAAAAGGTTTGTGTCCCGAATTTCGATTTCTCGGTTTTTCGGGAAATTTTCCAGATTATATACCTGTTTTGTTTTAATGTTTTCTCTCGTTATATAAATCCGATTTGAATGATTCTTGATTCTATTGATATCTACAGAAAGTAAGGAACATATGTTCAGAAGAAACCTTATTGAATTTCGTTCGTTTTCAATGTGAAATTTTCGTTTGAAGTTGAGTCACGAAATCTGTTTTCGGAAAATCTCAGCTTGGTACACTGTTTAGTATTTTGATCATAACTTTGGTTATAAAATTTGGATTTCTGTGATTCTGGTGGTTTTGGAAAGCTGAGACATGTGGCTAATTATGTTTAGAAGAAAGTTCTTCGATTGGGTGATGTTTTCATAGTGAAAAATGCAGGGGAAGTCAGGTTATGAAACCTGGAAAAATTCTGGAAAGTATGATATTGATTTTAATGAGTTTTAATTGAAGTTTGATGCTTAAAAATTTGGGATTTGGATTCATAATTACTGAAGTTATGTTGAATTATGATTAATGGTTTATACTGAAATTTTTAAGATGTTATTTTGATTTATTGCCCTTATTAAACGAGTAGAATACGGGTCAGGGTAGATTGGCGCCAATAAAGGGGGGTACAGTACTGTACAAACAATTGAAGCTTTGGCTTCGGGCTTTGGCCGATATTATGATATATATATATATATATTGATATTGAAGCTTCGGCTTTGGGCTTGACCGATATATTGATTTTTGAAGCTTCGGCTTCGGGCTTGACCGATATATTGATTTTTGAAGCTTCGGCTTCGGGCTTGACCGATATATTGATTTTGAAGCTTTGGCTTCGGGCTTGTCCGCTCCCGTATCCATTTTACCGTTATTCAGGACTTGTTTACTTTGGGCAATATGTGGTTAAAGTGTTTGGAAAAATTGGGTACAAATTTGATTGTACTTTGAAAGGATTACTATATAAGTTTTGTGATTTGGTTCCATAAAGTTGGTTTATTTGTTTTTGATTTATAAATATACTTTGTTTCTATTTTAAAAATATTCAAAGTTGTTATATTTTTTTATGGACACCACTAAGCAAATTGCTTAGCGTGTAGTTGATTTTCTACGCGTAGGTGGAGAACTTGTAGATAGCTTGGATCAAAGTGGTACAGGTGGATCAGCTTAAAGAGCAATAAGAAAAACTCGAGGTGGATTTACATTTTTATGTAATATTATGGTTTGTAGAATAATGGCATGTACTAGAGAGTGAGAAATGTAAAGTGACATTGAGAAATATTTGGAGAATAATTTGGAGTTAAAACATTATATTGGTATTTATACATATTGAAATCTATAAGTATTGAACTCTATATAGTGGAGTAGAGTTATTTATTGGGTGATTATTGTTACCGTGGCGCTCCCTATAGGGGCCGTTACATTTGTTGGTATCAGAGCTGAGGTTTAGGCGATTCTAGGACTAGTATATACATGCCATTTAAGATATAAATATGTTATGTTAGTTGTTTGATCCACTTTGGTCCAATTTTCAGGAATAAGAATGGCTAGTAGTAGTCACAACCAGAGTGAGGAAGAGGATGCTGAGAGTACGGTCCGTATCAGACAAGGGGATGAACAAAGACATGAACCACCACCAGTTCATGGGTTTCCTGAACAACCTACTCCAGCACAAGCTGCTTTACTTCAGCATATGACTACTGAAGTAATCACACAAGTACTACGAAACATACAAATCCCTCAAGTTCCTGTCGTACCTCACATTGAAAGAAGAGAGGAGAGAACTCCTCTTGAAAGAATCAAGAAGCTTCCAGCTGATGATTTCAAAGGGGATACAGTGAATCCTGCAATTGCAGAAGATTGGCTTGATCATACTAAGTGGTGTATGACTAGGCTTCATTTTACTGATGAAGAGAGATTAGACTGTGTTCAAGGTCTACTCAAAGAACAAGCTAGGAGGTGGTGGGATAATATTGTGAGAGAAAGACGACCCGGAGAAATCACTTGGGGACTTTTCTTAGAACAATTTGACAAAAAGTACGTTAGTGAACGATTCAAAGATGAGCAGAGGAAATTGTTCTTGTCTTTGAGACAGGGACGAATGACTGTATCAGAATATGAAGTTCAATTCCTCAAACTCGAGAGGTATGCTCGTGATATCGTTGACAGTGAAGTGAGGCGATGTAAGAGATTCGAGGATGGGCTGAATGATGAAATTAGAGTGCATTTACTTGCACAAAGGATTAGGGTGTTCAATGACTTGGTTGATGCTGCTACGGGCATTGAGAAGATTAATTCAGATAGACAACAAAGAATGGCAAAAAGGTCTGGATTTCAAAAGGGATCACAGGGTCCAGCTAGTTCAGAATCTCCAAGTAAGAAACAGAAGGGAACATCAGAACAAACACAATCTCATTTCAGAGGGTTTTCACCGAGACAAATCATAAGTACGGGGTCAGCGGCTAGTGTACCTTCAGGTAGAGGCAGAGGAAATATTCCACAATGTTCTAATTGTGGAAGGATGCATACAGGGGAATGTTGGGAAAAAGGTAGAGTCTGCTTTAAATGTGGTTCAAGGGAACATTTGATTGCAAATTGTCCTCAAAGACAGATAAGTACATCTGCACCTACAGTAGTTCCTACTCCTACAATGCAAGGTGGAAGAGGAAGGGGAAGAGGAAATGCTAGTGGTTCAAGTGGACATGATGTGGCTCAACAAGCACCGCAGAGTGGTAGACCGGGAGGAATGGCGCGAAGTTATGCAATCCGAGGGCCTGAGACTAGAGAATCTACCGAAGTTATTGTCGGTAAATTTTCATTCTTTAATCATGATGTTTATGCTTTGATAGATCCTGGTTCATCTCATTCATATATATGTACTGCATTAGCACAAGAGAAAGGGTTGCATGTAGAAGAATTAGGAGAAAATATTGAAGTGACTAATCCTTTAGGACACAGTGTGATAGTAAGCAAAGTGTATATGAATTGCCCTATTATGATTCAACATCAACTTTTCCATGCAAATTTAATTGAGTTACCTTTCCGAGATTATGATGTTATCTTGGGAATGGATTGGTTATCGGAACATCGAGCTGTGGTGGATTGCAAAAATAAAAGAATGTCACTTCAAGTTTCTGATGGAGATGAAATAGTTATCGTGGGGGAAAGATCAGATTATCTTTGTAACATAATTTCCTTTATGAAGACTAAAAGATTAGTTAGGAAGGGATGTCAGGCCTACCTAATCTTCGCTCTAGAATTGAAGAAAGGTGAGTTAGAATTGCAGAATATTCCCACGGTATGTGATTTTCCCGATGTATTTCCAGAAGAACTACCGGGGTTGCCACCAAAAAGAGAGGTAGAATTCGCAATTGATGTATTGCCGGGTACCGCACCAGTATCCAAAGCACCATACAGAATAGCGCCTGCTGGACTGAAAGAGTTGAAGATTCGGTTGCAAGAATTATTAGACAAAGGATTTATACGCCCTAGTATATCCCCGTGGGGTGCACCAGTGTTGTTTGTTAAGAAGAAAGATGGCTCCGATTATGTATTGATTACCGTGAGTTGAATAAATTGACAGTGAAGAACAAGTATCCATTGCCAAGGATTGAAGACTTATTTGATCAACTCAAGGGTGCCAAATACTTCTCCAAGATTGATTTGAGATCGGGCTACTATCAGATGAGAGTGAAAGATGATGATATTGCAAAGACGGCTTTCCGAAACAGATATGGGCACTATGAATTTTTGGTGATGCCATTTGGTCTAACTAATGCACCAGCAACATTTATGGACCTTATGAACCGTGTCTTTTACTTATATTTAGACAGGTTTGTAGTGGTTTTCATTGATGACATTTTGGTGTATTCTAAGTCACGGGAAGAGCATAATCAACATTTGTGGATAGTCTTCCAAACTTTAAGGGAAAATAAATTATATGCTAAACTTAGCAAATGTGAGTTTTGGCTTGAAGAAGTTTCTTTCTTAGGCCATGTTGTTTCTGCAGAAGGAATTAAAGTGGATCCTAAAAAGATAGAAGCAGTTGTCGAATGGAAACCACCAAAGAACCCTACGGAAGTCAGGAGTTTCCTTGGCTTAGCAGGGTATTATAGAAGATTTGTGAAGCGATTTTTAGTCATTGCTGTCCCACTGACGAAACTACTTCAAAAGAATGCAAAAGTTGAGTGGAATCACAAGTGTCAAGAAAGTTTTGAGAAGTTGAAAGCGATGTAAACAGAAGCACCCATCCTTACCCAACCAGAGCTTGGAAAATATTTTGTAATCTATAGTGATGCTTCTCATAGTGGTCTTGGGTGTGTTTTGATGCAAGAAGGAAAAGTGATTGCCTATGCTTCCAGGCAATTGAAGAATCATTAAAGGAATTATCCTACTCATGATTTGGAAATGGCTGCAATAGTCTTTGCCTTGAAAATTTGGCGACATTATATTTATGGAGAAAAATGTTATATTTACACAGATCACAAAAGCTTGAAATATTTACCAACACAGAAAGAGTTGAATTTAAGGCAAAGAAGGTGGATGGAATTCATTAAAGATTACGATTGTCTTATTGATTACCATCCAGGAAAGGCTAATGTAGTGGCAGATGCTCTCAGCCGAAAGACAATGATGGCACTAAGGGCTATGAATACGGGGTTAGCTCTTACTAGTAGTGGGGCCTTAATTGCAGAATTAAAGATTCAACCTGTACTACTACAACAGGTTAAGCAAGCACAAAATGAAGATGGTGACTTAATGATCATTCGAGCAAGGACACAAGTGGGTATCGTAGACAACTATATGGTTCGAGAAGATGGATGTCTATATTTTAAAGATAGACTGTGTGTGCCAAATAATGAAGAATTAAAGAAGAATATTTTACATGAGGTGCATAGTAGTCCTTATGCGATGCATCCAGGAGCAAACAAGATGTACCAAAATTTGAAGAGCCATTATTGGTGGAATGGAATGAGGAAAGACATTACTAACTATGTTGCTCAATGTCTAACTTGTCAACAGGTGAAAGCAGAACATCAAGTTCCTTCTGGATTGTTGCAACCAATAACAATTCCAGAATGGAAATGGGAAAGAATCATAATGGACTTCGTGACGTCTTTACCACTTACACAGAAGAAACATGATGTAGTGTGGGTTGTTGTAGATAAATTGACAAAGTCTGCCCACTTTCTTCCAGTTAGGATGGATTATTCACTTGATAGGTTGGCTCAGTTATATGTAGATGAGATAGTAAGGCTACACGGAGTACCTATTTCAATTATTTCTGACCGAGATCCAAGATTTACTTCGAGATTTTGGAAGAAGTTGCAAGAAGCCTTAGGTAGCAAATTTCATTTCAGTACTTCATTTCACCCTCAAACAGATGGTCAATCTGAAAGAGTAATTCAGGTGTTGGAAGACATGATGAGAAGTTGTATCATTGAATTTGAAGGAAGTTGGGATAAGTATTTGTCCCTCATGGAGTTTGCCTATAATAACAGCTATCAGTCAAGCATACAAATGGCGCCATATGAAGCATTGTATGGAAGAAAATGTCGAACTCCATTATATTGGACCGAACTTAGTGAAAACAAGATTGTGGGAGTGGATTTGATTCAGGAGACAAAAGAGAAGGTAAAACTTATTCAAGAAAGATTGAAGGCTGCATCGGATAGACAAAAATCTTATGCTGATCTAAAAAGAAAAGACATTACTTATGAAGTAGGAGATAAAGTGTTTCTCAAAGTATCTCCTTGGAAGAAAGTCCTGCGATTTGGCAAGAAAGGCAAGCTCAGTCCGAGATTCATTGGCCCATATGAGGTTATAGAGAAGGTTGGACCGGTAGCTTATCGGTTGGCACTACCCCCAACACTCGACAAAATTCATAATGTGTTCCATGTGTCAATGTTAAGGAGATACAGATCAGATCCATCACATATCTTATCTCCTGATCTCATAGAAATCGAACCCGACCTAACGTATGAAGAGGAACCGGTACAAATCTTAGCGAGAGAGGTTAAACAATTGAGAAACAAGTCTATACCTTTGGTAAAAGTACTTTGGAGGAATCATAAGGTTGAAGAAGCAACTTGGGAACCGGAGGATACAATGAAAACTCAATATCCGCAATTGTTTTCAGGAAATTTTCGGGACGAAAATTCATAAGAGGGGGAGAAGTGTAACGAACCGAAATTTCCAAAATTTGCTTATAATAAATTACTATGGTACTAAAATATCATGGAAATTATTTTTTTATTGTTATTGTTGTTATTGGATATAAGACATGAGGAAATAAGAGCTAATTATAGTAAGAAGGATGAAATGGACATTTAATTATTTGTCCAAGGGCAATATTGGAAATTTGAAAAAAAAAAAAAAAAGAAAAAAAAAAAAGAAAAGACAATATATACAAAACTTACAGCTTATCTTCTTCTCTTCCTTATCTTCATCATTTCCTTCCTCCCTTTCATTTACAAAAAAAAATTTTTCTATAATCCAAAAACTTCCGATTTCTTCGATTCAACTTCGAATTCTAGTTAGAAATCGATCCTTAAGCCCTCTATCATCATCAATTTCAGTCAATCAAGACTAGAAGAGGAGGATTTCAGATATTAAGATTCGGATGAATAGTAACCCGAGTTTGAGGTGAGTGATTTTTGGTGAAATTAAAGCTTAATTAGTAGAATTTATGGTAGATTAAGCATATTTATGGTATTAGGAAGTTTATTTATGCAATATCTTGATAGAATTATATATGGCTGTTGTAGAGGAAGCTATTGGAAGTAAATTAAAGGCAAAAGGGATAGAAGAGAGCTAGAAAGAGCATAGAAAAAGGTTTGTGTCCCGAATTTCGATTTCTCGGTTTTTCGGGAAATTTTCCAGATTATATACCTGTTTTGTTTTAATGTTTTCTCTCGTTATATAAATCCGATTTGAATGATTCTTGATTCTATTGATATCTACAGAAAGTAAGGAACATATGTTCAGAAGAAACCTTATTGAATTTCGTTCGTTTTCAATGTGAAATTTTCGTTTGAAGTTGAGTCACGAAATCTGTTTTCGGAAAATCTCAGCTTGGTACACTGTTTAGTATTTTGATCATAACTTTGGTTATAAAATTTGGATTTCTGTGATTCTGGTGGTTTTGGAAAGCTGAGACATGTGGCTAATTATGTTTAGAAGAAAGTTCTTCGATTGGGTGATGTTTTCATAGTGAAAAATGCAGGGGAAGTCAGGTTATGAAACCTGGAAAAATTCTGGAAAGTATGATATTGATTTTAATGAGTTTTAATTGAAGTTTGATGCTTAAAAATTTGGGATTTGGATTCATAATTACTGAAGTTATGTTGAATTATGATTAATGGTTTATACTGAAATTTTTAAGATGTTATTTTGATTTATTGCCCTTATTAAACGAGTAGAATACGGGTCAGGGTAGATTGGCGCCAATAAAGGGGGGTACAGTACTGTACAAACAATTGAAGCTTTGGCTTCGGGCTTTGGCCGATATTATGATATATATATATATATATTGATATTGAAGCTTCGGCTTCGGGCTTGACCGATATATTGATTTTTGAAGCTTCGGCTTCGGGCTTGACCGATATATTGATTTTTGAAGCTTCGGCTTCGGGCTTGACCGATATATTGATTTTGAAGCTTTGGCTTCGGGCTTGTCCGCTCCCGTATCCATTTTACCGTTATTCAGGACTTGTTTACTTTGGGCAATATGTGGTTAAAGTGTTTGGAAAAATTGGGTACAAATTTGATTGTACTTTGAAAGGATTACTATATAAGTTTTGTGATTTGGTTCCATAAAGTTGGTTTATTTGTTTTTGATTTATAAATATACTTTGTTTCTATTTTAAAAATATTCAAAGTTGTTATATTTTTTTATGGACACCACTAAGCAAATTGCTTAGCGTGTAGTTGATTTTCTACGCGTAGGTGGAGAACTTGTAGATAGCTTGGATCAAAGTGGTACAGGTGGATCAGCTTAAAGAGCAATAAGAAAAACTCGAGGTGGATTTACATTTTTATGTAATATTATGGTTTGTAGAATAATGGCATGTACTAGAGAGTGAGAAATGTAAAGTGACATTGAGAAATATTTGGAGAATAATTTGGAGTTAAAACATTATATTGGTATTTATACATATTGAAATCTATAAGTATTGAACTCTATATAGTGGAGTAGAGTTATTTATTGGGTGATTATTGTTACCGTGGCGCTCCCTATAGGGGGCGTTACAAGAAGTATCAGTTTTCTTATGAAGTAATCTCCTTACTAATAACCGACTTCGGAGACTTGATGTTGATTGAGCAAAAGATTCTCAATTGGATGTAACCTAGATGGAATGAGAAGGATATCTTTCCTGTTGATAGAATAAATGCAGTTAAGATAGTCAAAAATCCTCCAAGTACTTAGTCATCAATCAGGTGTTATATGGATGCGCACATACTCTAATGCGTTGCTGAGATGCATTACTTCGAAAGAAGGAAAGTATATCATACAAGAGATTCACGAGGGAACCTACAGGTTGCACTAAGCAACTTCCACATTGTTTATAGAGCTAAGCTTCATGGGTATTACTAGCCAACTATGGAGAAAAATTCCAACAAGTACTGCAAATTTGCCACCAGTGTCAAATTCACACCAGGAAATAGCATTTATCGCATGTAATGCAAAAGCCTCTAGTGACTGGGTGACCATTCATCACTTTGGTAATCAACATTTAGGTCCTATTATAGAAGCCATCTGATAGAAGAAATTCATAATCGTTGCTATCGACCACTTCTCTAAGAGGGTGGAAGCACTGGCGGTTAGTACCATAACTCTCGAGAAAGTCATTGAATTTGTATGGGACAACATCATAGTCTACTTTGGAGTCCCTCATAAGATCCTATCGGAAAATGGGTCACAATTCATCTCAAAAAAATTCATGAAGTTCTGCAAAGGCCTCAAGATCGACTAGCATTTTTCTTCCATAGCTCACCCCCAAATGAATGGACATACGGAGGTGACCAATTGGACCTTGGGAGAAGGCCTGAGAAAGTGACTGGAAGGAAGAAAGGGCTTATGGTCGGATGACCTAAACAACATTCTTGGGTCCTTCAGGATAACTCCATACTAGTTGATTACGGAAACACCTTTTTCCATGGTCTGTGGAGTATACCTGGTCATACTAGTTGAGAGAGGCACTCCCGCAGACCGAGTGGTATACTAAACCGAAGAGCAGAATGACATCAACATGAAGCATCAGTTATACAGTTTAGACAAATACAGAGAAAGAGAATGCCTCCTAATGGCAACATACAAGTCCAAAATTTCCAAGTACCATGACAAGAAGGTCAAAGAAGTCAGGCTAAAAGAAGGCAACTTGGTGCTGAGGGATGCAACCACTCCACAGAGTAGAGAAGGAAAAGGCAAGCTATGAGCTAATTGGTAAGGACCTTACAAGATCACTCAAGTCGTAGGACCTGTGACCTACCGGCTTAGCATAATTGATGGAAAAGAACTCTTCATGGAATATAGATTGCCTTAAACAGTACTTTAAAGATAAAAACCCTTAGGGGCCAAGTGGCTGCACTCTTTTTCCATTGCTATAGAATTTTTTGCAGTGAGTTTTTTCTATAGCAAGGTTTTTAATGAGGCACCACTCTCTAAACGGATCTTCATCCGACACAACATCATAAGCCAGATGTTGTAATCTCTTATTTTTCAATGGATTAAATGTTTATTCTTTTCCCAAATACTTGTGCATTTTTTAGAAGTTCTGATCAAACTCTCTTAGCACTCAACTCATCGCCCAAATGAGCCTAGCTAGACCGAAAGTATGCACCCGACTCTAGAATAAGACCTAGGCAACATCTTAGCCCTCAGGCATATTTAAAAAGACCTATGCAACATGTAAGCCCTAAGGCATTTTTAAAAAGACCTAGGAAAAATATAAGCCCTCAGGCATACTTAAAAACCTAAGCATTCAAATAAGACTCAAGGCATTTCCAAAGCCATAAAATTTAAATAATTCATCCATATGACCAAGTGGAAACACTTAGTATAACACACGCACAAATCTGGTCGCTCATTTGTTAAAGCCAAAAGCTCTTGGGAAAAATCCCAAGCCATTCGTTTGTTAAATCGGGGTGAGGCACAAATTGCAAACAACAAGAAGAAAAATCACAAGTCATAACATTTGGTAATCAAGCGAGTGAAGGAATATAAAAGTACAAAATACAAATTAAAAAAAACCACAAACGAGTAGCAAATTGTATGAACTTTACAAAAAAAAGGCTCAAAGGCATCTAAAGAAATAAAGTGAATAAATTCAAACAGCTAACTCTCTAGCCAATGATATAACCTCTTACCTACTCCTAGGCTCCAAGGCCATCTCTATCTTGTTCAGTGCAGGATCATCATCCAACTTTGCGGCTTTAAGAGGTTCCTTATCACCTCCCTCAATAACATCTTGTAAGATCTATTAAGGAGAATCTCTTACTCAACTGGCTCATCCTCTTCTTCTTTTGTAGCCTCCGCTTGAGCATCTTGATGAGCAGCGAGGTCAGTATAAGAGGGAAATCTACCTCATCCAGGATCACGTTCAATAGATCAAGGTAGTGAGCTTGGAAAGCCTCCAGGAAATGCATGCATACTAAAAGTTGCAATCAACCAGCTTGTCCATGATTGCCTTAATCTTCATCTTCACATCTGCCGCTATTATGCGTGCTGCCGTCAACTCTGCCTTCAAGATGCCAACTTTTCTTTGCCTCCAGCTGCGCATTCTTGGCATCATCCCTCTGCTCCTTAGCGGCTATACGACTCTTCTCTGAGAGGGTAAGCTTCTACTTTGTATTGGTGAGCTCTGTCTCCTTCGCCTTTAGCTTACGCTCGAGCTTGGTTTTTTTCTAGGTCTTCTTGATGAGCTCAGAGCCACGTGACATGGCTTAAAAGATGAATGAAAAAACTTAGCAAAAATTTAAAGAATAAAAAATCAAGACAAGTAGTGGTTACCGCACCTTTATGAGGTCTTGGTATAACAGGCAAGAGAGAGGAATAATTGGCTTGTTAATATACTCAGCAGCGTTCACCGAAAGAGGGAAGGTGCCTTTAAGAGCAGACTACACAACTAGGTCCATAAACCACTTGCCTAGAAAAGTCTTCATTATGAACTCAGCTAAAGCAAGGGTGGACGGAGATGCGATAGTAGTTGAAGCATCACCCTTCTCTCCGGATGCAGATGCCTACAATCATAGAAGATAAAGCTAAGAAAAAAAGGCCTAAAAAAGGAGTGAAGAGTCAAAAGATTAGATTATACCTTTGGAGGAGAGATTTGGGCACGCTTCGAGATGGGTGGATTAAGGATGGTCACTGAGGGCTGCTTGCTAGACCCTTGAAGACTAGTTGCCTTCTTCTTTCCGATCGCCACATCATGGGTGCAATTGTTCTTCTGGGCAGACTTCTTTGCAGCTAAAATATCATTAGCAATTTTAAGGTCAGAAATTTTTTACCTGAAAGAAAATAAAGAAAAATAAAGTAAGACCAAAGTAAATATCGGGTGGAGGAATAGGCCCTTCCAGATAAATAAACCCACTACAGACTGAGTTGCGAGTGATTAAATGCAAGCCCTATATTGACGCCCAGGTAGCCGCGTTAAGAGTCCTCTTTTTTGCTCCATATATTGAAATATCTTCAACCACTTACCTGGATCACCACTCTTGGTTCGGGTCTTAGTAGGCATGTTCATTGACTAGTCGGTAGGGAAGCTAGGATACTCTTCATTCACCCTGATGTAAAACCAAAATTCCTTGTAATTATTGATAAAGGAAGAGCGATGGGAGAGCTTATACAGACCAACCTTCCTCACCAGCTAGAAATGGTCATCATTTTTATTCCACGTGACAAAACAGATCTTGTAGAAGAAAGTGACGTCAAAATTCAAGCCCAAGTCAAGGCAAAGACGATGATGGCCCATTATATTTACCCGACATTCGAGTGAATCTCAGCTAGGCACAAGCCCCACATGTCCACCAAGTTGGACATGGAAGCTGGAAGAGGGTACATAAAGCCACCTCTTATCATATCTAGTTACATCTTAAGTACCCAATTGGTGGTACGTTGTCTCCTATAGATGAAAGGAGAACATGGAAGTCTTGAAGCCATGTATACATTCCAGCTCCCTTGTCTATATGATCCGAATGGATGCATGAGACCATATTATCCACCTGGGGAGTCAACCGTCTTTCCCTTTCTCCTCCTCTTATTTATACTCCTCACCATCGTCGTCTCCCATTCGGCCGCTGCTGCTTACTTCCTCTTCAACCTCTAGATGAGTGTCCTCCTCATCCCTGTAGTTCTCCGTATCCTGGAGGAACTTTGATGAGTCCACGTGCTCAGTCACATCGCTCGTATGCTCTTCACTCGCATCATCATCTAGCTGCACTCTATCAGAAGAGTTACTCATCTTTCTGCCTATTATGTGTTTAATCTTAGGGTTTGGACAATTATAAAATGTGTCAATTCTTAATGGTCTAGATAACTAGCTATTAATTCATCCACCTCACGCTGCAATTAACTTGAATCCTCACTACTTGATGAAGAAACTTCAAATCAATTCCACATATCTAGGTTACTAAAATCAAGTATTTAAAGGCACGAAAGGAAGCAGATATACCAGATGCGAAAGAAAAAAGCGTACAAGTTCCAAAGCACAATAGGCAGTAGTGAAAATGAGAACTAAGGCGACCCAAATAAATCCAAAACAAATAAAAAAAAATTCAAAGTATTCATTATACCAGCAACAATTCAACAAACCCATTGTGAATAGTTTTTCACAAATTGAAAGCAAGACAAAAAAAAGCAAACTTCGCAAAGGATCAACGCAAAGCTAGGCATCCAATATCTCAAAACGCAAAAAATAGATTTATCACACCATAAGCTCAAAAAATGCAGGAATCTAACCAATCAAGTAAATAATAAAAGATGAAACTTGAAAAGAGGGTAACAAAACTCACTGGAGTGGCGGTGAAATGTGATGGAAAGAGAAGATTGTGTTGAGTAGAGTCGCCAGAGAAAGCCTTTCATTGGCTGGCGAGTGGATTCAGAGAAGTTCATGTGAAGAAGAGAGTGGAAATGGAGAAATGCCTTTAAAACAAGCTTTTATAGGCAGAGGAAATAAGTTGAAAATACACTTTCAAAAATCACCATCCAATCAGTGACACATGTCGTCTCATCCATGGAACACACGATGCACGATGTATAGTTAGAAAAACTAGCTGTAAAGCAGTTACTCTATAGAGAATGCGAAGGGTTAGCACCGGACGAGCATTCGATGACCAATAAGAAAAGAGAAGAGGAAGTGCCTCACCGAGTGAGCATCCGGTTGAATCAAAACCTAAAGGATTTGACCAGACTTGGGGAGGACTTCTGATAGCCCGATACATCACATATACCGCGTAGAAGAACAACTTGACATCCAACTGTTATTTGGCCTTGAGGCCGAATGATCATCCAGCTAGCCGAATGAAGTATCTAAGCTGAACCATCCTGGGGTCAGCGCTAGAGTTCATCTCCAACTCTTTTCCTATTGAGATAAATAGGAATAATATCTCTTTCCCGATAAGATAATTAGGAAAATCCTCTTATACAGGAAGTTACATCTAAATAGGATCCTTGGCCAGGAAGGACTCCCCACGCTAGCAAGGAAACACAGTCCTAATGTAATTAGAAAGCACCACACTATAAATATGGGTTCACCCTATGCTCACGTATCACATTCTAAAAACCCTAAATTCACTTACCACCTATTTCACACCCGTCGCTAACTTAAGCATCGGAGAGGCTACGCCGGTCACACGACTAGAAACTCTGACGCCTTTTCTATCTTGTTGCTGCCACCTATGGCGGAGCCAGATCACGATTCTATATTTTGAAAGTTACTTGTAAGAAACTTCTCTTGACTAATCTTTCATTACATGGTATCTAATTCATAATATTCTATGTTGTTAAATTTATTCATCTTTACTAGCTATCAAAACTAGTTAGAGAGGTACCAATTGGGTGTAGCTCAATTGGTATATCACTTAATGTTAGTGGTGGGAGGTCCTAGATTCAATACCTATCATCTTCAAAATATTTCTTAAAAAAACTAGTTAGAGAAATAAAATCACTCACCTGTGCTATTAATAGTGTCATCAAATCGGTAAGCAATTAGAGACAATGATCTTAAGGATGAAAAGCCACTTAGAAATGAGAAGATATTATTGTTAAAGCTACAGCCACTCAAAATTATACTCTCTAGATTTTGAAGCTGTAGCAATCCGGCAGGTTTCAAGATTCATAATTACACTTTACAGCTCAAATCGTGTACTTCACAATAAAGATATAGTATCATCAATGGAATAGATTTGTCATGAAACTCTAATTTATAGAGCAAACTGTGATGTTATGTTTTAAGCCCGAAGCATCATATATAGGTTTTAAAATTATAATTTTGAGAAACTAAAAACTCTTGCCGCATTTGTGCTCTCTTCTCCCAACAGTTTATATTTTGGTCTTTCTTATTTCTTGGTTTAGTTTTTTTAGTGAAATAATCTTCACTTTATATTTTATTGAGCTCTCACTTATGCGATTGTCTTTTTTAATCTTGGATCTGCTGCTACACAACACACATTTTATATATTTGTTATTGGGTTGGACTCCATTTATTTCCAGCCAAAGATTATTTCATATTGCAAAATTGGTTGGGGTAAAACTAAGTTATTATGCTGGTGGATTCTCAGTAATGTAAGAGTGAGGCTAAAAAAAATAGGTTGGGAAGTGTTATTATTTTTTAATTTTCGTTGTGTTTTTCTCTTACTCTTATGACACATTTTTTTATTATCTCTCAGATGGTAAGCTTATGTTATTCTAATTTGAAATGCATCTATCAGTCAAGATATAATTTAAATATTACTTATTAATGAAATTATCTTATTTAATCAAATAAATTTTAATCTTGCTTACATATGTTGGGCAAACAAATTAATGTCCTATTCTTTTGGATTGCAATTCAATTTAGCTCAAATTATTTTAGTTTGGATCAGTTCACGTTCATTCAATGTTTAGTAGAGTTGAGACTTCAATATTATTTTTAATATAATTAATCTTAAGTAATAATAATTACTCATTTTAATTTTAATATAATTATTGTAATTAATACTATTAATAACAATAAGTATTAATTATAATACTTAATAGCAACAAAAACATAATATGAAGGACGATTGAATTTGTATCTGTTCATTTTAGCAATATGGTTTATTTTACTTTAGTTCTCAATTTTTTTTGGAATTTTCAATTTTCTAATTAATAGAAGTAACTATTTATGCTCTCGTTGTATTTTTTATCCTCATATATCAGTTTTTATCGATGTTGTTAAAATCAAACTGGCCGGTTTAACAAAAAAATTACGGTTGAACCATAATTAAACTGCAGTTGAATTCGATTGAACTATGGTTGAACCACTAAATCGTAAACTGTTGTCTTCATCGGTTTGATATTTGATCCGGTTTGGATAACATTGGTTTTTTCCTCTCATTAAAACGTATAGTTAAATGAAATGGAATGGAATGAACTAAAATATTATATTAAATAAATAATATAGCGTTAGATAATAGAAAATAATAATTCTCTTAAAAAATTTAGGAGAATGCGATTACATTAAATAAAAAGAAAAATAGACACCATGAATGTGGTTCAAACATGTGATCTTTACAGGTCACAAGTTCAGTTTTACCATTAGACTAAGACTTTACTAAAAAAATAATAATTCTTATATATTATAGGAATTGTATTTTTATTATTAAATGTTATTTAAATTAGTTTTATTAATTATTTATTTATTATCAAATATTGTTATAATTATTTATTATTATTGTTATTACTAATTTATATCTATATTAATTATAATTAATTTATTATTAAATTTTTTTATGAAACTAGCATCTATTATATTCATTAACTTACTAGTATTTTAAATTTATTGTTAATTAATATTACCTATTGAAATTAATTAATATTAATTATATTATTTTTAAATTATTAGTATTTTTTGAAAAAAATCGTCTTATTGGACTTACAATAATAATAAAGAAAATAATTATTAGTATTTATGATTTATTATTTTTAAGAAATTTTTAATTTTTTATTATTTATAATAATTAATTATGTATAATTAATAAATTCGGTTAGTTCAGCGAGGATCATGTGTATATAAATATGAATAATAACTTCATTTGTATGAGACATTTGGTATAAAAGCCCAAGAGTAAATCAATGAAGGCTTAATTTAACTGTCAGTATTAATATAAAAGCTATAATTGAGTTTACTTATAAGTTTAAGCTTTTGGGTAGAGGTCTACGGTTTAAATCCTAATAGCTCTCTATCTATTGAATTAAATTTCAAAACAATATAGGCCTGTGGTGTAGTTCCTTCAAGCCCGAGGGGAATTCGCGTGCGGGATAGTGTCAAGAATAATATAAAAGTTATGTAGGTCTTGCCTATAAGCTTAACCTTATGGGTCAAACGGTTTTATGACACTAAGGCCATGTTCTTTTCAACTTCTGAAAGCTGAATTGAATTGAACTGAATTGAAGTTGGCTGACTTGAACTGAACAAAAGTGAGTTGGACTGAACTGAACTTATTTCAGTGTAAATTTATAACTACACATACCTGAACTGAAGTGGACTGAACTAAACTATATTGAACTGTAGTCTAAGATAACATGACCTAATTAAAGTGTACATATATATAATACTAATAATGACTAATTAAATTATAATAAAAGGAAAGAAATAAATGAAAGATAACCTTGAATGTGAGGCGTCAATTCCAACCCTAGCTCCATTAAAGTTATTGACCTCAAAGATGAAATGGTACCGATAGATGATAACATGCTTCTTCTATTGTACTTGTAAGGAAGGTATAACTCAAGAGACTTCAATCTTTCAAGTCTTGATAATCTTTCAAAACCTGCTAGAGAAAATAATTAGACTTCAAACTTTTTATTGTCTTGATAATTTTTAGCCATTGATGTCAACTATATAGCTGACATCAACATATACTCAATTTGTTTAAAGACAATTTTGTTCTTTCTTGTTTTATCCTGTGCTTTTTTTTATGTTATTACCATTTGAACCACGTTAAATCACAATGTAAAAAAATATGGAAACTGGGCATTTAATATTTAAATATTATTATTCAAAAATATCAAATTCGGTATAACCACTGATAATACCACTTAAATCAGTAATAACACATACCACTAGCTCCACCGATATGATATCTGGTACGGTACATATACTCAATCAAGTAGAGATAAGTACTATTGCGATGGAGCCGACGAGGGGAATGTAGGTCAAATCAAGAGAGGTGAGATGGTGAAAGGGAAGAAAGACAGATGCATTGAAGTACCAATCTTCAGTGCCAGCAAAAATTTGATTAAGATTCAGAAGTGTGACACGACCCCATGTAGAGCTACACACCATACCATCCATCCACAACAATCTCCAATTTTAGGACAAGCACCCAAAGAAGAGTATAGCTGAAGAAGAGCAGCTCTTTCTTCTTCAATACAACCATCACAACTCATACTATTATTATAACAAGCAATATATTACCTCTCAACCCCTTCATTGCTTCTTACCACTCACCTTTCACTGTTTATCTATATAAAATATTCGAGCTGCACTTTCCATTTTATAGCATTTCATGCATAATATTTTATAACCGTATGACTTTTCTTGTTCAGGAGTGTCAAGTCAACTGACAAATTTAATGGTTCTTGGTGTGGATAATAAAGATCTGACTTGTTCACAAGGGTCGAAAAATCACACTATCATGCGATGTTACATAGAGTCGTAGGTATGTGATTTGGGTTAAATTTAGATATAATTGGAGTAAAGCTCTGGTGAATTAAACGGGAAGCTAAAAAATTAGAGTCAAGTCAATAAAAATCTTATAGTTCAGATTCTAACGAGTGGACCAGTTACATGTGTTATTAATTAACAAAATTTTTAGTAGTTGAAAATTTAAATTAAAACATATAATAAAAATATAAACACTAATTTATAAACTCTGAAATTTCCTAAAGTATATCATGTGATATGTTTTTATTTACGTTATTTTTTTTATTTTTTTATGATTTAAATTTATCTTTATAATTTAATTAAAAAATATTTACACCTTTTAAAAATTTTAAAATTTATCATTAACGTGTTCTGAATTTCTATTAATCAATCTGCGAAATTTAAGGTAAATATGGACAAAATTACTTATTACTTTAATATTAATTTAATTTGTTTGATATTTTTTTTAAACTACAAATCATCTTTTGAAAAAAAAATTTCCATTCCCTCTTTTTAAAAGCAATGAAATAAGATTACATTTTTTTTTGTTAAACCAATGATTTGCATTAGCAGACCCAATAATCGATCTCTCCACTAACTTGTAGGTATGTCATAGGGTGGAAGAGCTGACCCCACAAGATATGTTTTTTAAATTTTAAAAAAATATTGATATATTCATTCTTTTGTTTTGGAAATTTCTCTTTCCACTAAACCTAAATTACATGGCAATGGAAAAGGAAAAAAAACGGAAATATAAATTCAAGTAACCTTCAGAATTAGAATGACTTTTCTTCCTAGGAAAAGAAGAACTAGTTAATTTTTTTGAAGGAAATTTTAAAAGAGTTAAGGATCGATCCTCGGTAATCTTCGTTCACTTTTAATGAATGTGTCAAGTCTAATTGGTGCCTAACTAATTAATAGGTGACTTGAATAAGTAACGCCTAGGAAATATATTTAATACTTTAGCCCACATCTTTACTAAATATGGTAGCCCATATCTTTAATGTGGTAGACATTTTCAAAATGTCCCGCCCACATCTATTGTTCTAAAGTACGTAAAAGCTGTATCTTATTACTTAATAATTTATTAATTTTGGAAAACAAAACTCATAAGTTCTAATATTTTTTTTATTTAATGACTACAATCTTGTTAGAGAAAAATCAACAAATTTAGATTTGTGGGTTTAAATCTCACGATCAATAAAATTGGCAATAATCCATATTACTAAAAAAAGAGTTAAAAATTTATAGGGCTTTATTTATTTGTTTTTTTATTGCATTGCTAATATAACTACCGATGACTTAGTAAATATCACATAGCACATACATGACACGCTCCTCTTATTTGGGCGGTCAAGCCATTCCAAATAGCACAAGCAATCACCAGTGGCGCCCGAGTCAGGTTTGCCTTATTGAGGGGTCAAATTTTCTATTTCATCATATAAACTAAAATATAAATCAAATAAATATTGGCTTATATTAAAAAATAAGCAAAGTAAAACAAGCATTTGATTCAATATGGTAGCATGTAGTCGCTACGAATAAGACAATGAGTTTGTATTATGGTTACTTAGGTTTTTTTTCCAAAGTTGGATAGGTGTTAGCTACATTTCCACACACTAAAAATAAGTTCTTTGCATGAATAGACGTTTTCAGTGCTGCTAGTGCAAAAGTAGAAAAGAGGAAACCGCAAGTATACAGTTGCATTGTAGTTTTAAAATATTATTGATCCCACGAGGAAAGAAACAAACTTATTTCAACCAAAATTCAAAAAAAAAATGGATAAATGATAGGTAGGTGATTTGGGGATAGACTAGAGACCAAAACAACGAAGAGTAGAAAATCACAAAGTAATTAGGAAACCAAGTTATTCCGGTTCTAACACCTTTATTTGTTTTATCAATGCATGCAAATATATCACATATGTTCTATTTTATGATCTAGAGTTAATATATGGTCATGCATGCAAACTTAAATACCTTATGTATTATGATTAGTAAGGATGACTCTCGCATAAACTATATGTAATGCCCCCCTATATAGGGAGCGCCACAGTAACAATAATCACCCAATCGGTAACTCTACTCCACAATATGAAATTCAATACTTGTAGATTTAATATGTGCAAATGCCAATATAATGTTTGAGACTCCAAATTATTTCTCAATGTACTCCAAATATTTCTCAATGCCACTTTATTCTCCAAATATTCCTCAATACCACTTTATATTTCTCACTCTCTATCTAGTACATGCCATTATTCTACAAACCATAATATTACATTAAATTACAAATCCACCTCGAGTTTTTCTTATTTGGTCTTTAAGTTGATCCACCTGTATCACTTTGGTCCAAGCTATCTACAAGTTCTCCACCTACGTGTAGAAAAAAAAAACTACACACTAAGCAATTTGCGTAGTGGTATCCATAAAAAAATATAACAACTTTGAATATTTTTAAAATAGAAACAAAGTATATTTACAAGTCAAAAACAAATTAACCAATTTTATGGAAATAACTCAAAAAACTTATATAATAATCCTTTCAAGTACAATCAAATTTATATCCAAAATTTTTTAAACACTTTAACCACATATTGCCCAAAGTAAACAAGTCCTGAATAACGGTAAAATGGATACGGGAGCGGACAAGCCCGAAGCCAAATCTTCAAAATCAATATATCGGTCAAGCCCGAAGCCGAAGCTTCAAAAATCAATATATCGGTCAAGCCCGAAGCCGAAGCTTCAAAAATCAATATATCGGTCAAGCCCGAAGCCGAAGCTTCAATATCAATATATATATATATATATATATATATATATATATATATATATATATATATATATATATATATATATATATATATATATATATATATATATATATCATAATATCGGCCAAAGACCAAAGCCAAAGCTTCAATTGTTTGTACAGTACTGAACCCCCCTTTATTGGCGCCAATTTACCCTGACCCGTATTCAACTCGTTTAATAAGGGCAATAAATCAAAGTAACACCTTAAAAATTTCAGTATAAATCATCAATCATAATTCAACATAACTTCAGTAATTAAGAATCCAAATCCAAAATTTTTAAGCATCAAACTTCAATTAAAACTCAATAAAATCAATATTCATACTTTCCAGAATTTTTCCAGGTTTCATAGCCTGACTTCCCCTGCATTTTTCACTATTAAAACATCATCCAATCGAAGAACTTTCTTCTAAACATAATTAACCACATGTCTCAGCTTTCCAAAACCACCAGAATCACAGAAATCCAAATTGTATAACCAGAGTTATGATCAAAATACTAAACAGTGTGCAAAGCTGAGAATTTCCAAAAACAGATTTCATGACTCAAGTTCAAACGAAAATTTCACATTGAAAACGAATGAAATTCAACAAGGTTTCTTCTAAACATATATTCCTTACTTTCTGTAGATATCAATAAAATCAAGAATCGTTCAAATCGGATTTATATAATGAGAGAAAACATTAAAACAAAACAGGTATAAAATCTGGGAAATTTTCCGAAAAATCGAGAAATCGAAATTCGAGACACAAACCTTTTTCTATGCTCTTTCTAGCTCTCTTCTACCTCTTTTGCCTTTGATTTACTTGCAATAGCTTCCTCTACAACAGCCATATAAAATTCTATCAAGATATTGCATAAATAAACTTCCTAATACCATAAATATGCTTAATCTACCATGAATTCTATTAATTAAGCTTTAATTTCACCAAAAATCACTCACCTCAAACTCGGGTTACTATTCATCCGAATCTTAATATTTGAAATCCTCCTCTTCTAGTCTTGATTCACTGAAATTGATGATGATAGAGGGCTTAAGGATCGATTTCTAACAAGAATTCGAAGTTGAATCGAAGAAATCGGAAGTTTTTGGATTATAGAAAATTTTTTGTAAGGGAAAGGAAGAAGGAAGGAAATGATGAAGGCAAGGAAGAGAAGAAGATAAGAAGCTGGTAAGTTATGTATATATTTTTTTTCCAATATTGCCCTTGGACAAATAATTAAATGCCCAATTCATCCCTCTTACTATCATTAGCTCTTATTTCCTCATGCCTTATATCCAATAACAATAATAACAATAAAAAATAATTTCCATGATATTTTAATACCATAGTAATTTATTATAAGCAAATTTTTAGAAATTTCGGTTCGTTACAATTCTCCTCCTCTTATGAATTTTCGTCCCGAAAATTCTCTAAAAACCGTTGCGGATATTGAGCTTTCATTGTATCCTCCGGTTCCCAAGTTTCTTCTTCAACCTTATGATTCCTCCAAAGTACTTTTACCAAAGGAATAGACTTGTTTCTCAATTGTTTAACCTCTCTCGCCAAGATTTGTACCGGTTCCTCTTCATACGTAAGGTCGGGTTCGATTTCTACGACATCAGGAGATAAGATATATAATGGATTGATCTGTATCTCCTTAACATTGACACATGGAACACATTATGAATTTTGTCAAGTGTTGGGGGTAGTGCCAACCGATAAGCTACCGGTCCAACCTTCTCTATATCCTCATATGGGCCAATGAATCTTGGGTTGATCTTGCCTTTCTTGCCAAATCGCAGGACTTTCTTCTAAGGAGATACTTTGATAAATACTTTATCCCCAACTTCATAAGTAATGTGTTTTCTTTTTAGATCAGCGTAAGATTTTTGTCTATCCGATGCGGCCTTCAATCTTTCTTGAATAAGTTTTACCTTCTCTTTTATCTCCTGAATTAAATCCACTCCCACAATATTGTTTTCACTAAGTTCGGTCCAATATAATGGAGTTTGACATTTTCTTCCATATAATGCTTCATATGGAGCCATTTGTATGCTTGACTGATAGCTGTTATTATAGGCAAACTCCATGAGGGACAAATACTTATCCCAACTTCCTACAAATTCAATGATACAACTTCTCATCATGTCTTCCAACACCTGAATTACTCTTTCAGATTGACCATCTGTTTGAGGATGAAATGAAGTACTGAAATGAAGTTTACTACCTAAGGCTTCTTGCAACTTCTTCCAAAATCTCGAAGTAAATCTTGGATCTTGGTCAGAAATGATTGAAATAGGCACTCCGTGTAGCCTTACTACCTCATCTACATATAACTGAGCCAACCTATCAAGTGAATAATCCATCCTAACTGGAAGAAAGTGGGCAGACTTTGTCAATCTATCTACAACAACCCACACTGCATCATGTTTCTTCTGTGTAAGTGGTAAAGACGTCACGAAGTCCATTGTGATTCTTTCCCATTTCCATTCTGGAATTGTTATTGGTTGCAACAATCCAGAAGGAACTTGATGTTCTGCTTTCACCTATTGACAAGTTAGACATTGAGCAATATAGTTAGTAATGTCTTTCTTCATTCCATTCCACCAATAATGGCTCTTCAAATTTTGGTACATCTTGTTTGCTCCTGGATGCATCTCATAAGGACTACTATGCCCCTCTTGTAAGATATTCTTCTTTAATTCTTCATTGTTTGGCATACATAGTCTATCTTTAAAATAGAGACACCCATCTTCTCGAACCATATAGTCATCTACGATACCCACTTGTGTCCGTGCTCAAATAATCTTTAAGTCATCATCTTCATTTTGTGCTTGCTTAACCTGTTATAGTAGTACAGGTTGAATCTTCAATTCTGCAATTAAGGCTCCACTACTGGTAAGAGCTAACCCCGTATTCATAGCCCTTAGTGCCATCATTGTCTTTCTACTGAGAGCATCTGCCACTACATTAGCCTTTCCTGGATGGTAATCAATAAGACAATCGTAATCTTTAATGAATTCCATCCACCTTCTTTGCCTTAAATTCAACTCTTTCTGTGTTGGCAAATATTTCAAACTTTTGTGATCTGTATAAATATAACATTTTTCTCCATAAAGATAGTATCGCCAAATTTTTAAGGCAAAGACTATTGCAGCCATTTCCAAATCATGAGTAGGATAATTCCTTTCATGATTCTTCAATTGCCTGGAAGCATAGGCAATCACTTTTCCTTCTTTCATCAAAATACACCCAAGACCACTACGAGAAGCATCACTATAGATTACAAAATCTTTTCCTGGTTCTGGTTGGGTAAGGATGGGTGCTTTTGTTAACATCACCTTTAATTTCTTAAAACTTTCTTGACACTTGTGATTCCACTCAAATTTTGCATTTTTTGAAATAGTTTCATCAGCAGGACAGCAATGACTGAAAATCCCTTCACAAATCTTCTATAATACCCTGCTAAGCCAAGGAAACTTCTGACTTTCGTAGGGTTCTTTGGTGGTATCCATTCAACAACTGCTTCTATCTTCTTAGGATCCACTTTAATTCCTTCGGCAGAAACAACATGGCCTAAGAAAGAAACTTCTTCAACCCAAAACTCACATTTGCTAAGTTTAGCATACAATTTATTTTCCCTCAAAGTTTTGAAGACTATTCGCAAATGTTGATGATGCTCTTTCCATGGCTTAGAATACACCAAAATGTCATCAATGAAAACCACTACAAACCTGTCTAAATATAAGTAAAAGACACGGTTCATAAGGTCCATAAATCCTGCTGGTGCATTAGTTAGACCAAATGGCATCACCAAAAATTCATAGTGCCCATATCTGGTTCGGAAAGCCATCTTTACAATATCATCATCTTTCACTCTCATCTGATAGTAGCCCGATCTCAAATCAATCTTGGAGAAGTATTTGGAACCCTTGAGTTGATAAAATAAGTCTTCAATCCTTGGCAATGGATACTTGTTCTTCACTGTCAATTTATTCAACTCCCGGTAATCAATACATAATCGGAGTGACCCATCTTTCTTCTTAACAAAAAACACTGGTGCACCCCACAGGGATATACTCGGGCATATGAATCCTTTGTCTAACAATTCTTGCAATTGAATCTTCAGCTCTTTCAGTTCAGCAGGCGCCATTCTGTATGGTGCTTTGGATACTGGTGCAGTACCCGGCAATACATCAATTGCGAATTCTACCTCTCTTTTTGGTGGCAAACCTGGTAGTTCTTCTGGAAATACATCTGGAAAATCACATATGGTGGGAATATTCTGTAATTCTAACTCACCTTTCTTCAATTCTAGAGCAAAGATTAGGTAGGCCTAACATCCCTTCCTAACTAATCTTTTAGTCTTCATAAAAGAAATTATGTTACAAAGATAATTTGATCTTTCCCCCACGATAACTATTTCTTCTCCATCAGAAACTTGAAGTGACATTCTTTTATTTTTGCAATCCACCACAGCTCGATGTTCCGATAACCAATCCATTCCCAAGATAACATCGTAATCTCGGAAAGGTAACTCAATTAAATTTGCATTGAAAAGTTGATGTTGAATCATAATAGGGCAATTCATGTACACTTTGTTTACTATCACACTGTGTCCTAAAGGATTAGTCACTTCAATATTTTCTCCTAATTCTTCTACATGCAATCCTTTCTCTTGTGCTAATGCAGCACATAAATATGAATGAGATGAATTAGGATCTATCAAAGCATAAACATCATGATTAAAGAATGAAAATTTACCGACAATAACTTCGATAGATTCTCTAGTCTCAGGCCCTCGGATTGCATAACTTCGTACCATTCCTCCCTGTCTACCACTGCGTTGCTTGTTGAGCCACATCATGTCCACTTGAACCACTAGCATTTCCTCTTCCCCTTCCTCTACCACCTTGCATTGTAGGAGTAGGAACTACTGTAGGTGTAGATGTACTTATCTGTTTTTGAGGACAATTTACAATCAAATGTTCCCTCGAGCCACATTTAAAGTAGACTCTACCTTTTCCATAACATTTCCCTGTATGCATCCTTCCACAATTAGAACATTGTGGAATATTTCATCTGCCTCTACCTGAAGGTACACTAGCCGCTGACCCCGTACTTATGGTTTGTCTCAGTGAAAACCCTCTAAAATAAGATTGTGTTTGTTCTGATGTTCCCTTTTGTCTCTTACTTGGAGATTCTGAACTAGCTGGACCCTGTGATCCCTTTTGAAATCCAGACCTTTTACCCATTCTTTGTTGTCTATCTGAATTAATCTTCTCAATGCCCGTAGCAGCATCAACCAAGTCATTGAACACTCTAATCCTTTGTGCAAGTAAATGCACTCTAATTTCATCATTCAGCCCAATCTCTTACATCGCCTCACTTTACTATCATTGATATCACGAGCATACCTCTCGAGTTTGAGGAATTGAACTTCATATTCTAATACAGTCATTTATCCCTGTCTCAAAGACAAGAATAATTTGCTCTGCTCATCTTTGAATCTTTCAGTAATGTACTTCTTGTCAAATTGTTCCAAGAAAAGTCCCCAGGTGATTTCTTTGGGTCGCCTTTCTCTCACAATATTATCCCACCACCTCCTAGCTTGTTCTTTGAGTAGACCTTGCACACAGAGTCTAATCTTTCTTCATCTGTAAAATGAAGCCTAGTCATGCACCATTTAGTATGATCAAGCCAATCTTCTGGAATTGCAGGATTCACTGTGTCCCCTTTGAAATCATCAGCTAGAAGCTTCTTGATTCTTTCAAGAGGAGTTCTCTCCTCTCTTCTTTCTATGTGAGGTACTACACGAACTTGAGGGATTTGTATGTTTCATTGTACTTGTGTGATTACTTCAGTAGTCATATGCTGAAGTAAAGCAGCTTGTGCTGGAGTAGGTTGTTCAGGAAAGCCATGAACTGGTGGTGGTTCATGTCTTTGTTCATCCCCTTCTCTAATACGGACCGTACTCTCAGCATCCTCTTCCTCACTCTGGTTGTGACTACTACTAGCCATTCTTATTCCTGAAAATTGGACCAAAGTGGATCAAACAACTAACATAACATATATATATCCTAAATGGCATGTACATACTAGTCCTAGAATCGCCTAAACCTCAGCTCTGATACCATTAAATTGTAACGCCCCCTATATAGGGAGCGCTACAGTAACAATAATCACCCAATCGACAACTCTACTCCACAATATAAAATTCAATACTTGTAGATTTAATATGTGCAAATGCCAATATAATGTTTGAGACTCCAAATTATTTCTCAATGTACTCCAAATATTTCTCAATGCCACTTTATTCTCCAAATATTCCTCAATACCACTTTATATTTCTCACTCTCTATCTAGTACATGCCATTATTCTACAAACCATAATATTACATTAAATTACAAATCCACCTCGAGTTTTTCTTATTTGGTCTTTAAGCTGATCCATCTGAATCACTTTGGTCCAAGCTATCTACAATTTCTCCACCTACGTGTGGAAAAAAAACTACACGCTAAGCAATTTGCTTAGTGGTGTCCATAAAAAAATTTAACAACTTTGAATTTTTTAAAATAGAAACAAAGTATATTTACAAGTCAAAAACAAATTAACCAATTTTACAGAAACAACTCACAAAACTTATATAATAATCCTTTCAAGTACAATCAAATTTATATCCAATTTTTTTTAAACACTTTAACCACATATTGCCCAAAGTAAACAAGTCCTGAATAACGGTAAAATGGATACGGCAGTGGACAAGCCCGAAGCCGAAACTTAAAAAATCAATATATCGGTCAAGCCCGAAGCCGAAGCTTCAAAAATCAATATATCGGTCAAGCCCGAAGCCAAAGCTTCAATATCAATATATATATATATATATATATATATATATATCATAATATCAGCCAAAGCCCGAAGCCAAAGCTTCAATTGTTTGTACAGTACTGTACCCCCTTTATTGGCGCCAATCTACCCTGACCCGTATTCAACTCGTTTAATAAGGGCAATAAATCAAAGTAACACCTTAAAAATTTCAGTATAAACCATCAATCATAATTCAACATAACTTCAGTAATTAAGAATCCAAATCCCAATTTTTAAGCATCAAACTTCAATTAAAACTCAATAAAATTAATATTCATACTTTCCAGAATTTTTCCAGGTTTCATAACCTGAATTCCCATGCATTTTTCACTATTAATACATCATCCAATCGAAAACCTTTCTTCTAACCATAATTAACCACATGTCTTAGATTTCCAAAACCACCAGAATCACAGAAATCGAAAATCTATAACCAAAGTTATGATCAAAATACTAAATAGTGTGCAAAGCTGAGAATTTCCGAAAACAGATTTCATGACTCAAGTTCAAACGAAAATTTCACATTGAAAACGATCGAAATTCAACAAGGTTTCTTTTGAACATATATTGCCCACTTTCTGTAGATATCAATAAAATCAAGAATCGTTCAAATCGGATTTATATAAAGAGAGAAAACATTAAAACAAAACAGGTATAAAATCTGGAAAATTTTTCCGAAAAATCGAGAAATCGAAATTCGAGACACAAACCTTTTTCTATGCTCTTTCTAGCTCTCTTATACCTCTTTTACCTTTGATTTACTTGCAATAGCTTCCTCTACAACAGCCATATAAAATTCTATCAAGATATTGCATAAATGAACTTCCTAATACCATAAATATACTTAATCTACCATGAATTCTACTAATTAAGCTTTAATTTCACCAAAAATCACTCACCTCAAACTCGGGTTACTATTCATCCGAATCTTAATATTTGAAATCCTCCTCTTCTAGTCTTGATTCACTGAAATTGATGATGATAGAGGGCTTAAGGATCGATTTCTAACAAGAATTCGAAGTTGAATCGAAGAAATTGGACGTTTTTGGATTATAGAAAATTTTTTGTAAGGGAAAGGAAGAAGGAAGGAAATGATGAAGGTAAGGAAGAGAAGAGATAAGAAGCTGGCAAGTACAATATGAAACAATACTCTCGAGAATAACATAGAAACCTAAGAACAATGTAGCTTTATCTCTCTCATTTCTCTCTCGATCAATGGATAAATGTCTGACAATTATGAATCAGGTCATCCCACTTACTTCTGGCCGAAAATGCCTTTAAATAGAGGGTGAAAAGTTGCATCACGTCATGTAATTGGTTGATGAAAAGGTGACTTATCCACTTGGTAGTTAACAGTGGTTAAAATGACATTTGGAAAGATATATGTGTAGCCATAGTTATGTTGGAAAGATAATGGTGGTTAAAATGCCTTTTACAGGTTTGAACATCCATTTTTCACAGAATAAACAGACTTTAAAAAGTCTTAGTGTAGCGTGTTTGATTATGATCCGGGAGATGGATCCGGATGATGCAAATATATATAATATAGTGCAAAAGTAAAGAGTTAAAAAATCAAACACAAGGACTTTATCCTGGTTTGGCCCCGCCTACTCCAGTCCCCGGAGTTTCCTTCCTCTGAGCTTTTCACTAGTGGATTCCTTCCAAACTGGCAGGAATCAAGCCTTACAATTTATCTCCGGATGGTAACCCCTTCCCGATACCACTAGAAGCACCAACTCCTAGCTGAGTCCTTTTATCTTTTACAGGATTATACCACTTAGATTTCTACCCAAACCTAAGCTTATTCCTATAAGGAGATCCCACTCAAAGCACCTACTTCAAGGTATATCCCAATCTCACTACTCACCCAGGTAGGAGATCTTTTACACTTTGGTTTTCTCAAAGGTTTTGGATTTGGACTTCCTCAAGTTTATAACTTCTCTTGGGAATCCTTACAAACTGATTTTGAATGGTTTAGTTCTTAGAAGGATTTGTAAACTAATTTCTTTCTAGCAAATTCTCTTGTATATGCTTTCTTGAAATCACTCAGCACCTTCTCAACTTCTGAAGCTTCCCTTTTATAGGCTTCTATCATAAATGTAGCCGTTGTGGGTTGGTGGGCTATAATTAAATCTTTAACATTGATCAGGTAATATGTGGCACTTTCGGAACCATTGATTAATCTGTTAGATAGAGATTTTGACCCATTTGAATCCTTGGAATTGAGGCTGAAAAGTTGTGAGTGATCATTTTCCTTGTATTTTAGTGGCTTACAAACTTTTACGCCAGTACCTTTTTGGTGTGAGTTCCACGCGCCTTCTAATTGGCCTATATGAAAATGGTTGTTCGCTTTTTCTCTTTCCTGTGTCAGTCCTTTTGTCCTTTACTAAAAAGTGTACAAGCTGTCTTTTGTCTTGTGTATGGGGGAAAGGATCTTTGACTTGTAGACCAAAAGAATGGTGGGAATTTAATATTTTGAATTATTCCCTTTATCTTGATATTTAAGTCTTTTCCAGCTGTCTTACGACTTAATATCTCCGGATATGTCTTGTTCCGGATGATAGTGCAACCAGTTCTTCCAGATGCTATTTTGGGCGGTTCAAAGTTTGTTTCCTTTCCAAACTTTAATCGGATGCTTCCGTTTATGCTTAGGTAATTGTCTTCACTTAACTTAGGCTTTAGATGTCTTGGTTATATGTCCGGATGTAATGACTTAGGTCTTTTTGTACTTAGGTGTTTTATTTACTTTAAACTTGATCCAGATAATTTGTTGTTCCAGATCATTGTTTCCAATAATGTCCCCCATTTGATGGAAACAAAAACCTAAGATATCTAAGCATAAGGAATAGGGGGTTTTACGACTTAAGTATGATTCTTGATACTTAGTCACTTACAATTTTTTACTCCCCCATAATTTTAGTATCCCTTGCTCCCCCAACATTTTTCAATTCTAAGTTCTTATGTTTTTATAGTACAATTACAGATTGTACATTAGAAGTAATTTTTTGTAATAGATTTTTACTTTTCATACTTCTGCTATTAACAATAGTTAACATCAATGAAGTTTAGCATTACATGATATAGAAATACATAAGTGAAAAGGAATCTAGCTATTACAGATTTCACATTGAAGAAAATAGCTAAATCTGTTACAACTTTATTTCTTTCCGGATGCAGATGCTTCTCCATTCTTTTCCTTGCCTTTGCTCTACTTTACCTTTTCTACTTCATCTTCCCCCCTTTTTATTCTCCTCCTTTTTGTTTGCATCAGCTTGGGGGCTATTTCTATGTACGTTTTACGATCCCAACTTTGCTGCAAGCCGTGGAGTAGATAGAACAATCTACATTTCCTTTTCTTCTACAATCAATAATTGTATCCACAGTGGTTGGAGCTAGATACCGGGGCTAAAAGACCTTTCGAAGCTGGGTGTACAATTTAGTGATTTAAGAATGCATTTGGAGTACAAAATTGCAATCGTTTTCATCAAAATAGGGGAAGAGAGCTTTGAGCAGAGTAGCAATCCCCTTATGTCCTAAGAAGCCAGTATCTCCTATATGCTATATAAGATCTTGAATGACTGGAAGGAGTTGGCTCTCTGGAATAGCTGATGAAGAAGATCTAGATAGTGATAGGTTGGACAGATTGGATAGGACTTTCTTAATTTCGGTTCCCATTCCTCTCCGACAGTTATAAACACTATCATTGACAGTCATAATGTCTTTATGAAGCTCTTCCTTAGCATTGTTAATGACTATATCCTGCTCATTCATCTGCCACATGACCTCCTATGTAATATTCTCCATCTGTTTTGCAAATAGCTTTGGCAGGTCTTCCACCATGAACTTTGTTAGCTTATTCAAAATTGCATGGTGTTGTTCATTTAGGCTGGGGAGAGCGGCCTTCTCATCTATCTCTAAGATGAATTTTGACAAGTTTTCAAACTTGGAATCCAGGTACTTCTTTATTTCTGTGGATAGCTTAGATGAGGAGGAAGTGATCTTATCCATGATTGTTGCACAATTATTGGTAGTCCCTGTATTGGCTTGATTTACAGTGCAATTTGTTGCTGTAAGGCTTATTTTTAGCTTATTTTGGACGGGGGTGACCTTGACAAGAGATACTTTAGCTACTAAATCAGCAGTGGGGAAGTCCTCCGCTTCCTACTCTATCTTCTTGACACTCCCTTTTAGCTCCCTAATTTCATCCTTCAATTTTGGGGGTGAGAATTGTTGAATTAATACTTTCTCCATGGATTTGAGGTGCTTGCAGATGTTCCGAAGACTTTGTTTGATATAGCTCTCTTCATGTTCCTTATGGGTAACCTCTTCTATGAATTTTAGCATTGTTATTATCTTTTTGGATCTGGCTTGATTTATGCTGGTAGTTAGAATTCTGATTGGACTAGCATATGGGGTTTTAGAATCGGAACTGCTTTCGATCTCATTGGATCCAAATGAGTCTCCTTCATTGGATTCCTCTTCTTCTTCTCCTTTCTTTTCTTCCAACCATTCCCCTAAACTGGCCTCGCCCTTTGAGTCCACTCTAGAAGTGTTCTCATTAGGTCTCAAACCATGTCCCTCCTCCAGAATGGTGTGTTCTGGGTTGGACTCTTATTCCTCATATACACTTGGAGTATGTCTATCTAAGCTATCCTCTTTATCATCTGCTATTTTGATAGGAGCCGTAGAATTGTCAGCATTAACATTAAATGAAACTGAGTCAGGAATTACCTCAGTTATTGTCACTTCTGAATTATCCTAAGCCACTACTTCTTCTTGCACCTCTATAACCCCCGGATGACTGGAAATGTCCTTAGTCATCCCTTTATATGCCTTTTCAGGACTTTTATGTACTCCCCCAGACATGATGGTAATGTCATCAACACCCTTTCCATGTGCCTTTTCAGGCCTTTCTTCATTTATGGTCTTAGCTTCCGGGTTGAGTAAATTCTTTTGAAGTGGTCCAGATCTGGGTACGAAGACAAAGAGATCAGCCTTTGGATCCTGGTCTAGAGTTGCTATGTCTGTTGGATCAATAAGGATAGCCTGGGTATCGAAGAGTCTCTGGGTCCTTTTGTTCTGAGCTTGTTGATCTTGTTATTATCCTTCATAGCTTCTCTTATGATCTCATACTGAGGGTCATTTGAAGTGACTTCCTTAGTAGATCCGGGCACATACTTATTGTTAGTTCTCCTGGCCTTAGCCAATTCTACCTCTTTAGCCTGCTTTGCTGCCCCTTCATCAGTAATAATACCTGCAGGCTTCTTGACTGGGCTTTTCTTGGCTACCACTGCCTCATCAAATGTGCATCCATTCTTTGTGAAATGTTTCCTTTTGGGTACCGGAGCCTCATCCCCTATTTCCATATCCTCTTCTACTACAGTTGGGGTTTTAGCAGATTTCCTCTTTTTATATGCAATTTTCATCAATCTCCCCCTCACCTTAGGATTCTCCAGGCTCTTCTTCATTATTTGAGTAAGGGTTTGAGTGTCCTCATCTACTTCTTCCACCGGAACCAAGGTAAGATCCGGTTGTGCCTTTAGCTTGGTCGTTCTAGCCTTCCTCAAAATGGGGGCATTTTCAGCCAGATCAGCTTCCTTTCTACCCTTGGTCTTCTTCTCATCCCTTAGCTTTTTGACTTTTTCCTCATTACAGGTCTCTCTGAAGCTCAACTTCTTAAAATTCTTTTCAAGAGTCTCCTTTCCATTGACTGCCTGGAACCCGGATCACTTTATTGGCAACTAGAATCCTTGTGATAAGGGCACTGTGGGAGGTTTTGTGCTGCTTGAGATAATGGATGATCAGCACCGACATGTTTATCACTCTACTCTCCACCCAGTATTGAAGCATATAGTGTTGGAAGGAGGAGACGATGGTCAGAGATAGCTTTGCGAGGGCATGCTGGAGAAATCTTGGTACTTCAGGGAAGTAAGTTGAGAATTTGCCACTAAAATAGTTTGGATGAAGCCACATTTTTGGATGATACTTTACTAGCGCTTCATCACCATCTGTCCTTATCTGAACTCCATTATTCTTCATGTTCGGATGTTTTTTTGAAGAACTCTGGTGTGATTGTTATCACTTTTCCCTGAACCTTGGTTCTGAGAGCATCATAATAGTTGTGAGCTCTCAAGTTATTGTAAAACTCGTGCACAAATTCCAAACATATTAGGCAGTTGATTTTTAAGAAGATAGCTAGGTGTTGATCTTTGATGTGTTTTGAGAATGGATTGGTTTGAAAAAGGAAGTTATCGCCCAAATAATCAGTGGGAATAACTAAATCATTTGTTTTGAGGTTTAAGGGTGTAAAGTCTTCATCCTTGAGAGAAGATTCTTCAAAGATGTTCTTTTGAGGAAGCATTTGGATTTGGTTATTTAGCATTATGGCTGCCATTTGAGAAGCTTTGAGGAAGTTAGGGTTTGAGAAAAGATTTTTGCACAGTAATAGTATTGAGTTGCTCGTGTGAGGAAGAAGGGGAAATTTTGGGGTTTATATAGAATTTCCAAAGCGAGGGTAGAATGGTAATCCGGACACCATTAACTTTGGCTAGATTGATGACATGGCAGGTTAAATTTTAGGAGAGAGGTAGATTCTATTTAACCGAATAATGGGAAAAGTTTTTCTTTAAATCCATCTTTTGATTTTACCACTCGTGTAACAGCTAATAGACGTTTGAAATTCAAAACATGTACAGTTACTTTCAGTGCTTTTACTGCCATGTATCCTTTCTATCTACTGAGCTGGTGGTCTTTGATCTGGATCTAGAGTCAATATAATTTCTTTTTCTCTTCTAAACTAATACAAATAGTCTTCCGGATTTTCTTCAAATTGGATTTGACATTCCAATTGACTCCCTTAGCTTGTTGAATTGATCTTTACTCAGTGGCTTGGTAAATATGTCTGCTCCTTTCTCATTGGTTGGGTTGTATACCAATGTAACATCCTTCTTTATCACATGATCCCGGATGAAATGATGTCTGATGTTAACATGTTTAATCCTACTATGGAGTACTGGATTTTTTAACACATCAATTGCACTTTTGTTGTCACACATTACATCCACACATCCGGATTGGACTCCGGAATCTTCTAGTTATTGCTTGATCCATAGGAGTTAAGCTACCTAACTTCCTACTACCATGTATTCTACTTCTGTGGTTGTTAAGGCAACTAAAGTTTACCTCTTGCTATACCATGATACTAATCAATCTCCAAGGAAATGACAGCCTCCGGATGTACTCTTCCTCTCAAGAGTATCTCTGCCATAATCTGCATCAGTGAAGCCTTGAAGTATGAATTCTCCATTACTGGGATACCATAACCTAACTTCAGTGGTTCTTAGGAGGTATCTAAAGATCCTTTTTACTGCCTTTAGATGTGAATCCTTAGGATTGGCTTGATATCTTGCACAATAGCAAACTGCATAATGTATGTCAGGTCACTAGCTATCAAGTATAGAAGTGATCCAATCATTCCTCTATATAGCTTCTAATCAACCTCTTCTCATTCACAATCCTTGGATAGGACTGTATCTAAACCTATTGGAGTGGACATAAGCTTACTTTTCTCCATTTCAAACTTCTGCAAAATCTCCTTGGTGTACTTGGATTGGTTTATGAAAATCCCATCCTGTCTCTACTTGATTTGCAAGCTAAGGAAGAAATTAAGTTCTCCCATCATGGACATCTTAAACTCCTTCTGCAGTTAAGTGCTGAATTCTTCACACATCTTCTCATCTATTGCTCCAAAGATGATGTTATCTACATAAATTTGGACTAGAATGATATCATTCTTCTTCTTTTTGATGAAAAGAGTTATGTCTTCCTTAACCTGGATATACCCCATGGATATGAGAGATGTAGTTAGTCTCTCATACTAAGCTCTTAGTGCTTGCTTTAATCCACAGAGAGCCTTCTTCAGTTTATACAAATGATTCGGATGCTTTGGGTCTTCAAATCCAGGTGGCTACTTCAGATATACTTCTTCCGGGATAACTCTATTGAGGAATGCACTTTTAACATCCATTTAGAACAGTGTAAATCCCATGAATGATGCAAAAGCACATAGAATCCGGATTACCTCTAATCTTGCTATAGGGCAAATGTTTCTTCAAAGCCAATCCCCTCCTGTTGATTGTAGTCTTAGGCAATAAATCTTACCTTGTTTCTCACCACTGCTCTGGATTCATCTAGCTTGTTCTGGTCTACCTATTTCATGCCAATGATTGACTTTCCTTTTGGAGGTGCCACTAGATCCCATACATCATTCCCGGTGAATTGATCAAGTTCTACTTGCATAGCCATCATCCAGCTTTTATCCCCTTCAGCATCTTGAAATTTCTTTGGCTCAATAAGAGAGATAAAGGCAGCATGGCTGATCATCCTATTGAGTTGTCCTCTGGTTCTCATTAGATTTTGGACATTATCCAAAATCGCTGTAACCTGATGATCCCTGCGCATCCGGAATTCTCTTGGTAAGTCTTCATGCTGGATTAGGGCTTGTTCTACTTCTGCCTCAACTACTTCTCCTTAGTCATCATTGAAGTTTATCTCATGTGGGTTGAGATCAACTTGTGGTACCTCTGGAATAAAAGATATCACCTCATCTTCTTCTTTATATTTCTTGATTTGGAAGGAATTTGGAGTCTGGGTTTCCCTCTTTTCCCCAGAGTTTTCAGCTTCCGGAATTAGATCTTCTAGAGTGGAACTTCTTTTGCCTTCATGGTTAGTCTCATCAAAATCTATATGTATAAAATCTACCACAGTTTCGGTTTGTTTGTTAAAGACTCTATAAGCCTTGCTATATGTTGAGTAGCCAAGGAAAATCGCTTCATCAGACTTAGGATCAAATTTTCCTAGTTGCTCTCTATCATTTAGGATGTAGCACTTACATCCAAATGCCTTGAAGTACCCAATTTTGGGTTTCCTCACCTTCCAGATTTCATAGAGGGTCTTTTCTATGATCTTTTTAATGAGAGATCTATTTAAAATATAACATGATGTGTTTACGACCTCTCCCAAAAAATACTTTGGCAAATAATTTTCTTTGAGCATTGTTCTAGCCATCTCAACTATAGTCCTATTTTTTCTCTCAATAACTCCATATTGTTAAGAAGTATGAGGAGTAGAGAAGTCATGTTCAATGCCCTTAGAGTCACAAAATTTAGCAAAGTGCTTATTTTTGAACTCACCACCATTATCACTCCAGATGCGTGTAATGTTTATGCCCTATTCTACTTCTATCCAGATGAATGTTTTTTAGAATTGGTCAAAGGCTTCATCTTTGCTTGCTAGCAAGAAGACCCAGCTATAATGAGAATAATCATCCATAATGACCATGGTGTATTCGCTTCTACCTAAACTCAATGGTTTGATTGGACCAAAGAGATCAATATGCAAGAGCTAAAGTACTCTTTTAGAAGGAAAATAGGAGATGGAAGGGAAACTTTTCTTACGCTGTTTACCTAATTAACATGCAGTGCATAAATGGTCCTTACCAAAGGCAACCTTAGGCAAACCCACTACCAATTCCTTTTTGGCTATTTTGGACAGGAGGTTCATGCTAACATGTCCCAACCTTCTGTCCCATATCCATGATTCTTCTTCTTTAAACACCAAGAAGATGTTCTTTTTCTCATTTTTAATGTTAACAGAATAGACATTGTTTACTCTAGATGCATAAATAATGTTTTTATTTGACTTACTATCAAAGATTGAGCAGCCTCTGGAGTCAAAGGTGACCTTTCTTTATTTGTCATAGAGTTGGGTTACGCTTGGCAAGTTGAACTTCAATCCATCAACCAATGAGACATCTTCTATCTTTAATTAATGGTTCCATGCTCTAATGATCTATCCCTTTTGATTGTCTCCAAAGCTAACTTTGCCTCCTTTCTTCTGGATTAAAGTGATGAAGGCCTTCTCATCACCTATCATGTGCCTTGAGCATCCACTATCAATGTACCAAGTGTGTTGATCTACTTTAAATCTAAGGCATATCTGCAAAATAGATCAAGTAGGTTTGGGTAAGCAATTAGATTTGGGTCCTCTCGGGTTATCAACCCTTTCAGGCCAAGGATTAACATCAAAATAACCATTTTTAAATCTATATAATTTACTAATATGATTGTTTCTACCACAAAACATGCACCCTGAAATGGGTCTGATCGGCTCCTGCCTTTTTTTTGATCTTCTCAAGATCTTCCTTCCTATAGTTCTCCTTATATCCAGCTTTATGTATGATTATAGTAGTCCAGTGTATATCTGAAAGCTGGCTAGAGGTACAATCTCTGCTCTGTGATTCTTCTTTTGTTGAGTAGGTAGTTGATTGTAGATTGCCTTAGCTTTTCCTTTTTGGGTAGCAGTATATCTTTGGGCTTATGGGTGCTTATTGACCACCTTCTCCTTTTAGTTGGAAGGCTTTGGATCTCTTTTAGCAGCTTGATGTTGATTTATTGATGTAGCTTACCTTGGATTTCTCCTTCTCTGCAGAGGATCAGTTTTCCATCTGGATGCCTCCTTCATCATGGCTATTGCTCTATCCAGCCCAATCAGATTTGCAGTTAGCATTTGCACTTGATTCTTCAGGTAGTTCTCCTCAACTTCATCTATGTGCTCTATTGTTTAGATCAGGTTGACATCTTGTGCTAAGGCTTCAATATCTTCAGTGAGCTTCATAACTTGTCTTTTTAAGGATTTGATGGCCCTTGTGTTTTTTTCTCACAACATTGATTACAACCCTTAAAGCTCTAGCAAGTTCATGGTTAAAAATAGAATTAGAGTGAGAGTTTACCTGAATACTTGCTATTTCTGATTCTGATTCCTTGATTTGCACTGTGTCTTGCTTAGAGGCATTTCTTCCAGATTGTTCTGCTTCTGGATAAGTTAGTGTCGTGATTGCACAGTTGATAGTCTCTTCTTCTTCTTTTATAGAAGATGAGCTACTACTTTCCTCACTATTGCTCCATGTAGCCACCATTGCCTTCTTCTTATATTTCTTATCTATTTTGAGCTTGGGGCACTTGGTTCTGAAGTGGCCTATTTCTCCACATTCAAAGCAGGTAGCTTCTTTTTTTTGGATCCTTCTTTTCTTCTGGATTCCTTCAGGGCTTATCCCTTCTAGAGGAGCTTTTCTTTATTCTTCTATTATCATATTTTCTAGAATTTTTTCTTTCTTCCTTCTTCAGGAATCTGTTGAACTGTCTGGATAGCAAGGTCATTTGTTCCTTGCTGCATTGAGATTCTTTATGTGGATTTTCTTCTCCAGATGAAGCATATCTGGTGGATTCTGCCTTGAGTGCAATGGCTTTCTACTTCTTTTTAGGCTTTTTCTCTTATTGGCTATATCTTTCCAGGGATAGCTCTTGAGTCAAGAGATTACCAATGAACTCATCATAGCTATAGAATTTTAAATCATGAGCTTCCTCAATGGCAGTCTTTTTGTTATTCCATTCTTTGGTGAGACTCCGAAGCACCTTCTTGACCATATCTACTTCTGAGATCTCCTTTCCTAGCCTTTTCATCTCATTCACTAGATTGGTGTATCTAGTGTTCATGCTACTAATGGATTCTTTGGGCTCCATCTTGAAGGATTCAAGCTCTTGCTGAAGTAGATCTATCTTGGCTTTCTTGACCTTATTTGTTCCTTCGTAGTTCACTTCCAGTTTCTGCCAAATCTCTTGTGTAGTCTCACATCCTGATATCCTATTGAATTCAGCTGCACTAAGAGCACAATGAAGCATGTTAATAGCATTTGTGTCTTCACGCAATCTCTTATATTCATTTTCATCCCATAGACTTGAGGTCTTGTGGGTAGTTAAACCATCTACTTTATGAGTAGGCTCATATGGACCATCTTTAATGGCAATCCATGCCATCATGCTTTGAGCCTGAATGAAATTCTTCATCCAATTTTTCTAGAACATATAGTGTTCACCAGTGAAGAGTGGAGGGAGGGTAATAGACATACCCTCTGGAAGGAGCTGCGAGTTTTGGGAACTCATTTTGATTCTTGAATCAAAATATATGGACCCTTAGCTTGAGATTGTTAGATCTTTAGATTTAGCAGCTGCTCTGATATAACTTGTTGGTCCCTGTGAGGGTCTAAGTTTGGTTAGAGGGGGGGTGAATGACCCTTTTTCGCAGAATAAATAGACTTTAAAAAGTCTTAGTATAGTGTGTTTGATTATGATGATGCAAATATATATAACATAGTTCAAAAGTAAAGAGTTAGAAAATCAAACACAAGGATTTTATCCTGGTTCGGCCCGCCTACTCTAGTCCTCGGAGTTTCCTTCCTCTGAGCTTTTCACTAGTGGATTCCTTTCCAACTGGCAGGAATCAAGCCTTATAATTTGTCTCTGGATGGTAACCCCTTCTGGATGTAGGATATATCACTAAAAGCACCAACTCCTAGCTGAGTCCTTTTATCTTTAGCAGGATATACCACTTAGATTTCTACCTAAACCTAAGCTGAGTCCTACAGGGAGATTCCACTCAGAGCACCTACTTCAAGCTATATCCCAATCTCAATACTCACCCAAGTATGAGATCTTTTACACTTTGGTTTTCTCAAAGGTTTTGGATTTGGACTTCCTCAAGTTTATAACTTCACTTGGGAACCCTTACAAACTAATTTTAAATGGTTTGGTTCTTGGAGGGATTTGCAAACTAATTCCTTTCTAACAAATTCTCTATATATGCTTTCTTGAAATCAACAAGCACCTTCTTAACTTATAAAGCTTTCCTTTTATAAGCTTCTATCATAAATGTAGCCGTTGTGGGTTGATGAGCTATAATTAGTTCTTCACTGTTGATCAGGTAATATGTGGCACTTCCAAAATTGTTGATCAATCCATTAGATAGAGATTTTGACCCATTTGAATCCTTGGGATTGAGGCTGAAAAGTTGTCAGTGATCATTTTCCTTGTATTTTAGTGACTCACCAACTTTTATACCAGTACATTTTTGGTGTGAGTACCATGCAACTTCTAATTGGTCTATATGAAAATGGTTGTTAGCTTTTTTCTCTTTCCTATGTTAGTCCTTCTATCCTTTTCTAAAAAGTGTGCAAGCTGTCTTTTATCTTGTGTATAGGGAAAGGATCTTTGACTTGTAGACCAAAAGAATGGAGGGAATTTAATATTTTGAATTATTCCCTTTGTCTTGATATTTAAGTCTTTTCCGGATGTCTTAAGACTTAATATCTCTAGATCTGTCTTGTTCCGAATGCTAGTTCTTTCAGATGCTATTTTGGACGGTTCAAAATTTGTTTCCTTTCCAAAATTTAACCGGATGCTTCCGTTTATGCTTAGGTAATTATCTTCACTTGTCTTAGACTTTAGTTGTCTTGGTTATATAATAACTTAGGTCTTTTTGTACTTAGGTGTTTTGTTCACTTCAAACCTAATCTGGATAATTTATTGTTCCAGATCATTGTTTCCAACATAGGCATGATAGAAATTCAAAATTTAATCTAAAGTCCAAGGATCTCCTAATCATGGCATGATTGATAATATAATTGGTCTAAAATTATTCTAGGTCATAAACACTTATTAAAAGGACCTAATAATAATTTATCCACGTACTAGATGAAGCGTTTATCCTATAGTCAGTAGAAAGACCCCTCAGCTGCGTGCACAGACTTTAAAGTAGAAGCCCTCTATAATTGATCCACACGAGCACCGTAGACCAAAACCTTCTAGAAAGGGAATACCGATACATAAGCAGAAGATAACTAGATCTTCCCTACTAATTTATTCTATAAGAAATTCCCTTATTTTCTATTTAAAGTAAGTACGTCTTTCAACGGATTACTTGTGAGAGCCAGAAAAACTAAGAGAATAAGAGAGCAGGAGAAGGAGTTACGGAATTAAGGATGGAAGGCTTCTATTTATAGTGGTTTGGAATAAATCAAATGACAACTAAATCCCTAACCTCAACCAGTAAAAAAGGGCATAAAAGACTTTTAAAAACCAAATAGAGTTTAGAACCAACTCTGATTGGGAGCTTGCTTAGGGAGCAAGCTCACCAATTATTCCAAACACTGTTAGCCATTCAACTAGTAATGCAGGCTGGACAAGTGAAGGCGCGCAGGCCCATGGCCCATCGTAGCCAAGCCCTTGCGGGCTATGCTATACAGCGCCATGCACTAGCCTATTGGGCTGCGCACCTGTAAAACACAATAGGATGCTCATGGTACGTTGTGCGCCTGCCTAGCCGCGCACCAGTGAAGCCCAACAAGCTGCCCACGTCACGCAGTGTGCTACCCTTGGCAGCCCTTCAACTCTCGAACCTATTGCGGGCCCTGATTAGTGTTGCTTACACACAACACTACTTTGCCCTGCACGTTGATCTCAGTCCTAAAATTGTCTAATAATTTTTGTATCGATCCACTTGCACCAATTCAAGCAATACCTAGTATTTATGAATTGTGCTATTTGGTTCTTAATTCCCTTTATTTATTTTAACCTTCTTATTATTTAACAAGCTCACTGATCCAACCAATGATTATTAGTCTAACCAATAATATGGTCTAACCATAATTTTCCTCTTCTACATTAGACCTAGTCTAACGGTTCTTTACATGGCTCGGTCGTAACTTAAATTATGTGACCTTATACAATCCTATAATATCGAGCCGCTAAAAGATTGACCTAGCTCAATACCTTTTAGGAATTGACTGGCTTGGAGCTCTAGACCGTTGTGGACTTTGATGACTTTCATCAGTCATAGTTGCTCTCTAGTATAGGGCATATGACCCCTCAATATTCGGAACTTTATATGCTCTGTGACTTAATTCTGGTTTTGCAATAGTATTAATATAATTCACTCCTTCTAACAGTGGCTTAGTACCATATGGTTTTTAGGACTCGATTTAAGTGTTAGTCCACTAGTAGCCTTTAACGGCTACCCCAATATTTAGACTTGCTACAAAAGTACACCACTCAACCATTTTAATGTGTTGATCAGGATCGCATCCTATCAACTTATACTCTGCTCAAAGGTTTATGAGTGTGTCACTTCCAACAAGTGGCCAAGGTACATCTCCCTTATATCGCAATAATGGAGTGATAGATTCCATCTTGACTACTCAACTTACTAATGGATGGGCATCAACTATACCCGTAATCATCCGTATCACCCAGTATATAGAATGCTTAGGTATGACCCAAAGTATAGCAACCTCTAAACAAGGTAACTACTATTCAGGTCTAAGGATATTCATATTGCTATTGCAATGAGATGATAAAAAAATCAACATATAATATAGATTACCGAGTGTTGTCTCATAGCAGTCTCCAATATATTTACTCGAATACATTCATGTTATAACCCAAGGTACCACCCCTTAGCACTAGAGATATGCCACTCTAAATCAGATACAAGAGGTATAACCACACATGCTAGTTTATCCGTATTCATCAATGTCCATTCTTGATGATACTATGACTAGGGATATTCAGACAAATCATAATTGAACATGAACCAGTTCTTACAACCATAGTCCCACTATGCCCTTGCAATACGTGCTGTAATTATATCATGGACTTTTGCAAACACATTAATGAATATATTCTAAACCAGTCATAACATATTTTCACAATCATTTATATAACAAAAGAATGCATTTTTTAATATATAAATCTTGTTCGTACAAATAAAACTAAATAAGATATATTGTCTTAATTGCCTCTAGGCCATACATCATATCTAATAATCTCCCACTTGCACTAGAGCCAATTAGCTACATTCTGTAAGCCATAACTATTAACATGTTGGTCATGCTTAATCTATGTTAAAGGCTTGGTTAGACCATTTGCTAGGTTCTGATCTGTGGGTATGGCTGGTCTACATTTATAGGTTTGAACATGCATAGTAGGCATACCGGAAATTCAAAATTTAATCTAAAGTCCAAGGATCTTCGAAGTATGGCATGATTGTATAACTAGTCTAAAATTATTCTAGGTCATAAAAACTTATTAAAAGGACCTAATAATAATTTAACCATGTACCAATTAAAGTGTGAATTCCGTAGTCGGTAAGAAGACCACTGAACTACATGCACAGACTCCAAAGTAGAAGCCCTCTATAATTGATCAACACAAGCATCACCGACCAAAACCTTCTAGAAAGGGAGTATCGATAAATAAGTGGAAAATAGCTAGATCTTCCATACTAATTTATTCTAGAATAAATTCCATTAGTTTTCTATTCAAAGTAAATACATCTTTCGATGAATTACTTATGAGAACTAGAACAAATAAGAGAATAAGAGAGCAAGAGAAGGAGTTATGAAATTAAGGATGATAAAATAAGGAAGTAGGAGGCTTCTATTTATAGTGGTTAGGAATAAATAAAATGACAATTAAAACTCTAACTTCAACCAATCAGAATTAAAATAACAAGGGCATAAAAGACTTTTAAAAACCAAACAGAGTTTGGAACCAACTTCAACTGGGAGCTTGCTTGGGGAGCAAGCTCCCTAATTGGTTCCAAACACTGCTAGTGGCCTATCACAGCACAGTCTCTGCGGGCTATGCTGTGCAGTGCCATGTGCTAGCCCATTGGGCCACGCACCTGTGTAGCCCAACAGGCTGCGCATGGTGTGTTGTGCGCCTGCTGGACCGCGCACCAGCGCCGCCCAACAGGCTGCGCACCATGTACAGTGGGGTACCCTTGGCAGCCCACCAACTATTAAGGCCCATTTTGTGAGCCTTGAGTAGTGTTGTTTGCACACAACACTGCTTTAGCCCACACGTAGTCTCAGTCCCAAAATTGTCTAACAATTTTCTTACCGATCCACTTGCACCAATTTAAGCAATACCTAGTATTTATGAATTATGCTATTTGGTGCTTAATTCCTTTTATTTATTTTAACCTCCTTATTGTTTAACAGGTTCATTGATTCAACCAGTGAATATTGGTCTAACCAATAATGTGGACTAACAATAATTTTGCTCTTCTAGATTAGACCTAGTCTAACGGTTCTCTATATGGCTTGGTCATAACTCAAAGTGTGTGACCTTATAGGATCCCATAATATCTATGTGAGCACCAGATTTTAATAGTCCTTCTCACGAAATGATGATAAGAGCTAGCTAATAAAATCTTTTATAGGTTTTATCCATCAGGGGTGTTGCTACTGCTGCATAGCTGAGTCTAGCCAAGTCTAGAGACCTAATTTGCCCTTAGAGACCCGTATGTGTCATGCTTGGTGGTACAAATCCTTCGATAGACCGGTTCGGGTCAAGTCACCCATACACCTATAAGGGACCCTTATGGGTCCTGTATTTTCCTAAACATGCTTTATTGTATGCAGATCATGCTTGTTTCCGGAGAAATAAAGTCATGAATGCAATTTATTGCGTTCAGACTCGATTCCCCCTATAAATTGAGGCTTTTTTTTACCTCATTTCAAGGAGACAACATATCCAAGAAATTTTATTATATATTTTATGAAATTCCAGTAGTTTTCATAGGTATAGAAAGGGTATAATTGAGGTATATAAGGTATAAAATAGGGGGAAAACCCATTCCTTAAGGTTTTATCCATATTATATTCATTTCTAGCTTCGTTTGTTAGGATTTGGGAGAGATTCTGTCCACACAAATACTCACCTAAATAGTCTTAAAATAACAATTACATTATCTAGTTTGGGTAGGCTCTCTCTCAGCACAAGGATCGTATCAAAGTGGATTCACATCGCAAAGGTACGCTCCTGAGTTTCAATGAGACTCACATCTCATTTATTTTACCATTATTTCTTACATTTTGCTCCATCTATATAAATCTGTCATATTTATTGAAATGAGGTTCTACTCTAGACCAGATTGGACCCATAAGGGTCCCACTAGCACCCGTAGGGGTCCCACCCCACCCGTACGAGTACTGGCCCCCAGGCAGAACCCAAAGTCCCCCTTTTAATATGTAAAATCAATCTAACATCAGCATTTGCCATATGATCATTTTCACTAATAATCCAGTAAATCAACCCACCAAAGTTAAAATGTGTTTACACAATAAAATGTGTTAAAGACCCGTTATTTCTTCCCGATCCTACAAGTCGTCTGGGCATTATCAATCGCAAAACCGTCACGCTAACATAATCACATTTTTCTTGACAAAATGCTGACTTATGATGTGTTATAAACTGTGCTAATCTTTGTGGATGTAGGGGAATATATTTTATTTTATTTCATAACTTAGAACAAAATGTATAGGTTCTTTTCAATTTCCCAATTTCCCACCCCTCTAGTTGTAATTTTTATTCCCCCAATTGCTTGTACTTTATTGTAAATTATAAACGCATGAATCGAGTGCGAAAGAGTATAGAAAAATAGGATTTTCGTAATAATTCCTCAAATGATGAAAGTAAAACGGTTTTACACGGCGAATGTAATTTTGAATTAACTAAATGAGAAATAAGTGACTCGTTTGATACCCGAATCTCTAATCCAAGAGGTATGGGTCTCCCGCCCAGTGGGAACCATACCAAAACTCTTTCCCAAGTAGACCACTTGGGTGGCGACTCTATCATTTGTATCGAGATTTGAGTCTCGATTCTTTTATTCATAAAATTGGTTAAAACGTGCAAACTTGAACTAAAAAGGTTTCATAACGCCTAAATCAATAAACCAATCACCCCAATGGGCCTTGCCGCAGGGCGCCAAGGGAGACCCGCACGTCATCAACACCTCACAATGGCGAATCTACTAGGGAAGAATCTTTTAACTTGAAAAAATTTACAAAGCTTAAAAGAATAAGATGAGCACCGAAAATCATTTACTTAATTCAACCTTTTTTCTTCTTCATTATTATGGAAAATTATTACACTTTATCTTCTCATCTCATTCTCTCTAGCCAGATGCACTCTTCTTATAGCGCTACGTTAAGGTGCCATACTTTTTTTGCGAAACTTATGAAAGTGTCACTCATGCCTGTCAAGAATTAAGGATAATCTAGTGGGTGGAGCACTCATTGTTATCTCCCTCAAAAAGAAGCTTGGTGCAATAGGAACCTACTACATCAACTTCCAATATGTCCCTACACATTCTTATCGAAAGCCATACAATTTCACCCTCTAGGTACCTTTTTTCTAGGGAGATTAGACTAGGTTGCCCTTTATTATCCTCATGGTAATCAAAGGAAAATACCTTTAAAATCAGTGGGAGGAATAAGGTTGGAGGACACGCTTCGCATGTGTTGTGTTGTATATTCCCTTATAATTAACCCACCATGCATTGCTATAATTTATGCATGCATACCACATCCCATGGTTGTACTGATCTTTTGGTTAGTACCTCAATTCAAGGCAAGAAACGGTAATCTCATCTGGTCCTCATCCCAGTATGTCCCATGGCTTAATTCAGTCAAACTGTCCAGCTAGAACACTCCTCGCAGCTAGTAGTAGGCCTCATAGGCTTTATCAAGAGGCCATTTCTTAAGTTTGTCATAGCAAGGATCCAAGTCAGTTTACCAATTTTATGGTTATGCCAAAGGGAATGACCCTCCCTTATTTCATGGGTTTACCCTATTGTATGAACCATGACCAAAAGGTTTATCCTATGACTCTTGATGACATTTCACCTTAGGAAACTCCTCTTTTGAAGCTCTCCAAGAAGCTAAAAAATGTATGGGTTGATTGATCACCTCCTACCATATGTTCAGCTAAAGCCTAAAGAAAGGGGAAACTTCTGTGTATACCATGTCAGCTTCGGTCACCCGACTAAAGTGTGTGAAGGTCTCCTCATGGCTATCATGGTACTAATTGACAAAAGGAAGATCTATGAACCCAGGAGAAGAAAAGAGGAAATAGCTATGATCAACTCAGGGTTAGAAGAAGATGAGGTATAGAAGTGCATCCTAAAGACCAAGAAAGCAAGGGAAGAACTGTCCATATTCGATCTTATAGATATCAGGTAGTGGAGTGGGGAACCCGTCCATGATTATTTTCAGAGGTGGTTAACTGTCTTGGTAGCTCTTAAAAGGAAGCCTCATGAGAAAGAATTAGCCGATCGATTTATCTTTGGGTTAGCTCCTCACCTCCGCAAGATAGCATTTGTGAATGTATACAAGACTATTCCTGAATGTTATGAAGTAGCCATAGAAGTAGAAAAGTGTTGCAAGAAAATGGAGGACAATGACCCATTAAAGATTAAAGTGGACAAATCAATCGATACCCTCACTACTTCAATGTACACTATACTATGCTTGGGGGATAAGAAGAAGACACCTATTTAGGAAGCCTTGAGGATCCTAGCCCTAGTCACGAGAAAAATTGTGGACGATGTGTGGACCAAGAAATAATTGCAAGATCTGGACCGCGACCTGGCTCACATCCTAATGAGTGACCAAGAAGACCCTTCACCTGTGGAGGATAACAGTGCAATCATGTGTAATGAAAATGATATAGCCTTCAAGCATCCTAATTATAATGATAATAATTTTGCTTACTTGTGTGATGTTTCGCCTGACGACACCATGCATTCATTTGACCACACGCATAACATTTTTAGCATTCATGACGTTTTATTGCATGACATTAATTTGGGTACTAAGGAAACTCCAAAAATTGTAACAATATCTAATGACTTGACCCCTATCGAAAAAAGAGAGATGATAAAAGTTCTTAGAAAATGTGTTAAAGCCTTCACCTGGTCTTACGAAGACATGCTTGGTGTAGATTGCTAAATTGCTGAACATCGTATCCCAATCAATCCCAAGTTCAAACCAGTCAAACAAAAGTTAAGAAGATTGCGTCCAGAGTGGGCAGAAAAAATCAGAGCTGAAGTTGCTAGATTATTATAGGCTAAATTCATTGAGGTAATCGAGTATCTGACATGGTTTACAAATGTCGTCCCAGTTCCTAAAAAGGATGGAAGAGTAAGAATGTCCATCGACTTTTGCAATTTAAACAAGGCATCTTTAAAAGATGATTTCCCATTGCCACATATCAATGTACTAGTAGACAATGATGCCAGAGCCACGATGTACTCGTTCTTAGGTGGGTTTTCTAGGTACAATCAAATATTAATAGACATCATCGACAAGGTTAAGACAGCTTTCATCACAGAATGAGGGGTATATTATTAAAAGGTAATGCCTTTTAGGTTAAAAAATGAAAGGGAAACTTATTAAAGAGCCGTGACAGCCTTACTATAGGATATGATCAACAAAGAGGTTAAGGTTTACGTGGATGACATATTAGAAAAGTCTAACATGAGGGAAGAACATCTTGAGATTTTGGATAGGTTCTTAATGAGAATTGAGAAATATAACCTCCGATTGAGCCCGAAAAAGTGCATGTTTGGGGTTACATCAGAGAAACTCTTAGGCATATCGTTTGTCAGAGGGGGATCGAGGTTGACCGTGACAAGGTTAGAGCTATTCAAGAGATGCTTATTCCTAAAATAGAAGGAGAAGTCATGTCATATCTTAGATCACTTCAGTACGTGAGTCATTTTATTGCCAAGTTAACGACAGTGTGTGAGCCAATCTTCAAGTTGTTGAGGAGGAAGTGACCGATAGAGTGGAACGAATAATGCCAGATAGCCTTTGATAAGATAAAAGTTTACCTTATGAGTCCCTAAGTCCTGAAACCTCCCGTGCCTGGTAAGCCATTAGTTCTTTATTTGGCCATAGAAGAGTCGTATGTGGGTGTGATGTTAGTCCAAGAACATGATGACAAGAGAGAGCATGCTATCTACTACTTGAGTAAGAAATTATTGGAATATGAGACAAACTACATGGTAGTAGAGATTTAACGACCCGGTCCTAACAAGGGTAGCACTGGGGTAGAAGACCTGAGCAAAGAGCGACCATGAAGGATGTCGATGGGGACAAGAATGAACCGAATCCACACCCAAAAGAGAGAGTTTTGAGATTGTGCTGGTATGGGATAGCATAATTGATAATGGTTAAGGATTTTTGAGAATGTAAGGGTTTGAGACATTACGATTGAGAGAGACTTAAGAGATTTGATTGTTACTACCTATATCAACTAGGTGCACCTTCTTTTTCAGGACCCTACTCTGGGAGAACTTCAAAGTTGAGCGTGCTTAACTTGGAGCAATCTCGGGATGGGTGACCTCCTGGGAAGTAATTTCCAAGAAGTGAGCGAGTGAGGACAAAGCTGACTAGAAAGACTTGTGTTGGTTTGTGGGGGCAGTCGGTCAAACCCGGTGTGTTATAGGAGAAGACGTGTACAACGATGGTATGGTTAACCAAGAAGTTGAGGCACTACTTCCAATCTTACAAAATTCAAGCAGTTGCAAAGGTAGACCTAATGAAGTATCTTTGTCAATCCCCCACATTGGCAGGAAAACTTTCTCATTGGCTTCTTTTGCTATCCGAATTTGATATTGAGTATATCACAAAGAAGGTCATCAAGGGGAGAGCAGTGGCTGAATTTTCAACTAGCTAACCCATTGAGTCAGATTATGTTAAAAACCTAGATTTTTCGGATGAGCAATTAGTAGTAGTGGAAGTGGAGAAGGTCAAATGGATCATGTATTTTGACGGGGCTATGAATCGAAAGGGTGTTGGTCTTGGGGTAATCATCATTATGCCTGAGGTTATCCTACTGAGCAAATGATTGGAATTTCCAGTCACCAATAATGGAGCCAGATATTTTGCTTGTCTCTTTGGTCGTGATGCTCTATTAAAAGTAGGAGCAAAAGAAGCAAGGGTGATGGAAGATTCCGCACTAGTGATAAAGCATGTTGTGGAGGAGTGGGAAATCAAAGAAGAATCGCTCAGGCCATACGTGGAAGTGGTTTGGGGTTTGTTAGTAAAGTTCAGTCAGTACTTCTTCCAATATATACTGGCGGATAAGAATCAGATGGCGAACTCTTTGGCTACCATGGCCTCAATATGGGAGGGAGAAGAGGCTCAACCCAATCGTCTGCTGGAAATAGAAATGACTCGTTGCCCATTTCATGAGAAGGTTTGAGTTATGATTATAGAGGAGCAAAAGGCTTGTTGGTATGATGACATTAAGAGGTTTTTAAAATAAGGGGAATGCCTCAAAGGGTTATCAAGTTTAGGTCGCATGACTCTCAAGACGTTGGCGACATAGTATAGACTAGTTGATGAAGATCTCTTCAAAAGGATAGCTGGAGGTTTATTGTTGAGATGTTTAGCAGAAGAAGAGGCAAAAAGGGTAATAAACCAGGTGCACTCAGGGGATTGCGGCCGCATATGAATGGGATGGCTTTGGCTAGGAAGATTCAGAGAATGGGATACTTCTGGACTACAATGAATGCCGACTGTTTTAACAAGGTCAGGAGATGTCATGAATGCCAGATTCATGGGGAATATAGCATTTACCCCCGTCCAAACTTCACAACTTATCTACTCCTTGATCTTTCTTGATGTAGGGAATAGATATAATTGGTGAAATTCAGCCATCATCAACCAATGGACATTGATTCATCATAGTTATGGTTGATTATTTTTCAAAATGGGTAGAGGCGAATCTTATGCAGTTGATCACATGCACCAGAATCACCGCCAAGAAAATGGCCAATTTCATAGAGAAGCATATTTTTGTTTGATATGGGGTTTCACATCATATGGTATCCAATAATGGGGTTCAGTTTCAAAGGGCCACAACTGAATTATTTGTGAAGTTCAACATTGAGCATCATAAATCTTCTCTACATAGGCCACAAGGTAATGGGGCAGTTGAGGCTGCCAATAAATCGATCAAGAGGATCTTGTCCAAGATAGTGGCCACCTATAGAGATTGGGCTGATAAACTTCCATTTGTCATTTGGGGATATAGGACCAGTGTAAGGAAACCCACTAATCAGACACCTTTCTTCTTGGTATATAGAATAGATGTCATATTACCTATCAAAATAGAAGTAAGATCTCTACGAGTGGCACTCGAAGCTTGGCTAAAAGAGTCAAATTGGGCAAGGGCTAGGTATGAATAGTTGAACGCAATAGATGAGAAGCGACTTAATTCAGTTGACCACCTACAGATATATCAGTAGTGCATGGCTCAAGCTTACAACAATAGAGTTTGATACCCGAAGTAGCCTCAAAAAGCGAGTGATTTGGTTCTCAAATAGCTACGCTAAGTCAACATCGATGCTAGGGGAAAATTCAGGCCTAATTGTATATGGATGGAAATGAGTTTGTGATAGGCTTAAGCGTTATCATGCCTAGGCCAACAGAACTAAATCATAAAAAAGCAGCATAAAAATAAAAAAAGAAATAAAGGAATAAATCATCCGACGAGTGGTCCTCTGCTACTTGGGCAAAAATTAGGGTGCAACCCACTAGTCTGTATTGGTCAAGCAAAAGTTAGGTACTCCAGCGCAAATAAATCTCGCTAAGTTGAAAACATGAAAAGGTCAACTTAGGCAAAAGTTAGGGCATCGTGAGAAAAATGTCAGTTGCTTTCTGAAAAATATGTAAAACATCATTAGGCAATAAGGGTTAACCATTGGAAGTTGTTACCATTGCCTATATACTCAAATTAGTCTCATCATTGAACATGTTACGATTTGCTAACAATTTTGGTCTTATGAATGCATGTATGTCTTTAGGTGAAATAATCGCAAGAATGTGAACATTAGTTTTTATTTGCAATTTGTGCATCTTTGTTGTTATCTTTACTGCGCGTACATTACTCGACAAAAGACAAAAAAAATACTCATAAGCCATAAAAGAAATCAGACCTATGCAAAATTCGGAAAACGTCTACTTGATTGAAAACCCAAAAGGGCGGTCTTGGCAAAATTTAAGACGAAAGAAAAAGAAAGAAAAAGCTTGCTAGATTGAAAACCTGAAAGGGCAGTCCAGGCATAAGTTAAATCAAGGAAAAGAAAAAGAAAAGTCCACTGAACTAAACCATCAGGAACAGTTAAGGCAAAATAAGGACAAAAATATATGAAGATAAATGTTTGATAGGTCATCTCACTCAGAGTGGCCTATGCAAAAATTAGAACTCAATTAAAATGCGCCAGTTTTGTCAATTGTAATTATCGAGACATCATTTGTAATTGTTATGTCTTATAACTAGGATTCCTTGAACTTAGTTCTCCTATTGTGAAATAAAAGGGTAGCACGTATCCCTAGAGGTGCTAATTCTGAATAACCAACATTGGTGATTCTTGTCAGTTGCATTGGGCCAGTTCATTGCAATCAGGAACATAGAGTGTTCAACGGTTAACTCACTCGCTTGTAGTACACGATTTATGGGCTTCATTGTTAGTTATGTCAAGATGCAACATAGGTTACAGATAACAATGTTCAACAGATTCAATTCAGAAAAAGAAAAGTTTAGGATGCATAAAAGTTAAAATGGCAAAAGTATAAATCCAGGTTCACACCAAAATAAGCCACATAAGGCTAATAGTATCAAATGTCTAGAAAGTAATAGTGCATTCTAATCTAAGCTATTAGGGGGGTCCTGTACCTGGAGCTCCTCTGGTGTTTGGTCTTATGTATCTACCAACAGATTGTCCATATAGATCATATGATCCTTTGCCCCACTAGCATCCGTAGTAGGTGGATCAGGAACTCTGACCTCTAAAGCTCCTACTACACTCCCAACAGCAGTATCGGTCTCCTCTACTCACTCCTTAACTCTAGCCGCCTGAGTCACCGCCGGTGTCACTCGATATACTGACCTATCATCATCAGACATGGAATCAGAAGGCTTAGGTGTTTGTCTATCCTCGGTCATTCGTGCTAGCTGGCCCTGCAACACCTTAATCCCAGCCCTCTCCTGAGCAATCTCTGCTCTTACCCGATCGGCCTCAGTAGTGGCTGCTCGCAACTGCCCTCCAAGAACCTAACTCGCTCCTCAGAAGTATCCAAATCCTGAGCGAACTTACCACGTTCCATAGCCGATAAAGTCTGCAATGGAAATCATAAGATCAGTACACATATATAAATATCATGGTATGCATCACGCATAATTTGTTAAATTTTGCAGGTAAAAGAAACTTACCAAGGCTTGTCCATTCTGAGCTAGTAGTAGGTCCCGGATAGAGAAGAAACCCCTAGCAATCCTCTCCACCTCAGATACGATCACATGGAAGAGAAAACTATATAAAAACAAGAACATCATAAACAATTATTATAAGGACGAGATTGAAGCAGAGAATTCCTCACATGAGTAGAGCTAGATGGGGTAAAGCGGATCAGATGGACCGACTCCTCGAGATCCTTGATAGCTCACTTCACTGAATGATCAAGGAGCTGGAAGAAAGTATCCAACTCTGCCCAGACGACCCCCTCTCTCACACTCCTTGAATTGCCACACCGCTTCATCAGCGGCTTTAGGTCAGCAAGGGCAGCAACAACAATCCTCTTCTATGTGGAGGTGAGAGGCTACAACAATAAATGGTTACACTTAGGGTCACAGTCAATTTTAAGAAGCAATAAAGTATTCACAAAGGCTAAGTTAGGAAAATACTTGAGAAGAAGGTGTAGCAGACCTAACTGGACCCTCAGTACTCCGAACCACAGAAGAACCCCCACGGTCGCTGCTCGATCCACCCTCATCATCATCATCATCATTGTCATCACCATCATTATCGCTCTAGCAAAACTCTAGAGGGATGTCCTTGAAGTGGATCCTCTCGCGGGGGGAAAGGCGGGAAGAATTGGTGAATGCAACATAGGAGCCCCCTACTGACATCACTCGAGCTCCCTTGCCCAATAGGTATAGCCCCTAATCTGTCTTAGGAATTAGATATAGCTAGAAGACTACCACTGGGACATGCGGAGGGATCAATCTCTCTATAATGGCATTGATCCTCCAATCTCGGACCCTCTTGCCAAAATACCACTATAGGGAGAGTGGAGACTCCAGCATGAAGCGACTATCATCCATGCTAGCCCGCATCTGCTCAATGCCTCCTTGTATGAACATCCTCTCCCATGGGTCTCAAATGACCTGCAAAAAGTAAATGAACTGTCAGTATCATAACTTTGTAAATACAGTTTCTACTAATGGTTGTCGACATGTGAAATATAGGTTCAGCATGAAAGACATTTACCCAATCATAGCATAGCAGGCAAAGGAACTCCCTATACTCTGCTGTGGTCAGGGCCCCATCTACCTAGAGATAATATTAGGTGTCTCTAGCTGTATGGTAAAGCTAGGCCTAGGGACGAATCTATGCTCAAAGGCCCAAATCTACAAAATAAGGTAAAGTTAGTTGCAAAGTCGATCGAGTAAAAGGTTTAAGCATAAGAGATCAGTTTAGTAATTACCAGTAGGATCAGATGGCGGATCTTGAGCTCGAACTATTGACCTCGAACTCTAACATCCAGTCCATAGTACAACTATGTCAGGATGGCCTGGCTCCAATTCTTACTCGGCACAACAACAAGATTCTCGACGGCTAAGAGCAAACTATAGTTAAGGTTGCTCGAGTACACTGGGAAGAAGACGGTGGTGACGAAGGCCAGTAGGAAAGACTGGGTGTACTGGTCCCTCCTCCCTGCAGCAACAGGGCTTGACTGCCTGGTCTAGTAACTGTGGAGCTCTCCATACTAGAGCTTGTCTGTTCCTCTAAGATTAAGCCTAAGTAGTCTCTTTACATAGGCCTTCACCTTAGGCAGGGAGTGCCATCGGCCAGCGTAGACATCGAAGTGGATGACGTCCCCACCCCAATCTAATCCAGTTAGTGCACACACGTCCGAGGGAGTAATGGTGACCTCCCTGATAGGTAAGTGGAATGTGTGCATCATCTTGGACCATCTCACTATCAAGGCCGATACAGCATTAGGAGCCAGCATCTTCAGGCCCTGATGATATCAGTGAACCCAAACGAGTCAATATGGGCCATCAGCTTAGTGTCCTCGGTAGCTCGAATCTCCTCGTACCACTTCTTACAAAAGCTCAGGGCTCCCACAGTCTTGTACCGGAATTGTGAAGATAAAAACATGGTTCAACAGGGTTAGAATGTAGTGGACAAATTAAAATTTGGGAAAAAGTTGTAGAAAACAAAGAATTGGAAATTTTATCCCAGAAGACAAGACCCGCACAGGTCCACCCCACCCGTACGGATCCCATTGAGCCTCTAGTACCAAAACCAGCACCCGTATAGGTCCCACCCAACCCGTATGAGTCCCTTGCGAGCAGTCCCTCTCTGAAAAACTTCCCAAACAATCCAAACTCAACCAAATCTCAACCAAAGCTCATTCAAATTAGTCCTAAAAGCATCCTAGAATAAAGTTGCATGCATCAGGCTCTATTTCGGGATCTAAAACACCCTAAATCATGCCAAAAATTGAGAAATTTTAAAAATCTCAAAAATGGAAAAGTGGGGAATCAAATGAAATATGTTAAGTTTTGAGGCGTGGGTATTAGCAGAGGGAATTGGGGGCACTTCAGAAGTAGTAGTAAGTCCAAGAAACGAATCCCCCTCACAAAAGGCATATCCGACCGAAACTAGGCATTCCCAAAGCTCTGAATCACTTACTCGGGGGAAATCTTCACGTCTAATGGAAAAACTACTGGTCTATGGAATCTTTTTATACATTTTAATCTATTTTGGAAGAAAATTGCTGAAAAATTCAGTATAGGAGAGTTTGGTGTAAGGCAAGATGTAAGGGGTCTGTTTCAGTTTTAAAACCCCCAACTAGGACCTGTAGGGGTCCTACCACCCCCGTACGGATCCCACCTCTCTAAATGCCCACCCATACGGGTCCCAGCCCATCTATACGGGTCCCTTTTTACCAACATGGGGAAATTTTTGAGCCAAAACTTCATGAAAGCACCAAAGGCACATCCAGTCCAGACTAACCCTACTTCTCTTAACTCCATATTTTAATTAAATATGGGGAAAACCCCTAGCTCATCTTGAACCTTGATTAAAGGGGCAATAGTTTTTTTCCATAAAATAAATCAAGAACCAAGGATCACCCAAGTACCGAAATTTTCCCAACAAGCAAGTCTTGCAAGGGGACACCTCCCCAGCAGGAAAGAGCCTGCCTAAGGACATTACTCCATTCCCCAACAGTGGAATCAATCATCGGGCAACCCCCACCATCCGACACTATAGGGAGCACCCCCCCAAAAGATACCCTCAAAGGGGCATTCTAATCTAAAACAATCAGGCCAAACCCGATATTTTCCAAACTCAGTTTATAGTTCATTCAGGGACCAATCCCTACCAACACATCTTTACTCTTGATTGAAGGGGAAAAAGTTTTTGTTCACCGCAAAGTCAATCAAGAATTAAGTTGTGTCTGCTTAGAAAATGACTAACTCAGTGTTTGATTGTTGCCTCTTTATAGGTCATTCAAAATCCCCAGCAGGAGAGTCATGCGCCTTGAGAAAGGGATACACCAACAGTTCGGAGAGTCACTTGCCTTAAGAAAGGGATACACCATTAGCCAGGAAAGTCATCCGCCTTATGAAAAGGATATACCATCAATTAGGAAAATTGATCCACCTTAAGAAAAGGATACAAGGAGAGGTCTTCTGCCTTAGGAAAGGGATATACCACCAGCCAGGAAAGTCAATCTACCTTAAGAAAGGGATGCGAGGAGAAGTCATCTGCCTTAGGAAAGGGATACATCAGTAGGAGAGTTGATCAGCCTTAAGAAAGGGATATAAGGAGAAGCTGTTCACCTTAAGAAATAGATGCACAAAATTAAGATACACCTTCCCTAGTAGAGTCACTAAGGATGAGCATTGGCAAAGGAAAGTCATCCGCCTCAAGAAAGGGAGGTGTATCAAGTAAGGAAAGTCATCCCCCTTCAGAAAGGGACATCCAGGAGAGGAGTTCACCTCAAGAAAGGAACTTGTCAATCCCATCACCTCAGGTATAATTTCTAAACCCTCGCTCAAATTGAGAGATCATACAAATTTATATCAGTAGTGATCTTAAGAGGGGCAGTTAGTAAGCACTAGATTTGAATAGTACTTCTCATGAAATGATGATAAGAGCTAGATAATACAATCTTTCATAGGTTTTATCCATTAGAGGTGTTCCTACTATTATCGATATGAGTCTGGCAAGGTCTAGAGACCTAATCTGCCCTTAGGGACCCCGTACGGGTCATGCTTGCTAGTAGAGATCCACTGGTGGACCCGTACGGGTCAAGTCCCCATACACCTAGGAGGGACCCATATAGGGTCCCCTATATTTGCCTAAACAGGCTTTATGTTATGTATATCATGCATATTTTAGGAGAAATCAAGTCATGAATGCAATTTATTGCATTCAAACTCGATTTCCCGCTATAAATAGAGGCTTTTTACCTCATTTCAAGGAGATAATATATAAAAGAAATTGTTGCATATAGTTTATGATATTCTAGTAGTTTTCATAGGTATTAAAAGGGTATAGTTGAGGTATAGAAGGTATACAATATGGAGAAAACCCATTCCTTGAGGTTTTGTCCATATTTTATTCATTTATAGCTTTATTTATTAGGATTTAGGGGAGGTTCTTTCCATGCAAATACTCATCTAAATAGTCCTAAAATCATCGATTCATTATCTACTTTGGTTAGGCTCTCTCTCAGCACAAGGATCACGTCAAAGTGGATTCACGTCACAAAGATATGCTCCTGAGTTTCAATGAGACTCACATCACATTTATTTTATCGTTATTTCTCATATTATGCTCCATCTATATAAATCTATCATATTTGTCAAACTGTGGTTCTGCCAGGTTCCTGACGAGACTCGTACGGGTCGCCACCAGCACCCCTACAGGTCCTACCCTACCTATACCGGTACTGGCCCACTGGAAGAACCCAAAGTTCCGCTTTTAATATATAAAGTCAATCTAACATAACAATTTTCCATGCAATCATTTTCATTAATAATTGGGTAAATCAACCAAAAAAAGTTAAAATGTGTTTTCACAACAAAATGAGTTGAAGACCCATTATTTCTTCCCGTTCTTAGAAGCTGTCCAGACACTATCAATCTCAAATCCGCCACGCTAACATAATCACATTTTTCTTAACAAAATGCTGACTTATGATGTGCTATAAATTGTGCTAATCTTTATGGATGAAGGGAAATTTATTTTATTTTGTTTTATAGCTTAGAACAAAATGTATAGGTTCTTTTACAATTCTCCCATTCCCCCCCGGTTGTAAGTTTTATTCCCCTAATTATTTCTTATACTTTATTGTAAATTGTAGACGTACAAATCGAGTGCGAAAGAGTGTAGAAAAATAGGATTTCCATAATAATTCCCAAAATGATGAAAATAAAACCGGTTTATGCGGTGAATATAATTTTGAATTAACTAAACCAGAAATAAGTGACTCATCTGATACCCGAATCTCAATCCAAGAGGTATGAGTCTCCCGCCTGGTGGACCCGTACTAAAACTCTTTCCCAAGTAGACAACTTGGGTGGCAACTCTATCATTTGTATCGAGATTTACATCTTGATTCTTTCATTCATAAAATTAGTTAAAACGTGCAAAATTGAACTAAAAAGGCTTTATCACGCCTAAATCAATAAACCAATCACCCCAGTAGGCCATGTGCTAAGGCACCAAGGGAGACCCGTACACCATCGAAACCTTACAATTGAGCTATCAAAAGTTTGACCTAGCTCAATCCCTTTTGGTAATTGACTAGCTCGGAGCTCTAGACCGTTATGGACTTCGATGACTCTGATCGGTCACAGTGTCTCTTTAGCATAGGGCATATGACCCCTCAATATTTGGAACGTTAGGGGCATAATGACTTAATCCTGGTTCTGCAATAGTATCAATATAATTCACTCCTTCTATCAGTGGCTAAGTACCATCTAGTTTCTAGGACTTAGTTTAAGTGTTAGTCCACTAGTAGCCTTTAATGGCTACCCTAATATTTAGTCTTGCTACAAAAGTAAACCACTCAACCATTTTTATGTGTTGATCAGGATCTCATCCTATCAACTCATACTCTGATTAGAGGTTTACGAGTGTGTCACTTCTAATAAGTGGCCAAGGTACATCTCCCTTATAATGCTATAGTGGAGTGATGAATTCCATCCTGACTACTCAGCTTACAAACAGACAGACATCAACTATACTCATAATCATATGTATCATACAGTATATAGAATACTTATGCATGACCCAAAGTATAGAAACATCTTAAGAAGGTAACTAGTATCTCAGATCTAAGGATATTCTATTGCTATTGCAATGAGATGATAAAACACCAACACATAATATAGATTACAGGTTGTTGTCTTATAGCGGTCTCCAATGTATTTCCTTGAATACATTTATGTTTTAACCTAAGGTACCACCCTCTAGCACTAGAGATATGCTACTCTAAATTAGATTCAAGAGGTATGACGACACATGCTAGTCTATCCATAGTCATCAATGTTCAGTCTTCATGTTACTATGAATACAGATATTTAGAAAAATCATAATTGCACATGAAATAGTTCTCACCAACATAGTCCCATTATGCCCTTGCAATACATGCTATGATTATATCATGGACTTTTGCAAACACATCAATTAATATATTCTAAACCAGTCACAATATATTTTCACAGTCATTGATATAACAAAAGAATGCCTTTATTAATATAATACTTGTTCATATAAATAAAACTAACTAAGATATATCGCCCTAATTGCCTCTAGGGCATACATCATATCTAAAAAGTTAGGTGTGTCACGACCGTGACTTATCAATTACGCTCATGGGTTGATCTTGCAAAACAAATTTTCTTCAAAGTTGGTCATCTCACGATCATGAATCTTCCACGAACCTCTCTTTTTGCTTGAATCTTCACATTGACTTTGACTTTATTCCATGAATCCAACGCTTAGCCAAATTTGTATCAAAATTAGTCCATTGCTGCGAACTTTTCGTATTTTTAATCAAAAATCTATTTCCGAGCAAATTCGTTATAAGATTCACCCAATTCCTAAATATGCAACTAAAACAACATACCATATGAAATCTTATAAGTGAAATAATAAAAACTCAAGAAATGTCTATGATTGAGAACTATTTAGCTATATGATAAGTGTAGTCTTAACACTTATCACTCCCCGACACTTAACTTTTGCCTTATCCTCAAGGTAAATAAAGAAAGATTCTAACTTGCCTATCATAATTTCACATAACATAGATATTTCATAATAAGTACTAATATTCCTCCCACTAGCATTATACTTAGAGTATATTTTGAAAATTTTCCACAAGTAATATGCAATTTATATAGTCAAATAAGTACCTTTGTCATTCGTAGAGAGGTTACTAAGTCATGTCTTCGCATGGTAGAATGATATGCTTGCTTAAAACCATCTTCCTATACCATAGTCAAAATATAAGATACTTTGAACAAAAAAAAAGCACACTATTTTGGTATGATCTCAAGACATTTTTAGGTAACCTAGGATATCTAACACTCATAAGTGGTTGCATTTTATGCTCCATACCACTTCTCACATTTGGAAACATAGTATATATACATTGTGTATATAATCTTGATCAAAGTAGTCGCAATTTATGCTCTCTACTACTTGATACGCACCAATTTTTCATGACAAAGGAGGCAGATTTGGCTGTCATGACAAATCTTATGTTTAGTGTTACAATTGGGAAGGATATGGGCATTATGCAGTAGAATGTACTTTCAATGAAAACCATGCTGATCAAGGAGGCCGAAGATTGTGAGAATGCACCTTTGTTGATGTCATGTAGGGAAGATTCGGAGAAAACCACTAAGTCATAGGATCGATAATCTTTTAAAACTACATCGCAACTGTATACTTGCGATTTCCTCTTTTCTTCTTTTACACTAGTGACACGACCAATGCCTGTTTATTCAAAGAACTTATTTCTATTGGTTAGAAAGTACAAACAAAAACCTTTAGTCCAGTTTCTAAGCCATTAACTATTCGTATAGTCCTTACTATTGCGCTTGCTCACTCTTGGCCCTGGACGAAACTTTATGTCAACAATGCTTTCTTGATGGCACATTACATGAAGAGGTCTTTATGGAACAACCTTCAAGATATCAAGGCAAGTATCATCCAGATTATGTAGGTCAGCTTCATAAGGCCCTCTATGGTTTAAAACAAGCTCCTCGTGCTTGGTACCTTGAACTTTCTGCTTACTTGCTCATATATGGTTTTCGGAAATCTCGAGCAGATGCTTCCTTATTTATTTATCCCAAGGGGCCACTATACCGTATTTTTTGGTATATGTTGATGACATTGTATTGATAAGAAGTAATAATGTCTTCCTAGATGCCTTTGTTCTACAGCTTTCTCAATGATTCTCCTTGAAGGACCTTGGTCCCTTGAATCATTTTTTGGGCATAGAAGTTCGACCAGTTTCTGGGGGGATATTCTTATCTCAAAGTTAGTACATTCACATCATCCTTACGGATCATAAAATGACTAAAGTTAATGCCACTATCACGCCATTCTCACCTTCAATACCGCTATAACTAGCGAATGGTATAGTAAAAGCCGACATTATTGCATATTGGTCTACATATACAGGGTTTGAACAAGCAAAGCAGGCATCGCAGAATTTCAAAATTTTATCTAAGTCCAAGGATCTCTTAAGCATGGCATGATTGACAACATAATCTAGTCTATAACTATTCTATGTCATAAACACTTACAGAAGGACCTAATAATAATTTAGCCACTTACCAGTTGAAGCATAAATCCCAATATCGGTAGAAAGACCTTGTATGTACACACTCCAAAGTACAAACCCTCTATAATTGATCCACACAAGCACCACTGACCATAACCTTCTAGAGAGGTGGAACCAAAAATCTATTAGAAGACAACTACATCTTCCTAAAAATTTATTCTAGAAGAACTTCCCTTAATTTTCTGATTCAAAGTAAATATTTCTTTCGACAGATTACTTGAAAGAATTCTAAATAATTAAGAGAAGGAAGAGAGAGAGGGATGAAAAATAAGTGGATATGAGAGCTCTATTTATAGTGGTTAGGAAAAATTGAAAGGACAATTTAACTTAATCCATAACCAATCAAAATTAAATAAACAAGACTAATTCAGTTAATTTAAAACTAAATAGAATTAGGAACTACTACAAACACTGGGAGCTTGCTTGGGGAGCAAGCTCCTAGTTTGACTATGACACTACTAGCCTGCAAAACTGCGCATGGGCCTGTGCATGAGCGCTTACCCATGGATTGTGTAGCCCGCAAGAGAGCTACGCTTTATGCAGTGTGCATGCTGCTACCTGCATACTATGCATGAACCACCACTCAAGCCTAATGGGCTACGGGCCAGCACAACCAATTTAAGCTTGTGCAGCATGCATTGCCGGCTGCATTGTATAGCCCGCTTGTGCATGGCCTGCGGGCCATACGCAGCACTGCTTATGCAGTATTGCCTTAGCCTATGTATAGATGCTATGCATGTATAGTCCAACAATACATGTAGAGGCCCACTTATGGAAATTGACAAAATACTTTTATTTGTGACTTTAGCTACTTCCAGTTCCCATTCCCCTTTTTATGTAATATCTCATCATTTCTCAGTTCACTAGTCTAACTACTAAATTTGGTCCAACCAATAAAATGGTCCAACCATTTATTATTCTTCTAAATTAGACCCAGTCTAATAGTTCTTTATATGGCTCGGTTGTAACTTAAAGTGTGTGACATTATAAGATCCCATGATATCGGGCCGTCAAAGTTTGACCCAGCTCAACTTCCTTTCCAGGAAGTGACTAGCTCGGAGTACCAGGCCGTTGTGGACTCTGATGACACTGATCGGTCATAGTGGTTATCTAGCAAAGTGCATATAACCCCCCGATATCCAGAACGTCATATGCCCATGACTTAATCCCATTTCTACAATAGTATCAATACAATTCACTCCTTCTATCAATGGTTAAGTGCCATCTTATTTCTTGGACTCAGTTTAAGTGTTAGTCCACTAGTAGCCTTAGAGCCTACCACAGTAGTTTAGTCTCGTTCAAAAGTACAAAAATTTACAATTAATGTGTTGAATAGGATCCCATCCTATCAACTCACACTCTGATCAAATATTTACAAGTGTGTCACTTTTGACAAGTGGCCAAGGTACAACTCCCTTATATTGCTATAGTGGAGTGATAGATTCAATCTTAACTACTCAGCTTACTAACGGACATTTATCAACTATACCCATAATCACCCGTATCACCTGGTCTATTGGGTGCTTAAGTATGATACAAAATATAGCAACACCAGAATAAGGTAACTAGTATCTTAGGTCTGAGGATATTCGCATTGCTATTGCAATAAGACTATACACCAACATATAATGTAGATTACCGAGTGTTGTCTCAAAGAGGTCTCCAATGCATTTCACTGAATACATTCATATGTTAAGCCAAGACACCACCCTTCAACATGGGAGATATGCTATGTGAATCTAATTTAAGGAGTACAATGATACATGCTAGTCTATCTATATTCATCAATGTCCAATTTTGATGATACTACGACTAGGGATATTTAGATAAATTATAATTGCACACGAACCAGTTCTCACCGTACATAGTCCCACTACACTCTTGCAATTCGTGCTATGATTATATCAAGGACTTTTACAAACACGTGAATGAATATATTCTGAACCAATTATAATATATTTTAACAGTTGTGAGCACTGGATTTTACATTGATGAGAGTTATATGATGCATTTATCTATAGGTGTTATCTACTTGGAGTGGTTTCAATGTTGATTGATCAACCTTTGTCAAACCTAAACCTTAGAAAACTAATTCCCAAGTCCCTAAAAAAGTTAGTTTTAGTCACAATCGGTCAAATATGGTCAAAACCGGTCCAATTGATCAATTTTGGCCATTTTTGGTCAAAACCGATCAACCAGTCCGTACGGATCCATATGGGTCGATCGGTTAGATCCGTATGGGTCCACGTAACCCATACTAGGTCTAACCTATCTATACCAGTCTAGAAATACCCAGAATTATCCATACTAGTCCAACCAAGACCCATATGGGTCCAGACCATACGTACGAGTCCTCTCGACGCCCAAACAGTCTATTTTAATGCACAAAATCAGCAATAAATGACATTTAAAGCATTCACCCACGTTTTTTCTACTATAAAAAGAGGCCTTTGCCTCACTTTTTAAGGGGAGAAACATATGAGAATGAAATACTAATACAGGAAAATAATTCTAGCAATTTTTTTTAAGGTTATAGTAGGGGTATAGAAGGGATAAAATAGGGAGAAAACCTTTCTACAAGGATTTTGTCCACATTTTATTTCTCTCTAGCTTCATTTTAGGATTGAGGGGAGGTTTTGTCAACATAAACACTCACCTAAAATGGTTCTAAATCCTTCATTCATCCTTCTACTTTGACAAAGCTTCCATTTGTTATTGGAATCACTCCAAAGTGGATTCACTACGTAGAGGTATGATCCTGAGTTTCAAAGAGACTCACAATCTATTTATTTTATTATCTTCTTTTTGTATTTTATTTAATTTGACATATTCCTTGTTCTTATTTAGGGTGTGGTCCTGACCCATATGGGTCTTGTTGGCACCTTTATGTCCTTAGGGATACTAAATTGGTGCGTCATACCCATATAGATGTAAATCCCATTTTTATTCATTTCTTTTCTCTAAATATGCTCTTTTAAATAAAAATGAGGTTTCGTTCAGGTCCTAATAAGACTCGTACGGGTCCCCCAAAGTAGTTGTACAGGTGTCCCCCTACCCATACAGGTCTTGACCCCCAAGATAGATTGTCATTTTCTTTTTAATTGGTAAAATGAACCTAACTCCACCATTTGCCAAGCGATCATTTTCACTAATGATCCGGTAAATCAACTCACGAAAAGTTAAAATGTGTTTTCATAACAAAATACATTAAAGACCCGTTACTTCTCTTCGATCCTAGAAGCCGCCCGAGCACTATCGATCGCAAAACCGTCATGCTAACATAATCACATTTTCTCTAATAAAATGCTGACTTATGATGTGCCGTAAACTATGATAATCTTTATGGATGTAGGCAAAGTTATTTATTTTGTTTTATAACTTAGAACAAATATATAGGTTCCCTTGCAATTCCCTCATTTCCCCCGGTTGTAATTTTTATCCCCCATTTTATTGCTTGTGCTTTATTGTAAATTTCAAAGGCATGAATCGAGTGTGAAAGAGTGTAGAAAAATAGGCTTTCTGTAATAATTCCCCAATTGATGAAAAGAAAGCGGTTTTATGCGGCAAATATAATTTCAAATTAACTAAATGAGAAATAAGTGACTCATCTGATACCCGAATCTCTGATCCAAAAGGTATGAGTCTCCCACCTAATAGGACCCATACCAAGACTCTTTCCCAAGTAGAAAACTTGGGTGGTGACTCTATCATTTGTATCAAGATTTGGGTCTCGATTCTTTTATTCATTAAAATTGGTTAAAATGTGCAAACTTGAACTAAATGGTTCCATCATGCCTAAATCAACCAACCTCTAGTGGACCCCGCCATAAGGTGCTGAGGGAGATCCACATATCTTCGACCACTGGGAGTTCATAGCATTCATTGAAATAACAAAAGAATGTCTTTATTAATATAACTTGCTTGAACAAAATAAAACTAACTAAGATATATCTCCCAAATTGCCTCTAGGGCATACATCATATCTAACAATCTCCCACTTGCACGAGAGCCAATTAGCCATGTGCTCTATGGCATACCTATTAACATGTTGGTCATGCTTAATCTGTGTTAAAGACTTGGTCAAACCATCTGCTAGGTTCTGATATGTGGGAAGTATTCCAACATTATATCCTTATCCCTTATCATATCTTGTGCTATATGATATTTTCTGTGTACATGTTCGTTTCTCTAACAAGATCGTGGTTCTTTTGCTTGAGCAGTAGCCCCAATGTTATCCCTATACATTACTATTAGATCATCACTATTATACACCAGACCGAGATCCAATAAATCTCTTTATCCAAATAGCTTGTTTTGCTACTTCTAAAGCAACAATGTACTCAAATTATGTGGTTGAATATGTCGGTGAATAAAAAGATTACATGTTGAATTCCTGGTGGATCTAGAGTAAAAAATGATCCAAAAAATGGAGCTGATCCGAAAGGTTAGGAACTGATCTGGAAGATAGTTCGGAAGCGAGTTAGGTCCGAAAGTAAGTTCTGGTGAAGATTCGGATGTACAGGTAAACAAACTATTGCAGCAACTGGAATCTGAAATGAAGCAAACTTTAGAAAGTAACCGTTAGAATGAGTTGAGTCACGTAGAAGATGCTGTCCTTAAAGGATACTTCATAGTTCCTTCCAGGATTAAACAACTCTGTTAAGCACGATCTGAACTTGGAGGCAGGAATCAGAAATGCATGTATATATCCAGAAAGAAGAGAAGAGGGTAGAATTCAATATCTGAAAGTGAAACACTAAAAGCCTTTTGTAGGTATAAGAAGTAGCTGTTAGAAAACATTGAAAGGCAGCCACTAAAGATCATAACCGGTAGGAGTTTCAAAATTATAAATGAGAATATGGCTGTTGGCAATTAAGAAATCAATTAAAAAATAAATGTAAATAGTTTTTGGTTATTTAACTCTTTTATTACGATAGTTATGGGTAAAGTAATTCAAAAACACAAAGTATTTTTTACAGCTATTATTTCTCAAAAAATAAAAAAATAGTTTCGAGCATAGTCCTCATTGCCGTACAGGGGGGAATCCACCAATTTGCACTAGAAATGGCTTTGGGCCATTTTTCTCATTTGCGCGAGAGCCTACCTAATCCCTCTCACAACTTAGCAAGCCCATATGGAACATCTCAATATAAAGTCAAAAATCCACTTATCAAAAACCCATGTGGGATATTGGTTCTTTGAAAGTAACTTTAAACACTAGTTTTCCAACAATCCCCCACAACTTTCAAAAGAAGTTTTTATAAAAGAAGAAAGAATTTTTCTGGATATCTCTAGTTTGACATATAATGCATGGAACTGGTGTTGTGGACAATGAACCAGAACTTGATAAATAAAATTTAACTTATGGAATATTTGGTGAAGCATATAGTTTCTATGAACCAAATAAGCACTATTATAAGATAGAGATTTTAGCATATTGCATTATACCAAGTATATTTCTGTTCATCGCGATTTTGCGCAAATAGGCCGTGCGCGTGCATGGCCTTTGATGAGTGCATTATAGATAGCGCCAAAGTTATATCTCATAGAAGCGGCCCCACTTTACACTCACATAGGTGATATCATCAAGTGTATATTACACTTTATACACCACTCATAAGAGCTATGAAATCTCATTAAGAGTCCTTTTGACTCAACCTCTCAAGATATGTAACATAGCACTTTTCACACATCTAGGATTAGGACAATATTTTGTAGTGCTAGCAGAACTAACAGAAGGCTTGTTAGTACCCATATGAACCTATTCTATGGGATCTCCAGTCATCTAGGTTAGGTTCCCACCCTTATTAATTTCAAATTTGCTTAAGTCCTATCCCCTCGGATGTTTCAAAGATTAATTTCTTCCTCACAGACTTGGTCAGAGGATCAGCCAAATTCACTTCTGACCTTACATAATTTATGGATATTACCCCATCTTTTAGCAATTGCTTCACAACATTATGTCTTAAAAAAATGTGATTATTCTTTCCATTGAAGGTCTTATTTTTTGTTATCGATATTGCCGCTTGGCAATCACAATGTATATAAACAGAGGGTGTTGGCTTTACTCCTAAAGACACACCTGCTAAGAAGTTTCTTAACCACTTAGCCTCATTACAAGTCAACCCTAATGCCATAAACTCTTATTCCATTGTGGACTTCGCAATAATGGTTTTGTATAGCTGACTTCCATGTTATTTCTCCACCACCAAGGGTGAAAACATAACCACTAGTGGACTTAGTCTCATCTGAATGAGAGATCTAGTTTGCATCACTATACCCGTCTAGGACGTTAGGTTTTCCACTATACAGAATACCATAACTCATGGCATCTCTTAAATATTTCATAAGCCTCAAAATGGCTGCCCAATGATCATTATTTGGATTATACGTATATCTACTCAATCTATACATGGCATACGCTATGTCTGGATTGTAAAATTCATCAAGTGCAACAAACTACCAATAATTTGGAAATACTTGGATTGAGCTATGAGCTCACCTTTATTTTTATTCAAATGGATATTGGAATCATATGGGGTACTCACATGACTTACATCATAATATTCAAACTTCTTGAGAAGTTTCTCAACATAATGCTCTTGAGTTAACAAGATGCCTTTATCCTTCCTTATGATTCTCATTCCCAATATCACACTTGCTTCACCCATGTCTTTCATATCAAACTTTGATGATAAGAATATCTTTATTCTATTGATAATATCAGTACTCAGACTAAAGATAAGTATATCATCAACACAAAGACATATAATCACACATACGCCATTAAACCAACATCTAATAAAGTTTGATCAAATTTCTCATGCCATTGTTTAGGTGCTTGTTTTAAACCATATAAAGACTTTATCAATTTACAAACTTTCCCCTCTTGTCCAGGCTCAATACACCCCTCGGGTTGCAAGATATAAATTTCTTCATCTAAATCTCCATTTAGAAAGGCAGTTTTAACATCCATTTGGTGAATAAAAAGATTATGAATCGAAGCCAAAGTAATTAAAATACAAATAGAAGAAATTCTAGCCACTGGAGCATAGGTATCAAAATAGTCAATATTTTCTTTTTGGGTAAAACCTTTTGCAGCAAGATGAGCTTTAAATTTATCAATAGAGCCATCGGGATGAGGCTTCTTTTTGAAAATCCATTTGCAACCAATAGGTTTTGCTCCAGGGGGTAAATCAACCAAAATCCAAGTTCCATTTTTCAAAATGGAATGAAGCACAATTTTAATGGCTTCTCTCTAAAACTTTGACTCGGAAGATGAAATAGCTTCAGAAAACTCACAGGTTCATCTTCAATTAAATAAGTGTAAAAATCATCACCAAACATTTTTGCTTTTCGAATTCTCTTGCCTTCCCTCAAAATATCATTTTCCAAATTATTTTGAGAAATGGTTGCAACCGGGTTAACATCTAGATCAACTCTAGATTTAGGAAATTCACTAGTCTTTAATGGAAAAACATTCTCAAAAAATTCAGCATTCTTAGTTTCAATAATAGTGTTATAGTCATACACATCACTTTTAAGCACAAGAAATCTATAGGCAGCACTATTTAGAACATAGCTTATGAAAACACAATCTGAAGTTTTTGAACCTATTTTCCTCTTTTTAGGTTCAGGAAGAAGAACCTTAGCTAGACACCCCCACACTTTCAAATAATTCAAATTAGGAGGATAACCCTTCCATAATTCATAAGGTGTCCTATTGGTCTTCTTATAAGGAATCCTATTTTGTACATGACAAGCAAAAAAAATAGCCTCACCCTATAAATTATCAAGAGCACCAGAACTTAAAAGCATATAATTCAACATTACTTTTAAGGTTCTATTTTTCCTCTTAGCTATACCATTGGATTCAGGTGAATAAGGAGGTGTGGTCTCTTGTATAATACCATATTTCTCACAAAAATCATTTAAGGCAATATACTCACCACCGCTATCGGATCTAGTCCTTTTAATCTTCTTATTCAACTGATTCTCAACCTCATTTTTGTATAGCACAAATTTATTAAAAGCCTTATCTTTACTATTAAGTAAATACACTTTTGTATACCTTGAAAAATCATTAATAAAAGTAATATAATACTTTTTCCTACCTCTAGTCATGGTATTTTTCAAGTATCCCAAATCAGAATGTATTAAACTTAACAATTTGGATTCTCTATGTGTTGAATTAAAAGACTTTCTAGTATGTTTTGATTCAATACATATTTCACATTTATCAAAACTAGAAAAATTGACGTTTGGGATCAAGCCACTAGAGTTCAAAAGTTTGAAGTAAGGCAAACTAATATGACCTAATCTAGCATGCCAAATATCATAAGAAACAAAAATACAAGCAGAAGTACTAGTATCATCATTATTAATAATTTAAGCAACATTGAGTACAAGAAGTCCATGGTTCAAATAACCCTTTCTGATAAACACATTATTTTTAGTCATTACAACTTTGTCGGACTTAAAAGCTACTTTCACACCACTCTTGTCTAAAAGGCCCACAAAAACCAAATTGGCTCTAATATTAGGAACATGTAACACCTCAGAGAGTGCTAATATTTTGCCCAATGTGAGCTTGAGAAGAACTTTCCCTTTTCTAAGAACATGTGTAGTTCTAGAATCACCAAGGTAAACAGTTTATTCTCCACTTTCAATTAGAGTATATGATTTGAAATCATTTCTATTCGCACAAATGTGCCTTGTAGCTCCAGAATCAAGAATCCACTCATTTTCATCGGCCACCAGATTTACTTGTGAAATGACCACAATAATAATTTCATCATCTGCTTTAACCAGATTAGCTCTAGGTTTAATGGGATTGTCATTCACAACTTGTTTCCTACATTGAGGAATATGGTGATCCAATTTTCCACATATGAAATAGTTCCCTTTCTTTTTAAAGGTTTTACCACTTTTGGGTTTGAAGACATGTTCGTACCTTTTCTTTTGACGAGGAGCAGTTTCCACAATATTTGCCTTGGAGGCTATCTCTTTCCTTTTAGCAATACTGACCTCTTTCTTTTATTTGTATTTAAGCTGCTGCTTGTACGCATTCCAAGAAGAAGGCAATTTCTAAATAAGAACTCCCGCTAAGAACTCATCAGGAAGTACAATACCCTTAGCCTTCAAATCCTTAACAAGTTTTTGATACTCATTGATTTGAATCTTGATGTCCTTTCTTCAACCATCTCCCATTAGTAATATTTTCCAATTACAAACTTTTGCTTCCCGGCATCCTTAGCAGTGTATTTAGAAATCAAGGATTCCCAAATCTCTTTAGCTTGCTTGTAGGAACACCATACATCAAAAAGGTCATTAGATAAAGTGCTGAGAATGCTATGTCTACATACCTTGTTAGCAAGAATTCACTTTATTAGCAGGGTTGGTAGGTACAGATTCAGTGAGAGCACTAGTGACTCCATGCATATCTAGCATAGAGAAAATTCTTTATTGCCATCTCTTGAAATTCTCGCCACTAAATATCTCAATTTTAGAGATATCAGGAAAAGGCTTAGCGAAAACAGGAGAGGATAGTGGTGGAACATTGGCATTGATAATGTTGATGCCAGTGTTAGTCTCAGAACCATTACCAGTAGGAGGAGTAATATCAGCCATTGTAAGGTATCCTTTAAGATTATTTGTGAATAAAAAGATTATTTGTTGAATTTCGGGTGGATCCGGAGTAAAAGATGATCTGAAAGATGGAGCTAATCCGAAAGGTCAGGTATTAATACGAAAGATGGTCTAGAAGCAAGTTGGGTCCGGAAGCAAAATATGTCCGGAAGTAAGTTCCAAATGTACAGGTAAACAAACTATTAGAGCAACCGAAATCTAAAACAAAGCAAACTTTAGAAAGTAACCATTAAAACGAGTTGAGTCACATAGGAGACGTTGTCCTTAATGGATACTTCATAGTTCCTTCCAGGATTAAACAACTCCGTCAAGCTCGATTTGAACTTGGAGACGGGAATCAGAAATGCATATATATATATATATATATATATCTAGAAAGCAGAGAAGAGAGTAGAATTTGGTATCCAAAAATGAAACACTGAAAGCTTTTTATAGGTGTAAGAAGTAGCTATTAGAAAACATTGAAAGGCAGCCACTAAAGATCGTAACCGGTAGGAGTTACAAAATTATAAATGAGAATATGGATGTTGGCAATTAAGAAATCAGTTGCAAAATAAATGTAAATAGATGTTCGCTACTCTTTTAAAGCAACAATTATGGGTAAAGCAATTCAAACACACAGTATTTTTGACAGATATTATTTTCTCAAAAAATAATAAAATAGTTCCCATCGCTCACGTAGGGGGGATCCACCGATTTGCACTAGAAATGGCTTTGAGCCATTTCTCTCATGTGCGCGAGAGCCCACCTAATCGCTCTTATAACTTAGCATGCCCATATGGAACATCTCAATACAAAGTCAAAAATTTACTTATCAAAAACCCATGTAGGATATTGGTTCTTTTGAAAGTAACTTTAAACACTAGTTTTCCAACAGAATCAACAGTTATATCCTATTTGGAACTCTTCCAAACAACTTCCCTTCCATTAAACATAAAAAAGTGACTTGACTATGATTTGCATAATCTTTGTCAGATTGGAAACTCGCATTAGTGTATCCCTTTACTGAGAGATCACCTCCTCCATATACCAAGAACATTTCCTTAATCCTTCCTAAGTACTTAAGGATTTTCTTAATGGTCATACAGTGCTTCTCACTTGGACTAGATTGATATCTGCTTGTGATGCTCAACGTGTGAGAGACATATGGCCATGTACATACCATAGAAGACATGATAGATCCTATTGTGGATGTATAGGGAATTCTACTCATGCGCAATCTCTCCTGTTGTGTTCCTGGACACTCAGATTTAGAAAGGTTAATTCCATGAGACATTGGAAGATATCCCTTTCTTGATTGCTCAAGGTTGAACATAGTCAATACCTTATCTATGTACGTATCTTGTGAAAGACCTAACAGCCTCTTGGATATATCTCTATAGATCTTTATACCTAGTATAAATGATGCTTCTCTAAGATCCTTCATGGAGAACTTTCTTGATAACCATAATTTAACTATTTGAAGAAGAGAAATTTCATTTCCTATTAGTAGTATGTCATCATGTAACACTCCCTTTACTCGAAGTGCCATAGTAACGGTAGCCTCCAATATCTTATTTACTAATTCACTAAATTTCACATTAATACTTAACTAAATTCACTTTCAATACTTATATATTAACTCCAAAACATTAACATACATAAATACATGCCAAAAGTTATAACTCCAAATATCAACAATATGCAATTCACACTTCTCACACTATCTATTACGTGTCATTATTCTACAAATCATAATATTAATTTAGAATATAAGTCCACCTTGAGTTCTTTCTTATATGCACTTCAAGCTGATCCACTTATACCACTTTAATCCAAACTATCTACAAAGCTTCAAAAACCTACGTGTAGAAAAATAAACTACACACTAAACAATACGCTTAGTGGTGTATAGTAATTTTGATTTCATAAAAAAATTAGAAAACAAAATACATTTATTTGATAAATACAATAAAATCAATTTTTCAAAATTGAAATACACATATGTTAACAATAAATTTTGTCTTCCAATTTACTTAAAATGGTAACACATTAACCATCATTTGCTCGAACTAAACTAAGCAGTAATAACAATAATGGATATAGGGGTTGGCATAAAGGCCGAAGCCGAAGCTCCTAATGGTGGCACAAAGCCTGAAGCCGAAGCTCCTAATATTGGCATAAAGCCCGAAGCCGAAGCTCCTAATATTGGCATAAAGCCCAAAGCCGAAGCTCCAAAATGTGGCACAAGGCCTGAAGATGAAGCTCCTAATATCAGTAATAACAATACCAATATCAGTTTCAAATGTCGACACAAAGCCCTGGAGATAAAGCTCCTATTGTTTGTACAATACTGTACCCCCATTTATTGGCGCCAATCTACCCGAACTTATTTTCTACTCGTTCACTAAGGGAAATAATTGAATTAACATCTTAATAATTCCAGTATAAACCATCAAACATAGTTCAACATAACTTCAATATTTAAGAAATTTAAATCTGAAATTTTAAAGCATCAAACTTCAATAAAAACACAATAAAATCAACATTCAAATTTTTCAAAAATTTCTAGATTTTGTAACTTGACTTCGCCTACATTTTTATCAATAAAAGCATCATTAAATAGAAACCATTTCTTCCAGACATAATTAGCCACATGTCTCATCTTTCCAAATCCACTAGAATCATAGAAATCCAAATTGTATAACCAAAGTTATGATCAAAATACTAAACAATGTACAAAGTTGAGATTTTCTGAAAATAAATTTCATGACTCAACTTCAAACGAACATGTCACATTGAAAACGAACGAAATTCAATAAGGTTTCTCTCGAACAAATATTCCTTAGTTTCTGTAGATATCAATAGAATCAAGAAGAATTCAAATCAGATTTATATAGCTAGAGAAAACATCAAAACCTTAGAATCTGAACTTCTCCCTTGTCCTTTACTAGTATTAGCTTCTTCTCAACTTCAAACCCCAATCACCATGAACCCTAGAATCTAAAATAGCTTCCTCTAACCTTTCTTTGACCAAATTGATGAGTACAAAAAGCTTAGACAATAATTTTTAATAAGAAATTGGTATTGAGTCGAAGAGAAGTGGAAATTAGTTGTTATGGAACCCATGAATTAGGTTCTGAATAGCAAGGAAATGAAGAACAGGAAAGGAAGATCGAGAAAGTGATAGAACGTACTGAAATTTTAGAGATTTATTACACACACACACAAATATATATATATATATATATATATATATATATCTGTGTGTGTGTGTGTGTGTGTGTGTGTGTGTGTGTGTGTGTGTGTGTGTGTGTGTGTGTGTGTGTGTGTAAGCGTTATAGATGCTTCCTGATTAGTATTATCTTTTATTAACATAATTGATAATACTTAACATGGAAGAATGAAGTCTTTAGTAAAGGAGGATTTGTGATGTAGATGGAAGACATGATATCACTAGAATACTTGTCACTGAGAAAGATAATATCATAGATTCAAGAAAGGAACACTATAACTACCTTAATATATACTTAGGGATTTGCAATTGGTGTTTAATTGGCCTCACCTAATCTAGGACTTATACAATGGATATGGTTATGATATTATAACTATTTTCGGGCTATAAGGAACTAGTAGGTCTAACCTTACGAGATCATGCTTATATTTGTTCATTATAAACATTCTATACTGCTAAGTAGTCACATGACATGCAAAACAAACAAGGTTATTATTTTAAATTCTTGTACATTGTCTATAAGCTTTTATTCAACAATACTTGTACTACCGTTATTATTGAACCATATATAAGAACCCTTCTTATATACTAGAAGTAGACTAGTTCATATTGATCCCCCTTGATCATTATTAAGTTGCACCAGTGTAGGTTCCCAGGTAGGAGAGGTGCCCTTAAGAGGACTAGGAACCAAGTCCAATCCTTACCAGAACAAACACGGGCACAAACTCAATCATCACAGATTCTCATGAACTAAAGACTTCATTCTTCCATGTTAAGTATTATCAAATATGTTATTAAAAGGTAATACTAATCAGGAAGCATCTATGGCGCTTGCAAATATATATATATATATATATATATATATATATATATATATATATATATATATATATATGCCCTTGATCAAAGTACAAAATTTATTATACATCCTTTAAAATTAATTAACTCTTATTCTATCTACAGTTTTAAAAGATTAATACTAAAACATATATAGTGACATCATATTTTCTAGAACAATTTATGCTAGAATGCTTCTACAAAATATAGTTTATAAATTTTGGGTCATTACACATCAACATACAATACAAGGAAAATGACTGCACTCTCGCTAACCTTCTTGTAGACACATGGCTTATATGCGTTTGATATAAAATGCAATTCCTTGACAGTATCATCAAACCTTATATTCCAACTCTTGGATACCTACTTAAGTCCATTAATGGATCTTTTCAGCTTGCAAACCTTCGAGCCATTCTGAGATGTAAAACCCTCAGGTTGTATCGTATATACATCCCAATCCAAGTAAAGAAATCTTCACATCGATCTGCCAGATCTCATTATCATAATAAGTAGCAATGGTCAGGAGTATCATGATTGATTAAAGCATGGCTACGGGTGAAAAGGTTTCATCATAGTCTACACCTTTCATTGACTATAACCTTTTGCAACCAACCTTGCCCTATAGGTAATTAAATTACCATCCATGTCAGTTTTCTTTTTGAAAACCCACTTGCGGCCTATGGGTCTAACTCCACAGATGCATCGATCAATTTCCATACTTGGTTTTCATATATAGAATCCATCTCTGATTTTATGGATTTTAACCATTTATCATAATTTAAGCTCTATATTGCCTCCTTGTAGGTCTTAGGCTCATCATCCTCCATTAGAAAGATCTTTTTATCAACTGTGATGAAAAATCCATATCTTTTAGGAGCGTTGGGAACCCTACCAGATATTCGCAATGGTTGTTATATAATAGGTTTTTCCTCGATCACACTTTTTTGTGTATCATGCGTACAAATAATGAGTTAATTGTCTTGTTCTCCTACTTGAACTCCAAGTTCAACGTTGCTCCCACTAGCTTTTACAAGCAAGTGTTCCATCTCAAGGTACTGAGCGATCTTAGAAATAAGTACCTTTTATTCCTCAGAATTATAGAAGGTATATCCCACTGTCTCTTTAGGATAACCAATGAATAAGCACTTATCAGATCTAGCTCCTAGCTTATCTAACATTGTCCTTTAAACATAGGCAAGACAAACCTAGACTCTAATGTGAGAAGAAGTAGGTTTCTTACCATACGACCTTTTATATGGTGTAGTATCAACTAATTTTGAGGGCGCATGGTTTATGATATAAAATGCGCTCTCAAGTGCATATCCCTAAAAGGATCTGTTGAGACTTTCTTGGCTCATCATGGACCAAACCATGTTTAACAAAGTTTGATTCCTCCTCTCCGACACACCAATGGGCTGAGGAGTATAAGGTGGGGTCCATTGGGATAATATTCCACTATCCCTTATATAATCTTGAAACTCTTGGCTTAAATATTCTCCACCTCAATCTAATCGTAGTTCCTTAATATTCTTACCAAGTTGTTTCTCAACTTCATTCTTATAGTTTTTGAAATTTTCAAAACTATCTGATTTAGGCCTAATAAGGTATAAATAATCAAATCATGAATAATTATCGATATAAGTGATGAAGTAAACAAATCCTCTATGTGCTTGCACATTCATTGGACCACATACATCCGAGTGTATCAGTTTTAATGTACTTGTGGCACTTTCCCATTTTCCCTTAAAGGGTTTCTTTATCATTTTACCTTTGAATAAGGTTTGCATGTCTTATAAGACTCTCAATCTATTGGGCCCAAGTCACCACCTTTGTGTAACTTAGTTAAGCGGGTTTTATTTATATGGCCTAAACGACAATGCCATAAGTAGGACGATATGCCTTTATCTTATTTCTCTTAGCATGGTTAATATTGAGAATATCCTTTTTTTAATCACAAAATATATGTTATCATACTTCTATCCTGAATATTTTTCATAATCTTTGATAGTATCTTTTATCAAATTGGAATCAACTCCATCTGCTGTGAAGCAGAAAACAATATTCATAGAAGTATAATAATAATCGGTGCTTATTACAGAATAGTTAAATGGAGATTTTATGTTCATACATCAATAACAACTACCAAGCTCTAATGATATCTTGTAGGTACAACTCTCTTTTTGCTAATCATCTAATTCTCTTCAATACCTATACCTATGTATACATATGTGATTCACATTCTTGGTATCTCATATCTATGTCGAATCCCCAATATATGTAGAACATTTTCAATTAAAACAACTCGAAGTGGAAGTTTCCAAAATATCCTCTTCTCATGCTATAAGACAAAAGCCTTCCAATTTCATATTTAAATGAAGATTGTGTTTCCAATATCCCATATTGAAACAATTACTTGTTTTCTAAAATAAAGCTCTCAAGATTCTTTTATTTTCTCATAACTTCGCTCTTTCTTGCTTCTATATTGGACAACTCATGTCCCTTTACATCCTTAGAACACATTTGAATCATTTTTCCTTCCTTGGAAAAATCCTTTCTAAGATGCAAAGACATAGACTTTTATGTCCACGATTTTATGATGCTTCCAATGCTAAGGTAACATAGATTCTAACATCTAACTTGATGTTTACCCTTGTTTATATCAAGCTACTTACATAAGATAACATGGATCTTAACAACCTCCAATGTGTTATATCCTTATTTCCTTCATGTACTTCCCACATTTCTACTCAAGGTAGAATTACTTGCATCATGTTGTTTAGTATTGGGTTCACATGGTATATGGGCCAAGCCCTAGGCTTTGAGGACTATCCTCACATTTCTAAACAAACCCTTGAAGCCAAAACCAGTCAAATATAGATATCATTGCAAATGTTTATGTTTGAAGTAAATATTTGAACCAAGATATAGTAAAAGAATCATTGCTTAGACTTAATATTGTACATGCATTTAATTCAAGGTCTTTCAATTAAATACATTTTCCTACTATTTTATTAAGGATTTTTGAAAACATAATAGCCCCTTCTACTATCTTTTGGGAAACATAGTCTAACCATTTTCCTTAGTAGGTAGCATTCGTAACTCATTTAAGCTAACCCTACTATCAAGATTCAAACTAACTTAAATAGTTATTGTTGGATCCTATCAATTTTCATCCAATGAAATTGCTAATCCATTTTAGTCCCAACCAATGGATGTGCATAACCATTTATATGAATCCTTAAATGATGCCTCCAGCCCAGCATTAGCTCCAATATTATAGATAACTAACCCAGTCCGGTTAAGACTTAACCCTAACTCGAATCATGTGAACAATTGATGTTAAAGATGAATGCATGCACTACATGAGCAATTCATTTGATGAAAATGTCCATAAGCTCATATACGATTTTTAGGAAGACTACTTTTTTCTTAATATTTTAATGGGGATTTGTTGGTGAAATAGATCTTGCTTAATCTAGGACTTATACATGGACATGACTGTGAAACTATAACTAATTTTGGGCTATAAGGAATTAGTAGGTCCAACCTAGGGGTCATGCTCAACTAGTAATTCATAATCATTCCATCATGCCAAGACTCCACAAAGCATGCAAAATAAACAAGGGTGTTCATTGTTTCAAGTTCTTGCACCTATTATTTTAATAATTTAAACTTTCATTGTAAAACCATATAATGAATCCAATTCATTATATTAGAAATCAACTAATTCATAATAGTCCCTCCAGGTACTTAGAATGTAGTGCCAATGGAAATTCTCATATAGGAGAGGCCCCCTAAAGTAAATGAGCAGCCAAGTCCTATCCTTGCCAGAACAACCACGGGCACTTCTCACTCACTTAACCATAGAGTATTTAAATTAAAGATTTCATTTTTTTTCTAATTTAAGAATTAGTGATTCAAAAATCAAAGCATTTATAATTTCAAGTACAATATTGTTAATTCTTAGATAACTACCCTAACAAAGTTTGTGCAACACTTAATCTAAATAAAACAATATTTTCTAATGCGAGAAATAAATTCCTAGGCATGGCATAGCATACTTGACAATATTTCATAAAAATTGGACCTAGCATATTTCTAGTCAATCATACAATCGCATTAGGCAAGCTCTGATACCACTATTGGTCTAGATATGCAGGGTTTGAACATGCAAAGCAGGCATGGCAGAATTTCAAAATTTTATCTAAGTCAAAGGATCTCTTAAGCATGGCATGATTGACAACAAAATCTAGTCTATAAATATTATAGGTCATAAACACTAATAAAAGGACCTACTAATAATTTAATCACTTACCAGTTGAAGCATGAATCCTAATGTCAGTGGAGAGACCCTCTAGCATACTGCACAGACTTCAATGTAGAAGCCCTCTATAATTGATCTAAATGAGCACGACAGACTACAACCTTCTAGAGAGGTAGAACCCAAAGTTTATTAGAATATAGCTAGATCTTCCTAATAATATATTCTAGAAGAACTTTCCTTAATTTTCTATTTCAAAGTAAATATGTCTTTTAAGAGATTACTTGAAAGAAACTGGAACAATTAAGAGAATGAAGAGAGAAAGGGATGAAAAATAAGCGTGAGGAGAGCTTTATTTATAATGGTTAGGGAAAATTAAAAGGACAATATAACTTAATCCCTAACCAATCAGAATTAAATAAATAAGGGAAATTTAGATAATTTAAAACTAAATAGAATTATGAACTACTACAAACACTAGGAGCTTGCTTGGGAAGCAAGCTCCCAGTTTGACTGGGACACTACTTGCCGGCGGCCAGCAGTGCTTGTGGGCATGCACAAGAGTGCGCAGGTCCACAGTCTCGGGCAACTGCGCATGGACCTACGCTTATTTAGGGATGTTAATGGTGCAAGTTCAGTGCGGGTCGCTCAATCCCCATTCCACACCCAGTACTTTTCAGGTGCGGTTTTGGGGATTCCCCATTTAGTGTTTCGGGTATTTGTTTTTCAACCATTCCGTACCTACATGGGTGCAGAAGGTTTTCGGGGAATCCTTACCCACCATAAAATTCCAGAAAATTTTAGATGTGTTCTCATATTTATTAATGATCAGAACCATATTTGAACGTATATAATAAATTTTAGCTATTGAAAATTGATTTTTCATCTATTCTAAAATCTGAATGAAATTTAATAAAAAATTTATTAATCAGAATAATTAAAAATTTTCTCTTATTTTATATAGCCGTATACTTCAATTTGATCAAATTTCGATAAACTTCATGTTTATCAAGGATATTAAATTATAAAATTAAAGAACATAAACCAAACTCTAAAGAAATTTAGCGAGTTCATTCATATCAACTAAGTAATATAATGAGAAAAGTCTTTGTTATTGTAGCTTGACTTAGTTAATGAACTAATAACATGAAATACACAAGAACCTACAACTCCAAACTAACTAACTAGTTTTCTAACTGTTATAACTAACTATTATTCTTTGATATCTGTAGGATTTAACGCTTCAATTAATTGTGTTATTATTTTTATGTTTTTTTGTCAATTAATTTGAAAGATGATTTTTTAATGAATTATATGTGTTATTCAATGAAAATCTTGAAATTCATAGAATTTACAATCCATCGCATGAACTAGATTGACACAGTAGAAGGGAACTGGTAGACATGCAATGGATGGTGTGAAACCCTAAATCGCCTTTCTTGATTTTTCCGGTCATCCTTGATCGGATTTTTGAGTTTTTTCTTTCAAAAACATGGATGCTTCTTATTTTATTTCTACTGTAAGAGCAAGGACAAACCTTTATCATCTTGAAAGCCCTCTAATCTAGCCATGAATGCGGAAAAAAAAAACCAAAACCTAAATTCGCTGTGGTTGTTAGGGGGGCGAACTTGATTAGATAGAGTGGTGTGAATTCCAAGGTCTTAGAATTTGTGAAAGTTTCAAGAAAGGGTGGATTCACTTCAGTAAAAAACCCTCAATCTCTACTTGAGAAAAGGATTATGATGTGTTCAAATTCTCTTATTAGGAGGCTAATCTTGCAGCAAGGAGATGCTCCATACAAATTACCGTAACTCAAGGAAACCCTACCTAAAATTTGGGCTATCATGGAGCAGTGAAGGCTAATTTCTCTAGGTAAGGGTTACTATCACATATTTCTTAATTCTCTGGACATTAGGCAGCGAATATGGAATAGAGGACCAATTGGCCTAAAGCCTGGATTGATCCGGCTTCAGGTATAGCAGCCGGATTTCGACCCTGCAGTTTAGAAAATGACTAAAGCTTTAGTCTGGGTTAAATTACATGGTCTACCTTGGGAATATTGGGATGCGGGAATGCTTGCTTTCATCGCCAAAGTAATTGGCTAGTTCTCAAGAGCAGATAATGCTACCCTCGACGGTGACTTTGGGCATTTTGCTCGCGTTTTAATTGATGTTGATTTGGCCGGAAGTCTTCCTACGACTATTGGGGTAGAGAAAGTAGGTAAGCAATTATGGATTGATGTTGAATATGAAAACATACCAGATTTTTGCAAAATATGTTCTAACATAGGACATTCATGGAAGGAGTGTCATCAAAATTCAATGGCTAAGTCTGATAAAGTGGTTAAAATCCCGGTAGGTGTTGGTCTAGAGAAATTTGTTAGTAGGAAAGCTAACTCTTCTGCCCTAGGTGGGTAGATAAACCTAAGGTTTTTAGGGATGTTCCTATTATGAATGTTGACAGAATTGATATTGAAACATTGGTTACTAGGGAGTTTAAGGCTGCGGCTAATGCAATTATTGAGGCTATGGCTAATGAGGTGTTTGAAAAGGACCTGGAAAATTTTGAGGTGGCTCAAGAGTTGACTAATCATCATAGCTCTGAATTGGGGAATGCTAATAACTTGGTAGTTGTTGTTAACACTAACCAAATTAAGACTTTGGAGGCAGCTAACTTAGTTGCAAATCTCGAAGACAAGGAATCTGAAGTTCACAAGCTGATCAATTGCCATTTTACTAACGATTTTGATGATTCTCAGATAAGGTTGAAGAAGAGGACTTTGCCTCAGATTATCCACAACCTGAGAGAGGTGTCCGGGATCTTAAGCGGACTCTACAAAACGTGAAGAGGCAAGAATAAAAAGCAAGGCCAAACAATTGACACCTGCTAGGCAAGGTTTTTTGTTCTCTTCTTGTGATGATAGTTTTTTGCCTGAGATTAATGAGAGAGATGATATATTCCCAAGCAAACAAAGGGTATCGATCGCCGCTAAGGAACAGGCTAGACAAGAGCGCAAAGAGCTTGCTAAATGAGAGCGCAAGGGGAGCGCAAACCTCCACAAAAGTTTTCTCCTTCATAGATAGTATTTTGTTTTATGCCATAATGGTTGTTTGACTTTCTTTTATTTTTCTGTATTTTTTCTGTGCTTTAATAATACTAGCCTAGGGGAGAAAGCCTCCGCTTGCATTTTCCCTCTCACTAGGTAAAATTTAATAAAAAAAATTAAAATCTTAACTATATTATGTGTGTGTATTCGAGTTTTTGTTCAGGGATCTATTCGATTGTGGTGTGGGTTACCTAATGGTGCGGAGATGGTTCCATCCACACCTGCCCACATTTTCTTACCGGGGGTAAAATTTCACCCATATAGGTGAAAATTTTCGATTATTACCTGCCCACATTGGTTGGATATGACAATTTCTAGGTATTCCCTCCCTATTGACATCCTATGCGGGTTGCATAGCCCGCAAAAGGGTTGTGCTCTTTGTAGGTTGCTACTTGCATGCTATGCATGGCTCATTGTGCAAGCCTAAATGGGTTGCATGCCTACACAACCCATTTGGCCTTATGCAACTCCCATTGCAGGCTTCATCCATGCGCAACACTACTTTTGTAGTGCTGCCTTGGCCTACACACAAATGTTGCACATGTATTGTCCAACAGTATGCGCAAATTCACATAATACTTTGATTTGTGAATTCTACTACTTCTAGGTCCTAATCCCTTCTATTTAGCCTCTCATTATTCTTCGTTTCACTAGTCAAACTAGTAAATTCGGTCCAATAAATAAAATGGTCCAACCATTTATTATTTTTCTAGATTAGACTCAATCTAACAGTTCTTTACATAGCTCGGTTGTAACATAAGGTGGGTGACCTTATAAGATCTTGTGATATCGAGTCGTCAAAGTTTGACCTAGCTCAACTTCCTTTTTAGGAATTGACTGGCTCGGAGTACCAGACCGTAGTGGCCTCCAATGACTATGATTGGTCATAGTGGCTCTCTAGTAAGGGGCATATGACCCCCCTAATATCTGGAATATCACGTGCCTGTGACTTAAATCGGTTTCTATAATAGTATCAACACAATCACTCCTTCTATCAACAGTTAATTACCATCTGGTTTCTTGGACTCCGTTTAAGTGTTAGTCCACTAGTAGCCTTAGAGGCTACCCCCATAATTTAGTCTTGCTTCTAAAGTACACAGCTCAACCATTAATGGGTTGACTAGGATCCCATCCTATCAACTCATACTCTTATCAAAGGTTTACGGGTGTGTCACTTCTAACAAGTGGTCAAGGTACAACTCCATTATATTACTATAGTGGAGTGATAGATTCCATCTTGACTACTCAGCTTACCAACAGATAGATATTAACTATACCCATGATCCCCCATATCACTCGGCCTATAGGGTGCTTAAGTATGATCCAAAATATAGCAACACCTAAACAAGGTAACTAGTATCTAAGGTCTGTGAATATTAGTATTACTATTGAAATAGGTCAAAACACCAACACATAATAGATTATCGAGTGTTGTCTCATAGCGGTATTCAATGCAATTCCCTGAATACATTCATGTGTTAACCCAAGGCATCACCCTTCAGCACGAGAGATATGTTGCTTGAATCTAATTCAAGGAGTATGATGACACATGCTAGTCTATCCGTATTCATCAATGTCAAGTCTTGATGATTCAATGACTAGGGATATTTAGACTAATCATAATTGCACACGAACCAGTTCTCACCCTCCATAGTCCCATTATACTCTTGCAATTCGTGCTATAATTTTCTCAAGGACTTTTGCAAACACATCAATGAATATATTTTTAATCAGTCATAATATATTTTCATAGTGGTGCACTTTTTAAAAGTTAAGGTAGCTATGGGAACACTTTCAAAGTTCAGGGAAGCAGCGGGATTTCGAGGACAAGTTGAGGATGTTGTTCATGCATTAGGCCTATTGTAAATAAAAACAACAATTATCATTTAATTGTTAACAACAAAAATATGTTAATTGAATGCATTTAGATTTATATAATGAAGATAATTTGTTTAAAATCTTTAATTTTTTTAAGATTATAATAAAATAATAAATTTTCATGTAATATATGAATTTATCAAAATTTTAACTAATTTATAAAATTAAATTATTATTTGCCGCCCGTTAATACTTAATACCGCCTTGATCATTTACCCTTTTATCCTTATTTTAAAAAAAACCCCATTTCCTTTTTTTTTCCCTTTTCCTTCCTTCACTATGGCCATACTCTTCTCTCAAAAAAAACCCCATTTACTTTTACCCTTTTCCTTCCTTTTAGTATGTGTCATATTTATCCTATTTTTAAACTATATTATTTATCCTTCTTATCAGCAGCACTAGATTAATTATCCTCAAACATGCAATAACTCATTGAAAAGTCTAATTGAATATTATATATAGTTGTGCATTTTTTTAATATATATATTCGTGCATGGTGTATCATTAAAGTTTTATTACAAAACAGTATTCCAATATTAATAGTAATACAATAATTAAATAAAAAATTAGAATATAACCAATAAAATTTATTATACTAAAATTGATTAAAAGAAAGTCATTATATATTCACTAATATATTTCAATATTCTCTCCTGAAAGTATAATAGTTTTCTCATCCATGAACATTATTGTGAGGCTTTTCAAACCACATAATTGATATAGGTGGTATTAGACAATCAGCTGTTAAATTTAGTCTAATGAAGTGTTTTGGATGTTCTAAAAAGGCTATACATATTTCACTAGATGGGCGGTTTTCAACTGATTTGTTATACAACTACAACACGGTAAAGCAACTGCATAAATTTTTGGGGGTTGTTGAGTGAGCGATAAGAATTATAGTTACGTTAAAAAAAGTTGTTATAGGATACAAGTCTTCCAAAACTGTTATCTAGTGCCTTTCATCGCATCAACCACCAATCAAAGCAATACACTCAATAACTGCATTTATACCAGAAACATAAATAAATTCATATAAAGTACATTTAACCAATATTTTATTTAGACCAAGCCCATAAAAACTCGTACTTAACTCAAAAAAAACCTATTACCCTCCTTCTCTTTTAAAATGGAACTATTGCCCTCTCCAAATTGGTTAAAGTATATCCATTCACCCCTTCTTTCCATATTAACCGATCAAGAGATTTAAATTGGGAAACACTTCCTATTGCATTTAAAATGCAAGAAAAGAATGTCCAAGTGCCACATCATTAATCTTAATTAAAAAAATTCAAAACAAAAGGTGAAAATATTTCAATAATTGACTTTTATCTATCGTCTTCTTCATCTGCATCACTATGCTCCTGCAATGATTTTCACCGCCGAAGTCACTATCCGAATTACTTTTGAAATCTCAAATTCTTTTGAATTAGTTCTTCTAATCAATTCAGCAAGCTTTGAAGAAGCTCAGTAGACTTTATTGGCTGATTTTCAGTTCATTACGCCGAGATCTTTCCGAAAAGAAAAATTAACATCCAACCCCATTTCAATCACCATGTCGTTTCTACAAAGCTCTGCTTCTAGGTCCAATAAAGTCTACTGAGCTTCTTCGTATTCCTTTTTCGTTTAACTTCTCTCGCCGGAGAAACATCCGAGTGGTACTTCCGAGCAAGTTAATTGTGTGGGTTTTTTATTTGAATCGGTCTTCGATATGCCTAGTAAATCGTAGTGTTATTGCTGTTGACATAAATTACGCCGGAGAAGGAAGCCCTGATTGGACTTTGACGGCGAGTTAGGGAGGAAAGATTTGATTTTAAGAAATTGGACCTGTATGAGATGTTATGTGAGAGTTAAAAGATGGGTCAAATTGGGTAGTTGACTTATTTCGTTTATGTTAACTGTTGGATGGGTGATTTTAATTATCAAATTTGAGTTACTTGATGCTACACGCGCCTTCATTTGCTGCTCTTTCACACACGATGCCACATCATCAATAAGAAGTAAATGGGTGTACTTTAGTCAAGTTGAGGGGTGTAACAGATCATTTTAAAAATTAAGGGAGGCAATAAGCTTTTTGAGCCAAGTATAAGCGGGTTTTTATGGGTTTGGCCTTTCGTTTAAGATCATACTTTGTGCATGCAAATAGTCATCTTTAGTACCAAAAAATAAAGAAAATACAACAGGAAAACTGCAGTTGTCATCATCCACAACTTCTACAACACCTTTGGTGAATGTCCGAATAATATGCGGAATTTTGTCATTCCACATAAAGTTTACAAACTCGACTCCGAATGGACCTAAAACTCCAATTAAATATTTATTATTAATTTATATAAATAACAGGTTGATTATAATTATTAATATACTAACTTAATTTAGTAAATTAAAAACAAAAAAAAATGTGTGTACCGGATGTTGATGCATTGGTGAACGATTTGCTACTAGCAAAATTTTGCGAGATGAAGTTTTCGCATGACGACGTTTAGAATTCCTTTTACCATGTTCAAATCCATTGGGTTCAAGTATTGACTTGCTAGCTCTCGGCCTACCCCTAACATTCTCATTCACCTCCAGTTCAAAAAAGTTTGAATATTTTGGGTGCACGCATAATGGAGCTTATTTTCCGTATTGTAACATGATTTTGTTCTCGTACCTCATCAACTATTGATTCAAAAAAATGGTGGTCCTCCGTTGGATGTCTAGAAAAATCAGTAGTGTTTTCATTCATAGCTTGTGAATTGATGTCAAGTGTCCGCCAAAATGAATGGATACGATTAACACTAATTTGTGTACTTGATTCAATTGCTCCACCTAACTCGTATGCACAAGGAATGCCATGAGTTGTTTTCACCGCACAATTGCACTCCTTCTACAATTTGTAGCCCAAAACTCTTATCCGCTTTAATTCTTTATTTAATCCCTCTAGGCAATGGTGTGAAACATGGCAGCCGAGATTGTTGAGTGGAAAGTCCATTGTAAAGAGATATGTACGATCTATTGACTGTTCAAAAGTGTACCTGAAAATAAAATAGAAATAATTTCTTTATTAAAAGTAAATAAAAGTGACGTTAATTAATATTTGAAAACAAAAATTCACCTTATTTCATTTTCTTGTGATTGAATTTGCTTACGCACTTTTGTCCATATTGCATCTAAAGATCTAGTGGAGGTATATACCTATGATTTTAGGGACGAATGTTGACTTTCAACGCCACAATTTGTTACATTGTGAAGGTGAAAGAATTGATTTGTCCACGAGGGAATAAAATTTTCTTTGTGAACAAACCATGTATCATGAACATAAGATATGATCGCACGTTGATAACACCACATATGTTCCACATTCCAAATGGCCATGTTGTACTCATTTATTGTCTGAGCATCCATGACCTTATTCCATGTATTTTGAACGAATTTATTTTCAAGATCGCTCTTACTTTTCAATATTTTCAAAACTTTTGCCTCCACATGTCTGTGTATGTGCCATGTACAAAGCAAATGTGCGCTGCTTGGAAAAATTTCTTTGATTGGTGTCATAAGCCCCAACTCTCGATCAGTAACTATTGAAGTCGGCTGAACATCATCACCAATGATCATAATCAAGTTTTCCAACGTCCATTTATAACTCATTGCCTTCTCATCTTTCATAATGGCATATGAGATAAGAAAGTTTAGATTTGTAGGAGTAACCCCCACAAATTCTACAAAAGGTAATTTATACCTATTTGTTTTGTAAGTTGAATCAATTCCAACATACCAAGGATAGAGTTTCAGTAACTTGAGGGATATTGGATGAGCCATAAAGAGATGTGTTACGACATTTGCTTCATCAACCTTTGTAAAATGCACATAGTCATGGGACACAACAAGGTGATACAATTGACCCATGACATCCCTGCCTTCAAATTCTTCTGTTATGATCTGAGAGCGGTAGTTGTAAATTTGGCGATGATTATGATGTTCATCTTTAAATTTTTCATCGAGATGTGCCTCTATAGCAGCTGGCTTGGCTTGAGCTACAGTCTTTTCACGAATTGCCTCTTTTGCTTCTTTGCTTAATTCACATTGTTGTGTTAGTCTTCCAGGAGACTTATACAGTTTATGGTTGTGGTAATCATTCCTATTCACAATAACAACAATCCATTCACCATTCACTTTTTCAGTTTTAATCTGGAAAGGACACTTACTTGCTTTTGAATTGGTGCGCTTTCTTTTTGCATGTATCAGGTTTCTATCTTTGCTTCTATTTGGCCAACCATGATTACATTTAAGATGTTTGACAGTTCCATTTTGTGTTTTTGAAAAACCCTTGGAGAGACAGTGTATCTCTCCAACGGCTAAAATATTGGAGCGGGTGAAAATTTCGGGCAGAGTACCCAACTAGGTTAGTTCCTCTGCTTGCCTACAAAACACCCACCCCGCTTTTATTAATAATGGTTCTCGAAACAAGAACCAAAAAATTACATCGAATGCTACACAGTAAGAACCTTCAGATTCATGAACTATTCAGACACCAAAAGGCTTACATCACGCTTATAGGAATGAAAAAGAAACCAACAAAAATTAATACTAGCAATTAAAATATCTTCGTTGTCGGGTTCATCTTGAAAAATCTTTTTGTTGCGATGCTTCCACAGATTCCATGCTATAATAAACCAAAGAGACCTACCAAAATCACGAGTAACTCCAAGCTTGAAAAATGTGCACCATAAGAGAAAGAAGTTATAACCATCATTAGGCATCACAACCGGAATACCAAGCCAACGAAATGCGTCCCTCTAAATCTGAAAATTCTCATGACATAAAAAAGGGTTGTGTTCCAACGATTCAGGTAGTGGACAGAATGGGCAACATGCGCTAGTTATCATGTTATATCCTTGATAGAAAAGGAACTCACGAGTCAGTAACTTACTATAAAGGACCAACCAGCCGAAAATGTTTATCTTGGGAAGCATGAGGGAATCCCAAATAAGTCTGAAGTCCCTCGAGGGAGTCAGCCATTATGGTTGTTGATAATAACCATGACAAAATGAAGCTGTCGAGTTTTTTTTAACTCCGATATCCCATAAGAAATAGTCTCTTCTCAGTAAAAAGGTAGGGTTGCCAATGATTCCAGGAACTTAGGCAGAGGGGCATGAAATCGATATCCAAGTTTTTAAGTCTCTGCATCGTTGTTGGCTCGTGATGCGGAGGCTTCTTTTCCAAAAAGGGCAGGTTTGGGAGTAGTTAGAAAAAACAAAGCTACACCCATCAAGAATGGTTAAGGTTTCCTATTGCAAATAGCAAATAAATCGGGGAAAAGTGTTTTGATTGGAGTGTTTGAGGTCCAATTATCGTGCCAGAACAGCCCATTCCTACCATCTCCCACTTGGACATGCACCTGTGAAGAGAAAAAGGACCAATTCCTCTTATTTTTAAAGCAGCATTTTAGAATCCCATGCCATAAAGGAGAAACAGAGTTGGGGTCAACAAGAGTCATTTCATGCCACGATCTCACCCCATAACGTCGAACGCAGTACATTGACCACAAGGAATCATCGTAAGGGTCTCCCAGTTTCCAAATCCATTTAAAGAGCAGGCTGGAGTTGACAAGCTTGAAATCACGAATTGCCAATCCCCCAAGGTGGTAAGGTAAATTGATCGTACCCCAACTTACTTTGCACATGCCATTAATCGAAGAATCACCTCACCATAAAAAATTATGCATCAATCGATTTAAGGTAGAGGTCACAGAGCAAGGCATGCAAAAAATGGATAGTAAGTAAATGGACAGTTCCATTTTGTTTGATTGACAAAATAGTTATTTCAAAACCACATCGAAGTGCCACACCCTGTGCCCATATTTTTGCATCTTCGTCTGTTGGAAATCGTTCTTCTTTTTGGAAATAGCAACAATAATCAATGCCATCACTAGCAGTGGAATTAATATCAGCCACATCAAAATCTGGCAATGGCTCTCTAGGATCCATTCAACAAGATCTGTGACTTTAACCTGCACAGGCAATGAGTCAAAAAAACTTACTACAAAAAATCCACTGGAACATGCATTAATCGGAAACACACCACCACAAGTAATTTTTAATAAAAATAATAGTTCTGACTTATCTCAATAAATAGAAAAATATATATAACACTTGCTCAACTATTTAGACAATAAATTACTAAAAACTAGTTACTTACTCAACCAATTAGTTACTGAAAACTAGTTATCTCAACCATAAATATAACACTTATTTCAAATATATAGTTACTCTCGTCATAAAAAAAATATTCTTACGCTCCACTTTTTTTATTTTTTATTTATTTTTATTTATTTTTATCTTGTTCCCATTCAACATAGACTTATCGTAATTTCTTAGCATAAAAAGACCCGGACACTAATGATGTGTGAATAGGACAAAAAGAAGTATTGTCATAAATAGATGAGATCGGACAAGGATATAGATTTAATTTATAAAAAATAACACGTTATGCTTATAAGAAGCACAACACGTCTTTAGTAAAAAAAAGAACCAGCACAAAATTTGTAGGTCTTGTGGGTCAACTTAAGCTTTAAATAGTTACTTAAAATTTAGAGTAAGAAGATGACAAGGATGAGATATGTTACTGCCACAATATTGAAACAAGTTATAACGAACCGAAATTTCCAAAAAATAAAAATTTGCTTATAATAAATTACAATGGTATTAAAATATCATGGAAATTATTTTTATTGTTATTATTGTTATTGGATATAAGGCATGAGGAAATAAGAGCCAATTAAGTAAGATGGATGAATTGGGCATTTAATTATTTGTCCAAGGGCAATATTGGAAATTGAAAAAAAAAACTTCCGATTTTCCTTCTCCTTCTCCATCTCTTCCTCTAACCAAAAATTTACATAACCTAAAAACTTCCGATTTCTTCGATTCAACTTCGAATTCTTGTTAGAAATCGATCCTTAAGCCCTCTATCATCATCAATTTCAGAGAATCAAGACTAGAAGAGGAAGATTTCAGATATTAAGATTCGGATGAATAGTAACCCAAGTTTGAGGTGAGTGATTTTTGGTGAAATTAAAACTTAATTAGTAGAATTCATGGTAGATTAAGCATATTTATGGTATTAGGAAGTTTATTTATGCAATATCTTGATAGAATTTTGTATGGCTATTGTAGAGGAAGCTATTGCAAGTAAATCAAAGGCAAAAGAGGTAGTAGAGAGCTAGAAAGAGCATAGAAAAAGGTTTGTGTCTCGAATTTCGATTTCTCTGTTTTTCGGGAAATTTTCCAGATTATATACCTATTTTATTTTAATGTTTTCTCTCGTTACATAAATGCGATTTGAACGATTCTTGATTCTATTGATATCTACAGAAAGTAAGGAACATATGTTCAGAAGAAACCTTATTGAATTTCGTTCGTTTTTAATGTCAAATTTTCGTTTGAAGTTGAGTCACGAAATCTGTTTACGGAAAATCTCAGCTTGGTACACTGTTTAGTATTTTGATCATAACTTTGGTTATACAATTTGGATTTCTATTATTCTGGTGGTTTTGGAAAGCTGAGACATGTGGCTAATTATTTTTAGAAAAAAGTTCTTCGATTGGATGATGTTTTAATAGTGAAAATGCAGGGGAAATCAGGTTATGAAACCTGGAAAAAATTCTGGAAAGTATGAATATTGATTTTATTGAGTTTTAATTGAAGTTTGATGCTTAAAAATTTGGGATTTGAATTCTTAATTACTGAAGTTATGTTGAATTATGATTGATGTTTTATACTGGAATTTTTAAGATGTTACTTTGATTTATTGCCTTATTAAACGAGTAGAATACGAGTTAGGGTAGATTAACGCCGATAAAGGGGGGTACAGTACTGTACAAACAATTGAAGCTTTGGCTTCGGGCTTTGGCCGATATATATATTGATATTGAAGCTTCAGCTTCGGGCTTGACCGATTTATTGATTTTGAAGCTTCGGCTTCGGGCTTGAACGATATATTAATTTTGAAGCTTTGGCTTCTGGCTTGTCTGCTCCCGTATCCATTTTACCGTTATTCAGGACTTGTTTACTTTGGGTAATATATGGTTAAAGTGTTTGGAAAAATTGGATATAAATTTGATTGTTCTTTCAAAGGATTACTATATAAGCTTTATGATTTGGTTCCATAAAGTTGGTTAATTTGTTTTTGACTTACAAATATACTTTGTTTCTATTTTAAAAATATTCAAAGTTGTTATTTTTTTTATGGACACCACTAAGCAAATTGCTTAGCGTGTAGCTTTTTTTCTACACGTAGGTGGAGAACTTGTAGATAGCTTGGACCAAAGTGGAATAAGTGGATCTACTTGAAGAGCAAATAAAGAAAAACTCGAGGTGGATTTGTAATATAATGTAATATTATGGTTTGTAGAATAATGTCATATACTAGATAGTGTGAGAAATATAAAGTGGTACTGAGAAATATTTGGAGAATAATTAACATTGAGAAATAATTTGGAGTCTCAAACATTATATTGGGATTTGTACATATTGTAATATATAAGTATTGAACTTTATATTGTGGAGTAGAGTTGCTTATTGGGTGTTTATAGTTACTATAGCGCTCCCAATAAGGGGGCGCATTACATTTGTTGGTATGAGAGCGAGGTTTAGGCGATTCTAGGACTAATGCCATTTAGGATATAAATATGATGTGTTAGTTGTTGATCCACTTTGGTCCAATTTTCAGGAATAAGAATGGCTAGTAGTAGTCACAATCGGAGTGAGGAAGAGGACGCTGAGAGTAAGGTCCGTATTAAACAAGGGGATGAACAAAGACATGAACCTCCACCTGTTCATGGCTTTCCTGAATAACCTACTCCAGCACAAGCTGCTTTACTTCAGTATATGACTACTGAAGTAATCACACAAGTACTATGAAACATACAAAGCCCTCAAGTTCCTATTGTACCTCACATCGAACGAAGAGAGGAGAGAACTCCTCTTGAAAGAATCAAGAAGCTTCCAGCTGATGATTTCAAAGGGGATACAGTGAATTCGGCAATTGCAGAAGATTGGCTTGATCATACTAAATGGTGTATGACTAGGCTTCATTTTATAGATGAAGAAAGATTAGACTGTGTGCAAGGTCTACTCAAAGAACAAGCTAGGAGGTGGTGGGATAATATTGTGAGAGAAAGGCGACCCGGAGAAATCACCTGGAGTCTTTTCTCGGAACAATTTGACAAAAAGTATGTTAGTGAACGATTCAAGGATGAGCAGAGGAAATTGTTCTTGTCTTTGAGATAGGGACGAATGACTGTATCAGAATATAAAGTTCAATTCCTCAAACTCGAGAGGTATGCTCGTGATATCATTGATAGTGAAGTGTGGCGATGTAAGAGATTCGAGGATAGGCTGAATGATGAAATTAGAGTGCATTTACTTGCACAAAGGATTAGAGTGTTCAATGACTTGGTTGATGCTGCTACGGGCAATGAGAAGATTAATTCAGATAGGCAACAAGAATGGCTAAAAGGTCTGGATTTCAAAAGGGATCACAGGGTCTAGCTAGTTCAGAATCTTCAAGTAAGAAACAGAAGGGAACATCATAATAAACACAATCTTATTTCAGAGGGTTTTCACCAAGACAAACCATAAGTACGGGGTCAGCGGCTAGTGTACCTTCAGGTAGAGGCAGAGGAAATATTCCACAATGTTCTAATTATGGAAGGATACATATAGGGGAATGTAGGGGAAAAGGTAGAGTCTACTTTAAATGTGGCTCAAAGGAAAATTTGATTGCAAATTGTCCTCAAAGACAGATAAGTACATCTGCACCTATAGTAGTTCCTACTCCTAAAATGCAAGGTGGAAGAGGAAGGGGAAGAGGAAATGCTAGTGGTTCAAGTGGACTTGATGTGGCTCAACAAGCACTGCAGAGTGGTAGACCGGGAGGAATGGCGCAAAGTTATGCAATCCGAGGGCCTGAGACTAGAGAATCTACTGAAGTTATTGTCGGTAAATTTTCATTCTTAAATCATGATGTTTATGCTTTGATAGATCTGGGTTCATCTCATTTATATATATGTACTGCATTAGCACAAGAGAAAGGGTTGCATGTAGAAGAATTAGGAGAAAATATTGAAGTGACTAATCCTTTAGGACACAGTGTGATAGTAAACAAAGTGTACATGAATTGCCCTATTATGATTCAACATCAACTTTTCCATGCAAATTTGATTGAGTTACCTTTTCGAGATTATGATGTTATTTTGGGAATGGATTGGTTATCGGAACATCGGGCTGTGGTGGATTGTAAAAATAAAAGAATGTCACTTCAAGTTTCTGATGGAGAAGAAATAGTTATCGTGGGTGAAAGATCAGATTATCTCTCTAACATAATTTCTTTTATGAAGACTAAAAGGCTGGTTAGGAAGGGATGTCAGGCCTACCTAATCTTTGCTCTAGAATTGAAGGAAGGTGAGTTAGAATTGCAGAATATTCCTACGGTATGTGACTTTCTCTATGTATTTCCAGGATAACTACCGGGGTTGCCACCAAAAAGAGAGGTAGAATTCGCAATTGATGTATTGCCGGGTACCGCACCAGTATCCAAAGCACCATACAGAATGGGGCCTGCTGAGCTGAAAGAGTTGAAGATCCAGTTGCAAGAATTGTTAGATAAAGGATTCATACGCCCGAGTATATCCCTGTGGGGTGTACCAGTGTTGTTTGTTAAGAAGAAAGATGGGTCGCTCCTATTATGTATTGATTACCGGGAGTTGAATAAATTGACAGTGAAGAACAAGTATCCATTACCAAGGATTGAAGACTTATTTGATCAACTCAAGGGTGCCAAACACTTCTCCAAGATTGATTTGAGATTAGGCTACTATCAGATGAGAGTGAAAGATGATGATATTGCAAAGACGGCTTCTCGAACCAGATATGGACACTATGAATTTTTGGTGATGCCATTTGGTCTTACTAATGCCCCAATAACAATTGTGGACCTTATGAATCGTGTCTTTTATTTATATTTAGACAGGTTTGTAGTGGTTTTCATTGATGACATTTTGGTGTATTCTAAGTCACTGGAAGAGCATGATCAAACTTTGAGGGAAAATAAATTGTATACCAGACTTAGCAAATGTGAGTTTTGGCTTGAAGAAGTTTCTTTCTTAGGCCATGTTGTTTCTGCCGAAGGAATTAAAGTGGATCCTAAAAAGATAGAAGCAGTTGTAGAATGGAAACCACCAAAGAACCCTATGGAAGTCAGAAGTTTCCTTGGCTTAGCAGGGTATTATAGAAGAATTATGAAGGGATTTTCAGTCATTGCTGACCCATTGACAAAACTACTTCAAAAGAATGCAAAATTTGAGTGGAATGACAAGTGCCAAGAAAGTTTTGAGAAATTGAAGGCGATGTTAACAGAAGCACCCATCCTTACCCAACCAGAGCCTGGAAAGGATTTTGTAATCTATAGTGATGCTTCACATAGTGGTCTTGGGTGTGTTTTGATGCAAGAAGGAAAAGTGATTGCCTATGCTTCCAGGCAATTGAAGAACCATGAAAGGAATTATCCTACTCATGATTTGGAATTGGCTGCAATAGTCTTTGCCTTGATAATTTGGCGACATTATCTTTATGGAGAAAAATGTTATATTTATACAGATCACAAAAGTTTGAAATATTTACCAACACAGAAAGAGTTGAATTTAAGGCTAAGAAGGTGGATGGAATTCATTAAAGATTACGATTGTCTTATTGATTACCATCCAGGAAAGGCTAATGTAGTGGCAGATGCTCTCAGTAGAAAGACAATGATGGCACCAAGGGCAATGAATACGGGGTTAGCTCTTACCAGTAGTGGAGCCTTAACTGTAGAATTGAAGATTCAACCTGTACTACTACAATAGGTTAAGCAAGCACAATATGAAGATGATGACTTCAAGGTCATTCGAGCAAGGACACAAGTGGGTATCGTAGACAACTATATGGTTTGAGAAGATGGGTGTCTATATTTTAAAGATAGACTATGTGTGCCAAACAATGAAGAATTAAAGAAGAATATCTTACAAGAGGGGCATAGTAGTCCTTATGCAATGCATCTAGGAGCAAACAAGATGTACCAAAATTTGAAGAGCCATTATTGGTGGAATGGAGTGAAGAAAGACATTACTAACTATGTTGCTCAATGTCTAACTTGTCAACAGGAGAAAGTAGAACATCAAGTTCCTTCTAGATTGTTGCAACCTATAATAATTCCAGAATGGAAATGGGAAAGAATCACAATGGAATTCGTGTCATCTTTACCACGTACATAGAAGAAACATGATGCAGTGTGGGTTGTTGTAGATAGATTGACAAAGTCTGCCCACTTGCTTCCAGTTAGGATGGATTATTCACTTGGTAGGTTGGCTCAGTTATATATAGATGAGATAGTAAGGCTACACGGAGTGCCTATTTTAATCATTTCTGACCGAGATCCAAGATTTACTTTGAGATTTTGGAAGAAGTTGCAAGAGGCCTTAGGAAGCAAACTTCATTTCAGTACTTCATTTCATCCTCAAACAGATGGTCAATCTGAAAGAGTAATTTAGGTGTTGGAAGACATGATGAGAAGTTGTATCATTGAATTTGAAGGAAGTTGGATAAGTATTTGTCCCTCATGGAGTTCGCCTATAATAACAGCTATCAGCCAAGCATACAAATGGCTCCATATGAAGCATTGTATGGAAGAAAATGACGAACTCCATTATATTGGACCCAACTTAGTGAAAGCAAGATTGTGGGAGTGGATTTGATTCAGGAGACAAAGGAGAAGGTAAAACTTATTCAAGAGAGATTGAAGGCTGCATCGGATAGACAAAAATCTTATGCTGATCTAAAAAGAAAAGACATTACTAATGAAGTTGGGGATAAAGTATTTCTCAAAGTATCTCCTTGGAAGAAAGTCCTGCGATTTGGCAAGAAAAGCAAGCTCAGTCCGAGATTCATTAGCCCATATGAGGCTATAAAGAAGGTTGGACCGGTAGCTTATCGGTTGGCACTACCCCCGACACTCGACAAAATTCATAATGTATTCCATGTGTCGATGTTGAGGAGATACAGATCAGATCCATCACATATCTTATCTCCTGATGTCGTAGAAATCGAACCCGACCTGACGTATGAAGAGGAACCGGTACAAATCTTGGCGAGAGAGGTAAAACAATTGTGAAATAAGTCTATTCCACTGGTAAAAGTACTTTGGAAGAATCATAAGGTTGAAGAAGCAACTTGGGAATCGGAGGATATAATGAAAACTCAATATCCGCAACTGTTTTTAGGGAATTTTTGGGACGAAAATTCATAAGAGGGGGAGAATTGTAACGAACTGAAATTTCCAAAAACAAAAATTTGCTTATAATAAATTACTACGGTATTAAAATATCATGGAAATTATTTTTATTGTTATTATTGTTATTGGATATAAGGCATGAGGAAATAAGAGCTAATTAAGTAAGAGGGATGAATTGGGCATTTAATTATTTGTCCAAGGGCAATATTGGAAATTGAAAAAAAAAGAGAAAATACATACATGATATCCAGCATCTTCTCTTATCATTCTTCACCTCCACCATTTTCCTTCTCCTTCTCCATCTCTTCCTCTAACCAAAAATTTACATAACCTAAAAACTTCCGATTTCTTCGATTCAACTTCGAATTCTTGTTAGAAATCGATCCTTAAGCCCTCTATCATCATCAATTTCAGTGAATCAAGACTAGAAGAGGAGGATTTCAGATATTAAGATTCGGACGAATAGTAACCCGAGTTTGAGGTGAGTGATTTTTGGTGAAATTAAAGCTTAATTAGTAGAATTCATGGTAGATTAAGCATATTTATGGTATTAGGAAGTTTATTTATGCAATATCTCAATAGAATTTTATATGGCTGTTGTAGAGGAAGCTATTGCAAGTAAATTAAAGGCAAAAGAGGTAGACGAGAGCTAGAAAGAGCATAGAAAAAGGCTTGTGTCTCGAATTTCGATTTCTCGATTTTTCGGGAAATATTCCATATTATATACCTGTTTTGTTTTAATGTTTTCTCTCATTATATGAATCCAATTTGAACGATTCTTGACTCTGTTGATATCTACAGAAAGTAAGGAACATATGTTTAGAAGAAACCTTATTGAGTTTCGTTCGTTTTCAATGTGAAATATTCGTTTGAAGTTGAGTCATGAAATCTGTTTTTGGAAAATCTCAGCTTGGTACACTGTTTAGTATTTTGATCATAACTTTGGTTATACAATTTGGATTTCTGTGATTCTGGTGGTTTTGGATATCTGAGACATGTGGGTAATTATTTTTAGAAGAAAGTTCTTCGATTGGATGACGTTTTAATAGTGAAAAATACAGGGGAAGTCAGGTTATGAAACCTGGAAAAAATTCTGGAAAGTATGAATATTGATTTTATTGAGTTTTAATTGAAGTTTGATGCTTAAAAATTTGGGATTTGGATTCTTATTTACTGAAGTTATGTTGAATTATGATTGATGGTTTATACTGGAATTTTGAAGGTGTTACTTTGATTTATTGCCCTTATTAAACGATTAGAATACGGGTGAGGGTAGATTGGCGCCAATAAAGGGGGGTATAGTAGTGTACAAACAATTGAAACTTTGGCTTCGGGCTTTGGCCGATATTATGATATATATATATATATATATATATATATATTGATATTGAAGCTTCGGCTTCGGGCTTGACCGATATATTGATTTTGAAGCTTCGGCTTCGGGCTTGACCGAAATATTGATTTTGAAGCTTTGGCTTCGGGCTTGTCCGCTCCCGTATCCATTTTACCGTTATTCAGGACTTGTTGCAACGCCCCCCCCCTATAGGGAGCGTCACGATAACTATAAACACCCGATAAACAACTTCACTCCGCTATATAGAGTTCAATACTTATAGATTACAATATGTACAAATGCCAATATAATGTTTGAGACTCCAAATTATTTCTCAATGTCACTTTATATTTCTCACACTATCTAGTACATAGCATTATTCTACAAATCATAATATTACATTAAAATACATATCCACCTCGAGTCTTTCCTTATTTGCTCTTTAAGCTGATCCTCCTGTACCACTTTGGTCCAAGCTATCTACAAGTTCTCCACCTACGCGTAGAAAATCAACTACACGCTAAGCAATTTGCTTAGTGGTATCCAATAAAAAAAATATAACAACTTTGAATATTTTTAAAATAGAAACAAAGTATATTTATAAGTCAAAAACAAATTAACCAATTTTATGGAAACAACTCACAAAACTTATATAATAATCCTTTCAAGTACAATTAAATTTATATCTAGTTTTTTTTTCTAAACACTTTAACCACATATTGCCCAAAGTAAACAAGTCCTGAATAACGGTAAAATGGATACGGGAGCGGACAAGCCCGAAGCCAAAGCTTCAAAATCAATATATCGGTCAAGCCCGAAGCCGAAGCTTCAAAAATCAATACATCGGTCAAGCCCGAAGCCGAAGCTTCAAAAATCAATATATCGGTCAAGCCCGAAGCCGAAGCTTCAATATCAATATATATATATATATATATATATATATCATAATATCGGACAAAGCTCGTAGCCAAAGCTTCAATTGTTTGTACAGTACTGTACCCCCCCTTTATTGGCGCCAATCTACCCTGACCCGTATTCTACTCGTTTAATAAGGGCAATAAGTCAAAGTAACACCTTAAAAATTTTAGTATAAACCATCAATCATAATTCAAACCTTAAAAATTTTAGTATAAACCATCAATCATAATTCAACATAACTTCAGTAATTAAGAAATCAAAATCCCAAATTTTTAAGCATCAAATTTCAATTAAAACTCAATAAAATCAATATCATACTTTCCAGAATTTTTCCCGGTTTCATAACCTGACTTTCCCTACATTTTTCACTATCAAAATATCATCCAATCGAAGAACTATCTTCTAAACATAATTAGCCACATGTCTCAGCTTTCCAAAACCACCAGAATCAAGGAAATTCAATTGTATAACCAAAGTTATGATCAAAATACTAAACAGTGTACCATGCTGAGATTTTCAGAAAACAGATTTCGTGACTCAACTTCAAAAGAAATTTTCATATTGAAAACGAACGAAATTCAATAAGGTTTCTTCTTAATATATGTTCCTTACTTTCTGTAGATATCAAAAGAATCAAGAATCTATCAAATTGGATTCATATAATGAGAGAAAACATTAAAACAAAGCAGGTATATAATCTGGAAAATTTCCCGAAAAACCGAGAAATCGAAATTTGGGACACAAACCTTTTTCTTTTCTCTTTCTAGCTCTCTTCTATCCCTTTTGCCTTTGATTTACTTGAAATAGCTTCCTCTACAACAGCCATATATAATTCTATTAAGATATTGCATAAATAAACTTCCTAATACCGTAAATATGCTTAATCTACCATGAGTTCTACTAATTAATCTTTAATTTCACCAAAAATCACTCACCTCAAACTCGGGTTATATTCATCCGAATCTTAATATCTGAAATCCTCCTCTTCTTGTCATGATTCACTGAAATTGATGATGATAGAGGACTTAAGGATCGATTTCTAACAAAAATTCGTAGTTGAATCGAAGAAATCGGAAGTTTTTGGATAATGAAAAATTTTTGGTAAGGGATAAATGTAATGTGTAGAAGAAGAAGAAGAATGAAAGTGAAGAAGAGAAGATGTTGGATGGTGTATGTATTGATTTTTTTTTCAATTTCCAATAATGCCCCTAATCAAAAAATTAAATGTCCATTTCATCCCTCTTACTTAATTAGCTCTTATTTCCTCATGCCTTATATCCAATAACAATAATAACAATAAAAATAATTTTCATGATATTTTAATACCATAGTAATTTATTATAAGCAATTTTTTTTAGGAATTTCGGTTCGTTACAATTCTCCTCCTCTTATGAATTTTTGTCCCGAAAATTTCCTGAAAACAGTTGCGGATATTGAGTTTTCATTGTATCCTCCGGTTCCCAAGTTGCTTCTTCAACCTTATGATTCCTCCAAAGTACTTTTACCAAAGGAATAGACTTGTTTCTCAATTGTTTAACCTCTCTCGCCAAGTTTTGTACCGGTTCCTCTTCATACGTCAGGTAGGGTTCGATTTCTACGACATCAGGAGATAAGATATGTGATGGATCTGATCTGTATCTCCTTAACATTGACACATGGAACACATTATGAATTTTGTCGAGTGTTGGGGGTAGTGCCAACCGATAAGCTACCGGTCCAACCTTCTCTATAACCTCATATGGGCCAATGAATCTTGGGCTGAGCTTGCCTTTCTTGCCAAATCGCAGGACTTTCTTCTAAGGAGATACTTTGAGAAATACTTTATCCCCAACTTCATAAGTAATGTCTTTTCTTTTTAGATCAGCATAAGATTTTTGTCTATCCGATGCAGCCTTCAATCTTTCTTGAATAAGTTTTACCTTCTCTTTTGTCTCCTGAATTAAATCCACTCCCACAATATTGTTTTCACTAAGTTTGGTCCAATATAATGGAGTTCGACATTTTCTTCCATATAATGCTTCATATGGAGCCATTTGTATGCTTGACTAATAGCTATTATTATAGGCAAACTCCATGAGGGACAAATACTTATCCCAACTTCCTTCAAATTCAATGATACAACTTCTCATCTTGTCTTCCAACACCTAAATTACTCTTTCAGATTGACCATCTGTTTGAGGATGAAATGAAGTACTGAAATGAAGTTTGCTACCTAAGGCCTCTTGCAACTTCTTCCAAAATCTCGAAGTAAATCTTGGATCTCGATCAGAAATGATTGAAATAGGCACTCCGTGTAGCCTTACTATCTCATCTATATATAACTGAGCCAACCTATCAAGTGAATAATCCATCCTAACTAGAAGAAAGTAGGCAGACTTTGTCAATCTATCTACAACAACCCACACTGCATCATGTTTCTTCTGTGTACGTGGTAAAGACGTCACGAAGTCCATTGTGATTCTTTTTCATTTCCATTCTGGAATTGTTATAGGTTGCAACAAGCCAAAAGGAACTTGATGTTCTGCTTTCACCTGTTGACAAGTTAGACATTGAGCAACATAGTTAGTAATGTCTTTCTTCATTCCATTCCACCAATAATGGCTCTTCAAATTTTGGTACATCTTGTTTGCTCCCGGATGCATCGCATAAGGACTACTATGCCCCTCTTGTAAGATATTCTTCTTTAATTCTTCATTGTTTGGCACACATAGTCTATCTTTAAAATATAGACACCCATCTTCTCAAACCATATAGTTGTCTACGATACCCACTTGTGCCCTTTCTCGAATAATCTTTAAGTCATCATCTTTATTTTGTGCTTGCTTAACCTATTGTAGTAGTACAGGTTGAATCTACAATTCTGCAATTAAGGCTCCACTACTGGTAAGAGCTAACCCCATATTCATAGCCCTTAGTACCATCACTGTCTTTCTACTGAGAGAATCTGCCACTACATCAGCCTTTCCTGGATGGTAATCAATAAGACAACCGTAATCTTTAATGAATTCCATCCACCTTCTTTGCCTTAAATTCAACTCTTTCTGTGTTGGCAAATATTTCAAACTTTTGTGATCTGTATAAATATAACATTTTTCTCCATAAAGATAGTGTCGCCAAATTTTTAAGGCAAAGACTATTGCAGCCATTTCCAAATCATGAGTAGGATAATTCCTTTCATGATTCTTCAATTGCCTGGAAGCATAGGCAATCACTTTTCCTTCTTGCATCAAAACACACCCAAGACCACTATGTGAAGCATCACTATAGATTACAAAATCTTTTTCAGGTTCTGGTTGGGTAAGGATGGGTGCTTTTGTTAACATCGCCTTTAATTTCTCAAAAATTTCTTGACACTTGTGATTCCACACAAATTTTGCATTCTTTTGAAGTAGTTTCGTCAGCGGGGCAGCAATGACTGAAAATCCCTTCACAAATCTGCTATAATACCCTGCTAAGTAAAGGAAACATCTGACTTCCGAAGGGTTCTTTGGTGGTTTCCATTCAACAACAGCTTCTATCTTCTTAGGATCCACTTTAATTCCTACGGTAGAAACAACATGGCCTAAGAAAGAAAATTCTTCAAGCCAAAACTCACATTTGCTAAGTTTGGCATACAATTTATTTTCCTTCGAAGTTTGGAAGACTATTCACAAATGTTGATCATGCTCTTCCCATGACTTAGAATACACCAAAATGTCATCAATGAAGACCACTACAAACCTGTCTAAATATAAATAAAAGACACGGTTCGTAAGGTTCATAAATGCTGCTGGTGCATTAGTTAGAACAAACGGCATCACCAAAAATTCATAGTGCCCATATCTAGTTTGGAAAGCCGCCTTTGCAATATCATCATCTTTCACTCTCATCTGGTAGTAGCCCGATCTCAAATCAATCTTGGAGAAGTATTTGGCACCCTTAAGTTGATCAAATAAGTCTTTAATCCTCGGTAATGGATACTTATTTTTCACTGTCAATTTATTCAACTCCCGGTAATCAATACATAATCGGAGTGACCCATCTTTCTTCTTAACAAACAACACTGGTACGCCCCACGGGGATATACTCGGGCGTATGAATCCTTTGTCTAACAATTCTTGCAATTGAATCTTGAACTCTTTCAGTTCAGCAGGCGCCATTCTATATGGTGCTTTGGACACTGGTGCGGTACCCTGCAATACATCAATTGCAAATTCTACCTCTCTTTTTGGTGGCAACCCCGGTAGTTCTTCTAGAAATACATCGGGAAAATCACATACCGTAGGAATATTCTGCAATTCTAACTCACCTTCCTTTAATTCTAGAGTGAAGATTAGGTAGGCCTGACATCCCTTCCTAACCAGCCTTTTAGTCTTCATAAAAGAAATTATGTTACAGAGATAATCTGATCTTTCACCCACGATAACTATTTCTTCTCCATCAGAAACTTGAAGTGACATTCTTTTATTTTTGCAATCCACCACAGCCCGATGTTCCGATAACCAATCAATTCCCAAGATAACATCATAATCTCGAAAAGGTAACTCAATTAAATTTGCATGGAAATGTTGATATTGAATCGTAATAGGGCAATTCATATACACTTTGCTTACTATCACACTGTGTCCTAAAGGATTAGTCACTTCAATAGTTTCTCCTAATTCTTCTACATGCAACCCTTTCTCTTGTGCTAATGCAGTACTTATATATGAATGAGATGAACCAGGATCTATCAAAGCATAAACATCATAATTAAAGAATGAAAATTTACCGACAATAACTTCGATAGATTCTCTAGTCTTAGGCCCTCGGATTGCATAACTTCACGCCATTCCTCCTAGTCTACCACTCTGCGGTGCTTGTTGAGTCACATCATGCCCACTTGAATGACTAGCATTTCCTCTTCCCCTTCCTCTTCCACCTTGCATTGTAGGAGTATGAACTACTATAGGTGCAGATGTACTTATCTGTCTTTAAGGACAATTTGCAATCAAATGTTCCCTTGAGCCACATTTAAAGCAGACTCTACCTTTTCCCCAACATTCCCCTGTATGCATCCGTCCAGAATTAGAACATTGTGGAATATTTTCTCTACCTCGACCAGAAGGTACACTAGCCGTTGACCCTGTACTTATGGTTTATCTCGGTGAAAACCCTCTGAAATGAGATTGTGTTTGTTCTAATGTTCCCTTCTATTTCTTACTTGGAGATTCTGAACTAGCTGGACCCTGTGATCCCTTTTGAAATCCAGACCTTTTAGCCATTCTTTGTTGTCTATCTGAATTAATCTTCTCAATGCCTATAGCAGCATCAACCAAGTCATTGAACACTCTAATCCTTTGTGCAAGTAAATGCATTCTAATTTCATCATTCAGCCCATCCTCGAATCTCTTACATCGCCTCACTTCACTGTCAATGATATCACGAGCATACCTTTCGAGTTTGAGGAATTGAACTTCATATTCTGATACAGTCATTCATCCCTGTCTCAAAGATAAGAACAATTTCCTCTGCTCATCCTTGAATCGTTCACTAACATACTTTTTGTCAAATTGTTCCAAGAAAAGACTCCAGGTGATTTCTCCGGGTCGCCTTTCTCTCACAATATTATCCCACCACCACCTAGCTTGTTCTTTGAGTAGACCTTGAACATAGTCTAATCTTTCTTCATCTGTAAAATGAAGCCTAGTCATACACCATTTAGTATGATCAAGCCAATCTTCTGCAATTGCAGGATTCACTGTATCCCCTTTGAAATCATTAGCCGAAAGCTTCTTGATTCTTTCAAGAGGAGTTCTCTTCTCTCTTCTTTCAATGTAAGGTACTACAGGAACTTGAGGGATTTGTATGTTTTGTATTACTTGTGTGATTACTTCAGTAGTCATATGCTGAAGTAAAGCAGCTTGTGCCGGAGTAGGTTGTTCAGGAAAGCCATGAACTGGTGGAGGTTCATGTCTTTGTTCATCCCCTTGTCTAATACGGACCGTACTCTCAGCTTCCTCTTCCTCACTCTGGTTGTGACTACTACTAGCCATTCTTATTCCTAAAAATTGGACCAAAGTGGATCAAACAACTAACATAACATATTTATATCCTTAATGGCATGTACATCTTAGTCCTAGAATTGCCTAAACCTTAGCTTTGATACCAACAAATGTAACGCCCCCCCTATAGGAAGCGCCACGGTAACTATAAACACCCAATAAACAACTTCACTCCGCTATATAGAGTTCAATACTTATAGATTACAATATGTACAAATGCCAATATAATGTTTGAGACTCCAAATTATTTCTCAATGTCACTTTATATTTCTCACACTATCTAGTACATGGCATTATTCTACAAACCATAAGATTACATTAAAATACATATCCACCTCGAGTCTTTCCTTATTTGCTCTTTAAGCTGATCCTCCTATACCACTTTGGTCCAAACTATCTACAAGTTCTCCACCCACGCGTAGAAAATCAACTACACGCTAAGCAATTTGCTTAGTGGTGTCCAATAAAAAAAATATAACAACTTTGAATATTTTTAAAATAGAAACAAAGTATATTTATAAGTCAAAAACAAATTAACCAATTTTATGGAAACAACTCACAAAACTTATATAATAATCCTTTCAAGTACAATTAAATTTATATCCAGTTTTTTTTTCTAAACACTTTAACCAGATATTGCCCAAAGTAAACAAGTCCTGAATAATGGTAAAATGGATACGGGAGCGGACAAGCCCAAAGCCAAAGCTTCAAAATCAATATATCGGTCAAGCCCGAAGCCGAAGCTTCAAAAATCAATATATCGGTCAAGCCCGAAGCCAAAGCTTCAAAAATCAATATATCGGTCAAGCCCGAAACCGAAGCTTCAATATCAATATATATATATATATCATAATATCGGCCAAAGCCCGAAGCCAAAGCTTCAATTGTTTGTACAGTACTGTACCCCCCTTTATTGGCGCCAATCTACCCTGACCCGTATTCTACTCGTTTAATAAGGGCAATAAATCAAAGTAACACCTTAAAAATTTTAGTATAAACCATCAATCATAATTCAACATAACTTCAGTAATTAAGAAATCCAAATCCCAAATTTTTAAGCATCAAACTTCAATTAAAACTCAATAAAATCAATGTCATACTTTCCAGAATTTTTCCAGGTTTCATAACCTGACTTTCCCTGCATTTTTCACTATCAAAACATCATCCAATCGAAGAACTTTCTTCTAAACATAATTAGCCACATGTCTCAGATTTCCAAAACCACCAGAATCACAGGTATTCAAATTGTATAACCAAAGTTATGATCAAAATACTAAACAGTGTACCAAGCTGAGTTTTCCGAAAACAGACTTCGTGACTCAACTTCAAATGAAAATTTCACATTGAAAACGAATGAAATTCAATAAGGTTTCTTCTTAACATATGTTCCTTACGTTCTGTAGATGTCAATAGAATCAAGAATTGTTCAAATCGAATTTATATAACGAGAGAAACAGGTATATAATCTGGAAAATTTCCCGAAAACCGAGAAATCAAAATTCGGGACACAAACCTTTTTCTATGCTCTTTCTAGCTCTCTTCTATCCCTTTTGCCTTTGATTTACTTGAAACAGCTTCCTCTACAACAGCCATATAATTCTATCAAGATATTGCATAAATAAACTTCCTAATATCATAAATATGCTTAATCTACCATGAATTCTACTAATTAATCTTTAATTTCACCAAAAATCACTCACCTCAAACTCGGGTTACTATTCATCCGAATCTTAATATCTGAAATCCTCCTATTCTAGTCTTGACTCACTGAAATTGATGATGATAGAGTGCTCAAGGATCGATTTCTAACAAGAATTCGAAGTTGAATCGAAGAAATCGGAAGTTTTTGGATAATGGAAAATTTTTTGTAAGGGATAAATGTAATGTGTAGAAGAAGAAGAAGAATGAAAGTGAAGAAGAGAAGATGCTGGATGGTGTATGTATTGATTTTTTTTTCAATTTCCAATAATGCCCCTGATCAAATAATTAAATGTTCATTTCATCCCTCTTACTTAATTAGCTCTTATTTCCTCATGCCTTATATCCAATAACAATAATAACAATAAAAATAATTTTCATGATATTTTAATACCATAGTAATTTATTATAAGCAATTTTTTTTAGGAATTTCGGTTCGTTACACTTGTTTACTTTGGGTAATATATGGTTAAAGTGTTTGGAAAAATTGGATATAAATTTGATTGTACTTTGAAAGGATTACTATATAAGTTTTGTGATTTAGTTCCATAAAGTTGGTTAATTTGTTTTTGACTTATAAATATACTTTGTTTCTATTTTAAAAATATTCAAAGTTGTTATATTTTTTTTATGGACACCACTAAGCAAATTGCTTAGCGTGTAGTTTTTTTTCTACATGTAGGTGGAAAACTTGTAGATAGCTTGGACCAAAGTGGAATAATTGGATCTATTTGAAGAGCAAATAAAGAAAAACTCGAGGTGGATTTGTAATTTAATGTAATATTATGGTTTGTAGAATAATGGCATGTACTAGATAGTGTGAGAAATATAACGTGGTACTGAGAAATTTTTGGAGAATAATTAACATTGAGAAATAATTTGGAGTCTCAAACATTATATTGGGATTTGTACATATTTTAATATATAAGTATTGAACTTTATATTGTGGAGTAGAGTTGCTTATTGGGTGTTTATAGTTACTCTGGCGCTCCCGCCATTACACAAGTTATTGCCAACAAGTTTTCTCAACCGAACACCAAAACTAATATTTTATAAAAAAATTAGTTTTTTTTTTATTTCTTAAGGTATTAGTTCAATTAGACAATAAAAAGAAATATTGATATATTACTTGAAATATTGGTCACCTGAATTGTAATCACACGTCAGACTTAATTCCTTGCAAGTATGTGTAAGTCAGTTAGAGGTTTGAGAGAATGTGTTATGTATTAGTGAATGGGAATGATATACTTTTAACTGATACAAGATGCCTTTATATACACATTTAGCTATTAGTATTCCAATGGAATTAGGTTTTTTAGAGCATATAAGAGTATGAGTTATTTCTTAAAAAAAAGACTATGAGTTATATCCTTATCCAATTAGTATAATGAAAATGGAAATAATCAATTATTAAAGGCATAAATTTCATGCAAAGCTCCATATCATATTTCACCATAATTTTTAAATATGTTCTGTATAAATATTAATTCAATTACTCTAATTTGGTGGGTTATAGAGTCATCAAATAAAAGATACAAACGGGTAATTATAGGTGGTATTGGGACATTACAAATACGTAACATATATATCAATATCTCCAAGGATTATTATATTTTTATTTTGTGTGGAATAAAAAATTGAATAATTGTGGATAGTGTCAAGTATACAAGTATGGGGCGTGAATATCGGCTATGAAAGTGGGATGGATGTTGTCATTTGCGAAAATTCATCTTATTTCATTCTTCAAGTAAAAGGGAGGGAAAGTAAATGGGAGTTTTTAAAAAAAGAAAGAAAATAAAAATGGCAAATTAAGGTATGACTTTGCTAATATGTCAAATATTTGCTTGTTTATCACATATAATGTTATTCTGGAAAGAAAACTTAAGTATTTAGTGAGTCCTAGAATGGAAAAATTCAATTTAAGGTAAATAATATTTTTCAATAGTTGTGATACTACTTTGAACTAAATAAATTTGGAAACAAAATAAATAATTTTCCTTATTGTGATGCTGTTACCTTATCTTCTAATGGAGATGTTGCTACCTTATCTCATAAATTTACATGTGGAAACATGATAAAAGATTTTATTAATTATCATGTTGTAGCCTTATTTTCAAAAGGGGCGTAAGGCAAACACCAAAAGGCGCAATTAAGATAAGAGGCACACACCCAAATACTCTACCTTACTTGAGGAATGGCAAGGCACATAGCAGCCTAATTGAGGTGCTCCTTTAACAATTATTGTTATGGTACTTTTTATATCCTACTTAACATAATATAAATTAAAAATAATATTAATTAGCTGTATATTTACTTTTCACAATAACACAAAATATAAGCATTTACATGTTAAATCATATTATTTTCTAGAGAAAAAGGATTTAACTCACCTTGAAGATCAATTATTCTTTTTTGTCTCAATCCTCACAAAGATAATATTTTCCGATGGTATATCGTCGTAGTGTTGGAAATTAAAACACTCAAACAAGCAAATTTTATTAAACTCAAAGATACTACAAGAACACTTTAACTTAAAATACAAAACTACAACTCACTTCTTTACTTCTTTTCTCTCTAAAAAAGTTCTTATTTTTGTTGATGCATAAACAACTAAACACTCACCTATTTATAGGTGAATATGTATCCTAATACAAGGCTTATAAATTAGCTAAGTCACCGAAATAATACAACCACAAAATACTAACTACATTTTACAACTAACACATTACTAACCACAACTTTCAACTAACTTTTCACATCTCACACTTACTTACCACAAATTCCAACTAACTCTCCACATTTCACACTTTCTAACCAAACATCAAACCTAGCCCAACTTTTTAACACACCATACATTTTTCATACACAAAATAAAATTTACCTACTTAAAAATATCTAAATAATTCACTATAATTTGGACTTGTGGGATTGGACTCATTTTCATTTGGTTTGGGTTTCTTGAGTTTTTAACTTGGATCAAGTTTATGATCCAACGCCCCCTCTTAAACTTGATCTTGTCATCCCAAGTGAACTTCTCAATCTAATGAAGTTTTTACTTGTCAGTGGTTTAGTAAAGATATCCGCAACTTGATCTTGTGTCTTGACATATTCAACTTGTACTTCCTTTCTTGCAACACACTCTCTTATATAATGGTAGCGGATGTCGATGTGCTTGCTTCGATCATGGAATACAGGATTCTTTGCTAAGGCAATAGCCAACTTATTGTCAACACAGATCTCAGTCGATTCTTCTTGGGTTAAGCCGATCTCCTTCAATAAATTTTTGAGCCAAATTGCATGACAAACACACGAGGTTGCTACAACATATTCAGCTTCACATGTAGACAAAGTTACAATTGGTTACTTCTTCGACGTCCATGTGACAACAGTATCTCCCAGGAAAAACACAAATCCACTAGTGCTCATTCGGTTATCTACGTCTCCACCCCAATAGTTTTCGCTATACCCAACAAGTTTGTAATCATTAGAAACTAAAAAGAACAAGCTAAAATTGATTTACCTTTCAAATAGCGAAGAATTCTCTTAGCAGCTTTGAAATGGGTAGTTGTAGGTGATTCCATGTAGTGGCTAACTAACCCGACTGCATGAAGGATATCTGGCCTCATGCAGGTAAGATAGCGTAGACTTCCAACCAAACTTTTGAAAAGTGTTGGATGTACACTCTCACCTTCTTCATGTTTGGACATCTTGATCCTGTACTCCACTGGTGTGCTTATCGGCTTACAATTCTCCATCTTGAACTTTTTCAAGATCTCATGGGCACAGCTTTCTTGTGAAATAAAAATTACATTCTGCATGAAGGATATCTGGCCTCATGCAGGTAAGATAGTGTAGACTTCTAACCAAACTTTTGAAAAGTGTTGGATGTACACTCTCACCTTCTTCATGTTTGGACATCTTGATCCTGTACTCCACTGGTGTGCTTATCGGCTTACAATTCTCCATCTTGAACTTTTTCAAGATCTCATGGGTACAGCTTTCTTGTGAAATGAAAATTACATTCTTTTGTTGCTTTACTTCTATGCTGAGGTAATACACCACGAGCCCCATGTCTGTCATCTCGAACTTCTTTGTCATCACTTTCTTGAATTCATCAAACATTCTTTGGTTGCTTCCAGTGAATATCAAATCATCCACGTAGAGGCACACGATCAAAATATCTTCATCTTTGATCTTAATGTACAAAGCTTGCTCATAGGGGCAATTTGTTGAAGCCATTTTCTCAGAAGTACTTATCGATTCTACTATTCCATACCCTTGGTGCTTGTTTTAGCCTATAAAGGGCCTTCTTCAACTTCAACACCTTGCCTTCATAGCCTTTTGCTTCGTAGCCTGGTGGTTGCTGAATGTAAACTTCCTCTTCAAGAACTCCATTTAGGAACACCGATTTTATATCCATTTGATGAATTCTCCACTTATTTTGAGCCGCTAAAGAAATTATTAGTCTGACAATTTCCAATCGAGCAACTGGAGCAAATTCCTCATCATAGTCAATTCCACCCTTTTGATAGTAGCCTTTTGTAACAAGCCTTGCCTTGTGTCTTTCAATCTCTCCCTTGGCATTCCACTTTGTTTTGTAGACCCATTTGACACCTATCGCCTTGTGTCCTTTGGGAAGTGAAGTGAGTTCCCATGTATCATTCTTCTCAATGCTCTTGATTTCTTCGTCCATTGTATCTCTCCACTTTTTCTCTTATACATCTTCTTGAAATGTCATTGGCTCGCAATCAATAATTAGACAAAACTATGTAAGATTGTCAAGTTGTTCGGTCACCTCATAGAGTTCTCGAAGACTTCTCGTACAATGCACTTCTCTTTCATCTTCAGTCCCACTTAAGGATGGAGATGATGATGATGATGGCCTTATCTCTATGAGTAGAAGAAGTTGGTGGAGTTGTGAGGCTATGCTGAACTTCTCTTGGTTGCTCAGGCATTGTCTGCTCATCTACCTCGAACCGGAAAAAATTGAAGTCCCCCATTTGAAAATCAAAGTTCCATTCTCCTTCATCAAATATCACATCTCGGCTGATCATAAATTTCTTGTCATTCGGATTGCATAGCCTGTAGCCTTTTGAGCTTGAGTCATAACCGATGAAAATGAAACTTTTGCTTTTATCATCAAGCTTGGTTCGATTCTCATCCAATACATGAACATGGGCCACACTCCCTAAGACTAGTAGGTGGGAAATTCAGGGCTTTCTTCCACTGTATGCTTCTTAGGGTGTCTTTACCCACACGCTTCTTGTAGGAGAACGATTTAAAAGGTAGACTGGACATGCCACTGCTTCCACCCAAAACTCCTTGGGTAGTTTCTTGCTTTTGTGCATACTTCGAGCCATGTCAAGGATTGTTCTATCCTTCCTTTCTACCACTCCATTTTGTTAGGAGGATCTGGGAATCGCTATAGGACAACGGATTCCATATATTTGACAAAATTCATTGAATGCCTTGGATGTGAATTCTCCTCCTCAATCAAGTCTCATAGCTTTGATCTAATGACCACTCTCCTTTTCCACGACTGCTTTGGACTTCTGAAACACTCCAAAGACTTCTGATTTCTGCTTTAAGAAATGTACCCATGTTTTTCTTGAGTAATCATCAATGAAAAGAAGGAAGTAGTTACTATTAGCGAGAGAACTTGGCTTAATAGAACCATACATATCGATATGGATGAGCTCGAGCGGCTTATTGGCTCCATAGTCTGACTCCTTTGGAAAGCTTCTTCTGAATTGCTTCCCTTGTAGACATCCTTTGCACAATTTATTGGGATTGTTGATACATGGTAAACCTCTAACCATTCCCTTATTGGATAATAACTCCAATCCTCAGAAGTTGAGATGACCAAATTGAAGATGCCATAGCCACGATATGTCTTTGTAACACGCCTTCAAACACTTTGCTACATTATGTTGAATGTTCAAAGGAAACATTCTATTCTTTGACATTTGTACTTAGCAATTAGATTTCCTTTACCATCTCTTATAAAAAGACTACAATCTTTCTTGTGAATATTATAGCCTTTTTCTAAGAGTTGGCCCAAACTTAGAATGCTGCACTTTATATTAGACACATAGTAGACATTTAAAATTAATTGGTGGCTACCATATTTAGCATGAAAGAGGTTGTTACCTTTCCCCTTCACCAATATCTTGATGTCATCTCCAAATGAGACATCACCACTTACTTCTTAAGTCAGCTCTATGAATAAGCTTCTTTTCCGCACATGTGGTTGCTTGCACTAGTGTCGAGATGCCATGTGTTGTCTTGATGATCACTGTTGTTGTTGTATGCTAATAATAGCATTTCTTTCTCCTCGATCTTCTCCTCCACAAAGTTCACCTTCTCCTCGACTTGATTGTTAGGAGTTCTACATTCTGAAGCATAATGCCCAAACTTTTGACAATTATTGCACCGGACTTGAGATTTGTCATACCTCGCATTCGAATTGCGTATTCCGCGACCTTGCGTGGAACTTTCGCCTTTCTTGTAGTTATCACTAGAATTATTGTTGTAATTCTAACTTCATCCACGACCATGGCTATTACCTCATCCGCGGCCTCGTCCTCTGCCTCTGGCTCTTCCATGGTTATTTCTACCATTGCCTTGGCCTTCACTCATATCCTTGAGTTGTAACTTGAGGAGTTGCTCAGATATACCTTGCTTCTTCTTATGCTTTTCTTCATAGGCATGTAGTGATACTTGGAGTTCTTCAATCGTCATCTCCTCTAAGTCTTTGGTTTCTTCAATCGTCACCATGATGTGTTCAAATTTGGGATCCAATGAGCGGAGTATCTCCTCTATTTATTCTTACATCTTCTAACTTCTCACTGTTTCTTTTCAATTGATTAGAAACAACTGCTACTCTTGAAAAGTAATCGGAGATAGACTCGGATGGTTTCATGTGCAAGGATTCAAACTCACCTCTTAGTATTTGGAGACGAACCTTCTTCACCTTTTTGACTCCTTTGTAAGAGGTTTGTAGCTTCTCCGATGCTTGCTTGGCGGAAGTTGCACTTGAAATCTTTTCAAAACTGTCATCATCTAATGCTTGATAGATGAGGAAAAGAGCTTTCTTGTCTCTCTTTCGGGAATCCTTCAAAGTTGTAGTTTGATCTGGCATGAGAAAGGCTTCATTTTCGGGCTCCTTGAAACCTTTCTCTACGACATCCCAAACATCATGCACACCGAGAAGAGCCTTCATCTTGATACTTCAATTGTCATAGTTGTTGTAATTGAGTGTTGGAACTTGAAAGGATGCCACGTTATCCGCCATCTTACTCAAATAGCTTTTCTAGAAGTATAGGGGCTATTGCGACACTTTCTGGAGTCTGATGTGACACTTTCTGGAGTCGGCTGGACACTTTTTGGGTTTTTTTTGCTACTGCAATGCTGGAGCACTTTCAACTTGATTTTTTTCGCACTCAGAAAAAACTCTTTTCGGGAGGAGGACTCGAGCAACCTAGCTCTAGTACCACTTTGTTGGAAATTAAAACACTCAAACAAACAACTTTTATTAAACTCAAAGATATTACAAGAACACTCTCACTTAAAATACAAAACTACAACTCACTTCTTTACTTCTTTTCTCTCTAAAGAAGTTCTTATTTTTGTTCATGCATAAACAACTAAACACTCACCTATTTATAAGTGAATATGTATCCTAATACATGGCTTATAAATTAGCCAAGTCACCTAAATAATACAACCACAAAATACTAACCACACTTTACAACTAATACATTACTAACCACAACTTTCAACTAAGTTTCCATATCTCACACTTACTTACCACAAATTCCAACTAACTCTCCACATTTCACACTTTCTAACCAAACATCAAACCTAACCCAACTTTTTAACGCATCATACATTTTTCATACACAAAATAAAATCTACATACTTAAAAATATCTAAATAATTCACTACCATTTGGATTTATGGGCTTGGACTCATTTTTATTTGATTTGGGTTTCTTGAATTTTTAATTTGGATCAAGTTTATGATCTAACACGTAGTACCCGTAAAATGCTAAATCGAGATGCTCCACTTACCCAGTTTTGATAACTCTTACAATAAAACAAACAAAGAACCAATTAAAGCTTTAAAATTTATAGTGTTATGAGAGACAACAAAAATCTGCAATATTTTATAATTGGGAAGTCATAACATTAAATATTGAGTGAGTATCACGTGGTCTCTAATTCATAATATACTATCAGCCGTACAAACTCCAGCAGGTGATATCGGGTCAAACAAGTCTTACATGGCAACTGCATGCCAACAAGGCATATAGATAAGAGGCGGACGAATCCGGCTGGAATCAGATTCCCTCATGCCAGCTAAGTAGAATCCACATAGAATTCTAAACCTTAGATTCTCGCTTTTGGAAGATTCAATCATAATACAACTTGAACTCTAGATTTAGATAAATATCACGACGTGAGTCAGTGTCCTGCTAGGACTAGGTCTCCTAAACCCAATGTACATGGTATTATTTAACATCTGTATAAAGACCTCCTATGTCAGATCAAAGGTACACAATTCTCAGTTCAATACTTGCAACTAGCTAGCTTAACACCTTCTCATAACACTTTACGGACTTGGGCATCACAGAGTCCCTCCAAGGCAACCCCGATTACTCACATTTATATGTTTTGTTGGGACCTTTCTACCTTAGATCAAAGGACCTAGAAAGGAGATTGATTATGAAATATAGTCATATCTACAATCTAGGTGACTATATTTTGATATTCTATTTGGTTAAATTTATTCACCTTTACTAGCTATCAAAACAGTGAGAGAGATAAAAAAAAAAGATCATTCACCTGTGCTGTCAATAGTTCCATCAAATTGGCCCGCATATAGAGAAAATGATCTTAAGGGTAAAAATGAGAATATATTGTTCTTGAAGCTATAGTTGCTCAAAACTATACCCTCTATATTTTGAAGCTGTAGCAATTCTGTAGATTTCAAGATTCAAAATTAAATTTTGCAGCTCAAATTTTGTACTTGAAAACGTATAGTATTCAAGACCATCTCGGAAATTTTCAGGACCATGAGCATAAAATGGAATAGGTACCCTTGTAAAATGGAAGAATTTTCAAAAAATTTCACTAACAAAATTTATATTTCACTAAGAAACAACAAAAAGTTATTGAAGCTTGGTATATGCATATATTTTTTCTATTATGGTATTATCATTTGAAATTCTAGTTATTTGAATGTTTTATGAACTAAATTTAAATTAATTTTTCACAAGAAATTTCATTAAAAATCACATTCTCACTTTTATTGGTGATTTATATTTTTGAAAGATTTAAGAATACAATAATAACCGACACCTAGTATAGAACTCCAGGCTCGATTGGTCCGTTGGTTAAAAATTAGTAGCTTTACTTAAAATACAGTAGTAGATTTCGAAAATATATGTTGAAACAATTAAACAAAATATCCGTTGTTTTTTTTAACACAAAACTATCTAACAAATTCTTATATACTCAATATGTGATACTAATTTTTGCCTTATAAATTGTAATTAAATAGTGTAATAAAAAATAAATACAAAAAATGATTACTTGTAAGCAGTGGCGGAATCAGGATTCCGTGAGAGAGAGGGCTGATTTTCAAAGAAATTCTTCTAATAAAGTTTTTTTGAAGGGAAGAAAAACTAACTAAAGTAAAGAAAATACAAATGAAACATAATAATACAATTTCATACTCTATATTTATATCAGTCACACTTCAAGTCTTTTTGCCCATTTTTTTACGTTGAAACTTTTTTTTCTTTAAAGGCTGAGCTCTGCAAATACGGCTCAATTTATTAAAATAAAAAGAAAAAAGTGACAAAAGAAAAGAAAAGAAAAATGAAAACATCTCTAGAATGTTAACAACGCCATTTGGAATTTAGTGCAATAATAACGAACTAAAGAACCCAATCACAACAGATTGTGATCATAATGATCTAAAGATCCATAGCAGTAACTGAATTGTAGTCGGCATGATATGGAACAGCAGGAAGAAATTTCCCGTGATGCAACACAGTCAATCTCAGCGAGAAGGCTGAGATGATGGGGCATAACGGCAGCGATGACAACATCATTGTAAGATTCAAAGCAATTTTGGGTGGTATAGGCACAACATCGAAACATCAAACTGTCGACTCATATTAAAACCGAGATCCAAGCCGATAAACAAATGTACCTTCCAAGGAAGAAACATCATTCAAAATGTATCCACTCTCGAGACCCAAGCCAATAATCAAAACCACTTCAAGGGAAAGGTCTTGAAGTAGTGCTGTTCGATGAGGAACCAAAGCTCCAGGAAGACCGAAACTAACCAACTCATGCGAGGGGCTATAGCCAAAGAAATCGCGACTGTAAGGTTTGCAATCACTATTGCCCGAGATGCCGCCGCAGGTAAGAAAAAAATCTGAGCGACTAGGGAAGAGAGCCCTAGCAGCCTACTCATAAACGCTCATAAGGAGGACTTGCGAGGGTTATCCCCTTAATGACTGCCAGCCAAAACACTGATGAAAGCAGGCATATAGATGAGGGGCGCCTGTCTCCTTGAAGGGTTGCCGGAATAATGCTAATAAAAAGAGAAAAACCTGAGCGGCTTAACCATCCGAAGGAGGAGATGCGAAACGAGCCGTTCGTTGTATTGGAATAAATCGAAGATGGAGGAGAGGTAGTCTCCATATTAAACTGCCGGTTAAATCACTGGTAAGAGAAGGTATTTGGGTGACTAGGGTTCAAGTGAGAACCCTATCCGCCTAATCTTTTTTGTAGCTGAATATCTTAGTACTCTTTATGTTGAAACTTAAGAATAACAAAATCAAAGCTATAACAATTATAACATCTAAACTCACAATAACTATTTGTGGCAAAGGTATGATCTAGTGGTTGAGTCTAGAAGCTGTGATTCTATAGGTCGCAGGTTCGAGTCCACATTCGAACAGAGTGGGATAGGGTTTTCTTTCTTATTATTGTAAGCCCAAATGAGTCAATTTTTCTAAAAAAGTACACAACAACTATTTGATTTAATAAATGATTCATTTTGCATAAAGACAATTTTTTAATATAATTTATATTTTGGCTAAATGTGTCTTTACCCCCCCCTAAACTTGACAAAAAAAAAGTCTACTGCCCCCTGAACTTTTAAAAGTTTCTTTCAACCCCCTGAACTTGGCATAAATGTATTAGTTTCCCCCTGAACTTGGCAAAAGTATCATTTTGCCCCTTGAATGCCACTTGTCAACTTTTGATTGGAAAGAGAAAAAAACATTTTTGAAAAGTCAAGCTAATCAGAACATGACATGTGGTATTCAAGGGGCAAAATGATACACTTTGCCAACTTCAGGGGGCAAACTAATACATTTATGCCAAGTTCAGGGGGCTGAAAGAAACTTTTGAAAGTTCAGGGGGACAGTAGATAGTTTGTGCCAAGTTTTGGGGGGACAAGAATGCATTTGGCCTATTTTCATTACAAGGTCATAAAACATAAACTCATATAAAATAAAGGTAACTCTCATACTCTAAATTGAATTGAATAAAAAATAGAAATTATTTTATCATAAGAATATTTGAATAAAAATGGAAAAAGCAACAAAACATAAACAAAGCGATTCTATAGTCCATAATCATAAGATAAATATAAGTAAATTTAAAATTGAGAAATTGAAATGTGAGTAATAGTCTGATAGATGATGGTGCATGGGTCAAATAAAAACGTGTCGTAATTTTAGCTTTTTAGTTCATCCGCAAACCTCTGAGAAACCCGATTCTGTTCTAGCACTTCTTTTGAAATCGTGGATGCCTAAAAACCCATATCTTAAGCCTCAAGAAAAACAGCCTTTAACAGGATGGTAATAGATATTTTGTTTAATCTGGGATCTCTCCACTGTAGTTTCTTCTGCTTCATCTAAGCCACCGCCGACCGCCATCGATCTGCCACCTTCGCTGCCGCTATCAATTGCCACCTTCGCCTTCAGTTCAGTCATAGTGAGCCGCCGCTGCCTTCTCTTTTCCTTCCATTGGCTACCAGTATTATAGAGAGCAAAGAAGCATCAGCTTTAGTCTGAAATCGATTCCACAAACTCAGCCTCCTCCAACATTAGCAGCAGAAGGGATAAATCAAACTTATGAGATTTATTTATAATGAAATGGGTTTGTTACAGATCTGCATTTTAGAGTGAGAGAGAGAGAGACGATCTTGTCAATTAATCTGGGCGTACAATCTGCCTATACTTCAGGTTCAGGTATTAAATTTAACCATTGATCTTTGTTTTTCATCCGTTAATTGGTTGAAATCAGGACTTGAATGATAATTATGAGAGAGTAGGAACAGAGTTTGGGAGTTAGGTCTGGCTGGCAAATTGCATGGCTATACCCTCTGTCGGCGCCTTCACCGATGGAGGCGGTGTAGAAATAGTTGCCGGCAGTGGTGTTTAATATGACATTGGAAGGGATGGATTTGAGGAGGATATCTCTGTTAACGGCGAATTTGAAGTTACTATTTGTGAAATTTGCAGCGGCGTTGCAGCTAATTGTTTGAGAATTTATAAGCTTAATAATCAACCAAAAGATTTTAACTCCGGGAACCTTTGGGAAGGACCAGATTGAATCTTTTTAGTACCCGGAACCCAGCGACGTTGACAACTACTAGCGAGCCGATCTATGTTGCCCCTCCGTTATCACTGGTTTGACCGTCCTCTAATCTCCGATTAATCTCGCCGGTGATTGCATCTCGCTTCTTCATCAACTTTATCATCTTTGGTTTCATTTTTTATTAGTTTTTTCCTTTTCTACTGTACAATTCGATAATTAGTTTGTGTCATGGTTCATTCAAGAAATTATCGGGATAGGCAAGATCATGATCGCCTATTTAATAATAGGATTTACTTAAAAAATTTCCCAAACAGCCATGATGCATCGGCTTTGAAGAGCATTTTTTTTAAATATGGAGTTCCAGGAGAGGTTTTCGAAATATGGCAAGATCATGATTGCCTATTTAGTAATAGAATTTTGTTTTGGTCTCTATCGATGGGTCATCCCTATGCACGATGCTCTTTAAAGATTGAATGTAGTTATGATTGGTTATATCAGGATGCACGCCTTTAAAGCCAAATATCCTTCATCAAGTAAATAGGCTATACCTCATTAACGCCCCCTCATGCTCAGGCCAAGCCAAGACCGGTTTTTATGGATTCGTCTAGGGATAACAAATCCTACGCAATAGTGGTAGCTCTAGCCACGGATCTGAATCAGTCTAGGACTGATAGTGATTTTCCATTATCGATTTGGGCAAGAGTTGCTTGTCTGCTCCATGTAAAGGATATCTCGGTTATTCTAGACTTGATGGAGATAGAGTCGAACAGAAATTTGGCTTTTGATTTTATTGCTCCAGTGGGTGGTAATTAAGTGGTTATGTCCTTCCTTTCTTCTGATGCAAAGATAGCTTTCCTTGAGGGGGATTGGAGTCATCTTCAGGATATCTTTTCACTGGATTTCTCGATTAATTTTGTTCCAACCAAATGTCTCTTTTATGTGGATTTTCTGATGATTCCTCCCGCTTTGATTACCGAATAACTAATCAATAAGCTCACAACTGAGTTTGGATCACTTATGACACCTGATTTTAAATACCTTTACCCTGATTGTTTGGATGTGGTATCTTGCTTAGTATCTGCACCTATTGATAGCTCTAGTCGAAAGATCTCGCTGCTGTAGGGAGACAAGGAATACAAGGTTACTATTAATTTCAGACAGGCTATTGCATGTGATAGGAATTCATCTTCGAACTCATTTAGGAGTGGACGGTTGCCATTTGAGACAAACTCTATACGATAAAATAGTTTTAGGTTGACTGACAGTGTCCCTGACTCTCATCCTCCCTCTATAAAGGATGATGCTGAAATTTCTATCGAGCAACAAGCTAGGATGCTCATTGGGTTGACTGATAGTGTCCCTAGCTCCAACAAAGTTGGAGCTGAAATTTCTATCTAAAATCATGGTCTGGGTTCTATTGGGTTGACTGACAGTGTCCCCAGCTCCTTTCAGCGTAAAAAAGATGGAACTGAAATTTCTGTCCAACACTATAGTCTTGCTTACATTGGGTTGACTGATAGTGTCCCCAGCTCCGATCCTCAGAAGGTTGACAGAGCTAAAATTTTTATCCAACAGTGTGGGCTAGGTCCTATTAAGTTGACTGACAGTGTCCCTAGCTCCTTACCTCCTAGTGATGGTGGAGTTAAAATTTCTATCCTGAATCAGGGTAGTGGTTTAATCAGGTTGACTGATAGTGTTCCCAGCGCTCCTCCCGTAGGGGTGGGGGAGAAGGCTGAAATTTCTATCTATCGAGTCCAGAACACGAGTTCTAGAATTGGGGAAAATAGATTAACTGATCGAGTCCCCAGCAATCCTTCTCTAGGAATTTCAGCTAAGTGAGTCTCTAGCTCAGATTCGCGAACTTCGATTTTAAAGGAAGGAGTTGTTGAAATTTCTGTCCTACAAAGATCTGTGACTTCTCAGGGTAACTAGGGTATTTGGCTAGGAAAGGAGAACTCACAGGTCATCCACAGAATGCTATCTCGAGTGCATCGAATGATAATTTAGATTGTAGTGGGGGTATGGTGAATCGGGTGAATTATACATGCGGGGAATTACCTGCCAATGTATTTAGACACGCAGGTGCAACGGTCAAGCAAGGAACAACTTCAAGAATGGCTTTGAGTTTGGACACCTTGGGATCAAATATAGCTAACAGAAATGGAGTTATTACCCGATCAAAAGCGAGACCGTCGAGCATATCAGAAAATAGGGAGACCTTTGAGGTAGGGAAGAAATTGGGGGTTTTAAAGACAAGCGTGCCAAGGTTATTTTATAGGCTTTAGCATCACGCAAGGCTTAAACGGTCACGATGCAAGGTACTTTATGATTAATGTCGTTTAATTTTTTAAGTTGGAATTTTCGAGGGGGCCTCCATAATGGGGGAAATAGGTGTTAGTAAAATCTTTGGCTAGAAAATGGAACTTGCATGCATTTGTTTTATTAGAAACGAAGTCTGTAGGAGTGTCGGACTAGGTAATTAGGCAATTTTGGCGGCATAATGATTTCGGATCTCATTATGTATCAGCCATTGGCCTTTCGGGGGGAATTATAGTGTCATGGAATTCTATATTATTTCAAAGCCTAGTTATACAAGAGTCTGAGAGATGGGTTATCATTCGGTTGAGCTCATCTCAGATTGAAGTCTATCTTATTTGTGTTTACGCTTATAATGATCAAGAAAATAGAAGATAATTGTGGCATGATTTAGCTAATAGTATCATGGGCTTGAGTTTGGTTATTTTATGTGGGGACTTTAATGAGGTTTTGCATGCTTCTGAGAGGTTTGGGGGGGATTTAATGAATTCGATTATGGAATTTTGAGATTTTGTAGATAATTATGCTCTCAATGATCTACCTCTTAATGGGAGAGATTACACGCGGGTGAATTCTCTATCTTATTTGAGAATAGACCGGGTTCTTGTTTTGTGTGTGATATTAGATCTCTGGCCATATATGCGCATCTCCACCGTGGATTCAACACTTTCGGATCACTTTCCTTTCATTTTCAAGTAACATCCAACTGGAGTTGGGAGATGGAGACTGTTCCATTCTCCAATGTGTGGTGGAATAATGATGCCTTCTTGCCATTCTTAAGACAAAAATGGGCCCTTCTTAGCTCGGCTTTCCCAAACCATGACATTCATTTCAAATTAAGTAACTTGAAAGACTTCATTTGGCCGTAGCACATTGATAATTTCAGATGACTAGAAGAAAGAATTCAGGAACTTAAGGGACGTGTAATTAGTCTTAAGTCAAGTTCGGCTATTCGGCCAGTGGATGGGGTAATAGGATCAAATCTCAAGTTGCAAGGGCTAATTTGCGCGCCATGAGGAAGAATTTGGAGAACATTAAACATCAGCAATCGAGAGTCTCATGGGCATTATTGGGAGATAAAAACATAGGATATTTTCATAGGATAGCTTCAGCAAGAGCTAGAAACAATGTTATAAATCAACTTGAAGTGGATGGGAATTGGTGAGCGACTCAAGAGTGATCGTTAATAAAATTAGGGGCTTCTATTTGGATTTATTTAGTGAACGGTAGGTGGTACCATTTTCATTGAGTTTGTTGAACTTTAGATCGGTGGATATTGCCTCGAACAATCGTTTGATGGTGAATTTTTCAGAAAGAAAATTGGAGTTAAGAACAAGGCTCCGGGTCCAGAGGAGTTTAACTTTTATTTTTATAAGAGGTTTTAGGCTGATCTTAGAAGGGATATATTGCCACTGTTTAAGAATTTTTACATGTCAAACAGGCTGCCCAAAGCTATTAAGATGTCGTACTTGGTGTTAATCCCAAAAGTACTCAGGGCGTGTTCTTTATCTAATTATCGGCCGATTGCACTAATCTATGGGATGTATAAACTTGTAGAGAAAGTGCTAGCTAACTGATTAAAACCCTGTTTATCAAAACTTGTTTCAGAATCATAATTTGGTTTCATCAAGGGATGGAACATTCACGAGTGCTCTTTTATTGCCTCAGAAGTGTTACACACAATTCATTATCGGAGGTAATCTTGCTTGGTTTTGAAACTAGACTTTCACAAAGCTTATTATAGTGTATCCTAGACTTATATTTATGAGGTATTGAAAAGAATGAGGTTCGATGCTAAGTGGATTTCATAGCTGAGGAATTGCAGAAGACAGTCATCTACTTTGATCCTTGTTAATGGGATGCCGATTGATATCAAAATAGTATTCAGAGAGGTGTTAAAGAAGGAGACCCATTATCTCCTTTTATCTTTCTATTGGCTGTTGAAGGACTGAAATAGTTGCTAGATGCGAGTGTTAGGGACAACCTACTACCTACGTTCAGGGTTGATGGCTCTTCAAGGGATATTTTGGTATTGTAATTTACCGATGATACTATATGTTTCTTGCCTTCTAATATGGATATTTTGCATGTGTTCATTAGAGTACTTCAATGCTTCGAAATAATTTCAGGTCTAAGGATTAATTATGATAAGAGTTTGATGATGGGGGGTCAATGTCCATGATTACGTGTTACAGGCATATGCTGATTTTGTTGGTTATAAAGTCGAGAAGTTTCCGATCTCGTATCTGGGAGCCCCTATTAGTTGGAAGAGATTACCGGTCTCATCTCGGAATCCTCTAGTGGTGAAATTTTAGAATAGACTAGTGGGTTGGAAGGGGAACTGCTTATCATATGGAGACCGACTTATGTTGATTAAATGAGTGTTATCATCGCTTCCAATTTATCTTCTGGCCTTATGTAAAATGTCGGGATCTATCATCGACAGGCTGAATTATTTAATAGGGAACTTCCTGTGGAAGGGAGACGCGTGTATAAGAGGTCTGTGTAAGGTTGCTTGGAGCATGGTTGTGTTGCCTAAGGAAATTAGTGGCTTATGTATTAGGGACTTGCGGCTCATTATTGCAGTTTATTAATGAAGTGGCTTTGAAGACTACGAGAGTTGAACCAATACTCATTATGGTACAACGTTTATGTACGACGTTATGGTTTTGACTCATGGATGGCTTTTGAAAGGGTTGAATTGTGAAATCTACCCCCTATTTGGAAAGGTGTGTATTGGGTGTGCGTGAAGGAGGGATCATTTTGGAGCCTCTTCAAAAATAACTTAAGGGTCGTTATGAGCAACGGGACTATAACATCCTTTCGGCATGATTAACGGACCTCGGATCGTCCCCTTTGCATTCTTTTTTTGGATATCTATTCCCTTTGTAATAGGAAGTCTTACAAGGTGCAACAAGGTTGTGAGTACCTGCTAGGGGCAGATCCTTTCGATAGATCATTTTGGAAAAGGAATCTACGAATCACAGCTAGGGATCTTTGTCGGTAGCTGAGAACGTGGATGTATGAGGTGTGTCCATCTCTTTTTCCAGTGATTGGTAAAAGTTCAACGAGAGATATCAGCTTGGCGTGTAATTTTCCATAGGTGGCGGATAGACTATCATGGGCGTGTGAGACTAATAATGGTTATTCAGCGAGATCCTTTTGTCGTGCGTATTATCGCTTACCAAGGTGGGACACACCCCCTCTTAAATTTAGAAGAATTTGGGAATCTACCATCATACCTAAGATTCGATTTTTTGGTTGGCTATTATTCCATGATAGCTTACCAACAAAAATAATGTTTCTTATGAAGGGAGGTAGGGTTGTGGAGAATGATTGTAATGCCATCCCTATATAGGATGCGCCACCGTAACAAGAATCACCCAATGAACAACTCTACTCCACTATATAGAGTTCAATACTTATACATTTAATATGTACATATACAAATATAGCGTTCTAAACTCCAAATTATTCTCCACATATTTCTCAATACCACTTTATATTTCTCACACTATCTAGTACATGTCATTATTCTACAAACCATAATATTACATTAAAATATAAATCCACCTCGAATCTTTCCTTATTTGCTCTTTAAGCTGATCCACCTATACCACTTTGGTCCAAGCTATCTACAAGTTCTCCACCTACGTGTAGAAAAAAAACTACACGCTAAGCAATTTGCTTAGTGGTGTCCATAAAAGAAATATAACAACTTTGAATATTTTTAAAATAGAAAAAAAGTATATTTACAAGTCAAAAACAAATTAACCAACTTTATGGAAACAACTCACAAAACTTATATAATAATCCTTTCAAGTACAATCAAATTTACATCCAATTTTTTTTCCAAACACTTTAACCACATATTGCCCAAAGTAAACAAGTCCTGAATAACAGTAAAATGGATACGGGAGCAGACAAGCCCGAAGCCAAAGCTTCAAAATCAATATATCGGTCAAGCCCGAAGACGAAGCTTCAAAAATCAATATATCGGTCAAGCCCGAAGCCGAAGCTTCAAAAATCAATATATCGGTCAAGCCCGAAGCCGAAACTTCAATATCAACATATATATATATATATATATATATATATATATATATATATATATATATATATATATATATATATATATATCATAATATCGGCCAAAGCCCGAAGCCAAAGCTTCAATTGTTTGTACAGTACCGTACCCCCTTTATTGGCGCCAATCTACCCTGACCCGTATTCTACTCGTTTAATAAGGGCAATAAATCAAAGTAACACCTTAAAATTTCAGTATAAACCATCAATCATAATTCAACATAACTTCAGTAATTAAGAAATCCAAATCCCAAATTTTTAAGCATCAAACTTCAATTAAAACTCAATAAAATCAATATTCATACTTTCCAGAATTTTTTCCAGGTTTCATAACCTGACTTCCCCGGCATTTTTCACTATTAAAACATCATCCAATCGAAGAACTTTCTTCTAAACATAATTAGCCACATGACTCAGCTTTCTAAAACAACAAGAATCAAAGAAATTTAAATTTTATAACCAAAGTTATGATCAAAATACTAAACAGTATACCAAGCTGAGATTTTCCGAAAACAGATTTCATGACTCAACTTCAAACGAAACTTTCACATTGAAAATGAATGAAATTCAATAAGGTTCTTCTGAACGTATATTGCTTACTTTCTGTAGATATAAATAGAATCAAAAATCGTTCAAATCGGATTTATATAATGAGAGAAAACATTAAAACAAAACAGGTATACAATCTGGAAAATTTTTCCGAAAAACCGAGAAATCGAAATTCGAGACACAAACCTTTTTCTATGCTCTTTCTAGCTCTCTTCTACCTCTTTTGCCTTTGATTTATTTGCAATAGCTTCCTCTGCAACAGCCATATATAATTCTATCAAGATATTGCATAAATAAACTTCCTAATACCATAAATATGCTTAATCTACCATGAATTCTACTAATTAAGCTTTAATTTCACCAAAAATCACTCACCTCAAACTCGGGTTACTATTCATCCGAATCTTAATATCTGAAATCCTCCTCTTCTAATCTTGATTCACTGAAATTGATGATGATAGAGGGCTTAAGGATCGATTTCTAACAAGAATTCGAAGTTGAATCGAAGAAATCGGAAGTTTTTTTATTACAGAAAATTTTGGTAAGAGGGAAATGGAGAAGGAGAAATGATGAAGGTGAGAAGAGAAAGGCTGGATAGTATGTATTTTATTTTGATTTTTTTTTCAATTTCCAAAAATGCCCTTGAACAAATAATTAAATGCCTAATTCATCCCTCTTACTTAATTAGCTCTTATTTCCTCATGCCTTACATCCAATAACAATAATAACAATAAAAATAATTTCTATGATATTTTAATACCATAGTAATTTATTATAAGCAAATTTTGGAAATTTCGGTTCGTTACAATTCTCCCCCTCTTATGAATTTTCGTCCTCGAAAATTACCTGAAAGCAGTTGCGGATATTGAGTTTTCATTGTATCCTCCGGTTCCCAAGTTGCTTCTTCAACCTTATGATTCTTCCAAAGTACTTTTACCAAAGGAATAGACTTGTTTCTCAATTGTTTAACCTCTCTCGCTAAGATTTGTACCGGTTTCTCTTAATATGTCAGGTCGGGTTCGATTTCTACGACATCAGGAGATAAGATATGTGATGGATCTGATCTGTATCTCCTTAACATTGACACATGGAACACATTATGAATTTTGTCGAGTGTTGGGGGTAGTGCCAACCGATAAGCTACCGGTCCAACCTTCTCTATAACCTCATATGGGCCAATGAATCTCGGACTGAGCTTGCCTTTCTTGCCAAATCGCAGGACTTTCTTCCAAGGAGATACTTTGAGAAATACTTTATTCCCCACTTCATAAGTAATTTCTTTTCTTTTTAGATCAGCATAAGATTTTTGTCTATCCGATGCAGCCTTCAATCTTTCTTGAATAAGTATTACCTTCTCTTTTGTCTCCTGGATTAAATCCACTCCCACAATATTGTTTTCACTAAGTTCGGTCCAATATAATGGAGTTCGACATTTTCTTCCATATAATGCTTCATATAGGGCCATTTGTATGCTTGACTGATAGCTGTTATTAGAGGCAAACTCTATGAGGGACAAATACTTATCCCGACTTCCTTCAAATTCAATGATACAACTTCTCATCATGTCTTCCAACACCTGAATTACTCTTTCAGACTGACCATCTGTTTGAGGATGAAATGAAGTACTGAAATGAAGTTTACTACCTAAAGCTTCTTGTAACTTCTTCCAAAATCTCGAAGTAAATGTTGGATCTCGGTCAGAAATGATTGAAATAGGCACTCCGTGTAGCCTTACTATCTCATCTACATATAACTGAGCTAACCTATCAAGTGAATAATCCATTCTAACTGGAAGAAAGTGGGCAGACTTTGTCAATCTATCTACAACAACCCACACTGCATCATGTTTCTTCTGTGTAAGTGGTAAAGAAGTCACGAAGTCCATTATGATTCTTTCCCATTTCCATTCTTGAATTGTTATAGGTTGTAACAATCCAGAAGGAATTTGATGTTCTGCTTTCACCTGTTGACAAGTTAGACATTGAGCAACATAATTAGTAATGTCTTTCTTCATTCCATTCCACCAATAATGGCTCTTCAAGTTTTGGTACATCTTGTTTGCTCCTGGATGTATCGCATAAGGACTACTATGCCCCTCTTGTAAGATATTCTTCTTTAATTCTTCATTGTTTGGCACACATAGTCTATCTTTAAAATATAGACACCCATCTTCTCAAACCATATAGTCGTCTATGATACCCACTTATGTCCGTACTCAAATAATCTTTAAGTCATCATCTTCATTTTGTGCTTGCTTAACCTGTTGTAGTAGTACAGGTTGAATCTTCAATTCTGCAATTAAGGCTCCACTACTGGTAAGAGCTAACCCCGTATTTATAGCCCTTAGTGCCATCATTGCCTTTCTACTAAGAGTATCTGCCACTACATTAGCCTTTCCTGGATGGTAATCAATAAGACAATCGTAATCTTTAATGAATTCCATCCACCTTCTTTGCCTTAAATTCAACTCTTTCTGTGTTGGCAAATATTTCAAACTTTTGTGATCTGTATAAATATAACATTTTTCTCTATAAAGATAATGTCGCCAAATTTTCAAGGCAAAGACTATTGCAGCCAATTCTAAATCATGAGTAGGATAATTCCTTTCATGATTCTTCAATTGCCTGGAAGCATAGGCAATCACTTTTCCTTCTTCCATCAAAACACACCCAAGACCACAATGAGAAGCATCATTATAGATTACAAAATCCTTTCCAGGCTCTGGTTGGGTAAGGATGGGTGCTTCTGTTAACATCGCTTTCAACTTCTCAAAACTTTCTTGACACTTGTGATTCCACTCAAATTTTGCATTCTTTTGAAGTAGTTTTGTCAGTGGGGCAGCAATGACTGAAAATCCCTTCACAAATCTTCTATAATACCCTGCTAAGCCAAGGAAACTTCTAACTTCTGTAGGGTTCTTTGGTGGTTTCTATTCAACAACTGCTTCTATCTTCTTAGGATCCACTTTAATTCCTTCGGCAGAAACAACATGGCCTAAGAAAGAAACTTCTTCAAGCCAAAACTCACATTTGCTAAGTTTGGCATACAAATTATTTTCCCTCAAAGTTTGGAAGACTATCCGTAAATGTTGATCATGCTCTTCCCATGACTTAGAATACACCAAAATGTCATCAATGAAAACCACTACAAACCTGTCTAAATATAAGTAAAAGACACGGTTCATAAGGTCCATAAATGTTGCTGGTGCATTAGTTAGACCAAATGGCATCACCAAAAATTCATAGTGCCCGTATCTGGTTCGGAAAGCCGTCTTTACAATATCATCATCTTTCACTCTCATCTGATAGTAGCCCGATCTTAAATCAATCTTGGAGAAGTATTTGGCACCCTTGAGTTGATCAAATAAGTCTTCAATCCTCGATAATGGGTACTTGTTCTTCACTGTCAATTTATTCAACTCCCGGTAATCAATACATAATCGGAGTGACCCATCTTTCTTCTTAATAAACAACACTGGTGCACCCCACAGGGATATACTCGGGCGTATGAATCCTTTATCTAACAATTCTTACAACTGGATCTTCAACCCTTTCAGCTCAGCAGGGGCCATTCTATATGGTGCTTTGGATACTAGTGTGGTACCCGGCAATACATCAATTGCAAATTCTACCTCTCTTTTTGATGGCAACCCCGGTAGTTCTTCTAGAAATACATCGGGAAAATCACATACCGTAGGAATATTCTGCAATTCTAACTCACCTTTCTTCAATTCTAGAGCGAAGATTAGGTAGGCCTGACATCCCTTCCTAACTAATCTTTTAGTCTTCATAAAAGAAATTATGTTATAGAGATAATCTGATCTTTCCCCCACGATAACTAGTTCTTCTCCATCAGAAACTTGAAGTGACATCTTTTGTTTTTGCAATCCACCACAACTCGATGTTCCGATAACCAATCCATTCCCAAGATAATATCATAATCTCGGAAAGGTAACCCAATTAAATTTGCATGGAAAAGTTGATGTTGAATCGTAATAGGGCAATTCATATACACTTTGCTTACTATCACACTGTGTCCTAAAGGATTAGTCACTTCAATATTTTCTCCTAATTCTTCTACATGCAACCCTTTCTCTTGTGCTAATACAGTACATATATATGAATGAGATGAACTAGGATCTATCAAAGCATAAACATCATGATTAAAGAATGAAAATTTACCGATAATAACTTCGGTAGATTCTCTAGTCTCAGGCCCTCGAATTGCATAACTTCGTGCCATTCCTCCCGGTCTACCACTCTGTGGTGCTTGTTGAGTCACATCATGCCCACTTGAACCACTAGCATTTCCTCTTCCCCTTCCTCTTCCACCTTGCATTGTAGGAGTAGGAACTACTGCAGCTGCAGATGTACTTATCTATTTTTGAGGACAATTTGCAATCAAATGTTCCCTCGAGCCGCATTTAAAGCAGACTCTACCTTTTTCCTATCATTCCCCTGTATGCATCCTTCCACAATTAGAACATTGTGGAATATCTCCTCTGCTTCTACCTGAAGGTATGCTAGCCGCTGATCCCGCACTTATGGTTTGTCTCGGTGAAAACCCTCTGAAATAAGATTGTGTTTGTTCTGATGTTCCCTTCTATCTCTTACTTGGAGATTCTGAACTAGTTGGACCATGCGATCCCTTTTGAAATCCAGACCTTTTAGCCATTCTTTGTTGCCTATCTAAATTGATCTTCTCAATGCCCGTAACAGCATCAACCAAGTCATTGAACACTCTAATCTTTTGTGCAAGTAAATGCTATCTAATTTCATCATTCAGCCCATCCTCGAATCTCTTACATTGTCGTACTTCACTGTCAACGATATCACGAGCATACCTCTCGAGTTTGAGGAATTGAACTTCATATTCTCATACAGTCATTTGTCCTTGTCTCAAAGATAAGAACAATTTCCTCTGCTCATCCTTGAATCGTTCACTAACATACTTTTTGTCAAATTGTTCCAAGAAAAGACTCCAGGTGATTTCTCCGGGTCGCCTTTCCATCACAATATTATCCCACCACCTCCTAGCTTGTTCTTTGTGTAGACCTTGAACATAGTCTAATCTCTCTTCATCTGTAAAATGAAGCCTAGTCATACACCATTTAGTATGATTAAGCCAATCTTCTGCAATTACAGGATTCACTGTATCCCCTTTGAAGTCATTAGCCGGAAGCTTCTTTATTCTTTCAAGAGGAGTTCTCTCCTCTCTTCTTTCAATGTGAGGTACTACAGGAACTTGAGGGATTTGTATGTTTCGTAGTACTTATGTGATTACTTCAGTAGTTATATGCTGAAGTAAAGCAGCTTGTGCTGGAGTAGGTTGTTCAGGAAACCCATGAATTGGTGGTGGCTCATGTCTTTGTTCATCCCCTTGTCTAATACGGACCGTACTCTCAGCATCCTCTTCCTCACTCTGGTTGTGACTACTACTAGCCATAACTTATTCCTGAAAATTGGACCAAAGTGGATCAAACAACTAACATAATATATTTATATCCTAAATGGCATGTACGTACTAGTCCTAGAATCGCCTAAACCTCAGCTCTGATACCATTAAGTGTAATGCCCCCCTATATAGGGTGTGCCACCGTAACAATAATCACCCAATGAACAACTCTACTCCACTATACAGAGTTCAATACTTATAGATTTAATATATACAAATACAAATATAGCGTTCCAAACTCCAAATTATTCTCCACATATTTCTCAATACCACTTTATATTTCTCACACTATCTAGTACATGCCATTATTCTACAAACCATAATATTACATTAAAATATAAATCCACCTCGAATTTTTCCTTATTTGCTCTTTAAGCTGATCCACCTGTACCACTTTGGTCCAAGCTATCTACAAGTTCTCCACCTACGTGTAGAAAAAAAACTACACGCTAAGCAATTTGCTTAGTGGTATCCATAAAAGAAATATAACAACTTTGAATATTTTTAAAATAGAAAAAAAGTATATTTACAAGTCAAAAACAAATTAACCAACTTTATGGAAACAACTCACAAAACTTATATAATAATCCTTTCAAGTACAATCAAATTTATATCCAATTTTTTTTCCAAACACTTTAACCACATATTGCCCAAAGCAAACAAGTCCTGAATAACGGTAAAAAGGATACGGGAGCGGACAAGCCCGAAGCCAAAGCTTCAAAAATCAATATATCGGTCAAGCCCGAAGCCGAAGCTTCAAAAATCAATATATCGATCAAGCCCGAAGCCGAAGCTTCAAAAATCAATATATCGGTCAAGCCCGAAGCCGAAGCTTCAATATCAATATATATATATATATATATATATATATATATATATATATATATATATATATATATATATATCATAATATCGGCCAAAGCCCGAAGCCAGAGCTTCAATTGTTTGTACAGTACTGTACCCTCTTTATTGGCGCCAATCTACCCTGACCCGTATTCTACTCGTTTAATAAGGGCAATAAATCAAAGTAACACCTTAAAAATTTCAGTATAAACCATCAATCATAATTCAACATAACTTCAGTAATTAAGAAATCCAAATCCTAAATTTTTAAGCATCAAACTTCAATTAAAACTCAATAAAATCAATATTCATACTTTCCAGAATTTTTTCCAGGTTTCATAACCTGACTTCCCCGGTATTTTTCACTATTAAAACATCATCCAATCGAAGAACGTTCTTCTAAACATAATTAGCCACATGTCTTAGCTTTCCAAAACCACCAGAATTAAAGAAATCCAAATTTTATAACCAAAGTTATGATCAAAATACTAAACAGTGTACCAAGCTGAGATTTTCTAAAAACAGATTTCGAGACTCAACTTCAAACGAAAATTTCACATTGAAAACGAATGAAATTCAATAAGGTTTCTTCTGAACATATATTCCTTACTTTCTGTAGATATAAATAGAATCAAAAATCATTCAAATCGGATTTATATAACAAGAGAAAACATTAAAACAAAACAGGTATACAATCTGGAAAATTTTTCGAAAAACCGAGAAATCAAAATTCGAGACACAAACCTTTTTCTATGCTCTTTCTAACTCTCTTCTACCTCTTTTGCCTTTGATTTATTTGCAATAGCTTCCTCTACAACAGCCATATATAATTTTATCAAGATATTGCATAAATAAACTTCCTAATACCATAAATATGCTTAATCTACCTTAAATTCTACTAATTAAGCTTTAATTTCACCAAAAATCACTCACCTCAAACTCGGGTTACTATTCATCCGAATCTTAATATCTGAAATCCTCCTCTTCTAGTCTTGATTCACTAGAATTGATGATGATAGAGGGCTTAAGGATCGATTTCTAACAAGAATTCGAAGTTGAATCGAAGAAATCGGAAGTTTTTGGATTATAGAAAATTTTGGTAAGAGGGAAATGGAGAAGAAGAAATGATGAAGGTGAGAAGAGAAAGGCCGGATAGTATGTATTTTATTTTTTTTTTAATTTCCAAAAATGCCCTTGAACAAATAATTATCCCTCTTACTTAATTAGCTCTTATTTCCTCATGCCTTTTATCCAATAACAATAATAACAATAAAAATAATTTCTATGATATTTTAATAACATAGTAATTTATTATAAGCAAATTTTGGAAATTTCGGTTCGTTACAATGATTTATGTCCCTTTTGCACGGATAGCGAGACGATAGCACATGCAATATTCTTTTGCCCCCAAAGTCTTAGTATTTGGCACCAGCTTTTTCGTTTATTCGAGATTCCGCTACCTATTCCGTCTTCGCCATGGGAGTTTTTGGAACTATGGAGTTCTCATTTTGTTGCGGGTCCGAAACTTGAATTTGCTATAGCACTATGGTTCGTGATTTTATGGTCTATTTGGAAACGGCGGAACAAGATGGTCTTTAAGGGTGTCAACACATCGGAGGATATACTTATTACAAGTATCTATTGTAGCTGGTTTTTATTTACTTGTAAGCGGCGTAATATGGGCTTCGTTATTTCCAATGTATTTACTTACTCGCAACTGCTACTCTCATGTACTTGATTTGATTGATCACATCTTATGATTAACATTCTTTATTTAATAAACGTCCGGACCAACCGCATTGGCTGCGTTCAGGGTGTATTCATTAAAAAAACAAAAATGTGTCTTCCCCAAACTCTACTTACTTTACCACATGTCGACATTTTATTGGATATATTTTCTTCTTCTTCATTATCCTTTTCTGAGTTTCTCCTTCTCTAAATTGTTTTCGACTTATACTTTCTACTGCTTATTGCTCTCAATTCCTCCTACTATGGTGCTATCTTGGGTAATTTGTGTACATTTGTTTAATTTTTTCATGCTTTAATCTAGCCTTTTCAGATTTGAGCTTAGTTTTGTTATGTTCTTACGGTATCAATCTCTAAAGCCTAAGTTTAAAAGAGAGACAATGTGTGGTTGCAGAGGGACGGCGGAGATGGCAATAGCCAGGGGTTCGATCACAGAATTGAAGAATAATTGAGTGGTGTTAGCAAGTCAAGTGACACTGGTTCAAAGACTATGGATTCAGGTACTCGGAATATGGATTCTACTCTTGCCGAGAGTCAGGCCAAAATTCAAGGAAAGAAATTTTAGGGTGATTCGAATTCGGATGATGATCAACTTTCGAAAACAATGGCTAAAGGGGGTTCGAAGTCTCGTCCTGAGCCAATTATCAATAAAGAGCCATGGCAGGTTCAGAGTGGTAAAAGCGGTACAAAAACGCGCGATACAACTAGAAGTAGGGGACAACCACGTAGAGGTGCGTGACGCTAGAATCGCCTCGTAATCGTAAATGATGCCTCTTATTTATCGAGAGGGGAATAGAGTTGCAAATGCATTGGCGATGCACGAATTTGAAAATGGAGTAAGATGGTGGGATCCACATCCGGGTTTTATCATTTAGTTTTTTGCTTTTGAATTTGTTCCTAGACCGAATTTTGGGTTTGTCTAATGTCTTTATAATGATTTTTTTTCATTCGTTTAATAAATAAGTTAGGGAAGGGCTAGGCAATTTTAATTAAAAATTTTGAAAAACACAACTTACTTATAATGTTAATAATAAATCATTGCTAATTAATTGTAAAATAATATACGCTACTCTTGTTAAATATTTTTTACTTAAAGAGATTTGTGAGCTAAAACTACTAGTAGACAGTTTGAGACTATATCTAATTTTTAATTAAAAAAATATTATATCTAATTAATATAATCACATTGTCATGTTAAATATATATCCCTTTTATGTAATAAAATAAATAAATTTATTTTTTATTTTTTTTATTTTAATATATATTAAAGACTTTGAAGGATTGAAATTAAAAAATGAGGTGTGTTTCGCACAACAATTTTTTGAAGGAAAAAACATTAGTACAATAAAAAGAGCAAAGTAAGGGGTCAAACACACGGAGCGTGGTTGAGGGTTAAGGAGGGTGTTTATAATGGGAATTTATATAATACTTCTGCTTTTTCTATCATACAACATTTGATAGTTGATAAGAGGGGATTTAATTAATACGAGAGAATGTATAATTAAGTATTAGTCAATTCTCAACCATTGAATGAGGGAATGGTACAAAAAGGCTGACTTTTTGTATTGATTCCGACGTACCACTAGACCAAAACCGATTTGTGTTATTCTCTCTTAAAAATGCTTTTATATATTTTTTTTTCTATATTCATACTATACCTAAACTAAAATTTGAGGCCCCCAAAACCTCAGGGTCTTGAGCAGTTGCTCCACTCACTCCCCATATTAGCCGGCCCAGATAATATCATTAAGGGAATAGATTTGCCATAATACTCTAATTTATAAAGAAAACTATGATATTATCTTTTAAGCCCGAATTCATCATATATGATCACTGGGAATCCCGCATATATAGGTTTTAAAATTACAATTTTGTGTACATATATTAGGTCGGCAAACAAATGTCCCTTGTAAGCTAGAAGTTGAGAGGATCATGTATACATAAATATGAATTTATAACTTTATTGGTATTAGAATTAATTGGGTGTAGCTCAATTGATACACTACTCAATGTTGATGGTGAGAAGTCCTAGGTTCAATACTTAGCCTCTTCAAATTACTTCTTCAAAAAAAACTTTATTGGTATTAGATATTTTGGGATAAAAGTCCAACCGTAAATCTATGAAAGCTTTATCCTAAATGTCATGATTAATATAAGAGCTGAAATTAAGTTTACTTATAAACTTAAGCTTTTTGTTCAAACCTAGAGATCGAGGGATTGAATTTTTATAGCTCTATTATATTTCGACAAGTTATTGAATAAGTCTTCGTTGTACCATGATTTTAAAGTGGACATATCCCATACCAATATGTCATATTTGTTGCTATTTTTCCAATGACTAATTATATTATATAGTCATTAAAAAGAAAGAAATGAAAGATAACATTGAATATCAGGCGTTAATTCCAACCCTAGTTCCAACAAAGTAATTGACCACAAAGATGAAATGGTACCTATAGATGACAACATGCTTATATCCTTGAAGCGATAAAGATCTAGGTGAAGAGACTTCAATCTTTTAGGTCTTGACAATCTTCCAAAACCTGCATAAAAAATATGAAGACTTCAAACCTTTAGCCCTTGTATGTGACCGCAAAATTGAAGGAATTCAATTCATTTTGTGTATAAAAGTTGTATGCTTTCTATAGAAAATAAATGAAGTGAATTGAATTCCTTCATTTTTTAGAGTTCCAAACACACCCTTAAGTCTTGGTAATCTTTTAGTTATTGATGTCTATATAGCTGACATCAACATATACTCACTCAAGTAGAGCATCATAAGTACTCTCTTGTTCAAAAACAGTCATTTAATGGTTGTTTTTATCATTTTATAACATTAATATAACTTTCATAATTTTTTCTCTAATTTACCCTTGTATTAATTAGGAAAGAGATTAGGTATTGATGAAATTATAAATTGGTCATTAAGAAGAAAGAAAATTTTATCAAGAATACATTAGTCATTTTAGTAGTGTATTACATTTTTATTGGTTTTGATGAAAAATCTAACCGGATGGAGTATTACGACTAGCTAGTCAAGTTGTTAACTTGGTTTTCGATGCAGCCGACGATAGGAATGGAAGTCAAGTCAAGAGAGGTGAGATGGTGAAATGGAAGAAATAAAGACGCATTGAAGTACCAATCTTCTTCTATTCCAATGCCATCATAAAATTGATAAAGATTCAGAAGATTGACACGACCAGATTTAGAGCTGCACACCACACCATCCCATCGACAACAATCTCCAATATTTGCACATTCACCCAAAGAAGAGTATAGCTGAATAAGAGCAACTCTTTCTTCTTCAATACAACCATCACAACTCATAACTATTGTCATAAGTAGTATTATTATACCACTCAACCTCTTCATTGCTTCTTACTAATTTCTTATTTCTTTCACTGTTTATCTATATAAAGTATTCGAGCTGCACTTGCCATTTTATAGCATTTCATGCATAATTTAACCATGACTTTTGTTGCTTATGAGTGACAACTGACAAAGTTAATGGTTCTTGTTGCTTTGTGTGGATAATAACGACCTTAACTTGTTCATAAGGGTAGAAAATGCACACTGTCATGTGACTTTATAGAGAGTCAAGTCAACAGAACTCTAATGGTCATGCTAACAATAGCACAATTACATGCGCAATTATTTAACTCAATATTTTGTAGCTGAAAATTTAAATTAAAACATATAATAAAAATATAAACCATGAAGGCTAATTTATAAACTCCCATATTTCGTAAAGTATTATCATGCGAAATGTTTGTATTAACTTGGCCCACATATGAGGTGTACGCACGTTGAGCAACCAAAAACAAAAACTTAATATCATTTCTCTTTCCATTAAACCTAAAATACAATGCAATGGGAAAAAATAAAAAAAAAAGGGAAACATGAAGTCAAGTCACGTTTGGAAGCATTGTTAGGATTTTAGTGTAATTGGACTGAAAAGTTTGACTAATGCAATCGTGACATTTCATTGTACAAGACGCGAGAGTGCGGAGTGCACACTTGTTCGAATTTTGTTACGATATGGGGGGCTCCGGGGGCTGCCTCCTGGTGTAGGGTCCAAGGGACAACAGCCCCTGGCGGGAGTCAAGCTGACCTGGCAGAACGCATCCTTTGAAAATTTCATCAAAAAAAGGAATTTTGGACCCGAAATAGCTTGTCTTTTCGACACAGCTGAAACCCGAAAAAGCATATCTTTTAGACATAGCTGCTAACCGAAATGACATGTCTTTTAGACATGTTTGTTGATGTTTTTGGCTATATATATCACTAAAAACGAAATTGGCAGATGCACAAAATTTCAGTTGATTTATCTTCACAACAAATCTAATTCTTGTTCTTGATTCAGTTTCTGATTTTATCCGATTGAAAGTTTGGTGACCAAATAAATTTCAATCTGACAGCGTATTTGTGACTTCAGAATCGTCCAAGTAATCTCAGTATTTCCGACAAGAATGACTTTTTTTTGGAAATAATGTCTAGCTTTTTAGTTTTTGAGAAAAAAAATCTAGCTTTTTAGTTATATTGGATTTAAGCTTTTCTATTATTTTAATTAAAATTGGAGGCTAAGTAATCCAGACTGAGATCTTATTAAATAATGAAAAAATAAACAAGAAAGAAAAAATAAAGAAAAAAACTAAGAAGGAAAAGAGGAAAAACAAAAGAAAGACCAATATGAGTAAACCTATGAAACAAAAAAAATTATCAATGAATGGGTTAAGTGACACTCATCTCAAAAAGGAGCATATATATATTTATAAGGTGGTTTATATGAGCATTGTTGTGACTCCCTACATGTCAAAGAAAGTTTTTTTTCCTTCAAACCTTCACTTGCCAAAATCTTATCTTCAATCGCATCATAATTATGATCATTTAATGAATATCCTAACGACGAACGTTTCATAAAAGTGATGTTCTCGGATTGGTAGTGTCATCATCATCGTCGCTTATGCCAAAACTTTTCATCCAAAGTATTAGGTTGAGGCATAAAAGCATCAAGCTGAATAAGGTTGAATAGTCAACAAACCCGACCGAACCAAGAAGCGTCAGGCTTCAATATCAATATCAACTCTTTTTTTTGGAGTCATTATACGCAATTGCCAAGGGGGTATTGAAGGAGAATCTTGTTCTTCAAGAATTTTGAAATCAATCTAATCTAGATTTTATTAAATATACCTTTATTCTGTTGGAAAAATATAGTGGAATTATGAAATGTTGATAGAACAAATAATACTCTTAATTCATAACAATTGCTCTCACTTACACTTTGAACTAGAACTCGTTTTTTATTTGATAGAAGAAATGATTGAGATTTTAGGATGATTACAAATGACAAATCAAAGCAATATTTATTGGTTTCTCTAAAATGTAAGTAAAGAAAATGTAATCAATATTACTCTGAGTTGTGAGGAAAAATATAATTAATGTAACTTGGAGTGGGCAGCAAGACTTATTCTTGGAGTTGGGATCAAACAAAAAACTCATTAAGTTTATTTATTTATTTCAACACTCCCCCTTAAACTTAATTCTCGGTCATTCCCAATAATGCTCGCAACTGATTGAATACGGTGTATTTCAGTGGCTTCGTAAACATATACGCGATTTGATCTTGCGTTTTGACATACTTAAGTGCCACCTCCTTCTGTTCGACGCATTCTCTAATAAAATGATACCTCGTGTCGATGTGCTTACTCTGATCATGAAATACTGGATTTTTGCCAATGTCAGGGTTGACTTGTTATCGACCAAAATATCAGTTGGATCTTGTTGTGTCACTTGAATTTCCTTCAACAATCGCCGTAGTCATATCGCATGGCATACACATGAGATTGCAACAACATATTCAACTTTGGAGGTTGACAATGTCACAATTGGGAACTTCTTTGAACTCCAGGTGAACGATGTGTCACCAAGAAAAAATACGAATCTGCTAGTCCTCTTTCTATCATTTTTATCACAAGCCCAATCACTATTACCGTACCTAACTAATTTGAATTCGTCAGATTTTGAATAATGCAATCCAAAATTAGTTGTACCTTTGACATAGCGGAGTATCCTTTTTGCTACATTCCAATGAGACTCCTTCGGTGCCTCCACGTATCTTCTCACTAGTCCAACTGCATACAAAATATTCGGCCTTGTGCACGTCAAGTATTTGAGACTCCCTATCAGACTTGTTGGCCTAAATTAAGTTTGGACTAGCAGTTTATCATGCTAAGCCCACAAACCCTTGACTCGTTAAGCCCAAACTTCCTAATTTAACCCATTAACCAGGTTTGTCCATACCCTAGCTATTTATTCTCTTCTTCTTTTTAGCAGCCACTTATTTTCATTTCTCTCAACTGTTAAACTTTTCCTTTTCTCTTAAAAATCTGTTGCAACTTCGATGCCTTTGATAAGGTGGTTCTTGAAGCTTTGAAAGGCACGTGATAATTTGTTGAGAAGCGGTTACAGGGAGAGAAGCAGTTACTGATCTATTGCTATAATAGGAAGAGAGGTTCACCAAGGCTTGGGTAATGCGAGATATTTTTTTTGTTTGGCTGTGATTACTATTCTTAGATCTCTTGATATGTTCTTGGTGGTTTTGTGAGGTTGTGTAATCTCTGTTCTCTGTTTCGATTTAGTATCCTGAGTTTGATCTTTTTCAGTATGCTAGTTTAGAGAGCTGGATAGTTTATGGCCTGTTAATTTGAACATCTTTTATATCTCCTTTGCCATCAATAAGAATCTACCAAAATGTTGGAAAACAATGATCCGGATAAAAATCTAAAAACAAATCCGGATCAAGTTTGAAAGAAACAAAAAAATGATTATAATGCTTCCAAATCCAAATGGGAAGATCCGGACAAAGATTAAGGTACAAATTATCCATTGAACAAATTGAAGAACTAAGCACTAGAAGAAATCATCCGGATAAGGTTTGAAAAGGAAACAAACTTTTGTCCTTCAAGACCAGCATCTGGAAGAACTGATTGAAGCCATCTCCGGAAGATAGATCCGGAGCATATAGGTCTAAAAGGCATCCGGAAGACCTATATTTCAAATATAGGGAAAGTTTCAATATACTTTTTCCCTTTCTTTATTTTGGTCTATAAAAGTCAAAGATCCTTTCCCCAAGGCAAAGATAAAATGACAGCTTGCATATTTCAGAGAAAAGTCAAAAGGGTTTGACATCGGACTGAGAAAAGCTAAACTACCTTTTTCTCCTAGACCAAATAAAGACTCGTATGGAGCTCACATCATAAAGAAAATGGTATGAAAGTTGGTGCATCACAAAATGACAAGCAAAACGATTACTGACAACTTTCTAGCCTCAATCCCAAGATTTTAAACGGATCAAAATACCGTTTAACGGACTGATCAACGGATCCGAAAGCTCCATATCATTGACCTGATCAAGGGTGAAGATTGAATGAAAGCTCACCAACCATAAACGGCTATATTTATGATCAAAGCCTATAAAAGGAGCTCTTTACCAAGTGAGAAGGTCAACTGATTGATTTACAAAAGCAAGTAACAAAGCAATACTTATTTAATCCCTCCAAGAACCCTTGATTCAAAATCTGTTTGTAAGGACTCCCAAGTGAAACTATAAACTTGAGGAAATCCAAAAACCAACCCTTTGTTAAAAACTGAGGTGTAAAAATCTCCAACTGGGGTAAGTTGAGAGATTGGGATATAGCTTGAAGTAGGTCCTTTGAGTGAGATCTCCCTGTAGGACTCAGCTTAGATTCGAGGTAGAAGGCTAAGTGGTATATCCTATAAAAGACAAAAGGACTCAGTAAGAAGTTGGTACTTTTAGTGGTATATCCTACTTTCGAAAGGGGTTACCATCCGGAGATAAAACTGTAAGGCTTAGTTCCTGCCAGTTGGAAAGGAATCCACTAGTGGATAACCTCAAAGGAAGGAAACTCCAGGGCCAAACAGTATAAAATACTTGTGTTTGATTTTATTTCTATTTTTTCTTTATCATATATTATTGTCATACTTGCATCATCCGAATCCATCCTCTGGATCACAATCAAATACGCTACACTCAGACTTTTCTAAGTCTGTAAATTTCATGAAAAAGGGTCATTCACCCCCCTTTGCCCTTATAAATACTCTTATAGGGACCAACAAGTGGTATCAGAGAAAGTTCTTAAACTAGAGATCTAACAATCTCGAGCTAATGAGTTTCCAAAACTCACAACTCCTTCCCGAGGGTATGTCTGTTACCCATCCTCCACTCTTCACTAGTGAACACTACACATTCTGGAAAAATTGGATGAAGAACTTCATTTAGTGACAAAGTATGCAAGCATGGTTAGTTATTAAAGATGGCCCATATGAACCTACTTATGAAGTAGAGGGCATGACTACCCGAAAGCCATCAAGCATGTGGGATGATAATGACTTTAAAAAATTGTATGAAAACGCAAATGCTATTAACATGCTTCATTGTGCTCTTAGTGCAGCTGAATTCAAATGGATATCTAAATATGAGATTGCAAAAGAGATATAGGAGAAGTTGGAGGTAACCTATACAGGCACTACCAAAGTAAGAGAGGCCAAGCTTGATCTACTCCAATAAAAGTTTGAATCCTTTAATATGGAGCCTAAGGAATCAATCAGCAACATGAACACTAGTTACACAAATCTAGTGAATGAAATGAAAAGGCTGGGGAAGGAGATTCCAGAAGTAGAAATGGTCAAGAAAGTGCTCCGGAGTCTCACCAAGCAATGGGACAATAAAAAGACTGCCACTGAGGAAGCTCATGACTTAAATTTTTATAGTTATGATGAACTTAATAGTAATCTTCTAACCCAAAAATTGTCCTTAGAGAGGTATAGCCAACAAGAAAAGAAACCTGATGAGAAAAGAAGGTCATTACTCTTAAGGCAGAATCTACTGGATCAACCTCATCCGGAGAGAAAGAGCAAATCGATGAATCAATGAGCACTAAAGATCAACTTGCTCTATTAACCAGAAGGCTAAATAGATTCATACAAAAGAAAGAAAGAAGAAAATCAAAGAGGCATAAATCTCGGAGACCCAGAGAAGGCACCTCCAGAAGAGGTAAGCCCAGAAGAAATCCGGAAGAAAAGAAAGAACCAGAGAAAGACGCTGCCTATTTTGAATGTAGGGAAAAAGGCCACTTCAGAACAAAGTGCCCCAAGCTCAAAAGAACCAAAAAGTTCAAAAAGAAGGCAATGGTTGCCACCTGGAGCAACAGTGAAGAAAGCAGCAGCTCATCTTCAACAGAAGGAGAGGAGACTGCTAACTATGCATTCATGGCTCTGACCGAACTTGAAATAGAGCAATTCGAAAGGGATGCCTCCAAGCAAGAAATAGTGCAAATTGAAGAATCAGAATCAAATACAGCAAAAACTAAGGTAAATTCTGATTCTAATTCTGCCCCTAACTTTGATCTTGTGAAAGCTCTTTCTATTGTTATCAAGGGAGTGAAGAAGAATGTGAAAGCCATTAAATCTATAAAAAGAGCTAGAATTGGCTAAAGATGCTGAAGACATCAATATAGTTAGAGCACCCAAGCATATTGATGTAGTAGAAGAAAACTTCCTGAGGAATCAAGTCCAGATTCTGAATGCAAATGTAATGGGACTGGATAGAGAAGTCAATCTATTAAAGCAAGCATCCAAAAAGAAACCTAAAACAAAGGATTCAAGAAGAGATAATCCTCCTCCTCCTTAGAATAGGGTTCAAAGGAACCAAAATCAAAAGACAAATGGAGTTAGCAGGCAAGCACAAGCTCAAAGATATACTGCTACCCAGAAAGGAAAGGCTAAGGTAGCCTATAACCAATAACCTATCAAACAAAGAAGAAATTATAGAGCTGAAATTGCACCTCCAACCAACTTTTGGATTTATACCGGACCATCTACTAGTGTGCAAGAAGCTGGGTATAAAGGCAACTATGGAAGGGAGGATCTGGAGAAGATCAGCAAGAAGCAAAAGCAAAATATACCTCCAGGTTTTGTGGGAAAAATAATCATATTACTAAATCATGCAGATTAAAAAAATGGTTATTATGATGTTTATCCTTGGCCTAAAATGGTTATTAACCCAAGATGACCCAAATCTGATTGGGTACCCAAACCCACTTGGTCTATTTTGCAGGTATGCCATAGATCCATAATAGATCAACACTTGGTACATTCATAATGGATGCTCAAGGAACATGACAGGTGATGAGAAAGCCTTCATCACATTAACTCGAAAGAAGGGAGGCAAAGTAAGCTTTGGAGACAATCAAAAGGGACAGATCATTGGAAATGGAACCATTGGATCTGGGTTTAAGATTGAAGATGTCTCATTAGTTGATGGACTGAAGTTCAACCTGCTAAGTGTGGCACAATTATATGACAAAGGAAGAAAAGTCACATTCGACTCCAGAGGCTGCTATATCTATGATAGTAAGTCTAATCAACTTATCCTTTACGCACCAAGAGTAAATAATGTCTATTCTGTAAACATTAAAAATGATAAGAAGAATATATGCTTGGTGTCTAAAGAAGAAGAATCATGGCTATAGCCCGGAGTTTGGGACACGTTAGCATGAACCTCCTATCCAAATTAGCTAAAAAGGAATTAGTTGTGTTTTTTCCTAAGGTTGCTTTTGATAAGGATCATCTATACACTGCATGCCAACTAGGTAAACAGCATAAGAAAAGTTTCCCTTCCATCTTATTCATCCCTTCCAAAAGAGTATTAGAGCTCTTATATATTTATCTCTTTGGTCCAATTAAGCCATTGAGTTTAGGTAGAAGAGAATACACCAAGGTCATTATAGATGACTATTCTCGATATACCTAGGTTCTTCAGCTAACAAGTAAGGATGAAGCTTTTGACCAATTCTCTAAAACATTCATCTGGATAGAAGTAGAACAGGGCATATGCATTGCACGCATTTGGAGTAATAATGGTGGAGAATTCAAAAATAAGCATTTTGCTAACTTTTGTGACTCCAAGGGCATTGAACACAACTTCTCTACCCCCCTACACTCCTCAACAGAATTGAGTGGTTGAGAGAAAGAATAGGACCATAGTAGAGATGGCTAGAACAATGCTTAGTGAAAATTGTTTGCCAAAATATTTTAGGGTTGAGGCACATATTGAGGATAAACTAGGAGAAGGACGACTAAGGTGGTATGCATATGTGCTGCGTAGACCAATAGATGCTCTAGTTAGAAAATGTGAGAACTTATGGACAAAGAGTAAGGGTAGAGGGAGAGGTAGACCTAAGATTACTTGGAGGGAAACTATTTCTAAGGATATGCATTTACTCGATATGGACGAAAATTTGGCTTTTAATAGAGCTTCATGGCACCGAAAGATCCATATAGCCGACCCCACCTAGCGTGGGATTTAAGGCTTAGTTGGTTTGTTGGTTGGGGCCATAAATATATCATGCTACATCTTAAATAGAGCTCTCATTAGAAAGACCATAGAAAAGACCCCATACAAAATCTAGAAGGGAAAAAACCAAAAATTGGGTATTTCAAAGCATTCGGATGTAAATGCTACATCCTTAATGATAGAGAGCAACTAGGAAAATTTGATCCTAAATCTGATGAAGCAATTTTCCTTGGCTACTCAACACATAGTAAAGCTTATAGAGTCTTCAATAAATGAACCCAAATTATGATAGAGTCTATACATGTAGATTTCGATAAGACTAACACTATGGGAAAGAAAAGCTACACTATGGAAGATCAGGAGCCGAAAGCTAAAAAATTTAGAGAAAAGGAGGAAGCAAAAATCCTTGATTCTCTTTAAATCAAGGAGTACAAAGAGGAAGATGAAGGAATATCCTTTGATCCAGAGATACAACAAGTCAATCTCAATCCATAGGAGATTGACTTTAATGAAGGCCAAGAAGAATTGGTTGAAGCTGAAATAGAGCAAGTCCCAGTTCAACAAGAGATTCGGACCCATAGGGATCATTCTATTAAAAATATTCTGGATAATGTTCAGAATCCAGTTAGAACCAAAGGTCAGCTCAACCGGATAATGAGCCATGCTGCCTTTGTCTCTCTCATAGAGTCAAAGAAATTTCAAGATGCTGAAGGGGATGAAAACTGGATGATGGCGATGCAGGAAGAGCTAGATCAATTCACCATGAATGATGTATGGAATCTTATGCCCCCTCTTAAAGGAAAATCAATCATAGATACTAAATGGGTGTTCCGAAACAAACTTGATGAATCCAGAATAGTGGTGAGAAACAAGGCAAGACTAGTTGCCCAAGGCTACAACCAGCAAGAAGGAATTGATTTCGAAGAAACTTTTGCCCCTGTAGCAAGACTGGAAGCAATCCAGATCCTATGTGCTTTTGCTTCATTAATGGGGTTCACATTATACCAAATGGATGTTAAAAGTGCATTTCTAAATGGTGTCATTCAAGAAGAAGTATATGTCAAGCAACCACCCGGATTTGAAGATCCAAAGTATCCGGATCACGTCTACAGGCTGAAGAAAGCTCTCTATGGATTAAAGCAATCACCAAGAGCCTAGTATAAAAGATTAACCTCATTCCTTATATCCAAGGGATATATTAGAGGCAGGGTAAATACCACACCCTTCATCAAGAAAAAGAAAATTGATATTATTCTAGTCCATATCTATGTGGATGATATCATCTTTGGAGCCACTGATGAAAAGATGTATAAAGAATTCAGCTCTCAAATGCAGAAGGAATTTGAGATATCCATGATGGGAGAGCTCAACTTCTTCCTTGGTCTACAGATAAAGCAAAGTCCAGATGGGATCTTCATCAATCAATCAAAATACACCAAGAAGATCCTGAAAAAGTTTGAAATGGACAACAGCAAATCTATGTCCACTCCAATGGGTTTAGACACGATCCTATCTAGGGACTGTGAAGGAGAAGATGTTGATCAGAAGCTCTATAGAGGAATGATTGGCTCACTCCTATACCTAACAGCTAGCAGACCTGACATACACTATGCAGTATACTACTGTGCGAGGCATCAAGCCAATCCCAAGGATTCTCATCTCAAGGTAGTCAAATGGATCCTCAAATATCTCCTAGGAACCACTGAAGTTGGATTATGGTATCCAAGTAATGGAAACTTCACACTCTAAGGGTTCACAGATGCAAATTATGGTAGAGATACTCTTGAGAGAAAAAGCACATTTGGAGGATGTCATTTCCTTGGAGACTGCTTAGTCTTACAGTATAGCAAGAAGCAAACCTCAGTTGCCTTATCCACTACAGAAGCAGAGTATATGGCAGCTGGAAGTTGTGTTGCTCAACTCCTATGGATCTAACAACAACTTGAAGATTATGGAGTGCAGTCCGGATGTGTGGATATAATGTATGATAACAAAAGTGCTATTGACGTGTCAAAGAATCCGGTGCTCTATAGCAGGATAAAGCATGTCAACATAAGGCATCATTTCATTTGGGATCATATGATGAAGAAGGATGTTGCACTGGTATATGTCCTAACCAATGACCAGAGAGCTGATATCTGTACTAAACCATTAAGTAAGGATCAATTTAGGAAACTGAGGGAATCAATTGGAATGTTAAATACTATTTAAGAAAAACTCTGGAAGATAGTTTTTTTAAAAAAACCAAGCCAGATCCTGAGATAAAGACTCACTCCAAAAGACAAGAAGCATTAGGACGATCTATTAAGAAGATTGCCACATCAGTCGATAAAGATGACATATAGCAGTAAAAGCACATAAAGGTAACTGTTACTTTTTTAATTTCAAAAGTCCATTGGCTGTTACACGTGCGATAAATACAGCAGTTAATTCAAAAATAAACCGTTCCTATTCTCCGGTTAAACCAATTTCACCTCTCTCTTAATAATCCAACTGCCATGTCATCGATCTAGTCAAAACAGCCAGAGTGCGGATTATCAATACCCTCACTTCAAAAATTCTAAATAAACCCCTCAAAATCCCATCTCTTCTTTATGGGAGCAACTACTCTACTGTTACTCTGTAAAATTTCAAACCCAGAACCCTAACTTTTAAAATTTCTCTAAAATGGCAGCCACACACACATCCAACAACCTCAAAATCCTACCAAGCAAAAATTTCTTTCAAGTATTTGACTTGAAGAATACTGATTTTGAACCTCTAAATCTCAAAACTTTCGACTTCGTCATACCCACTGATCACTTAGGTGATGATTACCTATTCAGAACTCCTCCCTTCTTCATGTTGATCGAAGATCAAAATCTAGGTGATTTATTGAAGATAAATTGCCCTACCTACCCAAAGCTTATAAAATAATTTTTTGCCAATCTCAGTGCTCACAACCATTTTGATGTCCTACGCACTGAAGTACAAGGGAAGGTAATAATTGTTACTCCAGAATTCTTTGAGAAGAATCTGAACATGAAGAACTCTAGTATATTGGTGAGAAAAGATGGGGATGAAACTGGAATTGTGTACAATTCCAAATTATAGCTTCACCGTAACTACTTTGGCGACAAATTTTCAATATACTTCCCTAGAACGCCCAGATTCCTGCAGTACGTCCTGGCCAAGCTCATCCTGCTACGAAAAGGATTATTGACTACAGTTTCTTCCCTCCAGCACTACATATTACAGCACTGGGTTAGAAGTGTTGAAGTAAACTAGTTAGTCTTGATCATTCACTATCTCAAGACATATGTAAACTCACATGGTTCCTTGATCATAAGAATTTTGCAAGTGACAGAAGTTGATCTAACTAGATTTAAAGGCATCTATGGAAAGCCTATTCTAGAGAAGAACTTCCTCAATCTCTGCTATGATGAGGAATGGGATGAAGAAAAGGTAAAACTGAAAAAGGATGAGTAAAAAATTAAGTCCCTAGAAGATAGTTAATCCGGAAAAGGAGGCCCTTATCCCTAAGAAGCCCAGAACCACCAAAGCCAAGGCTAAAAAGCAAGTTAAAATGGTTCCAGAGGAGATTGATGAGGACTCTCTACCCCTCACTCAGATCTTAAGCTTAGAGAAGCCTAGGCCCAGGGGAGACTGATTAAGGCTATAGCAAAGAAGGGTCAGCATGCTATTACTGCAGGTTTACCTAAAATTGCTACAAAAGTAATTGAGGCTGGAAGGAGAAAAGCCAAACAAACATTAGCTGAAATGGAAGATGAGGAAGATGATGAGGAGACAGAGGATGAGGCCCCTCTTCAAAAGAAGTTTAGGAGAAAAGGGCTAACTTTTGATGAAGCCATTGCTGCTCAAGAAAAGAAAGCCAGTGAGGGCAGGAGGCTCTCAGGAATAATCCTTAATGAGGAACCCAAGCAGTACAAGAAGAAAGCTACTTTGGAAAAAGCAAAATCAAGCAAAGTCAAAAATGATCCCGACGCAACAAAAATTGTAGGGAGCGATGATGAATAATACGATATCATTCAAGCAGTGATAAAAGACAACAATCAAATAAATCGGGGGAGAACAACTGAAGGACCCGAAGAATCATCTCTCATTTCCCCAATTCTTGTAGACCTGAAAGATATGGATGAACTGTTAAAAATTTCGGAAGCTGACAAGTTCATCTTTGCTAAGAGAATAGGAGCTCTTCCAAAAAATCTGCTTGGATCCGGCACTGCAATCATTAACCTTGAAAGTCTTGAAAAGGCACTAGAGAAGGATGTTGAGGAAAATATGAACATGCTAAAAGGGGAAAAAGAAATTCCTGTAAAGGCAAGTAAGGGATAGTTGAGGATAGCTCCAACCATCCGGAGGCTAGGGTGGAAGAAGTAAAGCAGGATGTTGCAGACCATCAAAATCAAACACTACAAACCACAGAGGTAACCCCTGATCTCCTTCATCTTAGTTTTGATCATGAAGAGCACAACTTGACTACAGTCTCTCCTAATGTAGCTAAGGATATAGTGCCAAACTCGGATGAAATAACTCCGAAGGAGGGAGAGAGTCTGAGTTCTCAAGGGTACACTTCTAAAGTGGATCCTACGGGCGAGGCTACTCCGAAGGAAAGGGAGATGGATAAGAGTGGAGAAGAGAGAGGAGTGGTTGAATGCTCTAGTTCAGAACATGATAGCCCCTTCGGAAGCAGTTCCAGCTCCAGAGATGAATCCAGCTCATCCGATGATGTCTCATCTAGACCTTCAAACAAAAAATTTCCTCCTCGCACAAAATCAGTGACTCTTCCTGAGGAAAATACCAAAGACTCCAAAGTTAGTGCCACTCTTAAACTACTTCAGAAGGCAACTCTTGAGCATCATGAAGAAGGATTTATCCAGAAGAGTCTCCTGACAATCTGCACTCACCTAAAAGTAGTTGAGAAGGAATTGCTCAGGTAAAAATCTGATAAAGCAGTCTAAAAATATTTAGGTAAGTTCAAAGAAAGTTTGAAGTGTCTCCCCAAAATTGAGCAATAAGTCATGAACTTCCCAACTCCCGGATATCTGGCAGCAGCTTCCCTATCCAAAGTCCAGCCTCTTCTGAATGAGCTAAAAGAAAGCGCCCCTACAGCAAATCAAAATGCCAGTCAAGCCAATCTGATAACTATGAAACTATCCTGGATAGAATATCCTCATTCGCTACTAATTTATCCACAAAAATCAAGGACTACATCGACTTCAAGTTTGAAAACTTGACAAAATTCATGGAAGACATCTAAAACGTACTCCGCTCAACCTGGAGACTGATCAGCAAATAACCCAGGAAATGCTTGCTTACTTTATAGATAAAACCATCCCCAAACTCAAAGAGAAAATACTAGATGATATGGGTGATGAGATGCAGGATAGGAACTCCGATATTAAACAGGTAATAAATGAATGGAGGAGGATTGTCTCCAAAGAGATAAAAGATCAAACGGAGCCTATCCACAATATCTGGAAGGGTCTTAGCAATGAAATCACCATTCTTCAAGCTGAAATAAATAAATATCTATCTCCGGACCATCCTTGTCTCTGACTATTCCAAAAAGTCAGGTCATACCTGTTTTACATAACCTCGTTCAAGCCATAGGGGACTCCGAGTTCATGAGCCAAAAAGGTATGACTACTCTTATCAAGGCAATGCTTCCTTATTTTGATCCCAAGGACCAAGAGCATATTCTGCGAATTCTTCCTCAAGTCTCACAATCTTATGATCAACTCCGGAGGTCCCTTCGCCCCTATTATTTGACTTCGCCTATAGTAGATCATATTATTGATGAGCGGGCTAAAGGTAACAAAGACTACTCTATCTACTCCTTTGCATGGCAGCAATCTTGGGACATGTGAACCTACATGGTTATTAATCCCCTTGATGGAAGTAAAAAGAGGGAGGAAGATCCGTGTCATCAAGGAGAAGGAAGTAGCAAGGGAAAAAGCTGCAAGTCCAGAAGAGTGGTCCATCCAGAGAGATAGTTAAGCTAGCTAAATAATTTTGTAATACTTATATAATATCTAGATTCACATTATATATATTTCTGTATCTTGTAATACTGAACTTCATGATGTTAACCATTGTTAACAGCCGAAGTATATATGAAGTGAAAAATCTTAACTATCAAAACAATCGCTTCTAAAGTACAATATGTAATTGTACTAAAACAAACTTAGAAGCAAGAATCATAAAATCATGGAGGAGTTAGGATACAAAAATTATGGGGGAGCATTGTAAGAAAAACTAAACTAAGTAACAAAAATCATACTCAGTTCATATACCCATATCCTATGCTTAGATGACTTAGGTTTTTGTTTCCATTAAATGGGGGAGATTGTTGGAAAACAATGATTCGGATAGAAATCTAAAAACAAATCCAGATCAAGTTTGAAAGAAACAAAAAAAATGATTGTGTTACTCCTAAATCCAAATGGGAAGATTCGGACAAAGATTAAGGTAAAAATTATCCATTGAACAAATTGAAGACCTAAGCACTAGAAGAAATCATCTGGACAAGGTTCAAAAAGGAAACAAACTTTTGTCCTTCAAGACCAGCATCCGGAAGAACTGATTGAAGCCATCTCCGAATGATGGATCCAGATCATATTGGACTAAAAGGCATCCAAAAGACCTATATTTTAAATATAGGGAAAGTTTCAAATATACTTTTTCCCTTTACTTTATTTTGGTCCATAAAAGTCAAAGATCCTTTCCCTAAGGCAAAGACAAAATGACAGCTTGCATATTTCAGAGAAAATTCAAAAGGGTCTGACTAAACTACCTTTTTCTCCTAGACCAAATAAAGACACGTGTGCAGCTCACATCATAAAGTAAACGGTACGAAAGTTGGTGCATCAAAAAATGACAAGCAAAACGATTACTGATAACTTTCTAGCCTCAATCTCAAGATTTCAAATGGATCAAAATATAGTCTAACGGACTGATTAACGGATCTGAAAGCTCCACATCATTGCCCTGATCAAGGGTGAAGATTGAATGAAAGCTTACCAACCACAAACGGCTACATTTATGATCAAAGCCTATAAAAGGAACTCTTCACCAAATGAGAAGGTCAACTGATTGATTTTCAAAAGCAAGTAACAAAGCAATACTTTCAATCAGTTTATTCAATCCCTCCAAGAACTCTTGATTCAAAATCTGTTTGTAAGGACTCCCAAGTGAAACTATAAACTTGAGGAACTCCAAAAACTAACCCTTTATTAAAAATTGAGGTGTAAAAATCTCCAACTGGGGTAAGTTAGGAGATTGGGATATAGCTTGAAGTAGGTGCTTGAGTGAGATCTCCCTGTAGGATTCAGCTTAGATTCGAGGTAGAAGGCTAAGTGGTATATCCTACCAAAGATAAAAGGACTAAGCTAGAAGTTGGTGCTTCTAGTGGTATATCCTACTTCCGAAAGGGGTTACCATCTGGAGACAAATCTGTAAGGCTTGATTCCTACCAGTTGGAAAGGAATCCATCAATGGATAAGCTCGGAGGAAGGAAACTCCGGGGACTTGACATAGGTAGGGCCGAACCAGTATAAAATACTTGTGTTTGATTTTATTTATGTTTTTTTCTTTATCGCATATTATTATCATACTTACATCATCCAGATCCATCCTCTGAATCATAATCAAACACGCTATACTAAGACTTTTCTAAGTCTGTAAATTCCGCGAAAAAGGGTCATTCACCCCCCTCTGCCCTTATAAATACTCTCATAGGGACCAATATAAAGTCCTTTATCCAAAGACATACCTCGATTATTGGTCCTTCGGGTAAACATCCAATAGGAGGGAACTCCATTAAATTGTTGTGTTATTTAGTTTTTCCTGCGATTTAGCTTTTGAATGCATGTTTAATTTCTGTAATCTTGGGGAAAAATTGCAACATTTGCTAATGGAATTGACTTATTCTACCATAATTTTAAAGTTGTCTGATAATTTGCTTAGGAGAGTTAGGGATCAAAAGAGTGCTAATTTGCTTTGGTCTAAATTGGACAGCTTGTATTTGACCACTAACACTGCTAAAATTGCTTATCTTAAAGAAAAAATTTTCAGTTTTAAAATGGATCCTCAAAAGAGTGTTGATGAAAATTATGATGCTTTTCAAAAACTAACTAATAATTTAGAAGATGTTATTATTGTAGTTAGTGATGAAGATAAATCAATAATCTTGTTATATTTCGTTCCTGAAAAATTTAAATCTTTAAAAGAAGCTTTAAAATATGGTAGAGAGAACTTAGAAGTTGATGATATTATTTCTGCCTTAAAAATGAAAGAACATGAAATTGAATCTGAGTCTAAGGGTAAAAATTAGATTAGTGAAGGTCTGTTTATTAAGGAAAATAATAGCAATAAGCCAAATTCTAAGAAAAAGTTTAGTCATCATCAGAATAAGAAGGTTGATAATAAGACTAATGATAGAAATGAGCCTAGATTTAATAAAAAATATTACTTGTTATCATTGTAAGACAGTAGGTCATACTAGGAGGTTTTGTAAAGAAAGGCTTAATAAGAATAATAATCAAACTGAAAATGTAGAACAAGGCGGAGCTATGAATAACATTATTGAATTTGATGATATTGAAGTGCTTAATGAGAGTCAATCTTGTGATTTGAATTCTTGCATTCTTGATTCTGGTTGTTTTTTTCATGTCATCTAGGAAAGATTTGTTTCTAAATATTGAATTGCATGATAGAGGCAGTAAAGTTTACATGGGTAATGGTGTCTCTTGTAATGTGATAGGTGTAGGCTGCATTAAATTCATATGTAATAATGGCTCTAAGTTCATGTTAACCAATGTTATGTATGTTCCTAGTCTTAAGAGAAACTTAATTTCTCTTAGTCATTTAGACAGTAAAGGTCTTGTGTTTTCTGTTGAAGGTGGAATTTTAAACATTGTTAAAAACAATAAATGTGTTTTATGTGGAAGTTTGAATATAAGCATGTATGTTCTGAGTGGTTCTGCTATTGGTTATGCCTCAGTCAATTCCTGTATGCTTGCTGTTTATTACTGTAAACCTACTGATTCGGTTGAGAAAGTTAATCATGAAAGTTTTTAGATTGCTAAGTGTAATCCAGTTTCTTGTGATAAAAATGAGGTTAATATTTCTGAAATTGCTTTGTATGATACTATTTCTGTTAAGTTGGAGTCAAGTGATTCCAATAAGAAATCTGCATGTTTTGTCTCTCATCTTGTTGCTGCTGATTTTCAGTATAGTAATTTATATTTTGAAGTTGGAAAATAGAGTATGTATGCTAGTAGTTTATGCAATGCTAAGTCGGTTGAAAATAAGCCTAAAGGGAATTGTAATATGTCCTTTGGATTATTATTTCTTATGATTGGTATTGTTGTTTTATTGGCCCCTATACTCAAATATTTCTTGTTTTCTGATTTCAGGTGCCTAAATCTTAGTGACTAAGTTCTAATTTATTGTTGCCTAAATGCAGAAGGCTTGGAGAGGTGAAGTTTAGCCTTACGTCAAAGTTGTGCTCCTAAGTGTTGAATTATTTGATTATAAAGTGCAGAGGACTTCGAGGTGTTACCTATTGATGAGGTAGAAAAGCTGCAGCTAAAAGGTGGAGATTGTTAGCCTAAATTAAGTTTGGACTAGTAGCTAATTATGCTAAGCCCATAAAGGCTTGACCCATTAGGCCCAAACTTCCTGATTTAACCCATTAACCCAGTTTGTCCATACCCTAGCTATTTATTCTCTTCTTCTTTTTAGCAGCCACTTATTTTCATTTCTCTCAACTGTTAAACCTTTCCTTTTCTCTTAAAAATCTGTTGTAACTCTGATGCCTCTAATAAGGCAGCTCTTGAAGCTTTGAATGACGCGTGAGAAGGCACATGATAATTTGTTGAGAAGCGGTTACAGGGAGAGAAGCGGTTACTCATCTGTTGCTATAAAAGGAAGAGAAGTTCACCAAGGCTTGGCTAATGCGAGATATTTTTCTGTTTGGCTATGATTACTATTCTTAGATCTTTTGATCTGTTCTTGGTGGTTTTGTGAGGCTATGTAATCTTTGTTATCTATTTCGGTTTAGTATCCTAAGTTTGATCTTTTTCAATATGCTAGTTTAGAGAGTTGTATAGCATTTTAATATCAACATCTTTTGTATCTCTTTTGCCAATAATAAGAATCTGCCAAAGTCCTTTGCCCGAAGATGTACCTTGATTATTGGTCCTTCGTGTAAATGTACCAACAGGAGGGAATTCGCCGATTTAACTTTTGAATGCATGTTTAATTTCGGTAATCTTAGGGAAAAATTGCAACAAGACTTCAAAAAATTATCATTTTACCATGACTCTATCTTCATCCTTGGTCAACTTTAAACTGCATTCGACCAGAGTACTAATAGGATTGCAAATTTCCATCTTGAATTTCTTCACTATCTCCCACGCAAAGCCACTTTAAGAAATAAAAATTCCATCAACATTTTGATTCGCCTCAATGCCAAGATAATATGACATCAAGCCAATGTCAGTCATTTCAAAATTTCAAGTCATATTCTTCTTAAAATCATCAAACATTTAAGGATTGTTCCGGTAAAAATAAGATCATCCAAGTACAGGATAACAAGCAATATATCTCCATCTTTCACTTTCACGTACAAGGTATACTCATATGGACATTTGACAAATCCATTCTCTTGAAAGTGTTTGTTGATACGACTATTCCAAGATCTTGGTGCTTACTTGAGTCTGTACAATGCCTTCTTCAGCTTTAAAACTTTTTCTTTATGGCCTACTATAATATACCCTGGTGGTGGTTGAATATAGATCTCTTCCTCCAAGTAACCATTTGAAAATGCTGAATCGACATCCATTTGGTGGATCTTCCATCCATTTTTAGCAACTAAGATCACCAGTTTGATGGTCTCCATTCTTGTGACAGATGCAAACACTTCATTATAGTTAATATCGAGTTTTTGACTATAGCCCTTCACAATGAGCCTTGCTTTATGTCGAACAAGTTTTCCACTTGCATCCTTATTTGCCTTCAACACCCATTTGACTTCAATGCACTTTTTGTCAACTAGAAGTTTGGTTGACTCCCATGTCTTATTCTTCTCAATTGTATTGATCTACTCTTCCATGGATTTTCTCCAATTTTCATCTTTCATAGCGTCTTCAGTATCAATGGGATCACTATCAATGAGATGGCAATAGAGAGTTAATTCTTCACCGAGATCTCTAGTGGCATCATTAAGATCTTCAATTCGCCGAAACTTTCTTGGCCTTTGTCTAGGACTTTCACTTTCATCATCTTCTTATCCGGGACATGCAACTAAAATAGGATTGCTTGTTGACATTGTGACTGGTTCCTCCGCATCAATATCATTGCTTCCATCCATGGGAAAAGGATAAAAAACTATAGTTCTTCTTATCATAGTTCCAATTCCAAACTGCTTCCTCATCTATAGTCACGTCCCTACTGATGATCGTCTTTCTCATGTCAGGATCGAACATCTTGTAACCTTTTGAAAATTCTGAGTATCCCATGAATAAGTATTTTTTACTTTTCTCGTCTAGCTTTCTCCTTTCTTCATGAGCAACATGAACATGTGCAACACTCCTAAAAACACGAAAATGAGAGATATTGGGCTTTCTCCCACTCCATGCTTCTTGGGGTGTCATATCTGAGACGCTTGTTTTCGGGGACCATTTCAAGATGTACATTGTATAATCATCTGCTTTTACCCATAGCTCATTGGGAAAATTCTTGCTCTTTAGCATGCTTCTCACCATATTCATCACCGTTCTATTCTTTCTTTCAATAACACCATTTTGTTGTGGCGATCTCAGGACTGACAAAAATGATGGATTCCATGATGCTCATAGAATCTTTTGAATTCATTTGATGTGAATTCTCCCCCTCTATTGATCTTATGACTTTTATGTAATAGTCAATTTCTTTCTCCACTAATGCCTTGAACTTCTTGAAAGCTCCGACAAATTCTGACTTCTCCTTCAAAAAGTAAACACATGTCTTCCTGTTATAATCACTAATGAATAGAAAGAAATATTGGTTACCTCCTAGTGATGTTGGTGTCATTGGTCCGCAAACATCGATATGAATGAGTTCAAGGGCGTCTTTGCTCTCGACATGGATTCCTTTGGAAAACTGGTTCTGGATTGCTTTTCAATAAGACATCCTTCACAAAGCTTATGGGGTTTATCAATCGGGAGAAGACTATGCACCATCTTATTTTGGCTTAGCAATTTCAAACCTCCAAAATTGAGATGCTAGATTCCCAAATGCCAAAGCCAATGACAATCCTTCATGCAAGCTTTTAAGCACTTTGCAACGTCTGTCTTTATGTTGAGAGTAAACATCTAGTTTTTTGATATAGGCACACTTGCAAGCAGCTCCTTCTTCTTCTTCAATAGCACCAACTTTCGGCTCATCATGTATGCTTGGTAGTTTTTCTCGAGCAAATGTCCCAAACTTAAAATGTACTTTTCATGTTTGGAAAATAATACACATTACTGATAAAATGGTGCTCTCCATTCTTTAAACGAATCAGAATGGTTCATTTTCCTCGAATAGGAACTTTTGATGAATCTCCAAAGGCGACATTTCCATTGAATAATTTATTCACTTCTATGAACATCTTCTCATCACCGCACATGTGATTGCTTGTTCCATTGTCAAGATACCAAATGTTATTTTCTTGACTGTGGTCACCTTCATAGGTTAGTAAAACTGTGTTGATTACCTCATTTTGGATGTTGTTGGTTGTCTCCACTTCATGGGTTAGTAAAACCGTGTTGATTACCTCATTTTGGATGTTGTTTGTTGTCTCCTCTACTTGGTTTGGTGGGCTCCAATATTTTGCTACGTAGTGGCCACATCTAGAGCAATTTTAGCATTGGATATTGGACTTGTCATATCCTCCATTTTGCCTCCAATTACCTCTTCCTCTTCCTCATCCATGTCGATGTCCTCTTCCTCTTTTGGACTGATTACTTTCATCATTTCTTCTAAATTATTGATTTCTTCAACGTCCTCTTCCTCTACCATTTCCTCCACAGCCTCTACCTCGTTCTTGTCCATAATGACTAGGATCTTGACTACTTTCTCCTTTGAATGAAGCCTTTGTTGCCAAGACTTATTCAATAGATTCCTCTTTCTGTATATTAAGTCTTTCCTCACTTGTTTGTAATGAGCCAACAAGTTCATTAACGGTCATTGCACTTGTGTCTCGTGGTCTTCTATGGCCACTACTATATAATCAAACTTCGGTACTAGCGAACATAGCATTTATTCTACAGTTCTCGATTCATCAAGTTTTTCTTTAAACTGTCGCATTTGATTGACGACAGATTTCACTCATGAGGAATAATCAACAACAGCTTCTGTTTCCTTCATTTCCATCATCTCAAACTCTTCTCACAACATTTACAGTTGAACTTTATGTACTTTCTCCTCTCCTTGAAGAGAAACTTGTAGTATATCCTAAGCTTGCTTGGAGGTGGTTGCTTCTGCCACCTTCTTAAACATTACACATCTGACCCTTGATGGATTAAACTAAGCGCCTTCTGGTCATTCCTGCGACTTTTATGAAAACTTTCTTTTTTTACTTGTGACAGTTGTGCATCTTCAGTTGAGGCTACGTAGCCTTTTTTGACTATATACCAAACATCTTAGACTCTAAGGATCGCTTTCATTTTAATGCACCAATTTTTATAATTGGTTTTGGTAAGCTAAGGAAAGTTGAAGGAAACACCATTGGTATTCTTTTAAGGAGGATTTTACCCAAAAAAATTGTTTCTAGGCGTACAGGGGCTATTGAGACACTTTTGATATGCCTTTTGTGACACTCTAGACTTAAAGCAACACCGTCAGAAGTCTTTTGCAACACTTCAGACAGACTTCTTGCAACACCTCTGGACTACTGCAATGCCTAAAATTTCTTAAACTGGAATTGAAATTTCTTTTAGGTAAGAGGATTAGGTTCAAAAAACTGGCTCTATTAGCCCTTTGTTGGAGAAATATAGAGGAATTATGAAATGTTCTAGAACAAATAACACTCTTAATTCACAAACATTGCTCTCACTCACACTTTGAACTATAACTCACTTTTTATTTGATAGAAGAAATGATTGAGATATTGGGATGATTACAAATGACAAATCAAAGCACTATTTACAGTCTTCCCTAAAATGAAAGTAAAGGAATTGTAATCAATATTAATTTGAATGGGGAGGAAGAATATAATTAATGTAACTTGGAGTGGGGAGTAAGACATATTCTTGGAGTGGGGAGGAAGCATATTCTTGGAGTCGGGATTAAACAAAAAACTCATTAAGTTTAATTTATTTATTTATTTTTACATGTTCATCTAGTGTCTAATTTTTTTGTCTAGGCTTGAAGAACCCAACGTTTGCTGCATTCCTAAATTGAGCAGCTTCGCCTTCGAAAAGTCCCTTGAATTCGGCTATTATTTCAGATATTTGTTCGTATCTCCCAAGATATGTATGATAAATGCGTTATGATTTGTTCAAATTTGTTGATTGGATACTTTTGTCTAAAGGGGAGGCCCCTTGGAAGCTTGAAGAAATAAAAACAAAGTTAACGTCAGTTTGGGGATTAGATCCTTCATGGCGTTTAATATCTCTTGGTAGTGGCTCATTTCATGCCATAATACAAATACTAGAACAAAAAAACATATTTGGAGTCAAGGAAGCTTAAACCTAACTTTACCATTGGGTCCTCAACTTTAATTCTTAAGCATAAAAATCATCTAATGTGTAGGTCTTGATTCATCTTCGATCACTTTCTTAAGAATATTGGGACCCACATATTTTGGCAGAAATCTCTTATTGCATTGGTGTTCTATACGTATTGATAGAGCAACATTGATAGTAATTTCGAACAATATGCTCATTTATTTGTGGATATTGACCTCTAATCAGATTTGCCACAAAATGTTGGTATTGAAAGGGGAGGCAAAGAATTGTGGATTTATGTTCTTTATGAAAATCTATCATCCTTTTGCAAGTTGTGTGCTTCAGTGAGTCATCTGCCATTTATCGTCGTAATAATTCCATATAAAATAGCCTTAATTTTTTATGACCACTTATATCACGTAGAACCATTTTCACCGCCAATATGAGTTTATGTACAAAATTGCTCATATGCTCAACAACACAACGACATAACCACAGAAGCCACCTAATAAACTTGAATATTGATGAACTCGTCATATTATATACTACAATTGGGTCTGACCTAGAAAATTTGCACATTCCTTGGCCTATCTCCTCTGAGCCTCAAGGTTATGAAAGGGTCTAGTCTTCTCCGCTAGCCCAAACTCCACCACGACTTTAATCACGAACCCAAGATCACTGGCTGCCAGGCCTTCTTCTGCACTGATACCATGTCATGGAACCGATTTACCCAAAAGCTTAAGCTATTAGGTAAGGCCCAATCATAGCATATATATCATTCCTGACAATCATCATCACCATTTTCGTCTTTTTCAACGGTAGTTGTTGATGGAGGTGGTAGTGTCGAGGAACAAGTTTGTGTCAATGGAGGTCCACAAAGGAAAAGGTTACATACATAGCTAGAATTATCAAACATCGCGAATTGCACAATCATCTTGAGTGTCATGCTTGATCAATTATTGTGTAAAACATTGAAGTGGTATATAAAATGTAGCCTAAGGATATAAGTGGGGATTGTTGGGGTTCTAGCCTAAATTCATGCACTTAATGGTTCATGCATTTGTCATAATTAAGGATGCATGCACTTGTAGAAGAATAAGAGTCTAGTTGTAGAAGATGAAGAGTCTTGGCCTGGAATTCGAGGAGTCTTGGCTTGTTCACCAAGATTTAGAGGTCTATTTATAGCCTCTTTTATGGATGATATTGAATTATTCCAAATAGCAATACATTGGGGAGAGAAAAGAAGTAAGAGAGTGAAAAGTGAGATTAAAGGGGAGTTGCGCATAGCTTACTCATTGGATGATCGCCGGAGTTCTATCCGTTGGATTATCGTAAAATTTGGTCAGAGTGTTCTTGAAATTCTTGTCTAAAGATTGACCATTGGGTTTCTTAACTACAATTTCCAAGATTATTTTGTTTGTGGGCAGATTGTCTGTTTTGCTTTTTTCAGTGTTTTCTCACTTGTTCTCTTCTTGTTCTCATTGAGTGATAGACATTGGTGGAAGTAAACTCTTGTAAGACTTTGTTGAGTTCTTTTTCCTCAACTTATCAATAAAATCAATAGGGTGGACTCCATTATTAGTCCCGTGGTTTTACTCTTCACATCGGAGAGATTTCTACATAAAAACTTTGGTGTTATTTGGCTTGTTTATTTTATCTGCATATTTGGTTGATTCTAGTTGACTCTTGTTGACTCTAGTCAACTATATTTGATTCTTGTTGATTCTTGTCGTTGTTGCTAGTCCGCATTCTTGCAACTGCAACTTAAGGGGCCTTGTGCTCAACAAGTGGTATCAGAGCGATTAAGATCAGTTCTGAGATTATCATAGAGTCTAGCAGTAATAGTTCTATGGTCAAGTTGACATCAACCAATTATTCTATATAGTGACCCATGATGGAGGATATGCTATTTTGTAAAGATGTATTTGATCCGATAGATTATGATACGACTGAGGTTAGAAGTTCTAAACCAGTCAAACCCTGAGAAGATGGAAGATAAAGAATAGGAGAAGTTGAAAAGGAACACTTTGGGGACTATTAGACAGTGGATTGACATTATCATCTACAATCATATTTCTAAGGAGTCCGACCCATTTGAGTTATGGAAGAAGCTAGAAGGTCTTTATGAAAGGAAGACCCCTCACAATAAGGCTTCGCTCGTTCGGAAGCTTGTTAATTTGAAGCTGAAAAGTTAAAATTCAGTGGCAGAGCATTTGAGTAACTTTCAGGATGTTATCAACAAATTGACCACTATAAAGATCGTTCTTGATGATGAGTTGTAGGCTTTGTTCTTATTGAGTTCTTTGCCAGATAGTTGGGAAACTCTTGTGGTGACTATTAGTAACTCAACTTTGGATGGTGTTCTTTCATTGAATATGATCAAAGAAAACATGTTCAATGAAGAGTTAAGAAGAAAGGAGATGGGAGTTGACAGTTCACAAGCCTTTGTTGTTGAGAACAGAGGAAGAGACAAGAGCAGAAGTCAAGGAGGGCGTAGTAAATCAAGAGGCAGGTCCAAGTCCAGAGAAGGAAATGAGACCCGTGTATGCCATTATTATGACAAGTCTGGCCATATCGAGAAGAATTATTTGAAATGGAAATGTGAACAGAAGAAGAAATTAGATTCCTAATCAGGGGGAGATGACAATGGTAATGCAGCAACTGTAGTAAAGACTGTTGAGGATACCAATTTGCCTTGTCCAGTTTGTGAATGTCATCAGGTTGATGATTTGGCTTCTGAGTGGCTTTTTGACACTGGAGCTTCTTATCATTGTGTTCCTCGGAAGGAATATTTCTTAAACTACAAAGCTAGAGACTTTGGTAGTGTTAGAATGGGAAATGAGAGCTCAATAAGCATTATTGGTATGGGCAATATTAATGTGGAAATTGATGTTGGATTCATGATGACATTAAAGAATGTGCGCCATATTCCAAACTTGTGCTTGAATTTATTAGCAGCAAGTGTTCTTGATCATGAAGGTTTTACTCATACCTTTAGTGATGGCAAATGGAAGTTGTCCAAGGGTTCAACGATAGTTTCTCGGGGCAAGTTATGTTGCTCATTGTATAAGACATACTTTAGAGTATGTTAAGGTGATATATTTGCAACTGAAGAGAAGAACTCTCCCAATTTATGGCATCAAAGATTGGGACATATGACGGATAAAGGGATAAAGCATTTGGCAGGTGAATCCCTCATTCCTATGGATAAATCAGCTTCCATTGACCCTTGTGAGCATTGCTTAGCTGGAAAGCAACATAGAGCTTCATTTGCAGGAAAATCTATAAGGAAGGAAGGAATTTGGAGTTGGTTCACTCTAATGTTTGTGGTCTGTTAGATGTGGATTTTATAGGTGGCAATAGGTATTTTGTCACATTTATTAATGATGCAACTTGGAAGACTTGGGTCTACTTGATAAAGCAGAAAAGTCAAGTGTTTGGGATTTTTCAGAAGTTTTATGCCATGGTGGAAAGGGAGACTGGTGGAAAGTTGAAATGTCTCCGGTTAGACAATGGTGGTGAGTATACCTCAAATGCATTTAGGGGTTATTGCTCAAATCATAGCATTAGACATGAGAAGACAATTTCAGGTACTCCACAACATAACGGTGTAGCTAAAAGGATGAACAGAACCATTATGGAGAGAGTGAGGTGCTTGCTGAGAATGTCTAATCTTCCTAATACATTCTGGACTGAAGCAGGAAACACGGTGACTTATTTCATTAATCACTCTCCATCGGTTCCTCTTGGTCTTGATATTCCAGAAAGAGCATGGAGGGGTAGCAATCCCACTTATGCACATTTGAGAGTCTTTGGATGTAAGGCTTTTATGCATGTGACAAAAGAGGAGCGATCAAAGCTTGATTCCAAGATTAAACCATGCATTTTTTTTGGCTATGGTAATGAAGAGTATGGCTATAGAGTCTATGATCTTGAGAAGAAGGAAGTAGTGAGAAGCAGAGATGTAGTATTCTTTGAGCACAAGCGAGGTGCTGAGTTTTTGAGTAAAAGGTTTGATTCTACCATAAAATCTTCTTTTGATAGTACTGATGTTCCTCTTGTGTCTAGTCCTTCTTATGTTGAGCAGCCAATAAGTGAGAATGTTGAAGCAAGACCTGTAAATTTTAAGGAACAAACAGTTGGTATTTATGGTACACCAGAACTTGTTAATGATGCTGATGAGAATGTTCAGTTTTATGATGCTTAATATGAAGAGATTCATGAGCGGGGGGAGCTGTCATCCCCACAGGCTGAGCAACAACAAGTTCAAAAATCAACTACAGAAAGAAGGCCATCTACAAAATATCCAAGCTCAGAGTTCATTCTTGTCACAGAAGATGGAAAGCTTTCAGGAGGCATTGTCTAGTGAAGCTAAAGGGTCTTGGTTGAATGCTATGAAAGAAGAGATGGATTCCTTGAGGAAGAATGAGACTTATGAGTTGGTGAAGCGTCCAAAAGATAAGAAAGTCTTGAAAAATAGGTGGATTTTCAAGAACAAGAAAAATATCGATCAGAGTGTGAAGCAAAAAGCTAGATTGGTGGTTAAAGGGGATTGATTTTGATGAAATTTTCTCTCCTGTTGTAAAGATGACTTCTATCAGAACCATTTTGGGTTTAGCTGCTAGTCTTGATTTAGAGTTAGAGCAGCTTGATGTAAAAACAGCTTTCGTACATGTTGATTTACAAGAGGATATCTACATGGAGCAACCAGAAGGATTTGAGGAAAAGGGAAAAGAAAAGTTTGTGTGCAAATCAAAGAAGAGTCTTTATGGGCTGAAGCAGGCACCGAGGCAGTGGTATAGGAAGTTTGATTCCTTTATAACTTCCAATGGTTATAAGAGGACGTTAGTTTATCCTTGTGTGTATTTTAGACAATTCTGAAATGGTAAATTTATCATCCTTTTGTTGTATGTAGATGATATGTTGATTATTGGACAGGAAGTAGATATGATTTCTAATTTGAAGAAAAGTTTGTCGGAATCATTTGCAATGAAGGATTTGGGTGCAGCAAAGTAGATTTTAGGCATGGAGATAGTTTATGATAAAAAGTTTAGCAAATTGTAGTTGTTACAGGAAAAGTATATTGAACAGGTGCTTGAAAAGTTCAATGTGAAAGATGCCAAGCCAGTTAGTCAACCATTAGAGGCTCATTTCAGGTTGAGCAAACTTGTCCTAAAACGCAGGAGGAGAAAGAAAGTATGTTGTTTGTTCCTTATTCCTCTGCTGTTGATTCTTTGATGTATACTATGGTTTGCACTAGGCCAGATATTGCTCAAGCTATTGGATTGGTAAGTCGATTTTTGTCCAATCCGAGTAAAATTCACTGGGAAGCAGTAAAGGGTATGCAAATGCTGACATGGCTGGTGATTTGGATGGAAGAAAGTTTACCTCATGTTTTGTGTTTACATTTTCAAGGGGAGCTATTTCCTGGCAATATAAACTTTAAAAGTATGTAGCATAATATACTACTGAGGTAGAGTATGTAGCAGCTTTGGTAGCTTGTAAAGAGCTAATTTGGCTAAAGAGATTTCTTCAAAAGCTGGGTTTGAAGTAAAGCAAGTATGTAGTATTCTTTGATTGTTAGAGTGCTATAGATCTGAGTAAGAATACCATGTATCATTCTCGAACGAAGCACATTGACGTGAGATATCATTGGTTGCGAGATATGATCGAGGAAAAAGAGTTGGCATTGAGGAAAGTCCACACAGATAAAAATGGAGCAGATATGTTGATAAAGATTGTTCCCGGAAGCAAGTTGGAGCTTTGTTGCAAGCTCTCCGAGATATCATTTCAATGATGTTGTTGTTACCTTGTCTTCCCCAATTTGGGCTCAAGGGGGAGATTGTTGGGGTTCTAGCCTAAATTCATGCACTTAATGGTTCATGCATTTGTCATAATTAAGGATGCATGCACTTGTAGAAGATTAAGAGTCTAGTTGTAGAAGACGAAGAGTCTTGGCATGGAATTCGAGGAGTCTTGGCTTGTTCACCAAGATTTGGAGGTCTATTTATAGCCTCTTTTGTGGCTGATATTGAATTATTCCAAATAGCCAATACATTGGGGAGAGAAAAAGAAGTAAGAGAGTGAAAAGTGAGATTAAAGGGGAGTTGCGCACAGCTTACTCATCAGATGATCGCCGGAGTTCTAGCCATTGGATTATCGTAAACTTTGGTCAGAGTGTTTTTGACATCCTTGTATAAAGACTAACTGTTAGGTTTCTTAACGGGAGTTTCTGAGATTATTCTGTTCGTGGGCAGATTGTCTGTTTTGCTCATTTCGGTGTTTTCTCACTAGTTCTGTTCTTGTTCTCATTGAGTGATAGATGTTGGTGAAAGTAAACTCTTGTAAGACTTTGTTGAGTTCTTTTTCCTCAACTTATCAATAAAATCAGTAGGGGTGGACTCCATTATTAGTCCAGTGGTTTTACTCTTGACATTGGAGAGGTTTTCACGTAAAAACTTTGGTGTTGTGTGGCTTGTTTATTTTATCTGCATATTTGGTTGATTCCAGTCGACTCTTGTTGGCTCCAGTCGACTATAGTCAATTCTTGTTGATTCTTGTCGTTGTTGGTATTCCGCATTCTTGCAACTGCGACTTAAGGGGCCTTGTGCTCAAGAGAGATTTTTTCACCCAATTTATTGTAGCAAATATCCAAGCTCTCAATTTACAGCAGGTTGAAAAACGATTATAGATTGTTTGTTAAATGAAAGACAAAGTGCCAGGAAAGAAGCTGATGAATCCAGGAAGTGTTTATGTAGTCAGAAACCAAAGGTTGGTTCCTTCATCCATCAATCTCTGGCACACTAAAGTATTTGAATGGAGTTGCGAAAGTTTGCTATGAAGTTCCTACAATAAGGAAGAAATAATATGATTTTGTTATTGCTACCTTGGTAACATGATGACTTAGGGGTGGTGTTGGGCTTGTAGAGGCAGCCGCCTACCCATCGGCCTTTTCGGCGAGTTTTGCCTCTGCAGAGCTCCCATGGATGCCTCTGCAAAGAGATTGTATGTATAGCTGGGTAAAGACAGTATTTTAAAAAATACTAGGCGCTAGTCGGGCGGTCAGAGCTCCAAAACGCCTAGGTAGGGCCTAGGCGGAATTTAGGCGGGACCTAGGAGGATTTGTATTTTTTATTTTTAAAATATTTATTATATATATAAAAATATAAATTCAACTAAAAAGTTAATTATAATAATATAAAATATCATAAAAGATAATTTAGACCATGTTTTAAAAATCACTAAGTACTAATTGAACGGTAGGGATCTCCTTATTAGTGGTATAGAACATATTGTTTCTCGATTTGGGAAAATTTTATTGTGAAAACACTTTAATGTACATTAATTTTACCAACTAAAGTACTTTTTGTTGGTAAACTATCATTATTATAAATAATGGTATCGTAAAAAATCAAAATTAAGCGCCGCCGAGGCGGAAAAAATCGGGCTAGGCAGGGCCTAGGCGTCAATAACTCGGCCGAGCGTCTGATAACGCCCTAAAAATGAAAAGTAGGGCAGCAAGCCCCAAAATAGCACCTATGCGGAGCCTGGACAGGGCTAGGCGGATATTTTTAAAACGGTGGGTAAAGAAGAAGGCATTTCTATTCTTTTTATTTTTAATTAATGCCATCAAAATAATGTTGTTTTGCTCTTTTAAAATTAAAGAGCAAAACGACATCGTTTTGCATTTAAAAAGTTAAAAAAAAAAATTAGTAGTAATTATTTAGGATTAATCAAAGAAATGGGCAGATCAGTTCAAAAGTCACAACTCACAAACTTGGGTTTTTCAATTCCTTCCTTTTGTTTAAACATTTGATCGGAGATTTTGCCGCCCAAGTTCCCACGATGACTTCATCCTTTTAAGCCTGAGACCGCCATCGTTCTCTTCTCTGTTCTTTGAGTTTGAGGAAGACAAACGCTAAATCAGGTTTATTGGTTTTTAAATCTCAAATGTTTGCCCATAATTGGTGTGTTTATTGATGGGAATTCTAATTCTATCTCTTTTTCTATGTTTTGATTTATTATGTGTAAAGTAAAGTGGATTTTGTCTTTTTTTTTAAAATGACTTTATTTTTAATTATTAATTTTATTATATAAAGAATAGATTATAGATATTATCAAATATAAGGGGAAGAGTTGGATTTGAATTAGTGTTTCAATTTAGCAGAGCCCTTCAATCCGTATTGCTTCTGCTTTGCCTTGGATTTATATATATAAAATCTATTTTATTTTTTTATTGATTAATTGTTTTGTATTAATACAAGTATTTGTGTTTTATTTTTAGGAATTTTGGAACATGGACAAGTTTATTATTAGAAAATCGCCATTGGAACTTATTTTCATTTGAACTAATTGGATGATATCTTTTATTACATTTTAACATTTTGATATTTTTATTTTAAATTTATTGATCAGAGATTTTTTTTACCGGTCGGAAATTATTTTCGTCGATTGAAACTTTTTTGTTAGATATTTTCAGTAAACTTTTTGCCCCTGGGGCGGTGGAATCCAGGCACAGCCATGGGATTAAGTTTGAATGGGCGGATGTTGGCAATCTACTTTGATTAGTAAATATGATTAATATGTTCAAGGTTGATATATAACAACACTTTTGTATAATCCTTTTTATAACATGTTAACATGTGCATCTTTGATTGAATTGAAATCTTTGATCATTAACCCGCCAACTTAATTGAGTATCAAAACATCAAACTGGATTTTCCAAACTCAAATTGAAGATAAGTTTTGGCGTTAGGGACAGCCAAACACATGGTAAATAGCAATATTCAATTTAGAGTTGGATTGATTAGGTTAATTTGAGTGGTAAACTGCAAGTTATTAGTTAAGGTAGATGTGTATTTTTAGAAAATAGTAATTGGGAGACAACTACTTGAAGAGTGTTTGCTTGAGCAATTTGTAACCAAGGCGTTTGGTTCATGAAATGTTTATTGCTTAAAATAAAATAAAAATGAATAGAAAAATATTAAATACTATATTTTTTTTGTCTAGAATCCGTCATTAGATGAAATAAGAATAGCGAATTCAGTAGATGTATATAATAATTAGGTTAAAGATTTAACTACTTTTATCATTTGTCAAAAATGTTATGTCACCAGTCATCCTTGTCTCTGTAAATTTGCGCTCACCTAGTGTTCGTGTCCTGACACCGCCACTGATTATATTCCGTGGAACGGGCATTTTGTGAATCGAACGAGCCCTAATTTTTGTTGTTTAAAAGGATCAACTATAATCATTATAAATATTAGTATTTTTACGTTCAAGCACTACCTAGGTGATAAACAGCCATAAATTAGTCAAATACCTGATATCACCCGTAAATTCGACTTGGACAATTTCACATAGGGGGGACTAAACAAAGCTTTTTAAAACAAGATCTTAACTTGTTTTTTCGAAATATAAGCATGAAATAATTAATTTCACGTTTAACAAACAAAATTACATATTAAGTATTTAAAAAAAAATCCCCGACCGAAAATAAAATGGGAGGAGAAATTTTTCTCTCAAAATTTGATGGGTCGACTCCGACCGGATCGGGAATGTGTGCCGGTTCTAATAGTCAAACAAAACGTTGATTCGAGTCAAACCCATTTTGACAGCCGAGTTAACAACCTGAGTCAGCTCAGTAAGAATTTGATTCCATCCTATGGAAAGTACCAGAATCAGTTCCAAAAGTAATCCAAAGCACTCTTCAATTGTTTATTTACACAGAAATTGAAAATCAATTCTGTAATTTTCAGATCACAGAATCTAGAAGCGAAAAAGCTTCCACTGCAATCCAATGGATGCTACAAAGATAGCGGAGCTAAAGCAATTTGTTGAACAATGCAAGTCCAATCCTTCTCTTCTCCACCAACCTTCTCTTTCCTTCTTCAAATCATATCTTCACAGCTTGGGTGCTCGAATTCCGCCTCTTACTAAATCGGTAAAGATTTGTTTTACTTGCAATTGTTGCTCTCCTTTGTTTGCGATTTTAGGTTTATGAAGATTGATTGTGTTTCTTCTTTGTTTGTATCAGCTTTATGATAGTTTATGCTATGTGAAATTGAGATTTTAGAGGGGTATTTTATCATCTTAATCTTGTTAGGGATGGGTGTGTACAGAATTGAGTTCTGTGGCTTTGGTTTTCTGCTGCCTCTCTATAAGAACATTAACTTTCTAAGCTTCCATATTTGCTATTAATTTGTATGGCTCGCGAGTTAATTTTCCGTTGAGAATTTACATTCCGTGATTCTATCTTAGTTCCAATTTAAAGTGATGTTTCTGGTTTATGAATTGTGAGTATATGAGTTACATGGGATTTGAGTGTCTCTTTTTTAAGAAGTGGAGAATTCAAAACCTTTTGGTCCTTTCTGAAATATTTTCCTGGTTGAAAATATGTACTCTTTCATGCCTGGTTTTAATATGGTAATTAATCGGTACTGTGCTGATATTCGGTATTTTCGTTGTAGGAGGAAGGTGATATTGACATGTCCAACTCGAATGAACATTTTAAAGATAAAGCAGAAAGCGAAGAAGGGGATGAAATAGTTGAGTCTGACATTGAGTTGGATGATAGTGATGTTGTGCAACTTGATAATGATCCTCCGCAAAAGGTCAATACACTGGAATGGTGCTAATTTCATTTCTTAACTGAATTTCTTGCTAAGTTTAGTCCATGATGTATTTTCTCAATTGCAGATGGGAAACCCTGCTACTGAAGTTACAGAAGAACAGAGGGATGCTGCTCAAGAAGAAAAATTAAAAGCCATGGATGCAATCTCAGAAGGTTTGCCTTTGCCATTTATCTGCCACGGATGTTTTTAATTGAGATTCTTGCGGTATTTTCTTTTTCAAAATTATCAAATGAATAAAATTAACCAGGTAAACTGGATGAAGCCATAAATCATCTCACAGAAGCTATCATGTTGAATCCCACTTCAGCTATATTATATGCAACAAGAGGTAATTTTACTTTCAGAAGTTTTCTTGATTTCTTGTAATTATTTTAAGTTTTTACTTTTTATTAAATGTCTTGAGAAACTAGATTCTTTTTCCATTGTCTGAATTCCGTATTTCCAGCTGGTGTATTTGTTAAATTGAAGAAACCAAATGCTGCAATACGTGATGCTAATGCTGCTCTGGAGGTTACTACAGGGCAACAACCTGTCTTCTCGCTTTATAGCTTTATGGATTGCAAAGGAAGTTTGAGATTCACACTCAGTAGCTATGAGTTGGGATGCAAACGAGCCGAACCGGGACTGTACCTATCTAAGCTCGGCTCGGCTTGAAAATAAAAATGATTGAGCTTGGCTCGGCTCGAACCTCGTCGAGCTTGGAATATTTTAACTCAACTCGAGCTCGTGGACAAGCTCGGCTCGAGTCCGTGAGCTTGCGAGCCTTATTTATCCAATTAATCTCTTGCCTATTAATTTCTAAATACACATTTTTAGCCAAATTAAAATTCCATATATGTATGCGAGAGGCATGAAGATTATTACTGCTTTTAATTAAGAATATTTAATATTGAAACTAACTACCATGTTAATGAATATATAGGAAATTAATAAAAAATTTGTAAGTAACTAAAAATATTATACGAGCCTGCTCGCAAACATTCAAACTGAACCTTAAAAGCTCGGCTTGACTCCATAATATCTCGAGCCAATCTCAAACTCAATTCGAGCTTTATCAAACCGACCGTTGGCTGAGCCGATCTGGAGTTATTCGTGAACAGCTCAGCTCGATTGCAGCCCTAGCTATGAGTCATGAATCTTCATTCTATGATATTTGATAATTATTATTAGCTTAATTGCCTGTGTTGTAGATAAACCCAGACTCTGCCAAAGGATATAAAATACGAGGAATGGCAAGGGCTATGTTGGGGCAATGGGAGGAAGCGGCTAGTGATCTTCATGTAGCTTCAAAGTTGGATTTCGATGAGGAGATTGCTTCGGTGTTGAAGCAGGTAACTTTAAAGTTTCCTTTCTCTATTAGGTGGAGTAGTAGTGATTGTTTTTCCTCTTATAGTTTACATTTCGGTCAACAGGTCGAACCTAATGCACACAAAATACAAGAGCATCGTAGAAAATACGAACGCTTGAGAAAAGAAAGGGAGCTTAGAAGAGCTGAGCGTGAGAGAAAACAGCAAGCGGAGGCCCGAGTAAGTAGTTTTCTTGTTATTTTTTGCCCAGATTGTTGTAGAGAATGTGGTATTTGCTCTGTGAATAACAAACTGGGAGGTTATTTTCATTGGAATATATGGAATATATGCCTTAGCAGTATTAATTACTTATAGGTGACGAGAATTTGGATCCATTGATGTATATGCTGAACTACAATTTGGAAATTTCGAACTTCATAGTGCAATCTCGGGATAATTTTATTGGGGGATAGAAATCTGGATTTGGAACCAGATTAGATCAAGATCTTTATTTCACAAATACCCAGTCTCTCAAATGACGTCGTAGTAAATTGACAGATAAACATGTTCATATAGGAAAGAAATTAATGGGAGAGAGGAGAGAGACTGTAATTTGAAATTTACAAAAGAAACCAATTCGAGTTGCGAGAAACGGATAAACAATTCTATTTGTTCTTGATGCTCCTTCTCTTTTGACCAAATGGGCTATTAATGCTATATTTATTGATACATTGAGATTAGACTCTCAGGGCCTCACTGTCTTTGCTTTTAACTTATGTCTTATAAGCTATTTTTAACTTATAAGCAGCTAAAAAATGCAGTTGAAGTGTTTGGTAGAGTTGGATTAAAGCAACTTATAAGTTGCAGAAACGGTAAAATGACTAAAAAGACAAGTAGAAGAGAAAAAATTTTTGGTGTATAAAATAAAATGGCGTATATTTATCTCTTAGTTGGTCAAACCTTAATAATAAGACACAAAAATCAGCTTATAACTTTTAGCTTATAATTTACTTGGAATTTAAATATAAGCCATCAGAAAGACTCCGTCTGCTTATAAGTTGGTTTGGCCAGCTAATAAGCAATGAGAGACGCTCTCTCTGTTTCATTTAGCATCCTAATTTCCAGTATGAATGTAAGATATATATACTGAAGTTTCCTTACTTTTTGCGCAGGCTCAAGAGGCTTTGTCTGCATTAAAGGAAGGTATGACCTTCTCTTTTCTTTCTCTTTGCTTTTCGATTGCGTCCGTATTCTTGTAATTTTTCCTGCGAGATTATCATATGAATGATAATTACTTTGTTTCACTACTTTCAATGTAATTACTTTGTTTCACTACTTTTTTCAGAACGGGATTTGATTGTCAAATGCCGTAACAATATTTTTATACAATATTTTTAGACATATACAATGGTGATAGAAGTATTAAAAAAAGTATAGTCAAAGTATAAAACACTATAGTTTGTTAACAGAATATATTTCTTAAATACAAAAAAAAATCCCCACCGACCCGTATGTGACTCGAACCTGAGGCCTCGAGAGGTCCCCCCAAGTGTTGCCTTAACCTCTAGGCTAAAACACACGTCACTGTTAACAAGATATATTTGTTATACTGTATGTTTGCATCTTATTATGCTTTTGATATTGACAGGACAAGTATTAGCCATACATTCTTCTAGCGAACTTGAAACTAAACTAAACGCTGCTTCAAAAACGTCTCGACTTGCGATCTTGTATTTTACGGCAACATGGTGTGGACCTTGCCGGTTCATTTCGCCTCTTTTTACAAGCTTGGCAGAGAAGTACCCAAAAGCAGTTTTCTTAAAAGCGGATATCGATGAGGCTAAAGATGTAGCTGCTAAATGGAACATAAGCAGTGTCCCTGCCTTCTTCTTTATTAAAAATGGCAAGGAGATTGACAAGGTAGTTGGAGCTGATAAAACCAGTCTCGAAAAGAAGATTGCACAGTATGCAGGCTAGTCTCGAATTAGTCTTCAATAAGAAACAATCTGTATCGGTTATTTTTTCTGTTTTCTTGGCTTCTGTACTCGACCACAATGTGGAAATTTGTGAGTCTGCTGTATAATAAATCATAGGTATGCCGAAGCCATTGAATCGTTTCTGGAGTTTTCAAACTTTTACTTCTTGATAACTCATTATTTTTTGAGTATCAGTTTTCGTGTTTGAGAAAGTGAAGCATGAAATTTGCAACGAAGAAATGCACTTCTTTTAGGTTTAGAACTGTGGGAAAACACGTAAAATAATGAAAATAAACGGGTATATTTGTAGATAAAAATAATATTAATATGCATTGATATGATTTAATTCTTTTAGAAAATGAATTCAGTCTGCAAGAAAATGTAAAAAAGTTGTAAATTATTGATTTAGAGTATTAATTGATGAGATCTTAGTTCAGAAAAGTGGTAATAGAAAATTAAAGCATAATTTGCGGGATATAGTTTTATAATTATAAGAATGGTTTCTTTTTTACTTTATTGTTATTGAGACGCCATAAACATTTTATCCAAACGAAAAATGGACATGTTAAGGTCTAGAAATTTCTGTTTTACTTGTATCGGTGTATGGATGAAAATGGTAAAAGTTTCATAATGCCTCGGCGGGATTTAGGCGGATTTATATTTTTTATTTTTAAATATATTAATATGTAAAAATATAAATTCGACTAAAAAATACATTATAATAATATAAAATATATAAAAAAAACATAATAAGGCTGTGTTTTAAAAATGGTGTTATGAAAAATTCAATCTAGACGGCCGTCTAGGTCGATTTTTAAAACACAAAATCCCACCTAGACTTGCCTAAGACCGCCTGACCCCGTCTAAATCAGTCAACTGCCTAAGACCGCCTGACTACCTAAAATCGTGGCAGTGTTATAAAAAATCCTGGCGCTGCATTTCAAAACACTGCTCTATATTGAGGGTTTATGAGTATAAACAAGTGCCTTGAAGATGCAGTTTTATGTATCAAATCATTAACAGGACTGCTGTAGCAAGTCATAGCATATCTTTCTAGATTTATATGCCATTCTACTAATGAAGATTACACTTTAAATAACTTTTAAGTTTCAAAGTGCATCATAATTCGTAAGTTTGAATCTGCATTGTTACTCATAAGTTTAGAATTGCACCGTAACTCATAAGTTTTGAAAGCTTATAAATTTTGTTATTATCCTCTTCTACTCCGGTCTTCAAATTATCTCGAAGTTGGTCATAAAGTTCATCCTGATTTCGTCTTTAAGTTAAAACTGCACGATAACTCGTAGATTCGGAAAGCTCATAAATTTTGTCTCTGTCTAGTTCTAGTTCTGCTGTGAATAATCTCAAAGCTCATAAAGTTATTCCTCATCACGCTTTGCCCTAATCCAAACAACGGATAATCTCGAATCTCGTAAAGTTTGTCGTAAGTCTCCTCCTAAAGTAAATTAATGGGCTCAACCTATATATTCATGTCGTCACAAGTCAATGGTTTTGTGTCAGACAGAGTCGACCCATCTTGTATGCTCGCTTACTTATTAAGTCAGTCAACAAACAACTCATTGTCCTCCTTGTTTGTAAGGCATACGACAGCCTAAAAGACTAAAATTTTAACCACAATCTTTTCTAACTATAATAAATTTAAGATCTGGTGAATTATTTCTATAACGCCTTTTAAGAAACAAAAATTGAGTAAATGACCAAAATAACTATGTTTACTATTTTATAATTTTCTTTAAATAATTTTTTTAAAAAAAAATGATGTATATAACGATAATAACTGAAAATGTCTTAAAATATAATGAAAATTCTAAAATCCATGCATCTGAGTAGAAATAGCAGTCTAAAATTAGAAATGTTTGAACTACAAAAGCCCCTTTCTTCACAATCATCAAAATCATTAGAGAAGAAAAGAAAAACCCAAATCAAATTTATTTTCTTTTCTTTTCTTCTCTTATCATCCCATAAAACATTTTTCAAGATCACAACTCATCATCATCATCATGAATTCCAATTTGATTTTTGTCACCCTAGTGTTATCATCAGTATTACCTTATTCCTCTTCCGAAGATGCTAATTCCTTCACACAACAATACGGCGGCCTTATCTCGCAAGGCCTCGGAGCTGTACAGGAGGCCGCGAAAAAGAACGGAGGAGAGGGAAATCCGAATATTCAAAACCTGATTCAATCGGCAAAGTCCGTACAAGCAAAATGTGTGCAAAAATTGATGCCTTGCAAAGAGTATTTCAAAAATTCGACGACCGACGTGGTGCCTCAATCGTGTTGCCAGCCGTTGCAAGCGGTGATTTCGGAAGACATGGGTTGCCTTTGTGGTCTTGTTAAGGGTGAAGGCCTTTTGAAAACTATCAACCTTACTTCAGATGATGCTTTTAATGTTGCCAAGACTTGTGGGGCGGAGACTGATTACTCTGCTTGTGACGGTGCGTTTTTAGATTCACCCTTTCTTTTATCTGCATGCAATACTTCTAGATAAATTTTATCTATGTGAGCAGTGCAGATAAAAAATGGGAGAAGTTTTTCTCTGTTTATTTATAATCTCACAGAATGTCTGCTAATGTTATAATAAAATAAAAATTTCATCGAATATTTAAACGTAAATTTTTGTGTTTGGAACAGACTATGCACCATCACCAGCTCCAGCAGCAATGGAACTCGAATCTCTAACAACGCCAGAAACTCCATCACCCGAGTCATCTCTAACAAAATCACTAAGTTCGTCTCTAACAAAATCTGCTCCCGCTCCTACACCTGCGAGTACTCGTAAGTTCTATAACAAATTTTGAGAAAAACAAGGCGGAACACAATTTTTGTGTTCCGCTAAGCTAGCCCAAACGAGCTCTAATTATTTTGAGTTTCTAATGTATAGGTGCAGCAGATGAAAGTGAAGGGCATATGGAGAAGTCAAGCATGATTGTTATGGTGTTGACATTTATGTTATTAGCAATATAAATTAAAGAAAATCAATGGATTAAACTCTAAAAGGAATGATAATATTAAATAGAGGATTTCCTTACTATTTTTTCAGTTTGAAATTTTTGATGTAGAAATTTAAGAAATGCTACAAATTAGTATTTGTGTCAAAATATGTTTATATCCAATTCAATGTCTGTAAATTGATCTCACATCTATAGCAGACACAGAAATTCCATTTACATTTTATTTCATTGTTTATTTCTACATTTGTATCTATTAAATTGTTAAAAAAATGCTCATTTAAATTTAAGAGTAATTATGATGTTGCTCAATATATTTCATTTAAACCTTATATGATAATAGAAGAAAAATTAAAAGTAGATTGTATTTTAAACCACGTGATCATATTTGAATTTATATTTGAAACAAAAGAATCAATAAATATAATATCAAATGAATTTCTTGTTTTTGTGCTTAAAAAAAATGATTTAGAGAATTCAAATCATTAGCAAAAATATCATCCATGTTACCAAAAAAAAACATCTTAAGAGTTGAAATTATACTATTTATAAATTATTATAAAATGAAAATAACAATATTAGCAAACAGTTATTATAAAAACAATAAATCATAAATAAATTCAAACAAATAATAAATTTTTTAGCGTGTAATAATATTATGGGTAAACTTTAAAAATATGTCATGTGGTTTGGTCGTTTTTCAAAAAAGTGTTTGTGGAATTTTTTTTTTCAAAAAGATGCATGTGGTTTCAAAAGCTTGCAAAAAGAGGATTTCCAAACTTTTAAAACCACATTTTGAAGGGTAATCTTTTTCATTTTGAAGTGAAATTTTGTAGCTTAGTTAATGAAAATATAATACACTTTTGTGTTAAATTTAAGATATTTTTTTAGGAGTATTAGTATTTTTTTAATTAAAAATTGATTATAACTTCAAAACATCAAAACAAAATGAAAATTTGTTGAATCTTACTCAAATCTTGATATTTAATTCTTAAATAATATAGCTAAAATATAAGGATGTTGAATATATTGAAATAATTGGGGTAGAACTGACAAAAAAGTTAATTTTCAAACCACATGCACCCGTTTGAAAAAAAAATTCACAACACCTTTTTACACGACTAAATCACATAAGACGTGGTTTTGAAATTTACCCTAATATTATTATAAAGGGATATTCTATGGTTACTTGAAGTATCCCTCACTTTGTCTCCATCACCATTGGTTGAGTGTATAATATTTTGATTAATGGTGATAAAAGGCAAAGTAATGTTTAATTTGTAAAAAACAAAGCAACCATAGACTACACCATTATTAATTATATTACTATTAAGAAAAAGTGATAACATTATTTTTTATTAATAAATATTTTTAAAATTAATATCATATGAGTATTTGTATTTATTATTATTATTATTATTACTATTAAAAATTTGGTCAAACTTAAAAAAAAATACCTTATGGTATCACGCTTTGGCAAAATGGGGTATGCAAATTTGGTTTTTTAAATGGAGTCTGAGATTTTCGGGAGGTTAACGATTAAGGGTTTTTTAACTATTTCCGTTAATAGTAATGACATGGAAAGTGGCTATTTAGGAAAACCCAAATTTTCTTCGCCCCTTTCCTCCTTTCAAACCTAACATCAAATTCATCCATGAAAACATCACGAATACCACAATCAAGCCCACTTTTTCTTGGCTATGTTTCTTGCCTAGATGAAGAAATCGGTGTAGATGACAAGCCGAAGGCAATGTTGCCATCGGGAGTGTTGGTGATTCTCGGGAATTTGCGGTGGCTTAATTCTCGGGAATTTGCGTTTGGGGAACAAGAAAATCAAGAAAGGAAAAGGGGCGAAAAAGGAAAATGGAGAAAAGTATCTGGAACCTACCAATTCCAACTCAATCGCAATACCATTTCCAAATCAAATCTTCAACTACTTATTTTTATTCTTAGTCCCTTTTTCTCAATCTATATTTTGTTTTCCACTCACATTATAGAACATATAGTTGCTTTGAAGAAATGAAGAAGGATGCTTTGGAAGATCAGATGATGTGCTGTAATCTTTGAATAAATCAATGGTGTTGTAGACTTTTAGAATTTCTTTAACTCTCTCTCTTTCTTCGTATCTTAAATATGAGGGGTATTTCTTTTACTAATCATTAAAATCGATAAAATTACACGGTATTTTTTTTAAGTTTGCCTTAAAAATTATGTATAATATGAGGGTTATTTTTGTCATCAAAATTTCTTTTACAAAATTTGGAATTGGATTTACAAATTTACCTGTTTTGATCTGATTCAGAAAAGAAAGAAAGAATTTCATGGAATTCTAATTCGTGAAATTGGAATTCCAATAATTTCCATTTGAAGCACAAAAAAAATTGAATTTATAAATGCATTCCTCAAAATTATATAGAATTTATTCAATCCAAGCAATACCTTAAAATTGTTCATCCACCGATCATGGGTTTCTTCACTTTACTTTCTCATGGTATCCCTCCTCTAAGCAGGGCAAAAGAAGTATATATATATATATATAGGGAATTCGTTGGCATTACCAGGTTGGATCAAACTTAATATAGATGGATAAAAAAAAAAGAAAAAGAAGCATGTGGACAGGAGGATTTTTTTAAAGTGCACAATTCGATCGTATGCATTTTGAATCTCCTATAAATAGAAGAGGTTTTGCTCATTTTAAGAGCAGAGCAAAGCAAAGCAGAAAGCAAAAAGAGGAGAGTAAGAGAGAAGAAACACAGATAAAAATGTAATCTGTGTAGAAAGCCTTAGGAAAAGGGTTCCTAAGAGCTAGGTAAGAGAGAAAATAGTGAGGTTTTGGGAAACACTTGAGTGCCACAATTTTGTAATCTCTTGGTATACCTATTATTATTTTCATAGTGGAAGAATTATTCGGAGTTGGTCCCGTTGTTTTTCCCTAATTCATTTGTGGTTTCCACGTAAAAATCTGCCTGTCTTTTTATTCTGCTGCTATTATTTTTCTCGTAATCTATTATTGGGCCTAACAAGTGGTATCAGAGCCGAAGACTGTTTTATCAGTAAAATCCGTGGATATATTTTTCAAAAATAAATATACCACGACGATGAAAAAATTACGATAAATCCGGTGGCGCAGTCCGTTCGAAAAATCATCACAGATACGCAATTTGAGTGAATAGTGAAATAGTAACTTGAATAATAGTATTCATATATAATACTATTCATATTCGGCCACCTTTTATAAATAGTATTATTTAAGTATACGGAGGCATACTATTACTATTCCAATATACAAATATTATTTGGATATACGGTACTATTCACATATACAGTCACTATTTATGTGAATAGTGAAATTCGTGAATCGTAAAATTTTGCCATTCTTAAATTTTTGACATGGAGAATGATGGTGTAATGATTAAATTGACGTATACAAATTATTCACTGTGGAAATCCAGAATGGAGGACTACCTCAATTGCAAAGATTTGTATGATCCAATTGAGGGTGACGATGCAAAGCCGAAGGACAGTGGATAAAGTTAAAGAAGCAGACATTGGGTACAATACGCCAATGGATAAATGCTAGCCTGTACAACCACGTGAGGAACGAAACAGATCCCAAAGTTCTCTGGAAGAAGCTAGAGGATATGTACAAGGCTAAAAATGCTCAAGGAAAAGTGTTCATGATTCGCAAAGTCATGAACTTGAAACTAACAGAGGGACGATCAATCACATAACACCTGAACAACTTTGAAGGATTCATAAGTGAGTTAGCAGCCACAGGTATGTCCTTGGATGATGAGATGCAAGCATGTCTTTTGATGGGAACTCTACCAGATAGCTGGGATACTCTTGTCGTATCATTGAGTAACTCAGCTCTAAATGGTGTGGTAACAATGTCTATGGTAAAGAATAGTCTACTTAATGAAGAGCTTCGTAGAAGGGACGTTGCTAGTACCAGTTCACAAGCCCTTGTCACAGAGAATAGGGGCCGAAGCAAGGGTAGAGGTCATGGGAATGGAAAATCGAAAGATAGATCCAAGTCCCGGGAGAAGAGGTCATGCTACCACTGTGGAAAGCAAGGTCATCTCAAAAGGAACTGCCATTTCTTTAAACAAGAGAATGCAAACCGAAGTTAAGATAATGGCAAAAACACGTCTTCTACAGTCACAATAGAAGATGGAGAGGTGGCTTTATTATCTCATGATGCAGATTGTTGTCATGTTGGAGATGTAGATACCGAGTGGATTGTAGATTATGGTGCCTCATACCACTGTGTTCCAAAAAGGGAATACTTCTCAACCTATAAAGCGGGCAATTATGATACTATTAAAATGGGAAATAATAGTGTCTCGTAAATGGTGGGAATCGGTGATATTTGTGTAAAGACAAGTGTCGGATGCACATTAACACTTAAAAATATGCGACACGTTCCAGATCTTCGGTTGAACCTATTGTCTGTTAGTGTTTTGGACAAGGAAGGTTATCACAATCATACAGGCGATGGAAATTGGAAACTCACTAAAGGATCGTTGGTGGTAGCGAAAGGAAGATTGTGTTGCTCGCTATACAAAATGCTCGCAACAATATGTAAGGGTCAACTGAATACAGTTGGAGATGATGCTTCACCAAATTTGTGGCATAGGCGACTGGCGCATGTTACTGGCTAGGAAGTCCCTCATCCTATTAGCCAAACAAAAAATTAACCCATGTGATCACTGTTTATCTGCGAAGCAACATCGAGTTTCATTTCAAAAATTCTCTAGAAGGAGAAATAATAAGTTAGAGTTGGTACACTCTGACGTTTGTGATCCTATGGATACAGAATCCATTGGAGGAAGAAGATACTTTCTTGTATTTCATGAGAATGATATCATTAGTGAAAGATCTACAAGTGATGGTGTTATCGATATTACACCAGAGAGCATTCTATCAGATGATGCCACGGAAAGAAGAATGCATCAATCAAAACAAGATGGAGAAGAAGAGCCAGTTGAGAGGGATCAAGATACAATTGTAGATGAAGATATGAATGAAGAGAACCCCATTCTACTAGAAGAAGAACCTCAATTAAGGAGGTTAATCAGAGAATGCTAACCATCTACAAAATACTCCAGTTCTGATTATATTTTAATCACTGATGAGGGGGAGCCTGAAAGCTTCCAAGATGTGCAATCTTATAATGATAAAGATTGTTGGATGAAGGCCATGCAGGAGGAGATGAATTCTTTGAAGAAGAATGACACGTACGAGCTGGTGAAACTTCCTAAAGGGAAGAAAACACTCAAGAACAAATGGGTGTACAAGCTGAAGAAAGATGATGGAAACCTAGTGAGATTCAAAGCTCGATTGGTTGTCAAAGGCTTTACTCAAAAGAAAGGTGTCGACTTTGATGAGATTTTTTCACCAGTTGTGAAAATGAGTTCCATTCGAGTTATGCTAGGTCTTGTAGCCAGCTTGAACGTTGAGTTAGAACAGCTTGATGTAAAGATCGCGTTCTTGCATGGGGATTTAGAAGAAGAAATTTATATGGAATAACCAGAAGGTTTCATGGTTAAGGGAAATGAGGACATGGTTTGTTGCTTAAAGAAAAGTTTGTATGGGTTAAAATAAGCTCCGCAACAATGGTATAAAAAGTTTGATCCCTTCATGGTGAATCAAGGATACAGGAGGACAGAAGCTGATCCAAGTGTATATGTTCAGAAATTCCCTAACGGAAAATTTATCATTCTTCTCTTATATGTTGATGATATGCTAATCGTTGGACCAGATGCCAAAATGATTAGTAAGTTGAAGTGTGATTTGTCTAAGGCGTCTGACATGAAGAATTTGGGACCGGCAAGGTGAATTCTCAGAATGGAGATTACCCGAGATCGAAGGTCCAAAAGGCTATGGTTATCGCAAGAAAAATATATTGAACAAATTCTAGAAAGGTTCAATATGAAGAATGCTAAACCAGTTAGCACTCCACTTGTCGCTCATTTTAAGCTGAGTAAGAAATCCTACCCTTCAATAGAGAAAAATAAAGAAGATATATCAAATGTTCCATATTCTTCAGCGGCAGTTTGATGTATGCAATGGTGTGTATAAGACTAGACATTGATCATATAGTTGGAGTTGTAAGTAGATTCCTGTCAAATCCCTAGAAGACACATTGAGAAGCAGTAAAATGGATCTTCAGATACCTGAGAGGAACTTCAAAGTTATGTTTGAATTTTGGAGTTGAAAAATCTGCACCGGTTGGTTACACAGATGCAGATATGGCTGGTGACCTTGATGAAAGAAAATCTCCATCGGGTTATTTATTTACATTCTCAGGGGGAGCTATTTCATGGCAGTCACGGTTACAAAAATATGTTTCATTATCAACAACCGAAGTAGAGTACGTTGCAGCAGCGGAAGTAGGAAAGGAAATGCTTTGGTTAAAGCGATTCTTTACCGAATTGGGTGTGCAAGAAGAAGAATACGTAGTTTATTGTGATAGTCAAAGTGCACTAGACTTGAGCAAGAATACTATATACCATGCATGGGAGAAACATATTGATGTAAGGTATCATTAGCTCAGACTTGCCATTGAAGAAAAGGAGTTCAAGTTGCAGAAGATTCATACAAATAAAAATATTGCTGATATACTGACAAATGTTGTACCAAAAGAAAAGTTCGACCAGTGCATTGAAACAACCGGGATGGAGAGTCCCACAATGTAGTCGGGAGGGGGAGATTTATTGAGTGGTGTCCGTCCTTGTGGTGGGACCCACTGAATTAAAAAAAATTTTAAAAAAAAGAAAAAGAGGCATGTCGATAGGATGGTTTTTTCAAAAAGTGCACAGTAAAATTACTGTGCATAATTCGGTCATACGCATTTTGAATCTCCTATAAATAGAGGAGGTTTTGCTCATTTTAAGAGCAGAGCAAAGCAGAGACCAAAAAGAAGAGAGTAAGAGAGAAGAAACACAGATAAAAATGTAATCTGTGTAGAGAGCCTTAGGAAAAGGGTTTCTAAGAGCTGGGTAATAGAGAAAATAGTGAGGTTTTGGGAAACACTTGAGTGCCGCTATTTTGTAATCTCTTGGCATACCTACTATTATTTTCATAGTGGAAGAATTATTCGGAGTTGGTCCCGTGATTTTTTCCTAATTCATTTAGGGTTTCCAAGTAAAAATATGCGTGTCTTTTTATTCTGTTGCTATTAACATTTGCCTCGATTTTTTTAGTTGTCTCCAAACACTTGGATAGCTTATACTAGCAAGAACATGGTGCAAGCTTATTTCTATTTTGGTTATTACTAACATGCTTGAATTGTGATTTTGTGCTCTACAATTTCAGTGCAAGGTTAGATAGATTGACAAGGTTATTATATTTCATTAATAATATATATTTGGGCCAGATTGGGCCGGGCTTGAGTTTTCATAGGATAACTAAATCCAACTTAGTATGTGTTCAAGCTCTGGCTAGCTTGGGCCGGGTCGGATTTGTATCAATATATGTTGTCCAAACTCGATCCACGGACGTCGGGCGAATAGTACACGATTTTTTTTGTTATATTTACAAGTATCTTAATTGAAATAATCTTATTCATGGCTTAGTCACAGTTAAGGGTATTTACCCCTCCCAACAAGTGTATCTAATAAGACTGGAACCTTGTTATCCTCTAACTTGCTCACTCAGCGTCCCCATGGTACGCACGAATGGAGAATGCCGTGGGGGAATCTTCGAGAATCAAGGCATAGTAATGATTCAGTATACTCTTGATGCGAGGACAAAGAAGGAGAAATTTATGAGTTTTATTATGGGCCAGTTTGGTTGTGCTTGTTTCATCTAATGCTTTTTTGAAAAGCTTCATTTTCAAGCTTTTTCTAAAAGCAACGAATTTAATTTTAAAAACAACGAACAAGAGAGTTCCTAATAAATTAGTATGAAGTACGAAGTATCAAAATCTTTGATAATCTTGTAATCTTTTCTCATGCGTTGTGGGATCATTATTCATTATATTGTTTATCCCATATATAAATCTCTGGTGAGAAATGACCTTACAACGTTTCTAATATCAAAGATTGGGGGAGGTGGGTAATCTTAAAGGATGATGATACAATGGCACAAGTGGCATGTGTTTTTTAGGCCATATAAGTTTAATATTTTTATAAATATAAATCATAGGATAAATTTAAAAAATATATCATGTGGTTTGACTGTTTTGCAAAAACAGGTTATTGTGAATTTTTCTTTTCAAATGGATACGTGGTTTCAAAAGTTAACAAAAAAGGATATCCAAAATTTTGAAACCACTTTTTGAAGGGTAATTTTGTCTATTTTGAAATGAAATTTTACAGTTTTGTTAATAAAAATATAATATACCTTAGTGATAAATTTTAGAATTTTTTTAGAAGTACAATTATTTATTTTAGTTAAATTGTGATAATAACAAAAATCATAATAAAATGAAAATTCTCTGAAAATTACTCAAAATTTTATGTACAATTCATAAATAATATGGTTAAATTATATGAATATTGAATTGGTTGAAATACCTTCTTTAACATCGTTATTTTTAATGAAAAAATTTTGAGAAATTTTTTTTGCTAACTTTTGAAACCACAAGCACCCTATTACAAAAAAAATTTCATATGGACCTTTTTGGAAAATAGTCAAATACATGACATATTTTTAAAATTTACCCTAAACCATATCATCAATTTAAATAAAAAATTTTAAAAAATGATACCATATTGTGCCAAACTATACCGCAATTTAATGAGACAAGTTAAGAAAAATTGTGATACATTAACATTAAAAATACTAATAAGGTTGTCATCTACCCTTGTTCATACTCTTTCTTGGTTGTTGTCTGGTCCATGGTTCTCCATATTTCTTTAGAGTATAGTTTGGTGTGATACGCTACATTACTATATGATTATTTTTTATTCGTGTCCGGATACAATAGATGTTAAATATGAATAGTTTTTATAAAATTTTATTTAGAAATTTATGACAAAAAAATATCTCTTATAGAAAATTTTACAATGGATCGGGTTCTTTAATTCTTTCTCGAATGACATGTGTCCCAAAAATAAATAAAATAATAAAAAATAATACCATAAAATAATTTATGGGACACATGACATTCATAAAATAGTTTTCTCCTCTATTTTCTGGTCTATCTCCACTTATGCTTTTGATAATGCTTCCCCATTGGGGTTTGCGAGTTTACGACAAAAAAGAAAAACAAATCACAATTGGTGATGCTAACACACTGCAACCGAATAAGATGTACCTAAGCCAAGCATTAAACCCAACAAAATACATTTATATTTCCAAAACAAAAAGTAAAGTAACTAATTCAGGTTTATAAAAATAAATTCAAAGATATATACAAGTTGAGTCTCTAACCTAGGCCTTGTCCCGAAGTTACATTCTCTTAAGTTGTAGTCTGTCATAATCTTTTGAACATATATTTTTTTGAACTTTTTACAGTTTAGCATATCATTCTCGCTAAAAGTAACATACGAGAATCCATACCATAATATCACAATATTTGAATTTTTCTCTGAAAATTGCCGTTTGGCTAGGAAGTCGAGTTTACCGTTACTACAGCTGCGACAATTCCCAAGATGGCAAGTCTTATACGCTCATGAGCTTATCTAAGTTTGAGTTGTTAAGCCGCCGAATGCTCTCTCATACCCTCAAATTGTGCATTTTTGCCATAAATATACCTAAATTTTTAAGTGGACATCCGAGGTACTCAAATTTATAAAAAGTGAATCTCTGTGTTACCTCAATCTCACTTGCTCAGTCGCAGTCAAGAGAGTGCATTAGACTCTTTGCTAAGGTGGAAAATTTGGAAAAGTCAAACCAATGAGTGAATGACGCGTGGTATAGACTATCAAATTTTAAAAAAAACCTCGGCAAAACTTCTTTTAAGTCCCTGTAATTTTAATTCAACCAAGAAACACCATACATTTTGAAAAGTCAAACCAATGACAAAATGACACGTGGCATAAACTAACAAAATTAACAAAAAACCTTGACAAAACTTCTTTAAGTCCGTGTAATTTTAATTCAACTAAAAAACCATCTTCTACAATGGATTTCAAAAAAACCTTGACAAAATTTATTTAAGTCCCTATAACTTTTATTATATAAAGAAAATTAATTTGGTGCAAGAAATTTTAAGAAAATGTTTATGGAATGGCTCGAAAATGTGAAAATACGTTTCAGGACGGTTTCGTAGAAAATTGAAAAATCTCAAAAAATTATGAAATATCCAGAAAATAAAGAAAATAAATTTAGTCCAAGATTTTTTCAGAAAATGTTTATGGATGGGCCCAGAAATGTGAAAATACGTTTCGGGGCCAGGTTTCGTAAAAAATCGAAAAATCCCAAAAAATTATGAAATATCCAGAAAATAATGAAAATAAATTTGGTGCAAGAATTTTTCAGAAAATGTTTTTGGAAGGGCCCGGAAATGTGAAAATAAGTTTCGGCCCACGGTTTCGTAAAAAATCCCAAAAAATATGAAATATCCGGAAAATAAAGAAAATAAATTTTGTGTAAGAATTTTTCATAAAATGTTTATGAAAGGGCCAAAAAATGTGAAAATACGTTTCAGGGCCCGGTTTTATAGAAAATCGAAAAATCCCAAAAAATTATGAAATATCCGGAAAATAAAGAATATAAATTCGGTGCAAGAATTTATCAGGAAATGTTTATGGAAGTGCCCGAAAATTTGAAAATACCTTCTGGGGCCTGGTTTCGTAAAAAATCGAAAAAATTATGAAATATCCGAAAAATAAAGAAAATAAATTTGGTGCAAGAAATTTTTCAGAAAATGTTTATGGAAGTGCCCGAAAATGTGAAAATACGTTTCGGGACCGAGTTTCGTAAAAAATCGAAACTTCAAAAATTATGAAATATCCGAAAAAGAAAGAAAATAAATTTGGTGCAAAAATTTTTCAAAAAACGTGAGCTTTTCAAACACACCCTAAAGGATGAAGATGGTCATTTTGCAATTAAAAAAGTATTTAGGGGTTTTTTTATAGTTCTTTTTACTAATTATTGAATTTTTTTAAATTTTTACTCAATTTTTAAGTCAAACACGCGCCTCCTTAGTCAAAGGAGGACACCTCACCTGCCATATCAGACACAGGTAGCACGGTGGTTCACTTTTTATAAGTTTGGGTACCTCAGAAGTCCACTTAAAAGTTTTGGTATATCTAAAATAAAAGTGCGCAACTTAAGATTATGACTATGAGAGAGCATTCGGCCTTCTTAAGCAAAGGGTGTAAAGTATTATAAGTACGGGCTTACAATATTATATCATATAACAGAATGAAAAAAAAAATTGTATTAAAGAAAACAAATTTCCACAAATATGAAACAAAAAACATGTGAATCCAACCAAGTTCTTAGTCATCAATATTTCTTACAAAAACAAGACGATTACACCAAACCAAAAACGTAAAACTGGAGAAAAACGTAATAGGACTGGAAAAAATAACATAATAATTAACTAGAAAAATAACGAAAATATATAGATATCTGTTTTGACATAGCTAGATAGAAAATAGAAATTACATAAAATAAAATAAATATTTAGAATCTCAATTTTTATCATTATGTTAGAGTTAGGTTAGCATTGAATTTCCATAGCCATTTGATTTCTATTAAAAAAAGAGAAATATTAACTTAAATAGAATAGAAACTAAATTTGAGTAGAGTAAAGCGTTGCCTCCCATTTTAATCTATGAAGGTCACACAGCACGAGGATGACTTTTAGAGGTGAAGGTCAGAAAAGATGAAAAAAATTTGGACATTGAGAATGTCATGTGAAATCAGAGTAATAAAATAGTATATTGATGCCTTTGCATCTCAATTCTCTGGACCCACAAGTTTTTTGTAGCAAAAAGGGTAACTTCACCAATCAACTATGTTATTTATTAACTGCATGTATGAACATAAAAGATGAGTATGGCTTAAGCGGTGCCTCTTTGAAGGCGTGGCGCCCAAACACCATTGAGGAGCCGCCTCGCTTAGGCGAGCGCCTCAACACCTTCTAATAACACCAATTCCTAGTTTCAATGTCCATTTCATAATCAGTAGAGAGAAGTTATTCCAAGTTACTCAAGCCAAGACCCCATGAAAATTTATTCTGTCTTCAGCAATAGAAATGTAATATGAACTTTGTTCACAGTAGGCAAGCAAAAATATTATGCAAGGACAGTACAAAATTAAACATCTAAAGAACTTTAATACATTTTTATAAGGACCGTACAAAATTAAACATCTAAAGAACTTTAATACATTTTCATAAGATGGGCTGGCCAATCTTATTGAGGGCTCAAGTGGCTCAAATTTGGAAACACACTTTCCATTGGGGGAAGAAAATAGGTTTCCATACGAGTAAATATGGCGAGGCTAAGGTAATTATGGAAACTGTTGATCAGGCCGAGAAAAATGAGGATACGAGAGCCATTATCTCCATAGACTCTGAAGTTGTGTGCAATTGGATTTTGGGAAAAACCAAAATTAAAGAGATCGATGATTGTTTTTCCCTAACAGGAGAAATAAAAGAGAATTTGCTTAATGTGGAAAACAGGGGATAAATATACAGGTCAGGAGGGTAAGCAGAGTGGGTAACTTTCCTGCTCACTTGTTGGTTGCCCGAGCCATGAAAGTTTGCGTGCGTGGTAGGGGGATTTGGGTTTCTTTAAAGTAAACGATGACAAGGATTCACTTCCCTGGGGGGAGATAGGAAATGGGCAGCTTGGATTGCCAAGAAGAAATAGATTGAATGTAATCATAATGTTGCTTGGATTTGTTTTAATATATGGGATCTTATTAAATGGATAAATTGTGTTTAGAATCTTAAATGAATAACTATACCGACATCTGTTCCTTTTAAGAGCAATCAAATAAAATGATATTTTGTTCTGTCTAGTCGAGTTTATCCTGAATTTATGTTGCCATACTAGTGAACTGTGGCAATATCCATTTAGTTTTGTACGATTAACAAATTTCACAATACTACAGTTCACAAGTATAACAACATAAATTCAGGATAAAGTCGACCAGACAGAACACGATAGCATTTTATTTGATTGCTCTTAAGAGGAAGAGATGTCGATATAGTTATCCGTTTAAGATTCTAAACACACAGTTTATCCATTTATTAAAATTCCATAAATTAAAATAAACCCAAACCACATTATTATTATTACCTTCCATCTATTTCTTCTTGGCAATCCAAGTCATCCCTTTCCCGTCTCCCTCCAAGGTCCACGGAAGCGAATCCTTGCCATCGTATGCTTCAAAGAAAACCAGATCCCCCCTATCATGCAAACTTTCATAGCCCGGGCAGCCACCAAGTGGGCAGGAAAGTTTCCCACCCGACTAACCCTCCTGGCCTGTATATTTATGCCCTGTTTTCTAGATCAAGCAATTTCTTTTTATTTCTCCAATTATGGAAAAACCGCCATCGGTCTCCTTAACTTTGGCTTTTCCCAAAATCAAATTGCACACAACTTCAGAGTTTTGGCTCTACTATCCCCATTTTTCTCGGCCTGATCAACATCTTCCATAATTGCCTTGCCCTGGCCATATTTACTCGAATGGAAGCATGTTTTATTCCCCTGATGGAAAGTATGTTTCCATATGAATCTCTTGCAACAAATCCAATCAAACACTCTCCAGTGTTGGGGTGAATCTTTTGTGGCCGCACAGGAGGTATCGACACAATAGTCCACAATGTCAATTGGGGGCTTTTCATATCAAGCTTTTATGAAGACCTAGCCTGATCTTAAACTTCTACGTCGTTCAAAATGCTCTGCAGTGTATGTACTCACCAGCTCATACTCATAGCGGTCGGACAAATCAACCTTATATTCTTCACGCTCCTTCAAGTAGTCCTCGGCATGAATACAGTGTCGAACCTTCTTTGCAAAGCCTCGCTCAAAGGAGAACCTTGCCCCAACGACACACTTGGAGACAAATCTGAGAAACGAAATCATCTGCATCATTTTACCAAGTCAATTAAGAAGGTTACTAGGCTGAGAAACAACAAAAACAGTCTGCTTTTAATTTGCATAATGCCCAAAATCTCTGACCGAATTTGATGATTTGATGCTCAAAAATGAGCTATACCACTATAATAATAACAAAATCTCTAATTAATAATTTAACTAATCATTTTTCTTATAATTACCCCATTAATTAGAATCCCAATAAAAGTAATGGAAACACTATCTATAGAATATATGACGCCGAAGCTACTAATTAGTTTAATTATCTCTAAATTAGACCGACTCAAAACTACTCAATCTTGAACCAAATTCGAACTTATCCAACTCAAAACTACTCAATCTTGAACCAAATTCGAACTTATCAAACTCAAAACTACTCAATATTGAACTGAATTTGAACTTATGCAAAGAACAAATTAACCTAAGTCAGCAGAAAAGAAAGAGTCTGAGTAAGTTACCTTAATAGGTAGAGGCGAAGGACATGGCGGTCACCAGTGAGAGTAAATCAATAAACGTAAATAAATAAGTTCATTATCATATCATCCAATTAAAAGATTGATTTGATTAAAAATTTCAAGATGCATATATATAGTTATGAACTATGATTTTTCTTACGTCAACCTAGAACATAACATGACATCGCAAATAGAAAACTTTCTACTATAATTGTTGAATTCGAGACACATGTTTTAATTTTACAAAATTATATCAACAAATGTAAAACACTTACATTGAATGTTTTCCTACACCATCCATGCTAAAACTTGATTAAGTCTCCTCAAGTTTTTGGGCATCAATTAACTGTAGCATGGTTAGGAACCATTATTTTGGCTAAGTTTCATATATAAAGATCTTAACAAAGCAGAAAGCAAAGCAAATTAAGAACCAGAGACCACAAACCTTTAAACCGCGATGTTTTGTGGGATGCCGTGAGTTTTTCCAGTTGCTGTATGAACGATGGTACTCCAAACAACTTAATTTTGCTTTTGCTCCTTTAGATCTTATAACTTCTTTTTGCGTTCACAAATGTTAGGCCCAATAATAGATTACGAGAAAAAATAATATCAGCAGAATAAGAGACACGCAGATTTTTACGTGAAAACCCCAAATGAATCAAGGAAAAACCACGGGACCAACTCCGAATAATTCTTCCACTATAAAATAATAGTAGGTACACCAAGAGATTACAAAATAGTGGCACTCAAGTGTTTCCCAAAACCTCACTATTTTCTCTCTTACCCAGCTCTTAGGAACCCTTTTCCTAAGGCTCTCTTCACAGATTACATTTTTATCTGTGTTTCTTCTCTATTACTCTCTGTGTTGGTCTGCTCTTCAAATGAGCAAAACCCTCCTCTATTTATAGGAGATTCAAAACGCATATGGCCGAATTGTGCACAGTAATTTTACTGTGCACTTTTTGAAAATGTTTCTTGCCGACCTGCCTCCTTTTTTTATTTTTTTAATTAATCAGTGGGTCCCACAATAAGAGGGCACCACTCAACAAATCTCCCCCTCCCGACTACATTGTGGGACTCTCCATCTCGGTTGCTTCAACGCACTGGTCGAACTTTTCTTTTGGTACGACCTTCGTCAGCCTATTAGCAACTTTTTTATTTGTATGAATCTTCTGCAACTTGAACTCTTTTTCTTCAATGGCAAATCTGAGCCAATGAAATCTTACATCAATATGTTTCGTCCGTGCATGATACATAGTATTTTTGCTCAAGTCTAGTGCACTTTGACTATCACAATAAACTATGTAGTCTTCTTCTTGCACACCCAATTCGGTGAAGAATCGCTTTAACCGAAGTATTTCCTTTCCTGCTTCCACTGCTGCAACGTACTCTGCTTCGGTTGTTGATAATGAAACATATTTTTGTAACCGTGACTGCCATGAAATAGCTCCCCCTGAGAATGTAAATAAGTTACCTGATGTAGATTTTCTTTCATCAAGGTCACCAGCCATATCCGCATCTATGTAACCAACAAGTGCTGGCTTTCCACCTCCAAAGGTTAAACATAACTTTGAAGTTCCTCTCAGGTATCTAAAGATCCATTTAACTGCTTCCCAATGTGCCTTATGGGGATTTGACAGGAATCTACTCACAACTCCAACTGCATGAGCGATGTCTGGTCTCGTACACACCATTGCATACATTAAACTTCCGACCGCTGAAGAATATGGAACATTTGACATATCTTCTCTATTTTTCTCTGTTGAAGGGTAGGATTTCTTACTCAACTTGAAATGAACGGCAAGTGGAGTGCTAACTGGTTTAGCATTCTTCATATTGAACCTTTTTATTACTCGTTCAATATATTTTTCTTGCGATAACCATAGCCTGCAGGACCTCCGATCTTGGGTAATCTCCAATCCAAGAATTCGCCTTGCCGGTCCCAAATCCTTCATGTCAAACGCCTTAGACAAATCACACTTCAACTTACTAATCATTTTGGCATCAGGTCCAACGATTAGCATATCATCAACATATAAGAGAAGAATGATAAATTTTCCGTCCAGGGATTTCTGAACGTATACACATGGATCAGCTTCTGTCCTCTTGTATCCTTGATTCACCATGAAGGAATCAAACCTTTTATACCATTGTCGCAGAGCTTGTTTTAACCCATACAAAATTTTCTTCAAGCGACAAACCATGTCCTCATTTCCCTTGACCTTGAAACCTTCTGGTTGTTCCATATAAATTTCTTCTTCTAAATCCCTATGCAAGAACGCGGTCTTTACATCAAGCTGTTCTAACTCAAGGTTCAAGCTGGCTACAAGACCTGGCACAACTCGAATGGAACTCATTTTCACAACTGGTGAAAAAATCTCATCAAAGTAGATACCTTTCTTTTGAGTAAAGCCTTTGACAACCAATTGAGCTTTGTATCTCACTAGGTCACCATCATCTTTCTTCAGCTTGTACACCCATTTGTTCTTGAGTGTTCTCTTCCCTTTAGGAAGTTTCACCAGCTCGTACGTGTCATTCTTCTTCAAAGAATTCATCTCCTCTTGGATGGCCTTCATCCAACAATCTTTATCTTTACAAGATTGCACATCTTGGAAGCTTTCAGGCTCCCTCTCATCAGTGATTAAAATATAATCAGAACTGGAGTATTTTGTAGATGGTTGGCGTTCTTTGATTGACCTCCTTAATTGAGGTTCTTCTTCTGGTAGAATGGGGTTCTCTGGCTCCCCCTGCTCAATACCCTCTTCATTTATATCTTCATCTACAATCGTATCTTGATCCCTCATAACTGGCTCTTCTTCTCCATCTTGTTCTGATTGATGCATTCTTCTTTCTGTGGCATCTTCTGATAGAATGCTCTCTGGTGTAATATCGATAACACCATCACTTATAGATCTTTCACTGCTGATATCATTCTCATTAAATACAATAAAGTATCTCCTTCTTCCAATGAATTTTGTATCCATGGGACCACAAACATCAGAGTGTACCAACTCTAACTTATTATTTCTCCTTCTAGAGCTTTTCTGAAATGAAACTCGATGTTTCTTCCCAGATAAACAGTGATCACATGGGTTAATTTTTTCTTTGGCTAATGGGATGAGGGACTTCTTAGCCAGTATATTCAACCCTTTCTCACTAACATGCGCCAGTCGCCTATGCCACAAATTTGGTGAAGCATCATCTCCAACTATATTCAGTTGACCCGCACATATTGTTGCGTGCGTTTTGTATAGCGAGCAACACAATCTTCCTTTCGCCACCACCAACGATCCTTTGGTGAGTTTCCAATTTCCATCGCTTGTATGATTATGATAACCTTCCTTGTCCAATACACTAACAGACAACAAGTTCAACCGAAGATCTAGAACGTGTCAAACATTTTTAAGTGTTAATGTGCATCCGACACTTGTCTTCACGCAAATATCGTCTATTCCCACCATTTGCGAGACACTATTATTTCCCATTTTAATAGTACCATAATCGCCCGCTTTATAGGTTGAGAAGTATTCCCTTTTTGGAACACAATGGTATAAGGCACCATAATCTACAATCCACTTGGTATATGCATCTCCATCATGACAACAATCTGTATCATGGGATACTAAAGCCACCTCTCCATCTTCTATTGTGACTATAGCAGATGTGTTTTTGTCATCATCATGACTTCGGTTTTGCATTCTCTTGTTTAAGGAAACGGCAGTTCCTTTTGAGATGACCCTGCTTTCCACAGTGGTAGCATGACCTCTTCTCTCGGGACCTGGATCTATCTCTGGATTTTCCATTCCCATGACCTCTACTCTTGCTTCGGCCCCTATTCTCTGTGACAAGGGCTTGTGAACTGGTACTGGCAACGTCCCTTCTACGAAGTTCTTCATTAAGTAGGCTATTCTTTACCATAGACATAGTTACCACACCATTTGGAGCTGAGTTACTCAATGATACAACAAGAGTATCCCAGCTATCTGGTAGAGTTCCCATCAAAAAGACATGCTTGCATCTCATCATCCAAGGACATACCTGTGACTGCTAACTCACTTACGAATCCTTCAAAGTCATTCAGGTGTTGTGTGATCGATCGTCCCTCTGTCAGTTTCAAGTTCATGACTTTGCGAATCATGAACACTTTTCCTTGAGCATTTTTAGCCTCGTACATATCCTCTAGCTTCTTCCAGAGAAATTTGGGATCTGTTTCGGTCCTCACGTGGTTGTACAGGCTAGCATCTATCCATTGGCGTATTGTACCCAATGTCTGCTTCTTCAACTTTATCCACTGCTGATCTTTCATATCCTCCGACTTTGCGTCGTCACCCTCAATTGGATCGTACAAATCTTTGCAATTGAGGTAGTCCTCCATTCTGGATTTCCACGTCGAATAATTTGTATCCGTTAATTTCATCATTACACCGTCATTCGCCATGTCGAAACTTTAAAAATGGCAAAATTTCACTATTCACAAATTTCACTATTCACATAAATAGTGACTGTATATGTGAATAGTACCATATACCCAAATAATACTTGTATTTTGGAATAGTAACATAATGTCTTCTGTATACTTAAATACTATTCATAAAAGATGGCCGAATATGAATAGTATTATATATGAATACTATTACTCATGTTACTATTTTACTATTCACTCAAATTGTGTATCTGCAACGGTTTTTCAAACGGATTGCGCCACCGGATTCCCCGTAATTTTCTCGTCGTCGTGGTATATTTATTTTTGAAAAATATATCCACGGATTTTACTGATAAAACAACTTTCGGCTCTGATACCACTTGTTAGGCCCAATAATAGATTACGAGAAAAAATAATATCAGCAGAATAAGAGACACGTAGATTTTTACGTGGAAACCCCAAATGAATCAGGGAAAAACTACGGGACCAACTCCGAATAATTGTTCCACTATAAAATAATAGTAGGTACACCAAGAGATTACAAAATAGTGGCACTCAAGTGTTTCCCAAAACCTCACTATTTTCTCTCTTACCCAGCTCTTAGGAACCCTTTTCCTAAGGCTCTCTACACAGATTACATTTTTATCTGTGTTTCTTCTCTATTACTCTCTGTGTTGGTCTGCTCTTCAAATGAGTAAAACCCTCGAATTGTTCACAGTAATTTTACTGTGCACTTTTTGAAAAACTTTCTTCCCGACCTGCTCTTTTTTTTAATTTTTTTTAATTAATCAGTGGGTCCCATAATAAGAGGGACACCACTCAACAACAAAAATATGAAACAACCCAAATTGCAAGATATGAAGAAATTAGAATTAGATATCAAAGTTTTAGAACCAACTTGAATAGCTACAAATAAGTAAATAAATTATAGTATAAATTAAGAATCTCAGGAGAAGAGAAAAAAATTCAAAGACAAATGAGAAAGTGTAATAGAATGAGGAGGCAGACAATGGGGGCAAAGGGTTAAAGGGTTAGATTTTTTTTTCAATTTGGGTTGAGCCCAACCAAAATGAAAGATGGCTTTTCATTATACTCGAATGCAACTTAGCTAAATAGAATATTTTAGGCTTTTAATTTTATAATAATTATCATAAAAATTTTAATTTTTTTAACTACCAACACTCTTTTTTAATTATAATATTTTAACTTTTAAATTATGCTTTTACCGGAATATAAGAACATCTATCGTAACTACTTTTTTCCTAATTAATTTGATCTTAATAAGGGAAATACAAGGAAATATCATCTTTATAGGAAATTATTTTTATATACCTAACTTTTTTTTTCTTTAGTTGTCGACCACTTTTAAGGTTATTGTTTTTCTTTTTACCACAACCTTCTCTCTCCTATTTAATTTGATTTTCACAACTTAAAATGATTATATCTCATAATTCGTTAATTTTTTCGACATGAGCCTTTAGAATATTTTGTTCGTCTCATTTTTATCTTTAAAAGGAAAACCATATCGAATATTTTTGGAGCAAAAAAATTTCGCGATCTTATACCAGTTTTTTACTACCTTTATACCAGGTATAAGAGTTTTTTTTTTGCTTTAAAGAGAACAATGTTGCTAATATTTTATGTTATCTACCTAGAAATAAATGGAAAACTGGTGCTATAAAAACATTATGTCACTCTTATACCAAAGAAACATTGGTAAAATTGGTATAAGATGCCAAGAAAATTTTTGCTAAAAAAATATTTAATATGGATTTTATTTTAAAGATAAAAATAAGATGAACAAAACATTCTAAAGGCTCGTGTCAAAAAAATTAACGGTTTGTGATATATAGTCGTTTTTAAGTTGCAAAAATCAAATTAATTAGGAGAGAGAGTTGTTACAATGAGGGTTCTTGTATTCATGTAAAAGTAAAATTCAAAAGTTAAAATATTGTAATTAAGAAAGAGTAGTAATTAAGAGAAGTAAATTTTTATGCTGGGATTTAAAAAATGTTAGACTGATATTTACAAAATTGAAAGCTCAAAATCTTGTATTTAACTAAGTTGCCGTTTTTACAAATTAAAAACGACTATATCTCACAACCGTTAATTTTTTGGATACGAGCCTTTAGAATATTTCGCTCGTCTTATTTTTATATTTAAAACGAAATCAATATTGAATATTTTTTTAGCAAAAAAATTTTATTACAGTCTTATACCAGTTTTATCACTTTTTTGTAATTTCTTATACCTGGTATAAGAGTGGTATAATGTCTTTATACCACCAGTTTTTCATTTATATTCAGGTAAATAACATAAAACATGTGCAACATTGTTTTCTTTAAAGAAAAAAAAACTCTTATACTTGGTATAAAAGTAGTAAAAAATGGTATAAGACTGCGATAATTTTTTTTTGCTCCAAAAATATTTACAATATATGTCATTTTAAAGATAAAAATAAGGCGAATAAAATATTCTAAAGGCTCATATCGAAAAAATAACGGTTTGTGAAATATAATATTTTAAGTTGCAAAAATCAAATTAAATATGAGAGAGATTGATGTTACAAGGGTAATAGAGAAATATGTTAAAGAAAAAAATGAAAACCTTAAAAGTGGTAAAAAGCTAAAGAAAAAAATAGTTGAGTAAATAGAAAAAAAATCCTTTAAAGATGGAATTTACGTATATATCCCTAAAAAGTCTATAATTTACGTAGGTACAAAAGAAGAATTGGTTTTATTACAAAAACAAATCATACTAATTATGTAAAGTGGATATCACTAGGGTTGAAAGTGGAGCTTATCGGAACGGGGAATGCATTCCTCATTCCCATTCCGACTAAGTTTTCGGGGAAAATTCCTTCCCCATTTCCCATCGGGAAATCCCCAATTCTCTGTTAACAAAAAAATGCTAATTTTTTTGCCAAAGTAACATAAACTAAAATTACTGCATATTGATATGTCGAAAAAATTGATACAAGTTATATAATTAGTGAAAATAATTAAATAAAACAAAAAAATACAATATAATTAATATCAATTCAATTGTAAAGCTAATTAGATGATTAATGAAATGGTGTTGAATATTAGTTTTCAAGTATATTATCACTTTTTAATATTAATGTATAGAACTTAATAATTATATACATTACATTATTATATTTTATAATCTATTTTTAAGCTTAATCAAGAACTTAGGTAAGATTATTGATAGTACTTATAAAAAATTATAAATTAGTTTTTTTATCAGATTCGGGTCCCCATCCCCATCCCTATTAAGGATTGAGGGATTAAAAAATCTCCATCCCCACCTCGTGGGGATTCTTATCAGGGATTCTCTATCTCCATCGGATTCAAGGAATCCCCACCCCACTTTCAACCCTAGATATCACCCAACTAATTTAGTTTTTGAAAATCGAACGAAACGTCATTTTTCCTTAATAAAAAATAAATGAAACTAAGGTTGGTCATTTTATTTTAAATAATATAATATTTTATAGTGCCATTTTATTTTTACGGTTATTATATGGTGATTATTTTTTTCTCTTTACTTTATCACTATCACCATTGAATTAAACTTCACCCCACTAATTCAATGGTGATGAAAGGTAAAGCAACTTTTACTTTATAAAAAAGGGAGTGTTTCTCATAGCTTTGGTTTCTGGCTTTTAAGCTAAAGCCAACTTATAAACTGACTTTTCAAAAAGCTCCAACTTGGAACTTTTCTCTTTTAGCTTAAAAATCTCTTAAAAGTTAAAAGTTAAGGGCGTGTTCAGTTGTGAAAAAAAAGGGGTATTTTTTGAAAAATTTTCTAAGAAAATTAAAAAACAGAGTTTAGTATTCAATTAACAATTTTTGTAATTTATAAGATGGAAAAAAGTTAGGAAAATTTTTCCTAATTAAATACTCACTCTAGAAACCTAATAAAAAGAGTTTTGAAAGGAAAAAAACAAGGAAGTCATTGTTGGAGTAGAGAGGATAAAATAAACTCAATTAAGTTCAAATTAACTAGAGTAAACATAAAATACTTTTAATACAATATACTTACAAACTCTTATTATTCCTCACTCTTGAACTCACAAAAACTACTCTACAAATGCTCTATTTAAAACACAAAAAATCCTATTAATTATTCTTCATACAACTATTCAAAATACTCTTAATAAATTATTTATGGAGTGTCATCCTTGTGCCATTCCTATCACCCATTCCATCGTTATCTTCTTCCATTAATTATATTGTCACCCATTCCATCTTTGTTTTATTCATCTTGTTGAAGAAAAAACATGGCTTGCTAAGTTTCATTTTCTTTTTTTTTGTTCTCATTACCAATTATGCAAATTTATTTGTCTCCATCTTTCTACTCCAACCTCACCTTGATATGTTTGCACATTTTCCATATCATATGCTTGTCTTTTTCTTCTTTTATTTTTTATTTGTAAAATAGTTAAATTATGTTTAATTTTAACAGTACCCCTTAAACATAATTCTCGGTTAAGCCCAACAATGCTCGCAACTGATTAAAAAACTTCGTTGAATACTTCAGGACTTTCACTTGCACGGGCTAATAACAGAGTTTCCATCACATCCTCCTCTTGGATGTTGTTCACTGTCTCTTCTGCTTCCTTTTGGTGACTTTTGCGTTTATATGCATAATGGCTATAATTATCACAATTATAGCACTGAACATTGGACTTGTCACGTCCATAATTCTGCCACCAATTTCCTCTACCTCGACCTCATTCTCATGCACGATCTCTGCCTCTTGTGGACTAATAATTTCCATCATTTCTATCACCTCTCCCGAATTGGTGATTTCTACCACGTCCCCGTCCTCTTACATATCCTCCACGGCCTCTACCGTGTCCTCTTTCAACTTGGCCATTTTCACCTTGTTTTGGAGAAGCCTCTGCTGCTAAAACTTTCTCTACGGACTCATCATTATGTCTGTTCATCCTTTCTTCTCGCGCTTGCTATGAACTAACAACTTCATCAATAGTCATTGTACTCGTATCTCGCGATTCTTCGATGGTGACTACTATATAGTCGAACTTTGGTAGCAGCGATCGTAGAATACTCTCAACGATCCTAGACTCCTCCATTTTTTCATCGTACTATTGCATCTAGTTTACGACAGACTTTACTCTTAACGAGTAATCAACAACGGATTCAACTTCCTTCATTTTCACCGTCTCAAATTCTCCCCTCAACATCTGCAAGCGAACTTTTTTTACTTTCTCCTCTCCTTAAAGAGAAACTCGGAGGATGTCCCATACTTGCTTTGAGGTGGATGCTTCCGCCACCTTTTCAAACATCACATCATCCAATCCTTGATGGATGAGACTGAGCGCCTTCTGGTCACTCCAGCGACTCTTTTTAAAACTGTCTTTTTCTACTCGAGACAGTTGTGCATTCTCGACTCGGACAACATAACCTTTCTCGACAACATCCCAAACATCTTGGGCTCTGAGGATTGCTTTCATCTTAATACACCAATTCTTGTAATTGGTTTTGGTAAGTTGGGGAAATTGAAGAAAACACCGTTGGTATTCATTTTCGGAAGGATTTTTCAATAAATAGCTTGCTTTAGGCGTACAATGGCTGTTGCGACACTTTTGGATGCCTTTTACGACACTCTGGACTTACTACAACACTTTGTAGTTTTTGCAACACTTTCTACAATCTTTTGCAACACTTCTGGGTTTCTGGCTATTGCAACGCCTGGCCACTTTCAACTCGATTTTTCCGCACTTGGGAAAAAATTCTTTTCGGGAAGAGGACTCGAGCTTTCAACCTAGCTCTGACACCACTTTGTTGGAGCAGAGAGGATAAAATAAACTCAATTTAGCTCAAATTAACAAGAGTAAACACAAAATACTTTTAATGCAATACACTCACAAACTCTTATTATTCCTCACCCTCTAACTCATAAAAACTACCGTACAAATACTCTATTTATAACGCAAAAATCCTATTAATTATTCTCTATACAACTATTCAAAATGCTGCTAATAAATTATTTCTGGAGCGCCATCCTTATGCCATTCCTATAACCCATTCCATCTTTGTCTTCTTCCATTAATTATATTGAGTGCCATTCCTATCACTCATTCCATCTTTGTTTTATTCATCTTGCGCGGCTTGCTAAGTTTCATTTTCTCTTTTTTTTTTGTTCTTATTACCAATTATGCAAATCTATTTGTCTCCATCTTTCTAGTGCAACCTCACCTTGATATGTTTGCACATTTTCCATATCATATGCATGTCTTTTTCTTCTTTTATTTTTTATTGGTAAGATGGTTAAATTATGTTTAATTTTAACAGTCATAACGTACGTATGTCTCATCACGCCCTGTTTTAATCGAACGACCATACTTCTTCTTCTACTGTCGTGCTACTTTTAGGGATTTCATTTCAGCAACGCCGTTCCTCCTCCCTTGACTCATCTTCTCAGTTTAGTTCTATGTTCATATAAGCTGCAGCTAAAACCCTGGTCTTCATCTGGTAAGCTACCGCCTCAATAAAAGGTAAACACTTTTTTTCATCTCCGTTTACATTGGTCCTCTTTTTTTTCTGGTTAGAGTCTATCTCCAATTGGATCGATAGTACTTAGTTTTTGCACCATGTCTAGTCCCATTGGACCATTAGAACCTGATTGTACTTTTTTCGAGGTAAAGAGGTAAGTGCTGAAGAGGGTGTAGCGATGGCTTTGGCAATTCTTTGTCATGGCACAAGACAAAAAATAGTAGCAGAACGTTTTAACATTCTATTGCTACTGTGCATTTTTGAGTTAAAACTGTTATACGAGCATTTGTGACCTTAGGGAACTGATTTGATTAAATCAAGATATAGAGGTGATGTGCAGCCTGAAATACAACACAACCGAAATTGGTTTCCCTATTTTAAGGTATGGCTTGTAATTTCTTTTAAATTTTATAGCATGATTTACAATATTTTTTTTCTTCAAATGTCTTTTAAGCATCATAGTTGATTGTTATATACATATTATAGCACTCTAATTACTAAAAAAAATTATATGTAGAAGTGCGTAGGTGCTATTGATGGAACATATGTGGCAACTGGGCTCCGACAACTAAAGGAAAAACATTTCGTGGAAAAAAATGCAGCATTGGTAACACAAAATGTCATGGCAGCCTGCTCTCATGATATGATGTTTACTTTTGTCTATACTGGATAGGAAGGGACAACAAATGATTCTTGTGTATTTCTTGATGCACTGACAAGAAATGACAATAATTTTCCTATGCCTATGGATGGTGAGTAATTTTATACATAGTTTTATTAATTTATAAATATTTCATTGATGCATTATCATTAAATATGTGTTTCGTTCTTTCTTTCTTTCTTTATAGATTACTATTATGTTGTAGATGCTGGTTATCCTAACATACTAGGATTCTTAGCTCCTTATCGTGGTGAGAGATATCATTTAAATGAATTTCATGGGTGCGAACGAATTAGAAGAAAGTATGAACTTTTCAACTTTAGGCATTCATCTTTGCGCAATGTAATAGAAAGAGCTTTTGGAGTGTTAAAGGCAAGATTTATCATTCTTAAGTCGATACCAAGTTATCCGCTACATAGGCAGAAACTAATTCCTCTAGCTTGTTGCACACTTCATAATTTTATTCGAGAGGAAGACAGAGCAGATAAACTTTTTACTGAATATGATAGAGAAGGGCTAGAATTTTATGAAGAGAATAACTAAACTGTGGTACAAGAAGGAATTGAAGTTGATATATCCCATCAAAGTCAGATGAGCACAGTTAGAGAAGTTAAAGCAGATCAATTGTGGAATGAATATAACAATCGATGATAGTTTGTAATATCTTTTTTCTTAATCAAACTTAGCATCATTTGTGTTATTACTTTAGATTATTTCAAGAGATTCTTTTAACTTTTACTATTGATTATTAGCAAATTTGTAGAAATTGTTATTTTCTTATTAATTGGTCTTGTTTTTTAATCAATTAATTTTAAATTTTAGTTTTTGAAAAAAGTATAAATAGAAGATGAAAAATATACAGAAATGAACATGATTTCCATTCTATAGTTTTTATATGGAAAACTGAAAAACTGGAAAACTTGAAAAAGGAAAAGAAAAATGGAAAGTGAAAATGAAAATGAAAATGAAAATAATTTTCTGCAACTGAACAGGCCCTAAGCTTTTGGAAACATTTAGACTATGAGCTTAAAAACTAAAACTAACTTATAATCTGATTATAAGATTTGAGAAACAACCTCTAAATATGTAAATTAATCATTAATCCTCTCATACCAACTAATTGGTGTGCTTTACCTAGCTCCCAAAAAATACATTATGTGGACTGAATTAAAAGATTCTGTCATCCTAAAATTAAGATTTTATCGCAAATATTCACTTATAGCATACCATATCTCAATATATTGGCATGATTTTTCAACCGCGTGTACATTTCCAGAATGATAGTGTTTTCCCTCAAACTTTATAGTTCAACATCTTGGACTAGTCATTCCTTAAAACTTTTCATTAAAAGATCATCCATTCCTAATGAAAATGGATATAATAGTGGATTGCTAGAAACCCGGAGTCTTTACTTAATCCAGGATGTGTGATGTATATGCCATTTCAGAATAATCTATTAATCTACTAATATATCGTTTAATGACAGTTCACTTTATTGTAAAAGACCAGATTGACCCGCTCTGCCATAAGTACCTCCATATTCCGCTTTTGAGTCAATGATTGGAAACTTCCTTTTCTCTATGTTGATCCACTTATCAATTTTCTATTTGGTACTTAACCTTATGAAGTAGAAAATTTGCAACTTGAAAGAAAACAACTTTTTTTCATTTTATGGGCAAATCTGTTGGGCCCATTTAAGTTTAAAGCTATAAGCTTTCACCTCAAAATCCCATTTCACAGTCCAATCTAAGAAACAAAATCTCCATTAAACTCTGTTCAACTTCCTTCAATTCAATTCAATTCAATTCAAAATGGGTGCTTATATTCAGAGATCACTAACGTGGGTTCATGTTCGTCCTGGGTTCTTGCTCAAGCACTGGATTCCTTCATCTTCCTCGTTTTCTACTTCAGCCGCTGCCGCCACCGTCTGATTTCGAAATGGCTGTTATTTGTACCTGGAGCTATCACTTTTGGCCTTGGAACGTGGCAGATCTTTAGGAGGCAGAATAAGGTTATTGTTTCTTCTTTTTTCTCCAATCATGAATTGTGTTTATACTCGATCAAAACTATTGTTTAGGTATTTGATAATGAAAAGATTGAAAATTCTAATTTGATTTATGGTTTCATCATTCATGATTTTTGCTGTATGTGATATTTGGAACTAGTAGGAACAATGTATTGTAGCAAATAGCAATTGATATTTTTTTTCTGTTAAAGTCTATGAATTCATTTGTTGTTTAATTTGGTTTTAGAGGCTAAGGTTCCTTACATTTAGAAAATTTATATTTCAAGAAATTTTTATAGGGCAAACTTAAAAAAAGTACCATGTGGTATTACTCATTTACAAAACGAGATATGAGGAATTTATTTTTGTAAAATGGGGTCTGCGGTTTCAAAAAATTTGCAAATAAAGGATCATCAATAATAAATTATGTCACGAAAATTGGAAATCATGTTCATTTTTTATCTGAATTATTGCGAGATGGTAATTAAAAATACAATACACATCAGTGAAAAACTTTGAAATTTTTTTATTGCAAATATTTTTTTAATTAAATTATTACAAACTTTAAAAAATCATAAAAAAAATGTCCGAAAATTACTCAAATCTTGACGTATAATTTTTAAAAAATAAGGTTAGATTATTAGAATGCTTAATTGTTTAAAATATATAATGTAACACCACTATTTTGAAACCATAGGCCCCATTTTGGAAAAATTTTGAAACCACAAACCCCATTTGCAAAAAAAAATTCCTCATACCATGTTTTGCAAATGAGTGAAACCACAAATTACTTCTTTTAAGTTTATCTTTTTTATATGTATTAGATACATTATTACTAGTTTCTTATATATATATTTTTTTTATGATACATAATCCGAAACCAATTTTAGTTTAAGTTTATATAGGTAATTGAGTATGCACTATATAGTCGATGATTTTATGTTTGTTCGAAACCATGTTTTTTTTTAAAAATTTCATACCTTAATTTCATATTTTTGGACTATTAGAATTTTAATTTTTCAAAATGTTGTATTTTGAAAATATTAGTAAAAAATTAAACATGATTTAAGGAGATTTGTTTATGCTCGCAAGCTCGCGAATCGAGCCTAGCTAGAATATCTTAAGCTTCGAGCCGAGCCGAGCCGAGCCCGAGCATTTTTGTTTTCGAGCTGAGCCGAGTCTTCACAGTTTCGATCTCGGTTTGGCTCGTTAACATCTCTAGACGAAAGAGCGACCGACTTGGCTAGTGACCACGATTGAGTGTTAGATAAGGTTAAAACAAAAAGGGCAGTGACTGTCTCTCTATCATTGCAACAATCAGACAGAAAGTACTTGATTTGGGAGAAAGGGACATTCTTATAGAGGTAAGGAAAATAAGTCGGGTGGAATACTATTATGCCCGCCTCGTAGCTGCTTTGGTTATGGAAAATTGCGAGGATGGGTAGGATCCGACTTTCTTCAAAGAAAATGATAGCTTCAATCGTCTTAAGTATGCCTTGGAAGAAGATAGAAAACGTAGTTTTTGGATTGAGAAGAAAAGTACCACAACGATAATTTGACTTTTATTTATTGTAAAAATATTCTTCACAACCAACTCAAATTTGGTCGTAGATCTTATATTTACCTCGATTTTTCAGGTAATCCTCAGTGTGTATCTTTGTTTTCTTGGAGAAGCTACGTTCAAAACAGAGCCTTGCTACAGGGGGGGTTTTGGTGACCAATCTAAACAAAGAAATCATCTTCATCAAACAAAACGAAATACCTAAATAAATAAGTTCATTATCAAAAAGAGATATTCACAGAAAGAGAAATATGGAGAGAAACCCTACCCGCACCCTCCCCACCCCCTTCCTCAGCCGCCGCCATCGCCACCGGCCGTCAACTACCCTAATCCGATCGAAGAGCAATCACCGCCAGCCACAACACCGAAACCCCTTCCTCGAGCCCCCCCGCAATCGCCAAACCCAAAACCCTAATCCCCCGAAAATATACTTTGAGAATTTCCCAAATCACTTTGATGCAGCAGCAATGAAAAGAATGTTTAATACGTATGGAGTGTATGGATAGGTCTATATTGCTCGGAAAAGGAATGCTAAGAACCTTAATTTTGGGTTCATCACACTCGATGGAACTATACGGCTACATGAGGCGTTGGAAGCTCTGAATATGATAGCGATTGGTGCGGTGAGACTCAAAGCTTTCAGGGCCAGGTATGACAAGTCGATAGCATCCCCTAAAGCGCGGCCTAACCCTGTGGTACCAGTTCAGAAGGCGACGTTCCGTAACTCCCCACGAGATCATCATTCATTTACGGCTGTTGTGGCGAATCAAGCTCCACGAGAGGAGTCGACCATCAACCCTATCCAGGCGGCATCTGCTCCTATTATACCTGTTGAACCTCTACTGAACAGTGAGGTAGTGGTTAAAATTGCACCTTGGAAATCAAAATCTTGTTTGGTTAAACTCAAGAATATTTCTCACATCCGTAATATACATGATTTTCTGACTGACCATGGCTTTGAGTTTAAGTTTGCTGCTCCTGTTGGTGGTTATTGTGTGATTATTTCGTTTGTATCAGATGTGGCTCTTAAAGATTTTATGAATGGGGATTGGAAAGTTATGGAACATATTGTGGAGTCGGTTTGTGCACTACCAATAAATTTCGCGCCGTCGGAATGTATTATGTATCTGGATCTCATGGGAATTCCGCCAGCTTTCATCTGTGAACCTGTGGTGCATGAACTCGCAGCGAGATTTAGGCGGATTGTTGCGATAGATTGTAATTTCAAAAAACCGAATCGTCTGGACGTAGTATCATGCCTTGTTTCTGTGCCGCTAGGGACAGCTAGCAGAAATCTGACTCTGGCATTGGGGGATAGGGATATAATGATATACACGAATCTTAGACAAGGAATTGGGTGTCAACACTGTCAAGAGCACGGATCGGAAGAGTGGAGTGAACCAGAGGAGGATCCTTCTGACAGGAGTAGTTATGAATCATCGGGGAATGAAGTTAAAACTAGATCGAGTGAGGATGATGAGATTAGAGCGGATACCAATAACACAATTCCGGGAAGTAACCATCCTCCTAGCGATAGCCCGATAATTGGGGGGAATAATGCGATGGTTCCAGTTACAGAGGATTCAAGCTCCTCGGGCCCGAACATCTCAAATATGAATAGAATTATCATCCAGAGGGAAGAAAATGAGCCAACTATCAGTGAGGAACTAATGACATTCCGAATTGGAGAAAAGCTTGAGTTGTTTAATGAACAAAACATGGGTTTGATTATAGAGGCCTTGGAAGGGCAGCGACGCTGAGATGACTGTTGTCTGAGCTAGGTTATCATTAGTATTATTATATCATTGAGTTTTATGAGTTGGAATTGTCGTGGGGGTCTGTTGAATGGGGCCAAACAGTTTTTGGTGCGATCATATGTTCGAAAGTGGCAACTTCAGGTTTTTATTCTGATTGAGATAAAGTCTTTATCGGTTTTAGATCAGGTTGTCAGAAAGTTTTGAGGCCATAATGAGTTTCAATCTCATTGTATTCCGTCGCATGGATTGTCGGGGGGTCTACTGCTCTCATGGAATTCTAGTTTAATTCATGGCTCGATTACTGCTTCCACAGATAGATGGTGCTTGCTACATATTGTGTCTAGTCAACTTGAGGTAAACTTACTATGCTTATATGGTCCCCCTATCCCCAGTGAAAGGAATCAGTTTTGGTTTGATCTGCTGCCCCATATTCAAAACATGGATAACTTGGTGATATGTGGTGATTTTAATGAAGTGTTACATAGCTCTGAGAGAGGTATAAGTGGGAATACGGTGTCGAGTTCAATGATTAGGTTCCAGGAGTTTGTTAATGAATGTGCTCTATTTGATTTGCCATTACATGGCCGTGACTATACGTGGTCTAATAGCCTATCCTTCTCGAGGATCGATCGAGTCTTGGTGTCATGCGATATTCTTGATAGGTGGTCGGGCCAGAGTTTGATGACGGTTGATTCGACTTTATCAGATCACTTTCCGATTATCTACCGGTCCCACGCATCGGTATGGGATGTTAAAAAGATTTTTCGCTCCTTGAATTGTTGGTGGGAGAAGGACGGGTTTCTACCTTTTCTAAAATTGAAGTGGGAGGCTAGAGAATTGGCGGATCCGGGGTGCGACATTGATTTTAAGCTATGCCATCCAAGGAGCTTTATTCGGCCTTGGCATCTATCCAATTTTGGCGGGTTGGAGGGAAGAATAAAGAAGCTAGAGGCTCGTGTTATATCCTTGCCATCTAGCTCGGTGTCTCGGCCTATTGAGGAGGAGAGTAATTTGGAGCTTCAGTGCGTGCGATCGAAATTACTTACCTGCAGACGGAACCTTAAACAAATTCGCAATCAACAATCACGAGTTAACTGGACTATGCTGGGTGATGATAATACAAGTTTTTTTCATAGGATGGCGTCAGCGAGGTCTAGGGGTAATCGGATTTCACAGCTGGAAATTGATGGGGCTGTATCTTCTTACTCTAAACTTATTAAATCCACGATATGGAATTTTTATTCCAGGCTGTTTTTGAAAAAAGTGGAGGTGCCATATAATTTGAGGGAGCTAAATTTCCGCATGGTTGATGAGGCAGCCAATTCTCGACTTGTTGAGTCATTTTCAGAGGCTGAAGTGTGGGATGCGATTTGTGCTTGTCAAGAAGGTAAGGCTTCGGGGCTGAACGGATTTTATTTTTTCTTCTATAAATGCTTCTGGGAGGAACTGAAACCGGATGTGCTAGCACTGTTTGGTGAATTTTATAGGTATGATCATCTGCCCAATTCAATTAAATCATCCTTTACTATGTTGATTCCTAAAGTGCCTGGGTCGTCGTTGATGGGAAACTATAGACCGATTGCCCTCATCCATGGTATATATAAAATTGTGTCGAAAGTACTCGCGAAAAGGTTACAGGTTGTGCTACCTCAACTGATCTCTGAGAACCAGTTTGCATTTGTTAAAGGCCGTAATATTCATGAATGCTCGTTTATAGCCTTGAAAGTGATCCAATCAATCCACCGTCGTGGTTAGTCTTCAGTAGCACTCAAGCTTGATTTCCATAAAGCATACGATAGTGTTTCTTGGACTTATATTGATTCAATTTTGAAGAGGATGGGTTTCTCTGATAAGTGGATTAGATGGATGGCGGCTTGCAGAGAGAACTCGGTAACATCTATTCTTATCAATTGAAGCCCTACTGATCCGATCTACTTGGGTAGAGGGGTTAAACAAGGCGACCCCATTTCTCCATTTATTTTTGTCTTAGCTGTGGAAGGTCTTAAACAGCTTATTGATGCAAGTGTCCTGAAGGGCATTTTACCTGGGTTTCGTATTGATGGGTCAGAGATGGATATATCTATTCTTCAGTTTGCGGATGACACGATGTGCTTCTTGCCTGCAGATGAGTCCCTTTTACCTATTTTTATCCATTTATTACGTTGTTCTGAGCTGATTTCAGGTTTGCGAATTAATTTTGTTAAGAGCTCAATTATGGGTATTAATGTGCAGGGCGACATGTTGAATCGGTGTGCGGAGATTATGGGATGCAAGATCGAGAAATTTCCCATTATTTATCTAGGCGCCCCTTAGTACGAGACGTATCCTGGTGTCTTATTGGAACTCGTTGATTGGTAAGTTCCAAAATCGGCTGTCAAGTTGGAAAGGTCAGTGTTTATCGTATGCTGGCAGGGTGGTCCTTATGAAATCGGTTCTCTCTTCCATCCCGATTTATTTGCTATCATTGAATAAGATGCCGGCCTCTATTAATAATAAGCTTGTGCAACTGATGCGGAATTTCTTGTGGAAAGGTAACGCGGATTCTAAAGGGATCTGCAAAGTGAGTTGGGAGATAATTATGCTACTGAAAAATCTAGGAGGCTTGTATGTTAGGGATCTCAGACTAGTAAACTGTAGTTTATTGTTGAAATGGATATGGCGGTCTAGAGTAGACAGACAGGGATCGCTATGGTATGAGTTGTGTGTTCGTAGATATGGCTTCGATTCATGGAACTCGTTTGAAAATGTTGAGAGTTCACGCCTTTCGTATGTTTGGCGGGGCATTTTATCTTGCTGTGTAAAGAACTCAACCTTCTGGGAGTTGTTTAAATCGAATGTGAGGGTGAAAGTGCGGAACGGGGCTTGCGGATCCTTTTGGTATGATAATTGGACGGCAAATGTGTCACTATCTGTTCTTTTTCCTGACCTGCATCTCTTATGTAATAGAAAAAGTTGCTCAGTTCGGGATGGGTGTCTGTCAATTTCTGAGGGAGTAGCACTTTCTAGGCCTTTTTGGAAACGTAGTCTAAGGATTTCGAGTAGAGAGAGGTGCTCCCAGCTTCGGAATTGGTTTCCCAGACCTGCCCTGCGATTTTTGTGGGTAATGGGGCTGACGGCAATATGGGGCAGCAACTACATGCTACGTTTCAGGTGGTGGTGGATAGATTTGAATAGGATCTGGGAGCTAATAAGGTATTTTCAGCCGCATCTTTTTGCTTGGGGTTCTATAGGACGCCTCAACGGACTACGCCGGAAACGAATTACATGGTGGTTTGGAATGTGTGTCTTCTTCCTAAAGTTAAATTCTTCGGCTGGTTATTGTTGCATAGACGTCTTCCAACGAAAGTTTTTTTGGTTCGTCGCGGATGCCAAGCAGTAGTGGATGATAAGTGTCTATTTTGTGATGAGTCTAAAACAATCGATCTTGCTTTGTTTCACTGTTTGGGTAGTTATCGTATATGGGCTCAAGCTTTTCTGCTGCTAGGGATTTCAGTGACAATGCCATTGAAGGGGGCTAATTTTCTATTAGTATAGCGTGCGCACTTTACCTCGGGCCTTGGCTATGAGTTTGGTACGGCTTTATGGTTTATGATTGCGTGGGCTATTTGGAAAAGGAGGAATAAGCTTGTGTTCGAGGGAGTCTTAAGCACAGAAGATCATTTGGGGTCATGCATTCATCTATGCTGGTTCTTCTTCAAGTATAGGAGGCGGAATCTTAATTTTGTCGTTTCTGATGTCTTTAATTTTCCGAACTTATTACTTAGTTGTAACTAGATAACTGGTATTCTTTGATCTATTTCATTGTATAGGCATGTCTTGGAATCGGATTTCATATCCGTATCACCTTTATGCTGTATTTTCTGTCCAATGATGCTCTCATCTTGTGAGCAGATTTTGGATTGCTTTAATGAAGAGAGGTAGGTGTTTTGTAGGTAAGCGGGGGCATCAACCTAGTTGGAACGCCTGCCCCGAAATTTTCACCTACCTCAATCTTTTTCCTTCTAGGGGAACACAATGTTCCTCCGGGGGGTTTTAAAAAAAAAGTTCATTATCAAATGTAGGAAAATAATTACAAAATAAATAAATACAAATAAATAAGTCTCTCCAATTTTCTCTATCGGGTGTAGGGGTGCCTAACTCTTTGAGATAGTTTCCTCCATTCCAATGTGGCGGTGTCAAATTCATCACGATATCCATCTTGTAGAGTGCTTTCCGATCTCCACCTTGCATCAAAAGATACACGTAATTAATATAAAAACATAAAAATATAATGGGAATTATAAACAAGTTAAAGGAAAGTAAACACCGATAAGTTGAGTCGTGCGGAGCACTGTTCTTAAAGGATACTTGTAGTTCCTTCTAGGATTAAACAGCTTCTTCAACCAATTAGTTGGATCATAAACAGAAATGCAAGATATATATCCAAAATAAAGAATAGAAAAGAAGAATAAAATAACTCGAAGAAGAACAACAAAAATAAGAGTATTATTATCAAAATAAAAGTAGTAAAGATAAACTGACAAAAGAGTTGTATATATAAGAATATATTGTCTGAAATTGCCGTTCATTGCAAACGTATGATGAATTAAAAATTATAAATGCTTATAATTGTTAATTCATAAAACATAAAAATAGAAAATAGATGTTATAGAAAAGAAACGGTTTTTTATTTATGAGTATAAAACTCATTAAAATTCATTAAAACATAAACGTGTTGTTTGTTACAAAATTCTTTAAACCACAATAAACCCTTATAATAATATTATTAATAATAATATGTTAATTACTTTCTTTTAAAATAGCATAAAAATAAATTTTTCCAACAGTCATCATATCATAAGAGATAAACCATTTGTACAAGTTTAAAGCAACTCGGATTAGCATACAAGAGGAAAAAAAACAGGGAAACTGCACATTCACCATATTTCCCAGTCACCTTTTAAATGAAGCTCAAAATCAATATTATCGCATTAAATGTAACCTGAAGTAGATATAACACTCTACGACTTCCGGCGAGTTGTAACCCTAATAACCTGAAGTAGTTGATATAATTAGCCCTGAAGTTCAGCTAATTGAAACAATTAGTTAATAAAGAAACTTACGGTAGCGGTTCGAGAGCGAAAATGGGAATTTTTCGCACAAGTCGGGGTTTTGGTAATGGCTCCTCTGCTACACCTCTCACAGCAACTTCGGTTGCCATTGCTGAAATGAAAACCGCAATTTATGCGATTAAAAATATGGCTCATTCAAAAGGGTGGCGTGGTCTATGGTTAGAATGTCTATAGTTTCTGATTCGAATATTAAATCCATTCTTTCTATTATTTTTGCTCATTTTGAATTGGGGAAAGAAGGGGCTTATGTTTTTATTGAGTAGTTTGGTCAAACACATTATGCTGTTATTGAGCTTTTCATATGCTTCTTTTCACATTGGAATATTGATAAGTATCAACAAACAACCATCATGTTCTATTGATTCTTTTTAAGGTCGCTATATAACAGCTTGCTTTCTTCGATAGACCTGTTTGCCTTGGAAATTCTTTGACAATTTCATATGAGACTACATAATGTCTTGTTTTTCTTAAACAAATTATATGTCGTCCAGGTACACAATGATATGACTGCTCTGACTATCACCAGGGGCGGTTTCATGTTGTGAGAGGTGAGGTCCATGGAGCTCAATAATTTTCAAAATATAGCATTATATTATGTGTAAATGAATTTGTGGACACCATGAAAATATTTGAATGAACCCTTCATATTGAATAATTTTTACTAAAATACTTTCATAAAAATATTTATTGTACTAAGTGGTGGATTTTATCTATTCGTTTCAATAATTTTGTATTTTCCTTTACTTAATTTCTAAAATTTTCCTTTACATACTTTCCTTTTACCAATTTCTAACTTTTTGCTCATAGATTAAAACTAAAAATGAGTTTTTCTTATCTCAATGTTATTGAAATAAATATTATATATATTTAAAATTAAATTTATTTATATATTAATAATCAAACCCCATGATAAAATACTTCTAGAATTGCCACCGATTACCACATTATTTCATATATACAGGGCATAATTCTTACTTGACCGGAAATCAACTCAACAGTGACTGCAGTGAAGTCCTGATTATAAAAAGGCTTGCAAAGAGGTGTCAGGGTTATCGAGCTTGATCTATGGTCAGGTTCTTCAACAGAAGAGGTTCTTGTTCTTCATGGTACTTTATTTATATACGTAATTGATGATATATGAGTACACCTGTTTGGGCCATTGGGCCCGGCCCATAATACATTTTTCTAATAAGCCTAACTAAGCCTGAAGTTTTATGGATCAGGCTTGGTATTAGTATAAATATCTAAACTTGGCACGAGTGATAAAATAATCTTTTTAATTATATTTTATTTATTTTTATGATACTATAAATCAGTGGGTCATCTTATCTAGATTTTTTAACCTCTGATCTACAAATTTTTTCATCTTTTCTTACCTTCGCCTCTAAAAGTCATCGTCATGCTGTGTGACCTTCATAGATTAAAATGGGAGGCAACGCTTTACTCTACTCCAATTTAGTTTCTATTCTATTTAAATTAAGATTTCTCTTTTTTTACTTCATTATTTTTGTAGTTAATTATTATGTTATTTTTTTCCAGTCCTATTACGTTTTTCTCCAGTTTTTCGTTTTTGGTTTGGTGTAATCATCATCTTGTTTTTTGTAAGAAATATTGATGACTAAGCACTTGATTGAATCCACATATGTTTTTTGTTTCATTTTTGTGGAAATTTGTTTTCTTTGATACAATTTTTTTTTTCATTCTGTGCTATAATGATATTGTAAGCCCGTACTTATAAACATATGTGCCGGGTTAAGCCTTCTAATGAATAGCCGGACGACGCCTGGCACGGCCCACCTGATTAACAAGTCTATATAATACATGGACCATATAGTATAGGCCTAATTCTATGCAGCTAAGACATCAGAATATGTGCACCCTTTGCTTAACAACTCAAACTTGGGCAACTTAGTTTAATACAAGATTTTGAACTTTTGATTTTGTAAATACCAACCTAACATTTTTTAAATCCCATCATAAAAACTTCTCTTAATTACTTAATCTCTTTCTTAATTATAATATTTCAACTTTTCAATTTTGCTTTTATATGAATACAAGAATTCTTATTGTAACAACTTTCTCTCTCTTTTCTAATTAATTTGATTTTTGCAACTTAAATCGACTATATTTTACAAACTGTTAATTTTTTTTTACACAAGCCTTTATAGAATATTTTGTTTGTCTTAATTTTATCTTTAAAACAAAATTCATATTGAATATATTTTGAGTAAAATTTTTTTTTCGCATCATGTAGTCATTATCTGGTAAATATCTAGTAATCAATCTTCTAGATATCTATTACGTATCTAATACCGATTTACTAAATGTTTACTAGATAACTACTAGACGATTACTAGATATATATCAGATAACTACCATATGATATTTTTATAATTATTTTCTGCCATTTTAATTAATTTGTAAGTAGTTCATACCTTGCCCAAATTATTTTAGTTTTTATGGCCATTATTGTAAGAAGCCTTTTATGAAAAGTTTGTAAATTATTTTAGTTTTTATGGCCATTATTGTAAGAAACCTTTTATGAAAAGTTTGTAAATGAAACCTTTCCAGAGTTACAACTGAAACAGCACAACTAAATTGGCCCATATAAAACTCATAAATTTCTCCCTCTTTTTCCTCGCATCAAGAGCATACTGAATCATTATTATGCCTTGATTCTCGAAGATTCCCCCATGGCATTCTCCATTCGTGCATACCATGGGAACGTAGGGTGAGCAAGTTGGAGGTGAACAAGGTTTAAGTCATATTAGATACACTTGTTTGGAGGGTGAAGAGCCTTAACTGTGATTAAGCCCTGAATAAGATTATCTCAATTAAGATACTTGTAAATATAACAAAAAAAATATTCGTGTGTACCATTCGCCCGACGTCCATGGATCGAGATTGGACAAACATATATTGATACAAGTCTGACCCGGCCCAGACCCGTCATAGCTTGAACACGTAATGAGTTGGATTTAGTTTTCCTACGAAAACACAAGACCGGTTCGAATATATATATTATTAATAAAATATAATAACCCTCTCAATTTCTCTATCCTTGCACCAAAATTGTAGAGCATAAAATCACAATTCAAACATGTTAGTAATAATCAAAATAGAAACAAGCATGCACCACGTTCTTGCTAGTATAAGCTATCCAAGTGTTTGCAGACAACTAAAAAAACCGAGGCAAATGCTTGCAACAATCACTTCAAAATTGATTCCACCTCCTAAATATGTACCAAAAATTGACCAACTTGGCATAAAAGTTCAGTCAAATGAGAAGTTCATCTAGTTGTTCATCTGTCCACTCTGGAACTAAATCACTTGTTTTTATCGCCTTCATTCCAATAGCGACCCCACTTTCTTTGTCGCTAATTCCACCATTAAAGTGAACTGCAGAACCCCCATCCAATGCCTGTGATGAAGTGTCCGGGTTGTTGTTTAGCTGCTCACACGAGATATCTTTGGTGTTTTGATTGATTGTTGTCTTGCACCTTTTTGCCTGTATATTATTGTTTGAACTCCCTTTCGTGTCTTCTTTTTGTATGAGACTATTTATCATTTCTTGAGTCGGTCTGTGGGGCAAAGACGATGGCTTTTGCGAAAATGGTGATTTTTCGCTATGTCCTGCAACTATGAAGAGCATTCATTTTTTTGCAAGAAGTAGGCAAAAAGATCATTTTGGGCCCTGAGGTATAGCCGATTTACCCATTTTGTCCCTGTGGTATACCTGTTATCCGATTGGTCATTGTACTATATAAATTGTTGCTTTTTGGTCCTTGTTATGCATTTGGTCCCATTTGGTCCCTATGGTGTGCAATTAGTTCGCTTTTTGAGCCCGTGTAGTAGAGACTATTTTAGCAAAATATCAAGTAATATGTGTTCAAGGGACCAAAAAGGTAGGAAATTGAATAGCACAAGGTCCAAATGGACAAATTGATCTTACCACATGGCCCAAAAAAGGTCCCTTTGCCGCAAAAAGTGTTTCACCAATTATCTAAATCACCGTCTATTATCCATATAGAATGATCCCAAAATAGACTTGTGATATCAGAGATGAAATGAAAAATAGAAGATGATTGTTATCAGCTTACCATTAGCTAGAACACTGTGTTTGATCATTGGCAGAGCACAATGTGGTTGTATCGGAACTCAGGTATCCTTTGGAAAGGCCTGCAAAATTTTGCTACATTATATCTGTAACTATTGCATCTAATTTCAAAATCTGCTAGAACATGTCACTTTTTTATGTGTGGTTATTAGTCGTAATTTACTCCAAAACTATATGATCAACCAGTCTGAAATTTGCCATTTGTAATCTTTGTAGCATTTGAACTACCCCTATGAGCCAAAACTGCCAAACCAGTTATATGATCAAGCATGTAACCGGGAAACAAAAATTTTAAGCAACAGAGGGAATGAATATAAATTAAGCTAAAATTGTCGGTCAAGTGCATTTGCATGAACAATTATAGAACTTGCGTAATTTTATATCAACTGCATCCCATCTGAATCTCCAAGGAATAGACTAGTAAATCATATGATTGTTAACTCATGCCTCATTACAATGCTAGTTTTCATTTTCAAATAAGCTGCATAAATAGCAAGATTATCAAAGAAAACCGTCTCAGAGAAAAAGGCCCATCACATTTTCCCTCTCAAATGGTTGTTTCCTTTTCAACTATGTTCTTCGTTTATTCTTCATAGAACTGGACTTACTAGAGGTCGTTTGGTATCCGGATAGCAGGAGTTCCAGATATGACTAAATAGGATAAGATATTTTAGAATGGCAGTGGTAACTTTTCGGTGGCATAGACAACTTAAACTAAAACTAGGCCTGTTTAGAATTACTTTGACATGTTGTGAGCAGTTATGTTGATGTAATATGCAGAGGGTGAAGGGGAAAATGCTGTAACCTGAAAAACATAAATCTTCAGTAACCATTTCAGTCCAAATACCTAATAATACAATCCAGTCTGACATCCCAAAATTTCAGTGTTAATATTTTGAAAATTAATAAATAGATCAAATCAAACCTAAGTATAATCACAGCTCCATGTCACGATCAAATTGTGACTAGCTTAGTAACAAATTAGAGCAATAATAGAAAAGAGGAAATAAGGGGGTGAAGGTGAAGAAGGAGATGAGATAATAGAGATAAAGGGGTTCAGATGAGTAATAGGGAGAAAATAAACATAAAGCTTGATATTGATTTTTCATTGATAATTCATGAAAAATCTAGGTCAGTGTTAAACTAAGCTACTAATGGTTAATGAGGTGCAACATTTAAGAGTATTACAGTATTACTAGTAAAAAACATTAGACGGGCATATGTATATATAATGGCCAAGATTATTTTATATATAAAGTCCAGGTGATAAGGATAAAGTAAAAAAAAGTCACTTTGATAAATAAATATAGAGAGAGAAGAAAGAGTTGAATCAGATTGAAGTTCATAAAGTCCCCTAAAAATAGTCTTTCAGTTATGTTATATTACATAAATTCAAGTTGACTTTGCAATGTGAACTAAATTAAAGTCTACAGTGCAAAAATATGCTTTATACTTTCATTGTTTTTTAAAAGAGTATTTATAATTTTTTTTTTAAAAAAAATTGTTGTTTTAAAAATTAGTAAATAGAAGATTTTTAATATTAAATTATGTTACGATAATGAGTAATATTATTTATTTTTTTCTGAAATTTTGCATATTAATTAATAAAAATTCAATACACATTGGTGATATATATCAAGCTTTATGCTTATTTTCTCCCTATTACTCAGAGTTAAACTAAATAGCTAGGTCACCGAAGACTAGAAGTTCTACCCTCGAATTTACTAATTCCTCAAACAATCATAGGCTATTTATTTTAACATCATTATTGATTTAATTAACTCAGGCTAAACTTAATTGTTATGATCAAAACTTAAGCACTACTGAGTCAGTCAAACTCGTGCTTGGTTCAACACTTCTTCATGAAGAGAGTTGTGTCTGCTTTACCTTGGATGTAACCTTTGGATCTGAGGAAAGAAGTAAGTCTTTCATACCAGATTCTTGGTGCTAGCTTCAATCCATAGAGGGCCTTCTTTAGTTTGTACACATGATCCGGATGTTTTGAGTCTTCAAATCCAAGTGGCTGTTTGACGTAGACCTCTTCTTGAATAACTCCATTAAGAAATACACTTTTGACATCCATTTGGAACAATGTGAATCCCATAAAAGATGCAAAAGCACATAAGATTCAGATTGCCTCTAATCTTGCTACTGGTGCAAAGGTTTCTTCAAAGTCAATGCCTCTTGTTGATTGTAGCCTTGAGCAACCAATCTTGCCTTGTCTCTCACAACTCCGGATTCATCTAGCTTATCTGGAATATCCATTTGGTGCCAATGATTGACTTTCCTTCCGGAAGTGGCACTAGATCCCAAACATCATTTCTTGTGAACTGATCCAACTCTTCTTGCATTGCCATCATTCAAATTTCATCTCCTTCTGCATATTGAAATTTCTTTGGCTCAATGAGAGAGACAAAAGCAGCATGGCTCATCATCCTGTTGAGTTATCTTCTGGTTTTGATTGGATTTTGAACATTGTCCAAAATGGCTTCAATGGGATGATCTCTATGAGTCCGGATCTCTCTTTGAAGATCTGCATTCTGCACTGGAGTTTCTTCCTCTACCGCCTCAACTCCTTCTTGATTATCCATAAGGTTTATCTCATGATGATTGAGATAAGCTTGTGTTTCTTCTGAGTTGAGAATGATTCTTTCATCTTCTTCTTTGTACTTCTTGATTTTGAAGGAATATGGTATCTACAATTCTTCTTTTTCTCCAGAATTTTCATCTTCAGGAGTTAAATCTTCCGGATTGGAACTTTCTTTTCCTGCATGGTTAGTCTTATCAAAATCTACATGTATACCATAGTTTGGGTTCATTTGTTATAGACTGTGTAAGCTTTACTATGTGTTGAGTAGCCAAGGAAAATTGCTTCATCAGATTTCGGATCAAATTTTCCTAATTGCTCTCTATCATTCAGGATGTAGCATTTACATCCAAAGGCTTTGAAGTACCCAATTTAGGGTTTCCTTCCCTTTCAGATTTCATATGAGGTCTTTTCTATGGTCTTTCTAATGAGAGCTCTATTTAAGATGTAGCATGCTGTGTTTACGGCCTCACCCTAAAAGTACTTAGGCAATCTATTCTCATTTAGCATTGTTCGAGCCATTTCAACTATTATTCTGTTTTTCCTTTCAATAACCCCATTTTGTTGAGGTGTATAAGGAGCAGAAAAGTTGTACTCAATGCCCTTGGAGTCACAAAATTCAGCAAAATTATTATTTTTGAACTCACCTTTGTTATCACTCCGGATGCATGCAATGTTTATCCCCTGTTCTACTTCTATGCGGATGAATACTTTTGAGAATTGGTCAAAGGCTTCATCTTTGCTAGCTAGCAAAGCAACCCAGGTATAGCGAGAATAATCATCCACTATGACCATAATGTATTCTCTTCTACCTAAACTCATTGGTTTGATTGGAGCAAAGAGATCAATGTGTAAGAATTCAAGAACTTTGTTTGAAGGTGCATAAGATATGGAAGAGAAGATTTTTCTATTTTGTTTACGTAACATGCAATGCATATGTGATCCTTATCAAAAGCTACCTTAGGCAAACCCACAACCAATTCCTTTTTGACTAATTTGGACTGGAGGTTTATGCTTATATGTCCCTACCTCCGGTGCTAAAGCCATGATTCTTCTTCTTTAGACCCAAAACATATATTCTTTTTCTCGTTTTTAATGTTGACACAATAGACATTATTTACTCTAGGTGCATAAAGAATGAGTTGATTTGACTTACTATCAAAGATTGATCATCCTCCGGAATCAAAGGTGACTTTCCTTCCTCTATCAAAGAGTTGTGCTACACTTAGTAAGTTGAACTTCAGTCCATCAACTAGTGAGACATCTTCTATCTTTCAGATCCAATGGTTCCATGTCCAATGATCTGTCCCTTTTGATCGTCTCCAAAGCTTAATTTTCCACCATTCACTCGGATTAAAGTGATGAAGGCTTTCTCATCACCAGTCATGTGGCTTGAGCATCCATTATCAATGTACCATGTATGTTGATCTACTGTGGACCTAAGGCATACTTGCAAAACAAATCAAGTGGGTTTGGATCTTCTCAGATTTGGGTCTTCTCAGGTTATCAACCATTTCAGGCCAAGGATAAACATCATAATAACCATTTTTCAATCAATATAATTTAGTGATATGATTGTTTTTCCCATAAAACCTACACCCGAAGATGGGTCTGTTCTACTCATGCTTCTTCTGGATATTCTCAAGATCCTCTTTTCCATAATTTCCAATGTATCCGGCTTCTTGTATATTTGTTTGCTCGGTGTGTATTCGGAAGCTGGTTGGAGGTGCAATCTCTGCTTTGTGGTTCTTTCTTTGTTTGATAGGTTGCTCATCATAGACTATTTTAGGCTTTCCCTTTTGAGCATCTGTGTATCTCTGTGCTTGAGGTTGCCTGCTAACTTTCTTTTCTTTTTGATTTGGGGGACCTAAATTCTTTTAATTTGGATTTCTTGGTGCTGCTTGCCTTAGATTCCTTCTTCTTTGGGAAGGTTTGATTTCCTTCCAAATGCCTCCTTCAATAGGGTTAGCTCCCTATCTAGCCCTGTTAAGTTTGCACTTGGCTCCTTCGGAAATTCTCTTCAACCATGTCAATATACTTTATGGTCCTTATCAGATTGATATCTTGTACGATTGTTTCAACATCTTCAGTAAGCTACAACACTTGTCTTTGTAGGGATTCGATGGCTTTTGTGTTTTTCCTCACATTGTGGATCATAACCTCTAAAGCTTTAGCAAGATCAATGTTAGAAACAGAATTAGAGTGAGAATTTACCACAATGGTGGCTATCTCTGATTCTGATTCCTTAATTTGCTTAGTGTTTTGCTTAGATGGATTTCTTCTAGAGTATTCTTCTTCCGGATCTATCAGTGCCATAAATGCACAGTTAACAGTTTCTTCTTCTTCTGTTGAAGATGAACTGCGGCTATCTTCACTATTGCTCCATGTGGCCACCATAACCTTCTTCTTGTATTTCGTATCTCTTTTGAGCTTGGATAATTTGAGTCTGAAGTGGTCTTTTTCTCCATATTTAAAACAGGTAGCATCTTTTTCCGGACCTTTCTTTTCTTCTGGAGCTTTTCTTGGTTTGTCCTTTCTAGAAGTGCCTTCCTTTGATCTTTTGGACTTATACCTTCTAGAGCTCCTGCTATCTTTCTTTTTTTATGAATCTATCAAAATATTTGGCTAAAATAGCCATATCTTCTTTGTTGTGATGAGATTCCTTTAGTTGCTTGTATAATCTGGAGGAAGCTGATCCAGCGGAATCTGCCTTGAGTGCAATGACCTTCTTCTTTTCTTCAGGCATTTTCTCATGTTAGTTATATCTCTCTAATGATAGATCTTGAGTTAGGAGATTGCCAATGAGCTCATGAGCTTCCTCAATGACAATCTTTCTGTTGTCCCATTCCTTGGTGAGACTCCGGAGTATTTTCTTAACTATGTCTACTTCTGAAATCTACTTTTCGAGCCTTTTCATCTCATTTACTAAATTGTTATATCTAGTATTCATGCTACTGATGGATTATTTGGGCTCCATCTTGAAAGACTCTAGCTTTTATTGTAGAAGATCAATTTTGGCTTCCTTCACCTTGTTTGTTCCTTCGTAGGTTACTTCAAGCTTCTGCCAAATTTCTTGAGCAGTTTCACATCTAGATAACCTATCAAATCCAGCTGCACTAAGAGTACAATGAAGTAGTTAATAGCATTTGTGTTTTCTAGCAATCTTTTGTACTAATTTTCATCCCATAGATTTGAGGGCTTGTGGGTCGTTATACCCTCTACTTCGTGAGTAGGATCATATGGGCCATCTTCAATAGCCATCCATGCCATCATGCTTTATGCTTGAATAAAATTCTTCATCCGATTTTTCCAGAACATATAGTGTTCATCGGTGAAGAGTGGAGGATGGGTAATGGACATAACCTCAAAAAGGAGCTGTGAATTTTGGATACTCATTTTGATTCTTGGATCAAAATTGGACCTGTAGCTCAAAATGGTTAGATTTATAGTTATGATCACTTGCTCTGATACCATTTATTGATCCCTGTGAGGGTCTAAATAAGGTCAGAGGGGGTGAATGACCCTTTTCGCGAAATTAGCAGACTTTAAAAATTCTTGTGTAGCGTGTTTGATATGTTTCGGATATAATGGATCCAGATGATGCAAATATGAAATGTTATGCTAATAAATTAAAGATTTAGTATATCAAACATAAAGTTTTGTCCTGGTTCGACCCCGCCTACTGCAATCCTCGGAGTGTCCTTACTCCGAGCTTTTTCCACTAGTCGATTTCTTTCAAACTACCAGGAATCAAGCCTTGCAATTTGTCTTCGGATGGTAACCCCTTCCGGATGTAGGATATACCACTAGAAGCATCAACTCTTAGTTGAGTCCTCTTGTCTTCAGCAGGATATATCACTTAGATTTCTACTCGAATCTATGCTGAGTCCTACAAAGAGATCCCACTTAAAGCACCAACTCTAAGCTATTTCTCAATCTCAATACTCACCCAAGTATGAGATTTTTACAACTTATTTTTCTCAATGGTTTGAATTCTTCAAGTTTATAATATACTTATCAATTCTTACAAACTGATTTGGAATGGTTTGTTTCTTGGAGGGATTACATTACTGATTGTAATAGCGGGTTCTCTTGTATATGCTTTCTTAAAATAACCAGTTCCTTTTGAACTTGTGAAGCTTCCTTTTTATAGGCTTGGATCATAAATGAAGCCATTGAGTTGAATTGAATATTCACTATTGATCAGGTATGGTGAGGCGCTTCCGAAGCCATTGATCAATCTGTTAGACTGAGTAATTGTCCCATTTGAATCCTTGGGATTGAGGCTAAAAAGTTGTCAGTAATTGTTTTTCGTGTATTTTAGCGATACACCAACTTTTATGCCAGTAGTCCGGAGTGTGACCTATATGCACCTTTTCTATTTATCTAGGTAGAAAAGGTTGTTACCTTTTCTCTTTCCTGTGTTAGTCCTTCTGTCCTTTTCTGAAGAGCGTGCTAGTTGTCATTTTGTCTTGCATAAGGGAAAAGGATCTTTGACTCTTAGGCTAAAATGTGGAGGGAAATATAATTTTTAAATTATTTCCTTTGTCTTGTTAACTTTATCTTTCGGATGAACTTAGTCTTAATATATATCCGGATGCTATTCAATCAGTTCTTCTTCCGGATGCTGATCTTGAATGCTTCAAAGTTTCTTTCATTTCCAAACTTTAATTGGATGCTTTCTGTTGGTCCCTATGCGTACACTCATTGAGTCAGAGGGAGGGGGGTGAATGGCTCACTTAAGAACTTATAAAACTTTTTTGCAATATTATCTGGCTCAGCTGAGTGAGGTCAGCCGGCTAAGAGAAATGGTAGGAAATTGTAAGTAAGTAAAGAACACAGAGATTTTATACTAGTTTGGCAACTTGTGCTTACATCTAGTCCCGAGAGAGTGTCTCGGGTTTAATTCACTAATCTCAACTCCTTTACCCTAGGCGGAGAAGCCACTCACAAAATCCCTAATTGCAGAAAGTACCCTCCAATCTGCAATCGCTCACCCGCTGACTAGAATACCCTCTTCTGTCAGCAACTCAAAAGAGTTTAAACAAGAGCTGGATTCTACTTATAGGAATGTTGATCTAGTTACAAATGATCTAATATTACAATCAATTGATCTATACTATTCTCTCTTGTTCTTAGCAGATTCTCGCTGAGTTGAGCTTTTCTTGCTAGAATTCCTTAAAGCTTGTAATTTTAGAAGAGTTTTAGCTTCTGGGAAATTCAGTTATAATCACCAAGTTCTAATGCTTTCCTTCTTGCTACTTTTATAGTTGGATTGAGATAGTAGCCGTTGAACTTGTCTTGGCATCTTCTAAAGTTGACAGATCAGTATTTCACCCGTTACTTCTTCAAATCGATCCGTTAAGAGATAGAATTGCACCGTTGTGAAATACATTTCAATCCGTTAGATTGAAATTCGAAATTCTATTTGTCTCCTTTGTCGATTGATGCCAGTCTTCCGTTAGAGAGAACTCACGCTGTCTTGCCACGTGTCTTCATCCCATTCCCTCTGGTTTTCTAACATGTTGTAGAGTGCGCGATACAAGGTTGGTAGATCTGCAGAATTACCCAAAGTGGTAATTGACTTGTTGCAGCTTTGCATTGGAAGAATTTGTCATTTTCTTCATAAAATTGGGTCTTGTCAAGGCATTAATTCTTTTTGTCTTTGTCTCATTAATGTTCCTGCAAAAAGCAACACTAAAAGAAAAGATCCCATGTTATCTTAAAAGGTAATATCAGTACCTTCAATAGACCTAAAGTAACTCAGTGAAATATATCATCGTAAAACACAACTAATACTGAATCTAAATACTAAGTGTTTTGAGTAAGTAATATCAAGTTAGCGACTTAAGTAATTACTCAGCCCAGAAACCACTCACAGTTAAACTAAGTAGCTAGGTTAGTGGAGACTTAGAAATTCTAACCTTGAATTTTCTAACTCATTTAAAACTATAGACTATTTATTTTAACATCATTATTGATTTAATTATCCCATACTTGACTTAATTGTTATGATCAAAACTTAAGCACAACTGAGTCATCCACTGAGTCAGTTCTAACTCGTGCTTGGTTCAACAACCTCCCCCATTTTGATCAATTGCAATTAACTAAGAGAGAATTTAATCAATAAGATGTTTAGATCAGAGTTACCTTGTACTCATGCTTGATATGTCTTTTATTCAACATCTTTTATCTGCTCAGAGTGAATGCTAACTCCCCCATAGTTCTTGAATCTTCTGAGTTTAACATCCCTCACAACTTCTCATATATTTCTGCAAATGATCAGAGCATATGTATATAGTATAATAATATATTAAGTTAAGAAGATCTTAACTTAGAACAGAAATTGTAAGCTTTCATTAATAATAACTTGAGTACAGATAATAAAGAGTTAATCTATACTAAGTCTTACATTTGAGAACTACAGATTACATAAAATCTATTCTAATCTTTAGGCATTGGTGGGGCTCCCGAGTTGGCTCTTCTCTCCTTAAAAGCTTGTTGATCCCACCTGGTCTTCTTTTCTTTAGGCAGAGCAACCTCCTTGCCTTTCCTCTTCCTGGTCTCAGTTTATTCTCTCTAAATACGCTCCAGGTCCTTAGACAGATTATAAGAAAAATTAGCAATCCTCTGATCTCTTGGCGGCAGCGATCACCGCCAACCTTACGGTGGTGACCGCTGCACGGGGTGGCCACCCCTGCCATCATGGTAGCGGCCACCGCTGCCATGATGGCCACTGTAGCCATAGCGGCAGCGGCCACCACTATAGCTATAGCGGTGGCTATGGCACGACCAAATCTAAGCCGTGCCACTCATTTTCTCACTCTTCTATGATTGGGCCACGTATTTTCCATCCGATTTCTCTCCTAAAGTCGGTGAATTTTAAGTGTGGGACTATTTAAACCCCTAAAGAGAGAGATAAGGGGGACTTTTGGTGGATATTTAATTGAATTTAGATCAAAAAGCCTAGAGCTAAGAACTTAGAGAGAGAAAGCTTAAGCGAGGCTAAAATTCGGGTTTAATCACCTCTAATCTTGGATTTTAATTTGTTATTTGGGTTGATTTCTTAGTCTAAACACTATAACTAACTAGAAATCTTAAGGAAAATGGATTAAATAGGTTTAGAGACTTATTTTCCAAATACTACCTAAATTTTGTCACTGATCTATCACTGATTTCATCACTTCTGTTCATCACAAATCTATTTGAAAATCATCAAAGAGACCTCCCAAGGGTTGATTCGAGTCTCCATAGATAGATTCACGACCTAGAGGTAACAAAACTGAGTTCCCTTATCTATTTCCTTCATTTTACCATTTTTCAGTCGCTGTTTTGGTTGTTTTTGAGTATTTTTCTTTGGTGGTCTTGAATAATCCCAGAAAATAGGATCACCTTTATAAGGATAGCCTTCACCGCTATCCTTATAGCCTTTTCCTATAGTGGTGAAGGCTATAAGCATAGCAGTGGAAGCTATCCTTATAGTGGTCACCTATTCTCTTGGATTTTTGAGTATTTTCCAATCTAAATCCATGAAACCTTGATTATTTGTGTGTTTAAAGTCTAGATCTATCCATTTAGTGACTCATTACGACTCCAAATCTTGGTACTTTTTGAATTTATGGGTTGCAAGCACCCGAAAACCTCCTTAAAACCAAAATTCGGCGTCAAGGCTGTAGCTAAAGCCTAGACCACCAAACTTCGGTTCCAGGCTGTTCTTGGTCTGTTTTGTTTAGTTTTTGTTTGTTTTTCTTGCTTTTCTTTATGATTTTAATCTGTAGATTATTTTTTTGATCTAAAACTCTTTTTCATTGATTTCAAAATGATGTATTGTTCGTTTAAACCGGCTAAATCGTGTAAACTTGGCTTAAATCGGGGTTTCCTCGCCTAAAAATCACATTAATCATTTCTTGATATTTCAAACCCATTTTTGGCTTGTTTATTATTCTGCCTATTATCTTGAGTGTGATTTCAGGGGGCTTGTCCCATTTAGAGCCGAGGTTCATGTTGGTAAGTTTGGTTGAGGCCCAATTTTCGGTCTCTTATTTATTTACTCGCTTTATTCATTTCCCCGTATTAGAAAAATGTATAAGAATTTGTAAAGCCCTGTAATAATTAATTATCTGCTTTATTTACTACTTTCGTGTGATTTATGGCAATGTAAACCGAAAACTCAAAACAACAATTGGATTTAAATCGCATAAGAATTAAAGTAGAGTTTATTAAAATGTAAACAAGTTTATTTAATAAATTGAAGAATAGGCAACATCATCCGGACGTGGAATCTCTGTTTTAAGGTACGACCAAACTACCCGGTGGGAATATCGTACCCAAATTCCCGATAGAGCTAAATCGGGTGGCAACTCTATCTTAAAATATGGGATTTCAAGTCTCGTATCTTTTAAGCACTTAAACTGGACTTAAACATCAACTTCGACATAGTTTTTATCATTATTTTCCTCACACCTAAAATGAGGATTCTACCATAGCAACGCCTCATGGCACATATGTTTCCTCCTATCCCTCCTCGTTCTACGTATTGTCATGCAGTCCTCGAGGGGAGGGGACGAAAAAAGGTCATCCGCTCATACGACCTCATACATAAACAAGTCTCACCCAATGTGAGAAATGTGCCTATGTTTGAGAGGATGCTAGAAGAAAATTTGCAAGAGCAAGCCCTATCCTCTCTGATCTAGATCTTAAGGGAATGGCTCAGCGCACAAATCAAGGTCAATTAGTCTCAATCTAGAGCAATTGTCGCATTGTTTTCAATCCTGAGGGAGCAAGATTTTATCTTAAATATCATCTATTCAAATATGGTGAAGAATTTTGAAGTGGATGTGTACGGCAATCTCGCCTCCTTTGAGCATTCACTTAAGTCATTTGACCATGCCACCGAAGCCATTCTTGAGTCAATGACAATGGGGGAGAAGGAGCGAGAGGAAAGAGAACGTCAAGAGTAGGATAAGAAAGAAAAGATAGTTGAGGCATCATTAAAGATTTAACAGGAGCTAGATTAACTCGAATAGGAGTATAATGCTATCAGGCAAAGATCTAATGCCTGAAAGTTCACCCAAGAAGTAGAGATGAGATCAGCAGGAATTTGCTTGAAAAGTTGCACAACTCAAAGGAGCACCTATGCCTAAGTCATTTTAGAATAGAATTCTTTTGTAATCTTAAGCTTTTCACTATAAACTTAGTATAACTTAACCCATTGTTGAACTATGTTGAGTTATATATAAAGGATTATAATTCTATTCTAAGTTAAGATCTTCTTAAATTCTCTTATTTATCTGTTATATTTATCACTGACCTTACAGGAAATAATGAGAAGTATCTATGAGTGCTGACCTAAGAGAAGTCAATCTTAATGGGGGAGTTCCACTCTAATTAAAGGGATGCTGGACCATGGGGGAGTTTACATCCACTTAGAGTTAACCTTATCTCTAAGTAACTTATTGATTTAATTTCTCACTCAGTTGGTTGCCATTGATCAAAGTTGAGGAGATGGTTGAACCCATCACAAGTTGGATTGAGTTAGTGGGCTGACTCAGTTGTGTTAGTGTGTCTTTTATCATGACAAATTAACTCAACTAGTATAATTAAATCAATAATGATGTTAAATCAACTAGACTAAGTTATTTTTGCTTGTTAAATTGACTCGAGGGTAGGGTTATTTAACTTGGCTGACTTAGTTCAATGACTTAGCTCAGTGTGTCATGTGTTGAATTAATACTTAGTTGTGTTGGACTTAGTATTGTTTACTCAGCTCATATTATTTAGTAGATATCTCAACCGTGAAGTCTGTTATTATGTTTTGGCTGAGTGAATTATTATTCGTGTGCGCTCTGACCTGCTATTTATGGAAAATAGAATATTCTTATTTGTCACATCTTTTACTAAAAATAAGGTTACACATCATCAATAAGACAAAAAGAATTAATATGCGACAAGGTTTAAAAAGCAGCTCTATATAACAAATTTTGTCTGGAGAAAAGATTCAACAGGACAAAGTGAAATGGATCAAATGTTCTGTGTTTCTCCTGCCACGCGCGCTTCCGCAATTCCTGTCTGGGTAACAGAGGAATGGGAAATTGACATGTAGCACCAGCAACGCTTAATCTCTCTAACGAATTTCGGCATCAAGCAGACAAATGCTACAAGATTCCAACAAAGATTCAATCCCTCTCACAACGGATTGATTTCAATTTCACAACGATGCAATTCTATTTCCTAATGGATTGATTTGAAGAAGCAACGAGTGAATTGATGACCTGGTGATTTAAAGAAGATGCCAAGTTAAGTTCAACGGCTATTTCGAACTTCACATCTATAAAAGGAGCAAGAAGGAAACCGTTAGAATTAGATGATAACACCTAGAATTTCTGTCAAGCTGAAACTCTGTTAAAATCATAGCTCCAAAAAAATTCAAGCAAAAAGAAGCAACTACTCAGCCTACAACTTTCTTAGATAAAAAGAGAGATTAGAATAGAACTCTAGCTTGCAATACTTGTTATTGTAAAAGGATCAACGTTTTTAAACTTGAATCATTTATCTTTTTAGATCTTTGAGTTGCTAAGTAGAAGAGGGTATTCTACTCAGTGGTGAGCGATTACAATGAGGAGGGTACTTGTAATTGGAGAATTTGTCAAAGGCTTCTCCACGTAGGGTAAAGGAACTGATTTAGTGGATTAAAGCCAAGACATACTCTTGGGACTGTAGTAGACACAGGCTGTCGAACCAGTATAAAATCGATGTCTTCTTTACTTTGTTTTCCAGGTTTCACAGTTCTCATCAGCCCAGCTAACCAACTCAGCGAAGATTCTATTCTCGCGAAAAGGGAACCAATTTTCTGTTACTGAGTCATTTACCTCCTCTAATTCATTGAGTTATAAACACATGAACCAACAAAATCCATTTTGTTTAAATATATGCATGTATAGTCCCTAATATTTTTAGATTGTATATCACAGATTACGTAATACTAAAACTATATATCTAAACAATATGAAATATATGTCTATTATTCCTTAACCAATAAACCAATATCTTGAAAATCGGTATGTGCAATGATGTATCAAAATGTACTTCAAATTGACATACAACACTAACTTATATTAACAGGAATGAAGTTTATTGAACGTATATTACATATATACACAACACTAATTTGTATTAACAGGAATGGAGTTTATTGAACGTATATTACATATATATATATTTTATTAAGTATGTAAATTAGAATAATGTTAAAATAACAAAAATAGATAGTAGTAGTAAGAATAAAAACATAATATTAAAAAGTCAAAGTTGTAGGTAATGAGACATAAATGTGTAATAAAAACATGACCAAAACCCACATTGAAAAGTATAGTATTCAATTGCTCACTGTTGAACAAGGTTAGACTGACTCAGTAGTGTTTTAGGTTTTGATCATTCCAATTAAGTTAAGATGAGCAAATTAAATTAATACTGATGTTAAAATAAATAGTCTTTGGTTATATGTGAGTATTTGAATTCGAGGGTAGAATTCCAAATCTCCGCTGACCTAGATATTTAGTTTGACTCTGAGTTGTTTTGAGTTGAGTTGTGTACTTGGTTTCACTTACTAAGTATTGTTCACTCAATACTCGATATTTAGATTTCGTTTCGCTAAGCAGTTATTTATAGCTTTTCGCTGAGTTACTTTCTGTTAGTCAAAGGCGCTGATTTTTCCATTTGAGGAAAAATAGAATCTTTCCTTTTGAGTTCTTACTTTTGCAAACATTAATGAAAGAAAGGCAAAAGGAATTAATGTTTTGACAAGACAACCACTTTATGAAGAAAAAGACAAGTTCTTCAGAAATCAAGCTGCAAAAGGACATTACCAAATTCGAAATTCTGCAGTCTTCACCTACCTAGTATCTCACGACTTTGCAAAGCTATCAAATTACCAGAAGCAATGGGAAGATGACACGTAGCAAGTCAGCGCAAGTTCTCTCTAATAGAAGACTGACATCAAACAACAAAAGAATTCAAATTGAATCTTGAATTTCAATCTGTCTCTAATGGATTGAATTGCATTTCACAACAGTGTGATTCTATCTCCAAATGGATCGATTTGAAGAAGCAATGGGTGAATTGCTGAGCTATCAATTGCAGAAGATGCCAAAGCGAGTTCAATGGCTACTTTCTTGATTTCAACTATAAAAGGAGCAAGAAGGCAAGCGTTAGAACTTGGTGATTACACCTGAATTTTATAGAAGCTAAACTCTGTCAAATTTCAAGCTTTAAAGAGATTCAACTAAAGAAAGAAACCACTCAGCGAAGAACTATTTTAGAACAAGAGAGAATAGAATAGATCTTTCAAACTGTAATACTTGATTATTGTAACTAGATCAACGTTTCTATAAGTTGAATCTAGCTCTTATTTAGAATATGTTGAGTTGTTAATAGAAGAGGGTACTCTAGTCAGCTGGTGAGTGGTTACAGTTTGGAGGGTACTTTTTGTAATTAGGACACTCTTGTGAAAGGCTTCTCTGCCTAGGTTAAATGAGTTGAGATTAGTGGATTATAGCCAAGACACTCCCTTGGGACTGGATGTAAGCACAGGTTGCTGAATTGGTACAAAATATCTGTGTTCTTTAATTTAGTTGAAATTTTTCCAGGATTTACTCAACTCGCTAATCTAATCAGCAGAGTTCACTTAAATCGCAAAAAAGTTATTTGTTTTAACTTAGCGAGTCATTCATCCCCCTTTACTCACTGAGTGTACACATAGGGACCAACAAGTGGTATCAGAGCAGTTTCTCAATCTAAGGATTTCACAATCTTGAGATAAACACCATGGCGTACGAAGGAGGAGAATCAAGTGGAAAGGCCCATGCATACATTCTTCCTCAAGGCATGTCAGTTACTAGACCTCCCATGTTCAATGGTAAGCACTACACCTATTGGAAGAACAGGATGAAGTATTTCATCCAGTCTCAAAGCATGTATGCTTGGATGGAAATAGTTAAAGGACCATATATCCCTATGATTGCGAAGAATGGAGTTCGAGTTGAGAAGTATTCTGATGAATGGGACAATCAGGACTTGGCCAGGCTAAAAGAAAATGCAGCTGCTATCAACTATCTTAACTATGCTCTTGATGCAACTGAGTTCAATTGAGTATCTAGATGTGAAACTGCAAAAGAGATTTGGAAGAAGTTAGAAGTAACCTATAAGGGTACTGATAAGGTCAAAGAGTCCAAGATCAACATTCTCATGAAAGTTTATGAGATGTTTCATATGCAACCCAAGGAGGACATCTCTAACATGAACACTAGGTTCATGAATATTGTGAATGAGTTAAAGAGACTTGGCAAGAACTTCACTGAAGAAGAGACTGACTGTCAAGAAGATTCTGAGAAGCTTGACTCAAGAATAGAATGCCAAGAAAAGTGCTATAGAAGAAGCTCATGATTTGAAGACCTATAAGTTTAATGAGAAGATGAGAACCTTGCTGACTCATGAAATGTCACTAAGACACTATAAGGACGAGTCTAAAAAATTCAAGCACAAGGAAAGAGAAAGCTCCAGTAGAGCTATTGTTCTTAAGGCTGATGATGATTCCTCTGCGAAAGAATATCTCAAGGAGAGAAAGGAAGAGATAGCACTGATGACCAAGAACTTCAGAAGATTTTTTAAGAAGGATGGGAATTATTAGAAGTTCAGAAAGCCTAGTAAGTTCAAGAAAGGGATTGATGAAAAGCCACACAAGAAATACAACAAGGATAATAACAAAGATATCAAATGCTTTGAAATGGTGAGAAAAGGCACATCCAGTTAAGCTGCCTAAAAGCCAAGAAGCACAGGTTCAAGAAGAAGAGAGACAAGAAGGATTTTGCTGCCACTTGGAGTGACTCTGAGCAAGAGTCATCATCTTTATTAGATGAAGAAGCACATGAATCAGCCAATGTATGACTAATGGCTAAAGATGATAAGCCCAGCAGGAACTTAGAGTCAGCTGACCAACCAAGTACTTCCGTTGCTAGTAAATCAGTTAATCAAAGTAAAGACAAAGGAAACGAACCTAAGGTAAATTCTGAACCCCCTTTGTCAATAGATGAACTTGCTGTAGTGCTTAATTATGTTATTAATATGACTAAGAAGTCAATTAATAACATCAAAGTACTCCAGAGGAGGTGTGATGATCTTGAAGATGTTAACTCTTCTACCTCACTTGACATCTTATACCTTATAGAAAAAGCTGAGAACCATGATGGATATAACAGTAACCTCATCAAGAGAATATATGAGTTAACTATTTAATTAACAACTTTGAAAAAGGTACGGGTCCCTCCTCAACCAAACAGTAATACTCAGAGTAACAACACTTACCACTCTAAGAAGGTTTCTCAAAAGAGTAAAGCGAGCAGGCCTACTCCTAAGGCCGCGTGCAATTTTTGTGGAAAATTAGGACATGCAACAGTCATATGCAGACACAAAAATGGTTATTGTGATGAGTATGACTGGTCAAGGATTAACACCACTAACAAGGGAGGACCTAGCCAGAAAAGGGTATGGGTACCTAAGAAAACTTAATTATTTTACAGGTGAGCCTGAGATCCATTGATGACGGCAAAATGTGGTATGTGGATAATGGATGCTTAAGGCATATAACATGTGATGAAAGTCAATTCATCACATTAGAGTACAAAAAGAATGGAAGTGTCAACCTTAGAGATAACCAAAAAGGGAACATTATTGGAAATGTAGGAGTGAAGCCTTCAATTGAAAATGTGTCTATGGTGAAAGGCCTAAAGTTCAACTTGCTAAGCGTTGCTCAACTATGTGACAAAGGCAGGAAAGTAATTTTTGACTCAGCGGGCTGCTCAGTCATTGATGGTAACTTTGACCAAACTATTCTCTTTGCTCCTAGAATTAATAATGTTTACATGATTGATTTATTCCCTGGCTCCAATGATATATACTTAGTTTCTAAGAAGGAAAACTCATGGCTATGGTACATAAGGTTAGGATATATCAATATGACCAATCTGTCCAAATTAGCCAGAAATGAACTTGTTGAGGGATTACCCAATCTAGCCTTCGAAAAAGATAGCCTTTGGTCAGCATGCCAACTTGGGAAACAATTTAGGAAGACCTTTAAATCATTAGGTGATATATCTTCTTCTCATCATGGCAAAGGCTTGGTCTAGTGGTTGAGCCATAAAGCTGTGATCCTAGTGGTCGTAGGTTTGAGTCCACACTTGGGCGGGGTGTGATAAGGTTTTCCTTTGTTATTATTGTAAGCTCATATGAGGTAATTGTTTTTTTAAAAAAATATCTTCTTCTCATCTCCTTGATCTTCTACACACGGATTTGTTTGGGCCAGTGTTGCTAAAAAGTTTAGGTGTAATGAAATACACCCTTGTGGTTGTAGATGATCTGACTAGGTTCACTTGGATTGTCTTGCTTGCCAGCAAAGATGAAAAATTTGAATCATTCTTTAAGTTGGCTATCCGGATTATGATTGAAAAAGGACTTAAAATTAATACAATCCGTAGTGACCATGGAAGGGAATTCGAAAACAGGCAGTTTAAGGAATTTAGTTCCAAGCATGGTATTGACCATAATTTTTCTTCCCCTCATACACCTCAGCATAATGGGGTTGTTGAGGGAAAGAATTGCATTATTACAATATGGATCGTTCCATATTGAGTGAAAACAACTTACCAAAGTATCTATGGGGAGAAGCTGTTAACATAGTCTGAACTCTTGTGGTCAAAAATATGTGGATCTCCCTTAGAGCCTTGCGGCTGGGTCCACTGGGGGTTGGTTTATTTAAGCATGATGGAATCATTTAGTTTAAGTTTGCACATTTTACCCAATTTTATGGATAAAAGAATCGAGACCCAAATCTTGATATAAATGATAAAGTCGCTACCTAAGTTGTCTACTTGGGAAAGAGTTTTCGTATGGTTCCCATTGGGCAGGAGACTCATACCTTTTGGATTAGAGATACGGGTATTGGATGAGTCACTTATTTCTCATTTAGTTATTTCAAAATTACATTCGTCGCGTAAATCCGTTTTCTTTTCATCATTTGGAGAATTATCAAAGAAATCCTATTTATCTACACTCTTTCACACTCGATGCATGCATTTAATAGTTCATAATAAAATATAAACAATAAATGGGGAATAAAATTACAACCGGGGAAAATGGGGGAATTGCAAAGGAACCTATACACTTGTTCTAAGTTATAAAACAAAATAAATAAGTGCGCCTGCATCCACAAAGATTAGTACAGTTAATAGCACATCATAAGTCAGCATTTTATTAGGAAAAATGTGACTATAGTAGCGTGACGGTTTTGCGATTGAAAAGAGATAAAGAATCCTCAATATATCTTATTGTGAAATCACATTTTAACTTTTCGTGGGTTGATTTATCGGATTATTAGTGAAACTGATCGCATGGCAAATGGTGATGTTAGATTCATTTTTATAATTTAAGAGAAACTGAGATTCTGCCTGGGGTCCAGTACCTGTATGGATGAGGACATCCGTACGGCTATTGGTAGGTCCCGTACGGGTCCTGTTTGGTCCCAAACAATAATTCATTTTAAATTTTAATGAAGAAATGAACTTGACAAAAATGACAATAAAATAAATTGAGTGTGAGTCTCTATAAAACTCAAGAGCATTACCTTTACATCGTGAATCCACTTTGAAGTGATCCCTATACCGAGAGAGAGTCTAGCCAAATTAGATGATGAAATGGTGAATTTAAGACTATTTAGGAGAGTATTTATGTGGACAAAATCTTCCCCCAATCCTAAGTATGAAGCTAGAAGGGAATAAAATGTGGGTAAAACTAATGTGGAATAGTTTTCCCCCTATTTTATAACTTCTATACCCTTACTATCCCTATGAAAAACTACTAGAAATGTTGTTTATATTGTGTAGTATGAATTTTTTATATCTTACCCCCCTTTTGAAATGAGGCAAAAAGCCTCTATTTATAGGAGAAAACCAGGTCTGAATCCAATAAATTGCATTCATTACTGATTTTCTCCAAAAAGGCTTGATCTACCTACCATTCTGCATGTTTGGGCAAGAGGGAGACCCGTACAGGTGGGGAGGACCCATACAAGTCCTGGTGGGACTAGTATGGGTCCCTTCCAAGTGTATGGGGGAAATGGGTAGTACGGGTCAACCTATATACCTGTACCCCCTAGGTGTAACCCTAAAGGCAATCTAGGTCTCTAAAATCTAGCTACATTCAACTCTGCTGTAGTAGGAATACCTCTGATGGATAACACCGATAAAGGATTATATTATCTAACTTTTATCATCATTTTATAAGAAGGACCGTAAAAATCCAGTGCTCACAGCTGCATCTCATGGGATCACTGCAGATACAGATCTGTATGATCTCACGATATGAGCGAGGGTTTTGGAATCATACCTGAGGTGATGATATAGGTGGGTTCCTTTCTTAAGGCGAACATATTTCCTTTGCCACGCGTATCCCTTTCCTAAGGTGGATGACTTTCCTCTACTACTGATGTATCCCTTTCCTAAAGTGGATGACTCTCTTGGTTGCTGGTGTATCCCTTTCCTATAGTGGATGACTCTCTTGGCTACTAGTGTATCCCTTTCCTAAAGCGGATGACTCACTTGGCTGCTGGTGTATCCCTTTCCTAAAGTGGATGATTTTCCTTTGCTATGCATTTCCCTGGCGACTTCATTGGGGAAGGTATGTGTATTCCTTTCTTAAGGCGGATCAAATTTCCTGACTGATGATGGTGTATCCCTTTCTTAAGGCGAATTAACTTTCCTAACTGATGATGGTGTATCCCTTTCTTAAGGCGGATGACTTCTCCTCGATGGTGTATCTTTTTCTTAAGGCGGATGATTCTCCTACTGGGGATTTGAACAACATGTAAAGATAATAAAAATTTTGAGTTAGTTACTGCCTGAGGTGACACGTCTTGATTCTTGATTGATTTTGTGGTGACTAAAATTTTTTCCCCTTCAATCAAGAATGAAGATGTGTGTATAGGGATTGGTCCCTGAATCAACTGAGTTTGAGAAATGTCGAGTTTGGCTCAACTACTCAGGGCTAGAATTCCCCTCGGGGGGTGCCCCTTAGAGGAATGCCCCTTGGGGTAATGCCCTTGACTGGTTTCACCGCTGGGGAATGTCCCTAGGGTAGGTTCCCCTTGGGTGTTTGATGATGGGGGGATGCCCCTTGACTGGTTCTACTGCTGGGGAATGGAGTAGTGCTTTTTGACCAATTTCCTTGCTGGGAAAATGCTTGTCTGGGATGACTGGTCTTGCTAGGGAAATCTATGCATGGGCGAACTAAAATAAGGAGTCTAAGAGAAGTGGGGTTGGCCCCAAATTCTGAGTCTGAGGTGCCCTTTGCTGATGGTGTCTGATTTTCTTTGAAAAACTGACTTGACCCTGAATTTGGGACCTATACGGCTGGGCTTGTGCCCTTAGAGGATCCGTATGGGTCCCATAAAGTGGTACAGATGCATCAGGATAGTTTTATAAAAACTGAACAGTCCCCTCATTCCCACTCTTTGACAAACCTCCTATTCTTAATATTCTGGCGATTTTCTCGTAAAATCTTAAAAAAATGAATACAAAGATCCCTAATGCCGACCATTTCAATCTTAGATGTGAGGATTTGCCTCGGATTGGTGAATTAGAACTCCAGCGATGCGCGGATTCACTTGGATATTCATTTTAGGAGGCAGTTCCCTTTCTCGGCTTCAATACCTCTTCTAAAGTCCCCACAGTGCCATCTCCTACCACCTACCCCTCTGAACTCCAAGTAAGTGAATCTGAATTCCCCATTTTCCATTTTCCCAATTTTTGAATTTCCTTGATTCGACATAATTTTAGGGTGCTTTAGGGATCAAAATAGAGCCTAATGCTTGTAACTTTAGTATAGGGATCTTTTAGAACTAATTAGATTAGCATTTGGTTGAGTTGGATGAATTTAGTTATTCAGGAATTTTCCCATCGATAATCTGTTTGCAGGTACCAATATGGGTCCTATTTTTCATATGGGTGGGGCATTGGGACCCGTATGGGTCCTGTCTTCTAGGAAAGAACATCTAAATTTCCATTTTCTGCAATTCTTTTCTGATTTTTGACTTAACTATTGTATTCTAACCTAACTATACTATTGTTTTACCTTTATAGTTCCCTTTTGGGACTGTCAAAGCCCTGAGCTTCTATCAGAAATAGTACGAGGAGATCTGCACCATCGGGGATGCTGAGTTGCTGACTCGGATAAATGCCCTAGGTTTTACTAACATTTTTTAGGCCATTCCTGTGGGGATTAAGACCCTTGCGCCTACTGCCATTTCTGCGCTAGCCAAGCGATGGTCGGAGATGACCTACAAGTTCCACCTCGCGACCGGGGAGGTTGCCATCACCCCCTTAGATATGTACGCACTTATGAAGCTAGCATTAGGTGGAGAGATCATTCACTTTGACGTGTATGTCGATAGTTGGCATTCACGGGCTAAGGTGAAGGACTACATGGAGCAGCTTCTCGGGGCTTCGTCTTGGCGGGAAGGACAAGCTCAAGTATGGGGATTTACACACCTACTGGCGGGCGTAGCCAAGCCCGATATTACGGGTAGGAGGGATCGGTATGCTAGATCCTTCCTTCCTTCTGACCCTCCTGTCGACCTTCTTCTTCCCCACCTACTTGAGTGGCATCAACTATGGGTTGCTATTTGCAGTGGAGGATCTTGCCAGTGTTCCTAGCAAGAACTGGTGTCGGGCCATCTTGGCTCAGATGTACTACGACCTGGACATCTGCATTCAAGGTCAGCACTCTAAGCTAAAGATCAACTACTTGCTCCTTCTAGTAAATTTTTAACTTCCTTTGTGCTTTGACCCTCTGTTTAAACTGTCTTGTGACTGACTTTGATTCTTTTTTACAAATATGGTCATTCGAGAACCGCTTTATCCCTAGGCCGAGTTTTCCTGATCATCCTGAGATGCCCCACATCATAGTGAAGTGGATGGTAGTAGAAGGTTGGGACTGTAACTGAGTATCTGGAGTACATCCTCTTGTTGTGCTCTGACTGGGTAAACTTTTGAACCTAAACCTGTACTTTCAATTCAATAATTATTAGTTAGCAAACTGTATTTACAAATCTACATGCTTTTACAGTGCAATTTGACTATATGCATATTATTCGTAATCCCTAGGCTCATATAGTCATCTACGATGAGATTGTGGATATGCAGCAGGGCCTGGATGGCTACTGGTTTATGCTAGAGTCACGATTCTCTCTCGAGTAGTAACTATTTATGATTGGCGGACTAGCTCAGTAGTGGAGAGGTCCATCCCTCCACATGTTCCTGTAGGGGTATACTAGTCGCATCTGATGCTGGGGACAGACTAGGGGTTGTGTCTTCTGGGTGAGGGGGCCGATGTGTTGTCAGTCAAGGGCTCTTATCCTGACTTCATCCATACTTCACTCCTCTAGCCATGTCTGTGGGTCCATCTGGATGACATCCCCCTCAAGTTCTACTATAGAAATGAAGGCGATGACAACAACGATGACGATGATGATGGAGTTAAGGGTGATCGTGGGGGTCCTTTTCAAAACTGCAAGATCGGAGGCATTTTCAAGCCTGCTGCTTCTGCCACCCGAGAAAAAATTTTCAACCTAACCTCATGAATTTTTAATGTCCTTTTACATTTGTTTGTGTGAACTAAGGACCTGGTAATTTGTTAATTAAAATGTATTCTCCCACCCCTAAGTGGAAGCAGACTGTTATTGTCTTTGCCCCTGATGCACTTGCTGATCCAAAGCCGCCAGCGAAGTGGGCCAGGGCTACCAAAGGCTTCAGAGAGGGTGTCCTCCAGACTGATTTAGACTCCACCTTCTACCTTCTCGATCACTTAAGGAAGCGTATTGTATGTGGGCTCAAGGAGTCAATCTATACCATTCGATTTACTCCTCCTAGAGCGACCTACGTAAGTCTTCTCATTTTTTACTTTTAGCTTATTCTTTTATCAAACCTGTGAGTTGTGTTTTGAATTGATCTGATTGGTTTTCACAAATGTTTGTGGTTGAGGTAGAGAGGATTGCTTGAAGGTGCCTCTCGACCCGAGATCTGATGATCACACAAGATGCCCTTGCTGCGATAAGCTTTATTTTTCTACAAAATTTTAACAAACTATGCATGCATGCTATGATATTTACATATGTGTAATGATCTCCTGATTTTTATGCAGACTCTACTGGTCATGGAGCGAGATCGGTCTACTCAAGATTTAGAGGCTGATGAGGATTGGGCTAGCTTTATAGAGGAGCAGCTGCGTGCAGCCACTACGAAGCTGGATAGGATCCCTGTACTGGAGCGGATCTGGGGAGGGCTAGGAGAGAGACGGAGGTGATGCGGACATAGCTAGCTCGTATGATTGAGGGCAGGGAGGGAAAGTTATATTTGAAACTTTTCCCTTTATCTAATATAGGAGTCTTTCAGATGTCTTCTAACTCTATATCTCCGGATCTATCTTCTTTCGGTGTATCTTCAATCAGTTCCTCCGGATACTAATCTTGAGGGTTAATAGTTTGTTTCCTTTCCAAACTTTAACCGGATGACTCCTTTCATGCTTAGATATTTTTCTTGGCTTAAATGCTTGTCTTGGATGTGATGATAACTTGTATGTTTGGATAAGGTGTCCTTAATTTTATTTCCTTACTTATTCGGGTTATCACATACTTGGGTTTTGTTTACTTCAAACCTGATCCGAATTATTCTTGTTCCGGATCATTGTTTCCCAACAATCTCCCCTATTTAATGGAAATAAAAACCTAAGTACACTAATCATAAGGAAGATGGGTTTTATGATCTAAGTATAATTCTCGATACTTAGTAATCTACAATGCTCCCCCATAACTCTGGCATCATAACTCCCCTAATGTTTTTCAATTCTAGCTTCTAAGTCTGTTTTAGTACAATTACAGATTGTACTTTAGAAGCAATTTTGATAATTAGATTTTCAATTTTTATATATACTTCTGTTGTGAACAATGGTTAACCCCACGAAGTGCAAGATTACAAGTACATAAATACACATAAAAGTGAATGTAGCTATTACAAGTTTTTACAAGTTAATTCTTAGCTAGTCTAACTATCTCTCCTGATGGTCCACCTTTCCTTACCTCCAGCATCTTTCCTTTGCCACTTCTAGTTTCTTCCTCTAGTGGTTGACTTTGACTTTCCTCCCCCTTTTTGTTTGCATCCTGGGAGTTAATGACCATATAGGTGCGATTATCCCAGGCCTATTGCCATGTAGTGGAGTAAATGGAGTAGTCAACATTTTCCCTTGCCCTTTCAGTAATTATCTAATTAACTGTAGGTGGAGTGAGTTAGTATAGATGGATGCTCTTTCTATGTTGGTCATACGACTGCTTGATTTATGGATGGATGCGCATTACATACTCCTAGTCTTTAGGGTCAAAGTAGGGAAAGAGAGCCTTGACAGTTGTTATACCTCTTTGACTAGAAAATTCAGAATCCCCTATGGCTTGAACTAGATTATGAAAGACCGGAAGAAGTTGACTCTCCGGTATAGCTAGTCTTGAGGAGGATCCAGATAATGAGAGGTTATTAATTCTAGTTAGAATAAGAGTGATTTCTTCTGTGATTCCTTTCCGGATGTTGTGAAGGGATTCCATTTGATCCCTTATTTTCTTGGTCATAGAGGCTTTCTATTCCTCAATTAACTTCTCAATTTCGGCCATACGGCTCCCTATTTCATCACCCATATCATCAAGGATCTAATTCTAGATTTTGAGGATGGTTTGCTCAATAAAGTATACCAACATTTCATGGGTGACTTGCTGATCAACTCCCATATCAGAGAGAGAGTAGGCTTTAGATCCCTTTCGTCCATGAATTTTGAAAAGTTTTCAAACTTGAAATCTATGTATTCTTTGATTTCAGTGGAGAGCTCGGAAGATTAAGATGTGATCTTGTCCAGTATAGAACCACAGTTGTTTGATGCCAAAGTATTGGCCTAATCTGTAAACCTTCCGGCTGCTGCAACCTCAGTTTTTAGTTCATCAAGTATTGGTTGGATTTGGGAGAGAGAAGCTTCTGCCAAAACTCCTAGTGTGGGAAAGGCACTGACTTTCGCATCAATGGACTTTAAGCACTTCAGGCTCTCTTTGATTTCTCCCAACTCTTTCTTCACTCCCAATTTATAGGCTTGTCTTAATAGCTCATTTTCAACTGCCCATATGTGAGTGCAAATGGTCAGGAGGCTCTATTTAATAAACCTTTCTTCTTACTGTTCAAGAGTGGCTTCTTGTAGAAGTTTTAGAGCTGCAGTAACTTTCGCTTCTTTTGTATTTACCCCGGGCAAAGTGATTGGAGCAGTGGGAGGGGGAAAGCGATCTTCTAAAGGATTTGATGACTCATCTCCGGATGATCCGGATGAGCTTTCCTCTTCCTCTTCTTCCATTTCTTCACCAGCCTTATCATCTATGTTATCTTACAACCGATCCTCCGAATGAGCATCTCACTTAGGGTCCACTTTAGAACCATTCCCTTTAGATCCCAAACCTAATCCCTCATCCGAAATGATTTCTTCCAGGTTAAGAACTATATCCTTAGCTACATTTTGAGATTCTGTAGCTAAATTGTCCTTATCTTCAGCAATGACATCATCAATATCAGAATCAAATTGGATTAAGGCAAGATTTACCTCAGTGATCTATTGAGTTTGGTTATGTACTTCATCTCCCTTTCTTTCTTCCTTCCTCCTCTTCAACCCCCGGATGACTGGAAGTGTCCTCAGCTATCCCTTCAATTGCCTTTACGGGACTTTCAATTTTAATAGGCGCATTAGAATTATCCATAATGCCCTCTCCACTTGCCTTTTTAGGACTTTTAATCTCTTCCCCAGGCGTGTTGGCACTGTGCTCAACACCCTCTCCAATTGCCTTGACAGGACTTACACTCTTTCCCACAGAAATGTTGGTATTATTCTCAACATTCTCTTCAGATGCCTTAACATGACTTTCTGAGTTGATTACCATGTTCTCTGAATTCAACAAATTTTTTAGAAGTTCCTCTTATCTAGATGCAAAGATAAATGAGTCTGCTTCCGGGAACTTGGATAAAGTTTCCATGCTAGTGGGATGGACCATGATGGGTGTTTTAGTGGATGATTCTCTAGGTCCCTTGATGGGTAGCTTATTTATCTAGTTGTTATCCTTTATGACTGCTTGGATTGTCTCAAATTATAGATCATCTGGTCCAATAATTTCAGTGGATCCAGGCACATTTTTTCCCTTAGTTAGTTTGGCTTTTTTAAGAAGCATCTTTTTCTCTATATTGCTTGGCTTCTTCGTTAGGCACAATTCCATCGAGCCTCCTTCCCTCTGCTGCTTTATTTACCTGAGCAGCCATGTCCTCATCAAAAGTTGGCCCCTTTCTAATGAATTGCTTTTTAGTAGCTAGAGTTTCATCCTCAGTCTCTTCATTATCCTCAACATCATCTTGCATTTCTGTAAGAGTTCTTTTAGCCTTCTTCCTCTCGGCCTCTATTGCCTTAGCAAGAGCTGGAGGCTGATCCTCCATGTCAATTACTGGAGTAACTATATTTCTCCCCTTCTTAGTTACGGATTTGATAAGCCTCCCCGTGGTCTTAGGCTTTCTCGGACTAACTTTGAGGATCTGATTGATGGTGAGAGCATCCTTACTGACTTCTGTTGCTTTTGGAATCACTTCCAATTATTTCTAGGCTTTGGCTTTTACTGTTCTAGATTTTTTAGGAGCAGGGGCACTGGCTTCAGGATCAGTAGCCATCCTAACCTTACTTTTCTTCTCATCCCTCTACTTTTTGGCCTTTTCCTCGTTCCATTTCTCATTAATCGTAGATTCTAGAAATTCTTCTTGAGAATAGCTTTTCTCATTAAGCCATTAAACCTGGTAAGATCAACTCCAGCAGCTTGGAGGATCCAGGTGATTAGGGCCCCGTGAGAGTTGATGTGGCTCTTAAGATAGCTGATAATCAGTACTGGCCAATTGATTTCAATGCACCCAACCTAGTGTTGCAAGATGCAGTACTAGAAAGAGGAAACTGTAGTTAAGGATCCCTTCCAGATCAAGATGAGTTTTGTCATTGCGTGCTGGAGATATCTTGAAGTTTTAGGGAAGTAGGTAGAGAACTTATCTTCGATGCAGTTCTTATGCAGCCAAAGTTTTAAGGTATAATCCACCTTTGTTTCATCGCTATCTTTTTTAGAGTAGTAATCCACAATTCTTCATATTCAAGTTCTTTTCCAAGAATGCAGGAGTAATGGTGATCTCTTTCCCTTGAACGGTTGTTTTTAGGGCATCATAGTAATTATGGACGCTGAGATTCTTGTAGAACTCTCTAATGAGATCTTGATATGTTAGGTAATTGATTTTAAGAAAATCACCCAGGTGCTGATCTTTAATTAGGGTTAAGAAGGGGGTAGTTTTGAAAAGGAATTCATCTCCCAGATAATCAGTGGGGATCATAGATTCAGTAGTTTTTAGGGTTATTGGCTCGAAATCAGTATCTTTTAGATTAGATTCTAAAAAGATATTCTTACTGGGAAGGGTTGCCAGTGTTTTTGAGGTGTTGATTGCTGTAATTTGGGAGAGTTTGAAGGATTTAGGTTTTGAGTTTTGAATTTTACGGAGTAATAGTAAGAGTATGTTGCTCGCGTAAAGAAGACAATGAATTTGGGGGTTTTTATAGGATTTTCAAAGTGAGGGTATTTTGGTAATTCAGATTCTATTAGATTTAATCGGATCGGTAAGGTGGCAGTTAAGGTTGGTGGAGAGAGGTAGATGGCATGAAAATTAGAGAATGACAACGGTTTATTTTTGAAAATGGCTGGATCTTCACTTGCGCATGTAACAGCCAATAAACGTTTGAAATTCAAAACCGACGTAGTTACTTTTTCCCGCTTTTACTACCATTTACTTTCTTATCTGCTGACCTGGCATTTTCTTCCGGATTCAGAGTCAATTTTGACTTTTTTTGACATCTGGTCCTTTGATTGTAAGAGGGTTTAAATATTAATGCCTTATCTTTCGAAGTATTCTTCAAATCGGATTGGACATCCCTATTGCCTCCCTTAGCTTGTTGAATTGATCTTTACTCAAAGGCATAGTAAATATATCGGCTCTTTGCTCATTTGTGGAAATGTAGACAAGAGCTACATCCTTCTTCACAATATGATCTCTGATGAAGTGGTGCCTTATATCAATATGCTTCATTCTTCCATGTAGCACCGGATTTTTAGTCACATCAATGGCACTCTTATTGTCACACATCACACCCATACATCCGGATTGAACTCCATTGTTTTCCAACTGTTCCTTGATCCATAGGACTTGAGCAAAAAAGCTTCCAACAGCCATGTATTCTAATTCAGTGGTTGATAATACAACTGAAGTTTGCTTCTTGCTGTACCAGGACACTAGGAAATCTCCTAGGAAATGACAGCCTCCGAATGTACTCTTTCTTTCAAGATTATCTCTTCCATAATCAGCATCAGTGAACCCCCTTAGTGCATAATCTCCATTACTAGGATACCATAGACCAACTTCTGTTGTTCCTATTAAGTATCTGAGAATTCTCTTTACAACTTTGAGATGTGATTCCTTTGGATTGGATCAATACCTTAAATAGTAGCAAACTGCATAATGTATGTCAGGTTGTCTTACTGTCAAGTAAAGCTAGGATCCAATCATACCTCTATATAGCTTCTAGTTAACATCTTCTCCTTCATAATCCTTTGATATGATTGTATCAGTTCCCATGGGGGTGGACATTGGCTTGCTCTTGTCCATTTCAAACTTCTTCAGGAGCTCCTTGGTGTACTTGGATTGGTTGATGAAAATACCATCTGGAATCTGCTTGATTTGCAAACCAAGGAAGAAATTGAGTTCCCCCAACATGGACATCTCAAACTCCTTCTGCATTTGAGTGCTAAATTCCTCACACATCTTCTGATCAATTATTGCAAAGATAATATCATCTACATAGATCTGGACTAGGATAATATCACCCTTCTTCTTGATGAAGAGTGTGGTGTCTGCTCTGCCTCTATTGTACCCCTTGGATATGAGGAATAAGGTTAGTCTCTCATACCAAGCTCTAGGTGCCTACTTCAATCCATAGAGAGCTTTCTTCACCTTATATACATGATCCGGATGTTTTGAATCTTCAAATCTGGGACACTACTTGACGTAGACTTCTTCCTAGATTACTCCATTCAGAAATGCACTTTTGATATCCATTTGGTATAGTGTGAACCCCATGAATGAAGCAAAAGAGCATAGGATTTGAATTGCCTCCAACCTTGCTACCGGTGCAAAGGTTTCTTTAAAATCAATCCTTTCTTGCTGATTGTAGCCTTGGGCAACCAGTCTTGCTTTGTTTCTCACTATAACTCTGGATTCATCAACCTTGTTTCGGAATACCCATTTAGTGCCAATGATTGATTTTCCCTTGGGAGGTGGTACTAGATCCTATACATCATTTCTGAAGAATTGATCTAGTCCCTATTACATAGCTATCATCCAACTTTCATCACCTTCTGCATCCTCGAATTTCTTTGGTTCAATGAGAGAGATAAATGTTGCATGACTCATCATCCTATTGAGTTGTCCGTTAGTTCTTACTGGATTCGAAACATTATCCAGAATGTTGTCCATTGAATGATCTCTGTAACTCCGGATCTCCCTTTGAATTCCATTATATTGAGGTTGGGCTGGCTCTAGTGTGGCTTTTACTCCGTCCTCTTATTCATCATTAAATTTGATCTCAGGATTAATGGGATTATTCTGTGATGGTTACAGGTTGAAGTTGATTTCATCTTCTTCCTCTATATACTTCTTGATTTTAACTAGATCAAGAACTTGTACTTCCTTTTCAACTTCTAGAGTTAGATCTTCCGAATTAGAGTCTCTTTTTCTTGCGTGGTTAGTCTCACCAAAATCTATATGTATTGATGCTACCATAGTTTGAGTTCATTTATTATAGACTCTATAAGCTTTTCTATGTAGTGAGTAGCCAAGGAAAATTGCTTCATCAAATTTAGGATCAAATTTTCCTAGTTGCTCTCTATCATTCAGAGTGGAGCATTTTCATCCGAATGCCCTGAAGTACCCAATTTTGGGTTTTCTTCCCTTCCAAGTTTCATAGGGAGTCTTATCTAAGTTCTTGACAATGAGAGCTCTATTGAGAATGTAAAATGCAGTCTTAACGGCTTCTCTCCAAAAGTACTTAGGCAAATTATTCTCACTCAGCATTGTGTGAGCCATTTCAACTAATGTTCTATTTTTCCTTTCAACAACCCCATTTTGTTGAGGTTTATGAGGAGCAAAAAAGTTATGCTCGATGCCTTTGGATTCATAGAATTCAACAAAATGCTTGTTTTTGAATTTTCCTCTATTATCACTCCGGATGCGTGCAATGCTTATGCCCTGTTCTACTTCTATTCTAATGAATATTTTAGTGAAGTATTCAAAGGCCTTATATTTGCTTGCAAGAAAGGCTACCCAGGTATATCGAGAATAATCATCCACAATTACCATTGTGTATTCTCTACCACCTAAGCTAAGTGGCTTGATTGGACCAAAAAGGTCAATATGAAGGAGTTCTAGGACTCTCTTGGATGGTGTGTAATGAATGAAAGGGAAACTTTTTCTATGTTGTTTACTTAGCTGACATGCAGTGCACATGTGATCCTTATCAAAATCTACCTTAGGCAAACCCACAACCAATTCCTTTTTAGCTAGTTTAGACAGGAGGTTCATGCTTACATGTCCCAGCCTCCGGTGCCATAGCCAGAATTCATCTTCTTTAGACACCAAGCATATATTGTTTTTCTCATTTTTTAATGTTTACATAGTAGACATTATTTACACTATGTGCATAAAGGATTAGTTGATTTGACTTACTATCAATGATGGTGCATCCTCCGGAGTTAAAAGGTGACTTTTCTTCCTTTGTCATAGAGTTGAGCTACACTTAGTAAGTTGAACTTCAGTCCATCAACTAAGGAGACATCTTCTATCTTCAGGTCGAATCTAATGGTTACATGTCTAATGATCTTTCCCTTCTGATTGCCTCCAAAGCTTACATTCCCACCTTTCTTTCGGGTTAGATTGATGAAGGCTTTTTCATTCCGAGTCATGTTCCTTGAGCATCCACTATCAATGTACCATGTTTGTTGATCTTTTATGGATCTAAGGCATACCTACAAAATAGATTAAGTGGGATTAGGTACCCAACCAGATTTGGGTCCTCTCAGATTATTACCTTGATCCGGCCATGGATGACTGTTATAGTAACCATTTTTAAATCTAAACATTCTAGTTTCATGGTTATTTCTACCATAGAACCTCCATCCGTAGGGTGGTATATTCTGCCTCTATTTTGCTTCAATCTTCCGAAGTATTCGGCTTTAGAGAGAGATTCTTTATCCTACCTCCTTTGAATTTGGAATTTTGTAGGAGGAGCAACTTCAGCTCTATAGTTCTTCCTTGGCTTGTTCAAAGGACAATAGTAGCTTCTATTTCCTGTCCCATTTGGATCAGGTAGAGATTTTTCTACCATTGGGGGATCCTTCAGTACCCCTTTTCCTTTTTCTTCTCTTGTGAACCTTCTTCTTGGAGGTTGCTGCTTTTGAGAGATTAGAACCTTATGTGCCTAAGGTTGCCTCCTTATATTCCTCTCTTTTGGATTCAAAGGCCTTTGAGGTTTCTTCTAAATAGGAGGATGAAAGTCTCTTCTTGGAGCTTTTGCTTCCGGTCTCTTCCTGGAAGCTTCCTTTATCAAGGTGATCTCTCTATCCAGTCCAATCATATTGGCATTTAGAATCTGGATTTGCTCCTTTAGGAAGTTCTCTTTGACCACATCAATGTGCTTTCTGTTCTTAGCAAATTAATGTCTTGACTCATTGCTTCATCATCTTCTGCCAGCTCTAGTACTGCTCTTTTAAGGGATTTGATAGCCTTTGTGTTTCTTCTCACATTGTTGATCATAATCCCTAAAGCTCTAGCAGTTCATGGTTAGAAATAGAATAAGATTGAGAGTTTACCTCAATACTAGCAATTTTTGATTCTGAATCTTCCACTTGCACTATGATTTGGACAGATGACTCTTTTTCAGGTTCTGTTGTTGCCATAAATGCACAGTGGGCAACATCTTCCTCTTCTATTGAGGATGAGCTATCACTTCCTTCACTATCACTGTAGGTGGCAACCATAGCTTTCTTTTTTATATCTCATGTTCTTCTTGAGCTTAGGACATTTGGCTTTGAAGTGCCCTTTATCTCCACATTCGAAGCATCCTGCATCCTTCTCCAGATCCTTCTTCTCTTCTAGAGCTTTTTTGAATTTTTCTTTCTTTGACGAGCCTTCATTTCTTCTTCTGGACTCATATCTTCCAGAGCTTTTTCTTTCCTTCCTTCTCATGAATCTTCTAAATTGTTTGGCTAGCATGGCCATCTGTTCTTTATTTTATTGGGATTCTTTTGAATGATAGGATCTTCTTGAGCACTTTTCTGATCAGAGGGATTCTTCTCCGGATGAATCAGCCTTAAGAGCAGTGGCCTTTTTCTTTTCTTCAGGCTTCTTTTCTAACTAGATGTATCTTTCCAGTGATAGTTCTTAAATGAGGAGTTTTCCAATGAGCTCATCATAACTGTACTCATTTAGATCATGAGCTTCCTTAATGGCAGCCTTCTTGTTGTCCCATTCCTTGGTGGGACTCCGGAGGACTTTCTTGTCCATGTCAACTTTAGAGATCTCCTTTCCCAGCCTCTTCATCTCATTCACCAGATTGGTATATCTAGTGTTCATGCTGGTGATGGATTCTTTAGGCTCCATCTTGAAAGTTTCCAGCTTTTACTGTAGGAGATCTATCTTAGCCTCCTTCACCTTATTTGTCCCTTCATAGGTAACTTCCAGCTTTTGCCAAATTTCTTGTGCAGTTTCACATCCAAAAATCCTGTTAAACTCAACTGCAATAAGAGCACAATGAAGCATGTTAATAGCATTTGTGTTTTCACGCATTTTCTTAAAATCATTTTCATACCATTGGCTAGAGGGTTTACGAACTTCCATTCCATTTACTTCATACATAGGTTTATATGGGCCATATTTAATGACTAGCAATGCTTGCATGCTTTGTGCCTGAATGAAGTTTTTCATCCGATTTTGCCAGAACGTGTAGTGTTCTCTAGTGAAAAGTGGGGGACGGGTAATGGACATACCCTCAGGAAGGAGCTGTGAGTTATAAGAACACATTTTGATTCTTGGATCAAAATTTGGACCTTTAGCTCAAGATTGTTAGATCTCTAGCTTTGAGCACTTGCACTGATACCACTTATTGGTCCCTGTGAGTTAAGTTTAAGGTTAGAGGGGTGGTGAATGACCTCTTTTCATGGAATTTATAGACTTTAAAAAGTCTTTGTGTAGCGTGTTTGAATGATCCAGATTGTTTGATTCCGGATGATGCAGATTAATAAATTATGCAATAAAATTAAGAGCAAAGTAAGAGAGATTCAAACACAAGCAATTGATAATTGTTTGGCCCCGCAGACATCCAGCCCTCATATATTCCTTCCTTTGAGCTTTTCCACTAGTGTGATTTCTTTCCAACTGGCAGAAATCAAGCCTCACAATTTGTCTCCAGAGAGTTGTTCTTCTTCCAGAAGTAGGATATACCACTAGAAAAGTCCACTCCTAGCTAAGTCCTCTAAGCTTGTCTCCTGATGGTGACCCATTCCGGAAGTAGGATATACCACTTGAAGATCTCCTTCTCCAAGCTAAGTCCTTTCACTTTTAGAAGAATATACCACTTGAATCTTCCCCGATTATAAGCTGAGTTCTTCAGGGATATACCACTAGATGCACCAACAGCTAGCTGAGTCCCGATTACACTACCTTGATTTCATAAAGGTTTAGGTTTTGGAGTTCCTCAAGTTTATAGCTTACTTGGGAATCCTTACAAACAGATTTGGAATTAGTTTGGGTTCTTGGAGTGATTTCTTTCAACTGATCGAATGATTTGCTCTTTGTTAATTGCTTAAGTAATTCAATCAGCCAACCTTCTCAAATGGTGAAGCTCTCCTTTTATAGGCTTCGATCATAAATGTAGCCGTTAAAGGTTGGTGAGCTGTTGCTATATCTTCACCATTGATCAGGTTGTATGTGGCGCATCTGAACCCGTTGTTCAATCCGTTAGACACATATTTGACCCATTTGAATTGTCGAGATTAAGGCTAAAAATATGGCAGTGATCATTTTCCTTGGATTTTAGCGAATCCTCAATTTCTAGCCGGTGCCCTTTTAGGGTGAGCTCCATGAGCCTTCATATTGGTCTAGGTGAAAAAGATTGTTAGCTTTTTCACAGTCCGATGTCAGCACTTTTGTCCTTTTTCTGAAAAGTGCAAGCTATCTTTTGTCCTTGTCTTGGGGAGGTATATCTGGTGACTGCTAAGACCAAAAGGATGGAGGGGAAGTTATATTTGAAACTTTTCCCTTTGTTTGATATAAGAGTCTTCTGGATGACTTCTGACTCTATATCTTCGGATCTGTCTTCTTCCGTTATAGCTTCAATTAGTTCTTCTGGATGCTAATCTTGAGGGCTAACAGTTTGTTTCCTTTCCAAACTTTAACCGGATGACTCCTTTTATGCTTAGATATTTTTCTTGAGTTGAATGCTTGTCTTGGATGTGATGATAACTTATATGTCCGATAAGGTGTCCTTAATTTTATTTCCTTACTTATCCGGGTTATCATATAATTGGGTTTTATTTACTTCAAACCTGATCAGAATTATTCTTGTTCCAGATCATTATTTCCTAGCATCCCGCCCATGGGAACCGTACCACCACTCTTTCTTAAGTAGACAACTTGGGTGGCGACTCTATCATTTGTATCGAGATTTGGTTCTCGATTCTTTTATTCATTAAAATTGGCTTATTGTGCAAACTTGAACTAAATCAGTTTCATCAAGCCTAAATACAACCAACCCCCAGTGGGCCCTCCTTCCAGAAAAAGCGCCAAGGGAGACCCACACGTCATCGACACCTCACAGTGGTGGCTCTACTGGGAAATATAATCTTTTAACTTGCAAAATGTTGGCTTCTATTTTAAAAGCTTAAAAGATTAAGATGAGCACCAAAAATCATTTACTTAATTCAACCCTTCTTATTCATCATCATTTGGAAAAATTGTCGCACTCTATCTTCTCATCTCCTTCTCTTTAGTATTAAATGTGCTCTTCTTCTAGTGCTAGGATAGGATGCCGTAATTTTTTCGCGACAGTTACGAAAGGTGTTACCCAGTTTCGCTAGGAATTGGGTGCATCTGAGGGGTGGAGCACTCACTGTTACCTCCCTCCAAAGAGGCTTGGTATGGTGGGAACCTTTTACATCAACTTCCGGTTATGTCCCTAAGCCATTCTTATCAAAGCCATAGAATTTCATCCTTATAGGTACCTTTCTGGTGAGATTAGATTAGGTCTCCCTTTATTATCCTTGTGGTAATTAAAGGAAAATACCTTCAGAATTAACGGGAGGAATAAGGTTGGACGACATGTTTCGCATGTACTGTGTTATATTCCCTTGTGCTTAACCTCACCATGATTTTTGTGCTCATGCATAAAACCCATCTTATGCATGTACTGATCTTTTAGTTACTACCTCAATGCAAGCCAAGGTTCGGTAATCGCTCTCGCTAATCACCACCTCGATCCGCATCATGGCTCAGTTTGGTCAGTCAATTCAGCTAGTGAACGGCACTCATTTTCTTTGTCAGGAGACTGTCTCTCAAATATCATGCAGTAAAGACTCTACCATGAATCTTAATTCATGGTTATGCCAAACGGAATGGTCCTTCCTTATTTAAAGGGCCTACCCTATGGCATAAATCATGACCAGAGGCTCCACCCATCCACTCTTGATGACATATCACCTTGAGGGATTACGGTTTTGAAGCTTTTCAAGAAGATAAGAGAATATGGGTTGATCGATCATCTCCGGCCATTTACCCGCCCCCCTAAGCCTGAGGAAAGGGGACATTTTTACATATACCATATCAGATCAGATCACCCGACAAAGACTTGTGAAGACCTCCTCAAGAAAATCACTGTTCTAATCAATAAAGGAAAGGTGTACGAGCCTAAGAGAATAAGGGAGAGGATGGCCATGATTAATTTTGGCTTAAAAGAAGAGAAAGTATGGAAATGTATCTCAGAATTTAAGAAGGTCAAAGAAGAACCCCGAATTTTTGACTTACAGGGTCTCAAACAATGGTCTGGGGAACCCGTTCATGATTACTTTCAAAGATGGGTGACTATTGCACTGGGCCTTAAGAAGAAACCTAGTGAGAGGGAGTTGGCTGACCAATTCATCTTCGGATTATGTCCTCCTATCCGTAAGATAGCATTCTTGGGTTCTTATAAGACTATTCGCGAGTGTTATGAAGCAGCTACAGAAGCAGAGAAGCGCCTTAGAATGCTAACTTCAAAGGTTGAGGTAGACAAGGCCATTGATACACTTATCACTCCCATGTACACCATACTAAGTCTAGGAGATAAGAAGAAAACACCTATCTAAGAGGCCCTTAAAGAGCTGGTCCAAGTCACGAGGATTACCATGGATGATGTATTAACCAAAGAACAACTTCAAAGCTTGGATCATGACCTCACCTATCTCCTGATGAATGATCACGAAGACCCTCCACCTGTGGAGGATGAAAATGCAATTGTATGTAATGAAGATGATGTAGCCTTTGAGCATAGTGATAATAATGATAATGATTTTGCTTACTTGTTTGATGTATCGGCTGACAGCACCATACCTTCATCGGACCATGCGCATAACATTTTTAGCATTCATAATTCTTCATTGCATGACATTAACTTAGGTACAACGGAAAATCCAAAAATGGTAACAATAGCCAATGACTTGACCCCTATCAAAAAAAGAGAGATGATAAAAGTTCTTAGAAAACATTTTAATGCTTTTGCTTAGACTTACACTGATATGCCTGGAGGCCTGGGGTAGATCATCAAATCGCTGAGCATTGTATCCTGATCGACCCTAAGTTCATGCCAGTTAAATAAAAGTTGATGAGGCTACATCCTGAGTGGGCCGATAAGATTAAGGCTAAAGTCTCTAAGGTTCTCGAAGCTAAGTTCATTAAGGTAATCAAATATCTGACATGGTTGGCAAATGTGGTTCCAGTTCCAAAGAAAGATGGAAAGGTTAGAATGTGCATCGACTTCCATTATTTGAACAAAGCATCTGCAAAAGATGACTTTCCATTACCACATATTGACGTGCTCATAGATAGTTTTGCCAGGGCCATAATGTAATCATTCTTAGATGGTTTTTCTGGGTACAACAAAAATTTTATTGACATCATTGATAAAGTAAAAACGGCATTCATCATAGAGTGGGGTATGTATTGTTATAAGGTAAAATGCCCTTCGGGTAAAAGAATGCAGGGGAAACTTATCAGAGGGCTATAATGGCTCTACTCCATGATATGATCCATATAGAAGTTGAGGTTTATGTTGATGACATGCTCGTTAAGTCCAACATGAGAGAAGAATACCCTAAAATCCTAGACAAATTCCTGACAAGGATTGAAAGGTATAACCTCCGTCTGAATCTAAAGAAATGCATGTTTGGGGTAACGTATGGTAAGCTGATGGGATATGTTATTAGCTAGAGAGGAATAGAAGTAGACTCGGAAAAAGTTAGGGCCATCCAGGAAATGCCTATTTCGAAAACCGAGAAGGAAGTCAGGTCATTTCTTGGATCACTTCAATATGTGAGTCGATTCATAGCCAAGTTGACAACAGTTTGTGAGCCGATCTTTAAGTTGTTGAAAACAAAGCAATCGATAGAGTGGGATGAGCAATGTCAAAAAGCTTTGGACAAGGTAAAGGCTTATCTCATGAGCCCTCCAGTCTTAAAACCCCCAATGCCTGGCAAACCACTTATTCTCTATCTGGCTTTAGAAGAATCATCTGTGGGTGCTATAGTAGTTCAAGAATAGGATGACAAGAGTGAACATGCCATCTAATATTTGAGTAAGAAGTTATTGTAATATGAGAAGAAATACACTATTGTGGAAAAAATGTGTTCTGCGAAGGTATGGTTGATTAGGAAGTTGAGGATTATTTCCAATCTTATCGAATTCAAGCAGTCGCTAAAATGGACCCGATGAAGTATCTTTGCCAATCCCCCACATTGGCAAGGAAATTCTCTCGTTAGCTTCTCTTATTATCTAAATTCGATATAGAGTACGTTACGAAGAAGGTGATTAAGGGAAGAGCAGTGGTTGAGTTATTAGCAAGCCAACCTATAGAATATGACTATGTAGAGAATCTGGATTTTCCTAACGAACAATTAGCATCAGTAGAAGTAGAAGTAGAGAAGGCTGAATGGATCATGTACTTTGATATAGCTATAAACTAGAGGGGTGCCGGTCTTGGGGTGATCATTATCACACCTCAAGGCAAGGTTATCCCATTAAGCAAATGCCTAGAATTCCTAGTCACCAACAATGGGGCCGAGTATGAAGCTTGTTTATTTGGTCTCAACGCCCTATTGAAGTAGGGGAAAAAGAAGCAAAGGTGGTAGTTGATTCCGCACTTATAATAAAGAAGTTATGGGGGAGTTGTGAGCACAGGATTTTGCAGTCCCTCTCGTGAGACGATGATGACGTGTACCCGATTTTAATACCTCAAAATAAAAGTTCTCTTCAGAATTTTTATTACCAAAATAACATTCCTTGTGAATTTTATAATTGGTAGAATCCAGTTCGGCGTAGCCGATAACGCGTTCGGTAGGAGCTTGAACCGATGATTTACACCCAAATAATAAATACCCTTTAAAATATTGTTAAAAGTCATAAAGATGCCTTTTTTTCCACTATTAAGCCACTTTTCCCGACTTTTTGGCTTTTCTTGACCCACTAACTGAAGGCATGCTGAAGGCTGATGCCGCCAAAAGTATCAGCCATGTCGCCGGCGATATCACCATACCGCCGGCGACATCGATCAAACCATGTCGCCGACGATATGACTCGAAGCGGGTCCTCTTACAGACAGTCTTTTCGACCACTTTCAGTGGAATTATTAAAAAAGGTCCCAAAAAGCACCCCATTTCACCTATAAAAAGGCACCTTGGGCTGCACTTGAGGGGGGGGAGCTGAAATTAAGAGGGAAGGAGCTTAAATTGGGCAATTAGGAGGCTAAAATCGAGAGAATAGATTTTAGTGAGGTAAGAACTAGAAAAGGCAGGAAAAAGGATTCTAATCCATTTTTCCCGATTTTTCTTCTTCGAACTCTCTGATTGTGAGCTTAAATCAGTGGGTCTTTGGGTTAAATCAACTGGATAGAATTTAGAAACCTAAAACCTTTAAATTAACAATCAAATTATCATTGCAAGCTCCCCGGAGGTGTTATCGTTCAGTTCACGAAGAGTTGGATTCACTACCCCGAGGTGAAAATCCTGAGTCTCATAGCTCTTTGGCATTATTATTATTGTTTTGCACTAACTTTTGTTGATTTGTGTTCATTTTTGAGTTTTCGGTCGCTTTGACTGCAAACCGCTGCTGTAGCAAGGAATTGGAGTCGCCGGGGACATGCGATGAGGCCGGCTGTATCACCCATTTCGCGAGAGACATCATTGGTACCGCCGTTAGCATCACATTCCCCGGAGACCTCGCTTTCTCGCGGAACCCTTTCTTTACGGTACTCAGATAGCCCTGTGCCCATCTGCATGCTGATGTCGCCTGTGACATAATCGATGTCGCCGGCAGCATCATCCATGCCGCCAGTGACATCAACTATGTCATCGGCGGCATCAGATGCCCAACGGCGGCATGGCTTTCCAGACAGCAGTATTGTTTTCGTTTATTTCCAAATTAATTTATTTTCTAAAGCTAGGACCTATAGTGCAACAATGGAGGTTTGAAACCTCCTGAAAGCAGACCCGCCCCACAACAAGTGGTATATTCATTTGTAATCCGATTAAAGCAACAATCGAATCTGAAATTTGGATAAAAATGGAATTTCCCCTCAAACGCCATTCGAACCTCATTTTAGCCATTCAATCGGGCTTTATGATAGTATAAATAAGATATGCCATTTTCGTGTCAACTATCCTTTGCAGGTAGGTGTATATCGGACATTCGGGTATTTTATTTGTTACGTAGAAAATGTATAGGACTTGAAAACCTTGTAATAATTCTACTTTTCGCACTTACTTTTCTTTTACGATTGTAAATATTTTATTTACCGCTTCAATTGCTTGATGAATACAAAACCACAAAATAACTGAAAATACAAATAAATAGGGTGGATTAAACCGATTAAGAAAGAATGAAGTACCCTAACTTGGCCTAATGAAAAGTAGATAACATCATCCGAACTCGGAATCTCTACTTAAGGTATGGTCCAACCACCCGGTGGGAAAATCGTACCGAAAATTTCCCGGTTGAGCTGAACCGGGTGGCGACTCTATTCTAAGTACGGGATTTCGATCTCGTATCATTTAAGCATTACAATATGCAAAATCATTTTCTTTTCAACCACATCACACTCATCTCCCCGACATACCAAGAACGGGCCGGCCCGACAGGGTCCGTCCCCTTCCGCAGCCGTGCGGGTCGTCGTCCGCTCACAGTGGCGACTCTGCTGGGGAATTTTCTTTAAACTTGAATCTTCTTTCATAGTTTAAAAGATTTTGATGATGTATTGAAATCATTGGCCAAATTAAAACTTCATTCTTTTCTTATGACGTCTTGTCCTCATGCGTGTAGATAGTTCGGTAATTTTAGGTACCCTATTTCACCCGAGAAGCTCACAAAGTATCACTCATGCCCTGTTTGAATTGGGGGTGCCTAGTGGGTGGACCGCTTGTTTTAACCAACATATAAACTCCTATGACCGTGCCCATTTGGGTAGTGGTTGAGTAACGTGGAATCAAGGTAAACGGGAACCTTCTACATCAACAACCCTATTCCAAAGCCGCGTTAGAAAAAAAAAGCCTTAGCACATCATTCCCCTTTAGGATTACCCAAAACAAATAAAATAATTGGGACGTGCTTCTTTCGCCATTACCGGTGAAGCAGCCAATCTCCATCCTACCAAAGAGGTGTTACGTAGGAGCCATAAGGTTGGAATAGGGTCGATTTGCATGCTATGTGCTTTATGATCATACACCCCCATGCATCGGCTTTAAGAGCCAAAAAATGAATCAACTTACCCTTATCACTTCCACCCGTGGAAGAGGTTTAGCATCATACGTAGGACTTCTCTTGTGCCTCTATTGCGTCACCACATATCGCTACGTGAGATACAAACATCCTATGTATGTTGAAGGGATAAGCCAACACATTATCTCTAACCACATCTATGTACAGCCATACATATCACGCACCACTTCCACATCTATGTACAGACATACATACATACCATCCATACCATTTACAACCCATTCATGGTCTGATCCACGGCTCGTGATCCTAAACAGCCTTCCTCTTGAACCAAGATCTTCACAACCAGCCATGTCTCGTCCCTACGAGGACAACCGTACCTCATCCAGAGGACAAGCTAGCCTTCCCTCCACCGTAGGGGCAACAGCTCACCCACCGTCTCTTGGATCGGAGATCACCGCTGCTATCATTCAGTTTCTGAACTCCGATAAGTTTAGAAACATCATTCAGGAGATAGCGTGTGTATCCGTCAAGAAGATCCTAGCAAGTCAGGACTTCGACCAGGTCATGCGATCTCCGGGCATGACACCTGATGGCGATACACTCTGGCAATCACCGCCAACCGCTTACCCTGGACAAAGAGAAGGAGCCCAGAGTCTAATTCTTCCACCATTCTTTAACACCTTACCACCAACTTTGGTCACCCCATCACAATTTAAAATCCCGGCTGCCCCGATGCTTCCTCAATACGACCAAGTCATGCAACACAAAGTTGAAGACTTCTCACGTCAATTGATGACAGTAGACTGCTATCAGAAGGAGGGAAGTGTCCAATCAGAGAAAGACCAGTTCTTTCAAAACACTAAATCACCTACACACCCTCCTCAAATCATGGTGGACCAAGAGACCTATCAGAAGTCGGCACCAGTTGCCATTATTCGGCCAAACGACGGTCTTAAGTATAGAACCAATCCGTGGAAACTGCCACTTAATGTAATCTTCACCGGGTTGAAGGAAGCTGGGATTCTTAAACCTCTTCATGAATTCAATCCCCCCATGAGAGAAGAAGGAAAAGGCTTTTGCAGATATCACATGTTGTCGGGTCACAACACCAACCAGTGCAAAGCTTTGGTTCGTACCATCCAACGACTGGTGGATGAAAAGAAGATTACCGACCCTGAAAGGGTATCCTGCCCCTTACCAGAGTCTGGCAACCAGACACGGATGATTAATCCCGGCTTTTCCAAACAGCGAAAAGCTCCTCAAGATCTCATCAAGGCCATCTACTCAAATGGTGGGGGGAAATCGCGATCTGACGGTGAGGATGAAGAATCCCGATTTGCAATCCTCAGAGTTCAGGCCTTTTAGCTCCATAAGCCACTTCCATTTTTCTTACTTACGTTGTGTTTGTATCCTTTGATCAGCGTCTTCATATGAGCATACATACGACGCTTTCGGTGTTTAAGATATTTTTATTGAATGAAATTAAATTGAGTACATTATGTGGAAATCAAATCCAATAATTTAAACCCTGTCAAACACATGAGAGATAATAAAGTGCTTAAAGACCATGATAATGCTTTTGCTCATTGCAATAATCGGATTGTTGAAACACCATGGGTCTCTTCTAGAATTAACTCAACGGCCTTACAACGGTGCACCTTCAAGCCACCAAAGAAACATCAATCGGTCTAGAGAATCAAGGCTTACACCCAACAGAGCCTAACCTCCATCAAACAAACGTCGTAGCCAAATCCCAGACCAACATCACCACTAAGGACACGACCAAATTTAGAGAGAAACACATCTTTACCCAGTACAAATCAACCCCATCAAACCCTTCAGCTAACAAAGGTCAGGGGGCAACCATTTCCTAGAACACCAAGTCTAAAGGCAAGCACCTTCATCCCACAAGCCATAAAGACGATCGCGCAACCAATGTCGCAATCGGCTTACCAAATGAACCAACAAGGCAAACAACCACTACAAAGGCACCAAACAAAAGGTCCTTGAGCCGAACATCACTTGTTCACAACCCATCACCACTAATACAGAATACGAGTTCAGGCCTAAACAAGAAGTGCTCTGCAGACCACGAATTGAAGGAGCAATCAAAATAGCGATCAGGACGACAATCAAACCAATCGATGAAGCTCTGGGTAAGCGCTAAAAACTCCCGCAACCTAAACAACTCACAATAAGGTTAACCAAAATCAAAACAAGAATGAATTGGATGATCCATGCGAAAATCAAGTGGACATCAAGAATATTTGTAAAGGCACAACCAGGCGCACAATAGCAAATCAGATACCCAATGCCCTTTCCAAGAGTCATAGACCCAGCACTGAAAAGTTTGAGATCTTCCGATACTAAGGTTAAAGTTCATATCAGATTGAAGAGGCCGTCATATGATTGGAAATGGCACCAAATAAGCCAGGCTGTTAAAGTCATGAGCGTAGGCAAGAAGCGAGTTCATCGATCTAGTCGACCAAGACAAGCTTAAGCATTATCAGCTCTAAACAAAAGAAATAAATCAGAAAAAGTGACACACTAAATATATATATATATATATATATATAATAATCGCCCGCCTGTCGGTCTTCTATTGACTGGGCAAAAATTAGGGTTACACCCGATGGTCGGTACCCTGCAAACCGGCTGTACAAAAATTAGGGGATAAGTCAATAACGCCTGTTGAACTGAAAACCCAAAAAAGGCGGTTCAGACGAAAATTAGGGCACGAGAGAAAAACAATAAGATGTTAAATTGAAAACCTGTAAAGGCTGGTTAACACCAGGGGTCCCATTAATGGAAATGATTGCCAACATCTTGTACTCAAATTAGATTCACTCGATAAAAGTGTCTTTCATATTGAAACATCTGTGTTTGTGATTATGTGAATGCCTGGCGATCGAAGGATGGAAACATCATAAGTAAGCTTAATCGAAGACACTATACGCTCAAAGGTCGGAATAAATCTATTAGGGCGAAAACCCGAAAGGATAGTCCATGCAAACCATGGGGTTAAATTGGAGCCCAAAATCTGTGTTCCCCAGGCTCTGCAGAAAACCCTACAGCTTTTGGTTATGGGTTGCAATGACAGAAACGGACGGAATGGTCGAAAACAGGTTGCTGGAAGATTGAAGCCGCCGGCGATATCATGATACCGCCGGAAATGTATTTGATGCCGTTGGCGATATGGGATCAATTTGGGCGATATGGCTGATGCCGCCAGCGGCATGAAGTTAATTTTCTGGGCGGCATCAGAAACATTTCTGCCATTTCAGACTTGTACAAAACCTGTAAACAATCCTATACAGCATTTTCAATGACTTATCAAACAGCAATCCATCTTTGTATTCAAAATAAAAGCCCGAAGGCGCAAATTGCTCAAATTGTACCAAATCATCTAGCCCATGACAAAATCGAATTATCAAAACCCCAATGTATCGGAGGTACAAACCAAGGACTCGAAGGCAAAACAAAAATGAAAAGTAAAACTAAGCATGCCCGCCACTAACGGTTGGGCGGGATGAAACGTCATCAGGACTTGCGAGCCAATCGTCAACATCGTCTTCCTCTCTTCCCGCCGTCATGGGAACACTACTGGACTCCTCAGCCGCGGTAAACGCTCGTCGGACGGCAGACTTCTTGACCCCCCTACGACTGGTACCCCTAGGATGCGCACGGTCCAGGTTTTGTTTACTTCTCTGTTCTTGAGCAGTAGCTGCCAGCTGACCCTCGAGATCGCTCACACGGCGCTGTAAAGCTGCAGTCTCCTCCTTATACCGCCGCTGGGCTGCGTCAGCATTAGACAAAGAAAGGGCCAAGAAATCCTGCAAATCGGAGAAAATATCAGTCTTGCATGTCATGCATAACATCCATCCCATCTTAACATGTGCATAAAATACCTGAACGAGGAGAGATTGCCCAATAAGGGTATCCCGGAGAACAAAATTATTCTCCGCAAGTTGCTCCACATGACTCTGCGCCACCTAGCAAATCCAAAAAGAAAATCCTTAGACACCCACATCTAAGGCTCAATAAGAAAATAATTATTAGATCTTACGTAGGTAGCATTTTCAGGCATAAAAATCGGGGCTTGCCGGCTCGAGCCAACATTCCTATGAGAGAATTCGCCTCGGGAGTTCATCAACAGGAAGGTGGTTTCCAAAGGATTGACCAATCTCCCCTCCACGAAGTTTATGCCCTCCGGTACGCCATAATGTTGGGTCCCACTTTGGTTATCCCGGGCCCTCTTTCTCGCGGGTTCCTGCAGAGCTTAAAAGTCACACGTCAACAACGTCCCTAAATGACTTCAAAATCATACACACAAACACAATCATACCTCGAAAGAACGTTGCTCCCCTTGGGACATCGGCACGCTCCCGCTAGCTACACCCGCGCCTACCTCGTCCTCCCCCTCAGGGTCGACCGCAACGTCCCCTTCCAGCGCTCCATCCTCTTCATCATCCTCCTCATCAAAATCCACAATGCCTTTGAGGCGCCTCTTTTCATCCTCCAATCATTGCTCGTTGTGATACTCAATTGTATCGTTGTCGTGGATGCGAGGACACACGGGGAGTAGGCGCTGAAAAAGCTGCTCGTAGAGGCCAGGAACGCTAGGGATCACTCGGCCGTTCCCTTCAATATAATAAGCTTTGTCGGCCTCGGCAGAAATCACCAAATGAGGCCACCACAAGCCCCGCGGAGGATCGGCAGGCACCGGTCTAGCAGCAACCGGAAGGGACCTCCAACCCCGGACGCGCTCGCCCAGATACCATTGCTGGGACAGGGGGCACTCAATCACAAAACGGCGATCATCCACCTCCCTCCGGACCCGGGCAACCTCAGCCAAGTTCGCAACCCCGTCGAATGGGTCCAAGACAAGCTACAATAAGACAACCAACATAAGTCCAACAAAAAAAATAAAATAAAAAAAAATAAAAAAAATAAAAAATAAAAAAAAATCGCATACCGAACTCAATCGCGCGCTTCTTAGGACCTCCCTATACAGCGTAGGGTACTTGGCCTTCCCACCGATACCCCCGCACCAGCGGGCAAGGAAATGAGAGTCCGGTGGCACAACCTTCTTAAACTCCATCGGCGGAAGGATCTGATGCTCGAACGCCCAGGCCTGCACAAATAACGACCGATCAATTGAAAGGACGTCATGCAATAAATAAGAACACATGTTATTAAGGGAAATATTTCCAAAAATCTATACCTGGAGTAGCAGATGGCAAAGGCGAAGGGCTTTTTCATTCTTTCGGGCTCCCACGTCCAGCCCATGGTACAATTGGGCCAAGATGGCCCTCGGCCAATTCTTCCTCCTGATTCCTGGCACATCTTCCACCACGGTTAAAAGTATGTAGTTGATCTTACTCCCCGAGATTGTGAAGAATAGCACGGTGAGTAGTGAGATCACAAAGGAACGGACATATGCCTCCCTCTCCTCCTCGGGCACCACATCCACCCAGGTCCAATAACGGTACAACTCACCATAGGACAGCCGCCCAGAAACGGGCTTCAGACCGAACAGCTCCTTTACCCGCCTGACCACGGGCCTCTCAACATGGTACTTATCCACGTAGACGTCAAAATGTATAACCTCATCCGTCCAAGGAATACCGGTCATGGCTACCACATTAAAAGGGGTAATTGTGACTTCCCCAAAGGAGAAATGGAAGGTATGAGTGGTCTCGGACCACCTTTCAGTCAGGGCTGTTACTGAAGAATGAGGAAGCTTGGGTATTAACATGGGCATGATCCGGGCCAAATCCCCAAACCCTGTCTCGTTAATCGCAAGCACAAGCTCGGGATCATTCTCTAAGATGTGGTGCCACCACTCACCGATGGTACCCATCCCCCCTGTGTAAGTCAGTTTGTATGGCTGCAAAATCAAAAAACAAAACGGATCAATTCTGTGCATTTCTGTCAAAAAGGCTGCTGATGTCGCCTCTGTTAGAAGCGATATCGCCGGCGGCATCAGCCCATACAGCCGGCGGCATGGTTCATGTCGCCGGCGACATTGCCTTAAACAAAAGCGACATCAGACTCCCATAAAGCCTTTCGCAAGGACTGATGCCGCCAGCAACAACACTGATGTCGCCAGCGGCATCACTCAGGCCACCAGCGGCATCACTCAGCACGGGCAGAACCTATTTTCTCCCTAAATCGCACCCGTAGTGCCAAAAATCACAAAAATCCTAAATCAATCGAACCACAAGGCAAAAATCGATCCTAAAAGCATACAATATGACTGATATATTCCACTTTAAACCCAAATCAATCGAACAACAAGGAAAAAAATCGAACCTATCATGGCATGTTTTCAAATCTAAGGCAAAATCACATCGAATTCGAAAAGAAGTAATTCAGATTTTTGTAGAATTACCTGGATATAAGAGAGGTGTTTCTCCTTCTCTGGAGTCAGATTGGTGATAGGAGAGTTAATGCCACAGCCGTACATTTTGGCCGTCTCCTTCAGGCCGTATGCAGTAGGAACGGAAAGGATTTTCAGTCCCTCAACGGAAGAATCGGGCAGGCTCTCCCTAGCCTTGGATTTACCCCTAAAAGCCTTGCTAATTCTCTTCATAATTTCAAAGACAAAGAATTGGAGAAGAGATGGAGAGAGATACGGTTTTGAGAAAGAATGGGGAAGAAGAGAGTTCCAAACCTTTTATAAACTGCCTCACGGAATTCGAGGAGTTTTGATTTATCTTAAACTGTTCGTCCATGCCACCAATGACATCAACCCATACCGCCAGCGATATCAGTCATGTCGCCGGCGACATCGCCTCATTTAGTTCAAATTTTGAAACTATTTGATCAGTCAAAGCTGCCACGTAGCATCCATACCGCCGACGATATTAACTTATGCCGCCGGCGATATCAATCATGTTGCCGGCGATTTTGCCCCTCCAAACTAGATTTTCAAAACGAGCCCAACCGAAGGGCAATCTCTGCAAAGTGAAAGTCTAACCGAAAGACAATCACTATACCATACGAAAGCCCAACCGAAGGGCAATCTCTTCAAAACGTGCCCAACCGAAGGGCAATCTCTTTAAAACAAAAGCCCAATAGAAGGGCAACCTCTTCAGAACGACCCAATAGAAGGGCAATCTCTTCAGACCGAAAGCCCAACCGAAGGGCAATCTCTTCAAAACACGAGCCCGACCGAAGGGCAATCTCTTCAAAACGCGAGCCCAACCGAAGGGCAATCTCTTCAAAATGCGAGCCCAACAGAAGGGTAATCTCTTCAGACCGAAAGCCCAACCGAAGGGCAATCTCTTCAAACACGAGCCCAATCGAAGGGCAATCTCTTCAAAATGAAAGCCCAACCGAAGGGCAATCTCCTCAGAACGAAAGCCCAACCAAAGGGCAATCTCTTCAAAATGAAAGCCTAATCGAAGGGCGATCTTTTCAAAATGAAAGCCCAATCGAAGGGCAATCTCTTCAGAATGAAAGCCCAACCGAAGGGCAATCTCTTCAAACCGAAAGCCCAATCGAAGGGTGATCTCTTTAAAATGCGAGCCCAACAGAAGGGCAATCTCTTCAGACCGAAAGCCCAACCGAAGGGCAATCTCTTCAAACACGAGCCCAATCGAAGGGCAATCTCTTCAAAATTAAAGCCCAACCGAAGGGCAATCTCTTCAAAATGAAAGCCCAACCAAAGGGGAATCCCTTCAAAATGAAAGCCCAATCGAAGGGCAATCTCTTCAGAACGAAAGCCCAACCGAAGGGCGATCTCTTCAGAACGAAAGCCCAACTGAAGGGCGATCTCTTCAAAACGAAAGCCCAACCGAAGGGCAATCTCTTCAAAATGAAAGCCCAATCGAAGGGCAATCTCTTCAGAACGAAAGCCCAACCGAAGGGCAATCTCTTCAGAATGAAAGCCCAACCAAAGGGCAATCTCTTCGGAACGAAAGCCCAACCGAAGGGCAATCTCTTCAAACCGAAAGCCCAACTAAAGGGCAATCTCTTCAAAACGAAAGCCCAATCGAAGGGCGATCTCTTCAGAATGAAAGCCCAACCGAAGGGCAATCTCTTCCGAACGAAAGCCCAACCAAAGGGCAATCTCTTCAAAATGAAAGCCCAATCGAAGGGCAATCTCTTCAAAACGAAAGCCCAATCGAAGGGCGATCTCTTCAGAATGAAAGCCCAACCGAAGGGCAATCTCTTCAGAACGAAAGCCCAATCGAAGGGCAATCTCTTCGGAACGAAAGCCCAACCAAAGGGCAATCTCTTCGGAATGAAAGCCCAATCGAAGGGCAATCTCTTCAAACCGAAAGCCCAACCAAAGGGCAATCTCTTCAGAATGAAAGCCCAACCGAAGGGCGATCTCTTCAAAACGAAAGCCCAACCGAAGGGCAATCTCTTCAAAATGAAAGCCCAATCGAAGGACAATCTCTTCAGAACGAAAGCCCAACCGAAGGGCAATCTCTTCAGAACGAAAGCCCAATCGAAGGGCAATCTCTTCAGAACGAAAGCCCAACCAAAGGGCAATCTCTTCAGAATGAAAGCCTAACCGAAGGGCAATCTCTTCAAACCGAAAGCCCAACCAAAGGGCGATCTCTTCAAAACGAAATCCCAATCGAAGGGCGATCTCTTCAAAATGAAAGCCCAACCGAAGGGCAATCTCTTCAGAATGAAAGCCCAACCAAAGGGCAATCTCTTCAAAATGAAAGCCCAATCGAAGGGCAATCTCTTCAAAATGAAAGCCCAATCGAAGGGTAATCTTTTCAGAACGAAAGCCAACCGAAGGGCAATCTCTTCAGAATGAAATCCCAATCGAAGGGCAGTCTCTTCGGAATGAAAGCCCAACTAAAGGGCAATCTCTTCGGAATGAAAGCCCAACCGAAGGGCAATCTCTTCAAACCGAAATCCCAACCAAAGGGCGATCTCTTCAGAACGAAAGCCCAACCGAAGGGCGATCTCTTCAAAACGAAAGCCCAACCGAAGAGCAATCTCTTCAAAATGAAAGCCCAATTGAAGGGCAATCTGTTCAGAACGAAAGCCCAACCGAAGGGCAATCTCTTCAGAATGAAAGCCCAACCGAAGGGCGATCTCTTCAAAACGAAAGCCCAACCGAAGGACAATCTCTTCAGAATGAAAGCCCAACCGAAGGGCAATCTCTTCAGAATGAGAGCCCAATCAAAAGAACAATCACTATACAAAACAACAGCCCGATTGAAGGGTAAATACTATACAAAATGACAAGCTCGACCAAAGGCGAATTCTCCACAAAGCACAAGCCCGACCAAAGGCGAATTCTCCACAAAGCACAGGGACAAATTCTCCACAAGAGCGCAAGCCCGACCAAGGGGCATCCTACAAAGCGTGAGTCCGACCAAGGGGCAACCTGCACAGCGTGAGTCCGACCAAGGGACAAACAGTCAACACAGAATGAGTCCGACCAAGGGACGAACAGTCGATACAGCATGAGTCTGACCAAGGGATGAACAGTTAACACAGCGTGAGTCCGACCAAGGGACGAACACTATACACAGCGCGAGTCCGACCAAGGGACGAACACTATACACAGCACAAGTCCAACTAAGGGACAAACACTATACACAGCATAAGTCCGACCAAGGGATGAATGATTGACACAGCGTGAGTCCGACCAAGGGACGAACGATCGACAAAGCGTAAGTCCGACCAAGGGACGAACGATCGACAAAGCATAAGTCCGACCAAGGGACGAACTATCGATAAAGCACAAATCCGACCAAGGGACGAACGATCGATAAAGCACAAGTCCAACTAAGGGACGAACGATCGATAAAGCACAAATCCGACCAAGGGACGAACAGTCGACACAGCGTAAGTCCGACCAAGGGACGAACAGTCGACACAGCACGAGTCCGACCAAGGGACGAACAGTCGACATAGCACGAGTCCGACCAAGGGGCAACCTGTAAAGCGTGAGTCCGACCAAGGGGCAACCTGCAAAGCGCGAGTCCGACCAAGGGACAACCTGCACAGTGTGAGTCCGACCAAGGGACGAACAGTCAACACAGCGTAAGTCCGACCAAGGGATGAACACTATACACAGCATAAGTCCGACCAAGGGACGAATACTATACATAGCGTGAGTCCGACCTAGGGACAAATGATCGCCAAAGCATGAGTCCAACCAAGGGACAAACAATCGAAAAAGCATAAGTCCGACCAAGGGACAAACAATCGACAAAGCGTAAGTCCGACCAAGGGACAAACAATCGACAAAGCGTAAGTCCGACCAAGGGACAAACGATCGACAAAGCGTGAGTCCGACCAAGGGACAAACGATTGCCAAAGCGTGAGTCCGACCAAGGGACAAACGATCGACAAAGCGTAAGTCCGACCAAGGGACGAACAATCGACAAAGCGTAAGTCCGACCAAGGGATGAACAATCGACAAAGCGTAAGTCCAACCAAGGGACAAACCGGTCATCCCTCAGGTATCATTCCTATCCCTTGCTCTTTCGTGTGATCATACTGACCTATGGCAGCAATGATCCCCCGAGGGGCAGCCTGTGAGCATGGGATTTTGCAGTCCCTCTCGCGAGACGATGATGACGTGTACCTGATTTTAATACCTCAAAATAAAAGTTCTCTTCAGAATTTTTATTACCAAAATAACATTCCTTGTGAATTTTATAATTGGTAGAATCCAGTTCGGCGTAGCCGATAATGTGTTCGGTAGGAGCTTGAACTGATGATTTATACCCAAATAATAAATACCCTTTAAAATATTGTTAAAAGTCATAAAGATGCCTTTTTTCCCACTATTAAGCCACTTTTCCCGACTTTTTGGCTTTTCTTGACCCACTAACTGAAGGCATGCTGAAGGCTGATGCCGCCAAAAGTATCAGCCATGTCGCCGGCGATATCACCATACCGCCGGCGACATCGATCATACCGCCGGTGACATTATCATGTCGCCGATGACATGACTCAAAGCAGTTCCTCTTACAGACAGCCTTTTCGACCACTTTCAGTGGAATTATTAAAAAAGGTCCCAAAAAGCACCCCATTTCACCTATAAAAAGGCACCTTGGGCTGCACTTGAGGGGGGGAGCTGAAATTAAGAGGGAAGGAGCTTAAATTGGGCAATTAGGAGGCTAAAATCGAGAGAATAGATTTTAGTGAGGTAAGAACTAGAAAAGGCAGGAAAAAGGATTCTAATCCATTTTTCCCGATTTTTCTTCTTCGAACTCTCTGATTGTGAGCTTAAATCAGTGGGTCTTTGGGTTAAATCAACTGGATAGAATTTAAAAACCTAAAACCTTTAAATTAACAATCAAATTATCGTTGCAAGCCCCCCGGAGGTGTTATCGTTGAGTTCACGAAGAGTTGGATTCACTACCCTGAGGTGAAAATCCTGAGTCTCATAGCTCTTTGGCATTATTATTATTGTTTTGCACTAACTTTTGTTGATTTGTGTTCATTTTTGAGTTTTCGGTCGCTTTGACTACAAACCGCTGCTGTAGCAAGGTATTGGAGTCGCCGGGGACATGCGATGAGGCCGGCTGTATCACCCATGTCGCGAGAGACATCATTGGTACCGCCGTTAGCATCACATTCCCCGGAGACCTCGCTTTCTCGCGGAACCCTTTCTTTACAGTACTCAGAAAGCCCTGTGCCCATCTACATGCTGATGTCGCCTGTGACATAATCGATGTCGCCGGCGGCATCATCCATGCCGCCAGCAACATCAACTATGTCGTCGGCGGCATCAGATGCCCAACGGCGGCATGGCTTTCCAGACAGCAGTATTGTTTTCGTTTATTTCCAAATTAATTTATTTTCTAAAGCTAGGACCTATAGTGCAACGATGGAGGTTCGAAACCTCCTGAAAACAGACCTGCCCCACAACAAGTGGTATATTCATTTGTAATCCGATTAAAGCAACAATCGAATCTGAAATTTGGATAAAAATGAAATTTCCCCTCAAACGCCATTCGAACCTCATTTTAGCCATTCAATCGGGCTTTATAATATTATAAATAAGATATGCCATATTCGTGTCAACTATCCTTTGCAGGTAGGTGTATATCGGACATTCGGGTATTTTATTTGTTACGTAGAAAATGTACAGGACTTGAAAACCTTATAATAATTCTACTTTCTGCACTTACTTTTCTTTTACGATTGTAAATATTTTATTTCCGCTTCAATTGCTTGATGAATGCGAAAACCACAAAATAACTGAAAATACAAATAAATAGGGTGGATTAAACCGATTAAGAAAGAATGAAGTATCCTAACTTGGCCTAATGAAAAGTAGATAACATCATCCGAACTCGGAATCTCTACTTAAGGTATGGTCCAACCACCCGGTGGGAAAATCGTACCGAAAATTTCCCGATTGAGCTGAACCGAGTGGCGACTCTATTCTAAGTACGGGATTTCGATCTCGTATCTTTTAAGCATTACAATATGCAAAATCATTTTCTTTTCAACCACATCACACTCATCTCCCCGACATACCAAAAACGGGCTGGCCCAACCGGGTCCGTCCCCTTCCGCAGCCGCGCGGGTCGTCGTCCGCTCACAGGAGTGAGAGATTAAGGAGGAGTCGCTCAGGCCATATGTGGAAGCAGTTTGGAAATTATTAGTCTAATTCAATCGGTGTCTCTTTCAGTATGTGCTCAGGGATAAGAACCAGATGGTTGATTCCTTAGCAACATTAGCATCTATGTGGGAAGGGGAAGAGGCTCAACCCTTTCGAATGTTGGTGATGGAATTTTCTCGTTCCCCATTTCCTGAGAGAGTTTAAGTTATGATAGTAGAAGAGCATCGGGCATGTTGGTACGACGATAATATAAGGTTCCTAAGGGAAGGGAAGTGTTCTAAAGGATCATCCGGTTTAGATCGCATGACTATCAGAAGGTTAGCGACACAGTTCAGGTTATTAGACGAGGATATTTCCCAAAGAACATCAGAAGGTTTATTATTGAGATGCTTAATGGAAGAGGAAGCAGAGAAAGTAATAACCCAAGTGCACTCAGGGACTGTGGCCTACATATGAATGGGATGGTTTTAGCTAGGAAAATTCAGAGAATGGGGTACTTCTGGACCACAATGAACGCCGATTATGTGGACAAGGTGAAGAATTGTCATGAATGTCAGATTCACGGGGATATTCAGCATCTACCCTTATCGGAGCTTCACAATTTGTCTACTCTTCGGCCTTTCTCGCCATGGGGAATAGATATTAGCAGTGAAATTCGGCCATCATCGACCAATGGACATCGGTTTATCATAGTTGCAGTTGATTACTTTTTGAAATAGGTAGAGGCCAAATCGTACACCAGTATCAATGCTAAGAAAATGGCCAAGTTCATAGAGGGGCACATTTTTTCTCGATATGGGATTCTACACCATGTGGTTTCCGACAACGGAGTAAAATTTCAAGGGGCTACTGCCGAGTTACTAGAAAAGTTTAACATCAAGCACCATAGGTCCCCTTCGTATAGACCACAAGCCAATAGGGTAGTTGAAGTAGCTAACAAGTCGATTAAAAAGATCTTATCTAAGATAGTGACTACCTACAGGAATTGGGCTGATAAACTTCCATTTGTAGTTTGGGGGTATAGGACCAGTGTAAGAACTCCTACTAATCAGATACCATTCACCTTAATATATGGGATGGAAGGTGTATTACCTGTAGAAATAGAAGTAAGATCTCTACGAGTGGCGCTGGAAGCGCAGTTGAAGGAATCAGATTGGGTAAAGGCTAGATATGAACAGTTGAACATGATAGATGAGAAGCAACTCAAGGCACTTGACCACTTGCAGATGTACCAACAACACATGGCTCATGCTTACAAAAATAGAGTTAGACACCTAAAACAACCTCTCAAGGTGGGCAATCTAGTTCTCAAATAGTTGCACCAGGTCCACACTAATGCTAGGGGCAAGTTCAGGCCTAATTGGGAAGGACCATTTGAGATCAAGAAAGTCCTTGGAAAAAGAGGAATCGGGCTTATGGATATAGATGGAAATGAGTTCGTAAATCCAGTCAATCAGGATACACTCAAGCGTTATCATGTCTAGGATTAAAAGAAATAAATTGCAAAAAGCAGCACACTAAATAAAAGCAATAAAATAAATCACCCATCTAGTGGTCATCTACTGCTCGGGGCAAAAATTAGGGTACAACCCACTAATTGGTATTCTGCAAACCAGTCAGGCAAAAATTAGCGTGCTCAAATAAAGCCCGCTGAGTTGAAAACCTGAAAAGGGTGACTTAGGCAAAAGTTAGGGCATTGAGAGAAAAATGTCAGTTGCTTTCTGGAAAATCTGTAAAAGACCAGTAGGCAGTAGGGGTTAACCATTGGAAATTGTTACCATTGCCTATGTACTCAAATTAATCTCATCAATAAACATGTTATGATTTTTCTGAAAATCTTGGTCTTATGAATGCATGCATGTCTTTAGGTGAAATAATCGCAAGTATGTGAACATCAGTTTCTTTTACTACATATTATGCATCTTTGTTGTTATCTTTATTAACTGTGTATAAGTATTATTCAACAAAATATAAAAATACCGATGGGTCATAAAAGAAATTAGACCCATGAAAAAGTCAAAATAACCTGCTGGGTTGAAAACCTGAAAAGATGGCCTAGGCAAAAGTCAAGGTAAAGATCCTGTTGGATTGAAAACCCGAAAGGGCGGTCTAAGCAAAAGTTAAGGCAAAAGAAAAGAAAAAAAAGTTCGTTGGGCTAAGCCATCAAGGACAGCCTAGGAAAAAATTAGGACACAAAAATAAATGTTAGATAGGTCATCTCACATCGAATGGCCTATGCAAAAATTAGAACACAACCTGATCCCTACGCTACAAAATCATTGGAAAGAAATAATGTGGATTCGCAAAGCAGCAATACTCAATGGTCTTGGTTCAGAAAAGTTCACGTGCGTAAAAGTTAAATAACAAAATTAGCAATTCAAAGTTCACATAAAAAAAAGCCGTGCAGGGCCCAAAAGTAATAGAAAGTCTACCAGGATAATTATAATCTAAGATGTCAGGGGATCCTATCCCTGATCACCCTCCTGAGTCGGATCCTGGGTATCCTCCAATAAATCATCCACGTCTATCGTCATATGCTCCTCGGCCCCACCGGCATCAGAAGTAGGCTAAGCAGGGGCCCTAATCTCTGAGGTCCCCGTAGCAGTAACATTATCCCGCTCAACAGACTGATCTTTAATCCTATGAGCCACTCCATATCCATAGACATCCTCCTAGGACTCCTTATCAGAAGAGGACAGCATCTGCCTGTCCTCGGTCATCCTCGCCAATTGTCTCCTCATCATCTCAATCTTTTCCCTTGTTTGAGTAATCTCGGCCCTAGCTTGGTCAGCCTCGATAGTAGCCGCCCTCAGCTGCTCTTCTAAGAACCTAGCTCTCTCCTCTAAAGCATCTAGGTCCCTGGCAGATTTGCTGCGCTCTATAGCCAGTAGGGTCTGCAATAGAATCACGAGATCAGTACACATATACGAATGTCATAGCATGGATCATGCATATTTTGTTAAATTTTGCAGGTAAAACTTACCAAGGCTAGCGCATCCTAGGCTAATAGCAGATCCCGCACAGAAAAGTACGGCTTGGCAATGCTCTCTACCTCAGAAATGGTCATCTAAAAACAAAAGGTCACATCAAGACATGACATTCTAAGCAATCACCATAATGGATAGGGCAAAGATTAAGAGATTTCTTACTTGGGTAGAGCTGGACGGAGTAAAACCAATAGGCTTGACTGACTCCTTGAGCTCCTTGACAGCTCGCTTCCCTGAATGATCGAGGAGCCAAAAGAATCTAACTCAGAGAGGAGGAGCCCCTCTCTCATAGACCCTACAAGGTAAGATCGCTTTACCGATAGCTCAGGGGCAGCTGCAGCAGTCGTAGCAGGCCTCTTCCATGTAGGAACGGAAGGCGCAGCAGTAAAACATCATACTCAGAATACCAGTCAATTTCAGGAAATCACAAAATATTCATAAGGGTTTAAGTTAAAGGAGTACCTGAGAGGAGGAGGTAATAAACCTAGTTGAGCCTTTAGTACCTCGGACTATAGATGGACCCCCGCGGTTACCCCTCAGTCCATCCTCGTCGTCGTCGTCATAATCGTCATCCTCACTATCACTCTAGTTGAACTCGAGAGGGACTCATAGTGAGTCCTCTCACAAGGGAGAAGAAGTGAGGAGTCAATGAACTCTATATAGGATCCCTCTACAGACAGCACTTAGGCCCCCTCACCCAGTAAGTACAGCCCTTGGTCGGTCCCAGGCATAAGATAAGGCCAGAAGACACCCTTTGGGATTAGGGGAGGGATCGATCTCTCCACCATAGCACTGGTCCTCCACCCTCAGACCCGCTCACCAAAATATCACTCATAGGAGAGTGGTGACTCCAGTACAAAGTAGCGGTCATCGACGCTAGCCCTCATCCTCTCAACAGCCCTATATATGTCCAATCTCTCCTATGGGTATCGAATGGCTTGCATAGAGTAAATGCACTATGAGTATCTCAACCTGGTAAATACAGTTTTTACTAATGGTTTATTGAAACATAAAATGCAGGTTTAGTGAGGAAGAAGTTTACCCGATTCGAGTGCAGCTGGCGTAAGAACTCTCTGTACTATGCTATGCTTAAGGGATGGTCCTGCTAAAACCCCATCTGTCAGGAGATGATATACGGTGTCTCAGGATGCTGGGGTAAGCCTGGCATGGGAATGAACCAGGTGCTCAAAGGTCAAGATCTGCAAGACAAAATAAGGATTAGACGCAGCACAGTTTAAATGAAAGGGTAAAATACTGGAGATAAATTTTTAGAATTACCAGCAGGATCAGGTGACAGATCTTGAGCTTGGACTGCTCTCCAACATCTAGCCTATGGTACAACTGCGCTAGAATGGCCCGACACCAGTTCTTGCCAGGTACAGTGGTAAGATCCTCCGCAGTGGCGAGCAAACTATAGTTGAGGTTGCTCGAGTAGACTGGGAAGAAGATAGTGGTAAGGAATGTTAATAGGAAAGATAGGGCATACTGATCCCTCCTATCAGCCGCAATAGGACTCAGCTGTCCGATCTAGTAAGCATGTAGGTCCTCGTACTTGAGCTTGTTCATCTTGCCTAGACGAAGCCTAAGTAGTCTAGAAATATAGGCCTTTACCTCAAGCCAAGAGTGCCACCTATCGGCATAAACATCAAAGTGGACAATCTCCCCGTTCCACTCTAGCCCTGTCATATTACATACATCGTAGGGAGTGATCGTGACCTCCTTGGCTAGTAGATGAAAATTATAGATCATCTATGACCACCTCTCCGCTAAAGCTGATACAACCCCGGGGCTAGCGTCTTCGGAGCCTACGGGATGGCCCTAATAATATCATTGAAACTGAAGGAATCGATATAGGCCTGCAACTCGGTGTCCTCCATAGTACATATCTCCTCATACAATTTCTTGCATAAGCTTAGGGGCCCCACCATCTTGTACTGAAACTGCATAGACAAAGTTGCAGTTCAATAGGGTTAGAATACATCAAACATGTTAGAAAATCAGAAAAGAGCAGCAGAAATTAAAGAGATTGGCATTCTTTCCCTAGAGACAGGACCCGTACGGGTCTACCATTAGCACCCATATCAAGAATGAGACCCATACGGGTCCCCCCTCACCCATACGGGTCCACTATAAGTAGTCCCTCTACGAAAGAATTTCCCAAAAATCCAAAGTTGTCCAATCTCAACCAAAGCTTATCCAAAACTGTCCTAAAAGCATCCTAGGCTAAAGTTACATGCATTAGGCTCTATTCCAAAGTCTAAAACACCCTAATTCATGCCAAAATTCAAGAAATTTCTGAAGGGTTCAAAAATGGAAAATGGAGAATCAAGCAAAAATACTTGGAGTTTTGAGGTGTGGGTAGGAGGAGAAGGAATTAGGGGCACTTTAGAGACAGGAGTGAGCCCTAGAAATGAGTCTCCTTCATAGAAAGCATACTCGATGGAGACCGAGCATTCTCGAAGCCCCAAATCGCCCACCGTGGGCAAATCCTTGAGTCTAAGGGAGAAACGGCCAATCTTTGGGATCTTTTTGTACATTTGGTCAGATTTTGGAGAAGAATTTCTAGAAATTGCAAAAGAGGAAGTTTTTGTATAAGGCGAGATGTGAGGGGTCTGATCAACCTTTTGAAACCCCCGATTGGGACCCGTAAGGGTCCTACCCCACCTTTACGGTTCCCAACCTTCCAAGACCTACCCCGTATGGGTTCTAGCCCACCCGTATGGTCTCTCTCTTGCCATTCAGGGGCAGATCTTTGAATCAATGTTTCAAAAAGCATCAGTAATTCATCCAGTCCGAGTCTGGGGCCAACCCCACTCCCTCTTCACTTTATTTTAATTTAACTAGGGGCAAAACCCTTAGTCAGTTTAAAATAATTACTAACAAAAATAATTTTGGCGCATGTTTACACAAGTACGGGAAGCTTCCCCGATAAACAAGTTTTACAAAGAGACATTTTCCCCAACATGAGGGAATTCATCAAAGGGCATTACCCCGGTCCCCAATAGCAGAACCGGTCAAGGGGCATTTCCTTGTTCTCTAATATCCTAGGGGTATCCCCCTAACTTCAAGTATCCCAGGGGTATCCCCCCTACCTTCAAGTATCCCAGGGGCATTCCCCCTGAAGGTACTCCTTAGCAGCGGAGTCGGTTTAGGGGCATCCCCCCTCAGCATGAACCATAGCAGAGGCATCCCCCCTTTGCCTCCAAGCACCTTAAGGGTATCCAGACTAGGGACATTCCCTCAGTAGTGGAATCAATCAAGGGGCAATCCCCCATCACCCATTATCCTAGGGGCATCCACCCTAGGGGCATCCTCCATAAAGGCTTTCAATTAAAATGATTGGGCTAAGACTCTATATTCCTCAAACCCACTTTTTAGTTCATTCAAGGATCATTCCCCACCCATAAATCTTCATTCTTGATTGATGGGGAAAAAATATTTTTGTATACCAACAAAGTCAATCAAGAATTAAGATATGTCATTTAAAGCAATAACTAACATGGTGTTTTTATATTTTGACATGTTCTTCAAAATCCCCAGCCAGGAGAGTCATCCGCCTTAGGAAAGGGATACATGCATCTTCCCCAGTAAAGTTGCTAGTTACAGGAAAGTTGTTTGCCTCGGGAAAGGATCACATAGGAAAGTTGATCTGCCTTAGGAAAGGGATATACGCATCTTCCCCAATGAAGGTGCTAGTTACAGGAAAGCTGTTCGCCTCAGGAAAGGAATGCATAGGAAAGTCGATCCGCCTTAGGAAAGGGATACATGTATCTTCCCAAGTAAAGTTGCTAGATACAAGAATGTCAATCCACCTCAAGAAAGGGATACAGGAAAGTTGATCTGCCTCAAGAAAGGGATACATAAAATACAAAGGAAAGCTGTCTGCCTTAGGAAAGGGATATAGGCCACTTCCCCAGTGAAGTTGCTAGTTACAGGAGAGCTGTTTGCCTCAGGAAAGGAATGTAAAGGAAAGGAGTTCACCCCAGGAAAGGAAACGACCTAGATCACCACTTTAGGTATAATTCCTAAACCCTCACTTATATCATGAGAACATACAGATCTATATCTATCATGATCCCACAAGGGGTAGTCTGTGAGCACTAGATTTTAACGATCCTTCTTATGAAATGATGATGAGAGCTATATAATGCAATGTCTTACAGGTATTGTCCATCAGAGGTGTTCCTACCACTGCAGAGTAGAGTTTTGCCAGAGATAGGAGACCTAGTTTGCCCTTAGGGACCCGTACGGGTGTTGCCTGGTGGTACAGATCCATTGGCAGTACTCGTAATGGTAATGTCCTTCTGTACAATTGGAGGGGACCCATACGGTTGTTGCCTATTTAGGCTCATTTAGAAGGAAATCATTGCCTATTTTAGGAAAAGGCAAGTTTCGAATGCTGATTCTTGCATTCAAACCTCCTTTCCCCTATAAATAGGGCCTTTCCCCTTAATTTCACAACACACACATCTCCTAGGCAAATAAACTATAGAAAATTTATAGTTCTAGTAATTCCTATAAGTATAGAAAAGGATTAGGGGATATTCTACCCACACAAGTACTCCCCTAAATAGCCTCATTCCGCTATCTACTTTTGCCAAGCTCTCTCAGCAGTAAAGGGATTGCCTTAAAGTGGATTCACGCCGTAAAATGCTCTTAAGTTTCAGAGAGACTCACATTAGTTATTTCATTATTATTCTCTGTTTCGGTTATTTCTATTTCTATTATCATTTCGGGTCTGGTCCTAACCTTAATGAGTCTTGTTGGCACCATACATCCCTTGGGATATTATATTGGTGTGCCATACTTATAAGGATGGAAATTCCATTTTGCTATATTGATCTTTTTATCTATTTTATTTGTTATATTTATCTTCTTATTCTTTTGGGTCTGATCCCCGATTAATATGAGCCTTGTTGGTACTTAATATGCCATTTTAGTGGTTATATTAGTACGCCATGCTCTTATGAAGGGAAATCCCATTTTCTCCTCTTTAGTCATATTGCTAGATTTGTCTAGAGCTAGCTACTAACTCGGTATCTCCAGACCTATATAGGTATACTCTCAGCCGTATAGGTCCAGGCCCTAAAGACAGAACATTGGTTTTCTTTATTTTTCTTTTATTTATAAAATGAACCTGAAATCACCATTTTCCATGCAGTCATTTTCACTAATAATCCGGTAAATCAACTCACATAAATAAATCAAGTTTTCTCCAATAGAATGATGGTTTATGAAGTGTCGTAGCTGTGCTAACCTTTGTGGATGTAGGCGAATTTATTTATTTGTTTTATAACTTAGAACAAATGTATAGGTTCCCTTGCAATTCCCCCGTTTTCCCCTGGTTGTAATTTTTATTCCCCCATTTACTTATTTGTGCTTTATTATGAATTGTTGTAATGCATTAATCGAGTGTGAAAGAGAATAGAATAATAGGTTTTATGTGATAATTCCCCAAATGATGAAAATAACACGATTTTACGAGGTGAATGTAATTTTGAATTAATTAAATGAGAAATTAGTGACTCATCCGATACCCAAATCTCTGATCTAAAAGGTATAGTCTCCCGCCCATAGGAACCGTACCACCACTCTTTCCTAAGTAGACAACTTGGGTGGCGACTCTATCATTTGTATCGAGATTTGGGTCTCGATTCTTTTATTCATTAAAATTGGCTTATTGTGCAAACTTGAACTCAATTAGTTTCATCACACCTAAATACAACCAATCCCCAGTGGGCCCCGCCTTCCAGAAAAGGCGCCAAGGGAGACCTACACATCATCAACACCTCAAAATAGGCAATGGTAATAATTTCCAATGGTTTACCCCTACTACCTACTAGTCCTTTGATAGATTTTCCAGAAAGCAACTGACATTTTTCTCTCAATTCCCGAACTTTTGCCTAAGTCGCCTTTTTCAAGTTTTCAACTCAGCAGGCTTTATTTTTGCATTAGAGTACCCTAATTTTTCCCTGACTAGTTTGCAGAATACCAATAAGCGGGCTGCACCCTAAATTTTGCCTGACCAGTAAAGGACCACTCACCGGGTGATTTATTTTATTTCTTTTATTCAGTGTGCTGCTTTTACGTGATTTATTTCTTTTAACCTAGACATGATAATACTTAAGCCTATCTTGATTTACCGGGTTCACGAAATCATTTCCATCCATGTCCATGAGCTTGATTCCTCCTTTGCTAAGGACTTTCTTGATCATAAATGGTCCTTCCCAATTAGGCCTAAACTTGCCCCTAGCATTTGTGTTGACCTGGCGTAGTTGCCCTTCTCATCTCCACTTCGGCCACTGCCCTTGCAAAGTTCCTGATGGCCTTGCTAATGGGATTGCCCTTCTCATCTCCCTTCCAAATCTTTTTCATAAGTATAGCTAAGGCTTTGGTGATGGAGTTGATTGGCTTACTCATCTCCTCATCTTCCATATTCCTACATACTTCTATAGATATTGAGGACTCGATCATACAACCATTCTTGAAGTCATACACATCATTAAAGATCTCAAAACCAGGAACTTTCTTTCCTCCTATCTTAATTGGTTCCTTTTCTTCTATGTAGGCATTCCTTTTGACTTTGGCCCTATCATCAAGCAAGATTAGGGTTTGGATTTTTGGACACTTGGGTGATTTCCTAAACCAAGTCTAAATGGCCACGGTACCGGTATAATATGCTCCAACATGCCCTGAAGATTCCTTCCACGTTCTTTCCCTTTCACATGACCCTACTTCATCATGATTTTCTCAATCTTATGGGATACGTACCCCCTAACTATCCACTATGCATCTTAGTGGGCTAAGCCACCCTCAATTATTTCCCCTTGGCTTCTATAGCTGCTACAACTGATGGCTCATCTGCTTCGATAGTTACCAGCTTACCATTATGTACAAGCCTAACTTTTTGGTGGACCGTAGAAGGAACAACCGCTAATACATATAGCCAAGGTCGGCCAAGCAACAATGAGTAAGTGACAAGAATATCAAGAACACTAAATAAACCTTAGATTTCACCTCTCCAATTATAACCTCAGTCTCTAAAACTCCATTTACACTTCTCTTGGTGTCATCATATGCCTTTATAACTGTATTAGATTTCTCCAACATGGATTCATCTAGCCCTAGGTGAGGAAGGATCTTGGATGGATAGAGATTAAGGGCAAAACCATCATCCACTATAACACATAGTATAGACCGATCAAAGATTTGCACCTTGATGAAAAGTGCCTTGTTATGCTTGTTCCCTTCAGGTGGGAGATCGAATGGATGAAACATAATGGATTCAACATGATCGAGAGAAGATCCCCCAATGACTGAAAAATATCAACCAAGGAAGTAGACGGCATTGTCTCTATTCCCATCAATTTCTCGATCAAACCCCTATGATAATCCTTAGAGTCGATGAGAAGTTGCCAACTATTGTACTTGGCATGGGTAGTTTGTAATTTCTGGATAAGAGGGTTGACCTTTGAGTCTACTTTCTCACTACTAGGTAGAATCTGAGTTTCAACCATAGGTGTAGCGGCTGGAATCTTATTTGTACTTAGAATGACATAAATATCAACATCTCTGCCCCTTCTTCTTCTTGGAAGGGCGTTAGGAGCCACCGTCCTGCTACAGGTAACATGCAATACCCCATCCTTCATATAGCTCCTCTCCTTGGAGGTTTCTACTAACAGAGTTGGTCCTTCGATGTCCTCCCCTTCTATCATATACGCATTGATGTCAGTTGGCTCAGGCTGAACCAACATGGCCTTTTAATCATAGGTTCCTTCTAACTCATATGCATTAATGTCAATGGGAGTTGGCTTATCAGGTAAAGTTGCTATCGAATGGACCACTGGATTGGCTTGTATGATCATGCTAAAGACATGGTTGGAAGGTAAACCTATCCCAATAACTACAACTTGCTTCTCAAAATTTGGAAAGGGTTTATTCATGGTGCTTGGATTAAGTTCTGGCTCATTAATCTTCTTCTCTCTAATAAGGCCACTGATATCCTCTAATAGATCTTTTCAAGCACTTGTATGATGACCCTTGCTGATATGGTAAGCACAAAATTGATCTCTATCTTTGGGCTTTGGTAGCAGGCAAGGGTGCCTTCCAGGGAGAAATATCATCCTCAATGGTACGGACTATAGCAATAGCTTCTTAAATAGTTACGGTTTTGGAATCTAAACCAGATCTTAACTTGGAGGTCAAATCTGGGGCTAGGGCTGATGAGTCATTCTTCTTGAACTAAGGTTTGGCTGGTACACTTACCTCCTCCAATTCCTGGATCCTTTCCCATTTTTTGGCCTTCTCAAAGACCTTAACATAGCTAGAGAAATTATCCATACTAAGAACCTTACGATATGTGGGTAAGGCACCATCCATCAACTTCATGATCATCTCGGGAAGATTAAGGCGGTCCTTTAGTAAGATTTGGGTGGCCATCCACCTTTCAAAATAAGGTTTAAACTCCTTATTGGGGGCTTTCGTGATAGCCTCTATGTTCTATATAGTGGTCTTAATAGTGGTGTTAAAACCATATTATCCAAGGAAAGCCTCAGATAAGGCCTTCCAATTTCCAGTTACCTCATCGGCTAAGGTGTTATACCAATCGATAGCCGGACCTTCCAAAGTGCAAGGGTACATCTCGGTAAGAACATTTTCACTCAACTTTCTTATCCTCATCACTCTCTAATAGGTAGTGATGTGTGATTGAGGCAGACCAGTTCCCTTGTACTTCGCTGTGCTAGGCATACTAAAGTTTTTAAGGACCCAATCTTCCTCCCTGGTCGCTTGAATAGATGGTGCTAACAGCTAAACACTATAATTGGTAGCAAGTAACTTCTGCAATAGATTGTGTAACTCTACAAACAAGGATGAATTATCCGGTTGAGTAGTTGCACCTAAGGATAAACCTGTTGATTGTGGGAAGGTTGTCCCCCTAGGTGTGACCACAAAATTGGGGGCTTGGTTGGATGCCCGAAACTGAAATACTGGTGGAACAAACCCCTGGCTAGGCTAAACAAATTGACTAATGGCTGGTAGAACTGTAGTACCTACTAACTAAAACGGCTGGCTAAGTGAACCAAATGGGCAAACTGAGCCCAACTGACTAGATGATCTCCCTTAGACCTAAATGGTGGCACTTAAGGAGGATCATTGAATAATGGGTTATGGGCAACCCTAGGAGGGGTAGGCTGCCTACTAACCACTATCCTAATTGGCTGAATTCTAACAAGTGTCCCTCAATAAACATTGGTCATCCTTTCCTCAACCAAGATAGCCCCGATGGAAGCCATCACTATTCATTCACGAGGTCAAGAAACTGATCTCCCCTTAAATATTGTGAGATGGCATTTACAATCTCCGGCCTAATATCGGCCCTCGACGCATATTCCTCCCCATTAAGACTAGCATTCTCTAGCTCAACATCAATCTTGCCATCAGAAGTTAAAATACGAGACATCTCTTCAAACTTATGGTAGAACAGGAATACGGACCAAGCGAATATGAGATCATTGCCAAGCTTTGAATCATGCTGAGGTAGTAACCAAAAGATCTGTACATGCATGGGATGTTTTATGCATGAGTCATTTACAATAATGCATGGTGAGTTTAATTATAAGGGAATACAACACAACATATGCAAATCGTGTCTTCCAACCTTATTCCTCCTGCCGATTCTGAAGGTATTTTCCTTTGATTGCCATATGGATAACAAAGGGCAACCTAATGTAATCTCATTGGAAAAGGGGGACCTAGCGGGTAAAATTCTAAGGCTTTCGATAAGAATGGTGTAGGGACATATCAAAAGTTAATGTAGTAGGTCCCCATCATACCGAGCCTCTTTAGAGGGACGTAACAATGAGTGCTCCACCCACTAGGGTGTCCCTAATTCCTAGCGGGATGGGTGACACCTTCATAAGTTTTGCGATAAAATAGGGCCCCCTAACCTAGCACTAGAAGAAGAGCGCATTTAATCCTAGAGAGAAGGAGGTGAGAAGATAGAGAGTAATAATTTTGCCAAATAATGAAGAAGAAAGCGGGTTGAATTAACTAAATGATTTTCAATGCTCCTCTTAATATTTTAAGCTTTTAAAATAGAAACCAAAGTTTTGCAAGTTAAAAGATTATTTCCCCAGCAAAGTCGCCACTGTGAAGTCCCGATTTTATGAATAAAAGAATCGATACCCATATCCTAATACAAATGATAGATTCGCCACCCAAGTTGTCTACTTGGGATGGTATGGTCCCTATTGGGCGGGAGACTCATACCTTTTGGATCAGAGATTCGGGTATCGGATGCGTCACTTATTTCTCATTTAGTTAATTCAAAATTACATTCGTTGAGTAAAACCGTTTTCTTTTCATCATTTAGGAATTATCACAGAAATCCTATTTATATACACTCTTTCACACTCGATGCATGCATCCAACAGTTCATAATAAAATATAGACAATAAATGGGGAATAAAATTACAACTAGGGGAAAATGGGGGAATTGTAAAGAAACCTATACACTTGTTCTAAGTTATAAAACAAAATAAATAAATTCGCCTGCATCTATAAAGATTACTATAGTTTACAGCACATTATAAGTCAACATTTTATTAGGAAAAATGTGATTATGTTAGCGTGGCAGTTTTGAGATTTAAAAGAGATAATGAATCCTCAACGTATCTTGTTATGAAAACACATTTTAACTTTTCGTGGGTTGATTTACCGGATTATTAGTGAAACTGATCGCATGGCAAATTGTGATGTTAGATTGATTTTTACAATTTAAGAGAAACTGAGATTCATCCTCGGGGGCCAGCACCCGTACAGATGGAGGACATCCGTAGGGCTACTAGTAGGACTCGTACGGGTATAGGGGACCCATACGGGTCTTGTTTGGTCCCAAACAAGATTCATTTCAAATTTTAATGAAGAAGAGATGAACTTGATGAAAATATCAGTAAAATAAATTGAGTGTGAGTCTCTTTGAAACTCAGGAGCGTTACCTTCACGCCGTGAATCCACTTTGAAACTATCCCTATGCCGAGAGACAGTCTAGCCAAAGTAGATGATGAAATGGTGAATTTAGGACTATTTAGGAGAGTATTTATGTAAACAGAATCTTCCCCCAATCCTATGCATGAAGCTAGAAGGGAATAAAATATGGGCAAAACTAATATGGAATAGTTTTCCCCCTATTTTATAACTTCTATACCCTTACTATCCCTATGAAAAAATGCTACAAATGATGTCTATATTTTCTAGTATGGCTTTTTTTTATCTTACCCCTTTTGAAATTGCGCAAAAAGCCTCTATTTATAGGAGAAAATTGGGTATGAACGCAATAAATTGCATTCATCACTTATTTTCTTCAAAAAAGGCATGATCTACCTACCATTCTACCTATTTAGGCAAGAGGGAGACCGATATGGGTGGGGAGGACCCGTATGGGGTGGGGAGGACCTGTACGGGTGGGGAGGACCTATACGGGTCCTAGTGCGACCCGTACGGGTAACCCATGGACCCGTGCCCCCTAGGTGTAACCCTAAAGGCAGTCTAGGTCTCCAAAATTTGGGTAAACTCAACTCTACTACAGTAGGAATACCTCTAATGGGTAACACCTGTAAAGGATTGCATTATCTAAATCTCATCGTTGTTTCGTGAGAAGGACCGTAAAAAGTTAGTGCTCACACATAGCTTGTTACATTCTAAATAAGGTTTTACTTTGTCTAATTTTGACCAAAAATCCTTATAAACTTTGGAAGGAGCGCAAGCCCATGGTTGGTCATCTCAAGGCCTTTAGTCGTAAATGCTTCATATTAAACACTAAAGACCAATTGGCTAAATTTGACCCCAAGGATAATGAAGGAATCTTTCTGGGTTACTTAACACACAGTAAGGCATACATAGTGTATGTCAAGAGAATTGGTATCTTACAGGAGTCCATGCATGTAGATTTTGACGAAACTAACAATGCAGGTAGAGAAGCCAATGATGATGAAAAAGATAAAAATCTCGTCAACGGATCAATCAGTCAGCCCATTATTATTGCTGATCCAATGCCAAGGAAAGAAGATTATGAAGATAACTTGGATCAATCTATCAAATTTGGCAATGATAAAAATGATCAGCCAATAACAGTAGCTCAAAGAGTTGATCCTGATTTACCATAAGAAGTCTGAACAAGAAAAGATCACCCTGTTGAAAAGATCATTGATAGTGTGCAAAATCCAGTGCTGACAAGAGGTCAATTGAATAGAATGATAAGTCATTCAGCATTTGTCTCATTAATTAAACCCAAGAAGTTTGAAGATGTTGAATTTGATGACAATTGGATAATTGCCATGCAAGAAGAGCTAGACTAATTCAGAAGAAATGAAGTGTGGGATTTGGTGGAGAAACCTAAAGGAAAGTCAATCATTGGCACCAAATGGGTTTTCAAGAACAATTTAGTTGAAGCTGGTAAAGTTGTCAGAAACAAGGCCAGGCTAGTTACTCAAGGCTACAATCAAGAAGAAGGCATTGATTATGGTGAAACATTTGCACCAGTAGAAGGACTTCAAGCCATAAGAATTCTTTGTGCTTTTACATCTCATATGAACTTCAAGCTATTTCAAATGGATGTTAAAAGAGCATTTCTCAATGGTTATATTGAAGAAGAAGTCTATGTTGGACATCCCCCGGGCTTCAAAGATCTAAAGTATCCAGATTATGTCTTCAAGTTGAAGAATGCTCTTTATGGATTAAAGCAAACTCCAAGAGCTTGGTATGAGAGACTGACTAAATTTTTGCTCAGCAAAGGTTATGTCAGAGGAAAGGTAGATACAACCCACTTCATCAACAGAAAGCATCAAGGTGTGTTGCTAGTCTAAATTTATTTTGATGAAATCATCTTTAGAGCAACTGATGAGAAGCTATGCAAAGAATTCAGTCAGTAGACGAAGAAAGAGTTTGAAATTTCAATGATGGGAAGGCTTAACTTCTTTCTTGGTTTGCAAATAAAGCCAGGTGATGATGGGATTTTCATCAGTCAAGCTAAGTATGCCAAGGAAGTACTCAAGAAGTTTGACATGGACAAAGCCAAGCAAAAGTCAACACCCATGACCACTGACACAATTGTTAGCGGGCGAGGTTTTGCAGGTTTGCATGCAACATATGGAGCACGGGGCACGTTCGGAGTTTGGTGCAGTTTGAGAAAACCGCGGCGTTGCATTTAATATGTGTGTGCCTTTCTTAAAATAAAACATTCGGTTTTATTAAAGAGAAAAGTTATTTTATAGTTTTTCATGTAAACTTATTGAATGTGAAAAACGCGGCTTTTTATAAGCCAAAAATGTGATTATATTGAGAAATACATTCACACATTTTATTAAAAGAAGATATTTTTAAAATAAATCATTTTTACTTTATTTAAAAATGAAATAGAGTCGACACCAGGTTCAGCTCCACCGGGAATTATGGTATACCAATCCAAAATGGGATTTTTATACTAAAAAGAAAGTGAGATTCTGAGTTCGGACATAATAGGTACTCATATTATTCAAATTGTTTGGATTAATTTTGGAATATTGGAATTTGTGGAAATTTTGGCATTACGACGACTTTATTTAAGAAATAAGTCAAGAAATATAATGGGCATTATAACGGCATAATAAATTGATATTTTTCTACCGAAATTTCGGTAGAGTAACAGCATCGCTTGGGTTTTGGCCCAAAAACTCGGATAGAGTTTTCTCACATTCTAGGTGTTTTGTTTATACCTGCGAGCTCATTTGCGATATATTATAATTTAAGCGGCACTAGTGGCTCACTTAACCAGCAAATGGGAATGCAATGTGCAATAATAAAATAAAAATGGATTTTAAATTTGGGCTTAGAGCCAACTACCCTTAGTTTACCTTTTCGTCTGTCCAGGATGACTTGAGAGCCGGTATGGGACCGAAGTTGTCTGGAAAGATTGTGATTTGGTTGGAAAATAGATTTAACCCAAGTTATGGCTATAATCTTGTATTATTTCTGTAGGGAATGTGGGTATTTTAAGAGATTGAGTCACTTTTAGACCGAAGATCACTATGAGATCGTAATCTAAAAAGACAGAAAATCGAGTTTATACCAAATGTCGGTGATAAAGCTCGAATTTGGAAGTGTTTTAGCAGAGTTTCGGGGCTTTTAGGACTCCCGAAACGAAAATAGAAAGGAAGGGATTTACGTTATTTTTTGTAAAAGTTGCATCTGCTTGAAATGGAAAGGGGAGCACCCCTATTTATAGAAGGTGGGTAATTAGCTGGCGGGGTAATTATCTAAATAATTAGTCGGCGGGCTACTTACCTATCTAATAGAAAATTTGATTCGGATCCAGTAAATATTTGCCAAATCTTGGGGAGATTTGATTTTTTATTGTAGACAGGCGATTACCCGGGGGGGTAATTACTTATGTTTGATCAAACTTTGACTTTTTGATTTTTCAGTAGAAAATGCTAAATCGGGGTTTCCCTGAAATGTGGATTTTTGAATTTCTGATTTTTTTATGACAATTCGGTCCTTTTTGGCTCTTTTGTCTGATCACTAAATGAAATAGGCATTATTCCTCATCGAGCCGGAATGGACCTATGCTAACAGTTTGCCCCTCGCATACATAAATTCCGTGCTAGAAATTTTGTCGTATGCGAAACAAACAAAACATTGTGTGTGAAATGCAATGAGTTAAAATATTTTTAATCGATAAATTTTGAAACAAAATATATTTTCCCCTTCGATTAAAAGTTTATTAATGAATTGCATGAGATTAAAAATCTTGACCGGGGGTTGAAACAAAATATTTTGGTTGCTTAATGCATGAATGACTGTGTAGAAATAGAATTTAGGTCCGCTCATTTTTAAACAATGCAGAAGATGGATGAAATATGCAAAATTGCAAAAATTTTCAAAATATACGTAAAGAGTCGGCGGGGTCATTACCCATATAACGGTAACTTTTATAGCCGTTGCGTGACAGCTGACATAGGTAATTAGCCAGCGGGGTAATTACCTATGTAATTAGCTGGCGGGCTAATTACCTTCCCTCTATAAATACAACTTTAGGCTTCTCATTTTCTTCACACCAAAACATTCTCTCTTCTCTCTTGTGATTTTTGCTTCTTCTTTTTTTCAAATTTTCGCCTTCTAGCTATTTTCAATAATGATTTCTCTCATTTTCTTCCCTTTTCTGCCCCTTCCACTCTAATTCTGCGGGGTCTCAATGTGGTACAAGCTTTATAATATCTATTTGGATCTACCTACGATCCAAGTGACTACTCTCCATAAGATTATCAACTGCGGGCAAGTGGAACTCTCTAAGGTTCCCGCCGATGCGTTGTATAGGCTTCTGTGGAAGTATCACGGAATTGCTCCTAGGGAACGTATTCTGCCTGCCTTAAAGCCTTTTGATCATATCTCTTGGATTTTGGTAAGCCTTGCCTCTCTTTTTATTTATTATATTTTTTGTACATATGCTTTTGTTGTGCCTTTATTATGCCTTTATTACATTTTTATCATGTTTTTATGATGCTTTTATTATGAAATGCAATTGATTTTAATAATCGTGTAATTATTGAAGATTGGTGTGTGATTAGTGTGTATGCATTTATTCATTATTAATGTTATTTTGAAGGTTACTAGCCATGAGGGTGGCAGCATTTCCCTCTTCTAGCGGTGGTATGAGGCATTATCTCCTAGTGCTAGGGTCATTGTTGACGGGACGTCCTTGGGGAGGATGGTGAGGAACTGTTAATATAGGAAGCACCATAATTATCTATATATCCTAGTAGGTACCTCCACCCTTCTTCTGAGTAGGTGGTTTGCCACTACCCACACTTTTCACTTCCGGTGTAGGGAGTACACTATTACTCCAGTGGATTATTGTGCCATCACAGGTCTTCCTTTCCATGGTAATGTGATCTACTTCAATTCTTACTTTACCTATACAAATTTCAATACCGAGATTATTGAGGCTTTGATCAGCTACTCTAGGGATAAGCCCGAGCGGATTTCTTGTGAGAAGCTCATGACTTTTTGGACTGCTGGGGATAGGGGGTATTTGACTTCTGCCTGTAAGGCGAGGGCTTTTATGGCTGCTACCTTGTCATGGTTATGTTTTCCTACCAGGGGTTCAATCGTGAACCTCCACATTCTACCTTCTTTGATTGATCCGACCCACTTTGATGAGTATGCTTGGGGTCGAGCTGCATTGGGTCATCTTTACTGGGGCCTCGATTAGTATATGAGGAACAAGATTGGCAAGTTCCACTCTTGTCTATAGATTGTTTATGTAAGCTTCCAACTCCTCTTTTCCTCGCTTTTTACAAGTATCCTTGTTTGTTTTTCTAGTTGTTTTTTAACTCTGACTTTTGCAGATCTGGTTCTTTGAGATGGGGATTTTTCTGAAGACCAAGTTGGTTCGCAGCGGTAGCCTCCTATTCTACCCCATTTGCCGCATTATTGGTGTGGTTGGATGATTGACCCTCCTCGTATTCTGTTTGCTCACTTTCATTCCCTGACTTCAGACAAGGTATTTCTTGAAGCACTTTAGCCTTTTATAATATCTATATCTACCACAATCATTGTATTGATACTCAGCCTCTTCTTTTTAGATTAGGACCCAGCCTTGGGGCGACGAGCTTTAGTGGCCAGATGTCATGAGATTGGTCGGGGAGTTTGTGAACACCCGGTTGATTTTAGAGACTCTTTTTTCCTTAGAGTGGTACCTTGGGGACAGTATTTAGGGTTGGCATTTCCTCCCCGATCACGCTCTATTCCTCCGAAGGTGCCTCGGTGGATTTTCTGGCCTTACAGCTCTCCTGACTTTGCACGGTTGACCACTGATGGTGTACCCAGCGCTTTTTTAGAGCAAGTTAGGGGATATGAGGAGTTCTGTCCTTTGCAGTTTCTCGGATGGCCGGAGACAAATCCTATTCCTGTGGAGCCCCGTCCCGATGAGCATAATGCCCCTGGTGCGCAGGCTAGACCAATCGAAGACTGTCTGCATGACTATATATTTTCCCTTGAACTCATTCATTATCTTTTTATTTTCCTTGTCAAACCCGCTTGATTGATCTTTGCTTTATTCTTGTAGGATCACCAAGGTAGGAAGAGGCATGTGTCCACTTCCACTTATGTTGGGAGTTCTTCTGCTTCATTGGTCCCACCTTAGGGTTCGAAGATGGTCAAGGGCCATTGAGGGCACCAGTACCAGCCACCCATGTCCATGATGTACCGCCCCGATCTGAGTACTTACACCCAAGTGATCCATCCTTATCAGGATCCGGAGCATTCGCTGACCTTCCATCCGACTAGCACTACTCATGTGAGCATTTTCCCAATTTCTTCGCACTTCTCTTTTTCACAATTCATAATGGTTATGACTCATCTTGATTCTCATTTTTCTTGCAGGTACTCATTTACTAGGGGTACATGAAGGAGCAGCAGCGGTTCATGATGAACATGAACTCTAACATGGCGGTATGTCTATTATTTTTATTACTTAAATGAAAATGCATGATATGTCATGAAATGCATATAAATGACTTGTGTCAAATCATTGTAGCTAGAGATTTGGCATCTCTGAGATATGCTAGGGATGGTCCATATGGATGACCAACAGCAGCAGCAGTAGGGCGATCTCCCCGGGTTCTTCTGGCAAGGCGACCATCCTCCTTCGCAGCCTTAGGCTTTTTGTTGTTTTCTCTTTTTTTTATTTGTTGGGCCATTTGCAGGGCCTCTTTTTGTATGAACATTTTTTTATGGAAGAGTTTTTCATTCATTTTTTGTGCTTGCGCCTTATTCCTATTTCTTTTTTCACTTACAATCAAGTTTATAGGGAAAATCTGCCAGATTTTGGTAGATTGCCCCATAAACTATGTATAGTGAATTGTTACCCTTTTTCAAAATTTCACCATGGAGAGCTATAATCGGTTCTATGCAGATTTAAATGTCTTCTTAAAGAATACTGATGGTTAGGATCACCTTGGGGTTTGTGGCTTGTCTCATATGAAGGAATACTGCCGCATCTTTATCAAGGACAACTTGATTCAAGCTACTATTAGATTTTGGGATCCCATTGACAACATCTTTCATTTTGGGGACAATGAGCCATGCCCCTTGTAAGAGGAGTTTTGCGGTCTTTTAGGATCCCTAGCCAACATGCCCCCTATTGTTTTGACGTATAATCCTCAGTTTTCAGACCTGCTGATGAATCATTTTCAACTGTAGCGATCCGATAAGCGTTGTTTGATCTATAATGAGGGTTTGAGGTTGGATATCGCTTTTGGCATAGTCAGGAATCTTCCTTCCAGTGATGCGAGATGGCTTCCACTTATTTATCTGCTCTTGCTGGGGCGTTTTCTGTGTGAGACTCCCACCATGGTATGTAGTTTTGCCTTCTTGACTTTAGTAGATCAGATGCTAGAGGGGAAATCTCCCATTGCAGTAAGTCTGGCTGAAACGCTGATCTTCCTATGCTCTTCTTAAAATGGGACTGAAGTCACTACTAGGGTAGTAGACTCCTCCTTCAGGTAAATTTTATTTTAGCCTTTCTTTTTGTATAAACTGCCTTCCGGATTTTTGATTTAGCAGGCTTGCCTTAATTTTTGCCTGGACCGCCTTTTTAGGTTTTCAATCCAGCAGGCTATTTTCTTTTAATTTTTTCTTTTTATATTTATTTACTATTTTCCTATAATTTTTCTTTTCATAGCTCTGCCTTTGGGATAAGCTTTCCATACTGTCCATCCCTACACATGTGAATTACCGACCAAAGGATTATTCGGCTCGAGGCTCCTTAGTTCGTATTGGCAACCGTCCTCACAGAGATTTCACCGTCGAGGAATGGGTTGAGTTTATGGGAAGTTGATGCTGAGGATATTCACAAGGTTTGTCCTTAGTGGGGAATCACTCATGTGACTACCGATGTTGCTAGAGGAGTCGTAATCCTCATTGGACTTTCAGAGATCATCACTTATTCTCCCAGTCACTTGTGCAGGCAGTACGGTCATTCTCTGGGATTCCTAAAGTTCCTGTGCACTTTGGCGGGTCCTGACCTTTCTTACACTCGGGCATATCATTATGGTGAGAGGTGGATTAACTGCACTTTGGTGGAGGTGAACTATTCTGCTCCTTTCAACATTGATCCTTCTAAGGCTTATTGCATCTAGGTTGCGAGTACTCGTGGACTGGCTACCCTTGAGGAGAGGCTCACTGAAACTAAGAGGCTTAGTAGCTTCTTTGGAGATCATTGAGCTTACCATTATGTGACTTCTATTCTCGTAGGAGAATAAAGGCTTTGAGCCTTGTCTTTTGCTTCTTTTATTTGCATTTCCTGTTTGTAATGTATTTTATGTGTAATGAAGATGAGAATGTTGTTCGAATGTGTGTTTCACCAAATAATTCATAGTTTCCATTTAATGCACTCAAGTAGTATCTTTAACATGAATCTATTACTATAAAAGATATTATTTAAATAAGGAGGGACAAATGGTATTTATTTCCAAGAAATGTCCATCGCGACCTAAGGCTCATAATGGATTTTACCTAAGACATTCTCTCTCTTTATTCTTTAAGGTCTTTATTTTTTATCGAGAGCCCTTACTAGCTCTTGACAAACCTTTATTTCTTCTTTTCTTCTCTTCTCTTTTTTTTCTCTTTTTTTTCACACAAAATAGCGCTTCATCTTATCGTGATTTCCTGGATTCAAAAATTTGTTGCCATCCAGGTCTGATATTTTGACCACCCCTTTACTAAGAGTCTTCCTTACCATATACGGCCCTTCCCAATTTGGCTGGAATTTCTGTGTGTGTTTTACGAGATTGTTTTATGACCAGATCACCTATCTTCAGAGGTTGATCTTGCCCATTGACCTTGCGATTGTAAGCCCTGGCCATATGTTGCTAGTACAGCTACAGGTTTTCCAATGCAGCCAATCGTTTTTCATCGACTAAAGTTAGTTCCTTGTATCTAGCCTTTGCCCACTCATTTTCAGGCAGTCTTGATTCAAGAGCTACAAGCAGAGACTTGATTTCTACCTCAATAGGCAGTACTACCTCCATACCATAGAAAAGAGAAAAAGGAGTTTGCCATGTAGGAGTTTTGATGCTCGTTCTGTACCCCCATAATATGAAAGGCAAATTATCAACCCAATCTCGATAATTGGAGATCATCTTGGAGAGAATATTTTTTATGGCCTTATTAGCTGCTTCCATAGCTCCATTGGTTTGAGGTCGGTAGGGCAAAGAACGGAGATGTTCAATCCCATGCTTTTCAATAAGATTGGTCATTTCCCCTTAGAACTGCATGCCATTGTCACTTACTATATGATGAGGGATGTCGTATCTTACAAAGATGTGTTGCTGAATGAATCAAGCCATCTTTTAGGCGGTAATGCTTGTATATGATTTGGCTTCAACACATTTAGAGAAGTAATCAACTGCCACTATAATGAAGCGATGGTCATTGGTCGAAGAAGCTCTTATCTCACTGATGATATCAATGCCCCATGCTGAGAATGGCCAAGGCATTGTCAAATTCTGTGGTATAGTTGGGGGTAAATGGCTCACATCCCCGTATATTTGACAGGCATGGTAGGTCTTTGCCTCCTGAATACAATCGGCCAGCATGGTCAGCCAAAAGTATCCCATTCTTTGGATTTTTCTCGCCATCATGACACCATTCATATGCGGACAATAGTCTCTCGAATGTACTTCCTTCATCACCTTTTCTACTTCTTGTTGAGTCAGACATTTTAGCAATAAGCCATTAGATGACCTTTTAAACAGATCTCCTTTAATTATACAGAACTGTACGATGAGCTTTCTCATCATATTTCTATTTTAATTTGTGGCTTCAATTGGGAATTCACTATTCTCAAGGAACTTAACCATATTAGAGTACCAAGACCCTCCCTCATCTATGGTGCTTTCTATTGCACGGATATAATACAGAGATCGGGTTGTCTCCATAACAAGGGGTTTTATTTGGCTGCTTTTGAAGTCCTTCCTACATGGATGCCAGAGTAGCCAATGCATATGCCATCTGATTCTTCTCTTGAGGCATGTGATAAAATTTGCATTCACTGAACATTGCGGGTTTCCTCTATACAGCCTCTAGGTAAGGTCTGAGGGATTTTTCCTTCAGTTCCTAGTCTCATATGACATGTTTGATGACTAAAGCTGAATCATAGATAATGTTTACCTTATCCACTCTGAGAGTAACCAGGACAGACATTCCGAATAGGTGGGCTTCATATTCTGCCCCATTGTTAGTGGTGGGAAACTCTAACCATTTTAGCAGAGGTATGAGTGCTCCGACTGGTGTAATTATGATGACTCCCAAGCCAGCTCCTTGTTTATTGACGGCGCCATCAAAGAACATGATCCATTTCCTAGGATTTTCTATTGTCATCACAAAACATTCATTGGGAAACTCTAGGTTTTCTGGTTCTCCAGCCTCAAGTGGTTGGTTTGCCAGAAATTCGGCCATCGCTCTCCCTTTAATAGTCTTTTTAATGACATACTTGATATCAAATTCTAATAGTAACAAGAGCCACCTCACTAATTTTTCAGTTAAAGAGGGAGCTTGGCATAAATACTTTATTGGATCCACTTTTGCAACTGCTTGGATTCTGTAAGATTGGAAATAATTCCTGAGTTTCTTGGTGAGCCATACCATGGTGGCACAAGTCTTTTCCACTATAGTGTATCGAGTCTCATACTCTAGCAACTTCTTGCTGAGATAATAGACCGCATGTTCTTTCTTCTCCTCATGCTCTTGAACCAATATAGCTCCTACGGATGTTTCTTCTATCACCAAATAGAGAATCAGTGACTTCCCAAGAATTAGTGGTTTTACTATGGGAGGGTTCATTAGGTAAGCCTTGACTCTATGAAAAGCTTCCTAGCATTAGTCATTCCATTCTATTGGTTGTTACTTCTATAAGAGCTTGAAGATAGGCTCGCATATGGTAGTTAACCGAGCTATAAAGCGGCTAATATATTGTATCGACCCTAATAAGCTTCTCACTTCCTTCTCGGTCTTTGGTACAGGCATTTCCCCAATAGCATTGGCTTTATTAAGATCTATCTCTACGGCTCTTTTGCTCACTATATACCCCGATAACTTGCCTGATGTGACACCAAATATACATTTCTTTAGGTTGAGATAGAGATTGTACTTTTCAATTCTCGTGAGAAATCGCTCTAATACTGTCTGGTGCTCTTCTGGCATAGCAGACTTTACAAGCATGTCGTCTATATAGACCTTCACTTCTTTATGAATCAAGTCATGTAGCAATTTTGTGACCGCTCACTGGTAGGTTTACCCTACATTTTTAAGTCTGAAAGGCATCACTCTGAAGCAATATGTTCCCCATTCTGAGATGAACACAGTTTTGAATTTGTCTACCATGTTCATAAGAATATGGTGATAGCTAGAGAACCCATCCATAAAGGAGTACATGGCTGCCCTTGCTGCGCTATCTACCAGAACATCGATGTGTGGTAACGGAAAGTCATCCTTAGGGGTGGCTTTATTCAGGTCCCTAAAGTCGACACAGACTCTGACGTCACCATTTTTCTTAGGAACTGGAACCACATTAGATAGCCAGGTGGGATATTCGATGATTTCCACAAAATTGGCTTTGATTTGTTTGGGTACTTCTGCTTTAACTTTTTTTGCCCATTCTGGTCACATTCTCCTCATCTTTTGCTTTACTAGGCAAATCCTTGGGTCAATAGGGATCTTGTGTTCAGCAATGTGCCAATCAAGTCCATGCATGTCTTCGTGGGACCAAGCAAAGGCTAAAATGTGGTTTTTTAATACTTTTATTAATTCTCTCTCTTGTTCGATGGGTAATTGATTGGAAATATATAACATTTTTTATCATCCTCCATATTTAAATTGATTTCTTTTGTAGTATCATCATTAATGTTAAAAATGCTAGATGAATGCTAGAATGGATGCATGGAATCGTTATTAGAAACACAATCTAAATAAGCAAAGTTCTTCATCTTATTATCATCATAAAATACATTATTCATTTTAAACATATTGGAAATGGAAATAAAAGACTTATCCTGATCAGTAGTGGTTGGCTCGGCAGTGGATGATTCTCCAATAGCAGCTGGCTTTAGCAGGATATCTTCTTCATCTTCATCTTCCACCTTTGCCTTGCCTTTCATGACTTTGACCATGTCCATGATGATTGGACTTAGGGAACCTCCTTTGCTTTTTCCATCTTCCACTATCGTGAGTTAAGTTTGGAAGTGCTTGGTCAGAGTGTCAAGGATCTCTTCTTCCCTGCTCAGCATCTTGATCTTCTTTGGGCCTGTCTATTCACTAGGCTTGGTCTGGTCAAGGACTACTCCAGCATTGGCTAACGATCTATGTTTGGCTTTATCTTACAAGCAACATGACCTTTCCTATATTGGCTATAGTTAACCACATCTGAGAAAATTTCAAATCCTGGGATAGTCTTTCCTTAGTGAGTAATCGGTTTAGGTGTTCCCTTGTATGAGGTAACTATATTAGGCCAACTCATTTTTGGCTTGAATCCTCTCCATGATTTATTCTCAGGAAGCTTCCTTCCCCTCTTCCCGGATCATGTTGATAAAGTGCTCATTATCTGAAACGAAGTCTGTGAGGTCCCTGGATTCATCACTTCCCGCAGCACCCCAAGCTTCAGAGGAATCAGGTGTAAAGGAAGTTCCATATCCCTCTGAGTTAGAATGGTCAAATGTCATACCACTTGGGAAAGGAGCTTCATATTCGAAATCGCCCGGATAATTAAACCCAAAATCGTACTCTTCGTATTAGTATCCCAAGTTATCTACTTTGCTTTCATTTTCATGGTCTGATTCACTGAAGTCCTCGAACTCCTCTACTTCTTCATCTGTGTCCAGGAAGGGCTGAGGTGTATTCATCGGATCAAACACCCAAGTAGGCGCTTACTATTTGCCATCAGTTTCTTCGTCAGAATCCCCTTTTGGATCTTTCTTAGGGTCCTCTTCTGGGTCCTCTTCGGGATCCTCTTCAGGGTCTTCCTCAGGATCCTCCTCAGGGTCTTCTTCAGGAGCTTATTCTATATTTATCTAGGCTTCTACCTCTTCAATGGCTACGTGGAGGTCAGAGATTGTGCTTTGCATATGGGTGAATGTCTGCTCTATGTGAGCAGCATATGTAGTAATGTCTGCGCGGATACCTTCAAACGGGTCATATTGTCCGACATTGATTTGGTTCCTTCAATCTACTTTTGATGCCACATCTGTAAAAAGTTTAGCAAATGGGTCATGCATTACTCTGTTTGGGCTCATGCCAAGATACCTTTACTAGTCTTCATGATTACTTTAGACTTGTTCAGGATTATAGAGCTCCTGATCCTCGGGACATATTGTTCCAGAGGAACTGTCAAATTTGAATAGATTCCTGCTAACATAATTGGGGCTCATATAGCCCGGAGGAGTGTAACTGAATACTGAGGAGGAGGGACATCCTGCTAACCAGCATTGCTTTGATCCACCTATGGTGCTGACCACCATGTTAGTGCAGGTTGGTGTGGCTGATAAGTCATAAAGTGATGCGTAAACATCCTCTCCATATAGTACCAATTCTATCAACCTTCCATTAGCATCACATCGTACCAATCCATGGCCGACCCTTCTAAGAATCGAGGGAATTGGTGTGCAAAGCCCATCATGGCTATCCCCTTTTCATGCATAAATTGGAGGAATCTCTCTACATGCTCGTTTGGATTAGAGTCACCCCAATATATGAGATATGGTGGCACCTTATATTGGTCTAACCCTTTCATTTTCATTCTCAAAATGTACTGGTCCGCCAGGTAGATGATGTCCATGTTTTCAAAGATCATATTGTCACCCCATCCTGGGTCATATTGAAAGTTATCCATCACATCAATACCATAATCATCAGCCTCTATATGGACATTGATAGTATTCAATGTGGCCTCAAAGCTTGGCAAAGGATTGGTTTGTGTACTCGGCTTCCTCTCAGGTTCTTTCATCTTCCCATTGGCTATCATTTGCTGTAGATCTTTTAGTAGTCTTATGCATTCATTAGTACGGTGCCCCTTGGTCATATGGTAGGCACAAAAGTTATCTATGTCTACTGGAGCAGGTGGGACAAATGATTTGATACTTTGGAGCTGGTTGGCTTTTCTCAGCTTGGTGAATAAATGAGACAATGATCCTACCCATAGAGAAATATATTATTATGTCTGAACTTGAGTAGTCGCTACGGTCCTTGATGGAGCCTCCGAGGATTCAGAATTGCCTTATTTGGAAGACCCACCTTTCTCCCAATACCCTGGCTTAGTGTAAGCTTGTTGTTCTTGCTTCTTCAGTCGATCTTCTTCCTCATATTTTTCCATCTTCTTGGCATAGTCTACCAAGTCATTGAAGGTATTGAACCGCTTCATCTTCATTTTTTCCCTATACCTTTGGCTGAACCCTTCTACAGGTATTCACTATTAAAGGTTCTTGGTTAGGTACCCCAGTCACAAGCACACGGACAGCCATCCATCTCAAGTAGTATTCTTCAAAGGATTTATTCGTGCATTGTTTGACCCTTTCGAGATCCTGTAAAGTGGTCTTGACCTTCAAGTTAAAGGCATAATTTTCTAAAAACGCTGAGCATAGCTTTTTCCAGTCAAATTTGACCTCCATTGGCATCCGCATGTACCATTCAGAAGAGGGACCATAGAGTGTGGCCTGGAACAGATTGATGATGTGAACTTTGGGGATCGCCATGTTGGTCATTATCCGGAGATAGCATTCAATGTGGGCATACGGAGACCCAATTTTGAGATAAGGAGCTATGTAGGGCATCATAAAGTTGGCCGGAAGAGCTTCCAACTCCTTTGGTGAGAACTATCGATGTCAACATAATGCTCAACAGAAGAAGCAACGGACTTGTCTTTCATTGGGGATAGCTTCTTTATATCTGCCATTTTCGCTTTTAGTGCTGCTATCTTAGCCTCTTGTTCTTGAGCTTTCTAAGAACTAGCAGAGCACATTTTCTCCAAGATATCACAGAATTTGGTAGCATCCAGGATCCTCCTAAAGGATTGACTGATTGTATCATCATCTGCCATCGCGGTTTTGGGTTCTAGGTTAGAAAAGAACCCAGCTAGAGATTCAACTGGTGGTAGGAATTTAACTTCTAGACTATCTGTGATACCCCTTAACCTTCTTTTCTCTAACTTCCAACCTAAAATTCAAGAGATCAAGTGTTAGCAGGGGCATCGGGTATAGCTCCAAGCTTTACATACCTCGGTTTGTCAAAATGAATGAGTGAATGAATAAATGAATGAATGGAGACAGTGGATAGTCGGGTGTCTGCCAACTATTCAGGAAATAATTAGCAAGGGCTGCTCGCAATATTTATGGAACATTACGCACATGCGGTCTGAAGGCCTAGATTCAAGATTAAATTGGCTTGAGTTGACTCACTAGTCACTCAAAAGGTTGACTCTGTGGCCAAAGGTGAGTTGACACACTAGTCACTCTGGGGCTTACTTTATGGTCTAAGGTGAGCTGACTTGCTAGTCACTAGAAGGTCTCACTAGATCTAAGATTCGGCTATGATGTGCCGGGATAAAGATCTCACTAGATCTAAGGTTTGGTTATGATGTATCAGGGTAAAGTTCTCACTAGATCTAATGTTTGGCTATGATGTGTCAGGGTAAAGATCTCATTGGATCTAAGGTTCGATTATGATGTGTCGGGGTAAAGAATTCACTAGATCTATGGTTTGCTATGATGTGCTGGGATAAAGATCTCACTGGATCTAAGGTTTGTCTATGATGTGCCGAGGTAAAGATCTCACTGATCTAAGTTTGGATATGATGTGCCAGGATAAAGATCTCACTGGATCTAAGGTTTGGCTATGATGTGCCGGGGTAAAGATCTCACTGGATTTAAGGTATGGCTATGATGTGTCGGGGTAACCATCTCACTAGATCTAAGGTTCGGCTATGATATACCAGGGTAAAGATCTCATTGGATCTAAGGTTCGGCTATGATGTGTCAGGGTAAAGATCTCATTGGATCTAAGGTTTGGCTACGATGTGTCGGGGTAAAGATCTCACTAGATCTAAGGTTTGGCTATGATGTGCCGAGGTAAAGAGCTCACTGGATCTAAGGTTTGGCTATAATGTGTCGGGGTAAAGATCTCACTGGATCTAAGGTTTGGCCTTAAGGTTAAAGGTGAGTTGACTCAATGGTCACTCATAGGGGTTTGTGTAATTTGGCTCATGGGTTAAGCCCGGGTGACTTTTATTTCGGCTCGCGGGTTGAGCCTAAGTGGACTACTAGTCTTGGTTTATTTCGGCTCACGGGTTGAGCCTAAGTGGACTCGCTGGCCTTAGTTTGGGGTTCCTATTGCTAAGGAAGTGAAATGGTATGGCACACATTAATGTTATGGCTGCATAAAGATATGGTTAGTTTTCACACAATTATGATGCTCATGATGTCCATTTTTAATCTATTTTTATTTAAATAAACCTGCGCATGCAACAAATGGTTAGATCGTGCCTGCCGCCCTTTTAATTCCATTAGGTTACCTCGCTTTAAAGCCAACCAAGGACTTAGCAAGGTCTACTCACGTGCACTCATAGTTTTTGGGTAGACCTATAAGAAAGTGACTATGGTTCATCTATATGCGGGTTTTGATCTCAGGATTGGGTACGATTGGGAACCCTACGCCTTTATGTACCGAGTCCCAGTGGCCCTAAGCGAACCAAAGGAAACTTTTCCACATATAATATACTCGGATAGTCTTGCCCTTAAGCGAGCAAGGTCCTTGTACGTTAGTTACGCAAGGGGTGTGATCAAATCCACAGCCCTCAAGCCCTAAGCAAACTTGGGAATACTTCACTAAAAGACACCTAAATTGGTTATCGGGTAGAGGATGCAGATGCTATGCAATCCTAAAATTTACATAATGTCGAAATTACTACATATTCCGCAATTCCAAAATTAATTTGAATAGTATTTTAATTAGTATGTCAGAAAAAGAATTTCTATAAAAATTGGGGTTTTATAAAAATAATTTTCCCCAGTAGAGTCGCCACTGTGAGCAGGCTAAGTTTTGCAGGTTTGCACGCGGGGCGCGTTCAGAGTTTGGTGCAGTTTGAGAAAATCGTGGTGTTGCATTTAATATGCGTGTGCCTTTCGTAAAATAAAACGTTCGGTTTTATTAAAGAGAAAAGTTATTTTATTGTTTTTCACGTAAACTTATTGAATGTGAAAAACGTGGCTTTTGATAAGCGAAAAATGTTATTATATTGAGAAATACATATACACATTTTATTAAAAGAAGATATTTTTAAAATAAAGCATTTTTATTTTATTTAAAAATAAAATAGAGTCGCCACCCGGTTCAGCTCCACTGGGAATTCTGGTATACCAATCCAAAATGGGATTTTCATACAGAAAAAAAATTGAGATTCTGAGTTCGGACATAATAGGTACTCATATTGTTCAAATTGTTTGGATTAATTTTAGAATATTGGAATTTGTGGAAATTTTGGCATTACGACGGCTTTATTTAGAAAATAAATCAAGAAACAAAACGGGCATTATAACGGCATAATAAATTGATATTTTTCTACCGAAATTTTGGCAGAGTAACTGCAGCGCTTGGGTTTTGGCCCAGAAACTCGAATAAAATTTCCTCACATTCTGGGCGTTTTGCTTATACCTATGAGCTCATTTGCAAAATATTATAATTTAAGTGGCATAAGTGACTCACTTAACCAGCACAATGGGAATGCAATGTGCAATAATAAAATAAAAATGGATTTTAAATTTGGGCTTAGAGCCAATTACCTCAGTTTACCTTTTTGTCTGTCCAAGATGACTTGAGAGCCGGTGCGGGACCGAAGTTGTCAGGAAAGATTGTGATTTGGTTGAAACTTAGATTTACCTCAAGTTATGGCTATAATCATGGATTATATCTGTGGGGAATGCGGATATTTTCAGTCATTGGGTCATTTTTAGACCGAAGATCACTGTGAGATATTGATCTAAAAAGACAAAAAAAATCGAGTTTATATCGAATGTCAGTGATAAAGCTCAGATTTGAAAGTGTTTTGGCAGAGTATCGGGGCTTTTAGGACTCCCGAAACGAAAATAAAAAAGAAAGGATTTACGTTATTTTTCGTAAAAGTTGCATCTACTTGAAATGGAAAGGGGTGCACCCCTATTTATAGAAGGTGGGTAATTAGTCGGCGGGGTAATTACCTATGTAATTAGCCAGCGTGCTAATTACCTATTTGACAGAAAATCTTATTTGGATCCAGTAAATATTTGCCAATTCTCGGGGAGATTTGATTTTTTTTACTGTAGACAGGCAATTACCCGACGGGAAAATTACCTATGTTTGACCAAACTTTAACTTTTTTATTTTTCAGTAGAAAATGCTAAATCGAGGTTTCCCTAGAATGTGGATTTTTGAATTTCTAATTTTTTATGACAATTCGGTCATTTTTGGCTCTTTTCTCTGATCACTGAACGAAATAGGCATTATTCCTCGTCAGGCAGAACGGACATGTGCTAACAACAATTCTGAGTAAAGATGAGGAAGGTAAACCTATATAGAGTATGCTCTACAGAGGTATCATTGGTTCTCTACTTTACTTAACTGCTAGTAGGCCTGACATTCAATATGATGTATATTATTGTGCAACTAAGTGCCTTGAAGTCCTGTGTGACAACAAGAGTGCAATTGACCTATCCAAAAATCCAATTCAACATAGCAGAATGAAGCATGTCAATATTAGACGTCACTTCATAAGGGATTATGTGCTAAAATGAGAAGTCAAACTCACATACATTCCTAGTGAAGAATCACGAGCTAACATATTCATGAAGCCCATTGAAAAAGACCAATTCAACATTCTGAGAGAATTAATTGGAAAGTCCAATCCAATTTTAAGAAATATTTTCCCCGCTGGCCTATTCTGGAGCTACTCTCACTCTAAGCTCTTGCGAATTAGGTTAAGTATTTCTTCTTCGCGCTTGAATTTTGGACACGTCATTACAGTTGTCACCGATTTCTTTTCAAAATTAAACTTGACAGAAACGGTAGCAAGTTTAAAAATGATCCAAATTTAACTATTTTAACTCTGTTTTTTAGTCATCATTATCTTCATGATAATCGTTGATCGATCTCACCATTCAATTATGACCGTTAATTATGAGTTGTACAAGTAGCTTTACAGGTTCAGGCAAAGGGTTTTTGCTATTTAAGGAAGGATAAAGAAGAAAAGGAAGTTTTACTTTACCAAATTTTCTTCTGCAATCTTCTCTTTAAATTCCCAAATTCACTAACTCTTCCAAAGTTATTTCCATGACGAGTTCTTCAAATCTAACCCCCAGTTCTTCTGAGAGAGAATCTCTTTTAGTTAGAGATGAGAAAGATTCATGCTGGGTTACAACTACTAATCATTTGGCATAAGTGGCCATTAGACTTAATAGAAGGGAAGTACTATTCATTCCTGCAGGAACTTGTTACACTCCCACTAAGTAGTATTTGAAGGAAGGAAAAGAAGTGAAAGCCCCAGTCACCATAGATATATTGAGTTCTTGAGCGATGATCATTTTTGGAAGTGGATGTGTCAGCATCACATTAGAGGATTCTTTAAACTCCCAAGTGGATGTTACGAGCAGGTCATGAGGAGATCCTTCCATGGTATTAACATGGTGGAAGGATTCAAAGACATATTTGTTACTACCATGGTAGGGAGAAAAATTTATGTGACTCCCAAGCTGATTGCGAAACTACTAGGAATGTGGGAAAGAGGCCTAAGGATGCGAGCAGTTAAATATGAAGAGCATATAGATATTTAAGTAGACTATGAAGTTCCCGCTAACTACAAGGCCGGAGAGTTTATAGCTTCTATGTTCTCAAAGAAGGGAAATCAAGCCCATGAACTGGTGACGAAGGTGTTTTTCCCAAAACTGCTTCAACAGGAAGCTGTTCAAAGTTTGATAGAGTGTTTGTCTATGCTATTACTGAAGGAATGTGCATCAACTGGCCATTGGCCATTCTTCACCAGTTCTTAAAGGTGTCAAAGCACATGGTGTATGGACACCTTGTTATGGAGATTTGCAGGGCATATGAACTGGATCTTAAAGGATGGGCATAGAGGAATGGAATTATCTATAAGGTTATTGAGTCCAGAGTACTCAGTAATACTCATTTCCATGGCTTGAGATATGATGAGAGGCCCAAGAACACTAAGTACATCAAGCTGAAGAAAGGAGAGGTTAGAGTCAAGGACCCTAAGTAGATAATGCCTTTAAAGCCAATCAAGCCAGAAGAAGAAGATCAGACCTTGGATTCATTTATGGAGAAGGAGTTAGAAAGAATCACAAAGCTGAGAGAGAAGGAGGAAGCTAAGACTGAATCTAAGAAGGGTGAGAAGAAGAAGGTCAATAGAGACTTTAAGAAGGAAGGGAAGAAGGCTAGCACAGCCAGTGCACACCCTGTAGGTATCCATGTCCCCAAAAAGTCCAAATTTTCTAAAGGGACTAAAGAAGTTAAGCCAAAGGAGCTTTCAGCTAAAGAAATAGAGGAACAGAAAGCTATTGAAGCTGAGCTAAGAGAAGATATGCCTTTAAAGAGGCTAAAGAAGAGGATGGTTGATAATGTAGGGCTAGACTCTAAGAAGGCTAAAGGATAGGTAGCTACACAGTACTTGTGCCAGAAGTAGGTCAGCTAAAGAAGACGCTAAAGGTGAAAAAGCTTATGGGCGTAGTCTAGGATGTTGAAGAAGCTGAAGAGTAAAGGTAGCTGAGGCTGAAAGATTGAAGAAAAGGTAGGAGGATATTTGATGAGGAAATCAAAAGAAGAGTGGAGGAGATAGCTGCCAAGGCAAGAGCTGATGTTGAAGCTGCATTTAAGAAAGCAACACAAAATCTTGCAGAGAAATCTATTCCAGAAGTTGTGGAGGAAATGATAGGTGCTCTGAATGGGATAAAAAGTGAATAAGAGTATGGAGATGATAAAGAGGCTCATAATGCAAACTCAACTGAGTTTGACGTTAATGAGAAGGAAGATGAAGACTAGTAGACTATTAATCTCACTATAGAGGAGTCTAAGGATAAGAAGAGAGAGAGGAGGAGAAGATTGTTCAAGAAGATGAAAGTTGTGATTGATGGAGAAGAGGGTGATTTGAAGGATAAGGAGGAAGAAGCTGTAGTGGAGCAAGAAGATCAGTTGACTGAGCAATCAACCCTAGCTCAGGTCAGTGAGCAGCTTGTTAAAGGTGTTGATAGAGAGAAGGCTGAGGAGCAGCTAGAAGAGCCATTCTTATTCCCAAACCTTTCCATTGAAACACCCCTTTCACCTACACCTATCTCCATGCAACCACTTTCCATGTCCGAAACCTAATCATAATCCACCTAAAACTATGACCAATCAAACACTTCCACATCTGACCAAATAGCCAACTAAAACATCATCCCAATGCTTTCACCCATTGGGTCTCCAGTTCATGAACCACTTATGATCGAAGGACCAACTGTCAGAGGTCCTCCTACTTTTGAGAAGATTCTAAATGTTCAGCCACCACAAAAATCTTAACCCAAATTTAACCCTGAAGCTGAGCTGCTTGGAGAGATAAGGAGGTTAGGAAGGGAGAAATATCCAGCACTGAGGATAGAGAAAGAAATTGATGTTGTTATAGCAAAAGCAATTCTATTTAAGGAAGTGTTGAGGAGACTTGCAAAGGCTAGTGAGCCAGTTCAAGGGTTTATGGAGGCAATAGAGAAGATGAAAGTCCACTTCAAGTCAGTTCCTACCCAGTTCTCACTGGAAAAGGCAATTGTATCCCATACATTGCCTATTCTTAATATTGTATGGAGGAAAGCTGACTACATGAAGATGGAAGTTACAGAGCTAAAGAAGAGGATGGAGAAGATATATGAAACTAGCAACAAAGTTGTGAATGAAGAGAGACTTCAGGAACTCTCTGATTGACAGGTTTAATCCAATCATCCAGAGTATGCAAGCCGTGCTGAATGGATACAGTATTCTAAGCAAGGAGAAAGAAACTGATACATCCGAGCTAGATGATGTCACTGATGCTATAAATGCGTTGATCACTACTTTTAAGAAAAATCAAGGCAACTCCAATAAGCTGAGGAACGTGAAGGAGCAGCTATTGAAAGGAGTAAAGGCCTCAGAGTAGGGAATTTTAGATGCACTCAAGAGATTGAACATATCTAATGCACTGAGTAGAGACATCGTAATGTTAGAGGCCAAACAAGAATTGTCTTTTCATTAGAAGCTTCGTCACATTCGTGATCAAATCAAAGTTGTTCACGTTGATGTTTTCAATGATGGTCAAGCAATTGATCATATACACAAGCAAGTTTCCTCGCATATCAAAAGTACCCCCATGCTTGAACGGATTTTGAGAGAGAACAATCAATCCAATGCTTTAGCTAGTCTCACCCAGCTTTTTAAGGAAGGGCTCAGTACGCAGTTTCGTGTTAATCAATCCCAATCTCGTGCCTTTGTGGCACTCTACTTATTTCTCAAAGAACAGGACTTCATCTCGCAACAAATCTATGAGTCGCTGGTTCGGAATTTTTCTTCTAATATCTATGGCAGTCTTAGTCTTTTTGAGGAATCTCTGAGATCTTTTGATCGTCAACCTCAGGACATTTTAGATTCAATGGTAATGGGGGAGAAGGATCATGAGAAGAGTGAGCAAGAGGAGAAGGAGAGAGATCAATGAGTTACTGAGTTCTCATATGAGCTGTCCACGGATCTAGAGCCCATTAAAAAACAATATATTAAGACTCAAAATAGGAAAGGAAATGAGCTAATTCCCCCAAAGCAGAAGAAATCAAGATGGGTTGAGGATGATGGCAAGGAAGGCTGCGTTGAAAGGACTATTTTACCCAATCAGTTCTGATTAGAATAGATATTGATGTAATCCTTAGTGCAAATTGTAAAACTTAGTATAGATTAACTTTTTGTTATCTGTACTCAAGTTATTCATATATGAAGATTACTCATTACTGTTCTAAGTTAAGAACTGCTTAACTTCTTGTATTTTCTGCTATGTATAAGTGTCACTAATCTTGCAGAAAAATATGAGAAGAATTGAGCAATGCTGACCAAAGAAGAATCAAGGATTATGGGGGAGTTAGCGTTCACTCTAAGCAAAACGAAGATGTTTAACATTGATATATCATGCATTCTCTTTAGGTAACTCTGATCGAAATATCTTATTAATTTAATTTCTCACTCAGTTAATTGCCATTGATCAAAATGGGGGAGATTGTTGAACCAAGCACAAGTTAGGCTGACTCAGTGGATGTCTTAGTAGTGCTTTAGGTTTTGATCATTTCAATTAAGTTAATATGAGAAAATTAAATTATTAATGATGTTAAAATAAATAGTCTTTGGTTATATGTGAGTATTTAAATTCTTGGGTAGAATTCCAAATCTCCGCTGACCTAGATATTTAGTTTGACTCTGAGTTGTTATGAGCTGAGCTGTGTATTTGGTTTCGGTGACTAAATACTGTTCACTCAATACTCGATATTTAGATTTTGTTTCGTTGTGCAGTTATTTATAGCTTTTTGCTGAGTTACTTTCTGTTAGTAAAAGGCACTGATTTTTCCATTTGAGGAAAAATGGAATCTTTCCGTTTGAGTTCTTACTTTTGTAGACATTAATGAAAGAAAGACAAAAGGAGTTAATGCTTCGACAAGACAACCATTTTATGGAGAAAAAGATAAGTTCTTCAGAAATCAAGCTGCAAAAGGACATTACCAAATTCGGAAATCTGCAGTCTTCACCTACTTAGTATCTCCCGACTTTGCAAAGTTGTCAAATTACCAGAAGCAATGGGAAGATGACACGTAGCAAGTCAGCGCAAGTTCTCTCTAATAGAAGACTGGAATTAAACGACAAAAGAATTCAAATTGAAGCTCGAATTTTAATCTATCTCTAACGGATTGAATTGCATTTCACAACAGTGTGATTCTATATCCAAACAGAGCGATTTGAAGAAGCAATGGGTGAATTGATGAGCTGCCAATTGTAGAAGATTTGAAAGCGAGTTCAATGGCTACTTTCTTGATTTCAACTATAAAAGGAGCAAGAAAGCAAGCGTTAGAACTTGGTGATTACACCTAAATTTCATAGAAACTAAACTCTGTCAAATTCCAAGCTTTACATAGATTCAACCAAAGAAAGCAACCACTCAGCGAAGAATTGCTTTAGAACAAGAGAGAATAGAATAGATCTTTTGAACTGTAATGCTTGATTATTGTAACTAGATCAACATTTCTATAAGTTGAATCTAGCTCTTGTTTAGAATCTGTTGAGTTACTAATAGAAGAGGGTATTCTAGTCAGCTGGGGAGTGGTTACAGTTTGGAGGGTACTTTCTGTAATTGGGACACTCTTGTGGGGTAAAGGAGTTGAGATTAGTAGTTAAAGCCAAGACACTCTCTTGGGACTAGATATAAGCACAGGTTGTCGAACTAGTATAAAATCTCTGTGTTCTTTACTTTAGTTGAAGTTTTTCCAGGATTTGCTCAGCTCATTGACTTACTCGGCGGAGTTCACTTAAATCACAAAAAAGTTATCTGTTTTAACTTAGTGAGTCATTCACCCCCTTCTGACTCACTAAGTGTACGCATAGGGACCAACACGCATGTCTACATGGTCTCTTATTATGCGAATGCAACACACTTTTACTTTGTTCATGAACAAAGTAAAAGTGTGTCATCCACTACAAATAAGATAAAAAGCTTCCTTCAACGCATCTTTATCTTTGAACCTCTAAAAATACGTTGTATGCTAGATTGTGCATCTCCTTCGCACTAGTGTCACCTTCCTAAAAAACCGTTTGATTTGGTGTATTCATCTCAATCCTTGTATTCAAAGTGAGGAAAATCGGTGAAATGAGCCTCATTATCTAGTAAATCACAAGTACCTTCAACCTGAAGAAATGATTGGTTGCAAATAAAAACATTACGATGTCATGAGAAGCATCATAGCAATGTCCAAAAGCTGTAACATACAATTTAAGCATAAATTAATGCTTTTAACACAATTTGAAATATTGAATAATTCCAACCACTTAGAAGTAATATAAAACCAAAAAGATGGACAGTTATATGTAAGTTAACCACACCATAGTTTTATGACAAAAGACATAAATATAAATATATCAGACAAAAAAAGAATACAATATACTGTTAAAAAAATACGTTTTCAAAATCCAAAAGGCTTGACACCCTTTTCGGACGTTGTGTTATTACTAGTTTACCCTTTGTATCCCTCTGCTACATACGTTACCTTCTTAGTCCCTGTACTTTACGTTCCGTTACCCATTTAATCCCTATGTTAACGAACTTTATAGTGGAAAATTTGGGTAATAAATGAACAGAAATCTTTTAATAAGGGCCAATTTAAAATAAACCGATTGCAAGTTAAAAGATCGCGCTTCTCCTTCACCATCGCTAGCTACACTGGGTAACTTCAGCTTTTAAAAGTTCTCTTTTTATATTTTTGAATTTGCCAAGATTCTATTCCAATGTAAGAAAATTCAATTCTGAAAATGCTAATTAAAAACCAAAGACCAAAGTCTGTAAATCATGGTGATTTAACTAGAATGGTTTCAAAGATCATTTGATGATGGAGCTATATAGATCTCGATTATTTTGGAGTTATTGGTTCTTATTTTTCATTGAACAAAAAGTATAAGTTTCAAGGTTTATCATTGTGACATATATGCATATGAGGCAGTTGTATAGATTCTACCATCGGGTAACAAGAATTCAAACCAAGGAAGGGAAGCTTGAGAATATCTCACTGCAATGAAACTCTTAGTTCGTTATTATCACCAGATTTTGATTGAGGTTTGTGTAAGTTCAACATTAGTAGCACTTGGAAATAACAAATGATTACCTTAGTTATATATGTTTGTATGCTTTTAGGGTCCAAACAGGATCAAAATCTCATATTCCTGGAAACTCAAACTCACCCTTTGTCATGTGCTCGCTTTCACTAATAAACCGCTTAAATCAACTTATTTGGACACTGTTTTCCTTGCAACCCGCAAAAACAAATTTCCAGCTCGATTCTCTCACTGATATTTATCGATTGAAATAGATGTTAATGGCTTTCATGCCTTCGACTTGTGATTTATCTACGTGATATATATCGTGCTAAATCCTGTTTTGGAATTGTACTCTATCCTTCCTAGACTCGATGTATTTTATAGGCAATTTTGTACTTTATGTTTCCGCTTTTACTATTATCCACTTTATCTTCTCACCGTGGATGGTTCACTTCTTGCGTTTGATTGTGTGAGATAATAAAATGACTAAAATAACTAAATTAGGTAGATATGGCTTTAAAGGTAAACAAATCGATTAACTAATTTTGGTCTCACTTGGAATTTGGGGAAGTTAGGTAGGCAAGTCATCTGGACTTGAATCTCTGTGTTGTAGTTTAGGTTCATCACTTGCATACGAGGCTATACTAGGATTTTAATTCCTTGATAGGCTGATTAAGGAGGAGACTCTATATCAATAGACTAGAATGTTGATTCTTTAGTCTTTTAAGACAAAGTTTTCTTTAAAATACAAGGTTTTGATTTTCTTAATAAATCCCCTGGTTCGCTTCCCTGCCTAAGCTTTTTCCTTTCAAGGAAAAGGTCGTCCACCCACACTATGTCATCACCTTGTTACCTCTATGCAGGCTAAGCAAATTGGAGGAGAACAAAGTTTAAATCCCACTAAATACATCTATTGGGAGGGGTGAGGAGCCTTAACTGTTACTAAGCCCCGAACAAGATTATCTCACTAAAGATACTTGTAAATATTACAAAAAAAAATTCACCTTGTTACCTCTATAAGAATATTTATCTCTCCCAAATCAAGTGCTTTCTGTCAGATTATTGCGGTAATAGAGAGGCAATCATTGCTCTTTTTGAGGTTAACCTTGTTAAATATCCAACTGGAGATACTAGGCAAGTCGGTCGAGATAATCACTCTCTTGTCATCATTCTTCTTGTCTAGATCAATAGCTATCAGAATTGCCTTGGACTCGCTATAATTCGCTGACTGACATCCAATTCTATGGTCTCAATAGCAAGAGTGTCTACATTTTCATATCTTACTACAATATTGATGGAACACTCTCCAGTGGAGGCTGGACCTTTAATCAAATAAGAAGCATTTACATTGTACCCCACAAAGCTGTTGGAGTCTTTTTAATGTAGATCTTACTTTAATAAGCCTCCTACCGGCTTTGTGGGTTATCATATGGATGCCTCTTGTTTGACCATAGGTCCATCCTCCACAATAGAGTTTTTCGTCGATATTGTAGCGAGAGATGAAAATGCAAATACTCTTGTCATTGCGGGCCAAAGAATCGAATCCGAGTCGATGGATTTTGGCTAGTGCAAGGCATTTCTAACAACCATCGAGCTGGCTGAGAAGAATGATAATAAGAGCAATTATCTCCACAGACTCTGCTAGTGTCTATGATTGGGTGTTAGGGAAAGTTAATCCTAAAAAGGGCAGTGACCGTCTCTCTATCATCGCAGCAATCAGACGGAAAACTTTTATGATGACCTCGTAGCTGCTCTAGTTATGGAAACTTGTAAGAATGGGTAGGATCTGACTTTCTTCAATGAAAATGATGGCTTCGATTGTCTTCAGTATGTCGTGGAAAAAGATAGAAAATGTAGTTGTTGGATTGGGAAGAAATAGTAGCAACTAATGATAGACTTAGTAGAATTAACTTAATAACAATACAATTATAGTTACAATATTATAAATATATACAATAATCTCCATAATCACATCATTATCATCAAGGATTGGAATCAATAATACCTTAACCCCTTATCATCGATCGTTATTGTTGCGGAATTAGTTTGACGATCGTTGGTTAGACGAACAAAAACCGGTGGTTTTGGGGCCTTCCTTAACTAAATCCCTTAATGTCTCAATTAGCCCAAAAACATTCTCTTTTGATGGGTAGAGGAGAAAACTGTTGTAGAATATAGAGCATAAAAGTATGGAGAAAATGAAAGGAAAAAAACTGATATATTTTTATTGATGGCAAACACACTATTTATAGATTTTACATGATATGACTATTCAATTCAAATTCAAAATTAAACAAATCCTATCATATTTAACATAAAAATCCTAATTTATTTCTTATTATCTTTTATTAACAATTTCAAAGTCAAATATCTAATACTCATCCTTGACTTTGAAGTTGTGAATTTTATTTTAAAATATAAATATGATTATAATCATGATATGATCATGGTTATAGTCATAGGCATGGTCATGGCATTGCTCATTGGTTGTTGGCATTGGTCGTTGGTCGTTGGTCGTTGGTCATTGGTCGTTGGTCGTTGGTTATTGATGTTGAAAAGTGTCTTTGAAGCAGTCAAAATTTGTTAAGATTTTATGCATAAATAATATTATTTGTTTTATGATTAGATAATATTTAAGTTGATTAGTTTAGATTTAACTTGATAAATGCTTAGGTTCAAAATTGAAATATCATGCTAGTTCTTATCTTTGTAAGCCTATAAATAGGCCATTATATTTCAATAATAAGTGAGCTCATATGTGACATAGGCATATGTGTTCCAATGTTTCTCATAATCTATATTGCTTACGTTCTTTCCATATAAAAAAAACACAACAGTGGTATCAGAGCTATCTTCTTACGGGACCTGTATGCTTTATCCGAAGATTTTGCAAGACTAACAGAAGAGCGCCATGATAATGCAACAAGAGTATGAAAATACAATAAAGGATGAGTTTTATATTCAAAGCTCAGGCCGCATGATCAATGACCAATGATCAATGCCCATGACCAATGCCCATAGCCCATAACCAAATCATGCCCATGACACATATCAATGACCCATATCCATATCCCAATAAATATGCCTAATATTATGAATAATTTTACAGCTTCAAAGTCATGGAGAAGTGTTGAAAAGTGTCTTTGAAGCAGTCAAAATTTGTTAAGATTTTATGCATAAATAATATTATTTGTTTTATGATTAGATAATATTTAAGTTGATTAGTTTAGATTTAACTTGATAAATGCTTAGGTTCAAAATTGAAATATCATGTTAGTTCTTATCTTTGTAAGCCTAGGCCATTATATTTCAATAATAAGTGAGCTCATATGTGACATAGGCATATGTGTTCCAATGTTTCTCATAATCTATATTGCTTACGTTCTTTCCATATAAAAAAACACAACAATTGAGTGGAGTCAAAACAACTCCTCCTGTTGGATATTTACTGCAACAATGAACTTCTGCAGCTTCATTTCTTTGTGGCTTTTCATCTTTAAAACAATGGATTTATTGGCTAAAGGAGGAACTTCATATTCTTCTTCATCAGCTTCCATGGTATTTGGCTTTGTGTTTTTAAGGATTTGGTTATGGCTTGAAGGTTTTTGTATATGTAGGAAGATAATTTGGTGGGTTTTCTTAGATCATGGGTCCCTTAAGATCAATTATGCTTTGATACCATGTTGTAGAATATGGAGCATAAAAGTATGGAGAAAATGAAAGGAAAAAAACTGATATATTTTTATTGATGACAAACACACTATTTATAGATTTTACATGATAGGACTATTCAATTCAAATTCAAAATTAAACAAATCCTATCATATTTAATATAAAAATCCTAACATAAAAATCCTAATTTATTTCCTATTATCTTTTATTAACAATTTCAAAGTCAAATATCTAACAAAAACTTGTTGATTTAGTATATTGAGGACCTTAACCATATGCATGTATCTCCTTTTATACTATGAAAAGAAGAATCCCTAAGTCCTCATTTTGATGGTATTTTATGAGTTTTTACCTCATTGAAACCAATTTATTTGGTTCATAAAATAATGGATAATGTACTCTTAGATAGTTAATAGAATTGTGACTTATATGTTGCCTACTTAATAGAAAGTTATTAATTTTATAACTTAATATATGACAATTTTCTTACAAGTACAAGATAAAGATGTCAATTTGATTTTACATAACTATAAAAATTGTTTCACGTGTCAAGCTCAATGCTATAATTCACATGAATAAAAATGCCAATGTTAAATATATAAAAATTACAGCATTGTTGATTGATTCAGCCAATGTATTAATTACAGACAACAAGCCTAACTGGCTTGGAGATTCAAAAATCACAAAGCTATATACATCTATGTGTGTGATTTTGATTTTGTAAAATTAAAGACAAAATATTTTGAATATCGTTTCCATATTAATGTTTCGAATATAATGAAGGACAAGAGGGATACAAAGGTTGTAACCTTAGTAACTTTCGGTATCTTGGACCAAAATCTCCACCATGATATTTGCTCGACTTCTTGAGTAGATGACAATGGGGCATCTAAAGGATGTTCATCGTGCTATGAAGTTTCAAAGGATCTTTTCTTCTAAATACGAGGTACCCGCCCTCTATTGACGAGAGTTGGTGACGTACACTGAAAGAACACCAACATCATTCAATCATAAATCCATCCCAAGATCATGAAAGCCATCTAGGTCTTCTTGTTCACTGTAAACTATAATGTTTGATGAAACAATAATGTGTTGTGCTTATCTTTCATGTTCAGTGTTATTTGAATGATATATGACTGTGTGAATCCTTTTTGATTTTAAACTCATATTCAGTTGGATTAGACAAATCGATCTTATATTTATCACGAATTTTTAGGTAATCCCCACTAGTTTCTTGGTGTAGCTACGCTTAAAGCAAAACCTTGATGCAAGGGGGATTTGGTGACCAATCTAAACAAAGAAATCATTTGCAACAAACAAAGCGAAATACGTACATAAATAAGTTCTTTATCAAATCACATCATCTGATCATAATAGAAAACTCAAAATAAACAATCATTTGTACAAGTTTAAGCAACTGAGATCAGTATAAAAGAAGCAAAAAAACAGTGAAATGCATAGTCGCCATTTGAATGAAGCTCGAAATCAATATTATATATCGCCTTAATGATGAGAGCATCCAATTGCCTGTAGTAGTGTCGCATGACCTAGTTTTAAGTGAACAACATTCAATTTCACTAAAGGAATTTTTAAAAAAATATAAAACAAATAGACTCTCGCTATAAAAAACAACTAGTGGCTCAAAAGAGGAAGTTATTGGAGGAAGGGAATGTGATTGGAAATGAATTGTGCATGTCCCAGGGAAATTTTGAAAAGAATGAATATAATAAGCGAAAAATAGAAAATCAAGTGGCTCCGATTTCACTTCAAAAGTAGATTTAACACTCGAGGACTTCCGTCGAGATGTAACCCTAATAACCTGGAGTAGTTGAAATCGGGATATAATTAGCCCTACAGTTAGCTAATTGAAACAATTGGTTAATAAAGAAACTTACAGTAGCAGTTCGAGGGCGAAAATGGGAATTTTTCGCACAAGTCGGGGTTTTAGTAAGGGCTCCTTTGCTACACCTCCCCCACAACAACTTTGGTTGCCATTGCTGAAATGAAATCCGCAATTTATGCGATTAAAATGGCTCATTCAAAAGGGTGGCTTTCTCTATGGTTAGAATGTGACTCAAGTTATGTAGTCTTCATGTTGTTTAACCGAAGTATAGATATTCATTGGACAGTTCGGTAAGATTGGTTGTAATTTGGGATGCATTGACAGCAAACTCTTATGCTAATTGATGCTTGTTACATGGTTAATAGTTTCTGAATTGAATCTTAAATCGATTCTTTCTATTATTTTTGCTCATTTTGAATTGGGGAAAGAAGGGGCTTATGTTGTTAATGAGTATTTTGGTCAAACACTTTATTTTGTAATTGAGCTTTTTAGGGTTGCAACTAAGCTGATCGGTTCGAGAACAGTTTGAGATCGGCTCGGTCTAAGCTCGGTTTGACAATGCTCGACTCAAGTTTCGAGATCGGCTCAAGATATTATCGAGTCATGCCGAGCTTTTTAAGTTTAGCTTGAAAGCTCACGAGCAGGCTCATATAATCTTCTAATTACTTTATAAATTTGTATTAGACTTCAGTTGATCATCATTTACATTATATATTTGTTTCAAATAATGTTTTTCATCTAATTACTGTGTCAAATTTTTTTGGATTATCTATTTATACATAAATTGAATATTAGTTTGGCAAACGAAATGTGCATTTAGAATATAATTGGCAAGAAATTAATTGGATAAATAAAGCTTGTTTAGGCTCTCAAACTTGAACCGAGCTTGTCCGCGAGCTCGAGCCAAGCTAAAATATTCCAAACTTAACTAGGTATGAGACAAACCAAGCTTAATCCTCATTTTCAAACCGAACCAAGCTTAGGTAGATCCAGTCTCGGGGTCGGCTCATTTGCATCCCTACTTATCTCTAGTTTTTCAAGTTGAGTTTGTAATTAGTCGCAGAGTTTCCTTGTATAATTTTCTTTTACATTTCTTGTTCTTTTGGAAGAAAGCACTTAATTAATTTTGGAAACTAAATTTGATTTTAAATATCAAACAATTGATTATGATGTTACCTTAAATATTCAACAGGGTCACAATATTTGCCTATGTAATTAAGCGGCCTTCACAATTCAAAATGCCATGTGCATCTCCTTTCCAATTACAGTAGGCATGCAACAATTATCACAAACTATGCAAATAAACATGTAGCCAAACTTTTTATTTGATTCCTCTTAAAAGGAAGAGATGGCGGTTATCACATGCCAAAGCTCCACATTTGTTATCCATCATGATTCTATAACTAACAAATTTGGACAATCATTGTCAGCGCTAATCAATCAAGTTTACTATGTCTCTGTCCAAATTACTTTCAAGGGCAGATTGTCAATCAATCAACATTACCTTATCGGATTAAGCACACAACGTGTTATCAACATCCAATTCAAAATGGCCCCTATATGTGAACTTAGTAACCAATTATCGATTTAAAAGCAATCTACAAAGGATTCTAAACACAAAGTTTAGCATAGAGGAGCCAACTATCCATTTAAGATTTCATATATTCTTCACGACTATTGCACTATATACTCTCATCACACTTTCAGCAATACTAGAGTGAAAAGAGACAAACCAATGGCAATTAAGAAAGAAAACAAATCACAAACCATAAAAAAAAAAGCATCCAAAGCACACAAATCTGTGAACATTATTATTACCTTCAATCAATCCATCATTCCGTGCTACTTTTTCTTCGCGATCCAAAACTTACCTTTCTTGTCTTCATCCAAGGCCTTGGGAAGTAAATCCTTGCCATCATTTACTTCAAAGAAAATCAATCCTTACCTACCTTGCAATCACGCATAGCCCGAGAAGCTACGATGTGGGCAAGAAAGTTTCCCACCCGGCTTACCCTCTTTATCTCTATATGAATGACCCTTTCTTCCAATTGAAGACTCTCCAGCGGAGGATGAACCTTCGGTCAAATAGGAGGCGGCTTTTCAAACCTAATATTTTGAATGAAATTAACATTCAATTGTTAGTATATTGACGAATAGAAGACTTCTACTTTAATAGTTTGAGTAAGGCCGGCTTTAGAGCCCAAGCCCCTTTAGAAATACTTTTGTTGAGGGTGTCTTTGGTCAAGCTGACAACGTCGGGGTGCGGAATTACCGCCTTGGTCATGACCTTTCTTTGGGCTTGGAACGCCAAGCAGCCCATCGCATAACCCGCTCTCGACCCTCGAACCCAAGAAGCTAATAGCTCGCCCGTGGAAGAAAGCGAATCCCCAAGGGGGATGGAAAAAGAAAGCAGCTCAAGTTCCAAATACGTGTTTTAATTTTAGAAATTATATCAACAAATTTAAAACGCTTACATTTTATGCTTTCCTACACCATCCATGCTAAATCTTGACTAAGTCCCTTTAGTTTTAGGCGTCAATTACTAGGAACCATTAGTTTTGGCTAAGTTTCAAATATAAAGATCTTAACAATCATAAAATTATAGAATAATGTTTAGTCCTTATGCTGAATATCAGTCTTATTTGCCGAGTAAAATGATGCATTTAGTCCTTGTAGCTAGGAAAGGTTTGTTTTTTTTATTTTTTGTATTTAACTCTTTACGAGTGAGTTCCTATGAGTAAATGAATAGCTACATTTATAATTAACTATGTCCAAGCCCGGTCCGACCCTTCATTCAACGTTGGGTCAAGGTTGGAATATCTTGTCGAAAGCCCGAAGATTCAGCCCTTTAATAAAATCAAAGACTAAAATTTGTCATCCGAATCAGTAACATAAAACAATCCAAAACCAAAATACAACAGAGTCCAAATAACCAAAAAAATATTTCAAAAGCACTGCAGTTTTCAAACAAAATTAAGAAAACTAAAAAAAGCCATGTAAATCTTGTTTCTCGTGCTCATATCTTCAACTACAAAGGAATTCTAAGTTAAATATAAGAAAATCGGATCATTACCTTCTAAGCAATAACCTAATACATTTCATAAACAATAACAATGATTCTATGAAGACTTGACATTTACTTTTTATTGAAAATTACTAGAATATAATTAGAACACGAGTATACCTCTATACCTTGGGAAAGATGGGAGAATGGCGGCTATGGAGGTGAGAGGAGAAGAGGAGTCTTTAAAAGGGGTTTAGGGTTGGGGTAAAACTAAACTAATATGATAGTTGATGGGTTTTAGTTCAGGGTCATATTTAAAAGATGGGCTTGCACTCAAATTTAGTTTAATTTAACTATAATACAGGTCGGGCCGGGCCTAATGAATTTAAAATTGTTTGACCAGGCAGGGGCGGTGTTAGGGGTAGGCTCGCAGAGGCACCTCCCACCCGACCGCCGGCTAGTCGAGTGATTTCCGATCAAAAACTTTCCAAACAATCAAAATTGCCTCCGCAGCTGGTCGTGTGTTAACTCTTAAGAGAAGGCAAAAAATGCCCAAATAAAAAGACGAATATATTGAAATTAATATGACAATCGTGATTGGTGTAAATAGAAAAGGAAAGACATTAATTAATTATTGCTATTCGTTTTTTGGGTTCACAATAAATTAGGGGATTTAATACTTCACTCTATTTCAGCATAATTACGGGGTTACCATATTTTTCATTTTTTACCAAAATCATAGACAGATAAATTAGGTGTAAAATAACTCCTTGACATAATTAATCTTTTAATAAATTGGCAATGTAGTACTTTGACTTAATTATTACGGAGTATAAAATAAGTGTGGAAATTATATTATAAGTATTATAAGCGTATTTTGAATTAATGTAGAGTTAAATTCAAATTTTAAACGAATACAATAAATTAATCAATAATTCAATTAACAATTGTGAACAATACTTTTGTGGTATGAAATACACCCAATAAATATTGAATTTCAACCATTTTAGTTGATTTTACACCCTACAACACATAGTTTCTAAGTCATAATATTTGTAGCAAAATTTTTGCCCCCTCAGTCTAATAATCTTGACATTTCCACTGTGATCTGGCCCCGTTTTTCGTATGCAGGGTTAGGTCCGAACCATATACTAAATATCATGTCTATGACCCTTATTTTTAAGCACGGGATTAGGGTGAGCTGTCCGTCCAATTAATAGTTCTAGGGAAAAGGAGCATCTCTTTGCTGTTTTTCAATATAATTACTCTTATCCAACTAATTGAAGTATTTTAATCCCATTTTTCGAAAGTTCTCAATTCTAATTATAAAAGCAATATTTTTTTAAATACATAATATGTTTGATTAATTAGTTTGATAATAGCGAATAATATATTTTGTTAAAGATATTCCTTTGGGTAAATTGCTTTAAATATGTAAATTAACCATTAATCTCCTCATACCAATAAATTGGTGTACTTGACCCAGCTCCCAAAGAAATGCATTATATGGACTAGATTAAAAGGTTATTTCATCCTAAAATTAATATTTTGTTGCGAATATTCATTTGTAGCATACCATAATTCAATAACAGTATGTACATTTTTATGATGATGGTGTTTTTTTGAGATTTAACAAATTTTCTATCCCATAACTTTTTATTGGGAAGTTGTCAAAAAGATATATTTATTTATAAAGTTCACCATTAAGTCAAATTAATTATATATATATAAAAAATAAATAATTTATAAATTAATAAAGACAGGAGAAAATAATTACATAAATATTATATATTGGTTATATGGTAAACTATCAAAATTAATATTTACTAGATATCTACTACATATCTAATATCGATCTACTAATATCTACAAAAATATCTACTACATATATTATATCGATCTACTAAATAACTACTAAACAACTACTAAACATTTATCATTTAAAAATTATATAATATTTTAATAATTATTTTATTATTTTTATTAATTTATAAATAATTTATAACATTGCCAAAGTATTTTAATTTTTTCGCATAAAAGTTGCAACTCGGGAGAAAACAACATTTTTGCATTTTATGGGAAAATCCATTGGATCCATTTAAGTTTAAAGCTGTAAGCTTTCATCTCAAAATCCCCAATTTACAGTCCAATCGAAGTATCGCAGTCGAAGAACACAAAATCTCCGTTGAAGCCCAATTCAAATGCAGTATTCATGATGGCTTCTTCCATCCAAAGATCACTAACTCGAGTTTATCGTGTTCGTCGTGGGTTCTTGCTCAAGCATTGGATTCCTTCATCTTCCTCATTTTCTACTTCAGCCGCCGCCGCCGTCTCTCAAACTCCGTCCAATTCATTTGCTCAATCTCAAGGTTCCGATTTCTTTCTTTTAATTTCTGGTTGGATTATTGTTTTTTGTGATGAAATTGGACTAGTATTTACGTTTTCTAATAAGAAAATCCATTGAGTATTTTTGTTTAGAAAAATTAGGATGCAACGTTCCAAAAGAGGAGAAAGGATCAGGATTGTCGAAATGGCTGCTATTTGTACCTGGAGCTGTCACTTTTGGCCTTGGAACTTGGCAGATCTTTAGAAGGCAGGACAAGGTTACTTTTTCTTCTTCTTTTTCAATCATAAATTGTGTTTATATTCTGTTATTCTGTGAATGCTAACTCTAGGCTATATTCTGTCTCATGATTATAATTTAATGAAAAGATTGACAATTCTGATTTGATTTATGATTTCACCATTCATGATTTTTGCTGTATGTGATATTTGGAACTAGCAGGAACAGTATGCTGTAGCAAATAGCAATGGATTTTTTTTGTGTGAATACAGTACTAATTTGTTGTTTAATTTGATTTTAGAGGCTAAGGTTCCTTCATTTAGAAAATTCATATTTCATGTAATTCTCTTGTTTTGTTCCTTTTAGTTTAATTCAGATATTGTAACTCGTGATCACTCTTTCAAATTCCATAGATTCACTTTTTGTTAGATGCAAAAGTTCTTTGAGGGAAAAACATGTACTCCCCTTGTCAATCTTAATCATTTCTGTTTTAAGGCTATTTGTAATGGCACAGCTAACCACATAAAAACAGCTGATTTCTGTGTCTATGACTCTATACAGTCAAGAACGGATCAATTTTCCTTTATTTGGGCCAAATACATCATTTGCCCATTGAGCTTGGCACGAAAAGCCAGATGCCACCTGAACTTCCGAAAGTTCAACTAGCCCCTTGAACTTGGCAATAGTGAACCAGTTTGCCCCCTCAATGCCACGTGTCAGCTTCTGATTGGAGAAAAAAATCAGAAAAATGACATCTTTGAAAAGTCAAACCAACTAGAAGCTAACACGTGGCATTGAGGGGCAAACCGGTGCACTTATGCCAAGTTCAAGGGGCTAGCTGTGAAAGTTCAGGGTGGCATCCGGCTTTTCATGCCATGTTTTGGGGGTATCTATGCATTTGGCGTTTTTTTGTGTTTAAGAAGTACGAGGGGCTGTTACGGATTTAAGTTACTTATTATAACCGTGGTTTGTTGCTAAGCTTCATGTTGAAGGAGTTTTGTCATTTGCAATGTTGTGAAGTTGAATATTGGACCCCAACTTAGGCACCATTGACTATGTATTTTCATCGTAGATTGAAATGCTGGAGTATAGGAAAAAGAGATTGGAAATGGAGCCTTTGAAATTCAATGAAATATCTCCATCAAGTGATCAATTGGATTCTTTGGAGTTCAGGAGGATTGCATGTGAAGGTGTTTTTGACGAGAAGAGGTCGATCTTTGTGGGTCCACGATCCAGAAGTATAACCGGAGTGACTGAAAATGGTTACTATGTCATTACACCCCTGATGCCAGTACCCAATGACCCTTATAGGTAAGCATAAAATCTAAGTAATTTTTATGAATAAATTACCGTTCTGAGTTTAAAATCAAGTAATTGTGTTTATTTAACTCGACTTTTTCATGTAATCGTTGCTATAGCATGAATTGGCATTGAGTACAGGGGGTTGCTCCTCAGGGTTATGTTGTAGGCTTGTAGCCCATTGTTTTGTCCCTATTAAGTAAATGCTGATGAAAATCACTGAAGAACCAAAGCTTGTCGGTAAATACCAGCAGATTTAGAATGGGATCCCTCAAAAAAGGTCAAAAACTTAGGTTAAAAATTGTGAGGTTAAAAAAGGTCAATTGGTCCCAGCTAAATAATTTAGAGGCAGGAATGGATCTTAACCTGTATGTTTGTCCTCTCTAAATTGATCTTAACCTTTATGTCTTGTTCAGTTTAAACTAATATTGGAATTTCTTGTTTTCATGTTAAATTTGTTATTTTCTTGCCTTAATTGTAAATTGTAAGTCAATGATATGGTTCTAGTATTTTGTTTTACTTCAAGAGAGAAATTCTGGTCTTTGCATGTATATAACATTTGGGCCAATTGAGTCCCAATGTTTAGCACTGTCAAATTTACAGATCATATATCATTCCAATAGCACTAAACATGAGAGATAAGTGCAGAACACGATTGTTTCATCAAACAATATAGTATATACTTTATAAGAAGACCTAGATGGCTTTAGGGTGTGTTTGGAAACATTCTTTTTAAAGGAATTCAAACCATCTCATACAAGTTTATATATAAAATTTTTGAATCTTGTGTGTAAAATGATTTCAAATGCATTGAAATCCTTAAAAAAGAATGTTTCCAAATCCAAACAGAGGGTTAATGATTTTGATTTATGAATTTGAATTGCATTGATCCTTTTTCAGTGTACAATCACCAATTCTCGTCAATAGAGGGTGGGTCCCTCGTATTTGGAAGGAAAGATCCTTGGAAACTTCACAGCATGATGAGCAGCCTTCAGATGCATCTCCGTCATCTACTCAAGAAGTTGAGCAAAGATCATGGTGGAAATTTGGGTCCAAGAAACCGAAAGTTACTAAGGTTACCTTTGCATTCATCTTGTTCTTCATTATAGCATGAATTAACATGGAATTCAATTATTCAAAATATTTTACCTTAAATTTTACAGAATCAAATCCCACGCATAGATGTTGTAGAAGTCATTGGAGTAATTCGGGGGAGCGAACAGCCTAATATGTACGTACCAGAAAACGATCCAATTTCTGGCCAGTGGTTCTATATTGATGTCCCTTCAATAGCTCGTGCTTGTCAGCTTTCCGAAAATACTATCTATGTGGAAGACATAAACGAAAATGTCAATGTTTCATGTCCATACCCTCTCCCAAAGGATGTCAATACCTTGATACGTAGTTCAGTTATGCCGCAAGACCATTTGAATTACACCCTCACATGGTATGCTCACTCAACCCCTTGATATCTTGACTACATAGACCAATGCATGTAACACTGTAACTCACTTTTATTTGGTAGAGTATTGACTATAAATTATCCTTGCGTATTGTCGCTTGAGACTCCTGAATTTCGGAAGGAGTTGATGTTGAAATAAATTTGTTTTTTAAGCTCATCCGAAATAGATGTTATACTAGTTCCATAAAATAAACCCTTGTGTGCTCTATAGATTAAACAGAAAGTTCTATTGGAGTTTAAGTTATTGTTTTAGGCCTAATGCACTGGGACCTTGTAGTAGGTTCTGAATGCCCATTTATCCCATGAACTTTCAAAAGTTCCACATAATACTTGAACTTGTTTAAAGGACACCTCGTAACCCATTGTTGATTATTTAGATATTATGACTTCTCTTTTGGAATGATTTTGGATACTTGTGCTAAGTAATGGAATACCTACACTAATAGTTGTCTAATATGTATATGCAAAAAAAAATGGAATCGGTAAAAAATTATAAGAATAGTTTCATGCCAATGATATGTAATGTTCTTAACTACTTTTGTTTTTTTTTTTTCAAAATTATCTTCAACTTATCCTCAATGACCATAACTATAAAATATTATCCTGAGAAGTAAGTCTCCCACGAACAATGGAAGACAAAAACAGAATGCAAGTGACTGTAACTATAAGGTTTTCGGGTGCTAAAATTTAAACGCAAAAAAATGGAGGAAAAGAGAGGTTTGAGGGGAGAAGAGAGACTAATTGGATCAAGGAGATGCCCACTAAAATTCTCAGCTCTGTTATTTCATAACATTGAAGGAATACCATGTGTTAAGGTTTTGCGTAGAAAATGAAATTGCCCGACAGTTCAGTCGAAATGTATACAGATGTCTTGAGAGGTATGCTGCTGATATGAATGTGGATTAGTTTATAGTAGAACTTAGAAGAGAATTTGCATTAGCAGAATTTGCGGCTTTTATAGTTGGATGGATTACTTTTGACAAAGCAAAGAGTGTTGGTGAGCTGGGATTGCACGACAGTTTTGGATGTGGAATATAAATTGCCGGATGAGACATATAATTTACTATTGGTAAGAATTCTTGAGTTCACACTATCACTTGTTTAATGCTCAAGCGACAATGCGAACTCAAGAATTCTTACTAATGGTAAATCATATGCCGCATCCGGCAATATTATAATCCACATCCAGGAACATCTCCAGACTGTCGAGCAATCTCAGCTCACTAACACTTCTTGCTCTGACAAAAGTTAACCATCCAATCATAGAAGGTGCAAGTTCTGCTTATGCAAATTCTTCTATGAGCTCTACTATAAACTTATTCATATCTGCATCATGCTTCTCAAGTCATACGTCAATCATTCAACTGAACTGTTGGCGGTTCCATTTTCTCTGAAAAACATCAACTCAGGGCATTCCCTCCAAGCATTAAGCTAGCGGCATGCCAATGACGAGGTGTTAACCGCAGCCACGTCAATGCTTGGTAGATATGAAATAAAAGAGCTGAGAATATTAGTGGGCAGCTTCTTGGTCCGATTAGTCTCTTCTCCTCAAACTTCTTTTTTCCTTCATTTTTTGCGCTTAATTTTTACCACCCAAAAATCTTGTAGTTATGGTCACTGACATTTGGTTTTTCATTGTTCGTGTGAGGCTTACTATTCAGGATAATATTTTTAGTTATGGTAGTTGAAGATGATTTTGAAAAGCAAAGTAGTTACAAATAAATAATAAGAAAACATAGTTAAGAATATTACATATCATTGGCATGAAACTATCCTTATAAGCTTTTACCAATTCCATTTTTATACATGTATTAAATAATCAACTATTGTCTATTAATATAGGTATTCCATTACTCAGCAAAGTAATCCAAAAGAGAAGTCATAATATTAAATACAGGGATTTGGATGCTTACAATGTTGGATGTGTTCTGAACAGGTATTCTCTATCTGCTGCTGTTACGTTTATGGCTGCCAAGAGACTAAAGCCGCAAAAGAGCCGCAGATAGCAAATCGCGAAGAAGCGAGAAAGGCCAATACGTTGTCCGTTCATTGGATGAGATTTTTTTATGTTAAAGTCACATGAGGAACAATTTCTTGTTGCTGTTTTTTCGAGTATGAGAAAAGCAAATCTCATGGTGAAAAGATTTTGTTGTCTTTGCTACAGATGCGGGGTAATGTGTGTCGCTATTCTACTCGAATCATGAAAATATCGATACAGGATTGAAATATACCTTGTGCTCTACCGAGGGGAGGATTTATGATGAGATTATAATGCGGTTTCAAAATATGTTATAGTTGTACAAATTGTTAATGAAGTACATTTTTTGAGAGTCCGAAGTATGACATTTTGGTTTTGTTTCTTTTCTTGATAGCTTGTACCGACTTCCATAATTATATGATAAATTTCAGTTCTTCAAATAAGATTTGTTTTTATTGGGAATTGTTGAATGCCGCCTTTCTTACTGAATATTGCACCTGTAAATTACTTAAATGTCCTCTCTCATCTCAACGAAGGATCAATTTGAGATATGAGTTGTTTTTTAGAAGAGAAAAAAACAACGTTAAATATGATAACTCCTCTATCTATATGTATTAACTCATGTAACTTGTGACCTTATAATTTCAAGTCCTTTACTAATAAATATTGGTTATTGTAAATTATATATGAAGAATAAGATGAATAAAATTTCCTTATTCTGTCTTCATCTTTGTTATGCTTTATTTCCTGTTGCTTATATTATTGTTGATTCATATAATTTCTAACACATTATGAGCACGAGCTTGCTCTATTTCGAATAGCAATATAATTTTGTTTCTTTTAGGTTTTTTGATGAATTTACCCAGCCGGACATTTTCAACATTACCCAGAGTTCTAAACGTTGGATCGTCGTGAAATTTGGTCAGAAGGTTCCTAATATCTGTTTCTTTGTTTTTCACCGTTGGATTGTCGAGAAAATTTCTAAAAGGTAGTTTCGTGTAAGGCAGAAGTGGTAAGACTATTTTTGGTATTCTTTTTCTTATTGTTATATATGTTAAATTTTATAATTATCACCTAATGATGTTACCGAGAAATTAATTTTTATGTGTTGAATAATGAAATTTCATTTTCAATTGGTATCGAAAATATAGATATATCAAGATTCTGAAGATCTTTAAATAATGATGCCATGTTTATTTTACTACAAAATCTTGAAGATATTCGAAAAATTACGAGCATATGAAACTAATATATCCATCAAAAGGCTCATTTTATGTGGAAATAAATATTAGATATAAACTTATACGTGCTCCTGTATATGCTCTTGAAAAGTGAATTTCGCGAATATAAATATATGACATAAACTCATATGTGCTCCTATAGCAATACGTGCTCTTGAAGCAGCACGAAGATGAATAATTAATGATCGTAGCATACCATAATTCAATAACACTGTACATTTTCATGATGATGGTGTTTTTTTTGAGATCCAACAAATTTTCTATCACATAATTTTTTATTGGGAAATTGTCAAAAAATATATGTTTATTTACAAAATTTATCATTAAGTCAAACTAATTACATATATAGAAAAAAAATATAAACAATTTATAAACTGAAAAAGACAGGAGAAAATAATTACATAAATATCATGTATAAGTTATATGGTAAACTATCAAAATTAAGATTTACTATATATCTACTACATATCTAATACCGATCTACTAGATATCTACAAAAATATCTGCTACATATATAATCTCAATCTACTAGATAACTATTAGAAAATTATTAGATATTTATTATATAAAAACTATATAATATTTTAATAATTATTTTATTATTTTTATTAATTTATAAATAATTTATAAGGTGTCGAAATTATTTTAGTTCTTACGTACAAAAGTTGCTACTCGGAAGAAAACAACATTATTGGGTCCATTTAAGTTTAAAGCTGTAAGCTTTCATCTCAAAATCCCCAATTTACAGTCCAATCGAAGTATCGCGGTCGAAGAACACAAAATCTCCGTTAAAGCCCAATTCAAAGGCAGTATTCATGATGGCTTCTTCCATCCAAAGATCACTAACTCGAGTTTATCGTGTTCGTCCTGGGTTCTTGCTCAAGCATTGGATTCCTTCATCTTCCTCGTTTTCTACTTCAGCCGCCGCCGCCGCCGCCGCCGCCGCCGCTATCTCCTCTGCTGTCTCTCAAACTCCTTCAAATTCATTTGCTCAATCTCAAGGTTACTTCCTTTCGTTTCCGTTTCTTTTTTTTTTTATTTCTGGTTAGATTGCTATTTTTGCGTTGAAATTGGACAAGAACTTGACTTTTTTTAGTAAAAAATCCCTTGATTGTATTGTTTGTTTAAAAAAATTAGGATGCAAAGCTCCAAAAGAGGAGAAAGGATCAGGATTGTCGAAATGGCTGCTATTTGTACCTGGAGCTATCACTTTTGGCCTTGGAACTTGGCAGATCTTTAGAAGGCAGGACAAGGTTACTTGTTCTTCTTTCAATCATAAATTGTGTTTATATTCTATTGTTCTGTGTATGCTAACTCTAGGTTATATTCTGTCTCATGATTATAATTTAATGATAACATTGAAAATTATTTGATTTATGATTTCACCATTCATGATTGTTGCTGTATGTGATATTTGGAACTAGTAGACCAGTTCGGGGGCCGGGCTACCCATCGGGCTGGCCCGAGCCCACTCCTTTGGGCCGGACTTGGACACTCCATTTTCTACTCAGTCGGGCCCGAGCCCATGAAAGCTCGAAATTTTATGAGCCGGGCTTGGTACTAGTATAAATACCCAAGCCGGCCCGAGCCCGGCCCGAGCAATAAAAAAATTTAATTAATTTTATTTTAGCTTGATATTACATTATTAATGTCAACTGGTCATAGCTATTTCTTGTGAATCCACCAGTTTTCTTGTCCTGGTGGTACAATTGAATGCAAAATGCTTTATTTACTCCACTGTTGTTTCTCCTATCTTTATGCCTGTGTTTTGATTTTTTGTTTCTATTATTATTTTCATTAGTTTTCTCACTGTATTTACTATTCCCGATCCTAATGTACTTTTTTTTCATTTTTTCCTTTCTGTTTTGGTGTGGCGTTTTCATTTTTTTTGTAAGAAAATCATTTTCTCAAGGACTCTGATGATACTCTTGATTGATTTCCTGATAATTATGTGTTCTTTAGTTACAAATTCATTATGATATTGTTCATGTCAGTAAAATATGTTTTAGAGATTACATGGATTATTGAAAAACATAATAGTATTGAAAGCCCGGCCCGAGCCCGAGCCCGAGCCCGGCCCTAGAAAAGTATGGGCCAGGCCGGGCTTGGGTTAAGGTTTTTAGTGAAAAGCCGGATGAGGCCCGGCCCGGCCCGCCCGATGAACAGGTCTAGGAACTAGCAGGAACAGTATGCTGTAGCAAATTGCATTGAATTTTTTTTATTTTTTTGTGAATGCAGTACTAATTTGTTGTTAAATTTGATTTTAGAGACTAAGGTTCCTTCATTTAGAAAATTCATATTTCATGTAATTCTCTTGTTTTGTTCCTTTTAGTTTAATTCAGATATCGTAACTCATGATCGCTCTTCCAAATTCCATAGACTCACTTTTTGTTAGATGCAAAAGTTCCTTGAGGGAATAACATTTACTCCCTTTGTCAATCTCAATCATTTCTGTTTTAAGGCTATTTGTAATGGCACTGCTAACCACATAAAAACAGCTGAATTTCTGTGTCTATACAGTCAAGAACGGATCAATTTTATTGGCTAAAGTGAACAGTTTGCCCCCTCAATGCCACGTATCAGCTTCTGATTGGAGGAAAAAATCAGAAACATGACTTTTTTTAAAGTCAAACCAACCAGAAGCTGACACGTGGCATTGAGGGGGGGACTGATGCAGTTTTGCCAAGTTCAAGGGGCTAGTTGGAACTTTTGAAATTTCGGGGAGGCATCCGGCTTTTCATGCCCGGTTTAGGGGGGTCTCAATGCATTTGGCCTTTTTTGTGTTTAAGAAGTACAAGTGGGTGTTACATATTTAAGTAAACTTAGAACCGTGGTTTGTTGCTAAGTTTCATGTTGTAGTAGTTTTTTCATTTGCAATTTGGTGAAGTTGAATATTGGACCCCAACTTTGGCACCATTGACTAGGTAATTTCATTGCAGATTGAAATGCTAGAGTATAGGAAAAAGCGATTAGAAATGGAGCCTTTGAAATTCAATGAAAGATCTCCATCAAGTGATCAATTGGATTCTTTGGAGTTCAAGAGGATTGCATGTGAAGGTGTTTTTGACGAGGAGAGGTCGATCTTTGTGGGTCCACGATCCAGAGGTATATCAGGAGTGACTGAAAATGGTTACTTTGTCATTACACCCCTGATGCCAATACCCAATGGCCCTAATAATCATAAAATCTACTTAATTTTCATGAATAAATTAACGTTTACGTAATTGTGTTTGGCTGTGCTATTAAACTCTTGAATTTTTCATGTAACCGTTGCTATAGCATGATGCGAGCTGGCTTGGCCTTGAGTTTAGGGGCTGCTCCTCGGACTTTTTGTGTGATTCAGGGTTACATTGTAGCCTTGACTTGTAGCCCATTTTTTTGTCCTATAAAACAAGTACTGATGAAAATTAAACCAAAATTTGTATAATTTACACGATTGCCACAGTTTCCAAACCTATATTTCTTTAGAAGTGATGTTTTGTTTCCGTGCTACCTAGGACATGAATGGTTATGAATTGTCCATTCAATTGAATCACTACCTTTTTGCATTGACTGATGCATAGAATTAATCTTGTGTCTCTTCAGAGTGTTGTTTTCTCTAAAGCACTGATTTTTATAATCTTTTCTCACTAAACTTTTAAGGTCAAGTGTCAATGCACTTTGTTTGCCCATATTCTAATTAGAATATGTCGAAACTTGGTTCAAATTATGATCACACTCAAAATTACATTGAACATAAAAAATTTCAAACAATGTAGTGAGTAGTGTATAAGATGACCTTAATGGCTTTAACGATCTTGATTTTGATTTATAAATTGAATGACATCGATCTTCTTTCAGTGTACGGTCACCAATTCTCATCAATAGAGGGTGGGTCCCTCGTATTTGGAAGGAAAGATCCTTGGAAACTTCCCAGCACAATGAGCAGCCTTCAAATGAATCCCTATCATCTACTCAAGAAGTCGAACAAAGATCATGGTGGAAATTTTGGTCCAAGAGACCGAAAGTTACTGAGGTGACCTTTGTATTCCTCTTGTTCTTCATTAAAGCAGGGGCATAAACACCTTTTTGGACCCTGTGGTATAATCCATTTTCTCATTTGGTCCCTCAAGTATATAAGTTATTTATTTGATCCATGTGCTATGCAACTTATTACCATTTTAGTCCCTTGCATAGTTTCATTTCATCAATAGAGGTTCTACCATATGAGGCCCAAAAAGATAACAAATTGCATAGTATAGGGACTTAATGGGTAATAGTTGCATAGCACAGGGTTCAAAAACTAGTCGTTTTTTAGGCTTTTCATCAAAACCAATAACTATTCAATACACCATTAAAATGACTAATGTATCCTGATAAAATTCTCTTACTTCTTACTAACCAATTTATAATTTCACCAATATCTTATCTCTTTCCTAATTAATACAAGGGTAAATTAGAGAAAAAATTGTGAACAACCCACACATAGATGCTGTAGAAGTCATTGGAGTAATTCAAAGTATTTTACCTTCATTTTTACAGAATCAGATCCCACACATAGATGCTGTAGAAGTCATTGGAGTAATTCGAGGGAGTGTACAGCCTAACATGTACGTACCAGAAAACGATCCAATTTCTGGCCAGTAGTTCTATATTGATGTCCCTTCAATAGCTCGTGCTTGTCAGCTTCCCGAAAATACTATCTATGTGGAAGACATTAACGAAAATGTTAATGTTTCGTGCCCATACCCTCTCCCGAAGGATGTCAATACCTTGATACATAGTTCAGTTATGCCGCAATACCATTTGAATTACACGCTCGCATGGTATGCTCATTCAACCTCTTGATATATATACTGATGCATGTAACTCACTTTTATTTGGTAGCATATCGACTACTAAGTATCGTTACATAGTTTGTCACTTGAGACTCCTGAATTTTGGAAAATATAACGACTTGCAGTTGAAATAAATTCGTTTTTTATACTAGTTCCATAAAATTAAACGTGTCTGTGAGGTTCAATTGGCTCTGGCTTGTGTGTTCTAGAATAAACAGAAAGTTCTATTGGAGTTTATGTAATTATTTTAGACCTAATATACCGGGACCTTGTAGTAGGCTCTAAACGCCCATTTACCCCTGAAATTTCAAAAGCTCCACATAATCCTTGAACTTATTTAAAGAGAACCTCATAGCCCATTGAATGCCACCTGCCAGTTTCTGGTTGGAGAGAGAAGAATCAGGAAAACGACAGCTTTGAAAAGTTAAACCAACCAGAAGCTGACACATGGCATTCCAGAGGCAATGTAGTGCATTATTTTTAAAGTTCAAGAGGATAATTGGAACTTTTGAAAGTTTAATGGAGGCAAATAGGCGCTTATGGCATACTATAGGGGATCCCGATGTATTAGGCCTTATTTTTATGATATATAAAATGCATAGTGTAGATGAGAATTCGGATGTATTTACGAGGGGATTCAGATGCTTACGATGTTGGATATGTTCTTTTGGTACAGGTATTCTCTATCTGCTGCTGTTACATTTATGGCTGCCAAGAGACTAAAGCCGCGAAATAGCCGCAGATAGCAAACCCCAAAGAATTTACCGAAAAGGAGTGAGAAAGGCTAATACTTGTTCTTTCACTGAATGAGATTTTTTTATGTTAGATCAAGTCACCCGAGGAATATTTTCTAATGTTGCTGTTTTGTTGAGTATCATATCAAAGAAGCAAATCTCGTTGCGAAAAGTTTTGTTGTCTTTGCTACAGATGCAATAATGTTTGACCCGGATCATGAACATATCCATACAGGATTGTGAAAATTATTTAGCGGTTTCAAAACATGTTTTAGTTGTACAAATTAGTAATGAAGCACAGTATGATATTCTGGTTTTGTTTCTTTTCTTGATAGCTTGTACTGAATTCCTTGAGCACTGCCAGTTTGCATTTTGGCTGTGTTTTTGTATGGTTGGAGCATTATATGAGAAACTTCTATTCTTCAAATAAGATTTTATTGGGCATCATTGAATGTGGCCTTTTTAACTTAAGGCCAGATTGATCTGAAAAGTTGCAAGCTTTTTCTAGAAGCAATAGAGTTGATTTGAAAAAAATAAATGAGACAGTTTTTAATTAATTAGTATGAATGCTTAAAATGTGTTTATACAATTGAAAGAAAAAATATATAGTCATATAAAAAGTTTGCGAGAATAACTCATTGGAATAGCTGCCTGAAAAAAATACCAAACATGCCCTTAATCATTAATATTCAACACTGTAAATTACTTAGATATCCTCACTAAAAAAATGAAAATCTTTAGCTCGGACGTTCCCAGACAACACTTGCACCATTGGCTAGGCGTCATCAGTGAACGCCCCAACCACTGGGTGCCTCACCAAGCAAATGGTGCATGCGCGTTTTCACCAAACGCCAGTTCGATTGGGGAGACAATTTTTGAAATATGAACTACAAAAGAGAGGGGCAATTTGGTAATTGCATTTGGGGATATATAGATAGGGATATCAATGCTGCAGAGAAAAACCAAAATCCGCGCACTGATGAACGTGAGAAAAAAACCAAAGTTTTCACCCACAAAATGAGGTGGAGGAAATTTCACCATAGCCAAAAAAATGTTGGCGGGTGTATAGAACTATTTCTGCCCCGTAACCCCCAAATAAATCATTAGGAATTAATTTAATAACACCTAATTCAGTCTAAAAATCATCTGCAGAAACAATAATGGTGTAATGATGTCACAATTAATTGGGGTGTCTCAAAATTAGACCAAACTGAATTTATGCAAGAAAAAAAACAATGCTCAATATTACACAAGACAAAAGAACGGAAACTAATCTTGATCCTTCATTTTCTTTGCAAGCCTCACTATACAATTTATAAATTGAAAGAAAAAAAAACACTCAATACATAAAGAATACAAATAAAAGAATAACAAAACGAAAAACTCTATAAAATTGGCACACTAGAAACACAAGAAACATAGATTTACACCAAAACGCAAAGAATGAAAAGAATATGAAGAAACCGAAATGCAAACAAGGGTCACAAAGCTTGTTCAATGAGCAAAGGCGACACACTTGTTGCTGCGTGAATCGCCTTCAACAATACTACAAAATTGAATAGACTCTCTCTTGAGAACCATTTGAGCTTCCATGTTATAGAGCTCAAAGACGAATTTCCCTTATCTTTCGGGGTAACCTCTTTTTGAGCCTCGGATGAAGGGCTGAACTTGGTTGTAATGTGTTCGATGAATAAGGTTATATGCAGATTCTCGCCGCTCTCTATGACCTGAAATAAGGAATTCTTGGCTTAATCAAACAATTTTTTTCCTTTCCATAAGGTGGACTTGGAACATAGCTGTCACAAGACATGGTAAGACAAAAATAGGAGGCAAAAACACCTATTTGGTCCATGTGGTATACATGTTATGTTACTCATTTGGTCCTTGTACAACCTATTACTATTTTGGTCCTTTTAGTACATACTATGCATAGTAACATTAATAGTTCTACGGCACAAGGCCTAAAATGGTAACATATTGGATAGTATAAGGACTGTTAGCTGTAATATTAAATGTTAGTTGTATGTAATGTTAGTCAGCTATTGGGTGGTTTGTTAGGTAGCTTGTTGGTGGCTTGTCTTCCAACTTGTCTTTGACTCTATGTTTAATATCTATGTATATATATGTACAACTTGTAACTGATATAAGTTAAGTGAATTTATTATTCATTTCATCTGAGATTTCATGGTATCAGGGCAGCCCTGTTGAGCTTTGCTTCTGCCTGGCCGACTTTGTTTTTCCGGCGAACCCTGTTTTTCCGGCGACCTAATCTGCCCTTGAGTGCAGATTGTTTTCCGGCGAGTATCTCCAGCCACCGCTCAAGCTCCGTTATACTCCTCCGGCGTCGCCTCTTCGATTCCAGCCTTCCCATATACTCAGTTTCTGGTTTCGGGAACTTTTAATTTTTAAGGCTTCCACTGACGCAGTCTGTCTGATTTTCTTTTCATCAAATGGCTGACCAAAAGAGTGAAATTACTAAAACGGTTGTTAGCAATATTATGACAGTACCTCCCAAAATTACTGATCAGAAGTTGACTGGCACCAATTTTATTGCCTGGACCAAAACAATTAAAATTTATCTCCGGAGCATCCGCAAAAGTCATGACTTGACTGATGAGTCGAAGAAAGACAATGAAGATTGGATGGTAGATGATGCGGCACTCTTTCTCGGTATTACAAACTCAATTGATGCATCCATAGTTTGTATGGTTCGACACTGTGAGTTTGTCAAACAGTTAATGGATTACTTGCAGTATTTGTATGCTGGCAAGGGTAATGTCTCTCGCTTGTATGATACATACAAGTCGTTCTATACCACTGATCGTCAAGGTCAATCTGCTCAGGAATACTATATGCAGCTGAAAGAAATTTTTGAGCAGTTGAATGAATTGCTACCTTTGAGCACTGACATAAAGGTGTTGAAAACTCAGTGGGAGCAGATGTTCGTCATCCGATTCTTAAGTGGCCTTGGGACAGATTTTGAAGGAGTCACCTCTCTAGTGCAGAGATTCCCGATGCTGAAGAAGCCCTTACTCGTGTTCTACGGAGTGGCTTAGTTCTCTCGTCCGCCACCGTCGTTCCTTCCAGTGCCCTCGTAAGCCAACAACCATCATCTGATCGCTCTTACCACGGTCCTCCAAAAGGAAATGGTCGTGACACCAAAGGGTCATCTGAGGGAAGGGAAGTTATATGTTACCATTGCCATCAAATTGGTCATACGAAGCGCACTTGTGCTCTCCTCAAGGGGAGAGCTAAACCGCGGAGAACTAAGACAGCTCATGTTACAGTTAGTGATGATACATCTTTCGGCGGTACCTATACACTCACGGAAGAAGAATATGCTCAATATCAAGAAGCCTTAGCTTCGAAGCATTCATCCTCCTCTATCACTGCCATTGCTGAGTCAGGTAATTCCAATAAGTGCCTCATTTCTTCATCCTCCAGATGGGTTATTGATTCTGGTGCTACAGATCATATGACGGGTAATTCTTTCTTATTCACCTCTCAAAATAAAACTTTTCCTTCACATGTAACTGTGGCCGATGGTACTCTTTCCTCTGTCATTGGTTCTGGAACTATTAACCCAACCTCGTCACTCACTTTCCTCTGTTCTTAATGTACCTGGATTTTCTTTCAATCTAATCTCTGTGAGTAAACTTACTCGTTCGCTCAATTGCTCTATCTCATTCTTTCCCGATCACTGTGTGTTTCAGGATCTCATGACGAAGAAGATTATTGGTAGTGGGAAAGAATGTGGCGATCTCTACGTTTTGGATACACCTGTTAGAAGACCTGTTGCCTGCTCTAGTGTATCCACACCTTATGCTGAACATTGTCGGTTGGGACATCCTTCTTTACCTTTGTTAAAGAAATTGCGTCCTCAGTTTAAGAATTTGTCTACTTTAGATTGTGAGTCATGTCAGTTTGCTAAACACCATCGTTTGTCTTCCCTTCAACGAGTCAATAAAAGGTCAGAGTTTCCATTTGAATTAGTTCACTCTGATGTTTGGGGATGTCCGGTTGTGTCAAAATTTGGTTTTCGATATTTTGTAACCTATGTGGACGATTACTCTCGAACAACGTGGTTATATTTAATGAAAAGTCGCTCTGAATTATTTACTCATTTCACTACCTTCTGTGCTGAAATTAAAACTCAATTCAATGTCTTAATTCATACTTTACATAGTGATAATGCAAAGGAATATTTGTCCGGACATTTTCAAACATACATGACTCAAAATGGTATTCTCCATCAAACCTCTTGCGTTGATACACCCTCTCAAAACGATGTTGCTGAACATAAGAATTGACATCTCTTGGAAACTGCTAGAGCTTTATTATTTCAGAAGCATGTTCCAAAACAATTATGGGCTGACGCTGTCTCCACTGCATGTTTTTTGATTAACCGTATGCCTTCCTCCGTGTTACATGGTGAGAGTCCTTATAAAATCTTGTTTCCTAACAAACCTTTATATCTTGTCTCACCCCGTATTTTTGGGAGCACTTGTTTTGTTCGTGATGTTCGTCCACATATCACTAAACTTGATCCAAAAGCACTTAAATGTGTTTTTCTCAAGTACTCGCGATCCCAGAAAGGATATCGTTGTTTTTCTCCATCTCAATAAATATTTAGTGTCTTCTGATGTCACATTTATGGAGCACCTTCCTTTCTTTCCTGTATCTTTTGAAGTATCCAATTCCGAAATTGATGATATATTAGTATATCAGGTTGACTGTCTCATCTCTACAGCCTTCTAGACCCAGATTTAGACAGGTGTATACAAGACGACCACAGACCTCAGCTTCTAACCCACCGCCAATGGCTACTTCGTCTCAAGATCTTCCCGAATCAAGTTCTGCTAGTGATACCCCTCCTATAGCTCTCCGAAAAGGTAAACGCTCGTGCACTTATCCTATTTCGGATTTTGTTTCATATGATAAGCTATCATCTCCATCGAAATCCTTCATTGCATCTCTCAACTCTACCACTATTCCTAAATCTGTTTCAGAAGCCTTAGCGCACCCAGGTTGGCATAATGCAATGATTGAAGAGATGAATGCTTTAGAAACTAACAGGACTTGGGATTTGGTCAATCTTCCAGCTGGTAAGAAATCGGTTGGTTGTAAATGGGTGTTTTCTATAAAGGTTAATTCTGATGGGTCCGTTGCTCGGTTGAAAGCTCGCCTTGTTGCTAAGGGATATGCTCAAACTTATGGGATTGATTACTCTGATACATTTTCACCTGTCGCCAAAATGACATCTATTCGTCTTTCAATATCCATTGCAGCTTGCTCTAACTAGTTATTGCATCAGTTGGACATCAAAAATACTTTCTTGCATGGCGATCTTTCTGAAGAAGTTTATATGGAGCCATCACCTGGTTTTGTGGCTCAGGGGGAGAATGGCAAAGTGTGTCGCTTACGAAAATCCTTATACGGGTTGAAACAAAGTCCTCGCGCATGGTTTGGAAAGTTAAGTCAAGCCATTGAAAAGTTTGGAATGAAAAAGTGCAAGTATGATCACTCAGTTTTTTATAAGCACTCATCTTCTGGTATCATCCTTCTTGTGGTCTATTTAGACGATATTGTTATTACAGGGAGTGACCCTTTAGGAATTTCAACCCTAAAATCATTTCTACATGGACAATTTCAGACCAAGGATTTGGGTACTCTAAAATATTTCTTGGGAATTGAGGTCTTACGAAGTAGACAAGGAATCTTTTTGTCTCAAAGAAAGTATATCCTTGATCTGCTGTCGGAAACAGGAAAGTCTGGAGCGAAGCCATGCAGTATGCCTATGACTCCTAATTTGCACCTAAAATCAGAAGGCAAACCCTTTGAAGACCCTGGCAGATATAGGCGGTTGGTGGGAAAATTAAACTATCTCACAGTAACGAGACATGATATTGCCTATTCAGTCAGCGTGGTTAGCCAATTTATGTCTTCTCCTACTATTGATCATTGGACTGCACTTGAGCAAATTCTATGTTACCTGAAGGGGACGGTTGGAAGAGGATTATTATACAAGAATCATGGGGGCTTCAACAACAAGCCTATCAAGATAGAATGCTTCACAGACGCAGATTGGGCAGGTTCCAAGGATGATCGTAGATCTACTACTGGCTATTGTATATTCGTCGGAGGTAACTTAGTCTCTTGGAAGAGCAAGAAGCAAAATGTTGTCTCTCGGTCTAGTGCTGAATCTGAATATCGAGCGATGTCATAATCAGTATGTGAGATCATATGGATTCGTCATCTCTTGACGGAACTTGGATTTAAGGTCACCACTCCAGCAAAATTGTGGTGAGACAACCAAGCAGCACTTCATATCGCTTCCAATCCAGTATTTCATGAACGCACAAAGCATATTGAAGTAGACTGTCATTTTGTTCGTGAAAAACTAGAAGAAAATATTATCCCCATTGCTTACGTGAACACAAATGAACAACTGGGAGACATCTTTACTAAAGCTTTACGTGGGGTTCGGGTGAACTACATTTGTAACAAGTTGGGCATGTCAAATATCTATGCTCCAACTTGAGGGGGAGTGTTAGCTGTAATATTAAATGTTAGTTGTATTTAATGTTAGTCAGCTATTGGGTGGCTTGTTAGGTAGTTGCTTGGTGGCTTGTCTACCAACTTGTCTTTGACTCTATGTTTAATATCTATGTATATATATGTACAACTTGTAACTGATATGAGTTAAAGTGAATTTATTATTCATTTCATCTGAGATTTCAAGGACCAAATGGATAATAATTGCAAAGCGCAGAAACCAAATGGGTAAAGATTATATATCACATGGTAACAGATTGCAAATATATGGACCAAATGGATAACATGTATACGACAAAGACCAAATGGGTTAACCGACTATACCACAGGGACCAATTGGGTGATTTTGCGCTAAACAAGATCATATTCTAAAGCACCTTTCTAGACAACAGAACCAGGAGGGACCTGCAAGGCGCAAACGGCTCCTGGTGCATAAAGCATCTCAGGTGGTCCCCCGGAGAGGAGATGAAATGTAGGCAGTCTACCCTGACGGCTATGTCAGTGGCTTACTCCATGGCTCGACCTTGTAAATTATTGATAACACAGAGACAACTCTACCCCTTCCATAATGTGCAAGTGCGAAAAAGAAAACCAATTCGCGGGGAATGCAACACAGTATCTTTCTTAAATTCTTTTTTGTTTTGAAACTTTTGCTGGATAAATGCTCGAGCATTATTTTAATCTACTGTAAAAATCTTACAATAGATCAAAATAAGATGGTGACCAAAAAGAGTTATTTTAAAGACTTGATGTTAGGACAGGGTAAACTAGTTAAGAATAGAATAGTAATTTAGGTAAATACATTTGGGTTTAGGGTTTTAAAAGGATATATATAGAGTAGAAAAGAAAGGGGAACGGCAGTTTTTGCTATTTTATTATTTTGGGGGAGTCAACAGTGTTGAGAAGGGCTTAGCCTGGGGGCTTTTAGCTCTGTGTTTTTCGATATTCTGTTGGTGACTTGTTCTATTTATTTTCTTTTCTTTTAGGTTGAAATTCCTGGATCTGTTCGTATCTATTTTCTATCACTTGATCCGTAGCCTATTATAGGACCTAGTGATTTTGATAAGAACAGTGTAAATGCAATTATGCAAAATGTTTATTAAGAAAATAATAAATAAATGAAAATTTTACCAGCTTGGATATATCACTGACACAGCCAGCCGAATCAAGTGAATAGTATGGGGAGGAAGATGAATCCATTGAGCGAGTACTGAACTGCTTGAGATCTTCAACACAAAGAAGCACGTGATCTCCAATTACAAACAGCGATCTTGAAAGCCATGATCCACCTTCAAACCAGGAGATTTTTGAGCAAGGGAGAAAAATAGCGACAAAAAAACTTTTTGTGCCCTGTGGTATAGGCTGTTTGTCCATTTGGTCCATGTGGTATACACATTATCCATTTGGTCCTTGGGCTATGTAATATGTTACCTTTTTAGTCCTTGTGCTATGCATTTGTTACCCATTTGGTCCTTGTGGTATGCAATTTAACTTTTGGGGCCCTATATGGTAGAAACTATTTTATCAAAATTGTACGTAATATGTTCTAAAGGGACTAAAAAGGTAACAAATTATACAACACAGTGACCAAATCGATAACATGTACAACATAGGGACAAAACGGGCAAACTGATCATACCACGGGGCTCAAAAGGTCTTTTTGACAAAAAATAGCTAATAAATTACCCAATATAATAGCAATGCTGCCACGTAGTTCATGCAAAACAAATTAAACTTAGATGGCACAAATATTACAGAATGGCTTCATTCCTTTTGTTCTACCTTTCAAGGGGCAGATGTAATTGGAACCATAATTTTATTTTTTTTATTTCTACTAGCAAAGAAATGTTTCAAAACTCAAAATTATGCGAGTACTCACCAAGGATAAGTGCACTTCACAAGCGCAATTAGTGTTTCATACCACTCATCAATATCACATATCACTGATTTCTAACAGTAATTTCTCATTAAATCACACTCGCAGAACAATGATATATCGGGCTTAATTCAGTTACTTTTATCTTTGTCCGAGGAAAAATATGTTTAACCGAACTGGCAAATTTAAATGAGTGGAACATGAATTAAGCGCATTTTTGAATTAGTTGTTTAGCATTTTATAAAATTGCAGAGCACCCTCAAACATCTATGTATGTATACTGAGGTACTGTTGAATAATAAAGAACTAAGAATGTGTAATTATGTCACTATTTACATGAACCAGTAACCACTGTTTCATGTTAAAAAGGTTATAACCGCAACATTCATATTTCAAAAGCAGGATAGTTCTCCTCTTTCCTTTTCAATCAAAATGACCTATATTTTGATCCACTCAAGACTTACCATATGCCTACTAACAAGAAAATCAGTTCCAAACAATGGTAATATTTCTAAATTTACCTTCAGTTGAGTAATATAGTTAAGAATTTGGCACCTTACATATTTTCACTATATTCTCACACATAACTAAAAACATAATATGAGAGGACGAAACATGCATCCAGTAAGTACAGAAAGAGCAATGTTGTCAATCTGGATTTAAGCTACTAAACATTCTAAAATGCATGAATGCCAGCTCAGGTGCCCTTCATTAAATTTCAACGCAAACTTTCCATTGAGAAGTGTACCTTCTTGTTGATTCCAAGAAAGCAGCATTGCATATTGGAATATGCTGATTTTAGAACTTCCACATATTTGTTTCTTAAACAGATCAACCTGAACCTGCTCCAAACTGCCACATAAATTCCAAAATCCAAATCTATCACATAAACATGCTACAAAAAAACACAAGTACAACCGTATGAAAAATGAACAGCTGTCAAATGGGTATATTACACGCTATGATAATAACCACATTAAAGTAGAAGATAATATGTGAGGAGCATAATATAGATCACCTTCTTAAGATGCATTTGTCATTTATTGCAGTAGAACCGAAAACTTGTAGGATGTGAAGTAATTGCCTTGATTTTTCAATGCTCCTAGTTAGAAACAGGTAGGTTGCTCCCCTCTCAATGTACACTCTAATCATCAACAAAGACTGGTTTCAGGAAAATGCTTTGTTGCCACAATCACTATTGTCAATAGTAGTAGAACAACATTACCTCACAACTTGAAGTCCTATGCCAACCAACACTTCTTTAACATCTTCAACCTTGTGCCATCCCAGTAAACTCAGAATATTTCCTGCAACAGTTTATGAAAGTCAACTTCCAAACTTAGAGTCAAAGAACCAGGGATAAGCACTATGCTCACACTATTGATGTTCACATATATTATAAATGAGATTCTCACAATGACTTTAATACTAACCTGACCCATCAAACGCTACACCAATTAATAGTATGTACAGCTTGTTTGCACTGCTCAGTAACAAAACGATTTCTCTGCAGCCATAGAGAGAGGAATTCAGAAGACAGCAGAGGGAAAACGAAAAACTGCTAAATATTACAAACTCAAATTTAAAATGTTCGACTTAAAATATAGCAACCATAAATATGGAAAGATCGGTTATCGATGAAGTAGAAAATAAGCATCAAGCACCCTTCTTTATGGCAATAATATGGATGTATCTTTTTTGTACTTGTCTTTCTGAAAATATTTTATTTCAAGATCCATATCTCACGACCAAATAATATTTACCTTTCTCTGTACATGGATTCTGGCTCCAGTACACAATCACAACACATATAGTGCATACAGGTCTCACTAATTCTGGAATCAGCAACATTTGCATTAAAATATTTCTCTACAAAATCATCTGAGAATCTACCAACATTTTCTATTGCAGGAGTTCTACTCGCACTTCTGCTCAACTGTTTGTTATCAACAATCGCATCAGCTTCACAAGCATCGATATCAGAATTTGATCTTCCTCGTGTCACTGTCTTGTCAACCCCATTATCTGAGAGCGATATAACTCTCCTCCTTGGTTTCCTTCTAGTCTTCTCCACCCAATCTTTCTCACCAACACATTGGGCGATTTCACCAGCACAAGAAACACTTGGTAGATCATGGGCGCTTGAATTCAAGTTATTTACTCCAAACAAACATCTTTGGTTCTCAATCACATGATGAATCCCATGCTTCTGCTCATATTTCATATCATTTAAAAGATCTGAAGATGAGAATCCAGCAATCAAATTCAAGTATCCTTCATTATGGGACTGAGCTTCAGGTGTTAGATGGTCATATTGATATATATCTTCACTGGAGCTGGAGCTACTATCTGATGAAGCCACTGAATATGAATCCACAGACATCTGCAAAAATTCTTCCACCAAATTGTGCCGACGATGCAAGAGGTCCTCTTGATAATGTGGAGGTGATACAGGGTAAACAGAAGAAGAATAAGACTCAGTTGTATCATCTATGGCTGTCAATGGCGATACATTGCCATTTTCAATGGCCTTATGGTCACCTTGGAAGTATCCTCCTTGCAAATATGTTTTTTCATGAGTATGCTGTGGTCTCTCCATCCTTAATGGAGACATACCTACAACAGAAGCATCAGATTCAAGGAAATGAGCCCCAATTTCATCTCCTAAAGCATGTAGCGAATTCATAGTATATCTTGAGCTTCTTCCATGATGCTTCTGGCTGGCCTTGTTTTTTAGATGATTTTCCTTCATATGATGCATCATAGCCCTACCATCTGTACCCTCACCTGCAAAGTTGTCGGATTCATGATCCATCCACTCCTTAAATTCCCGCAGCCACAGAACTGAATCCTCTTTCTTCATCAGTTCCACTCTATTAATCAAATCAACTATTTCAGCTTCATCATCAGATATGAGATTTTCTTCTTTGCTGTGAATATCATTATCACATGAAGGTGAATCCTGGTCAGAAGAAAAGTATGTGCTTTCCCCTTCACTTTCAATTGCAGCAAGACGAGATACCTTTCTCTGCAAGTTATCGTTCACACTGCCAGAATCAATCACTATAAAAGAATTGCATAGCACAAGTATATATAATATATGCTCCTTTAACATTAAAATACAACGCTGAGCATACTCTTAGTACAAATGTAAGTTATAAGAATTAGATTTACCAGAACCACCCAGGCTATGCCATTCATTAATATAGTTGTCAAGGGGCCTTGCGCGCGCCTGAGGTACGCTAGGCGCACAAAATTTGCAAAAAATATTTACTTGAAAAGTGAAGTTAAATGCAAGAACACTACCAGAAAAGAACTAAGAGAATCGCTAGAGTACAGATACATGTAAAATTTTCATATTACATTAAGAATATCTAGTCTTGAATTAATCTAGCCATAATAGGAATTGAATCAAGAATTTTTAGCCTTAAACTATTATTTTAACTCTTAAAAATAGATGAACAACACATTTTAAAGTGAAATAGTACCCTAAAAAAAAGTGTCCCGAGGCGCGCCTCACTACTGAGGCACAAATCAAAAGGCGCACACCCGAGGTACGCTACCTCGCCTGACCTATGGCAAGGCGCATGACCCCGCGCCCTGTGTTAGGCGTGCCTTTAATAACTATGGCCATTATAAATGAAGACCACACATAACTTGCCTAAAACATGAACTGATGAATATCACAATTACGTACCCTTTTCTTTGTGATACTCCCTTCTCCTTCAGCATCATCTTTTGCTGGGGAATAGAATCCATAGCTCGAAGGCCGTTTTAGCCTGCTAGCAATAATTATTTGCCTCTTCCAAAACTCTCTTCTGGAGATTTCTTTGTCATCCAATTTCAACTGCTCAGTCATGGAACAGAGAAATGCAGAGAAAGTTGTGAGCTTATTAAACAAAAAGAAACAGACAATCTCTTTTAGCAGATAAAATGTGATGTATCATTTAGATATCATTGTAAGGTCAACAATAACAGAAACTCTCACATCAGACTCCTGGAAGTTTAAAAAGAAGTATTAAGGAAGCCATAGCTTACTCTATCGGGATAAGGAAAATAGCTGAACACTTGTGGACGATACCATCGGGCACAGCACAATGGATTTCCCTCCAACCACAAGTTCTGTAGATATGGAAGGCTAGAAAGGATCTCCAGCTCTGAATAGTTGGAAATAATATTATAGGAAACGTCAAGCCCCTCAAGGGACTTCAAATTTTCAAGCCCGTGTAATGTAGTTAGAGCATTGTTTCGCAGATCAAGCTTAACAATATGACAGGAGACCTGCATAGTTCAAAACATTGGCATATTGATCTAAAACAAATCCTGAATAGAAATATGATAGCAGAATATAATATTTCAGATGTGAGCACATAAGCAACAGTGAAAAGGAAAGAATAAATAAGAGGTACTAGAAGATTCCAAGTCCTAAACAAAACCATTAAACTCCAATGAATAAGCTTAGTGATTGACCAAGCCTCCTGCCATTCACATTCATTAACAATCAAGATACTGCATAAGCCTTACCATATCCAACAACACATTACCAGTTGTAATTCAAAAAATTGTTGAGATAAAATAGAATCTATTAGTATGCAAGTGTATACTTAGCAAGACAAACCGAAAGCAGGTTGACATTCATGTCAAAACCAGCTTGACCCCAAACTTAGGCCACTAGGTTGCGTAACTTCCATGCAAATTTATTATATCCAGTCTATGTGCATTTTTAGTTTTTCACTGTATTGCACAAATAAGGCTAATACTAAGTACAGACTAAGGCCCTGTTCTTTTCAACTTATATTCAGTTCAGTTCAGTACTGTTCAGTACTTATCAGTACTGCATACATATAAATTTACAACTAAAATAAGTACTGATAAGTTCAGTTCAATACTGCTACTTATAAGTTGAAAAGAACAGGGCCTAAGTCCCTTATATGTTTATGTTCATTCAAATCAGCCAGAAACAGAGTTCATGTGACCCTAACCAAGCTGTACATTAACAAAAGCCATTTTCTATGGCCAAACATATCAATTGCAAAATGCAACAACACATTAGCAAAAAGAAGCTAATTGATTTATTACGCATATTTGCATCAAAGCATGAAACAAACAGACGGAATAATCCATGGCATATGAGAAACCAATAAATATAGCTGTAACCATATAAACAAAACAGAAACACTCAAACTGAACATGTAGCTTATATCAAAATTACAAATTAGAGTCATTGCAACATCCAAACGATAAAGGAAATGTGCAAGGTTTAGAATAGATCAATAGTTCCTACCTCACTAAAGGGTGCAATCGATCTCAAATTATTGAACCCAAGATCCAGGTGCTTTAGTTTGGTACACTTTCGCAGATTATCCACCTTTGCAAACTTGTTTCTACTCAAATCCAGGATTTCAACAGCAGGAAGAAGTTGCAAAGACTCATCCATCAGAATCAAATCATTGCACGCACAAGATACAAACGACAGTCGGTTCCATTGTGGAGACTGTTTTATCTCAGAAATCCTACTTGCAAAGACATGACGCAAAGCATCCTGAATTTCAAAAAACAAACAAAAATTAGACACTAGACACCATATTTCCAAAATTCGTATGTATCAAAATTCATGTTTGATAAAAGACAGAAACAAAGAAAGTTAGAAAGAGAGCAAATTCACCATATAAAAGTAATTTAAATCTCAATTATACAACATTTCATCAATTATATTTCTGTTGTAATTAATTTGCGGCCTTTAACTGCTAATCAAACTAGTACAACCAGTACTGACGGAAGTTCTTAGTACTAAAGCAGATAATACCCCACTTTCCCATCCTCATCCCCTCAAAAGAAGAAATGATTGAATAAGTTCTTTTTCCCTTTATCATCATTCATCATCATCTGATTGAACTATTTAATCCTTCCAATTAAAATAACAAATCAAACAATCCAACTTTCTATCACCTTTCAATTCGATAAAAACAGAGGAAAATCGCAATCTATAAAAAAACTCACAGTAGAATTATGACAAATGATCTTCTCCAAAGTATGCCTCAACTCAAGTAAACCTCTAGCAGCAGAAGTAGACAAATCACAACCTCTAAGCTCCAACACCTTCAATCTCCCAAACGGCAACAACGACAGCGGAGTAGGATCACGAGCAGGCGGCGGCAAAATCGAAACAACCTTAAGCGACGGCAGCAGCCGGAGAATCCGGCGGAGCTGTTCAAGTGCGCGGTGGTCGCCGAGGTCAGAGACGTAAGCGCGAAGATAATCAACCGGAGCACCGGAGAGAAGATTCTCCAGCTCGTGAAGAGCCTCGAGTCTAGATTGGACATAGTGAAGACCAGCAGGATTGAGCTTCAGAATCAAAGCGCCGTCAATCAAAGGACCGGCCTGGTTTTCGACGAAATTGACTAGCTTATCTAAATAGCGATCTCCGGTAACAATCGCCATGGAAATCGGAAATTGATGTTGCAGAGATGAGGAGGATGAAGAGGGGAAGGGTTTTAGAGAGAGAAAGGGGGCTTGGGAGGGATAGAGGAAAGGAGAGAAACGGCCATGGCAGAGTGTATTGAACAAGGAAGAAAGAGAGAGGGACGTTTTTGTTAGATTTGGAAGTTTTGGGGTGGAATCATTGGGTTTAAAATTTGGTACTATTTGTTTAACTTCTCTTTTCTTTCTCTTTTATACTTGTTCAAATTAAATTTGTTCTGTGGTAAAATATCTTTTTTGGCCCATAAACTATTACCAATAGCCAATTTACCATCCTTCAACTCTTAAATTGCATCTTTAGTCCCTAATCTATTATAATTCACCATTTACCCACTGTCGGGCCTTGTCGCAATCAATGTTATTAAAACCGTACTATATCAGTTGATTCGACTGATCGATCATGTTGACGACATAATTTAATTTTAAAATGATTTTTAAAAAAGTTATTGCGACACTTAGAAGCATTGTAAAAGGCTAAAAAAGGGTTGTAAAAGATTAACACAGCAAGATTCAGAAAGCGTTGCAAAAGATTTATATGATGTCGATATTATCATTAATTATATTAATAATACCTATAATACCGCATACCAAAATCTTCACCAATATAATATCTGATATAATTTTAATTACATTGGTTGCAATCAAACAAATGTAAGTTTTTCTAAGAAAAAAAGAACTTAATTAAACGGCTAAAAGCAACACCTACAACACCTAAAATCTCTCGAACACAAAAAAAAGTATCATACAACAGGTAAAAATATGAAAAATAGAGTTCAATTAACTGCAAACCCAACTGAAAATAAAAGAATTTACAATAAAAACTAAGAACCGAAGACTATTTAGCTTAATTTTTCTAATCTAACTGACTATGTGAATGTTACCAAATTTAGACGTATAATTACAAGTGTATAATACATGTACGTTATAACTTTTTTTCTTTTCACTAATTTCAGTGTAATTTAAACATGATGAAAAAATACGAAACCGTTACTATTTAGGGCTCTATAAAAAATTTTGGTACAAATAATTCTTATTCTTCAAAATATTATATGTACCATGCTTATATCTCATTGATAACAACTAATAATCAATGTATCAAATTGTAAAAATAATGTACAAGTAATAAAAAAAATGAAATGTTAATTAAACATTCATTTTGTTTTTTACTCGATAAAATTGTACAGTGCAAATTACTCTATTGCCAACTGTTATTTGAAATAAATATGATCATTGGATGTAACTTGAAAACAAAGCTTTTGATATTGATAAAATAATTAACAAAGCTTACATGGCAATAAAAATTATGTAATACACTAATATATTGTGACAGATATGGCTCTAAATGAATTAAGTTGTTCATGAATAGTTTGATATTTGATTTGATAAAAGTTTGGCTCGGCTCGACTTGATTTATAAATTAACAGTTTGTGAGCCTAATTTTGTGGATTGAATTACAAATGAACTGGACATGAACAGATCAAAGTTCGACTTGTTAACTCGTGAACAAACTCTATTAGAGGTTCGTGAACTGAGTCCATAAACATTCATAAACTAGCTTGATTATTATTATTATATATAAAGAATAAAATTTTATAGAATTAAAATAAAGTATACAACAACAACATTACCCCAATGCCTTCAAGGCTCCCGCACAAGTAGGGTAGGGGGGTCGGGTGTACGCAACCTTACCTCTGTAATTACAAAGAGGTTGTTTCCAATTGACCCTAAAGTGGAGTTGCAACAGCTATCTGTGACTTCACAATAAAAGAAGCTCAGATAGTTTAATGAGTCATTTTGCTTTAGTCCATTATAATCTAAAGCCAAAGAATGGTGTGGCTATATAAAAATTAAACTAATACAACAACCCAATTTTATTGTCCACTTTAAATTATATATTGAATTGGCTATGTTGTTCACGAATATAAGTAGACAGGCTTGTTCGTGAACCAATTAACGGCCTATTCATGAAAAAATAAATGAGTTGATTGTGAACAGCTCGCGAACAAATAAATACTTAAACGAATCGAACACAAACAAAATTTTGAACTCGAATTCAAGCTCGGTTCGGCTCGTATAAAAAATAAACGAATAAATACGAACATGCCAAAACTCAACTCGGTTCGCCTCATTTACAACCCTAATCAAAAGCTTATCAATATATGATTACCTTCATATAATAGTTTAATATAATCATGTTAAGTTATTTGATTTAAAATTTTTTTTATCAAATTTGATTTAAAAATTTTTTTATCAAATTTGATTTAAAATTTTTAAGTTCTTATTATTATGCGTTAAAGCTCAATATTTGTTCAATTTTATATAATACAAAAAATGATTACATGTTATTATCACGATAACTTTTCTCTTTCAATTGTTCATACCATACACTTATTTTTTTAAAATTTTTTGATAAAAATACACTTATTTAGTAAGAGTCAATTGAAATAAAAATAGTATACAGCTTTTTATGAACAAAAAATAAAGGAGTATATAAAAGTTACACGTGTATTAATAATCGTATGATTTTAAAATAATGTAATAAAACTTAGAGGGTAAGTAATACATTTTGCCTTCTGTCAATTCTAATTTTAAATTTTATAAGCAATAGTGACTAAGTTTGTAGGAAGAGATTTACTATATTCATTAAGTTTCCTTAATTATTCTTTATTAATTTATAATTTTAATTGTTTGATTACAAATATATTCAGCTATATCTAAAACACGGAATTATCATCGACAACAAATATATATTGTTAATAATAACTAACAACAACCGCAATATATAATAGTAATTGTTAAATTAAACTGTCGTTAAATTTAAATTTACTAAAGGAATACTATACTGATAGCAAGGTATATAAATGCTCAAATATTAATGAGGCCCACAAAGGCCCATTCACATTACTTGTCCACCAAGTTTATATAGAGGACACATGACAACTCAGGAGAGGGCCAAACCATCTACATAAGCCTGATATCTAGTATTATTATAAGCCCAATGCAAGAGATTACTAAATCCCCTCGACAAACGTTATCATTATAAGCCCGATGTGAGATTACTAAATCCCCTCGGCAAACGTTAACATTATAAGCCCGATGCGAGAGATTACTAAATCCCCTCGGCAAACGTTATCATTATAAGCCCGACATGAGAGATAACTAAATCCCCTCGGCACCTAATATTATTGTAAGCCCAATGCACGCAAGCTGAATTAAATTCCTTCAGCCCACATTATCATACCTCGGCCCTAAAGAGCCTCTTATCTCAAAAACGGGAGACTCCAACACATGATGACATAAGAAGAATATCAGACTCTATGGTCCCTAAAAGCTCTCATTCCCTAAAAGGACAAGTGTTGAACTTACAACCATTAAACAAAAAACAACTCAAAGGAGGATCATCTAACCTTGGCACGCCTTATCATTTTAAAACCCGAGCGAGAGATTTACAAATCCCCTCAGCACTCATTATATAAGTTCGATGAGAGAGATTTATAAATCCCCTCGGCGCTCCTTATATGAGTTCGACGCATGAGATTATTAAATCCGCTCGACGCACATTATTTCAAAGACTAAAGTGAATGATTTTACGCAAATTCCCTCGGCACCTTTAATGCTCAAAGTAAGCAATCTCGTTATTTCCTACAATATATAAGACCGAGGGCAGAGATTAACAAACCCACTTGTCACCCATTATATAAGCCGATGTAAGAGATTGCTAAATCTCCTCAGCTCGCTTTATCATTCAAACACCGAAAAGAGTGATTTTTCCCAAAATCCCCTTGGCACCTTTAAAACTCAAAGTGAACAAACTCGATATTTCTTATAAGAACCGATGAGTGTGATTGGAACCAAATCCCCTCGGTACCTAGTATCAGCCCAAAGCGAGCGATTTACATCAGATCCCAGAGGCTAACATTATTATACTTCGGGTCTAAAGAAGCCTCTTATACTAGAAGGGAGAGACTCCCTCACACATGGTACAAGAAGAAGAATTTTTTTACTATCATCTACGATGCTTAGTTTCTAAGAATGACAAGCAATGAAATGAATCCTCGGCTCGACCACCTCTTCCTCCTAAGAGAGAGGGCGAGCTCGACCCCACCTTCCAAAAAATAAAAAGTTAGAGTCAAAGTTCGACCACCTCTTCCTCATGAGAGTAAGGAAGAACTATGCCCCATCATCAAGTTGAGATTAGAGATCAACCTTAGCACGGTCACGTCTTCCATATGAAAGAAGAAGAGCTTGACACAATATTGTTACGAGCTCAAAACGAGCGATTTGCATCAAATCCTCTTGGCTCACATTATCATACTTTGGCTCTAAAGAGCCTCTTAACTAGAAAAAGGGAAACTCCCTCACACGGTGAGAAAAGAAGAATATATTTACCAAATTAGATTCAGAACCTCGGACGTCTCGCTCTAGTCGCAGCCCTGAGAAAGTTTTTGCCAGGGAATAGTCCGTCTCAATGTGAAGTTTATTTAATAAGTTTTGGTGTCAGTCCTGTGTGAGTGTCGGTCTTGCTTATGCTTTTGTTTTGCTCATTCCTATATGAGCGTCGGTCTTCTATCGTTGGTTCTGGTCATTATTTGGGTCAGTCGCTTAGTTTATTCTACTATTTGGATGTGCTCCTCGACAAATATTAATAGTAATATCGATGTTCGTTTAAGTTGTGTTAACCTTCAAAGTGCTACACATAAACCGACGTGTAAAGAATGAGCCGCCCAAGATCGGGCCCCCCTTTATAGCGAGTAAGTTATATGAAATTGAAAGTGCTCCCTAGCAAGTTAAAGTTAAAGATTTATCCTCGTCTACGTCACCTCTTCTCCATGAGAGAAGGAGAGTTTGACCTCCCTATCAAATTGAAATTAAATATTTATCCTCGTCTCGGCCACCTCTTCTCCAGGAGAGAAGAAGAGTCCGGCCTCCCTAGCAAGTTGAAGTTAAAGATTTATCCTCGTCTCAGCCACCTCTTCTCCATGAGAGAAGAAGAGTTCGTCCTTCCTATTAAATTGAAGTTAAAGATTTATCCTCGTCTCAGCCACCTCTTCTCCATGAGAGAAGAAGAGTCCGGCCTCACTATCAAGTTGAAGTTAAAGTTTAACCTCGGTTCGCCCACCTCTTACCATAGGAGAAGAGCTCGGCCTTGCCTCCAAGTTAGAGTCTCAGCCATAAGAGAAGGACTCGGCCTTGCCTCCAACTGAAGCTACAGATCAAGCAAAGCATCACGCCCACCACGGGCCCTAAAGGAGCTCGAATAAGAGTTGAGGGGGGACATCTTTAGAAATGGAGATAAAATGTGACGACGCATTTTGTCTCTAAAAATAGACGAAGACAACTTTACTGTAAGACCACAGTAACACACCAGCACAGAACTTCTACCCCACATCGAACCCTAAAGAGTTTGATCCAACCTAATGGGGTACATCTTTGGAAACAGAGACAAAATGCGACGACGCATTTGTCTCCATAATTGAGCAAATCAACCGAACCCTAAAGAGTTCGCACCAACCTGAGGGAGGACATCTGATAGCAAGGTATATAAATGCCGAAACATCAATGACGCCCACAAAGGCCCATTCACATTACTTGCCCACCAAGTTAATATGGAGGACACATGGCAACTCAGGAGAGGGCTAAACCATCTATATAAGGGGAACTAACCCACAATAAGAGGTAATTCACTACTCCCTACTATTCTACTCTTTACCCCCATGTCATGCACTGACTTAGGCATCAGAGAGGGTACGCCGGGGACCCCCCGACGCGACCCCTCTAACACCATTTCTGTCTTGCAGGTAGACCATGGCTACACCAGGCCGACCCAACCCTGTCATACTCGAACCCTGGATCGACCCTGTGTTTCGAGTACCACGACATCATATACCAAGATGGGAGCGAAAAGTTTTGGCTTTCAAACAAGATTGTCTTGAATTAAGACTAGATTTGAGATATCTACAAGTCTCTTGAGTCATTTTATAGTGCGGGTGAAAACTTCTTTTATTTATTAACGGAATCGCGCAAATTTAATATAAAAAAGATTAGCCTAGAGGGTAAGATATATCGAAAACAAGGATTGAGACACCAAAAGTATCCTCCAAGACAATTGACAAAACACTCGGGGCATGATCATGGAAAAACAACCACCAATACGTAGAGATGCCGTAAAATTTACCATCTTATCTATCACCCTGTTATCTTTATAATAAATATATTAAATTCATTTTAAAGTCTCTTTTTATGATCTCTCTTATATGAGGAAAATAAAGTCGAAGTTATTTATTTTATAAGACGGTTTAAACAACTCAACACATATTAAATGTTGTAACATATTAAATGTATAAGAAAGTCACCACCATTAATATGAAATGTTTATGTTATGAACTTCTCGGCATTCATTTTAACCGTTCTATCTTAATGGTGTTAGCAAAAACGTACTTATTTTGGAAAATAGGTAATCTTATTTATAATCCTTAATGAAATTTATTATAAACCTAAATATCAGAATTCTTATAGTAACGGTTACATTTTGTGTTATGTGATATATAACCGATTTATTCATTTGATCTATGTGGTAAATATATTATATCCATTTGATCTATGTATTATATATATATATATATATATATTATTCATTTAATCTTACATAAATATTAGTAATTTGTTGAAATCTTAGTTTAATGATTAAGATTGAAACTATAAACTCTAAAATTTTTGAATCCTAGTCACACTAGTTAGAAATTTTTACATCCATATAATTATAGCCTTATCATACAATTTTTTTTTTAAAAAATCTCACATAATTACGTTCACATTAATAATTTTACTGCATAATGATATAAAGGAATTTTTTAATAAATTAATAATTTTTGAAATTTGAATCTAGGTGGATAACTTTGTAGCTGTTTAGCTTTATATTATTGTATAGATTTAGAAAATTGAAAAGAAAAAAATAGAAAGAGAAACAGAATAACACCTGGCCAACATGCAAAAGCCCGAAAACGTGGGGGCCATTTATCAGGCTTACCCACTTACAGCCCCTTTTATCTTAACCTTTTTTCTGTATTTGTGCAGAATATTTTTATTAGAAAAGATATTTGATATGGATTGAATTTGAATATATTTGAAATAAAGCTCCGATAAATTAAATAAAAAAAAATCTTTTCTTTTTTTCTTTTGTTATTTATTTTATTTTATTTTTATTTAATCAACCTAAATAAATATAGTTGATCATTTGTTTTGTATTACCAAATTAGTAACTATTATCACTCTTTATAAGCAGATCAAACTAAATAGGATTTAAATATGTTGTCCCGTTTCTGTATCCCAATTCAATGTTTGACACATAGGCCATCATGTATAGGTGAGAGAAAAAGAAAAATAAGAAAAATAAATATACATGCAGGAAAAAGATGCCCAATATCATATATTGAGCTGAAGAACACCCAAAGGGATACAAAAATAGAAACAACCGATTTTTTTCTAACTAAATAAGGAGAAATTTGACTAATAATAAAGTATGGAATACATTTTGACTAAAGGAAACTACACATTAAATAAAACACTCACTATAATCAAATATTAAGAGATAAAAATGAAACTTGTCACACAAGCAAGATGGTATCGTAAGTAACAACAAATAAAAATAATCTCTGCAACCTATAGTTTCTTAAACTTCAGCAATGTTACAGCAATAAGAGCTCATGCCTCTAACACCAACTCCTTACATATCAATAATGTCTAATACAAAAGATCAAAATCCAATCCAGTGATGTAACTAATAAAATCGTGTTATTTATCATCCGATCCATGATTAAAGTAGTCGATCCCAGTGTAGAAGCTAAAAAAGTACTAAGATGTAAATTATTCACCAAGAAATAAACAACATATAACTAGAAAAACAAAATATAAATAAAACGGTAACCTGGGTTCAAACCAATTTCCCTAGAGATTAATCTATTATAAAAAAAAAGCTTTAATAATTGATATACACTCATATTGATTACCATTTCTTTTACTTCAAAATCGCATATAGCAACTTAATACAGGTTTATGTACTAGTGAGAGTCTGTAAGCCTTATTTTTATATAAAACATTTTAGTTACATCCACAATTTAAATGGAAACAATGGCAATTCTTATTGATTAACTCTTAAAAAATCAATTACAGGATAGGTGCTATTTATACAGGTTCCTTCTGGTGTGTACTTTATTCTGAACACCCATTTGGATTGGATTGGTCTTTTACCACTTGGCAATTTCACAAGCTGCCATGTGTGGTTCTCTTCTAATGTAGAGAGCTCTTTCTGCATAGCCTCCCTCCATCTTTCATCCATTTGTGCCTCTTTATAGTTGTTGAGCTCCTTTTCTTGCATAGCATTTAGCGAAAAATTGTTGTTCCCTGCTGGTATTGACTGTACAACAAAAGCTGTATTAGTTGTCGCCATATTCATGACATAATCCTTCCACCATCTGGGCCTGTTAATGGTTCTACTGAATGTCCTCTGTTGATCTGTAAGTGTTAGGCCCAATAATAGATTACGAGAAAAATAATATCAGCAGAATAAAATGACACGCAGATTTTTACGTGGAAACCCCAAATGAATTAGGGAAAAACCACGGGACCAACTCCGAATAATTCTCCACTATAAAAATAATAGTAGGTACACCAAGAGATTACAAAATAGTGGCACTCAAGTGTTTCCCAAAACCTCACTATTTTCTCTCTTGCCCAACTCTTAGGAACCCTTTTCCTAAGTTTCTCTACACAGATAATATTTATATCTGTGTTTTCTTACTCTTCTACTTTTAATTTGAGGCAGAAATCTCTCTATTTATAGGAAATACAAACGCGTATGGCCGAATTATGCACAGTAATTTTACTGTGCACTTTTTGAAAAAACGTTCTGCCGACCTGCCTCTTTTTAATTTTTTTTTTTTTTTTAATTAATTAGTGGGTCCCACAGTAATAGGGACACCACTCAGCAAATCTCCCCCTCCCGACTACATTGTGGGACTCTCCATCCCGGTTGCTTCAATGCACTGGTCGAGCTTTTCTTTTGGTACAACCTTTGTCAGCATATCGGCAGCATTATTGTTTGTATGAATCTTCTGCAACTTGAACTCTTTTTCTTCAATGGCAAGTCTGAGCCAATGATATCTTACATCAATATGTTTCGTCCGTGCATGATACATAGTATTTTTGCTCAAGTCTAGTGCACTTTGACTATCACAATAAACTATGTAGTCTTCTTGTTGCACACCCAATTCTTCAAAGAATCGCTTTAACCAAAGCATTTCCTTTCCTGCTTCTGTTGCTGCAACGTACTCTGCTTCAGTTGTTGATAATGAAACACACTTTTGTAACCGTGACTGCCATGAAATAGCTCCCCCTGAGAATGTAAATAAGTAACCTGATGTAGATTTTCTTTCATCAAGGTCACCAGCCATATCTGCATCTGTGTAACCAACAAGTGCTGGCTTTCCACCTCCAAATGTTAAACATAACTTTGAAGTTCCTCTCAGATATCTAAAGATCCATTTAACTGCTTCCCAATGTGTCTTCTGGGGATTTGACAGAAATCGACTCACAACTCCAACTGCATGAGCGATGTCTGGTCTCGTACACACCATTGCATACATCAAACTTCCGACCGCTGAAGAATATGGAACATTTAACATATCTTCTCTATTTTTCTCTGTTGAAGGGTAGGATTTCTTACTCAACTTGAAATGAGCGGCAAGTGGAGTGCTAACTGGTTTAGCATTCTTCATATTGAACCTTTCTAGTATCCGTTCAATATATTTTTCTTGCGATAACCACAGCCTGCTGGACCTTCGATCTCGGGTAATCTCCATTCCAAGAATTCGCCTTGCCGGTCCCAAATCCTTCATGTCAAACGCCTTAGACAAATCACACTTCAACTTACTAATCATTTTGGCATCTGGCCCAACAATTAGCATATCATCAACATATAAGAGAAGAATGATAAATTTTCCATCAGGGAATTTCTGGACATATACACATGGATCAGCTTCTGTCCTCTTATATCCTTGATTCACCATGAAGGAATCAAACTTTTTATACCATTGCCGCGGGGCTTGTTTTAGCCCATACAAACTTTTCTTCAGGCGACACACCATGTCCTCCTTTCCCTTGACCTTGAAACCTTCTGGTTGTTCCATATAAATTTCTTCTTCTAAATCCCCATGCAAGAACGCGGTCTTTACATCAAGCTGTTCTAACTCAAGGTTCAAGCTGGCTACAAGACCTAGCACAACTCGAATGGAACTCATTTTCACAACTGGTGAAAAAATCTCGTCAAAGTCGATACCTTTCTTTTGAGTAAAACCTTTGACAACCAATCGAGCTTTGAATCTCACTAGGTTTCCATCATCTTTCTTTAGCTTGTACACCCATTTGTTCTTGAGTGTTCTCTTCCCTTTAGGAAGTTTTACTAGCTCGTACGTGTCATTCTTCTTTAAAGAATTCATCTCCTCCTGCATGGCCTTCATCCAACAATCTTTATCTTTACAAGATTGCACATCTAGGAAGCTTTCAGGCTCCCCCTCATCAGTGATTAAAATATAATCAGAACTAGAGTATTTTGTAGATGGTTGGCGTTCTCTGACTGACCTCCTTAATTGAGGTTCTTCTTCTGGTAGAATGGGGTTCTCTGGCTCCCCCTGCTCAGTACCCTCTTCATTCGTATCTTCATCTACAATCGTATCTTGATCCCTCACAACTGGCTCTTCTTCTCCATCTTGTTCTGATTGATGCATTCTTCTTTCTGTGGCATCATCTGATAGAATGCTCTTTGGTGTTATATCGATAACGTCGTCACTTGTAGATCTTTCACCGATGATATTATTCTCGTGAAATACAACATCTCGGCTCCGTACAATTTTCTTTTTCACTGGATCCCATAATCTGTAGCCAAACTCTTCATCGCCATAACCGACAAAAGTGCAAGGAACTGATTTATCATCAAGCTTTAGCCTTTGCTCTTTAGGAACATGCATAAATGCCTTGCAGCCAAATACCCTCAAGTGAGAGTATGAGATATTTCTTCCTGTCCAGACCCTCTCTGGAATATCAAAATCCAAAGGTGCTGAAGGTAGTCGGTTGATAAGATAGACAGCAGTATTGACAGCTTCTCCCCAAAATGACTTAGGTAAGGTAGCCATTTTGAGCATGGATATAACTCTTTCGACAATGGTACGATTCATTCGTTCAGCAACACCATTGTGTTGAGGTGTACCAGGAACTGTCTTTTCATGCCTGATACCATGTTGACTACAGTAATCCTTGAACTCCTTGGAGATATACTCACCACCATTATCTGTGCGTAAACACTTCAATGGCACTCCAGTCTCCCTTTCCACCATTGCATGGAATTGCTGAAAGTGCTTGAATACTTCATCCTTTGTGCGCAGCAAATAAATCCATGTCTTCCTTGAAAAATCATCAATGAAGGTAAGAAAGTATCTTCTTCCTCCAATGGATTCTGTATCCATGGGACCACAAACGTCAGAGTGTACCAACTCTAACTTATTATTTCTCCTTCTAGAGCTTTTCTGAAATGAAACTCGATGTTGCTTCCCAAATAAACAGTGATCACACGGGTTAATTTTTCCTTTGGCTAATGGGATGAGGGACTTCTTAGCCAGTATATTCAACCCTTTCTCACTAACATGCGCCAGTCGCCTATGCCACAAATTTGGTGAAGCATCATCTCCAACTGTATTCAGTTGACTCGCACATATTATTGCGTGCATTTTGTATAGCGAGCAACACAATCTTCCTTTCGCCACCACCAATGATCCTTTGGTGAGTTTCCAATTTCCATTGCCTGTATGATTGTGATAACCTTCCTTGTCCAATACACTAACAGACAACAGGTTCAACCGAAGATCTGGAATGTGTCGCACATTTTTAAGTGTTAATGTGCATCCGACACTTGTCTTCACGCAGATATCACCGATTCCCACCATTTGCGAGACACTATTATTTCCCATTTTAATAGTACCATAATCGGCTGCTTTATATGTTGAGAAATATTCCCTTTTTGGAACACAGTGGTATGAGGCACCAGAATCTACAATCCACTCGGTATCTGCGTCTTCAACATGACAACAATCTGCATCATGAGATACTAAAGCCACCTCTCCATCTTCTTTTATGACTGTAGCAGATGTATTTTTGTCATTATCATGACTTCGATTTGCATTCTCTTGTTTAAAGAAACGACAGTTCCTTTTGAGATGGCCCTGCTTTCCACAGTGGTAGCATGACCTCTTCTCCCGGGACTTGGATCTATCTCTGGATTTTCCATTTCCACGTCCTCTACTCTTGCTTCGGCCCCTGTTTTCCGTGACAAGGGCTTGTGAACTGGTACTGGCAACGTCTCTTCTACGAAGTTCTTCATTAAGTAGGCTATTCTTTACCATAGACATTGTTACCACACCATTTGGAGCTGAGTTACTCAGTGATACAACAAGAGTATCCCAGCTATCTGGTAGAGTTCCCATCAAAAGACATGCTTGCATCTCATCATCCAAGGACATACCAGTGACTGCTAACTCACTTATGAATCCTTCAAAGTCGTTCAGGTGTTGTGTGATTGATCGTCCCTCTGTCAATTTCAAGTTCATGACTTTGCGAATCATGAATACTTTTCCTTGAGCATTTTTAGCCTCGTACATATCCTCTAGCTTCTTCCAGAGAACTTTGGGATCTGTTTCGTTCCTCACGTGGTTGTACAGGCTAGCATCTATCCATTGGCGTATTGTACCCAATGTCTGCTTCTTCATCTTTATCCACTGCTGATCTTTCATATCCTTCGGCTTTGCGTCGTCGCCCTCAATTGGATCATACAAATCTTTGCAATTGAGGTAGTCCTCCATTCTGGATTTCCACATTGAATAATTTGTATCCGTCAATTTGATCATTACGCCGTCATTCGCCATGTCGAAAAATTTAAGAATGGCAAAATTTCACTATTCACGAATTTCACTATTCACATAAATAGTGACTGTATATGTGAATAGTACCGTATACCCAGATAATACTTGTATATTGAAATAGTAACAGTATGCTATATACTTACATAACACTATTCATAAAAGATGGCCGAATATGAATAGTTATTATATATGAATACTATTACTCAAGTTACTATTTTACTATTCACCCAAATTGCGTAGGAGCGACGGTTTTTCGAACGGATTGCGCCACCGGATTCCCCGTAATTTTCTCGTCGTCGTGGTATATTTATTTTTGAAAAATATATCCACGGATTTTACTGATAAAACAACCTTCAGCTCTGGTACCACTTGTTAGGCCCAATAATAGATTACGAGAAAAATAATATCAGCAGAATAAAATGACACGCAGATTTTTACGTGGAAACCCCAAATGAATTAGGGAAAAACCACGGGACCAACTCCGAATAATTCTCCACTATAAAAATAATAGTAGGTACACCAAGAGATTACAAAATAGTGGCACTCAAGTGTTTCCCAAAACCTCACTATTTTCTCTCTTGCCCAACTCTTAGGAACCCTTTTCCTAAGTTTCTCTACACAGATAATATTTATATCTGTGTTTTCTTACTCTTCTACTTTTAATTTGAGGCAGAAATCTCTCTATTTATAGGAAATACAAACGCGTATGGCCGAATTATGCACAGTAATTTTACTGTGCACTTTTTGAAAAAACGTTCTGCCGACCTGCCTCTTTTTAATTTTTTTTTTTTTTTTAATTAATTAGTGGGTCCCACAGTAATAGGGACACCACTCAGCAGTAAGATCATTGTTGGACTCAACAATATTCCGTCCTATGACAGGTATTTCCTGCAAAAAGGGAAATTGTAGTTCTTGGAATATAACATCCCTGGAAATGACAAAGCTATTGGTGCTATCATTCCATATTTTGTGGCCTTTTTTGCTAGGTGAGAAACCCATATAGATTCCTGAATGTGCTCTTATTTGCAATTTATCCCCATTTGGGCATTCATCTTTTAGTGTACTTTACATATAAAAACATGGAAGTTTGTATACTCTAGTTTTCTTCCAGTAAATTTTCATAAGGGGATTTCCATTTGAAGAGCTTCGAAGGTAATGCATTTGAAATGACAACAGCATGGGTAAATTCTTCTCCCCAAAAAATTTTGGAAACTCCAGATTGTATTATTAGAGATCCGGCTATATTGAGTAGGGTTCTGTGTCTTCTTTCAACCACAACATTCTACTGTGGTGTGTAAACACAACTTCTTTGATGCAAAATACCTCTTGACTGAAATAGAGACTGACATTTGACATTGTCGAACTCAGTTCCATTGTCGGTTCTCACCATCTTGACTAATGAGTTGTATTGAGTGAAGGCCATGTTCAAAAACACTTCTATGGTTTCCACTGTTTATGATTTATGTTTTAGCAAGAAAAGCCAAACATATCTTGTGTTGTCATCAACTATGCTTAGGTAGTACCTGGAACCACTCTTGGAGGGAATTCTATAGGGGCCCCAAAGGTCCATATGAATTAATTCAAAAGGTTTAGTTGTAGAAATATTGCTAAGAGCAAAAGGTTTCCTTATTTGCTTAGCTTTAGGACAAGTATTACAATCAAACTGAGTACAAGACAACTTTATCTTGGGTATATGTAGTAAAACAGAAGTAGAGGTATGGCCTAATCTTAGGTGCCATATGTCAGGATCCAAAGTACATTTATTTAAAGCTATAAAACATCTATCTTTAATTACTGGATCAAAAGAGGTTAAATCCAGCTTGTATATTCCTCCATCCATCCATCCAATGCAACTTTTGTCAAAATTCACTATAAATCTTTCATCCATCAGTAAGGCACTTATGGATAAAAGGTTGTATTTGAATTCAAGCAAATAAAGCACATTCTTCAAAGTTATATAACAGTTGACTTTTACATCTCCTGTGTATTTTACCCTTTGTCTTGATCCATCAGGTAAAACTACAACTTGTTTACTGTTTGCAATAGTTTTTGTTGAGAAAAATTGTTGTTGAAAGTCATATGTGCGGAAGCTCCACTATCCAAGATTCATTCATCACAACATTTAGTACTCTTCTCCTATAGATAACAACTTTTTTCAAACTTCACTGTAAATCTTTCATCCATCAGTAAGGCACTTATGGATAAAAGGTTGCATTTGAATTCAGGCAAATAAAGCACATTCTTCAAAGTTATATCACAGTTGACTTTTACATCTACTGTGTATTTTACCCTTTGTCTTGATCCATCAGGTAAAACTACAGCTTGTTTACTGTTTGCGATAGTTTCTTTTGAGTAAAAAATTGCTCTTGAAAGTCATATGTGTGGAAGCTCCACTATCCAAGATCCATTCATCACAACATTTACTTAGACTGTGTTTACTTAGTAAAGAACATTGTGAAATGGTCTTACCAAAATAACTTTCACTAGGCTGTGACATGAATCCAGTTGTGCTTGCAAAAGCCGAGAGAATATTGCTACTGTCAAAAGGTGAATCACTCACCAATTTGCCTTTGCTTCGAACCTCTTTCTCAGTCTGCTTCTTTTTAGTGGTTGAAACATGTTCTCCTCCATCAGAGTCACCAGATTCAAAGGATTCTTCTGCATTGAATGCCTTCTGCTTTTTCTTTAAGTCTTTATACCTGTCTAGATAGCCTATTAGCTTAAAATAGGAACTCCTTGAGTGATAAGGATTTTTATAGTTGGAGCATGGTCTTCCTTCATCATTCCTATCACTTCTTTTGTCAGATCTGCGAAATCTTGAGCCATCTGAGTAGCTCCTATTTGACTGCGACTTGGAAAAATTGGTAATTTCCACAGAGTTGTCTGCGTGCACTTCTCTCTGTTTTTCTACCCTAACCACCATATAATAGGCTTTATTAATTGATGGAAGAGGTTCCATAAGCAAAATCTGATTGATTACATGCTCATAAGTGTCTACTAAGCCCATAAGGAATTGCATAAGCATGTCTTCATCTTTGAGAATTGTGATTCTGTTGTAAGCATTACATACGCAATAGTATATGCAAACTGGATCTGGCCTCAATATCAACTCACTCCAATATCGCTTCAATTTAGTATAATACTGCATCACAGGCAAATCACCTTGATTTAGCAGATTCAGGTTCCTATTCATCTGATATAGCAGGGGGAACTGACAGTCATTTTGAACATGCATAACATGCATGACGGAAATTCAAAATTTTGTCCCTTGTCCCTAGAAACTCTTATCAGTTGCATATAAATTAATTAAAGCCTTAACTAAATAAATTATCTACCTAGGTTAGCATGCATAGGCTAGGCATACCATAATTCTAAATTATATCCTAGTATAAATATATTTTATACTAAGCATGTTATAACTAAGTTATAATCTAAACATAAAAAACTAAGCACACAAAACAACCTAAGCATAATAATTATTAAGTCTAAAACGCTTAAAGAAAAAGATCTAATAATTAAAAGAGAATATAGAACTTACCAGTTGAAGTGTGCTTTAGCATAACCTTTTGCACAAGCCTCCAAGTGTAAGATAGCCTCTATGAGTATCCACACGAACCCCACCAACCAAAACCTCCCACACGGAAGAACTGCAGAGTTTCGAGTATCTGCTAGACCACTCTAAAACCCACCCAAAAATATAAAAAAGGAAGTCCCTCTTAGTTAATTGAGAAAACTATTTGAAGAATCTCAAATACAAAACTAGAAAGAGGAGAGATAGATGTTGGTGTGTTGAAACAATGAGCAGGAGGGGGCTTTATATAGGGAGAGGGGAAGCTCCCCTCATTAATGTAGGATGGGTAAAATACCACCCCCACCCCTATACTTGGGCGGCAAGCATTAGGCTTAAGGCCCATGCCGCAAGCTGAGCTTGCGGCAAGCCGCCATGGGTTGGCCTTTTATTTTACTTGGACCCTATGAATAAATTCACAGGTCCATGGTAAAACTCCCTTTTAATCCTCATTTCTTTAATTTATTTATGACCATAGTAAAATTAGTTGTCGGTCAAAATAAATTTTTGGCTTAACCAAAAAATGATCTAATCATTCTAATCAACACTTTAATTTATTTATGATCCCAATAAAATTAGTTATCGGTCAAAATAAATTTCTGGCTTAACCAGGAAATGATCTAATCATTTAATCAACACTTTAATTTATTTATGACCCTAATAAAATTAGTTACCGGTCAAAATAAATACTCTGGTCTAACCAGGTAATGGTCTAACCATTCTTTATCTAATATTCTTGTATTAATTCTTTACTCGGTTCGATGAAAGTTCTATGTGTGTGACCTTATAGGATCCCGAAGTATTGAGTTGTTAAGGCTTGACCAATCCTTGTTCTATAGGAACTATTGGCTCGAGGTTCTAGACCGTGAATAGAATTCGATTACCTTAAACGACTATAGTACGCCTCTAGCAAGGGTCCACCATCCCCCATTACTTGAAATGTCATTTGTGCTTATGACTTAATCCTGGTTAATGCAATAGTTGCCCAATGCGATGAACTCCTTTCATTATTTAATATTAGTACCATCTGGTTTATTGGGTTTGGTTAAAGTTTTAACCCACCAATAGCGAGGTTGCTCCAAGCTATCCCAGTTATTTACTTGTTACCAAAGTATATTGCTCTTTACTATAATGTGTTTGACTAGAAACTATTTCTATCAATTACATACTCTGATCAAAGGTTTATAGCAATCATCACTTCAGCAAGTGGCCAGGTAAAACTCCTTAATATATCTGGAGCGATGGATTCTTTCCGACTACATAGCTCACCAACGTGCTGTCATCACTATACCCGTAATCACCCGTGGTGCCCTAAATTAATGAGTGAATAGGTATGACCCAAAGTATAGCAATAGTACCACACAAGGCAACTAGCATCTCAAGTATGAGAATATTCGCAAAGCTACTGCATAAAGATAAACACTAACACCTTGATATATATACCAAGTGTTTATCTTATTACGGTCTCCAATATATCTCCCAGATATATCCATGTGTCAAACTCAAGGCACCACCTTCAGTCTTAGGAGGTTAACTGCTTGGACCCTTTCCAAAAAATTTGACCATATGATAGTCTTACTATTCCGTCAATATCCTTTCTTTATGAAACTATGACTAGGGATAGTTTAGATATAATCATAATTGCACATGAAGCAGGTCTCACCAAACATAGTCCTACTATGATATCTCTTACTTCATGCTATGTTTATGTCAAGGACTTTTGTACATATATATCAATGAATATATTTTAACCAGTCACAATATATATGAACACATCGATATAAACATAAGAATAAATACCTTTATTAATTTAATAAATTATTCATACTAGTACATAATTAAGATATATCGCCCTAATTGCCTTAAGGGCATACATCATATCTAACACATTGCTCTCACCGAACCTTTGTTCGAGTTCCTTCCACAACTCTCTAGATGTTTTAATATACAAAAAATCCTTGCTAAGTTCTTTGGACATTGAATTGAGAATCCGAGAACTTACGAGACAGTATGATTTCTACCATTGCTTGTACTCTCTTGTTCCCTTGACTAGCCTCAGATCATCTTCGATTATGAATCTTAACTTTTCTTTGGCTATCAGTACTCTGTTGATGGCAATACTCCAAGGTAGATAATTGTTTTCGGTGAGAGAAGTACTTACCAACGCCATGCTTGGATTCTCAACGATCTGATGTTGATTGATCGTCTGGTTTTATTCTTGCCTCGTGCCGATTCTCGGATTAGTCTCTGAGTTTTCTTCATTTGCATTCAGATCTTGATCTTGACTTACATCTTCCTCAATTACATTTTAGAAATTTGTTTTGTTTTCTCACCATTGAATCAGAGCTTTGATACGATGAAACAATGGCAATTCTTATTGATTAACTCTCAAAAAATCAATGTACACGATAGGTGCTATTTATACAAGATGCAGCAGTGAGAAAAGAAAGAAAGGGAAAGAGCAGGAAAGTCAGTTTGTAACTGAAATTGCTGAGTTGGCTGATGAACTGTTAGCCACGTGAAGCCCATGTGAGGAGTCCAACTCAGCTTGACACATAAGCAACTTGAACTTGCACTTTGTTATTCCTTCATAAATTCATCACAACATTGTATTAAAAGCTCAATGTAGTTATTTTAATTTTTTTAAAAAAAATTTGCCTTATTTGGCTTACATTAAATGGAAAGAAAAATTCTCAACACGCCCCAAATGTGATTCAAACCTGAGACCTCTAGAGGTCACAAATTCAATGTTAACCATTAAGCCAACACCTTAATTACAGTCTAGCTATTTTAGTTTAATTCGTTGCATTTGTAATATATTTGTTCCGAAATAGTAACCCTATTGGATAAAAAATCAATTGCTTAATCTGAATTCAATCTGAATTAAACTCTAGTAAACGATCTCATATTTAGGATGATGTTGAAAAGTAACGTTTTTATTTTACTTGATGTCCATTAAATCTTGCATCTAATCTCATTTAAAGTTCAATTATGTAATGGCCTATTGGCTTCTATTATTTACCTATAAATAGCGCTTCTTTAATGCAATTGTATATATAAATTACAAAGGCTAATACATATATCTTATTTCTATTCCTCCTTTATTTTAATTATATTATATTTCTAATACGTTATCAGCACAAATTTTCTCCATTTTCAAATATATATGAAAATTACAGTAAAAAGAATTTATTTCAGTTTCTAAACAATCTGTCTCAGTCAGCTTCCGATAGGAATCGCCGGAGATCTGACCGTTGGATCATCCTGAAATTTTGTCACAACATTCTCGACATCCGGGTCTTTATTTTGATCGTTGAATCGGTTGATCAGTGTTGTAGAAAGGAAGTTCCGTCTAAGGCAGAATGATGGTAATTACCAGGAAGTCTGCTGTTTTTTTAGGTGTAATCAAACTGGTTTGAAGCATTGTTGAGAGATGCCATATTTCTGGTTCCTAAGAGTATCATAATCTGTATTTCCTCCACTTAAACTAGCTAATTCCTCTCTTTCAATTTTTAACTCATTTATTATGCTTTATTTCAATACGTTTTCAAACGGATGCAAATGATATATGTTTTTCGGTGAATCTACCCAATTGGACGTTTTCATCATTAGCAAAGTTCTAATCGTTAGATCGTCATGAAATTTGGTCAAAGGTTCCTAACATCTGTTTCTTTGTTTTTCACCGTTGGATTGTCGAGAAAATTTCTCAAAGGTACTTTCGTGTAAGGTAGAAGTGGTACGACTATCTTTGGTATATTTTTTCTTATTAACATATATGTTAAATTTTTCTAATAATGGAATTTTATTTTCAATGGGTATCGACAATATAGATATATCAAGATCCTGAAGATCTTTAAATAATGATGTCAGGTTAATTTTACTACAAAAGATCCTGAAGATCTTCAAAAAATTATGAGCATATGAAAGTAATATATCCACCAAAAGGCTCATTTTATGTGGAATAAAATTTTTGGACTTTATTTGATATAAACTTGTGCTCTCGTGGGAGTACGTGCTCTTAAGCAATATTAAAATGAATAATTAATGATTTCCACATGGATATATTTTTTAAAATAAATATATCATAATGACGAGAAAATTACAACGAAATCGGTGGTGTAATCCGTTTGAATAACTTACGTGAATTGGCAATTTTGATGAATAATAAAATAGCAAGCCACTATTTCAAGAATTTAATTTTGCCATCATTTACTAATTGAGTATACTTATTTTGGTATAATGATACTATTCATGCATCCGCATACGATTAATATTCATGGATACGATACTATTTATGTATACAGTTATTATTCACGGTGAATAGTGAATTTCGTGAATACTGAAAATATAATGAATAAAGATTTTGTTAAAAAGACATGGGCATGTTTTATTAGATCAAATATATTCCCTGAAAGGAATGTGATAGATTCCCTGAAGTGAATATTATATCATTATATAAATTTATTCGGTAAATTTGTAATCATTAATATAATTATATAACCATCTGAAGTGGAGAATGAAATTGGGCATATAGTATACCCAATACTTGTGACAATATGACTATAATAATAGAATATTATGTTAATTATTCACTAACCTAACATTTATATTTTGTTTTCTTTTATTAACATTTAATTTTAGTTTTTATTTTATTATTTACTTAATTTTATTTAAGTTATTAAATATGTTATAGTAAGATAGTCGACTATTTAAGGTCTTTTAGATCTTTGTTAAATTATAATAATATATGGTGTCAGTTATTTTATATGAGTGTGCTAGCAATTTCTACCTGTAGTGGAAAATCAAATTGATGATAATAATCACCACTAGAAGTGGAATATCAAATTGAAATCTTTGATAGAAGGAAATGAACATTTCCTGGTATTAATTGACGTCAATGTTAATAAAGCAAATGTTATAATCCGGATATGAGTAAAATGAATATTATCATGATATTGGTAACACAAAATTATTGAACGCCCCTGAAGAGCCAGTATTAATGTATCAAGGAGATAAAATTTGATAAAAGTTCAAGAAGAAGCTAAATATTTTTCTACTCAAAATATGAGTAATACAAAAGTTGCCATTATATCTGATATTATAAATATAATACAAGGCTCCATAAGAGTTGGTATTTTATTACAAAGGGGAACAAAAATTATAATAGAAAATGCATTCTTTCTTTGAATTCTCACAGAATTTTATTCATGAAAATTAGCTGCGAAAGAAGACATTAAAAAAATGTCTTAAAACCATATTTTGTGATCAAAATATATGGATTTATACACGTGTAAGATTAGATCATTCTAGTTTGAAAATGATGAGATAAATTTAGAAAAATGCACATGGGCATCAATTGAAGAACCAGATATTTCTTCAAAGTAATAAATTATTGTGTGTTTCGCATTGAAAATTGATAGTAAAATTTTTCAAAAGTAAGGTTGGAATTAATCTCTATTCTTACAATGTGATATATGTGGATCAGTTGATCCACGATGTGAATTTTTTTAGTTATTAAGTATATTTCCTGAAGAAGTGGAAATACATGTTCAATGAGATGACACATATATGCTAGAGAATTACATTCCATACTTTTAATGATTTGTTTACAAATTGGGATAAAAGTTGAAAATACAATAGCATATGTTCAAACTCAAATTGATATGCCGAAATGATTTATTAAACATCTCCAACTAATTGCACGAATGTTAATTATGTGAACAAATATCTTAACTACAGTTTGGGGTTATGCAATATTGCATGCAACAAATCTTATATATTTAAGACCAACAAGTTATCAAGATTTTTCCCCATTACAATAACTTTTGGTCATAAGCCCAATATTTCTCATCTTAGAGATTTTGGTTGTGCAATATATGATTGCTTCATCATAAAGAACTAAAATGTGTCCACAAAGGAGATTAGAAATTTATATTGGCTATAAATATCTCCTTCAATAATTAAATACAATTGAGTCATTCACTGATAATATATTTACTGCATTATTTGCATATTGTTATTTTTTTTGTACTGTCCCAAAATTAGGGGGAGAGAATAGAAATATAATTTTGGAAAAGGAAAAAAAATATGTAATGCTCCATCACTTTCTCATATGGATCCAAAATGAGTATTGATCTTTCATATACTAGTTAATGCATTAATTCATATTGAGTTTTATGAAAAAATAATTAATAAAGCGCTTTGTTGTGCCTGAAGCATCACTAACCAATTGGCTAAAGGATAAAAATCCTCATAAGAAAATTGTCGATAATAAATATATTTGTATTGAAGATAAAGATATATTTAACTACTTTCCATTTCAATATATTATTATTATTATTTATGTTCTTGCATATTCATATTCATATTTTATTTATAGTTCATCATAAATTAGTGTACTAACATAAATACACTTCTTGTAGAAGTACTAGCACTTAAAGTGCGGGCACCTGAAGTGCAAACACCTAAAGTTGTTGAAAATGAAGGAATATAAATTATATTAGTACCGAAAATTAATGGGATAGAATAAATTGGTTGTAGACCATATTGTGCCTATCATGTGGCACTGAATACAGAAAATGAGAAAATGATTTATGAACCGTAGTCTATTCAAGAATTTAAACTAGATGTGGTTAGCAAAAATGGAAAGTTATTTTTCAAGTAGAATTGAATTCTCTTAAAAAATAGAAGTTTATGAACCTGTTGTTCAAATACTACAATGGGTAAAACTTTCGAGTATAAATATATTTTGTGAGAAAATATAGTATGGAGATATAAAGTGAGATTTAATGCACAAGAATTTTTTAGTTAGATAGTACAAGAAAATTTTTATATGCATTTGACATTTACATGAAAGTCTTTGAAGGGTTACAACTGCTGAAAAATATGGAATATGAAAACTTTATTTAATACATATGCAAAGATCTCTATATAGATTAAAATAGTCGAGAAGCATGAGATATAATCATCTTGGTGAATATTTATTGAAAGATGAGTTATAAGAATGATCTTATTTGTCCATGTGTTTTCATAAAAAAAGCATGATCTGAATTCACTAACATCTCAATTTATGTTGATGATTCGAAGATCATTGGAACTCCTGAAGAGATTCCAAAAGCTGTAGATTTCTTGAAAAGAGAATTTGAGATGAACGATCTTGAAAAAATAAAGTTTTGTCTTGGTTTACAAATTGAGCATCTAGATAAAGGAATTTTGGTGCATCAATCTAATTATGCACAAAAGGTGTTGAAATGATTTAATATGGACAAAGTACATCCATTGAGCAATCCAATGGTTGTACGATCACTTGATGTAAAAAAATGATTCATTTCATCCTTGAGAAGATAATGAAGAAATTCTTGGTCCTGAAGTACCATATCTGAGTGTAATATGTGCATTAATGTATCTTGCTAACAATATAAGAACTGATATTACTTTTGTTGTTAATTTATTATAAAGTTATAGCTTTGCACCAACTCCTAGACATTGAAATGAGATTAAACATATATTGTATTATCTTCGAGGAACCATTGGTTTAGGTTTGTTTTATTCATATAAAAATAAACCTCAATTAGTTGGGTATGCAGATCCGGGTTATTTATCTGACCCGCATAAAGCCCAGTCTCAAACGGGGTATTTATTCACATATGGAAGTATGGGTATATCTTGGCGATCAACGAAGTAAACTATCATCGCTACTTTCTTAAATCATATTGAATTAATAGCGATTCATGAAGCTAGTCGTGAATGTGTATAGTTAAGATCATTAACAAAACATATTAAGATGCATGTGGAAAATCAACGGCTATAGAAGATTCGACAATGATATATGAAGACAATGCAGCTTGTATCACTAATTGAAGGAATGTTAGACAGAATTAAACATATTTCATCAAAGTTATTCTTTACTCATGACCTTGAAAAGAATGGTGAAATAAGTATTCAATAAATTCGTTATTGCAACAATTTAGCAGACTTGTACACTAAAGCATTACGTTCTACAACATTCAAGAAGTTTGTTTACAACATTGGAATGCGCCGTCTCAAGGATCTCTAATATTCTTGCAAACATGGGAGTAAACACTGTACTCTTTTTCCCTTAGCCACAGTTTTTATCTCATAGGATTTTTCTTTGGTAAGATTTTTAACGAGGCAGTGTCTCATTCACAATAATGGACATCAAATGAGGAGTGTTGAAAAGTAACGGTTTTATGTTACTTGATGTCCATTAAATCTTGCATTTAATCTCATTTAAAGCTCAATTATGTAATGGCCTATTGGCTTCAATTATTTATCTATAAATAGCACTTGTTCTATGCAATTGTATATACAAATTACAAAGGCCAATACATATATCTTATTTCTATTCCTCTTTTATTTTAATTAATATTATATTCCTAAGAGATGATAATTTTTTAGGGTTTCTAATCGTTTATTTATTGTTTACATTATTATAATAAAAAATAGGAGTATATTATTCTGAATATTTTTTTACCTTTCATAATTAACTTGAATTTGTTACTACAACAAACTATAATGAAGTTACAAAGTTATTTTTAATTTTAGAAGTTGAATGTGGACTGCATTAATTATATGACAAAACGTCAAAAAATACTTTTTTTTAGTAAAGTGTTTGTACTTATAGTATAAGTAATAGGATAATTGATTATAAGTTCATAACTACTTGTATTGTCAATTTGTTTCTATTTTTATACAATTTATCTTTCAATAGGTAGTTAAATTTCACATTTTTTAATGATTATTCTCAACTATGAGAATTGCAACTTCTAGTTAAAATTCAAAGTTTGCGAATACATAAAACAAAAAAAGATTAGTTTTATTAAATGAAAATTGGGTTATATTTGTTTTCGGAATGAGATCAATAAATTAGTTCGAGGTAAATAAATTAGTTCTTTTTGCAGTACATATGTTTTAGCAACAATAATTAACGAGGGTTGGTCCAAGTGGTAAGCGACTTGACATCGCTTAAGTAAGGTCTTGAGTTTGAGTCCTAGTGAATGCAAAAAATCCTTATTGAAAGACTCACCCACCACAGCCAGATGTGCGACCGAATCAGATATGAACGTAATCGGAGCAAAGCTCATGGGAAAAAAATGTTGATCCAGTAATACAATCCAATCACATTTGATCAGTTCTTAGATACTCTTAATAATAATATATAGTGGGGAACCCGTAAATTTTTTACCATGGCGCCATAGATATTTATGTGTGTTTAATGTTATTAAAATATTACTAAATTATAAATTCAAGTACAATAAATTGTAAATGAAATAGGAGAGCTATAAATGATTTTGTATAGATATATAGGCATTTGTTAAAAATATTATTTTTTTTCTAGAATAAATGAATAATTTTAACATTAATATATGTTCCAAATACCAGAATATTAATTTGGGGTTTAAATATAATTTTTAATGAGTTCAAATACAATACATACATAAATTAGTACTATTAGAAAAAAAAAGTGAGGTTTAAGGACCTACTTCCCTACATGTGGCTTCGCCCTTGATAGTATACCTCTATTCTTTTATTACGATGATCGCTTGGGAGTAAGATAGGTGCACGAGATAACAATGAAAAATGTTTTGGATCAAAGTGCACATTATTAGAATGAGAAGGTAGCCCTGCAAAATTTATGAGTTGTAGGGATGGATTAAAAGAAAAGGACTATAGAGTAGTATTGTAGAAATTGATGCTCATGTTGTAGTAGCTCGACTCACTTATCTAGCAAATATTCATTCTTGTGTTGGAATTGGTAATGAGAATTGTCTTAAAATTGCACGAGATATTGACATGGTTAAATAAAACACATGTGATATGATAGCTCGTGTAACTGATTAGACTGTATTCTTTACCTCCTTCTTGAGTTGTAATTGATTTTATATAATAAGTGATTACTATTTTCAGAAACAATTCGAAATTATTAGGAATATGATACCAAGGCAATAAAATTATATCACATAATATTTGCACATAGGGTTTTTCTTTCCATTTTGTAATTTATAGTTTTCCAAAACACCGTTAAGTTTTCATAAAGGTTGACTAATTAACTATTAAACAATTAATTAATACATCACTCTATAAAAGTGGTGGGGTTATAGATTTAATACCTAACCTCTTTAAAAATTTCATTAATTTAAAAAAATAATTAATTAATTATTGTAAAATAATAAGAATAACAAGAATATAATTAATAGGAAGTTGAGTATAACAAAGATGAAAAGAAAGATATGAAACTATATTCATCTTATTCATTCATGTAGCTTACGATAACCTATATTTATAGGTAAAGGACTTGAACTTGTAAGGTCACAAGTTACATATCTTAAATGCAATTAAAGGGAGGAGAGGCTACATGTGATAGGAGTAATAGTCATCCAATTACTAATATATTGAATAATATATTTATAACACTTCCCCTTGGATGACTATGCAATATGAATATGCCTCGTTAAAACCTTGCAAAGGAAAATCCAGTTGGACAAAACCTTAGCGAAGGAAAAAGAGTACAATATTCATAAGCAATTTTACTTCCCCTCAAATGTACAATGGTCAAGACAAATATTTGAGCTAACTCATTCCGATATAATGCACTTGCATTTTGAGAGTAGAAGCAGGTGGTGACTTGGTGAAAAGTTTGGCAGAATTGTCACTTGATCTAACTTTGTAGATGTTATTTGATTGATCTCCATGAGATCATGATTATGTTTGGTTCTATCTCCTTTCATATAACATCTTCAGTTGAGCAATACGATCGATATTATCTTCATAATTATCGTTGGACACGACGCCAAATTGTCCGTGCATAGATCTTTCACCTATATTGAATAATGTTCTTATTTGACATAAATTTATACTGAAATAAGTTCAGTTCAATTCAGCTCACTTCAGCTCAGTCAACTTCAGTTCAATTCAATTCAGTTTAAAAATTGAAAAAAACAGAGCCTTGAGATGATATTTTTTTTGGGTTTTTAATCGTTTATTTATTGTTTACATTATTACAATAAAAAAAAATAGGAGTAGGATATTCTGAAATTTTTTTACCTTCCATAATTAACTTGAATTTGTTACTTCAAACGGTAATGAGTTACAAAGTTAATTTTAACTTTAGAAAATGAATGTGGACTGCATTAATTGGATGACAAAACGTCAAAAAATAGGTTGATATCTTGTAGAATTTAACATAGTAGTGAAGTGTTTGTACTTATATAAGAGGATGATTGATTATAACTTTATAACCAATATTATCAATATCATACCGTACCGTATCGATCGGTTTGACCGATTTTATTGTGAATCAGTCACGGCTATGGTACGGTATGTGTAGATACCGATTTTAAAAGAAAATCGGAGAAAATCGGGTTAAATTGGTAAAAAACCGGGAAATCGGCGTACCGGTTTAAACCGGTTTTCTCAAAATATTTTTGGCGACACATAAAATTGTTGCTAAAGATATATAAAAGTGTTGCTAAAGATAAAAAGTGTTGCTAAAGACATAAAAATATGTTGCTACAGACTCAATAACGTTGCTAAAGACATAGAAAAGCGTTGCTAATTAAAACGTTGCTAAAAACTGAAAAAGCGTTGCCATAACTACTGAAATCATAAAATATATATATTCTTAAAAAATAAAAAACCGATAAAACCACTAATAATACCAATAATACCGGTTATACCGCATACCACTAGCCTCAACGATATGTAGCCCGATACGATATCGATAACATTGTTCATATCTACTTGTGTTATCAATTTGTTTCTATTTTTATACAAATTATCTTTGATTAGGTAGTTAGATTTCACATTTTTTTATGATTATTCTCAACTATGAGAATTGCAACTTCTAGTTAAAATTCAAAGTTCGCTAACACATAAAACAAAAAATGATAAGTAGTTTTATTTTTTTGGAATGAGATCAATTAGGCTATGTTTTTTTCAACTTCTGAAAATTGAATTAAACTGAACTAAACTAAACAGAATTAAAATGGACTGAACTGAACTAAACTGAACTTATTTCAATATAAATTTATAACTACGCATAACTGAATTGAAGTAGACTGGACTAAACTGAATTGAAGTGAACTGGTTTGAACTGAATTGAATTGTAATTCAAAAGACCGGAGCCTTAGAATATAAGATTCATGAAGCGTTGCCGAGAAGATAGTGATAGAACCCGATATAAAATCACATGTGATGGCTCTAGCAAATATTCGTTCTCATGTTGGAATTGGTTATGGGAATTTTCTTATAATAGCTAGAGATAATGACATGGTTAAATTCAATACATGTGATAGCTCGTGCACAACCAAATTCTTTACCTCCTATCCACGACCGGTCTTACAAAATTTGGGACTCTAAGCGAAAAATAAATATTTTAAAATTGTAAGGCCTTAAACGGAAAGTATGCATTTTTAAATATACTAGTAACACTAATATCAAATTTAGAGTTTATTGCTAACTTCATTCTATATTAAAAAAAAACATAACAAGCGTAGTTAAAAGTTGGAAATTAAATAACGTATTGAAATAAAGTAGTATACTAATATAAAACACTAATTAGTTTAGAACCCCTAATATTTTTGATCTCCTAATATTTTAGAGCCCTAAGTGATGGCCTAATTGACCTCTATTGTAAGGCCCGCGCTGCTCCTTTCTGAAGCTGTAAGTGATTATATATAATAAGTGATTATTATTTTCAGTCAAAGAAACACTTCAAAATTATTAGGAGGTATATCACATAATATCTGCACATACGGTTTTCCCTTACATTTTTGTAATTTATTGTTAAGTTTTTATAAAGGTTGACTAGTTAACTATTAAACAATTAATGGATTTTAAAAACACTTTTCCTATCTATTACCAAATTAACTATCATTCACAATGTCTAATCCAAAAAATATTATGAAATGCATAAAAAGTTTAGTACATATCGGACTCCTATTGTTTCTAAACTTATGGTTTTCTGTATCAAATCAGTGTCCAGACAAATTCTAGTTATTCTATCAATTTATCCTATACAAAATTCCTAACTATATTGTTACATTGTCATCTTCTCTTTACTTCTATTAAATAATGATTGATTCTCTTAAATTGTTTGCTATATACACATCCTCAAATTGTCTACTATAGAAATCAGGTTCTTCAGGTTTAAACCGGGGCGAGGCCCGAACATTTCCACCAAATTCGGAAGACAACTTAGCTCCAAGATGTTCGGAACTATTGTTTGTTCCAACATTATACTGATGATAATAATGATAATAATAATAATAATCATCCTCTTGTGATTTCAACAATCTTGTCATTTTTCTCTTCCGATACTTTCTCCAACTTGCTTGAACCAAGCAAGCTCCCCAGGTCCTCCAATGATGAGAATAATACCGAAAAGAATGCTGCAACTTCTTGCTTTGAAGTCTCTTAAATTGTTGAACAACAAATACGAGATCTTCTGCTTGAAGTGCGAAAGCTACGACTTCTGAAAGAGCTTTCACATTTCGGGTTGAAGAAGGCAAGTTGGCACTAGGGTTAGGCATCAATGCCCATGTTAGTAGTTCCTCGCCACAAAAATCACCTGGCTGGAGGGTTATGGAGTTGAAGAATTTCGATCGCCCTCCGTTAGTGGTTGAGCTCTCTAGTTGGCCTCGAATAACAAATAGCATCTCGTTTACTGGCTCGCCTTCTCGGAATATGTATGTGCCCTTGGTGCTCAATGACGAGGCTAGGCGTTCGCATATGGCATCAAGAAGTTGATCATCCATTTATGAGAAAAATGGAACCTGTTAGACTCTAGAACATTAACGGTAAAATGTCAACTTTTAAAACATGTCAAGTGATTAGGTGTATTTTTAGCTCAATAAGGCATAATGTATCTGTAGTCCCTTGTAGTTGGTCTGAATCGCTTAGTGCTCCCTTAAATTTTTAAAAGGTCTTTGTAGCCCCCTCAACTTGCAAAAAGTGCATCAGTATGCCGCTTATTGACGTGGTAAGGGGAGGAAAAAAAAACAGGCGAGTGGACTTTGAGAATTTTTCAAGTTGTACCGTGTGTCAACCTACTATTGGTTTGACTTTTCAAGTTGTCACGTGTCACCCTACTATTGGTTTGACTTTTCAACATTTTGGACATGTGTCGCGTGTGCACTCCATGTGCTACACATCGTATGGTTCAGACGCAATCATGGGCAAACCGGTGCACTTTTCAAAGTTGAACGAGACCTTTTGAAAGTTCAGGGGCAGGGGCCAACTACAAGGTAAGCCTTTCAAGAACATTTGATCTATCAAGCACATTCATGACGCATTAACACCTATTTAGTTACCAAAAAAATATTAAGCCTTAACACTTCTAGTTTATGTGTTAAGGATAATGTTGGCTAGCTTTGATGTTGCTTTTCAAAAAAATGTTAGGCACAACTATACCTTCACTAATTAATAACATCTAAGGAAAATAAGGATCGATAACATACTCGACTAACAAGGGATAGACACAAATGTCGTTGAATTTCTCTTCGGAGATCCAATGGAAGAGAACGCAGTATAGATTCTTCATGAACGCCTCTTGTAGCAAACCATTTATATTGGACAAATTTACGAACTTGTTCTTGTAAATTGCAAGGTAGTTGTCGAACTCTCATCCATTCCTCGGTGTCTCTTCTCTTAATCCTCCATTCTTCCACTCTTACCGTCATAGATTGCAAATTAGTCTTGAAGTAAGGACATAAAAACATATTATCAGTGATTGGTGTATTTGCATATCCTTCAATTCAAATTCTTTTTTTAGTACTCTTATTGATGGTTATTGATTGAGAACCCAAAAGTATAGTTATGGTATGGTTTTATAATATATACCTGCATATTGCCAATCAATTGTGCAGATAGAACCAACCCAATAATACAGATAATAATGCAGAACATATTTTCCCCTAAAAATGTGCTCGTCTCTAAATTTTGTGCATAAGAGCTGCCAATAAAATAAAACAAATACTTCTAAGCATGAAAGACAAGATCATTCTTATAATAATTTGAATAAAAAACACAAACTTCAAAACCTTAACAGTTTAACATAAGATTATTACTGAATAAATGTAGTTATTTTGCAACTTTAAATTGATAAATAAAGCATGAACTATCTGATTATCCCAGATCCAGAGAATTGATAAACTGAGTGGGATTTAACGGAATAACAACCCCTGTGATGAGCCAAAAAATTATCAAACTTATTATGAGAGTTAGATTACCTTAAATTTCTCAAACCCCACCGAAGGCAGCACAAGTACTTCCCGACAAAAGTTGAGGAAGCAACACCATGTGTGAAAGCACTAGAATATATACCATAATGAAATATGATATTATCATCAGATGGACTACAGTTACCCGGAACACGTGTAATATTCCTCCAATATTGACGTTCAGCATGTCCTGTTGGATTATAAACTTGATCTATATTAATGGATAGAAACTCAAAATTTAAATTCAATCGATTGGAGTTTAAGCCCACAAATCCAAAATGTAGTAAATTTATTTAGGTATTTTAAGTATGTACATTTTTTATGTGTGATAACCAAATTGGAGGCTATTAACTACAACCAATTTGGAGGCCATTAAATTAACTAAATAAGTTGGCTATTAATTGTATTAGTTGGAGGTGGTGATGAGTAATTGTGTTAGTTGAGAGTTGTATAATTCACCTATAAATAGGTGAGTTGTTTAGTTATTTTTCATCAACAAAAATAAGAACTTCTTTAAAGAGAAAACAAGTAAAGAGTGAGTTGTAGTTTTGTATTTTGAGTGAGAGTGTTCTCGTAATATCTTTGAGTTTAATAAAAGTTGTTCATTTGAGTGTTTTAATTATAACAAAGTGGTACCAGAGACACGTTCGAAAGTTGATTACGCTTCCGAAAAGTTCCATTTTCGATTGCAAAAGTTGAATTTAAGGAACTCTAGACGTTGCAGTAGCCCAGAAAGTGTTGCAAAAGACAGAAAAAAGTGTTGCAGAAATCTGCAGAAAGTGTTACAATACGTCCAATGTGTCGCAAAAGACTCCAGAAGTGTTGCATTAGCCCCTGTACGATTAGAATAGCTATTTGGGTAAGATGGCGAATAGTGTGGCATCGTTTCAAGTTCCAACACTCAACAACAACAACTATGACAATTGGGATATCAAAATGAAGGTTATTATCGGAGCACATGATGTTTGGGATATCGTAGAGAAAGGCTTAGCCGAGCTCGAAAATGAAGCCTCTCACATAAGATCAAGCTACAACTTTGAAGGATTCCCGAAAGAGAGATAAGAAAGCTCTCTTCCTCATCTATCAAGCTTTAGATGACGTCAATTTTGAGAAAATTTTAAGCGCAACTTCCGCTAAGCAAGCATGGGAGAAACTACAGACCTCTTACAAAGGAGTCGAAAAGGTGAAGAAGGTCCGTCTCCAAGCACTAAGAGGTGAGTTTGAATCCTTGCATATGAAATCATCCGAGTCTATCTTCGATTATTTTTCCAAAGTAGCAACTGTTTCGAATCAATTGAAAAGAAATGGTGAGAAGTTAGAAGATGTAAGGATAATCGAGAAGATACTCCACTCGTTGGATCCCAAATATGAGCACATCGTGGTGACTATTGAAGAAACCAAAGACTTGGAGGAAATGACGATCGATGAACTCCAAGGATCACTACAAGCCTATGAAGAAAATCACAAGAAGAAGCAAGGTATCTCTAAGTAACTCCTCAAGCTATAGCTCAAGGATACGAGTGAAGGTCAAGGAAATGGTAGAAACAAACAACCATGACAGAGGCAGAGGCAGAGGACAAGGCCACAGACGAGGTGGTAGCCGTGGTCGTGGACGAAGTTAGGATTACAACAACAATTCCAGCGATAACTACAAGAAAGGAGAAAGTTCCACACAAGGTCGCGGAACAGGCAATTCGAACGCGAGGTATGACAAATCTCAAGTCTAGTGCTACAATTGTCAAAAGTTTAGGCAATACGCTTCAGAATGTAGAACTCCTAACAATCAAGTCAAGGAAAAGGTGAACTTTGTGAAGGAGAAGATCGAGGAGAAAGAAACACTATTACTAACGTACAACAACAACAATGATTATCAAGACAACACATAGTATCTTGACACCGGTGCAAGCAACCACATATGCGGAAAAAGAAGCTTATTCGTGCAGCTCACTAAAGAAGTAAGCAGCAATGTCTCATTTGGTGATGATAGCAAGATATCAGTGAAAAATAAAGTTAACATCCTCTTTCGTGCTAAAGATGGTAGCCACCAATTAATTTTAAATGTCTACTACGTGCCTAATATAAAGTGCAACATTCTAAGTTTTGGTTAAGTTTTAGAAAAAGGCTATGATATTTACATGAAAGATTGTAGTCTTTTCAAAAGAGATGGCAAAGGAGATCTGATTGTTACAGTACAAATGTATAGAATGTTTCCTTTGAACATTCAACGCGATGTTGCGAAGTGTTTGGAGGCGTGTTACAAAGACGCATCGTGGCTATGGCATCTTCGATTTAGTTATCTCAACTTTGGAGGATTGGAGCTGTTATCTAAGAAGGAAATGGTTAGAGGCTTAGCATGTATCAATAATCCTGATCAATTGTACGAAAGATGTCTACAAAGTAAACAATTGAATTCAATCATTTCTTATATGTATACCTATTGATGGAGTGTAGCTCCTCAATTTGCATATTTCCACCGAATCTAAGTAGAGAAAAGTCTTGGCTTTATATCCCAGTTTTTGCTTACATAAATAGGTCTCGAATCAGCATAATACTCTTGACGATGATGATGGTGATGAATGATGAAGATCAAGATTCTGATCAAGAAAATCAAGATATGCATCATTTTGGTTAGCAAGATTGTCAAGATCAAGAAATTAACCGAGATTCCGCTCATCAGGATCTTGTGATAGGCAAGATGCACATTCCGGAGATCGAGACTTCTTTGAATACCACTCCCTTAAAACCTGCTATTGTGGAAGCAGTTCCAGATATTGGTTTGGTATAAGCGATGACGAAGAAGACACTGTCGATATGGGAACATAAACTATCCGGAACATTAAGTGAATTTTTTTATTTTCTTTTTTCATATTGGCTTTGTTTCTTTTCGTTTCTTGTTTGTTTGTTTGTTTTGTTTTTTTCTTTTCTTTTAATTATATTTGAGCCCAGATTTCTGGCTTACACTTCAATTAAAGAATAGTAAATAAACATTGTATATTTTGGCACTATCATTCATTACTAATGGTGGCAAATTCTGTGTGCAATCTGTCACTTATCCCTTTTAATAGTAAAGCTCTAAGTTGGGATCTGTCATATTGAGAAAATGAATGGGGCACTTCTTGGGACTGTGATAAGGATTTTATAGTCGGAGCATGGTCTTTCCTCATCATTCCTATCACTTCTTTTGTCAGATCTGCGAAATCTTGAGCCATCTGAGTAACTCCTATTTGACTGCGACTTAGAAAATTGGTAATTTCCACAGAGTTGTCTATGTACACTTCTCTCTGTTTTCCTACCCTAACCACCATATCATAGGCTTTATTAATTGATGGAAGAGGTTCCATAAGCAAAATCTGATTGATTACATGCTCATAAGTGTCTGCTAAGCCCATATGGAATTGCATAAGCATGTCCTCATCTTTGAGAATTGTGATTCTATTGTAAGCATTACATACGCAGTAGCATATGCAAACTGGATCTGGCCTCAATATCAACTCAGTCCAATATCGCTTCAATTTAGTATAATCTTGCATCACAAGCAAATCACCTTGATTTAGCGAATTCAGGTTCCTATTCATCTGATATAACAGGGGTCCATTGTGTTGGGAACTGACAGTCATTTTGAACATGCATAACATGCATGGCGGAAATTCAAAATTTTGTCCCTTGTCCCTAAGAACTTCTATCAGTTGCATATAAATTAAGTAAAGCCTTAACTAAATAAATTATCTACCTAGGTTAGCATGCATAGGCTAGGCATACCATAATTCTAAATTGTGTCTTAGCATAAATATATTATACTAAGCATGTTATAACTAAGTTATAATCTAAGCATAAAAAACTAAGCATTCAAAACAACCTAAGCATAATAATTATTAAGTCTAAAACACTTAAAGAAAAAGATCTAATAATTAAAAGAGAATAAAAAACTTACCAGTTGAAGCGTGCTTTAGCAGAACCTTTTGCATAAGCCTCCAAGTGTAGGATAGCCTCTATGAGTATCCACACGAACCCCACCATCCGAAACCTCCCACGAGGAAGAACTGCAGAGTTTCGAGTATCTGCTAGACCACTCCAAAACCCACCCGAAAATATAAAAAAGGAAGTCCCTCTTAGTTAATTGAGAAAACTATTTGAAGAATCTCAAATACAAAACTAGAAAGAGGAGAGACAGATGTTGATGTTTTGAAACAATGAGCAGGAGGGGGCTTTATATAGGGAGAGGGGAAGCTCCCCTCATTAATGTAGGATGGGTAAAATACCACCTCCACCCCTATACTTGGGCGGCAAGCATTAGGCTTACGGCCCATGCCGCAAGCTGAGCTTGCGGCAAGCCGCCATGGATTGGCCTTTTATTTTACTTGGACCCTATGAATAAATTCACAGGTCCATGGCAAAACTCCTTTTTAATCCTCCTTTCTTTAATTTATTTATGACAATAATAAAATTAGTTGTTGGTCAAAATAAATTTCTGGCTTAACCAAAAAATGATCTAATCATTCTAATCAACACTTTAATTTATTTATGATCACAATAAAATTAGTTATCGGTCAAAATAAATTTCTGGTTTAACTAGAAAATGATCTAATCATTTAATCAACACTTCAATTTATTTATGACCCTAATAAAATTAGTTACCGGTCAAAATAAATACTTTGGTCTAACCAGGTAATGGTCTAACCATTCTTTATCTAATATTCTTGTAATAGACTAAGTCTATTAATTCTTTACTCAGTCCAATGAAAGTTCTATGTGTGTGACCTTATAGGATCCCGAAGTATTGAGTTGTTATGGTTTAACCAATAGTTGTTCTATAGGAACTATTGGCTTGAGGTTCTAGACCATGAATAGAATTCGATTAAGTTAAACGACTGTAGTACGCCTCTAGCAAGGGTCCACCATCCCCCATTACTCAGAATGTCATTTGTACTTATGACTTAATCCTGGTTAATGCAATAGTTGCCCAATGTGATCAAGTCCTTTCATTATTTAATATTAGTACCATCTGGTTTATTGGGTTCGGTTAAAGTGTTATCCCACCAATAGCGAGGTTGCTCCAAGCTATCCCAGTTATTTACTTGTTACCGAAGTATATTGCTCTTTACCATAATGTGTTTGACTAGAAACTATTTCTATCAATTACGTACTCTGATCAGAGGTTTATAGCAATCATCACTTCAACAAGTGGTCAGGTAAAACTCCTTAATATATCCGGAGCGATGGATTCTTTTCGACTACATAGCTCACCAACGTGCTGTCATCACTACACCCGTAATCACTCGTGGCGCCCTAAATTAATGAGTGAATAGGTATGACCCAAAGCATAACAATAGTACCACACAAGGTAACTAGCATCTCAAGTATGAGAATATTCGCAAAGCTACTGCATAAAGATAAACACTAACACCTTGATATGTATACCAAGTGTTTATCTTATTACGGTCTCCAATATATCTACTAGATATATCCATGTGTCAAACTCAAGGCACCACATTCAGTCATAGGAGGTTAACTGCTTGGACCCTTTCCAAAAAAGTTGACCATATGATAGTCTTACTATTCCATCAATATCCTTTCTTGATGAAACTATGACTAGCGATAGTTTAGATATAATCATAATTGTACATGAAGCAGGTCTCACCAAACATAGTCCTACTATGATATCTCTTGCTTCATGCTATGTTTATGTCAAGGACTATTGTACATAGATATCAATGAATATATTTTAACCAGTCATAATATATATGAACACATCGATATAAAAAAAAGAATAAATGCCTTTATTAATTTAATAAATTATTTATACCAGTACATAATTAAGATATATCGCCCTAATTGCCTTAAGGGCATACATCATATCTAACACATTGCTCTCACCGAACCTTTTTTCGAGTTCCTTCCACAACTCTCTAGATGTTTTAATATACAAAAAAATCCTTGCTAAGTTCTTTGGACATTAACTTGAGAATCCAAGAACTTACGAGACAGTATGATTTCTGCCATTGCTTGTACTCTCTTGTTCCCTTGATTGGCCTCAGATCATCTTCGATTATGAATCTTAACTTTTCTTTGGCTATCAGTGCTCGCTTGATGGCTATACTCCAAGGTAGATAATTGTTTCCGGTGAGAGCAGTACTTACCAACGTCATGCCTGGATTCTCAACGATCTGATGTTGATTGATCGTCTGGTTTTATTCTTGCCTCGCGCCGATTCTCAGATTAGTCTCTGAGTTTTCTTCATTTGCATTCAGATGTTGATCTTGACTTACATCTTCCTCAATTACATTTTAGAATCAAAATTTGTTTTGTTTTCTCACCATTGAATCAGAGCTTTGATACGGTGAAACAATGGCAATTCTTATTGATCAACTCTCAAAAAAATCAATGTACATGATTGGTGCTATTTATACAAGATGCAACAGTGAGAAAAGAAAGAAAGGGAAAGAGCGGGAAAGTCAGTTTGTAACTGAAATTGCTGAGTTGGCTGATGAGCTATTAGCCACGTGAAGCCCATGTGAGGAGTCCAGCTCAACTTGACACATAAGCAACTTGAACTTGCACTTTGCTATTCCTTCATAAATTCATCACAACATTGTATTAAAAGCTCAATGTAGTTATTTTAAATTTTTTTTTCAAAAAAATTTGCCTTATTTGGTTTACATTAAATGAAAAGAAAAATTCTCAACCCGCCCCGAATGTGATTCAAACCTGGGACCTCTAGAGGTCACAGATTCAATGTTAACCATTAGGCCAACACCTTAATTACAGTCTAGCTATTTTAGTTTGATTCTGTTGCATTTGTAATATATTTGTTCTGAAATAGTAACCCTATTGGATAAAAAATCAATTGCTTAATCTGAATTCAATTTTGAATTCAACTCTAGTAAACAATCTCATATTTAGGATGATGTTGAAAAGTAACGTTTTTATTTTACTTGATGTCCATTAAATCTTGCATCTAATCTATTGGCTTCTATTATTTACCTATAAATAGCGCTTCTTTAATGCAATTGTATATACCAATTACAAAGGCTAATACATATATCTTATTTCTATTCCTCCTTTATTTTAATTATATTATATTTCTAACACGTTATTAGCACGAATTGTCTCCATTTTCAAATATATGAAAATTACAGCAAAGAGAATTTATTTCAGTTTCTAAACAATCTGTCTCAGTCAGCTTCCGATAGGAATCGCTGGAGATCCGACCGTTGGATCATCCTGAAATTTTGTTACAACATTCTCGACATCCGGGTCTTTATTTTGACCATTGAATCGGTTGTTCAGAGTTGTAGAAAGGAAGTTCCGTCCAAGGCAGAATGATGGTAATTACCAGGAAGTCTGCTATTTTTTTTAGGTGTAATCAAACTGGTTTGAACATTGTTGAGAGATGCCATATTTCCGGTTCCTAAGAGCGTCATAATCTGTATTCCCTCCACTTAAACCAGCTAATTCCTCTCTTTCAATTTTTAACTCATTTATTATGCTTCATTTCAATACGTTTTCAAACGGATGCAAATGATATATGTTTTTCGGTGAATCTACCCAGCTGGACGTTTTTCATCATTACCAAAGTTCTAATCATTAGATCGTCAAGAAATTTGGTCAAAAGTTTCTAACATCCGTTTCTTTGTTTTTCACCTTTGGATTGTCGAGAAAATTTCTCAAAGGTACTTTCGTGTAAGGTAGAAGTGGTACGACTATCTTTGGTATATTTTTTCTTATTATCATATATGTTAAATTTTTCAGTTATTAACTATTGATGTTACCGAGAAATTAATTTTTATGAGTGTTGAATAATGAAATTTTATTTTCAACGGGTATCGACAATATAGATATATCAAGATCCTGAAGATCTTTAAATAATGACGCCATGTTAATTTTACTACAAAAGATCCTGAAGATCTTCGAAAAATTATGAGCATATGAAAGTAATATATCTACCAAAAGGCTCATTTTATGTGGAATAAAATTTTTGGACTTTATTTGATATAAACTTGTGCTCATGTAGGAGTATGTGCTCTTAAGCAATATTAAAATGAATAATTAATGATTTCCACATGGATATATTTTTTGAAATAAATATATCACAATGACAAGAAAATTATAACGAAATCGGTGGTGTAATCCGTTCGAATAACTTACGTAAATTAGCAATTTTGATGAATAGTAAAATAGCAAGCCACTATTCATTTCTAGAATTTAATTGTCATCACTTACCATTTGAGTATACTTATTTTGGTATAATGATACTATTCATACATCCGCATATGATTAATATTCATGGATACGATACTATTTATGTATACAATTATTATTCATGTGAATAGTGAATTTCATGAATAGTGAAAATATAATGAATAAAGATTTTGTTAAAAAACCATGGACATGTTTTATTAGATCAAATATATTCCCTGAAAGGAATGTCATATATTCCCTGAAGTGAATATTATATCATTATATAAATTTTAATGGTAAATTTGTAGTCATTAATATAATTATATAACCATCTGAAGTGGAAAATGAAATTGGGCATATAGTATGCCCAATAGTTGCGACAATATGACCATAAAAATAGAATATTATGTTAATTTTTCACTAACCTAACATTTATATTTTTTTTCTTTTATTAACATTTAATTTTAGTTTTTATTTTATTATTTACTTAATTTTATTTAAGTTATTAAATATGTTATAGTAAGATAGTTGACTATTTTAGGTCTTTTAGATCTTTGTTAAATTATAATAATATATGGTGTCTGTTATTTTATATGAGTGTGCTAGCAATTTTCACCTGTAGTGGAATATCAAATTGATGATAATAATCACTACTAGAAGTGGAATATCAAATTGAAATCTTTGATAGAAGGAAATGAACATTTTCTGGTATTAATTGACGTCAATGCTAATAAAGCAAATGTTATAATCCGGATATGAGTAAAATGAATATTATCATGATATTGGTAACACAAAATTATTGAACGCCCCGAAGAGCCAGTATTAATGTATCAAGGAGATAAAATTTGATAAAAGCTCAAGAAGAAGCTAAATATTTTTTTACTCAAAATATGAGTAATACAAAAGTTGCCATTATATTTGATATTACAAATACAATACAAGGCTCCATAAGAGTTGGTATTTTATTACAAAGGGGAACAAAAATTATAATAGAAAATGCGTTCTTTCTCTGTATTCTCACAGAATTTTATTCATGAAAATTAGCTGTGAAAGAAGACATTAAAAGAATGTCTTAAAACTAGATTTTGTGATCAAAATATATGGATTTATACAAGTGTAAGATTAGATCATCCTAGTTTGAAAATGATGAGATAAATTTAGAAAAATGCACATGGGCATCAATTGAAGAATCAGACATTTCTTCAAAGTAATAAATTATTGTGTGTTGCTTGTTCGCAATTAAAATTGATAGTAAAATTTTCCAAAAGTAAGGTTGGAATTAATCTCTATTCTTACAATGTGATATATGTGGATCAGTTAATCCACGATGTGAATTTTTTTAGTTATTAAGTATACTTCCTAAAGAAGTGGAAATACGTGTTCAATGAGATGACACATGTATGCCAGAAAATTACATTGGGATAAAAGTTGAAAATCCAATAGCATATGTTCAAACTCAAATTGATATGGCGAAATGATTTATTAAAAACATCTCCAACTAATTGCACGAATGTTAATTATGTGAACAAATATCTTAACTACAATTTGGGGTTATGCAATATTGTATGTAACAAATTTTATATATTTAAGACCAACAAGTTATCAAGATTTTTCCCCATTACAATAACTTTTGGTCATAAGCCCAATATTTCTCATCTTAGAGATTTTGGTTGTGCAATATATGTGTTTATTAATTCATCACAAAGGACTAAAATTTGTCCACAAAGGAGATTAGAAATTTATATTGGCTATAAATATCTCCTTCAATAATTAAATACAATCGAGTCATTCACTGATAATATATTTACTGCATTATTTGCATATTGTTAATTTTTTTGTACTTTCCCAAAATTAGGGGGAGAAAATAGAAATATAATTTTGGAAAAGGAAAAAAAATATGTAATGATCCGTCACTTTCTCAAATGGATCCAAAATGAGTATTGATCTTTCATATACTAATTAATGCATTAATTCATATTGAGTTTTATGAAAAAACAATTAATAAAGCGCTTTGTTGTGCCTGAAGCATCACTGACCAATTGGTTAAAGGATAAAAATCCTTGAAAAGAAAATTATCGATAATAAAGATATTTGTATTGAAGATAAAAATATATTTAACTACTTTCCATTTCAATATATTATTATTATTATTTATGTTCTTGCATATTCATATTTATATTTTATTTATAGTTCATCATAAATTAGTGTACTAACATAAATACACTTCTTGTAGAAGTACTAGCACTTGAAGTGCGGGCACCTGAAGTGCAAACACCTGAAGTTGTTGAAAATGAAGGAATATAAATTATATTAGTACCGAAAATTAATAGGATAGAGAATAAATTGGTTGTAGACCATATTTTGCCTATCATGTGGCACTGAATACAGAAAATGAGAAAATGATTCATGAACCGCAGTCTGTTAAAGAATTTAAACTAGATGTGGTTAGCGAAAATGGAAAGTTATTTTTCAAGTAGAATTGAATTCTCTTAAAAAATATAAGTTTATGAATCTGTTGTTCGAATACTACAATGGGTAAAACTTTCGAGTATAAATATATTTTGTGAGAAAATATAGTATGGAGATATAAAGTGAGATTTAATGCGCAAGAATTTTTTAGTTAGACAGTGCAAGAAAATTTTTATATGTATTTGACATTTACATGAAAGTCTCTGAAGGGTTACAACCGCTGAAAAATATGGGATATGAAAACTTTATTTAATACATATGCAAAGATTTCTATATAGATTAAAATAGTCTAGATGCATGCGATATAATCATCTCGGTGAATATTTATTAAAAGATGGGTTATAAGAATGATCTTATTTGTCCATGTGTTTTCATAAAGAAAGCATGATCTGAATTCACTAACATCTCAATTTATGTTGATGATTCGAAGATCATTGGAACTCCTGAAGAGATTCTAAAAGCTGTAGATTTCTTGTAAAGAGAATTTGAGATGAACGATCTTGAAAAAATAAAGTTTTGTCTTGGTTTACAAATTAAGCATCTAGATAAAGGAATTTTGGTGCATCAATCGAATTATGCACAAAAGGTGTTGAAATGATTTAATATGGACAAAGTACATCCATTGAGCAATCCAATGGTTGTACGATCAGTTGATGTAAAAAAATGACTCATTTCGTCCTCGAGAAGATAATGAAGAAATTCTTGGTCCTGAAGTACTATATCTGAGTGTAATATGTGCATTAATGTATCTTGCTAACAATACAAGAACTGATATTACTTTTGTTGTTAATTTATTATAAAGATATAGCTTTGCACCAACTCCTAGACATTTGAATGAGATTAAACATATCATGTATTATCTTCGAGGAACCATTGGTTTAGGTTTGTTTTATTCATATGAAAATAAACCTCAACTAGTTGGGTGTGCAGATTCGGGTTATTTATCTGACCCACGTAAAGCCCGGTCTCAAACGGGTTATTTATTCACATATGGAAGTATGGGTATATCTTGGCGATCAACGAAGTAAACTATCATCGCTACTTCCTTAAATCATACTGAATTAATAGCGATTCATGAAGCTAGTCGTGAATGTGTATAGTTAAGATCATTAACAAAACATATTGAGATGAATGTGGAAAATCAACGGCTATATAAGATTCGGCAACGATATATGAAGACAATGCAGCATGTATCACTAATTGAAGGAATGTTAGACAGAATTAAACAAATTTCACCAAAGTTATTCTTTACTCATGACCTTAAAAAGAATGGTGAAATAAGTATTCAATAAATTCGTTATTGCAATAATTTAGCAGACTTGTTCACCAAAGCATTACCTTCTGTAACATTCAAGAAGTTTGTTTACAACATTGGAATGCGCCGTCTCAAGGATCTCTAATATTCTTGCAAACAGGGGGAGTAAACACTGTACTCTTTTTCCCTTAGCCACAGTTTTTATCTCATAGAGTTTTTTTTATAAGGTTTTTAACGAGGCAGTGTCTCATTCGCAATAATGGACATCAAACGGAGAGTGTTGAAAAGTAACGGTTTTATGTTACTTGATATCCATTAAATCTTGCATTTAATCTCATTTAAAGTTCAATTATGTAATGGCCTATTAACTTTTATTATTTATCTATAAATAGCACTTGTTCTATCCAATTGTATATACAGATTACAAAGGCCAATGCATATATCTTATTTCTATTCCTCTTTTATTTTAATTATATTATATTCCTAAGAAATGATAATTTTTTAGGGTTTCTAATCGTTTATTTATTGTTTACATTATTATAATAAAAAATAGGAGTAGGATATTCTGAATATTTTTTACCTTCCATAATTAACTTGAATTTGTTACTACAACAAACAATAATGAAGTTACAAAGTTAATTTTAATTTTAGAAATTGAATGTGGACTGCATTAATTATATGACAAAACGTCAAAAAATACTTTTTTTTAAGTAGTCAAGTGTTTGTATCCATATAAGTAATAGGATAATTGATTATAAGTTCATAACTACTTGTGTTGTCAATTTATTTCTATTTTTATACAATTTATCTTTCAATATGTAGTTAAATTTCACATTTTTTTATGATTATTCTCAACTATGAGAATTGCAACTTCTAGTTAAAATTCAAAGTTTGCGAATACATAAAACAAAAAAAGATTAGTTTTATTAAATGAAAATTGGGTTATATTTGTTTTCGGAATGAGATCAATAAATTAGTTCGAGGTAAATAAATTAGTTCTTTTTGCAGTACATATGTTTTAGCAACAATAATCAATGAGGGTTGGTCCAAGTGGTAAGCGACTTGACATCGTTTAAATAAGGTCTCGAGTTCGAGTTCTAATGAATGCAAAAAATCTTTATTGAGAGACTCACCTACCACAGCTAGGTGTGCGACCCGAGTCAGATATGAACGTAATCGGAGTAAAGTTCCGATGAACCTTATGGGCAAAAAAAATTGTTTTAGCAATAATACAATCCTATCACATTTGATCAGTTCTTAGATACTCTTAATAATAATATATAGTGGCGACCCGTAAATTTTTTTACCATGGTGCCATAGATATTTATGTGTATAAAATGTTATTATAATATTACTAAATCATAAATTCAAGTACAGGAGATCTATAAATGATTTTGTATAGATATATGGGCATTTGTTAGAAACATTATTTTTTCCAAACAATAAATGAGTAATTTTAACATTAATATATGGTCCAAATACTAAAATACTAATATGAGGTTTAAATATAATTTTTAATAGGTCCAAATATAATATATACATAAATTAATATTATTAGAAAAAAAGTGAGGTTTAAGGACTCCACTTCCCTACATGTGGCTTCGCCTTGATAGTATACCTCTATTCTTTTATTACAATGATCGCTTGGGAGTAAGATGGGTGCACGAGATAACAATGAAAAATGTTTTGGATCAAAGTGCAAATTATTAGAATGAGAAGGTAGCACCGCCAAAATTATGAGTTACAGGGAAGCTCTTGTATGGATTAATAGAAAAGGGCTATCGGGTAGTATTGCAGAAATTGATGCTCATGTGGTAGTAACTCGACTCAATTATCTAGCAAATATTCATTCTTGTGTTGGAATTGGTAATGAGAATTGTCTTTAAATTGTTTGAGATATTGACATGGTTAAACGAAACACATGTGATATGATAGCTCGTGCAACTGATTCTTCGACATTTAGACTGTATTCTTTACCTCCTTCTTGAGCTGTAATTGATTTTATATAATAAGTGATTACTATTTTCAGAAACAATTCGAAATTATTAGGAATATGATACCAAACCAATAAAATTATATCACATAATATTTGCACATAGGGTTTTTCTTTCCATTTTGTAATTTATAGTTTTCATAAAGGTTGACTAATTAGCTATTAAACAATTAATTGGTACACCACTCTATAAAAATGGTGGGAGGTTATAGGTTCAATATCTAGCCTCTTTAAAACTTTCACTAATTTAAAAAAACAATTAATTAATTGTTGTAAAATAATAAGAATAATAAGAATATAAATAATAGGAAGTTGAGTATAACTAAGATGGAGAGAAAGATATGAAACTATATTCATCTTATTCATTCATATAGCTTACAATAACCTATATTTATAGGTAAATGACTTGAATTTGTAAGGTCACAAGTTAAATATCATAAATGCAATTAAAGGGAGGAGAGACTACATGTGACAGGAGTAATAGTCATCCAATTAATAATATATTGAATAATATATTTGTAACACTTCCTCCTTGAATGACTATGCAATATGAATATGCCTCGTTAAAGCCTTGCTAAGGAAAACCCAGTGGGACAAAACCTTAGCGAGGGAAAAAGAGTACAATATTCATATGCAATTTTACTTCCCCTCAAATGTACAATGGGCAAGACAAATCTTTGAGTAACTCATTCCTATAAAATGCACTTGCATTTTGAGAGTAGAAGCAGGTGGTGACTTGGTGAAAAATTTGGTAGAATTGTCACTTGATCTAACTTTGTAGATGTTATTTGACCGATCTTCATGAGACAATGATTATGTTTGGTTCTATCTCCTTTATTATAACATCTTCAGCTGAGCAATACGATAGATATTATCTTCATAATTATCGTTGGACACGAAGCCAAATTGTCCGTGCATAGTTCTTTCACCTGTATTGAATAATGTTCTTATTTGACATAAATTTATACTGAAATAAGTTTAATTCAATTTAGCTCACTTCAATTTAACCAACTTTAATTCAGTTCAATTTAATTTAATTCAGAAAAAAATAGGGCCTTGGGATGATTATTTTTTTGGGTTTTTAATCGTTTATTTATTGTTTACATTATTACAATAAAAAAATAGGAGTAGGATATTCTGAAATTTTTTTACCTTCCATAATTAACTTGAATTTGTTACTTCAAACGGTAATGAGTTACAAAGTTAATTTTAACTTTAGAAAATGAATGTGGGCTGCATTAATTATATGACAAAACGTCAGAAAATAGGTTTATATCTTGTAGAATTTAACAAAGTAGTGAAGTGTATGTACTCATATAAGTAATAGGATAATTGATTATAAGTTCATAATTAATTGTGTTATCAATTTGTTTCTATTTTAATATAAATTATCTTTCATTACGTAGTTAGATTTCACATTTTTTTATGATTATTCTCAACTATGAGAATTGCAACTTCTAGTTAAAATTTAAAGTTCGCTAACACATAAAACAAAAAATGATAAGTAGTTTTATTAAATGAAAATTGGGTTATATTTGTTTTTGGAATCAGATCAATTAGGCTATGTTCTTTTCAACTTTTCAAAACTGAATTGAATTGAACTAAATTAAATTGAATTAATGGATGAACTGGACTAAACTGAACTTATTTCAATGTAAATTTATAACTACATATAATTGAACTGAAGTAGACTGGACTGAACTAAATCAAAATGAAGTGATTTGAACTGAATTGAATTGTAATTCAAAAGACTAAGGCCTTAAAATATAAGATTCATGAAGCGTTGCTGAGAAGATAGTGATAGAACCCGATATAAAATCACATGTGATGGCTCTAGCAAATATTCGTTCTCATGTTGGAATTGGTTATGGGAACTGTCTTATAAATAGCTAGAGATATTGACATGGTTAAATTCAATACATGTGTTGATCAAAAAAAAAAAATTCAATACATGTGATAGCTCGCCACAACCGTAGTCTTTACCTCCTTTCTAGGACCCATCTTATAAAATTTGGGACTGTAAAAATAGATATTTTAAAGTTATAAGGCATTAAATGAAAAATATGTATTTTTAAATATACTAGTAACGCTAATATCAAATTTAGAGTTTATTGCTAACTTCATTCTATATTAAAAAACGGTAATGCTATATTGACAACTTATATATTGATAATTTTTTACACCTTTAATTTCCACCCTCCATCTTATTATTATCTAACGATAGGTATCACTTTAATAAAAATAAAAAAATATTATTTTCTCTTCCTTTTCCAATTCTAAAACTTGCAAGCATTTTTATCTTCTTTCTTAATCAATTACCTTCTTCCTCTCTCCCTATTTTCTAGCTACCCTTACCAATTTAAAATCTCTATTTTCTAGCTACCCTTATCAATTTAAAATCCCTATTTTCTAACTACCCTTACCAATTTGAAATCCCTGTTTTATAGCTGCATGACAATACTAAAACCCTAGGGTTGGGTAAAATAAACCCTTTTGGTAATGGTGTACAGTATAGGTGCATGCCCCTAAAAGACAATGTGCACGCATGCCCCTATGTTCATGTTCATGCGTGCACAGTGTCTTTTAGAGGCATGCACCTATACTGTACACCGTTACCAAAATGGTTCATTTTGCCCACCTTAGAGTTTTAGTATTATCATGCAGCTAGAAAATAGGGATTTCAAATTAATAAGGGTAGCTAGAAAATAGGGAGAGAGGAAGAAGATAATTGATTAGGAAAGAAGATAAAAATGCCTTGCGAGTTTTAGAGTTGGAAAAGGAAGGGAAAGCAGTATTGTTTTATTTCTATTAAAGTGATACCCACCGTTAAATGATAATAAGATGGAGGTTGGAGATTAAATGTGTCAAAAATTATTAATATGCAAATTATCAATATAGCATTATCCATTAAAAAAATATAACAAGTGTGGTTGAAGTTGGAAATTAAATAATGTATTGAAATAAAGTAATATAATAGTATAAAAGACTAATTATTTTAGAGCCCCTAATATTTTAAATCTCCTAATATTTTAGAGCCTTAAGTGATAGCCTAACTAACCTCGACTGTAAGGCCGGCGTTGCTCCTTTCTGAAGTTGTAAGTAATTATATATAATAAGTGATTATTATTTTCAGTCAAAATTATTAGGAGATATATCACATAATATAATACGGTTTTCCCTTACATTTTTATAATTTATTGTTAAGTTTTTATAAAGGTTGACTAGTTAACTATTAAACAATTAATGGATTTTACACTTTTCCTATCTATTACCAAATTAACTATCATTCACAATGTCTAATCCAAAAAATATTATGAAATGCATAAAAAGTTTAGTACATATCGGACTCCTATTGTTTCTAAACTTATGGTTTTCTGTATCAAATCAGTGTCCAGACAAATTCTAGTTATTCTATCAGTTTATCCTATACAAAATTCCTAACTATATTGTTACATTGTCATCTTCTCCTCACTTCTATTACATAATGATTGATTCTCTTAAATTGTTTGCTATCTACACATCCTCAAATTGTCTACTATAGAAGTCAGGTTCTTCAGGTTTAAACCGGGGCGAGGCCCGAACATTTCCACCAAATTCGGAAGACAACTTAGCTCCAAGATGTTCGGAACTATTGTTTGTTCCAACATTATATTGATGATAATAATGATAATAATAATAATAATCATCCTCTTGTGATTTCAACAATCTTGTCATTTTTCTCTTCTGATACTTTCTCCAACTTGCTTGAACCAAGCAAGTTCCCCAGGTCCTCCATTGATGAGAATAATACCGCAAAGAATGCTGCAACTTCTTGCTCTGAGGTCTCTTAAATTGTTGAGCAACAAATACGAGATCTTCTGCTTGAAGTGCGAAAGCTTCGACTTCTGAAAGAGCTTTCACATTTCGGGTTGAAGAAGGCAAGTTGGCACTAGGGTTAGGCATCAATGCCCATGCTAGTAGTTCCTCGCCACAAAAATCACCTGGCTGGAGGGTTATGGAGTTGAAGAATTTTGATCGCCCTCCGTTAGTGGTTGAGCTCTCTAGTTGGCCTCGAATAACAAATAGCATCTCGTTTACTGGCTCGCCTTCTCGGAATATGTATGCGCCCTTGGTGCTCAATGACGAGGCTAGGCGTTCGCATATGGCATCAAGAAGTTGATCATCCATTTGTGAGAAAAATGGAACCTGTTAGACTCTAGAACATTAACGGTAAAATGTCCAACTTTTAAAACATGTTAAGTGATTACTCTCTTGTCTCATTGACGGTGTATTTTTAGCTCAATAAGGCATAATGTATCAGTAGTCCCTTGTAGTTGGTTTGAATCGCTTAGAGCTCCCTTAAATTTTTAAAAGGTCTTTGTAGCCCCCTCAACTTGCAAAAAGTGCATCAGTATGTGGCTTATTGACGTGGTAAGGGGAGGAAAATAACAGGCGAGTGGACTTTGAGAATTTTTCAACTTGTACCGTGTGTCAATCTACTATTGATTTGACTTTACAAGTTGTCACGAGTCACCCTACTATTGGTTTGACTTTTCAACATTTTGGACATGTGTCGCGTGTGCACTCCATGTGCTACACATCATCTGGTTCAGACGCAATCATGGGCAAACTGGTGCACTTTCACAAGTTGAACGAGACCTTTTGAAAGTTCAGGGGCAGGGGCCAACTACAAGGTAAGCCATTCAAGAACATTTGATCTATCAAGCACTTTCATGACGCATTAACACCTATTTAGCTACCAAAAAAATATTAAGCCCTAACACTTCTAGTTTATGTGTTAAGGATAATGTTGGCTAGCTTTGATGTTGCTTTTCAAAAAAATGTTAGGCACAACTGTACCTTCACTAATTAATAACATCTAATGAAAATAAGGATCGATAACAAACTCGACGAACAAGGGATAGACACAAATGTCGTTGAATTTCTCTTCGGAGATCCAATGGACGAGAACGCAGTATAGATTCTTCATGAACGCCTCTTGAGCAAACCATTTATATTGGACAAATTTACGAACTCGTTCTTGTAAATCGCAAGGTAGTTGTCGATGTCTCATCCGTTCCTCGGTGCCTCTTCTCTTAATCCTCCATTCTTCCACTCTTACCGTCATAGATTGCAAATTAGTCTTGAAGTAAGGACATAAAAACATATTATCAATGCTTGGTGTATTTGCATATCCTTCAATTCAAATTCTTTAGTACTACTATTGATGGTTATTGATTGAGAACCCAAAAGTATAGTTATGGTATGGTTTTACAATATATACCTGCATATTGCCAATCAATTGTGCAGATAAAACCAACCCAATAAAACAGATAACAATGCAGAACATATTTTCCCCTAAAAATGTGCTCGTCTCTAAATTTTGTGCATAAGAGCTGCCAATAAAATAAAACAAATACTTCTAAGCATGAAAATCAAGATCATTCTTATAATAATTTGAATAAAAAACATAAACTTTAAAACCTTAACAGTTTAACATAAGATTAATACTGAAGAAATGTAGTTATTTTGCAACTTTAAATTGATAAATAAAGCATGAACTATCTGAAGAAACACCATGTGTGAAAGCACTAGAATATATACCATAATGAAATATGATATTATCATCAGATGGACCACAGTTACCCGGAACACGTGTAATATTCCTCCAATATTGACGTGCAGATGTCCCTGTTAGATTATAAACTTCGTTCATATTAATGGATGGAATTTCAAAATTCAAATTCAATTGATTGGAGCTCAAGTCCATAAATCTAAAATGTAGTAAATTTATTTAGATATTTTATGTATATAGATTTTTTATGTGTGATAATCAAATTGGAGGCTATTAACTATAACCAATTTGGAGGCCATTAAATTAACTAAATAAGTTGGCTATTAATTGTATTAGTTGGAGGTGGTGGTGAGTAATTGTGTTAGTTGAGAGTTGTATAATTCACCTATAAATAGGTGAATTGTTTAGTTGTTTTTCATCAACAAAAATAAGAACTTCTTTAGAGAGAAAATGAGTAAAGAGTGAGTTGTAGTTTTGTATTTTGAGTGAGAGTGTTCTTGTAATATCTTTGAGTTTAATAAAAGTTGCTCATTCGAGTGTTTTAATTCCATTAAACTGGTACCAGAGACACGTTCGAAAGTTGATTACGCTTCCAAAAAGTTCCATTTTTGATTGCAAAAGTTGAATTTAAGGAACTCTAGACGTTGCAGTAGCCCAGAAAGTGTTGTAAAAGACAGAAAAAAGTATTGCAGAAAGCTGCAGAAAGTGTTACAATACGTCCAATGTGTCGCAGAAGACTCCAGAAGTGTTGCATTAGCCCCTGTACGATTAGAATAGCTATTTGAGTAAGATGGCGAATAGTGTGGCATCGTTTCAAGTTCCAACACTCAACAACAACAACTATGACAATTGGGGCATCAAAATGAAGGCTATTCTCGGAGCACATGATGTTTGGGATATCGTAGAGAAAGGCTTAGCCTAGCTCGAAAATGAAGCCTCTCACACAAGATCAAGCTACAACTTTGAAGGATTCCTGAAAGAGAGATAAGAAAGCTCTCTTCCTCATCTATCAAGCTTTAGATGACGTTAGTTTTGAGAAAATTTTAAGCGCAACTTCCGCTAAGCAAGCATGGGAGAAACTACAAACCTCTTACAAAGGAGTCGAAAAGGTGAAGAAGGTCCGTCTCCAAACACTAAGAGGTGAGTTTGAATCCTTGCATATGAAATCATCCGAGTCTATCTTCGATGATTTTTCTAGAGTAGCAGTTGTTTTGAATCAATTGAAAAGAAATGGTGAGAAGTTAGAAGATGTAAGCATAATCGAGAAGATACTCCGCTCTTTGGATCCCAAATATGAGCACATCATGGTGACTATTGAAGAAACCAAACACTTGGAGGAAATGACGATCGATGAACTCCAAGGATCACTACAAGCCTACGAAGAAAATCACAAGAAGCAAGGTATCTCTAAGCAACTCCTCAAGCTATAACTCAAGGATACGAGTGAAGGTCAAGGAAATGGTAGAAACAAACAACCATGGCAGTGGCAGAGGCAGAGGACAAGGCCATAGACGATGTGGTAGCCGTGGTCATGGACAAAGTTGGGATTATAACAACAATTCCAGCGATAACTATGAGAATGGAGAAAGTTCCACACAAGGTCGCAGAACAGGCAATTCAAACGCGAGGTATGACAAATCTCAAGTCTAGTGCTATAATTGTCAAAAGTTTAGGCAGTACGCTTCAGAATGTAGAACTCCTAACAATCAAGTCGAGGAAAAGGTGAACTTTGTGAAGGAGAAGATCGAGGAGAAAGAAACACTATTACTAATGTACAATAACAACAATGATCATCAAGACAACACATGGTATCTTGACACCGGTGCAAGCAACCACATATGCGGAAAAAGAAGCTTATTCGTGCAACTCACTGAAGAAGTAAGCAGCAATGTCTCATTTGGTGATGATAGCAAGATATCAGTGAAAAATAAAGTTAACATCCTCTTTCGTGCTAAAGATGGTAGCCACCAATTAATTTTAAATGTCTACTACGTGCCTAATATAAAGTGCAACATTCTAAGTTTTGGTTAACTTTTAGAAAAAGGCTATGATATTTACATGAAAGATTGTAGTCTTTTCAAAAGAGATGGCAAGGGAGATCTGATTGTTACAGTACAAATGTATAGAATGTTTCCTTTGAACATTCAATGCGATGTTGCGAAGTGTTTGGAGGCATGTTACAAAGACGCATTGTGGCTATGGCATCTTCGATTTAGTTATCTCAACTTTGGAGGATTGGAGCTGTTATCTAAGAAGGAAATGGTTAGAGGCTTAGCATGTATCAATAATCCTGATCAATTGTATGAAAGATGTCTACAAAGGAAACAATTGAATTCAATCATTTCTTATATGTATACCTATTGATGGAGTGTAGCTCCTCAATTTGCATATTTCCACCGAATCCAAGTAGAGAAAAGTCTTGGCTTTATATCCCAGTTTTTGCTTACATAAACAGGTCTCGAATCAGCATAATACTCTTGACGACGATGATGGTGATGAATGATGAAGATCAAGATTCTGATCAAGAAAATCAAGATATGCATCATTTTGGTTAGCAAGATTGTCAAGATCAAGAAATTAACCGAGATTCCGCTCATCAGGATCTTGTGATAGGCAAGATGCACATTCCAGAGATCGAGACTTCTTTGAATACCACTCCCTTAAAACCTGCTATTGTGGAAGCAGTTCCAGATGTTGGTTTGGTATAAGCGATGGCGAAGAAGACACTGTCGGTATGGGAACATAAACTATCCGGAACATTAAGTGAATTTTTTTCTTTTCTTTTTTCATATTGGCTTTGTTTCTTTTCGTTTCTTGTTTGTTTGTTTGTTTTGTTTTTTTCTTTTCTTTTAATTATATTTGAGCCCAAATTTCCGGCCTACACTTCAATTAAAGAATAGTAAACAAATATTGTATATTTTGGCACTATCATTCATTACTAATGGTGGCAAATTCTGTGTGCAATCTATCACTTATCCCTTTTAATAGTAAAGCTATAAGTTGGGATCCGTCATACTGAGAAAATGAATGGGGCACTTCTTGGGACTGTGATAAGGATTTTACAGTCGGAGCATGGTCTTTCCTCATCATTCCTATCACTTCTTTTGTCAGATCTGCGAAATCTTGAGCCATCTGAGTAACTCCTATTTGACTGCGACTTGGAAAATTGGTAATTTCCACAGAGTTGTCTATGTACACTTCTCTCTGTTTTTCTACCCTAACCACCATATAATAGGCTTTATTAATTGATGGAAGAGGTTCCATAAGCAAAATCTGATTGATTACATGCTCATAAGTGTCTGCTAAGCCCATATGGAATTGCATAACCATGTCCTCATCTTTGAGAATTGTGATTCTATTGTAAGCATTACATACGCAGTAGCATATGCAAACTGGATCTAGCCTCAATATCAACTCACTCCAATATCGCTTCAATTTAGTATAATATTGCATCACAAGCAAATCACCTTGATTTAGCAAATTCAGGTTCCTATTCATCTGATATAACAGGGGTCCATTGTGTTGGGAACTGACAATCATTTTGAACATGCATAACATGCATGGCGGAAATTCAAAATTTTGTCCCTTGTCCCTAAGAACTTCTATCAGTTGCATATAAATTAAGTAAAGCCTTAACTAAATAAATTATCTACCTAGGTTAGCATGCATAGGCTAGGCATACCATAATTCTAAATTGTGTCTTAGCATAAATATATTATACTAAGCATGTTATAACTAAGTTATAATCTAAGCATAAAAAACTAAGCATTCAAAACAACCTAAGCATAATAATTATTAAGTCTAAAACACTTAAAGAAAAAGATCTAATAATTAAAAGAGAATAAAGAACTTACCAGTTGAAGCGTGCTTTAGCAGAACCTTTTGCATAAGCCTCCAAGTATAGGATAGCCTCTATGAGTATCCACACGAACCCCACCATCCGAAACCTCCCACGAGGAAGAACTACAGAGTTTCGAGTATCTGCTAGACCACTCCAAAACCCACCCGAAAATATAAAAAAGGAAGTCCCTCTTAGTTAATTGAGAAAACTATTTGAAGAATCTCAAATACAAAACTAGAAAGAGGAGAGACAGATGTTGATGTTTTGAAACAATGAGCAGGAGGGGGCTATATATAGGGAGAGGGGAAGCTCCCCTCATTAATGTAGGATGGGTAAAATACCACCTCCACCCCTATACTTGGGCGGCAAGCACTAGGCTTTCGGCCCATGCCGCAAGCTGAGCTTGCGGCAAGCCGCCATGGATTGGCCTTTTATTTTACTTGGACCCTATGAATAAATTCACAGTTCCATGGCAAAACTCCTTTTTAATCCTCCTTTCTTTAATTTATTTATGACCATAATAAAATTAGTTGTTGGTCAAAATAAATTTCTGGCTTAACCAAAAAATGATCTAATCATTCTAATCAACACTTTAATTTATTTATGATCCCAATAAAATTAGTTATCGGTCAAAATAAATTTCTGGCTTAACTAGAAAATGATCTAATCATTTAATCAACACTTTAATTTATTTATGACCCTAATAAAATTAGTTACCGGTTAAAATAAATACTTTGGTCTAACCAGGTAATGGTCTAACCATTCTTTATCTAATATTCTTGTAATAGACTAAGTCTATTAATTCTTTACTCAGTCCAATGAAAGTTCTATGTGTGTGACCTTATAGGATCCCAAAGTATTGAGTTGTTACGGTTTAACCAATAGTTGTTCTATAGGAACTATTGGCTTGAGGTTCTAGACCATGAATAGAATTCGATTACCTTAAACGACTGTAGTACGCCTCTAGCAAGGGTCCACCATCCCCCATTACTCAGAATGTCATTTGTACTTATGACTTAATCCTGGTTAATGCAATAGTTGCCCAATGTGATCAAGTCCTTTCATTATTTAATATTAGTACCATCTGGTTTATTGGGTTCGGTTAAAGTGTTATCCCACCAATAGCGAGGTTGCTCCAAGCTATCCCAGTTATTTACTTGTTACCGAAGTATATTGCTCTTTACCATAATGTGTTTGACTAGAAACTATTTCTATCAGTTACATACTCTGATCAGAGGTTTATAGCAATCATCACTTCAACAAGTGGTCAGGTAAAACTCCTTAATATATCCGGAGCGATGGATTCTTTCTGACTACATAGCTCACCAACGTGCTATAATCACTACACCCGTAATCACTCCTGGCGCCCTAAATTAATGAGTGAATAGGTATGACCCAAAGCATAACAATAGTACCACACAAGGTAACTAGCATCTCAAGTATGAGAATATTCGCAAAGCTACTGCATAAAGATAAACACTAACACCTTGATATGTATACCAAGTGTTTATCTTATTACGGTCTCCAATATATCTACTAGATATATCCATGTGTCAAACTCAAGGCACCACATTCAGTCATAGGAGGTTAACTGCTTGGACCCTTTCCAAAAAAGTTGACCATATGATAGTCTTACTATTCCATCAATATCCTTTCTTGATGAAACTATGACTAGCGATAGTTTAGATATAATCATAATTGTACATGAAGCAGGTCTCACCAAACATAGTCCTACTATGATATCTCTTGCTTCATGCTATGTTTATGTCAAGGACTATTGTACATAGATATCAATGAATATATTTTAACCAGTCATAATATATATGAACACATCGATATAAAAAAAAGAATAAATGCCTTTATTAATTTAATAAATTATTTATACCAGTACATAATTAAGATATATCGCCCTAATTGCCTTAAGGGCATACATCATATCTAACACATTGCTCTCACCGAACCTTTTTTCGAGTTCCTTCCACAACTCTCTAGATGTTTTAATATACAAAAAAATCCTTGCTAAGTTCTTTGGACATTAACTTGAGAATCCAAGAACTTACGAGACAGTATGATTTCTGCCATTGCTTGTACTCTCTTGTTCCCTTGATTGGCCTCAGAACATCTTCGATTATGAATCTTAACTTTTCTTTGGCTATCAGTGCTCGCTTGATGGCTATACTCCAAGGTAGATAATTGTTTCCGGTGAGAGCAGTACTTACCAACGTCATGCCTGGATTCTCAACGATCTGATGTTGATTGATCGTCTGGTTTTATTCTTGCCTCGCGCCGATTCTCAGATTAGTCTCTGAGTTTTCTTCATTTGCATTCAGATGTTGATCTTGACTTACATCTTCCTCAATTACATTTTAGAATCAAAATTTGTTTTGTTTTCTCACCATTGAATCAGAGCTTTGATACGGTGAAACAATGGCAATTCTTATTGATCAACTCTCAAAAAAATCAATGTACATGATTGGTGCTATTTATACAAGATGCAACAGTGAGAAAAGAAAGAAAGGGAAAGAGCGGGAAAGTCAGTTTGTAACTGAAATTGCTGAGTTGGCTGATGAGCTATTAGCCACGTGAAGCCCATGTGAGGAGTCCAGCTCAACTTGACACATAAGCAACTTGAACTTGCACTTTGCTATTCCTTCATAAATTCATCACAACATTGTATTAAAAGCTCAATGTAGTTATTTTAAATTTTTTTTTCAAAAAAATTTGCCTTATTTGGTTTACATTAAATGAAAAGAAAAATTCTCAACCCGCCCCGAATGTGATTCAAACCTGGGACCTCTAGAGGTCACAGATTCAATGTTAACCATTAGGCCAACACCTTAATTACAGTCTAGCTATTTTAGTTTGATTCTGTTGCATTTGTAATATATTTGTTCTGAAATAGTAACCCTATTGGATAAAAAATCAATTGCTTAATCTGAATTCAATTTTGAATTCAACTCTAGTAAACAATCTCATATTTAGGATGATGTTGAAAAGTAACGTTTTTATTTTACTTGATGTCCATTAAATCTTGCATCTAATCTATTGGCTTCTATTATTTACCTATAAATAGCGCTTCTTTAATGCAATTGTATATACCAATTACAAAGGCTAATACATATATCTTATTTCTATTCCTCCTTTATTTTAATTATATTATATTTCTAACACGTTATCAGCACGAATTGTCTCCATTTTCAAATATATGAAAATTACAGCAAAGAGAATTTATTTCAGTTTCTAAACAATCTGTCTCAGTCAGCTTCCGATAGGAATCGCCGGAGATCCGACCGTTGGATCATCCTGAAATTTTGTTGCAACATTCTCGACATCCGGGTCTTTATTTTGACCGTTGAATCGGTTGATCAGTGTTGTAGAAAGGAAGTTCCGTCCAAGGCAGAATGATGGTAATTACCAGGAAGTCTGCTGTTTTTTTAGGTGTAATCAAACTGGTTTGAACATTGTTGAGAGATGCCATATTTCCGGTTCCTAAGAGCGTCATAATCTGTATTCCCTCCACTTAAACCAGCTAATTCCTCTCTTTCAATTTTTAACTTATTTATTATGCTTCATTTCAATACGTTTTCAAACGGATGCAAATGATATATGTTTTTCGGTGAATCTACCCAGCTGGACGTTTTTCATAATTACCAAAGTTCTAATCATTAGATCGTCATGAAATTTGGTCAAAAGTTTCTAACATCCGTTTCTTTGTTTTTCACCTTTGGATTGTCGAGAAAATTTCTCAAAGGTACTTTCGTGTAAGGTAGAAGTGGTACGACTATCTTTGGAATATTTTTTCTTATTATCATATATGTTAAATTTTTCAGTTATTAACTATTGATGTTACCGAGAAATTAATTTTTATGAGTGTTGAATAATGAAATTTTATTTTCAACGGGTATCGACAATATAGATATATCAAGATCCTGAAGATCTTTAAATAATGACGCCATGTTAATTTGACTACAAAAGATCCTGAAGATCTTCGAAAAATTATGAGCATATGAAAGTAATATATCTACCAAAAGACTCATTTTATGTGGAATAAAATTTTTGGACTTTATTTGATTTAAACTTGTGCTCATGTAGGAGTATGTGCTCTTAAGCAATATTAAAATGAATAATTAATGATTTCCACATGGATATATTTTTTGAAATAAATATATCACAATGACAAGAAAATTACAACGGAATCGGTGGTGTAATCCGTTCGAATAACTTACGAAAATTAGCAATTTTGATGAATAGTAAAATAGCAAGCCACTATTCATTTCTAGAATTTAATTGTCATCATTTACCATTTGAGTATACTTATTTTGGTATAATGACACTATTCATACATCCGCATATGATTAATATTCATGGATACGATACTATTTATGTATACAATTATTATTCATGTGAATAGTAAATTTCGTGAATAGTGAAAATATAATGAATAAAGATTTTGTTAAAAAGCCATGGACATGTTTTATTAGATCAAATATATTCCCTGAAAGGAATGTCATATATTCCCTGAAGTGAATATTATATCATTATATAAATTTTAATGGTAAATTTGTAGTCATTAATATAATTATATAACCATCTGAAGTGGAAAATGAAATTGGGCATATAGTATGCCCAATAGTTGTGACAATATGACTATAAAAATAGAATATTATGTTAATTTTTCACTAACCTAACATTTATATTTTTTTTCTTTTATTAACATTTAATTTTAGTTTTTATTTTATTATTTACTTAATTTTATTTAAGTTATTAAATATGTTATAGTAAGATAGTCGACTATTTAAGGTCTTTTAGATCTTTGTCAAATTATAATAATATATGGTGTCTGTTATTTTATATGAGTGTGCTAGCAATTTTCACCTGTAGTGGAATATCAAATTGATGATAATAAACACTACTAGAAGTGGAATATCAAATTGAAATCTTTGATAGAAGGAAATGAACATTTTTTGGTATTAATTGACGTCAATGCTAATAAAGCAAATGTTATAATCTGGATATGAGTAAAATGAATATTATCATGATATTGGTAACACAAAATTATTGAACGCCTCGAAGAGCCAGTATTAATGTATCAAGGAGATAAAATTTGATAAAAGCTCAAGAAGAAGCTAAATATTTTTCTACTCAAAATATGAGTAATACAAAAGTTGCCATTATATTTGATATTACAAATATATTACAAGGCTCCATAAGAGTTGGTATTTTATTACAAAGGGGAACAAAAATTATAATAGAAAATGCATTCTTTCTCTGTATTCTCACAGAATTTTATTCATGAAAATTAGCTGTGAAAGAAGACATTAAAAGAATGTCTTAAAACTAGATTTTGTGATCAAAATATATGGATTTATACAAGTGTAAGATTAGATCATCCTAGTTTGAAAATGATGAGATAAATTTAGAAAAATGCACATGGGCATCAATTGAAGAATCAGACATTTCTTCAAAGTAATAAATTATTGTGTGTTGCTTGTTCGCAATTCAAATTGATAGTAAAATTTTCCAAAAGTAAGGTTGGAATTAATCTCTATTCTTACAATGTGATATATATGGATCAGTTAATCCACGATGTGAATTAGTTAATCCACGATGTGAATTTTTTTAGTTATTAAGTATACATCCTGAAGAAGTGGAAATACATGTTCAATGAGATGACACATGTATGCCAGAGAATTACATTCCATACTTTTAATGATTTGTTTACAATTTGGGATAAAAGTTGAAAATCCAATAGCATATGTTCAAACTCAAATTGATATGGTGAAATGATTTATTAAAAACATCTCCAACTAATTGCACGAATGTTAATTATGTGAAAAAATATCTTAACTACAGTTTGGGGTTATGCAATATTGTATGTAACAAATCTTATATATTTAAGACCAACAAGTTATCAAGATTTTTCCCCCTTACAATAACTTTTGGTCATAAGCCCAATATTTCTCATCTTAGCGATTTTGGTTGTGCAATATATGTGTTTATTAATTCATCATAAAGGACTAAAATTTGTCCACAAAGGAGATTAGAAATTTATATTGGCTATAAATATCTCCTTCAATAATTAAATACAATTGAGTCATTCACTAATAATATATTTACTGCATTATTTGCATATTGTTATTCTTTTGTACTTTCCCAAAATTAGGGGGAGAGAATAGAAATATAATTTTGGAAAAGGAAAAAAAATATGTAATGATCCGTCACTTTCTCATATGGATCCAAAATGAGTATTGATCTTTCATATACTAATTAATGCATTAATTCATATTGAGTTTTATGAAAAAACAATTAATAAAGCGCTTTGTTGTGCCTGAAGCATCACTGTCCAATTGGTTAAAGGATAAAAATCCTTGAAAAGAAAATTGTCGATAATAATGATATTTGTATTGAAGATAAAAATATATTTAACTACTTTCCATTTCAATATATTATTATTATTATTTATGTTCTTGCATATTCATATTTATTTTTTATTTATAGTTCATCATAAATTAGTGTACTAACATAAATACACTTCTTGTAGAAGTACTAGCACTTGAAGTGCGGGCACCTGAAGTGCAAACACCTGAAGTTGTTGAAAATGAAGGAATATAAATTATATTAGTACCAAAAATTAGTAGGATAGAGAATAATTTGGTTGTAGACCATATTTTGCCTATCATGTGGCACTGAATACAGAAAATGAGAAAATGATTCATGAACCGCAGTCTGTTCAAGAATTTAATCTAGATGTGGTTAGCGAAAATGGAAAGTTATTTTTCAAGTAGAATTGAATTCTCTTAAAAAATATAAGATTATGAATCTGTTGTTCGAATACTACAATGGGTAAAACTTTCGAGTATAAATATATTTTGTGAGAAAATATAGTATGGAGATATAAAGTGAGATTTAATGCGCAAGAATTTTTTAGTTAGACAGTGCAAGAAAATTTTTATATGTATTTGACATTTACATGAAAGTCTCTGAAGGGTTACAACCGCTGAAAAATATGGGATATGAAAACTTTATTTAATACATATGCAAAGATTTCTATATAGATTAAAATAGTCTAGATGCATGCGATATAATCATCTCGGTGAATATTTATTAAAAGATGGGTTATAAGAATGATCTTATTTGTCCATGTGTTTTCATAAAGAAAGCATGATCTGAATTCACTAACATCTCAATTTATGTTGATGATTCGAAGATCATTGGAACTCCTGAAGAGATTCTAAAAGCTGTAGATTTCTTGTAAAGAGAATTTGAGATGAACGATCTTGAAAAAATAAAGTTTTGTCTTGGTTTACAAATTAAGCATCTAGATAAAGGAATTTTGGTGCATCAATCGAATTATGCACAAAAGGTGTTGAAATGATTTAATATGGACAAAGTACATCCATTGAGCAATCCAATGGTTGTACGATCAGTTGATGTAAAAAAATGACTCATTTCGTCCTCGAGAAGATAATGAAGAAATTCTTGGTCCTGAAGTACTATATCTGAGTGTAATATGTGCATTAATGTATCTTGCTAACAATACAAGAACTGATATTACTTTTGTTGTTAATTTATTATAAAGATATAGCTTTGCACCAACTCCTAGACATTTGAATGAGATTAAACATATCATGTATTATCTTCGAGGAACCATTGGTTTAGGTTTGTTTTATTCATATGAAAATAAACCTCAACTAGTTGGGTGTGCAGATTCGGGTTATTTATCTGACCCACGTAAAGCCCGGTCTCAAACGGGTTATTTATTCACATATGGAAGTATGGGTATATCTTGGCGATCAACGAAGTAAACTATCATCGCTACTTCCTTAAATCATACTGAATTAATAGCGATTCATGAAGCTAGTCGTGAATGTGTATAGTTAAGATCATTAACAAAACATATTGAGATGAATGTGGAAAATCAACGGCTATATAAGATTCGGCAACGATATATGAAGACAATGCAGCATGTATCACTAATTGAAGGAATGTTAGACAGAATTAAACAAATTTCACCAAAGTTATTCTTTACTCATGACCTTAAAAAGAATGGTGAAATAAGTATTCAATAAATTCGTTATTGCAATAATTTAGCAGACTTGTTCACCAAAGCATTACCTTCTGTAACATTCAAGAAGTTTGTTTACAACATTGGAATGCGCCGTCTCAAGGATCTCTAATATTCTTGCAAACAGGGGGAGTAAACACTGTACTCTTTTTCCCTTAGCCACAGTTTTTATCTCATAGAGTTTTTTTTATAAGGTTTTTAACGAAGCAGTGTCTCATTCGCAATAATGGACATCAAACGGGGAGTGTTGAAAAGTAACGGTTTTATGTTACTTGATATCCATTAAATCTTGCATTTAATCTCATTTAAAGTTCAATTATGTAATGGCCTATTAACTTTTATTATTTATCTATAAATAGCACTTGTTCTATCCAATTGTATATACAGATTACAAAGGCCAATGCATATATCTTATTTCTATTCCTCTTTTATTTTAATTATATTATATTCCTAAGAAATGATAATTTTTTAGGGTTTCTAATCGTTTATTTATTGTTTACATTATTATAATAAAAAATAGGAGTAGGATATTCTGAATATTTTTTACCTTCCATAATTAACTTGAATTTGTTACTACAACAAACGATAATGAAGTTACAAAGTTAATTTTAATTTTAGAAATTGAATGTGGACTGCATTAATTATATGACAAAACGTCAAAAAATACTTTTTTTTAAGTAGTCAAGTGTTTGTATCCATATAAGTAATAGGATAATTGATTATAAGTTCATAACTACTTGTGTTGTCAATTTATTGCGAATACATAAAACAAAAAAAGATTAGTTTTATTAAATGAAAATTGGGTTATATTTGTTTTCGGAATGAGATCAATAAATTAGTTCGAGGTAAATAAATTAGTTCTTTTTGCAGTACATATGTTTTAGCAACAATAATCAACGAGGGTTGGTCCAAGTGGTAAGCGACTTGACATCGTTTAAGTAAGGTCTCGAGTTTGAGTTCTAATGAATGCAAAAAATCCTTATTGAGAGACTCACCTACCACAGCCAGGTGTGCGACCCGAGTCAGATATGGACGTAGTCGGAGTAAAGCTCCGATGAACCTTATGGGCAAAAAAAATTGTTTTAGCAATAATACAATCCTATCACATTTGATCAGTTCTTAGATACTCTTAATAATAATATATAGTGGCGACCCGTAAATTTTTTTACCATGGTGCCATAGATATTTATGTGTATAAAATGTTATTAAAATATTACTAAATCATAAATTCAAGTAAAATAAATTGTAAATGAAATAGGAGAGCTATAAATGATTTTGTATAGATATATAGGCATTTGTTAGAAACATTATTTTTTCCAAGAATAAATGAGTAATTTTAACATTAATATATGGTTCAAATACTAAAATACTAATATGAGGTTTAAATATAATTTTTAATGGGTCCAAATACAATATATACATAAATTAGTACTATTAGACAAAAAAAAGTGAGGTTTAAAGACCCCACTTCCCTACATGTGGCTTCACCGTTGATAGTATATCTCTGTTTTTTTTATTACGGTGATCCCTTAGGAGTAGGATGGGTGCGATGAGATAATAATGAAAAATGTTTTGAATCAAAGTGCACATTATTAGAATGAGAAGGTAGCCCTCCAAAATTTATGAGTTGCAGGGAAGCTCTTATATGGATTAAAAGAAAAGGACTATAGAGTAGTATTGTAGAAATTGATGCTCATGTTGTAGTAGCTCGACTCACTTATCTAGCAAATATTCATTCTTGTGTTGGAATTGGTAATGAGAATTGTCTTAAAATTGCACGAGATATTGACATGGTTAAATAAAACACATGTGACATAATAGCTCGTGTAACTGATTCTTCGACATTTAGACTGTATTCTTTACCTACTTCTTGAGCTGTAATTGATTTTATATAATAAGTGATTACTATTTTCAGAAACAATTCGAAATTATTAGGAATATGATACCAAACCAATAAAATTATATCAGATAATATTTGCACATAGGGTTTTTCTTTCCATTTTGTAATTTATAGTTTTCATAAAGGTTGACTAATTAGCTATTAAACAATTAATTGGTACACCGCTCTATAGAAATTGTGGGAGGTTATAGGTTCAATACCTAGCCTCTTTAAAAATTTCACTAATTTGAAAAAAATTTAATTAATTGTTGTAAAATAATAAGAATAACAAGAATATAAAAAATAGGAAGTTGAGTATAACAAAGATGGAAAGAAAGATATGAAACTATATTCATCTTATTCATTCATGTAGCTTACAATAACCTATATTTATAGGTAAAGGACTTGAATTTGTAAGGCCACACGTTACATATCATAAATGCAATTAAAGGGAGGAGAGGCTACATGTGATAGAAGTAATAGCCATCCAATTACTAATATATTGAATAATATATTTATAACACTTCCCCCTTGGATGACTATGCAATATGAATATGCCTCGTGAAAGCCTTGCTAAGGAAAATCCAGTGGGACAAAACCTTAGCGAGGGAAAAAGAGTATAATATTCATATGCAATTTTACTTCCCCTCAAATGTACAATGGGCAAGACAAATCTTAGAGCTAACTCACTCCGATATAATGCACTTGCATTTTGAGAGTAGAAGCAGGTGGTGACTTCGTGAAAATTTGGCAGAATTGTCACTTAATCTAACTTTATAGATGTTATTTGACCGATCTTCATGAGATCATAATTATGTTTGGTTCTATCTCCTTTAATATAACATATTCAGTTGAGCAATACGATCGATATTATCTTCGTAATTATTGTTGGACACGACGCCAAATTGTCCGTGCATTAATCTTTCACCTGTATTAAATAATGTTCTTATTTGACATAAATTTATACTCAGATAAGTTCAGTTCAATTTAACTCACTTCAATTCAATCAACTTCAATTCAGAGTAGTAAAAAACAGGGCCTTGGGATGATAATTTTTTGGGTTTTTAATCGTTTATTTATTGTTTACATTATTACAATAAAAAAATAGGAGTAGGATATTCTGAAATTTTTTTACCTTCCATAATTAACTTGAATTTGTTACTTCAAACGGTAATGAGTTACAAAGTTAATTTTAACTTTAGAAAATGAATGTGGACTGCATTAATTGTATGACAAAACGTCAAAAAATAGGTTGATATCTTGTAGAATAAAACATAGTAGTGAAGTGTTTGTACTTATATAAGTAATAGGATGATTGATTATAACTTCATAACCAATGTTATCAATACCATACCGTATCGTATCGAACGGTTTGACCAGTTTTATTATGAATCAGTCACGGCTATGGTACGGTATGTGTAAATATCGATTTAAATAGAAAATCGGAGAAAATCGGGTCAAATTGGTAAAAAATCAGGAAATCGGCGTACCGGTTTAAACCGGTTTTCTCAAAATATTTTTGGTGACATATAAAAGTGTTGCTAAAGATATATAAAAGTGTTGCTAAAGATTAAACAGTGTTGCTAAAGACATAGAAATATGTTGCTAAAGGCTTAATAGCGTTGCTAAAGACATAGAAAAGCGTTGCTAAAGAATAAAACGTTGCTAAAGACCGAAAAAGCGTTGCCATAACTACTGAAACCAAAAAATATATATATTCTTTAAAAAATAAAAAACCGATAAAACCACTAATAATACCGATAATATCGGTTATACCACATACCACTAACCTCGTCGATATGTAGCCCGGTACGGTATTGATAACATTGTTCATAACTACTTATGTTATCAATTTGTTTCTATTTTTATACAAATTATCTTTCATTACGTAGTTAGATTTCGCATTTTTTTATGATTATTCTCAACTATGAGAATTGCAACTTCTAGTTAAAATTCAAAGTTGGCTAACACATAAAACAAAGAATGATAAGTAGTTTTATTAAATGAAAATTGGGTTATATTTGTTTTTGGAATGAGATCAATTAGGCTCTGTTCTTTTCAACTACTGAAAGCTGAATTAAACTGAACTAAACTAAACAAAATTAAAATGGACTGAACTGGACTAAACTGAACTTATTTCAATATAAATTTATAACTACGCATAACTGAACTGAAGTAGACTGAACTAAACTGAATTGAAGTGAACTGGTTTAAACTGAATTGAATTGTAGTTCAAAAGACCGAGGCCTTAGAATATAAGATTCATGAAGTGTTGCCGAGAAGATAGTGATAGAACCCGATATAAAATCACATGTGATGGCTCTAGCAAATATTCGTTCTCATGTTGGAATTGGTTATGGGAATTGTCTTATAATAGGTAGAGATATTGACATGGTTAAATTCAATACATGTGATAGCTCGTGGAAAACCGTATTCTTTACCTCCTTTTCAGGATCGGTCTTATAAAATTTGGGATCCTAAACGAAAAATAGATATTTTAAAATTGCAAGGCCTTAAACGAAAAATATGCATTTTTAAATATGCTAGTAACACTAATATCAAATTTAAAGTTTATTGCTAACTTCATTCTATATTAAAAAAAAACATAACAAGTGTAGTTGAAGTTGGAAATTAAATAACGTATTGAAATAAAGTAGCATACTAGTATAAAAGACTAATTATTTTAGAGCCCCTAATATTTTGGATCTCCTAATATTTTAGAGCTCTAAGTAATGGTCTAACTGACCTCTACTATAAGGTCGGCTTTGCTCCTTTCTGATGCTGTAAGTGATTATATATAATAAGTGATTATTATTTTCAGTCAAAGAAACACTTCAAAATTAAAAGGAGATATATCACATAATATCTGCACATACGGTTTTCCCTTACATTTTTGTAATTTATTGTTAAGTTTTTATAAAGGTTGACTAGTAATAACTATTAAACAATTAATGGATTTTAAAAACACTTTTCCTATCTATTACCAAATTAACTATCATTCACAATGTCTAATCCAAAAAATATTATGAAATGCATAAAAAGTTTAGTACATATCGGACTCCTATTGTTTCTAAACTTATGGTTTTCTGTATCAAATCAGTGTCCAGACAAATTCTAGTTATTCTATCAATTTATCCTATACAAAATTCCTAACTATATTGTTACATTGTCATCTTCTCCTCACTTCTATTACATAATGATTGATTCTCTTAAATTGTTTGCTATCTACACATCCTCAAATTGTCTGCTATAGAAATCAGGTTCTTCAGGTTTAAACCGGGGCGAGGCCCGAACATTTCCACCAAATTCGGAAGACAACTTAGCTCCAAGATGTTCGGAACTATTGTTTGTTCCAACATTATATTGATGATAATAATGATAATAATAATAATAATCATCCTCTTGTGATTTCAACAATCTTGTCATTTTTCTCTTCTGATACTTTCTCCAACTTGCTTGAACCAAGCAAGTTCCCCAGGTCCTCCATTGATGAGAATAATACCGCAAAGAATGCTGCAACTTCTTGCTCTGAGGTCTCTTAAATTGTTGAGCAACAAATACGAGATCTTCTGCTTGAAGTGCGAAAGCTTCGACTTCTGAAAGAGCTTTCACATTTCGGGTTGAAGAAGGCAAGTTGGCACTAGGGTTAGGCATCAATGCCCATGCTAGTAGTTCCTCGCCACAAAAATCACCTGGCTGGAGGGTTATGGAGTTGAAGAATTTTGATCGCCCTCCGTTAGTGGTTGAGCTCTCTAGTTGGCCTCGAATAACAAATAGCATCTCGTTTACTGGCTCGCCTTCTCGGAATATGTATGTGCCCTTGGTGCTCAATGACGAGGCTAGGCGTTCGCATATGGCATCAAGAAGTTGATCATCCATTTGTGAGAAAAATGGAACCTGTTAGACTCTAGAACATTAACGGTAAAATGTCCAACTTTTAAAACATGTTAAGTGATTACTCTCTTGTCTCATTGACGGTGTATTTTTAGCTCAATAAGGCATAATGTATCAGTAGTCCCTTGTAGTTGGTCTGAATCGCTTAGAGCTCCCTTAAATTTTTAAAAGGTCTTTGTAGCCCCCCTCAACTTGCAAAAAGTGCATCAGTATGTGGCTTATTGACGTGGTAAGGGGAGGAAAATAACAGGCGAGTGGACTTTGAGAATTTTTCAACTTGTACCGTGTGTCAATCTACTATTGATTTGACTTTACAAGTTGTCACGAGTCACCCTACTATTGGTTTGACTTTTCAACATTGTGGACATGTGTCGCTTGTGCACTCCATGTGCTACACATCATCTGGTTCAGACGCAATCATGGGCAAACTGGTGCACTTTCACAAGTTGAACGAGACCTTTTGAAAGTTCAGGGGCAGGGGCCAACTACAAGGTAAGCCATTCAAGAACATTTGATCTATCAAGCACATTCATGACGCATTAACACCTATTTAGCTACCAAAAAAATATTAAGCCTTAACACTTCTAGTTTATGTGTTAAGGATAATGTTGGCTAGCTTTGATGTTGCTTTTCAAAAAAATGTTAGGCACAACTGTACCTTCACTAATTAATAACATCTAATGAAAATAAGGATCGATAACAAACTCGACGAACAAGGGATAGACACAAATGTCGTTGAATTTCTCTTCGGAGATCCAATGGACGAGAACGCAGTATAGATTCTTCATGAACGCCTCTTGAGCAAACCATTTATATTGGACAAATTTACGAACTCGTTCTTGTAAATCGCAAGGTAGTTGTCGATGTCTCATCCGTTCCTCGGTGTCTCTTCTCTTAATCCTCCATTCTTCCACTCTTACCGTCATAGATTGCAAATTAGTCTTGAAGTAAGGACATAAAAACATATTATCAATGCTTGGTGTATTTGCATATCCTTCAATTCAAATTCTTTAGTACTACTATTGATGGTTATTGATTGAGAACCCAAAAGTATAGTTATGGTATGGTTTTACAATATATACCTGCATATTGCCAATCAATTGTGCAGATAAAACCAACCCAATAAAACAGATAACAATGCAGAACATATTTTCCCCCAAAAATGTGCTCGTCTCTAAATTTTGTGCATAAGAGCTGCCAATAAAATAAAACAAATACTTCTAAGCATGAAAATCAAGATCATTCTTATAATAATTTGAATAAAAAACATAAACTTTAAAACCTTAACAGTTTAACATAAGATTATTACTGAATAAATGTAGTTATTTTGCAACTTTAAATTGATAAATAAAGCATGTACTATCTGATTATCCCAGATCCAGAGAATTGATAAACTAAGTGGGATTTAACGGAATAACAACCCCGCTGTGATGAGCCAAAAAATTATCAAACTTATTATGAGAGTTAGATTACCTTAAATTTCTCAAACCCCACCAAAGGCAGTACAAGTACTTCCCGACAAAAGTTGAGGAAGCAACACCATGTGTGAAAGCACTAGAATATATACCATAATGAAATATGATATTATCATCAGATGGACCACATATTCCTCCAATATTGACGTGCAGATGTCCCTGTTAGATTATAAACTTCATTCATATTAATGGATGGAAATCCAAAATTCAAATCCAATTGATTGGAGCTCAAGTCCATAAATCTAAAATGTAGTAAATTTATTTAGGTATTTTATGTATATAGATTTTTTATGTGTGATAATCAAATTGGAGGCTATTAACTACAACCAATTTGGAGGCCATTAAATCAACTAAATAAGTTGGCTATTAATTGTATTAGTTGGAGGTGGTGGTGAGTAATTGTGTTAGTTGAGAGTTGTATAATTCACCTATAAATAGGTGAATTGTTTAGTTGTTTTTCATCAACAAAAATAAGAACTTCTTTAGAGAGAAAAGAAGTAAAGAGTGAGTTGTAGTTTTGTATTTTGAGTGAGAGTGTTCTCGTAATATCTTTGAGTTTAATAAAAGTTGTTCATTTGAGTGTTTTAATTCCAACAAAGTGGTACCAGAGACACGTTCGAAAGTTGATTACGCTTCCGAAAAGTTCCATTTTCGATTGCAAAAGTTGAATTTAAGGAACTCTAGACGTTGCAGTAGCCTAGAAAGTGTTGCAAAAGACAGAAAAAAGTGTTGCAGAAAGCTGCAGAAAGTGTTACAATACGTCCAATGTGTCGCAAAAGACTCCAGAAGTGTTGCATTAGCCCCTGTAAGATTAGAATAGCTATTTGAGTAAGATGGCGAATAGTGTGGTATCGTTTCAAGTTCCAACACTCAACAACAACAACTATGACAATTGGGGTATCAAAATGAAGGCTATTCTCGGAGCACATGATGTTTGGGATATCGTAGAGAAAGGCTTAGCCTAGCTTGAAAATGATGCCTCTCACACAAGATCAAGCTACAACTTTGAAGGATTCCCGAAAGAGAGATAAGAAAGCTCTCTTCCTCATCTATCAAGCTTTAGATGACGTCAGTTTTGAGAAAATTTTAAGCGCAACTTCCGCTAAGCAAGCATGGGATAAACTGCAAACCTCTTACAAAGGAGTCGAAAAGGTGAAGAAGGTCCGTCTCCAAACACTAAGAGGTGAGTTTGAATCCTTGCATATGAAATCATCCGAGTCTATCTTCGATTATTTTTCTAGAGTAGCAGTTGTTTCGAATCAATTGAAAAGAAATGGTGAGAAGTTAGAAGATGTAAGCATAATCGAGAAGATACTCCGCTCGTTGGATCCCAAATATAAGCACATCATGGTGACTATTGAAGAAACCAAAGACTTGGAGGAAATGACGATCGATGAACTCCAAGGATCACTACAAGCCTACGAAGAAAATCACAAGAAGAAGCAAGGTATCTCTGAGCAACTCCTCAAGCTATAACTCAAGGATACGAGTGAAGGTCAAGGAAATGGTAGAAACAAACAACCATGGCAGAGGCAGAGGCAGAGGACAAGGCCACAAATGATGTGGTAGCCGTGGTCGTGGACAAAGTTGGGATTATAACAACAATTCCAGCGATAACTACGAGAATGGAGAAAGTTCCACACAAGGTCGCAGAACAGGCAATTCAAACGCGAGGTATGACAAATCTCAAGTCTAGTGCTATAATTGTCAAAAGTTTAGGCAGTACGCTTCAGAATGTAGAACTCCTAACAATCAAGTCCAGGAAAAGGTGAACTTTGTGAAGGAGAAGATGAAGGAGAAAGAAACACTATTACTAATGTACAACAACAACAATGATCATCAAGACAACACATGGTATCTTGACACCAGTGCAAGCAACCATATATGCAGAAAAAGAAGCTTATTCGTGCAACTCACTGAAGAAGTAAGCAGCAATGTCTCATTTGGTGATGATAGCAAGATATCAGTGAAAAATAAAGTTAACATCCTCTTTCGTGCTAAAGATGGTAGCCACCAATTAATTTTAAAAGTCTACTACGTGCCTAATATAAAGTGCAACATTCTAAGTTTTGGTTAACTTTTAGAAAAAGGCTATGATATTTACATGAAAGATTGTAGTCTTTTCAAAAGAGATGGCAAAGGAGATCTGATTGTTACAGTACAAATGTATAGAATGTTTCCTTTGAACATTCAACGCGATGTTGCGAAGTGTTTGGAGGCGTGTTACAAAGACGCATCGTGGCTATGGCATCTTCGATTTAGTTATCTCAACTTTGGAGGATTGGAGCTGTTATCTAAGAAGGAAATGGTTAGAGGCTTAGCATGTATCAATAATCCTGTTCAATTGTACAAAAGATGTCTACAAAGGAAACAATTGAATTCAATCATTTCTTATATGTATACCTATTGATGGAGTGTAGCTCCTCAATTTGCATATTTCCACCGAATCTAAGTAGAGAAAAGTCTTGGCTTTATATCCCAGTTTTTGCTTACATAAATAGGTCTCGAATCAGCATAATACTCTTGACGATGATGATGGTGATGAATGATGAAGATCAAGATTCTGATCAAGAAAATCAAGATATGCATCATTTTGGTTAGCAAGATTGTCAAGATCAAGAAATTAACCGAGATTCCGCTCATCAGGATCTTGTGATAGGCAAGATGCACATTCCGGAGATCGAGACTTCTTTGAATACCACTCCCTTAAAACCTGCTATTGTGGAAGCAGTTCCAGATATTGGTTTGGTATAAGCGATGACGAAGAAGACACTGTCGATATGGGAACATAAACTATCCGGAACATTAAGTGAATTTTTTTCTTTTCTTTTTTCATATTGGCTTTGTTTCTTTTCGTTTCTTGTTTGTTTGTTTGTCTTGTTTTTTTCTTTTCTTTTAATTATATTTGAGCCCAGATTTCCAGCTTACACTTCAATTAAAGAATAGTAAACAAACATTGTATATTTTGGCACTATCATTCATTACTAATGGTGGCAAATTCTATGTGCAATCTGTCACTTATCCCTTTTAATAGTAAAGCTCTAAGTTGGGATCCGTCATATTGAGAAAATGAATGGGGCATTTCTTGGGACTGTGATAAGGATTTTATAGTCGGAGCATGGTCTTTCCTCATCATTCCTATCACTTCTTTTGTCATATCTGCGAAATCTTGAGCCATCTGAGTAACTCCTATTTGACTGCGACTTAGAAAATTGGTAATTTCCACAGAGTTGTCTATGTACACTTCTCTCTGTTTTCCTACCCTAACCACCATATAATAGGCTTTATTAATTGATGGAAGAGGTTCCATAAGCAAAATCTGATTGATTACATGCTCCTAAGTGTCTGCTAAGCCCATATGGAATTGCATAAGCATGTCCTCATCTTTGAGAATTGTGACTCTAATGTAAGCATTACATACGCAGTAGCATATGCAAACTGGATCTGGCCTCAATATCAACTCACTCCAATATCGCTTCAATTTAGTATAATATTGTATCACAAGCAAATCACCTTGATTTAGCAAATTCAGGTTCCTATTCATCTGATATAACAGGGGTCCATTGTGTTGGGAACTGACAGTCATTTTGAACATGCATAACATGCATGGCGGAAATTCAAAATTTTGTCCCTTGTCCCTAAGAACTTCTATCAGTTGCATATAAATTAAGTAAAGCCTTAACTAAATAAATTATCTACCTAGGTTAGCATTCATAGGCTAGGCATACCATAATTCTAAATTGTGTCTTAGCATAAATATATTATACTAAGCATGTTATAAATAAGTTATAATCTAAGCATAAAAAACTAAGCATTCAAAACAACCTAAGCCTAATAATTATTAAGTCTAAAACACTTAGAGAAAAAGATCTAATAATTAAAAGAGAATAAAGAACTTACCAGTTGAAGCATGCTTTAGCTGAACCTTTTGCATAAACCTCCAAGTGTAGGATAGCCTCTATAAGTATCCACACGAACCCCACCATCTGAAACCTCCCACGAGGAAGATCTGCAGAGTTTCGAGTATCTGCTAGACCACTCCAAAACCCACCCGAAAATATAAAAAAGGAAGTCCCTCTTAGTTAATTGAGAAAACTATTTGAAGAATCTCAAATACAAAACTAGAAAGAGGAGAGACAGATGTTGATGTTTTGAAACAATGAGCAGGAGGGGGCTTTATATAGGGAGAGGGGAAGCTCCCCTCATTAATGTAGGATGGGTAAAATACCACCTCCACCCCTATACTTGGGCGGCAAGCATTAGGCTTACGGCCCATGCCGCAAGCTGAGCTTGCGGCAAGCCGCCATGGATTGGCCTTTTATTTTACTTGGACCCTATGAATAAATTCACAGGTCCATGGCAAAACTCCTTTTTAATCCTCCTTTCTTTAATTTATTTATGACCATAATAAAATTAGTTGTTGGTCAAAATAAATTTCTGACTTAACCAAAAAATGATCTAATCATTCTAATCAACACTTTAATTTATTTATGATCCCAATAAAATTAGTTATCGGTCAAAATAAATTTCTGGTTTAACTAGAAAATGATCTAATCATTTAATCAACACTTCAATTTATTTATGACCCTAATAAAATTAGTTACCGGTCAAAATAAATACTTTGGTCTAACCAGGTAATGGTCTAACCATTCTTTATCTAATATTCTTGTAATAGACTAAGTCTATTAATTCTTTACTCAGTCCAATGAAAGTTCTATGTGTGTGACCTTATAGGATCCCGAAGTATTGAGTTGTTACGGTTTAACCAATAGTTGTTCTATAGGAACTATTGGCTTGAGGTTCTAGACCATGAATAGAATTCGATTACCTTAAACGACTGTAGTACGCCTCTAGCAAGGGTCCACCATCCCCCATTACTCAGATTGTCATTTGTACTTATGACTTAATCCTGGTTAATGCAATAGTTGCCCAATGTGATCAAGTCCTTTCATTATTCAATATTAGTACCATTTGGTTTATTGGGTTCGGTTAAAGTGTTATCCCACCAATAGCGAGGTTGCTCCAAGCTATCCCAGTTATTTACTTGTTACCGAAGTATATTGCTCTTTACCATAATGTGTTTGACTAGAAACTATTTCTATCAATTACATACTCTGATCAGAGGTTTATAGCAATCATCACTTCAACAAGTGGTCAGGTAAAACTCCTTAATATATCCGGAGCGATGGATTCTTTCCGACTACATAGCTCACCAACGTGCTGTCATCACTACACCCGTAATCACTCGTGGCGCCCTAAATTAATGAGTGAATAGGTATGACCCAAAGCATAACAATAGTACCACACAAGGTAACTAGCATCTCAAGTACGAGAATATTCGCAAAGCTACTGCATAAAGATAAACACTAACACCTTGATATGTATGTTTATCTTATTACGGTTTCCAATATATCTCCTAGATATATCCATGTCTCAAACTCAAGGCACCACATTCAGTCTTAGGAGGTTAACTGCTTGGACCCTTTCCAAAAAAGTTGACCATATGATAGTCTTACTATTCCATCAATATCCTTTCTTGATGAAACTATGACTAGGGATAGTTTAGATATAATCATAATTGTACATGAAGCAGGTCTCACCAAACATAGTCCTACTATGATATCTCTTGCTTCATGCTATGTTTATGTCAAGGACTATTGTACATAGATATCAATGAATATATTTTAACCAGTCATAATATATATGAACACATCGATATAAAAAAAAGAATAAATGTCTTTATTAATTTAATAAATTATTTATACCAGTACATAATTAAGATATATCGCCCTAATTGCCTTAAGGGCATACATCATATCTAACACATTGCTCTCACCGAACCTTTTTTCGAGTTCCTTCCACAACTCTCTAGATGTTTTAATATACAAAAAAATCCTTGCTAAGTTCTTTGGACATTAAATTGAGAATCCAAGAACTTACGAGACAGTATGATTTCTGCCATTGCTTGTACTCTCTTGTTCCCTTGATTGGCCTCAGATCATCTTCGATTATGAATCTTAACTTTTCTTTGGCTATCAGTGCTCGCTTGATCGCTATACTCCAAGGTAGATAATTGTTTCCGGTGAGAGCAGTACTTACCAACGTCATGCCTGGATTCTCAACGATCTGATGTTGATTGATCGTCTGGTTTTATTCTTGCCTCGCGCCGATTCTCAGATTAGTCTCTGAGTTTTCTTCATTTGCATTCAGATGTTGATCTTGACTTACATCTTCCTTAATTACATTTTAGAATCAAAATTTGTTTTATTTTCTCACCATTGAATCAGAGCTTTGATACGATGAAACAATGGCAATTCTTATTGATCAACTCTCAAAAAAATCAATGTACATGATAGGTGCTATTTATATAAGATGCAACAGTGAGAAAAGAAAGAAAGGGAAAGAGCGGGAAAGTCAGTTTGTAACTGAAATTGCTGAGTTGGCTGATGAGCCATTAGCCACGTGAAGCCCATGTGAGGAGTCCAGCTCAACTTGACACATAAGCAACTTGAACTTGCACTTTGCTATTCCTTCTTAAATTCATCACAACATTGTATTAAAAGCTCAATGTAGTTATTTTAAATTTTTTTTTCAAAAAAATTTGCCTTATTTGGTTTACATTAAATGAAAAGAAAAATTCTCAACCCGCCCCGAATGTGATTCAAACCTGGGACCTCTAGAGGTCACAGATTCAATGTTAACCATTAGGCCAACACCTTAATTACAGTCTAGCTATTTTAGTTTGATTCTGTTGCATTTGAAATATATTTGTTCTGAAATAGTAACCCTATTGGATAAAAAATCAATTGCTTAATCTGAATTCAATTCTGAATTCAACTCTAGTAAACAATCTCATATTTAGGATGATGTTGAAAAGTAACGTTTTTATTTTACTTGATGTCCATTAAATCTTGCATCTAATCTATTGGCTTCTATTATTTACCTATAAATAGCGCTTCTTTAATGCAATTGTATATACCAATTACAAAGGCTAATACATATATCTTATTTCTATTCCTCCTTTATTTTAATTATATTATATTTCTAACACGTTATCAGCACGAATTGTCTCCATTTTCAAATATATGAAAATTACAGCAAAGAGAATTTATTTCAGTTTCTAAACAATCTGTCTCAGTCAGCTTCCGATAGGAATCGCCGGAGATCCGACCGTTGGATCATCCTGAAATTTTGTTACAACATTCTCGACATCCGGGTCTTTATTTTGACCGTTGAATCGGTTGATCAGAGTTGTAGAAAGGAAGTTCCGTCTAAGGCAGAATGATGGTAATTACCAGGAAGTCTGCTGTTTTTTTAGGTGTAATCAAACTGGTTTGAACATTGTTGAGAGATGCCATATTTCCGGTTCCTAAGAGCGTCATAATCTGTATTCCCTCCACTTAAACCAGCTAATTCCTCTCTTTCAATTTTTAACTCATTTATTATGCTTCATTTCAATACGTTTTCAAACGGATGCAAATGATATATGTTTTTCGGTGAATCTACCCAGCTGGACGTTTTTCATCATTACCAAAGTTCTAATCATTAGATCGACATGAAATTTGGTCAAAAGTTTCTAACATCCGTTTCTTTGTTTTTCACCTTTGGATTGTCGAGAAAATTTCTCAAAGGTACTTTCGTGTAAGGTAGAAGTGGTACGACTATCTTTGGTATATTTTTTCTTATTATCATATATGTTAAATTTTTCAGTTATTAACTATTGATGTTACCGAGAAATTAATTTTTATGAGTGTTGAATAATGAAATTTTATTTTCAACGGGTATCGACAATATAGATATATCAAGATCCTGAAGATCTTTAAATAATGACGCCATGTTAATTTTACTACAAAAGATCCTGAAGATCTTCGAAAAATTATGAGCATATGAAAGTAATATATCTACCAAAAGGCTCATTTTATGTGGAATAAAATTTTTGGACTTAATTTGATATAAACTTGTGCTCATGTAGGAGTATGTGCTCTTAAACAATATTAAAATGAATAATTAATGATTTCCACATGGATATATTTTTCGAAATAAATATATCACAATGACAAGAAAATTACAACAAAATCGGTGGTGTAATCCGTTCGAATAACTTACGTAAATTAGCAATTTTGATGAATAGTAAAATAGCAAGCCACTATTCATTTCTAGAATTTAATTGTCATCATTTACCATTTGAGTATACTTATTTTGGTATAATGACACTATTCATACATCCGCATATGATTAATATTCATGGATACGATACTATTTATGTATACAATTATTATTCATGTGAATAGTGAATTTCGTGAATAGTGAAAATATAATGAATAAAGATTTTGTTAAAAAGCCATGGACATGTTTTATTAGATCAAATATATTCCCTGAAAGGAATGTCATATATTCCTTGAAGTGAATATTATATCATTATATAAATTTTAATGGTAAATTTGTAGTCATTAATATAATTATATAACCATCTGAAGTGGAAAATGAAATTGGGCATATAGTATGCCCAATAGTTGTGACAATATGACTATAAAAATAGAATATTATGTTAATTTTTCACTAACCTAACATTTATATTTTTTTTCTTTTATTAACATTTAATTTTAGTTTTTATTTTATTATTTACTTAATTTTATTTAAGTTATTAAATATGTTATAGTAAGATAGTCGACTATTTATGGTCTTTTAGATCTTTGTTAAATTATAATAATATATGGTGTCTGTTATTTTATATGAGTGTGCTAGCAATTTTCACCTGTAGTGGAATATCAAATTGATGATAATAATCACTACTAGAAGTGGAATATCAAATTGAAATCTTTGATAGAAGGAAATGAACATTTTCTGGTATTAATTGACGTCAATGCTAATAAAGCAAATGTTATAATCCGGATATGAGTAAAATGAATATTATCATGATATTGGTAACACAAAATTATTGAACGCCCCGAAGAGCCAGTATTAATGTATCAAGGAGATAAAATTTGATAAAAGCTCAAGAAGAAGCTAAATATTTTTCTACTCAAAAGATGAGTAATACAAAAGTTGCCATTATATTTGATATTACAAATATAATACAAGGCGCCATAAGAGTTGGTATTTTATTACAAAGGGGAACAAAAATTATAATAGAAAAGGCATTCTTTCTCTGTATTCTCACAGAATTTTATTCATGAAAATTAGCTGTGAAAGAAGCCATTAAAAGAATGTCTTAAAACTAAATTTTGTGATCAAAATATATGGATTTATACAAGTGTAAGATTAGATCATCCTAGTTTGAAAATGATGAGATAAATTTAGAAAAATGCACATGGGCATCAATTGAAGAATCGGACATTTCTTCAATGTAATAAATTATTGTGTGTTGCTTGTTCGCAATTAAAATTGATAGTAAAATTTTCCAAAAGTAAGGTTGGAATTAATCTCTATTCTTACAATGTGATATATGTGGATCAGTTAATCCACGATGTGAATTTTTTTAGTTATTAAGTATACTTCCTGAAGAAGTGGAAATACGTGTTCAATGAGATGACACATGTATGCCAGAAAATTACATTCTATACTTTTAATGATTTGTTTACAAATTGGGATAAAAGTTGAAAATCCAATAGCATATGTTCAAACTCAAATTGATATGGCGAAATGATTTATTAAAAACATCTCCAACTAATTGCACGAATATTAATTATGTGAACAAATATCTTAACTACAATTTGGGGTTATGCAATATTGTATGTAACAAATTTTATATATTTAAGACCAACAAGTTATCAAGATTTTTCCCTATTACAATAACTTTTGGTCATAAGCCCAATATTTCTCATCTTAGAGATTTTGGTTGTGCAATATATGTGTTTATTAATTCATCATAAAGGACTAAAATTTGTCCACAAAGGAGATTAGAAATTTATATTGGCTATAAATATCTCCTTCAATAATTAAATACAATTGAGTCATTCACTGATAATATATTTACTGCATTATTTGCATATTGTTATTTTTTTGTACTTTCCCAAAATTAGGGGGAGAGAATAGAAATATAATTTTGGAAAAGGAAAAAAAATATGTAATGATCCGTCACTTTCTCATATGGATCCAAAATGAGTATTGATCTTTCATATACTAATTAATGCATTAATTCATATTGAGTTTTATGAAAAAACAATTAATAAAGCGCTTTGTTGTGCCTGAAGCATCACTGACCAATTGGTTAAAGGGTAAAAATCCTTGAATAGAAAATTATCGATAATAAAGATATTTGTATTGAAGATAAAAATATATTTAACTACTTTCCATTTCAATATATTATTATTATTATTATTTATGTTCTTGCATATTCATATTTATATTTTATTTATAGTTCATCATAAATTAGTGTACTAACACAAATACACTTCTTGTAGAAGTACTAGCACTTGAAGTGCGGGCACCTGAAGTGCAAACACCTGAAGTTGTTGAAAATGAAGGAATATAAATTATATTAGTACCGAAAATTAATAGGATAGAGAATAAATTGGTTGTAGACCATATTTTGCCTATCATGTGGCACTGAATACAGAAAATGAGAAAATGATTCATGAACCGCAGTCTGTTCAAGAATTTAAACTAGATGTGGTTAGCGAAAATGGAAAGTTATTTTTCAAGTAGAATTGAATTCTCTTAAAAAATATAAGTTTATGAATCTGTTGTTCGAATACTACAATGGGTAAAACTTTCGAGTATAAATATATTTTGTGAGAAAATATAGTATGGAGATATAAAGTGAGATTTAATGCGCAAGAATTTTTTAGTTAGACAGTGCAAGAAAATTTTTATATGTATTTGACATTTACATGAAAGTCTCTGAAGGGTTACAACCGCTGAAAAATATGGGATATGAAAACTTTATTTAATACATATGCAAAGATTTCTATATAGATTAAAATAGTCTAGATGCATGCGATATAATCATCTCGGTGAATATTTATTAAAAGATGGGTTATAAGAATGATCTTATTTGTCCATGTGTTTTCATAAAGAAAGCATGATCTGAATTCACTAACATCTCAATTTATGTTGATGATTTGAAGATCATTGGAACTCCTGAAGAGATTCTAAAAGCTGTAGATTTCTTGTAAAGAGAATTTGAGATGAACGATCTTGAAAAAATAAAGTTTTGTCTTGGTTTACAAATTAAGCATCTAGATAAAGGAATTTTGGTGCATCAATCGAATTATGCACAAAAGGTGTTGAAATGATTTAATATGGACAAAGTACATCCATTGAGCAATCCAATGGTTGTACGATCAGTTGATGTAAAAAAATGACTCATTTCGTCCTCGAGAAGATAATGAAGAAATTCTTGGTCCTGAAGTACTATATCTGAGTGTAATATGTGCATTAATGTATCTTGCTAACAATACAAGAACTGATATTACTTTTGTTGTTAATTTATTATAAAGATATAGCTTTGCACCAACACCTAGACATTGGAATGAGATTAAACATATCATGTATTATCTTCGAGGAACCATTGGTTTAGGTTTGTTTTATTCATATGAAAATAAACCTCAACTAGTTGGGTGTGCAGATTCGGGTTATTTATCTGACCCACATAAAGCCCGGTCTCAAACGGGTTATTTATTCACATATGGAAGTATGGGTATATCTTGGCGATCAACGAAGTAAACTATCATCGCTACTTCCTTAAATCATACTGAATTAATAGCGATTCATGAAGCTAGTCGTGAATGTGTATAGTTAAGATCATTAACAAAACATATTGAGATGAATGTGGAAAATCAACGGCTATAGAAGATTCGGCAACGATATATGAAGACAATGCAGCTTGTATCACTAATTGAAGGAATGTTAGACAGAATTAAACAAATTTCACCAAAGTTATTCTTTACTCATGACCTTAAAAAGAATGGTGAAATAAGTATTCAATAAATTCGTTATTGCAATAATTTAGCAGACGTGTTCACCAAAGCATTACCTTCTGTAACATTCAAGAAGTTTGTTTACAACATTGGAATGCGCCGTCTCAAGGATCTCTAATATTCTTGCAAACAGGGGGAGTAAACACTGTACTCTTTTTCCCTTAGCCGCAGTTTTTATCTCATAGAGTTTTTTTTATAAGGTTTTTAACGAGGCAGTGTCTCATTCGCAATAATGGACATCAAACGGGGAGCGTTGAAAAGTAACAGTTTTATGTTACTTGATATCCATTAAATCTTGCATTTAATCTCATTTAAAGTTCAATTATGTAATGGCCTATTAACTTTTATTATTTATCTATAAATACCACTTGTTCTATGCAATTGTATATACAGATTACAAAGGCCAATGCATATATCTTATTTCTTTTCTTCTTTTATTTTAATTATATTATATTCCTAAGAAATGATAATTTTTTGGGGTTTCTAATCGTTTATTTATTGTTTACATTATTATAATAAAAAATAGGAGTAGGATATTCTGAATATTTTTTACCTTCCATAATTAACTTGAATTTGTTACTACAACAAACGATAATGAAGTTACAAAGTTAATTTTAATTTTAGAAATTGAATGTGGACTGCATTAATTATATGACAAAACGTCAAAAAATACTTTTTTTTAAGTATGCATATAAGTAATAGGATAATTGATTATAAGTTCATAACTACTTGTGTTGTCAATTTGTTTCTATTTTTATACAATTTATCTTTCAATACGTAGTTAAATTTCACATTTGTTTATGATTATTCTCAACTATGAGAATTGCAACTTCTAGTTAAAATTCAAAGTTTGCGAATACATAAAACAAAAAAAGATTAGTTTTATTAAATGAAAATTGGGTTATATTTGTTTTCGGAATGAGATCAATAAATTAGTTCGAGGTAAATAAATTAGTTCTCGTTGCAGTACATATGTTTTAGCAACAATAATCAACGAGGGTTGGTCCAAGTGGTAAGCGACTTGACATCGTTTAAGTAAGGTCTCGAGTTCGAGTTCTAATGAATGCAAAAAATCCTTATTGAGAGACTCACCTACCACAGCCAGGTGTGCGACCCGAGTCAGATATGGACGTAGTCGGAGTAAAGCTCCGATGAACCTTATGGACAAAAAAAATTGTTTTAGCAATAATACAATCCTATCACATTTGATCAGTTCTTAGATACTCTTAATAATAATATATAGTGGCGACCCGTAAATTTTTTTACCATGGTGCCATAGATATTTATGTGTATAAAATGTTATTAAAATATTACTAAATCATAAATTCAAGTAAAATAAATTGTAAATGAAATAGGAGAGCTATAAATGATTTTGTATAGATATATAGGCATTTGTTAGAAACATTATTTTTTCCAAGAATAAATGAGTAATTTTAACATTAATATATGGTTCAAATACTAAAATACTAATATGAGGTTTAAATATAATTTTTAATGGGTCCAAATACAATATATACATAAATTAGTACTATTAGACAAAAAAAAGTGAGGTTTAAAGACCCCACTTCCCTACATGTGGCTTCACCGTTGATAGTATATCTCTGTTTTTTTTATTACGGTGATCCCTTAGGAGTAGGATGGGTGCGATGAGATAATAATGAAAAATGTTTTGAATCAAAGTGCACATTATTAGAATGAGAAGGTAGCCCTCCAAAATTTATGAGTTGCAGGGAAGCTCTTATATGGATTAAAAGAAAAGGACTATAGAGTAGTATTGTAGAAATTGATGCTCATGTTGTAGTAGCTCGACTCACTTATCTAGCAAATATTCATTCTTGTGTTGGAATTGGTAATGAGAATTGTCTTAAAATTGCACGAGATATTGACATGGTTAAATAAAACACATGTGACATAATAGCTCGTGTAACTGATTCTTCGACATTTAGACTGTATTCTTTACCTACTTCTTGAGCTGTAATTGATTTTATATAATAAGTGATTACTATTTTCAGAAACAATTCGAAATTATTAGGAATATGATACCAAACCAATAAAATTATATCAGATAATATTTGCACATAGGGTTTTTCTTTCCATTTTGTAATTTATAGTTTTCATAAAGGTTGACTAATTAGCTATTAAACAATTAATTGGTACACCGCTCTATAGAAATTGTGGGAGGTTATAGGTTCAATACCTAGCCTCTTTAAAAATTTCACTAATTTGAAAAAAATTTAATTAATTGTTGTAAAATAATAAGAATAACAAGAATATAAAAAATAGGAAGTTGAGTATAACAAAGATGGAAAGAAAGATATGAAACTATATTCATCTTATTCATTCATGTAGCTTACAATAACCTATATTTATAGGTAAAGGACTTGAATTTGTAAGGCCACACGTTACATATCATAAATGCAATTAAAGGGAGGAGAGGCTACATGTGATAGAAGTAATAGCCATCCAATTACTAATATATTGAATAATATATTTATAACACTTCCCCCTTGGATGACTATGCAATATGAATATGCCTCGTGAAAGCCTTGCTAAGGAAAATCCAGTGGGACAAAACCTTAGCGAGGGAAAAAGAGTATAATATTCATATGCAATTTTACTTCCCCTCAAATGTACAATGGGCAAGACAAATCTTAGAGCTAACTCACTCCGATATAATGCACTTGCATTTTGAGAGTAGAAGCAGGTGGTGACTTCGTGAAAATTTGGCAGAATTGTCACTTAATCTAACTTTATAGATGTTATTTGACCGATCTTCATGAGATCATAATTATGTTTGGTTCTATCTCCTTTAATATAACATATTCAGTTGAGCAATACGATCGATATTATCTTCGTAATTATTGTTGGACACGACGCCAAATTGTCCGTGCATTAATCTTTCACCTGTATTAAATAATGTTCTTATTTGACATAAATTTATACTCAGATAAGTTCAGTTCAATTTAACTCACTTCAATTCAATCAACTTCAATTCAGAGTAGTAAAAAACAGGGCCTTGGGATGATAATTTTTTGGGTTTTTAATCGTTTATTTATTGTTTACATTATTACAATAAAAAAATAGGAGTAGGATATTCTGAAATTTTTTTACCTTCCATAATTAACTTGAATTTGTTACTTCAAACGGTAATGAGTTACAAAGTTAATTTTAACTTTAGAAAATGAATGTGGACTGCATTAATTGTATGACAAAACGTCAAAAAATAGGTTGATATCTTGTAGAATAAAACATAGTAGTGAAGTGTTTGTACTTATATAAGTAATAGGATGATTGATTATAACTTCATAACCAATGTTATCAATACCATACCGTATCGTATCGAACGGTTTGACCAGTTTTATTATGAATCAGTCACGGCTATGGTACGGTATGTGTAAATACCGATTTAAATAGAAAATCGGAGAAAATCGGGTTAAATTGGTAAAAAATCAGGAAATCGGCGTACCGGTTTAAACCGGTTTTCTCAAAATATTTTTGGTGACATATAAAAGTGTTGCTAAAGATATATAAAAGTGTTGCTAAATATTAAACAGTGTTGCTAAAGACATAGAAATATGTTGCTAAAGGCTTAATAGCGTTGCTAAAGACATAGAAAAGCGTTGCTAAAGAATAAAACGTTGCTAAAGACCGAAAAAGCGTTGCCATAACTACTGAAACCAAAAAATATATATATTCTTTAAAAAATAAAAAACCGATAAAACCACTAATAATACCGATAATATCGGTTATACCACATACCACTAACCTCGTCGATATGTAGCCCGGTACGGTATTGATAACATTGTTCATAACTACTTATGTTATCAATTTGTTTCTATTTTTATACAAATTATCTTTCATTACGTAGTTAGATTTCGCATTTTTTTATGATTATTCTCAACTATGAGAATTGCAACTTCTAGTTAAAATTCAAAGTTGGCTAACACATAAAACAAAGAATGATAAGTAGTTTTATTAAATGAAAATTGGGTTATATTTGTTTTTGGAATGAGATCAATTAGGCTCTGTTCTTTTCAACTACTGAAAGCTGAATTAAACTGAACTAAACTAAACAAAATTAAAATGGACTGAACTGGACTAAACTGAACTTATTTCAATATAAATTTATAACTACGCATAACTGAACTGAAGTAGACTGAACTAAACTGAATTGAAGTGAACTGGTTTAAACTGAATTGAATTGTAGTTCAAAAGACCGAGGCCTTAGAATATAAGATTCATGAAGTGTTGCCGAGAAGATAGTGATAGAACCCGATATAAAATCACATGTGATGGCTCTAGCAAATATTCGTTCTCATGTTGGAATTGGTTATGGGAATTGTCTTATAATAGGTAGAGATATTGACATGGTTAAATTCAATACATGTGATAGCTCGTGGAAAACCGTATTCTTTACCTCCTTTTCAGGATCGGTCTTATAAAATTTGGGATCCTAAACGAAAAATAGATATTTTAAAATTGCAAGGCCTTAAACGAAAAATATGCATTTTTAAATATGCTAGTAACACTAATATCAAATTTAAAGTTTATTGCTAACTTCATTCTATATTAAAAAAAAACATAACAAGTGTAGTTGAAGTTGGAAATTAAATAACGTATTGAAATAAAGTAGCATACTAGTATAAAAGACTAATTATTTTAGAGCCCCTAATATTTTGGATCTCCTAATATTTTAGAGCTCTAAGTAATGGTCTAACTGACCTCTACTATAAGGTCGGCTTTGCTCCTTTCTGATGCTGTAAGTGATTATATATAATAAGTGATTATTATTTTCAGTCAAAGAAACACTTCAAAATTAAAAGGAGATATATCACATAATATCTGCACATACGGTTTTCCCTTACATTTTTGTAATTTATTGTTAAGTTTTTATAAAGGTTGACTAGTAATAACTATTAAACAATTAATGGATTTTAAAAACACTTTTCCTATCTATTACCAAATTAACTATCATTCACAATGTCTAATCCAAAAAATATTATGAAATGCATAAAAAGTTTAGTACATATCGGACTCCTATTGTTTCTAAACTTATGGTTTTCTGTATCAAATCAGTGTCCAGACAAATTCTAGTTATTCTATCAATTTATCCTATACAAAATTCCTAACTATATTGTTACATTGTCATCTTCTCCTCACTTCTATTACATAATGATTGATTCTCTTAAATTGTTTGCTATCTACACATCCTCAAATTGTCTGCTATAGAAATCAGGTTCTTCAGGTTTAAACCGGGGCGAGGCCCGAACATTTCCACCAAATTCGGAAGACAACTTAGCTCCAAGATGTTCGGAACTATTGTTTGTTCCAACATTATATTGATGATAATAATGATAATAATAATAATAATCATCCTCTTGTGATTTCAACAATCTTGTCATTTTTCTCTTCTGATACTTTCTCCAACTTGCTTGAACCAAGCAAGTTCCCCAGGTCCTCCATTGATGAGAATAATACCGCAAAGAATGCTGCAACTTCTTGCTCTGAGGTCTCTTAAATTGTTGAGCAACAAATACGAGATCTTCTGCTTGAAGTGCGAAAGCTTCGACTTCTGAAAGAGCTTTCACATTTCGGGTTGAAGAAGGCAAGTTGGCACTAGGGTTAGGCATCAATGCCCATGCTAGTAGTTCCTCGCCACAAAAATCACCTGGCTGGAGGGTTATGGAGTTGAAGAATTTTGATCGCCCTCCGTTAGTGGTTGAGCTCTCTAGTTGGCCTCGAATAACAAATAGCATCTCGTTTACTGGCTCGCCTTCTCGGAATATGTATGTGCCCTTGGTGCTCAATGACGAGGCTAGGCGTTCGCATATGGCATCAAGAAGTTGATCATCCATTTGTGAGAAAAATGGAACCTGTTAGACTCTAGAACATTAACGGTAAAATGTCCAACTTTTAAAACATGTTAAGTGATTACTCTCTTGTCTCATTGACGGTGTATTTTTAGCTCAATAAGGCATAATGTATCAGTAGTCCCTTGTAGTTGGTCTGAATCGCTTAGAGCTCCCTTAAATTTTTAAAAGGTCTTTGTAGCCCCCCTCAACTTGCAAAAAGTGCATCAGTATGTGGCTTATTGACGTGGTAAGGGGAGGAAAATAACAGGCGAGTGGACTTTGAGAATTTTTCAACTTGTACCGTGTGTCAATCTACTATTGATTTGACTTTACAAGTTGTCACGAGTCACCCTACTATTGGTTTGACTTTTCAACATTGTGGACATGTGTCGCTTGTGCACTCCATGTGCTACACATCATCTGGTTCAGACGCAATCATGGGCAAACTGGTGCACTTTCACAAGTTGAACGAGACCTTTTGAAAGTTCAGGGGCAGGGGCCAACTACAAGGTAAGCCATTCAAGAACATTTGATCTATCAAGCACATTCATGACGCATTAACACCTATTTAGCTACCAAAAAAATATTAAGCCTTAACACTTCTAGTTTATGTGTTAAGGATAATGTTGGCTAGCTTTGATGTTGCTTTTCAAAAAAATGTTAGGCACAACTGTACCTTCACTAATTAATAACATCTAATGAAAATAAGGATCGATAACAAACTCGACGAACAAGGGATAGACACAAATGTCGTTGAATTTCTCTTCGGAGATCCAATGGACGAGAACGCAGTATAGATTCTTCATGAACGCCTCTTGAGCAAACCATTTATATTGGACAAATTTACGAACTCGTTCTTGTAAATCGCAAGGTAGTTGTCGATGTCTCATCCGTTCCTCGGTGTCTCTTCTCTTAATCCTCCATTCTTCCACTCTTACCGTCATAGATTGCAAATTAGTCTTGAAGTAAGGACATAAAAACATATTATCAATGCTTGGTGTATTTGCATATCCTTCAATTCAAATTCTTTAGTACTACTATTGATGGTTATTGATTGAGAACCCAAAAGTATAGTTATGGTATGGTTTTACAATATATACCTGCATATTGCCAATCAATTGTGCAGATAAAACCAACCCAATAAAACAGATAACAATGCAGAACATATTTTCCCCCAAAAATGTGCTCGTCTCTAAATTTTGTGCATAAGAGCTGCCAATAAAATAAAACAAATACTTCTAAGCATGAAAATCAAGATCATTCTTATAATAATTTGAATAAAAAACATAAACTTTAAAACCTTAACAGTTTAACATAAGATTATTACTGAATAAATGTAGTTATTTTGCAACTTTAAATTGATAAATAAAGCATGTACTATCTGATTATCCCAGATCCAGAGAATTGATAAACTAAGTGGGATTTAACGGAATAACAACCCCGCTGTGATGAGCCAAAAAATTATCAAACTTATTATGAGAGTTAGATTACCTTAAATTTCTCAAACCCCACCAAAGGCAGTACAAGTACTTCCCGACAAAAGTTGAGGAAGCAACACCATGTGTGAAAGCACTAGAATATATACCATAATGAAATATGATATTATCATCAGATGGACCACATATTCCTCCAATATTGACGTGCAGATGTCCCTGTTAGATTATAAACTTCATTCATATTAATGGATGGAAATCCAAAATTCAAATCCAATTGATTGGAGCTCAAGTCCATAAATCTAAAATGTAGTAAATTTATTTAGGTATTTTATGTATATAGATTTTTTATGTGTGATAATCAAATTGGAGGCTATTAACTACAACCAATTTGGAGGCCATTAAATCAACTAAATAAGTTGGCTATTAATTGTATTAGTTGGAGGTGGTGGTGAGTAATTGTGTTAGTTGAGAGTTGTATAATTCACCTATAAATAGGTGAATTGTTTAGTTGTTTTTCATCAACAAAAATAAGAACTTCTTTAGAGAGAAAAGAAGTAAAGAGTGAGTTGTAGTTTTGTATTTTGAGTGAGAGTGTTCTCGTAATATCTTTGAGTTTAATAAAAGTTGTTCATTTGAGTGTTTTAATTCCAACAAAGTGGTACCAGAGACACGTTCGAAAGTTGATTACGCTTCCGAAAAGTTCCATTTTCGATTGCAAAAGTTGAATTTAAGGAACTCTAGACGTTGCAGTAGCCCAGAAAGTGTTGCAAAAGACAGAAAAAAGTGTTGCAGAAAGCTGCAGAAAGTGTTACAATACGTCCAATGTGTCGCAAAAGACTCCAGAAGTGTTGCATTAGCCCCTGTAAGATTAGAATAGCTATTTGAGTAAGATGGCGAATAGTGTGGTATCGTTTCAAGTTCCAACACTCAACAACAACAACTATGACAATTGGGGTATCAAAATGAAGGCTATTCTCGGAGCACATGATGTTTGGGATATCGTAGAGAAAGGCTTAGCCTAGCTTGAAAATGATGCCTCTCACACAAGATCAAGCTACAACTTTGAAGGATTCCCGAAAGAGAGATAAGAAAGCTCTCTTCCTCATCTATCAAGCTTTAGATGACGTCAGTTTTGAGAAAATTTTAAGCGCAACTTCCGCTAAGCAAGCATGGGATAAACTGCAAACCTCTTACAAAGGAGTCGAAAAGGTGAAGAAGGTCCGTCTCCAAACACTAAGAGGTGAGTTTGAATCCTTGCATATGAAATCATCCGAGTCTATCTTCGATTATTTTTCTAGAGTAGCAGTTGTTTCGAATCAATTGAAAAGAAATGGTGAGAAGTTAGAAGATGTAAGCATAATCGAGAAGATACTCCGCTCGTTGGATCCCAAATATAAGCACATCATGGTGACTATTGAAGAAACCAAAGACTTGGAGGAAATGACGATCGATGAACTCCAAGGATCACTACAAGCCTACGAAGAAAATCACAAGAAGAAGCAAGGTATCTCTGAGCAACTCCTCAAGCTATAACTCAAGGATACGAGTGAAGGTCAAGGAAATGGTAGAAACAAACAACCATGGCAGAGGCAGAGGCAGAGGACAAGGCCACAAATGATGTGGTAGCCGTGGTCGTGGACAAAGTTGGGATTATAACAACAATTCCAGCGATAACTACGAGAATGGAGAAAGTTCCACACAAGGTCGCAGAACAGGCAATTCAAACGCGAGGTATGACAAATCTCAAGTCTAGTGCTATAATTGTCAAAAGTTTAGGCAGTACGCTTCAGAATGTAGAACTCCTAACAATCAAGTCCAGGAAAAGGTGAACTTTGTGAAGGAGAAGATGAAGGAGAAAGAAACACTATTACTAATGTACAACAACAACAATGATCATCAAGACAACACATGGTATCTTGACACCAGTGCAAGCAACCATATATGCAGAAAAAGAAGCTTATTCGTGCAACTCACTGAAGAAGTAAGCAGCAATGTCTCATTTGGTGATGATAGCAAGATATCAGTGAAAAATAAAGTTAACATCCTCTTTCGTGCTAAAGATGGTAGCCACCAATTAATTTTAAAAGTCTACTACGTGCCTAATATAAAGTGCAACATTCTAAGTTTTGGTTAACTTTTAGAAAAAGGCTATGATATTTACATGAAAGATTGTAGTCTTTTCAAAAGAGATGGCAAAGGAGATCTGATTGTTACAGTACAAATGTATAGAATGTTTCCTTTGAACATTCAACGCGATGTTGCGAAGTGTTTGGAGGCGTGTTACAAAGACGCATCGTGGCTATGGCATCTTCGATTTAGTTATCTCAACTTTGGAGGATTGGAGCTGTTATCTAAGAAGGAAATGGTTAGAGGCTTAGCATGTATCAATAATCCTGTTCAATTGTACAAAAGATGTCTACAAAGGAAACAATTGAATTCAATCATTTCTTATATGTATACCTATTGATGGAGTGTAGCTCCTCAATTTGCATATTTCCACCGAATCTAAGTAGAGAAAAGTCTTGGCTTTATATCCCAGTTTTTGCTTACATAAATAGGTCTCGAATCAGCATAATACTCTTGACGATGATGATGGTGATGAATGATGAAGATCAAGATTCTGATCAAGAAAATCAAGATATGCATCATTTTGGTTAGCAAGATTGTCAAGATCAAGAAATTAACCGAGATTCCGCTCATCAGGATCTTGTGATAGGCAAGATGCACATTCCGGAGATCGAGACTTCTTTGAATACCACTCCCTTAAAACCTGCTATTGTGGAAGCAGTTCCAGATATTGGTTTGGTATAAGCGATGACGAAGAAGACACTGTCGATATGGGAACATAAACTATCCGGAACATTAAGTGAATTTTTTTCTTTTCTTTTTTCATATTGGCTTTGTTTCTTTTCGTTTCTTGTTTGTTTGTTTGTCTTGTTTTTTTCTTTTCTTTTAATTATATTTGAGCCCAGATTTCCAGCTTACACTTCAATTAAAGAATAGTAAACAAACATTGTATATTTTGGCACTATCATTCATTACTAATGGTGGCAAATTCTATGTGCAATCTGTCACTTATCCCTTTTAATAGTAAAGCTCTAAGTTGGGATCCGTCATATTGAGAAAATGAATGGGGCATTTCTTGGGACTGTGATAAGGATTTTATAGTCGGAGCATGGTCTTTCCTCATCATTCCTATCACTTCTTTTGTCATATCTGCGAAATCTTGAGCCATCTGAGTAACTCCTATTTGACTGCGACTTAGAAAATTGGTAATTTCCACAGAGTTGTCTATGTACACTTCTCTCTGTTTTCCTACCCTAACCACCATATAATAGGCTTTATTAATTGATGGAAGAGGTTCCATAAGCAAAATCTGATTGATTACATGCTCCTAAGTGTCTGCTAAGCCCATATGGAATTGCATAAGCATGTCCTCATCTTTGAGAATTGTGACTCTAATGTAAGCATTACATACGCAGTAGCATATGCAAACTGGATCTGGCCTCAATATCAACTCACTCCAATATCGCTTCAATTTAGTATAATATTGTATCACAAGCAAATCACCTTGATTTAGCAAATTCAGGTTCCTATTCATCTGATATAACAGGGGTCCATTGTGTTGGGAACTGACAGTCATTTTGAACATGCATAACATGCATGGCGGAAATTCAAAATTTTGTCCCTTGTCCCTAAGAACTTCTATCAGTTGCATATAAATTAAGTAAAGCCTTAACTAAATAAATTATCTACCTAGGTTAGCATTCATAGGCTAGGCATACCATAATTCTAAATTGTGTCTTAGCATAAATATATTATACTAAGCATGTTATAACTAAGTTATAATCTAAGCATAAAAAACTAAGCATTCAAAACAACCTAAGCATAATAATTATTAAGTCTAAAACACTTAGAGAAAAAGATCTAATAATTAAAAGAGAATAAAGAACTTACCAGTTGAAGCATGCTTTAGCTGAACCTTTTGCATAAACCTCCAAGTGTAGGATAGCCTCTATAAGTATCCACACGAACCCCACCATCTGAAACCTCCCACGAGGAAGATCTGCAGAGTTTCGAGTATCTGCTAGACCACTCCAAAACCCACCCGAAAATATAAAAAAGGAAGTCCCTCTTAGTTAATTGAGAAAACTATTTGAAGAATCTCAAATACAAAACTAGAAAGAGGAGAGACAGATGTTGATGTTTTGAAACAATGAGCAGGAGGGGGCTTTATATAGGGAGAGGGGAAGCTCCCCTCATTAATGTAGGATGGGTAAAATACCACCTCCACCCCTATACTTGGGCGGCAAGCATTAGGCTTACGGCCCATGCCGCAAGCTGAGCTTGCGGCAAGCCGCCATGGATTGGCCTTTTATTTTACTTGGACCCTATGAATAAATTCACAGGTCCATGGCAAAACTCCTTTTTAATCCTCCTTTCTTTAATTTATTTATGACCATAATAAAATTAGTTGTTGGTCAAAATAAATTTCTGACTTAACCAAAAAATGATCTAATCATTCTAATCAACACTTTAATTTATTTATGATCCCAATAAAATTAGTTATCGGTCAAAATAAATTTCTGGTTTAACTAGAAAATGATCTAATCATTTAATCAACACTTCAATTTATTTATGACCCTAATAAAATTAGTTACCGGTCAAAATAAATACTTTGGTCTAACCAGGTAATGGTCTAACCATTCTTTATCTAATATTCTTGTAATAGACTAAGTCTATTAATTCTTTACTCAGTCCAATGAAAGTTCTATGTGTGTGACCTTATAGGATCCCGAAGTATTGAGTTGTTACGGTTTAACCAATAGTTGTTCTATAGGAACTATTGGCTTGAGGTTCTAGACCATGAATAGAATTCGATTACCTTAAACGACTGTAGTACGCCTCTAGCAAGGGTCCACCATCCCCCATTACTCAGATTGTCATTTGTACTTATGACTTAATCCTGGTTAATGCAATAGTTGCCCAATGTGATCAAGTCCTTTCATTATTCAATATTAGTACCATTTGGTTTATTGGGTTCGGTTAAAGTGTTATCCCACCAATAGCGAGGTTGCTCCAAGCTATCCCAGTTATTTACTTGTTACCGAAGTATATTGCTCTTTACCATAATGTGTTTGACTAGAAACTATTTCTATCAATTACATACTCTGATCAGAGGTTTATAGCAATCATCACTTCAACAAGTGGTCAGGTAAAACTCCTTAATATATCCGGAGCGATGGATTCTTTCCGACTACATAGCTCACCAACGTGCTGTCATCACTACACCCGTAATCACTCGTGGCGCCCTAAATTAATGAGTGAATAGGTATGACCCAAAGCATAACAATAGTACCACACAAGGTAACTAGCATCTCAAGTACGAGAATATTCGCAAAGCTACTGCATAAAGATAAACACTAACACCTTGATATGTATGTTTATCTTATTACGGTTTCCAATATATCTCCTAGATATATCCATGTCTCAAACTCAAGGCACCACATTCAGTCTTAGGAGGTTAACTGCTTGGACCCTTTCCAAAAAAGTTGACCATATGATAGTCTTACTATTCCATCAATATCCTTTCTTGATGAAACTATGACTAGGGATAGTTTAGATATAATCATAATTGTACATGAAGCAGGTCTCACCAAACATAGTCCTACTATGATATCTCTTGCTTCATGCTATGTTTATGTCAAGGACTATTGTACATAGATATCAATGAATATATTTTAACCAGTCATAATATATATGAACACATCGATATAAAAAAAAGAATAAATGTCTTTATTAATTTAATAAATTATTTATACCAGTACATAATTAAGATATATCGCCCTAATTGCCTTAAGGGCATACATCATATCTAACACATTGCTCTCACCGAACCTTTTTTCGAGTTCCTTCCACAACTCTCTAGATGTTTTAATATACAAAAAAATCCTTGCTAAGTTCTTTGGACATTAAATTGAGAATCCAAGAACTTACGAGACAGTATGATTTCTGCCATTGCTTGTACTCTCTTGTTCCCTTGATTGGCCTCAGATCATCTTCGATTATGAATCTTAACTTTTCTTTGGCTATCAGTGCTCGCTTGATCGCTATACTCGAAGGTAGATAATTGTTTCCGGTGAGAGCAGTACTTACCAACGTCATGCCTGGATTCTCAACGATCTGATGTTGATTGATCGTCTGGTTTTATTCTTGCCTCGCGCCGATTCTCAGATTAGTCTCTGAGTTTTCTTCATTTGCATTCAGATGTTGATCTTGACTTACATCTTCCTTAATTACATTTTAGAATCAAAATTTGTTTTATTTTCTCACCATTGAATCAGAGCTTTGATACGATGAAACAATGGCAATTCTTATTGATCAACTCTCAAAAAAATCAATGTACATGATAGGTGCTATTTATATAAGATGCAACAGTGAGAAAAGAAAGAAAGGGAAAGAGCGGGAAAGTCAGTTTGTAACTGAAATTGCTGAGTTGGCTGATGAGCCATTAGCCACGTGAAGCCCATGTGAGGAGTCCAGCTCAACTTGACACATAAGCAACTTGAACTTGCACTTTGCTATTCCTTCATAAATTCATCACAACATTGTATTAAAAGCTCAATGTAGTTATTTTAAATTTTTTTTTCAAAAAAATTTGCCTTATTTGGTTTACATTAAATGAAAAGAAAAATTCTCAACCCGCCCCGAATGTGATTCAAACCTGGGACCTCTAGAGGTCACAGATTCAATGTTAACCATTAGGCCAACACCTTAATTACAGTCTAGCTATTTTAGTTTGATTCTGTTGCATTTGAAATATATTTGTTCTGAAATAGTAACCCTATTGGATAAAAAATCAATTGCTTAATCTGAATTCAATTCTGAATTCAACTCTAGTAAACAATCTCATATTTAGGATGATGTTGAAAAGTAACGTTTTTATTTTACTTGATGTCCATTAAATCTTGCATCTAATCTATTGGCTTCTATTATTTACCTATAAATAGCGCTTCTTTAATGCAATTGTATATACCAATTACAAAGGCTAATACATATATCTTATTTCTATTCCTCCTTTATTTTAATTATATTATATTTCTAACACGTTATCAGCACGAATTGTCTCCATTTTCAAATATATGAAAATTACAGCAAAGAGAATTTATTTCAGTTTCTAAACAATCTGTCTCAGTCAGCTTCCGATAGGAATCGCCGGAGATCCGACCGTTGGATCATCCTGAAATTTTGTTACAACATTCTCGACATCCGGGTCTTTATTTTGACCGTTGAATCGGTTGATCAGAGTTGTAGAAAGGAAGTTCCGTCTAAGGCAGAATGATGGTAATTACCAGGAAGTCTGCTGTTTTTTTAGGTGTAATCAAACTGGTTTGAACATTGTTGAGAGATGCCATATTTCCGGTTCCTAAGAGCGTCATAATCTGTATTCCCTCCACTTAAACCAGCTAATTCCTCTCTTTCAATTTTTAACTCATTTATTATGCTTCATTTCAATACGTTTTCAAACGGATGCAAATGATATATGTTTTTCGGTGAATCTACCCAGTTGGACGTTTTTCATCATTACCAAAGTTCTAATCATTAGATCGACATGAAATTTGGTCAAAAGTTTCTAACATCCGTTTCTTTGTTTTTCACCTTTGGATTGTCGAGAAAATTTCTCAAAGGTACTTTCGTGTAAGGTAGAAGTGGTACGACTATCTTTGGTATATTTTTTCTTATTATCATATATGTTAAATTTTTCAGTTATTAACTATTGATGTTACCGAGAAATTAATTTTTATGAGTGTTGAATAATGAAATTTTATTTTCAACGGGTATCGACAATATAGATATATCAAGATCCTGAAGATCTTTAAATAATGACGCCATGTTAATTTTACTACAAAAGATCCTGAAGATCTTCGAAAAATTATGAGCATATGAAAGTAATATATCTACCAAAAGGCTCATTTTATGTGGAATAAAATTTTTGGACTTAATTTGATATAAACTTGTGCTCATGTAGGAGTATGTGCTCTTAAACAATATTAAAATGAATAATTAATGATTTCCACATGGATATATTTTTCGAAATAAATATATCACAATGACAAGAAAATTACAACAAAATCGGTGGTGTAATCCGTTCGAATAATTTACGTAAATTAGCAATTTTGATGAATAGTAAAATAGCAAGCCACTATTCATTTCTAGAATTTAATTGTCATCATTTACCATTTGAGTATACTTATTTTGGTATAATGACACTATTCATACATCCGCATATGATTAATATTCATGGATACGATACTATTTATGTATACAATTATTATTCATGTGAATAGTGAATTTCGTGAATAGTGAAAATATAATGAATAAAGATTTTGTTAAAAAGCCATGGACATGTTTTATTAGATCAAATATATTCCCTGAAAGGAATGTCATATATTCCTTGAAGTGAATATTATATCATTATATAAATTTTAATGGTAAATTTGTAGTCATTAATATAATTATATAACCATCTGAAGTGGAAAATGAAATTGGGCATATAGTATGCCCAATAGTTGTGACAATATGACTATAAAAATAGAATATTATGTTAATTTTTCACTAACCTAACATTTATATTTTTTTTCTTTTATTAACATTTAATTTTAGTTTTTATTTTATTATTTACTTAATTTTATTTAAGTTATTAAATATGTTATAGTAAGATAGTCGACTATTTATGGTCTTTTAGATCTTTGTTAAATTATAATAATATATGGTGTCTGTTATTTTATATGAGTGTGCTAGCAATTTTCACCTGTAGTGGAATATCAAATTGATGATAATAATCACTACTAGAAGTGGAATATCAAATTGAAATCTTTGATAGAAGGAAATGAACATTTTCTGGTATTAATTGACGTCAATGCTAATAAAGCAAATGTTATAATCCGGATATGAGTAAAATGAATATTATCATGATATTGGTAACACAAAATTATTGAACGGCCCGAAGAGCCAGTATTAATGTATCAAGGAGATAAAATTTGATAAAAGCTCAAGAAGAAGCTAAATATTTTTCTACTCAAAAGATGAGTAATACAAAAGTTGCCATTATATTTGATATTACAAATATAATACAAGGCGCCATAAGAGTTGGTATTTTATTACAAAGGGGAACAAAAATTATAATAGAAAAGGCATTCTTTCTCTGTATTCTCACAGAATTTTATTCATGAAAATTAGCTGTGAAAGAAGCCATTAAAAGAATGTCTTAAAACTAAATTTTGTGATCAAAATATATGGATTTATACAAGTGTAAGATTAGATCATCCTAGTTTGAAAATGATGAGATAAATTTAGAAAAATGCACATGGGCATCAATTGAAGAATCGGACATTTCTTCAATGTAATAAATTATTGTGTGTTGCTTGTTCGCAATTAAAATTGATAGTAAAATTTTCCAAAAGTAAGGTTGGAATTAATCTCTATTCTTACAATGTGATATATGTGGATCAGTTAATCCACGATGTGAATTTTTTTAGTTATTAAGTATACTTCCTGAAGAAGTGGAAATACGTGTTCAATGAGATGACACATGTATGCCAGAAAATTACATTCTATACTTTTAATGATTTGTTTACAAATTGGAATAAAAGTTGAAAATCCAATAGCATATGTTCAAACTCAAATTGATATGGCGAAATGATTTATTAAAAACATCTCCAACTAATTGCACGAATGTTAATTATGTGAACAAATATCTTAACTACAATTTGGGGTTATGCAATATTGTATGTAACAAATTTTATATATTTAAGACCAACAAGTTATCAAGATTTTTCCCTATTACAATAACTTTTGGTCATAAGCCCAATATTTCTCATCTTAGAGATTTTGGTTGTGCAATATATGTGTTTATTAATTCATCATAAAGGACTAAAATTTGTCCACAAAGGAGATTAGAAATTTATATTGGCTATAAATATCTCCTTCAATAATTAAATACAATTGAGTCATTCACTGATAATATATTTACTGCATTATTTGCATATTGTTATTTTTTTGTACTTTCCCAAAATTAGGGGGAGAGAATAGAAATATAATTTTGGAAAAGGAAAAAAAATATGTAATGATCCGTCACTTTCTCATATGGATCCAAAATGAGTATTGATCTTTCATATACTAATTAATGCATTAATTCATATTGAGTTTTATGAAAAAACAATTAATAAAGCGCTTTGTTGTGCCTGAAGCATCACTGACCAATTGGTTAAAGGGTAAAAATCCTTGAATAGAAAATTATCGATAATAAAGATATTTGTATTGAAGATAAAAATATATTTAACTACTTTCCATTTCAATATATTATTATTATTATTTATGTTCTTGCATATTCATATTTATATTTTATTTATAGTTCATCATAAATTTGTGTACTAACACAAATACACTTCTTGTAGAAGTACTAGCACTTGAAGTGCGGGCACCTGAAGTGCAAACACCTGAAGTTGTTGAAAATGAAGGAATATAAATTATATTAGTACCGAAAATTAATAGGATAGAGAATAAATTGGTTGTAGACCATATTTTGCCTATCATGTGGCACTGAATACAGAAAATGAGAAAATGATTCATGAACCGCAGTCTGTTCAAGAATTTAAACTAGATGTGGTTAGCGAAAATGGAAAGTTATTTTTCAAGTAGAATTGAATTCTCTTAAAAAATATAAGTTTATGAATCTGTTGTTCGAATACTACAATGGGTAAAACTTTCGAGTATAAATATATTTTGTGAGAAAATATAGTATGGAGATATAAAGTGAGATTTAATGCGCAAGAATTTTTTAGTTAGACAGTGCAAGAAAATTTTTATATGTATTTGACATTTACATGAAAGTCTCTGAAGGGTTACAACCGCTGAAAAATATGGGATATGAAAACTTTATTTAATACATATGCAAAGATTTCTATATAGATTAAAATAGTCTAGATGCATGCGATATAATCATCTCGGTGAATATTTATTAAAAGATGGGTTATAAGAATGATCTTATTTGTCCATGTGTTTTCATAAAGAAAGCATGATCTGAATTCACTAACATCTCAATTTATGTTGATGATTTGAAGATCATTGGAACTCCTGAAGAGATTCTAAAAGCTGTAGATTTCTTGTAAAGAGAATTTGAGATGAACGATCTTGAAAAAATAAAGTTTTGTCTTGGTTTACAAATTAAGCATCTAGATAAAGGAATTTTGGTGCATCAATCGAATTATGCACAAAAGGTGTTGAAATGATTTAATATGGACAAAGTACATCCATTGAGCAATCCAATGGTTGTACGATCAGTTGATGTAAAAAAATGACTCATTTCGTCCTCGAGAAGATAATGAAGAAATTCTTGGTCCTGAAGTACTATATCTGAGTGTAATATGTGCATTAATGTATCTTGCTAACAATACAAGAACTGATATTACTTTTGTTGTTAATTTATTATAAAGATATAGCTTTGCACCAACACCTAGACATTGGAATGAGATTAAACATATCATGTATTATCTTCGAGGAACCATTGGTTTAGGTTTGTTTTATTCATATGAAAATAAACCTCAACTAGTTGGGTGTGCAGATTCGGGTTATTTATCTGACCCACATAAAGCCCGGTCTCAAACGGGTTATTTATTCACATATGGAAGTATGGGTATATCTTGGCGATCAACGAAGTAAACTATCATCGCTACTTCCTTAAATCATACTGAATTAATAGCGATTCATGAAGCTAGTCGTGAATGTGTATAGTTAAGATCATTAACAAAACATATTGAGATGAATGTGGAAAATCAACGGCTATAGAAGATTCGGCAACGATATATGAAGACAATGCAGCTTGTATCACTAATTGAAGGAATGTTAGACAGAATTAAACAAATTTCACCAAAGTTATTCTTTACTCATGACCTTAAAAAGAATGGTGAAATAAGTATTCAATAAATTCGTTATTGCAATAATTTAGCAGACGTGTTCACCAAAGCATTACCTTCTGTAACATTCAAGAAGTTTGTTTACAACATTGGAATGCGCCGTCTCAAGGATCTCTAATATTCTTGCAAACAGGGGGAGTAAACACTGTACTCTTTTTCCCTTAGCCGCAGTTTTTATCTCATAGAGTTTTTTTTATAAGGTTTTTAACGAGGCAGTGTCTCATTCGCAATAATGGACATCAAACGGGGAGCGTTGAAAAGTAACAGTTTTATGTTACTTGATATCCATTAAATCTTGCATTTAATCTCATTTAAAGTTCAATTATGTAATGGCCTATTAACTTTTATTATTTATCTATAAATACCACTTGTTCTATGCAATTGTATATACAGATTACAAAGGCCAATGCATATATCTTATTTCTTTTCTTCTTTTATTTTAATTATATTATATTCCTAAGAAATGATAATTTTTTGGGGTTTCTAATCGTTTATTTATTGTTTACATTATTATAATAAAAAATAGGAGTAGGATATTCTGAATATTTTTTACCTTCCATAATTAACTTGAATTTGTTACTACAACAAACGATAATGAAGTTACAAAGTTAATTTTAATTTTAGAAATTGAATGTGGACTGCATTAATTATATGACAAAACGTCAAAAAATACTTTTTTTTAAGTATGCATATAAGTAATAGGATAATTGATTATAAGTTCATAACTACTTGTGTTGTCAATTTGTTTCTATTTTTATACAATTTATCTTTCAATACGTAGTTAAATTTCACATTTGTTTATGATTATTCTCAACTATGAGAATTGCAACTTCTAGTTAAAATTCAAAGTTTGCGAATACATAAAACAAAAAAAGATTAGTTTTATTAAATGAAAATTGGGTTATATTTGTTTTCGGAATGAGATCAATAAATTAGTTCGAGGTAAATAAATTAGTTCTCGTTGCAGTACATATGTTTTAGCAACAATAATCAACGAGGGTTGGTCCAAGTGGTAAGCGACTTGACATTGTTTAAGTAAGGTCTCGAGTTCGAGTTCTAATGAATGCAAAAAATCCTTATTGAGAGACTCACCTACCACAGCCAGGTGTGCGACCCGAGTCAGATATGGACGTAGTCGGAGTAAAGCTCCGATGAACCTTATGGACAAAAAAAATTGTTTTAGCAATAATACAATCCTATCACATTTGATCAGTTCTTAGATACTCTTAATAATAATATATAGTGGCGACCCGTAAATTTTTTTACCATGGTGCCATAGATATTTATGTGTATAAAATGTTATTAAAATATTACTAAATCATAAATTCAAGTAAAATAAATTGTAAATGAAATAGGAGAGCTATAAATGATTTTGTATAGATATATAGGCATTTGTTAGAAACATTATTTTTTCCAAGAATAAATGAGTAATTTTAACATTAATATATGGTTCAAATACTAAAATACTAATATGAGGTTTAAATATAATTTTTAATGGGTCCAAATACAATATATACATAAATTAGTACTATTAGACAAAAAAAAGTGAGGTTTAAAGACCCCACTTCCTTACATGTGGCTTCACCGTTGATAGTATATCTCTGCTTTTTTATTACGGTGATCCCTTAAGAGTAGGATGGGTGCGATGAGATAATAATAAAAAATGTTTTGAATCAAAGTGCACATTATTAGAATGAGAAGGTAGCCCTACAAAATTTATGAGTTGCAGGGAAGCTCTTATATGGATTAAAAGAAAAGGACTATAGAGTATTATTGTAGAAATTGATGCTCATGTTGTAGCAGCTCGACTCACTTATCTAGCAAATATTCATTCTTGTGTGGGAATTGGTAATGAGAATTGTCTTAAAATTGCACGAGATATTGACATGGTTAAATAAAGCACATGTGACATAATAGTTTGTGCAATTGATTCTTCGACATTCAGACTGTATTCTTTACCTACTTCTTGAGCTGTAATTGATTTTATATAATAAGTGATTACTATTTTCAGAAACAATTCGAAATTATTAGGAATATGATACCAAACCAATAAAATTATATCAGATAATATTTGCACATAGGGTTTTTCTTTCCATTTTGTAATTTATAGTTTTCATAAAGGTTGGCTAATTAGCTATTAAACAATTAATTGGTACACCACTCTATAGAAATTGTGGGAGGTTATAGGTTCAATACCTAGCCTCTTTAAAAATTTCACTAATTTAAAAATAAATTAATTAATTGTTGTAAAATAATAAGAATAACAAGAATATAAAAAATAGGAAGTTGAGTATAACAAAGATGGAAAGAAAGATATGAAACTATATTCATCTTATTCATTCATGTAGCTTACAATAACCTATATTTATAGGTAAAGGACCTATAAACTTCACTTCAATTCAATCAACTTCAATTCAGAGTAGTAAAAAACAGGGCCTTGGGTTGATAATTTTTTGGGTTTTTAATCGTTTATTTATTGTTTACATTATTACAATAAAAAAATAGGAGTAGGATATTCTGAAATTTTTTTACCTTCCATAATTAACTTGAATTTGTTACTTCAAACGGTAATGAGTTACAAAGTTAATTTTAACTTTAGAAAATGAATGTGGACTGCATTAATTGTATGACAAAACGTCAAAAAATAGGTTGATATCTTGTAGAATAAAACATAGTAGTGAAGTGTTTGTACTTATATAAGTAATAGGATGATTGATTATAACTTCATAACCAATGTTATCAATACCATACCGTATCGTATCGAACGGTTTGACCAGTTTTATTATGAATCAGTCACGGCTATGGTACGGTATGTGTAAATACCGATTTAAATAGAAAATCGGAGAAAATCGGGTTAAACTGGCAAAAAATCAGGAAATCGGCGTACCGGTTTAAACCGGTTTTCTCAAAATATTTTTGGTGACATATAAAAGTGTTGCTAAAGATATATAAAAGTGTTGCTAAAGATTAAACAGTGTTGCTAAAGACATAGAAATATGTTGCTAAAGGATTAATAGCGTTGCTAAAGACATAGAAAAGCGTTGCCAAAGAATAAAACGTTGCTAAAGACCGAAAAAGCGTTGTTATAACTACTGAAACCATAAAATATATATATTCTTTAAAAAATAAAAAACCGATAAAACCACTAATAATACCGATAATATCGGTTATACCACATACCACTAACCTCGTCGATATGTAGCCCGGTACGGTATTGATAACATTGTTCATAACTACTTATGTTATCAATTTGTTTCTATTTTTATACAAATTATCTTTCATTACGTAGTTAGATTTCGCATTTTTTTATGATTATTCTCAACTATGAGAATTGCAACTTCTAGTTAAAATTCAAAGTTGGCTAACACATAAAACAAAGAATGATAAGTAGTTTTATTAAATGAAAATTGGGTTATATTTGTTTTTGGAATGAGATCAATTAGGCTCTGTTCTTTTCAACTTCTGAAAACTGAATTAAACTGAACTAAACTAAACAAAATTAAAATGGACTAAACTGAACTTATTTCAATATAAATTTATAACTACGAATAACTGAACTGAAGTAGACTGAACTAAACTGAATTGAAGTGAACTGGTTTGAACTAAATTGAATTGTAGTTCAAAAGACCGAGGCCTTAGAATATAAGATTCATGAAGTGTTGCCGAGAAGATAGTGATAGAACCCGATATAAAATCACATGTGATGGCTCTAGCAAATATTCGTTCTCATGTTGGAATTGGTTATGGGAATTGTCTTATAATAGGTAGAGATATTGACATGGTTAAATTCAATACATGTGATAGCTCGTGCACAACCGAATTCTTTACCTCCTATCCACGACCGGTCTTACAAAATTTAGGACTCTAAGCGAAAAATAAATATTTTAAAATTGTAAAGTATGCATTTTTAAATATACTAGTAACACTAATATCAAATTTAAAGTCTATTGCTAACTTCTCACTATATTAAAAAAAACATAACAAGTGTAGTTAAACGTTGGAAATTAAATAACGTATACTAGTATAAAACACTAATTATTTTGGAACCCCTAATATTTTGGATCTCCTAATATTTTGGAGCCTTAAGTGATGGCCTAACTGACATCTACTGTAAGGCCGGCGCTGTTGACTAGTAATAACTATTAAACAATTAATGGATTTTAAAAACACTTCTCCTTTCTATTACCAAATTAACTATCATTCACAATGTCTAATCCAAAAAATATTATGAAATGCATAAAAAGTTTAGTACATATCGGACTCCTATTATTTCTAAACTTATGGTTTTCTGTATCAAATCAGTCCAGACAAATCCTAGTTATTCTATCAATTTATACTATACAAAATTCCTAACTATATTGTTACATTGTCATCTTCTCTTTACTTCTATTACATAATGATTGATTCTCTTAAATCGTTTGCTATCTACACACCCTCAAATTGTCTACTATAGAAATCAGGTTCTTCAGGTTTAAACCGGGGCGAGGCCCGAACATTTCCACCAAATTCGGAAGACAACTTAGCTCCAAGATGTTCGGAACTATTGTTTGTTCCAACATTATATTGATGATAATAATGATAATAATAATAATAATCATCCTCTTGTGATTTCAACAATCTTGTCATTTTTCTCTTTTGATACTTTCTCCAACTTGCTTGAACCAAGCAAGCTCCCCAGGTCCTCCATTGATGAGAATAATACCGAAAAGAATGCTGCAACTTCTTGCTTTGAAGTCTCTTAAATTGTTGAGCAACAAATACGAGATCTTCTGCTTGAAGTGCGAAAGCTTCGACTTCTGAAAGAGCTTTCACATTTCGGGTTGAAGAAGGCAAGTTGGCTCTAGGGTTAGGCATCAATGCCCATGCTAGTAGTTCCTCGCCACAAAAATCACCTGGCTGGAGGGTTATGGAGTTGAAGAATTTTGATCGCCCTCCGTTAGTGGTTGAGCTCTCTAGTTGGCCTCGAATAACAAATAGCATCTCGTTTACTGGCTCGCCTTCTCGGAATATGTATGTGCCCTTGGTGCTCAATGACGAGGCTAGGCGTTCGCATATGGCATCAAGAAGTTGATCATCCATTTGTGAGAAAAATGGAACCTGTTAGACTCTAGAACATTAACGGTAAAATGTCCAACTTTTAAAACATGTTAAGTGATTACTCTCTTGTCTCATTGACGGTGTATTTTTAGCTCAATAAGGCATAATGTATCAGTAGTCCCTTGTAGTTGGTCTAAATCGCTTAGAGCTCCCTTAAATTTTTAAAAGGTCTTTGTAGCCCCCTCAACTTGCAAAAAGTGCATCAGTATGTGGCTTATTGACGTGGTAAGGGGAGGAAAAAAACAGGCGAGTGGACTTTGAGAATTTTTCAACTTGTACCGTGTGTCAATCTACTATTGATTTGACTTTACAAGTTGTCACGAGTCACCCTACTATTGGTTTGACTTTTCAACATTTTGGACATGTGTCGCGTGTGCACTCCATGTGCTACACATCATCTGGTTCAGACGCAATCATGGGCAAACTGGTGCACTTTCACAAGTTGAACGAGACCTTTTGAAAGTTCAGGGGCAGGGGCCAACTACAAGGTAAGCCATTCAAGAACATTTGATCTATCAAGCACATTCATGACGCATTAACACCTATTTAGCTACCAAAAAAATATTAAGCCTTAACACTTCTAGTTTATGTGTTAAGGATAATGTTGGCTAGCTTTGATGTTGCTTTTCAAAAAAATGTTAGGCACAACTGTACCTTCACTAATTAATAACATCTAATGAAAATAAGGATCGATAACAAACTCGACGAACAAGGGATAGACACAAATGTCGTTGAATTTCTCTTCGGAGATCCAATGGACGAGAACGCAGTATAGATTCTTCATGAACGCCTCTTGAGCAAACCATTTATATTGGACAAATTTACGAACTCGTTCTTGTAAATCGCAAGGTAGTTGTCGATGTCTCATCCGTTCCTCGGTGTCTCTTCTCTTAATCCTCCATTCTTCCACTCTTACCGTCATAGATTGCAAATTAGTCTTGAAGTAAGGACATAAAAACATATTATCAATGCTTGGTGTATTTGCATATCCTTCAATTCAAATTCTTTAGTACTACTATTGGTGGTTATTGATTGAGAACCCAAAAGTATAGTTATGGTATGGTTTTACAATATATACCTGCATATTGCCAATCAATTGTGCAGATAAAACCAACCCAATAAAACAGATAATAATGCAGAACATATTTTCCCCTAAAAATGTGCTCGTCTCTAAATTTTGTGCATAAGAGCTGCCAATAAAATAAAACAAATACTTCTAAGCATGAAAATCAAGATCATTCTTATAATAATTTGAATAAAAAACATAGACTTTAAAACCTTAACAGTTTAACATAAGATTATTACTGAATAAATGTAGTTATTTTGCAACTTTAAATTGACAAATTAAGCATGAACTATCTGATTATCCCAGATCCAGAGAATTGATAAACTAAGTGGGATTTAACGGAATAACAACCCCGCTGTGATGAGCCAAAAAATTATCAAACTTATTATGAGAGTTAGATTACCTTAAATTTCTCAAACCCCACCAAAGGCAGTACAAGTACTTCCCGACAAAAGTTGAGGAAGCAACACCATGTGTGAAAGCACTAGAATATATACCACAATGAAATATGATATTATCATCAGATGGACCACAGTTACCCGGAACACGTGTAATATTCCTCCAATATTGACGTGCAGATGTCCCTGTATTATAAACTTCATTCATATTAATGGATGGAAATCCAAAATTCAAATCCAATTGATTGGATCTCAAGTACATAAATTTAAAATGTAGTAAATTTATTTAGGTATTTTATGTATATAGATTTTTTATGTGTGATAATCAAATTGGAGGCTATTAACTACAACCAATTTGGAGGCCATTAAATTAACTAAATAAGTTGGCTATTAATTGTATTAGTTGGAGGTGGTGGTGAGTAATTGTGTTAGTTGAGAGTTGTATAATTCACCTATAAATAGGTGAGTTGTTTAGTTGTTTTTCATCAACAAAAATAAGAACTTCTTTAGAGAGAAAAGAAGTAAAGAGTGAGTTGTAGTTTTGTATTTTGAGTGAGAGTGTTCTCGTAATATCTTTGAGTTTAATAAAAGTTGTTCATTTGAGTGTTTTAATTCCAACAAAGTGGTACCAGAGACACGTTCGAAAGTTGATTACGCTTCCGAAAAGTTCCATTTTCGATTGCAAAAGTTGAATTTAAGGAATTCTAGACGTTGCAGTAGCCCAGAAAGTGTTGCAAAAGACAGAAAAAAGTGTTGCAGAAAGCTGCAGAAAGTGTTACAATACGTCCAATGTGTCGCAAAAGACTCCAGAAGTGTTGCATTAGCCCCTGTACGATTACAATAGCTATTTGGGTAAGATGGCGAATAGTGTGGCATCGTTTCAAGTTCCAACACTCAACAACAACAACTATGACAATTGGGATATCAAAATGAAGGTTATTCTCGGAGCACATGATGTTTGGGATATCGTAGAGAAAGGCTTAGCCGAGCTCGAAAATGAAGCCTCTCACACAAGATCAAGCTACAACTTTGAAGGATTCCCGAAAGAGAGATAAGAAAGCTCTCTTCCTCATCTATCAAGCTTTAGATGACGTCAGTTTTGAGAAAATTTTAAGCGCAACTTCCGCTAAGCAAGCATGGGAGAAACTACAAACCTCTTACAAAGGAGTCGAAAAGGTGAAGAAGGTCCGTCTCCAAGCACTAAGAGGTGAGTTTGAATCCTTGCATATGAAATCATCCGAGTCTATCTTCGATTATTTTTCCAGAGTAGTAGCTGTTTCGAATCAATTGAAAAGAAATGGTGAGAAGTTAGAAGATGTAAGGATAATCGAGAAGATACTCCACTCGTTGGATCCCAAATATGAGCACATCGTGGTGACTATTGAAGAAACCAAAGACTTGGAGGAAATGACGATCGATGAACTCCAGGGATCACTACAAGCCTATGAAGAAAATCACAAGAAGAAGCAAGGTATCTCTAAGTAACTCCTCAAGCTATAGCTCAAGGATACGAGTGAAGGTCAAGGAAATGGTAGAAACAAACAACCATGGTAGAGGCAGAGGCAGAGGACAAGGCCACGGACGAGGTGGTAGCCGTGGTCGTGGACGAAGTTAGGATTACAACAACAATTCCAGTGATAACTACAAGAAAGGAGAAAGTACCACACAAGGTCGCGGAACAGGCAATTCGAACGCGAGGTATGACAAATCTCAAGTCTAGTGCTATAATTGTCAAAAGTTTAGGCAATACGCTTCAGAATGTAGAACTCCTAACAATCAAGTCGAGGAGAAGGCGAACTTTGTGAAGGAGAAGATCGAGGAGAAAGAAACACTATTACTAACGTACAACAACAACAATGATCGTCAAGACAACACATGGTATCTTGACACCGGTGCAAGCAACCACATATGCGGAAAAAGAAGCTTATTCGTGCAGCTCACTGAAGAAGTAAGCAGCGATGTCTCATTTGGAGATGACAGCAAGATATCGGTGAAAAATAAAGTTAACATCCTCTTTCGTGCTAAAGATGGTAGCCACCAATTAATTTTAAATGTCTACTACGTGCCTAATATAAAGTGCAAGATTCTAAGTTTAGGTCAACTTTTAGAAAAAGGCTATGATATTTACATGAAAGATTGTAGTCTTTTCAAAAGAGATGGCAAAGGAGATCTGATTGCTAAAGTACAAATGTATAGAATGTTTCCTTTGAACATTCAACACGATGTTGCGAAGTGTTTGAAGGCGTGTTACAAAGATGCATCGTGGCTATGGCATCTTCGATTTGGTCATCTCAACTTTGGAGGATTGGAGCTATTATCCAAGAAGGAAATGGTTAGAGGCTTACCATGTATCAATAATCCTGATCAATTGTGCGAAGGATGTCTACAAGGGAAACAATTCCGAAGAAGCTTTCCAAAGGAGTCAGACTCAAGGGCCAAGAAGCCGCTCGAGCTCATTCACACCGATGTGTGTGGTCCTATCAAGCCAAGTTCTCTATCTAATAGTAACTACTTCCTTCTCTTTATTGACGATTTTTCAAGAAAAACTTGGGTATATTTCTTAAAGCAGAAATCAAAAGTATTTAGAGTGTTTCGGAAGTTTAAAGCAACTGTGGAAAAGGAGAGCCGTCATAAGATCAAAGCCATGAGATCTGATCGAGGAGGAGAATTCACATCCAAGGAATTCAAAGATTTTTGTGCAGCATATGGAATCCGTCAACCCTTAACGGTTCCTAGATCCCCCCAGCAAAATGTTGTGGCAGAAAGGAAGAATAGAACAATTCTTAACATGGCACGGAGTATGCTCAAAAGTAAGAAACTACCCAAGGAGTTTTGGGCGGAAGCAGTGGCATGTGCAGTCTACCTATTAAATCATTCTCCTACAAGAAGCGTGTGGGGAAAGACACCACAAGAAGCATGGAGCGGAAGAAAGCCCGAAATTTCCCATCTTCGAGTCTTCGGGAGTGTAGCTCATGTTCATGTACCGGATGAGAATCGAACCAAGCTTGATGACAGAAGCAAAAGTTTTATTTTCATCGGTTATGACTCAAGCTCAAAAGGCTACAAGCTATACAATCCGAATGAGAAGAAATTTATGATTAGCCGAGATGTGATATTTGATGAAGGAGAATGGAACTTTGATTCTCAAATGGAAGACTTCAACTTTTCCCCATTTGAGGAAGATGAGCAGACAACACCTGAGCAACTAAGACAACTTCAACAAGTCCTCGCAACTCCACCAAATTCTCCTACTCATTGAGACAAGTCATCATCATCAACATCATCATAATCATCTCCATCCTCAAGTGGAACTAAAGATGAAAGAGAAGTGCATCGTACAAGAAGTCTTCGAGAACTCTATGAGGTGACTGAACAACTAGACAATCTTACATTATTTTGTCTATTTGTTGATTGCGAGCCAGTGACATTTCAAGAAGCTGCACAAGAGAAAAAGTGGAGAGATGCAATGGACGAAGAAATCAAGGTCATTGAGAAGAATGATACATGGGAACTCACTTTACTTCCCAAAGGACAAAAGGCGATAGGTGTCAAATGGGTGTACAAAACAAAGCGGAATGCCAAGGGAGAGATCGAAAGACACAAGGCAAGGCTTGTTGCGAAAGGCTACTGTCAAAAGGCTAGAATTGACTACGATAAGGTATTCACTCTAGTTGCTCGATTGGAAACTATCAGACTAATAATTTCTTTAGCAGCTCAAAACAAGTGGAGAATTCATCAAATGGATGTAAAATCGGCTTTCCTAAATGGAGTTCTTGAAGAGGAAGTCTACATTCAGCAACCACTAGGTTACGAAGCCAAAGGTCATAAAGACAAGGTGTTGAAGTTGAAGAAGGCTCTTTATGGGCTAAAACAAGCACCAAGGGCATAGAATAGTAGAATAGACAAGTACTTCCGAGAAAATGGTTGCAATAAATGTCCATATGAGCATGCTTTGTATATCAAGATTAAAGATGGAGATATTTTGATCGTGTACCTCTACGTGGACGATTTGATCTTCACCGAAAGCAACCAAAGAATGTTCGATGAATTCAAGAAAGTAATGACGAAGGAGTTTGAGATGACAGACATAGGACTCATGGCATACTACCTTGGCGTAGAAGTAAAGCAACAAAAGGATGGAATTTTCATTTCACAAGAAAGCTATGCAAAGGAGATCTCGAAAAAGTTCAAGATGGATAATTGCAAGCCGATAAGCACACCGGTGGAGCACGGGATCAAGATGTCCAAACATGAAGAAGGGGAGAGTGTAGATCCAACACTTTTCAAAAGTTTGGTCGGAAGTCTACGCTATCTTACCTGCATGAGGCCAAATATCCTTCATGCAGTTGGGTTAGCTAATCGTTACATGGAATCACCAATAACCACTCATTTCAAAGACACTAAGAGAATTCTTCGCTATTTGAAAGGTACAACCGACTTGGGCTGATTCTATTCAATTTCTAATGATTGTAAGCTTGTTGGATATAGCGATAGCGATTAGGGTGGAGACGTAGATAACCGAAGAAGCACTAGTGGATTCGTGTTTTTTATGGGAGACATTGCTTTCACATGGATGTCAAAGAAACAACCGATTGTAACTTTGTCTACATGTGAAGCAGAATATGTTGCAGCAACCTCGTGCGTTTGTCATGCAATTTGGCTCAGAAGTTTATTGAAAGAGATCGGCTTGATGCAAGAAGAACCGACTGAGATTCATGTTGACAACAAGTCAACCATTGCCTTAGCAAAGAATCCTGTATTCCATGATCGAAGCAAACACATTGACATCCATTACCATTACATAAGAGAGTGTGTTACAAGAAGGGAAGTGCAAGTTGAATATGTCAAGACACAAGATCAAATTGCGGATATCTTCACTAAGTCACTCACAAGCGAAAACTTCATCAGATTGAGAAGCTCACTTGGGATGACAAGATCAAGTTTGGGGGGGGGGGGGGGGGGGGGGGGGGCTTGGATTATAAACTTGATTAATATTAATGGAAACCCAAAATCCAAATCCAATCAATTGGAGTCCAAGTCCACAAATCCAAAATGTAGTAAATTTATTTAGGTATTTTAAGTATGTAGATTTTTTATGTGTGATAACCAAATTGGAGGCTATTAACTACAACCAATTTGGAGGCCATTAAATTAACTAAATAAATTGGCTATTAATTGTATTAGTTGGAGGTGGTGGTGAGTAATTGTGTTAGATGAGAGTTGTATAATTCACCTATAAATAGGTGAGTTGTTTAGTTGTTTTTCATCAACAAAAATAAGAACTTCTTTAGAGAGAAAAGAAGTAAAGAGTGAGTTGTAGTTTTGTATTTTGAATGAAAGTGTTCTTGTAATATCTTTGAGTTTAATAAAAGTTGTTCATTTAAGTGTTTTAATTCCAACAGTCCCAAATTGCTACAATCTAGATAAGTTTCTACACAACCTATGATCCGTCTTGTTGTCTTTCATACACTCTCTCTTCCAGCAGTAGAAATGTCTTCCAATTGACAGCAAATACCATAAAGAACCCAGTGTCTGTATAACTATTAACAGTTAACTAACCCTCATAGGCTCATAGAAAACCTATTCAGATACTAACAGATCAACATTTTAAGCTCTACTAATAGGACACAAGTTCATCTTTGTTCAAACCTTATTACTCAAGTACAAACTGAATGCCATTACAATGACTGTAAATAAGGCGCTACAGCTCAGGTGTGCACTGTTATTTTAAAAATGCATATTACATCAGTAGCCCCTCTAGTTGATCCCAATCGCCTATCGTCCCAATGAACTTTTAAAAGGTCTCTGTTGCCCCTTTCAACTTGTAAACGGTGCACTAGTTTGCCGTTTATTGCTGATGTGACAAGGGGAAGAAAAACAGGCATGTGGACTTTGACAATATGTTTAACCTGTGACAAGTGTCAATTTACTATTGTTTTGACTTTTTAACGTGTGGCAGCGTCTAGGTTCGACTTTTGAACATTTTGAAATGGAGCGCAAATACACCACTATATTCTTTGGTTGAGACACAATTAGAGGGAAAAGTAATACACTTTTGCCAAATTGAATGGAGTATGGGAAACTTTTCACTAAGTAGAAGGAGGTAATGGGGACTTTTTGAAAGTTGAGAGGGCAATAAGCATTTGGACCAAGTACAGGGATTATTGATGATTGACTTGAGCACTGCAAATCCCCTCTTCAATGCATTTATAGTTTTTACGGTTTTCAAGATCAAATTCAATTTTTGAGTCCGTAACTAAAGAAGCTTGAAAGAAAACAATTCTTACATGACTTGCAAGCATGAAAAGGAGGAGATTGTAGGTAGCTCCTGCCCATGCTGTTTTGGCAACAAAACCAGTGCTTTTTACAATTCGTTGATGCAGTGGGAACATAAGAAATAATCTATGTATTGAAAAAGAACCATCAGAGGAAGTGTTATTCGCATGATCAGCTCTGTTATCTCGGGTTGCCGGAATCACCAACCAAATCACAATCTGCAATATACATAAAGATCATTACTTACAATCTCACCTGAATAGTTATATTCCATAATGGTTCAAAATCAAGAGCACATCATCTCCTTCTGCATTATAGAATGGTCAGGAAAACACAAATTAGCATTTTTTTTGTCAGAATGTAACTCATCCCAATAGAATTGAAACAATGTTCAAATATGCAATAGATAGACAGATAACAGACATTGAGTAGCGTTACATTTAGATATATACAATCAAAACTATGGAAGATGCAAGAATGTAATCACAAACGCATTAATTAGGAAAAAAATTAAGCTCATAACTAACACATTTAACAGTGGAAATGAATTAGAAAAACTGAAAGATACCTGAGGAAGTGGAAGAGCAGCTGCAAAATTAATGAGAAAATCCGACCTAAGATACCGCCTTGAAATTTCTCCGGAATCCGTAACCAGTTCACCCCGTCTAAAAACCCTAGAACTAGGAGCAACAAAAGACGTACGGAACTTCAAAAATATATGCAACGCAACGAACAGATCCGCAATCGATCTAAAATACGTGATCAAAACAGCAAGACGAATATCGTTCGTCCAACAAACGCCGTCGGAATCGGCGTAGGGAAGGAAGAAAAACAGAGGATCAATGAAAAGAGCGATAATGCAGGATATAAGGAAAAACGTAATTCCAGCAAGTAACGATATCACTGTCGGAATCGAGGATTCGGTAGTGCCATAGAATGTGGAGAGGATTAACATCGCCGGCGGCAATAGAAGGAGAGGTGAGGTGTTGATGAAGCTGTTGTTGAAGGCGTCGGTGGAAGCGCCGAATACGTCGGAATTTGGGGTTGTGGTAGGTGATTAAGCTACTCATCATCGTCTTCCATGGCGAAGCTTGATGAGATCCTTGTTGTTGCAACTAATGGCGGAATTGATGGAAAATGCTGCAAAATTACGAACAAGAGAAAGTGAAGATTGATTGAGATTGAAATGGTGAGGATTATGGTTGGGAGGAGAAGTAATTGGAAAGGAGAGAAAGAACCTGAAAATCGGAGAAAAGATAGGACATGCGAGAGTATTGGAAGCATGCTTTCGGAGTTGATTTAACCGGATTCGTAGTTTTATTTACATTGCCTCCAATTATTCAAATTTCTTCAAGTTCTTTTTTATAAAAAAAAAGAATTTATTCCAAAAAAAATCTTCTGTCCATGAACTTTCAAAGCGATCCTGTAGCAGTTTTAACTTTTAAAAAGTGCACCATTTTACTCCCTAAACGCCACGTGTCAGCTTCTGATAGGTTTGATTTTTCAAATATGTCATTGTTCTGATTTTTCTCTCCGATCAAAATCTGACACGTGACATTTGAGGAGTTAACTGGAGCACTTTTTGAAAGATGAAGAAGCTACGGTGTCACTTTGAAAGTGCAAGAGACAATAAATATTTTGAGACAAGTTCAGGTAGCTAAATATACATTAGGCCTAAAAAAAATTATCTAATTTGACTTACAATATGAATTAATCTAATCATGAAGTTTTATAAACAAAATTACAACTAAGAATGTCCGGCACTAGCACTAACCACAGGCTCCATTATGATATTTTCGAAACCCTTAACAAGACTATATTTAAAGTATTATAAAAAACAACATTCCAAAAAAAATCATTGATCCGTTTCGATTATGGGCCCCGAGCGGTTGCACCCATTACACACGACCTAGGGCTGCTAGTTGCTGATAAATCCTTTGAATATTTTACCCCAACCTCTAGAGCCAAACAAAGAATGTTTTAGTTTATATGGAAAATTTATGATATGTTTATTGAAAACACATCATATATAATGTATGTACAAAGAATGTTTTAGTTTATACGGAAAATTTATGATATGTTTATTGAAAACACATCATATATAATGTATGTACAAAAAATGTTTTAGTTTATACGGAAATGTCAAAACGGTTAGAAACTCTTTAAAAAAGGACTCTATTGGTAAATAAATTTCAATGTTGCGGCACTATTAATTTATAGAGCTTTTTATTGTATAGAGATTTTTTATGATTACTTGCCATTTTATCTTTTTAATATCTGATTAGTGGTATGGAATTTAAATTAATGGTCATAACAACAAAATAATACTTACTCCAAAGCAACAATGTAAAACACCTATAAATGAAATGTAAAGCTCCAGATTAATATAAATAATCAAAGTAATTTTAACTAAAAAATCCTGTCATTTTTGGCAATTCATTCAACTTTCATCCTGGTTATGGATAGATCACCCAAGTTCGGGTCCATAAACAGTGACAATACGGCTTTGGTGGGTTCCCGAAACTGTTCTGCAAAATGTTCATTTACTTTAGAAAGTTTTGCTTATTCCTTGGACATAGACATTTTGAACTTTGGGCTTAATGATTCGTCATTGGAGTTAGAGTCCAATGGACTTGGTATTTTTAGCCCAATTGACTCAATTGTAGATAGTAGCTTTTATCATGTTCAAATATATATTTTTTTAATATTTATTGGTATCTTAATTTTATTTGATATTTAGTAATAGTTAAAGCTATTTACCCCTCTTAATAGATGTATTTAATAAAATTTAACCCTTATTTTTCTTGAACTTGCTCATCCAACAGAGCTATACTTTATTGCTATCATGTTCGAATATTTTAATTGATGATAATATCCACCATATTAGCTATCGTGTGTACTTATATCAACAGTCCTTTAAAAAAATTTAGAATCATTATTATCATGTCATAATTAACAAATATTATTATTATTATAATAATTATTATCATCATCATCATCTTATTTCACTTAAAATTTTGTTCAGACTTCACCAATTCATTCATCGGAAAATATTACTTTATTACATGTTATTAATTATTTTTACATTTACACCATGAAAAAAAAATGATTAGGGTACTATTCATAACATTAGAATTGAGCAAGTTGTATATTTTTATATTTTTTATTTGATCAAATAGTGTTATTAAATATTCCAATCAAAAAATACTCATTATAAGCTGCACACTCTTATTTATTATATGCTTATATTAAAAAAAACTCCTAACTGCTTTGACATTATTAAACTATCACAGCCATCAGCAAGCATCACGGTGTGATGCACATTATCAACATGTTAAATTAATCAATTTATTTTTCATAAAAATAATATTACATCAATTTGAGGATAATGGGATAACTCTTTGTACCTCAAAATTAATTAGGTTTCTTCTCTCAAAAACTAGAATTTTATCCGTCATTAATTTGGGAATCTTTGTCTCTCCGGGAGCGAAAAATTTTATATCTTTCTTTTTCTTTATTTTTAGTTTCGGAATATTTCATGGGAACAATTTTAATCAATTACTTTCTTATTATTCACTATATGATCATCTTCTTGAAACACGATTTGTTACTACATATCTCAATCTTGAATTTTTCAACTGGGTTGAACTCCATCCGCCTTTCGACGGAGAAGACACCCAGATATATCTCCTTGCACAAGATCATTTCAGATTTGCTGGTTGATGTTATGACGCAAGCAATTATGGTTGTGGATGTTCGAAGTCGTTAATTGAGTATTATAAAGGAAATATAGGTTGCAACGTTTTATCGTTTGTTTTCATTTTAAGTCTTGTCTAAGGATAGGTTTGTCTCGCGTTAATAACAAGTTTAATGTATTTTTGTTCTGTCCAGATTTTTAACTCCGTTGAATTCTTTTTAGTATTTTATGCTTGTTTATATTTATCGGTCTGTAAATCATTCTACACCAATATTAACTAAAACATTAATTCTTCAACATATATGAGGATTTAACTTTATATTTATCCATCTTTAATTTAATTCTGATTATATTCTTTAGTAAAAAAAAGATAATTGGATAATTTATTTAATACTTATTAATTACCAGTCAATGTACATATGTAACAAAGCAATCATTTCTTACAAATGTGCTTGGAAATCTATCACAACAACTTTTTTTTATTATTTACTATAGTGCTCGTTTGATGTACAGATAGGTCATTTGTCATAAATATATTAATGATATATATAATAAGTATAATATATATATATATATATATATATATATATATATATATATATATATATATATATAAAAGAGAAAATGGCATGTGTTATTTTCTTATTTTTTCTTCAAGGAAAAATGAGCGAAAAAATAAATAGTTTAAAAAGAGAAGGAGATAGATAAGAGGAAAAATAAGAAATTCTTCTTGAGTTATAGGTATTTCTCATGTTTATATTTTGAGTAAATAATCACTAGGATGATATCTTTACAGAAAAAACTAAATTAAATTAATTTTTTTTAAATTGAATTGTAATCAACATAATATAATTAAATAAAGTCAGTAACAACGTTTTAAATTTTAAGAAAATAGATTTAAGAGATATATTTATTGACGGATATACTTAAATAATAATTATGAAATTTGAATTCACTTGATCAAATAAAAAAAATTCTATTATCTTCCATAAAAAGGAGTTACTATTATAAAATTTTCCATAAGAAGGAGTATGTACTATTATAAAATTTAAATTTTTTTCTTAAATAAGATTACAATTTATATTTTTTTTAATATTTGACGAAGAAAAAAGAGTCACATTGATTCTTAAATAATAAGAAGTAATAACTATTACGATATTGAATTATTTCTTTTGAAAGATATAGGGACAAAAAAGTCTTTTAGAACATCTTTACTTTATATATATATATATATATATCATTTTTATTAATTCTGCATCATGCTACATGCCTTAGCTTAAACATAACAAATTCATAATTTATACGATGCAAATATATATTATGATTCTGTGGAAATAAATATAAATGTTAGATGGTCTATATATATAATATATATATAATATATATATACTCATTTTATTTAGTTTTTATTGTCTTTTTAACTCTTTTTTTAGTTATCAATTTATATTATCAATGCATTTATTACCACTTTTTCCCTAAATTGCCCTTATATTAATGAGTTAAAAATTGTGTATGAATGAAACTTATAAGTTGGTAATTAAGAAGAAAGAGAATATTTATATAAAAATGTAAGGGATAAATTAGTCATTCTAACAATGTAATAAATGTTTTCTTAATTTTGATGATTCGGTTAAATGGACAATAAAAAATAGATGGAGGGCGTAATAGTTATAATTATTAAATTACAATGCTAGAGCAACTAATTTCTCGATGAGTAGAGGATATAACTTCATTTTTATCCACCTTTAATTAAAATTGTAATTATTTTTAATTAATTTAATGAATGGCGTAAAATTCTGTAAAAAAATTACAATTCTTATTAATGAAGCCATGTATAAGTATTGTTATAAATTCTTGTCTGAGAAGTTTCCCATGTGTATAATTTGCTATTATTAAAATAATTACGTACTAAAATTTGATATACTTTTATCTACGAACCTAGAATGATAAATAAAACAAAACAAAAGTACGTGGCAACATTGTCAATGGAACCAATTTAGATTGCAATTTGACAATTTCATAGTCATCCCACGCCCCACTAATACTAAATATTGGTAGGACTCTTAAACAAAACAATATTGGCCCTACCATATTTTCTTTGGTAAGCTTGCTTTTCATTTTTAGATTAATTCTATTCCAACTTTATTAGAAAATATTTAAAGAAACATAATATTGATTTTAGGTGAAATATGTAATTTATTTTCGTTTAAAGATTATGAAAGTTATTTAATTAGTTGTATCTTTGAGGAATAGACCTGTTAATCGGATAACTTGGGTCGATTCGGGTCAGGTGTGTTGGGCTTTTAACAAAAAAAAAAATTAATTCAAGCTTATGATTTAAAATTTTGGGCTCGAGCCAGATTTATTAAGCATTTTTAAATTCGATTCAGGGTCTATTGAAGAATTTTCTTCTTCTCATATTTTGTAAACTAAATTAAAAATTACAATTCTATAAAAAATGTCCAAATTTTATGCACCATTACATTTTTTTGGAAAATTCTTTTATATACGGTGCCGGCCCTGAGGGTGGTACAACGGATGCCACCGCCCATGGCCCATAATTGAAAGGGGCCCAATATTTTAGTTTTTTTTAATTTTTTGTTATATAAACAAAAATTAAATTTTCTTGTTGTTTTAATGAACCATAATATAATAACATAAATTAAAATTTTATGTTGTTTTACTCATTTAATTTTTTTTTGTTCCATTTTGCTAAAATAATTGGATATAATTTTATTTTTGGTTTATTATTAAATTATATATTTTATTTTATAATTAAATTCCAAGAGTATTAGTATTAGTGGCAAAATGGCTAGTTGAACCCCAAAAATTAAAAATTTCACCCTTAAAAAAAAATGCCTTAATTACACATATGTCAAAATTATGAAAATAATTGTCCTGCAATTCTCTTACAAAAACATATATTAGTGAACTATTTTTTTATCAAAAGGGCCCAATATAATTAGTTTCATATGCCCCGAAAATGTCGGATTGGTCCCGTTTATATATAGTTAAAATTTAGTAGGTTAAAATATAAAAATCTATAAAATCCTATTAAATATAATATAAAAATATAAAACAAATATATTTTTTATTCATCGGGCCGAGTTGGGGCCAAACTTTGTAATAAAATAAGTGTCCAAGTACGGTCCATTTGAGCGGACTTGAGCCGGGCCCGATGGATAGCCCGGCCCATAGAGAAGTCCATTGTGGACAAATTGTATGGGTCTTGTAAATGCTTGAGATTTTTAACTATTAGTTTCTTAGCATGTAATCTGTTGTTTAAGAAAACATAGAATATTACACTTTTGTCAAATTCAAATGTCTGATATGATCATAGAAGTAAAAAAGGCTATTTCTGATGTGAGATTTACTGGTATGAAAGTAGCTAGGGAGGTAGGAGAGCAGTAAAGACTAGCACCGGATTCTTTCAAAGAGAAAGATCGAATTCTATATCAAGCCCAAAAAAGACGGAAAACATGATCAACTGGCACATTTTCAAACCAATTTATTAAAGAAATCGGGGCGTGAAAAGATTTCCTTGGACCGAATGAAAATTGGCTTTCAAATGCAAAAGCAAAAAATAGTTTAACTGCAAGATCCATTCATCAAGCATGGACGAAAGTCGGCGTTAGTGATCCGACTATGCATCAATTGAGTGTGACAGTTGCGTACATTATGTTACACTCGGCTACAAATGTATTAGCCAATATGATATTTCATTAAAAAATGATATACTAGTATTACCATACCAAATAAACAATCAAACAAACTTATATATAATTTTTTGTTAAACAAGACTTTTTATAAACAAAAATAATTACGTACAGCACTTGGTTTATGCATTAAGTGGAAGAAAAAGGCAAATTTGTTAATCGCCACGTCATATGGTTTGATGTCCATAATTAGTATCCCTGTAATGGATTTAGGTGTCCTAATATTATGAAATTGACTGACACATTTTAGTTTAATTATTATATTAATTAACTATCACGATTATTTTTATGCCCGAAACTTTGTATAAATAGATCATCATTACATATAATTCATAACGAATTAATATAAAGTTTATATTCTCATATTCTCCGTATTGAATCAAGCACGGGTTTATATTAATTTAGTGAATAATTTAGTATTGCTTAAATTTTGATCATAATAATTACTTTCAGTTTGAGTTAATTAAATCAATAATGATATTAAAATAAATAGTCTTTGATCTTATGCAGGTTATTAAATTCAAGGGTATAATTTTATATCTCCACTGACCAAGCTGTTTAGGTTAACTCTCAGCTGTTCTGGGCTGAGTATGTACTTTAGTTCTCGACTAAATATTATTCACTCAGCACTTGATATTTAGATTTTGTTTCAGTTGTGCTTATTGTTTTATCATTTCGCTTAGTTACTTTATGTCTGTCAAAGGTACTAACTTTTCCATTTAAGGAATTATTGAATCTTTGCTTTTAATGTTGCTTTTTACATAACATTAATGAGACAAAGACAAAAAGAATTAATGCCTTGAAAAGACTCCGGTTCATGAAGAAAATGACAAAGTCTTCTATATTCAAGCTGCAAAAAGTCATTTGCCAATTTGGAAAATTCTGCAGATCAACAACATAGTATCGCACGCTCTGCAAAATGTCAGATTACCAGAAGGAATGGAAAGACGACACGTAGCAAGTCAGCACGACTTCTCTCTAACGGAAGACTGGCATCAAAAGACAAAGGATTCAAATTGAAGCTCGAATCTCAATCTAACGGATTGATTTCTATCTCGCAACGGTGTGATTTTGTCTTTTAACGGATTGATTTAAAGAAGCAACGGGTGGATAGATGAGTTGTCAATTTCAGAAGATGCCAAGACAAGTTCAATGGCTACTTTCTTAATCCTACTATAAAAGGAGCAAGAAGGCAAGCGTTAGAACTTGGTGATTACACCTGAATTTCTAAGAAGCAAAACTTTGCCAATTTACAAGCTTTAAAGAAGTTTAAACAAGAAAGCAACCACTCAGAGAAGAATCTGCTTTGAATAAGAGAGAAAAGATTAGATCATTTAAACTATAATATCAGATGATTTGTAACTAGATCAATGTTTCTATAAGTTGATTCTAGCTCTTATTTAGAAATAGTCAAGTTGCTAGTTGAAGAGGGTATTCTACTCAGCGGATGAGCGATTATAGTTTGGAGGGTACTTTCTATAATTAGGGAAATTTGTGAAAGGCTTCTTCGCCTAGGGTAAATGAGTTGAGATTAGTGAATTAAAGCCAAGACACTCTCTTGGGACTGGATGTAAGCACAGGTTGTCAAACCAATATAAAATCTCTGTGTTCATTACTTTAAAGTTTTTTCAGATTTCACTCAGCAAGCTGATCTACTCAGCGGAGCTCATATAATCGCGAAAAAGTTTACTAAGTTAATTGAGCAAGTCATTCACCCCCTCTGACTCATTGAGTGTACGCATAGGGACCAACAAGTGGTATCAGAGCGGTTCTCATTCTAAAGATTTCACAATCTTGAGATAAAGACCATGGCATAAAGGGAGGAGAATCTAGTGGAAGGGCCCAAGCCTATATTCTGCCAAAAGGCATGTCAGTCCCCAAGCCTCCCATGTTTAATGGCGAGCATTATACTTACTGGAAGAACAGGATGAAGAATTTCATTCAGTCTCAGAGCATGCACTCTTGGATGGCTATTGTTGAAAGGTCATTTATTCCTACCATAGTGAAAAATGGAGTACGCGTTGATAAGTACTCTGATGAGTCGGACAATCAGGACTTGGCCAAATTGAAGGAGAATGCAACTGCTATCAACTATCTCCATTGCGCTCTTGATGCTATTAAGTTCAACTGTGTTTCAGGGTGCAAAACTGCTCGAGAGATATGGAAGAAGTTGGAAGTAACTTATGAAGGTACTAACAAGGTCAAGGAATCCAAGATCAACATCCTTATGAGGAACTATGAATGGTTTCATATGCAACCCAAAGAAGATATCTCTAATATGAACACCAGGTTCATGAATATTGTCAATGAGCTAAAAAGACTTGGCAAGACCTTCACAGAAGAAGAGACTGTCAATAAGATCTTGAGATGTTTGACACAGGAATGGGATGCAAATAAGAGTGCTATCGAAGAGGCTCATGATTTGAAGGCCTACAAATTTGATGAGCTGATAGGAACTTTGCTGACTCATGAGATGTCCTTAAAGCAATATGAAGATGAGTCCAAGAAGCACAACCATAAGGAGAGAGAAAGCTCTAGCAGAGCTATTGTCCTTAAAGCTGATGATGATGAAGTTTCCTCTAAGGAAGATTATCTAGAGGACAGGAAGGAAGAGATAACACTGATGACCAAGAATTTAAGAGGTTCTTGAAGAAAGATAAGAACTTCCAAAAATTCAAAAAGTCTGGGAAGTATAGGAAAGGAGCAGATGATAGACCATGAAAGGAGTTCAACAAAGAGCATAACAAAGATATCAAATTCTTTAAATGTGGTGAGAAAGGGCATATCAAGTCTAGTTGTCCCAAAGCTAAGAAGGATAGGTTCAAGAAGAGAAAGGATAAGAAGGCTCTTGCTGCTACCTGGAATGACTCTGAACATGAGTCATCATCCTTAGATAAAGAGGCATAAGATTCTATAAATGTGTGTCTCATTGCTAAGGATGATCAAGTCAACTCAGAGTCAGCTGACCAACCATCTACTTCCGCTGCTAATCAATCATCTGACTATAGTAGAGACAAAGGAAAGTAAACTGAGGTAAATTTTGAACCCCTTTGTCTTCATATGAACTTATTACAGTACTTAATGATGTCATTAATCTGACTAAGAAGTCAGCCAAATACATTAAAGTACTCTAGAGGAGGTGTGATGATCTAGAAGATGTCAATTCTTCTACCTCACTTGACATCTTATACCTTATGGAAAAAGCTGAGTACCATAATAGATATAATAGCAAACTCACTAAGAAATTGGATGACTTAGCTGCTGAATTAACAGCTTTAAAAAAGGTGTGGGTCCCTCTTCAACCTAGCAGGAATACTCAGAGATCCACACTCACCACTCTAAGAAGGTTTCTCAAAAGAGTAAAGTGAGTAGACCCAATCCTAAGGTCGTTTGTAATTTTTGTGGAAAATCAAGATATGTTACAGTCATGCGTAGACACAAAAATCGTTACTATAATGAGTATGGCTACTCAAGGATGACCACCACTAACGGGAGGACCTAGCCAGAAAATGGTATGGGTACCAGAGAAAACTTTATTATTTTATAGGTGAGCTTGAGATCCACTAATGACAAAAGAATGTGGTATTTGGATAGTGGATGCTTAAGGCATATGATAGGTGATGACAAGCCATTCATCACATTGGAGTGAAGAATGAATAGAAGTGTTAGTTTTAGAGACAATACGGAAAGATTGTTGGCAATGGCACTTTGGGAGTCAAGCCTTCAATTGATAATGTATCTCTAGTAAAAGGCCTAAAGTTCAAATTTCTAAGCATTGCTCAACTGTGTGACAAAGGTAGGAAAGTGATATTTGACTCAGCGGGTTGCTCAATCATTGATGGTAACTCTAACCAAACTATTCTTTATGCTCCTAGAATTAATAATGTTTAGATGATTGATTTATCCCCTGGCTCCAATGATATATGCTTAGTTTCTAAGGAGGAAAACTCATGGCTATGGTATAGAAGGTTAAGACATATCAATATGACCAATCTATCTAAATTAGTCAGAAATGAACTTGTTGAGGGATTATCCAATCTAGCCTTTGAAAAAGATAGACTCTGCTCAGCATGCCAACTTGGGAAACAATTTAGGAAGACCTTTATATCCTTAGTTGATATATCTTCTTCTCATCCCCTTGATCTTCTACACATAGATTTGTTTGGGCCAGTTGTGCCAACAAGTCTAGGTGGAATGAAATACACCCTTGTGGTTGTAGATGATCTGACCAAGTTCACTTAGATTCTCTTACTAGCAAGAAAAGATGAAACATTTGAATCATTCTTTAGGTTGGCTACCGGGATCATGAATGAAAAAATCTTAAAATTGATAGAATCCGCAATGACCATGGAAGAGAATTCAAAAACAGGCAATTTGAGGAATTCTATTCTAAGCATGGTATTGACCACAATTTTTCTGCCCCTCATACACCTCAGCAGAATGGGGTTGTTGAGAGAAAGAATCACACTATTGTGGAGATGGGCCGTTCTATGCTGAGTGGTAACAATCTACCAAAGTATTTCTGGGGAGAAGCTGTTAACACAGCTTGTTACATTCTAAATAGGGTTTTAATTTGTCCAGTTTTGAATAAAACTCCTTATGAACTTTGGAAATGGTGCAAGCCCAAGGTTGGTCATCTCAAGGCCTTTGGTTGTAGATGCTTCATATTAAACACAAAAGACCAACTGGCTAAATTTGACCCCAAGGCTGATGAAGGAATCTTTCTGGGTTACTCAACACACAATAGAGCATACAAAGTGTATATCAAGAGGACTGGCATTTTAGAGGAGTCCATGCATGTAGATTTTGATAAAACTAATAATGCAGGTAGAGAAGCCAGTGATGATGAAAAGGAAAAGGATCAAGTCAGTAGATTAGTCAGTCAGCCCATTGTTATTCCTGATCCAGTACCAGAAAAAGAAGATTATAAAGTTGACTTAGACCAATCCATCAACTTTGTTGATGATAATGATGCTCAACCAATGACAGTGGCTTATCGAGCTGATCCTGATCTCCCAAGAAAAGTTAGAGCAAGGAGAGATCACCTAGTTGAGAAGATTCTTGATAGTGTGCAAAATCCAGTGCTGACTAGAGGTCAGCTGAGCACAATGATGAGTCATTCAACATTTGTCTCATTGATTGAACCAAAGAAGTTTAAAGATGCCGAGTTTGATGGCAATTGGATGATTGCAATGCAAGAGGAGCTAGACCAATTTAGAAGGAATGAAGTTTAGGATTTAGTGGAGAAACCCAGAGGCAAGTCAATCATTGGCACCCAATGGGTTTTCAAGAACAAGCTAGATGAAGCTATTAATGTTGTCAGAAACAAGGCTAGACTAGTTACTCAAGGATACAATTAACAAGAAAGTATCGACTATGGAGAAACCTTTGCTCCAGTTGTAAGACTTGAAGCTATAAGAATTCATTGTGCTTTTGTATCTCATATGAACTTTAAGCTGTTTGAGATGGATGTTAAAAGTGCATTTCTTAATGGTTATATTCAAGAGGAAGTCTATATCAGACAGCCCCCAGGCTTTGAAGATCCAAAGTATCCAGATCATGTTTTCAAGCTGAAGAAGGCTCCGTATGGACTAAAATAGGATCCAAGAGCTTGGTATGAGAGACTGAATAACTTTTTACTCAGCAAAGTTTATGTCAGAGGAAAAGCAGATTCAAATCTGCTTATCAAGAAGAAGCATCAAGATGTGTTGCTAGTCCAAATCTATATTGATGACATTATTTTTGGAGCAACTAATGAGAAGCTTTGTAAAGAGTTCAACCAACAGATGAAGAAAGAGTTTGAAATGTCTATGATAGGAGAACTTAATTTCTTTCTTGGTTTGTAAACTAAGCAAGGTGATGATGGTATCTTCATCAGCCAAGCTAAGTATGCCAAGGAAGTACTCAAGAAGTTTGACATGGATAAAGCCAAGCTAATGTCGACACCCATGGCCACTGATACAATTTTGAGTAAAGATGAGGAAGGTAAACCTATAGAGAGTAAGCTCTACAGAGGTATTATTGGTTCTCTGCTTTACTTAACTACTAGTAGGCCTGATATTCAATATGTTGTATGTTATTGTGCAAGATATCAAGTTGACCCCAGAGAATCTCACTTAGCTGCTGTTAAAAGAATTCTCAGGTATTTGCTAGGCTCTATTAATGTAGGTTTATGGTATCTAAGTAATGCAGACTTTACTCTTAGAGGATACACAGATGTTGACTATAGAAGAGATAAACTTGAAAGGAAAAGCACCACTGGAGGATGTCATTTCCTTAGTGTTTGTCTAGTAACATGGTGTAGCAAGAAGTAGACTTATGTGGCTCTGAGTATAACTGAGGCTGATTACATGGCTGTAGGGAGTTGTGTAGCATAATTGCTATGGATCAAGAAACAATTAGAGGACTAAGGTATAAAGTCTAAGTGTCTTAAAGTCATATGTGACAACAAGAGCGCAAATGACCTATCCAAGAACCCAATTCAACATAGTAGGATAAAGCATGTTAACAATAGACATCACTTCATAAGGGATCATAGGCTAAAAGGAGAAGTCAAGCTTACATACATTCCCACTAAAGAACAACGAGATGACATAGTCATGAAGCCTATTGGAAAGGATCAATTCAACACTCTGAGAGAGTTAATCAGAATGTCCAATCCAATTTGAAAAAATTCATTTCCCGCTGACCTTTTCTAGAGTTGGCCTAGGGCACACTCTGAGCTTCAGTAAATTAGGTTAAGTGTTTCTTCTTCGCGCTTGAAGTTTGGACACGTCATTAAGACTTTCACTGGTTTCTTTTCCAATTCAAAACTGATAGAAACGGTAGCAAATTTTAAAACATTCCATATTCAGTTGCTTTTATCCTGTGTATTTTGCTATCAATAATCTCATGATAAACTCTGTTTAATCTCACCGTTGATTTATGACCATGGATTATGAGTCGTACACTTAGGCTTTACAGGTCTTAGTGAAGAGTCTTTGGTTATTTAAAGAGAAATTCATAAGAGAGAAAGGTTACTTTACCAAATTTCTTTTCTGCAATCTTCTTCTCTAAAGCCCCAAATTCTTAATTTCTTTCAAAGAAATTTCAATGGCGAGTACTTCTGGAAGATCGTCTAAACCCAGTTTTGAGGAATCCCTATTTGTAAGGTTTAAAAAAGACACATGCTGGATTATGATAATGGATCATACAACGCAAATGGCAATTAGAATCAATAAGAGGGAAGATCTATACATTCCAGCAGGAACTAGATATATTCCAACTGAATGGTGTACTAGGGAAGGAGCTGTAGTTGAGTAGCTAATGATAATTGATATGCTCAGCTTCTCTAGTGATGAGCGATTTGGAAAGTGGACGCATCAGCAGCATCTGAGAGGGTTTTTCGAGATACCTAGTGGATGCTATGAGCAAGTAGTGAGGAGATTCTTCCATGGCATTCACATGGTAGAAGGATACAAGGATATACTTGTCACTAAGATGATGAGGAGGAAGGTGTATGTAATCCCAAGTTGATTGCTGGTTTGTCAGGTATGCGAGAAAGAGGGCTCAAAATGCATGCTGTTAGGGATGAAGAGCATGTGGACATTCCCATTGACTATAAAGTTCCCATTTACTGTAAAGTTGGTGAACTCATAGCCTCAATGTTCACGAAGGATGGAAAGCAGACGCATGAGCTTGCTACAAAGGTGTTGCTGCCCAAAACTTCTTCTACAGGAAGCTGCTCGAAGTTTGAAAGAGTATTTGTCTATTATTTGACTTAAGGGATGTGCATTAACTGGCCCTTGATAATTGTTCATAGGTTTTTGAAGGTATCCAAACATATGGTGTATAGCCATCCTACTATGGAAATTTACAGGGCATATGAGCTAGGCTTGGAAGGGTGGGCTCAGAAGAGTAGAATCACTCTGAAGGTGATTAAACCAAGAATACTCAGCAACACTCATTTTCATGCCTTGAAATATGATGAGAAGCCAAGTAATACCAAGTATATAAAGCTGAAAGAGGAGAAGTCAGAATGAAGGATCCCAAAGTTATTATACCAATGAGTCAAATTAGGCCTGAAGAGGAAGATCAGACTCTTGATGAGTTTGTGGCTAAGGAGCTTGAGAGGATTACCAAGCTCAAAGTAAAAAAAGGAGAACAGAAGGTAAAGAAGAAGGGAAGCAAGAAGGAGGTCATGAGAGACTCCAAGAAGGATGTGAAAGCTCTAATCCTATAGCTGCCTGTATTCCTAGATAGATCAGATCTACTAAGGGAACTAAGAAAGAGAAGCCTAGAGAGCTGACCACGAAGGAAATAGAAGAGGAGAAGAAAGTTAAGGAAGAGCTAAGACAGGAGATGCCTCTGATCAGAAGTAAGAAAAAGAAGAGTGAGGAAGCTCAGCTTGATACTAAAAAGGCTGTAGGATAGGAAGCTACATCAATTCCTGTGCCTAAGATTGGTCAGCCTAAGAAGAAAATAATGGTGAAGAAGCAAACTAACTTAGTCTAGAATCTTGAAGAAGCTGAGAAGTTGAAGGCAGCTGAGGCTGAGAGGATTAGGAAAAGGTAGGAGGATTTAGAAGAAATAAGAAGGAGAACAGAACAAGCTGAAGCAAAGACTAAGGCTGATACCAAGAATCCTATTGAATCTGATATGGCCTGTCTAGCTAATAAACCTATTCTAGAAGTGGTAGAAGAGATGATAGGAGCCTTGAAAGGTATTGAAAACCAAGAAGACCAGGAAGATGACCAAGCTAAAGTAGTGGAGGTAGTGGAGTTTGATATCAATAGAGAAGTCCAGCAGGTTGATATAACTGATGAGAAAGCTAAAGAAGAGAGAAGAGAAAAGAAAAGGAGAATCTTCAAAAAGATGAAAGTGGTTTTTGATAAAGATGAAGGAGACTTAGAGGATAAGGAGGAATGAGAAGTAGTTATAATTGAGCAGGAAGCTCAGCTGACTGAGAATACTCTAGCTCAGGTCAGTGAGCCAACTATTGGAGGTGATGAAGGAGAGAAGGATGAGGAGAACCAAGAAGAATCATTCATTTTCCCTAACCTTTCCACTGAAACACCCCTCTCACCTACACCTATTTCCATGCAACCTTTACTATTGGAAGGACAAGTTATTAGAGGTCCACCATTCATTGAGGAGATTCCAGAACCATAATAACAATAACAACAATAACAACCACCACCTCAACAACCTCAACCCCAATTTAACCCTCAAGCTAAGTTATTGGGAGATATAAGGAGGATGAGAAGAGCTATATTTCCATGACTGAGGATAGACATAGAGATAGATGCTAAAATTGCAAGTTCATTACTGTCTGAGGAAGTTCTGAGGAGGATTGCAAAGGCTGTTTAGCCAGTGTAAGGACTTTTGGAAGGTGTTAAGGAGATGAAGGCTCATTTCATATCTGTTCCTACCCAATTCTCTGTTATAAAGGATATAGTATCCCATACTTTGCCTATTTTGAATATTGTAGGTAGACAGGCTAAGCATTTGAAGTTGGAAGTTGCTGAACTTAAAAAGAAGATAGAGAAGATTTATGAAAGCAATTTCAGAGTTCTAAAGGGATTTCAGGAACTCTATGATTGACAAATTTAACCCTTCGCTAGTAGGCATGCAAGCAGTTCTAAGTGGTTACAGTATTCTGAGCAAGAAAAATGATGAGAACACAATGCGTCTAAATGCTATTATAGATGTTGTCAACACTCTGATCATTCCGTTCAAGATGAGTCAAGGCCACTCCAACAAGCTCAAGAATGTAAAAGATCAAGTATTGTAGGGAGTTAAGGCCTCAGAGGGAGAAGTATTGAAGGCTTTTAAGAGACTGAACATATCTGACGTTGAATAGCAACATTGTTATGTCAGGCGCTGAACAAGAACCATCTCTTCATCAGAAGCTTGGTCACATTCATGATCAAATTAAGTCTATTCATGCTGATGTCATTAATAATGGTCAAGCAATTGATCAGATTCATCAGCAAGTGTCTACACACATTCACAGCACTCCCATGCTAGAGCGGATCTTAAGAGAAAACACTCAAGGCAAGGCTTTGACCAGTCTCACCCAGATATCCAAAGAAGGACTAGATGCTTAGGACCACATCAATCAATCTCAATCGCGTGCTCTGGTAGGACTTTCGCTTTTCTCAGAGAATATGACGCCATTTCTCAAGAAATCTATGAGTTGCTAGTGTAAAACTTTTTTCCACCATCTATGGCAAGCTTAAGCATTTTGAGGATTCTCTGAGCTCATTTAATCATCAAGCCTAAGTCATTTTAGATGCAATGGCAATGAGGGAGAAGGATCACGAGAAGCATGAGCAAGAGGAGAAAGAGAGATATCAAAGGGTAGTTGAATTTTCATATGAATTGTCTAAGGATCTGAAGCGCATTCAAAGATAATATGCTGAGACTAGTGTCAAAGGATCACGAGAAGCATGAGCAAGAGGAGAAAGAGAGAGATCAAAAGGTAGCTGAATTTTCATATAAATTGTCTAAGGATCTGGAGTGCATTCAAAGAAAATATGTTGAGACTCGTAAAAGGAAAGGAAAGGAGATTGTGCTGCCCAAAGAAAAGAAGTCAAGATGGGATCAGTAAGTTTTTGAAAAGAGGCGAGCAAATCTTGGAGGACCACCTTTGCCTAAATAGTATAGAACAATTGTAATCTATTCTATTAATTGTAAAACTTAGTATAGATTAACTCTTCATTGTCTGTACTCAAGTTATCAATATATAAAGAGATTACTTATTCTATTCTAAGTTAAGAACATCTTAACTGCTTGTATTTTTTGCTATATATATATATATATATATATATATATATATATATATATATATATATATATATGTATCTCTGATGTTGTAGAAAAATGTGAGAAGTATTGAGGAATGTTGACCTTAGAAGAAATGAAGGAGTATGAGGGAGTTAACATTCACTCTGAGCTAAATGAAGATGCTGAACAAAGAAATATCAAGCATGAGTATAAGGTAACTCTAATCTCGATATCTTATTGATTTAATTCTCGCTCTGTTAATTGCCATTGATAAAAAATGGGGGAGATTGTTGAACCAAGAACGAGTTTATATTGACTCAGTGGATGCCTCAATAGTGCTTAAGTTTTGATCATAACCATTAAGCTTAGTTTGAGTTAATTAAATCAATAATGATGTTAAAATAAATAGTCTTTGGTCTTATGCGAGTTATTAAATTCAAGGGTAAAATTTTATGTCTCCACTGAACAAGCTGTTTAGGTTAACTCTGAGTTGTTCTATGCTGAGTATGTACTTTAGTCGCTCACTAAATACTATTCACTCAGTGCTTGATATTTAGATTTGTTTCAGTTGTGCTTATTGTTTTATCATTTCGCTGAGTTACGTTATGTCTGTCAAAGGTAATGACTTTTAAGTTTAAGGAAATATGGAATCTTTGCTTTTAGTGTTGCTTTTCGCAGAACATTAATGAGATAAAGAAAAAAAAAATTAATGCCTTGACAAGACTCCAGTTTATGAAGAAAAGGACAAAGTCTTCTAGGTTCAAGCTGCAAAAAGTCATTTGCCAATTTGGGAAATTTTGTAGATTAACAACATAGTATCGCACGCTCTGCAAAATGTCAGATTAACAGAAGGAATGGGAAGACGACACATAGCAAGTCAGCACGAGTTCTCTTTAATGGAAGACTGGCATCAAACGACAAACAAATCTCAATCTAATTGATTGATTTCTATCTCACAAAGGTGTGATTCTATCTCTTAACAGATTGATTTGAAGAAGAAATGGGTGGATAGATGAGCTGTCAATTTTAAAAGATGCTAAGACAAGTTCAGCAGCTACTTTCTTAATCCCACTATAAAAGGAGCAAGAAGGAAAGCGTTAGAACTTGGTGATTACACCTGAATTTCTAAGAAGTAAAACTCTACCAATTTACAAGCTTTAAAGAAGTTCAAACAAGAAAGCAACCACTCATTTAAGAATCTACTTTGAATAAGAGAGAATGGATTATTTTATTTAAATTGTAATATCAGATAATTTGTAACTGGATTAACATTTCTATAAGTTGATACCAGCTCTTATTTAGAAATAATGTATTTGCTAGTAGAAGAGGTATTCTACTCAGCGGGTGAGCGATCATAGTTTGGAAAAAATTGTCTGTAATTGGGGAAATTTGTGAAAGGCTTCTCCTCTTAGGGTAAAGGAGTTGAGATTAGTGAATTAAAGCTAAGACACTCTCTTGGGATTGGATGTAAGCACAGGTTGCCGAACTAGTGTAAAATCTTTGTGTTCTTTACTTTGAAGCTTTTCCATATTTTACTTAGCCAACTGATCTACTCAACGGAGCTCATATAATCGTGAAAAAGTTTATTGAGTTAATGGAGCGAGTCATTCATCCCCCTTTGACTCATTGAGTGTATGCATAGGGATAAACACTCTCTACCTCTAATATCGGTTTTATTTTCGAGCTATTAAGGTCATTTCACAACATGTTATCAACACGAGATTGCTCTGTTAGTCAAATCCCCAGAACATGAGTTCCTTTCCAATATCAGTTGACTTCAAAGCGTATAAAGCAAATTTATGTATTGTGGACAGTGCCACCACTTATACTATCTTTAAAGAGATGAAATATTTCTCTACTTTAAGTATGGGTAAAACAGTAGTTACCACTATATCTGGTAATACGAATATAATTAAAGGCTCCAAAAGAGCACATATTATTTTGCCAAGGGGAACAAAAGTTACGATAGATAATGCATTACTTACCCCAAATTCTTAAAGAAATTTATTAAGTTTTAAAGATATCCGCAGAAATGGATATCATATTGAACTGTGAACGAATGCAATAAAGAATATCTTTATGTTACAAAAATAATTTAAGGGAAGAAATATATACTTGAAAAATTTTATATTCTTCAATTTGGTTTGTACTACACATTTATAAATGTGATTGAAGCAAACTTAAATATAAAGCAGAGGTTTATAGATTCAGAAACTTATAAAATTTGGCACGATCGACTAGGTCATCCTGGTTTGACAATGATGAGAAAAATTATAGAAAATGCTCACAGGCATCCATCAAAGAACGAGAACTTTCTTCAAAATAATGAATTATTTTGTGATGCTTGTTCGCATGGAAAATTAATAACAATGTCCTCCAGGAGTAAGGTTGGAACTGAATCCCCAGCATCTTTAGAACGCATACAATGTGATATATGTGGACCAATTCATCCACCATGTGGACCTTTTAGATATTTTATGGTTTTAATTGATGCCTCAACTAGATGGTCACATGTATGCTTATTATCATCACGCAATATGGCTTTTGTGAGATTACTTGCTCAAATAATCAGATTACTAGCACAATTTCCTGATTATACAATCAAGTCAATACATCTTAACATATAATGCTAGAGAATTTACATTCCAAACTTTTAATGATTATTTTATGTCAATTGGGATAAAAATTAAACATCCTGTAGTATATGTTCATACTCAAAATGGGGATATGCAAACAAATCTTGCACGGCCATGGGTTATGCGAACAAATAATTTATTAGACGTCTACAATTTATTGTAGGACCATTGATTATGCGAACAAATCTTTCTACATCAATATGGGGATATGCAATATTGCATACAACAGCTCTTATACGTTTAAGACCAATAAGCTATCATGATTACTCCCCATTACAATTAGCTTTTGGTCATAAGCCCAATATTTCTCATCTTAGAGTTTTTGGTTGTGCAGTGTATGTGCCAATTGCCCCACCACAAAGGACCAAAATGAGTCCCCAAAGGAGATTAGGAATTTATATTGGTTATGAATCTCCTTCAATTTTTAAATATCTTCAGTCATTAACTGGAGACATGTTTACTGCCCGTTTTGTAGATTGTCATTTTGATGAAAATAATTTTTCAAAACTAGGGGGAGAAAAGAAAAATCCAATTTTGGAAAAGACAATTACATGGAATACTTCATCACTTTCTCATATGGACCCTAAATTAAAGGATTCTGAACTAGAAGTTTAAAAGATAATTCATCTTCAAAATTTAGCAAATCAGTTGCCTGATGCACTTGCTGATCCTAAACGAGTAATGAAGTCGCATATACCAGCAAAAAATGTGCCAATTCGTATTGAAATTCCTGAAGAACAAACTCACAATAACGCTTTAACACGCCTAAAGCGTGGACAACTAATTGGTTCAAAGGATAAAAATACTAGAAAAAAGAAAAATATCGACAATAAAGATAATCTTATAGAGGATAAAGATACTAATATCAATACACTTCCTGAAGAAATACAAGCACCTAAAGTGCAAACACCTGAAGTTACTGAAAATGAAGAAACACAAATAAATTATGTTAGTATCGAAAGACGATGGAGTCGAGACAAAATGGTCATAGATGCTATTTTTACATATAATGTTGCAATGAATATTGAAAATGAAAACATGGATCATGAACCGCAATCTGTTCAAGAATGTTAAAACATACGTGATTGGACAAAATGGATAGATGCGATTCAAGTAGAAATAAATTCTCTTGAAAAACACAAAGTTTTCGGACCCGTAGTTCAAACACCATAAGGTATAAAACTAGTTGGTTATAAATGGGTTTTTGTTAGAAAACGAAATGAGAAAAATGAAGTTGTGAGATATAAGGCAAGACTTATTACACAAGGTTTTTCCCAAAGACCTAGGATTGATTATGAGGAGACATATTCCCTAGTAGTCGATGCAATAACTTTTCACTATCTTATCAATTTAGTAGTGCAACAAAATTTGCAGATGCATTTAATGGATGTTGTTACAACTTATATATATGGTTCACTTGATAATGACATCTACATGAAAATCCCTGAAGGATGAAATTGCCAGAAAAATAGGGCAAACGTGAACTTTATTTGATAAAATTTCAAAGATGGATTGAAACAGTCTAGACGCATGTGGTATAATCGGCTCAGTGAATATTTATTGAAAGAAGGTTATCAAAATAACCAAATTTGTCCATGTGTTTTCATAAAGAAATCAGGATCTGCATTCACTATCATCTCAATTTATATTGATGATTTAAATATCATCGGAACTCCTGAAGAGATTTCAAAAGCTGTAGATTATTTGAAAAGAGAATTTAAGATGAAAGATCTTGGAAAGACAAAATTTTGTCTTGGTTTACAAATTGATCACTTAGATAAAGGAATTTTGGTGCATCAATCTAATTATCCACAAAAGGTCCTGAAATGATTTAACATGGATAAAGCATGTCCATTAAGCAATCCAATGATAGTACGATCACTTAACGTAAAAAATGATCCATTCCGTCCTGGAGAAGATAATGAAGAAATTATTGATCTTGAAGTACCATATCTTACCACGAAGGGTGCATTAATGTATCTTGCTAATAATACAAGGCCATATATTACATTCTTTGTTAATTTATTATCAAGATATAGTACTGCACCTACTCGAAGACACTGGAATGGAATCAAACATATAATGCGCTATCTTCAAGGAACTATCTGTTTGGGTTTATGTTATTCAAATGAATCCAAGCCTGAATTAGTTAGATATGCTGATGCAAGATATTTATCTAATCCCTATAAAGCTCAATCTCTAACTGGTTATTTATTCACATATGGAAGTACAACTATATCTTGGCAATCAACGAAGCAAACCATCACAGCTACTTCCTCAAATCATGCGAAATTAATAGCCATTCATAAAGCTAGTGGTGAATGTGTGTGGTTGAGATCATTAACCAAACATATCCGAGATGCATGTGGAAAATCAATGACAAAAGAGAATCTGATGACAATATACGAAGATAATGCCACCTGTATAGCTCAACTGAAGGAAGACTACATTAAAGGAAATCAAATAAAACATATTTCACCAAAATTCTTCTTTACACATGATCTTGAAACAAATGGTGAAATAAGTATTTAGCAAATCCGCTCATGCAACAATTTGGCAGACTTGTTTACTAAGGCATTACCTTCTGCAACTTTCAAGAAGTTAGTTTACAATATCGGAATGCGTGTCTTAAAGATCTTCAATAATCTTGCGATTAGGGGAAGTAAAACACTGCACTCTTTTTCCCTTGACCAAAGGTTTTGTCTCACTGAGTTTTCCTTGGTAAGGTTTTTAATGAGGCAGCTTCCCGTTCGCACTAATGGACATCAAATGGGGAGTGTTAATGGCCACTTCATATGGCTTGATGTCAATATCCTTGTAATGGACTTAGGTGTCCTAATATTGTGAAATTGATTGACACGTTTTAGTTTAATTATTATATTAATCAATTGTTGTAATTACTCATTTGCCCGAAACTTTTCCTATAAATAGATCCTATTGCATACAATTCATAACGAATTAATAGAAAGCTTTTATTCTCATATTCTCTCTATCTCTAATATCAGTTTTATTTTCAAGCTATTAAGGTCATTTCACAACAAAATTGACAATACTTACTTTAATAAGAATCTATATTTTCCAAGCTATAATTAAAAAACCGTATAAATATTTTTTTTATTTAAAAACTGTTAGTTTATCATTTAATAGTAGATTGCTTATGTGCACGGCTGTTTAGTTTGGTGGTTGGTTTGCTATAAATAATTTGTTAAACAAATGGAATATTGTCACATATGTTCAAAGTATTTAGATTTTTACTTAAAATATGTTATTGTTAATTGAAAATTTTATAAAAGTAGTCTCTCCTTTCTGTAGCTATTAAATTTTGTTTTAGGAATTTTTATAAAAATATACAGAAATTAAAGTTTTCTTTCACCCTAACATTTGACCCATAACTTTTTCTGACCAAACAAGTTTCAAAATATCCGATCATACGTTCCTAAACAAACCTTTCACCTCCCTTACTCCCCACTCTCTTTGGCGTTCAAAATTCCCAATCTCCCATCTAACATCAACGATCTCGACTCAAGAACTCATCTAACAACAACGATCTCAATTCAAGAACTCATATAACAACAACGATCCCCTTCATTCCTAACAACAACATTCTCCTTCGCGATTTCTACATAAACTCACAGTTCATATAAGGTTTTTGAAAACCTAAAATTCAGTTCATTGATTCTTAGTTGTTTAAGTAATATTCTGGAAAACCTAAAATCTACTTCTCTTAAAGTCGGATTTGTTTTCAGATTTGAATCTATGTTAGATATAAAGAGTTTGCACATAAGGTGTTTGATGAATTGCATGAGTGCTGGTGAGATTGTTGGATATAAAGTTTTTAGACTTTTGCTTACAAGTTCATCAAGCTTTGATTTGATTCGAAACTTATATGTTTGATTCGAGCTTTTGAATTTCTATTTTGAATGATAACAATCAAAGATATTGATGCTTTTTATCCGATTTGAATTTGATTTTGCATTTTCGTTTTTTGCGTATCTGGTAGTTATCTAATATTTACCTGGTAAGAAGCTCATAGTTTTTTAAATTCGCAATATTCATCAAGTTGGTAAGTAAGTGGTACATATTTGGTACGAACTTAGTAGAAACCTTATACTTCATTGGAAATTTATTCAATCCATCAAGTTTATGTTTGTTACATATTTCTACCATATTCCATATATTTACTAGCATTCTACCAGATACTTACCACTTACTTACCAGATTCCTACAGATTCATTTCAAAACTTTTTTACAAATGTTCAATATGTGTTAAGTAACTGGTAGATATCTGGTAGGAACCTAGTATGAACCTTATATTTCATTGGAAGTTTGTTCAATCCACCAAGTTTATGTTTGTAACAACTTTCTACATTATTTCATGAATTTACTAGCATCCTACCAGATACTTACCATGTACCTACCAGATACATTCAAAAACTTTTTTCAACTGTTGAGTTAAAAACAGATACTTATCAGATATCTACCAGATTTTGTTGAATTAAAAATAGAAATTAAAAACATATGAAAATACGATTCCTACCAGATACTTACCAGATTATGTTCAATTAAAAATATATGAAAATACGATTCTTACCAGTCACCTACCAATTACTTACCAGATACCTACCAGATTCTATTGAATTAAGAACATAAATTAAAAACATATGAAAATGGTATCTAGTAGGTAAGTGGTAATTACGTGGTAGGATGATGTTATGTATACGAAATTTATTTTAATTATTCTTAATACGTAGTAATATGTTGTCATATGATCAGTTTATGTCTAATGTAGTTTTATTGTTGCATTTGTTATGAAATATATGCTACTTTTACAAAGTAAAATATAATTCTCCAATTTTTTGATTTTTAAATCTTATTGTGAATATGTAGCATGAAAGTGGTAGAGTACTGATATGTAGTAGTATATGTTGTTGCTCATTCAAAATATTGGGAAATACCTCCAGATATCGAAGATCATAATATTCTTCCGCGAAACGCTATTGTAAGAGTTGGGAGATCGGGGAAACATATATAGAATTAGGGCTGCTTATGAGCTAGAGAGGAATGTCAGTGCACGTTGCAGCTGTTGTGGGGTTATTGGCCATAACAAGAAAACTTGTCCGGGAGCCAAGTGATGTTTTGTCTTCATGTTCCTAATAAGATCATTTATTATTCTAACTATTTTTTTGCTGTTACTAATTAGAAGTTATATAAACTTGGCTTTTGTACCTTTGATTGTTAAGAAATCATTTTTATGATGTCAATTTACTGCTTGTTCATTTTCTAATGATACTTTTGATAATATTTGGTTACTTCAAGTATTGATACTAGATTGTTACCAGTTTCCTACCAAATTTGAAGTAATTTGTCTTTTTAATGGATTCTTGAATATTACTCCCTCCGTTCCTTTATGTAAGTCGTTTTAGGATTTTCATCAATACCAATAAAAAATTAATAACACTACTAAAATGACTAATTTATCCTTTACTAAAATTTTCTTTCTTTTTAATTACTAACATATAATTCCATCAATTCATAATCTCTCTCATAATAAATGAAAGTGTAAGTTAGAGAAAAAATGGTGAAAAATGTATTGATATTCTAAAGTGACAAACAAAAAGGAACAAAATAAAAAGACTTACAAAAAGGGATGGAGGGAGTACTAGTTTCCTACATGTTTAGCATTGACATAAATTTTTGCAGAGCACTATGATTTCTTTTCCTGATTACAAATAAGTTTCACTAGAATAATTTTTCATATCAAGTCTACCACTAACCTACCAGCTTTCTACCTATTTTGTATTCTATTACTTGTGTTTTATTTTTTGTTTTTGTTTATTTGTAAATCTATTGTAATCAATCTGTATTTCAACTAGGTTATTTACAAACTTTTTTTTAATCAAATAAAAACGGAATACATAAATTCTTCACGATCTAAAATTTTAAATTAAATTATTGAATAATTGTTTTAAATCACATAAAACTGAAAAAAATAATAATTTATTCTGTTCTGAATCAAACTACAACGAACCATACATGTCATTATATGTGTGAAAAAACATCTCCTTTACATTATCATTCGGCGCATTCCCTTGAATGAATTCAATCACATCTTGGTTTGATGCAACATGTACAACAGCTTTGTAATGCTCCTTTGGCGAAATCATAAAGTTTAAACTATAACAATTACCATTTTTCTACCAGTTTCTCAGCAGATGCATAACACATCTAACACAAGTGTTCTTCATACCAGATAATTACCAGTTGGATATCAGTTACATAACTGGTTCAATCACTTTAAAATATATTGTTTAAAGTTTATATCCATGAAAGATCTCCAGCAGAAACTTGAAATTTAATTTTCAAATCTTCGAACTTATCATGTAGCCTCAAGTTGTCAAACATAGGTTTTTTTAAATCACCAAAACTTGAAGAGCTAGAGATCGCAACAGCAGCAACTTTAAATCTGACAAATTTGAAGTCGCTAATCCAAGAACCATAATAGTACATCAAAATAGGAAGACAAACCCATTCTACATAGATTAAAAAATGAAAATCAAATAAGATGCAAAAACAGAGAAAAAGAAAACTAACCGCTGCACTAGGGTTAAGATCAACAAAGAATGTAATTGAGCAACAACAGATTTAATTACATACGTTACTCTACCACTTTCCTACTACATATGCATAATAAGATCAAAAAATCAAAAAATAGGAGAATCGTAGTTTACAATGTAAAAGTAGCTTATATTTCATAACAAATGCAACAATAAAACTACATTAGACATATACTGATTATATAATAATATATAAATACATATTAAGAATGATTAAAACAAATTCATAGCATCATCCTACCACGTAACCACCACTTACCTGTCAGATACTTACCAAACGATAAATGTTCATTATCTACACAGCATACAAAGAATGTGAATGAGAAATAAAATATTTAATTACATTCCAGCACCCTACCACTTTCCTACTACATACTCATAATAAGATAAAAAAATAAAAAAAATAGTAGAATCATAATTTACTTTATAAAAGTAGCATATATTTCATGACAAATACAACAATAAAACTATATTAGACATATAATTGGTCATATAACAACATATTAATACATATTAAGAATGAATGAAACAAAATCGTATATATAGCAACATCCTACCAGGTAAATACCACTTACCTACTAGATACTTAACAGATAAAAAATGTGCATTACCTACACAACTCACAACAACAATCTCACAAACCACTCAGGAAATTCATCAAACACCTTATGTGCAAATAATTATATCATACAATATTTTGAAATCAAGAGTTTATACCAAAATTGTAATCAATATCAAATCAAAAAATAATAAATCCTAAATTTGGATGATAAGTGTTCATTCTCTACATAGCATACAATAGCAATCCCATAAACCACTCAAGCAATTCATCAACCGCCTTATGTGCAAACTCTTGACGAAGATAATCTTTAAATCAAATGTTTATAGCATAATCGTAATCAAATTCAAACTAAACATATCAAAAAGAAAAAACAAGCAATCCTACATTCCATTCACACACGATTAGAAACATCAGATCCAAATCGAAACACGAACCTGATTGTAGATTGAAAACAAGTTGAATCCTGAAACATGAACCACAATGAAAGTGAAGAGAAGAGAATTGTTAGACAAAGAATAACAAATCAGATGTAGAAAACACCGATAGAGAACAACGAACAAAGAATCGATAGAGATAAAATCACGGAAAGAGAAAATCAGTAGAGAGAATCGCACAAAATTTTTCAAGAATGGGAGAGGAAAGCGTGAAACAGTTAGTATATAGAACGTATAGGAGAAGAATAAAAACTTAAATAAGAAACATAAAAAATTAATTTGATAAATATAAAAGTTAAACCATATATTTTTAACAATTTCCCTTTTCTATATTATTTTATTTTTTTACAAAGGGTTAATCAAATCATCATAACATTAACATTTGATTTATCAATTATAAGATTAGAGTAATCTTTACTGTAAAAAGTAAAACCATATATGCACTTTAATTTTGTTATCTGCTGAAAATAATCGGCCTGCTTGTGATTGGATAATTCAGATTAAGAGGCATACAACTAGTCTACTAAAAAAAAGTTAAAGGACCTAATTAAATTAGGTAAAGATCTAAATGAAAGAATTCATATTCATCAAAAATATTGAACGAGATATTTTTACGCCTTTTCATCTATTAATGAAGTCAACGAAGATTTAATATTTTCTCATATACTTACCCTCTCTTAAATTGTTTCCTACCAAATCTCCCTAATCATATTATTAATTTTCTAACACTACAAAAATCACCGAAACTCTGCTATTCTTTGTTATCGCAAGATAATCTCGGCTTTTGATCCTTCCGGATTGTATACAAATAAAAAGAAAAACTAAGTAATTTGCAAAAAAATTAGATAGTAAAAATTTAAGGTAGCTAACAAAATAAAACGAATTTCAGTCAACAAAAAATATAAAAAGTCAATCCGTAAATAAAAGAGAAAAAGGACAAAAAAAAAATAAATTGGAAAAAGCGGCCCGTGCATATCCGAAAAAAAGTTTTATGAGTTATTTTATATGAATTCAGTTATTCTAACGAGTAAAAGTACCAATTCTAACATTTTAACGTGAAATATATTGATTGATATACCTGACTCATTAAATTTTCCAACGTTGTAGATACTACTCCAATCCTAGTCAGCATGGGACCCACAAACGGGAAACGTACTGGTCTTTGCCAGCGTGAGTATACACATTCTCAGCTAAACGATAAGTCGTCTTCTTCCTCGTTTCTTCTCATATCTGTGACAATTGACAAACAGAGTTGGTTCTTCAATACATTCGAAAAAACACCATCAACTGCATTATTCTCTACTAATTTCAATCCGCCTAAATGGCCTCTCTAGGCTCCGATTCTACTCCTTATGTCGGATTCGTTGGATTCAATCACTTCAGCTTGGAAATGGCGGCCTCGCTTCTTCGCTCTGGCTACAGCCTCAAGGCTTTTCAGGTTTTCAGTTTATTCTCCTCTCATTTTTTTTTTGTAATTGTTGCGTTTTTTGTTAATCGCTCTGGCTAGTGGCTGCCGATTCTACTCTTGTTTATCTAATTCGGTTTCCTTGATCACGAGAACATGCATTGGATGTATTGCGTTGGAATTGTAGTGATTGTATTGTCTGTGATTTTGTTTTCTTGTTACGAGGTCTGATCAAGCTTGTTACTGCTTTTTTTTCTTCCTTTTAAAATTGCAATTGAGGTGAACAACTGTTTCCTCTCTTTTTTTTGTAATTTTTTGCTTTTTTTTGTTAATTGCTCTGGCTAGTGGCTACCGATTCTACTCTTGTTTTTTTTTTAAATTCGGTTTCATTGATCACGAGAACATGCATTGGATGTGTTGTGTTGGAATTGTAGTGATTGTATTGTCTGTGATTTTGTTTTCTTATTATGAAGTCTGATCAAGCTTGTTACTGATTTTTCGTCCTTTTAAAATTGGAATTGAGGTGAACAAGCGTTTTTTTTTTCTTTTAGAGAAATGAATTCTTCAGCCTTAATTAGGTGAAAAATAATTATAGGCGAAAAGGAGAGTTGTTGATGCAAGGAAAGAAGGGGGACTTTAGATGTGGATGGATTAAGGTAGAGCTAGAAATTAAAATAGCTGATAACTGGCAATATCTTACCTAATTTGTCTTGCTAGGTCTTTGCTTATATGAAATCAAGGACTTTTTTGGTAATCTATTGGATTTTAATTGGCTATTGGGGTTCTTTTCTTTTTCCTTTAGTCAAGCTATTGAGGCCTGCATAAAAAGCCAATACAGGACATACTCTCTAGAAAAACTACTGTATTCAATTAATTCTGTACATTTACGGTACTTGGTGAAGAAATAGTATCTTCCCAATATCCACAAAGTTAGTAGTATATTGTGAAGGTTATCTGGATTCATTTACTTTTACCAATTTATCACTTGTTTGTGTAGAATAACATCTTTTACAGCAACCAGTCATTATGCTATAGATATTATCAACAAAAACACATAGTTCATACTGCACAGACATTGTTTTTATATTCTATAATAGTGTACACTTCATCTCAGGTTTAGTTAAAGCCACCTTTAGCATATTTGAAGTCCCTTGATAGTGTTCAAAGAATAACGATTTTGCAACTATCAGTTTTTTATTATTTTCTATAAGACTGTTAAGGCTTAATTAAGTTGAATGTAGGGAGATAAACTGATTATCAAGCTCAATCATTATTCACTGCATCAATTTTAGTGGATAGTGATTTTGACTACTAAAACCTTGTTTTGTAGATAGATGGAGATTTGCCTAATGAGTTTTCAACTATGGGTGGTATTAAGTCTAGCAGTCCATACGATGTTGGAAAAGGTAAAGTATCCAGTGCTTGTGCGTCAATTAATTGTCAAGCATATATTTATATAATTAAGCTATGCTGGAAACCTCTTCTTTTGGCAACTATGTTTCCAACATTTGTTATGTGATGTCTGTGAGGCATACAATTGTTTTTTAATATTTCATTAGTCTTGTAATTAATTATATTGGTTTTTGATTAAGTAAGATCCTGCTTATTGTCTGGCGCTTCTTTTTGATACCTTGAGAAAATCTATTTCTGTCTTTGATAAATCTATTTTATTGCACATGAATTTTTTTTAGTTTCTTTAATGTAGTGTAGGCATCTGGATGGTAACTGCCAAATATTAGCCCTATAAATAATACAATATAAGATTGTCAAATAAAAAAAGATCTTTCTTTGGCCAAATTTTTCAAGATCGGATTGAACATATTGACAGTAGGACGAATGAAGGAGACACTAATAAGTTGGAACCCGGAAGAGTTACATATTAGTTAGAAGCTAACGGTTGAAAAAAGTTGCCTTAGTAATATTTTATTGATTTCTATATTTGCTGTATATTGTACCTTGTTTTAAGTAATTCTTCACGCCCAACATTCATTTAGTTTCTTTTTACTTATTTAAGGATCATTATTCACACCCTTTGACTGTCATATACTGGCTCTTGTCAATGATTTAGTATTTCGATCTATTTGGAGAACTTTTTCATCAATGTTAAATCTTTTCCATAAAATTCTTAGATCAGTAAGATTAAGTTACAAATTAGCAGCATTGTTGATTTTATTTCAAGTCATGTTTGCTATCTTGATTAAACATTTACAATAGTGTTGACTGGCTCATTCTAAGTTGGCCCGATTTAGAAACACTACAACGAACGATCCTGCAATCAAATCTTTTGTTTTCAATCTTTATATGAACCAAGATTTGGTAAATTTGTAGAATCCTTTTGTAACGCCTGATTTTTAGTGACACATTTGTAAAATTTGTGTAGTAAACCTTTGTGACATTGCATTAGTTATGGCTAAACCATTGCTTTCGTATACTTCATAGGAACTTTTCCACTGGTAATTTTGTAACTTTTTTTTGTTCTATATCTGGTTTGCAGATGCTGCAGTTTTGATTGTTTCAATTTCTCACGTGGATCAAATCAATGATGCAATATTTGGTCAACATGGCATCTTAAAAGGTTTGTAAAGTTTTCTTCACTATGTTATGTTAGTTGTATTCTTCCTTTATTTGTGGTATAAAGATGTGAAGCTAAATATTATGCCGGTATATAGGCTTGCAGAAAGGAGCAACCATCATTTTATGTTCGACTATTCTGCCGATGGATATCCAAAACTTGGAGAAACGCCTTGCTGGTAATGGATTTGTTTGTGCTGTCTTACTCATTCAGTAACAGGTTCATAAGAAAGTGTTTAAAATATAATTTCCTCAATTATGTTTCATTGAGAACACATGTTTGATTCTTGATGTTGTAGTAACATTTACTTCTCAATGCTAATTATATCTACTTTCTGCATATATTACAGTTTCTGTGTATACAACCTTATATCTGAAATCAAAATTATGAGTGTACTTTGTAAAATTGCATTCTTAGCATGATCGTGTCAAAGCCTTGATGATAAGCACTTATCTGTAACATTAAATGCAGTTCTAGGATTCAGACTGTGAGGGGAAAAATAATAATGAGTATTCCCTACTTCTTAGCATCTTCAGGCATCCTTTTTTTTTTTTATCTCTTTTTGTGCTTGAGTTGTTCTTAATTGCTATAAACATAAGGGGACTGGTGATTGACATAATTGTCATTCTTAATTTATAAGATTGGCTATCATTTATCAACTGAAACTTTATATATTGAAATGTGGTTGTCCAAATATATTAACCTTTTTCTACTAATATTTACTGATGACTTTATCATTCTATTTTTTTATTTTTAAAATAGTAATAAAATCAATGGAAGAAGTAAGAAAGTCTTCATGTTTGTTTATCTTGCAGAGGTTGGTGTTATAGTTCATTTAGTAAATGCATACATATCGAAGGGAATGTCTGAGATTTTAAATGGGAAAATCATGGTAACTTATTTCTTGCTTCCTTCCTCTATAATTATCTTCGTTTCCTTTGCTTGCTAATGGATGGAGAATTGCAATTTCTCACTACCCTTAGGACAGGAGGAAGATCCTGACTATTTTTTCTCATGTAGATTACTGCCTCTGGGTCATCAGAAGCAATTGCTAACGCACATCCTGTTCTATCAGGTAAGAATAATCTAATGATTTATGATTTTCATTTGTGAAAATTTTTGCATTGTAACTTTTTTTTTTTTCTGTTTGTTACTTAAATTCTTATTTTTTTCTGACAGCAATGTCTGAAAAGCTATACATTTTTGAAGGCGAAGTTAGTGCTGCAAGGTTTGTTTTCTTTTCCGATTTCCGTTTTCATCTTCTTATCACAATGACAAATTTCCTTGGTTATAAATGTTCTCATGTTATTATTTTTTTGGAGCAGCAGTAGAGTTTGATGGGAAATAATTTGGATCGGATATACATTAATGATATGTTATAGTGCTAAGTTCCTTTGACTTTTTAGATTTAAAAAGATATAAGGTCTACTACATTCTTTTATGTTTACAGTAAAATTAAAATGGTCAATGAGTTGCTTGAGGGCATACATCTTGTTGCTTCAGTGGAGGCTATTTCACTTGGTGCCCAAGCCACAATTCATCCATGGATAGTCTATGACATCATTTCCAATGCTGCTGGAAATTCATGGTGAGTGAATTATGCTTCTCTTCTGCATGCAAATGTTTTTTTGTGCTTTAGTGATCAAGTCAAAGTATCCATGAAAAATTTAAATTGTATCAAGTCAATGTAATGCAGATTATATGGCAACATTGTAATCATATTATAACTAACAGAACCGTTCTGCAGCTTTGTTCTGTGGTCTGAGGCAAACTTTTGTTATTAGATTTATCTTTCATACATACTTGGGATTTGTAGTTTCAGATGCTCACTATGCTAGGATGATTTCACTCTTTAACCTTCAGAACTAGTAAACTTAACTGATTCTTGGTTCTATTTGGCAGAAAGTTAGGCTATCAATTTCTTCTGACTACTGCCATGTTTAGATGCCATCAGCATTATGATGTCATCTAAATTGTCCTCGTACCCTTCATGCTCTTTCTTATAAATTCCATTGCACCAGTGAGCACATTAGTTTCATTGCCACAACCATAATCATCATCGGCTGCCATGATCATGCATCCCTTCTCTAAAAAAAATTTGAAATAAGCTTTTTTATGTATATTTTTTACATTTTAGTATTGATATCACTCGGTAATTGAATGATAAGATTGAATGTTTCCTTGTTAATGTTTATAAATATAGATAATCGTTTGATCATAGGACAATTCTTATCATAATCACACTGAAATCAATCTCATTACTTCTTCTGATCTTTTACCATTTTGATGACTACTTCTAATGTTGTAGTTCCCAGTCCTTCACATCTCTTTAAAAGTCCTTCTCTACTCTTACGGGCTTGTGAATTTGGAATTGTTTTGTGAATGCAGGGTTTTCAAGAATTATGTTCCTCAACTATTAAGAGGTGATGCTAAGCCTCATTCCCTCAATCGGTTGGTCCAAAAGTTGGTATGGTATATCGCCACATATGTTTTAAAGTTTCGTTGCATTCTGCATTTACTTAATACATAGAGTTTATACACACTTCACATTGTTAGCACATTGTGACCTCTTTTGCTGAAATGAATGGCTTTCAAAAGAAAAATCTTCATTTGCCTCCAACTTAGTTATTTGATTTGGTTTTGAATTGATTATAACAGATTAAGATCAGTCGTTCATTTTATTTGTCACCCTGCCCCATAACTTTTGCCATATAACATCTGTCAATCTCATATTCTCTGATATATCATGCTGAATCTATTGGTAAAACATTAGATTGGTTTAAACTAATTTTATATGTTGAGGTTCTTCATGTAAATTCTTGAATCTATTATCTTCATCCCTTTCATGTAAATATGAGCAAGCTAAATCCCAATATATTTTTGTTTAATTTGGCATGAGTCCACATGATCCACTTGAAGATTCTATGCTTAAGTATGTAAACTAAACTCTTCACAAAATATTGATGCGAGTGTTCACTATGATTTTTGAGAAATTAAATAGGTCCAAATTGCATTCTAGACATACTTTTGGATTTAGTTTTACTGTGACATGAACTGGATCATGGAATATTTCAACTTTCAGGGATCTGTTGTCCATATGGCCAAATCACTTACATTTCCTGTTCCACTTTTAGCTGTTGCTCATCAACAACTTATTCTTGGTAAAGCCACTATGTTGTGTAAATTGTTAAATTAATTCAATCACCAAGGACTTGGTTGGTAAATGCTACGTTTGCAGGGTCCACTTATGCTTCTGGAGATGATAAAAATACCACGTTGGTCAAGGTTGATCCCCCCACCTTTTACCATGTTTCCTGTTTGAAATTTCTTAACGCAATTTGTCTGTTAACTGCTGTATATCTGTTCTACAAAAAAATCATCTGAATTGACTTGCTTGTATGTTATGAAACTCTCTTTCAGGTTTGGGGAAAAGTATTTAGTGTCCAAATTGAAGACACTGCCAGTGCAGAGCCATACAGTCCTGTGCAGCTGGCAGACCAAATTACTTCAAGATCTGCTGCTTTGAAACGAGTTGGTTTTATTGGTCTTGGAGCAATGGGATTTGGCATGGCAACTCACCTGTTGAAATCAAACTTCTGTATAATTGGTTTCGATGTAAGTTTTCGAGCTCTGTTTATATGCTGATTATGGAGACAATTTAATCTTGAGGCTAGATTAATAGCAAACAATTTCACGTGTCTTTTTCAAAGCCAAAAAAGTTTACATACTATCTTTACATGTAGTCTACTATAGATCAAAGTTCAGAAAATGTCGAAATGCATGCACATACAGTTTCATACACCATAATTACTTCTCTAACTACAGGACACTTCGTGAAAATTTAGATAGAGAAGGCCCAGCTACCATCTGTGCTTATGGTGAATCTTTCGTGTGATTTCATTTTCTCCTTGATTATAGGTTCCTGGATTGAGAATCTGAGTTATAGTTTCGACTAAGATTGCTGACTTGCCTTCTTCCCTTTGAGTTACAAATTGCTATATATTGTCAATTAATTTTTAAAACCATTTGTTTATAAGACTAAACATGCTAATTAGTGTTGCATCCACATGAAAAACTCTTTGATTTCCAGTATTTGATTAATGAAACCTCCATAGAGTTATTTGGCCATAAAATAATGTTTGCATTCACGGTGCTTATTGGGCTATCAGAATCTTGCCATGCTCTTATAAATGTCCTAAGAAACTTGGTTGGTCCTAAGTCTGTTAATGTTTGTATTGATATGCAATTTTCCTATAGAATTGTACATGTGCATATATAAATTTATATACGGAGGTGTCTGTTTCCCTTAGCTTTGTAGTTCATGGAAATTCTCGACCCCCTCTATCTTAATGTATTTTATGTGCTTATTTGGTCTCAAATAGCTTTTGCATATATTTATTGAATTTATCTGTTATTGGCTTTCAGGTATATGAACCAACTCTAACTCGATTTGCAGATGCTGGTGGTTTGATTGGAAATTCTCCAGCTGAAATATCTAAAGGTGAGTCAAGGCAAACAAACAATTTATTTATTTGAGAAGTATCACATTTAATACCCTGATCATCCAGCAGATACCTTTGAGTGTTTAAATTTACTATTATTGAGAAATACTATGTAAAAATAGTATTAGAGGAAATATCTCTCTCTTCAAGTATGCGTTATGTTTATTTGTTGAGTCATTGATTATAATGGTTTGGAGACCAAAAGTAAGTACTTCCACATAAGAATTTTGTAGCTTCTTTTTTGCAGGCATCTGCCTTGTTACAGAGTTGTGTTTTAGCTATTTCTTGACATGTGATTATATTATTAATTTCTAATATATTTTCCTGTACAGATGTTGATGTGCTTGTTCTTATGGTCACAAATGAAGCTCAAGCTGAGAGTGTATTGTATGGAGATCAAGGCGCAGTTTCAAGTAATAATATCCACAAGACAATATCTATGCTTTGATGGACTCGTTGACTAATAATTTAATGTATGCTTTTTCAGCACTTTCACCTGGATCATCTATTATCCTTTCATCCACTGTATCCCCTGGGTTTGTTGTCCAACTGGAGCAACGTTTGCGAAGTAGGTTCTACATATGTTATTGTAATTATATGCTTTTGGATACTCATTAGCTGTGGTGTAGTTATGTAGCTCCATTTATATTACTCTTCTTATTTCATATCCTTTTTCTTTTATTGGAAAAATTATTTTTTTATGCTATGCCTAATTTGGTTGGTCCAAGCAGGTGAACGACTACATATAAGTGGTGTGACATGATAAAACATTCTAGTTAAATTTCATTTATTATATCATGTTGTTAATGTCAGTTGCACATTAGAATTTATTACCAGCAAATGTTATTTGATCCCTACTGAGATCAGCTCAAACTTTGGGATAAGGTTAAAAAGACTCTTTAACTTTGGTAGAAAATTGCAATAAGGTTAGAAAATGTTCTATCTTATAGAAACTAAACATAAGAGTCTTGCTACTGTTTGTAATGAATTTTGCATGACTATATATCTTTTAGTAACTTCAATCTTCGGCGAGGTAGAACATAACACTACGAATTGAAGGGACATGTCATGTTTTCATCTTGATTAGGTGGTTGAGTGAATTCATGTATGGATTCTCGTTGGCTGTTTTACTGAGTTCTGATGGAATTCCATAATAAAATTTCGTAGATGAAGGCAAAGATTTGAAATTGGTGGATGCTCCTGTTTCTGGTGGTGTTAAAAGGGCATCAGATGGAACGCTTACGGTCTGGGAGAAACCCCTTTATTAAATTCAGATCGATTTTGCTAATTGTATACTCACGAAAATTTGATACATAATACAGATAATAGCTTCTGGTGCTGATGAAGCTCTCCGATCTGCTGGTTCAGTCCTCTCAGGTACTAAACTACTTGCGCGAATTTATAACTCCGGTGTTCAGTTTAGTGAAATTCATATGGCTATAATCCCTTATTCTTAATAATGAACAGCATTAAGTGAGAAGCTCTATGTCATCAAGGGAGGTTGTGGAGCTGGAAGGTATTTTTCACATCTTTGTACAAACTAGGAAATTAATTAATTATGTAACCAGAGTAAGTGTCAGCTCTAAGATTTTTGTGCTGCTGAAACATCCTTTCTCAGTGGTGTTAAGATGATCAATCAGCTTCTTGCTGGAGTTCACATAGCTGCAGCTGCTGAGGCAATGGCATTTGGAGCTCGATTAGGTCTCAGCACAAGACAACTTTTTGATTTCATTAAAAATAGCGAAGGGACATCCTGGTTTGTGATTTGCACACTGATATTCTCCTCTTTTTCCATTTTTTTGTGCTTGTTATTATTATTTTTTGATTGTTAAATTAAGAAACATAAATACACAAAATAAAATCCGAGGTCCTTATAGAAAGCAGCTCCAATGAAACTACAGACTACATTGTTGAAAGGAGGAGGAGAAAATGTTTACTAATCTTATATTGATTGTGTTGTACAAGTATATATAAACATAATTTTGTTTTACCAACCCCTTCCATCAACCCATTTGGTCCATCAAACCCTTTCATATAAACCTTCCTACTAACCCACTTCTTACGTTATTATCTAACTCACCCAACCTATCAACCCTTATCAACCCATACATACATCTAATCTAATATATTTACTATATTCTAACAAAGATAATCGATATAACAGCTAAGAATGAATCTATTTTGTTATATGAGTGCCTGTGTGTATGTAGTGATGTCATTTCTTTCTCAATGACCGATTCAAGTACGAAAATTCATGTTGTTTTGAATCTACAATTATGGCTTATATTTTCATCATGAGAATTGGCTAATTAACACAAACTGCAAAAGATCAAAAGGGAGTCAAAGGGAAAGTGTACATAATAAAAGTGGGATTTGGGAGCTTGGAGGTTGTAGAGGATATATGATATGATAGCTACTGGGTCTTTTATTTGTGCCACTTATGTTTTTTTTGTGGCTTACTATGCTTGCATATTTGTTCTATGCATTCTTTCATATATTTCCTTTGCCTTTGATTAAACAAAGTTTCTGGTGTAAATTTTGCGTCCTACAGATCTCAAAGTATCAAAATTTGGTCATATGTTTCATAAGATTGGTTATGAATTTAATGTGGTCCATAAAAGTGAGAGAAAGACTAATTTGTTTGATTGACTTGCTCATTATTTTGGACAACTTACAAATATGCAGCTTTCAATGTGTAACTGATATTTTTGCAGGATGTTTGAGAATCGTGTTGCACACATGTTGGATAATGACTACACCCCATACTCAGCACTTGATATCTTTGTGAAGGATCTGGTCTGATTGATTCTTATTCTCTGTTATGTTGGATTGAAAAATCATTCTGTTATTATTTACAGTCACTTATTCAGTTGTTAAAATTATTTCTAAACTTGTTAATTATTCATGATTAAGCTACTAAAACACTTTTTGAACATCTCCAGGGCATTGTTTCTCGAGAATGCTCTGTTCGCAAGGTTCCGCTTCATATTGCGACTGTTGCACACCAGCTCTTCCTAGCAGGTCTAGCCTTCGACGACGCAACTGATTCTGTTTTTTTTTCAGTCTTCTTATTCTTTAGCATTTAGTCATCAGCGCATTTTCTTCAGTTGTTTTTCATGTGGAATTTTGACTTAAGCCATCTGAAGCGTTTTGTTAGTTTTGAGCTTGCTAGCATTAGACACAAAGAAATTGCACTTTAGGGTAATATATCTAGTGGAATTAAGTTACGGACGGTGAGAAATGATTGCTTGAAAATAAGGGTAGAGAGCAACATATTGCCATCATTGAGAAATTCATGTAAAAGGGTAGTGGCACGAAAAATTTATTGTCAGCAACTCCTTGTGGGTACACATAATGATAAAGGCGTCAAAACTTTGACATTTCCAGATGGAGATTTGCAAAAGTTGATTGGTGACTAGGTCCAACTTTTGAGAAACTTTCAGATTGCAGTTATTATTTCAAGTGACACAAGATAATGAGAAGATTATCATTTGTTTTTGTGTTGCCTTCAGCCCTTCACGAATTCTAAAAAATACTCAATACCTTAGACATGAAATAGAACTGCTTTTGTAATCGTACTGAGTTAGCAAAGACATTTTAAATTGCCATGCATATGTCAAATAGTCCATGCATTGCTATAGTGAGATTCTTTATGCAATCAAGTATCTTCTTAAGTCAGTTTATGTACATATGTAACTCTATATGGATTTGTGTGTTCATGATATGAGCAGGCTCTGCTGCTGGCTGGGGTAGGCAAGACGATGCTGGGGTAGTTAAGGTATGAAATAGTAGCTGTATTAAATGTATCATTATGCTAACTAGTATAAGTTTTTGGCATTTAGTTGCTATAGTGATATCAACTTTTTATTTGTGTATAGGTGTATGAGACACTTACAGGTGTTAGGGTTGAAGGAAAACTTCCCATTCTTAAGAAAGAAGCTACTTTGCAATCACTTCCATCTGAGTGGCCTGTGGATCCCATTGATGATATTCGTAGACTGAGTCAGAGAAATTCTAAGACATTGGTTGTTCTGGATGATGATCCAACTGGAACTCAAACCGTTCATGATATCGAAGTACTGACAGAATGGTATCTTCTTTCTGTTGTATAACTGCTTAATTAAATTGATGTCTAATTAATACGAGATATATTATTTACAATAATCCTAAGTTGTGAAGCATGTTGTTCTGTCTTCGTCGCTTGTAATGTACTCTTAGACTCTTAATTCACTAAATTCTTCCCTATAAACAAACCCCTCTAGACTTTTACATTTACACATGGGATTTCTTTTCAGGTGCATTTTTTTTTAACTACTAACTTTTTTTTCCGTTTCAGGAGCGTTGAATCATTAGTTTTGCAGTTCAGGAAAAAGCCCAAATGCTTTTTCATTTTGACTAACTCTAGGGCTTTAAGTTCTGAGAAGGTACATATTTTCCCCTTGTAAGCCTTGATCAATTCTTAATGTTTGTGTTCATACTCGTCTTTGAGATGGTAAATTTTGATCAAAAGCATAGTTGTCAAATCGAGATTCGAATCGAGAATCGAAATCCGGATTTTGTGGATCATGAATTGAGAATCGAATCGAATCGTAAGATTCGGTCTGAGTTCATAAAATTATTAAAAAAAATATTTTATATGTTAAATTTGATATATTATCATTTTTTGTAACAAATATAATGCAAATATAATCAATAATATAAAATCTAACATATAAGAACTAGACTAACTATATAAAAAAAAATTTATTAAACTTAATATTTAAGAATCCACAGATTAATTAATTATATTATATTGATTATATAATATATTATAGAATTTGAAATGTTATGGAACTCTAAGTAATTAATATTAAAAAATAATTCTAAACAATAGATTTAGTTTACCAAAAGGAATAATTAAGATTGAAATTACCGAAAAGTAATTAATTTAGAACAAGTGGTAGTAGATGAAATTGGGTTGGTAGGCTTAATTAGTACTAATAAATAACCGTTAGCAGCAGCGTTTGATTTTTTTCAACTAAAAACAAAAAAGAGAATTTTAAGGGGAAGAGCAAGGGACGTGTTCTTCTTCTTCAACCTCAGCCTTACATGGCAAATAAGCATCTAATCAGTGTTTAAGGTAAATTTTCGGCTCTAAATCATGTTCTTTCTTTCTCAGTGTCTTCTCCTTGTTTCCTTCTCATCATTTTCTTTCTTTTTTTCCGTATGTGTTCATGAATCGGTGGAATCAGAAGAATCGACCGATTCATCCGATTCACCACCGATTCGGACGATTCAGTACCGATTCATGGTGGATTTCGATTCACCCCATAGATTCGAATCTGTTCTGGGGTGAATCGAACCGAATCGTACGATTCGTATCGCGAATCGTACGATTTTGATAACTATGATCAAAAGAAACTTGTGGTTTTGAGAATATAGTTGATTGTTGACAGGCCAGTGCTCTGATAAAAGATATTGCTCAAAACCTCAGTAGTGCAGCCAAATTGGTTGAGAAGATCGAATATACTGTCGTTTTGAGAGGTGATTCAACATTACGAGGTCATTTTCCAGAGGCAAGGACTGAAGCCCTGACATAGTGTTGTAATTATTCAGAACACATTGGCAACTTTTGTTAACTAAGGTTTGTAAAAAAAAATATGATTTATGTAGGAACCAGACGCAGTTGTTTCAGTACTTGGTGAGGTGGATGCATGGATCATTTGTCCTTTTTTTCTTCAAGGAGGCCGCTATACTGTCAAAGATGTACACTATGTTGCAGATTCTGATCGGTATTAGTTCCATTTTCTCTTAAAACAGATTTTTCTTGACCGAGTTTCTTGCTTTAACATGAAGACAACTGTATCTGTAGACTTTTCCCTGCAGGAGACACAGAGTTTGCTAAAGATGCTGCTTTTGGCTATAAATCTTCCAATCTTAGAGAGGTATACCCTTTTTCATTATTATTTTCAGTTAAAGGTATTTTGGGTTTGGTTAGTAATTATGAAAGTGTGTATGAAACTTTAGTGGGTAGAAGAGAAGACAAAAGGCCGTATTAAAGCTAATACTGTCGCATCTATATCTATTGAACTTCTGAGGAGAGGTGGACCAGATGCTGTTTGTGAGCTTCTTTGCAGCTTGAAGAAGGTACATATTACTGGGCAATGCATGCTTCAAACATCTTGTTGTAGGCAATATTTTGTACTATAAATGCATCCCTCCTACCTTGTTTAGTTTTTGTGCTCTATGTATTGGATGTAAAAAAAAAAGCATATTGGTTCACCAACGAGTGTCTTATTCAAGATATGTTGGTGTTGGTGCTAGTCCAGTCTTTATTATACTTGTCCCTGCAGTGATTTTGCAGTCTTTATGAAATTTGTTGGACTTGGACATGTGTCACATATCAAGGCTGAAAATAAGTAGCCCAGCTCTCTATTCCATGAGTGTAATTTAATTTTGACTTTTGAGTGTAATATCCAAGGTTTAGAAATTAATGTTTACTATATTGATGACCATCTATTTACGAAAATTTACTGTCACTGAGATTTTGATGCTTTTGTTTTAATTTGCTGAATCAGGGGTCAACATGTATTGTCAATGCAGCTAGTGAAAGAGACATGGCTGTTTTTGCTGCTGGAATGATCCAGGCAAAAGTTTTCCCCTTAGTTACTTACTGTTTTGCGTATTCAGTCTAAACTTAGTGGAGAAATTTATAACTTTCATTCTTTTTGCAGGCAGAATTGAAAGGAAAGTCTTTCTTGTGCCGGACTGCTGCTAGCTTTGTTTCTTCACGAATTGGAATTATTCCCAAAGTTCCCCTACTGCCTAAAGATCTCGGAATAATCAAAGATACGAGGGGTGGACTCATAGTTGTGGGATCATATGTTCCCAAAACAACAAAACAGGTGGAGTCAGTCAACTGTGCTTTTGTTGCTTCCCTATAGTATATTAGCAATATCATTTTCCCAATGATTGACATTTCTTTTCATAATTCACAGGTTGAAGAACTTAAAATACAATGTGGGAAGATCTTAAGAACTATTGAGGTGATCCAAATGCATATTTTCTTTCTTATTGTTTTTGATGTTAATATCTTCTTTCCCCCTTAACGAATACAGAGTGTAATTGTGTTTCCTTTTGGCGGGTCGTTGCCATATGGAAACATTTATTGTTAGACTAAGGGTTTAACATATATTTGTTTGTTATAACCAGGTTTCTGTAAATAAACTAGCCATGAAGTCTCTTGAAGAAAGGGAGGATGAAATTAAAAGAGCGGCTGAGATGGCCGATCTTTTTCTTGGGGCTGGCAAGGACACTTTAGTAATGACTAGCCGTGAACTGATTACTGGAAAAAGTAAGTAATTCTTCTCTTCTTGTTTTTCGCTTTTCACATATGAAATCTGGTGGTGATTATAATGTAGGTTAACATAAACTAGTGAGCTTGAACTGTTATAAGTTGTTATAATCAGCATGTATTTCCTATAAAACAACTGAGAACGAAATAATTATTGGCGGAAAGAAAAATCTTTTCTTCAAACTGTCATCTAAATATCTGATGTCCATCTCTTATTTATTTAAAATTTTGTTCAACAGCTCCTTCTGAGAGTTTGGAAATCAATTTTAAAGTGAGCTCTGCATTAGTGGAAATTGTGCAGAGGATAGCTACAAGACCTCGATACATTCTAGCAAAGGTATAATTGATAGTTTAAAAGTACAAGTGTATTCTTGAATCTTAATATCTTTCTCTATTTGCTATAATTCTTGTTAGGACATTCAGTTTCATGAATATCTATTTGTTAAACACTTCTGATATTATGTTTGTGCTCCTTTCACATATTCCAACAATGAAACATATTATAATCTACTTGACCAAGCAATCTTCTATATTTGAATTCAGAATATTGAGATATGATTCAAAGGCTGAAGACACCAATTCTCCTAATAAAGTATCATACCTGTACTGCTCGTACTTGAACCAATTCTGCTCAGCGCATTGTTATGTGAACTTTAGATTAAGAAAATCAATACTTCCCAAGTTTTCCTAACCTATCCTAGATATCTCTCTAATTTGAATACCATTTCTAACCACAATGATTGATAAAAGAAAAAAAACGCTTTATGTCAGTGGAAACTCTCGTCAAATTATTTGATATGAGAAGCGATGATTATTAGATCAAGACCTGCATTTAGAGTTCCAAACCAACATGGAAGCAAGTTCTTTCAGTAATATGTTTTTACTGGCCCACATGGTAGGACAATGATAATAGGACTTTTTCCCCCATTTGGCAAAGATTGTAAGATGCTTCAAAGCATCTGTGATGGTTCTTTGCTGGTACTATAATAACCCGTATCCTTTCTGCAGTATTTTGGATCATTTATCTGCTTTCTTTTCTGTGAATTCTTTTTTGGTTTTAGGGTGGAATAACCTCATCAGACCTTGCTACAAAAGCTCTAGAAGCAAAATGCGCTAAGATAGCAGGGCAAGCTTTGGCTGGCGTTCCCCTGTGGCTGTTAGGTCCTGAAAGTAGGCATCCAGAGGTTCCATATATTGTTTTCCCTGGTATATGAATTCTTTTATAAAATTTCAAGTTACTTCCGTTTTCCATGTATGTTTGAAACTGCATGACTAACTCGCCAAGGTGCTTTGTAGGTAATGTTGGTGACACTAAAGCATTGGCAGAAGTAGTAAAGTCGTGGGCTTGTCCTTCTAAACATTCATCTACAAAAGAGCTTCTTCTTGTAAGGAACATAAACTGAATTGTGTCTATCTCTTTCTCCAAATGATAACAATTTCTTTTTTGAAAAAAAGAACGCAGACAATGGTGGATATGCTGTTGGAGCATTCAATGTTTATAATTTGGAAGGAGCTCAAGCTGTTGTAGAAGCAGCAGAGGAAGAAAATAGCCCTGCCATTCTACAGGTTTGAATGGGAATGACGAATTCTTAGCAATTTATTTTGGCCAACATGTGCTTTGAGTTTAAGATACTTGAGAAGCATTTAATTTATAACCCCTGTTTTCTCTGAATACAGATACATCCTGGTTCCTTGAAGCAAGGAGGAATTCCCTTGGTTTCTTGTTGTGTTGCTGCTGCTGAACAGGCTACTGTAAGTGGCAGTTTTCTTGTAAGAAAAATTAAATATAGGATTCAAGAGCAAAATAATGCATAATGGTTTTGAGCTGTAGTTCATAGTGATTTCATTTTGATTTAGTGTTTGTTGAAGCCATCATTTACACATCGAGAGTTAAAAAGAATCGTTGAGAAACTGGGGCATAGGTCTTGGGAGATAGATATAAGTATCACAATTCAGAAGTTATGTCACTGGTTACATTGATTTAAGTAAAATAAAGTTGAAGGGAGGAATATAATAATGTTCTTAGAATATACTTAGTTTCTTTTTCTTGCTCCGTATAGTCAATTCCTCACTTGATATAGAGTATTTGTCGGCGAGACATTCTGCTGTTGTTGAAGTGTAATAATGTTACAGTAGACAGTTGCATCGCAAGGTTTATGTTGTTATGAAGATTATAGTTGGAAGTTAGGATCTTATTTGATGCTAAAAGTCTAAGATTCTTCTATTCTTTGCAACAATTAGGGCTTGTTTGGTTCGTGGAATGCCTATTTCGTGGAATAGACTAGAAATGAATGGAAAGATGTCAAATATGGTAGAGTATTTGTCTAGAATACATCATTGGATGGAATAGCTATTCCTAGTTATTATGCATCTCGTGGAATAGCTATTCCTATTTGGAATGAAGGAATAACTATGCCATGACATGTATAATAATTAAGAATAGCTATTCTATCCGATGATGGATTCTAGATAAATTATGTATCATATTTGACATCTTTCTATTCATTTTAATTCTATTTCACTGAATATATTTTCCGCGAACCAAATGCTACCTTAGTGTTGAAATTTAACTTAACAATGCTACCTTAGTGTTGAAATTTAACTTAACAGTTTCTTAGATGTGTATAACTATAATTTGGCCCTTAATTTTGTCTTGGTTACAACTTTTCTGGTAACATGTGGATTTTGCGAAATATTTCTGATAAAAGATTTATAAATAGTCTTGCATTTTGCAGGTTCCTATCACTGTTCACTTTGATCACGGTGCTTCCAAGCAAGAACTAGTGGAAGCTCTTGACTTAGTAAGAACAATTCCTGTTTCCCTAATAACTGTATATAAAGTTTGCAACAACAACAAAAGGGCCTTTTGGTCCTTATGGTATTCATGTTATTCATCTGGTCCTTGTGCTATTGAATATGTTACCTTTTCGTGCCCTACATTGTAGAACCTCTACTTCAGAGATAAAAAAATGTGATAGACACAGAGACCAAATGGGTAGCTTGTATACCACAATGGCAAATGGGCTATACCACATGGCCCGAAAAAATGTTTTGGCCCACTTTTACATCACAAATATATTACTGAATTCGTTTTCTCTGGATCAAACATGCTAGGGGTTTGATTCAGTGATGGTTGACGGTTCACATCTTCCTTTCAAAGACAACATATCATACACAAAGCTAATATCCTCCTTAGCACACTCAAAAAATATGCTGGTAGAAGCAGAACTAGGGAGATTGTCAGGAACTGAAGATGACTTGACTGTAGAGGATTATGAAGCAAAGCTGACTGATGTTAATCAGGTTATTAAATTTGCAAATAGAATAGTGATACCATATCTCTTATACGACAAAGTAATACAATGAGCTTAATTTGAACCTCAGGCTGAAGAGTTCATTAATGAAACTGGAATAGATGCTTTAGCGGTCTGCATTGGGAATGTGCATGGGAAGTACCCTGCTAGCGGTCCAAACCTCAGGCTTGATCTGCTGAAGGTACTATTTATAGACCGAGTTACGTTTAGAATGGATCCTATTATCAATTGTGCATTAGATATTGAAAGGAAAATTCTTATTAGTTGATTAAGGCCTAATGTATCTCTAGGTACCTAAAATTGTCCCAAAAAACCTAATGGCCCATGAACTTTCAAAGTGTCCGCGTAGCTACCTCTAACTTTCAAAGAATGCACCATTTTGCTATCTGAATGCCATGTGTTAACAGAAGCGGACACGTGGCTTTCAAGGGGCCAAGTGGTGTACATTTTAAAAGTTGAGGGAGCTACGAGGCCACTTTGAAAGTTTAGGGGGAGTAGGTTGTCTACGACAAGTTCAGGTACCTAGAGATGCATTAAGCCATTGATTAACAAAGAAAACGTAAATTAAGATGAAGGAATTAGAAAATGAGCTGTAAAGGCCTTGGCCCAGCGGTATTCACATCAACCACAGATCCATTTATTGATCCATAAGATAAACCTCTATCAGATTTCTTGTTTGAGAATGGATAGACGTTGAAGTTTTTACCCTCTACTTGAGTCTTGACATACTTTGTTATTTAGTCTCTGTACTACAAATTTGGCACATTTGACATGTGTAGTTCAATGAATCAGGTTTGATCAATCTCTTCAATTGTTTAACAGTCTGTACAATATGTTGAACAAAACTCCGTCAAGAGTCGTTTTGGAACCTAATTTTATGGAACACAAAAATATAATGGCTAAATGTACCCAAAAATTAAGTATTGGGGTCAATATGATAAATTATGTCAAGTATAAGGGTTAAGTATTGACTTTGCTGCTATGTCAATTTGTCATCATATAAATGTTCTCTTAACGCAAAAACAGTAGTTGTTCTGTAAGAAAGTAATAACAATAAGGCTGTTTATTATTTGTCTTAACTCATTATCATCATAGCCATCATCAGTAAGATAAATCTGATATTAATCTGAATGTTGAAAATATTTATCCAAGCCACTATAATTCTGCTTTTCTAGAAGCATATAATGATTCAAGTCTTTTACACTTCAATAAAACTAGTTTTACAAGTCACGGTGTCGTTTCCCATATCACTGAAGATTTTTTACTAACTGTAGGATTTACATGCTTTAAGTTCAAAGAAAGGTGTTTTTCTGGTGCTGCATGGTGCTTCAGGTGTTCCAAAAGAACTTGTCAAGGTATGATTCCTCAATTGTATTCCCGAAATTTTTTTATACATACTGTGGAAAACACTGTCTCATATATACATGTTGCTAGTTTTTTTATTCAACAAGTTCAAAGTAGAATGGCCAAAATAAAAATCTAGCCCCTATGTCTATGAAAAATATTCATGGTTGAGATCTCTGCATTGCAGATACCATAATCCGTTGTTTTAGGCTTAATGCATCAATCATCATCTGAACTTGTCCAAAAAAGTCAGTTGCCACCTGAACTTTCAAACTGAAAAGTTCCAGATGCACCCATGAACTTGCAAAAAATGCACCAGTTTGCCCCCTCAATGCAACGTGTCAGGTTCTAGTTGAAGAGAGAGAAATCAGAAAAATGGCATATTTGAAAAGTCAAACCAACTAGAACCTGATACATGGCATTGAGGGGGCAAAATGGTGCACTTTAAACAAGTTCATGGTGGCAACTGACTTTTATGGACAAGTTCAGGGGGTGATTGATGCATTAATCATTTTTTTTAAGCTTGATTTTTGAGAATACGCTAAATTGCATGGACCTCTTGTAGAAAAAAATCGCTTTTTTTAATCTCGTTATGTAAACAAGGAACAGTAACTAAACTTTTACCTTTGTTTCGAAGTTGAAATGAATCTTAGCTAGTAAATGAAATGTGTCTGAATGGTGTAAGCAGGCTTGCATAGAGCACGGTGTGAGGAAGTTTAATGTGAACACAGAAGTGAGGAAAGCATACATGGATTCATTAACCACTCCTCACAAAGATCTGGTTCATCATATGGCTTCTTCAAAACAAGCCATGAAAGTTGTCATTGCCGAAAAGATGCGCCTTTTCGGTTCATCAGGAAAAGCTTGATTTGTAAGCATTCCTAAACTTATCTTTTTTTCTACTTCCCTCGTTGTTTAGTGCAACTGGTAAATATTTGCCCAAATTACTATATATGGGCCCATGTATCAAATTAATAATTGTAAGTAATATTATTATTTTGACAAAGTATGTTTTATTTGTTAATATTTTGTCAATATAATTTAAACCTCCCTACGTTTTGTTTTCATCCAGTCGTTTTCTAAAAATTTGTAACTTTTCCATCCAAAAGCTTTACATTACCTTGACTTTCTTTTTGTTTGCTTTTCCACCTTTTCACTATATATTTTCATCTAAAACTGGCTTTCTTGTTTTCCCCTTTTCATTTTCAGCCTTCTTAATTGGTTTCTTTGAGCGTTACTTCATGAATGAATTCTTAGAATTGTTGTCTTAACTGCAACTTGTTGGGGAAAGATTCAAGTGTGACATGCTTCATTTCTAACTGCAACTTGTTAGGGAAAGATTCAAAGTGTTAAATTGATTTAGAGAATGATTGTTTTTTTGTGACGAGTAGTGCACCATTTATAGAAATGACTTGGTTTTTTAATTATCTACTTGTTATGTTGAGTGGAGATCTTTTTTTGCATTATGATGCTATTGATGTAAGCAATGGCAGTAATCAGGAGTAACACCTCTCCTTGAGAATGTTAGAAACTAAATGCGTCATTGATAGAAACTGCTGATGAACTTCAACAGCAAGTTTTCTTCTCAATAATTTTAGTTAGCTAAATGATCAATCTGCTACTTCAACTTGGCATGACAAGCATTCATTTAACATGATTAAAATATGCTTCTCGAATAGCCTAATGCATCAATAACATCCTCAACTTATCCCTAAAACCCCGTTGCCTCCCTGAACTTTGAAAGTGTCTATGCAGCTACCTCAACTTTTAAAAAGTGCGCCGCTCTGATCCCTGAATGCCACGCTTTTGATTGGAGAGGGAAAATCTTAAAAAATAATGTCTTTGAAAAGTCAAACCAAACAAAAGCTGACATATGGCATTTAGGGAGCAAAATGGTGCACTTTTTGAAAGTTGCAGTAGCTGCGGGGACACTTCTAAAATTCAAGGAGGCATCGGGATTTTGGGGGCAAGTTGAGGATAATGTTGTTGCATTAAGCCTTCTTGAATTAGTCCAATGATGTGTGTTTCACAAACAATTTGACAAAATGCTTAAACCAACAAAGGTATTGGCCATGTTGGCGCATTTATAGCTACTACTTTGACCTTTAAATTGCAAACAACTCCTATTAGCTCGAGCTCGTTTGGTTTATGGAATTGTTATTCCGTAAAATTGAAGAAAAATGAATGGAAAAGAGTTAAAATTGATAGATTATTGGTCTCAATCCACCATCGGATGGAGTAGCTATTACATATGTAATGGAATAGTTATTTCTTTATTTCAAATAGGAATAGTTATTCGTACTAACTAAAAATAACTATACCATCCAATGGCAGATTCTAGACCAATACTTTACCATTTTCACCTCTTTTTCGTTTATTTTTCTTCTATTCCATGGAATAGCTATGCCGTCAACCAAACACCACCATAGTGTTTTAAACACCAACCAAATATATATGACCTCCCACCACTGGATCAAGCCTTGGTAAGATAACAAAATAAGCATAGTGTCTCCAAGAAATATGGATCCTTTACTATCACAACAGACGATGGATAATACTGTCAAGTTGAGCTAACAAGTGACAAACTAAAAACAAATACGATAATGAAAATGGGACCTGCATAGCATCCTGATATGGCTACTTGTACACCTTCTCAACCACCTTTCAATGCCGTTGTCAAATTGGTTATCAAATCCCTTAATGAGGTGGCTTAGGCATGGTTGAATTCGGATTCTATGATGATTCTTTGAGCCTTTTGAAATTAATAGAAGAGAAATACAATACATATGTTTAGGGGGTAGTATTTTTTAATTTTGAGCTTGAATCATTCAGTATACATATCTCCATGGATATCTCTTACTTGTTAAGTTTTTCGAAAAAATTTGATGTACTTTTTACTATAAAATTGTCATTATATCCAAAGTTGATAGGTTTAATTTTACCCTGTACTACATCAACTTTTATTGTTTACTCACTTTCATGCATAAGCTTTAATTTTTTTCATTATCATAAATAAATTTGCAAATTTGCAGATGACCTTTCATTTTGACCCGACCTACAATTGTAAGTTTCTTATAGTCTTACCTCACATATTATATTAACTATCATTATTTTTTAATTTCATACATAATTAATAATTACAATAATCTTTTAAAACACATTCAAGTAAATAATTAGAAATAAATATAATGTAAATGTAATGAATAGTATTTGACAACTAAATTTATTGACGACTAAATATTTAATATTCAAATTTTAATGAAATAAAATTATATAGTGTTCTATATTTCAAAATATTCACCGTTGTTAATCTTCATTCTTTTTTTTTGTTAAACATCGTGAATTATATAGGGCCAGTTTGGCTATGAGTTTTTGCAACTTTTTTCAACAGCTTTTCTGAAAAGCTCCATTTTTAAGCTTTTTTTTTAAAGTTGGAGATTTGATTTTGAAAAAAATAAATCAGACAGTTTCTAATTAATTAGTATGAAATATCAAAATGTGTTGTTGAAAACAAAAATATATAATAATATTAAAAGTTTGTAAAAATAACTTATTTTGAAAGCAGCTCAAGCAATAATGCCAAACTGGCCCATACTTTGTCTCTTGGCATGCTAATTTTGAATATTTTATATTATTTATATATATGGGCATCATAGTAAAATTTTTCTAAATTCGCCGATGAATATTTTTCATACAAGTTCTCAAAAAAATCTACAATATAGAATTGGTTATTTAGTTAAAAAAATTTCTAAATAGAAATCTAGATTACTATTTGCCACCCCAATTTTAGATATACCGCCCTCCATAATGATAAAAACGTCCTTATGAATCAAATAATTAAAATTATATACCAACTTTAAATGTCGAAAATGTCCTTATAAATAAAAAAATAAAATATATTTGATTTTAAAATAAATAAATAATATATTTCCTTGTAAAGTAAAAATAAATGGTTAAATACAATGGAAATACAATACTAATGAGTAAGTCAGCAATTAACTCCAATTACAAATAAATTAGGAAAACAATACAAATCTAGTTAGGAAAATATAATTCTAAATAGTAAGTAAATAATTAACTCCTATTATAATTGGATTAAGAAAACACTACAACTCCAAAAAGAAAAATATATATAAGTCCTACAAAAATTATACGGTACATGGCAAGTACCACCATGTACCGTAAGTTTATCCAAAAATATTTAATAAATTAGTAACTAACTCTAATCAAATCTAAAAAGCATTTAATTTCATTAATTATATTTATATTTAATAATAGTAAAAGAGATAAAAGATCTTTTTCCTTCTTCCTAATTCGATTTTATATATTTACCTTAAATAAATTTTCCTCCATATTTTCTTCTCAATTTGATTTTTTTTATTTTTTCAAATTTAATCTTACTTACTTAATTATTTCTTTTCAAAATTTTATTATTTTATGTTTTATAATAATTATTTAAATTTAAACAGAAACTCTATACCTTGATAAAATTAATTATTTTAAACTCAAATCCAAAATATTTAACAATGTAATATAATTCTCAAATCTTTTTGTAAAATTTTATTTTCAAAATTCACCACAATATACAACACTAACTTCAACCCATAAACTATAAACAATATGAGTAATTTGGACTAAGGCTATTAAATTCACAAAATTAGAAAAAAAATATCATGGAAAATTACAACATTAGTAATGCATATATTTTACTCGTTCGACTATTTCCGATAAAAAATCTACTGCAACAACTATAACTTCAAACTTTTCTGCCATTTCAAAAACGTCACATGTACATACATATATATATATATATATATATATATATATATATAACCAAACATGTAAAAATTACTTAAAATAATATAATTTGTTATATATTTAAGGTTTGTGATTTAAATTTATGCTCAAATACTAATTTTAAAATATGAAAAACTTTTTATTTCACTGTTTAATTTTTTTACACATGATGCACTCTCATCAAAGACAAAAATGTAATTTTGACACGTCCCTTCCATGACGAGGGCATGATTTCGGCGCATCACTCATAAAAATATGAAAAAAAATTAATGTTATTTTTAGGTTTTGAAGTTTATAAACAGATTAATAAAAAAAATTATATCAATATAAAACTTATAAACTAAAAAAGTAAAAATATGTGTAATACATTAAGGTAAAGGGTCAAAGGTTGTGAGTTTGTGTTGCATAATAGGGTGCATTTTGTAAAAAAATTCAAAAATACGAAGAAGACTCAAATATTTAGGATTTGAATTTAAATATAATTAATTTTATTATTTGAAATTACAATAAATATTATAAAAAATAAAATAATGCAGTTTTGAAAAATAAAAATTAATTAAGCAAAATAATTAAATTTGGAAAAAAAATAGTTAAATCAAATTAAATTGAAAAGAAAATATAGAGAATAATTGTACTTAAGGTAAGTATATAAAATTTGAATTAGAAAAAAGGATAAATATATTTATTTCCTTTCCTTTTATTAACTATAAATATAGTTAATACCTTTAAATATTTTTAAATATAATTAGAGTTAATATTATGCTATTAGATCCATTTTAGGTAGGATATAATATGGAATTAGAAAATAGAAAGATAGATTATATATTAAATGATTTTAAGATAAATTTACGATATATGGCGGTGTTTGCCATATACCAAATAATTCCTAAAAAAAGTTATACGGTACATGGCAGCCATGTACCATAAAATTTATCTAAAATCATTTAATAACTTATTTATTAACTCTAATTAAATCTAAAAAAGCATTTAAAGTCTTATTAATTATATTTATATTTAATAATAGTAAAGGAAATAAAATATCCTTTTCCTTCTTCCTAATTCGATTTATATATTTACCTTAAGTACATTTTTTGCCTATATTTTTTTCTCGATTTGATTTGATTTAATTTTTTTTCAAATTCAATCTTACCAACTCAATTTTTTATTTTCAAAATTTTAGTATTTTATTTTATAATATTTTCTTAAATTTAAAATAAAAACTCTAGACCTTGATAAAATTAATTATTTTAAACTCAAATCCTAAATCTTTAAAAATGTATTATATTTTTCAAATCTTTTTGTAATTTTATAATTTTTAAGATTTGATTTTCAAAATTCACCATATGGAACACAAACGTCAACCCATAAACTATAAATAATATGCAGAGTAATTTGGACTAAGGCTGTCAAATTCACAAAAAATAAATATCATAGAAAAGTACAACATTACCTTACAACATTAGCGATGCATATATTTTACTCGTTCGACTATTTCTGATAAAAATCAACCACAAAAATTGTAACTTCAAAATTTCCTGTCATTTCAAAAACATCACATATACATCTATATATAAACCAATTTATCAAAAAAAATTCTATATATAAATCAAACTTGTAAAAATTACTTCAAATAATTTAAGCTGTTATATATTTAAGGTTTGTGAGTTAAAATTATGCTCAAATACTAATTTTAAAATATAAAAAACTTTTTATTTCACTATTCAATTATTTACACATTATGCACTCTCATCGGAGACAAAAATGCGGTTTAGACATGTCTCTTCCATGACAAGGGCATCATTTGGGCGCATCACTCATAGAAATATGAAAAATAAATATTTTAATGTTATTTTTAGGTTTTGAAGTTTCAAAATAGTTCCACAAAAATAATTATATCAAAATCATGCTTATGAACTAGGGTAAACTTCAAAAAAGTATCTTGTGGTTTCACTCATTTGCAAATTGAGGTTTGAGCAATTTTTTTGTAAAATGGGATCTGTGGTTTCAAAAAATTTGCAAAATGGGGCCTATGAATTCAGAGTAGTGGTGTTACATCGAATATTTTTAACAATTCCATATTCTAATAATTTAACCTTATTATTTAAAAATTATACGTCACGATTTGAGTAATTTTTGGAGATTTTACTATTTTTATGATTTTTTAAAGGTTGTTATCATAATTTAATTAAAAGAATATTTACACTATTCAAAAAATTTAAAAAAATTTCACCGATGTGTATTATATTTTTAATGACCATCCCGCAAAAATTTAGATAAAAACGAACAAGATTACACATTTTCGTGACATAATTTAATATTGAGGATCCTTTATTTGCAATTTTTTTCAAATCATAGACCTTGTTTTACAAAAAAAAAATTCCTCAGACCCCGTTTTGTAAATGAGTGAAACCACAAGATACTTTTTTTTAAATTTACCCTATATATTAAAAAAGCAAAATGTGTAATATATTAAGGTAAAGGTTTAAAGGTTGTGAGTTTGTGTTGCATATTAGGGTGCATTTTGTAGAAAAAATTCAAAAATAAATATATATTAAATTGTTAAAAATTTAGGATTTGAATTTATATATAATTAATTTTATAAAAGTTTAGTGTTATATTTGAAATTAAAATAAATATTATAATACATAAAATAGTATAACTTTGAAAAATAAAAATTAATTAAGCGGAACGATTAAATTTAAAAAATAATTAAATTAAATTAAATTGAAAAGAAATTATAGGGAATAACTGCACCTAAATTGAATATATAAAATTTGAATTAGGAAAGAGGAGAAATATATTTTGTTTTCTTTCCTTTTATTAATTATAAATATAATTAATACCTTTAAATACTTTTTAAATATAATTAGAGTTAATATTATGGTATTAGGTTCATATTAGGTAAGATATAATATAGAATTAGGAAGTAGAAAAATAGATTACATATTAAATACTTTAAAGATAAATTTATAAATAATGATCCTACTCCTAAAATAAAACTAATAAACTCAATATAAGCTCAACTTAGCATTATAGTTCAACATCAATTATTGTTAGTATGAATAACTTCAATAGATATAATACTTTTTGGTTGTGGTACAACCAACAAAAGTGTAGCAAATTGTTCTACAATTTTGCCTTCGCATAAACCATCTGCTGAAACACGACCTCGACAAGAACTTACTATTTGTCATTTATATTCTTACTCTCACTTTATATGTTAAAATTTATAAGCAAATTTTCCAGTTCCCCTTATTCCAACATTGTGGTTTCAAATACGGGGACCTCAAGTGTTGATGGATGGGAAAAGTTGTATTATATGAGGCGAAAAATGTGGGAAGCCATAAGCAAGTTTGATATAATAAAAGCTATAATAATTACACTTATGCATTAGCAATGTAGTTTTTCTTTCGTCAAATTTTATTAAGTACTAAACACTTGAAATTATCGATTGATATATGAATGATTATTCGGTACATGGCAAGCACCGTCATGTACCCTAAATTTATCTTAAAAGCATTTAATATGTAATCTATCTTTTTACTTCCTAATTTCATATTATATCTTACCTAAAATGTATCTAATATCATAATATTAAAGCCGTGGACCCCTGAACTTGTCTCTAATAGCCCATCGCCCCCCTAAACTTTCAAAGGTACCTCCCGCCCCCATGAACTTGTCCAAACCGCATCTCAGGACCCCCTAAACGCAACTAAACCAATCTCACTTCGGAGAGTGTAATACACTCGCCGCCACGTGTCAACGCTGAAAAAGTCAAATCAATCATTACTTGACACGGGGCATATTACGTAAAAATTACAAAAAAAGTCCCTAACACAATTACATTCAAATCCCTATTAACTTTTTATCTTGCTGAATTACCATTTTCAATCTTTTATCTATAATACAATTTCACTGGAATGATGAATAAAAAATTAGATCAGAGGAATCCAAACTAACAACACAAATCCAAATTCTAAACAGTACCCACTAAAATATTCCCAATTGAAGCATTATTGTTTTCGTTGGCAATCAGCACAGCAGCGCTGAGCCAACTTTTCAGCAACACTCAATAGTAATCGCCAAATTTCTCTATACACATGAGAAACAAAGAAGAAGAAGAAGAAAAACCCAAATCGATTTTCAACGAATTTTAATGAAATTCAAGAAAAAACCCAAATTTAATTTGGATTGCTATGATAATAACAAATAATTGCTTTTAATCCAGCGTGATGAATTACTTTCTATACCGAAGCTAATCCTCCATTTCCGGCATGGGTGGTGGTGTAATTGTCTTCGCCGGAGTTTGTCCGAATTGAATGCCGAGGGGACGAATGAGTTTGTCTTTAACGGGAGTTGGGCGAATGTAGGGGAGTTGGGAGAAGGATTCAACATTCATCATGAAGTCGTGACTTTTTGTATAGGATTTGTTCATCTTGATAATGGAATTGAAGTGAAAATGGAGTGGCTAAAGGAAGAAGAAGAAGAACATGGTGAATTGACTTGTTTTGGTGAGTTGAGTTGACTTGAGTTGAGTTGAGTTAGAGAGGGTTGGTGAGATGGGAGAGAGTTTTTTTCTTTCTTCTCTATAATTTTTTATTTTAAAAAAATGTAGTCACGGCCAGCATTTCGCCCGTGTGGCGCCTCGAGGTCCTCCCGTATGACTTTGAGATCAGCCTTGATCTCGCAGATATGCACTGATTTCACCATGCCGAGGGCTCATTAGGATAGCGGCAACAGCTATCGACCAGTTGTGCCATGTATGGACGCATAAACCCCCTTCATAATTAAGTCCAAGACTAGCGAGAAGCTCCCCAAACCTAATTGGGTCGGCATGCCTGAACTCGGTCAGACATATGCGCATACAGGCAGAACACCCACCACCCCCCAGTTTACCAACGGCAGGATTCTTCTTAAGTGCATGCCCTCTTCTGATAGCGCCGTCACGCAACAATGGTGGTTAAACATTAGTGCGTGACATTCTCCCCCACCGAAGATCTAGCACGCCCTCGTGCTAGGGGAAGAAGGACTCTGTTTGTCCAAGGATCGCATCGCTGTCGTACCTCTGTCACTGCAACCTTCCACTACTCCAGACTAGGTGTGTCGCCCTCCAATCCTATCCCCGATAGGATCCCTTCACAACTGGACTCGAGAGGAGTTCACCGCTCTCTTTACTTTCCTCGAGTGGAGTCTTCACCCTGACCTAATCCGACTTGTCAACTGAAATCATTACTTTCTCCCCAAAGGACGTGCAGCGCTCCCATCTTACGCGAGTGTCCCCCTGGACTTCAAACTCGCTCGTGAGTCGTCCGACTTTCCCTGCGGACTTCCACCTCACATCTCAACAATGGGGTCATTACTCTCTTCACATTAGGGTGTGCAGTGTTCCAGCACTTTAACTTACAGCTTGGAACGTACTATCGTGATTCGGCTCTGATACCACCTGTAACGAGGCTGGAGTTTATCCTCGCCAGCACTTAGACACTCTCACGTAACCTTGCGAACTTCGTGAGCTAAGTAAGCCTTAAGCCGACCTTAAAGGCGTGTTTTGAAGAAATAGGAATGCACTTGAGCAAGGAGAGGTTTAGGGAGAACAAGAGAGTTTGTGAATACTTACCTGTATTACACAAAGGAAGAGCTTACAAGTACACTTGATACTTACAAGTGTTTAGCATTTGCATAGCATACATAAAAATAGAGTGGAGATGCCTATTTATACTAACTCCACCTCCTCAACATGTGGCTACAATTTATTAGGCATATTCTAAGAATATTCTAGCCTAGAAATCTCTAAATAATTGAGTAAAGTCGGTTTGGACAGCTCTAGCTTGACTTGTCAAACTTTGCCCCCATATCCTGCCACATGCCTTCAAAAGTTCAATGGGGCAATGGGTTATTAAAGACAAGTTTATGGGGATTTGAATGTATTTGGCCTAATATTAACTCTAATTATATTTTAAAAGCATTTAAAAATATTAATTATATTTATAGTAAATAAAGGAGAGGAAATAAAATATATTTCTCTATCTTTCCTAATTCAAATTTTATATACTTATCTTATTCTCTATGTTTTCTTTTTAATTTAATTTGATTTAACTATTTATTCCAAATTTAATTGTTCTGCTTAATTAATTTTTCTTTTTCAAAATAAAATATTTTATGTATTTTCATAAAACTATTTATGTTTTACGATAATTATTTTAATTTCAAATATAACCTAAGCCCTTATAAAATTAATTATATTTAAATTTAAATTCTAAATCTTTAATAATTTAATATATTTTTCTTTTTCGTATTTTTGAATTTTTTTACAAAATGCACCCTAATATGCGATACAAACTCACATCATTTAACTCTTTACCCTAATATATTACACATATTTTTACTTTTTTACTTTTTTAGTTTGTAAGTATGATTTTGATATAATTATTTTTCTTGATCTAATATGAAACTTCAAAACCTAAAAATAACATTAAAATATTTATTTTTCATATTTCTATGAGGGATGCGCCCAAATCATGCCCTCGTCATGGAAGGGACATGTTGAAATCGCATTTTTGTCTTTGATAAGAGTGCATCATGTGTAAAAAATTAATAGTGAAATAAAAAGGTTTTTATATTTTAAAATTAGTATTTGAGTATAATTTTAAATCACAAACCTTAAATATATAACAAACTAAATTATTTTAAGTAACTTTTACATGTTTAGTTTATATATATGTGTATATGTAACATTTTTGAAATGACAGAAAATTTTGAAGTTATAGATGTTGTAGTTGATTTTTATCGAAAATAGTCAAACGAGTAAAATATATGCATCGCTAATGTTGTAACGTAATATTATAATTTTCTATGATATTTTTTTCTTATTTTGTGAATTTGATAGCCTTAATCCAAATTACTCTGCATATTGTTTATAGTTTATGGGTTGAATTTGTGCTTCTTATTGTAGTGAATTTTGAAAATAAAATCCTAAAAATAATAAAATTACAAAAAGATTTGAAAAATATATTAGAGTTTTTTGATAATTCTTTCTCATTGCTTGGTTGATTGGTTTTTTTTAAAAAAAAATTGATAATTTGTTGACAATGGATGTGGAACTCTACTTCGGCAAGTAATGTATACTAATAAATAGGAGATAATTAATAAGGAAATAATCAATTAGAATCTACTTGTAGAAAAAAATAAGGAGACAATTAATAGCATTAAAAATAAATAATTAAGAAAATTAATAATTATTAGGGAATTAGGAAAAATTAAAGATAATTAATTGTGTGAAATAAAATAAGGATATTTATTAATTAATAGAACTAAAATATAATTAATTTTGTGGATAAATTTATTATATATTTGGGTACCCGTCGGGTATGGTAGAAATTTCGTTTAAGATAAGTATATAAAATTGAATTAGGAAGAAAAAAGATATTTTATTTCCTTTACTATTATTGAATATAAATATAATTAATAAGACTTTAAATATTTTTTAGATTTAATTATAGTTAATTAATAAGTTATTAAATGTTTTTATGATTTTTTTTAAATATTTCTTAGAGTGTACTCTAATATGCAATTCGTGTCTACCACAATAATTAATATGTCAATTATGTACAAATTTATCTCATTAATATGCTACATGTATGAAATATAATTTTTTAATAAATAAATATAAGGGTATATAAATAATTTTAGGGGTGATAAATAATATTACTTAATTTTTAATAAATAATTATAAAGGGTATATAAGAAATTATAGGGGGGCGAGAAACTTAAAAGGGGTAGCAAATATGTTGATATTACCAATTGATTCCGTACCATATAGAAAACTATTACTAATTGATTTCTTATTAGTATCTTATTTAGTAAGTATCTTATTGATTCCCCACCAGGTAAATACAAGCTTTTTTATTTATTTAGTACGAATAATGAGTTTTGATTTCATTATAATTTGAAATACTAAATATTTATCTATCAATAAATTATGTAGTAAAATAATATTTATTAAATTTATATATTTTTATTTTTAATTATTTACTTTATTGTGTTTTAAAAATTATTATTAAAATCATGTATGAAATTGAAAAATAATAATAATGTATTATGGGTGGTAAGACTATAAAAAAAACTTATAATTGTAGGTCATATGTATCAAAATGAAAGGTTATCTACAAGTTTATGTATGATAATGAGAAAAATTAAAATTTATCTATGGAATTAAGAAAACACTGATAATTAATGTATTATGGATGAAATTTACCCAAAATTAATACAACATAGTTGTCATAATTCACATTTAACAAACCTCTATATATTTGATGCAATTTTCTTTTTTTTAATAGAATTTCAAAGTCACTAAAGTATCAAATTCAAAATCTCTCAACTCGTACTTAATTTGAAAGGAGTACTAATTGAGTTGAATCCAATTGGCATATTATTTGCTTTTTTAACAATAAAATTTAATGTTGAATCATGTAAACTCTAATCTCTCACTTCAAATAAAATTCAATCAGTTTTATAATTTATTTTTAAATAGCTTATAAGGAGTGATTTAATAAAGCAAATGATATTTATTTTCATTATTAAACTGTATGTTCGAGCATGTTTTTCTTTCCTACCCATTACTTGTATTAATGCTCTATAAATCAAAAGCTATTTTACCAAATAGCTTATAACAAACATGATGGGTTATAATTTATGATTTTTGTAAATGGTAATACATAATTGCATATTTTATATTCATCAATGGAACTAATACAATTCGATTAGTTATCAGTAAACCAATCTAATCGATTGTTTGTTTCCAAAATATACATAGCGAGAGTAATTAAACGTCGAACTTTAAGTTAAAATTTGGAGAACTTCGTGAGCTTCATTATTTGATTAACCACGTCATTCTTTAACTCCATTTCAATTATGGCAGACTTTCAAGAAAAGTAGGGTAAGGCCATGTTGTCTTTGACTATAATTCAATGTAGCTCGGTTTAGTTCAGACCACTTTAGTTCAGTTCAATTCAGCTATGCGTAGTTGTAAATTTATACTAAAATAAGTTCAATTTTAACTCAATTTAATTCAATTTTCAAAAGTTAAAAATAAGAGTGACTGAAATTAGGGCGAGCTAGAGGGAGAGTGCCAACAATTTTGAAAGTAAAAGAATAAGAGGGAGGCAGGGGCTTTATATAAGCCTGATTTTCAGATTTTACCCTAATGGGCTCAAGGATTCAAATTGGGCTCTTTAATATAGGCTTCTTACGTGATGGATCACAAAATACTGGAATGTTATAATTATTTATTCAAAAAATTATTGATAATTGTTAATTAATTATAAGACAAATATACGAAAATATAAAGTTAAGTATTACCCACTATAAGACAACTATTTGTTAACTATAAAATAATACTAATATTAATTTAGATAAACATGAAGTATAATACACATATATGATAACTGTAAATATTAAATAATATGTAAGCCGGGTAAGATTGCATGTCAAACCATAATTCAAGAAGTCATAGTTGCTAGCTAGTACTTTGACCTTAAAATTGCAAACGACCGAGTATTTCAAACACCAACCAAACATATATGGGTCAAACCTAGGCATAGGCTAGAGATGCGACTGTTGGAGTAAAGAAGAGGAATAATAAAGTTTGAATTCAAAATATTAATTACTCATTAACTATAAGAATACAATAAAAGGAAACTTAAGAATAAAAATTAAACATCTCTTCTTTTATTCTTCACTCTATAAATTCTGCATGTATAATGGATGAGTTCTCGGCATTTGGAGACTTAAAAACTTGGACTTTTACATATTCCCTTTTTTTTTAGATCAAGTATTATCATGAATGGTCTTCTAATTTTGGTCATTCAATTTATACCATTAAAAGCCAATTACGTATTTCACTTTTCATCTTTCATTTTTTATTTTATTTTTTATTAGTTAAATAAAGTTTATTAAATTAACACTCCCCCTTAAACTTAATTTTTTGTTATTCCCAACAATTCTCGTAATTGGTTAAACACTTCGTACTTCAGTGGCTCCATAAAAATATCAGCAATTTGATCTTGTATTTTCACGTACTTCAACGTGACTTCCTTTTACTCAATGCACTCTCTGTTGAAATGAAATCTCGTGTCAATGTGCTTACTTCAATCATGGAAGACTGGATTTTTAGCTAACGTCAAGCTCGACTTGTTATCGACAAAAATATCAGTTGGATCATATTGTGCCATTTGTAGTTCCTTCAACAATCTTCGTAGCCATATCGCATGACACACACATGAAGTTGCAGCAGCATATTCAGCTTCACAAGTTGACAATGTCACAATCGGTTGTTTTTTCGAACTCCAAGTGAATGCTGTTTCGTCGAGAAAAAATACAAATCCGCTAGTGCTTTACCAATCATTTTTATCTCCAGCCCAATCACTGTCACTGTACCCAACTAATTTGAATTCATCAAATTTTGAATAATGCAATCCAAAATTAGTTGTACCTTTGATATAGCAGAGTATCTTTTCGCTGCATTCCAATGAGATTCTTTTGGTGCTTCCATATATCTGCTTACTAGTCCAACTACATACAAAATATCTGGCCTCATGCACGTCAAGTATCTGAGACTCCTAATCAGACTTCGGAAATTTGTCGGATTGACTCCTACTCCATTTTCATCCTTAGTCAATTTTAAACTGCATTCAACTAAGGTGCTGGCAGGATTACAATTCTCCATCTTCAATTTCTTCACTATCTCCTTCGCAAAGCCACTTTGACAAATAAAAACGCCATCATCATTCTGCTTCACTTCAGTGCCAAGATAATACGACATCAAACCAGTGTCTGTCATTTCAAATTCCCGAGTCATCGTCTTCTTGAAATCATCGAACATCTGAGGATTGTTCCCGGTGAAAATAAGATCATCCACATACGAGCAAACAAGTTATATGTCTCCACCTTTCACTTTCACGTACAAAGCATATTCATGGGGGCATTTGACAATTCCATTCTCTTAAAAATATTTGTCAATGCAACTATTCCAAGCTCTTGGTGCCTGCTTAAGTCCGTACAATGCCTTCTTCAGCTTCAATACCTTCTCTTCATGCCCTTTGTCAGTGTAACCGGGTGGTTGTTGTACATAGATTTCTTCCTCAGGTTATCCATTCAGAAATGCTGACTTGACATCCATTTGATGGATCTTCCATCCATTTTGAGCGGCAATGGAGATTACCATTGTAATAGTCTCCATTCTTGCGACTGGTGCAAAAACTTCATCACAGTCAATACCGGGCTTTTGGCTATATCCCTTTGCTACTAGTCTTGCTTCGTGTCGCACAGTTTTTCCGCTCGCATCTTTCTTTGCCTTGAACGCCCACTTAACACCAATGAGCTTTTTGTTTGCTGGAAGTTTAGTTAACTCTCATGTCGTATTCTTCTCAATTGAATGGATCACCTCCTCCATGACTTTTATCCATCTCTTATCTTTCATAGCTTCTTCAGCATCAATGGGTTCACTATCAATAAGATGATAATAAAGAGTTAATCCTTCACTTAGATCTCTTGTCACATCATAAAGTTCTTCAAAGCTCCGGAATTATCTTAGCCTCTCTCTAGAACTTTCACTAAAGCTTTCTCCTTATTCAAGAGATGCACCTAAGATTGGACTATTCATCATCAATGTTGTGGCTTGCTCCACCAGTTCATGCTCATTGTTTTCATCCATTGTGAAAGGATAAAAATTGTAATTCTTATCTTTGTGCTTGCTCCAATCCCATATTTCTTCTTCATCAACAGTTACATCTCTACTGATGATTGTCCTTCCTGTATTAGGATTAAACATCCTGTAAACTTTAGAAAATTCTGAATATCCCATGAACAAGTATTTTCTGCTTTTATCATCTAGTTTTCTCCTTCTTCATCAGCTACATGTACATGCGCTACACTCCCGAAAACAAAAAAATGAGAGATATTGGGCTTTCTCCCACTCCATGCTTCTTAGGGTGACATATCAAAAACACCTGCTATTGGGGACCGGTTCAAGACGTACACAACACAATCAATAGCTTCTGCCCATAGCTCCTTAGGTAAATTTTTGCTTTTCAACATGCTTCTGACCATGTCCATCACCGTTCTATTCTTTCTCTCCACAACTCCGTTTTGCTGAGGCAATCTCGGGACTGATAAGGAATGGCTGATTCTATGGTTCTCGCAGAATCTATGAATTCATTGGATGTGAATTCTCCCCCTCTATCAGATCTTAAGGCCTTGATGTAAAAACCACTTTCTTTCTCAACAAGTGCCTTGAATTTCTTGAAAGCTCCAAATACTTCTAATTTCTCCTTCAAGAAATAAACCCACATCTTTCTGGTATAATCATCAATAAATAGCAAGAAATATTTATTGCCTCCCAATGAAACTGGAGTCATCGGTCCACAAACATCTGCATGGATAAGCTCAAGGGGCGCCTTAGCTCTCGACATGGACTCTTTTGGAAAATTGGTTCTCGATTGTTTTCCAACAAGACATCCTTCACATAGTTGGTGGGGTTTATCAATAGGGGGAAGACCATGCGCCATCTTCTTCTGACTCATCAACTTTAGACCTCTGAAGTTGAGATGTCCAAACCTCAAATGCCACAACCAATCAATATCCTTCACATATGTCTTCAAACACTTGGCCATATCGGTCTTTATGTTGAGTGTAAACATCCGATTCTTTGACATCGGAACACTTGCTAACATTTCCTTCTTGCCATTCAGCAGCAACAACTTCCTATTCACCATGTGAACTTGGTAGTTTTTCTCTAGTAATTGTCCCAAACTCAAAATATTGCTTCTCATATTTGGAATATAATAGACATTGCTTATGAATTGGTGATCCCCATTCTTTAAACGAATAAGAATGGTTCATTTGCCTTTGATGGGAACTTTCGACGAATCCCCAAATACAACATTTCCACTGAAAGACTGGTCCAGCTCAACGAACAGTTTCTTCTCTCCACACATATGATTACTTGCTCCATTGTGAAGATTCTATATGTTATTATCTGGACAATGTTCACCTTCATGAGTTAGTAATACCACATCGATGACATCCTCTTCTTGTATGTTGTTAGCAGCTTCCTCCACTTGCATAGGAGGACTCCTACATTCTGATGCATATTGGCCATAGTTTAAGCAATTGTAACATTACAAATTGGACTTGTCTCGTCCACCATTTTGTATCCAATTGCCTCTTCCTCTTCCTCATCCACGTCCACAGCCTCTACCTCTTGTGGACTGATTATGTCTATCATTATTGTCAGGACTTGGGAATTGCTGACTTCTACGACGTCCTCTTCCTCTACCAGTTCCTCGTCGACCTCTACCTCGTCCTCTTCTAGATTGACTAGAATCTCGGCTATTTTCATTTTCTCAAAACGAAACCTTTGCCACCAGGACTTGTTCTATAGACTCTTCTTTTTGTCTATTTAATCTTTTCTCACGTGCTTGCAACGAACCAAAAATTTCGTCAACTGCCATTGCATTCGTGTATCTTGACTCTTCGATGGCTACTACTATATAATCAAACTTTGGTAGTAACGATCGTAGAATCTTTTCAACGATTCTCGACTCTTCAATTTTTTTTCCATATTGCCGCATTTGATTAACGACAGATTTTACTCGTGAGGAGTAATCAACAATTGTTTCCGTCTCCTTCATCTTCATCATCTTAAACTCACCCCGCAGCATCTGCAGTCGAACTTTCTGAACTTTCTCCTCTCCTTGAAGAGAAACTCGTAAAATGCCCCAAGCTTGCTTGGAGTTGGTTGCTTCTTCTACCTTCTCAAACATCACATCATCTAAACCTTGATGGATTAAACTGAGCTCCTTCTGGTCACTCCTACGATTCTTATGCAAACTATCTCTTTCCGCCAGAGATAATTGTGCATTTTCAGCTGGGACAGAAACTACGTAGCCATTTTCAACAATGTCCCAAACATCTTAGGCTCCTAGAATGGCTTTCATTTTGATGCATCAATTTTTGTAATTGGTTTTAGTGAGCTGAGTAAAATTAAAGAGAAAATTGTTGATGTTCATTTTTTCTTTCTTTTTTTGGTAGGGTCTTCTCAAATACTCAAGAAAATATTATAAAATTCTCACAACTCTCACACAGAATTTCAATTTGGCTCTGGTGCCACTTTGTTGGAGTAAAGAAGAGGAATAATAAAGCTTCAACACAAAATATTAATTACTCATTAACTATGAGAATACAATAAGAGGAAAACTAAAAATAAAAATTAAACTCTCTTCTTTTATTCTTCACTTTACAAATTCTGTATGTGTAATGGCTAAGTTCTCATGCCTTATATAAGCATTTTGAGACTTAAAAAACTTGGACATAAGTGGTCCACATATCCCCTTTTTTTGGATCACGTATTATCATGAATGGTCTTCTAATTTTGACCATTCAATTTATACCATTAAAAGCCAATTACGTATTCCACTCTTCATCTTTCATTTTTTGTTTTGTTTTTTATTAGTTAAATAAAGTTTATTAATTTAAGGTAGAATTAAACAACCTTTGAGTTAAATAAAGTTTATTAATTTAAGGTAGAATTAAACTTGGATACATTACAAATGCTCAGGTGGTTGTATCGACATCACCACCTTTGAGCTCAACTAGGATATATTTATAAAATATTTTTTATTAGCCAAGGTAGAATTAAACAACAATTAGCATGATTATATTTTTTTTTCTAAGGAAAATGTCATATATCATTAATTAGAGACAAATATAGCTCTAATCTAAGGTGGGTAAGAGACTAAATCCTCCTACTCGTCGAAGAGCTAGCTGCTCTAGCTAACTGATAAGCCGCATAGTTCATAGACTTATTAACAAACATTATTCTAATAGAGGAAAAACAACTAATAAGAGTCTTACAATCTGAAAAAATAAGACCAATAGGAGAAAGAACTTGCAAGTCATTATTAAGTGCTTAGATGACATTGAAGGAGTCACACTCTATGATAACCCGGTCAAAATTATTTTCCTTGAGCTAACCAAAGAGATACGACTATTGGGGAGTATTGAATACACCCATAATTCTGAGCTTTATCTTACTCCTCTCAAGAGACATGTCAGATCCAGGGCATCCCAATTCGATTAAACGGGATGACAGAGCCTCCCTGCAACTCATTGCTTTAGCTTGAAAAGGGTCAGCTCCTCCTTGTAGCAATATGGACCGTGTGGCAAGGACTCTCCCCCCAGAATCTCTCAAGATGCTCACATGACCAATAGAGTTTCTATTTCCAAAAATGCTAGTGTCTATATTACATTTGACCCAGCCTGAAGGAGGGCTACACCAACTGTGTTGAGGACGGTTTTGGGCAACCATGGACAGCTTCACATTAGCCGAGCTCCACTCTTTCAAGAATCCCAATCCATGTCTAAGAACATGTGATGCAACCCGGAACTTAGCATTCCAGACAAAATGGTTCCTCCTAGCCTAAATGGCCCATAGAACGCAAGTAGTTTGACATACAACTTTCGTCTCCTTAGTGCATACCCAGTCCCACGATTGAACCATATTAGCTGTAGTAATAGGCCAACCTTCACTAAAGATTCATTCCAAATGGGATAGTGTTGGCTAACAATTACAAAAATAAGAAAATATCATAAAATAAATTGATAAATATAACCAATAAAAATAACAACAATGATGGAATAGAAATAAATTAAAATATCTCAAATCTGGGGTTTTCTCTTTCGGATATGGAGGTGCCAACTCAATTGGAGTGTCCGCCTCATCGGGTTTTTTTTAGTCCCCACCTTCACCCAAAACACAAGTATAATTAGTAGAAATCATATAGAAATGTAATGAAGATTATAAACAAAATTTAAAGTAACGGAAACATCGATAAGCTGAGTCATGTCGAACGATATTGTCCTTAAAGGATACTTGGAGTTCCTTTCACGATTAAACATCCTCTTCAATCGTATTAATTGAAGCAGGAACAGAAACTCAAAATTATATCCCGAATAGTAGAGAAATAAAACAAAAGCAATTGGGGAGATAAAAGTGAAGAAGAAAGCAAATGATTTTTTTGTTGTAATATGTATCTTGCAAAATGATGAACACAAGTATTTATAGGCATAATAAAAACAAGTTGTTGGTGGCCAACGTTAAGAAAATAAACCGTTGGTGATATCTTTGAACAAATCAAAAGAGTAAGTTGTTAATTAAAAGACTATCTAACAAATCTGATATTGACCAAGTCTATATGGCTGTTTGATAAGATCAATAATATTAATAATAGAAATATCATTATAAAATAATATTATCATAAACTAATTAACACATGTTATCTGTTATATATAAAACGTAATATACAAAATAATATTATTAATACAATAAAATGAGTTCTCCTATATATCTCTTATTTGCACTACAAACGGATTTTTGAACCGTTTCTCTGATGTGCACACAAGTTTATTTTATAAATAAATAAGTCTTTAAAATCAAATTCATTTTAAACATTAAAACACAGACAAAGATAAAATTCTTTTGAAATAATACTTATTTTTCCAACAAAAAAAAAAGAGGCCAAAGCATGGAAATCATCCTCGTTTGCATCATTACAAAGCGGGCAAATAGGGTCAACATCCACGTACCTTTGGCGAAGTTGACATAGTGTAGGCAATGATCTAGTGGCTGTTTTCCATAAAAAAAATGTTGAACTCGTGGTGGAATATGCAAGTCCCAAATAACACGCTAAGAGTTCGCTGAGAAATTTGATGGCAGGTTACTAACATTTGAAAAACTGTACAAGGCATAGTAGGCTGATTTTATAGAGAATAGGCCATTTTGCTCAAGCCTACAATACATGAATGCCATGGCAGCTGCACTTTCCTGGTGAAGCGTTGATCTGCAATATCAAAAAGGGTACCAATAAGATCATTATCCTATGGCCTGCCATCAGCCAAGATAAGCGAATTGACTACTGCATCTTCAAAGCCATGAACCATAGTGGATCTAACTGCTTGAAATTCAATCGATGGTAGCCATTTGTCGTGCGAGATACAAACAGACATGCGGTTTCCAATCCTCCATCCTAGCCCGTGAAGGAGAATATGTTCAGTAGCTATAAGACTTCTCCAACAAAAACTGATATTATTCTTAATCCGCGCTTCAAAAAAAGAGCAATTTGGGAAGTATTTCTGCTTGTAAATACGGTTGACTAGGAGATTCGGGTTCATAATTATCCGCCAAGATTGTTTGGCTAATAAAGCTTTATTGAACTCACGAAGGCTACGAAAATTAAGGCCACCTATTTCTTTAGCTTGTAAAGCCTTTCCCATCTCATCCAGTGGATAGATGATCCCCACCCGAATTTTGAGAAAATTTTCTCCAGGTTGGCGATAGTATGGGATGGTAGAAGAAAAATTTGCATTGCGTAGTTAGGTAAAGCCTGGGCCACTGATTTTAGCAAAATTTCCTTACCACCTTGTGACAGCTGTTTTCGTTTCCAACCTTGAACCTTTTTACTAGCCTTTTCTATGATATAGACATACGCCTCCTTTTTCGATTTTCATATTGGAGATGGCAGACCAAGGTATAAACCATGCCCTTCAACAATACTGACCCCCCAAACATGGTGCAATAGCCTGCTTAGTCTCTTCCTCTACGTTTGGGCTAAAAACGATTGAGGACTTGCTGAAATTAATCTTTTGTCCCAAGGCCATTTCGTACAAGCAAAAGATATTTTTGAGAGTAGTAGCTTCTTCCATGGATGATTTAAAAAAGGATAGGCTGTCGTCTGTAAAAAGCAAATGAGATACAATAGGAGTCGAAGGAGTTATCTTGCAGCCAAGAAGAAGACCAGTAGAAATCCTATCCTGAATCAACACAGATAAACCATCAGCACAAATAATGAAAAGATAAGGAGAAATGGGGTCCCCTTGACGAAGACCTCGATGAGGAATAATCTTTTCAAAATTGCCGAATCTGTGTTTAATAGTGTAGGCAACTGATGACAATGATAGCATAGTGAGATCTGTAATGAAATCAGGAAAACCAATTTTTTGTAACATAGCCTGCACAAAACTCCACTCAACTCGGTCATTGGCTTTTGACATATCAATCTTTAGGAAACTCAAACCCGACTTTCCCAATCTTTTCCTGTTAATATAATGTCCTACTTCAAAACTCATCTAAATATTATCCGTAATTAACCGCCCAGGGATAAAAGCACTCTGGGGCTATGAAATAATAGAATCCAGAACAGGCTAAATTCTATCTACAAGCATTTTTGACATAATCTTAAAGAGGATATTACATAACGAAATACGGCGAAGATGAGGAATAGTAGTTTTAGGAATAAGGACTATATTCGTGTCATTGAGGTCATAAGGACAATGCTTATTATGCAAACAGCTCAGACAAAATAAAGTTACCTCATTTCCAACGATGTACCAAAATTTCTGAAAAAATCTCGGGTTAAAGCCATATGGTCCTGGTGACTTATCGGGAGGCATCTGAAATAAGGCATGTTTAACCTCATCTGCACTAAATGGGAGTTTCAAGTCAGCCTGAACCTCGGCATCTAATCTCGGATTAATCAAGGAAAGAATATGGTCAAAATGGGTACCATGAGATGAAAACAAATCAGAATTGAATGATTGGATTAGATTCTCCAAGTCGTGACCCCAATTAATCCAATCCCCGTTAGACTTTTGAAGCCTCTGAAAAGTCTTTGTTTCTATCTTTGTTTCCAGTAATCTGATTGTTGCACGCCCAATTCTTTCTTTTTAGCCAAAAACTCATCGGCGCATTCCCATCCAGAATTACTCCTCAATTGTTCTAACTCAAGCCTGCAGCGTCTTAGTCTGTTTCTGAAATCCCCATGCTGTCCTCGGCCCCAAATTTCGAGCTCTCTTTCGCACAATGCCAATTTATCCGGAACCGAATTCACCTGTGTGGTATTCCAACACTCTAGTACAAGTACTCGGCAGCTGGGTAAATTTTCCCACCAATTTTCAAAGCGGAAATCAGGTTTGCGGCTCATAGAAGCAGCTTTACAATAGAGGAGAATGGCAGAATGTAGGGATATTTTAGACCCATGCTTCACTAAAAAGTTTCATCCACTCTAAGTTACAAGTGACCCGATCAAGTCTTTCTACAAACTACGCTCCCGTGTAAACTGATATCTTGACATCCCTAAATCCATGCTATTTACTTTTTTAAATTTGAAATTTGTAGTTTAATAGTTTGTGAAGTTTAATGTCTCTTTTCCATTTAATAAATTCTGTCAATTATATAATTTATTCTAAATAGCTTATAAACATGATTTTTTTTTTCATAAAACTTAGGATATATTTATTTTCATTGTCAAACTTTTGCTAGAGCATGTTCTTATATTATATTATATATGTTGTACAAATCAAATGCTATTTTATCAAATACATGAAAGTATCAACCCCTTTCAATTTAATCTAGGTTTCCAATTTCTACGAACCGCCAATCGGTGACTCCAATGTTGCGCACAGCGAAGAGGCTCGCTCGTCTTTTCATTCTCCTTATTCTCGTCGCATAGATTAATTCACAAGTTTTGTAATTGATTCCGGCGAGTTCACCAAGGACTAAGTGAAGTACGTCGGTTTTCAAGGTGATTTATATTTATGTAAGGCAGTTTCTTTTTTAAGAAATAAGAATATCTAATTTTTTAGAAACATGGGCTCGAACTCAAAACCTTAGCTTCTTTCTCCAGTTTGAGAGGAAGTGGTCTTTCATTCTTTGTTATGATTTTGGATATGCTGCTCGAAAAAGTATTGGCCAATACATCATCATATGACTCCCTGCACCATTCATACCAAATCTTTTAAGATAATTGTTCATCTAGACTAAATCTCCTCATTCTTTGGCTTTAATTACCTGCCATTTCACACGATTAGTTCAAACTAAAAATAAACAAATTTCAAACATAATACAACAATATTTAGCCCATACATTCGGATCAAATATAGCACTGCATGTAATCTCATAATGTCATCACACCCATTTCAGATTTACATTAAAGATCACAAACATCTAACAAAGAAAATTTCTACAGGGTTCACAAATAAGAAAGAGCTAATCCATGGATAGAAGCACTTACAGAAAGAAGGCTTCCAGCACTAAAGAAACTCTGAACATGAATTATCTTTAATAACACAAGAAACTACAAACAGAGGAAAAAAAGGGTTAACTTAAAAAAAAACTCTTATTTCACTCGATTTTAGAAAGGTCCTTATCTCTTTTTTTTTCAAAGGGCCCTTATGGTATCAAATATTAGCAATTAACGATTTTTTTCATAACAAAGTTAGTTATACTGAGTGGCGAGGTGAATTATCATTTTTTTTGTTTTAAAATTTGCAAAATCTGGATTTTCCGAAAATACCTTTTACCAACTCAGCACAACTGCTTTTATTAAGAGAAAACCGGCTTTTTGCTTTTTAAAAAAATAAAGACTTTTTGAAAATCAGTGAAATTACAAAAAAGTGTTTTTGATGTTAACCAAAAAAAACAAAACAAGCAAAGAGAATACTACCAACCTTTGAACCGTTCTGCAAATCCATAGATCGGAAATTTCTAGATTATTAATCTTAAGCTAATTATGTTGAGAAAATATAAGAATAAGAGGGGGTGGATAATAGAAAGCTAGGTTAAGAGGGGCTTTATATAAGCCTGATTTTCACATTTTTACCCTAATGGGCTCAATGATTCAAATTGGGCTCTTTAATATGTGGGCTTTATACAAGCATGATTTTCAAATTTATTTATTTTTTTAAAAAAAATTACATTATATGGGTTTACAATAATAATAAAGGAAAATTTTATCTCACCCCGCCCGAGTGTGGACTCGAACCTACGACCTCTAAGATCACAGCTTCACGACTCAACCACTAGACCAAACCTTTGCCACAATTTTCAGATTGATTACTTAGGGAGTATATATTTGTTGATTTTTCACTATAATTATTTTTGTTAAATATTTTGATCAAATCCTTCCAAAATTTTCTATAGTGAACTCGTTCATTTTTATCTGTTAGGCCCAATAATAGATTACGAGAAAAAATAATATTAGCAGAATAAAATGACACGCAGATTTTTACGTGGAAACCCTAAATGAATTAGGGAAAAAACCACGGGACCAACTCCGAATAATTCTTCCACTATAAAATAATAGTAGGTACACCAAGAGATTACAAAATAGTGGCACTCAAGTGTTTCCCAAAGCCTCACTATTTTCTCTCTTACCCAGCTCTTAGGAACCCTTTTCCTAAGGCTCTCTACACAGATTACATTTCTATCTGTGTTTCTTCTCTATTACTATCTGCGTTTTAGTCTGCTCTTCTTTTGAGGCAGAACACTCCTCCATTTATAGGAGATTCAAAACGCGTATAGCCAAATTATGCACAGTAATTTTACTGTGCACTTTTTGAAAATGTTTCTTGCCGACCTGCCTCTTTTTTTTTAATTTTTTTTTAATTAATCAGTGGGTCCCACAATAATAGGGACACCACTCAGCAAATCTCCCCCTCCCGACTACATTGTGGGATTCTCAATCTCGGTTGCTTCAACGCACTGGTCGAACTTTTCTTTTGGTACGACCTTTGTCAGCATATCAGCAGCATTTTTATTTGTATGAATCTTCTGCAACTTGAACTCTTTTTCTTCAATGGCAAGTCTGAGCCAATGATATCTTACATCAATATGTTTCGTCCGTGCATGATACATAGTATTTTTGCTCAAGTCTAGTGCACTTTGACTATCACAATAAACTATGTAGTCTTCCTGCTGCACACCCAATTCTTCAAAGAATCGCTTTAACCAAAGCATTTCCTTTCCTGCTTCCGCTGCTGCAACGTACTCTGCTTCGGTTGTTGATAAAGAAACATATTTTTGTAACCGTGACTGCAATGAAATAGCTCCCCCTAAGAATGTAAATAAGTAACCCGATGTACATTTTCTTTCATCAAGGTCACCAGCCATATCTGCATCCGTGTAACCAGCAAGTGCAGATTTTTCAACTCCAAAAGTTAAACATAATCTTTGAAGTTCCTCTCAGGTATCTAAAGATCCATTTAACTGCTTCCCAATGTGTCTTCTGGGGATTTGACAGAAATCGACTCACAACTCCAACTGCATGAGCGATGTCTGGTCTCGTACACACCATTGCATACATCAAACTTCCGACCGCTGAAGAATATGGAACATTTAACATATCTTCTCTATTTTTCTCTGTTGAAGGGTAGGATTTCTTACTCAACTTGAAATGAACGGCAAGTGGAGTGCTAACTGGTTTAGCATTCTTCATATTGAACCTTTCTAGTACCCGTTCAATATATTTTTCTTGCGATAACCACAGCCTGCTGGACCTTCGATCTCGGGTAATCTCCATTCCGAGAATTTGCCTTGCCGGTCCCAAATCCTTCATGTCAAACGCCTTAGACAAATCACACTTCAACTTACTAATCATTTTGGCATCTGGTCCAATGATTAGCATATCATCAACATATAAGAGAAGAATGATAAATTTTCCATCAGGGAATTTCTGGACGTAAACACTTGGATCAGCTTCTGTCCTCCTATATCCTTGATTCACCACGAAGGAATCAAACTTTTTATACCATTGTCGCGGAGCTTGTTTTAACCCATACAAACTTTTCTTCAAGCGACAAACCATGTCCTCCTTTCCCTTGACCTTGAAACCTTCTAGTTGTTCCATATAAATTCCTTCTTCTACATCCCTATGCAAGAACGCGGTCTTTACGTCAAGCTGTTCTGACTCAAGGTTCAAGCTGGCTACAAGACCTAACATTACTCGAATGGAACTCATTTTCACAACTAGTGAAAAAATCTCGTCAAAGTCGATACCTTCCTTTTGATTAAATCCTTTGACGACCAATCGCGCTTTGTATCTCACTAGGTCTTCATCATATTTCTTCAGCTTGTACACCCATTTGTTCTTGAGTGTCCTCTTCCCTTTAGGGAGTTTCACCAGCTCGTACGTATCATTCTTCTTCAAAGAATTCATCTCCTCTTGCATGACCTTCATCCAACAATCTTTATCTTTACAAGATTGCACATCTTGGAAGCTTTCAGGCTCCCCCTCATCAGTGATTAAAATATAATCAGAACTGGAGTATTTTGTAGATGGTTGGCGTTCTCTTATTGACCTCCTTAATTGAGGTTCTTCTTCTGGTAGAATGGGGTTCTCTGGCTCCCCCTGCTCAATACCCTCTTCATTCATATCTTCATCTACAATCGTATCTTGATCCCTCACAACTGGATCTTCTTCTCCATCTTGTTCTGATTGGTGCATTCTTCCTTCTGTGGCATCATTTGATAGAATGCTCTCTGGTGTAATATCGATAACACCATCACTTGTAGATCTTTCGCCGATGATATCATTCTTATGAAATACAACATCTCGGCTCCTTCCTCCAATGGATTCTGTATCCATGGGACCACTAACGTCAGAGTGTACTAACTCTAACTTATTATTTCTCCTTCTAGAGCTTTTCTGAAATGAAACTCGATGTTGCTTCCCAGATAAACAGTGATCACATGGGTTAATTTTTCCTTTGGCTAATGGGATGAGGGACTTCTTAGCCAGTATATTCAACCCTTTCTCACTAACATGCGCCAGTCGCCTATGCCACAAATTTGGTGAAGCATCATCTCCAACTGTATTCAGTTGACCCGCACATACTATTGCTTGTGTTTTGTATAGCGAGCAACACAATCTTCCTTTCGCCACCACCAACGATCCTTTGGTGAGTTTCCAATTTCCATCACCTGTATGATTGTGATAACCTTCCTTGTCCAATACACTAACAGACAACAAGTTCAACCGAAGATCTGGAATGTGTCGCACATTTTTAAGTGTTAATGTGCATCCGACGCTTGTCTTCACGCAGATATCGCCGATTCCCACCATTTGCGAGACACTATTATTTCCCATTTTAATAGTACCATAATCTCCCGCTTTATAGGTTGAGAAGTATTCCCTTTTTGGAACACAGTGGTATGAGGCACCATAATCCACAATCCACTCGGTATCTGCATCTCCAACATGACAACAATCTGCATCATGAGATACTAAAGCCACCTCTCCATCTTCTATTGTGACTGCAGCAGATGTGTTTTTGTCATCATCATGACTTCGGTTTGCATTCTCTTGTTTAAGGAAACGGCAGTTCCTTTTGAGATGACCCTGCTTTCCACAGTGGTAGCATGACCTCTTCTCTCGGGACTTGGATCTATCTTTCGATTTTCCATTCCCACGACCTCTACTCTTGCTTCGGCCCCTATTCTCTGTGACAAGGGCTTGTGAACAGGTATTGGCAACTTCCCTTCTATGAAGCTCTACATTAAGTAGACTATTCTTTACCATAGACATTGTTACCACACCATTTGGAGCTGAGTTACTCAGTGATACAACAAGAGTATCCCAGCTATCTGGTAGAGTTCCCATCAAAAGACATGCTCGCATCTCATCATCCAAGGACATACCAGTGACTGCTAACTCACTTATGAATCCTTCAAAGTCGTTCAGGTGTTGTGTGATTGATCGTCCCTCTGTCAATTTCAAGTTCATGACTTTGCGAATCATGAACACTTTTCCTTGAGCATTTTTAGCCTCGTACATATCCTCTAGCTTCTTCCAGAGAACTTTGGGATCTGTTTCATTCCTCACGTGGTTGTACAGGCTAGCATCTATCCATTGGCGTATTGTACCCAATGTCTGCTTCTTCAACTTTATCCACTGCTGATCTTTCATATCCTCCGGCTTTGCGTCGTCACCCTCAATTGGATCGTACAAATCTTTGCAATTGAGGTAGTCCTCCATTCTGGATTTCCACATTGAATAATTTGTATCCGTCAATTTCATCATTACACCGTCATTCGCCATGTCGAAACTTTAAAAATGGCAAAATTTTACTATTCACGAATTTCACTATTCATATAAATAGTGACTGTATATGTGAATAGTACCGTATATCCAAATAATACTTGTATATTGGAATAGTAACAGTATGCCCGTATACTTACATAATACTATTCATAAAAGATGGCCGAATATGAATAGTTATTATATATGAATACTATTACTCAAGTTACTATCTTACTATTCATCCAAATTGCCTATGTGCGACGGTTTTTCGAACGGATTGCGCCACCGGATTCCCCGTAATTTTCTCGTCGTCGTGGTATATTTATTTTTGAAAAATATATCCACGGATTTTACTGATAAAACAACCTTCAGCTCTGATATCACTTGTTAGGCCCAATAATAGATTACGAGAAAAAATAATATCAGCAGAATAAAATGACACGCAGATTTTTACGTGGAAACCCTAAATGAATTAGGGAAAAAACCACGGGACCAACTCCGAATAATTCTTCCACTATAAAATAATAGTAGGTACACCAAGAGATTACAAAATAGTGGCACTCAAGTGTTTCCCAAAACCTCACTATTTTCTCTCTTACCCAGCTCTTAGGAACCCTTTTCCTAAGGCTCTCTACACAGATTACATTTCTATCTGTGTTTCTTCTCTATTACTATCTGCGTTTTAGTCTGCTCTTCTTTTGAGGCAGAACACTCCTCAATTTATAGGAGATTCAACGCGTTATGCACAGTTGGTCCCACAATAATAGGGACACCACTCAGCATTATCTTCTTGCTGATATGATTTGCATTTGAGTATATCTAATATTACAAAATCCTTGCAATCTTTGATTGGTACTTCTATTATCTCTTAATTAATTATGCATCATATTAACAAATTCAAAAATTGAATCAATAAATGAATTGTTTACGGTTTGTTTGGCTTTGAAGGTAAAAATTACCTGAGTGTTGATTTTGAATTTTAAATTTATGACTGGGAAATCATGTTTATTTTTTTAGTTTAAGGTTTCAACCTTAGCCGATGAGAAAATAGAGAAATTTGTAATTCACATAGATGCCAGAAAATAGTGTCTTTGGGTCAATATATTGAGGGTAGGTCACTAAACTGTAATAAAAAAAAGTTATATATTTTATAATAAAATAATAAATAAAAGTTCATTTAAATACTAATGAGTAAAAATTATGTTTGTGTACCAAATCTAAGTTATGTACTATAAATGAAATAACGTATAAACAATCATTTAGTTTGCTCCATATATATCCCCAGTGTATCCTTGTTTATACATATATACTTACATATAAATATGATGATCTTTGAACCTTGTAAAGTTTTTTTTTAAAAAAAAAATATGAGCATTTTTTTACTATAGAATTGTCATTACACGTACAATTTAACCAAAATTGATCCAACATTGTTGCCATAATTCACATTTAACAAACATTTATATATTTTATGCGAGTTTCCTTTTTTTTAAAAATGAATTTGGGTTTTTAAAGAGGCTAAATTATTGAACAGAAGACCTATCACATCTCCTTTGAAGTGTACAAATTGAGCAAAACTCAATTAGCATGCTATTTGTTTTTTTAACAATAAAATTTGTTGTGTAATCGTTTATGGAGTTTAATACTAAAATTCTGTCAGTTTTTATTTTCTACCTATTAATTTTAGTTATGTTCCTATCTGTCAAGAAGGGGTTCTACATGTTATGGGATAGTAATTCGTAATTCTGATGGTGCTTCTGTGGCTGCTAAATCAGGTTTTTTAGTTCTAGACATATCTATTGCAAAAGCTGAAGCACTTTCGGTGTATGGGATAGTTATGTTATTTTAGAAGTTGATTGTGTGGTTTTATACGAGGCGTTTGCATTCTATGATTCAGGACTTTCTTATTTCTCGACTATTATTCAAGATTGTAAAACACTTTCCTATAATTTTGCATCGTGAATGTTTAGTTGTGTAGCTAGAAGTTCAAACTTCATTGTTCACTCGTTAACAAGGATTGTTCATCTAGAGTATGTAACGGGGAATGGGCTTCAAATCCCCCTATTTGAATTGTCTCTTTGCTTAATTAATATTACTACTATTCTATTTCCTAAAAAAAATGTGCTAATTAATAGGCACTCAATGGTAAACACCTATGTGTTCAGCTTTGTAAGAAGCATAATTTATAATTTTTGAAAATTAATGAATAACTCTAAGTTGATGAACAAGGGTTTGGTGTACTATTTGTGGTGTTAATGTGTTCTACAACAATTGCAACTTGCAAATTATGTAATTGCATGTTTTATATTCATCAATATGACTAATACAATTCAATTTATTTTCAATAAATTAATCTAATATAGATAGGGTAAACTTAAAAAACATGCCATGTGATTTGGCCGTTTTGCAAAAAGGTTTTTGTGGAATTTTTTTATTTCAAAATGGTGCATGTGGTTTCAAAAGTTAGCAAAAACATATTTCTCAACATTTTAAAACCACGTTTGGAAGGATAATTTCAGTCCTTTCAATAAATTCAACATTTCTATATTTCAATTATATTATTTGTGAATTATTTATCAAGATTTGAGTAAATTTTGAAAACTTTTCATTTTGTTATGATTTTTTAAAGTCATCGTCAATTTTTAAATAATATAAATATTTGTACTTCTCAAAAAATTCTAAAATTTATCACTAACGTGTATTGTATTTTTATAAACAAAACTGCAAAATTTACTTCAAAATGGATAATATTACCATTCCAATTGTGGTTTCAAAATTTCGAGAAAAGTATTTTGTTAACTTTTGAATCTAGAAGCATCTTTTTGAAACAAAAAATTTCAGAAGGACCTTTTTACAAAATAACAAAATTAGATGGCATATTTTTTAAATTTATGCATGTAAATATTCAATAATTAATCGATTGTTTATATTGAAATATGCATGTGTTTTAAAAATATTTGTTGGGCGTCAATTTCAACTCCATTTCAATAACGATTTTTCACCAATTTTAAAGTCAATCTTACAATTCTGTTCGATTCATGATTCTTAATTCATAAGATTTTAATTTTGATTCTCGACTTAAATTTTGATTTGACAACTATGGGTGTTATACAATAATTGCAACTTGCAAGTGATATGTAATTGCATATTTTTTATTCATTAGACTAATATAATTTAATTTATTTTCAGTAAATCATCTAATATAAATATTCAACAATTAATCGATTGTTTGTATAAAAATATACATGTGTTAAAAACTATTCACTGGCCGTCAATTTCAACTCCATTTCAATGACAATTTTTCACCAGTTCGCTTCCCATGAATATAGTCGTCACCCAGTATTGCACGGATAATTACCATTTCTCCATGTGAATCTCTACGAGTATATATTTATGAGTCAAAATGCCAGAATTGGTACAGAGATGCTGCGGGGAGCGGAAAAGAGGAAGATGACATCAGGGCCGGTCTAATAGGAGGTGCACGAAGTACGACCGTTTAGGGCTCATAGTTGGGAGGGGTCCAAAAATAATTCTTTTGTTTAAGTATTTAGTAATTAAAGTGAGAAGTGTAAATATAAATATTAATTAATGTTAGCTTGATTGTTAAAGTACTAATGAATATAATCTAATGGCCAAGTGTTCAAATCCCTACAAATGCAATTTTTTTTTATTAAAAGGCCTATTTTATTATTTTTATATAATTTTTACGTAAAGCCCCTGTATGGCATATGGATCTGTCAAAAGCTGAAGTTGGGTGCTGCCTGAAGAGGGAGACCACAAATGCAGCTATAAGAACAGTGTAATATTTGCATTTTTTGATAAGATGTGCAACTTCCTAAGCCATTCATGCCAAATCTTTTAGCATAATCGTTCGTCTTGACTAAGGCCCTGTTTGGCAAAGTTATTGTTGTTGTTGTTGCAGTTTGCTGTTGCGGTTTATTGTTGCAGTTTGTTGTTTATTATTAACTAATCCACATATATAGTGTTTGATAAAAATATAATTTATGGTTGCTGTTGAAAATATAATATGACCAAAATAGACATCTTTTTAGAATTTTATATATGTTATTAAAAGGTTAAAATTGGATTACATAATTGAAACCACAAAAAGAAACTTCAAAAGTTTCAATTTGACAGGGGTTTCAAAGAGGAGTTAAATCCTCCCCTTGAAAAGGAACCCCTTGATATATTTTATCACTACCAAACACCTTAATTATGTTGTTTTGTGGTTCAAACCTCAAAAGAAGATTTTTTTGAAGGGATCCAAAGAGGGCCTAAATCACCTTCATTTTTCTTTGGCTTTAATTACCTGCCACATAGTATCAAATTAGTTTTCAACTAAAACATACAAATTTTAAATATCATAAAGCTATACAAAAACATGTAGTCCATGTATTCAGATCTAATATCAGTAAATGAATCGCTACTGCTTATAATCTCAGAATCTTATCAAACCCTTTTCAGATTTACAAAGATATTAAAGATCTCAAACATTGAATACAGAAAATTTCTACATGGTTCACTAATAAGAAATAGCTAATCTAAGGCTAGAAGCACCTATAGAAGGAAGGCTTACAGCACTAAATAAACTCTGAACATGAACTATCTTTAATAACACAAGAAGCTAGAAACAAACACAGAGAAAAAAAAATTGATTATGTTGAGAAAATATAAGAATAAGAGGGAGGTGGTGGTGGATAATAGAAAGCTAGGTTAAGAGGGGCTTTATATAAGGGCCAATTTGATATTGTTGTTTGAGCTACTTTTAAAATAAGTTATTCTCACAAACTTTTAACAGTACTGCTTATTTTGGCTTTGAACAACATATTTTGATCTTTCATACTAATTTATTAGGAGCTGTCTGATTTATTTTTTTCAAAATTAAATCTGCAGCTTAAAAAAACTTGAAAATGGAGATTTTAGCCTAATGGGCTCAAGGGTTCAAATTGGGCTCTCTATTATGTGGGCTTTATATAAGCCTGAATTTTAGATTTATTTGTTGCTTTTTTAATATAATTTTTTTTTTCAAACTAATACAAATATTTTGATCAGATCCATCCAAAATTTTCAGGTATTGATTTCATTGGTTGTGTTTCTTCAAATGATCATGTTTCACTCCAAATGTGTATTTCTATTACTCCACTTTGTATTCTGTCAATTAAACGTAAACTTAAAAGTAATTAGTAATAGAACAGGATAATCGTGAACATAGCCGATACGAGGAAGCAAAATGGAATAGGGCCCTTTAGCATTGTCATTGTTTGTTTTTTTTAATCTTCGCAAGTGATGTGGGTTACTCGTTGTTTTTGCGATTTTCAGCGGCTAGCATGGGGTTGGCGCACCACCCGACCTCTGCAGTGAACTTGCCCTGCATGTAGGACAACATGAGTTTAATAAACTCATTGATTTTTATCTTCTTGTGGATATGGTTCGCATTTGAGTATTTCTAATATTACCAAATCCTTGCAATCTTTTATCTTTTGATTAGTTATGCATCATATTAACAAATCCATATGAACTGAATCAATAAATGATTTATTTTCAGTTTGTTTGGCTTTGCAGGTAAAAATTATTTGAGTGTTAATTTTGAACTTATGATTGTGAATTCATGTTTATTTTTTTAGTTTAAGGTTTCAACCCTAGCCGGTAAAAAAATAGAGAAATTTGTATTAGTAATTCACAAAGATGCCAGAAACTAGTGTCTTTGGGTCAATATATTGAGGTTAGGTGACTAGGGTTATAAATGATACGAATTC